>JAZHEH010002040.1:2519186-5038372 GCA_036589455.1 Ateles fusciceps
TTTTCTGGGGGTCCATAGCTTTTATCTGATTCTCAAAGAGGTCCCTAATCTTCTGCAGATTATCACAGCTGGCAGAGCGCAGTGGTTCAGGCCTGTAATCCCAGCACTTCAAGAAGCTCAGCCTGGGCAGTGTAGTGAGATCCCCGACTCTACAAAAAATAATTTTTTTTTTTTCAGACGGAGTTTCGCTCTTGTTACCCAGTCTGCAGGGCAGTAACGTGATCTCAGCTCACCACAACCTCTGCCTCCCGGGTTCAAGTGATTCTCCTGCCTCAGGCTCCTGGGTAGCTGGGATTACAAGCATCCACCACTATACCTGGCTAATTTTTTGTATTTTTAGTAAAGACGGGGTTTCACTATGTTGGCCAAGCTGATCTCGAACTCCTGACCTCAGGTGATCCACCCGCCTCAGCCTCCCAAAGTGCTAGGATTACAGGCATGAACCACCACACCCAACCAGAAAATAATTTTTAAAAAAGTAACCAGGAGTGTAGTCCCAGCTCCTCAGGAAGCTGAGGTGAAAGGATGGCCTGAGCTCAGGAGGTTGAGGCTGCAGTGAGCCAAGGTTGTGCCACTGCACTCCATCCAGCCCAAGTGACAGAGAGAGAGACCCTGTCTCAAAATAAAAAACTGTAAAACGAATCACAGCTTATGAATCAATTTAGGAAGATCCCATTTGTGTCCATAAAAATAAAGGTAAAAAAGAGAAAAAAAGGGAAATAGCTTAATGAAGATATTTCTGTTTATTGATTTCTAGATAAAAGTCTGGCACAGGCTTTCTCAATGGTCGTGGCACTAGTCACATCAGAGACAAGCTGCTGCTTTGCCAGGGGTGGCCGTCCCATGCACTGCAGGGTGTGTTCCAGCGTCTTGCTAGGTTCCCGTCGCACCTCACTCCCTGCCAGCCCTGAGATGTGACATCCAAAAATATGTCTGGACATTGCCAAATGTAACCTGGGGGGCAAAATGACTTCCAGGTGAGAACCACTGGCCTAGAAGAAGAAAGTAAGAAAGTGGTCGAACAGTCACTCCCTTCGGAAAGTGAGGCTGAAATCGAGAAGAGTGAGGAGAAAGCTAGCTAGCTAGCTATTTACTTACTTACTTTACTTAGTTAGTTAGATTTATTATCTATTTATCTATCTATCTATCTATCTATCTATTTATTTATTTATTTGGAGATGGAGTTTCACTCTTGTTGCCCAGGCTGGATCTCAGCTCACTGTAACCTCCGCCTCCCAGGGTTCAAGCAATTCTCCTGCCTCAGCCTCCCAAGTAGCTGGGATTACAGGCATGCGCCACCCCACTGGGCTAATTTTGTATTTTTTAGTAGAGACTAACTATGTCATGGGTTTTCACCATGTTGGCCAGGCTGGCCTCAAACTCCTTACCTCAAGTGATCCACCCGCCTTGGCCTCTCAAAGTTCGGGGATTATAGATGTGAGCCACCATGCCCAGCCAAAAGCTGCTTTCTTTGTACCCTTCTCTGATGCTGAATCTTTTAAATCTTTTAACTTTAGGAGCCAGGCATGGTGACTCACTCCTGTAACCCCAGCACTTTGGGAGGCCAAGGTGGGCAGATCACCTGAGGTCAGGAGTTTGAGACCAACCTGGCCAACATGGTGAAACCCCGTCTCTACTAAAAATACAAAAATCAGCTGGGCGTGGTGGCGCATGCCTGTAATCCCAGCTACTCAGGAGGCTGAGGCAGGAGAATCACTTGAACCCGGGAGGCAGAGGTTGCAGTGCGCAGAGAACTCACCATTGCACTCCAGCCTGGGTGACAAGAGTTAAACTCCATCTCAAATAAATAAATAAATTTATGTGTCCTTGGTAAAAAAAATTTTAAATAATAAAAAAAAAATAGAAAAAGATTTAAAAATTAAGAAGAATAAATACATACACAAATTCGTAATTAAAATGAGTTTGTTGTTAAATTACCTCTCTGCAGTGGACCACTGCACAGTCATTAGAGGAACGAGGCAGATCTTACTGCCTCTGTGACATACAGCATCAGCATTTAAACCTCTGAATGCAGGATCCCTCCACACACTTAAAAACTGTAGAGAGCTGGCGTCTCACCCTTGTAATCCCAACACTTGGGAAGCGAATGTGAGAGGATCATTTGAGGCCATGGGTTTGAGACTCCATCTTTACAAAAAAATGTAAAAATACTGGCTGGGCATGGTCGTGCGTACCTGTAGTCTCAGCTGCTCAGGAGGCTGAGATGGGAGGATTGCTTAAACCTGGAAGTTCAAGGTTGCAGTGAGCTATGATAGCACCACTACGCTCCAGCTTGGGCAACAGGGCAAAACCTTGTCTAACAATAAAACGAAGAAACTTGTAGGGGATCTCAAAGAGCTTTTTAAATTTGTACTATGTCTATTGATTTTTTGCATATTTGCAATTCAATCTGAGAAAAAATCTAAAATATGTATTTAAGTAAAATAACTCACTGTATATTTACAGGAGCAACTTATTTTAATAAAAGTAACTCTAGTTTCCAAAATAAAATATTGTTGGCTTATATTTTTAAAAATCAATTCAACATTTGACTCAACAGAAGAAAGTCAAAGTCTCATATCTGCTTCTGCGTTCAATGGTGTCCTTCTTGTGAAGCCTCCAGACTCTATACCCTCATGAGAGAATAAGAACGAAAAAGGAAAATATCTTAGTATTATGATAAAAATAGTTTTGACCTTGTGGATTTCTTAAATGGGTCTCAGGGATGTCCTGGCTCCCTGGGTCACACTTTGAGAAGCACTGGTATGTCTTACCGTCCTGTAAATCAGTGTGGTCTAAGGAGGGCAGGATAGGGCAGGGTGGAGCATTCACACAGACCCTGATGGAGGCTTGGGGAGCTCAGGGAAGGCTTCCTGGAGGAAGGAGCATGTAAGTTAAATCTCAAGAGTGAATAGAACCCCTTGTGGTGGTTCATGCCTGCAATCCCAGGACTTTGGGAAGCTCAGGTCAGCCGATTGCTTGAGCTCAGGAGTTTGAGCTCAGGGAGACATAGGTCATTGATAAATAGGTGGAACCAGGTGGCTTCTATATACACAAAGGGCCAGGCACAGTGGCCCATGACTGTAGTCCAAGCACTTTGGGAGGTCAAGGAGGGCGGATCACCTGAGGTCAGAAGTTCAAGACCAGTCTGGCCAACATGGCAAAACCCCATCTCTACTAAAAATACAAAAATTAGCTGGGCATGGTGGCACATGCCTGTAATGCCAGCTACTGAGGAGGTGGAGGTTGCAGTAAGCTGAGATCGTACCACTGCACTTCAGCCTGGGCAACAGAGGGAGATCCGTTTCACACACACACATACACACACACACACGTATACCTCTTAGAGGATGAGTGTTGTAGACACAGGAGACTCCCAGGATTCAAATTTTAGCTTGACCATTAATAGCTGTGTGACCAGGAGAAAGCTAATTAACCTCTCTGTGTCTCGGGATCTCATTTATAAGGTGAGAATGATACTAAGAGTATCAAACCTCCTGGGGTTATAGAATGTAAAGTGCTTAGGACTGAAACACAAAGAGGCTGGCATGTAAGCACTCAATAAATAATGCAATTAATTTATGCAAAAAATTGTTATTAAGCAGCCTTGGAAAACAGTAAGGTAGAGTTATATAACATACCTAACGAGCTCCATCATGCATTCTCATGTGAACCTGGAATGAACAGAACTATGTGCATTACATGATAAATGCATAAAATAATGTGTATACCACCATTCTCATCTGTATGTGGATCTAAACACGTGCAAACATGCTTGAATATGCATAGAGTATTCCTGAAATTATACATTAAAAACTAATAATGCCATGCCTCAGGGAGAGGAGGATTTCAGAATGTTAGGACATCCTGACTGACTTTGGATAAAGGTGGAACTTTTCACGGCATTTCTTGAAAACAAAACAAAAAACTCACCAATCTTGAACTGTGGGGTTGCATTCTATGTTCAAAGTTCAATAAACAAAAGAACTAGCTTGATTTTTTAAAAACAACACAAACCTTAGGATTTTGGGTTAACTTCTCTATAGTGTTAGCAATTTTCTAGCGTCTGCGTCACCACAGCCCATCCTGCAGGCAAGGCAGACAGCACCAATTGAGCAGCACGGCAGACAGCACCAATCAATGGCGGCATTCTTTCCCACTGAGCAGATGTTCAGAATCCTTCTAATACTGGGCTCCAGGCAGCCACTACCAATCACTTAGTTTTGACAACGAACCTGAGACATTATTTGCAGTCCCGAATCTTAAGCATGACCTCCAGAAATTTATGAAATCATTGAAAGTGACTCAGAATATTTCCCCTCCGGGAGTCCAGTTCTGCTGATTCAGAACTCTTTCCCGCTAACTTACCCCCACCAACCTCCCTATTCCAGAGGGATTTGGAGTCCTTCTAAATCAACCACTGCCCTTGGTATTTTTTTATCTTTATTTTTTTTTTTACAGAAAAAGAAACTGAAGCCCCAGAGATTAAAAGATTTGCTCAAGGTCACAGAATGAGTTTGCACCAAATCCATAGTAGTAAATTAGAGCAGCGAAGAGTGTGAACTCTGAGGTCAGACAGACCAGGCAGGAATTCTCCTCATCTTACCAGCTGGATGGCCTCACTTCCCTGAGCCTCGGTTTCATTAGCTATAAAATGGGACTAATTGGAATATCTGATTCACAGGATGGTTGGAAGGATTCAGTGAGCTAATAATCAAAAGTGCTTAGTGCTGGCCCGGTAGGGTGGCTCTTGCCTGTAATTCTTGCACTTTGGGAGGCTGAGGTAGGAGGATCTCTTGAGACCAGGAGTTCAAGACCAACCTGGGAAATATAGGGAGAACTTGACCGTATTAAAAAAAAAAAAAAAAAAAAGTGTTTAGTGCAGCGTCTGAGCCCCTAATGATGACCTGATAAATGTGGCTGTGGTTGTTAACAGTTGTGATTGTAGTTGCAAAGTTGTTCTGATGGATCCTTAAGAGGCCAAATCTAGACAAGGCAAAGAAGGGAGGATCTGGCAGTGTTTCCTTTACAATACGCTCCAAGAATAAGCTTATCAAACATTTAGCTGTTCAGTCTCTCAGTATAGTGGGTGAGACTGTAGATTGTGGCGCCTACTTTCTGAGCCTGCCTTCTTCACCTGCAAAAAACGGGGTGATAACTCCTATGTACAGAGCTGCTGTGAATGTCTAATGAGATCAAGTAAGAAAGGCAGGCGCGTGGCTCAGGTAGGTGTGCAGTAAACGGTAGCCGTCATTTCTCAACAGAGGGACCGAGCCAAGCATGGGGAAAACCCACCACTGCCTGGTGCAAGCAGGAGGGAAGCCCAAGCTTTGGAACCAGATAAACTTGGTTTTATTATTATTATTTTGAAATGCAGTCTCACTCTGTCACCCAGGCTAAAGTACAGTGGCGTGATCTCAGCTTACTGCTGCCTCTGCCTCCCAGTTTCAAGCGATTCTCTGCTTCAGCCTCCCGAGTAGCTGGGATTACAGGCGTGAGCCACGGCGCCCAGATAATTTTTGTATTTTTAGTAGAGAGGGGCGTTTCGCCATGTTGGCCAGGCTGTCTCGAACTCCTGACCTCAAATGATCCGCCAGCCTCGGCCTCCCAAAGTGCTGGGATTGCAGGTATGAGCCTCCACGCCCAGCCCAAACTTGGTTTTAGCAAATGACTCTGCCAATTTCCACCTGTGTGATCTTGGATACGTCATTTCATCTCTCTGGACCTATCTGCAAAATGAGGCCAATAAATTGAACGTGCAGGCTTAGGAAGAAAGTTAAAAGCAGCAATGAATGTCAAAGGAAGGCGAGTCATAGTAACAGTAGTCTACATGGTCATAGTAATACCAAGAGAAAGTGTTTATTGATCCTGACCAGTGTCATTAACCGTCCTGCATGCTTTACACAGGCTCAAGTATAAAGTGCTGCCATTGATAATGATGACGATGAAGTCTTTAACAACGACCCATCTAACCTTATTCTGCAGCACGTTAGGCCTGCAACCCTAGAAGCAGAGACCTAGGCTAAGTCCCCTGTATCCAATCCCTTCCCTCTGGGCAGGCGGAGACGTGTTTGAAATAAAGTTTATTGAAGTTTCTGTCGATATTTACATATGATACACGGTAAATAACAGAGCCAGGCCCCCACCCCCCCCGTCCCCACCCCCAGTGCCCCCTCCCCCCCAGCCTCGTTAAAAATCGCTGCGTAAAGTCAGGTTAACTGCGGCGGGTCCCCTCCTCCCCCTCCCCACCCAAGATGCAAACTAAAAGCCCCCGTCCCTCCCCTGCCCCCCTCCCCCCACCCCGGGGGCCATTCTGGTTCTGTGTACAGCACTGTGCTACCTCGCCCCTCTTTCCCTAAGAAGAGGGGGTGGGCGAGTTCCTGGTGACCTCCTCTCCCCAAAATCTGTCCAACGGGGCGGACGGGCCCTTGAAAGAGGCCAGAGTTGGGGTTCTGAGGGGGGAAGAGGGACGTCAATGAGGTGGAGAGCCAGAAAATGGAAGACTTAGAGGTTTGGGGGGGGCATCGACCCCGCTACTGCCCCTCCCTCCCTCGACGGGGCCTCGAGGGGGGAGAGGCGGGCACAGGTGTGGAGATGGCGTGGGGGGTTATTCCTTCCACCCTAGGTTCCCCATTCTGGCCGCCTGGTGTGCACCTACGGCTGGATGCACTAAAGAGCTTGGGACGAGCGGGTGGAGGGAGGAAGAGGAGAGAAAGAGTTAAAGAAGGAGGAAGACGAAAAAGCAGCCAAGGATAACTGAAAAAGCAAGAAGATCCTTTAGACAAGAGCCCCCTAAAAGGCAGGTAACCTTCAGGAAGCCGAAAAGAGCCCAGCCGGTGAGAAAAAATGGGACTTCCCAGGGAAGCAAAGGAGGCGGGAGGGGAAGGGCCAGGGTCCAGGGACCAGGTTAACCGTACCCGTGGCTTCCAGCCCCCTCCCCACCCCCACCCCGGGGCTGTGGGTGGAGCAAGCCGGTCGTCCCGCCGCACCCGGGGACCCAGCAGGTCAGGAGGTGAGATTAGGCAGGGAAAAAGGAAGCCCAGGGCAGAAGGGAGAAAAGGATGGTCGGCATTCCCGGCGGCTGCCCGAACCTGCTTTCCAACCCAGGGCCCCTTCGGTGAGGTCGGAGGCTGGGGAGCTCCGGGAAGCTGGGCGCCTGCACAACCGCGGGCTGCTCCCAGCGCAGAGCAGGTGGAGAACGAGGGAGGAGCTAATTTTCTTGGAGAGGAGGAGTCAGAAGAAAGGGGCGGGCCTTAAGAGAAAGGGGCGGGGAAATGAAGAGGGAGGAGTCATTTGCGAGTGAGAGGGACCAATGAAAGAGAGATCAGGAAAAAGGGGCGCGGCCATTGAAATGAGGGAGGGTGTGGGCGGAGCCACTGGGGAGAGGGCGTGGCCTAAAGCTGGCAAAGCCTCCTTCGGCTGGGAGCGAAGAGTCCCGAGGAGGGAAGGGGGGCTGCATTGCAGGGAGACCCCCGATGAGGAGGAGGAGGAGGAGGAGGCAGGGGGAGCTCCGAGGGGCGGACCTCAGCAGGGCGAGGTGGAGATGTGCAGGTGGTCCGGGTACTTGATGGCGGGAGGGTAGTTCTGCGTCATTTGGATGGACACGTCGCTGGAGATGTCGGAGGGGCTCCGGCCGCGGCGCCACGCCTCGGGCTGCAGGAGACTGGCCCGAGTAGTCGGAGCAGTCGCTGAGACGCGGGCGGTAGAAGGCCGGGTGTGGGCGGTACATCTCCTCCTCCGCGTAGCGCTTGGTGAATAAGTACACGGACATCACGCCGGCCCCCTGCGGTAAGGCAAGGTCAGAGTCCCAGGGGCGCCCCTCGCGCATCCCGGGACCCCAACTGGTCTCCCCTAACTCCAGGACTCAAGAGTCCCCACCCCAAGCCCTTTCCGATCCCAGGACCTAGGATCAGGGCTCCAGCCCTCTCCTTCCCCAGGACCTCAGGAGTCCAAGCCCTCAGGATAGCCCCTCCCTCAAGACCCAGGAGTCTCAGTCTCCAGACCCCTCCTCCCCAAGGATCCCAAAAGTTGGAGCTCTCAGACCCCCCCTCTTCCTTCAGGACCCACAGGTTAGACCCTCAGCTACCACCTCCTCTCTGACGCCAGAGTCCCACATCTCCAGCCTCTCTTTCCTCCTGGACTCAGCAACCAGGCCCCCAAGACCTCTCTCCGTTCAGAACGCTAGAGTCTAGGTCCCACGGACGTCACCTCTTTGAGTAGGAAGGAGGAAGCGGCGAAGGCAAAAGACCACCCGTAGCGATAATGAAAATACTGCTCAGAGCTGCTGGGCCTGTTCATGACCTCGTCGTTGATGCTGGAGATGTAAAGAACCAAGCCCACCACCAAGGAGAGGCCTAGGGGGAGCAGAGGGGGTGCCCTCATCCATTAGAAGTGGGTCCCTTTTCCAGCCCCAGCCCCACCTCACTGCCTTCCCCTCCTCCCCATTCTGTCCTGGACTAACTTCCTGGAAGCCCCTTGTGTGCTGGGCCTTGGCTGGGTGCAGGGAGCCCAGAGGTGAATCAACAACCACCTCCCTCTTCCCCCCAAATCTGCCATCCAGGAACTCACAATGGAATTGGAGAAGGAAAATAGAAACACTGATCAAGTCACATATAAGGTGACATGTGCTACAAGGAAGTAGCATGGAACTCTGTGGGAGTCTGGAAGGGGCGCCAAACCCACCTGGGGCAGGGGCAAGAGAAATGAAGGAAAGATTCTTTTCTTCAAGTCTTTTTTTTTTTTTTTTTAGACAGAGTCTCACTCTGTGGCCCAGGCTGTAGTGCAGTGGCCCAATCTTGGCTCACCGCAACCTCCAACCTCCCAGGTCCAAGAGATTCTCCTGCCTCAGCCTCCCAAGTAGCTGGGATTATAGGCGCCTGCTACTGCACCCGGATAATTTTTTGTATTTTTAGTAGAGATGGGGTTTCACCATGTTGGCCAGGCTGGTCTCAAACTCCTGACCTCAGGTGATTTGCCCTCCTCGGCCTCCCAAAGTGCTGGGATTACAGGCGTGAGTCACCGCGCCCAGCCTGTTCCAGTCTTAAAGGATGAGGCCCAGGAAAGAATAAGGGTACACTGGCAGAGTAAACAGTAGGGGCAAAGGTTTGGTGGGGAGTGGGGGGTGACATGGAGCTGGTCCACCCATGTAGCTATAACATGAGCTGTAGCCACAAGAAATGAGGTTAGAGAAGGGGAAAGGTAGAGCCATGATGAGCCTCGAATGCCGAGCCCAGGAGCCTGGCACTAAGGATACTAGGGAGCTACACAAAGTTTGTAGCAGAGGAAGGATAGGGCCAGATCTTAGTGTTAGAAGAACCTCTAAGGGCTGGCTGGTGCTGGGAACAGACTGGAGGGAGACATATTCCAGGGGGAGGAGGATGAGGCCTGAGCTGAGGCTGTGTGGATAATAATTGCAATAATAGCAACGACTTATATAGGTCTTGGTCTGTGCCAGGGCACTGTTCTCGGTGTTGTATATATATAATTCATTCAAACTTCACAACACCTCTTTGAAGGAGGTACATTTTAACGCCATTTACAATTGAGGAACTAGAGCATATGGGCAGTGTGCAGAGGAGAGGTCCGATCTGAGAATTTCTAAGAGGCGATTATCATTTTCTCAAGATGAAATTCCCTTTAAACAGTAACCATGCCAAGAGTGGCTTGAGGAGGCTACAAAGTTCCCTGCCTTAAATGTATCTAACTAATCACGACCAGCTTCTTCCCCTAGAATCCTACAAATAAACATTCTGTGTGCAACACACACAGAATAAGCCCAGATTCCTTCCACTGTCTACACCCAGGGGGTCGGCAAACCATGGTTTATGGATGAAACCCAGCTCACCCCCTCATTCTGTGTGGCCCACCAGCTAAGAATGGCTTTCACATAAGTAAATGATTTTAAAAATCAAAACAAGACTGGTATTTTGTGGCACATAAAAAGTATATGAATTTCATTTGGCAGTGCCTCAAAAAGTTAAAGATAGAATTATCATATGACCCAGCAATTCCACTCCTAGGTATGTACCCAAGAGAAGTGGAAACATATGTTCACACAAAAACTTGTACACAGATGTTTGTAACAGCATTATGCATAATAGCCAAAAAGCGGAAACAGCCCAAATGTCCATCAGCTGATGAATGGATAAACAAAATGTGGTATATCCATAGAAAGGAATACTATTCAGCCAAAAAAGGGAACAGTGTACTGATTCATGCTACCATAGGGATGAACCTAGAAAGCAAGCTAAGTAAAAGAAGCCAGATGCAAAATACCACATATTGTGTGATTCCATTTATATGCAATGTCCAGAATAGGCAAATCCACAGACACAGAAAGTAGATTCATGGTTGCCAGGGAATAGGATGGAGGGGGAAATTGTATCTGGCTGCTAAGGTATGTGAGGTTTCTTTGAGAATAATGAAAATGTTGTGAAATTAGCTAATGGAGATGGTTGTACAACCTTGTGAATGTACTAAAAATTACTGAATTTTATGAAATGTATGTGAATTACATCTCAATTTTGTTTTTTTTTGGTTTTCGGTGTTTTTTTTTTTTTTGTTTTGTTTTTTTGAGATAGAGTCTTGCTCTGTCACCAAGGCTGAAGTGTAGTGGCACAATCTCGGCTCACTGCAATCTCTGCCTCCCGGGTTCAGGTGATTCTCCTGCCTCAGCCTCCTGAGCGGCTGGGATTACAGGCCCCTGCCACTATGCCCAGCTACTTTTTGTATTTTTAATAGTGACAGGGCTTCACCATGTTGACCAGGCTGGTCTCAAACTCCTGACCTCAAGTGATCCGCCCACCTTGGCCTCCCAAAGTGCTAGGATTACAGGTGTGAGCCAACTCACAACTTTTTTGTCTTATTTTGTTTTTAAGACAGGGTCTTGCTTTGTCACCCAGGCTGGAGAGACTAGGGCAATCATGGCTCACTGCAGTCTTCATCTCCCAGGCTCAAGTGATCCTCCCACCTCAGCCTCTGGAGTAGCTGGCACTACAGGTGCACACCATCACGCCCAGCTAATTTTCTGCATTTTTTCCAGAGACAGGATTTTGCCATGTTGCCCAGGCTGATCTTGAACTCCTGACCTCAGGTGATCGGCCCACCTTGTCTCCCAGAGTGCTGGGATTACACGCACGAGCCACCATGCCTGGCCTTACAGATGTAAGTACATGTACTTTTTAAAGTACGTGAATTTCAAATTTTGGTTTCTATAAATGATACTGGAACACAGCCACACCCATTTGCTCACATATTGCCTATGACTGCTTTTCTGCTACAACCACAAAGCTGAGCAGTTGCGAGAGACCAGGTGGCCAGTAAAGCTGAAGATATTTATTATTCGGCTCTTTGCAGAAGACTTTGCTAATCTCTTAGACTATAATAATGCATACATGATCTGGTCCCTGCCTACACCATCTCTGATCGGTTTCTCCTTGTTTCTTCTGCTTAGTCCTCCTAATTTTCTTTACCTTATTATTATTATTTTTGAGACAGATCTTGTTCTGTTGTCCAGGCAGGAGTGCACTGGTGCAATCATAGCTCACTGCAGCCTCCACCTCCCCGGCTCAAGCAATCCTCACACCTCAGCCTCATGAGTAGCTGAGACAACAGGCATACACCACCACGCCTGGCTAACTTGTATTTTTCAGTAGAGACAGGGTCTCCCCATGTTGCCCAGGCTGGTCTCAAACTCCTGGGCTCAAGCAATTCTTCCACCTTGGCCTCCCAAAGTGCTGGGATTACAAGTGTGAGCCACCACAATCAGCCTAGAACACCTAAATTTCTTGCTCTTCCTTGAACTCCTCAAGCTCATTTCTGCCTCAGGGCCTTTGGTCTTGCTATTCCTTCTACCTGGAATGCCCTTCCCCCAGATTTCCCCATGTCTGTCTCTGTCACTTAGCTCTCTCCTCACTTGTTGCCTCTTTAGAAAGACTTTCTATGGGCTGGGCGCAGTGGCTCATACCTACAATCCCAGCACTTTGGGAGTCCCAGGTGAAAGGATCGCTTGAGGCCATGGGTTCGAGACCAGTCTAGCCACCATAGTGAAACCCTGTCCTATTAAAAATGCAAAAATTAGCCAGGTACGATGGCACACACCTGTAATCCCAGCTACTTAGGAGGCTAAGGCAGGAAGATCGCTTGAACCTGAGAGGCAGAGGTTGCAGAGTCATGATCATGCCACTGCACTCCAGCCTGGGCAATAAGAGCAGAACTCTGGGAGGGAGGGAGGGAGGGAGGGAGGGAGGGGGAGGGAGGTTGGTTTCATGATCTCCCCTATTTAAAAAAGTATAAGGAAGGAAGGAAGGAGGTTTTATGATCTCTGTTTAAAAAAGGGAAGGAAGGGGCCGGGAGCGGTGGCTCACGCCTGTAATCCCAGCACTTTGGGAGGCCGAGGCGGGCGGATCACGAGGTCAAGAGATCGAGACCGTCCTGGTCAACATGGTGAAACCCCGTCTCTACTAAAAATACAAAAAAATTAGCTGGGCATGGTGGCGCGCGCCTGTAGTCCCAGCTACTCGGGAGGCTGAGGCAGGAGAATGCTTGAACCCGGGCAGCGGAGGTTGCAGTGAGCCAAGGTCGCACCACTGCACTCCAGCCTGGCGCCTGGTGACTGAGTGAGACTCTGTCTCAAAAAAAAAAAAAAAAGGGAAGGAAGGAAAGAAGGAAGGAAGGAAGAAAGGAAGGGAGGAAGGAAGGGAGGGAGGGAGGGAGGGAGGCAGGCAGGCAGGGAGGGAGGGACCTTTTATGATCTCCCTGTTTAAAAAAGTATCATCCCTCACTCAAAATTTGAGAAATGCAGATGAAAAAATATGACGAGATACCACTTCTCATCAACCAGGTAGTCAAAGTTTAAAAGCTTCACAGCGCACTCTTTTGGGGAGGCTAAGAGAATGGACGTTCTTCTACATTGCTGGTGGGAATGCAAAACGGTGCTGCCATGGGAAAGGGGATTTCAGCGCATCTAACAAAATCACACACAGATCTATCCTTTAACCCAGCAATCCTGCTTCCAGGAACTTAACCTGAGGATATTCCTCCTATGATGGGAAACTACATATGCACAGGCTGACTGATTGCAGCATGATATGTCATTGAAAAATAATGGAGGCTTGGCACGGTAGCACGCACCTGTAATCCCAGCACTTTGGGAGGCTGAGGTGGGCAGTTCACTAGAGTCCAGGAGTTTGGGACCTGCCTGGACAACATAGTGAGACCTCATCTCTACAAAAAATAATTAGTTCCTGTTGTCTTAGCTACTTGGGAGACTCAGGAGGGAGGATCGCTTGAGCCTAGGAGTTCAAGGCTGCAGTGAGCTATGATTGCACAGCCCATATGCACACGCCAACCTGGGTGACAAAGTGAAACTGTGTCAAAAACCTAAATTAAATTAGGCCGGGCACAGTGGCTCACTCGTGTAATCCCAGCGCTTTGGAAGGCTGAGGTGGGTGGATCACTTCAGGTCAGGAGTTTGAGACCAGCGTGGCTAACATGGTGAAACCCCATCTCTATTAAAAACACAAAAATTAGCCGGGCATGGTGGTGGGTGCCTGTAATCCCAGCTACTCAGGAGGCTGAGGCAGGAGAATCACTTGAACCCAGGAGGTGGAGGTTGAGGTGAGCCGAGATCACACCACTGTACTCCAGCCTGGGCAACAGAGCCAGACTCTATCTCAAAAAAAAAAAAAAAAAAAAACTAAATTAAAAACAAAATAAAATACATGAGTCCACACTGACATATATTTAAAATAAGAAAAAAGAGAAAATTCTTTTCAGTAGCACACCAATTTATCCATGTAGGTGGAATAATAGCATTAGAAGAAAACACCGCTCTGCAATCCTAGTAGTAACGTTAGATTCAGGCAAGAGTCACGAGGGGATGCTCCATCGCTGGGTGACAGAATCTCCCCCACAGAAGAGCTATTAATTATTACAGAGATAAAAAGCTTCCTTTATGGTGAGAGAACCTGGCAGACACCACCGTAACCAAGCGATCGAAGTTAACATCACGAGCAACAGGGCAGACCCACACCATGGGCCTCTGGAGAAGAGAGCTGAGCGAGCCACTGCCTCCTTTATGTCCTGTTCCTGCTGAGAATGCGTAACCTGGATCCACTCACGAGGACAGTGGGACGCTCTACAGCTCAGCTGCCTGTACTCTTCAAAAACATCAACATGAAAGATTGAAAATGAAAAAAAGGCAGGAGAGCTACATAAAAAACGAAAGGCTCACATGGCATCCTCCAAGCAAAAAAAAAAAAAAATGAAAGGAGACTAAAGAGACACAATAGGGAAATGCAAAGCATGGTCTTGGATTGGGTCCTGAATCAGGAAAAAGTGGCAATAAAGAGGTAGCATTGGGCCAGGCATGGTGGCTCACTCCTGTAATCCCAGCACTTTGGGAGGCGGAGGCAGCTGGATCACCTGAGGTCAGGAGTTTGAGACCAGCCTGACCAACATGGTGAAACCCTGTCTCTACTAAAAATACAAAAATTAGCCAGGTGTGACAGCAGGAGACTGTAACCCCAGCTACTCGGGAGGCTGAGGCAGGAGAATTGCTTGAACCCAGGAGGAGGAGGTTGCAGTGAGCCAAGATTGCACCATTGCACTCCAGCCTGGGCGACAGAGTGAGACTCTGTCTCAAAAATAAAAATAAATTTAAAAAATAAATTTAAAAAATAAATCCAAGATCCAGGACATTCACTAGGATACCCTGTCCCTCAGTCTTCAGAAAAATGATCACATGGACCAAGCTAATGACACTCAAATCAGCAATCAACTCTAATACCTCAAAAAGAGAAACAATCCGACATTCCGTGTCTCCTGATGCAACAGATACAGCAGGACGTGAACAGGACCACCTATCTATAAAGTGTTCTTGCAAAAAAAAAAAAAATCAGACCTGCATCCATCTAAGCTTCTTTTAGATGTTGGCTTACAAGAAAACACAGGAACAGGCGGAGTGTGGTGGCTCATGCCTATAACGTCCCTACTCTGGGAGGCTGAGTAGGGTGGATCACCTGAGATTAGAAGTTGGAGACTGGTCTGGCCAACATGGCGAAATCCCATCTCTAGTAAAAATACAAAAATTAGCCGGGTGTGGTGGCATGCACCTGTAATCCCAGCTACTCAGGAGGCTGAGGCAGGAGAATCGCTTGAACCTGGGAGGTAGAGGCTGCAGTGAACCGAGATCATGCCACTGCATTCCAGCCTGGGCGACAGAGTGAGACTGTTTCAGAAAAGGCTGGAGGCAGTGGCTCATGCCTATAATCCCAGCACTTTGGGAGGCCAAGGTGGGCAGATCACCTGAGGTCAGGAATTTGAGACCAGCCTGGCCAACATGGTGAAACCCTGTCTCAACTAAAAATACAAAAATTAGCCTGATGTGATGGCAGGCACCCGTAATCCCAGCTACTTAGGAGGCTGAAGCAGGAGAATCGCTTGAACATGGGAGGCAGAGGTTGCAGTGAGCTGAGATTGCACCGCTGCACTCTAGACTGGGTGACAAGAGCAGATCTTCGTCTCAAAAAAAAAAAAAGAAAACACTGAAATGGATGAACATATTAAACCATAACAGAGGGATGTCACTGAAGAATTGCAATGTGGGAATTCCACAGAACAAAAATCCAAATTTCTAAAAAAAAAAAATTGGTGAGAGAAAAATAGGAAAGGGACTGTTTTAGATTGAAAGAGGCTTCAGAGATCTATCAACTCAATGTACATGTGGAACTTGGATCTGGATTTGCAACAAATGAACCGTAAAAAGGCATTTACGAGGCCAATGGGGAAGAGCGAACATTAACTAGATATGAGATAATATTAAGTAATTATTCTTATCTGCTTGGGCTTGATCACGGCACTGTGGTTATAGTAAATAAAAGACTACTTATAACTCAGGATACGCTGAAATGTCTGTGAATAAAATGATGTCTGAGACTGGCTTTAAAATAATGTAGTGAAATGCAGAAGAGGACATGGCAATATGACTAAAAACAGATTTGCCATATGTTGGTAATTGTTGAAACTGAGTACAGGATCCATGAATTTCATTATACTATTCTTTCTATATTTTATTTTACATCTAGTTTCTGAGACAAGGTCTCACTGTGTTGCCCAGGCTGGAGTGCAGGCACCATCATAGCTCACTGCAGCCTCCTGGGTTCAAAGTGATCCTCCCACCTCAGCCTCCAGAGTAGCTGATACTACAGGCTCGAGCCACTGTGCTTGGCTTCTTTTTATATTTTAATAATGAGATATATTTTAAAAGTCAGTGTTGTAAAAAAAAAAAATAGTAGTGGAACTAGTCTAGACTAAGAGACTTTTTTAGTTTTTGAGACGGAGTCTTACTCTGTTGCCTAGGCTGGAATGCAGTGGCATGATTTCGGCTCACTGAAACCTCTGCCTCCCGAGTTCAAGCGATTCTCCTGCCTCAGCCTCCTGAGTAGCTGGGACTACAGGCATGCACCACCACACCCAGCTAATTTTTTGTGTTTTTCGTAGAGACGGAGTTTCACCATGTTGGTCAGGCTGGTCTCAAACATATGACCTCAAATAATCTGCCCAGCTTGGCTTCCTAAAGTACTGGGATTACAAGCATGAGCTACCGTGCCTGGCAAAAAAAGAGACTTATTAACTAAATGTCATGCCTGGACCTAGATTGAATCCTGGTTCTGGGGAAAGAGTTATAAAAGACACTCTTGAAATAGCCAAGACTGTTTAAAAATGTATTAAATTGGCCAGGCACGGTGGCTCACGCCTGTAATCCCAGCACTTTGGGAGTTCAAGGCAGTTGGATTGGGAGTTCCAGACCAGCCTGACCAACATACAGAAAGCCAGTCTCTACTAAAAATACAAAATTAGCCGGGCGTGGGACATGCCTGTAATCCCAGCTACTCAGGAGGCTGAGGCAGAAGAACTGCTTGAACCCAGGAGACGGAGGTTGCGGTGAGCCAAGATCGCACCATTGCACTCCAGCTTGGGTAACAAAAGCGAAACTCCATCTCAAAAAAAAAAAAGTATATTATGAAATTATACAATTTCTAGGTCTGATAATGTAGTTATGTAGAAGAATGTCATTTTTCTGCTATTTATTTATTCAGAGACAGGGTCTGGCTCTGTTGCCCAGCCTGGAGTGTAGTGGCACTATCTCAGTTCATGGCAACCTCCACCTCCTGGGCTCAAGCCATCCTCCCACCTCACTCTCCTGAGTAGCTGGGACTACAGGTACACGCCCCATGCCAGGCTAACTTTTGTATTTTTTGGAGAGATGGGATTGTGCTATGTTGCCCAGGCTGGTTTCGAACTCCTAAACTCAAGTGATCTGCCCACCTTGGCCTCCCAAAGTGAGGCCACAGCACGCAACCCTTATTCTTAAAGGATGCATACTAACACTTAATTTTAGACATAAACTATCAACATGTCTGCAATTTACTTTCAAATGGTAAAGTCAAAAAAATATGTGTGTGGTGTGTTTAAAAAATGAGGTGAGGCCAAGCACAGTGGCTCATGCCTATAATCCCAGCCCTTAGGGAGGCCAAGGCAGGCAGATCACCTGAGGTCAGGAGTTCGACACCAGCCTGTACAACATGGTGAAACCCAGTCTCTACCAATAATACAAAAATTAGCTGGGTGTGGTGGCAGGTGCCTGTAATCTCAGTTACTCAGGAGACTGAGGCAGGAGAATCGCTTGAACCTGGGAGATGGAGGTTGCAGTGAGCCAGGATCACACCACTTGTACTCCAGCTTGGGCAACAGAGTGAGATTCTATCTCAAAAAAAAATAAATAAATAAATAAAAGTGAAATAGAGAGAGAAAAACATTTTAAAACCTTGGATTGGCCGGGTGTGGTGGCTCACGCTTGTTATCCCAGCACTTTGGGAGGCTGAGGCAGGCAGATCACCTGAGGTCAGGAGTTCGAGACCAGCCTAACCAATATGGTAAAACCCTGTCTCTACTAAAAATACAAAATTAGCCAGGCATGGTAGTACATGCCTGTAATCCTAGATACTCAGGAGGCAGAGACAGGAGAATCACTTGAACCTGGGAGGCAGAGGTTGCAGTGAGCTGAGGAGGGAAAGATAGAGAGGGAAAAACATTTTGAAACCTTGGATTGGCCGGGTGCGGTGGCTCATGCCTGTAATCCCAGCACTTTGAGAGGCCAACACAGGTGGATCACCTGAGGTCAGGAGTTTGAGACCAGCCTGACCAACATGTAAAACCCTGTCTCTACTAAAAACACAAAATTAGCCGGGTGTGGCAGTCCATGCCTGTAATGCCAGCTACTCAGGAGGCTGAGACAGGAGAATCACTTGAACCGGGGAGGTGGAGGTTGCAGTGAACTGAGATGGTGCCACTGCACTCCAGCCTGGGTGACAGACAGGCTCACTGCAACCTCCACCTCCCAGGTTCAAGCGATTCTCCTGTCTCCATTCATTGCACTCTAGCCTGGACAACAAGAGTGAAACTCCTTCTCAGAAAAAAAAAAAAAGAAAAGAAAAAAAAAACAACTCTTGGATTATTCAGGTGGGTGGAATAATGCAATAACCCCTCCCCATCACTCTCCTTCTCCTAGCCTGCTTTTGTTTTTCTGTAGCATGTAGTAGCATGTAGCACCATCTAACATTATATTATGTATTTGTTACTTTTTTATTAGACAGCTCCTCCATCCCCCAGTTGGATGCTAGAGCCCCAGGATGCTAGAAAGTAGTCCAGCTTGTTCTTTATTATTCTCTTGGCAACTAGCACCATATTCAGCAACTAGTCAATACTGTTTGAACGGATGAATATACTGGCCATGCAGCTGGAACTTCTAGAAAAGCCCATTCACTCCAAATCCCACCATTCCTCCATCCCTTCCAAGAGTTAACTTTTCCTTGCTCTGAACTTCCACAGCATTTTCAACTTCTAGTATTCCATAATGTTGAGATGCAGTAAGACAGTGATTGTAGGCCAGGTGTGGTCATTCAGGCCTGGAATCCCAGCACTTTGGGAGGCTGAGGCAGGCAGATTGCCTGAGGTCAAGAGTTCGAGACCACCCTGATCAACAAGGAGAAACCCCGTCTCTACTAAGAATACAAAATCAGCTGGGCATGGTGGTGCATGCCTGTAATCCCAGCTACCCAGGAGGCTGAGGCAGGAGAATTGCTTGAACCTGGGAGGTGGAGGTTGCAGTGAGCCGAGATTGTGCCATTGCACTCCAGCCTGGGTGACAAGAGTGAACCTATATTTCAAAATAAATAAATAAAATAATAAAATAAAATAGGGGTAATTACAGAGCATTACATGGTGAAAAGACACCTAAGATTGCTCTTGAAATATGATCAGGTTTATAGGAAAGGAATACTGAAAAAGCCCAGAAACCACACTCATTGCAGTGCCTAACCCAAAAGCAGGGGGAGACAGCTTAATTCTTCTCTTTTCTTCTCTCTCTCTCTCTCCCTCTCTCCCTCCTCCCCCCCTCTTTTCCATTAGGAATGGTCACTGAAGGACAGTCAAATTATGTCTGTTTTACTCCCTGAATTCCTCAAAAATCTAACCCCCCTTTTGGTTCCCCAAGTCCCTTGCCCCAGCTCAGGGTTTATTCCCTATGCCTGTACCATTGTTCCAAAATTCTCATCTCCCTTTCTGAAACCCAAAGCAGACTCTATCCCTCCAGGCTCAGAACTCTTCCTTGGCTCCTCCTCACTGTCCACAGGAGAAATAATTCATCCTGTCATTCCAGGCTGTCTATCATCTGGTTCCTGCTGATGACACCTGCCTCATAGTTCACTCCAACCCCAGACTTAAGGCCCAAGTTTCACGTTACAGCTCTAAATAACAAACATTCTGCCAGGTGTAGTGGCTCATGCTTGTAATCTCAGCACTTTGGGAGGCTGATTTGGGCAGATCACTTGAAGTCAGGAGTTCAAGACCAGCCTGGCCAACGTGGTGAAACCCCCCTCTCTACAAAAACAACAACAACAAAAATTAGCTGGGTGTGATGGTGTGTGCCTCTAATCCCGTCTACTAGGGAGGCTGAGGTATGAGAATTACTTGAACCCAGGAGGTGAAGGTAGTAGTGAGCCGAGATTGCACCATTGCACTCCAGCCTGGGCAACAGAGTGAGACCCTGTCTCAAAAAATAAATACATAACGGTCTCCATAGCAGAGTCATGACAAGGGTTTGATAGAAAGGAAAGAAATATTTCCACTGAGGAAGAGACTTTATTTTTTTTTTCTTTGTAGTAAGGCATTCTTTTCATTCCTTTTTCTTTCTGGCCATTTTGCATTAGCCCTGGTTCTCCAAAAATAACCTTCTTTTCCCTTTCTCTTTTTCTCCCTCCCTTCCCCCTTTCTATCTCTGCAATCCAGCTCTCTTACTCTTCTCCCACCCCCTCAACTACATCTGCCTTGTAATTCTTAAAGCACAGTATGCAAGAGTCACCTACATTCCAAGCTGAATAGAACTATCTTGGCTTGAGGACAACTGGGTTTCAGGACCATGGACAGGTGTACTGGCGTCGACCTCTGTCTTAGCTGCTTCCTTTCTTTATTTTGAGACGGAGTTTTGTTCGTCGCCCAGGCTGGAGTGCAGCGGCGCGATCTCGGCTCACTGCAACCTCTGCCTCCAGGGTTCAAGCGATTCTCCTGCCTCAGCCTCCAGAGTAGCTGGGATTACAGGTGCCCGCCATCATGCCCAGCTAATTTTTGTATTTTTAGTAGAGACGAGGTTTCACCATGTTGGTCAGGCTGATCTCGAACTCCTAAACTCGGGTGATTCACCCACCTTGGCCTCCCAAAGTGTTGGGAATTACAGGCAGGAGCCACCTCCCCCGGCCTGTCCTAGCTGCTTTCTAGGGCCTTATCGCATGCTGTGAATTCCATCTCCAAACCAGGCACTTTTCTTTCTAGACTTGAAAACTTCCCCGTGACCCTTTCAACATCAACTTAGATGTCACCTTTTCCTGGAAGGCCTCCCTGGTCTCTCCCACCCTCCCTACAGCACCCTATTATGTCGGGTTAATGCATCTTCCCTTTCTCAGAATACCCAGGACTGTCACTCATCCATTCTGCATTCCAAGCTGAATAGAACCATCCTGGCTTGAGAACTGGGTTTCAGGACCGTGGACAGGTGCACTGGCATGGGCCTCTTGTCATTTTTTTTTTTTTTTTTTTTTTGAGATGGAGTTTTGCTCTTGCTGCCCAGGCTGAAGTGCAATGGCGCGATCATTCTAGAAATATTTCAATTTGCACTTCATACAAACAACACTTCTAGGCTCTAAGATACAAACAAGAACATGTTTGAAAAGGTCTCAGCCTGGCTGGGCCGCAGTGGCTCACACCTGTAATCCCAGACTTTAGGAGGCCGAGGCAGGTGGATCACTTGAGGTCAGGAGTTCAAGACCAGCCTTGCCAACATGGCAAAATCCTGTCTCTACTAAAAATACAAAAATTAGCCAGGCGTGGTGTTGGGTGCCTGTAATCCCAGCTACATGGGAGACTGAGGCAGGAGATCGCACCACAGCAGTCCAGCTTGTGTGACAAAGCGAGACTTCATCTCATAAAGAAAAGAAAAGATCTCAGTGCCTCCCACACCCTTCTTTTTTCTGAGACAGAGTCTTGCTCTGTCGACTAAGCTAGAGTGCAGTGGCATGATCTCGGCTCACTGCGGCCTTCGCCTTCCAGGTTCAAGTGATCCTCCTGCCTCAGCCTCCCAAATAGCTAGGACTATAGGGCCCACCACCACCCCCACCTAATTTTTGTGTTTTTAGTAGAGATAAGGTTTCTCTATGTTGGCCAGGGTGGTCTTGAACTCCTGAACTCAAGCGACCCACCCACCTCAGCCTCCCAAAGTACTGCAATTACAGGCGTGAGCCACCACACCTGGCCTGTCTCAGCCCTTTTGAAGATTACTTTCTGGTACAAGAAGACAAAAAACAAATAGCATGACAGTAGCAACAAATGCTATGAAAAAATATAAAATAAAGGATGTGACAGCATAGTAAGGGCAAGGTAGTACTAGGTACTGTTGTCAGAACAAGCAATTCGGAAGAGGAAAAAATTTGAGGCTTCTGAGAATTAGGGTCGGGTGGGGATGGAGGTGGGGAAGGGACTTCCAAGCAGGAAAGAATAATGAGTGTACTAAGTCCTGAGGTAAGGCTGTGATTAGCATTTTCAAGGAGAAGAATGAGGCCAGTGTGGCTGAAGTTATAAGCAATGCAGAGAGTGTTAGTGAGTGAGGAGATGAGCTCAGAGATCTGAGCAGTAGCCAAATCATGGAAGACCTTGGAGGCCAGAGTCAGGGATTTGGATGTGTTCAAAGTGCAATGGGAATCTATTGAAGGGATTTAAGGAAAAGTGTGAAAAGCTTTGACTGACATGTAGTCGGGAGCTGTTCTGTGAGTTGAGTGCATCTGGACTACATATGAGGATTTAGTTGTGTCTTCAGTACCAAGGACAGGGCCCGGCATATGGGCTATCTAAAGACTGAATAAGCAGATGCACAGATAATATCTGATGATCAGGGGCTAATATGGGACATGCATGGGTATGTCTTTTATGACCTGGAAAAAACAAATGCCCCTCTAGCTTCCTGCTATTTCTCCTACCAACCACATCCAGTCATCTGATTCTAATCCAGTCAGTCATCTGATGCTATTGATTCTTCCATCAATATCCCTCTCTCACATGGCCATCCAGTTGTCTTTTCCTCACATTTGCAGCGCTGGTGCAGACCTTCTCTGCTACTGCCTGGGTCACTACACAAGCCTCCTCAGTTTCTACATTTCCAGTCTCTTTTCCTCCAGTCCATCCCCCAGCACAGATCCCTGTGCGACATTTAATGCCCAGCTGTGACTCTATCCCTCCTGTCCTAGCCCTTCCACTGCTTTCTCCAGAACTGAATGCCAACTCCACCAATGACCAGACCTGGGGAAACTCCACCGATGACCAGACCTCAGACAACTCCACCAATGACCAGACCTCGGGCAACTCCACCAATGACCAGACCTCAGACAGCTCTACCAATGACCAGACCTCAGACGGCTCCACCAATGAGCAGACCTGGAGCAACTCCACCAATGACCACACCTCAGACAGCTCCACCAACCACCAGACCAGGGGGCACCTCCACCAATGACCAGACCTGGAGCAACTCCACCAACAACCAGACCTCAGATAACTCCACCAATCACCAGACCTCAGACAGCTCCACAAATGACCAGACCTGGGGCAACTCCACCAACAACCAGACCTCAGACAAATCCACCAATGACCAGATCTCAGACAACTCCACCAACAACCAGACCTCAGATAACTCCACCAATGAGCAGATCTCAGACAACTCCACCAACGACCAGACCTCAGACAGCTCCACCAACAACCAGACCTCAGATAACTCCACCAATGACCAGACCTCAGACAGCTCCACAAATGACCAGACGTGGGGCAACTCCACAAATGAGCAGACCTGGGGCAATTCCACCAATGACCAGACCTCAGACAGCTCCACCAATGACCAGATGTGGGACAACTCCACAAATGAGCAGACCTGGGGGCAACTCCACCAATGACCAGACCTGGGGCAACTCCACCAATGACCAGACCTCAGACAGCTCCACCAATGACCAGACCTGGGACAACTCCACAAATGAGCAGACCTGGGGCAACTCCACCAATAACCAGCCCTGGGGCAACTTCACCAATGACGAGAACTTGGGCAATCCCTGTCTTTTCTCTCTTTGAACTCTGGTTTCTTCATTGGTAACAGGAGCAGTCAGACAAGGCTATTCCATTCCAAGATCGAAGGCATTGGTACTATTTCTGTCCTTAACTTCTCCTTTTAAATCTCCTGTTTTATGATTTGAACCTTGGTGGGGCAGCACAATGCCATGGTGAGGAGCCTGGGCTGGAGTCTTGCTTCCCCTATGGAACAACTTAACCTCTGAACGCTTCTGTCTTGCCAGTGGTGAGATGGATGTATTAATGGCACCTGCCTTACAGGGTGAAGAAAAATAAATAGGTTAATATGTATGGACCCAAAAAAAGTTTGTTGTTGCGAGCTGAAATTCAACCAGAAGGGGGAAAAAATAAAAATAAGGTGGTGACTCACACCTGTAATTCCAGCACTTTGAGAGGCCAAGGCAGGCAGATCACCTGAGATTGGGAGATCAAGACCATCCTGGCTAAAATGATGAAACCCTGTCTCTACTAAAAACACAAAAAATAGCCAGGCTTGCAATGGCATGCATGTTTCCTTTGAAAAGAAAAAAAAAATAGCCAGGTGTGGTGGCGCATGCCTGTCATCCCAGCTGCTCAGGAGGCTGAGGCAAGAGAATTGCTTGAACCTGGCAGGCAGAGGTTGTAGTGAGCCAAGATTGCACCCTTGCACTCCAGCCTGGGTGGCAAGAGCTAAACTCCATCTTAAATAAATAAATAAGTTGGCTGGCCGGATGCACTTGCTAATGCCTGTAATCCCAACACTTTGGGAGGCTGAAGCGGGCGGATCACCTGAGGTCAGGAGTTCAAGACCAGCCTGAATAACACAGAGAAACTCCATCTCGACTAAAAATACAGAATTAGCCAGGTGTGGTGGTGCATGCCTGTAATCCCAGCTACTCGGGAGGCTGAGGCAGGAGAATCGCTTGAACCCGGGAGGCAGAGGTTGTGGTGAGATTGTACCATTGCACTCCAGCCTGGGCAACAAGAGTGAAACTCTATCTCAAAAAAAAAAAAAAGTTGATTACTACTAGTACTACTACTACTATCACACCACCACCACCACTAGTACTGCTACTAGTATTACCACAATTATTTATTTACTTAAAACTACTCCATGTTGAGCACTTACTCTTACAGTCCAGGCACTAGGTCAGGAGCTTTACATTCATGATCTAAATCAGGGATTGGCAAATAATGACCTGGCTCACTGCCTGCTTTTGTATGGCTTGTGAGCTAAGCATGATTTTTATCTATTCTTCTTTTGATTAAAAAGAAATTGAAAGAAGAATAATAATTCGTGCACATGAAAATTAATGGAACTCGCGTTTCAGAGTCCACACTCCAGACTCTGCTGGAAGACAGCCACTCCCATTTGTTCACACCTGGCGCTTTTGCACTACAGTGGCCAAGCTGCCTCCCAGGAGAGCTGACTAGTTGTATCAGAGAACCTATGGCTCACGTAGCCTAAAACATTTGCTGTCTGGCCCTAAGCTGAAAAAGTTTGCCAATCACTGACCAAGATTATCCCCCTCAACAACTCCACAAAAGAAGTCTTTGGTTTAGGCCAGGCATCATGACTCATGCCTATCATCCCAGCACTTTGGGAGGCTGAGGCGGGTGGATCACCTGAGGTCAGGAGTTCGAGACCAGCATGACCAACATGGAGAAACCCCGTCTCTACTAAAAATACAAAATTAGCCAGGCGTGGTGGTGCATTCCTGTAATCCCAGCTACTTGGGAGGCTGAGGCAGGAGAATCACTTGAACCGGGGGGTGGAGGTTGTGATGAGCCGAGATCACAGCATTGCACTCCAGTCTGGGCAACAAGAGTAAAACTCTGTCTCAAAAAAAAAAAAAAAAAAAAAAGGAGAAATCTTTGGTTCAATTGTGAGTAAGTGGTAGAGGCAATATTTGAACTCAGTTCTTTCTAGGTTCTATACCCCACAAGCTTGGCGGTACATGACTGATACCATGGGATAGAGTGCATAGGTGATAGCTGGTGAAATGAACACTAGGAAGGAATTCAGGCAGTTGGATTCAATCGCTTCCAAATTACTCTATTGTTACCCTAGAGGCATGACTTCCAGTCTGACTGCACCCTGATCCTCAGCATGACCTTGGGCCGTCAGCTCCTGGTGCAGTGGGTGGTAGAAGCATGGACTTGGGAATCAGAATACCCTAGATTCTACTCGCAGTTCTGCCATTGATGAGTTATATCGCCTCTTCGAGCCCCTGTTTCCATTCCTGTGAACCGCAAACAATGGGACTTTCCTTATAATGGTTTTGACGGGTTGAATAAAAATCCCCATGCTATCTACTCCTGCCCCACTTTCTCTCTCTAGGCCACTATTTTTCCATTTGAAAAATGATGAGACCTTTCCGCTCTGACACTCTAGGATCGTGATATTCTCCATGTCTTATTTTAGCTCAGTGTCTGGCTCCACAGGCTGTGATTCAAGTTTGCACGGAGGTTGCACCCTGCCTTCCCTGGAAAAGGTGTCTTCAGATTAGGTTGAAGGCATGGGGGAGGCTGCGCCCAGAGGAGGCTGGGTGAGGAGCAGGGACTGGAGGAGGGGATACTGGAGGATCCCTTTTCAACTGTTTGTACAGCCACTGAAAAGAAGGAGCTGAGTGCCAGACCCAAGGGATGGAATGGAGATGAGGCATGCAGTGGGGTTTGTTCATAAAATATCAACTGAATTACAAGGACCTGATTTGGGTTTAATTAAATTATGTTGAATTAATTTGAATTGAAGAATGGAGTCAGATGAATTGGGGTTAGTTGGATTGGATGGATGGAGTTAAATGTACTTGAGCTGAGTTGATTTGGGCTGATTTTAGCTGAATTGGAATGAATTGGATTGGATTGAGCTGAAATTTGGAGAAGAGTAATACTTGAGAAAAAAGACTTCAGGCCAGGCACAGTGGCTCATGCCTGTAATCCCAGCACTTTGGGAGGCTGAGGTGTGCGGATCAAGAGGCCAGGAGTTCAAGACCAACTTGACCAACGTGATGAAACCCCATCTCTACTAAAAAAAATCACAAAAATTAGCCAGGCGTGATGTCAGGTGCCTGTAATCTTAGCTACTCAGGAAGCTGAAGCAGGAGAATCGCTTGAACCTGGGAGGTGGAGATTGCAGTGAGCTGAGATCACACCACAGTACACTCTAGACTGGGTGACAGAGCGAGACTCCATCTCAAAATAAATAAACAAACAAATAAAGACCTTAGGCCAGGCATAGTGGGTCACGCCTGTAATCCCAGCACTTTGAGAGGCCGAGGCAGGAGGATCACTTGAGGCCAGGAGTTCTAGACCAGCCTGGCCACCACGGCAAAACCCCATCTCTACTAGAAATACGAAAATTAGCTGAGCGTAGTGGCAGGTGCCTGTAGTCCCAGCTACTTGGGAAGCCGAGATGGGAAAATCGCTTGAACCTGGGAGGCAAAGGTTGCAATGAGCCGAGATCCTGCCACTGTATTCCAGCCTGGGCAACAGAGGGAGACTCCATCTCAAAAAAAAAAAAAAACTAATAAAAATAAGAAAAAAGGCTTTACTGGAACTCTGGACACTCAAATCCTCTGGCAATAGTTTATGTTGGTATCTTGGGCAACTCTCTATGCAATTCTGGGCCTTGATACCCACATTTTCTCAAGTGAATGCTAATAATAACTCCTAGAAATGTTAGAAGATGGGTGTGAGATCACATAGGCAAAGGAGGCTTGTGCCTCAAAAGAAGAAAAAAAACTGTAAACAAATTCTGAACTCTAATTACATGTATGATGAAGTATGTAGGGTGAGGTGTACTGACGCCTGAAACTTACTTGAAATGCATCTGGACAATAAGGTAGATTGGTGGATGGCTCAACATATAGACAGATGGACAGATACGAGATCGTGCAGGTCTAGTGATCTGTTAATGGTTGACTCTAAGTGGTGGCTACATGGGTGTTCGCTATAAAATTCTTTGGACTTTTCAATTTATTTGAAAAAATTTAAAACAAAATATTGCACAGAAAATAAGGAGCCTTGTAAACTGTTAATTGCAGTTTATCAGCAGTGGTTAAAAATACAGCCTCCGGAGGCGAATTGCGTGAGTTTCATTCCCAGCTCTGCCTCTCACTAGTTGTATGGCCCTGAGCAAATGACTTCATCCCTCTGAGTGTCTGTTTCCATATCTGTAAAATGGGCTATTAATAGGATTTACCTCACAAGGTTGTTGTGGATATAGGAACAGAGCCTGCTACCTAATTAGCACCCAGTAAGCCCTCGCTATAATGTGGTCCTCTAAAGGACGCTTTGCAATGGGCACTGCTATTTCCACTGCACGTAGAAGGAAAAGTGGGGCTCAGAGAGGGTCTGCAACTCCTCCCAGGCCACACAGCAAGGGAGTGGCTACGCGGAAGAGGAACCACAGGTCCCTGGAACTGGAAATGGTCCCCCAGCCCACAAAGCCTTAGGCTCACCCGACAGTATGAAGAAGATTCCAGAGACGAAAGCCAGAATGGTCCTCTGCGGGCGGATGTGGCCGATGTTGCTGATGACGAAGGCCGTGAACACGAGGAAGAGACTGACCATGGGGGAAGGGGGTGGCCGTGCGCACTGTCTCTGGGGGAGGGGATAGGGAGAGACAGGGGTGAGGGGGAATCTCCAGCGGGACACTTCCCCATTCCTTGACCTCTGCTCTCACCACCTCTGCCCTTTGTTTGACTCCTCCCCCTTCCCCACTGGCTCCTCCCCTTCCCCTGATATGTCCTCGGTAGACACAGGCCTGCCACGCCCCTTCACAGGCCACACCTCCTTGGGCTTAATTCCACCCCTTTCTGGCTGACTCCTCCTCACCAACAGGACCTCATTCTTTCAACCTTGCCCCTTCTTGCCTAACCACTCTACCCTGCCTTGCCTTGACTTGCTTTTCTTTCTTTCTTTCTTTTTCTTTCCTTCCTTCCTTCCTTTCTCTCTTTTTCTTTCTTTCTTTTTCTTTCCTTCCTTCCTTTCTCTCTCTCTTTCTTTCTTTTGCCTTTCTTTCTTTCTTTTTTTTTTTTTTGAGACAGAGTCTCACTCTTGCCCAGGCTGGAGTGCGGTGGCACAACCTCAGCTCACTGCCACCTCCACCTCCCGGGTTCAAGCGATTCTCCTGTCTCAGCCTCCTGAGTAGCTGAGATTATAGGCACATGCCACCATGCCCAGCTAATTTTTTGTATTTTTAGTAGAGACAGGGTTTTACCATGTTGGCCAGGCTGGTATTGATCTGACCTCAGGTGATCCGCCCACCTTGGCCTCCCAAAGTACTGGGTTTAACGCGTGAGCCACCGCGCCTGGCCCACTCTGCCTTCTTTCAAGCCTCCCCTCCTTCCCTTGGAGCCCACCCTTTCCCTAGTCCTGCCCTTCCTCTGAGGACTCTGCTGTGACCTTACTCTCTTGTTGCCCAGGCCCCCCCCACATCCCCCTCACTCAGAATATTCTCCGTGTTTTCCGTCACCAAGTTGATCTCCGGTTCAAGAAAATATTCCGAGGCCACACAGCGACCTTCTCCCGACCTGGGGAGAAGAGAAACAGACAGGGCTTGATGAGAGGCTCCTAAGCTCTAGAGAGGCTGTAGGGGGCAGGATGGATACAGGGGGAGACCCCAGGATGGGGGTACAAGACCTAGCCCAAGGGTTACCAGCTGTACTACTCCAGGGGGTTGGAAAAGGGAATAGGTGGATGTCTGCGATTTTTCTTTTTTTTTTTTTCAGATAGAGTCTCGCTCTGTTGCCCAGTCTGCAGTGCTGTGGTGCCATCTTGGCCCACTGCAACCTCTGCCTCCCAGGTTCAAGTGATTCCCCCTGCCTCAGCCTCCCACGTAGCTGGGATTACAGGCGCCCACCACCACACCCAGTTAATTTTTGTATTTTTAGTGGAGACAGGGTTTTGCCATGTTGCCCAGGCTGGTCTCCAAATCCTGACTTCAGGTGATCTGCTCGCCTCAGCCTCCCAAAGTACTGGGATTACAGGTGTGAGCCACCACACCTGGCCTGGGACTCCTCTTTCTAGCTGCCCTAGAGACTCCTGGTTGGAGGAGGACAAGGTTGGAACTCTAGGTCCTAAGAAAGAAAGGGGCTGTGGATCAGGACTCATGGTCCCTAAAGAGGACGAGGTCTGGGGGAGCCAGGATTCTTACAAGGAATGGGTCTTCATGGTCCCTGGGAGGTATAGATTTTTACTTTTATTTTTAAGAGACAGGGTCTTGGTCTGTCACTCAGGCTGGAGTGCAGTGGCACCATCATAGCTCACTGCAGCCTCAAACTCCTGGACTCAGGCAATCATCCTACCTCAGCCTCCTGAATAACTGAAACTACAGGTGCATGCCACCAGTCACAGCTAGGCATGCCATTTTTTTTTTTTTTTTTTTTTTGAGATGGAGTCTCATTCTGTCACCCAGGCTGGAGTGCAGTGACACGATCTCAGCTCACTGCAACCTCTGCCTCCCAGGTTCAAGCAATTCTCCTGCCTCAGCTTCCCAAGTAGCTGGGGTTACAGAGGTGTGCCACCACGCCTGGCTGGCATGCATTTTTTTTTTTTTTTTTTGAGATGGAGTCTCACTCTGTCACCTAGGCTGGAGTGCAGTGGTGTGATCTCAGCTCACTGCAACCTCCACCTCTCAAGTTCAAGTGATTCTCCTGCCTCAGCCTCCTGAGTAGCTGGAATAACATACCACCATGCCCAGCTGATTTTTGTATTTTCAATAGAGACGGGGTTCCACCATGTTGGTCAGGCTGGTCTCAAACTCCTGACCTTGTGAACCACCCGCCTCAGAATCCCAAAGTGCTGGGATTACAGGCGTGAGCCAACACGCCCGACCTGCATTTTTTTTTAATATTGCCCATTCAGCATTAAAATTGTGCAGGGACAAGTTCCTAACCTAGACTACGGACTGTAAGGGAGGACTTCAGAATTCCTTAGGGATTAGGGGCCTAGAGCATTGGGGCTCCTATATCCAAGAATAAAGGGCTAGTCATTGGGATTCCACATAGAAATTTGAACTTCCAGGAGATAAACAGGATCCATTTCTGATTTCTGGAACCCAAGGGATGGGACTATGGCTAAGGACTCTTAGACCCCAGGCAAGGCAGGAACTGTTGAGTGGAAAACAGGTGACGGCCGTACCTGCAAAGAAGCAGACTCGCCAGAGGCCAGCGTGCAGGGCCATCTTGACCTCGGTGGTCTGGTTCTGCGGCAGCACTGTGCCCTCTTCCATGTACAGCCAGTAGTCAGTGCTCACCGCGATGCCCACGAGGAGCAGACCGCAAGCACCAAACACGCTGCTCAACAGGGTCAGGGCGCGGCTGCTGCAGTGACTCATCCTCAGAGGCAGGGGGCGCCCTGCGGGGCCTGTGGGAGGGAAGCTGCAGTGCAGAGCTCCCTGGGACCCACCAGAGTGCTCGACCCCATGCGGCTACCTGGGATGCTGGGCCCCAGCCAGAGACACCAACTCCCAAATCAAACTCTCTCAAATCTGACCTCTGTGTTCTGACCCATGATCCCAACCCTAGACTCTGACCAGAGACACGAACTGTTGAGCCTCAACCTCAGGAATGGGCTCCCCAAACCTGCCGCCTGTGCTCTGGCTCCCCAACCCCAGAATTCGATTTCTAATAATAACTTTCAGCCCAGACCCGGAGATTGAATCTTGGCTCCAACCATGGCCGGACCTGGGTCTCAAATATTATGACTCTGAGCAGAAATTCGAATTCAAGATTCTCAACCCGAGAGAATCGTTTGGGCTCCCCCCTGCCCAACCCTAACCTCACCTGCTGATCTGAGACCCTAACTTAGAAATCAGATACCACCAGATTCCCTAACCTTGAGTGCTGGTCAGTGACTCAGAAACTGTTAGGCAGATCAATGATGTCACCTCTAGGACTTGGCATCCCGCAACCCTGCCTCTGTGCTCTGATCGAAGCCCTCAGTTGTGAACACCAGACTCCAATGAGAATCAATAACCTCAACTCTGAGCCAGGACCTACATCCCAGAGCACAGGGTATTGGGCATGAACCCTGGATGCTCTCCAACTTGAACTGGCCAGAAACTCTAACCCAGGCTACCCAGTCTGAAGTCCATGACCTGATCTAAAACCCTGCACCTTGTCTCTGAACTGCACCCAGAAATCCGCAAAGTGGGTCGCCAACCAAAGATCTCCAATCCCATACCAGGGCCTCACACCCTTGACCTCAGGCCTATCTAAGACTTTGAGCAGAGTCCCCCACCCCCAACTTCAGTTTAACCTCTTGGATTTGTATCTTGAGCCTAACATCCTATATGAACACCAAGAACTTGACCCATGACCTTCTAACTCTGATCTTACGCCTTAACCTCATTTGATACCCCAATCTAAGACGACATTGTACAACACAGATCCTAGCTCCAGAACCCTAATTCTACCCTTCCAGATCTAGGCAGGCCCCTGAACCTGGAATGCCGGAACATCTTCACAAGCTGCTGAGTCCCAGAACATTGGAACCCAGAGACACGGAACCAGAATCTCGATTAGAGATTCCAGAATGTCAAAATCAGGAGCTGGGGCTTGGCGTGCTGATGCCTGTAATTCCAGCACTTTGGGAGGCTGAGGCAGGTGGATCACTTGAGGCCAGGAGTTCGAGACCAGCCTGGTCAATATGGTGAAACCTCATCTCTACTAAGAAATACAAAACTTAGCCTGGTGCGGTGGCTCACACCTATAATCCCAGCTACTCGGGAGGCTGAGGCAGGAGAATCACTTGAACCTGGGAGGTGAGGTTGTATTGAGCTGAGATTGTCCCATTACACTTCAGCCTGGGTGACAGAGTGAGACTCCATCTCAAAAAAAAAAAAAAAAAAAAATCATGAGCTAGACCCCACGACCATCACCAATAATGCAGCATCCTAATCAGAGCACCCCAGTCAAACAATGAACTCTCATCCTTCCAACTAGGATTCAGTGCCCTGAACTCTAAAATCCTCTTCAACATCCAGTATGGAGCCCAAATTTCACAACACTAGACTCCAAACAGTAGATCCCCAGTTCTTATCTGTGACATTCTCAATTCCAATTGGGAACCTAGAAATTCCAACGAGGGAGCTCCTCAACCCAGAACTCAAGGACTTGAAATCCCTTACCCACGATCCTCTCCTGATCCCTGCAAGAACTTTCCCCAAGCCACGCAATCCTATGACTTGGGGGTCTCCACTTGGGACCCACAACCTATATCAACCAGAGACCTTACATCCCTGAATACCTGGGATCTTTCTAACTACGAAAGTTGAGACCCCTAAACATTCTCCCCAACAAAGTAATCAAGACATACAACTCCACTTTCCTTAACCAGAATTCTTCTAGCCTTGCAACTCTGCTCCACCTGAATAAAGACTCTAGAGTCTCAGACAACCCTCCTCCTCCTCGCTCCCCCCCCCGCACTCCCAGCCTTCAGCTCCCCCCTCCTTCCTCCCCAGGCTCCCGGAGGCCTCCGAGATCCCGAGTCTGGGAACGCTCTGGCCAGCTTTTCCTCCCATCCCCCGCCTAGCGGCTCAGGGGCTTGACCGCGAGCTGCCTGCTCCTCTCTCAGCCCTGTGGGCTCGGAACCAGGCACCATCACCCTGGCCACCCTGGCTGCCTCCGATCCAGGTAGCCGATCTCAGCTTCTCCCTTTCACTCCTCTGACTCCCAGCTGAGACCTCGTCCCTTCTCCACGTTCTCGCACCCCTTTTTAAAGCCCGGCCCCAATTCCTCCTCACTCTCACTGGCCTGCCCAGATCTCCTTATTCCTCCAGGCTTTCCTCCTTTGGGACCCTCCCCACAGGCCTGGAGCCTCCTTTCTCCCACCCTTTCCCAGATTCAGGCATTTGAATCTCCAGGGTCCGGTTCTGCAAGTCCTAAGCCCAAACTCCATCTCCCTTCCATCTCTGGGGGAGACTTAACTCCCCCTTTGTGGGGACCCCTTCCCAGACCCACACACCCAGCTCCGGCCGGGCCTGGGTCCTCCGCCGTCGCCCCGTACCGCCTTCCTCAAGGATCCCGCCTCTGCCCTCCCCGGCCCACGGTCGCTGCGACTCTGACGTGAAGAGTTCCAGTTTCCCACTCCGGGACCCTCGGACCCTGTCCTCCCGCATCGCCAGGCCCAGATGTCCCTGCATCCCCCGTAGCCGCTCGAATTCGGGCGTCTCAACCGCCAGGATCCCACCCCTGGAGCCACTCGGGTCCCTGGTCGCCCCAACCCCGGCTCGCAGCCACCTCGAGGGGCGCCCCTCTTCCTCCCAGGACCCTCCCTCGCGCACTCACCTCGCTCAGGGCTGGGCGGACGCTCCGGGCCGCGGGCCCCGCAGCCGCATGACCGGCCCCGCGGCTTCCCCCGGCCGCCGCCGCCGCCACCGGGGTCGCCGGTGCCCGCGCCCCCCGCCCCCGCCCCGGAGCCCGGCGTCCCGGCCCCCTCCCGGCCTCCCCACCCCCCACCCCCCGCCCGCGGCCTCACTCGGCGGACGGAGCCGGGAGCAGGAACCGGCGGCCGTTCATTGGCTACTGCGGAGGAGGGGGAGGGGCGGGGAGGGAGTGGGGAAAGGATGCAGCGAGGGAGGGGAGATGGGCCTTGAGGATGGGGGAGGCAGAGAGGGAGAGAGAATAGAAACCAGAGGCACAGAGCCCAGAGGGGCACAGGCACAAAGAGAGACAGGGCAGAGAGAGAAGTCACGCCGAGACCTTGAGGCCGAGAAATCCAGGGACTCGGGTCTGGAGACTGAAGGAGACAGAGACAGAGAGAGTCAAGGAGGGAGCGAGACAGAGTTTAAGACCACCCCCCACCACCTAGGCACAGAGAATCTGAGACCCGGGAAGTGGAGAGGTCAGAGACCAGAAAGAGACAGAAAGAGACGGGGGACGCTCAGAGGCCTGGGGCTGAGAGATGCTGAGACCAGAGACCTTGAGCTCGGAGAAGAGACAGAGAGGCAGAGAGAGACTGACAGACAGAGACAGAGAGAGAAACAGAGACTCTGAGAAGGAGAGACAGCAGGGACAATCCTGGGGGTCCCCTGACGAGGACTGGGGCTCTAGCCAGGCCTGGGGCGGAGCCTGGGGTCCGGACGGCTGCAGGAAGCGGGAGGGGGCGTCCCGGGCCGGGGTCCCTACAGCAGCGGGCGGGCGCAGAGCGGAGCCGGGTCCTGCAGCCGCCGCGGAGCCGGGAGCCGGGCCAGCACACCCCCCCCCCCACCCCGCCGTGATGTCAGCGGGGCCACTCTTAAAGGGGCAGGCCGCCCGCCGAGGGTCGGAGCGGGGGTTGGGGCCTTCGGGTATGGGATAGGGGTACCGCGCAGTGATGAGGGAGACCGGGGCAGCCTCGGCATCCAGCTGGACCGGGGTCTGGAAACCCAGGAGCCTACAGGGAAGAAGAGGCGCCCGGGTCCGCAAGGAAGCCTGCGAAGCTTTGGAGCTCAGTGCCCTCTAAACACACAGACAAGGCACACCGCTCGGCTGGCCTGGCTCTGTCCGGAGACTGCATTTCCCATCAGCCCTGGCGGCGAGGAGCCGCACTTGGGGGGAAGGGTCTGCCGCGAGGCCTGTTGGGGAGTGTAGTCCATCTGCACGATCCCCGGCACTCCCCAGATTCGCAAGTGGGTCAAGAGAAAGAGGCCCAGAAGGCGCGTCTGCCTGCCGTGTGCCTCAGTCGCCCATTCCTAGGCTCACGGGTTCTGGTTGTTTTCGATTGCTCTGGCATGGGGGTCTCTTCCTCTGATCAGGTCTCTAGGTCTCTCAGGAGGAGGCCAGCCTGTGATCCCCCGCCTCGGGGAAGGACCTCTCCCCCGTGTCTGAGCCTGGGTGTGCGTGTGAGCTTTCGTGGCTGCTCTGGTGAGCAAGGGTGCACTGGGTCTCTGCGCCGGGGTCTCGACCCGGCACTCAGTGACCTCCGCGTCCCCGTCTCGCTGTGCACTGTCCACGCTGGTGCCCCCCTGTGATATTTTCTCTCCCTGTCTCTGTCTGTGTGTGCGCTCCTCTACTTGCTCCCCTGCTGTGGGTGTCTCCCTTCCACTTTGTGGGTCTCCACGCTTTCCTTCTCTGTTTGTTTCTATGTACAGTCACTGTCCCGCCTCCACACCCCCTTCATTCTCCAAGCTTACAAGAAAATATCCAAACACTTCAGCATCAGCATCCCAAATTTATTCTCCAGCAGCTGTGGCCGGGTGGGGAGAGGCTAAGGGAAAGGAGGGGAGGAGGAGAGTCCCAGAGAGTGGCAGGCACTGGGGGAGGACTGCGGTGGGTCCGAGCCAGACTGGAGCCATGCACAGGCAGGCGGGCGGGAGGCGGGCATCAGTGATGGCTTCGGGATGGGGAAGTCTAGAACAAAAGCTGATTGGGAGCCGCTGGGGAAAGAATCCTCCATATATCCCAGGAATCCCCAGAGCACAGCCGTGGGACGTACTGGAGGAGGGGTCACGCCTCCCACTCATCTGAGAACTGGAGTGTAGGCGGGGGTGGGGGGGGGGGTGGGGGGTGCGGGCGGGCCTCAGAAGCAGAGGGTTGTTCTGGAACCTGAGTCTGGAACAGCCAACCCCGTGAGGCTGTTTCCCCCAGGGGGCGGGGTGGTCTGGAGTGAGGCATAGAACTACCAAGATGGAGTTTCGAACCCCATGGAGTTGGGGATGGTGGTGGTGTGGTGGTGTCTCTGGACCCGATGGGGACAGAGTCCAGAATGCTAAGGTTAGGGAGAATATCAGGCTCCACTCAAGACTTGAACGCGGGACGGCTCTAGAGGCTGTATGGAGTTTAGAAGACCAGGAAGGCTTGGAAGGGGCGAGCTAGAACCCGCGGGGGCAGAGCCGGAATGCTGGGGTGCAGGATCTAGAATGAGGCGGGGGTGGGGGTGTGGTGGTGACTGCCGGCACGGCGGAGGGGGTAGTTGGGGACACCTAGTGGCGGTGGGTGAGATTACATGACAGGCACAGGCACTGGGCTGGTGGGGCTGCGGGCATCCGGGTGCACGAAGTCGGGATTCACGTAGGTGAAGCCCTGGAAATCGGCCTGGTCGATGCTGGCCAGGACTAGGCGATCTGGTGGGGTCAGTGCTGGCGCCGCCCGCGTGAAGAACTTGTCAAAGTTCTCGCCACTGCGGCCACACTGTGGGAGACGAGGGGAGGGAAAGTGAAGCAGCTCGGCGGGCTCCTCGGTGTCCCTCTGTGCACCCTGGTATCACCTCCTGTCTCCTGAAGAATCTCTGTGCATGCCTCAGGGTTTCTGCACCTCCCTTTGCGGGGGGGGGGCCTCGGCAGAGGGAGCTCCAATCCCGGATACAGGTATATGGAGACCCACGGGAACCCCACCCCTTCAGGGACCAAGTTTTTATTGCCTGGAGGATGACTGACCGGGCGGGGTCTGAAAGGAGGCGGGATCTCCAAATCGTTCCAGCCGCTCCCAGTCAATCCAGCGGAAAAAGCCGTGTGCACGGATGGTGGGTTCCCCCATCAGGCCCTGAGCCCAGGCGCTTCCCTGGGTGCTTGGTCAGGAACTGTGGGAAACACAGAGACAGACAGACAGACAGACAGACAGAGACAGACAAAGTCCCGGACAGGGAGACCCAGAGAAGAAGGAAGAAACAGACACAGAGGGAGGATGGAGGACCCAAGAGACACAGGCATGAGATCCAGAGAGATAAGAACAGCCAGGGGAAACAGGCAAAGGGAGGGGAGGAAAGGAAGAGAAAGAAGAGAGGAAGAGAGAAAGAGAAAGAGAGAGAGAGACAGAGAGAGAGAGAAGAGAGACACAGAGAGAGAGACAGAGAGGAAGAGGGAGGATACATGAGAATGGGAGTAGACAAAACTTAGACCCAGAGACCCAGGGACACACAGAGAAACCGAACACATCATGGTGTGAGATTGTGAGGGGCAGAGAACCCGAGAAAGAGGAGAGATATAGGGAGGATTCCAGGGAGAGAAGGAAAGGAAGGGGGAATGGAAGGGAATGAGGGAGATGGAGAAGGGGAGACGGAGATGGGGTAGGGGAGAGAGGGAAGGAGGTAGGTGAGGGAGAGAAGGGGGAGAGGAGACAAAGGGGAAGAGGGAAGGAATGGGGGAAGAGAGGTTGCAGACCCAGAGAAAAGGGAAATAGAAATTCAGAGCAAGGTACAGAGACCCCAGGTGAGAAGCAGAAACCCTAGAGAAGGGAGGAAACAGAGGAGACCCTAGGGGGATGGAGATCCGGAAAGAGAGAAGGATAGAGACCCAGGAACAGACATCCAGAAAAAGGAATAAAGACCCAATATAGGGGCAGAGACCCAGAGAAAGGGTAGGACAGAAAGCCAGCAAGAGAGGTGGGTGAGATGCACAGTGTGTGTGTATGAGTGGACAGGGAGGGGAATGGAGGGGAGCAGGGAGGAAAAGGTGCCAAAGTGCAGACAGATACAGAAGGAGACACAGAAAAGGAAGACACACAGAGAACCCCATTGTATGCAGATGGAGGGGGAGGCATGAGACAGAAACCAGAGAGAGACCGTCAAGGAGATGCAGAGAGCAGCTAGACGCAGAAGGTGCTGACACGGGTGAAAACCTGCTAGACCCAGGTGCTTTCTTCTGTGGCAATTCCATAACCTCCAAGGAGAGTTAAGCTCACAAAGTTTTGGTGACTCACCCAAGATCCCACAGGAAGAAAGCTGTAGAAGTTGGGTTTACCTGTCCCACCCAGTTCTGGAAAGACAGACCCTGGACTTCCAGCACTTCCTGCAAGCAGGGAGCTGGGGAGTGGGGGCCACAGAGAAGGAAGAGACAGAGGCCACCTCCAGACCTCGTGGCAACAGGGCAGTAAATCATTGTTCTAACAAACCTGCGTATCATATCAACTTTTCCAATGGATGGAAGTAAAGTGACTTGGGAATGGGAGCCTTTTTCTACTAGGCACAGAGACAGCAATGGGGTGCATGGATTGTGAGCCGGGAGAAGCTGGGAGTTAGGGGGCTCTCACCCCCTTGCAGATGGCCACGGCTTCCCGGGAAAGCGACTTGGGGGTAGGTGACAGTTTGTTCCATGATGGCCTGAAACAGCTCCTCTTCGTCCTCCCCATCGAAGGGAGGCTACGAAAGTGGAGGGGATAGAGTCAGAGACTTGCCCAACTGCCTTTCTCCAAACCTTCCACACCCTCCTCACCGCCCCATGAACATGCCTGACCCATTACACCACCCCCATATACACACCCGACCACATCCTCGAGAGAGACTAAACCAAACCACCAAAGCTTGATCTCTCTCCTTCTCAGGGCTCTCTCATTTCCTATCTCAGCTGCCTCAGCTCTGTGCACCTCTGTACTATTCTGCCTGTCTTTATCTGCTATGTAAATCAGCAGGGTGCTAATTACACAACACGTCAGTGAAACAGAAGAGAGTAAAAACTGCTGGAAACACCCCCACAAGCATTCTCCCGGTTGAATGACTGGGTTCACAGTCTTCTGAGGTTAGGAAAAAATAACATCAAGGCAAGGATTTTTTTTTTTAAGACGAGGTTTCACCATGTTGGCCAGGCTGGTCTCTAACTCCTGACCTCAAGTGATCTGCCCACCTCGGCCTCCCAAAGTGCTGGGATTACAGGCGTGAGCCACTGTGCCCAGCCAAATTTTTATTAACTTCTAATTAAAATTTAGCGTCCCCTTCAGTTATAAATGCAGGCAGCAGCAGTACGTGTGGCTTCATTACCAACACAAATCACAAGTATTTTCTCATCACATGAGAATTGCAGATATTTCAAATTATTAGTCGTTCCTACTTGAAAATTACTTAGAGTTCCTTTTACTATTACCATTAGAACTTACAACTTAATGAATTAATAAGAAATTGTACATATGTCCATATTCCAATTTTAAATACACAACTGTATACATTTAAGTTAATTTAGTTGGTTGTTAGATTCAATTAGATTTTAAAAGTTTTGGTGGCTACCTTTCAACAATTTGTTTTCTTGTTTGTTCTTTTATTTGGTGGGGGGTGGGGAGCAGGGAGGGATGATCCGGGGAGCTTGTTTGTTCTTTTGAGATGGCGTCTTGCTCTGTCGCTTGGGTTAGAGCACAGTGGCATACTCATAGTTCAGCGTAACCTCAAATTTTTGGGCTCAAGTGACCCTCCTGCCTCAGTCTCCTGAGTAGCTGGGACTGTAGATGCCCACTACCATAGCCAGCTAAGAAGATGATCAAGAGGGTAGTACCTAAACATCTTTAGCTGCAGTACACTCAGCAGTCAAGGAATCCAATCAAGCTGATCTAGAATGTATGTAATTGTTCAAGCTCACACAGCCAGTAAGTGGCAAAGTGAGGGTTGAACCTTGTTTTTTTGTGTGTGCATGTATTATTCTATTTCATGCATTGAAAAACATCCTTCTGAGAATGGATCCATAGGCTTCATCAGACTGCTACTTTAGCATCTAGGGAGAAGGGATTCACGGTACAAAATAAAACCATCTGGTCTACAGTTAAGATGACGCTTCAGAACCATGGACAGCGCTATTCGGGGGCAAACTTCTAACCCGCTCCTCTTGAGATCGAGGCGCCCCACTCTGCCTCCTTTAGCCAAGCCAACTTCTCCCCACCTTCCCTTACCTGTCCTGCCAACATCTCATACAGCAGAACTCCAAAGGACCACCAATCGACAGACTTCCCATAGGGCTGGTAGGCAATGATCTGGGGGAGGTGGAAAGCAGAGAATCATGATGTGTTCCTCAGAAGCCTAAGCCTAGGACCCCTCTGGCCTCACCCCCTGGGAGCCCTACCCACTTTAAGTGCTTGCAGCACAAGCTCTTCCGACTCTGAATGTTTATTTTGTAGGGTGATTTATTTATTTATTTATTTTTGACAGGGTCTCACTCTGCTGCCCAGGCTGGAGTGCAGTGGTGTGATCACAGCTCACGACAGCCTCAACTTCCCAGGCTCAGGTGATTCTTCCACCTCAGCCTCCCAAGCAGGTGGACTACAGGCATGCACCACCACGCCTGGCTAATTTTTGTACTTTTAGTGGAGACAGGGCCTCACTACGTTGCCCAGGCTGGTTTTGAACTCCTGGACTCAAGCAATCTGTCCGCCTCGGCCTCCTAAAGTGCTGGGATTACAGGAGTGAGCCACCATGCCCAGCCTCCACTCTGAATATTTTGGCCAGGGATCTACCTTTTGGAATATTCTGGAAACAAAGCATACTTACTTAAAACATTCATTTGGCCTCAAATAAAAAGACCAAGTCACAAGTTCTATACACCTAGAATATTTTTGTCAGAGTCAGGAGTATGTGTGTAGTTTTCAAATTTTCTTTTTGTTTAAGATCTAGTCTTGCTATGTCACCAGGCTGGAGTGGCGTGGCGTGACCTCAGCTCACTGCAACCTCTGCCTCCCAGGTTCAAGTGATTCTCCTGCCTCAGCCTCCCTGAGTAGCTGGGACCACAAGCATGTGTCATGATGCCCAGTTAATTTTTGCATTTTTAGTAGAGACAGGGTTTCATCATATTGGCCAGGATGGTCTCGATCTCCTGACCTTGTGATCTACCCACCTCGGCCTCCCAAAGTGCTGGGATTACAGGTGTGAGCCACAAGCCCGGCCTCTTTTTTTATTAAGATGGTGTCTCATTCTGTAGCCCAGGCTGGAGTGCAGTGGCACAATCTCGGCTCAATGCAACTTCCACCTCCTGGGTTCAAGTGATTCTCCTGCCTCAGCCTCCCGAGTAGCTGGGATGACAGGCATGCACCACCACATCTAGCTAATTTTTGTATTTTTAGTAGAGAAAAAGTTTCACCATGTCGGCCAGGCTGGTCTTGAACTCCTGACCTCAAGTGATCTGCCTGCCTCAGCTTTCCAAACTGCTGGGATTACAGGCATGAGCCACCATGCCAGCCATTTTTCAAATTCTCTACAAGATAATTCTGATTACCAGGCCAGGTTTTGTGATCACTGACATTGATTACTTGGGCACTAGTCAGGCACAGTCTCCCAAGTAGATGGCACTACAGGTATGTGTCCTATCCATCTATATGTACGTTCAGAACATCAGCCCCACCCCTTTAACAAAGTCAGGTAATACCCCGCCCCTTTAAAATACTCACAGGACAGCGTCTGCTCTCCCAGGGTGTTAGAGATCTCATCCTGCCATTTTTTTTTAAGACAAGGTCTCACCCTGTTGCCCAGGCTGGAGCGCAGTGGTACGATCTCGGCTCACTGCAACCTCGGCCTCCTGGGCTCAAGCAATTCTCCTGCCTCAGCCTTCCAAGCAGCTGGGATTACAGGCACTCAGGCACTCACCACCATACCCAGCTAATTTTTGTGTTTTTAGTAGAGATGGAGCTCCCGTGTTGGATCTCCTGACCTTGTGATCTGCCTGCCTCGGCCTCCCAAAGTGCAGGGATTACAGGCGTGAGCCACTGTGCCCAGTTTTTTTTGTTTGTTTGTTTGTTTTTTGAGATTAGGTTATGCTCTGTCGCCCAGGCTGGATTGCAGTGGTGTGATCTCAAGTCACTGCAACCTCCACTTCCTGGATTCAAGCGATTCTCCTGTCTCAGCCTCCCGAGTAGCTGGGACTATAGGTGCATGCCACCATGCCACCATACCCAGCTAATTGTTGTATTTTTGTTAGAGACGGGGTTTCTCCATGTTGGCCAGGCTGGTCTCGAACTCTTAACCTCAAGTGAACCACCCGCCTAGCCTCCCAAAGTGCTGGGATTACAGGTGTTAGCCACCTCACCTGGCTGATCCTGCCCTCTTAAAAAGTGCAGCAGAGCCAGCCCACTTAGATCAGAGAACCAGGTACAATACTTAGGAATAAGCTTCCATCCAACTGAATACTCTAGGGTGAGCCCTGCCCAGTTAAGAGTCTTCAGGAGCTAGTGGGACATGTTCAGTGTTTGCAGGGTACAGGCCATACCCACTCAGACTACACTAGAAATTGTCTGCACCTTCTCAGAAGGGTCCAGGATCAGGCTCTATTGGGAATTCCTATGAGGTGGTCCCCACTCTCCCGGAACATTCACCCACAGGTGCCGCCCACCTTACCTATTTAGAGACCCAGCTGGGCCCACCTGGCATGCTCAGTGCACAAGTTCACCTGTGCTGGAGGCTGAAGGAACGCCTGGCTGGGTAAGAAGGCCACAACTCATGACCAGGCGCCAGGGTCAGGCGTCACCCGTGATAAATACTCGGACCATCAGCCACACCCTCTAAGGGATCTCAAAGCATGGTCAGAGCAGCAGGGTTAGGGTTACCTCCGGGGCTATGTAGTCCGGGGTCCCGCAGAAGGTGCGGGTTGTCGTCCCGGGGAAGACGTTCTCCTTGCACATGCCGAAGTCAGTGATCTTGATGTGTCCCTCAGCATCTAGCATCACATTGTCCAGCTCTCAGGTCCCTGGACGATGGGGGGGATGGGATAGGAATTGCAAGAAGAGTCGAGTTCAGCAATCTGGAGTCACGTGTTCAAATCCCTTCCCCTTCCAGGGGGTGTGATTTCTCGGTGGAAGTCCTGGGGCTGCTCACCTGTAGATAATGCCCTGATTGTGAAGGAAGAAGAGGCCGATGGCGATTCTCTGCCGCGTAGAACCTGGAGGATGGGGTGGGTGGGGACGTCAGAAGGTCAGTGGCCGGACCCTGCCTGCTCCACTGCCCCGACCCTTGTCTATTGGCCGAGACTCACGCTGCATGGGGCTCCTTAAACTTGCCCAGCTGTTGAATGTGGTACATCAAGTCTCCCCCGGTGACGTACTCCATCACGAAATACAGGCGGTCCTGCGGAGGAGTGCGTAGGCTTAGAGGGCGGACCCATCTACCCGGGGTAGGAAAAGTCCTTTCCCTAACAGCCAGGGCAGACGTGGGAAGGCTCCGGACGCACCTAACCAGAAATCCAGAGCACCCAGCCACACCCCCTGGGAGGGCCCTAAGGTGCTAACCCTGCTACCTCAGAGTCTCCACCTGCCAGACCACCCTTAACTATCAGCCTTTCCTGGACCCGCCTTCTCAGAACTGAAGACTGGAGCCCACCATTCGCTCTAAATCCGGGGACACCAAAATCTCTTTCCACAGCCACTCACACACATTTGCAATTCTGGCTACCCTACTGAGAATTAAAGTTGCTCTAGCCTCACCTGCAATTGGAATATATATATTTAATCCAGGAAGCTGGCCACGCTCATTCAGAGCCCCTGGAAGTAAAGTCACACCCTCTCAAAATCCTGAAGGTTCTGACTCTGCCTCCACCCCGCAATTCTAGGGAACTGCCCTGTTTCCGACGTGTCCTTCAGTCAGAATCCAAAAGTGATGATCCCATCACTCGGATCTCAATTCTGGGCAGGCCCACTAGGAAGGCACTCTCCTTCACTGTGCTCCTTTCCTCAAAAATCCAGAACGCTGACTCCACCCACTCAAGTCCAAGCTCCCCAGAGAAACAGGCATCTGGCCACGCCCCCAAGGAGCTCAACGGATCGTGACGCCCCCGCAGGACCCATCTACCTGGCCACGCCCCCAGGAACTCATTCGCCTGGCCCTGTCCCCGAGGAGATTATCCGCCCGCCCACACCCTCAGAAGAATCCACCTGTCTGGACACGCCCATTCATAGTCTCACCTGCTTGGCCACGCCCCACAAGGATTCTATCCTCCTGGCCACGCCCCTAAGGCTCTCTACTTGGCCACTCCTATTCATGATTCATATCTGCCCTGACAAAGCCCTCCCCCTCCAAACCCCAAAGATCTCATCCGCCTGACCATGCCTCCCGAGGAGCCCCTCCGCCTGGCCACGCTCCCCCAAAAGCCCTCGAGGAGCCCCTCCTCCTGCCTACGCCCCCCCTCCTCCTGCCTACGCCCACAAATGAGTCCGGCCGCTGCACCCAGCTCCTCAAGGAGCCCCTCCGCCTCGCCTCGCCCCCGAGGGGACCCCTCCGCCTGGCCACGCCCCCGATGACTCCCTTCGCCTGGCCACGCCCCCATGACCCCCTTCGCCTGGCCACGCCCCCAGGAACGCCTGCACCCGGCCACGCCCCCCGTGAAGCTCCTCTGCCTGGCCTCGCCCACTCAGAGAGCACAAGGTTCTCTTGCCTCGCCCTAAAATCAGAATCCCAAAGCAGATGCCTGATCTATCCAGAAGGCGATGAGGCAGGGCCCTGAGGCCAGCCTCCGCCCCCTCCATCCTTACCGGGGTCTGGAAGGTGGAGTGGAGCTGGGTAAGGAAGTGAGGCCGGCCGCCAGGACCCCTGCCCCCCCCCCCCCCCCAGCGCCAGCACACGTTTCTCCACCAGCGTGCAGTCCACATCGTCGTCCTGGACGATCACATCCTTTTTCAGGATCTTGATGGCGTAGAGCTCATCGGAGCCCCTGCGCTCGGCCAGCATCACCTATACGCACAGTTCCAAAAGGGCCAATCCATGTTGGAAAGCCAGTGGTACACGACCTGCCCCCTCCCCTGTCAGGGATTCAGGGAAACGTGATCCCAGGTCCTCCCGCCGTCTCTTAAGGGAAATGGCAGCCCTGACTTGCCGCCCACCCCCTCAGGGAGAGTGCCCGCATCTGTAACCCTCTCCTCTCCAGGAAACGGAAAGGCCCAACCTAACCATATTTGAAGATGGAGGAGCCCAGTCTCTTCCCCACCCCCCACTTCCTCCCTAAGGACCAGAAATCTGACCTCCCCCGCAGACATCCTCCTTTTCCCCCAGAGACCCAGGAATCCCACCTTCCCAAAACTGCCTTTTCCTAGAACCATGAGGAAGCTGAAGTCGGAGATGTGCAGGCGTCCTGGGCTCACCCCGAAGAAGCAGCGCTTGGGGTCGGTGGGACTAGGGGAAGGGGAGGGGATGGGGGAGGAGAGGACCCATCCGCACCCGCTGTGGAAAGAGAGAGAAAGAGCCAGAGGCAGTTAGACCCTATACAGCCATAGAGATGCCCCCAAGAGAGACAGTACCCAAGAAAGAAAAGGATGAGAATAGCTGAAGAGAGAACAAATGGCCACCCTCCCACCCTGTCCTTGGTTTAATTTTCTCTGATTCCCCCATAGCCTGGAGGGCTTATTATTTAACTAACATTTACTTAGATTTCTTTTTCTTTTTGTAGATTTTGTAGATAGCTTTTTGTATGCTGTCTCCAGAAAACCCTGCTATCGTTTCCATTTTACGGAAGAGGAAACTAGCACAGAGAGGTTAAGCAACTTGCCCCAAGTCACACAGTGAGTAAAGGACAGAGCCAGAAATGAAACCCAAGTGGTTCAGTTCTCTAGAGGCTGGTTGCTCTAGCCTCTTAGCTGGAATCATGTAGAGGGTTTGGTAAAACAGATTACTGGGTCCCCCCTCCCAGATTTTCTAACTCTGTAACTGTGGGGTAGGACCTGAGGATGTATATGTGTAAAAAGCTTCTGGGTTACATGGGTGCTGCTAGTCCAGGACCACACCTGGCTTTCAGCTAGGGTGCTTTCTCTACCTTTTCCTGCCTTGGCCCCCCCAGGGAGGGGACCCCATGACCAAGCTGCTGTCACAGCTTCCACACTTGTCCCTCTACATGGACGGCTGCCCTTTCTAATGCATTCTCTACTCAGCAGGCACAGGAGCCAATTTAAAAATAAATAAACCAGGTCATGTCTCCCCCTATGCTTGTAAACCCGTTAACTGCTCTCTGTGTTAAGATTTTATTCCATGTGACTTGCAGACCCAGGCTGAGACGGACCCTGCAGGTTGTTCTTCTCTCTCCCGGGGGCTCCAGGCTCCAGCCACCCTGGCCTGACACACACTGTCTCCCCCTCCCACCTCGGGGGCCTCTGGGTGTACTGTTAGGTCTTCCTGTAAAGCTCTCCCCTCCCCTTCCCTCCTAGTTACCTCCCAAACACCCTTTAGACCTTGACTTAACCATCACTTCACAGAGGCTTTGCCTGACTTTTTAAACTGGGTGAGTTGCCTCTCTTACCACCCCTTGGGCACCATGGACAGCACCTTCCTGGCCCTTTCATTCCTGGTAATTTACATCTATCTCTGTGACCATCTGCTTGCTGCCTGTGAGCTCCCTAAGGCAGGGGTCTGCTTTGTTCTGTAAGACACAGTAACAGTACCTACACCATTGAGGCTACACGAATATTTGTTGAGGGCCAGGCGCACTGGCTCATGCCTGTAATCCCAGGAGGGAGGCCGAGGCGGACCACATGAGGTCAGGAGTTCAAGACCAGCCTGGCCAACATAACAAAAGCCTGTCTCTATTAGAAATACAAAAACAAGTGGGGCGTGGTGGCACATGCCTGTAGTCCCCACTACTTGGGAGGCTGAGACAGGAGAATCGCTTGAACCCAGGGGGTGGATGTTGCAGTGAGCCGAGATAACAACACTGCATTCCAGCCTGGGGGACAAAGGAAGACTCTGTTGCAAATAAATGAATACATGATGATAATAATTATAAGGGCTGTTTCTGTTTGCTGTGTTGTTAGCTCCATAACTAGCTCAAGGTTTGGCCCACAGTAGGTGCTCACTGGTGTCAAGCGGTGCCTGCCGAGCTATGGGAGACCACTGTAAACCACAGCAGGGACATACACCATCCCAAACTCCCTGCCTCTAGGCCTTGGCCCACAGTCTGCCCTGCTGGGTTTCTCGGGTTTGCATGGGAAGATCATCCCTGCTCATCTCAAAAGACTCTACCTCTTTGGCTCGGAATTCCTCCCACTGGTGTTCTTGTCTCCAGCAGAGCCCGTTTTCAAACTTAACTTTGCAAAAGGACCGCCTGAGGAGTTCGTTTAGCGTGCAGACATTTGAGGCATCAGAGAGATCCTCACTCAGTAGGTCTGCAGAAAGGCCAGGGAATATGCTTTTAAAAGCACGTACTCTAGGAATTCTGATGTGGGTGAACCCCATACAGAACACTAAAAACTCTGGTGAAAGTTTCTGTAAGAGTCCAGAGGAAAGAATAGAGCATGTTCCTGCTGTTGCTGAATCTTGAAGATTGAATTTTTTTTTTTTTTTAAAGGAAGTATCCCTCTGTCACCCAGGCTGGAGTGCAGTGGCATAATCTCGGCTCACTGCAACCTCCGCCTCCTGAATCCAGCAATTCTCCTGCCTCAGCCTCCTGGGTAGCTGGGATTACAGGCATGCACCACCATGTCCAGCTAATTTTTGTATTTTTAGTAGAGACAAGGTTTCACCATTGTTGGCCAGGCTGGTCTCAAACTCCTGACATCAGGTGATCCACCTACCTCGGCCTCCCAAAGTGCTGGGATCACAGACATGAGCCATCATGCCCGGCCTATCATATGCTTATATATTTTGTTTGATGTCTTCCTGCCTGTGTAAACCTCATGAGGAAAGGAATTTTTTTGTTTGTTCTTCCCCCTGCTCTCTCTATCCCGAGAGTAGAGACATGCCTTGCACACGGAGATGCTCAATAAAGTATTTTTTGAAAGGATAAATGAGGAAGAGAGCATTCCTCTTTTCTGCCTGGAAATCTGGTCTCTCCTTTGTCTGGGAAATCCTGCCCTTCCTTCCACCAGGTCTAACCTCTCCAGGAAGATTTCTCTGACTCAGGCTGTGCCAGGGACGCCCTAGTGCCTGAAGCTATCTCTGTTACAGCCGCATTCCTCCTGGTGATGAATGTCTGGGTGTGTAACTTTGTCCTCCACTAGAAGAGGAGTTCCCCAAGGGAATGTCTGATTCTATCCCCAGAACAGGGCCTGGCTTATGACACCCTAGAAAATGGGCATTTGCCTGGGAATAGTGGCTCACGCCTGTAATCTCAGCACCTCAGGAGGCCCAGGCCACTTCAGGTCAGGAGTTCAAGACCAGCCTGGCCAACATGGCAAAACCTATCTCTACTAAAAATACAAAAATTAGCTGGGTGTAGTGGTATGCTTCTGTAATCCCAGCTACTTGGGAGGCTGAGGCAGGAGAATCACTTGAATTTGGGAGGTGGAGGTTGCAATGAGCCGAGATTGCACCACTGCACTCCAGCCTGGGTGATGAAGCCAGACTCTGTTTCAAAAAATTAAATTAAAAAAAAAAAAAAGGCTGGGCGCAGTGGCTCATGCCTGTAATCCCAGTACTTTGGGAGACTGACGCGGGTGGATCATGAGGTGAGAGATCAAGACTATCCTGGGCCAACATGGTGAAACCCTGTCTCTACTTAAAATACAAAAAGCTGGGCATGGTGGTGCATGCCTGTAGTCCCAGCTACTCGGGAGGCTGAAGCAGGAGAATTGCTTGAACCCGGGAGGTGGAGGTTGCAGTGAGCAGAGATCACGCCACTGCACTCCAGCCTGGCAACAGAGTGAGACTCCATTAAAAAAAAAAAAAAAAAGATATTCGATGAGTGAATGAATGAATGGAGAATGGAGAGATTAAAGTCATGCTTGATAGATTTTTTAAAACTAAGAATCAATTCTGGCGTCACCTCCTCAGGGAAGTCCTCCCTGACCACCCTCCCCCAGGCTGGGTTAGCGCCTCCTCTAGGCCTCTTCAGTGCCCTGGGCTACCTCTAATTTAGCACATCTTCCTGTATTTTAAGTATCTGTGACTGTGTCCCTACCTTGGGGAGTTGCTTGAGGGTCAGATTCACCTCTGGATCCCGGATAATTAGCAAGCACAAGACAGGCCTAGTGCAAATGTGTGCCCAACTCTTGTGTGTGTGGAATTAAAGACAGAAGTCAGAGGAGGGATAAGAAATCAGAGAGAGGGACAGGCAGAAACTGCCTCCATTCAACACCTTGGTTCCACTCACCTCATACAATTCCAGGGGATAGTTACAAGCCTGGGGAGAAAAGAAAGAGAGAGTCAGGGTCCCAAGAGAGGTAGGGGATTGCCCTAGAGCAGGGGCTGGTAGCCCCTAACACCCTTAAGCCATGGCAATGGATAGGAACTATAATTCCCATCAGACCCTGGGGGCTCAAGTTCCCTGGAAGAGCAGAGGAGGGAGTCCTAGGGTCTTCTGGGAACTTATAGTCCCAGGATCAGCAGGCACTCAGGGGTGGAGGGAAAGGCCAGCTCTGAACTGTGGGAGGCTGGGCTGGGATCCCCCTGAGGAAGCCGGGGTCTGGGTACCTCAAACTTCTGGAGGAGGCTGCAGTTGTCAGCATCGGCCACTGGCACATTGTAATACTCGCCCTCCTCCTGGTTCAGTAACTTGTACCTGACATACAGACGGAGACCAGAGGGGGACAGGGAGGATGGGGCACCCATGGGAGAGGCAGAGACATTGGAAGCAAGGAAAGATACACAGAGAGACGGACACAGAGATGGAAGAGAGAAAGAGTGAGATAAAAGAGAGGGAGAGGGAGAAAGGGAGGGGAGAGGAAGAGGAGAGAGAAAGATGAAGAGAGAGGGGGGTGTGTGTGTGTGTGTGTGTGTGTGTGTGTGTGTGCTGGGAGGCAGAGGGAAGGACAGTGGCCCGGAGGAGAGAGACCACACACAGATGGAGATGGTAATATTGTGCTCCATCCCCCAGGTCCCAGCCCTGCTCCTCACCAGCCGTCCACCGGCGCCTTGAGCAGCTCTGAGACTCCAAAGGACATGGCACCCATGAAGTCGTTGCGGGGAGGTCCGGTCCCAGTCCCACACCTCCACACTGAGCCGGCGCTCCACATCCCCCTGGCTTCAGGTTGCTGCAGGAAGGTGGGGGTGCATGGGGTGCGGGGCTGAGATCATGGCTCCCCTCGGTTCCCTGTCCTTTGTGCTGGAGGTGTGGGCAAACCCAGCGAGCTGGGGTTCCTATCCTGCTTTGTCTGTCTCCAACCTCTGACCTTTCCAGCGGGGCTCTCTCTCCAGCTACGGCTTTGGGGCCTAGAGTAAACCCAGAGAGCTCTTCCTTCCTCTCCCTTCCTCCTGCATTTGAGTCCCTTCCCATCCCTGACTCTTGTCTCTTGAGATCTCTCTCTCTCTGAGTCTCTGTACCCTTCTCTCCTCTCTGGGTCTCTGTCACTCTGTGTTTCTGTCAGTTGGCCTGTTCCCCTGCCATCCCCCATCTTCTCCCCCCCCCTCTCCATCTGTGTCTCTCTTTGGGTTTCTGCCTCTTCTGAGACTCCCTCTCTTCTCATCTCTATCTAACTCGAAGGTTTGGGGGCTTCAGTGAAGATTAGTTATACAGTGGTCTGTTTCTGCATCTCCATCCACTCCCTCAATCACTCTGCTCCTTTTCCCCACCATCTTCTTCTGCCCTCTTCTGGGTTCCCTATATACTAACCCCTCCCATCAGCTGCTCTCTGGGGGCCACTAGGACCCTCAGATCATTCTCTGTCAGATATCATTGCCTTCCCCTTACCCCAGACTCACAACACAAAGGTCTCGTTCCACACAGGGTTTAGCGTGGCTTTCACCGTTCGGGTCTTCTGTTTCGTCAGGTTCCGAGGGTCTGGGATGAGCTTCAGTTTCACATAGGGATCAGAGAGACCATTGGGGTCCATGGGAATAAGGTTACGGGCCTCACCAACTAAAGGGGGAAGTGAGGAAGAGTATGAGGGTTAGAGATCCAGGAAGGGGCTCCCAGCCCTCCTCCAGTCAGCAGTCAAGAGTTCCAAGCTCTCAGTCTTGTTCCTCATGACTTCTTACCTCTCCAGCACCCAGAAGACAGGGCACAGAGCCCTTTCCCCAACCAGTGACACAAAATCAGACCCAGAGCCCTTTTCTCCATTAGGAACCAGAGTTTAGACCCTGGCCATATTACCAGTACCGAACTGCAGCCTCCCCTCAGAACCAGGTAATTTCCCTTCTCAAGATCCTTATATCTAGAGAAAGCCATTGCCCAGTGTGGATCACCTGAGGTCAGGAGTTCGAGACCAGCCTGGCCAACATGGTGAAACCCCATCTCTACTAAAAATATAAAAATTAGCTACGTGCAGTGGCATGCGCCTGCAATCCCAGCTCCTCGGAAGGCTGAGGCAGGAGAATCCCTTGAACCCAGGAGGTGGAGGTTGCAGTGAGCCGAGATTTACCACTACACTCCAGCCTGGGCAACAGGGAGAGACCCCATTTCAAAAAAAAAAAAAATTAGCCGGATGTGGTGGTGGGCGCCTGTAATCCCAGCTACTCGGGAGGCTGAGGCAGGAGACAGGAGAATCCCTTGAACCCGGGAAGTGGAGGTTGCAGTGAGCCGAGATCACACCACTGCACTCCTGGGTGACAGAGCAAGATTCCGTCTCAAAAAAGTAAAACAAAGGGCCGGGCGCGGTGGCTCAGGCCTGTAATCCCAGCACTTTCGGAAGCCAAGCCTCGAGCCAAAAGGGGCGTGGCGCAGTGTGCTCGGCCTTTGGGGTGGGGTCAGCAGTATGGGCGTGACCACTGAGAGAGGCGTGGCCCCTGTCTCTGGGGTGAGGCTGGGCCATCACAGGTGCATTCACTTAGCCCCGCCTCACGCTTGGGGAAGGGGCGGGACCAGGTGAGGGGGCGGGGCCTCACCCGTGATGTGGATTTCATCTGCAGTGGGAGCCCGGATCTCCAGCTGCAGGCGCCCGCGGCGCTCGGTGTGGTCCACACCGCACAGGGAGGGCACGCTACGACACAGCGCCGGTGCACGTTCATCTCGCAGCCTGGGGGAGAAAGCTGCAGGTAGCACCTCAGGCGTGTCCTCAAGCTAAGACTTACCCGCCCCCACCCCACTCCGGGCATTTCCCGGAACCCAGACCGGGCGCTTTTGAAGGGGCCCTGACAACGTCAAGTTCACTCACAGGAGCATTTCATGCCCTGGTGCACAAGCCCGTAGAGGAGGGAGCCACAGTGGTCGCAGAAGGTGGGGCTGCTGTAGCTGTGCAGGCGGAGCTTGTGCTTGTTCCGGGGGTCCTGGGGGCAGAGAAGACTGGCTTAGGGGGCATTGGGAGGGTCCTAAAACCCCAAGGGAGAGGCCCTTTTATCTTTTCCTCCTGCCTTGCTCTCTCAGCTGGCCTGAGGCTCCATCTCTTTCACTCTACGTACCAGTATTTATTGAGCACCTGCTGTGTGCCAGGGACTGCTCTTGGTGTGGGGACCGAAGCATTAAACAAATGAAAAAAACAAAAAACCCTCTTTGTTACATGGAGTTTACTTCCTAGTGGAGGGAGATGGAATGTAAACATGGTAAATAAATAAAACATATAGTATGACGTATGGTTATGGGTGCTCTGGGGAAAACTGAGGCAGGGATGGAATCACCAGAAATTGGAGGATTGAAATTTGAAATACGGTAGTCCCGGGCCGGGCGTGGTGGCTCATGCCTGTAATTCCAGCACTTTGGGAGGCCGAGGCAGGTGGATTGCCTTGAGCTCAGGAGTTTGGGACTAGCTGGGCAAATGGCAGAACCCCGTCTTTACTAAAAATACAAAAATTAGCCACATGTATTGGCACATGCCTGTAATCCCAGCTACCCAGGAGGCTGAGGCATGAGAATCGCTTGAACCCAGGAGGCCAAGGTTACAGTGGGCCAAGATCTTGCCACTGCACTCCACCCTGGACGACAGAGCAAGACTCCGTCTCAGAAAAACAAAACAAGGCCGGGCGTGGTGGCTCACGCCTCTAATCCAAGCACTTTGGGAGGCCAAGGCGGGCAGATCACCTGAGGTCGGGAGTTCAATACCAGCCTGACCAACATGGTGAAACCCGTCTTTAAAAAAAAAAAAAAGAAAAACAAAACAAACAGTTGGTGGAGGCAGGGGGGCCTTGCTAACAAATGGAGGCAGGAGCTTCCAACATCCCATAGTCCTCATCCCCCCAACTCTCAGAAGTTATGAGGACTTGTGGGCCACCCTGAACCCTAGCTTGTTCACTGGCAGCTTCTGTCAGTGTCCACATGGTATGCCTTCTCACAACTCCAGGTGGAATGGAGAATATGACCCCTCAGTTATCATAGAAACCCAGGAGGCCTAAATGAAATAATTGATGTACAAAAATAAAAAATAATAATAATTGGTGTACAAAACATAGCTGTGCCTACCATGTTAGACGCTCCCAATACCAGGACTCTTACTGTGGCTATTATGAGGGATTTTGTTGCACTGCCTACATAAGCCCTGAATTGAAGTAAGAGCTAGGCCACTTCTCAGCTGTGTGATTTGGGCGAGTTCGTTCCCAATTTTGAGCTTCAGCCTCCTCCTCTGTCAAGTGGAAATAAATCATCTGTATCTCGAAGCAATACTAAATTTCCAAGGTCCATTAAGTATGAACGCAGGGCATTAGTGAAGCTTCTCCTTCTCCCCACCAGCCCCTACTCCCAGGACAATGTCTGCTTGTCAAATAACTGGATTCTAAGAATCCATTAAAAGAATTATCACAGGGTGAAAATTTTAGGCCATTCATGGATTTTCATTTATTTTAGTGGGGTTTCTAGTTTGAATATATATTTGGGTAGGGGAGGGTGTTGGCGGTTTCCAGGATCCCTTTCAATGCACTGGGCCTCTAAAGGTCTTCCACTGACCCTAACTCAAAGGGTTTCTGCCACGCTAAATAAAATGCTGTGTGTGGCCGGGCGTGGTGGCTCTCGCCTTAATCCAAGCACTTTGGAGGCCAAGGCGGGCGGATCACCTGAGGTCGGGAGTTCAAGACCAGCCTGACCAACATGGTGACCCCGTCTTAAAAAATAAATAAATAAATAAAAATAAATAAATAAATAAATAAATAAAATGCTGTGTGTGAAGGCTCTCCACAGGGGGCCCGGCACACAAGCATCCACAGACAGAGGCTGCTATTCTGATTCTCAAAAGTGAACGTCGTGGCTGGGCGTGGTGTCTCATGCCTGTAACCCCAGCACTTTGGGAGGCCGAGGCAGGTGGATCACACGGTCAGGAGTTTGAGACCATCCTGGCCAACACGGTGAAACCCCATCTCTACTAAAAATAGAAAAAAAATTATCTGGGCATGGTGGCGTGTGCCTGTAGTTCCAGCTACTCCGGAGGCTGAGGCAGAAAAATCGCTTGAACCAGGGAATCGGAGGTTGCAGTGAGCCAAGATCACACCACTGCACTCCAGTCTGGCAACAGAGTGAGACTCTGTCTCAAAAACAAAAACAAACAAACAGCAAAAAAGTGAACATCGCTGTTAAAACAGAGACCGCACGGAGGCTCTGCTTAGACAGATCAGAGGTCAAATCTTGCCTCTACCCCCTACCCCAGCTGGGTGGCCTCACCATGCTTGCCCCCTTTTCAAAGCCTCAAGTTTTGCCTCTGAAAAGTGGGGGCATGCGCTCTCCCTGAAGACCAAATGAAATCATACTTGCCAAACCCTTAGCACCTCTTAAGCTCTTTTTTTATTTATTTATTTTTTTAAATTTTTTTATAAGACGGGGTTTCACCATGTTGGTCAGGCTGGTTTTGAACTCCCAACCTCAGGTGATCCGCCCGCCTTGGCCTCCAAAGTGCTCGGATTACAGGCGTGAGCCACCACGCCCGGCCACCTCTTAAGCTCTTAACGCATGCTACTTTTAAGATCAGACCAGGCACAGTGGCTCATGCCTGTAATCCCAGCACTTTGGGAGGCAGACATGGGTGGATCATGAGGTCAGGAGTTCCAAGACCAGCCTGACTGAGATGCTGAAACCCCATCTCTACTAAAAATACAAAAATTAGCCAGGCGTGGTGGCCTGTGCCTGTAGTCCCAGCTACTCGAGAGGCTGAGGCAGGAGAATCACTTGAACCCAGCAGCAGAGGTCGCAGTGAGCCGAGATTGTGCCACTGCACTCCAGCATGGGCAACAGAGCAAGATTCCATCTCAAAAAAAAAAGGACCACAACTGCCGGCAGTTGATCACTTGAGCCCTGGAGGTCAAGGCTGCAGTGAGCAGTGATAGCACCACTGAACTCCAGTCTGGGCAACAGAGTGAGACCCTGTCTCAATAACAAAAAACAAAAAAACCCCTAGTGATGTAGAGGAAAGATCTCCTCTTCACTATTCACCTGATTCCTCATTGGTCACAATTTTAACAATAATAAAAAATAATATTTTGGCTCTTGCTATTTGTCAGAAACCATCCTGAATGTCTGACTCACTAAATCTTCAAAACAATCCATGGTGAGGATAATTATCATCTCCACTGTATAGACAAGGAATTGAAAGAGCGCAGAGAGGTAAATTAACTCAGGAAAGGTCACAGAACCAAAAAGTGGTGCAGCTGAAATTCAAACCAGATAAAGACAGAAATTCAAACCAGAAAAATACCTAACTTAACCACATAAGCTGTTGTGTGGACCCAATCCTATGCTGTATACAAAATACTTGAGGCCTGTAATCCCATCATTTTGGGAGGCTGAGGCAGGAGGATCGAGTGAGACCAGGAGTGGGCCAACATAGTGAGACTCCATCTCTATTTAAAAAGAATTTTTTTTTTTAATTAGCTAAGTGTAGCCAGGCACAGTGACTCATACCTGTAATCCCAGCACTTGGGGAGGCTGAGGAAGGCAGATCACCTGAGGTCAGGAGTTTGAGACCAGCCTGGCCAACATGGTGAAACCCTATCTCTACTAAAAATACAAAAATTACCCAGGCCCACGTGGTGGCAGGCACCTGTAATCCCAGCTATTTGGGAGGCTGAGGCAGGAGAATCGCTTGAACCTGGGAGGTGGAGGTTACAGTGCGTCAAGATCGCACCATTGCACTCCAGCCTGAGCGACAAGAGCAAGAATTCCTCTCAAAAAAATAAATAAATAAAAATAAAAATAAAAAAATGTGACTCAGGAGTTCTGATTAAAAAAAAATAAAAAAACTAGCTAGGTGTTGTGGCTTGTGCCTGTAGTCCCAGCTACTTGGGAGGTTGAGGCAGAAGGATCACTTGAGCCTGGAGAATTCAAGGCTGCAGTGAGCTATGATCTCATCACTACACTCCAGTTTGGGTGACACAGTAGGACCCTGTCTCAAAAAACCCAAAATATCGGCCAGGTGCGGTGGCTCATGCCTGTAATCCCAGCATTTTGGGTGGCTGAGGTGGGTGGATTATCTGAGGTAGGAGTTCAAGACCAGCCTGGCCAACATGGTGAAACCCTGTCTCTACTCAAAATACAAAAATTAACTGGGTGTGCTGGCACACGCCTATATTCCCAGCTACTCAGGAGGCTAAGGCATGAGAATTGCTTGAACCTGGGAGGTGGAAGTTGCAGTCAGCTGAGATCCCGCCACTGCACTCTAGCCTGAGTGACAGAGTGAGACTCCATCTAAAAAAAAAAAAAAAAAAAAAATAGGCTGGGCACAGTGGCTCACGCCTGTAATCCCAGCACTTTGGGAGGCCGAGGCAGGTGGATCACAAGTCAGGAGTTCAAGACCATCCTGGCCAACATGATGAAACCCTGTCTGTACTAAAAACACAAAAAATAGCTGGGCGTGGTGGTGTACACCTGTAGTCCCAGCTACTCGGGAGGCTGAGGCAGGAGAACCGCTTGAACCCGGGAGGCAGTGGTTGCAGTGAGCCGAGATTGCGCCACTGCACTCCAGCCTGGTGACAGAGCAAGTCTCTGTCTCAAAAACAAAAACAAAAAAATATTTTTCTTTTTTCCAAGGCAAAGTCTCGCTCTGTCACCCAGGCTAGAGTGTAGTGGCACAATCTCGGCTCACTGAAGTCTCTGCCACCCGGGTTCAAGCAGTTCTCCTGCCTCAGCCTCCCAGTAGCTGGGATTACAGGGGGAGAAACAAAAAACAATTTAATGAGTGTTTGAGCACTGAATACATCAGACTTAGTCTGGTGTTAGTGGCGGAAGTGAGTGGCTGAGGCAGGTGATCAATCACATACACGTGCTGGTAGACAGCGGTGCTCAATATACGTTCTATGAAGTCACATCTTCTATGTAGACTTGTTATTTTCAGCTGATAAGCTGGTAAACACCTCATGGACTTTTGTGGTTATCTCTCTCTCTCTCCCTCTGTCTCTTCCTCTCTCTCTCTCTGCCTCTCTGTCCATCTGTACATCATAAAACTGTCTCCAATCTTGTGTCAAACCCTGGGCGAAACTCTTAACCCACCTGACTTCAAAACAAGCTGGGAAGTGTCTAGATGTGTGCTGTCCCATTCCGTAGCCACTACCTACATGTGGCTGTTTATATGTAAGACAATTCAAATGACATGAAATGGAATTTCTGTTCCTCAATCACAGTTGCCCTGTTTCAAGTGCTCACTAGTGACATGGAGCTGGTGGCTGTCTAGTGGCCAGTGCACGTACAGAATGTTTCTGTCACTGTAGACAGTTCTGTTGGTTAACGCTAGAGCATCAGCCCCATTTTATAGGGGAGGAAACCAGAGGCTCAGAGATAAAGCAGAAAAGGGAACAGGGGATGGGCACTCAGGCTTGACTGTTCCTGTGAGCCTCTGATGGAGAGAGATGGGGTCGGGAGAGGCTGTGTGCCTGCCTGCTGCCTATCTGTGATTACACGGGCATTTGTTCGTCCACACACGCGTGTGCATGTGTAATGTGGGACCTCTCTGGGTCTCCTCTCGGCATCTCCTAAGCTCTGGTCTGTATCCACCATTTTCTATTTAATCTCTCTCTCCAGGTGTCTGCGTCTCCGTCCCTTGGAGTTTCTCTGTCTTTTGGTGCCTCCAAATTCCCCTCTTGCTCCCTGGTTCTTTCTCTGCTCCGTCTCTCTCTCTGCCTCAGCTTCAGTCTCTCCTAGGGTCTCTGTATTTTTCTGTGTCTCTGTTCCTCTTCCTGAGATTCCCTCTGTCTTACGTTGGGGTGCTCAGCACCTGCACTGATATTTCTCTCTGTGTGCCCCTCAGCTCTCAGTTTTTAAATCCCATCACCCGAGATCACAGCCCACCCCCTGCAGTGCCCATCTTCAGTCTCCTCACCCCCGGCCTCCTCTCTGTCCCCCACCTGGGTCCCCAGCCTGTCAATCCCCCCTCGCATTCCCCCTTTTCCAGGCCAAGGGCAAGGAATGTGGGCCAGATAGCTCCCCTATCTCTCCAGCCCCCCTCCCCTCCCAGCCATAAAAATAGCAGGAGAAATTGGGACGGACGCCGAGGGGGTGAGGGCGGGGGTGCGGCCCAAGGAGGAGAACCAGGTGTCCGGGCACTCACGTCCGTCTGGGGGCCCTTCCCAGCGCCTGGACACTCGAAGGTCACAAATTCGTGGCATCGCCGATGAACCACAAAGCTGCAGACTAAAGGTGAAAATCATAGAGACACAGACGGAGGCACGGATCCATCCAGAGGGATACCCCAGCAGACAGAAAACTGGAAAGTAAGAGCCGAACTCGGACACAGAGAAAACCAGAAATCTCAACACAGAGTCCAACAGAGAGAAAATCGGAGCCCAGAGAGAGACAAGCAGGAGACAGAAACCCAAGAGGTGGGCTTTGAGTCAGAAACAGAGACGCAGAGACTCACAGAGAGCACAGAGAGCAGAGCCCAGGGAAGGGAGATGGAAAGGACAGAGAGAAAGAAAATAGATCCCATTGACAAACAGACACAGGCCCACCGGCGGAGATCAGAAAGCGAGGAGACAGGCAGACAGATTCAAAGAGCGAAAACCAAAATATCTTCAGACGCAGCCCAGGAAGCAGCAACTTGGGCAGAAGTGAGTCTGGGGGCGCTGCTGCCGGCCCGCCCCCTACCCTGACTCACTCTGTTCTCAGCAGTAGCAGCTGGTGCTCAGGACTCGCCCCCTCTCCCCGCCCCCCAGAACTGCCGGCCCCGCCCGGCCCCCACTCGCCCATTGGTGACCCCACCCGGCCTGCCCCTGCCTAGGACGGCTGGTGTTGTCATGGCAACAGCAGCCTGGGGTGGGGGGGGACTCTGACTTTGCATCTCCAGCCCCTCCCCTTCCCCCCTTTCAGCTCCCCTTTTCCAAATCTCCCTGTTCCCATGGCAACAGATTCTCCAAATATCTGTCCCCACCTGGAGCCGGCCGAGGGAGGGGCCCCCAGCACCACCTCCGCGGTGGCCCCACCATCAGAGCTCCCTCCCACCACAGGCTGTGTCTCTGCCACACCCCCCGCCCCGGGGCTCCCCCGCGCCTCTCTGGGGACCAGAAAACACGTGTGTCAAGCAGCCTCAGCTGTGGGGCCCCAGCCTCCACCCGCCCGAGGGTCCCAGGAGCCCCGGGCCCCAGCTCTTACCTTTGACATTGTAGGCCCTGCTTTCCGATACCCCTGAAAGAGCCAGGGATCCTAGGTCAGTGCAGAAAGGGGGGACCTGGACCCCAACCTCTGCGAGCCACAGGGGGCCTGCGCCTCTCCGACCCTCCTCCGCAGGACCCAGGTGGCCAAGCCCCAGCCGCCTCCTCTTTCTAGAAACCCAGAAATGTTGGCCTCCCGCCCTTCTCCCTCAGACCGGAGTTCAGCCCCCAGTTTCTTCCTTCTTCAGACCCAGGAATCCAGCCTCCCAGCCCCCCAGATCCTTCCTCCCTCAGACCCAAGACTCCAGGACCTCGGGTCCTCCAGCCTCCTCCTCCCTCAGACCCAGGACTCCAGGAACAGCCTCCTCCTCCTCCCTCAAACCCAGGAGTCAGGCTCCCATCCTAGAACCCGGGGAGTCCGGGCTACAGCCCCCTCCTTTCTCCTCCACAGGGGTGTGGTGACAGGAGTCCGCACCCCTAGTCTCCTCCTCCCCTGGCCCCCGGCCCCCCCCCTCACCAGGATGAAGTCGGTGAGTGGCTGCAGAAGGTGGGCTGCTTGAAGAGCGAGCGGTGAACTTGTGGCTCTTGACTTCCGGTGGACCACCTTCTGCCTCAGTCCCCCCTTTCTACAAAACAGGGGCTGGGTCCCCCCTCTGAATCGCCTCCGCCGGGGCCCAGACCAGCCATGGCCCCAGACACGTAGCAGGGACCAGGATCCTGCCTTTCTGGGGGAAACAGGGTGGAAGGGAGAGGAGCCGGAGACTCGAAAATTCAAAGGAGCTACAGGGAAATTCCGAGGTGGGCAGGAGAGGGACGAGGCACCTCCAGGTGCGGAGAGCGCCGGGCTGGAAGGGCGCCCTCGGGGCGCGCCGGCTCCGCCAGGGGGAGCGGGCGAGTGGCGGGGGAGAGCCGAACGAGGGGCGCCGGGAGCCGGAGGCACGGGCGGCGGCGGTGGGAGCTTGTAGCTCCGGCACCTGCTGAAATCTGGGAAGCCCCGGGTAGGGGGAGGCGTTGCCAGGACGACCAGAGGGCGGGGTTTCGACTAAAGGCGCTCCCCCTCCTGGAGACTACGGGTACAAGTGCACCCCTCCCGCCCCCCACACGTGCACACACCCACTCCGAGGGTTGGCTGGAGGAGGGGCATCCTTTTAGCCTGGCTCCCCCACACCCTGCAATCTGTCATCCTGCCCGTGTTCCTCCCCCACTAGGGTGCCTCGTGCGTCCTGTGGGCGCCCTGGGTCCTTGTGTCTGACCCTGCCCCTCTCCTTCCATCAACAAACTTTATGCCCACGGCTAGGAATGCAGCGGTGGAACAGGGCTGCTGTGGGATCCTCACTTTCTCTGATGCTACCGAGTCTTTATTTCTCCCCCGGCCTCTCCATTCTTTCGTATGGCTGTCTCTGCCTGGGAGTGTCTTTCTTGTGACCTCTGTCTTCCTCTCCCTCTATTCCTGGATGAGCTTTCTCCATGTGTCTCCGTTTTCTGCCTCTCTCGGGAGGATCTTTTCTTTCCCTGTCTCAGAGAAATGTTGTTTCTATTTCTTTCTCTTCTCTATTTCCTCTGCCGTGTGTCTCCATCTGTATCTGTTGCCATCTCTGGGTCTTGGTGTCGCGGGCCCTTCTCGGGGTCTTGGTCTGTCTCACTGTGAATCAGTCTGCCTCTGTCTCTCCATGTCTGATAAGTTCTTCCGCCTCTGTCTCCCTAAGTCTTTCCCTTCCCTGTCTGTATTTGTCTCTCTGGCTCTGTGAATCTCGTGCTCTCTCCCTCCCTCTGCCTCTTGATCTCTCTGAGAGTCTGTCTCTGTCTCCCTCTCTGGGGGTGGCTCTCTAGATGCTTGGCTCTGTCTCTCCCTCTCTCCTCACCTCCACCCGTCTTTATAAATGCTTTGTCTCTGTCATCTCTTCCCTTTCTCCGGCTCTGCAACTCTGTCTCTGTTTTTTGTTTGTCTCTTCCTGTATCTCTCTGGTTCCATCTGTTTCTCTGTGCTTGTCCTTCTCTGGCTCTGTAGATCTCTCTCTTCTGTCGCTGAGGGGTGGTGGGGGGGGGGTCTTTCTCCCTCCTCTCTTCTCTATCTCTGTCTCTGTCCCTTTCTCTCTGACCCAATCTCTATTTGTCTCTGTGGCTCATTGAATCTCTTTCTGTCTCTGGGTGTCTCCCCATCCCTCTGTGTCTGTGATTCATTCTCTCTGTGTCTCTGGCTCTCTGAATCTCTCTCTCTGTCTCTCTGACTCTGAATCTCTGTGTCTCTGGCTCTGTGTATGTCTCTCTATGTCTCTCTCACTCTCTGGCTCTGTGAATCTCTATGTTTCTCTGACCAAATCTCTCTGTGTCTCTGGCTCTCTGAATCTCACTGTTTGTCTCTTTGGCTCTGTGAATCTCCGTTTTATGATTCAGGATCTTATGAATCTCTCTACAGGTCTCTGAATCTCTCTGTTTCTCTGGCTCTCTGAGTCTCTCTCTCTGGCTGTATGACTCTCTGTCGAGGGTCTCTAAATAGAGACTTCCCTCCCTTTGTCTCTGTGATACAGTCTGTCTCCCTCCTCTCTTTTCTGTGTCTGTCCTCTGTCCCTTTCTCTGACTCACTCTACGTGTCTCTCTGGCCCTGTGAATCTCTCTGTCTCTGAGGTCTCTCCCTCCCTCTGAGTGTCTCTGTAATTCAATCCCTGTCCCCCTCTCTGTAGGTCTCGCTGGCTCTGGCATCCTCTTTGTGCGCCCCCCTCTCAGGAAAGGGGGGGTCTCTCCGAGGGCCGCCGCGGTCCGTCTCTTCCGGCCTCCCCCACCCCTTGGTCGCTCTCCCCCGCGTCCCCGCCTCTCTGTTGTCGGGCTCTGAGCCTCCCCCAGCCGAGAACGCTGCCCAGTCCCCGCTCCCGGGAGACCCGCTCTGTTGCCAGGGGCAACCACGGCCCTCCCCCGGGCTGCGGAGCGCGCTGCATTCTGGGACTTGTAGTCCGAGCCTGCGGACCAGCCACTCTCGGGACGCGGCCGAGACTCCGTCTCCCGGCGTGCGCCGCGAGGCTGGGCGGGACGTTGCGGCTGCGCCCGGGGGGACTCTGGACGCCCAGCACACCTTCTCCGGGCTTTTTAGGGGTCCGGGGCGGGTTTCCGGGGATTCCCAAAGCCGAAGGGAAAGTGGGGGAATCCGAGTCCTCTTGTAACCACTCGCTCCCCAAATGTGGAGTCCACTGGCCTTCCAGCCACTTCCAGGTGACCTAGGGTGAAGGGTAGGGTTGGGGGATGGCCCCAAAACTGCCCTGGGAATCCCACCACGTTCTAGTCCAGTGTCCTTGGGTTCTTTCCCGAGTTTACCAACGTATCACCCTAGAGTTCTATAGCTGTTCTCTCGGGTGCCTTCCAGAAGGGATTCGGGCATGGGATGGGAGAGAGGAGGGTGGACGAGGCGTCCTTTGAGAAGGCAGCGACTGGGTGGGTTGACGCTCAAGAGCGGACGCTGCAGAAATGGAAAGGAGGCCTTTAGAGTGTGTGCCCCAGCTGGCTCTTCCCCTCTCCCCTTCCAGGGAAACCCTTCTCTCCCTTGCGGTATCTCTACCCAGTTGCTTTTGCGGATGTAGATGCAGAAAGGGGGTTGTGTGATCCTAGATTTTTCTTTAAAACTTTTTTTTGTTTTAAATAGAGACGAGGTCTTGCTATGTTGCGCGGGCTGGCTTCAAACTCCTGGGCTTAAGCGACCCTCCCGCCTTGGCCTCCCAGTGTTGGGACTACAGGCACGAGCGTCCGAACTGGCTTATCCTGGCATTTTGTAGGGCTTATCTACGTTTGCGTATTTGTGATTCTTCTGAGGTTAGTGAAATGGACAAGATGACCTTCTGTGGGACAGAGATTCGTCGCAGTAGTTCATCTGATCTGTATGAAGGTCTTCTGTTGACCAGGTGAATTCAGGGGCTTAGATCTGGAGGGTAAGGGGGGAGCTGATAGGGGAATGTAGGCGGGATCAGATCTTGAAAGCCTTGAAAGCCAGACCCAGGGGGCTTTGATAGTGCCTACGGAACACGTGGCATGGGCTACTCAGCAGGGAAGGGCAGGATCAGATCTGCGGGTTGGAAAGATCCCTCTGGGGCCAGGGTGGGATGGTAGAGGAGGAGGCTGGGGGAATAGCTCAGGTGAAACACAATGGAATATGAGGCTGGGTGCGGTGGCTCCCCACCTGTAATCCAGCACTTTGGGAAGCTGAGGCGGGTGGATCACCTGAGTTCAGCAGTTCCAAAGTAGCCTGACCAACGTGGTGAAACCCGGTCTCTACTAAAAATACAAAAAATTATCTGGGCATGATGGTAAATGCCTGTAAAGCCAGCTACTTGGGAAGCTGAGGTAGGAGAATCGCTTGAACTTGGGAGGCAGAGGTTGCAGTGGGCTGAGATCGTGCCGTTGCACTCCATCCAGCCTGGGCAAGAGTGAAACTCCATCTCAGGAAAAAAAAAAAATGGAAATTTGAGCTGGGCCAGGAACCTGGAGAAGAGGGTGGTAGAAATGGTATTTAGAAGGAAGAATAGTGTTTGATGGGGGAGGGTAAGACCAAGTGCTTGGTTCTCAGCACTGAGAATGGGGAGCCTGGGAGGAAGAGGTGATTTGGGAGGAAAACTCCTTCACTCAAATTGGGACATTGTATTTGTGAGGTGCTCAGGGCATTGACTCCAAGGAGGGAGAAATCTAGCTCATTTCTCTCCCACCCAACCCACCTGGTTTGAGTAAGTCATTTAGAAGACCCAGACTCAGCTAGAATCTTCTGATGAGGCCAAGGTTATCTTGGCCCCAACCCCATTCTCCCACTAAACCCAAGAATCTGGCCCTTGCCCCTCTCTGAAAGACCTACCCATTTCTTTATTTTTTTGGTAGAGACGGAATTTCACCATGTTGGCCAGGCCAGTCTCCTGGCCTCAAGTGATCTGCCCACCTCGGCCTCCCAAATTGCTGGGATTACAGGCGAGAGCCACCCCCGCCCGGCAGCCCTCCCAGTTAATAAAGCACAAGTTCTTCTTTTATCTTTATATTGACATTTAAAGAAAAAGAACGTGATGGATACGGGAACGGGGAAGGAACAAGGCTTCTATGATTAACAGCAAGAGTTGATGGTAACCAAAAGCTCCAGGGAATTAAAAAAAAATAAAATATATATTTATACATTTATATATATATCATGTTATGCATGTGAGTCCCAGACAAGCAGGGAGCAGCAAGAAGCAACTAGCACACAGAAACACCCGTGTGTGTGCACCACAGATTCAAGCAAAGCCATCACTCCAGCTAGGACGGCAGCAAGCCCCACCCTCCCACCCGCCATCAAAAGACAACAGCTGAAAAGAAACTTCCCTGTTTAAGGACCACGCAATAATTTTTGCCCCTCATGACCAGGAAAAACAAAAGAAAAGAACAAAACAAAACCAATAAGGCTGATCTTGCCTTGAAGGCGGGCAGTGGCCATTTTCTTCTCCTCTCTGCCAAAGCAGGACACGTTATTTTTAACACAGAGGGTCACATCACTGTCCCTCACAAATACTTCAGACAGCTGTCTTCAACATCCTGTGGTTCTTTGTCTAACTCTTTTTTTTTTTTTGAGACAGTTTTGCTCTGTCACTCAGGCTGGAGTACAGTGGCGCCATCTCTATTTACTGCAACTTCCACCTCCCGAGTTCAAGGGATTCTCCTGCCTCAGCCTCCCGAGTAGCTGGGATTATAGGCATGCGCCACCACGCCCGGCCTGTTTTTGTGTTTTTAGTAGAGATGCGGTTTCACCATGTTGGCCAGAGTGGTCTTGGACTCCTGACCTCAGGTGACCACCTGCCTTGGCCTCCCAAAGTGCTGGGATTACGTGCATGAGCCACCATGCCTGGCCCCCAACTCCTTTTTTTTTGATATCACAGAGAGTAGTTGGGATCAAAGGTATCCAGCCCTCGCTTCCTTTAAGATGGCCTCTAGGCAGTGGGTGTTCTGTAAGCCTGGCAAAAATTCTGGAGCCAATCTCTGGCAAGGCTGAGGGCCAGGAGGGGCCTAGGGACCCAGGGTCTGTGCTTAAAGCCTCCCGCCCGTTGGAAATTACCTTCAGATATATATATATAGTTAATTTAAGGGGAGGTGCACTGCACACCCTCCTCCACTAGCAGAAAGGGGGCCCAATCCCCAGGCACCCACCCCCCCACCCCCCAAACACACACAAACACACACACACACACACACACGTACACACTAAGGCACAGCAGGGCGGGCAGGCATGCTTTGGCAATGGGGCCCCTTGGGGGGGCTGTGGCATGGACGGCTGCAAGGGGTGTGGATGTGTGGAGCTCAGCACCTTTGGAGGTGGGTGGGGCAGGGAGAGAAAGAAGTCCCAGGGCTCCCGAGGACACAGGAGAAGGTGGTTGGGAAACAGGTAAGAAAGCCAACAGGAAACCCGGCAAAGAGATGAGAAAAAAACAGAGTGGAAAAGAGAAACAGGCTGAGCACCGCGGCTCATGCCTGTCCTCCCAGCTGCTTGGAAGGCTGTGGCAGGAGAACTGCTTGAACCCAGGAGGCAGAGGTTGCAGTGAGCGGAGATCGTGCCACTGCGCTCCAGCCTGGGCCACAGAGTGAGACTCTGTCTTAAAAAAAAAAAAAGAAAGAAAAGAAAAAGAGAAACATCTCAGGGATAAACAGGATGTGGGCAACAGAACAACTGCGGAAGGAAACAGCGAGAGGAAAGGGAAGAAGATACATCCAAGAACTGTTTAGAGTCTGATGAACTGGGAGGGAAAGAAAAACGTGGCAGGGGGAGGGGAAAACAGAGCAAAGAAGTCCTCAATCAAGAAAACTCGGGCAAGAAGAACGAAGAGGTTGGGAGAGAGAACAGGAGCCTCTTGGGAGAGAGTCAGACCTTGACAAAAACCAGGTGGGCAGAGTACACCAGGTCGGCCACATACGCCAGTAGGTTGATGGCCGTCAGGATAGCCACAGCCAGCCGGCGGTCCCAGTCACACACATAGTAGTTGTGTCGGCTGCCGCAGCTCACATCTCGCGCGCGCCGGGGGCTGGCCGCCATACTTCTCGTCAAACTGGTAGAGCGGCCAGAGGACGAGGGCAGTGGCGTAGAGGAGGACGGACAGCAAGGCCAGCCCCGACAGGAAACTGGGGGAAGGAGATGGGAGGCACGTTGGTGCACTCTCCCAGGTTCAGCAGGATGGCGACGGCTGCCAGGATGAAGCAGATGGCGTAGACCGCCACGCACCACTCCAGGGCAGGCTGGTGCTGGTACAGGTGGGCGCTGCTGATGAAGACGAAGATGATGCAGGCCACGAAGGTCTCCAGCACCTTCAGCAGCCCCGGCACGGTGGCCATGTAGCCTGTGATCTCGCCGGGCCGTGCCCGGGTCCAGGCCACTTCGGTGGCATAAGCCACGCAGGCGACGCAGGAGAAGAAGGTGGCGGCGATGGCGTGGTCCCGGGAACGGCCGTGGGACAGGAACTGGACGTAGGTGGTGGGGTAGATGATGGAGGCTGAGAGGCAGAAGAGGGCGGCGTAGCAGGCGAAGGTAATGGGGAAGTTGCGCCAAGACAGGGGGAAGCGGGCCTGGAGCCCGCACAGCTCCACGATGAGGATGATCAGGGTCACGGAGAAGCAGAAGCACCAGGTGAACATGGACCAATTACCCGTGAACCCCGTCCAGGCGCCCACGCTGGCCACCAGAGAGAAGGCCACGCAGGTGGACACCAGCTGCAGCAGGCGAAGGAGACCCAGGGGCTGGGTCAGGGCTCGAGGGGGACCCCACGATGGTGGGGACCCCAGGCCCGAGGACGTTGTCATGGTGGTTGTGACAGTTGTGCGGGTAACCGTCACTGGCATGGCTGCGAGAAGGGGAAAGACAGTGTCCTTATAAGGTGACAAACTTAAGAATCCAGGTCCCCTAGCAGTTGCCTACCCCAGGGAGAAATTAATATGAGCTCTAGTTAGGGAGTTCCCAAGATGTGGGGCTTTGGGTTGTCTTTTTTTTCTTCTCGATGGAGTTTCGCTCGTTGCCCAGGCTGGCTCGATCTTGGCTCACTGCAACCTCCGCCTCTCGGGTTCGAGCGATTCTCCTGCCTCAGCCTCCCGAGTAGCTGGGATTACAGGCGCCCGCCACCATGCTCAGCAGTACTTTGTATTTTTAGTAGAGACGGGGTTTCACTACGTTTGCCAGGCTGGTCTCAAACTCCTGACCTCAGGCGATCCACCTGCCTCGGGCGCCGAAAGTGCTGGGATTATAGGTGTGAGCCCCCACACCCAGTTTGTTTGTTTTTGAGACAGAGTCTCCCAGGCTGTAGTGCACTGGCATGATCTCGGCTCACTGCAGCCTCTGCTGCTCAGGTTCAAGCGATTCTCCTGCCTCAGCCTCCAAGCAGCTGGGATTACAGGCATATGCCATCACACCCAACTTAATTTTTATTTTTAGTAGAAACGGGGTTTTACCAGGTTGGCCAGGCTAGTCTTGAACTCCCGACCTCAGGTGATCTGCCAGCCTTGGCCTCCCAAAGTGCTGGGATTACAGGTGTGAGCCACCGCGCCCAGCCTTGGGTTTTCAAGTGGGGACAGTCCTGGGCAAACAGGGATGAGCCTCTCCCCCTGTGGTTCTAGGCTCTCTCCTCCCCTCCCTGTATCAGAACCCAGGAGTCTAGGCCTTGATTTTTCTCTTTCCCAAGAGACTCTTCTCTTTCGGGACTACTGTAGAACATTTTTTGCTTCCCACTCCAGACACCCTGCTTCCCTCTTTCTCTCGTTCCCCCAGGGACTCAGTAACTTGGCCATTTAACACTCCGTAGTCTACCGCACCAACCCTCTGGCCAGGCATTGGTGTGGCTCATGCCTGTAATCTCAGCACTCTACGAGGCTGAGGCAGGAGAACTACTTGAGCTCAGCAGTTTGAGACCAGCCTGGGCAACCTTCGGAGACCTCATTTACCAAAAAAAAAAAAAAAAATTAAAAACTAAAAATTAGCTGGGCATGGTGGGGTGTGTGTGGGGGGGCGTCCCAGCTACCTGGGAGGCTGAGGTGGGAGGATTGCTTGAGCCTGGGAGGTTGAGGCTGCAGTGAGATGTGATCGCACCACTGCACTCCAGCCTGGGAGACAGAGTGAGACCCTGACTCAAAAAAAACTTTTTTTTAATTACAAATAGGCCAGATGCATTGGCTCACGCCTGTAATCCCAGCACTTTGGGAGGCCAAGGTGGCTGATCACTAGAGGTCAGGAGTTCGAGACCAGCCTGGCCAACATGGCAAAACCCCATCTCTACTAAAAATGCAAAAGTTAGCCAGGCGTGGTGGTGGGCACTTGTAATCCCAGCTACTCGGGAGACAGGCAGAATAATCATTTGAACCGGGGAGGCAGAGAGCCAAGATCACGCCACTGCACTCCAGCCTGGGCGACAGAACCAGATTCCTTCTCAAAAAAGTAAATAAATAAAATAAAAATAAAAAATAAAGCATCCCCCTTCTTCTGCCTCCTGCCACAACCCAAGTGTCAGGACAAAAGGCTTGCCTTCCACAGGCTCTGAAAACTCCACCTCTCAACTTCCTCTGAGTATTCAGTTCTGCACCAGAGACCCTGACCCTGTGAGCAAGCTTCCGTCTTCCATATAACAGTGACCTAGACAGCTCCAGCCTCTAAACGGCCCGACCTGCCCAGGCTTCACTTAGGGACCCACATCTAATCAGGTCTCCCGACCTCCCAATAAAGGATGTCTTCTGGCCGGGCATAGTGGCTCACGCCTGTAATCCAAGTACTTTGGAGGCCAAGGTGGGCGGATCACCTGAGGTCAGGAGTTCAAGAGCTGCCTGACCAACATGGTGAAACCCCGTCTTTAAAAAAAAAAAAAAATTAAAAAAAAAAAGGATCACCTCTTAGAGATCCCAGCTGTGGACAACCAAGAGATCTTCCCTCCCTTCTGGCAAGGAGCCTAAACTTTGAGCGGCCCCCTCCTCTCCCTACCCCCACCTCAGAGACCAGGAATCTTCACTCTCGGTCTAACTCCCACCTGAGATTTAGGTCTGAAGTACTGCAACCCAAAAAAGCTTCGTTTTCAGCCTCCCCCCTCCCCAGTCTCGCAGAGTCTATCCACCTCCACCTTCTCCCCCAAAACCCAGCCAGCTGGCCCCACAGCTTCTGGGAAACAGCTCCCAGATCCCCAGCTGTCCAGTAGGAACCCCAGGCCCTTCCCCTGAACTCTCTAGGCCTCACGGTCCTGTTTTTACTTTATTTTTGAGACAGAGTTGCTCTGCCACCCAGGCTGGAGTGCAATGGCGTGATCTCAGCTCACTGCAACCTCTGCCTCCCGGATTCAAGTGGTCTGCCTCAGCCTCCGGAGTAGCTGCGATTGCAGGTGCCCGCCACGACGCCTGGCTAATGTTTGTATTTTTAGTAGAGACGGGGTTTTATCATGTTGGCCAGGCTGGTCTCAAACTCCTGATCTCAGGTGATCCGCCTACCTCAGCCTCCCAAAGTGCTGGGATTACAGGCCTGAGTTACCACGCCCGGCCCTCACCGTCCTGTTAGAAGGGGTCAGACCTCTGGCCCTGGGCCCTCAGCCTGAAGTATCCCAGATGCCCCAGACTCCAGGAAACCAACTTCCTTCTTTTGTCCTTGGGAAACCTACAGCTTTCACCTCCTTGTCCCGATGACCCCCAGGAATCAAGTGCTGGTCTCTCAGAAACCAGGTGCCCAGTTCTCTCTTCAGGCTGGAAACTGTCTAATCTCTCAGCCACACCACTAAACCCTAGGCCTCTCAGCCACAGGGAAGTGACTTCCTCCTTTCAGTGCCAGGCACTGCAAGCAGCAGCAGCACAGGCCTAACCTCTTCCCCCCTGTCCCAGGACAGCAGCTCCCTGAGGCCAGAAAGCCGGGGCAACTCACTTCTTCCTTAGACACCTCAGTGTCTGGAGCCTATTCCTTGGAGCCCAAGCTTCCCGATCCTTCTCCCAGGATCTAGGAGTCCAGCCCCCAGCCCCTCCTCCCTCAGACCCAGGAGTCCAGCCCCCAGCCCCTCCTTCCTCAGACCCAGGAGTCCCCGTCCCCAGCCCCTCCTTCCTCAGACCCAGGAGTCCCCGCCCCCAGCCCCTCCTCCCTCGGACCCAGGAGTCCAGACCCCCCAGCCCCCTCCTCCCTCGGACCCAGGAGTCCAGACCCCCCAGCCCCTCCTCCCTCGGACCCAGGAGTCCAGACCCCCAGCCCCTCCTCCCTCGGACCCAGGAGTCCGGGCCCCCCAGCGCCTCCTCCCTCGGACCCAGGAGTCCAGGCCCCCAGCCCCTCCCTCCGTGAGACCCAGGAGTCCAACCTCTCCTTCCTCAGACCCGGAGTCCAGACCCCCAGCCCCTCCTCCCTCGGACCCGGGAGTCCAGGCCCCCAGCCCCTCCTCCCTCGGACCCGGGAGTCCAGGCCCCCAGCCCCTCCTCCCTCAGACCCGGGAGTCCGGGCCCGTAGCCCACTCACCAGCGGTCTTGGCAGAGGAACCCACGGAGGAGGACCTGGTGGTGGAGACGGATTAAGCCCCACACGTGGAACAGGAGCACCTGTGGGGGAGAGAGGCCGTTAGCGTCCGTTTCGGGTTGCTCCGCCCTCCGTCCCGGGAGCCGCGCCCCGCGAGGACAGGAACGTGGCGCGCAGCCCCCGCAGGGCCCAGCCGTGACCCCGGGGAAGCCCCGCCCCCTCCTTCCTGCGGCTCCGTAAACGGTGTGGGCGGCGGCGCGTGGAACCCAGCCAAAGTGCACGCCCCGCGGGCCGGCGTGGGCGCGAGTGTGAGCGTAACCCTGCGAGCACCGGGGTGCGGGCGGCGGAGGGGGTGGGCCCCGGGCGGCGGCTGCAGGGGGCGGGCGGCCCGGCCAGACCCGGCGACTCCGCGCCTTATAAGGGCTTGGAGTCGGCTCAGGCATCTGGAACGTGTCGGGGACCTGAAGGCGGCGCCCGGACCCCGCCCGCCTCCGGGGCTGCCCCCCCCCCTCCCGATTTCCGGCGATGGGGGTCCACGACTCCCAGGTCCCAGGAGGGGAGTGTTGGAGGCCCCCATTTCTGGATCCCTGTAAAGAGGGCTGAGACCCCCCCCCGCCCCAGAGCATCTCTAAGACCGGAGCGGGCGGGGACCCGGGCCTCTGAGGGGGCTCAGGCTCCAGGCCGGAAAGTGCACGCGGTGCTGGAGTCAGGCCGAGGCCTGGCCACGCCTCCCATGGGCTCCCTGAACCCCAGTCTGGGCCTGCGGGAGCCCCTGGGAGGCGCAACCCCGAGCCAGACGCCGCCCGCCACCACGCCCCTGCAGGAACCCCGAAGGAGAAGGAGAGTAGGGACTGGCCCAGCGTCCCGCCCCCCTGGAAGGCGGGCACTGCCCCGCCCCAAGCCCGGAGAAGAACCAGCGAGGGCGTCACTCATTTAGTCCCCCGCGGTGGGTGGGCGCGCCGGGGAGGGGGCGCCATGGGGACCAGGCCACCCCGCCCTTAGGGCTCCTGCTATCGCCTGAGGTCAGAGCTCAGGAATGCGCAGCCGGAGCGTAGAGGGTGAGGAAAAACCCCTCCAGGCCTCCTGGCAGAGCACGGGGCTCCCCCGGGCCCTCAGTGTCCTCCCTCCTCCACTCCAGACGCCACACCCATCACTCACGCCCAGAATCGGGCCCCGGAACCCCAGCCTCGGTTCTCGACACCCAGAGATGCGGGGACGCAGCCCTGTCATCTCCTCGTTTCTCAGCTCCATCTGCACTTTGGGAGCCCGGGGCTGGATCTTAACACCCCCTCCCTCGGGCCTTCAGGAGCCCAAAGTTCTCATTCTGTCTGTCACCTGCATGCGGAGGGGTCAGCAATTCTGAATTCTTTACATTCTCATTCCCAAACTCAGGACACCTAATCCCAAGCTCTTCCCCTCCTAAAGGATCTCCACGTACCAGATTCCAGCCTCCAACTGGGGTACCTACGAGTCCCCATCTCTACTCCCGCAGACCCAGGAGTCCAGACCCCCAGCCCTTCCCACCTCAGACCCAGGGTCCAGGCCCCCAGCCCCTTCACCCTCAGACCTAGGAGTCCAGACCCCAGCTCTCTCCTCCCTGGGACCCAGGAGTCCAGGACCCAGCCCCTCCTCCTTCAGACCCAGGAGTACAAGCCCCCAGGCCCTGCTCCCTCGGAACCAGGAATCCAGGTCCCCAGCCCCTCCCCCTCGGACCCAGGAATCCAGGCCCCCAGCCCCTCCTCCCTCAGACCCAGGAGTCCCGGCCCGAGCCCCTCCTCCCTCGGACCCAGGAGTCCAGACCCCCCAGCCCCTCCTCCCTCGGACCCAGGAACCCAGGAACCCAGGCCCCCAGCCCCTCCTCCCTCGGACCCAGCAGCCCAGGCCCCCAGCCCCTCCAACCTCGGACCCAGGAGCCCAGGCCCCCAGTCCCTCCTCCCTCGGACCCAGGAGTCCAGGGCCAGCCCCTCCTCCCTCGGACCCAGGAGTCCAGGCCCCCAACCCCTTCTCCCTCAGACCCAGGAGTCTAGGTTCCTTTCTTCCTTCTTCTAGACGTATGACCTGCAGAGTCCATGTCCTCAAGCCCTCTCGTCTGCAGAACCCCAGGAATCCTGACCCAGCCCCAGTCTCTCTAGGGACCCAGACATTCTGAGACCCAGCCCATTCCTCCCACTGGCCATAAAAACCTAGACTGTTGCGTCCGCCTTCTAGGGTCCCCACAAGCTCACCTCAGGCAGTCAGGGGCGACTGCGGCTGTAGCAAAGACGACAGCTGCAGCTGGAAGGGTCTGTGCTCTGGGTGGGGTTGGCGGCCAAGGGAGCGAGCGCGGGCGGGCCGAGGGTGGGGCTGGGGCAGGGCGCGGCTCCAGGCTAGGGCGGTGGGCAGGGGACTTCCCCGAGCCTGGGCTATCCCAGCCCCGCCCCGAGGCGGGGCCAAGAGAAGGCCACGCCCCTCGCCGGGAAAAATGTAACGCGGAGCTCCCGCCCTACACCAGCGAGCCGGGTGGAAGGCTGAGGTCACCGTTGCCTTGGTGACAAAACAGGAAGACACAACAGCTGGCGGCGTGGGGACTCCTGGGGGCTGCCCTCCTCGACACAGCCCTAGAGGAGTCTCCAGGGTAGTCAAGGAAGGACTGTTACCATAGGAACCCGCATGTTTAGGGTTTGTTTAGAACGGAGCCCCTCAGCTCAGGTCCCCACCCCCGTCTCACTCAATTCTCCCCCTCCCTTCCTGCCCTCTCCTTCCTGGTCTGTTCCGCCTCCACCCCTGCCTTGATGGATGAAACCTTGGACACCTGGTCTCAGCGGATTGGGGAACAGGCTCCTTAGTTTAAGGGGGTTTGTGGGCTAGGATCGCTGTCTCCTGGAGCCCTGAGGGAGAGCAGAATTGAGAACAGTTTTCCTGGGCTTTAGGTGGTTCTGGGCTACGATACCTGCTTGCTGGGTCCCCCCCCAAGAAACAGAGGCTAGATTCCTGTATTTAAGGATCTTGAAAGGGCAGCAAAATGCTCCCCTAGTCCCCATTGGCACCGGGCCCCGCGGGGTAAGGGATTCGGGCTGGACGCAGGTCTCAGATCTCACAGTGAATAGGGGTGGGGTGTTTTCGGGCAAAATTCCTGGGGACTAGCGTGGTAGGAGTTGAGGGCTCGGACTCCGGAGCTGCACAGGACTCCTAGGCTGAGGCCCAGAATCTTGGCTCAAAGAACAATCAGGCCGCGGCTCGGTGGCTCACGCCTGTAATCCCAGCACTTTGAGAGGCTGAGGAGGGAGGATCCTTTGAGCCCAGAAGCTCGAGACCAGCCTGGGCAACATAGGGAGACCCTGCCCTATTAAAAATAAAAATAATAATAATAGAACCATCAAAGCTCAGGCTCTTCGGTTTTCAGAGCAGATGTTGCAAGCCGAGCCGCCTGGGTCTGGAAGGCAGATATTTTTGGCCTACATTCCTGACTTCTGGATGGAGGGAGGGACTCAGAATTTTAATGAGGATGGGGCTGGAGCTGGGGCTAGGGGCTCTGGATTCCCAGATCCTGCAAGAGGGGAAGGGATCCAAGGGGCTGGTGGGCCCGGAGCCCCAGGCCAGGGCAGGGCTGCCGGGAGCGTCTTTTAAAGGCGGCTCTGAGGCCCTGAAAAGGACTGCCAGAGCCAAAAGAAAAGAGGGAGCTGAAGGTCGGGATGTCAGGCCCCCGGGGAGGTGCAGGGCGGGGACCCCGGACGACTCGAGTCCCTCCCTCTGGCCGCGCTCACTCACCACGCTCTGCAGTCGTCCCGGGCGCGGCCTGGCTGGCGGCGGCCTCTGGGCGGGGCCTGGTGGCGGCTGCGGATGCTCAGCGACGCTGAGCTAACGGGGTGCGTCTGGCGCTGCCGCCGCTGGGCTCCTTCCAGACCGCCAACCGAGGAGGCTTTGAGGCCGAGCCCAGGGGTATAAGCCGTGCAAGTGGCGAAGGGAGCGGTCGGATGGGGTCCGGGCGCTGGGGATCCGCGTCTGCGTGCGCTACGGAGCGGGGAAGGGCCGGAGGGGGACCTGCAGGAAGGGGGGGTCTGCAGGAGTGGGGGTGGGGGCTGGGTGGAGGAAGGTAGAGCCTGTGTGCACACTTTATGTGCTTCTGCAAAGGAAAAGGGGGCACAGACCCTCTTTGTTACTCTGTGCCCTGCATGGCGGGGGGGGGTCCCAATTCGCCCAGATCAGGCCCTGTCCAAGGAGGGAGGGGCTATGGACGGACCGGGAGTGGGGGACGTGGTGTTAGTTGGAGACTCCCCTGCGCCGCCCCTAGGTTCTAGTCACAGGTCTCCTTCGCCCCAAGTGTAGCAGCAAATCTTTCCCCCTCCTGCCTAAATCAGTCACTCCGCCACCCCATAGTGGCACACTCGAGGTACCCCAAACGGCCCAGGGGTGGTCTCCACTTACACAACTTACTGTGTTCCTCCTTGTGGTGGCAGCGGTTCCCCTGCAGACGCTAGAACCCCTCAACAGCAGAGTTCAGGGTAGCAGGAACAGGAAGCAAACATCTGAAGAGTGAAGGCGGGGCGCAGTGTCTCACCTCTGTAATCCCAGCACTTTGGGAGGCCGAGGCAGGCAGATCACCTGAGGTCAGAAGTTCGAGACCAGCCAGGCCAACATGGTGAAACTCCCGCCTCTACTAAAAAAAAAAAAAAAATACAAAAAAATTAGTCGGGCGTAGGGGTGCCGCCTGTAATCCCAGCTACTCAAGAGGCTGAGGCAGGAGAATCACTTGAACCTGGGAAGAAGAGGTTGCAGTGAGCCGAGATCACAACAGCACTCCAGCCAGGCGACAGAGCACGACTCTGTCTCAAAACAAAAAACAACAAAACAGGCGGGGCGTGGTGACTCATGCCTGTAATCCAAGCACTTTGGAGGCCAAGGCAGGCGGATCACCTGAGGGCGGGAGTTCAAGACCAGCCTGACCAACATGGTGAAACACCGTCTTTGTAAAAAAAATTAAAATTAAAATTAAAAAAACAAAACAAAAATTGGAAGAGTGTGTCATTGGGTGTGGTCCTAAGGAACGGCACTCTTGCTGGGTGGCTCATGCCTATAATCCCAGTACTTTGGGAGGATCACCTGAGGTCAGGAGTTCCCGACCAGCCTGGCCAACCTGACGAAACCCTGTCTCTACTAAAACTACAATAATTAGACAGGTGTGGTGGTGTGTGCCTGTAATCCCAGCTACTCGGAAGCCGAGACAGGAGAATCGCTTGAATCTGGGAGGCAGAGGTTGTGGTGAGCTGAGATCATGCCATCGCACTCCAGCCTGGGCAACAAGAGTGAAACTCCATCTCAAAAAAAAAGAGAAAGAAATAGCACTCGAGTTCCCAGCTCTTTGTAAACTGGGATCCTCCGGGATGTGCCCCTGGTTCAGAGGGTAACCCATCCTGTAAAACAGCACCCCAACCCCAAAGATGATGACTGCAAGCTGGCAGTGAAACCCAGTCTCAAACAGGTCGTGCCTCTGTTCCATGAGGCTGGGTAATGGGGTATATGGACTGCTCCCCACTGACTTCCTCCTAATAAATGGAGCTCCTTGATCAGAAGCAATACTGTGTGGGGCAACACAAGGGTGAATAGGGCCATTCAGTACATACACAGATGCTGCTGTTGGCAGAAGTGCAAAGGGCAAGAGGAGCAACTAACAAGCCCAGAGTTGTTTATTCTAGGGAGGAAAAACTCATTGCCCAGTCGGTGATGAAAGGACTCCAGTGCAATCCTCACGGGCCCAGGTATTTAGCTTTTTGGTATTCCGAGGAAACCGTACCACACTGGGGGCTCGGCAGTCGCTCCTGCCAGCTAGGTGGGCATTCATCAGAGACGTAGCTGGGGTAGCCCACCTCCGGCCACTTTGCTCCTGAGCCCATGGAGCAAGCCCTGAGGACGCCAGGGAGAGAGGCTGAGCAGAGCCGCAGAATGCTCATCTGACCTCCCACATGGCATCAGAGCGTTCTCTGCACTAGAGGTTTTTTGGGGAAGAGTTCACTTGGGATAAAGATTAGGCACTGGTTTCCACTCCCAACATGTCTGACACCAATGTGTGTGTTTTTTTCTTTTTTTTTTTTGAGACAGAGTCTCACTCTCGTCATCCAGGCTGGAGTGCAATGATGCAATGTTGGCTCACTGCAACGTCTGCCTCCCGGGTTCAAGCCATCGTCCTGCCTCAGCCTCACGAGTAGCTGAGACTTTGCATCCAAATTGAGATGTGCTCTAAGGGTAAAATACTCACTAGATTTTTTTTTTTTAATTTGGAGATGGAGTCTGGCTCTGTGGCCAGGCTGGAGTGCAATGACGAAATCTTGGCTCACTGCAACCTCTGCCTCCTGGGTTCAAGCCATTCTCCTGCCTCAGCCTCCTGAGTAGCTGGGACTACAGGCATGTGCCACCACGCCCGGCTAATTTTTAAATATTTTGTATTTTTAGTAGAGGCGAGGTTTCACCGTGTTAGCCAGGATGGTCTCAGTCTCCTTACCTCGTGATCTGCCTGCCTCGGCCTCCAAAAGTGCTGGGATTACAGGCATGAGCCGCCGCACCCGGCCTGCTTTTCATTCTTTTTATTGGCACTCTAAAATCTAGTGGGTATGGCCAGGGGCCATGGCTCACGCCTGTAATCCCAGCACTTTGGGAGGCCAAGACGTGTGGATCAGGAGGTCAGGAGTTCAAGACCAGCCTGACCAACATGATGAAACCCCATCTTTACTAAAAATACAAAAATTAGCCGGATGTGGTGGCACATACCTGTAATCCCAGATACTCAGGAGGCTGAGGCAGGAGAATCGCTTGAACCTGGGAGGCAGAGGTTGCAGTGAGCTAAGATCACGCCATTGCACTCCAGCCTGGCGACAGAGCAAGACTCCGCCTCAAAGAAAAAAAAATCTAGTGGGTATTTTACACTTAGAGCACATCTCACTTTGGAAGCAAAGTTTCCAAGGGAAATACTTGATCTGTATATAGAATTTATAAAATAGATGGTTGAAAAAGTAAGTTCTCATACCAAAGTTGTCCAAACATATGTAAAAGTTATTGAATAACTGAACTATCAACTTTAGATTTAAATTACTAAAATAGAAATAAATTTAAGGTGGGGCGCAGTGGCTCACGGCTGTAATCCCAGTACTTTGGGAGACTGAGGTGGGTGGATCACCTGAAGTGAGGAGTTCCAGACCAGCCTGGCCAACTCGGTGAAACCCTCGTCTCTACTAAAAATACAAAACTTAGCTGGGTGTGGTGGCAGGTGCCTGTAATCCCAGCTGCTCAGGAGGCTGAGGCGGGAGAATCACTTGAAACCAGGAGATGGAGGTTGCAGTGAGCTGAGATCGAGCCACTGCACTCCAGCCTGGGTGACAAGAGTGAAACTCCATTTCAAAAAAAAATAAAAAATAATAAAATAAAATAAAGAAAAACACTGAATAGCTGGGTGTGGTCGTGCACACCTGTGGTTCCTGCTGCTACTTGGGAGGCTGAGGTAGGAGAATCTCTTTAGCCCATGGGTTTGATTCTGCAGTGAGCTATGAGTGCACCACTGCACTCTGGCCTGGCTAGCACAATGAGACTCTGTCTCAAAAAAAAAAGAAAGAAAATGGAAGTACAGTGACAAGGGGGAAGGTGTCACTGGTCAACGTCAGGGAAGGCAGTGGCCAGTGGTGCTGGTGGCAATGGTGGCTTCCCCGCTGGGCTGTGACTGCCCCTGACATCGGGAACATTCTCACTGCTGTCTCTTCTTGGCTTCCTGCCTCGTTCCTGAGCCTAATTCCCTAGGCTTTCCACACATCCTTTGCTTTTACTCAAAGTCCTTCTACATTTCCCTCCTCTGCTTCTTGGATCCAGAGGCAACATCTGTGGTCTGCAAAGAAGAACCAGCACAGGCAGAGGTTCTCCCTGCCACACAGCAAGAGACCCTCAGGAATTCCCCTTCACGTAGCCCAACAGGAGGTTTCATCCCATGAAATGATTTTCCTTTTCCTCGTGATGCAGATTGGATTAACAGATGGTGACTTTTGTCATCCTTAAGCAAAATAGACTGAAGTCTTCTGTTTTGAAGACGTAGGCTGCATTTTTGGGGGAACGAGGAAGGAAATCTATTTGATTTGTAAAATTCCCCTGCTGAATGTACTTCTCAGACTGGAAATAGATCAAGACTCCATCTTATAGGGGACTGAAGGATGGAAAATTCAGATAAGGCAACAGTGTCTTTTAAAAAGGATGAGGAAGCTCGTTACCTAAATGAAAAACTTTCCAGGAGACAGTCCGAAGTGAAAAAGACAGGATGCAAAATGATGTCTGAGGATGCAATCTTACAGGGGGAGAAAACATAAAAATAAGGATATTTACATGGATTACATATTTGTCCCCTCCAAATCTCATGTTGAAAATTGATCCCGGGCCGGGTGCGGTGGTTCATGCTTATGGTCCCAACACTTTGGGAGGCCGAGGCGGGTGGATCACCTGTGGTCAGGAGTTCGAGACCAGCCTGACCAACATGGTAAAAACCCCACTCTACTAAAAGTACAAAAATTACCAGAGCGTGGTGGCAGGTGCCTGTAATCCCAGGTACTCAGGAGGCTGAGGCAGGAGAATTGCTTGAGCCTGGGAGGCGGAGGTTGCAGTGAGCCAAGATAGTGTCACTTCACTCCAGCTTGGGCAACAGAGTGAGACTGTCAAAAAAAATAGAAAATTTATTCTGAATGTTGGAGGCCTGTGGCCTTGTGGGGAGGTGTTTGCATGATGGGGGGCCCATCCGGCATGAAAAGCTTAGCGCTCTTCTCATGGTAATGAGTGGATTCGTTCCCATGAGAGCTGACTGTTAAAAAGAGCCTGGCAGACAGGTTGGCTCATGCCTGTAATCCCAGCACTTTGGGAAGCCAAGGCAGGAGGACTGCTTGAAGCCAATAGTTCAAGACCAGCCTGGGCAACATAGCAAGACCCTGTCTCTACAAAAAAAAAAAAATTAAAAATTAGCCAGGTACGGTTGTGTGCACCTGTAGTCCCGACTACTCAGGAGGCCGAGATGGGAGGATCACTTGAGCTGGGGAGTTTGACACTGCAGTGAGCTATGACTGTGCCATTGCATTCTATCCTAGGTGACAGAGTGAGACCCTGTTTCTTGGGGGGGGGGGAAAAAATAGAAGAAAGAAAAAGAAGCTGGCACCACCCTCCCGTCTCCTGTCCCTCCCGTCTCACCATGTGGCGGGCTTCCCTTTGCCTTTGGCCATGAGTGGAAGCAGCCTGAGGCCTCACCAGCAGCAGATGCTGGCTCCATGCTTTCTGTGCAGCCTGCAGAACCGTGAGCCAGATAAGCCTCTTTAGTTTATAAATTATCCAGCCTCTAGTATTCCTTTATAGCAACACAAATGGACTAAGACAGATAGGTAGGCTGGGCGTGGTGGCTCATGCCTGTAATCCCACTGCTTTGGGAGGCCGAGGCAGGTGGATCACCTGAGGTTGGGAGTTCAAGACCAGCCTAGCCAACATGGTGAAACCCCGTCTCTACTAAAAATACAAAATTAGCTGGGTGTGTTGGCGAATGCCTGTAATTCCAGCTACTCAGGCGGCTGAGGCGGGAGAAGCTGGAGGCTGAGGCAGGAGAATCGCTTGAACCCAGGAGGTGGAGGTTGCGGTGAGCCAAGATCACGCCATTGAACTCCAGCCTGGGCAACAAGATCGAAACTCTGTCTCAAAAAAAAAAAAAAAAAGACAGGGTCTCGGTCTGTTGCCCAGGCTGTAGTGCAGTGATGAAGTCACAGCTTACTGCAAACTTGAATTCCAGGGCTCAAGTGATTCTCCTTTGGGAGACCAAGGCAGGCGGATCATCTGAAATCAGGAATTCGAGACCAGCCTGACCAACATAAAGAAACCCTGTCTCTACCAAAAATACAAAATTAGCTGGGCGTGGTGGCACACGCCTGTAATCCCAGCTACTCGGGAGGCTGAGGCAGGAGAATCACTTGAGCCCGGGAGGTGGAGGTTGCAGTGAGCAGAGATTGTGCCATTGCACTCCAGCCTCGGCAAAGAACAAAACTCTGGCTCAAAAAAAAATCTGTTACATGACTCAATGCATGTAAAACACTTAGAATAGGCCAGGTGTGGTGGCTCACACCTGTAATCCCACCACTTTGGGAGGCTGAGGCAGATGGATCACCTGAGGTCAGGAGTTCAAGACCAGCTTGGCCAATATAGTGAAACCCCATCTCTACTAAAAATACAAAATTGAGCGGGGCATGGTGGCAGGTGCCTGTAATCCCAGCTACTCTGGAGGCTGAGGCATGAGAATTGCTTGAACCTGGGAGACAGAGGTTACGGTGAGCCTCAGTCACTCCACTCCAGCCTGGGCAACAGAATGAGACTCTGTCTCAAAAAAATAAAAATAAGATGGCTGGGTGTGGTGGCTCATGCCTGTAATCCTAGCACTTTGGGAGGCCAAGGTGGGCGGATCGCCTGAGGTCAGGAGTTTGAGACCAGCCTGGCCAAAATGGTGAAACCCCATCTCTAAAAAAAAAGAAAGAAAAAATAAATAAAAATTAAGAGTAACATATATATATATATTATATTTATTGGACACAGAGTCTTGCTCTGTCACCCAGGCCGGAGTGCAATGGCACAATCTCAGCTCACTGCAACCTCCACCTCCCAGGTTCAAGCAATTCTCCTGTCTCAGCCTCCTGAGTAGCTGGGATTACAGGAACCTGTCACCACGCCCGGCCAATTTTTGTATTTTTAGTAGAGATGGGGTTTTACCATATAGGTCAGGCTGACGTTGAACTCCTGACCTCAAGCAATCCACCCACCTCGGCCTCCCAAAGTGCTGGGATTACAGGCATGAGCCACTGTGTCTGGCCACAATAATGTCTTATATCAGCACGTATATATTCACACATTTATGTGTGCGTGTTTGTGTGTACCTATATACGCATGTATATATATATACACACACACATATATATGCAATGGATATTTCAAAAAAGATTCAGAAGACATCAGTAAGAACAGAAGGGGAGGAACGCTGGGAAAGGGGAAAACTGGGATGGATGAGAAGTTTACAGTCTACCCAGAAATATATTACCAAGTCAAAACACATCACTATATGTATTTTATTACAGGGTCTCACTCTGCTGCCAGGCTAGAGTGCAGTGGTACGATCACCGCTCACTGCAGCCTTGACCTCTTGAGTCCAAGAGGTCCTCCTACCTCAGCCTCCTGAGTAGCGAGAACCACAGCTGTCATGCCTGGCTAGGGTTTTTTTTATTATTATTTTAAGACAAAGTCTTGCTCTGTCGCTCAAGCTGGAGTGCAGTGGTGCGATCTCGGCCCACCGCAACCTCTGCCTCCCAGGCTCAAGCAATTCTCCTGCGTCAGCCTCTTGAGTAGCTGGGATTACAGGCACCTGGCTAATTTTTGTACTTTTAGTAGAGATAGGGTCTCCACCGTGTTGCCTGGGCTGGTCTCGAATGCCTGAGCTCAGGCAATCTGCTCCCCTTGGCCTCCCAAAGTACTAGAATTACAGGCGTGAGCCACTGTGCAAAGCTGGGTTTTATTTTTTATATTTTCTTATTTTGTAGAGACTGGGATCCCCCTGTGTTGTTCAGGCTGGTCTCAAACTCCTGGCCTCAAGTGATTCTCCTGCCTCGGCCTCTCAAAGCTCTTATGTTATAGGTGTGAGCAACTGCACCCAGCCTGTATAATTTTCCTAATTTAAACATATTAATGTATTAGCAGTATAAAATTATATCTGTATTACATGACTCAATGCATGTAAAATACTTAAAACAATGTCTTATATCAGCACACACACACAGAGATATATATACACACACATTTATATGTGCATATATATATGTGTCTCTCTCTGTGTGTATATGTGCAATGGATATTTCCAGAAAGATACAGAAGAAATCAGTAAAAGCAGAAAGGGAGGAACACTGGGCAACGGGGAAACAGGGGTGGCTGAGAGGTTGCAGTTTACCCTGAAATATATTAGCAAGTCAGAACACATCGCTATGTATGTATGTTGTATGCATTTTAACGAAGTATTTGTAGTCTTTCAGGCAGGAGTCCCATGATGACAAATGGCTTTAGATGCTTTTCTCCATCAAGCTTCCAGGAGGAGAGGAGAGGGAGCCATCGCTGGGCCAAGGTCACCTGCCCCATTTCACAGATGTAAATAGTAGGCTTCCCGGACATAGTCTGAACCCTTAAAAGCCAAGATTCACTCATCCCAGGGCCCACAGTCCTCAGGCGTGGGATGGATTTAGTGCCTCTTTCTGGGAAGCAAAGTTCTGGGAGCCATGGCGGGGATCCTCCCTCCCTCCCTGCAGGAGACTGGGCCCTTCCAGGCAGCAATTTAGACCAATCAGCAACCCTGCCTTAGGCATGGTGGCTCACACCTGTAATCCCAGCACTTTGGGAGGGTGAGGCAGGTGGATCACCTGAGGTCACGAGTTCGAGGCCAGCTTGGCCAACGTGGTGAAACCCAGTCTCTACCAATAATACAAAAATTAGCTGGGCGTGGTGGCAGGTGCCTGTAATCTCAGTTACTTGGGAGGTTGAGGCAGGAGAATCGCTTGAACCTGGGAGACCGAGATTGCAGTGAGCAGAGATCGTGCCACTGTACTCTAGTCTGGGCGATGGAGTGAGACATTGTCTCAAAAAGAAAAACAAAACAAAACCCCACAACCTCTGCCTGCCTTTGGGGCCTAGCATGGTCCCCCGCTACGCCAGATGCTTCTATAAAAATAGCTTTGTCTTTGAAGAAATAATTTTAAGACTCAGATGAAAAAAAAAAAAGAAAAAAATATAGCTTTCGGGTAATCTAGGGCAGAACCCAGGCTTTCACCACCTGTGGTTTCTCTTCCTAAACGTGTAGTTAAAACTGTAGGCCATCCTCAGAAAATGGGACGTTATAAAAGAAAAAAAAAAAAGCTGTATGCCAGACCTGGTGCATGGTGGCTCAGGCCTGTAATCCCAACATTTTGGGAGGCTGAGGTAGGAGGATCACTTGAGTTCAGGAGTTTGAGACCAGCCTGGCCAATATAGCAAGACCCTGCCTCTAGGAAAAAAAAAAAATTAATTACCCAGGCAAGGTGATTGTGCCTATAGTTTCAGCTACTCGGGAGGCTGAGGCAGGAGGATCACTTGAGCCCAGGAGTACGAGGCTGCAGCGAGCTGTGATTGTGCCACTACATTCCAGCCTGGGTAAATTGAGGAAGAAAGAAGGAGGAGGAGAATAGGGAGGAGGAGGGAGGAGGAAGAAGAAACCAAAATACACACACACACACACACAACAAAACAGGTGCAAGGCGGACGCAGTGGCTCACGCCTGTAATCCCAGCACTCTGGGAGGCCGAGGCCGGTGGATCACCTGAGGACGGGAGTTCGAGACCTGCCTGGCCAACAGGGAGAAGCCCAGTCTCTACTAAGAATACAAAAAATAGCCGGGCATGGTGGCAAATGCCTGTAATCCCAGCTACTTGGGAGGCTGGGGCAAGAGAATCGCTTGAACCTGGGAGGCGGAGGTTGCAGTGAGCTGAGATTGTGCCACTGCGCTCCAGCCTGGGCGACAGAGCAAAACTCCGTCTCAAAACAAACAAACAAACAAACAAACCATAAAACCCTAGAAAAAACAGGCGCAGCTCAGTTAAATGAAAACAACTCTGAGCTGTGCCTTGCAGGGATGCATTCATGTGAGGGCGCCCTCTAGAGGACTGTGAGAGTAGAATGCATTCATCCTAAATGGAGGTAAGAGGATAATTTTTCTTCTTCATCCCAAGCGAATGTTATGCCCAGGGGACACGGCCAGTGAACAAGATATGCACACATTATCGCTGCTGCTCTGTTCACACGCAAGAGAAAGACAACGAGCCAGCAAACGCACACATAAGTTGTTTCTGCACTGCAAAATGTACCAGAACATGAAAAGATATGGGGACTGGTGGCCGGGTGGGGCAGCTCACACTGTAACCACTGTGGGAGGCTGAGGCAGCTGGATCACTTGAGGTCAGGGGTTGACACCAGCCTCGGCAACATGGCAAAACCCCGTCTCTACTAAAAAATACAAAAGACCTTTTATCATGAATCCAAGATTAAAAAAAGAAAAGAAAAAAAAAATACAAAAGTCCCAGCTACTCAGGAGGCTGAGGCAAGGGAATCGCTTGAACCTGGGAGGCAGAGGTTGCAGTGAGCCAAGATTGTCCCACTGCACTCCAGCCTGGGCGACAGCTGAAGACTCCGTCTCAAAGAATAATAGTAAGACCAGACTCAGTGGCTCACGCCTGTAATCCCAGCACTTTGGGAGGCTGACGCAGGCTGATCACAAGGTAAGGAATTTGAGACCAGTCTGGCCAACAGGGTGAAACCTCTTGTCTATTAAAACTACAAAAATTAGTTGTGCATGGTGGCATGCACCTATAATCCCAGCTACTCTGGCGGCTGAGGCAGGAGAATTGCTTGTACCCAGGAAGCAGAGGTTGCACTTCAGCCTGGGCGACAGAGTGAGACTCCGTTTCAAAACAAACAAAACAATAAAAGCTCAAGCTGATAAAAGAAAGCCTGTCAATGCACCTGTATCACCTTCTCTGGTGCATTCTTTTAAAAGATAAAGATAGAGGGGACTGGGGTGAGCTACTTTAGACGGAGTGTTCAGGGAAAGGCCTTTTGAGGGGAGGACTCTGAGCTGCGGGCTGAAGGACAAGACACCACCAAAGCGTGTAAGGAAGGCTGCCGGTCCAGTCACAGGCGCCCTGAGAGGTACTCAGCAGGTGTGTTCATCCCAGAGCAGCGAGGCTAGTGCCGCTGAATTCAGAGTCATTGAGGAACTGCGGTAGGAAATGAGGCAGATAATGTGGTATTGTCACAATTATGGAAATGCAGGCTGATGATACAGAACATTACAGATTTCAGAAACAGATGCGCTTCATCTGTGCACAAACTCACACTGCGTTTTTGCAGCCGAGAAAGAACAGACATTTTTGTGGGGCTGTGTCTGGTTCACAACCCCGAACTTATGCTGTAAGGTAATCATTTCCAGATGGCTCACAGGTCTAACTGTGAAAGATAAAACCATGAATATTCAAGAGCAAGGCATGGAGAAACATCTCTGGGGTATCGGGATAGGCAAGGATTTCTTTTTTTTTTTCTTTTTGAGTCAGAGTCTTGTTCTGTTGCCTAGAATGAAGTGCAGTGGCGAAATCTCAGCTCACTGCAGCCTCCCCCGTCTCAGGTTCAAGTGATTCTCTTGCCTCAGCCTCTGGAGTAGCTGGGACTACAGGCACCCACCACCACGCCTGAACATGGTTTTGCCATGTTGGCCAGGCTTCTCTTGAATTCCTGACCTCAGGTGATCCACCTGCCTAGGCCTCCCAAAGTGCTGGGATTACAGGCATGAGCCACCATGAACAGCCAAGTAGTGATTTTTAAAATAGACAAATGAAAAGTGTATGTGTTGACCAGGCTCAGTGGCTCGTGCCTGTAATCCCAGCATTTTGAGAGGCTGAGGCAGGTGGATTACAAGGTCAGGAGATTATGTTGACCATCCTGGCCAACATAGTGAAACCCTGTCTCTACTAAAATACAAAATGTAGCTGGGCATGTTGGCACGAGGCTGTAGTCCCAGCTACTCAGGAGGCTAAGGCAGGAGAATCACTTGAACCTGGGAGGCAGAGGTTGCAGTGAGCCAAGATCGCGCCACTGCACTCCAGCCTGGTAACAGAGCAAGACTCCATCTCAACAAAAAAAGGGGGCCACCCGAGGGGGGGGGCGGGGGGGGCGAGGCGGGGGGGGGGAAGGGGAAACCCGGGCAAAAAAAAAAAAAAAAATAAAAAAAAAAAAAAAAACAAAACAAAACAAAAAAGAAAACTGTATGTATTTATGGTATACAACATGATGTATTGTTATATGCATACATTGTGGAGGGGCTGAATCAAGCTGTTTAACACATGCATTGCCTCACATAGTTTTCTGTGGTGTGAGCACTTAAAATCTGTCAGTGGTTTTCAAGAATGTGGTTCATTGTTACTAACTCTAGTCACCTTGTTGTTCCATGGATCTCAAAACTTACTCCTATCTGAAACTTTGTCTGTTTTTGTATTGTTTTGTTTTTTGAGACAGGCTTTCACTTTGTCACCCAGGCTGGAGGGCAGTGGTGTGACCATGGCTCACTGCAGCCTTGAACTCCCTGGGATCAAGGGATCCTCCCACCTCAGACTCTCAAGTAGCTGGGATTGCAGGTGCGCACCACGACACCCAGCTAATTTTGTATTTTTTGTAGAGATGGGGTTTTGCCATGTTGCCCAGGCTGAACTCAAACTCCTGAGCTCAAGCGATCCTCCCACCTTGACATCTCAAACTGCTGGGATTACAGGTGTGAGCAACTGTCCCTAGCCTGAAACAGTGAATTCTCGACCAAGAACTTCCCATTCCCTCCTTCCCCCGCACCCCCCTGACGGACTTCCCTCCAGCCCTGGGAACCCCCATTCTACTTTTTTTTTTTTTTTTTTTTGAGATGGAGTCTCAACTCTGTTGCCTGGGCTGGAGTGCAGTGGCGTGATCTCGGCTCACTGCAACCTCTGCCTCCAGGGTTCAAGCAATTCTCCTGCCTCAGCCTCCTGAGTAGCTGGGATTACAGGCACCCGCCACCACACCCGGCTAGTTTTTGTATTTTTAGTAGAGACAGGGTTTCACCATGTTGGCCAGGCTGGTCTCAAACTCCTAAACTCAGGTGATCCGCCCACCTCGACCCCCCAAAGTGCTGGGATTACAGGCGTGAGTCACCGCACCCGACGAGTTCCACGTTTTCAGATTCCACATATGAGAGGGATCATGCAGTATTTGTCTTTCTGTGCCTGGCTAACATGTCCCTCCAGGTTCATCCATGCTGTTCCAAATGACAGGATTTCCTTCTTTTTGAAGGCTGTCTAGTATGCCATTGTGCGCACACACCCCTTTTCTCTGTATATTCATCCACTGGTGGACACCTAGGTGGATTCCACATCTTGCCTACTGTGAACAGTGCTGCCAAAAACACCGGGTGCAGGTGTCTCCTCCACGTTCTGATTTCATTTCCTTTGGATACGTACCCAGCAGTGGGATTGCCGGATCATATGGCGTTTCTATTTTTAATTTTTGAGGAAGCAGAGGTGGTAACGTCTAAGCTGAAAACTGCAGAACGAGGAGGAGGGGTGACCTGAAGATCCTAAGCAAGTCTGTATGTCACAATACAGGGGGAGGGTTCGCATAAGGGCCCTACATAAAGGCGTCCGGTTCGGGTGTATTAAAAAAGCCCAGCGGCTAACGGAGTGGATCCCAGAGGGAGAGCAGAGGGTCCCGGAGGGAGGAAGGGAAGCAGCCACCGCTAGCAGGAGCCAGATCATGGAAGGCGTCTTAGGACAGGGGAAAGAATCTGGCTTTTGTTCCAAGTGGAAAAGGAAGCAATTAAGGGTTGTTAGGACTGGAGACGACATAATCCCATTTCTGTTTTTAAAAGAATCTTGCTGGGTGGAAGACAGATACAACATGGTAAGGAAGTCAAGTGAAAGGAGACAGAAGACAGGGGTCCTTGGGGAAAACGCTGGTGGGCTTGCAATGGGTGGTGGCAGGAGAGAGAAAGCTACACTGGCTAACTGGCAGAATTCCTCACTCAGCAAGTATCCTAGAGGGCATTGTGTCCTGGTACAGACGGGCACTACAGATAGAGCCATTAAGAAAATAAAGTCCTCAGCTGGGCGCGCTGGCTCGTGCCTGTAATCCTAGCACTTTGGGAGGCCGAGGTGGGCGGATCGCCTGAGGTGGGGAGTTCAAGACCAGTCTGGTAAACATGGTGAAACCCCGTCTCTACTAAAAATACAAAACTAGCTGAGCGTGGTGGCACATACCTGTAATCTCAGCTACTCGGGAGGCTGAGGCAGGAGAATCGCTTGAACCCGACAGGCAGAGGTTGTGGTGAGCCTAGATGGCGCCATTACACTCCAGCCTGGGCAACAAGAGTGAAACTCCGTCTCAAAAAAACAAAACAAAACAAAAAGAAAAGAAAGTCCTCTTGGCTGGGCGTGGTGGCTCACACCTGTAATCCCAGCACTCTGGGAGGCTGAGGTGGGAGGGTCACTTGACTCCAGGTATTGGAGACCAGCCTGGACAACGTGGCGAAACCCCGTCTCTACTAAAAATACAACAACAACAACAAAAATTAGCTGAGCATGGTGGTGCACACCTGTCGTCCCGGCTACTCAGGAGGCTGAGGCAGGAGAATGGCTTGAACCCAGGAGGCGGAGATTGCAGTGAGCTGAGATCATGCCAGTGCACTCCAACCTGGGTGAGAATGAGACTCTGTCTCAAAAAAAAAAAAAAAAAAGAACAAACTCCCCTTAGCCCGGCATGGTGGCTCACGCCTGTAATCCACCTGAGGCCGGGAGCTCGAAACCAGCCTGGCCAACATGGCAAGACTCTGTCTCTACAAAAAACAACAACAACAACAACAACACATTAGCCGGGTATGGTGATATGTTCCTGTGGTCTCAGGTACCCAGGAGGCTGAGGTGGGAGGATAGCTTGAACCCAGGGAAGTTGAGACCGCCGTGAGCCGTGATCATATCACTACACTCCAGCCTGGGTGACAGAGCCAAACCCTGTCTTAAAACAAAAACCAAAAAGTCCCTGTCCTCATAGCGTTCCTGCACTATAAGGGAAGACTGATCATTACCCACAGGAACACACAGACATGTCACACTTTGTCAGTGACGTGTGTGACAAAGAAAAAAAGCTGGGCACGAGAGCAGGAGTAACCAGTGCAATTCTAGGAGGGGCGCCAGGAGAAAGGCTGTTGGAGACAGGGCTTGATTTGGGGCCCGAATGCCTCCAAGGAGAGCGTTTCGGTGGAGCGAACAGTGGATCCGGATGCCTGCAGGTGGGAGTGTGTTTTGCCTGTTCTAATAGAGTAAAATGAATGCTGTGCTGGAGGAGAGTGAACGAGGGAAAGAGGAGTAAGAAATGAGATCTGGCAGCCGGCAACGTTTGGGAGAGAGACATTTGGAAGACGGATCCCCAAGGACTGGGTTGTGGAGGCCAGCCGGGCTCTCCATGAATACCTGGGCGACATGGGGCTTGTGGGTTGACAGCTGTCACTCAGGTTGTCAACTGTGAGGTCCTTTACATCTGGCAAGCTGTGAACTCTTAGGGTGTTTTTGAGAAATGTAAGGATGTATACAGTTGATCCTTGAACGACACGGGTCCGAACTGCCTGGGTCCACTTATCCAGGGATTTTCTTCCTCCTCTGCCACCCCCAAGACAGCCAGACCAACCCCTCGTCTTCCTCCTCCTCCCCCTCAGCCTACTCAACCTGAAGATGACAATGACCTTTATGATGACCCACTTCCACTTAATGAACAGTGAATATACTTTCTCCTTCTTAGGATTTTATGGGGTTTTTTTTTTGTTTTTTGTTTTTTTGAGATGGAGTCTCACTCTGTGGCCCAGGTTGGAGTGTGATGGTGTGATCTCGGCTCAGTGCAACCTCCACCTCCCGGGTTCAAGTGATTCTCCTGCCTCAGCCTCCCGAATAGCTGGGATTACAGGCGCCTGCCACCACATCCAGCTCATTTTTTTAAAAGACAGAATCTCACTCTGTGGCCCAGGCTGGAGTGCAATGGCGTGATCTCGGCTCACTGCTACCTCCACCAGGTTCAACTGATTCTCCTGACTCAGCCTCCGAGTAGCTGGGATTACAGGCATGTGCCACCATGCCCAGCTATTTTTGTATCTTTTAGTAGAGACAGGATTTCCCACGTTGGTCAGGCTGGTCTTGAACTCCCAACCTCAGGTGATCCACCCGCCTCAGCCTCCCAAAGTACTGGGATTACAGGCATGAGCCACCACACCTGGCCCCTAAAAATTTTTAAATATGTTTTTAGTAGAGACAGAATCTTACCATGTTGGCCAGGCTGGTCTCGAACTCCTGACTTCAAGTGATCTGCCCGCCTTGGCCTCCCAAAGTGCTGGGGTTATAGGCGTGAGCCACTGCACCTGGCCTGTTTTTATTTTTTTTAAATTTCATTTTCTCTTAGAGCCTTCGGATGACACCTACCGTTCTTATTTATATTATTGTACTTTAATATCACTAGGAAAAGTATCAGAGCCACAGAGCACCGAAGTATGTTAGCAGAGAAACATATCCGAGACATGGCATCCAAGTATGTTTCGAGCAGAGAATTTGCATGAGTCTGCAGCAACTTCAGTTCTTACCTACTCAGAAGAAACAATTCAACTAAGGGAAAAACAAAAGAATTCAACTAAGGGGAAGAAGGCAGAAGGAGACTTGAAAAGCAAGTGTCAGCTGGGCACAGTGGCTCCTGCCTGTCATCCCAGCACTTGAAGTCAGGAGTTCGAGACCAGCCTGGCCAACATGGTGAAACCCTATCTCTAATAAAAATACAAAAATTAACCAGGCGTGATGGTGTTCACCTGTAGTCCCAGCTACTCTGGCGGCTGAAGCAGGAGAATCGCTTGAACCTGGGAGGCGGAGGTTGCAGTGAGATCACGCCAGGGCACTCCAGCCTTGACCACAGAGCCAGACTCTGTCAATCAATCAATCAATCAATCCATCAATCACTTACTTAATATGGATACCCTGGATTTTTCTGCCTCTTTAGTTTCTCAACTCCACATGCATTTGGGGGCTGCTTTGCACACAGGGCCCTTTCACAGGATGGCAAGGTTTGCTACACAGCTAAAGGTATCGGGGTGTGCTCTCGAGCAGGTTGCTTCTCTCCGCTTCTTCCCTTGTGGACTGAAAGTGATGACAATACACACTTCACGGGCTGTCGAGTGATCACATAAACTTACCAAGAGCAGCTCGCCGTAGAGACCCTCACCCAGGCGTCGCCGAAGGAACTGAGAAGCAGACACTCAGAACAGCAAAGTGGGACTATCCGAGGGGCCAGCAGCCTTACCGAGCTGAGAGCCTCAGGGGCTGACGGCATTCCACGCTGACGACCACAAGCAGACTCTGATCCACGCATTTAGTCTCTCTGAACAGGTGATGATCATTAACAAACAGATGTTCGGTATTTTCTCATAATGCAAAAATAAACCAGGCAGGCAGCTGGTGCCCACTTACTACTGACCACAGACAAACTAGAAAGTCCTCTCCACGAGGGAGCCACGGGGGCAGGTCACATAGCCCGTGCTTAAAGAATTGTTTTCACCGGTGTGTGATATACATTTACTGTCTTGCCACTTTAGAATGCCCTAAGTAGTTTTCCACTGTGGAGGGTGGGAGGGGGAGGCCAGGGGTTCCTTGCCATCATTCTTCCTAGCAAACAATATTTTTTATCATATACTCAGCATTTCTCAACAGTAACTTGCATGTAAAGGACCCAGATCGTTATCTAACACACAGTAGGTGCTCAGTAAATGTTGGCTGTTGTGGTTATGTGCAATTATTCCAAAATCTGAAAAATCAGAAATCCGAAACACTGCTGGCCCCAAGCATTTTGGATAAAGATACTCAACCCTTATGTATATTCTAAAATACTATTTACTTTATCCTTTCCTTAAAATACATCTATTTCAGCCTGGGCAACATAATGAGATCCTGTCTCTGCAAAAAGATACAAAGATTACTTGGGCATGGTGGTGTTCACCTGTAGTTCCAGCCAGCTGGGAGGCAGAGAGGGAGGATTGCTTGAGCCTGGGAGGTTGAGGCTGCAGTGAACTGTGATCTTGCCACTGCACTCCAGCCTGGACAACAGAGCAAGACCCTGTCTCAAAAATAAATAAATAAATAAATAAATGTTTGTTTAAATTAAAAAAAAAACTCCGGTCAGGCTTGGTGGCTCATTCCTGTAATCCCTCGACTTTGGGAGGTCAAGGCGGGTGGATCACGAGGTCAGGAGCTCAACACCAGCCTGGCCAAGATGGTGAAACCCCGTCTCTACTAAAAATACAAAAATTAGCTGGGTGCAGTGGCAGGCGCCTGTAATCCCAGCTACTCAGAAGGCTGAGGCAGGAGAATTGCTTGAATCTGGGGGGCAGGAGGTTGCAGTGAGCTGAGATTGCACCACTGCACTCCAGCCTGGGCGACAGAGTGAGATTTTGTCTCAAAAAAAAAAAAAAAAAAAAAAAAAAAAAATCCAGGTGAAGTGTCCTACTACTAAAAAAAAAAAAAAAGCTTCAAGAAGCTATGAGATAAGGGGAGCATCAGGTTACTCATTAGTCTGTGTACATAGCTAAGAAAAAAGTTAGCAAATATTTACATACCAAGTGTCCTGAAATTAGGATCAACTATATATCCCATAGCTTGCCATTGCAGCAGACAATATTTTTGTAGCATTTAGAAACATGTTTGAATAATTCCAAGGATTATGAACTTGCAACCTGGAAACCATGGCAGCTGTGTTTGCTAAATCTTTTTCTGTGAAAAATTCTGATTAGACGCTGTAAATTATGCTTGCAAAAGGAAGGTGAGTTTGCTGAAGAAACTTACAATAACGAGCTATGGCTGTGACTTTGGCGATAGAGTTTTAAGTATCTCAACCTGCACAAGGCTGCATAGGTTATTTTAGAATCTGGAACAAATATAAAGCCATTCCTCTTTGTGAAGTTCTTCTGTGCATAAAATAAATAAATGACTCTAAAAGATTAAGTTTAGAATGGTGGTTCCCAACAGAGGTTAATTTTGCCTCTTAAGATGTAGGGGTTTTTTTGAGGGGGTTGTTTTTAAGACAGGGTCTAGCTCTGTCACCCACGCTGGAGTACAGTGGCACAATCTTGGCTCACTGCAACCTCTATCTCATGGGTTCAAGTGATTCTCCTGCCTCAGCCTCCCAAATAGCTGGGATTATAGGTGCCCGCCACAATACCTGTCCAATTTTTATATTTTTAATAGAGTCCGTGTTTCACCATGTTAGCCAGGCTGGTCTCGAACTTGTGACCTCAGGTGATCCGCCCACCTCGGCCTCCCAAAGTGTTGGGATTACAGGCGTGAGTCACTGCACGCAGCAAGATGTAGATTTTATTATTCCGTTATTGTGAGGCCAACAGATCAGGAGACAGTTGCCATTGATAAGACAGTTTGTGGCTGGGATTACAGTCGCGAGCCACTTCACCAGGTCAATCATCTTTTTTTAGTCTGTATTTTTGGGACTTTGACACCCTGTAGTCTTGCTGACCCTGTAGGGACCGCCCTTCTCAGGACTGGCTAATTCCTGCAGACAGTAAGCCACTCCCCTTCAATCACGCCTTTCATATGCAAACAAACCAGTCCAGAGCCCAGCCCCCAGCCGCCTACTTCCCTTGTTCAATTTCCACACTCAGACCCACCTGCACCTGTCCTCATCACCCAGGGCTAAGAACCAACCAACTCCAGGAGGCCTCTGTGCCCCAGACTCTGCTGAAATTATTCGCACCAGCTGATCCTAAGCCTGCCTACCCTGTGTTGCTTGTCCCTTCCCACGTAAAACACAATAAAGGCTCCTGCCCATGTTTGCTCCCCACTACCTCTGCCTCCAGACCCACCCTGATGCTTCCCTGTGTATAGGGAATAATAATAATAATAATAATAATATTATTATTATTATTACTTTGAGACAGAGTCTCGTTCTGTTGCCCAGGCTGGAGTGCAGTGGCACAATCTTGGCTCACTGCAACCTCCACCTCCGGAGAGGTTTCACTTTGGGAAACTAAGGTGAGAGCATTCATTGAGTCCAGGAGTTCAAGACCAGCAACGTTCTGAGACCCCCGTCTCTATAAAAAATACAAAACTTAGCTGGGCGTAGTGACATGTACCTGTAGTTCCAGCTACTCGGGGGGGCTGAGGCAGGAGGATCGTTTAAACAGGGAGGTGGAGGCTGCAGTGAGCTATGATCAGGCAACTGTACTCCAGCCTGGGCAATAGAGTGAGACCTTGTTTCAAAAATAAAAATATGGCTCACACCTATAATCCCAACACTTTGGGAGGCCGAGGCAGGCAGATCACCTGAGGTCAGGAGTTTAAGCCCAGCCTGGCCAACGTGGTGAAACCCCTTCTACTAAAAATACAAAAATTAGCCAGGTGTGGTGGCCTGTAATCCCAGCTACTTGGGAGGCTGAGGCAGAAGAACTGCTTGAACCCGGGAGGCAGAGGTTGCAGTGAGCCCAGATTGCACCACTGCACTCAGCCTGGGCGACAGAATGAGACTCTGTCTCAAAAAATAAAAATAAATAAAAACATCTCTGCTATTTTTGTCAGAGTTGAATCACGGTAAGATTTTTCATGCATGAGACCATATTAATTTCCAAAACTACTGGTCGACCTCACTCTGCTGGTTATGACTAAATTTAACAATGAAGAGATTTTTTCCCCCTAAGGGAACAATGGCATCCTTCAACTTGCGTTTCTTAGTGATCTGTTATCAGAACGTGGCTCCTCGGCTGGTGGCAATTTATGCCATTGTTTCCTGAGGTCATTCCTATTAACTCTCACTTCCTCAGGTTTACTCAGTGGTGAGTCATTTAAAAGTTTAAAGGGAACGCTATTAGGTTTACTTCGCCGTTAACGGCCTGCCTTCTGTTCGCCCACCTGTGTCTCAGCGCCCTCTACTGGTGCTTAAAATCCTATCATAATTTCGTCTGGAGAAAATAAAATAAAATAATTAAATTAAAGCAAAACAAAATCCTCTGCAGTCCCAGACCAGTCCTTGACGGCTCTTCCGAAGCAGAGGTCAGAGGTCACTCTAGAAAACTCAAACAGGGGCACTCTTTATTGTTTCGTATGAAAGTAATTCCAGGGGGCTGGGCGCAAAAAAAAAAAAAAAGTAATTCCAATTTTGATTATCACCATCCACAGAAGCCTCAATTTTAAAAAATGTATCTTGCACGAATTGACTACTGGGCAATTATTCATAAGATTAAAATTGTTTATGATTTTCAGTTTCCGGTTAACAATTAGACAATTAGGCAGAGAGAAATCACTTGCCAAGGCCGGTCGAGGTGGCTCACACCTGTAAAATCCCAACACTTCGGGAGGCTGAGGGCCGTGAGGGTGGGGAATCGCCTGAGGTCAGGAGTTCAAGACCAGCCTGACCAATATGGCAAAACCCCGTATCTACTAAAAATGCAAAAATTAGCTGGTTGTGGTGGTGTGCACCTGTAATCCCAGCTACTCGGAGAGGCTGAGGCAGGAGAATCACTTGAACCCAGGAGGTGGAGGTTGCAGTGAGCCGAGATCACACCATTGCACTCCAGCCTGGGCGACAGAGAGAGACTAGGTCTTAAAAACAAAAAGGAAGGCCAGATGCGGTGGCTCATGCCTGCATTCCCAGCACTTTGGGAGGCCGAGGCGGGCGGATCACGAGCTCAGGAGTTTGAGACCATCCTGGCTAACACAGTGAAACCCCGTCTCTACTAAAAATACAAAAAATTAGCCGGGCATGGTGGCACGTGCCTGTAATCCCAGCTACTCAGGAGGCTGAGGCAGAATGACTTCAACCCTGGAGAAGGAGGTTGCGGTGAGCCGAGATCGTGCCATTGCACTCCAGCCTGGGCAACAAGAGGGCAACTCCGTCTCAAAAAAATAAAACAAGGAGGGGAGCTTCACATACTGGGGTCTGTTGAGAGGCAATAGGGGGAGGGACAGCGGGGGAGTAGGGGAGGTTGGGGAGGGGATAACACTGGGAGAGATGCCAGATACAGGTGACGGGGGGGGGGTGAAGGCAGCAAACCACATTGCCATGTATGTACCTATGCAACAATCCTGCATGATCTGCACATGTACCCCAGAACCTAAAGTGCAATAAAGTATATATATATATATATATATATATATATATTTATATGTTTAAAAAAAAGGAGAGAAAAGAAATCATGTGCCCCAGGCAGAGGTGTGTAACCCAAGCCTCAATTTGCTCAGGTGTAAAAGATGTATTCTAATCCCAAGAAGTGTTCATTAATTTTCTTAAGTACATGCACATGTGGAACCTAAGGTAATTATAGCTAACTCTGTTCCCCGAAGTTTTATATACTAACTTTGACCAGCAGGAGTATTCCTAAAACTAGCTAGATAGGAGAGCTGTTTATAGAAATTGTATCTCTTCTTGGTAATGAAACTAGGGGATCTTCTACTTGAAGCCTGAATCAAAAACGTTAATACCAGCGAGCACGGTGGCTCACACGTGGAATCCCAGCACACTGTGAGGCCAAGGTGGGTGGATCACCTGAGGTCAGCAGTGCGAGACCAGCTGGCTAACATGGTGAAACCCCATTTCTACTAAAAATACAAAAAATTAGCCAGGTGTGGTGGCACAGGCCAGTAATCCCAGCTGCTCAGGAGGCTGAGGCAGGAGAATTGCTTGAATCCAGGAGGCAGAGGTTGCAGTGAGCCAAGATTGCACCATTGCACTCCAGCTTGGGCGACAAGAGCAAAACTCCATCTCAAAAAAAACACAAGACCATGTTGGACCAGGCACGGTTGCTCACATCTATAATCCCAGCACTTTGGGAGGCCAAGGAGGGAGAATCGCTGGAGCCCAGGCATTTGAGACCAGCCTGGGCAACATAGTGAGAGCTCATCGCTACAAAAAATTTAAAAAAAGAAATTAGCCAGACGTGGTGGTACATGCCTGAAATCCCCAGTATTCAGGAGGCTGAGGCAGGAGGATGGCTTGAGCTCAGGAGTTTTGAGGCGTCAGTGAGTCATGATTTCGCCACTGCACTCCAGTCTGGGTGACAGAGTGAGATCATGTCTCAAAAAAAAAAAACAAAAAAAAAACTAAGAATAGAAAAAAAACAAAAACTCAAAACATAACACCATTTTGGTCTTCCTTCCTTCCCTCCCTCCCTCCCTCCTTCCTTCCTTTTTTTTTTTTTTGAGATGGAGTCTTGCTCTGTCACCCGGGCTGCAGGGCAGTTGCCTGATTGATCTCGGCTCACTGCAACCTCTGCCTCCCAGGTTCAAGGGATTCTTGTGCCTCAGCCTCCCTAGTAGCTGGGATTGCAGGTGCAGATTCCACGCTTAGCTAATTTTTGTATTTTTATTAGAGACGGGGTTTCACCATGTGGCCAGAGGTCTCGATCTCTTGACCTCGTGATCTGCCCCTCTCGGCCTCCCAAAGTACTGGGATTACAGTTGTGATCCACCAAGCCCGGCCTTAATACATTTTCTTTAAGTGCCACTTACTTCTCCCTGATGCTAAGTTTTAGTATCATTAGGCCAGGTGAGGCGGTTTACACCTGTAATCTCAGCACTTTGGGGGCCGAAGTGGGCGGATCACTTGAGGTCAGGAGTTCGAGACCAGCCTGGCCAACATGGTGAAACTCCTGTCTCTACTGAAAATACAAAAATTAGCAGGGCATAGTGGTGGGTGCCTGTAGTCCCAGCTACAGAGGAGGCTGAGTAACAAGAATCAGTTGAACCTGGGAGGCGGAGTTTGCAGTGAGCCAAAATCACTGCACTCCAGCCTGGGCAACAGAGTGAGATTACATCTCAAAAAAAAAAAAAAAAAAAAAAAGGCCAGGCGCAGTGGCTTACACCTGTAATCCCAGCACTTTGGGAGGCTGAGGTGGGCAGATCACAATGTCAGGAGTTCGAGACCAGCCTGGCTAACACAATGAAATTCTGTCTCTACTAAAAATACTAAAAATTAGCCAGGCGTGGTGGCACGTGGCTGTAGTCCCATGTACCACCACATACATGGGACTACAGCTGAGTAATCCCAGCTACTCAGGAGGCTGAAGCAGGAGAATCGCTTCAACCCAGGAGGTGGAGGTTGCAATGAGCCAAGATTGCACCATTGTACTCCAGCCTGGGCAACATGAGTGAAACTCCATCTCAAAAAAAAAAAAAAAGTTTTAGCATCATCAGCCAGTGGCTAAATCTTCCTTACGGATCAAGGCAAGGGTAGTGGAGCCTGTGGTGGGATTGGACCCGGTGTAACTGTTCCTAAAACCCATAGGGAATGTCACAGCCAGGACGAGTTTCCTGCTGGTGTCTGTGGTCAGAGTGAGGACACAGCTCTCGTCAGGGGAGGAAGTTTCGAAAGCCCTACACTCAGGGCCTGATGAAAGTGACTGTGTCCTGGGAGTCCCTGGGCAGCTTGTGAGTGCCAGATGATGGTCTGCAGGTGACTTTGCCACTTTCGACCTCCATCTATCCCTCTTTCAAATTGGAGGATTGGCCTCATTGTACAAGCTGATGAGAGTTTCAGCTGCTTGAAGTTTGGAGCCAGACAGACCTGGCTTCGAGAGTCATCTCCATCGTTTTCCAGTCCTGCTGTGAAGGTCACACACTCAGAGCTTCCCTCTCAGCCTCAGTTTCTCCATTCATACGTGGAACATGATGATTTCCATTTTCTTTCTTTCTTGAGCGCAGTGGCGTGAGCTTGGCTCACTACAACCTCCGCCTCCCGGGTTCAAGTGATTCTCCTGCCTCAGCCTCTCAAGTAGCTGGGATTACAGGTGCGCGCCACCACGCCTGGCTAAAATTTGTATTTTTAGTAGGGATGGGGTTTCACCATGTTGGTCAGGCTGGTCTCAAACTCTTGACCTCGTGATCCACCCGCCTCAGCCTCCCAAAGTGCTGGAATTACAGGCATGAGCCACTGCACCCGGCCTGATGATTTCCATTTTCTTGCTGGTTGGCGGTGAGCTAGTGACGCTGGTGGTGGTGATGGGAATGGTGGGTAGCACTCGGTGTCTTCTCTATGTGAGAACAAAGAGGCACAGAAACCTCAGATGTGGGCTCCCACGGGACAGCCTCCGGTGTCATTCAATGCCAGTTAGAGACAGCATTTTGTCACATTGCCTATAAAAGCAAATCCAGGCCAGGCGCAGTGGCTCACGCCTGTAATCTCAACACTTTGGGAGGCCGAGGCAGGTGGATCACCTGAGGTCAGGAGTTTGAGACCAGCCTGACCAACATGGTGAAACCCCATCTCTACTAAAAATACAAAAATTAGCCAGGTGTGGTGGTGTGTGCCTGTAATCCCAGCTACTCAGGAGCTGAGACAGGAGAATTGCTTGAACCCAGGAGGGGAAGGTTGCTGTGAGCCAAGATGGCGCCATTACACTGCAGCCTGGGCAATAGGGTGAAACTCCGTCTCAAAAAAAAAAAAAAAAAAGCAAATAAACAACAACAAAAAACAGCAGGCCGTGCGCGGTGGCTCACACTTGTAATCCTAGCACTTTGGGAGGCTGAGGTGGATGGATCACAAGGTCAGGAGTTCGAGACCAGCCTGGCCAACACAGTGAAACCCCGTCTCTACTGAAAATACAAAATTTAGCCACTCGTGGCAGCGTGCATCTGTAATGTCAGCTACTCAGGAGGCTGAGGCAGAAGAATCGCTTGAACCCGGGAGGCCGACGTTGCAGTGAGCTGAGATTGCACCACTGCATTCTGCACTCCAGCCTGGGCGACAGAGCTAGACTTCGTCTCAGGAAAAAAAAAAAAAAAACCAGCAAATCCATATTCACAGCATGCTGGCGAGTAGCACAGATTTTACTGATGATGGGTTTGGTTGGGGGAGAAGAGAATTTTCATCAGACACCAGATAGTAAAGCAATTTAAATTCCGATTAGTCATCTCCATAAACCCAGCAAATGTTCTTCCCAGGCACCTGACACCTTGTATTTCCTTCCCTTCTGCCTTTCCCCCATGTGGCTTCTAAAATGCCTTTTTATCCTGAATGATTTAGTTTTACCTGCAAACAAGCAAATACCATACTGCAGAATTTCTCCAGTTAACAGGTTTCATACTCAAGTGACTTTTCAAAGCATTCCCTCAAAAGAAACAGGTCTCTTCTGGAACGGCAAAGGGAAATTCTGCTGCCAGAAAAGCAATCATCTCTCTGTGCCTTTATAGTACTAACATAGAGAAATGTTTCTCAGCAGAATCTCTTGGGGAGCTTTATATTACAAAAACATGGATTTAGCCAGGCGTGATGGTTCTCACTTGCAATCTCAGCACTTTGGGAGACTGAGGTGGGAGGATCACTTGAGCTCAGGTGGTCCAGACCAGCTTGGGCAACATAGTGAGACCTCATCTCTACTCAAAAAAATAATAAAAGAAAAAAGAAACATATGTTTGATGGCCCCTGCCCCACCAAGATTCTGATTCAGGAAGTCCAGGGAGGGGCTAGCCTCATATAAATATATGTTTACGTATTTATCAATCTTACTATAATTTATATCAAATATTTCATCTATATACAATTTTTTTTTTTTTGAGATGGAGTCTCACTCTGTGGCCCAGGCTGGAGGGCAGTGGTGCGATCTCGGCTCACTGCAACCTCTGCCTCCCAGCTACAAGTGATTCTCTTGCCTCAGCCTCCTGAGTAACTGGGATTACAGACACACGCCACCATGCCCGGCTAATTTTTGTATTTTTCTTTTTTAAAAATTTGTTTTTTGTTGAGACAGAGTCTCAGTCACCCAGGCTGGAGTGCAGTGGTGTGATCTCAGCTCACTGCAACCTCCACCTCCCAAGTTCAAGTGATTCTCATGCCTCGGCCTCCCAAGTAGCTGGAATTATAGGTGTGGGATACCACACCTGGCTAATTTTTGTATTTTTAGTAGAGAGGGTGTTTGACTATGTTGGCCAGGCTGGTCTCAAAGTCCTGACCTCAAGTGATCTACCCACCTTGGCCTCTCAAAGTGCTGGGACTACAGGTGTAAGGCACTGCGCCCAGCCTTCTATGTGTAATTTTTGTAAATGTCTCTGATAATAATCTCCTCCTAGTTGAAAACCAACAGGTGACTCCGCACCCACTTTGAATGGGTGTATCCTTGTGATGCCAGGCAGGCAAGGCCCAAATCAGGGCTTAGCCTGGGACAGTTCTTGGCTTCACCCAGGAAAGAATTCAAGGGCAAGCAAGCAGGTGGTGGTAACAACTCCTATTTTTTATTTTATTATTTTTTTTTGAGAGGGAGTCTCACTCTGTCACCAGGCTAGAGTGCAATGGCACAATCTTGGCCCACTGCAACCTCTGTCTCCTGGGTTCAAGTGATTCTCCTGCCTCAGCCTCCTAAGTACCTGGGATTACAGGCGCATGCCACCACGCCCGGCTAATTTTTGTATTTTTAGTAAAGACGGGGTTTCACCATATCAGCCAGACTGGTCTCCATCTCTTGACGTTGCGATCCACTCGCCTAGGCCTCCCAAATTGCTGGGATTACAGGCGTGAACCACTGAGCCCAGCCCCTATTTTTTATTTTTTTTTTATTTTTTTGAGACAGAGTCTCGCCCTGTAGCCCATGCTGGAGTGCAGTGGCACGATCTCGGCTCACTGTAACCTCCGCCCCCAGTTCAAGCGATTCTGCTGCTTCAACCTTCCAAATAGCTGGGATTACAGGCATCTGCCACCACACCCGGCTAATTTTTGTATTTTTAGTACAGACGGGGGTTTCACCATGTTGGCCAGGCTGGTCTCGAACTCCTGACCTCAGGGGATCCACCCGCCTCGCCCTCCTAAAGTGCTGGGATTACAGGTGTGAGCCACTGCACCTGCCCTAACAACCTTTTATTAAAACTGCAGTGTATAGCTGCAGCAGAGCAGGGCTACCCCATAGGCAGTGTGCCCAGAGCAGCAGCGCTGCTCTCATACACACACACACACACACACACACACACACACACACACACACCCTTTTAATTATATGCAAATTAAGGGGTGTTTTATGCAGACATTTCTATAGAGTGATAACTTCCGGGTGTAGAGCTGTTGCCATGAAGAGAGGCAGTAACTTCTGGGTGTTGCCATGACAATGGTAAACTGACAGGCACACTGGTGGGCGTGTCTCCGGGGAGATACAGCCTCTTCTGTGTTTCGGCTAGTCTTCATTCTGGTCCAGTGTCCAAGCCCAGCCTCAGGAGTCAAGTCCCCTCTCCTCGCTCACTTGTATCTGCCTTCTGCTATACTGACCACGTGGCATGGAACGAGTGCTGTGTGTGCGCGTGTGCGTGTGTGCGTGTGTGTGTGTGTGCGTGTGTGTCTGTAAATCTAGTTGGTACTAGCCAGGCGAGGTGGCTCACGTTTGTAATCCCAGCATTTTGGGAGGCCAAGGCTGGTGGATCACCTGAGGTCAGGAGTTCCAGACCAGCCTGGTCAACACGGCGAAACTCCATCTTTACTAAAAAAAAATACAAAATTAGCCGGGCGTGGTGGCGGGTGCCTGTAATCCCAGCTACTCAGGAGGCTGAGGCAGGAGAATCGCTTGAACCTGGGAGGTGGAGGTTTCAGTGAGCCAAGATGGACCCATTGCACTCCAGCCTGGGCTACAAGGGTTAACTTTCGTCTCAAAAAAAAAAAAAAAATCTAGTGGGTATCTGTCTGCCTTGTGCTCAGCACTACCCACTTCAGACAGTGAACATTCAGTAAGAATTTCCACTCCCTCCTCAACTAGCGAACAAGGAGGTGGGGTGCTGTGGTGGCTCACGTGTGTAATCACAGCAGTTTGGGAGGACTGCTTGCGGCCAGGAGTTTGAGACCACTCTGAGCAACATGACGAAACTCCAACTGTACAAAAGATTTTTTTTTCTTTTAATCACCTGCCCTGTTTAGGCAGCAGAGAGACCTAAGTTAAAAACACAGCTCTGCCAGGAGATCCCATGGCATTTCGAGTATTCTAGTTCTCCCTTGATGTTTTTTACTTTTTTTTTTTTTTTGAGACAGAGTCTCGCTCTGTTGCTGAGGGTGGAGTGCAGTGGTACAATCTCAGCTCACGGCAACCTCCGCCTCCCAGGTTCAAGCAATTCTCTGCTCAGCCTCCTGAGTAGCTGGGATTACAGGTGTGTGCCACCATGCCTGACTAATTTTGTTGTTGTTGTTATTGTTGTATTTTTAGTAGAGACAGGGTTTCACCATCTTGGCCAGGCTGGTCTTGAACTCCTGACCTCGTGATCCACCTGCCTCCGCCTCCCAAAGTGCTGGGATTACAGGCATGAGCCATTGCACCCAGCATCCACAAGAGTCTTCATAAGAGCAAGATCGGAGGGTTAGCATAAGAGGGAGATGTGACCGGGTGCAATGGCTCACGCCTGTAATCCTAGCACTTGGGGAGGCCAAGGCAGGTACATCACATGAGGCCAGGAGTTTGAGACCAGCCTGGCCAAAAATAGCGAAGCCTCATCTCTGCAAAAAATATGTTAGCAGAATTTATGAATTCTGATGGAAGAACAAGTTTATGATTCCCTCTGTCTCCTGCGTCACACCAACTCTGCTTCATGCTCCTAATCTGTTCAGATCTCTCAGACACACACACAAAAGCCTTCATAGCCAGGCACAGTGACTCAGGCCTGTAATCCCAGCATTTTGGGAGACCAAGGAGGGTGGATCGCCTGAGGTCAGGAGTTTGAGACCAGCCTGGCCAACATGGTGAAATCCCATCTCTACTAAAAATACAAAAAATTAGCCGGGCGTGGTGGCGGACACCTGTAATCCCAGCTACTCAGGAGGCTGAGGCAGGAGAATTGCTTGAACTCAGGAGGCGGAGATTGCAGTGAGCTGAGATGGTCCCATTGCATTCCAGCCTGAGTGACAGGTGAGACTCCCTCTCAAAAAAAAAAAAGCCATGGCTCATGCCTGTAATCCCAGTAATCCCAACACTTTGGGAGGCTGAGGCAGGCGGATCACAAGGTCAACAGATCGAGATCATCCTGGCGAACACGGTGAAACCCCATCTCTACTAAAAAATACAAAAATTATCTGGGTGTAGTGGCGTGTGCCTGTAGTCCCAGCTACTCAGGAGGCTGAGGAAGGCAGGAATGTCACTTCAATATAGGAGGCGGAGATTACAGTGAGCCAAGATCACGCCACTGCACTCCATCCTGGCGACAAAGCAAGACTTTGTCTCAAACAAAAAACAAAGCTGGGTGTCGTGGCTCACGCCTGTAATCCCAGCACTTTGGGAGGCCAAGGTGGGTGGATCACTTAAGGTGAGGAGTTCAAGACCAGCCTCACCAACATGGAGCAACCCCATCTCTACTAAAAATACAAAATCAGCCGGTTGTGGGAGTGCATTCCTGTAATCCCAGCTACTCGGGAGGCTGAACAGGAGAATCGCTTGAACCCGGGAGGATTGCTTCAGCTCGGGAATTCAAGACCAGTCTGGGTAACATGGTAAAACCCTGTCTCTACCAAAAATAAAAAAATTAGCCAGTTGTGGGGGTGCATGCCTGTAATCCCAGCTACTGAGGAGGCTGGAGTAGGAGGCTTTTAAACCCAGGAGGTGGAAGCTGCAGTGAGCCAAGATTGTACTACTGCATTCCAGCCTGGGTGACAGAGTGAGATTGTCTCAAAAAAAAGAAAAAAAATTTCTTATTGAATTGGAAAAGCCAATTTTATGAGAACCAATTCAGGAAAGTTGAAAACATTTCCTGAAAAATTTGTTTTTCAATCAAGAAATGAAATTTTCTGATTATAAAAATGCCACATTGGCTGGGCACAGTGGCTCACACCTGTAATCCCCGTCTACTAAAAATACAAAACTTGGCCCGGCACTGTGGGAGGCACCTGTAATCCCAGCTATTCAGGAGGCTGAGGCCGGAGAATTGCTTGAACCCAGGAGGCGGAAGTTGCAGTGTGCTGAGATTGCGCCACTGCACTCCAGCCTGGGCAACAAAGTGAAACTTTGTCTCAAAAAAAAAAAAAAAAAAAGACTTGTGATTCCATGGGTCCTGCCCAGATCACCCAGGGTAATATGTCCCCATCTGAAGTGTCTTTATTTACTCACATCTGCTAAGTCCCTTTTGCTACGTAGGCTGACATATCATAGGTTCTGGAGATTAGGACATGAGTATCTTTGGGGATTATTATTCTGCCTATCACAGAGTCCCTGTCATGCCATTCTTATGACTGAAACAAAAGAAAAAATAGCAGCCCTTTGCAACGTCCTTAATAATTCTCCCTGGGACTGGGCTCGGCGGCCCACGCCTGTCATCCCAGCACTTTGGAAGGCTAAGATGGGCAAATCGCTTGTGCTCAGGAGTTCAAGACCTGCCTGGGCAACATGATGAAATGTCGTCTCTACCAAAACTACAAAAACTTAGCTGGGTATGGTGGTGCATGTCTGTGGTCCCAGCTGCTTGGGAGGCCAAGGGGGAAGAATCACTTGAACTTGGGAGGCAGAGGTTACAGTGAGCTGATATTACACCACTGAACTCCAGCCTGGGTGACAAAGGGAGACTCTGTCTCAAAAAAAAAAAAAAAAAAAAAAGCCAGGCAAGGTAGCTCACGCCTGTAATCCCAACACTTTGGGAGGCCGAGGCTGACAGATCACCTGAGGTCAGGAGTTCAAGACCAGCATGACTAACGTGGTGAACCCACGTTACTAAAACCACAAAAATTAGCTGGACACGGTGGTGAGTGCCTGTAATCCCAGCTACTAGAGAGGCTGAGGCAAGAGAATCGCTTGAACCTGGGAGGCGGAGGTTGCAGTGAGCAGAGATCGCACCACTGCACCCTAGCCTGGACCATAGAGCGAGACTCTATCTCAAAAAAAAAAAAAAATTCTCCATGGAAGGGGAGCAGTCACAGTTTTGATAATACACTCTATCACACACACTCGTGAAACGAGGAAAACAAGAGGATGGGGGAAAGAGAGCGACTGTTTTGTCCAGACTGCCGGGAAGAGACAGCAGAAGCGAGAACCTTTTTCATCAGCCGGGTGGTACCTAGGATTTCTTCATCCCTGCGACTTCCTCTTCTTCAAGGAGAACACCCATTGGTGAGCAGGGCAGGGCAGGAGGGAACTGAAGGGTGAGGTAGCACTATTTCAGCAAGAGGTCTCTCCTCCCTGTCTCGATCCTCCAGCCACTGGCACAACCTCCCCCCTGAAAATGATGCCGTGGAAGAAGCGCTGGAGTTGCCCCGTGTCCCATGCCTAGGAACATCTCAGCCTCCAGCTCCTCTCCTCTGGGGCTCACGGCAACCCCATGCTACGCACCGCAGGCAGGGACGGCCTCTGTCACCTGTCCACCTACTTGGAAGAACTCGAGGCTGTGGAGCTGAAGAAGTTCAAGTTCTACCTGGGGACTGCAACAGAGCTGGGAGAAGGCGGCAGGATCCCCTGGGGACGCATGGAGACGGCGGGTCCCCTGGAAATGGCCCAGCTGCTCATCACCCACTTCGGGACAGCGGAGGCCTGGAGGCTGGCTCTCAGCATCTTTGAGTGGATGAACAGGAAGGACCTGTGGGAGAGAGGACAGAGAGAGGACCTGGTGAGGGGTAAGGAGGTGGCGGGACAGGCAAGGCTAGGATCCCAGCCAGGCACGGTGGCTCACACCTGTAATCCCAGCACTTTGGGAGGCTGGAGAGGGCAGATCACTTGCGGTTGGGAGTTCAAGACCAGCTTGGACAACACGGTGAGACTCTGTCTCTACCAAAAATTTAAAAAATTGGCCGGGCGTGGTGATATATACCTGTGATCCCAGCTTCTTAGGAGGCTGCGGTGGGAGGATCACTTGAGAGCAGAAGGTCTAGGCTGCAGTGAGCTATGATCTTCCTACTGCACCCCAGCCTGGGTGACAGAGCAAGACCTTGTCTCAAATATTATATATATATTTTATACATAAAAATATTTTAATATACTTCAAATATATATATATATATATATATATATATATATATATTTTTTAAGAGATGAGGTGGCCAAGCACAGTGGCTCACGCCTATAATCCCAGCACTTTGGGAGGCCAAGGCGGGTAGGTCACCTGAGGTCAGGAGTTTGAGACCAACCTGGCCAACACAGCGAAACCTGTCTCTACTAACAGTGCAAAAAGGCCGGGCGATGTGGCTCACACCTATAATCCTAGCACTTTGGGAGGCCGAGACGGGTGGATCACCTGAGATCAGGAGTTCAAAACCAGCCTGGACAACATGGCAAAACCCCAACTCTATCAAAAATACAAAAATTAGCCAGGCATGGTAGTGCATGCCTGTAATCCCAACTACTTGGGAGGCTGAGGGAGGAGAATTGCTTGAACCCAGGAGGTGGAGGTTGCAGTGAGCCGAGATCACGCCACCACACTCCAGCCTGCGCGACGGGAGTGAGACTCCATCTCAAAAAAAAAAAATAAAATTAGCGAGGTATGATGGCACACGCCTACAGTCCCAGCTACTTGGGAGGCTGAGTCAGGAGAAGCGCTTGAACCTGGAAGGTGGCGATTGCAGTGAGCTGAGATCACATCACTGTACTCCAGCCTGGGCAATAGAGTGAGACCCCATGTCAAAAAACATTTTAAAAAGAGATGAGGTGTCCTCACATTGCCCAGGCCGGTCTTGAACTCCTGGGCTCAAGCGAGCTTCTACCTTCAATGTGCTGGGACCACAGACATGAATGACGACTGCCTGGCCACCAATTCCCTTTTCTGTCATACTAATCCCTGAGCTGGGGAGACCTGGAATTCTAATTTAAAGATACATAGATAGATAGATGATTGATAGATAGATAGATAGAAAGAATTTCAACTTTTTTTTTTTTTTTGAGATGGAGTCTTGCTCTGTTGCCCAGGCTGGAGTGCAGTGGCGTGATCTGAGCCGCAACCTCCAACCCTCAGGTTCAAGTGATTCTCCTGCCTCAGCCTCCTGAGTAGCTGGGATTACAGGCACCTGCCATCACACCTGGCTAATTTTTGTATTTTTAGTAGAGAGGAGTTTTCACCATGTTGGCCAGGATGGTCTCAAATTCCTGAGCCCAGGTGATCCTCCTGCCTTGGTCCTCCTAAGTGCTGGGATAAGAGGCGTGAGCCACTGTGTCCAGCTAATTTCAACTTTCACTTTAGATTCAAGAGGTACCTGTGCAGGTGTGTTCCGTGGGTATATTGAGCGATGCTGAGGTTTGGGGTAAGATTGATCCTATCACCCAGGTACTTGAACACAGTAGTGAGCAGTGAGTTTTCCAACCTCCCCCGATGATGCGTCCCCAGTGCCTAGTGTTCCCATCTTTATGTCCATGAGAACCCAGTGTTCGACTTCCACTTACCAGTGAGAACATGCAGTCTTTGCTGTTCTATTCCTGCCTGAGTTTGCTTAGGATAATGGCCTCCAGCTGCACCCACGTTCCTGCAAAGGACACGATTTTGTTCTTTTTTACGTCTGTGTACGGAATTCTAATTTCATCCCTTTGGTCTTTGTTTATGCTGTCTTCCTCCTTCTCCATCTTCTTTGCCTGGAAAACTATTACTTATTTGCTTACTGAAACCTTGAAGGCACCACCTTCTCTCCTTTTTTTAATTATTGTACTTTAAGTTCTATAGTACATGTGCAGATCTTGCAGGATTGTTGCATAGGTACACACATGCCAGGGTGGTTCGCTGCCTCCATCCCCCACCCCCATCACCTACATAAGACATTTCTTCCAAGTTATCCCTCCCCAACCTCCCCACTCCACCGTTCCCCTTTTTTTTTCATACGGAGTCTCCCTCTGTCACCAGGCTGGAGTGCAGTGGCACAATCTCAGCTCACTGCAACCTCCACCTCCTGGGTTCCCGCAATTCTCCTGCCTCTGCCTCCCAAGTAGTTGGAACTACAGGCGTATGCCACCACGCCCGGCTAATTTTTGTATTTTTAGCAGAGACAAGATTTCACCATGTCGGCCAGCTCCTGACCTCAAATGATCTGCCTGCCTCGGCCTCCCGAAGTACTGGGATTAGAGGGGTGAGCCACTGTGCCTGGCTTAAGCTGTGGTTTTTAGTGTCATTTCTCACCTATTTTCTCTGTTGAAACACGGATCCCCTCAAAGGCAGAGGGAGAGAATCTTGACTCCCCTGTGTGATTCTCTGTGATTCCAGTGTCTGGCTAGGGCTAGGAACAGAGTAAACCTTGATGAACATTTGCAGAAAGAATAAGCAAGCCCTACCAATAACTGGCTATACACAGTCGCTTCTGCGAAGCTTAGTGACTCATGGTTAATGAGATGTGATCGTAGTTGTGTGCTGGGAAATGTTAAACATCTCTGAAAAAAAGTCTTTAATGACTCGGGAAAAAACAAAGGCACTTGTTGGTAGCATTTATTTCCTTTTTTTTTTTTTTTTAAAGAGATGGGGTTTCACCATATTGGCCAGGCTAATCTCAAACTCCTGACCTTGTGATTCGCTCACCTCTGCCTCCCAAAGTGCTGGGATTATAGGCGTGAGCCATTGCACCTGGCCTTTTTTTTTTTTTTTTTTTTTTTCTGAGACAAAGTTTTGCTCTTGTCACCCAGGCTGGAGGGCAATGGTGAGATCTCAGCTCACTGCAACCTCCTTCACCCAGGTTCAAGCAATTCTCCTGCCTCAACCTCCCCAGTAGCTGAGATTACAGGCGGGCATCACCACACCCAGCTAATTTTTGTATTTTTAGTAGAGACGGGTTTCACCATGTTGGCCAGGCTCGTCTCCAACTCCTGACCTCAGGTGATCCACCTGCCTCAGCCTCCCAAAGTGCTGAGATTACAGGCATGAGCCACCGAGCCTGGCCAGCATTTTAAATTTCTGGGTGTAAATCATTTCAGCATGGCTAATTTCAAGCTACCAAAATTACAAATCAAGCAGCTGGTAATTCGTAGTTTTGTTTTTTGGGTTTTTGTTGTTGTTGTTTTTGAGACGGAGTATTGCTCTGTCACCCAGGCTGGAGTGCAATGGTGTGATCTCAGCTCACGGCAACCTCTGCCTCCTGGGTTCAGGTGATTCTCCTGCCTCACCTTCCCAAGTAACTGGAATTACAAACATATACCACCACACCCAGCTAATTTTTGTATTTTTATTTTATCTATTTATTTTTTGAGACGGAATTTTGCTCTTATTGCCCAGGCTGGAATACAAATGACATGATCTTGGTTCCCTGCAACCTCCACCTCCCGGGTTCAAGGAATTGTCCTCCAGGGTAGCTGGTATTACAGGCACGCTCTACCATGCCCGGCTAATTTTTACATTTTTAGTAAAGATGGAGTTTCACTATGTTGGCCAGGGTGGTCTCGAACTCCTGGCCTCAGGTGATCCACCCGCCTTGGCCTCCCAAAGTGCTGGGATTACGGGCGTGAGCCACTGTGCCTGGATAAAATTGAACACTAGGCTCTCTGCAGCCAGTACTGTGTGACGGGAATGGATAAACTTCTTATGTCCTCCTCAGATTTTATCTCGGACAACTTTTTCTCCCTTGTCTTTATTAGATCATTTGGAGGTGCACTGTGCATGGGGAATATGAGGCTGGGCCACTTCTTTACTTAGATACACACAGGAAAATTGTAGTGGTATCAGCAACAAAGTAAGAAAAAAGTATCACCCAGGCATGGTGGCTCATGCTTGTAATCCCAGCACTTTCGGAGGCTGAGGCCGGTGGATCACAAGGTCAGGAGTTTGAAACCAGCTTGGCCAATATGGTGAAACCCTGTCTCTGCTAAACATACAAAAATTAGCCAGGCGTGGTGGCGGGCACCTGTAGTCCCAGCTACTCAGGAGGCTGAGGCAGGAGAATGGCTTGAACTCAGGAGGTGGAGGTTGAAGTGAGCCAAGATCAAGTCACTGCACTCCAGCCTGGGTGACAAAGCAAGACTCTCTCTCAAAAAAAAAAAAAAAAAAAAAAAAAGAGTATCAATGTACTCACTTGTCATTTTGTGTAATCATATCTAAGTGTCACATAGTTATTTTAAGAAATGGAAACAATGTACAAATATAGAATAAAAAGTAAAGTCCCACATCTTTCCCTCTTCCGCCTCAATCTCTCCCAGCATAGACAATGCATAACAATCTGGTGAGCGGGTGAGCATTCTTCTCTGGACAGCATCTACTGTACTGAGAGGCAGCTCAGTGTTCCCAGGGAGACAGATGTCTAGCTTTGCTCTTTTTTTTTTGAGATGGAGTTTTGCTCTCGTCACCCAGGCTGGAGTGATCACACCCAGTGGTGTGATCTCAGCTCACTGCAACCTCTGCCTCCCGGGTTCAAGCAATTCTCTTGCCTCAGCCTCCCTCCTGGGACTACAGGCACACGTCACCATGCTCAGCTAATTTTTGTATTTGTAGTAGAGGTGGGGTTTCACCATATTGGCCAGGATGGCCTCAATCTCTTGACCTTGTGATCCGCCCGACTCGGCCTCCCAAAGTTCGAGACCAGCCTGGCCAACATGGTGAAACCCTGTCTCTACTAAAAATACAAAACTTAGCCAGGTGTGGTGGCGGGTGCCTGTAATCTCAGTACTCAGGAGGATGAGACAGGAGAATCGCTTGAACCCAAGAGGTGGAAGCTGTAGTGAGCTGAGATGGCGTCACTGCACTCCAGCCTGGGAGACAGAGTGAGACTATGTCTCTAAATAAAAATAAGTAATAAAATAGTATGAGATGACTGAATATACCAGAGCCAGCACTGAGCAGACGAAAGACAACAGTTTATTAGTCGCACAGACTCACAGGGAAGGTGTCTCATATGCCAGGAGGGTGGCACAGGAGTTGCAGATGGGAACAGCATGAAGCTAGAGGGCCGTGGGAGGTGGGCTGTGTAGTAATGAGGGTGCTTCCTTGCTCTGGCAAAAGGATGTGATTTGCCTTCGTGAATCATTTCACCGACTAGCAACCAACAGGCAGTGAAAACTTGTCAGAGTGAGGACCAGAGGGGGGTGCAGCTGGGTCTGCCAATAGGAGAACTGGCCAGGTGGGGAGCCTTTCCCACTGGGCGGGAGCGTATCAGGTGAGAGCATAAGCACTCACCCTTAGGACTTTGGGGGCCTTCTCAGGACCAAAGATGCCAAGGAAGGACTGACATGTAGAATCTTGTGATATATCCAGACAAAAGCCTTTTTTGGCTTGGGCACGATGGTTTACACATGTATTTCCAAGACTTTGAGAGGCCAAGGTCAGAGGACTCCTTGAGGCCAAGAGTTTCAGACCAGCCTGGGTAACATACTGTGACCTAATCACCACCAAAAAATAAAAATAAAACATATTTTTCTGTGGCTCATGCCTGTAATCCCAACACTTTGAGAGGCTGAGGTCAGGAGTTCAAGACCAGCCTGGCCAATGTGGTGAAACCACGTCTTTACTAAAAATACAAAAATTAGTTGGGCATGGTGGCACGTGCCTGTAATCCCAGCTACTTGGGAGGCTGAGGCAAGAGAATTGCTTGAACCAGGACCCAGGAGGTGGAGGCTGCAGTGAGCCAAGATCAAGCCAGTGCACTCCAACCTGGGCTACAGAGTGAGACTCTGTTAAAAAAAAAAAATCGTTTTAAGAGACAGAGTCTTGCTGTTGCCCAGGCTAGAGTGCAAGGCTGTGATTGTAGCTCATGACTACAGCCTTGAATTCCTGGGTTCAAGCAATCCTCCTGCCTCGTCCTCCTGCTAGGACTACAGGTGTACAACACCACCATCAGTTTTGTTTTTATTTTTTTTTTGAGATGGAGTCTGTCACCCAGGCTGGAGTGCAGAGGCAGAATCTCAGCTCACAGCAACCTCCCCATCCTGGGTTCAAGCGATTCTTCTGCCTCAGCCTCCCGAGTAGCTGGGATTATAGGCATGCACCATGACACCCAGCTAATTTTTTTAATCTTTAGTAGAGACAGGGTTTCGCCAAGTTGACCAGGCTGGTCTCGAACTCCTGGCCTCAAGTGATTCGCCCACTTTGGCCTCCCAAAGTGCTAGGATTAAAGGCGTGGGCCACGGCACCCAGCCTCATTTTCTTTTTTTTTTTTTTTTTGCAGAGTTGGGGTCTCATCATCTTGCCCACCCTGGCCTTGAACTACTGAACTCAAGCAATCTTCCTGCCTCAGTTTCCCTAAGTGCTGAGATTATAGGTATCAGGCACCAGGCCTGGCCAGAACGTATTTTTCCTTTTCTTGAGATGGAGTCTCATTGTCACCCAGGCTGGAGTGCAGTGGCACAATCTCGGCTCACTGCAACCTCCGCCTGCCAGGTTCAAGCAATCCTCCTGCTGAGCCCCCTAGTATCTGGGATTACAGGAACACACCATTATGCCTGGCTAATATTTGTATTTTTAGTAGAGATGGGGTTTCACCATGTTGGCCAGTCTGGTCTCGAACTCCTGACAGGTGATTCACCCGCCTGACCTCCCAAAGTGCTGGGATTACAGGCGTGAGCCACCGAGCCCGGCATTTTTGTATTTGTGGTAGAGACGGGGTTTCCTCATATTGGTCAGGCTGGTCTTGAAGTGCTGACCTCGTGATCTGCCTGCCTCGACCTCCCAAAGTACTGGGATTACAGGTGTGAGCCAACACCGGCCAAGTGTTTATTTTTCATGTGCTGAGCTCCCCGCACCATTAGAATATAAGGCCCCTGAAGTAGGAACCTCATGTCTTGTTTATTACTATGTACCTTGTGACTAGAAAAATAGTTGGGTAATGTTGGTGCCCAATGTATGTATATTTTTAAATGGAAGACGGGCCAGGCATGGTGGCTGACGCCTATAATCTCAGCACTCTACAAGGCCAAGGTGGGGTTCAAGACTAGCCTGGCCAACATGGTAAAACCTCGTCTCTACTAAAAATACAAAAATTAGCCAGGTGTGGTGGCATAGGCCTGTAATCCTAGCTACTTGGGAGACTGAGGCAGGAGAATCGCTTGAACCTGGGAGATGGCCGTTGTGGTGAGCCAAGATACCATATATTGTACCACTACATTCCAACCTGGGTGACAGAGCAAAAAAAAAAGATGGATGAGACGCGGCCGAGAGCTGATGAGGGGAGGAGTCTGGACTGACTCAGAACTTCCATCAAAAGACTGATTGGGGCAGGACGTGCCTGTTACCCCAGCACTTTGGGAGGCTGAGGTGGGCAGATCACGAGGTCAGGAGTCCAGGACCAGCCAATAGAAAAATTAGCTGCACGCCTGTAATCCCAGCTACTCGGGAGGCTGGGGCAAAGAATTACTGAAGCGGGGGAGGTGGAGGTTGCAGTGAGCCAAGATCGCACCTCTGTGCTTCATCCTGGGTGACAGAGTGAGACTCACTCAAAAAAAAAAAAAAAAAAAAACTGATTGGATGGATGGAGGTGCCAATGACCATGAGGGGCACCCAGGAAGGAGGGTGGGCTACAAGGAACAAGGGGTGAGCTGCTCCCCCACACATGGCCTGTGCAGTGCCTACTGAACATTCCAGGGCGCGGGTGAGTAGGGGAGTTATGGAGGCATTTCGATGTGATCCAGGCTAATACCACACAGCACTCCTAGCCAGATGCGTGCCAGCTGATCTTCCACAATTTCTCTATCAGATACCCCACCTGGTGGCCCATCCTCACTTGGGAACCAGTCAACATGTCTTCTGGAAGTCTCTCTTGCCACTCCAAGAAAAGGTGAGCCTCAAGCCAGGTACCTACATGTATTAATCTACACAGAGCAGATGACCCAATGGAGCCTAGGCCAAGCACAGAGGCATGATTGTGGAATTCCTGGGGTGGATTAAGGACACCATCAAAGTGACAGTTTTGGCCAGGCGTGGTGGCTCACGCCTGTAATCCCAGCACTTTGGGAGGTGGGTGGATCACCTGAGGTCAGGAGTTTGAGACCAGCCTGACCAACATGGTAAAACCCTGTCTCTACTAAAAAAAAAAAAAAAAAAAAAAATACAAGGGGTGAACTGTTAGCTGGGCGTGGTGGTGCATGCCTGTAATCCCAGCCACTTGGGAGGCTGAGGCAGGAGAATCGCTTGAACCCAAGAGGCAGAGGTTGCAGTGAGCCGAGATTGCACCATTGCACTCCAGCCTAGGCAACAAGAGCGAAACTCTGTCTCAAAAAAAAAAAAAAAAAAAGGCTGGGTGTGGTGGCTCACTGGGAGGCCAAGACATGCGTTTATCACGAGGTCAGGAGTTTCAGACCAGCATGGTGGTGCATGCCTGCAGCCTTAGCTACTCGGGAGGCTGAGGCAGGAGAATCACTTGAACCTGGGAGGCAGAGATTGCGGTGAGCTGGGATCGTGCCACTGTACTCCAGCCTGGTAACAGAATGAGACTCCGTCTCAAAAAAAAAAAAAAAGTAGACATTGGTGATGATTGCACAGCATCCTGAACTAACTTAATGCCACAGAGTTGTACACTTTAAAGTGGTTAAAAACGGTAACTTTTATGTATATGCCTCTACAATTAAAAGAGTGCATGTACTAGTTTTGAAAATCTTAGTATAAACTCAGATTCCTTTTTTTAAGCTTCTCTCAGGCAGCTATCATGGGCCTCTGCTGCCATCCAAGTACCAAGGGATGCATTTTTATCTAGACCAGGGTTTCTCCACGTGGGCACTATTGGCATTTTGGGGCCAAAGTGTTCTTTGCTGTGGGGTTGTCCTGTGGTTTGCAGGATGTTGAGCAGCACCTCTGGCCTCCACCCACTAGGTGACAGTAGCGTTCTCCCCGTTGTAACAACCAAACCACTAGTCCAAATGTCCCCTGGGGGACACAGTCACCCCTCTTGAGAACACTGTTCTTCCGGCCCCCACGCCGGGCCCCGATGCCCAGCTAATTTTTGTATTTTTAGTAGAGATTGGGTTTCACCATGTTGGGCAGGCTGGTCTCGAACTCCTGACCTCAGGTAATCTGGTCAACCTCGGCCTCCCAAACTGCTGGGATTACAGGTGTGAGCCACAGCACCCAGCAATAATTTTAAAAAAGAAAGAAAGAAACAAAAGCCAGTGTCTAATTCAACAGGTTGGGAGCAGGACCCAGGATTTTGTATTTTCAGCCAGCTTCCTGGTAACGCTGCTGGTGCATAGACAGCCTTATTGAGTAGACTGCATAGAGTACTGTAGGTAAACACTTCCATGTTAAGCCTCAGCATCTCAGAAGGGAATTTTTTTTTTTTTTTTTTTGAGATGGAGTCTCGCTCTGTCGTCCAGGCTGGAGTGCAGTGGCACCATCTTGGCTCACTGCAACCTCCACCTCCTGGGTTCAAGCAATTCTCTGCCTCAGTCTCCTGAGTAGCTGGGATTACAGGCACTCGCCACCATGCCTGGCTAATTTTTGGATTTTTAGTAGAGATGGGGTTTCACCATCTTGGCCAGGCTGGTCTGGAACTCCTGACCTCGTGATCCACCCATCTCATCCTCCCAAAGTGCTGGGATTACAGGCCTGAGCCACCGTGCCCAGTGAGAAGGTAAGATCTTTACAGAGAAGGACTAAAGTTCTCAGATTCCATCTTGAAAACTGTCTCAAGGATATTGCTGAGCAAGTGGGTGCTAGGCCATGGTTTTTTTGAGAAGGAGTCTCGCTCTTTGCCCAGGCTGGAGTGATCTCGGTTCACTCCACCTCCTGAATTCAAGCAATTCTCCCTTCTCAGCCTCCCAAGTAGCTGGGACTACAGGCACACGCCCTCTTTGACCCAGATGAGGAGCACTTTACCTCATCGACTCATTAGAGGTTGCTGATGAGTATTCTACAAAACTTTCATTCCTCTCCCCTAGATCCCCATGAAACCTACAGGGATTACATCCGCAGGAAATTCCGGCTCATGGAAGACCGCAATGCGCGCCTAGGGGAATGTGTCAACCTCAGCCACCGGTACACCCGGCTCCTGCTGGTGAAGGAGCACTCAAACCCTATGCGGGCCCAGCAGCAGCTTCTGAACACGGGCCGGGAACACGCGAGGACCGTGGGACACCAGACCAGCCCCATCAAGATAGAGACCCTCTTTGAGCCAGATGAGGAGCGCCCGGAACCACCACGCACCGTGGTCATGCAAGGGGCGGCGGGGATAGGCAAGTCCATGCTGGCTCACAAGGTGATGCTGGACTGGGCGGACGGGAAACTTTTCCAAGGCAGGTTTGATTATCTCTTCTACATCAACTGCAGGGAGATGAACCAGAGTGCCGCCGACCGCAGCATGCAAGACCTCATCTCCAGCTGCTGGCCGGAGCCCAGCGCGCCTCTGCAGGAGCTAGTCCGCATTCCCGAGCGTCTCCTTTTCATCATCGATGGCTTCGATGAGCTCAAGCCTTCTTTCCACGAACCTCAGGGACCCTGCTGCCTCTGCTGGGAGGAGAAACGGCCCACAGAGCTGCTCCTTAGCAGCTTAATTCGGAAGAAGCTCCTCCCTGAGCTATCTCTGCTCATCACCACGAGGCCCACGGCGTTGGAGAAGCTCCACCGTCTGCTGGAGCACCCCAGGCACGTGGAGATCCTGGGCTTCTCGGAGGCAGAGAGGAAGGAGTACTTCTACAAGTATTTCCACGATGCAGAGCAGGCGGGCCACGTCTTCAACTATGTGAGGGACAATGAGCCTCTCTTCACCATGTGCTTCGTGCCCCTGGTGTGCTGGGTGGTCTGCACCTGCCTCCAGCAGCAGCTGGAGGGTGGGGGGCTGCTGAGACAGACATCCAGGACCACCACTGCGGTGTACATGCTCTACCTGCTGAGTCTGATGCAACCCAAGCCCGGGACCCCGCGCCTCCAGCCCCCACCCAACCAGAGAGGGTTGTGCTCCCTGGCGGCAGACGGGCTCTGGAATCAGAAAATCCTGTTTGAGGAGCAGGACCTGAGGAGGCATGGCCTGGACGGGGCGGATGTGTCCGCCTTCCTCAACATGAACATCTTCCAAAAGGACATCAACTGTGAGAGGTACTACAGCTTCATCCACCTGAGCTTCCAGGAATTCTTCGCAGCGATGTACTATCTCCTGGATGAAGGCGAGCGTGGGGCAGGCCCAGAGCAGGACGTGAGCAGGCTGCTGGCTGAGTACGCGTTTTCCGAAAGGAGCTTCCTGGCACTCACCACCCGCTTCCTGTTCGGGCTGCTGAACGAGGAGACCAGGAGCCACCTGGAGAAAAGTCTCTGCTGGAAGGTCTCGCCGCACATCAAGACGCAGCTGTTGCAGTGGATCCGGAGCAAAGCGCAGAGTGCCGGCTCGACCTTGCAGCAGGGCTCCCTGGAGTTCTTCAGCTGCTTGTACGAGATCCAGGAGGAGGAGTTTATCCAGCAGGCCCTGAGCCACTTCCAGGCGATCGTGGTCAGCAACATCGCCTCCAACATGGAGCACATGGTCGCCTCGTTCTGCCTGAAGAACTGCAGGAGCGCCCAGGTGGTGCACTTGTATGGCGCCACGTACAGCGCGGACGGGGAAGACCGGGCCAGGTGCTCTGCAGGGACCCACACGCTGTTGGTGCAGCTGTAAGTATCCCTGGGGCTGCTCAGGTTCACACATGCATGCATTCATTCATTCCTTCATTGTGAAACGAAGTCTCTCCCGGTCTCCTAGGCTGGAGTGTGGCGGCACAATCTCAGCTTACTGCAGCCTCTGCCTCCTGGGTTCAAGCGATTCTCCTGCCTCGGCCTCCCGAGTAGGTGGAATTTCAGGCATGGACCATCACGCGCGGCTAATTTTGTATTTTTAATAGACACAGGGTTTCTCTTTGTTGGTCAGGCTGGTCTTGAACTCCCGACCTCGGGTGATCCGCCCACCTTGGCCTCCCAAAGTGCTGGGATTACAGGCATGAGTCACCACGTCTGGCTTTTTTTTGTTTTTTGAAACGAAGTCTTAGTCTCCTAGGCTGGAGTGCAGTGGCATAATCTCAGCTCACTGCAGCCTCTGCCTCCCTGGTTCAATTGATTCTCCTGCCTCAGTCTCCCCAGTAGCTGGGATTACAGGCACCGACCACCATGCCAAGCCAGGATAATGTTTGTAATTTTAGTGGAGACAGGGTTTCGCCATGTTAGCCAGGCTGGTCTTGAATTCCTGACCTCAAGTGGTCCACCTGCCTTGGTCTCGAGGTTCATGCTCTTGACCAGTGCCTCTCAACTAGGGGGTGAGTTCGCTCTGATGTCTGGCAGTATCTGGAGACATATTTTTGGTTGTCACAAATGGGACGCAAGTAACACTACTGACATCTAGTGGATAAAGGCTGGGAGTGCCCCCATCATCCTACAATACACAGAACACTCCCTCTGGCCACAAGTATCAATACTGCCACTGTAGAGATTAAACAACACCCCTTGGGGCTAAATTGAGGTCAACGTCAAGGAGAATTTATTCAATCAACAAATAATACTAAGTCCCTTTTTCTCACTGTCACCCAGGAAGAAGTGCAATGGCGGGATCTCGGCTCACTGCAACCTCCGCTTCCTGGGTTCAAGCAATTCTCCTGCCTCAGCCTCACAAGTAGCTGGGACTACAGGCACATGCTACCACACCTGGCTAATTTTTTTGAATTTTTAGTACAGAGTTTCACCGTGTTAGCCAGAATGGTCTCGATCTTCTGGCCTTGTGATCTGTCTCGGCCCCCCTTTTCGAGACTGAGTAACCAAGCTCTGTAACCTCAAGTGATCCACACATCTCAGCCTCCCAAAGTGCTGAGATTACAGGTGAGAGCCACTGCACCTGGCTCGACGTCCCTTTTATCTGTGGACCCAACAATGTTGTGTGGACAGAAAACAGTGTGAATAAGCCACTGCTCCCAACAGACCACCCATCCTAATGAGAACAGAGACAAGGAGGTAAACAAGTAAACCAACTAATTAATGATTGGAGAGTTTCAGACAGAGCCAGGTGCAGCCTGGACGACATAATGAGACCCCAACCTCTAAAAAAGTTAATTAGCTGGGCATGATGGCACACACCTGTAGTCCCAGCTTCTTGGGAGGATTGCTTAAGCCTAGGAGGTCAGGCCTGCAGTGAACCTTGATCTCAGCAGGCACTCTAGCCTAGACAACAGGGCAAGACCCTCCCCCACAACCCCCCAAAAAATTAAAAGATAGAAAGCTTCAGCCAGGCACGGTGGCTGCCACCTGTAATCCCAGCACTTTGGGAGGCCAAAGTAGGCAGATCACCTGAGTCCAGGAGTTCGAGATCAGCCGGGCCAACATGGTGAAACCCCGTCTCTGCTAAAAATACAAAACTTAGCCAGGTGTGGTGGTGCATGCCTGTAATCCCAGCTACTCAGGAGACTGAAGCAGGAGAAATGCTTGAACCCGGGAGGTGGTGGTTGTGGTGAGCTGAAATCATGCCACTGCATTCCAGCCTGGGCAACAAGAGCAAAACTCCATCTAAAAACAAAATACAAAATTAGCCAGGCATGGTGGCACATGCCTGTAATCCCAGCTACTTGAGAGGTTGAGGCAGAAGAATCGCTTGAACCTGGGAGGCAGAGGTTGCAGTGAGCTGATATCATGCCATTTCACTCCAGGCTGGGCAACAAGAGCAAAACTCCGTCTCAAAAAAAAAAAAAAAAAAAAAAAAATAGCATGCTTCATAAACTGTGAAGTGACATGCAAAGGCCATAATTGTCAAGCACCCAGTAACACCAGAGAGTGGCCTGTCTTTCCTCCATGCAGACCGGAGAGGACCGTTCTGCTGGATGCCTACAGTGAACATCTGGCCACGGCCCTATGCACCAATCCGAACCTGATTGAGCTGGCTCTGTACCGCAATGCCCTGGGCAGCCGGGGGGTGAAGCTGCTCTGTCAAGGACTCAGACACCCCAACTGCAAACTTCAGAACCTGAGGTGAGTGCGGGCTGGTCTGGGACTTCTGGTGGTCCCCACCGTGGGCTCTCACGGAGCTCGGTCACAAATGTTGTATCATGGGATGGTGTATTGATTAGCTGGAGCAGCCATTGAGAAGTGCCACAAAGCAGGGCACGGTGGCTCACCCCGCCCCCGCACCTGTAATCCCAGCTACTTGGGAGGCTGAGGTGGGAGAATCACTTGAACCTGGGAGGCAGAGGTTGCAGTGAGCCAAGATCCTGCCAGTAAACTCCAGTCTGAGTGATACATTGAGACTCTGTCTCAAAAAAAAAAAAAAAAAAAAAGGCGCCAAAAACTGGGTGGCTTCAACCACATAAATTTATTTCTCAAGGTGGGAAGGCGGGGGTGCTGGAAGTCCAAGATGAAGGTGTGGGCAGATTGGGTTCTTCTGAGGCCCCTCTCCCAGGCCTACAGATCACGCCTTCTGTCTTCACCTGCTCATCCTGCTGTGTCTGTCTCCAGATAGTTTTACTTTTTTTTTTAATTTTTGAGACACAGATATGCTCTGTTGCCCAGGCTGGAGTGCAGTGGCAGTCACTCACTGCAGCTGCAAATTCCTGGACTCGAGCGATCCTTTTGTCTCAGCTTCACAGGTAGATGAGGAAACAAACACGTGCAACCACAACCAAAAAATTTTAGTATTTTTTGGAGAGACGGGGTTTCACCATGTTGCCCAGGCTGGTCTTGAACTCCTGGCCTCAAGTGATCCTCCCTCCTCAGCATCCCTAACTGTTGAGATTCCAGGTGTGAGACACTGTGCCTAGCCAACTTTTTATTTTTTATTTTTTGAGATAGCCTTAGCCGGGCGTGGTGGCTCACGCCTGTAATCCCAGCTCTGGGAGGCTGAGGCGGGCAGATCACCTGAGGTCAGGAATTCGAGACCAGCCTGACCAATATGGTGAAACGCTGTTTTTTTTTTTTGTTTGTTTGTTTGTTTTTTAAGAGATAGCCTTGCTTTATCACCTGGGCTGGAGTGCAGTGACGCAATCTTGGCTCACAGCAACCTCCACCTCCCATGGTTCAAGTAATTCTCCTGCCTCAGCCTCCCCCGGTAGCTGAGATTACAGGCATGCATCACCATACCCAGCTGATTTTTGTATTTTTAGTAGAGATGGGGTTTCACTGTGTTGGCCAGGTTGTCTCAAACTCCTGACCTCAAGTGATCCACCCACCTCCGCCTCACAAAGTGCTGAGATTACAGAGTTGAGTCACCACACATGGCCTTGAATTTCTTTAAGGGGAACCTCTGTGAATGTATTTCTCTGACTACAAAGCATCACATTTCATATTGTTTTTGTTGCTTTTGACAGGTAAAATTTATCATGTGCAACATGATGTTTTGAAATAAATATATTGGCCAGGCGTGATGTCTCACACGTGTAATCCCAGCACTTTGGGATGCCAAGGCGGGCGGATCCCCCGAGGTCGGGAGTTTGAGAACAGCCTGGCCAACATGGTGAAACCCTGACTCTATGAAAAATACAAAAATTAGCCAGGCATGGTGCCGCAGGTCTGTAATCCCAACTACTCAGGAGGCCGAGGCAGGAGAATCGCTTGAACCCAGGAGGCAGAGGTTTCGATGAGCCAAGATCACGCCATTGCACTCCAGCCTGGGTGACAGAGCAACTCTACCTCCGGGAAAAAAAAAAAAAAAAAAAAAGGAAATGACTGGTTCCTTTTTTTTTCCACCCAGGCTGAAGCGGTGCGGCGTCTCCAGCTCAGCCTGCGAAGACCTCTCTGCAGCTCTCATAGCCAATAAGAATTTAACAAGGCTGGATCTCAGCGGCAATGGCATTGGACTCCCAGGCATGACGCTGCTGTGCGAGGGCCTGCGGCATCCCGGATGCAGGTTGCAGATGATTCAGTGAGTCTCCATCCCCGGGAGCAAGTTCCTAAGCTCACTGTCTCTCTCCCAGAGGATGACTTACCATAAAACGCTGGTACTCCCCAGATCTCCACCTCTGAATCAGGGCTGGCCCTTAACCCCATGACCTTCAACCATGGCCCTGGACTCTAGGCACTTCAGAGGACCTACTTCTGTCCTCCTCTGACTCTACACTCAATTTCACATGATGAGGAATCCCTGAGGCCACTCCCCCACGCCCCCACCTTTTCTTTATTTCCCCTAAGACAGGGTCTTCCTCTGTGGCCCAGGCTGGAATGTAGTGGCGTGATCTCAGCTCACTGCAAACTCCACCTCCTGGGTTCAAGTGATTCTCCTGCCTCAGTCTCCCAAGTAGCTGGGATTACAGGCACCCACTACCACACCCAGCAAATTTTTTTGTATTTTTAGTAGAGATGGTCTTGAACTCCTAACCTCAGGTGATCCACCCATCTTGGCCTCCCCGAGTGCTGGAATTATAGGCGTGAGCCACTGCACCCAACCTACAAAAAAAAATTTTTTTTTAATTAGCCAGGCTACTGTGGCTCATGCCTATAATCCCAGCACTTGGAAGGCCAGACAGGTGGATTACCTGAGGTCAGGAGTTTGGGACCAGCCTGGCCAATGTGGTGAAACCCTGACTCTACTAAAAATGCAAAAGTTAGCCTGGCGTGGTGGCACGTGCCTGTAGTCCAGCCTGCAGTCCCAGCTACTCAAAAGGCTGAGGCACAAGAATCGCTTGAACCTGGAAGGCGGAGGCTGCAGTGAGCCAAGACTGCGCCACTACACTCCAGCCTGGGCAACAGAGCAAGACTCCACCTCAAAAAGAAAAATTAGCCAGGTATGGTGGCACACACCTGTATTCCCAGTTACTCAGGAGGCTGAGGCAGGAGGATTGCTTGAGCCCAGGGGCTGAAGCTTCAGTGAGTTGACATCACAGCACTGAACTCCAGCCTGGGTGACAGAGCAAGAAAGTGTTTCTAAACAAATAATAAATAGGCTGGGCGAGGTGGCTCACGTCTGTAATCCCCGTACTTTCAGAGGCTGAGGTGGGCAGATCATGAGGTCAGGAGATCAAGACCATCCTGGCTAACACAGTGAAACCTTGTCTCTTCTAAAAATACAAAAAATTAGTCAGGTGTGGTGGCAGGCGCCTGTAATCCCAGCTACTCAGGAGGCTGAGGCAGAAGAATTGCCTGAGCCCTGGAGGTGAAGGTTGCAGTGAGCCAAGATCCCATCACTGCACTCCAGCCTGGGTGACAGAGCAAGATTCTGTCTCTAAATAAAATAAAATAAAATAAACAGGCCAGGGCATGAGTGATCAGGACACAGAAAAGCAAGACGGCTCCCCCTTCAACCTCTCTTTCCTCCCAAGGTTGAGGAAGTGTCAGCTGGAGTCCGGGGCGTGTCAGGAGATGGCATCTGTGCTCAGCACAAACCCACATCTGGTTGAGCTGGACCTGACAGGAAATGCCCTGGAGGACTTGGGCCTGAGGTTTCTGTGTCAGGGACTGAGGCACCCAGTCTGCAGACTACGGACTTTGTGGTGAGTTCTTCCTGAGCTCAACTATAATAAAATGGCAAATCCCTTCATACTGAATGACGGTATAAAAATGCATCCACAGGCAGGGCATGGTGGCTCACGCTTGTAATCCCAGCACTCAGGAAGGCCGAGGTGGGCAGATCACCTGAGGTCAGGAGTTCAAGACCAGCCTGGCCAACATGGTGAAACCTGGTCTCTACTAAAAATACAAAAATTAGCTGGGCATGGTGGCACCTGTAGTCCCAGTTACTAGGGAGGCTGAGGCAGGAGAATTGCTTGAACCCGGGAGGCTGCAGTGAGCCGAGATTGTGCCACTGCACTCCAGCCTGAGACCAAGAGATACTTAAAAAAAAAAAAAAAAAAAGACGAAAATTAGCTGGGTGTGGCGGCTCATACCTGTACTCATAGCTACTCGGGAGGCTAAGGCAGGAGGATCACTTGAACCCAGGAGACAGAAGCTGCAGTGAGCCAAGATCACACCACTGAACTCCAGCACAGCTACAGAGTGAGACTCCATCTCAAAAAACAAACAACAATGGGGCTCAGGCAATCCTCCTGCCTCAGCCTCTTAAGCAGCTGGGACTGCAGGTGTCTGCTACCATGCAAAGCTAATTTTTCTTTCTTTTTTTTTTTTCCCCTAGAGATGGGGTTTTACCATGTTGACCAGGCTGGTCTCAAACTCCTGGGGTCAACGGATTCTCTGCCCTCTCAGAGTGCTGGGATTACAGGTGTGAGCTGCTGGCATGGCACCCAAGTCAGCATTTTTTTTTTTTTTTTTTGAGACTCAGTCTTGCTCTGCCACCAAGGATGGAGTGCAGTAGCACAATCTCAGCTCACTGCTACCTCCATCTCCCAGGTTCAAGCGACTCTCCTGCCTCGGCCTCCTGAGTAGCTAGGATTACAGGTGCTCACCACCACACCCAGCACATTTCTGTATTTTCAGTAGATCGGGTTTTCACCATGTTGGCCAGGCTGGTATCCAACTCCTGACCTCAGGTGATCCGCCCACCTGAGCCTCCCCAGGTGCTGGGCTTACAGGTGTGAGCCACCGTGCCTGGCCTATTTTCTTTCCTTCATTTTTTTTCTTTGAGATGACGTCTCAATCTGTCATCCAGGCTGAAGTGCAGTGGCACCATCTCTGATCACTGCAACCTTCACCTCACAGGTTGAAGTGATTCTCCTGCCTCAGCCTCCCAAGTAGCTGGGATTAAAGGCACCCGCCAACATGCCCGGCTAGGGTTTTTGTGTGTTTTTAGTAGATTTATTAGAGATAGGGTTTCACCATGTTGGCCAGTGCTGGGATTATAGGCATTATATTTTTTAATAGTAGGCATCCTGGCCAGGTACAGTAGCTTACACCTGTAATCTCATCATTTTGGGAGGCCGAGGCAGGCAGATCACCTGAGGTCGAGTTTGAGACCAGCCTGGACAACATGGTGAAACCCCGTTTCTAAAAAAAAAAAAAAAAAAATCCAAAAATTGGCTGGGCATGGTGGTGCATACCTGTAGTGCCAGCTACTTGGGAGGCTGAAGCAGGAGAACTACTTGAACCCAGGAGGAGGAGGTTGCAGTGAGCCAAGATACTGCCACTGCACTCTAGCCTGGGTGACAGAGTGAGACTCCATCCCAAAAAAAAAAAAAAAAAAAAAAGGCCGGGCTCGGTGGCTCAAGCTTGTAATCCCAGCACTTTGGGAGGCCAAGGCAGGCGGATCATGAGGTCAAGAGATCAAGACCATCCTGACAACATGGTGTCACCCCGTCTTTACTAAGAATATAAAAAAATTAGCTGGGCATGGTGACATGCACCTGTAATCCCAGCTACCCAGGAGGCTGAGGCAGGAGAGTCGCTTGAACCCGGGAGGCGGAGGTTGCAGTGAGCCGAGATCGTGCCACTGCACTCCAGCCTGGCGCCTGGCAATGAGCAAGAGTCTGTCTCAAAAAAAAAAAAAAAAAAAAAAAAAGTAGGTATCCTAATGGGTATGGGATGCTATCTCATTGTGGTTTTGAGTTGTATTTCCCCAATGATTAGTGAGACTGACCATCTTTTCAGGTGCTGTTGGCCATTTGTACGCCTTCCTTGGAGAAATGCATATTGAAATCTTTTGCCGATTTTTAAAGTGGATTGTCTGAAAATGCATTTCTGTTAAGATTTCGGGGTTGGACACAGTGGCTCACACCTGTAATCCCAGTCCTTTGGGAGGCCGAGGTGGGTGGATCACCCAAGGTCAAGAGCTTGAGACTAGCCTCAACATGGTGAAACCCGGTCTCTACCAAAAATACAAAAATTAGCCGGGAGTGGTGGCAGGCGTTTGTAGTCCCAGGTACTTGGGAGGCTGAGGCAGAAGAATCACTTCAACCCAGGAGGTTGGAGGTTGCAGTGAGCCAAGATTGCACCACTCCATTCCAGCCTGGGGGACAGAGTGAGACTCTGTCTCAAAATTTAAAAAGTCTCCATGATGCCGTTAAATTGGATTTTGTTTTGTGCAGGCTGAAGATCTGCCACCTCACTGCTGCTGCCTGTGAAGGCCTGGCCTCAATCCTCAGCGTGAACCAGAGCCTGACAGAGCTGGACCTCAGCCTCAATGACCTGGGGGACCCCGGGGCACTGCTGCTGTGTGAGGGCCTCAGGCATCCCACCTGCAAGCTCCAGACCCTCCGGTGAGTCCCCATGCACGAACCCAGCCCCTCACCTGGGACCACAGAGGCCATGCTGCCTCTGCTCCTCAACTCTAGCTACTACAGCAACCATTTTTTTTCCCGCAGAGATGGAGTCTTGCTCTGTTGCCCAGGCTGGAGTACTGTGGTGCAATCTCAGCTCACTGCAACCTCCACGTCCCAGATTCAAGCGATTCTCCTGCCTCAGGCTCCTGAGTAGCTGGGATTGCAAACTTGTACCACCACGCCTGGCTAATTTTTGTATTTTTACAAAATACAAAATTAGAAAACAAGTTAGAGATATTGGTTAGCCTGGCCTTGAACTCCTAACCTCATGACCCGCCCACCTCAGCCTCTCAAAGCACTGGAATTACAGGCATCAGCCACCACACCCCGCCACATCAGCCTTTGTTAAAGGATTTTTCTGACATACAGCCCTTTGCACAAACAATTCTTGTTCCCTAGAATGCCCTCCTCCTCTGTCCCCTCTTTGCCCAGAGCAGTTCAGCTTTTCTTCTGAACACTCTATTTAGACACTTTGTTATTTTAAGACAGGGTCTTGCTGGCTGCCCAGGCTGGAGTGCAGTGAAGTGATCATAGTTCACTGTACCCTCAACCTTCTGGGCTGAAGCCATCCTCCCATCTCAGCCTCCTGAGTACCTGGGGCCGCAGGCACACACCACCACACCTGGCTCTTTTTTTTTTTTTTTTGAGAAGTTTTGCTCTTGTTGCCCAGGCTTGAGTGCAATGGCACACCTGGGTAATTTTTACCTATTGTTTTTTATGAATAAGGTCTTGATTTGTTGCCTAGGCTGGTCTCAAAGTCCTGGCCTTAGGAGATCCTCTGGCCTTGGCCCCCCAGAGTACTGGAATTCCGGGTGTGAGCCATTACACCCAGCTGGACACCCTGTCTAATCCCCAGCTATGATCTGGGCTCCTAGATTTATCATCCTATGTGACCTCAGACTTTCCCTCAGTATCATTTATTGAAATTTGAAGGCCTGGCTCACTGGCTCACCCCCTGTAATCCCAGCCCTTTGGAAGGCCAAGGTGGGTGGATGACCTAAAGTCAGGAGTTCGAGACTAGCCTGGCCAACATGGTGAATCCCCATGTCTATTAAAAATAGAAAAATTAGCCGGGCATGGTGACAGGCACCTGTATTCTAGGTACTCAGGAGGCTGGGGCAGAAGAATCACTTGAACCCAGGAGGCGGAGGTTGCAGTAAGCCGAGATCGTGCCACTGCACACTCCAGCCTTGGCTACAAGAGTGAGATTCCATCTCAGAAAATAAATTTGTAATCTGTGTATGTGTGTGTGGTAGCATTCTACAAGCGTAGGAGCTATTCCAACTCTATCTCTTAGTGACTAGTACAAGATGTGGGTAGAGGTGCTCAAAAATATACATTTTGTGTATTTTTTTTATCAAGACACCAGCAAAAACCAAAACAAAAAAAATTACACACAAATTTTTTTTTTTTTTTTTGAGATGGGTTGTTTCTGTGTTGCGTAGGCTGGAGTCCAATGGCTATTCACAGGCAGGGTCATAGTAAACTGCAGCCTCCAATTCCTGAGGTCAAGGGATCCTCCAACCTCAGCCTCCACAGTAGTAGCTGGGACTACAGGTACACGCCACCATGTCCAGCAAGCTATCTGCTTTTTGGAGTCTCACTCTGTCATCCTGGCTGAAGTGCAGTGGCACAATCTCGGCTTACTGCAGCCTCCACCTCTCAGGTTCAAGCGATTCTCCTGCCTCATCCTCCTGAGACTATAGGCCCAGGCCACCAGACAACTAATTTTTATGTTTCTAGTGGAGACGGGGTTTCACCATGTGGGTCAGGCTGGTTTTGAACTCCTGACCTCGTGATCTGCCCACTCGGCCTCCCACAGCACTGGGATTACAGGTGTGAGCCACCATGCCCGGCCTCCTCCTGTTCTTGTATTCCTCCCTTCCTTTCACCTTCCTGCTTCGGTCTTCTCTTTTGTCCTCTCAAGGGTAGAGACTGAGTGTGTCCCTGTCTGCAAACAGCACAGGCGTGGCACAGGGCCCTCCCAGCAGATGTTTGCAGGAAGAATGCTCCCCAGTCCACTCTGGCATCCTGTCTTTGCAGGTTGGGCATTTGCCGGTTGGGCGCTGCTGCCTGTGAGGGTCTTTCTGCCGTGCTCCAGGCCAACCATCACCTCCGGGAGCTGGACCTGAGCTTCAACGACCTGGGAGACTGGGGCCTGTGGCTGCTCGCCCAGGGGCTGCAGCATCCCACCTGCAGACTCCGGAAACTGTGGTGAGCCTCAGGGAGTGAGGAGGGAACTGTGGAAGTGCTTTCTCATCCTTCATTTTTCTATTTACCAAGCATCCTGCCTTCTCTACAAAACATTCAGGTAGAAGAGAGGGAGAAAAACAAGACAGGAAGTCTGAGTTTATTCTTGATTTGGGGGTGCTGCCCCATTTAAAAAATTTAGCTGGGCATGGTGGTTCACCCCCGTAATCCCAGAACTTTGGGAGGTTCAGGTGGGTGCAGCACCTGAGGTTAGGAGTGGGAGACCACCCTGGCCAACATGGTGAAACCCCATCTCTACTAAAAATAAAAAAATTAGCTGGGCGTGGTGGCACGCACCTAGTCCCAGCTACTCGGGAGGCTGAGGCAGGAGAATTGTTTGAAACCGGGAGGTGGAGGTTGCAGTGAGCCAAGATTGCACCACTGTACTCGTGCCTGGTGACGGGGGAGAGACTGTCTCAATTCAGAAAAAAAAAAGGGCAAAAATTAACCGGGTGTGGTGGTGCATGGCAGTAGTCCCAGCTACTCGGGAGGCTGAGGCAGGAAAATGGCTTGAACCCGGGAGGCAGGGATTGCAGTGAGCTGAGATCACACCACTGCACTCCAGCCTAGGCAACAGAGTAAGATTGTCTCAAAAATAATAATTCAGGGCCGGGCGCAGTGGCTCACGCCTGTCATCCCAGCACTTTGGGAGGCTGAGGCCGGTGGATCACAAGGTCAGGACATTGGGACGATGCTGGCCAACGTGGTGAAACCCCATCTCTACTAAAAATACAACAAAAATTAGCTGGCCGTTCGTGGTGGCACACACCTGTAATCCCAGCTTCTCGGGAGACTGAGGCAGGAGAATTGCTTGAAGCCAGGAGGCGGAGATTGCACTGAGCCAAGATCGCACTACTGCACTCCAGCCTGGGTGACAGTGCAAGACTCTATCTCAAAAAAGAATAAATAATTCAATATGGTATTGTGTAAATTTCAATCAAATATTAATGGTAACTTTCCTGCTTACCTTTCTACCATGCCAGCTGTGGCCCTAATCTGAAGGATTTAGAATGGTATGAGGCATCATCTAGTTTATTTTTTGAGACAGTCTCACTGTTACCCTGGAGTGCAGTGGCATAATCTTGGCTCACTGCAACCTCTGCCTCCCAGGTTCAAGCAATTCTCCTGCCTCAGCCTCCCAAGTAGCTGGGATTACAGGCATGCACCACTTAGCTAGATAAGTTTTTAAAAGTTACAGAGGCCAGGCAGGGTGAATCATGCCTATAATCCCAGTACTTTGGGAGGCCCAGGAGGGTGGATCACTGGAGGTCAGGAGTTTGAGACCAGCCTAGTTAACATGGTAAAACCCCATCCCTACTAAAGATACAAAAATTAGCCAGGTGTGCTGGTACGCACCTGTAATCCCAGCTACTCAGGAGACTGAAATAGGAGAATCACTTGAACCTGGGAGGTGGAGGTTGCAGTGAGCTGAGGTCATGGCAGTGCACTCCAGCCTGGACAACAGATTAAGACGCCATGTCGGCCGGGCGTGGTGGCTCACGCCTGTAATCCAAGCACTTTGGAGGCCAAGGCGGGCGAATCACCTGAGGTCGGGTACTTCAACACCAGCCTGACCAACATGGTGAAACCCCATCTTTATAAATAAAAAAAAAAAAAAATGCCATCTCAAAAAAAAAAAAAAAAAAAGGAAGTAGTCTTAACCAACTCCTTATCTTCAACAGGCTGGATAGCTGTGGCCTCACAGCCAAGGCTTGTAACAATCTTTACTTCACCCTGGGAATCAACCAGACCTTGACGGAGCTTTATCTGACCAACAACGCCCTAGGGGACACAGGTGTCCGACTGCTCTGCAAGCGGCTTAGCCATCCTGGCTGCAAACTCCGAGTCCTCTGGTGAGGGATGATGACGGATTCTCTCTGAAGGAGGCTGGACGTTGGGCTGGGAGGAGGGGCAGATAAGCCGATGGTTACTTTATGCACTGGCCTATGCAATGAGGGAGCACACAGCTGAGGCTCAGTATTACCTCTTGAAGGTACTGACATCATCTAGTTACCTCACCTTGGATAACTTCCTGGTCTGTGGAAGGGGACCACTGTGGCTTACCTATTGCACTGGAGGTCGCTGTAATTCCAGTGAGAATCTAGAATTACGCTGCCCGGATTCAAATTCCAATTGTCTTTTTTTTTTTTGCAACCTCTGCCTCCTGGGTCAAGCAATTCTTCTGCCTCAGCCTCCCTTTTTTTTTTTTTTTAACAGGATCTTGCTGTCACCTAGGCTGGAGTGCAGTTATGCAATCAAAGTTTAGGCCAGGTGCAGGGGATGGCCCCTGTTTTCCCAGTACTTCGACAGGCTGATGTGGGAGAAATGCTTGAGCTCAGAAGTTTGAGACCAGCTTGGGCAACATGAAAGAAATCCCATCTCTACGAGAACACACACACACACACACACACACACACACACACACACACACACACACACACACACCTACCTTGGTCCCAGCTACTCAGGGGTCTGAGATGGGAGGATCCTTTGAGCCTAGGAGGTTAAGGTTGCAGTGAGCCATGATTATGCCACTGCACTCCAGCCTGGGTGACAGAGGAAACCTCGGTCTCAAAAAAAATTATGCAAGTTCAGCTGGGTGCAGTGGCTCACGCATGTAATCCCAGCACTTTGGGAGGTCGAGGTGGGCGAATCACTTGAGGTTGGGAGTTCAAGACCAGCTTGACCAACATGGAGAAACCCCATCTTTACTAAAAATATGAAATTCATCGGGCGTGGTGGTACATGCCTGTAATCCCAGCTACTAGAGAGGCTGAGGCAGAATTGCTTCAACCTGGGAGGTATAGGTTGTAGTGAGCCGAGATTGTACCTGGGCAACAGACCGAGACTCCATCTCAAAAGAAAAAAAAAAAATTATGTGAGTTAAAACAGTGTGGGGACTTGTGTGTGGCATACAGTAAGCCTACTTCCCAACAGCGCTGGGTGGAATTTCTGCAGGCTGATGGAATTATCACGGTGGCACACAATAGATACTTCAGGCTTATTAATGGACGGCCACAGTAGTGGACGACAATAACATCAATTCTTGTGTCCACAGGTTATTTGGGATGGACCTGAATAAAATGACCCACAGTAGGCTGGCAGCGCTTCGAGTAACAAAACCTTACTTGGACATCGGCTGCTGAGTGGTCCTATCTGCTGGCTCCCACTTGAAACCTGGACAGAGGAAGATGGGAGTGTGCGTCGCCCCCACAGCCGCATGATCAGGCTCCTTCCCACAGACAAACTCATCCAGACTAAGATCCACAGTCCCTCTGCTTGGGACCTAATTAACGTTCGATGGAGCTTTAAGATATGACCAACTCAGAGGTTTGATGGCCCCTAACAGGAGAGGTAAAATTCCAACAGGGGGCCAGGTGTGGTGGCTCATGCCTGTAACCCCTGTAGTTTTATTTTAACCCCTGTACTTTCAAAGTGGGGGGGGGGGCAAGATGGTTGCCTAAGTCCAGGAGTTCAAGACCAGCCTAAGCCACATAGCAAGCCTCCACTATCATGAATTAGCCAACTTTTCAGCCTGGGTAACACGGTGAAATTTATTAGTACAATTTATGACCCAGGAGAGGGACACATGCCTGTAGTCCCAGCTACCCTGGGAGCTGAGGTGGGAGGATCGCTTGAGCCCAGGAGGACCAGGCTGCAGTGAGCTGTAATTGCACCACTGCACCCCAGCCTGGGCAACAGAGGGAGATGCTGAAAAATGCCCAGTAGGGGGCCTCAGAGGGCGACCCAGCCCTGCAGAGCCTGGCTGCATCCGGACCTAGTAATATTTGAGCTCTAGGGTGGGTGCCACTGCCATCTAGTGGACGATGCTAGGAATGCATGCCAACATCCAGCAAGGAACGCACAGGACCAAAGCACTTGGTCCAAAGGCAAACTGTGCCAGTTGAAGAAAGCCTGTTCTCCAACGTCACAGGCTACGTGGGGCACTCGGCATTTGGGAAGAGACTGGGATACAAGCTGAACCTTAGAATGCTTGTTATAGCCTGGGGTGGTGGTTCATGCCTGTAATTCTAGCACCTTGGGAAGCCGAGGCAAGTTCATTGCCCGAGCTCAGGAGTTCCAGAACAGCCTGGATAACGCTGTGAAACCCCATTTCTACCAAAATACAAAAAATTAGCCAGGCATAGCGGCCTGCACCTGTAGTCCCAACTACTCGGGAGGCTGAGGCAGAATTGCTAGAACTCAGGAGACGGAGGTTGCAGTGAGCTGAGATCGCACCATTGCACTCCAGGCTGGGCAAGAGCTAAACTGGGCCTCAAAAAAAAAATTGAATGCTTGTTACACCAACAGCCCTGATCCTCCCTCGCTGGAGGGGATAATGCCTGAAATCTCAACGTGGCAGGCAAGCCAAGATCGCCCCTTGCCTGGAATTCACTGGGCCCTGCCAAGAACTGACATCTCCAAGGCCACACATAGGGTGACCATCAGCTATTATACACTGTGCGTTAAACAAAAACACAGAAAGAACCCACTGGGCAAGGTGGCACATGCCTGTCATTCCAGTACTTTGGGAGGGAAACCGAGGTTGCAGTGAGCCGAGATCACACCACTGCACTCCAGCCTGACTCTTGGAGAAAGGGTGAGAATGTCTCAAAAAAAAAAATTATTTACCCAATATCCTTTATGTGCCTGCATTCAATCCTGTTTCTACAGCTGCTTCTGAAGCAAATGGGCCTGACTACAAACCACCCCCAACCACTCCCTGCCAGCCATATGGGCCAAACCCTAACAAGCTTAAGAAAGTCAACTGAAGGGTTAATTCCAGCACTTTGCGAGGCCAAGGTGGGCGAATCACCGGAGGTCAGAAGTTCTAGACCAGCATTACCAACATGGTACCCAGCTGTACTAGAAATAGAAAAATTAAAATAAAAAAATACAAAAATTAGCCAGGTATGATGGTGGGGGTGTGTACTCCCAACTACTCAGGATGCTGAGGCAGAACTCAAACCCAGGAAAGAGAGGTGCAAGCGAGATTGCACCATTGCACTCCAGGATGGGTGACAAAATGAGACTCCATCTCAAAAAAAAAAAAAAAACCCTCAACAATCCCCCAGGTTTCCCGTAGAATGTACAGGCCCAGGTGGTTCAAATAAAGGGGGAAGTTTTACTGATGACCATGGAGGACTTCCCTCCAGCTGGGACACAACGGCTTTAAAAATTGCAGAGGCAGATAGCTAAACAAAACTCCCTTGATTCAGAGCTTATTTCAGCTTCAGTTATTTGTGCTGAATGGGCAAAGCAGCTGTAGGGGTTTGGGAACACCCCCCTGGGGACAATGAGCACTAGCTCTGAAACTGATTCTCTCTCCACCCCCCCCCCCGGGGGGCGGGGGCCGCGCCAGGCTGGGTGACAGACTAAGACTCCGTCTCCAAAAAAACCTACTGCAGATGAAGGTACTCCTGGTGCTGTGGTTACCCATCATTTCAAGGAGGCCATCTCGCCCTGGCAAAGTGGTAAAGCCCCATCTCTAAAGGGGGGATGACTGATTGCCTAGAAGCTGGCCAATGAATGAGACCCAAATGTCTACTAAATATTCACGGAGCATGGGAGTGCCCTGCTATGGTGCCAGCTACTAATGGTGGCGTGACGGGGGTGCTTATGCAGGACCATCTTTTAAGCCAGGGGAGGTCAAGGCTGCCAGGAGCAGCCTGGGTAGGAGTTTTAATTTTAAAGAATCCCATCACCACCATCCACCTCTGGTGCTTTCTGTTTGAGATGGGGTCTTGCTCTGTGGTGGCACTTTAAACCTCCACCTCCTGGGTTCAACCTCCTGTCTTAGCCTCTCAGGAGAACTGACCAGAGGCACGTGCCACAATGCCCTGCTAATTCAACAAAGATAAGTTTTCACCATATTGGTCAGTTTTCAACTACTGACCTCAGGTGATTCGCCCCTTCAGCCTCCGTAAGCGCTGGGATTACTAAAACTTTACCCAAGTTCTAACAGGGATAGAGGGGAAACAAAATACTAGGCAATTGTTTGAAGCAATTTACTTGGGTAGCAGAGGAAGCTTCAGTAAGGAAGCTTACAGACAGGAGGCTCATGTCTGTGATCCCAGCACTTGTGGGTGGCTGAGCACACTTGAAATCAATAGACCAGACTGGAAACAGAACATGGTGCTGTTCACATTTTATTTCAAAATAAATTTAGGAAATTAAACAGTGGCATTGTCTGTGTAGCAAGGTGCAAGAATTCCAGCCCACATTCTGGCCAAACACTCACCAGCTTACATTACCAGCTTACCAGTTCAGGAACAGGGTAGGGAAATTACCTTTGAGGTAAAAAAAAAAAAAAACAGGATTCCTGATGCCCCATCAAGCTTTTCCTTTACTGTTCATCTGTGGTCAAACCCCAGATCCTGCCCACCCCAGAATACATTATTAATCTGCCTGGCGTGGTGGCTCACGCCTGTAATCCTAGCACTTTGGGAGGCTGAGGCAGGCGGATCACCTGAGGTCAGGACCACCCTGACCAATTTTATTAACCTAAGGAACATACACTGGTAACCCGCAGAACTCCAGGTCAGAGGCAAAGCTGCAGTCAGAGCCGCAGGGTGGCCCAGCAGCCTGCCTTGAAGGATACTTCCGGATTCCCTACTCACACAGGGCTCCCCAAAATGGAAGCACTTCCCAGTACAGACAAAAGGAATAGTGCCTCTATTTTGGGGGATCCCAGCATGAGCTGCTCGCAAAGGAACTGCCACCACTGCACCTTTCTTGCCAGAGGTTGGCCTCCAATTATCCAAACACATGTTAAATGTCACCAATAAATTTTGCTTGTTAAAAGGAAGATTTGGTCACGCCCCCCCAAGTGCTGGAATACATGGGTGAGCCACTGCACCCAGCCAATTAATCCCCTTTCAAGCTTTTCCACCCATCAAGCTTTTCCTGCCCTCTCCAGAAAACACCAATTTTTAATATCAATGAGGAGCATACAGACTGGTAACCCGCAGAATGGAAACCCCAGAATTCCAGGTCAGAGCCGAAGCTGCAGGGTGGCCCCGCCAGGCTGCCTTTAAGCAGGATCGGTCCTGATGCCCTACTCACACAGGGAGTCCCCAAAATGGAAGCACTTTCCAGTACAGACAAAAGAAAAGCGCCTCTATTTTGGGGGTCCCAGTATGAGGTGTTCGCAAGGCATCTGCCACGGACTGCACCTTTCTTGCCTGCAAGAGGTTGGCCTCCCATCATCCAAACACGTTAAATGTCAGCAATAAATTTCCTTGATACACGGTAAGAGGAAAGCTACTCAAGTTGCAACAGCAAAAAGCATTCCATTCCTTGTGCATCCAGCCCCTCTATCCCAGCTGCTCTTGCACGTTCCCTTCCTCGGTATCGAACCCAGATACTCCCTTTAGTTTTGGCAGGTGAAAGCTCAGGAGCTCCCTCCCCCAGGTTTTCCGGAGGCATTACACCCAGGTGCTCTAAGGGACGTTCAGCCAAGACACTTTCCGGGTGGAAATCGAAACCCCAGGTTATTTGGTTCCAGCAGAAGACCGAGCTCCGCGGCATCTGTCGACATGGGCGTCACCGGTGATGCTCAAATGTTGTAGCACTTTCCACCTGGACATCGGGAATAGTGCTCCACATTTGAGGCCCACCGGGTGAGCAGCTCCACCTGCAACACTTCCGGCCCAGAAACATTCATTCCGAGGAAACCCGAATGGCCACAGGAATGGCCTAGGACCGTGCTGCTACCCAGGATGGCAGATCCCCCCCAGGTTGAGTTTCCTCAGTCGGTAGCACTCAAAAAATGGCGGCACTTTCACCATAGAGCAGAAAGTGCCCCCCACAGTTTGAGTACCACAGGCTGAGGGGCAGCGGCAAGGACGAGGTAACACGTGGGAACACTTACCCACCAGAAGAGGTTTTTAATCAAGAACGTGGAAAATGCCCTTGAAGACTGATGAAGACCTGCAAAACATAAGGGTTAAACTGAGAAAACCCCTGATGAATAGAGTTGAAACCAGGCAGTTAATAGGAATCGTGCCAGGGGCGGGAGATGGAGGTGTAAGTATCTCTTGAACCCAGGAGTTCGAGGCTGCAGGCAGCTGCGATCGTGGCCCTGCACTCCAGCCTGGTAAAGACCCTTAAAAAAAAAACAAAAACAAAAAAAACGGCTTTCCACGCTTAGTCAAATCTTTTCCCAGATCTAAGCAATTAGATTGGGTATGTTGCAAATAGGAAGCGTAAGAAACACGTGGGAGGGATAGTGGGGCCTTTATTCTGAAGACTGAAACAAAAGGATAGGCCTGGCTGGGCGCGGCGCCTCAGGCCTGTAGTCCCACCTACTGGGAAGATTAAAGTGGCAGGATTGCTTGAGCCCAGGAGTTCGAGACCAGCATTTTTTTTTTTTTTTTTTTGAGACGGAGGTTCGCTCTATTGCCCGGTCTGGACATACAATGGCACTATCTTAGTTCGCTGTAACCTCCGCCTCCTGGGTTCAAGCGATTCTCCTGCCTCAGCTTCCCGAGTAGTTAGGATTACAGGCGTCAGCCACTACACCCAGTTAATTTTTGCGTCTTTGGTAAAGACAGGGTTTCGCCATGTTGGCCAGGCTGGAGACCAACCTTAAAAATACAAAAATCAGCCGGGCGTGGTGGCGCGCGCCTGGAGTCCCAGCTATTCGGGAGGCTGAGGTAGGAGAACCGCTTAAATCCAGGAAGCCGGGGTTGCAGTGAGCTGAGATGGTTGGCCATGGCGCTCCAGCCTGGGCGATGGGAGGTAGACTGGGTCTAAAAAAGAAACAGTTAAAAGCACATGGCAATACTCACAGAACCCAACCATGACACCACGCCGCAGTTCTTCCAGGAAAAGCAGAGATCGCTGCGGCTCTGCGGCTGGGCTCTTATATAGGCTGAAGGCCAATTCGACTTTGATAGGATTACCGCCCACCCCTTCCCCACCCTCTCCTTCTCCTGGTCTCCGCCCCAAGCCACCCTGCCCCCTTAGATCCTAGCTTGCCTTAGTCAGACACACCTTCATGTATTTTTTAAAACAGTCTTGTTTAAACACTGATTCAAATAGAAATTAGGTGATTCCTATTACTAGTGACACCAAAATGTGTTCATTATAAATACGTTGAAAAACAGAGAAATACCCAAAAGAAAATCATTCCACCATCTGCGGGTTCAGTCATCCACTCAACAAATATTTAAATACAATATTGCGGCAGAGCGCGTAGCTCACGCCTGTAATCCCAACACTTCGGGAGGCTGAGGCGGGTGATCACTTGAGCTCGTGAGTTCGAGACCAGCCTCTACCAAAAAATACAAAAATTACCTGGGCGTGGTGGCGGGCACCTGTAATCCTAGCTACTCGGGAGAATGAGGCGGGGAGCAGGAGAATTGCTTGAACCTGGGAGGCGGAGGTTGCAGTGAGCCAAGATTATTCCATTGCACTCTAGCCTGGGCAACAGAGTGAGACTCCAACTCAAAAAAATAAAAGGAGAGAATGCTAGCAGCGTTTAGTGGACAGAGGTCAGGGATGCCGCTAAACATCTTATAATGCACGAGACAGCCCCCCCCCTTATGATACAGAATTATGCAGCTTCAAATTTCGGGAGACAGCTAACAAACTGTGGTCTAGAGGAAGGGTAGAAGGGAGGAAAATCAACAACCCAAGCATTCAGACATATAATTTCTATTCCTATTGCTTGCTTGATTTTTCTTTTTTTCTCTTTTCTTTCTCTCTCTCTCTCTCTCTCTTTTTGAGACGGAGTTTCCTTCGTTCCTGTTGCCTAGACTGGAGTGCAATGGCACAATCTCTGCTCGCTGCAACCTCTGCCTCCCAGGTGCAACCAATTCTTCTGCCTTATCCTCTTGACTAGCTGGGATTACAGGTACGCACCACTACACCCGGCTAATTTTTTGTATTTAGTAGAAACGGGGGTTTCACCATGTTGGTCAGGATGGTCTCGAACTCCTAACCTCAGGTGATCCACCGGCATCAGCCTCCCAAAGTGCTGGGATTACAGGCATGAGCCACCACGTGCAGCCTATTGCTTTATTTCATATCAATCTCTACGCCTATTCATAAAAACGTTTATATTGGGAAACACACGTTCGTGCTCTTTAAAAGTCATTCGTTTCCGGCCAGGCACGGTGGCTCATGCCTGTAATACCATCACTTTGGGAGGCCAAGGCGGGCAGATCCCTTGAGCCCAGGAGTTGGAGACCAGCCTGAAAAACATCTGGTCTCTACTTAAAATACAAAAAAAAAAAAATGCCCAGCGCAGTGGCTCAGGCCTGTAATCCCAGCACTTTGGGGGGGCTGAGGCAGGTGGATCACAAGGTTAGGAGAAAAAGAAAAAGAAAACTAGCTCTTTCATCAATGAAAAAAGCACAGCATTTGCTGCAAAGGATGGCAAGAGATAGAAATGAGACAGCAAATAGCGTGTTGGCGAGTATCGCTTGAACCTGGGAGGCAGAGGTTACAGTGAGCAGAGATCATGCCACTTCACCCCAGCCTGAGTGACAGAGCGAGACCCTGACTCAAAAAAAAAAAAAAAAAAAAAATCACTGGGCACAGTGGCTTAAGCCTGTAATCCCAGCAATTTGGAAGGTTGAGGTGGGAGGATCTCTTGAGCCCAGGAGTTCAAGGCTACAGTGAGATCTTGATCGTGCCACTGTACTTCAGCCTGGGCGACAGAGCAAGACCCCATCCCTTAAAAAAAAAAAGAAAAGAAACAAGATCCAATGTGATATTGTGCTTTTTTTGTATAATTTGTATAAAAATCTAGAGATGAGTTGGGCCGAGCATGGTGACTCACGCCTGTCATCCCAGCACTTTGGGAGGCCAAATCGGGCAGATCACCTGACGTCAAGAGTTCAAGACCAGCCTGGCCAATATAACAAAACCCCATCTCTACTAAAAAATATAAAAGTTAGCCAGGCATGGTGGCGGGTGCCTGTAATCCCAGCTACTCAGGAGGCTGAGGCAGGAGAATGGCTTGAACCCAGGAGGTGGAGGTTGCAGTGAGCCCAGATCGCGCCACTGCACTCCAGTCTGGGCGACAGAGTGAGACTCCATCTCAAAAAAGCAAAAAAATTGTAACAGAAGGAATCAGAAATCCCAAATATTTAGCAAATCAGATTTCATAGCTGGTACTTCTTGGGAGGAGGGGATAAAGGGAACTTTGCCTTATCAGAAATTCTTCCTGCTGAAGTGCAAGGTCATCGTTTGCAAACCAGCCCACCTCCTTGTCATGATAATCGCCCTGGTTCCACACCCCGGAAACCCAGCTCTCCGCAGAATCTGCCCGGACTCCACATAACAATGAGAATAGCTTTTTTTTTGTAAATAGCTTAACAGTCTTAGAAATCCTTTTATGTACGATATTCATTCCTGTAATCCCATTTTTCTATCAGTTATGTTTATCTACAGCCTTCAGGTAGGTGAGTGATAAACCTTTTTCTGGCATGAACGGGAAATTACCATTTTATCCATCTTTTCTGCTACGGGATGGGTTCGGGAAAGAAAGTTTCTTTCCAGACTGGATTAAACGCTTTCTGGGGTTAATGGCTGCGTATTTTGTTTGCTTGTGTTCTTACCACTTCCGAGATTTAACACACATCATTTAATATGTGGAACACAAATACATATGTGGGGGATCCATCCTTGATGTGGGGACGTGGGGGGAACATCACATAAGAAAGATCAGGCCAGGTATGGTGGCTCACGCCTATAATCCCAGTACTTTGGGAGGCTGAGGCGGGTGGATCAAGAGGCCAAGAGATCGGGACCATCCTGGCCAACATGGTGAAACCCCTTCGCTACTAAAAATACAAAAAAAAAAATTAGCTGGCCGTAGTGGTAGGTGCCTGTAGTCCCAGCTAGTCAGGAGGCTGAGACGGGAGAATGGCTTGAACCTGGGAGGCCGAGGTTGTAGTAAACCGAGATTGCGCCATTGCACTCCAGCCTGGGCAACAAGAGGGAAACTTGTCTCAAATTTTTGCTGTATGCAAAAAATAAAAATAAAAAGACAGAAATCCATCACAAAAACAAAAAAAAAGAAAAAGGAAAGAAAGAAAGACCAGGTGTGGTGGCCCAAGCCCATAATCCCAGCATTTTGGGAGATGAAGGCTATCAGATTGCTTGAGCTCAGAAATTTGAGACCAGCCTAGGCAACATACTGAAAATTCGTCTCTACGAAAAATACTGTATGTATACTAGCCAGGCGTGGTGGCATTTCTTTAAATTAGAGATAGTGTCTTGGCTACGTTGCCCAGGCTGGTCTCAAAACTCCTGGTCTCAAGTATCCCTCCCATCTCAGCCTCCTGAGTATATGGGATTAAAGCCTCTAAGCTGAGACCACGCCATTGCACTACAGCCTGGGTGACACCAGTGAAACTCAGTCTCAAAAAAAACAAAACAAAAAGGTTGCTCTCCGTGGCTCACTTCTGTAATCCCAGCACGTGGGGAGGCAGAGGCGGGCGGCTAACCTGAGGTCAGGGGTTCAAGACCAGCCTGGCCAACATGGTAAAACCTCATCTCTACTAAAAATGCAAAAATTAGCTGGGTGTGGTGGCAGGCGCCTGTAATCCCAGCTCTTCTGGAGGCTGAGGCAGGAGAATGGCTTGAACCTGAGAGGTTTCGGTTGCAGTGAGCTGAGATTCGGACCATTGCACTCCAGCCTGGGCAGCAAGATTGAAACTCTGTCTGAAAAAAAAAAAAAAGAGAGAGCCTCTGGGCCCTGCTTATTTATTCATTTTTATTTCACAAAGAGAGCTGAGATTCGAACCATTGCACTCCAGCCTGGGCAGCAAGATTGAAACTCTGTCTGAAAAAAAAAAAAAAGAGAGAGAGCCTCTGGGCCCTGCTTATTTATTCATTTTTATTTCACAAAGAGTCACAGTTGTACTCTGTACCCCCGGGCTGGAGTGCAGTGGCAAGATCACGGCTCACTGTAACCCTGAACTGGGCTCAAGCAACCCCCGGGCTTAGCCTCCCTAGTAGCTGAGACCACAGGCACATGCAACCACACTTGGCTAATTGTTTGCAATTGTAGTAGATATCGGTTTTTGCCATGTTACCCAGGCTGTTCTCAAACTCCTGGGTTCAAGTGATCCTCGTGCTTGGGCCTCCCAAAGCGTCAAAAGTGTAGGAGTGAGCCACGGAGCCTGGTCCTATGGCTACTTTCTTGCTATCGTAATTGCAGAGCTGAGATGTGTCCCACAAAACCTAAACCATTTACTATCTAGTTCTTTAGAGAAAATGTTTGCTGACCTCAGTATATAGATAAAGAGTGGACAAAGGCTGCGTGTGGTGGCTCACGCCTGTAATCCCAGTACTTTGGGAGGTCGAGGCGGGCGGATCATGAGATCAAGAGATCGAGACCATCTGGCTGACATGGTAAAACCCTGTCTCTACTAAAAATACAGAAATTAGCTGGGCATTGTGGCGTGTGCCTATAGTCCCAGCTACTCAGGAGGCTAGGGCAGGACAATGGCTTGAACCCGGGAGGCAGAAGTTGCAGTGAGCTGAGATTGTGCCAGTGCACTCCAGCCAGGTAACAGAGTGAAACTCATCTCAGAGAAAAAAAAAAAAATTAAGGCTGGGTGTCGTGGCTCATGCCTTTAATCCCAGAACTTTGGGAGGCTAAGGCGGGCAGATCACTTGAGGTCAGGAGTTTGAGACCAGCCTGGCCAACATGGTGAAACCCTGTCTCTACTAAAAATACAAAAATTAGCCAGGCTTGGTGGCACAGGCCTATAATTCCAGTTACTCCAGAGGCTGAGGTAGGAGAATCACTTGAACCTGAAAGGCTGAGGCTGCAGTGAGCCCAGGTATTGCTCCACTGTACCACAGCCTGGGAGGCAGAAAAGAATCTGTCTCAAAAATTGGAACATAATAAATAAATAAAGTTCAAAACAAAATTAGCCAAGCGTGGTGGCGGGCACCTGTAATCACAGCTACTCTGGAGGCTGAGTCAGGAGAATCACTTGAACCCAGGAAGAGGAGGTTGCAGTGAGATGAGATTGCGCCACTGCATTCCAGCTTGGGTGACAGTGAGACTTTGTCTCAAAAATAAATAAATAAATAAAAATAAGGCTGGGCGAGGTGGCTCATGTCTCTAATCCCAGCACTTTGGGATGGTGAGGCGGGCAGATCACAAGGTCAGGAGTTTGGGACCAGCCTGGCAAACATGGTGAAATCCCATCTCTACTAAGAATACAAAAATTAGTCGGGCATGGTGGCGCTCACCTCTAGTCCCAGCTACTTTGGAGGCTGTGCACCCAGGAGGCGGATATTTCAGTGAGCTGAGATCATGCCACTGCACTCCAGGCTGGGCAACAAGAGCGAGACTCCATCTAAAAAAAAAAAAAGTAATAAATCTATGTCTAATTTATAATACTATATCAAGATAATGTGTGTTATTAAAGAGAAAATGGCCGGGGGTGGTGGGTCACACCTGTAATCCCAGCACTTTGGGAGGCTGAAGCAGGTGGATCAACTGAGGTCAGGAGTTTGAGACCAGCCTGACCAATATGGTGAAACCCCGTCTCTATTAAAAATACAAAAATTAGCCAGGCCATGGTGGTGGCAGGAGAATCACTTGAATCTGAGGGGTAGAGGTTGCCGTGAGCCAAGATTTTGCCATTGCACTGCAGCCTGGGTGACAAGAGCAAGACTCTGTCTCAAAAACAACAATAAAACAAAAGCAAAAATGGGATTTAGCCAAAGAACAGAGAGACGGGGTCATGGATGGAAAGCTACAAAGGAGGCATGGAGGATGGAGGACTTCTGCTTAAACTGGCCTAGCAGGATTCTTGCTAAAGGTGGGCCAGGGCCTCCTACATCAAAGATGGTGGATGAGGCACTTCATCAGATACCAGGGGCAATTAGATGGGAAGAATCAGCAGATGACTGACTCAGCAGGAATGTCTGCTAAGACTGGGCTGGGCCGGTCAAAGATAAGATAGCAGCCAAAGTCTAAGTTTGGTCAAGGGGGAGTCTCCAGGTATATGCTCAAAATCTGTTTCTTTTCTCTTTTCTTTTCTTTTTTATTTTTTATTTATTTATTTATTTTTTTAAGGCTGGTCAAGTGAAGCAGTGGGAGTGGAGAAGGAACAAAGAAATCTGTAACTGGTTGTGATCAATTAGTTGTAAACACCACTGCACTCGGACCAGCCTTCTTTTCTTTTTTAGACAGAGTCTCCCTCTCTGTTGCTCAGGCTGGAGTGCAATGGCACAGTCTCGGCTCACTGCAACCTCCGCCTCCTGTGTTCAAGAGATTCTCCTGCCTTAGCCTCCCGAGTAGCTGGGATTACAGGTACCCATCACCACGCCCAGCTAACTTTTGTATTTTTACTAGCGATGGGGTTTCCCCATGTTGGCCAGACTGGTCTTGAACTCCTGACCACCCATGATCCACCCACCTTGGCCTCCCAAAGTGCTGGGATTACAGGCGTGAGCCTCCATGCCCAGCAAAAATCTGTTTCTTCATTTTGAGTCTTGCTGTGTCACCTGGGCTGGAGTACAGTGGTGCTATCACAGCTCTCCACAGCCTCAATCTCCTGGGCTCAAGTGATTCTCCCACCTCACCCTCCTGAGCAACTGGGACCTCAGGCGCGCTCCACCATGCCCGGCTAATTTTTTTATTTTTTGTAGACATAGGGTCTCACTATGTAGCCCAGGCTAGTCTTGAACTCCTGGGCTCAAGCGATCCTCTTGCCTCAGCCTCCTAAAGTGCTGGGATTATAGACTTGAGCTACCGCAGCTGGCCTGATTTATTTATACATGTATTTTTCGGGGGGGGTGGGGGATGGAGTCTTGCTCTGTCGCCCAGGCTGTAGTGCAATGGACGATCTTTGCAACCTCCGACTCCTGGGTTCAAGCAATTCTCCTGACTCAGCATGAGGAGTAGCTGGGACTACAGGCAGGTGCCGCCACACTCAGCTGAGTTTTGTATTTTTAGCAGAGACAGGGTTTTACCATGTTGGCGAGGCTAGTCTGAAACTCCTGACCTCGTGATCTGCCTGCCTCGGCCTCCCAAAGTGCTAGGCTGACATGCATGAGCCTCTACACCTGGCCCCTGCTTTATTATTATTATCATTAGTATTTTCATTCCCATCCCCCAACCCCTGCTTTTTATATTTGCATTGGATGACTCCTCACTGGAACTCCGGATGATCTCTAAAGTGGCTGAATCCTACAGACGTCAAGGACACTATCTTTCAGCTGCCTGATCTAGAGCCTGCCCTGCTAGGCACCCAGAACCATACAATTTATATTGGGGTTCCATGCTCAAAAGTGCTTGGCTGATGGTGTGCTTGTTAGAAAATGTGGACAGGGCTGAGTCAGGAGAATTGCTGCAACCTGGGAGGCGGAGGTTCCAGTGAGCCAAGATCACGCCACTGCACTCCAGCCTGGGCGACACAGTGACACTCGCTCTCAAAATAGGCCGGGTGTGGTGGCTCGTGCTTGTAATCCCAGCACTTTGGGAGGCAGAGGCAGGCGGATCATGAGGTCAGGAGTTCAAGAGCAGCCTGGCCAACACCATGAAACCCCATCTCTACTAAAAATACAAAAATTAGCTGGGCATGATGGCGGGAGCCTGCAATCCCAGCTACTTGGGAGGCTGAGGTGGGAGAATCGCTTGAACCCAGGAGGCGGAGGTTGCGGTGAGCTGAGATTGTGCCACTGCACTCCAGCGTGGGTGGCAGAGCTAGACTTTGTTTACAGCAAAAATAATAATAATAATAATGATAATAAATAAACAGGGCCAGGCGTGGTGGCTTACGCCTATAACCCCAGCACTTTGGGAGGCCAAGGCGGGCGGATCACCAGAGGTTGGGAGACCAGACCGACCAATATGGAGAAATCTTGTCTCTACTAAAAATACAAAATTAGCCGAGTGTGGTGGCGCATGCCTGTAATCCCAGCTCCTCAGGGGGCTGAGGCAGGAGAATGTCTTAAACCCAGGAGGCTGAGGTTGCAGTGAGCCGAGATCACACCATTGCACTCCAGCCTGGGCAATAGAGCAAAACTCCTCCATCTCAAAAAAAAAAAAAAAAGAAAAAGAAATATATAAAAATAAAATTAGGCTGGGCATGGAGACTCAGGCCTGTAATTCTAGCACTTTGGGAGGTTGAAAAATAAATAAATATATATGTATTTATATGTTACATATAATAAATATAAAAAATACACACACACACACACACAGGGTCTCATTCTGTCTCCCAGGCTGGACTGCAGTGGCACTATCACGGCTCACAGCAGCTTTGACCTCCTGGGCTCAAGCAATCCTCCCACCTCCAACCTCCAGAATAGCTGGGACTACATGCCCCTGCCATCATGCCCAGATAATTTTTGTATTTTTTGTAAAGATAGGGTCTCGCCATATTGCCCAGGCTGGCCAATATGTGATCCGCCCAGCTCTGCCTCTCAACGTGCTGGGATTACAGGTGTGAACCACCAAGCCCGGCCCACATCACGACTGTATTGAATAATGCAGATACGGAACAGTCACGTCCTTACATAAAGTTCTGTTGGACAGTGCTGCTGTGGAAAATGGCCTCAGTGAAAAGGCTTGGGTCTGCAGAGAAGTGGGGGGGACATCACTGAGGAAATGGAAACAGAAGTCAGGGTAATGGGGGGGACAGGTTTGGAAATGTGACTAAATTCTAAGGCATGAATTCCACAATTTGCAACTTCAGGAAAAGAGATTTCAGGTGCCCATTTATTATTATTATTATTATTATTATTATTTTATTTGAGAAGGAGTCTTGCTGTGTCGCCCAGACTGGAGTGCAGTGGTGCGATCTCGGCTCACTGTAACCTCCGCCTCCCAGGTTCAAGCAATTCTCTGCCTCAGCCTCCTGAGTAGCTGGGACTATAGGCGCCCACACTACACCCAGCTAATTTTTGTATATTTAGTAGAGATGGGGTTTCACATCTCTTCACAGGCTGGTCTCAAACTCCTAACCTCAGGTGATCTGCCTGCTTCAGCCTCCCAAAGTGCTGGGAGATGTGAGCCACTGCCCCTGGCTATTGTTTTATTTTAAGCTCCCTCCATCCATCCCCCACTCCGGTGACTTTTTTTTTGGCGGGGAATGGGGGAGCTGAGTCTTGCTCTGTCGCCCAGGCTGGAATGCAGAGGCGCAATCTCGGCTCACGGCAAGCACCACCTCCTGGGTTCAAGTGATTATTATGCCTCAGCCTCAGCCTCTCAAGTAGCTGAAACTATAGGCACATGCCACCACGCCCAGGTAATTTTTGTATTTTTAGTAGAGATGGGGTTTTACCATATTGGCTAGGCTGGTCTCAAACTCCTGACCTTGTGATCTGCCCGCCTCAGCCTCCCAAAGTGCTAGGATTACAGGTGTGAGCCACCACGCCTGGCTGCCTATTTTTTAATTTTTTTTTTTTTTTAAAGACGGGGTTTCACCATGTTGGTCAGGCTGGTCTTGAACTCCCAACCTCAGGTGATCTGCCCACCTTGGCCTCCAAAGTGCTTGGATTACAGGCGTGAGCCACCACACCCGGCCTGTATTTTCTTTTTTTTTTTTTGAGATGGAGTCTGGCTCTGTTGCCCAGGCTGGAGTGCATTGGCACTGTCTCAGCTCACTGCAACCGCTGCCTCCCAGGTTCAAAGGATTCTCCTGCTTTGGCCTCCCCAGTAGCTGGGATTACAGGCACACACCATCACACCGGGCTAATTTTTGGATTTTTTTTTTTTTTTTTTTTTTTTGAGACAGAGTCTCACTTTGTCGCCAGGCGCCAGGCTGGAGTGCAGTGGCACAATCTCGGCTCACTGCAACCTCTACCTCCCGGGTTCAAGCAACTGTCCTGCCTCGGCCTCCCGAATAGCTGGGACTACAGGCGCACGCCACCAGGCCCAGCTAATTTTTTGTATCTTTAGAAGAGATGGGGTTTCACCATGTTGGCCAGGATGGTCTCGGTCTCTTGACCTTGTGATCCGCCCGCCTCGGCCTCCCAAAGTGCTGGGATGACAGGCTTGAGCCACAGCGCCCGGCCAATTTTTGGATTGTTAGTGGAGATGGGGTTTCACCATGTTGGCCGGAGTGATCTTGAACTCCTGACCTCAGGTGATCTGCCTGCCTGGGCCTCCCAAAATGCTGGGATTACAGGCATGAGCCACCTCGCACGGCCTCAGGTGCCTATTAAAACCCCCAAAAAAGATGGGTTTTTTTGGCCTGTGTGGTGGGAGGATTGCCTGAGGCTAGGAGTTTGAGACCAGCCTGGGCAACATGGGGAGACCTCATCTTTAGAAAAAATAAAAAGAATTTAGCCAGGCATGGTGGCACATACCTGTGGTCCCAGCTCCTCTGGAGGCTGAAGTGGGAGGATTGCTTGGGCCCAGAAGGTCAAGGCTGCAGTAAGCTATGATATGCCATGGTACTCCAGCCTGGGCTATAGAGGGAGACCCTGTTTGAAAAAAATAAATACATAATTTTTTTTTTCTTTCCAGAGAAGGGTTTCTACCTGTTATACAGGTTGGACTCGAACCCCTGGGCTCAAGTGATCCCCCTGCGTAGCTGGGACCACAAGAGCTGGCCATACCCTGCCAGATGCAAAGAATACATTTCAATGAGCTGGATGCGAGAATTTTTTTTTTTTTTATTAAAAAGATGGGGTTTCACCATGATGGCCAGGCTGGTCTTGAACTCCCGACCTCAGGTGATCCACCCACCTCGGCCTCCCTTTTTTTTTTTTTTTGATAGAGTGTCGCTCTGTCACGGAAGCTAGAGTACAGGGGTGCCATCTCTGCTCACTGCAACCTCTGCCTCCCCGGTTCAAGCGATTCTCCTGCTTCAGCCTCCCGAGTACCTGGGATTACAGGGGCCTGCCACCACGCCTGGCTAACATTTTTGTAGAGACAGGGTTTCATCATGTTGGCCAGACTAGTTTCGAACTCCTGACCTCCAGTGATCTGCCTTGAGGCATGAGCTGCTGCACCTGGCCAAGAAGTCTTTTTCTTGTTTTTACTGACAGAGAGCAGTGATAGCTCAGTCAGCCATTAACAGGAGAATTCCTCCTCTATCATTGTGGAGGCCCTGAGGGGAAGGGGTGGGGGATAGTCTCATTTTCTCTATCTGTTTAGGATTTACTGGAAGACAACTGGTTTTTAGTTCATAGAGTCTTCTTTTACTGAATATTCCTAAAGACCTTAGAGAAGAACTTAGCTGTTTAACAAGTATTTGTTAAAATCTATATATCTCAGACCCAGACCCCAACTCAATCTTAAGAAGTAGAGAGAATTTCTTAGTACCCAGGTGATGTACGTCGGCTCTTGCCTGGCAGAGGGAGACTCTGTTTCCTCCCTCCCTCCCTCCCTTCCTTCCTTCCTTCCTTCCCTCCTTCCTTCCTTTTTTTGAGACTGAGTTTCACTCTTGTTGCCCAGGCTGGAGTGCAATGGCGTGATCTCGGCTCACTGAAACCTCCGCCTCCTGGGTTCAAGTGAGTCTCCTGCCTCAGCCTCCCAAGTAGCTGGGACTACAGGTATGTACCGCCACGCCTAGCTAATTTTTTTTTTCTATTTAGTAGAGACGGGGTTTCACCACGTTGGTCACGTTGGTCTCGCACTCCTGACCTCAGGTGATTTACCTGCCTCGGCCTCCCAAAGTGCTGGGATTACAGGTGTGAGCCACTGAGCCCAACTGACTCTTGTTTAAAAAAAAAAAAGTCTTCCACAATGGTTGAACTAATTTACACTCCCACCAACTGTGTAAGAGTGTTCCTATTTCTCCACATCCTCTCCAGCATCTGGGGGAGAAATGCCAGGATATAGTATGCACCTAAAGTAAAATAAATAAATTTTTAAAAAGTTCTCCACTACCGGGAGTTCGTATTTAAGTGGACAGAACTGTCGGCAGCTGAGGACTAGGGCGTGGGGAGTGGTGGAGGGTGAGGCCTCCAGGTGGGAAACCAGGAAAAGCATCCCGAAGAAAGTGCTGGGAAGAGAAGCTTGTTACCTGGTTTCTCTTTCAACTTGGGTCCTATAGTTGGTGGTCTGCAAATTAAGTGAAAAGAGACAGATCTACAGGTGAAAAGGTTTATTTACAGATGCTTGAAGCAGTTCCCAGTTATGGAAAACTCAAAGAGCAGCCTGGAGAGAAAGTTGACATGCATCAACTTCACAAACGAGGGCGTTTCTTGGGCTTCCATTGGGATTCTCATGCTAATGAAGGCTGCTGTGTCTTCTTTGCAGCTGAATTCTTTTTTTTCCCCAGACAGGGTCTTTTGGTCTGTCACTCAGGCAGGAGTGCAGTGGTGTTAGCTCGGCTCACCCTAGCCATGACTTCCGGGGCTCAATCTATCCTACCCCCCTACCCCAGCCTCTCCTCTCTGTAGCTGAGACTATAGGCACACACCATTACGCCCAGCTAAATTTTGTTACTGTTTTTTGAAAAAACAAGGGCTCTTAAAAAGGTTGCTGGCTAGGCACGGTGGCTCACACTTGTAATCCCAGCACTTTGAGAGGCTGAGGCGGGCGGATCACAAGCTTAGGGGTTCGAGACCAGGCTGGCCAACACAGTGAACCCTTGTCTCTACTAAAAATACAAAAAATTGGCTGGGCCTGGTGGTGGGCACCTGTAATCCCAGCTCCTCAGGAGGTTGAGGCAGGAGAATTGCTTGAACCTGGGAGGCAGAGGTTACAGTGAGCTGAGATTGAGCCATTGCACTCCAGCCTGGGTGACACAGCTAGATTCCATCTCAAAATCAAAATACAAAACAAAAAAGAAAAAAATGTTGCCCAGGCTCTTGTGGAATTCCTGGGCTTAAGCAATCACCCTGCCTCGGCCTCCAAAATTGCTGGTGTAGATTACAGGTGTGAGTCACTGCAGCCAGCCAAGAGCCTTAATTTTTTCTTTTGAGAGGGAGTCTCCTGTGTCGCCCAGGCTGGAGTGAGTGCTGTGGTGAGATCTCAGCTCACTGCAACCTCTCCCTCCCGGTTTCAAGCCATTCTCCTGCCTCAGCCTCCTGAGTAGTGGGGGATTACAAGCTTGAGCCACCACACCCAGCTAATTTTTGTATTTTTGGTAGAGAGTGGGTGGGGTTTCACCATGTTGGCCAGGCTGGTCTGGAACTCCTGACCTCAGGTGATCCGCCTGCCTTGGCCTTCCAGAGTGCTGGGATTACAGGCGTGAGCCACCGCGCCTGGCCAAGACTTGATTTTTACTTTTTTTTTTTTTTTTTTTTTTAAAAGATGGAGTTTCACCGTGATGGCCAGGCTGGTCTTAAACTCCTGACCTCAGGTGATCCACCCACCTCGGCCTCCCAAAGTGGTAGGATTACAGGCGTGAGCCACCGCACCCAGCCCAAGACTTGATTTTTTAAAAAGTCTTCGCTCATTGGGAGTATTTAGGTTGGAGAGCAACCAGAAAGTCTCTTATCACCGACCCATTTCACAGATGGGAACACTGAAACCCAGAGGGGATATAATCTTCGCTAGCGTCTGCAGCCCCAGCTCTCACCCTGGTTAACTGCACAGGGAAGCACATTATCCAAGAATGTGAAGAAACAAGAAAAAGGAACATACAGGGTAGAAATAAACTGACTGTGAGAAAGAGGTGCACATCCCTGGGAAGCAAATGTCTGCAATTAGGAGCTCACCACACAGGTTCCATTGCTGGGGGCACCTTCCCCGTCAGACCGGGAGCTCCTCCAGGCAGGGCATGATCAGCCACAGTCTCTGACGTGAGAGAGCTTAGTTGCTGGCATGCAGGAAGCTTGTCACGTGAATGGATGAGTGAGTTAACAACCCCTGATGAGGCAGACCTGGGGGAGAATCTATGAGTCAGAAGATGGTTGTATCAGGTAGCTGGGTGAATGATGGCTCACACTGATTGGGCATTGACTATTTGCTAAGCAGCGTGCCACGTTCTTAGTGAGCATCCTATCCTTCATTTCTTTTTCTTTTTTTTAATAGAGATGGGGTTTCACCATGTTGGCCAGACTGGTCTCGAACTCCTGACCTCGTGATCCGCCCACCTTGGCCTCCCAAAGTGTAGGGACTACAGGCGTGAGCCACCGCGCCTGGCTTCTTTTCCTTTTTTGAGACAGAGTCTCACTCTGTTGCCCAGGCTAGAATGCAGCGGCACAATCTCGGCTCAATACAGTCTCTGCCTCTTGGGCTCAAGTGATTCTCCTGCCTCAGCCTCCCAAATAGCTGGGATTTCAGGTGCATGCCACCATGCCTGGCTAATTTTTGTATTTTTAGTAGAGGTGGGGCTTTGTTATATTGGCTAGGCTGGTCTTGAACTCCTGACCTCAGGAGATCTGCCCACTTTGGCCTCCCAAAGTGCTGGGATTACAGGAGTGAGCCACTGCACCGAGCCAATTTTGTTTTCTTTTCTTTTTTCTTTTTTTTGAGATAGAGTCTGGCTCTGTTGCCCAGGCTGGTCGGCTCACTGCAACCTCTGCTTCCCGGGTTCAAGTGATTCTCCTGCCTCAGCCTCCCAAGTAGCTGGGATTACAGGCGCGCCACCATGCCTAGCTAATTTTTTGGATTTTTAGTAGAGACGGGAGTTTCAACATGTTAGTCAGGCTAGTCTCAAACTCCTGACCTCGTGATCTGCCTGCCTCAGCCTCCCAAAGTGTTGGGATTACAGGCATGAGCCACCGCGCCCCGCCAGCCAATTTTTATGTTTTAAAAACTCCCTAAAAAAAAAAAAAAAAGAAATTCCCTGCAACGTGCATGAAAAAAATAAAAACCTGAATTTTTGAAACCAGACGTATTTAATCACATATAGCCACTAATTTATTAAAAAGGAAGATAGGGCGGGCGCGGTGACTCATGCCTGTAATCCCAGCACTTTGGGAGGCCTAGATTGGCGGATCACGAGGTCAGGAGTTCCAGACCAGCCAGACTAACATGGTGAAATCACGTCGCTACTAAAAATACAAAAATTAGCCGGGCATGGTGTCGCGCCCCTGTAATCCCAGCTACTCAGGAGGCTGAGGCAGAAGAATCGCTTGAACCTGGGAGGCGGAGGTTGCAGTGAGCCGGGATCACACCACTGCACTGTAGCCTGGGCGACAGGGAGAGACAGCATCTTAAAAAAAAAAAAAAAAAAAAAAAAAAAGGAAGATATAAGAAAAACCAGGGGAATGCTGGATCCCGTATTCTCCCTCCTGGAAATTCACTGTGCTGCATCCTAGCGCTGAAGGCGTGAAGGACGTACCATCCCCAAATCTGCTGAATGCGTAGCCTATTTCAAGCTGAAAACATTGGGGAAATTGTAGTTTCAGAAGTGCTTAGCTGACTTGCCTCTTCCTGCAGGCGGCAAGCCAGAAATTCTTCTGGGAGGGGCACCCCCTATACCCCGGAAGAGATAACAGCCCCTATCACCAGAGACTGAGAACTCAGGGCTTCGATGGTCCTGAACAAAGATGCTAATGAGATAGCCCTCAGCTTCCACTGGGTTTACCTACCCCCACGCATCTCCTGGCAACTCCCCTAGAAATCTATCCCCTTTGTATAAAAGCATCTGGCTGGGCATGTGGCTCATGCCTGTAATCCCAGTGGTTCTGTGAAGAGGTGTGTGAACCAGAGAATTCCATCTTGAATAGGAGCTGGGTAAAGTGAGGCTGAGACCTACTGGGCTGCATTTCCAGATGGTTAAGGCATTTTAAGTCACAGGATGAGATAGGAGGTCAGCACAAGATAGGGGTCATAAAGACCTTGCTGATAAAGCAGGTTGCAATAAAGAAGCCGGCCAAATCCCACCAAAACGAAGATAGTCACGAGTGTGACCTCTGGTCATCCTCACTGCTACACTCCTGCCAGCGCCATGACAGGTTACAGATACCATGGCCACGTCAGGAAGTTACTCTGTATGGTTTAAAGAGGGGGAGGCAGGAATAATCCACTTCTTTTTTTTTTTTTTTAGCATACCATCAATAAATAATCACAAAAATGGGCAACCAGGCTGGGTGGGTGCCTCACACCTGTAATCCCAGCACTTTGGGAGGCTGAGGCAGGCAGATCATGAGCTCAGGAGTTCAAGACCAGCCTGGCCAACATAGTGAAACCCCATCTCTCCTAAAAATACAAAAATTAGCTGGGCATGGTGGCGTGTACCTGTAGTCCCAGCTACTCAGGAGGCTGAGGCAGGGGAATTGCTTGAACCCAGGAGGCGGACATTGCAGTGAGCTGAGATTGGGCCACTGCTCTCCAGCCTGGACGACAGAGCGAGACTCCGTCTCAAAAACAGTAACAACAATACAAAAACAAAAAAATTAGCCGGGCGTCGTGGCGGGCATCTGTAGTCCCAGCTACTTGGGAGGCTGAGGCAGGAGAATCGCTTGAACCCTGGGCGGCAGAGGTTTCAGTGAGCCGAGATCGCCCCATTCCACTCCAGCCTGGGTGACTCCGTCTCAAATAAATAAAAATAAAAAACAAAGCACTTTATTTTGGTTTCTTCTTCACTCTCTCGTGAAGATCCCCATGTGATGTATTATACATGAAAAACTAATAACGTGTGTATCCTTTTCCATTGTTAAGCTGCCTCCTGTAAATCTGGTTTCTAGATCCAGCCAAAGAGCCCACATAAATGACAAACGAGGGTTTGGAGGTGACCTCTCACTCCCTTACAGTGTCCTAGGGGGTATGAGGAGGGGAAAAGAAAAGAAAAAAATGAAACCCATATGATTCTGCATTTCCAAATCCCTCCCAAGTAGCTGGGACCACAAGCTCAGGTCACCTAACTCACCCAACTCCTTCCAGAAGCACTTTAAAATTTTTTTTTTTTTATTTTTTATCTTTTTGCATTTTTAAATTTTTAAAAATGTTTTGAGACGGAATCTGACTCTCTGGCCCAGGCTGGAGTGCAATGGCAAGATCTTGGCCCACTGAAACCTCTGCCTCCCATGTTCAAGTGATTCTTCCACCTCAGCCTCCCGAGTAGCTGGGATTACAGGCACCCGCCATCATACCTGGCTAATTTTTATATTTTTGTAGAGATGGGGTTTCACCATGTTGGCCAGGCTGGTCTTGAACTCCTGACCTTGTGATCCACCCTTCTCGGCCTCCCAAAGTGCTGGGATTACAGGCGTGAGCCACTGTGCCATTCCCAGGAACATTTTTATTTTCATCTTCCTGGAAGGCCATTCCACATCCTACAGACATCAGCTTGGGAGAAATAGGTTCATGGAACCTAGGGTCATCTGGTCCCTTTGGGGCCAGGACATGAAGATGTTTTAGGGTCACTAATATCAAAATGTTAACATTGACGCAGCTGTGACAAGTGTTTTATTGGCCCTATTTTAGAAAAGGAGAAAATGAAGCTTAAAGAGAATCTTTTTTTTTTTTTTTTTTTTTTTTTGATATGGAGTCTTGCTCTGTTGCTCAGGCTGGAGTGCAGTGCGACCACCTTGGCTCACTGCAACCTCTGCCTCCCGGGTTCAAGCGAGTCTCCTGCCTCAGCCTCCCAAGTAGCTGGGATTACAAGCGGCTGCCCCGACGCCCAGGTAATTTTTTTGTATTTTTAGTAGAGATGGGGTTTTACTGTGTTGTTTAGCCTGGTCTTGAACTCCTGACCTCAGGGGATCTGCCCACCTCGGCAGTAATCCCAAAGTGCTGGGATTACAGGCGTGAGCCACCACTCCCGGCCGAGAGAGCTCTTAAAGTGGGGGGGGGGGGGGGGGGGGGTCCTCTCACTGACAACTGGTGGAGTCCGAGTTTGAACCCAGGACTCTGGCACTGAACGCCTTCTCATCTACCACGCGGTAGAGCTCAGGCAACGCTGGAGTTTTTCATTCCTGCCCCCTACTGGCCAGAGGAGGAAATGCTTGCCGGAGCGGAGCACCAGCTGTGCCTGAGAGGGGCCTCGCTTGATGCGCCCTCTGGTGGCCGCGATGGAAAAGCGCATCTTGAGCTACTGTTAATTGAGTTTTGGAAGCTTGTAATGTAGATTGCATTTTGAAGTTCAGTTAGTATTTAGGTCCAATCTGGTTTACTGACCTGCGTCTATTATACCTATTGCATACACACTCGCTGTTACTGGAGTCTAACATCTTCCCTAGCACACAAAGTCTATTTGAGTTCTCGCATATACTGGCCGTGTTTAATATAAATATTTAAATTATATGTATGAACTTACAGTTAAAAATATTATATCTTGGGAGTTTCAATTTGCATTTCTCTTACGGACTAAGATTTAAATATATTTAGGATTTCAAATGTTTGAAAGCTATTTAATGCCGGGCGTGGTGGCTCACACCTGTAATCCTAGCACTTTGGGAGGCTGAGGCGGGCGGATCACCTGAGGTCAGGAGTTCAAGACCAGCCTGACCAAAATGGTGAAACCCCGTCTTTTAAAAAAAAAAAAAAGAAAGAAAGCTATTTATATTTCTTTTGTTGCTTTTGGTGATTTTTCTGTTAGATTGTTGGCATTTTATCAATTTGTAGCTGTTTATATAAAGAAAAGCTCCCTGTAAAATAATTATTTTTATTAAAAAAAATTTTTTTTGAGGCAGGGTCTCACTGTTGCCCAGGCTGGATTGCAGTGGTGTGATCTCAGTTCACTGCAACTTCCACATCTTGGATACAAACTACTCTGGTGCCTCAGCCTCCCAAGTAGCTGGGACTTCAGGTTCACGCCACCACGCCAGGCTAATTTTTTTTTTCTTTTTTTTCTCTAACATGGATCACAGGAAACAAACCTAATTTTTATATTTTTAGTTGAGATGGGATTTTACCATTGTAGGCATCCTGGTCTTGAACTGCTAACCTCAGGTGATTCGCCTCCCAAAGTGCTGGGATTCCAGGGGTGAGCCACTGTGCCCGCCTATTTATTTGTTTTTTATTTTTATTATTTATTTATTTGTTTGTTTTTTTAAGACAGGGTCTCACTTGTTGCCCAGGCTGGTCTCAAATTCATGGGCTCAGACGATCTTCCCTCCTCAGTCTCCCAAAGTACAGGCGTTAGCTACCGCTCCTGTTCAAATTAATTTAAAAAACAAAGCGCAAACGAATTCAGAGTCCTTGTGATGTCAACTTCCAAAATGTCCACAGCGCAAATGCTTGGCTGCGACCCACTGCCTTTCCTTTGGTGGCCACCACGTTTTTCCACCCTCTGGTGGAGAATTTGACCTAAATCTAAATTGAACTTCAAAATGGAATCTAAATTCCAAGCTTCCAAAACTCGATAAATAGCAGTAGCTCGTGATGCACTTTTCTTTTTTATTTATTTACTTATTTTTTAAAGACAGGGTTTCACCATATTGGTCAGGCTAGTCTTGAACTCGTGACCTCAGGTGATCCGCCCGCCTCAGCCTCCCAAAGTGCTAGGATTACAGGTGTGAGCCACCGCGCCCGGCCATGACGCGCTTTTCCATGGGAGCCACTAGAGGGCACAATGCTGCCAGTAACCAGCATCTCAAGCATCCTTTTTTTTTTTTTTTTTTTTTTTTGAGACCGAGTCTTTCCCCTCTGTGGCCCAGCCTGGAGTGCAATGGCATGATCCCGACTCACTGCCACCTCCGCCTCTCGGGTTCAAGCAGTTCTCCTGCCTCAGTCTCCCGAGTAGCTGGGATTACAGGTGTCTGCCACCATGCCCGGCTAATTATTGTATTTTTACTAGAGACATAGGTTCACCATGTTGGCCAGCCTGGTCTTGAACTCTGGACCTCAAGTGATCCGCCTGCCTTGGCCTCCCAAAGTGCTGGGATCACAGGCACTTTGCACTGTGGTCAGCCTATGGTTTTATTTTTTGAGATAGGGTCTCACTTTGTTGCCCAGGTAGGAGTTCAGTCATAGCTCACTGCAGCTTTCAACTCCTGGGCTCAAGCGATCCTCCCACCCAAGCTTCTCAAAGTGCTGGAATTACAGGCGTGAGCTACTGTGCGCGGCTGAAGCTTAAAGACTTCTTTGGGGCCTGGCATGATGGCTACCACCTGTAATCCCAGTGCTCCAGGAGGCTGAGGTGGGAGGATCGCTTGAGCCCAGTTGTTGAAGACTGCAGTGAGCTATGATTGTGCCACTGCCCTCCAGCCTGTACAACATAGCAAAACCTTGTAATTAGCCAGGGGTGGTGGCACATGCCTGGGATTTCTGGGAAGGTTGAGGCAGAAGAGTCACTTGAACCTGGGCAACAGAGGTGGCAGTGAGCCGAGATGGCGCCATTGCACTCCAGGTTGGATGACAAAGGGAGACTGTCTCAATCACAGCAACAACAACAAAAATGATAAATTGTGGAGATGTGAGAAGACAAAGGGGCTTGGGCTACAGGAAGTGGGTAGGAAACCGTGGGGGAACCCGTGGAAGATAAGGGTTAAGTTAGCAGAGTTGTTTAGCATATGGACTCCTCGCCTCTGCTGATGGGAACATGCTTCTTTTCCTGTCGCAGGAAGGGCATTTTTCTCATAAGAAATTTTACGATCTACTTTTACGTGGGAAGGGGGAAGTCAGATGCATCTGTTTTTTCTCAAGGAAGCCCTGGTCAAAATAATCCATAGGCTGACGCGATGGACTTTGGGGTGACATGCCCTGAGCCCTTTCTTTTTTCTTTTTCTTTTTTTCTTTTTGTTTGAGACAGAGTCCTGCTCTGTCACCCAGACTGGAATGCAGTGGCCCAATCTCGGCTCACTGCAACCTCCACCTCCCAGGTTGAAGTGATTATCCTGCCTCAGCCCGATGAGGAACTGGGATTACAGGCGACTGCCACGGTGCCCAGCGAATTTTTTGGTGATTTTTAGTGGAGATGGGGTTTCACCATCTTGGCCAGGCTGGTTTTGAACTCTTGACCTTGTGATCTACCGGCCTCAGCCTCCCAAAATGCTGGGATTACAAGCATGAGCCACCACGCCCAGCCTGAACCTTTTCAGTATATACTAGCCCCTTGCTGACTGACAGTTGAGAAATCACCATTCTCTCCCTGGAGTGTTTGTTGCTAGAGAATCCATCCAGTCAACTATGGTCTCCCAAACTCCTGGCATTACAGCACTTTGGGAAGCCAGGGCAGATGGATCACTTGAGCCCAGGAATTCGAGACCAGCCTGGGCAACGTAGGGAGACCATCCATTTCTACAAAAAGTACAAAAATTAGCCAGAATTAACTTAAGCATATCCCAAGAGTGACAGTAAAAACAAAAATTAGCCAGAGGTGGTGGCATGTGTGCCTGCAATCTCAGCTACTCAGTAGGCTGAGGTGGGCGATCACTTGAGGTGGAGGTTGCAGTGAGCCAAGATTGTGCCACTGCACTCCAGCCTGGGGACAGAGCGAGACTCCCTCTCAAAAAAAAAAGAAAAGCAAGCATGTTCCGGGTTTCATTCGGTTCTCTCCTCGCCCCAGCTGTGGGTCTCAGTAGCTCTGGTGATGGGGGAGGAGCGGCAGCCGCCAGGCAGCACAGCTTCACGGAGGCTCTCCCCACCGTCAGGATGCCCCAGAGGAAGGTCAGCTCCACAAGGGGCCGCCAAAGAAGAGCCCAGTGGGAGGTAGGCACGGTGGCTGTCGCCTGTAATCCCAACTCTTTGGGGGGCTGAGGCAGGCGAATCACTGGAGGTCAGGAGTTTGAGACCAGCCTGGCCAACATGGAGAAACCCCCGACTTCACTAACAATACATAAATAAGCCAGGTGTGGTGGCGGATGTCTGTAATCCCAGCTACTCGGGAGGCTGAGGCAGGAGAATCGCTTGAACCTGGGAGGCAGAGGTTGCAGTGAGCTGAGATCCCACCATTGCACTCCAGCCTGGCGACAGAGCAAGACTCCGTCCCTCCAAAAATTAAAAAATAAAAAATAAATCATATGACTCGATCAAGACAGTTCCAAGAGGGCAAAAAAAAAAAAAAAAAAAAAAAAGAAATTAAGTGTGCATTTATGATGTGGTAATACACCCTACACTTCAGCTTCATTTACCCAACTCAAACCCCATGCCCTCCACCTCTGTGCTCTTGCTAACCAGTGCACATCCCATCTGCAAGGGACATTGAGGTCCCCTTCAACTCCACCTCAACACAAGTGGCGTCCTATAAACCAGTGCAGGCATAACTTCCATGGCGTGAAACGCGTTGAGTGCTGGAGGAAGAGGCGTCTCTCACTACAGTGACAGAAGAGCTGCCGTGCACCCCAACTGTTACAAGGGAGCCCCTCCTAGGGTCCTCGAGGTTTTTGTGAAAATGCCTCTGGTTCTGTCCCATGCAACATTTATCACCATGGCTGAGATTCATCTTGTCTACAATAGTTGGATTCTTATATTAGACACAGCCCGCATTTCACATCTTACCAAGCAACTGGCATTTAGATGTGAGGTTCTGCCCGGTGGAACGGTCACTGGGATGGTGGAATAGCATAACCAATGCAGCTGCAGTCAGAAGAACCCACTGGGGTTGGCATTAGTGGGTGAGGGCTGGGTCCACTACACCCTTCCTGCAGAGAAAGCAGGTCTATTGCAAGAAATGACGGCAAGGTGTTGGGGGAGGAAAAATTAAAGACACAAATGAGTAAGAACAAAAGGAATTTTATTCATAATGACATCCACTGGGATTACAAGACACACTGGGCAGACGTGGAAGGTCACTTAGTCTCTTAGTGAAGGAAGCAGGGTTTGGATATGTTCAAGTAAATTGATGGGGGTCCAGTGTTTGGAATGACCAACCCACATGAGGTCTCTGGAACCAGACATGCCAGGTGCCACATAATCTGTGTTTTTAAAGAGATGGGATTTGCTGTGTTCGCCCAGGCTGGCCAACATATGCTCACAGGAAGAATAATTCCTACACATGGTGCTTGCTTCGGCAGCACATATAAAACTAAACAGAATGGGCCAGGCGCGGTGGCTCACGCCTGTAATCCCAGCACTTTGGGAGGCAAGAGACGCAGATCACTTGAGGTCTGGAGTTCAAGACCAGCCTAGCTAACATGGTGAAACCCCGTCTCTGATAAAAATATAAAAATAAGCCAGGTGTGGTGGCACTGTAATCCCAGCTACTAGGAAGGCTGAGGTGAAACAATTGCTTGAACTTGGGAGGAGGTGGCTGCAGTGAGCTGATATCACACCATTGCACTCCAGCATGGGTATCACCACAAGACTCTCGGTTGAGAAGAAAAAAAGAGGACCTCTTGAGCCCAAGAGATCTAGGTTGGAAGTGCCACCCCACTCCAGCCTAAGAAACAAAGACTCTGCCTTGGAAAAAAGCAAAGCAAAAACAGAACCCAGAAACCATCCACGTCTGATCATAAGCACGCTCTGCAAATGGATTACCAAGATCAGCATCAACTTCGTCGCTGCTTTTCTCAAACGGAAACCATCTAAACGGAAGTGCATTCTGTTTTTTTCGGACACCAGAAAGCACTTCCCTCTAGAGGGTCACAGCATGAGATCTTCTTGCTCCAGCACTGTGGGTTTGAAAAATTTATTTATTTTATTTATTATTATTACGTTTTCAGAGACGGTGTCTCACTATGCTGCCCAGGCTGGAGTGCAGTGGCTATTCACAGGTGCAATCCCACTACTGATCAGCATGGGAGTTTTGACCTGCTCTGTATCTGACCTGAGCCGGTTCACCCCTCCTTAGGCAACCTGGTGGTCCCCCGCTCCTGGGAGGTCACCATATTGAGGCTGAACTTAGTGTGGACACCTGATCGGCATAGCGACCACAGCCCAGAACTCCTGGGCTCAAGCGATCCTCCCACCTCAGCCTCCCGAGTAGCTGGGACTATAGGCATGTGCCACCATGCCTGGCCACTGTGGGTTTTTTGTTGAAATTTTCCTTGAGCAGGTTAAAATGGACACAAATATATGTATATGTGTGTGTGTGTGTGTGTGTGTGTGTGTGTGTGTGTGTGTGTGTGTATTTATTTATTTATTTATTTTGAGATGAGTCTTGCTCTGTCCCAGGCTGTGGTGCAGTGGTGTGATCTCGGCTCACTGCAACCTCCGCCTCCTGAGTTGAAGCAATTCTTTTTTCTCAGCCTCCCAAGTAGCTGGGACTACAGGTGTGTGCTACCACACCCAGCTAATTTATTTATTTATTTATTTAGTAGAGACAGGTTTTCACCATGTTAGCCAGGATGGTCTCGATCTCCTGACCTTGTGATCCTCCTGCCTCGGCCTCCCAATATGCTGGGATTACAGGCGTGAGCCACCATGCCCGGCCATAAAGATGCATTTATTGGCCCTGTTTGCTTGTATTCTGGAATCCAGGACATAAATCCTTAAAAGGACCATCTCCAGTTCCTTGCTTCAAAGGCTCAGCAGATTAGCCTTGTTCATGAAGGGGCAATCCTCCTGAGTTTTGTCCACAAAGAGAAAAAGCAATGTCTACTAGATATACTTGGTGTGTGTGTGTGTGTGTGTGTGTGTGTGTGTGTATGTGTGTATGTGTGTGTGTGTGTGTGTGTGTATTTTTTTTTTTTTTTGCTCCTGACATACTTGACATTTAACCAAGAGAATTGGGCAGGATTTCTAGAGAACAGCAATGGATGTTGAGCCAGGTGTTCACTGAGTGCCAGCACAGGGACACACAGTCCCGATGGCAGCATCCACAATGGAATCTAAGATGTCGAAGGCTGTACACAGTCGTTCACACATTCTCCAGGATAGACCACAGGCTAAGCAGTGAAAACTCCTCAATAAAACTTGAACAGAAGGCTGGGTGCGCTGACTCATCACTGTTAATTCCAGCAATTTGGGAGGCCAAGGCGGTGGATCACCTGAGGTCAGGAGTTTGAGACCAGCCTGGGAAACATGGTGAAACCTCATCTGTAAAAATATAGAAGGTAGTCAGGTGTGGTGGTGCATGTCTGCAGACAGCTATTCAGGAGGCTGAGGTGGGAGGTGGAGGTTGCAGTGAGCAGAGATCGCACTACCACACTCAGCCTGCACAACAGGGCCAGACCTTGTCGCAAAAAGACCCCAAGAAAGCACACAAGCAAAAATAACCCCAAAGTGATATGAGTATTCTCTGTGTGCAGAAGAGTATTTTGTGTTATATAATTGTTATATATGATAAGATTATATGATCAAATATACATCATTTATTTTTGAGACCCTGTCTCAAATAAAAGAAAGCTCCATATATTGTATGCTCACATGAAGAATAATTCCTACACGTAAGTGCTTTCTTCTGCAGCACACATGAAAATACATGGAATGACAGAGATTGCTATGGCCCCTGCACTAAGGTGACCCTCACATTCCTGATGAATCCCATATTGAAAATTAGGGGCCGGGGGTGGTAGCTCAAGCCTGTAATCCAAGCACTCTGGAGGCCAAGGCGGGCGGATCACCTGAGGTTGGGAGTTCAAGACCAGCCTGACCAACATGGTGAAACCCTGTCTTTAAAAAAAAAAAAAAAAAAGAAAATTAGGACAAGGAGCCGGGCACAGTGGCTCATGCCTGTCATTCCAGCACCCAAGGTGGATGGATCACCTAAGGTCAAGAGTTCAAGACCAGCCTGGTAAACACAGTAAAACCACTCTTTACAGACCTGGTGAGGTGGCTCACGCCTGTAATCCCAGCACTTTGGGAGACCGAGGCAGGTGGATCCCAAGGTCAGGAGTTCGAGACCAGCCTGGCTAACATGGTGAAAGCCCGACTCTACTACAAATACAAAGTAAGCCGGGCATGGTGGCGTGCGCCTGTAATCCCAGCTACTTGGGAGGCTGAGGCAGTAGAACTGCTTGAACCCAGGAGGCAGAGGTTGCAGTGAGCCGAGACTCCATCTCAACAACAACAACAAAACCAGTCTTTACTAAAAACACAAAAATTAGCTGGGCGTGGTGGTGGTGCCTGTAATCCCAGCTACTCAGGATGAAAGGTCTGATCAGTGCATGGTATGGCCTGGAAATCAAAGGACCCTCCCACCCTGGTTCTGCAGTAGCTGGGGCTGTGTGCCCACAATGCCTGTCCTTGTCAACTATCTTTTAAATGGGTCGTCAGGACAAGGTGGCTCACACCTGTGGGATCCCCTGAGCTCAGCAGTTGAGACCTTCCTGGGCAAGAGAGACCCCATCTCTATCAAAAATTGAAAACTTAGCCAAGTGTGGTGGCACGCCCTATGTTGTCCCAATACCTGGAGGGCTGAATCAAGAGGACCACTCGAGACCAGCATAGTCAACATGGTGAAACCCTGTCCCTGCTGTAAGCACAACAATTAGCCGGGCATGGTGCCACTTACCTGTAATCCCAGCTATGCGGGGACGCTGAGGTGAAAGAATCACTTGAACCCGGGAAGGGGAGGCTGCCGTGAGCCAATATCGCACCATTGCACTCCAGCCTGGGTGTCACCACCAGATTCTCTCTCAAGAAAGAAAAACAAAAGGACCTGTTGAACATAAAAGATCGAGGTTGGAAGTGTCACCACACTCCAGCCTGGGCAACAAAGACCCTGTCTTAGAAAAAAAGCAAAGCAAAAACAGAACCCGACATCATCCAAGTGTGATTATAAGCACACTCTGCAAATGTCTCACCGAGATCAGCATCCGCTTCCACCTTGCTTTTCTCACACAGTTACCTCCTAAAGGGGGGCGCGTTCGATGTTTTTCTTTTAGACAACAGAACGCACCACCCTTTAGAGGGTCACAGCATGACATCTTCTTGCTCCAGGACCGTGGGCTTTTTGTGAAATTTTCCTTGACCAGGTGAAAATGGACACACAAAAAAGATGCATTTATGGGCCCTGTTTGCCTGTTTCTGGAATCCAGAATATAAAGCCCTGAAAGGACCATCTCTAGTTCCTTGCCTCAAAGGCTCAGCAGGTTAGCCTTGTTCATGAAGGAGCAATCTTCCTGAGAGGCCGAGGCAGGAGAATCGCTTGAACCTGGGAGGCGGAGGTTGTGGTGAGCCCAGAGTGCATCACTGCACTCCAGCTGGGACAACAGAGAGAGACTCTGGCTGAAAAAAAAAAAAAAAAAAAAAAAGACCATCTCTAGTTCCTTGCTTCAAAGGCTCAGCAGGCTAGCCTTGTTCGTCAAAGGGCAATTCTTCTGAGTTATGTTTCCAAAGAGAAAAAGCAATGCCCACTAGACATACCTTATCTTTCGCCAAGAGAATTCGGCAGGATTTCTAGAGAATAGCAATTGATATTGAGCCAAGCGTTCACTTGAGTTTCAGTACAGGGACACACAGTCCTGATGGGAGCATCCAAAATGGAATCTAAGATGTTGAAGAATATATACTATCGCACAGACAAACACACTCCGGGACAGGCTATGTTGTGAAAGCTCCTGAATAAAATTTGAGCTGAAATGCACAAGTACGGGTGGAGCGCGGTGGCTCACACCACTGAACCCAGCACTTTAGAAGGCCAATGTGGGAGAATCACTTAAGCTCACAAGTTCAAGACCAGAATGGGCAACATGGTAAAACCTTGTGTGTACAAAAATACTGTAGTTAGCAGGGTGTGGTGGTGCGCGCCTGTAGACAGCGACCCAGAAGGCTGAGGTGGCAGGTGGAGGTTGCAGCGAGCCGAGATGGCAACACTGCACTCCAGCCTGGGCGACAGAGCCAGACCTGGTCTCAAAACAGAAGGAAACCACACAAACTAACAAATAAAAAAATACCCAAAGTGGTATAAAAGTATCACAAGGCGGGTGGATCCCAAGGTCAGGAGTTCGAGACCAGCCTGGCTAACATGGTGAAAGCCCGACTCTACTACAAATACAAAGTAAGCCGGGCATGGTGGCGTGCGCCTGTAATCCCAGCTACTTGGGAGGCTGAGGCAGTAGAACTGCTTGAACCCAGGAGGCAGAGGTTGCAGTGAGCCGAGACTCCATCTCAACAACAACAACAAAACCAGTCTTTACTAAAAACACAAAAATTAGCTGGCCATGGTGGTGGTGCCTGTAATCCCAGCTACTCAGGATGAAAGGTCTGATCAGTGCATGGTATGGCCTGGAAATCAAAGGACCCTCCCACCCTGGTTCTGCAGTAGCTGGGGCTGTGTGCCCACAATGCCTGTCCTTGTCAACTATCTTTTAAATGGATCGTCAGGACAAGGTGGCTCACACCTGTGGGATCCCCTGAGCTCAGCAGTTGAGACCTTCCTGGGCAGAGAGACCCCATCTCTATCAAAAACTGAAAACTTAGCCAAGTGTGGTGGCATGCCCTATGTCGTCCCAATACCTGGAGGGCTGAATCAAGAGGACCACTCGAGACCAGCATAGTCAACATGGCGAAACCCTGTCTCTGCTGAAAGCACAACAATTAGCCGGGCATGGTGCCACTTACCTGTAATCCCAGCTATGCGGGACGCTGAGGTGAAAGAATCATTTGAACCCGGGAAGGGGAGGCTGCCGTGAGCCGATATCACACCACTGCACTCCGGACTGGGTGTCACCACCAGATTCTTGCTCAAGAAGAAAAACAAAAGGACCTGTTTGAACACAAAAGATCGAGGTTGGAAGTGTCACCACACTCCAGCCTGGGCAACAAAGACCCTGTCTTAGAAAAAAAAGCAAAGCAAAAACAGAACCCGACATCATGCACGTCTGATTATAAGCACACTCTGCAAATGTCTCACCAAGATCAGCATCCGCTTCCACCTTGCTTTTCTCACACAGTTACCCCCTAAAGGGGGGCGCGTTCGATGTTTTCCTTTTAGACAACAGAACGCACCACCCTTTACAGGGTCACAGCATGACATCTTCTTGCTCCAGGACCGTGGGCTTTTTGTGAAATTTTCCTTGACCAGGTGAAAATGGACACACAAAAAAGATGCATTTATGGGCCCTGTTTGCCTGTTTCTGGAATCCAGAATATAAAGCCCTGAAAGGACCATCTCTAGTTCCTTGCTTCAAAGGCTCAGCAGGTTAGCCTTGTTCATGAAGGAGCAATCTTCCTGAGAGGCTGAGGCAGGAGAATCGCTTGAACCTGGGAGGCGGAGGTTGTGGTGAGCCGAGAGTGCAGCCCTGCGCTCCAGCTGGGGCAACAGAGAGACTCTGGCTTAAAGAAAAAAAAAAAAAAGACCATCTCTAGTTCCTTGCTTCAAAGGCTAATCTTGTTCACCAAACGGCAATTCTCCTGAGTTGTTTCCAAAGAGAAAAAACAATGCCCACTAGACATACCTTATCTTTCACCAAGAGAATTGGGCAGGATTTCTAGAGAACAGCAATGGATATTGAGCCACGTGTTCACTTGAGTTCCAGTACAGAGACACACAGTCCAGATGGAAGCCTCCAAAATGGAATCTAAGATGTTGAAGAATGTACACAGCTGTACACACATTCTTCAGGATAGACCATATGCTAGGCACTGAAAGCTCCTCAATAAAATTTGGACAGAAGGCCAGGTGCGGTGGCTCATGATTGTAATTTCAGCACTTCGGTGGGCCGAGGTGGGCAGATCACCAGAGATCAGCAGTTTGAGATCAGCCTGGCCAAGATGGTAAAACCCAATCTCTACTAAAAATACAAAAATTAAACTGGTGTGGTGGCACATGCCTGTAAACCCAGCTACTCAAGAGGCTGAGGCAGAAGAATCGCTTGAACCTGGGAGGCGAAGGTTGCAGTGAGCCAAGATCATGCCACTTGAACTCCAGCCTGGGAGACAGAGGGAGACTCTATCTCCAAAAAAAGAACAGAAATACACAAGTATGAACAGGGTGCAGCTCACACATCTACTCCCTGCACTTTAGGAGGCTGAGGCTGGAGGATCACTTGAGCTCAGGTGTTTGAGACCAGCCTGGGCAAAATGGTGAAACCTCATCTGTACATAAAACACAAAAGTTCGCCAGGTGTGGTGGTGCATGCCTGTAGACAGCTACTTAGAAGGCTGAGGTGAAAGGTGGAGACTGCAGTGAGCCGAGATTGCACCATCACACTCCAGCCTGGGCAACACAGTCCTTATCTTAGAAAACAAAAACAAAAACAAAACAGAACCTCAACATCATCCAAGTCTGACTGGAAGCACGCTCCGCAAATGTATTACCAACATCAGCAACAATGCAACGTTGCTCTTCTCAAACAGCAACTCTCTAAAGGAAGACACATTCATTTCTTTCGGACAATAGAAAGTGCTTTCCTTTGGAGCGTCACAGCATGAGATCTTACTCCATCACTATGGGTCTTCTGTTGAAGTTTTCTTTGATCAGGTTAAAATGGACACAAAAATAAAGACACATTCATTGGCCCTGTTTGCATGTTTTCTGGAACCCAGAACATAAATCTTTAAAAGGACCATCTCCAGTTCCTTGCTTCAAAGGCTCAGCAGGTTAGCCTTGTTCATCAAGGGGCAATTCTCCTGAGTTATGTCTCCAAAGAGAAAAGACAATGCCTACTAGACATACCTTATCTTTTTATTTTATTTTATATATATATTTTTAATTGCATTTTAGGTTTTGGGGTACATGTGAAGAACATGCAAGATTGTTGCATAGGTACACACATGGCAGTGTGATTTGCTGCCTTCCTCCCCATCACCTATATCTGGCATTTCTCCCCATGCTATCTCTCCCCCAACTCCCCACTCCCCGCTGTCCCTCCCCTATTTCCCCCTGACCGATCCCAGTGTGTGATGCTCCCCTCCCTGTGTCCATTAGATATACCTTATCTTGAACCACAACAACTGGGCAGGATTTCAAGAGAACAGCCATGGATGTTGAGCCAAGTATTCACCTGAGTTCCAGCACAGGGACACACAGTCTGAATGGGAGCATCCCCAAAGGAATCTAAGATGTTGGAGAACATATATTGTCGCACACACAGACATCCTCCAAGATGGGCCACAGGCTATGCCATAAAAAGCTCCCCAACAAAATTTGAGCAGAAATACACAACTATGGTGGAGCGTGGTAGCTCACACCACGAAACCCAGCACTTTAGAAGGCCAAGGCAGGAGGATCACTTGAGCTCAGGAGTTCCAGACCAGCATGGGCAACATGGCAAAGCTTGTGTGTACAAAAAATACAAACGTTAGCTGGGTGTGGTGGCACGCGCCTGTAGACAGCGACTCAGAAGGCTGAAGTGGCAGGTAAACACTGCAGCAAACAGGGATGGCGCCCTGCACTCCAGCCCGGGCGACAGAGCCAGACCTTGCCACAAAACAAAACCAAACCACACAAACGAATAAAATAGTCCCAAAGTGATAGAAAAGTATTCTCTGTGTGAAGAAGAGGGTCTGTGGGTATATGACTATATTATACATGATAAGCATATATGATAAAATATACATCATATGTTTTTGAGACATATGATGTCTCAAACATATTCTGTCTGAAGAAAAGAATGTTCCCTATACTGTATAGTCACATGGAAAATAATTCCTACACATAAGTGCTCGGTATGGCAGCACACACAAAAGAAAAAAATTGGAGGCAGGTGGGGTGGCTCATGACTGTAATTTCAGCACTTTAGGAGGACAAGGCAGGTGATCACCTGAGATCAGGAGTTTGGGACTAACCTGGCCAACATGGTGAAACTCCATCACTGCTAAAACTACAAAAATTAGTCAAGCGTGGTGGTGTGCACCTGTAATGCCAGCTACTCAGGAGGCGGAGGCTGCAGTGAGCAGAGAACGTGCAACCGCCCTCCAGGCTGAGCCACAGAGCTATCTCAAGAAAATGAAACAGCGGGGTGACCACTTGAGCCCAAGAGATCTATGCTGGAAGCGCCACTGCACTCCAGCCTGGACAACAGATACCCTGAGTTGGGAAAAATCTAAAAAAAAATGAAAGCCCAACATCATGCAAGTCTGATTATAAGTACGTCTTTCAAATATGTTACCAAGATCAGCATCATCTTCAACGTGGCTTTTCTCAAACAGTAGCTCTCTAAAGGGAAGGCCTTTCTTTTTCTTTTTTTGGACAACAGAAAGCACTTCCCTTTGGAGGGTCACAGCATGAGATCCTCTTCCTCCAGCACTCCAGGGTTTTTGTTGGAAACTTCCTTGGACAGGTTAAAATGGACATAAAGTAAAGATGCACTCATTTGCCCTGTCTGCACGTTTTCTGGAATCCAGAACATAAACCCTTAAAAGGACCATCTCTAGTTTCTTGCTTCAAAGGCTCAGCAGGTTGGCCTTGTTCATCAAGGGGCAATTCTCCTCCTGAGTTTTGTCCCCAAAGAGAAAAAGCAATGCCCACTAGACATACCATATCTTTCACCAAGATAATTTGGCTGACTTTCTAGAGAACAGCAATGGATGCTGAGCCAAGTGTTCACCTGAGTTCCATCCAGTACAGGGACACACAGTCCCGATGGAAGCAACCAAAATGGAATGTAAGATGCTGAAGAATACGCACTGTCACGCACACAAACATCCTCCAGCATAGACCACAGTCTAGGCTGACTCAAGAGGACCACCTGACGCTAGGCGCAGTGGCTCACACGCCTGTAATCCCAGCACTTTGGAAGGCCACGGTTGGTGTATCACCTGAGGTTGTGAGTTTGAGAACAGCCTGGCCAACATGGTGAAACCAACATACTGGCCTTAGTTTAAAACAATAATAATAAAAAGCACCACCCACTCCAGCCTGGACAACAGAGACCTTGTCTTGGAATAAAACCAAACAAAAGCAAAACCCCATCATCATCCAAGTCTGATTAGAAGCATGCTCTGCAAATGTATTACCAACATCAGCACCAACTTCAACGTTGCTTTTCTCAAACAGTAGCCATCTAAAAGGAACCACTTTCTTTTCTTTCAGACAACAGAAAGTGCTTCCCTCTAGAGGGTCAAAGCCTGACATCTTCTTACTCCAGCACTGTGGACTTTATGTTGGAGTTTTCCTTGACCAGTTTAAAATGGCCACAAAAATAAAGACACATTCATTGGCCCTGTTTGCATGTTTTCTGGAACCCAGAACATAAATCCTTAAAAGGACCATCTCCAGTTCTCTGCTTCAAAGGCTCAGCAGGTTAGCCTTGTTCATCAAGGGGCAATCCTCCAGAGTTATGTTTCCAAAGAGAAAAGGCAATGCCCACTAGACATACCTTATCTTTACCCAAGAGTATTGGGCAAAATTTCCAGAGAATAGCAACGGATGTTGACCCAACCAAGTGTGCACTTGAGTGCCAGCACAGTGACACACAGTCCCGATGGGAGCATCCAAAATGGAATCTAAGACGTTGAAGAATATACATTGTCAAACACACAGACATCCTCCAGGATAGGACCCAGGCTACACTGTAAAGGCTCCTCAATACAATTTGAGGAGAAATACACAGGTCCTAGTGGGGTGCGCTGGCTCACACCACTGAACCCGGCAAGTTAGAAGGCCAAGGCGAGAAAATCACTTGAGCTCAGGAGTTCAAGACCAGCATGGCCAACGTGGTAAAAGCTGGTGTGTACAAAAAATACAAAAGTTACCTGGGTGTGGTGTTGCACGCCTGGGGACAGTGACTCAGAAGGCTGAGGTGGCAGGTGGGAGGGTGCAGTGAGCTGAGATGGCAACACTGCACTCCAGCCTGGGTGACAGAGCTAGACCTTCTCTCAGAACGAAACCAAACCACACAAACTAACAAATAAAAAAATATTCAAAGTGATATAAAAGTATTCTCTGTGTGTAGAAGGGTCTGTGGGTACAGGACTATATTACACATGATAAGCATATATGATAAACTATACATTATATATTTTTTAAGACTCTGTCGTAAAAAACCTAATGTTCCTATATTATATGCTTACATGAAAAATAATTCCCACACATAAGTGCTTGGTTTGGCAGCACACATAATAGACAAATTGGAGGCCGGGAATGGTAGCTCATGACTGTAGTCCTAGCACTTTGGGAGGCCGAGGCAGGTGAATCATCTGAGGTCAGGAGATTGAGACTAACCTGGCCAACATGGTGAAACTCCATCACTGCTAAAAATACAAAAATGAGTCAAGCATGGTGGTGCGCACCTGTAATGCCAGCTACTCAGGAGGCAGAGGTTGCAGTGAGCAGAGAATGTGCTACTGCCTTCGGACTGAGCCACAGAGCTGTGTCAAAAAAAAGAAAAAAAAAAAAGGAAGGGAAACCACTTGAGCCTAAGAGATCTAGGTTAGAATTGCCACCACACTCCAGCCTGGGCAATAAACACCCTATGTTGGGAAAAATCTAAACTATAATAACCAAACCCCAGTATCATGCAAGTCTGATTATAAGCATGCTCTTCAAATGTATTACCAGGATCAGCATCAACGTCCATGTTGTTTTTCTCAAACAGTAACTCTCTAAAAGGAAGCATTTTGTTTTATTTCACACAACAAAAATGCTTCCCATTGGAGAATTACCGCATGAGATTTTCTTACTCCAGCACACCGAGTTTCTCCTTGGAATTTTCCTTACCAGGTTAAACAGGACACACAAATACAGATGCATTTACTGCCCCTGTTTGCATGTTTTCTGGAATCCGAACATGAACCCCTAAAAGGACTATCTGCAGGTCCTTATTTCAAAGGCTCATCAGGTTAACCCTGTTCATCAAGTGGCAATACTCCTGGGTTGTCTCCAAAGAGAAAAAGCAATGCCTACTAGTTATACCTTATCTTTAACCAAGAGAATTGGGTAGAATTTCTAGAGAACAGCAATGGATATTGAGCCAAGTGTTCACTTGAGTTCCAGTACAGAGACACACAGTCCAGATAGAAGCCTCCGAATGAAATCTGAGATGCTGGAGAATGTACACAGTTGTACACATATTCTTGAGGACAGACCATATGCTAGGCAGTGAAAGCTCCTGAATAAAATGTGGAAAGGCGCCAGGTGTGGTGGCTCACAACTGTAATCTCAGCACTTTGTTAGGCCGAGGTGGGCGGATCACTTGAGTTCATGAGTTGAGACCAGCCTGGGCAACATGGTAAAACGCTGTCTCTACTAGAAATACAAAAATTAAACAGGTGTGGCACACGCCTGTAATCCCAGCTAGTCAAAAGGCTCAGGCAGAATAATCACTTGAACCTGGGAGGCAGAGGTTGCAGTGAGCCAAGATCATGGCACTGCACTCCAGCCTGGGCAACAGACTGAGACCCCATCTAAAAAACAAAACAAAAAAAAAAAAAGAACAGAAATACTCAAGTATGAATGGAGTGCCACTCACACCTCTATTCCCAGCACTTTAGGGTGCTGAGGCTAGAGGATCACTTGAGCTCAGGAGTTCAAGACCAGCCTGGGCAACATGGTGAAACCTCATCTGTACATCAAATACAAAAGTTCGCCAGGTGTGGTGGTGCATGCCTGCACACAGCTATTCAGGAGGCTAAGGTGGGAGCTGTAGGTTGCGGTGAGCCGAGATAGTGCCACCACATTCAGCCTGGGCAGATACCCCATCTTAGAAAACAAAAACAAAAACAAAACAGAACCTCCACATCATCCAAGTCTGATTAGAAGCACGCTGTGCAAATGTGTTACCAACATCAGCAACAACTTCAATGCTGCTTTTCTCACAAGGCAACTCTCTAAAGGAAGACTCACTCATTTCTTTCTTACAACAGAAAGTGCTTTCCTTTGGAGAGTCACAGCATGAGATCTTGCTCCAGCACTCTGGGTTTTCTGTTGAAATCTTCCTTGACCAGGTTAAAATGGACACAAAAATAAAGACACATTCATTGGCCCTGTTTGCATGTTTTCTGGAACCCAGAACATAAATCTTTAAAAGGACCATCTCCAGTTCCTCGCTTCAAAGGCTCAGCAGGTTAGCCTAGTTCATCAAGGGGCAATCCTCCTGAGTTAAGTCTCCAAAGAGAAAAAGCAATGCCTACTACACATACCTTATCTTTAACCAAGAAAGCTGGACAAGATTTCCGGAGTACAGCAATGGATGTTGACCCAAGCATGCACTTGAGTTCCAGTACGGCCACACACACAGTCCTGACGGGAGCATCCAAAATGGAATCTAAGGTGTTGAAGAATATTTATTGTCACACACATAGACATCCTCCAGGATAGGCCACACGCTACACTGTAAAAGCCCCTCAATAAAATTTGAGCAGAAATACACAAGGACAAGTAGAGGGTGGTGGCTGATGCCACTAAACTTAGCACTTCGGAAGGCTAAGTCAGGAGGATCATTTCAGCTCAGGAGTTCAAGACCAGCACGGCCAACATGGTAAAAGCTTGTGTGTACAAAAAATACAAAAGTTATCTGGGTGTGGTGGTGCGTAGACGTAGACAGTGACTCAGAAGGCTGAGGTGGCAGGTGGAGGTTGCCGTGAACCGAGATAGCAACACTGCATTCCAGCCTGGGCGACAGAGCCAGACCTTGTCTCAAAACAAAACAAAACCACACAAACAAATAAAAAAAAATACCCAAAGTGATACACAAGTATTCTCTGTGTGTAGAAAAGGGTTTTCAGGTATATCACCATATTATATATGATAAAATATACATCATATATATTTGAGAACCAGTCTGAAAAAAAAAGTCTCATATACTGTACGCTTACATGAAAAACAACTTCTACACGTAAGTGCTTGGTTTGGCATCACACATAAGAGAAAAATCAGGAGTCAGGCAGGGTGGCTCACGCCTGTAATCTCAGCAGTTTGGGAGGATGAGACAGGTGGATCACCTGAGGTCAGGAGTTTGAGACTAACCTGGCCAACATGGTGAAACTCTGTCACTGCTAAAAATGCTAAAATTAGTCAAGCATGGTCATGCACACCTGTAATGCCAGCTAGTCAGGAGGCAGAGGTCGCAGTGAACAGAGAATGTGCCACTGCCCTCCAGACTGGGCCACAGAGCTGTCTCAAGGTAAACAAAAAGAAAAGGTCGGGGGTGACCACTTGAGCCCAGCAGATCTAGGTTGGAAGTGCCACTGCACGCCAGCCTTGGCAACAGACACCACATGTTGGGAAAAATCTAAACAAAAACAAAACGACAATATCATGCAAGGCTGATTACAATATGTCCTTCAAATGTGTTACCAAGATCAGCATCATCTTCGTCGTCGTTTTCCTCAAACAGTAACTCTCTAAAAGGAAGCACTTGATAGCATTTCAAACAAGAAGTGCTTCCCACTGGAGAATCACCACGAGATTTCTTGCTCCAGCACTCTGCGTTTCTTGCCCCTGTTTGCATGTTTTCTGGAATCCAGAACATAAACCCCTAAAAGGACCATCTCCAGGTCATTGTTTTAAAGGCTCAGCAGGTTAGCCTTGTTCATCAAGGGGCAATCCTCCTAAGTTTTGTCTCCAAAGAGAAAAAACAATGCCTATTAGACATACTTTATATTTAACCAAGAGAATTGGGCTGGATTTCTAGGGAACAGCAATGGATTTTGAGGCTAGTGTTCATTTGACTTCCAGTACTGGGACACAGAGTCCCAGTGGGTGCATCACAAATGAAATCAAAGATGATATTTAAAAATACACATTGCCGACCAGGCACTCTGGCTCATGCCTGTAATCCCAGGTGGGTGGATCACGAGGTCAAGAGTTCGAGACCAGTGCAGCCAACAAGGCAAAACATCACCTATACTAAAAATACAAAAATTAGCTGGGCATGGTTCCAGGTGCCTGTAATCCCAGCTACTCAGGAGGCTGAGGCAGGAGAATCGCTTGAACCTAAGATGCGGAGGTTGCAGTGAGCCGAGATCGCACCACTGCACTCCAGGCTGGGAGACAGGGCAGGACTCCATCTCAAAAAAAAAAAAAAAAAAGAATGAGTAAGAAAAAAGAAATGTTATTAATATTGACATCCACTGGGGATTACTGAAGGGACTGGATAGACTTGGAGGCTTACTTACTCTCTTAAAAAGGAAACATGCTTTAGATTGATTAAATAAGTTGACGGAGACCAGTGTATGAAATGTACAAACCAGCTGAAGCCTGGAACCAGGTGGCATGTAATCTACGTTTTTAATAAGATGGGGTCTTGCTATGTTGGCCCAGGCTGGAATCCAGTGGCTATTTAAAGCTGTGATTTGCTTGGGTGCCGTGGCTCATGCCTGTAAACCCAGCACTCTGGGAGGCCAAACCGGGTGGTTCACCTGAGGCAAGGAGTTCAAGACCAACCTGGCCAACATGTCTCTACTATTTTTAGTCTCTACTAAAACTACAAATTTTAGCTGGGTGTGGTAGCCACGCTCCTGTAACCCCAGCTACTCTAGAGGCTGAAGCTAAATAATTGCTGAACCTGGAAGGCAGAGGTTGCAGTGAACCAAGATTGTGCCACTGTACTCCTGGCTATGCAACAAAGTGAGACTGTGTCTCAAAAAGAAAAAAACTAAACAAGGTGTGATCAGTGCACGTTGTAGCCTGGAAATCAAAGGACCCACCCACCCCGGCATCTGTGGTAGCTGAGACTGGGGCTGACTACACCTTGACATGTCAATTATCTTTGAAATGGGTCAGCAGGAGAAGGTGGGTCATACCTGTGGAATCGCCTGAGCTCAGGAGTTGAGACCTTCCTGAGCAACACAGACCACATCTGTACAAAAAATGAAAAATTTAGCCAAGTGTGGTGGCAAACCCAAGTAGTCCCAGCTACTTGGGAGGATGACTCCAGAGGCCCACTTGAGGCTGGGCACAGTGGCTCACGCCTGTAATCCCAGCACTCTGGGAGACTGAGGGGGGCAGATCATGAGGTCAAGAGATCGAGACCATTTTGGCTAACACAGTGAAACCTCATTTCTATTAAAAATACAAAAAATTAGCCGGATGTGGTGGCACATGCCTGTAGTTCCAGCTACTCGGGAGGCTGAAGCAGGAGAATCGCTTGAACCCAGGAGGCAGAGGTTGCAGTGATCAAGATCCTGCCACTGCACTCCCTCCTGGGTGACACAGCGAGACTCCATCTCTAAATAAATAAATAAATTAATTAATTAAATAAAAAAATAAAAAGAGAACCATTTGAGTTCAAGAGATCTCGCTGGAAGTGCCACCCACTCAGCCTGGGCATCAGAGACCCTCCTTTAGAAAAAAACAAAACAGAAACAGAACGCTAACATCATCCAAGTTGGATTATAAGCATGCTCTGCAAGTGTATTACCAAGATCAGCATCAACTTCAACGTTGCTTTTCTCAAGCGGAAACGCTCCAAAGGGATGGCGTGTGTTTCCTTTCAGACAACAGAACACACCTCCCTTTAGAGGGTCACAGCATGAGATCCTCTGGCTCCAGCACTCTGGGTGTTTTGTTGGAATTTTCCCTCACCAGGTTAAACAGGACACAAAACTAAAGATGCATTTATTTGCCCTGTTTGTACATTTCTGGAATGCAGAACATAAATCCCTAAAAGGACCATCTGCAGTTCCTTGCTTCAAAGGCTCAGCAGGTTAGCCTTGTCCATCAAAGGGCAATCCTGAGTTTTCTTCTGAAAAAGAAAAAGCAATGCCCACTAGACATACCTTACCTTTTTTTTTTTTCCCAGCACATCTTATTTTATTCAGATAGCAGTCTGATCACACGAGGTCCAACAACGCTTAACTAATAAATCAAATATAACCAGATGTTAAAGACTGGTCTTCAAACATCATAGCCAATGACGCCACACCTGCCTATGGTCTCTCCGACATAAAACCACATCAACACCTCAGTGGCCACCAAACCATTCAGCACAGCTTCCTTAACTGTGAGTTGTTTGAAGCTACCAGTCTGAGCACTACTGACTATTTCTTTCAGGCTCTGAATAGCTCTAGGGATCTCAGCAGGGGTGGGAGGATCAGCTCAACCTTGGCGTGGTACCAAAATGTAGCCAACTGAGGCTTCGAATAAGTCACAGCAGCATTCACCAGCGCCGGGGTCTTCTCCACAAGGTTACGGATAAATTGGGCCATGGTTCTGGGACGGAAAGTCCGTCACCCCGAACGGCCGGCTGAATGTGACATACCTTATCTTTAACTAAGAGAACTGGGCTGGATTTCTAGAGAACAGCAATGGATGTTGAGCTAAGTGTTCACTTGAGTTCCACACAGGGACACACGGTCCTGATGGGAGCATCCAAAGTGGAATCTAAGATGCTGAAGAATATACATCGTCGCACACACAAACAGCCACCAGCATAGACCACAGTCTAGGCTGACTCGAGAGGACCACCTGAGGCTAGGCATGGTGGCTCACGCCTGTAATCCCAGCACTTTGGGAGGTCAGGGTGGGCAGATTATCTGAGTTCAGGAGTTTGAGACCAGCATGGCAACATAGTGAAACCCCATCTCTACTAAAAACACAAAAATTAGCTGAGTGTGTTGGTGGGTCCGTGCAATCCAAGCTACCTGAGAGTCTGAGGCAGAAGAATCGCTTGAACCAGGGTGGCAGAGGTAGTGTTGAGCCGAGACTGCACCACTGCATTCCCGCCTGGGTAAAAAAGAGCAAAAATTACACGCAAACAAATAAAAAACATTAGCAGGGCGTGATGGCAGGCTGAGGTGGAAGAATCACTGGAATCTGCGAGGCAGAGTTTCGGGTGAGCAGAGATCCTGCCGCTACACTCCAGCATGGGCAATGGAGCGAGTGCGTCTCAACAAATAAAAACATAAAAACAGGACCACTGGAGGTTGAGAGATCTCTCTGGAAGTGCCACCCACTCCAGCCTGGGCAATAGAGACTCTCCTGTGTTAAAAAAAAAAAAAAAACAAAAAACATAAACAGAACTCCAACCTCATCTAAGTCTGATCATAAGCACGCTCTGCAAATGTATTACCAAGATCAGCATCAACTTCAACGTTGCTTTTCTCAAACGGTAACACTCTAGAGGGCTACGAGTTCTTTTCTTTCAGAATACAGAACGTGCTTCCCTCTAGAGGGTCACAGCTTGAGATCTTCTTGGTCAGCACTCTGGGTTCTTTGTTGGAATTTTCCCTGAACAGGTTAAACAGGACAAAAAGTAAGATGCCCAGTTTGCACATTTTCTGGAACCGAGAACATAAATCCTTAAAAGGACCATCTCTAGTTCCTTGCTTCAAAGGCTCAGCAGGTTAGCCTTGTTCATCAAGGGGCAATCCTCCTGAGTTTTGTCCCCAGTGAGAGAAAGTAATGCCCGCTAGACGTACCTTATATTTGACCATGAGCACTGCCTGATTTCTGGAGAACAGCAACGGATGCTGAGCCTAGTGTTCACTTGAGTTCCAGCACAGGGACACACAGTCCTTATGGAAGCATCTGAAATGGAATCTGTGATATTGAAGAATATGCACTGTTATACACACAAACTTCCTCCAGGATAGACCACAGGCTAGGCCATAAAAGTTTCTCACTAAATTTTGAACAGAAATACATAAGGCCAGGCATGGTATCTCATGCCTGTAATTTCAGCACTTTGGGAGGCAGAGGCGGGCACATCACCTGAGGTCAGAAGCTTGAAACCTGCCTGGCCAACATGGTGAAAGCCCATCTCAACTAAAAATACAAAAAATTGGGCCAAATGCAGGGGCTCATGCCTCTAATCACAGCACTCTGAAAGGCAGAGGCGGGAAGATCACAACGTCAAGAGATTGGAGACCAGCCTGGCCAACAAGCAGAAACCCCATCACTACTAAAAACACAAAGTGAGCAAGGGAGCCAAGACCGTGCACTGCACTCCAGCCTGGCCACAGAGCAGGACTTCATCTCAAAACACGGTGGCTCACGCCTGTAATCCCAACACTTTGGGATGTCGAGGTGGGTGGATAAACTGAGGTCAGGAGTTCAAGACCAGCCTGACCAATGTGGTGAAATCCTGTCTCTACTGAAAATAGAAAAATTAGGCAGGCTGTGGTGGTGGCTGCCTGTAATCCCAGCTACTCAGGAGGCTGAGGCAGGAGAACCACTTGAACTTGGGAGTTGGAGGTTGCGGTGAGCCGAGATCTTGCCATTGCACTCCAGGCCGGGCAACAAGAGCAAGACTTCATGTCAAAAAAAAAACACACACACACACACAAATATATATATATATATATATATATTTTTTTTTTTTTTTTTTTTTGAATATGTACTGTACATGCTTTTCAGTTGTGAATTGGTGGGGATGTATGTAAGAGCTTTTCAACATGTGAAGATACTGGTACTTGACAGCCTCTTAAGGAAAATTTGCTACAAAATTTTAAGCTGGAAAGTCACTGGAATAACTTAGTAAAAGAATGACAATACATGACTTTTTAGATTTATGGTATGTATGTTAAGAATTGTGTACAACGGCCGGCTGCGGCGGCTCACGCCTGCAACCCCAGCAGTTTGGGAGGCCGAGGTGGGTGGATCACTTGAGGTTGTACGTTTCAGACCAGCCTGGCCAACATGTTGAAACCTTGTCTCTACTAAAAATACAAAAATTAGACAGGCGTGCTGGCGTGTGTCTGTAATCCCAGCTACTCCAGAGGCGGAGACAGAAGAATCTCTTGAACCTAGGAAGCGGAGGTTGCAGTGAGTCGAGGTCATGCCACTGCACTCCAGCCTGGGAGACAGAGTGAGACTCCATCTCAACAACAACAAAAGGTGGGAAATACACAACTATGGGTGGGGTGCAGTGGCTAACACCTTCATTTCCTGAACTTTAGGAGGCCGAGGTGGGAGGATCGCTTGAGCTCAGGAGTTTGAGACCAGCCTGGGCAACATGGTGAAAGCTCATCTATACAAAACATACAGAATTAGCCAGATGTGGTGGTACATGCCTGCAGACAACTATTCAGGAGGCTGAGGTGGCAGGTGGAGGTTTCAGTGAGCCGAGATCATGCCACGTCTCTCCACCCTGGGCAACAGAGAGACTCAGTCTCAAAAACAAGTAAGTAAATGAATAATAAAAAAACTACAAATATTAGCTTGGTGTTGTGGTGTGCGCCTGTAATCCTAGATACTTGGAAAGCAGAGGCAGGAGAATCGCTTGACTTTGGGAGGTGGAGGTTGTGGTGAGCAAAGTTCCTAGCACTGCACTCCAGCCTGGGGCACAGAGTGAGACTCTGCCCCCAAAACGAGGACCATTTGAGCCCAAGAAACCTAGGTTGGAGGTGCCACTGTACTCCAGGCTGGCAACAGAGACCCTGTCCTAGAAAACAAAAACAAGGCCAAGCGCGGTGGCTCATGCCTGTAATCACAGCACTTTGGAAGGTCAGGGCAGGTGGATCGCCTGAGGTCAGGAGTTGGAGACCAGCCTGACCAACACGGTGAAACCCCATCTCTACTAAAATACAAAAATTAGCTGGGCGTGGTGGTACACACCTGTAGTCCCAGCTACTCGGGAGGCTGAGATAGGAGAACTGCTTGAATGTGGGTGATGGAGGATGCAGTGAATTGAGATTACACCACTGCACTCCAGCCTGGGTGACAGAGCAAGACTCCATCTAAAAAAAAAAAAAAAAACACCCAAAAACAAAACAGAACCTCAACATCATCCAAGTCTGATGATAAGCGTGCTCTGCAAATGTATGACCAAGATCAGCATCATCTTCAACGTGGCTTTTCTCAAACAGTAGCTCTCTAAAGGGAAGGCCTTTCTTTTCTTTTTTTGGACAACAGAAAGCACTTCCCTTTGGAGGGTCACAGCATGAGATCTTCTGGCTCCAGCACTCTAGGGTTTTTGTTGGAAACTTCCTTGGACAGGTTAAAATGGACATAAAGTAAAGATGCATTCATTTGCCCTGTCTGCACGTTTTCTGGAATCCAGAACATAAACCCCTAAAAGGACCATCTCTAGTTTCTTGCTTCAAAGGCTCAGCAGGTTTGCCTTGTTCATCAAGGGGAAATCCTCCTCCTGAGTTTTGTCCCCAAAGAGAAAAAGCAGTGTCCACTAGACATACCATATCTTTCACCAAGATAATTTGGCTGGATTTCTAGAGAACAGCAATGGATGCTGAGCCAAGTGTTCACTTGAGTTCCACACAGGGACACACAGTCCCGACGGGAGCATCCAAAATGGAATGTAAGATGTTGAAGAATATACATCGTCACACACACAAACATCCTCCAGCATAGACCACGGTCTAGGCTCACTGAAGAGGACCACTTGAGGCTAGGCACAGTGACTCATGCCTGTAATCCTAGCACTTTGGAAGCCTGAGGTGGGTGGATGACCTGAGGTCGGGAGCTCGTGACCAGCCTGGCCAACATGGTGAAACCTTGTCTCTACTAAAGGCACAAAAATCACCTGGGTGTGGTGGTGGGTGCCCGTAATTCCAGCTACCTGGAAGGGTGAGGCAGGAGAATTGCTTCAACCTGGGTGGCGACGTTTCTGGTGAGCCGAGATTGCACCACTGCACTCCAGCCCAGGAAACTGAGCGAGACTCCATTTAAAGAAATAATAAATAAATAAATAAATAAATAATCAAGGCATGATGGCAGGTACCTGTATTCCAGAGATCCTGCCACTGTACTCCAGACTGGGCAATAAGGTAAGAGCGCATCTCAAAAAATAAAAAAAATTAAAAGAAAATAACTTGAGTTCAAGAGAGCCCGCCTTGGAAAAAGACAGAACAAAAAAAAAACAGAAACCCAACATCATCCAAGTCTGACTATAAGCATGCTCTGCAAATGTATTACCAAGATCAGCATCAACTTCAAAGTTGCTGTTCTCAAATGGTGACACTCTAGAGGGCTGCAAGTTCTTTTTTTTCAGAATACAGAACGCGCCTCCCTCTAAAGGGTCACAGCTTGAGATCTTCTTGCTCCAGCACTCCAGGTTTTTTTGTTGGAATTTTCCTTGACCAGGTTAAACAGGACGCAAAAATAAAGATGCATTTGTTTTTCCTGTTTGCACATTTTCTGGAATCCAGAATATAGACCCCTAAAAGAACCGTCTCCAGTTCTTTGCTTCAAAGGCTCAGCAGGTTAGCCCTGCTCATCAAAGGGCAATCCTCCTGACATTTGTTCCCAAAAACAAAAAGCAATGTCTATTAGACACACCTTATATTTGACCATGAGCATTGGCTGGATTTCTAGAGAAGGGCAAAGGATTTTGAGCCAAGCGTGCACTTGAGTTCCAGCACAGGGACACACAGTCCTAATGGAGGCATCCAAAATGGAATCTAAGATGTTGAAGAATATACATTATTGTACACACAAACGTCCTTCAGTATAGACCACAGGCTACGCCATACAAGCTCCTGTATAAATTTTGAAGAGAAATACAAAAGGCCAGGCGTGGTGGCTCCTGCCTGTAATTTCAGCATTTTTGAAGGTGGACGCAGGGAGATCACCTGAAGTCAGAAGCCCGAAACCAGCCTAGCCAACATGGCAAAAGCCCATCTCTAATAAAAATATAAAAAAATTTGGCCAGGCACGGTGGCTCATGCCTGTAATCCCAACTGTCTGATTGCTTTCAGAGAGTTATTGTTTGAGAAAAACCATGTTGAAGATCATCTTTTTTTTTTTTAAGAGACGGGGTTTCACCATGTTGGCCAGGCTGGTCTTGAACTTCTGACCTCGTGATCCACCCACCTCGGCCTCCCAAAGTGCTGAGATTACAGGCGTGCGCCACCGCACCCAGCCAGATCATCATTTTTAAAAGGCCAAGATGGGCAGATCATGAGGTCAATAGATGGAGACCATCCTGGTCAACATGATGAAACCACACCTGTACATAAAATACAAAAGTTAGCCAGGTGTGGTGGTGCATGCCTGCAGACAGCTATTCAGGAGGCTGAGGTGTGAGGTGGAGGTTGCAGTGAGCTGATATCACAACACCACACACCTGACTCGGCGACAGGGCCAGAACTTGCCTCAAAAAAAAAAAAAAAAAAAAAGGCACACAGACAAAAATAACCCCAAAGTCATATGAGTATTCTGTGTGTGTAGAAAACGATTTTGTGTGCATTAAATTATATATGATAGGATTATATGATCAAATGTACATAATTTATTTTTATTTTTAGTGTTTTTTTTTTAGACAGAGTCTTGCTCTCTCGCCCAGGCTGGAGTGCAGTGGGGCCATCTCGACTCACCGCAACCTTCACCTCCCAGGTTCAAGCGATTCTCCTGCCTCAGCATCACGAGTAGCTGGGACTACCGGCACATGCCACCACGCCCAGCTTATTTTTTTTTGTATTTTTAGTAGAGATGGGGTTTCACTGTATTAGCCAGGGTGGTCTTGATCTTCCCACCTTGTGATCCACCTGCCTCAGACCCACATCATTTATTTTTGAGACCCTGTCTCCAATAAAAGAGAGTCGTGGTCGGATTGAAGTGAACCGAGACAGAGTCACTGCATTGAAGCCTGAGGGAAAGAGTAAGACTCCCTGTCAAAAATACAAGATGCCCACTTGAGGCCAAGAGCTCGGTTAGAACCACCACCCACTCCAGCCTGGGCAACAGAGACCTTGTCTTGGAATAAAACCAAACAAAAGTAAAACCCCACCATCATCCAAGTCTGATTAGAAGCATGCTCTGCAAATGTATTACCAACATCAGCACCAACTTCAACATTGCTCTTCTCAAACAGTAACCATCTAAAAGAAACCACTTTCTTTTCTTTCAGACAACAGAAAGTGCTTCCCTCTAGAGGGTCACAGCCTGACATCTTCTTGCTTCAGCACTGTGGACTTTATGTTGGAGTTTTCCTTGACCAGGTTAAAATGGCCACAAAAATAAAGACACATTCATTGGCCCTGTTTGCATGTTTTCTGGAACCCAGAACATAAATCCTTAAAAGGACCATCTCCAGTTCCCTGCTTCAAAGGCTCAGCAGGCTAGCCTTGTTCACCAAGGGCAATTCTCCTGAGTTATGTTTCCAAAGAGAAAAAGCAATGCCTACTACACATACCTTATCTTTACCCCAGAGAGTTGGACAGGATTTCCAGAGAACAGCAACAAATGTGGAGCCAGGTATGCACTTGAGTCCCAGTACAGCGACACACACAGTCCCAACGGGAGCATCTAAAATGGAATCTAAGATGTTGAAGAATATATATTGTCACACACACACACACAACCTCCAGCACAGGACCCAGGCTGCACTGTATAAGCTCCTCAACAAAATTTGAGCAGAAATACACAAGTACGGGTGGGGTGTGGTGGCTCACACCCCTAAACCCGGCAATTTAGAAGGCCAAGGCAGCAGGCTCACTTGAGCTCAGGAGTTCCAGACCAGCATGGGCAACATGGTAAAAGCTGTGTACAAAAAAAAAAAAAGTTAGCTGGGTGTGGTGGTGCGTGACTCTACACAGTGACTCAGAAGGCTGAGGTGGCAGGTGGAGGCTGCAGCGAGCTGAGATGGCAACACTGAACTGCAGCCTGGATGACAGAGCCAGACCTCGTCTCAAAACAAAACAAAACCGCACAAACTAACAAATAAAAAAATACCCAAAGTGATATTAAAGTATTCTCTGTGTGTAAAAGAGGGTTATGTGAGTATATAACTATATTACATATGATAAGCATATATGATAAACTATATATTATGTATTTTTGAGACTGTCTGAAAAAAAAAACTTCCATATACTTTATGCTTACATGAAAAATAATTCCTACACAAAAGTGCTTGGTTTGGCAGCAGACATAAAGAAAAAATTGGAGGCAGGTGAGGTGGCTCACGCCTGTAATCCCAGCACTTTGGGACACTGAGGAGGGTGCATCACCTGAGGTCCAGAGTTTGAGACTAACCTGAACAACATGGTCAAACTCCGTCACTGCTGAAAATACAAAAAATAGCCAAGGGTGGTGGTGCATGGCTGTAATGAGCAGAGAATATTCCACTGCCCTCCAGACTGAGCCACAGAGCTGTCTCTTGAAATAAAAAGGGGTGGGGGTGACCACTTGAGCCCAAGAGATCTAAGTTGGAAGTGCCACTGCACTCCAGCTGGGGCAACAGACACCCTGTGTTGGGAAAAATCTAAACAAAAACAAAACCCAACATCATGCAAGTCTGATTATAAGCATGCTCTTCAAATATATTACCAAGATCAGCATCATCTTCAACCTGGTTTTTCTCAAACAATAACTCTCTAAAAGGAAGCACTCTGTTTTATTTCAGACAAAAAAAGTGCTTCCCATGGGAGAATCAGTTCATGAGATCTTCTTGCTCCAGCACTCTGGGATTTTTGTTGGAATTTTCCTTACCAGGTTAAACTGGACACAGAAATAAAGATGCATTTATTGCCCCTGTTTGCCTGTGTCCTGGAATCCAGAACATAAACTCCTAAAAGGACCATCTCATTTCTTGCTTCATAGGCTCAGCAGGTTAGCCTTGTTCATCAAGGGGCAATCCTCCTAAGTTTTGTCTCCAAGGAGAAAAAGTAATGCCTCCTAGACATACCTTTTGTTTAACCAAGAGGATTGGGCTGGATTTCTAGAAAACAGCAACAAATTTTGAGGCAAGTGTTCACTTGAGTTCCACTACAGGGACACAGAGTCCCAGTGGGAGCAACCAAAATGGAATCTAAGATGTTGAAGAGTATGTTTTTGTTCGCACACACACATCCTTCCGCATAGATCAGTCTAGGCTAGGCTGAGTCAAGAGGACCACTTGAGGCTAGGTGCGGTGGCTCATGCCTGTAATCCCAGCACTTTGGGAGGCCAAGGTGGGCAGATCACCTGAGGTTGGGAGTTCGAGACCAGCCTGGCCAACATGGTGAAACCCTGTTTCTACTAAAAACACAAATATCAGCTGGGTGTGGTGGTGGGTGCCTGTAATCCCTGCTACCCAAAAGGCTGAGGCAGGAGAATCGCTTGAACCCAGGTGGCAGAGGTAGTGGTGACCCAAGATTGCACCATTACACTCCTCCCTGGGCAAAGCTTTGTCTCAAACAAACCAAACCAAGAAATGTAAGCAGGGTGTGATGACAGGCACCTGTATTCCCAACTATTCAGCAGGCTGAGTTGGGAGAATCCCTGGCAGCTGGGAGGTGGAGTTTCTGGTGAGCAGAGATCCTGCCACTGCACTCCAGCCTGGGCAACAGAGCAAGAGTGCATCTTAAAAAATAAAAAAATAGGCTGGGCACGGTGGCTCACACCTGTAATCCCAGTACTTATGGAGGCTGCGGCAGGTGGATCACGAGGTCAGTAGATCGAGACCATCCTGGCTAACATGATGAAACCCTGTTTCTACTAAAAATACAAAAATCATCTGGGCACGGTGGCACAAGCCTGTAGTCTCAGCTACTTGGGAGGCTGAAGCAGGAGAATCGCTTGAACCCAGGAGGTGGAGGTTGCAATGAGCCAAGATTTCGCCACTACACTCTATCCTGGGTGACAGAAAGAGACTCCATAAAGAAATAAATAAAATAAAATAAAATAAAATAAAATAAAGTAAAGTAAAAATAAAACATGAAAAAATAAAAAGAGGACCACTTGAGTTCAAGAGATCTCACTGGAAGTGCCACCCACTTCAGCCTGAACACAGAGACCCTGCCTTGGAAAAAAAACAAAAACAAAAACAGAACCTCAACATCATCCAAGTCTGTTTATAAACATACTTTGCAAAGGTGTTACCTAGATAAGCATCAATTTCAACCTTGCTGTTCTCAAACGGTAACACTCTAGAGGGCTGCGATTTCTTTTTTTCAGAATACAGAATGCGCTTCCCTCTAGAGGGTCACAGCTTGAGATCTTCTTGCTCCAGCACTCCGGGTTTTTTTGTTGGAATTTTCCTTGACCGGGTTAAACAGGACACAAAAATAAAGATGCATTTATTTGCCCTGTTTGTACATTTTCTGGAATCCACAACACAAACCCTTAAAAGGACCATCTCCAGTTCCTTGCTCCAAAGGCTCAGCAGGTTAGCCTTGTTCATCAAGGGGCAATCCTCCTGAGTTTTGTTCCGAAAGACAGAAAGCAATGCCTGCTAGACATACCTTATCTTTCACCAAGAGACTTGGGCTGAATCTCTAGAGAAAAGCAATGGATGTTGAGCCAGGTGTTCACTTGAGTTCCAGTACAGGGACACACAGTCCAGATGGAAGCAACCAAAATGGGATCTAAGATGTTGAAGAATATGCACTGTCACACACACAAACAGCCTCCAGGATAGACCACAGTCTAGGCTGACTCAACAGGACCACTTGAGGCTACGCCCGGTGGCGCATACCTGTGATCCCAGCACTTTGGGAGGTCAAGGTGTGCTGATCACCTGAGGTCAGGAGTTTGAGACCAGGCTGTTCAACATGGTGAAACCCCATCTCTACTGAAAACACAAAAATTACCTGGGTGTGGTGGCAAGCGCCTGTAATCTCAGCTATCTGGGAGGCTGAGGCAGGAGAATCACTTGAACCCAGTTGGCGGAGGTAGCGGTGAGCCGAGACTGCACTACTGCACTCCAGCCTGGGCAGCAAGAGCAAAGCTTCATCTCAAACAAACAAACAAACATTAGCAGGGCGTGAGGGCAGGTGCCTGTATGCCCAACTATTCAGCACGCTGAGGTGGGAGAAACCCTGCAGCCTGGGAGGCGGAGTTTCCGCTGAGCAGAGATCGTACCACTGCACACCAGCCTGGGCAACAGAGGGAGAGTGTGTCTTAAAAAATTAAAATAAATAAAAAGAGGACCACTTGAGATCAAGAGATCTCGCTGGAAGTGCCGCCCACTCCAACCTGGGCAACAGAGACCCCGCCTTGGAAAAAGACAAAACAAAAACAGAAACCCAACCTCATCCAAGTCTGACTATAAGCATGCTCTACAAATGTATTACCAAGATCAGCATCAGCTTCTACCTTGCTGTTCTCAAACGGTAACACTCTAGAGGGCTGCGATTTTTTTTTTTCAGAATACAGAATGCGCTTCCCTCTAGAGGATCACAGCTTGAGATCTTCTTGCTCCAGCACTCCGGCTTTTTTGCTGTGATTTTCCTTGACTATGTTAAACAGGACACAAAAGTAAAAATGCATTCATTTGCCCTGTTTGCACATTTTCTGGAATCCACAACATAAACCGCTAACAGGACCATCTCCAGTTTGTTGCTTCAAAGGCTCAGCAGGTTAACTTTGTTTATCAAAGGGCAATCCTCCTGAGTTTTGTTTTGAAAAAGAAAAAGCAATGCCCACTAGACATACCTTATATTAAACCATGAGAATTGGGCTGGATTTCTGGAGAAGAGCAATGGATTTTGAGCCAAGTGTTCACTTGAGTTCCAGCACAGGGACACACAGTCCTCATGGAAGCATCCAAAATGGAATCTGAGATGTTGAAGAATACACATTGTTACACACACAAACATCCTCCAGGAGAGACCACAGGCTATGCCATAAGAGTTTCTCAAAGAATTTTGAACAAAAATACACAAGGCCAGGCACAGTGGCTCATGCCTGTAATTTCAGCAGTTTTGGAGGTAGAGGTAGACACATCACCAGAGGTCAGAAGTTCAAAACCAGCCCGGCCAACATGGCGAAACCCTGTCTCTACTAAAAATACAAAAAATCTGGCCAGTCGCAGTGGCTTATGCCTGTAATCCCAACACTTTGAAAGGCCGAGGTGGGCAGAATACGAGGTCAAGAGATGAAGGCCATCCTGGCCAACATGGTGAAACCCTGTCACTACTAATAATACAAAAATTAGCTGGGTGTGGTGGTACACACTTGTACTTCCAGACACTTGGAGGCCGAGGCAGGAGAATCGCCTGAACCCGGGAGGATGAGGTTTCAGTGAGCCGAGATCATGCCATTGCACTCCCGCCCGGGTGACAGAAACCGTCTGTCTCTGTCTGACAGAGAATGGAGTGAGACTCCATCTCAAACAAAGAAAAAAACCCAGAAATACAGAAGTATGGGTGGGGTGCAGTGGCTCACACCTTTATTTGCAACATTTTAGGAAGCAGAGGTGAGAGTATAACTTGAGCTCAGGAGTTTGAGACCAGCCTGGCCAACATGGTGAAACCTCATCTGTACATAAAATACAAAAGGTAGCCAGGTGTGGTGGTGCATGCCTGCACACAGCTATTCAGGAGGCTGAGGTGGGAGGTGGAGGCTGCTGTAAGCCGAGATTGCAGCACTGCACTCCTGCCTCGACAAGAGGGCCAGACCTTGTCTCAAAAAAAAAAAAAAAAAAAATCCAAAAAAAGCACATAAACAAAAACATCTCTAAAGTGATACGAGTATTCTCCGTCTGTAGCAAAGTATTTTGTGTGTATATAATTACATGATACATAAGATCATATAATCAACTGTGGTCAGGTGAGGTTTCTCATGCCTATAATTCCAGCATTTTGGGAGGCTGAAGTGAGCAGATCACCTGAGGTCAGCAGTTTGAGACCCTTCTGACCAACATGGTGAAACCCCGTCTCTACTAAAAAATACAAAAATTAGCTGGGTGTGGTAGTGCGTGCCTGTAGCCCCAGCTACTTGGCAGGCTGAAGAAGGAGAATGGCTTGAACCCAGGAGGCCGAGGTTTCAGTGAGCCGAGATTGCACCGCTGCACTCCATCCTGGTGACAGTGAGACTCTGTCCCCAAAAAGAGAACCATTTGAGCCCAAGTAGCATATGTTGGAAGTGCCACTGTACTCCAGCCTAGGGAACAGAGACACTGTCTTACAAAATAAAAACAAGAACAAAAACAGAACAGAACATCAGCATCATCCAAGTCTGATCACAAGCAGCTCTACAAATGTATCAGCAACATCAGCAACAGTGCAACGTTGCTTTTCTCAAATGGTAACATCTAAAGGGAAGGCTTTTGTTTCTTTCAGACAACAGAGAGCACTTCCCTTTAGAGGGTCATAGCATGGGATCTTCTTGCTCCAGCACTACGGGTTTTCTGCTGGAATTTTCCTTGACCGGGTTGAAATGGACACTATACTAAACAGGCATTCATTGGCCCTGTTTGCATGTTTTCTGGAATCCAGAACATAAACCCCTAAAAGGACTATCCCCAGTTCCTTTCTTCAAAGGCCCAGCGGGTTAGCCTTGTTCATCAAGGGGCAATCCTCCTGAGTTTGTCCCCAAGGAGAAAAAGCAATGCCTACCAGATATACCTTATCTTTAACCAAGAGAATTGGGATGTATTTCTAGAGAACAGCAATGAATGCTGAGCCAAGTGTTCTCTTGAGTTCCAGCACAGGGACACACAGTCCCAATGGGAGCATCCAAAATGGAGTCTAAGATGTTGAAGAATATACGTCGTCACACACACAAACATCCTCCAGCATAGACCACAGTCTAGGCTGACTCAAGAGGACCATTTGTGGCGAGGTGCAGTGGCTCCTGCCTGTAATCCCAGCACTCTGGAAGGGCCAAGGCAAGCAGATGACCTGAGGTCGGGAGTTTGAGACCAACTGGCCAACATAGTGAAATCCTGTTTCTACTAAAAGCACAAAAATCAGCTGGGTGTGGTGGTGGGCATCTGTAGTTCCAGTTACCTGGAGGCTGAGGCAGGAGAGTTGCTTGAACCTGGGTGGCAAAGCTTATGGTGAGCTGAGATTGCACCATTGCACTCCAGCCTGGGCAACAAAGCAAGACTCCATGTCAAAAAAAAAAAAAAGAAAGAAAGAAAAAGAAATTATCAGGGCATCGTGGCAAGTGCCTGTATTTCCAACTATTTGGCAGGCTGAGGTGGAAAAATTGCTGGAACCTGGGAGGCAGAGTTTCCGCTGAGCAGACATCCTTTCACTGCATTTCAGCCTTTGCAAAGAAATGAGAGTGTGTCTCAAAAAACAAAAAGAGGACCACTTGGGCTCGAGAAATCTCACTGGAAGTGCCACCTACTCCAGTCTGGGTAACAGAGACCCTGCCTTGGAAAAAAAAAAAACGGAACCCCAGCATCATCCAAGTCTGATTATAAGCATGCTCTGCAAATGTACTGTCAGGATCAGCATCAACTTCAATGTTGTTTCTCTCAAACAGTAACACTCTACAAGGCTGCAAGTTCTTTTCTTTAGAATACAGAACATGCTTCCCTCTAGAGGGTCACAGCTTGAGATCTTCTTGCTCCAGCACTCCAGGTTTTTTGTTGGAATTTTCCTTGACCAGGTTAAACAGGACACAAAAATACAGATGCATTTATTTGCCCTGTTTGCACATTTTCTGGAATCCAGAACATAAACCCCTAAAAGGACCATCTCCAGTTCCTTGCTTCAAAGGCTCAGCAGGTTAGCCTTGTCCATCAAGAGACAATTCTCCTGTGTTATGTCCCCAAAGAGAAAGAGCAATGCCCACTAGACGTACCTTATCTTTAACCAAGGGAATTGGGCTGGATTTCCAGAGAACAGCAATGGATGTTGAGCCAAGTGTTCACTTGAGTTCCACACAGGGACACACAGTCCTTATAGAAGCATCCGAAATGGAATCTAAGATATTGAAGAATATGCATTGTTATACACACAAACGTCCTCCAGGAGAGACCACAGGCTATGCCATGAAAAGTTTCTCAATAAATTTTTAACAGAAATACACCAGGCCAGGCGAGGTGGCTCATGGCTGTAATTTCAGCACTTTGGGAGGCAGAGGCGGGTACATCACCTGATGTCAGAAGTTCAAAACCAGCCTGGCCAACACGGCAAAACTCTCTCTCTACTAAAAATACAAAAAATTTGGCCAGACAGAGTGGCTCATGCCTGTCATCCCAACACTCTGAAAGAGCAAGGCGGGCAGATCACAAGGTCAAGAGATGGCGATTATCCACCAACGTGGTGAAACCCCACCTCTACCAAAAATACAAGAATTAGCTGGGTGTGGGGCGGGTGTCTGTAGTTCCTGCTACTCAGGAGGCTGAGGCAGAAGGGCTTGAACCTGGGACAAGGAGCTGAGACTGAGCCATTGCACTCTAGCCTGGTGATAGAGTGAGACTTCGTGTCAAAAATAATTTTTTTTTTTTGGAATATGTAGTGTACAGGCTATTCAGCTGTGAATTGGTGGGACTTGTGTAAAACATGTAAAGATACTGGTACTTCATAGCCTCTTAAGGAAAATTTGCTTCGAATTTTAACCTGGAAAATCACTGGAATAAATTTGTAAAAGAATTAGAATACATGGCTATGCAGATTTTTGGTATGCACAATAAGAATTGTGTACAAAGGCCAGGTGCGGTGGCTCACACCTATAATTCCAGCATTTTGGGACATGGAAGTGGGTATATCACTTGAGGTCAGGAGTTTTGAGACCAGCCTGACCAACATGGTAAATACCATTTCTATTAAAAATATAAAAAATTAGATGGGCATGGTGGCAGGAGCCTGTAATCCTAGCTACTCAGGAGGCTGAGGCACGAGAATCATTAAAGCTGGGAGGCAGAGGTTGCAGTGAGCCAAGAACATGCCACTGTCATTTCAGCCTGGGCAACAAAAGGAAAACTATGACTGAAAAAAAAAAAGAGAATTGTGTAAAAATGGAAATGTCTGTACTGATCCTCAACTAATAAAATCTCGATTATGAAAGAAAAAAGTTCCATATGTTGAATGCTCATGTGAAGAATAATTCCTACACTTAAGTGTGTGCTTTCATGGCACACATTAAATATATGGAATGACATATCACCACGTACCCTGCCAAATTCATGATGGGTTCCATAGTTAAGAGTATAAAAAAAATATTTCTCACACCTAAACAACAAATCATTTCTTGTTCAAGTACATCCTAGGTGTGCTGTTTATCTAAATAAAAATTTAACAAGATGTCCCTGCCCTGGGAGCCCTGTTTGGCAAAGGGTCTCCTTTGGAAGGTAATAAGTAGGAACACGGAGATGTCAGCAAAGAGAAGGGACTGCCAGGGATTTCTACAGATTATGCAGACACCCGGCCAGATCCCAAACTTCCCCAAAAGATCTCGAGTCCAGGCAAGAAGGACCACTCGACTCCAGAAACCAAATGACCTGGCCCTGGGCAGGTGTCTGTCATCAGATTCCATGACTGAAAGACAGCCAGGGAGCAGAGTGAATATCCCAGGGGCTCTCTCCAGAAGACATCTGCTACATCCAGATCAAACCCAAAGTGTCCCCAGCCAGCTGCCTGGCTCTCCTCTCCCCTTGGCTCATCCTGCCTGCACTGCTGCAGTGCCCTGCTGTTCCCAGTCCAGATGCCTTCACTCCTACCAGTGCCTTAGGGGGGTCACCTTGCAGTTCTCAGGGAGGAACATGGGGTTTGCCACCCATGTGAGCTTCCCAGACATCAGGCTCTGCCCGCCCCACTCCATTCCCAAAGATTGTTCTGCCCAGTTCTCCCGGCCTCCTGCTTCCCTCCAGGGACCAGGCTTCAGTGGTAAGATTCACACTGCAGAGAGCCAGGACCACCCATTATCCTCAACAGGCCACCCATTCAAGATTGGTCTATGTGACATGCCCACAAGAGGCAGACCCAGAGCTAGAGATGCGGAGTGGCTGCCAGGGTCTGAGTGGAAGAGCGGGGGAGGGAACTCACTGCACATGGGAATAAGCCTCTGTGAGGTGATGAAAATTCTCCAAACTAGAGTGGTGGTGGTTACAAATATGATAATGTTCACCTGCAGTCCAAACTACCAGAGGCTGTAGAGGGGCAGAGGCAGGAAGATCTCTAAAGCCTAGTTTAGCCTGGGTGGCAGAGCTAGACCACTGTGTCTATAACATAAAAATTAGGCTTGCCACAATGGCGCACACCTGTAATTCCAGCAATTTTGGAGGCCGAGGTGGGTGAATCACTTGAGGTCAGGAGTTTGAAATCAGCCTGGCCAATATGGTGAAATCCTGTCTCTACTAAAAATACAAAAATTGGCCAGGTATGGTGGCACACACCTGTAATCCCAGCTACTTGAGAGGCTGAGGCAGGAGAATCGCTTGAACCTGAGATGGAGGTAGCAGTGAGTCAAGATCACACCATTGCACTCCACCCTGGTGACAGGGTGAGACTCCATCTCAAAAAGATAAAAAAATTAAATCAAGTGTGCATTTATAACGTGGTCATGCACCCTACATTTCAGCTTCGTTTACCAAATAAAAGCTCAAACCCCAAGCACTCCCCCTCTGTGCTCTTGCTAACCAGTGCACATCCCATTTGCAAGGGACATTGCAGGTCCCCTTCAACTCCACCTCAACACAAGTGGCGTCCTATAAACCAGTGCAGGCATAACTTCCATGGCGTGAAAGGTGTTGAGTGCTGGAGGAAGAGGCGTCACTCACTACGGTGACAGAAGAGCTGCCGTGCACCCCAACTGTTACAAGGGAGCCCCTCCTAGGGTCCTCGAGGTTTTTGTGAAAATATCTATGGTTCTGTCCCATGCAACATTTATCACCGTGGCTGAGATTCACCTTGTCTACAATAGTTGGATTCTTATATTAGCCACAGTCAGCATTTCACATCTTACCAAGAAACTGGCATTTAGATGTGAGGTTCTGCCCGGTGGAACGGTCACTGGGATGGTGGAATAGCATAACCAATGCAGCTGCAGTCAGAAGAACCCACTGGGGTTGGCATTAGTGGGTGAGGGCTGGGTCCACTACACCCTTCCTGCAGAGAAAGCAGGTCTATTCCGAGAAATGACAGCAAGGTGTTGGGGGAGGAAAAACTAAAGACACAAATGAATAAGAACAAAAGGAACTTTATTCATAATGACATCCACTGGGATTACAAGACACACTGGACAGATGTAGAAGGTCACTTAGTCTCCTAGTGAAGGAAGCAGGGTTTGGATATGTTCAAGTAAATTGATGGGGGTCCAGTGTTTGGAATGACCAACGCACATGAGGTCTCTGGAACCAGACATGCCAGGTGCCACGTAATCTGTGTTATTAAAGAGATGGGATTTGCTGTGTTCGCCCAGGCTGGCCAACATATGCTCACAGGAAGAATAATTCCTACACATGGTGCTTGCTTCGGCAGCACATATAAAACTAAACAGAATGGGCCAGGCGCGGTGGCTCACGCCTGTAATCCCAGCACTTTGGGAGGCTGAGGAGGGCACATCACGAGGTCAGGAGTTCAAGACCAGTCTGGCTAACATGGTGAAACCCGCCCCTACTAAAAATACAAAAAATTATCCTGGGCATGGTGATGCGTGCCTGTAGTCCCAGGTACTCAGAAGGGTGAGGAGGAGAATCTTTGAACCTGGGTGGTGGAGGTTGCAGTGAGCCAAGATTGCGCCCCTGCTCTCCAGCCTGAGAGACAGAGTGAGATTCCATCTAAAAAAACAAAACAAAACACAACAAACAAACAAACAACAACAACAACCTTAGCCAAGTATGGTGGCATGCCCCATTTAGTCCCCAGAACTGGGATGGCTGAATCAACAGGACCACTCTAGGCCAGGCACAGTGGCTCATGCCTGTAATCCCAGCACTATGGGAGGCAAGAGAGGTGGGTCACTTGAGGTCAGGAGTTGAGAGCAGCCTAGTCAACATTGTGAAACCCTGTTTCTGCTAAAAATATAAAAATTAGCCAAGTGTGGTGGCACTGTAATCCCAGCTACTACGGAGGCTGAGGTAAAAGAATCGTGTGAACGTGGGAGAAGGAGGCTGCAGTGAGCTGACAGATATCGCACCATTGTCCTCCAGCCCGGGTGTCACTACAAGGCTCTCCTAAGAAAGAAAAAAAGAGGACTTCTTGAGACCAGCACAGCAACATGGTGGAATCCTGTCTCTGCTGAAAGCACAATAATTAGCTGGGCGTGGTGCCACCTACCTGTAATCCCAGCTACTGAGGAGGTGAAAGAATCACTTGAACCCGGGAAGGGGGAGGCTGCTGTGAGCCAATATCGCACCATTGCACTCCAGCCTGGGTGTCACCACCAGATTCTCTCTCAAGAAAGAAAAACAAAAGGACCTGTTGAACATAAAAGATCGAGGTTGGAAGTGTCACCACACTCCAGCCTGGGCAACAAAGACCCTGTCTTAGGAAAAAAGCAAAGCGAAAATAGAACCCAACATCATGCACGTCTGATTATAAGCACGCTCTGCAAATGTCTCACCAAGATCAGCATCCGCTTCCACCTTCCTTTTCTCACACAGTTACCTCCTAAAGGGGGGCGCGTTCGAGGTTTTTCTTTTAGACAACAGAACGCACCACCCTTTAGAGGGTCACAGCATGACATCTTCTTGCTCCAGGACCATGGGCTTTTTGTGAAATTTTCCTTGACCAGGTGAAAATGGACACACAAAAAAGATGCATTTATTGGCCCTGTTTGCCTGTTTCTGGAATCCAGAATATAAAGCCCTGAAAGGACCATCTCTAGTTCCTTGCCTCAAAGGCTCAGCAGGTTAGCCTTGTTCATGAAGGAGCAATCCTCCTGAGTTTTGTCCCAAAAGAGAAAAAGCAATGCTTACTAGACATACATTATATTTAACTAAGCGATTGGGCTGGATGTCTAGAGAACAGCAATGGATTTTAGGCCAGTGTTCATTTGAGTTCCAGTACAGGGACATGCAGATCAATACAGGGAGCATCCAAAATGAATCTAAGAAGTTAAAGAATGGACACAGTCCTACACACATTCTTCAGGATAGATGACAGGCAAGGCAGTGAAAGGTCCTCGATAAAATTTGAGCAGAAGGGCAGGTGTGGTTGCTCAAGAGTAATCTCAGCACTTTAGAAGGTCAAGGTTGGCATATCACCTGAGGTCAGGAGTTGAAGACGAACCTGGCCAACAGGATAAAATCCTGTCTCTACTAAAAATGCGAAAATTAGACTCTCACAGTAACACGTGCCTGTAATCCCAGCTACTCAAGAGGCTGAGGCAGAAGAATCGCTTGAAACTGGGAGGTGGAGGTTGCAGTGAGTCGAGATCATGCCACTACACTCCAGCCTGGGAGAAAGAGTGAGACTTTCTCTCAAAAAAACACAAAAAACAAAAAAAGGAACAGAAATACACAAGCATGGGTGAAGTGCGGTGGACTGCACTCTAATCCCAGCATCTAGGAGGCCGAAGCTGGAGGATCACTGGGGCTCAGGAGTTTGGGAAAACCCTGCACTATATGGTAAAACCTCATCTGTACAAAAAATACGAAAGTTACCCAGGTGTGGTGGCATATGCCTGCAGACAGCTATTGAGAAGGCTCAGGGGGGAGGTGGAGGATGCAGTGAGTTGAGATCGAACCAATTCCCCTGACAGGGCGAGATCTCGTCTCAAAAAAACCCCGAAAACACACAAACAAAAACAACCCCAAAGTGATATGAGTATTTACTGTGTGTAGGACCCTATTTTGTGTGTATATAATTGTATTATGTATATGATAAGATTATATGATCAAACGTACATCATTTATTTTTGGGACACTGTCTCAAATAAAAGAAAGCTCCATATATTGTATGCTCACATTAAGAATAATTCCTACACGTAAGTGCTTGCTTCCCCCAGCACACATAAAAATACATGGAATGACAGAGATTGCCATGGCCCCTGCACTAAGGTGACCCTCACATTCATGATGAATCCCATATTGAAAATTAGGACAAGGAGCCGGGCACAGTGGCTCATGCCTGTCATCCCAGCACCCAAGGTGGGTGTATCACCCCGAAGTCAGGCATTCAAGATCAGCCTGGTCAACATGGTAACACCCGTCTTTACTAAAAATACAAAAAGTTGCTGGGAGTGGTGGTGGGCGCCTGTAATCCCAGCTACTCAGGATCAAAGGTGTGCTGAGTGCATGGTATAGCCTGGAAATCAAAGGACCCTCCCACCCACGCTCTGCAGTAGCTGGGACCCTGTGCCCGATGTCTGGCTATGTCAACCATCTTTGAAAAGAGTTCAAGACACAGTGCCTCACACCTGTAGGATCCTCTGAACCTAGGAGTTGTAACCTTTCTGGCAAGAGAGACCCCACCTCTATCAAAAATTGAAAACTTAGCCAAGTGTGGTGGCATGCCCCATGTTGTCGCAATACCTGGAAGGCTGAATCAAGAGGACCACTAGAGACCAGCATAGCCAACATGGTGAAACCCTGTCTCTGCTGAAAGCATAATAATTAGCTGGGCATGGTGCCACTTACCCGTAATCCCAGCTACGCAGGACGCTGAGGTGAAAGAATCACTTGAACCCGGGAAAGGGAGGCTACCGTGAGCCGATATCGCACCATTGCACTCCAGCCTGGGTGTCATCACCAGATTCTCGCTCAAGAAAGAAAAACAAAAGGACCTGTTCAACACAAAAGATCCAGGTTAAAAGTGTCACCACACTCCAGCCTGGGCAACAAAGACACTGTCTTAGAAAAAAAGCAAAGCAAAAACAGAACCCGACATGATCCAAGTGTGATTATAAGCACGCTCTGCAAATGTCTCACCAAGATCAGCATCCGCTTCCACCTTGCTTTTCTCACACAGTTACCCCCTAAAGGGGGGCGCGTTCGATGTTTTCCTTTTAGACAACAGAACGCACCACCCTTTAGAGGGTCACAGCATGACATCTTCTTGCTCCAGGACCGTGGGCTTTTTGTGAAATTTTCCCTGACCAGGTGAAAATGGATACGCAAAAAAGATGCATTTATTGGCCCTCTTTGCCTGTTTCTAGAATGCAGAATATAAACCCCTAAAAGGAGCATCTCGAGATCCTTGCTTCAAGGTCGCAGCAGGGTAGCCCTGTTCATGAAGGAGCAATCTTCCTGATTTTGTCCCCAAAGAGAAAAAGCAATGCTTCCTAGACATACATTATATTTAACCAAGAGATTGGGCTGGATGTCTAGAGAACAGCAATGGATTTTGAGCCAGTGTTCACTTCAGTTCCTGTACAGGGACACACAGACCAGAGAAGAGCATCCAAAATGAATCTAAGACGTTACAGAAGGGACATAGTCCTACACACATTCTTCAGGATAGACCACAGGCAAGGCAGTGAAAGCTCCTCAGTAAAATTTGAGAAGGCCAGGTGCAGTGGCTCACGATTATAATCTCGGTACTTTAGGAAGCCAAGGTGGGTGGATCACTTGAGGTCAGAGGAGTTGGAGAGCAGCCTGGCCAACATGATGAAACCCTGTCTCTACTAAAAATGCAAAAATTAGACTCTCATGGTAACGTGGGCCTGTAATCCCAGCTACTCAAAAGGCTGAGGCAGAAGAATTGCTTGAATCCGGGAGGTAGAGACTGCAGTGAGCTGAGATTATGCCACTGCATGGCAGCCTGAGAGACAGAGTTAGAGTCCCTCAGGAAAAAAAAAAAAGGAACAGAAATACACAAGCATAGGTGAAGTGCTGTGCCCTGCACTCTAATCCCAGCACTTTAGGAGGCTGAAGCTGAGGATCACTTGGGCTCATGACTTTGGGCACAGCCTACGCAATATGGTACAACCTCATCTGTACAAAAAATATAAAAAAATTATCCAGGTGTGGTGGCGCATGCCTGCAGACAGCTATTGAGGAGTCTGGGGAGGGGGAGGTTGCAGTGAGCTGAGGTCAAGCCACCACACTCCAGCCTGGGCGACAGGGTGAGATCTTGTCTCAAAAAGGAAAGCACACAAACAAAAATAACCCCAAAGTGATATGAGTATTTACTGTGTGAAGAACAGTATTTTGTGTGTATATAATTATATTATGTATATAATAAGATTATATGATCAAACGTACATCATTTATTTTTGGGACCCTGTCTCAAATAAAAGAAAGCTCCATATATTGTATGCTCACATAAAGAATAATTCCTACACGTAAGTGCTTGCTTCCCCAGCACACAGAAAAATACATGGAATGACAGAGATTGCCATGGCCCCTACACTAAGGTGACCCTCACATTCATGATGAATCCCATATTGAAAATTAGGACAAACAGCCGGGCACAGTGGCTCATGCCTGTCATCCCAGCACCCAAGGTGGGTGTATCACCCAAAGTCAGGCATTCAAGATCAGCCTGGTCAACATGGTAACACCCGTCTTTACTAAAAACACAAAAAGTTGCTGGGAGTGGTGGTGGGCGCCTGTAATCCCAGCTACTCAGGATCAAAGGTGTGGTGAGTGCATGGTATAGCCTGGAAATCAAAGGACCCTCCCACCCACGCTCTGCAGTAGCTGGGACCCTGTGCCCGATGTCTGGCCATGTCAACCATCTTTGAAATGAGTCATCAAGACACGGTGCCTCACACCTGTAGGATCCCCTAACCTAGCAGTTGCAACCTTTCTGGCAAGAGAGACCCCACCTCGATCAAAAACTGAAAACTTAGCCAAGTGTGGTGGCATGCCCCATGTTGTCGCAATACCTGGAAGGCTGAATCAAGAGGACCACTAGAGACCAGCATAGCCAACATGGTGAAACCCTGTCTCTGCTGAAAGCACAACAATTAGCTGGGCATGGTGCCACTTACCTGTAATCCCAGCTATGCGGGGACGCTGAGGTGAAACAGTCACTTGAACCCGGGAAGGGGGAGGCTACCGTGAGCCGATATCGCACCATTGCACTCCAGCCTGGGTGTCACCACCAGATTCTCACTCAAGAAAGAAAAACAAAAATACATGTTAAACACAAAAGATCGAGGTTGGAAGTGTCACCACTCTCCAGCCTGGGCAACAAAGACCCTGTCTTAGAAAAACAGCAAAGCAAAAACAGAACCCAGACATCATCCAAGTGTGATTATAAGCACACTTTGCAAATGTCTCACCAAGATCAGCATCCGCTTCCACCTTGCTTTTCTCACACAGTTACCCCCTAAAGGGGGCGCGTTCGATGTTTTCCTTTTAGACAACAGAACGCACCACCCTTTAGAGGGTCACAGCATGACATCTTCTTGCTCCAGGACCGTGGGCTTTTTGTGAAATTTTCCTTGACCAGGTGAAAATGGACACACAAAAAAGACGCATTTATGGGCCCTGTTTGCCTGTTCTAGAATCCAGAACATAAACCCCTGAAAGGACCATCTCTAGTTCTTTGCTTCAAAGGCTCAGCAGGGTAGCCCTGTTCATGAAGGAGCAATCTTCCTGATTTTGTCCCCCAAAGAGAAAAAGCAATGTTTACTAGACATACATTATATTTAACCAAGAGATTGGGCTGGATGTCTAGAGAACAGCAATGGATTTTGAGCCAGTGTTCACTTCGGTTCCTGTACAGGGACATACAGACCAGAGAAGAGCATCCAAAATAAATCTAAGATGTTACAGAAGGGACATAGTCCTACACACATTGTTCAGGATAGACCACAGGCAAGGCAGTAATAGGTACCTCAGTAAAATTTGAGCAGAAGGTCTGGTGCGGTGGCTCACAATTATAATCTCGGTACTTTAGGACGCCAAGGTGGGTGGATCACCTGAGGTCAGGAGTTGGAGAGCAGCCTGGCCAACATGATGAAACCCTGTCTCTACTAAAAATGCAAAAATTAGACTCTCATGGTAACGTGGGCCTGTAATCCCAGCTACTCAAAAGGCTGAGGCAGAAGAATTGCTTGAATCCGGGAGGTGGAGATTGCACTGAGCTGAGATTATGCCACTGCATGGCAGCCTGAGACACAGAGTTAAGAGTCCTTCAGGAAAAAAAAAAAAAGGAACAGAAATACACAAGCATAGGTGAAGTGCTGTGCCCTGCACTCTAATCCCAGCACTTTAGGAGGCCGAAGCTGGAGGATCACTTGGGCTCATGACTTTGGGCACAGCCTGCATGATACGGCAAAACCTCATCTGTACAAAACATATAAAAGTTATCCAGGTGTGGTGGCACATGCCTGCAGACAGCTATTCAGGAGGCTGAGGTGGGAGGTGGAGGTTGCAGTGAGCTGAGGTCAAGCCACCACACTCCAGCCTGGGCGACAGGATGAGATCTTGTCTCAAAAAGACCCCAAGAAAGCACACAAACAAAAATAACTCCAAAGTGATATGAGTATTCACTGTGTGAAGAACAGTATTTTGTGTGTATATAATTATATTATGTATATAATAAGATTATATGATCAAATGTACATCATTTATTTTTGAGACCCTGTCTCAAATAAAAGAAAGTTCCATATATTGTATGCTCACATTAAGAATAATTCCTACACGTAAGTGCTTGCTTCCCCAGCACACATAAAATACATGGAATGACAGAGATTGCCATGGCCCCTGCACTAAGGTGACCCTCACATTCATGATGAATCCTATCCTGAAAATTAGGACAAGGAGCCGGGCACAGTGGCTCATGCCTGTCATCCCAGCACCCAAGGTGGGTGTATCACCCAAAGTCAGGCATTCAAGATCAGCCTGGTCATCATGGTAACACCCGTCTTTACTAAAAATACAAAAAGTCGCTGGGAGTGGTGGTGGGCGCCTGTAATCCCAGCTACTCAGGATCAAAGGTGTGGTGAGTGCATGGTATAGCCTGGAAATCAAAGGACCCTCCCACCCACGCTCTGCAGTAGCTGGGACCCTGTGCCCGATGTCTGGCCATGTCAACCATCTTTGAAATGAGTCATCAAGACACGGTGCCTCACACCTGTAGGATCCCCTGAACCTAGCAGTTGCAACCTTTCTGGCAAGAGAGACCCCACCTCGATCAAAAACTGAAAACTTAGCCAAGTGTGGTGGCATGCCCCATGTTGTCGCAATACCTGGAAGGCTGAATCAAGAGGACCACTAGAGACCAGCATAGCCAACATGGTGAAACCCTGTCTCTGCTGAAAGCACAACAATTAGCTGGGCATGGTGCCACTTACCCGTAATCCCAGCTACGCGGGGACGCTGAGGTGAAAGAATCACTTGAACCCGGGAAGGGGAGGCTGCCGTGAGCCGATATCGCACCATTGCACTCCAGTCTGGGTGTCATCACCAGATTCTCTCTCAAGAAAGAAAAACAAAAGGACCCGTTGAACCCAAAAGATCCAGGTTGGAAGTGTCACCACACTCCAGCCTGGGCAACAAAGACCCTGTCTTAGGAAAAAAGCAAAGCAAAAACAGAACCCGACATCATCCAAGTGTGATTATAAGCACGCTCTGCAAATGTCCCACCAAGATCAGCATCCGCTTCTACCTTGCTTTTCTCACACAGTTACCTCCTAAAGGGGGGCGCGTTCGATGTTTTCCTTTTAGACAACAGAACGCACCACCCTCTAGAGGGTCACAGCATGACATCTTCTTGCTCCAGGACCGTGGGCTTTTTGTGAAATTTTCCCTGACCAGGTGAAAATGGACACACAAAAAAGATGCATTTATGGGCCCTGTTTGCCTGTTTCTGGAATCCAGAATATAAAACCCTGAAAGGACCATCTCTAGTTCTTTGCCTCAAAGGCTCAGCAGCTTAGCCTTGTTCATGAAGGAGCAATCTTCCTGATTTTGTCCCCCAAAGAGAAAAGCAATGCTTACTAGACATACATTATATTTAACCAAGAGATTGGGCTGGATGTCTAGAGAACAGCAATGGATTTTGAGCCAGTGTTCACTTCAGTGCCAGTACAGGGACACACAGACCAGAGAAGAGCATCCAAAATGAATCTAAGACGTTACAGAATGGACATAGTCCTACACACATTCTTCAGGATAGGCCACAGGCAAGGCAGTGAAAGCTCAATAAAATCTGAGCAGAAGGCCAAGTGTGGTGGCTCAGGACTGTAATCTCAGTACTTTAGGAGGCTGAGGTAGGCAGATCACCTGAGGTCAGGAGACCAGCCTGGCCAACATGATGAAACCCTGTCTCTACTAAAAATCCAAAAATTAGACTCTCATGGTAAGGGGTACCTTGATCCCAGCTCCTCAAGAGGCTGAGGCAGAAGAATTATTTCAACCTGGGATGGGGGAGGTTGCAGTGAGCCGAGATCACGCCACTGCACTCCAGCCTGGGCTACAGAGTCATACTCCCTCTAAAAATAAATAAATAAATAAAACAGAAGTACAGAATGTGGGTGCGGTGTGGTGGCTCACACCTGTAATCCCAACACTTTCAGAGGCTGAGTCCAGAGGATCACTTGAGCCCTGGGCAAGACAGAAAAAATACCTCATCTGTACAAAAAATACCTAAGTTAGCCAGGTGTGGTGGTGCATTCCTGCAGACAGTTATTCGGGAGGCTGTGGTTGGTGGTGGAGGTTGCAGTGAACCGAGATCGTGTCCCATCCCTCCACCCTGGACCACAGTGAGACTTACTGTCAAATATGAATAGTTAAAAAAAACTACAAATATTAACTGGGTGTGTGTTATGCACCTGTAATCCTAGATACTTGGAAAGCTGAGGCAGGAGAATCACTTAAACTGGGGAGCCCAAGGCTGTAGGGGGCAATGTTCCTGGAGCTGCACTCCAGCTGGGTCACAGAGTACGACTCTGCCCCCAAATGAGGACCATTTGAGTCCAAGGGACAGAGGTTGAAAGTGCCACTGTACTGCAGGCTGGGGAACAGAGACCCTGTCTTAGAAAACAAAACAAAACAGAATCTCAGTATCATCCACGTCTGATTATACCCATGCTTTGCAAATATGTCATTAAGCTCTGCACCACTTCAACGTTGCTTTTCTCAAACGGTAATGGTCTAAAGGGAAGGCCTTTGTTTCCTGTCAGACAACAGAAAGCACTTCCCTTTAGAGGGTCACAGCATGAGATCTTCTTGCTCCAGCACTGTGGGTTTTTTGTTGGACTTTTCCTTGAGCAGGTTAAAATCGATACAAAAATAAAGATGCATTTATTGGCCCTGTTTGCATGTTTTTTGGAATCCGGGACATAAACCCCTAAAAGGACCATCTCTAGTTCCTTTCTTCAAAAAGTCAAGTACTCACTTGAGTTCCAGTACAGGAACTGTACCCGGGAGGCTGAGGCAAAAGAATCAGTTGAACCTGGGTGGCCAAGACTGTCGTGAGCTGAGATGGTGCGGTTGACTCCAGCCTAAGCAACAGGAGCAAAACTCTGTCTCAAAAATAAATAAATAAATGAATAAAATAATCAGGGGGTGATGGCAGGCACCTGTATTCCCAACTATTCGGCAGGCTTAGGTGGGAGAATCCCTGGAAACTGTGAGACAAAGTTTGTTTTTTTTTTTTTTTGAGACAGAGTCTCACTCCGTCACCAGGCGCCAGGCTGGAGTGCAGTGGTGTGACCTCGGCTCACTGCAACCTCCACCGCCCAGGTTCAAGCAATTCTCCTGCCTCAGCCTCCCCAGTAGCTGGGACTACAGGCGCACGCCACCACGCCCAGCTAATTTTTTTGTATTTTTAGTAGAGACGGGGTTTCACCATGTTGACCAGGATGGTCTCGATCTCTTGACCTCGTGATCCACCCGCCTCGGCCTCCCAAAGTGCTGGGATTACAGGCATGAGAGACAAAGTTTTTGTGAGCAGAGTTCATCATTGCACTCAAGCCTGGGCCATAGAGCGAGAGTGCATCTCAAAAAATAAAAAAGGGAACCACTTCAGTGCAAGAGATTTCGCTGGAAGTGCCACCCACTCCAACCTATGCAACAGAGACCCTACCTTGAAAAACAAAACAAAAACAGAACCCCTGCATCACCCACGTCGGATTGCAAGCATGCTTTGCAAATGCGTCACCAAGATCACCATCAAATTCAGCGTTGCTTTTCTCTAACGGTAACACTCTACAAGGCTGTAAGTTCTTTTTTTTTCAGAACACAGAACGTGCTTCCCTCTAGAGGATCACAGCTTGATATCTTATTGCTCCAGTAGTCTGGGTTTTTTGTTGGAATTTTCCTTGACCAAGGTTAAATAGGACACAAAAATAAAGATGCCTTTATTTGCCGTGTTTGCACATTTTCTGGAATCCAGAACATAAACCCCTAAAAGGACCATCTCCAGTTCCTTTCCTCGAAGTCTCAGCAGGTCAGCCTTGTTCATCAAAGGGCAATCCTTCTTTGTACCAAAGAAGAAAAAACAATACCCACTAGACATACCTTATATTTCAACATGAGAATTGGGCTGGATTTCTAGAGAAGAGCAATGGATTTTGAGCCAAGTGTTGACTTGAATTCCAGCATAGAGACACACAGTCCTCATGGAAGCATCCAAAATGGAATCTAAGACGTTGAAAAATATACATTGTACACACAAACGTCCTCCAGTATAGACCACAGGCTATGCCATAAAAGCTCCTCAATAAATTTTGACCAGAAATACGGAAGACCAAATGCGGTGGCTCATGCCTGCAATTTCAGCACTTTGGGAGGCAGAGGCAGGCGCCATCACCTGAGGTCAGATGTTCAAAACCAGCCTGGCCAACATGGCGAATCACTGCCTGTACTAAAAACACAGAAAAATTTGTCTGGGTATAGAGGCTCATGTCTGTAATCTCAGCACTCTGAAAGGCCAAGGTGAGCAGATCACGAGGTCAAGAGTTCAAGACCAGCCTAACCAACATGGTGAAACCATGTCTCTACTCAATATATAAAAATTATCCAGGTGTGGTGGCAGGCACCCATAGTCCCAGCTACTGAGGAGGCTGAGGCAGGAGAATTGCTTCAACCCAGGAGGTAGAGGTGGCAGTGAGCCAAGACTGCACCACTGCAGTCCAGCCTGGCAACACAGAGAGATTCTGTCTCAAAAAAAAAAAAGATGACCACAAGAGATCTCAGTTAGAAGCACCACCCACTCCATCCTGGGCAACTGAGACCTTGTCTTAGAATAAAGCAAAACAAAAGTGAAATGTATTACCAAGATTGGCATCAACTTCTTGCTTTTCTCAAACAGAAACCACTTTCTTTTCTTTCAGACAACAGAAAGTGATTCCCCTCTAGAGGGTCACGGCCTGAGATCTTATTTCTTCAACACCGCGGATTTTTTTGCTGGAATTTTCCTGGACCAAGTTAAAATGAACACAAAAATAAAGACACATTCATTGGCCCTGTTTGTATGTTTTCTGGAACCCAGAACATAAATTCTTAAAAGGACCGTCTCCAGTTCCTTGCTTCAAAGGCTCAGCAGGTTAGCCTTGTTCACCAAGGGACAATCCTCCAGAGTTAAGTCTCCAAAGAGAAAAAGCAATGCGTACTACACATGCCTTATCTTTAACCAAGAGAGCTGGACAAGATTTCCAGAAAACAGCAACAGATGTTGAGCCAAGTGTGCACTTGAGTTCCAGCAACACACACAGTCCCAATGGGAGCATCCAAAATGGAATCTAAGATGTTGAAGAATATATATTGTCGCACACACAGACATCATCCAGGATAGACCATACGATGTGCCGTAAAAGCTCCTCAGTAAAATTTGAGCAGAAATACGTAAGTATGAGTGGGTTGTGGTGGCTGACGCCACGATACCCAGCACTTTAGAAAGGCAAGGCAGGAGGATCACTTCGGCTCAGGAATTCAAGACCAGCATGGGAAACATGGTAAAAACTTGTATACAAAAAAATACAATACTTAGCTGGGTATGGTGATGTGCACCTCTAGACAGCGACTCAGAAGGCTGACGTGGCAGCTGGAGGTTGCGGCAAGCCGCGATGGCACCACTGCACTCCAGCCTGGGCGACAGAGCAAGACCTTGTTGCAAAACAAAACAAAACCACACAAACAAATAAAAAAATACCCAAAGAGATATAGAAGTATTCTCTGTGTGTAGAAGAAGGTTTGGGGGTATAGGACTATATTATAAATGATAAGCATATACGATAAAATCTACATCATATATTTTTGAGACCCTGTCTGAAAAAAAACAATGTTCCATATACTGTATGCTTAAATAAAACAAAATCCCTACACAAAATTGCTTGGTTTGGCAGCACACATAAAAGAAAAAATCAGCGGGCAGGCAGGGTGGCTCACATCTAGAATACAAGCATTTTTGGAGGACGAGGCAACTGGATCATCTGAGTTCAGGAGGTTGAGACTAAGCTGGCCAACATGGTGAACGTCCATCACTGCTAAAAATACAAACATTAGCTAAGCGTGGTGGGGCTCGCCTATAACCTCAGCTACTCAGGAGGCAGAGGTTGCAGTGAGCGGAGAATGTGCCACTGCTCTCCAGACTGAGCCACAGAGCGGTCTGAAGGAAAAAAAAGCGGGGGGGGGGAACACTTGAGTCCAAGAGATCTAGGTTGGAAGTGTTACCACACTCCAGCCTTGGCAACAGACACCCTGTGTTGGGAAAAATCTAAACAAAAGCAAAACCCCAACCTCATGCAAGTCTGATTATAAGCACGTCCTGCAAATGTGTTACCGAGATCAGCATCATCTCCAACGTTGTTTTCTCAGACAGTAACTCTCTAAAAGGAAGCACTTTGTTTTATTTCAGACAACAAGAAGTACTTCCCATTGGAGAATCACCGCATGAGATCTTGCTCCAGCGCTCCAGGTTTTTCGTTAGAATTTTCTTCACCAGGTTAAAACGGACACACAAACAAAGATGCATTTATTGTCCCTGTTTGCATGTTTTCTGAAATCCACAACAGAAACCCCTGAAAGGACCATCTCCAGGTCGTTGTTTCGAATGCTCAACAAGTTAGCCTTGTTCATCAGGGAGCAATTATGATGAATGATGTCTCCAAAGAGAAAAAGCAATGCCTACTAGACATACCTTACATTTAACCAAGAGTATTGCACTGGATCTCTAGACAACGGCAATGGATGTTGTGTTAAGTTTTCACATGAGTTCCAGTTCAGCTACACAGTACTGATGGGAGCATCCAAAATGAGAACTAATAGATGTTGAAGAATATACATTGTCACCCAAACAGACATCCTCCAGGGTAGTCCACAGACTACGCTGTAAAAGCTCCTCAATACAATTTGAGTAGAAATACACTATGCCTGGCCATGTCAACTATCTTTGAAATAGGTCGGCAGGAGAAGGCAGCTCATACTTGTGGAATAGCTTGAGCTCACGAGTTGAGACCTTCCTGAGCAACAGAGGCCACATCCACACAAAAAATGGAAAACACAGCCAAGTGTCCAGGCAAGCCCAAGTACTTGGGAGGATGACTCAAGAGGCCCACTCGAGGCTGGCCGCAGTGGCTCACGCCTGTAATCCCAGCACTTTGGGCAGCTGAGGGGGCAGATCACGAGGTCAAGAGATAGAGATCATTTTGGCTAACACGGTGAAACCCTGTTTCTATTAAAAATCCAAAAAATTAGCCAGGCGGGTGGCACATGCCGGTAGTCTCAGCTACTCAGGAGGCTGAAGCAGGAGAAATCTCTTGAACCCAGGAGGCAGAGGTTGCAGTGAGCTGAGCTCACACCACTGCACTCCATCCTGGGTGACAGAGTGACACTCCATCTCATAAATAAGTAAATAAATAAATAAAGCCAGGCACAGTGGCTCATGCCTGTAATTCCAGCACTTTGGTAGCTCAAGGTGGGTGAATCACGAGGTCCGAAGTTCGAGACCAGTCTGACCAACATGGTGAAACCCCACCTCTACTAAAAATGCAAAAATTAACTGGGCATGGTAGTGTGCACCTATAGTCCCAGTTACTAGGGAGGCTGAGGCAGAAGAATTGCTTGAACCCGGGAAGCAGAGGTTGCAGTGAGCCAAGGCTGTGCCGCTGCAGTCCAGCCTGGGCAACAGAGCGAGACTCCATCTCAATCAATCAATCAATCAATAAAGTTGGCAAACTGGCTCACATCTGTAATCCCAGCACTTTAGGAGGCCGAGGTGGGTGGATCTCAAAGTCAGGATTTCAAGATCAGCCTGACCAACATGGTGAAACCCTATCTCCACTAAAAACTGAAAAATTAGCCGGGCGTCGTAGTGCATGTCTGCAGTCCCAGCTACTCATGAGGCTGAGGCAGGACAATTGCTTGAACCCAGGAGGCGGAGGTTGCAGTGAGCCGAGGTTATGCTACTGCAGTCCAGCCTGGGCGACAGAGTTAGACGCCATCTCAAAAATAAATAAATAAAAATATAAATTAAAAAAAGAGGACCACTTGAGGTCCAGAGATCTCGCTGGAAGTGTCACCCACTCCAGCCTGAGCAACAGAGACACTGCCTTGGTAAAAACAAAAACAAAACAAAACAAAAAAACCCAGAACCCTACATCATCCAAGTCTGACTATAAGCATGCTCTGCAAATGTACTGCCAAGATCAGCATGAACCTCAACGTTGCTCTTCTCAAACGGTAACGCTCTAGAGGGCTGCGAGTACTTTTTTTTTCAGAATACAGAACTCGCTTCCCTCTAGAGGGTCACAGCATGAGATCCTCTTGATCAAGTACTCTGGGTTTTTGTTGGAATTTTCCTTGGCCTGGTTAAACAGAACACAAAAATAAAGATGCATTTATTGGTCCTGTTTGCTCATTTTCTGGAATCCAGAATATAAACCCCTAAAAGGACCACTTCCAGTTCCTTGCTTCAAAGGCTCAGCAGGTTTGCCTTGTTCATCAAGGGACAATTCTCCTGAGTTTTGCCCCCAGATAGAGAAAGCAGTGCCTACTACATAAACCTTATCTTTAACCAAGAGACTTGGGCTGAATTTCTAGAGAACAGCAAGGGATGTTGAGCCAAGTGTTCACTTGAGTTCCAGAACAGGGACACACAGTCCCGATGGGAGCATCCCAAATGGAATCTGAGATATTGCAGAATATGCATTGTCACACACACAAACATCCTCCAGGATAGACCATGGGATAGGCCATAAAGTTTCTCAATAAATTTTGAAAAGAAATACACAAGGCCAGGCATGGTTGCTCATGCCTGTAATCTCAGCACTTTCAGAGGTGGAGGCGGGCACATCACCTGAAGTCAGAAGTTCACAAGCAGCCTGGCAGAACCCCATCTCTACTACAAATACAAAAAATCTGGCCAGACACAGTAGCTCATGCCTGTAATCCCAACACTTTGAAAGGCCCAGACAGGCAGATCACGAGGTTCTTGACCTCCATGTCTACATGGAGACCATCCCAGCGAATATGGTGAAAACCCGTCACTACTAAAAATACAAAATGAGTCACGTGTGGTGGCACCTGCCTGTAATCCCAGCTACTAGGGAGGCTGAGGCAGGAAAATCGTTTGATCCTGGGAGGCGGAGATTTCAGTGAGCTGAGATCTCCCCATTGCACTCCAGCCTGGGAAACAAGAGCGAAACTGCATCTCCAAAACAATAAAAAAATAAAAATAAAATGTACATCATTTATTTTTCAGACCCTGTCTCAAATAAAACAAAGTTGCATACATTTTATCCTCACATAAAGAATAATTTTTACACATATGTGCTTTCTTCAGCAGCATACATGGAAATATATGGAAAGACAGATTACCATGGTGCCGGCATAAAGGTGACACCCAAATTCATGATGGCTCCATATTTAAAATTAGGAAAAGAAGCCAGGCACAGTGGCTCATGCCTGCAATTTCAGCACTTTCAAAGGCTGACGTGGGTGAATCACCTGAGGTCATGAGTTAGAGACCAACCTGGTCAACATGGTGAAACACCGTCCCTACCAAAATATAAAAAGTAGCCAGGCATGCTGGTGCGCACCTGTAATCCCAGATACTCGGAAGGCTGAGGCAGGAGAATCACTTGAACCAGGGAGGCAGAGGTTGCGGTGAGCCAAGATCACGCCATTTCACTCCAGCCTGGGTGATGAGAGTGAAACTCCAGTTTAACAAAATAAATAATAAAATTAGAGAAAACAAAAGCCCCCACCTAAACAGTCAATCATTTCTAGTTCAAGTACATCTCAAATACACTGTTGATCTGAAATACAAATTTAACCCTGCCCTGGGAAACCCCCTTTGGTAATTCAGTCAAGGGTCTCCTTTGGAAGGTAACAGGCAGGAACACAGAGATGTCAGCAAAGGGAAAGGACTGTTAGGGTTTTCCATGGATTATGCAGACGCCCGGCCAGATCCCAGACTTCCCCAAAAGATCCTGACTCCAGGCAGGAAGGATAACTGGGACCCAGAAACCAAACAAAGTAGTCCTGGGTGGGATGCTTTGTCATCAGATTCCATGTCTGAAAGACAGCCAGAGAGCTGAGTGAAAATCCCAGGGGCTCCCTCCCAGAAGACACCTGCTCTGTCCAGATCAAACCCTAACTTTCCCCAGCCAGCAATGCCTGGCTCTCCTTTCCCCCTGGCTCATCCTGCCTGCACCGCTGAGTGCCCTGCTGTTCCCAGTCCAGATGCCTTCACTCCTTCCAGTGCCCTAGGGGGGTTACCTTGCAGTTAGTTCTCAGGGGAGGAACATGGGGTTTGCCACCCATGTGAGCTTCCCAGACATCAGGCTCTGCCCACCCCACTCCATTCCCAAAGGATGTTCTGCCCAGTTCTCCCAGCCTCCTGCTTCCCTCCAGGTACCACCATTCAGGGGTAAAATTCACACTGTAGACAGCCAGGACCACCCATTATCCTCAACAGGCCACCCATTCAAGATTGGTCTATGTGACATGCCCACAAGAGGCACATCCAGAGCTAGAGAGATGAGGAGTGGCTGCCAGGGTCTGGGTGGAAGAGTGGGGGAGGGAACTGACTGCACATGGGAATAAGCCTCTGTGGGTGATGAAAATTCTCCAAACTAGAGTGGTGGTGGTTACAAATATGATAACGTTCACCTGCTGTCCCAGGTACAGGAAAGTGGGGGAGGGGCAGAGACAGGAAGATCTCTAAAGTCTGTTTTAGCCTGAGCGGCAGAGTAAGACCATTGTCTCTAAAATAAAAAAATTAAACTAAGTGTGCACTTACGACTTTGTCATGCACCCTGCACTTACTTTTATTTACCCAGTAAAACTCAAACCCTGACTGGGAGCAATGGCTCAAGCCTTGAATCCCAGCACTTTGGGAGGCCTAGGTGGGCAGATCACAAGGTCTGGAGTTGGAAACCAGCCTGGCCAACATGGTGAAACTCCATCTCTACTAAAAAAAAAGAAAAATACACGAAGTAGCCTGCTGTGGTGCTGTGTTTCCGTAATTCCAGCTACACGGTAGGCTGACACAGGAGAACTGCTTGAACTCAGGAGGTAGAGGTTGCCGTGAACTGAGATTGTGCCACTGTACTCCATCCTGAAGAAGAAGACCCAAACTCAAAAATAATTAATTAATTAATTAATTAAAAAACCCTACAAATACTAGCTGGGTGTTGTGGTGTGCGCCTGTTGAAAAGCTGCTTGAAAAGCTGAGTCAGGAGAATCCCCTGAACCCAGGAGGCGGAGGTTGCAGTGAGCTTAGTTGCTGGCACTGCACTCCAGCCTGGGTCACAGAGTGAGAATGCCCAAAAAAGACAACAATTTGAGCCCAAGAGACCTAGGTTGGAAGTGCCACTGTACTCCAGCCTGGGCAACACAGACCCTGTCTTAGAAAACAAAAACAAAACGAAAACAGAACCTCGACATCATCCAAGTCTGGCTCTAAACATGCTCCGCAAATGTATTACCAAGATCAGCATCAACTTCAACGTTGCTTTTCCCAAACAGTAACACTCTAAAGGGCTGTAGGTTTTTTTTTTCCAGAATACAGAACTTGCTTCCCTGTAGAGGGTCACAACTTGGATCTTGTTGGTCAAGTACTCTGGGGTGTTTTGCTGGAATTTTCCTTGACCAGGTTAAACAGGACACAAAAATAAAGATGCATTTATTTGCCATGTTTGCACATTTTCTGGAGTCCAGAACATAAACTCCTAAAAGGACCATCTCCAGTTCCTTGCTTAAAAGGCTCAGCAGGTTAGCCTTGTCCATCAAAGAGCAATCCTACTGACTTTTCCCCCAAAGACAAAAAGCAGTGCACACTAGACATACCTTATCTTTAACCAAGAGAATTGGGCTGGATTTCTAGAGAACAGCAATGGATGTTGAGCCAGGTGTTCACTGAGTTCCAGCACAGGGACACACAGTCCCGATGGGAGCATCCAAAATGGAGTCTACGATGGTGAAGAATATACATTGTTGTACACACAAATATTTTACAGGATAGACCACAGGCTAGGTCATAAAAACTCCTTAATAAAATTTGAACTGAAAAAAGCAAGTACGGGTGGGCTGCGGTGGTTCACACCTCTAATCCCAGCATTTAAAAAGGCCGAGTCAGGAGGATCACCTGAGCTCAGGAGTTCGAGACCGGCCCCAGCAACATGGTGTAACCCTATGTGTACAAAAAATACAAGAGTCAGCCAGGTGTGGTGGTTCATGCGTGTAGACACTAATTCAGCAGGCTTAGGTGGGAGGCAGAAGGTACACTGAGCTGAGATCACACCACTGCACCCCGGCCTGAGCGACAGAGCCAGACCTTGTCTCAAAAATAACCAAGCAAACAAAACACACATACACACACACACACACACACAGAATTTTAAAAAATTACCTAATATCAGAGTATTTTCTGTATTTAAAACAGCATTTTGTGTATATATTATTCATATGAATATGATGAAATATGCATCGTATTTTTGAGACCCTGTCTCAAAGAAAATTCCATAAATTGTGTGCTCACAGAAGAATAATTCCTATACATAAGTGGTTGCTTTGGTGGTACACATAAAAAAAAAATTGGAATAATAGAGACTACCCTGGCCCCTGCACAAAGGTGACACCCTAAATCATGATGTTCCCGCATTTATGTTTCTTTTTTTCCTTTTTGTGGAGAACGGGGTCTCGCTACATTGCCCAGGCAGGTCTCGAACTCCTGGGCTCAAGCTATCCTCCCGCCTCTGCCTCCCTAAGAGCTGGGATTACAGGCATGAGCCACCATGCCCGGCGGTCCAGATTTATCTATTTATTGTTATTTATTATTTATTTTGGGACAGAATCTCACTCTGTGACCCAGGCTAAAGTGCAATGATGTGATTTCAGCTCAGTGAAATCTCCTCCTGGGCTCCAGTGATTCTCTTGCCTCAGCCTCCTGGGTAGCTGGAATTACAGATGTGCACCGCCGCACCCAGCTAATTTTTGTATTTTTAGTAGAGACGAGGTTTTGCCGTATTGGCCCTGTTGGTCTTGAACCCCTGACCTCAGGTGATCCTCCCATCTTGGCCTCCCAACGTGCTGAGATTATAGGTGTGCGCCACCGTGCCTGGTCTATTGTTTACTTTTTTGAGACTGAGTCTCTCTCTGTTACCCAGGCTGAAGTGCAGTGGTGTGATCTCATCTCACTGAAAGTTCAGCCTCCCAGCTTCAAGGGATTCTCCTGCCTCAGCTTCCTGAGCAGCTAGAGTGACAGGTGTGTGCCACCACAACTGGCTAACGTTTGCATATTTAGTACAGATGGGGTTTCGCCACGTTGGCCAGACTGGTCTTGAACAAGTGCCCTCAGGTGCTCAGGTGGCCCTCCTCTCTGGGTCTCTCAAAGTGGCACAGTTACAGGCATGAGCCGCCATACCTGGACTAGTGCCATATTTAAAATTAGGAAAAAAAAAAAGGTGTCCATACCTAAATAGCAAATCATTTGTTGTTCAAGTACAACTCAAATACGTTATTTATCTAAAACACAAATTTAACTGGGGGTGGGGCATGGACCAAAGAACAATCCTGACTTTGCTCCTCTTGTGCATGGGATCATATTCATATCATATAGTCCCATCCACCAAGGATGGGGGAGGGTGGAGGCAGGAGGATCTACGCCCAGTTTAGCCTGGGCAGCATAGTGAGACCCCCCGTCTCATGCATTTATCTCCTGGTCATGCACCCAAGATTTCAGCATCATTTACCCAATCAACACTGAAACCCCATGCAGTCCACCTCTGTGCTCCTGCTAAGTAGTCCACATCCCTTCTTCAAGGGACACTGAGGTCCCCCTCAGCTCTACCTGACTCCATGTGAGGTTCTATAAACCAGTGCCAGAATAATTTCAGTAGAGTTAAAGGTGTTGATGGCCACGGGTGGTGGCTCATGCTTGTATTCTCAGCACTTTGGGATGCCAAGGCGAGTGGTTCACGTGAGGTCAGGGGTTTGAGATCAGCCTGGCCAACGTGGTGAAAACTTGTCTCTAGTGGAAAAATAAAAAAAGTACCTGAGCATGGTGGCAGCTGGCTGTAGTTCCAGCTACTCAGGAGGTTAAGGGAGGAGAATGGCTTGAACCCGAGAAACAGAGGTGGCACTCAGCTGAGTTGTGTCACTGCCCTCTGGCCTAGACAACGGTGAGATTCCCTCAAATAAATAAATAAATAAAATATACAAAATACAAATATTAGCCAGAAGTGATGTTGGGCGCCTATAATCCCAGCTACTCACGAAGCTGAGGCAGGAGAATCGCTTGAACCCAGGAGGCAGAGGTTACAGTGAGGTGAGATCACGCCACTGCACTCCAGCCTTGGTCACAGAATAAGACTCTGTCTCAGAAAAGAGGACCATTTGAGCCCAAAAGATCTAGTTGGAAGTGCCACCACACTCAAGCCTTGCCTCAGAAACAAAACAAAACAAAAAACAGAACCCCACCATCGTTCAAGTCTCATTATAAGCATGCTCTGCGAATGTCTTACCAAGATCAGCATCAATTTCAACATTGCTTTTCTCAAACAGTGACACTCTAAAGGGTAGCGCTTTCTTTTTATCAGACAACAGAAAGTGCTGCCCTTTAGGGCGTCACAGCATGAGATCTTCTTGCTCCAGTACTTTGGGTTTTTTGTGGGAATTTACCTTGACCAAGTTAAAACGTACACAAAAATAAAGATGCATTTTTTTTGGCTCTGTTTGCATGTTTTCTGGAATCCAGAACATAAACCCCTAAAAGGACCATCTCCAGTTTCTTACTTCAAAGGCTCAGCAAGTTAGCCTTGTTCATTAAGGGGCAATCCTCCTGAGTTCTGTTCTCAAAGAGAAAAATCAGTGCCCACTAGACATACCTTATCTTTAACCATAAGAAATGGGCTGAATTTCTAGAGAACAGCAATGGATGTTGAGCCAAGTGTTCTCCTGAGTTCCAGCAGAAGGACACACAGTGTCAATGGGAGCAACCAAAATGGAATCTAAGATGTTGAAGAATATGCACTGTCACACACAAACAGCCTCCAGCATAGACCACACTCTAGGCTGACTCAAGAGGACCACCTGAGGCTAGGGACGTTGGCTCATGCCTGTTATCCCAGTATTTTGGGAGTCCAGGGCAGGCAAATCACCTGAGGTCTGGAGTTTGAAACCAGCCTGGACAACCTGGTGAAACCCTGTCAGTACTAGAAACACAAAAATGAGCTGTGTGTGGTGGTGGGAGCTTGTAATCTCAGCTAGCTGGGAGGCTGAGGCAAGAGAATTGCTTTAACCTGTGAAGTGGAGGTTGCAGTGAGCTGAGGTCATGTCATTACAGTCCAGCCTGGGCAACAACAGCAAAACTCCTGCACACACACATATGTACATACATACGTATGTGATGGTGGTTGACTGTATTCCCAACCATTTGGCAGGCTGATATAGGAGAATTACCGGAACCCGGAAAGCAGAGTTTCTGGTGAGCAGAGATCCTGCCACTGCACTCCAGCCTGAGCAACACAGCAAGAGTGCATTGAGAGGAAGGAAGGAAGGGAGGGAGGGAGGGAGGAAGGGAGGGAGGGAGGGAGGGAGGGAGGAGAGGGAGAGAGGGGGAGGGGGGGAGGGAGGGGGGAGGGAGGGGAGAAGGGGAGGGGGGGAGGGGGGAGGGGAGGGCAAGGGGAAGGGGGAGGGGGAGAGGAGGGAGGGAGGGGAGGGGAGGGAGGGGGAGGAGGAGGGGAGGGGGAGGAGGGGAGGCGAGAGGGAGGAGGGGGAGGGAGTGGGAAGAGGGGGGAGGGGAGAGGAGGGGGAAGGGAGGGGGAGGGAGAGAGGGGGAGGGGACACGGGGGGAGGGAGGGGAGGGAGGACAGAGGAATGAACCACTTGAGCCCAAGAGATGGAGTTGGAAGGGCCAACACTCCAGCCTGGGCAACAGAGACACTGTCTTCAAAAAATAAACACCCCAACTAACCAAAAAAACAAAAAACAAAAAACAAGAACAAAAACAGAACCTCAACATCACTGAGTCTGATTATTTTCTTATTATTTTTGAGATGGATTCTTGCTCTTTTGCCCACGGAAGAGTGCAGTGGCGCCATCTTGGCTCACTGCAACCTCCGCCTCCTGGGTTGAAGCAATTCTCCTGCCTCAGCCTCCCGAGTAGCTGGGATTTTAGGGGCCAGCCACTGTGATCAGCTAATTTTTGTATTTTTAGTACAGACAGTGTTTCACTATCTTGGCCAGGATGGTCTCCAACTCCTGGCCTCATAATCCACCCACCTTGGCCTCCCAAAGTGCTGGGATTACAGGCATGAGCCACTGCGCCCATTCTGATTATTTTTATCATTTTTTTTAAATTTATTATTTTTATTTTATTTTTTTGAGATGGGATTTTGCTCCTGCTGCCCAGGCTAAAGTGCAGTGATGTGATCTCGGTTCACCACAACGTCCACTTCCTGGGTTAAAGCGATTCTGCTGCCTCATCCTCCCAAGTAGCAGGGATTACAGGTGCCCACCACCACACCCAGCTATTTGGTGTTTTAGTAGAGATGGGGTTTCACTATGTTGTCCAGGCTGGTCTCAAACTCCATCTTTTACGAGGGGAGTCACTTCTAGGGTCCTCAAGGTTTTGTAAAAATGTCGGTGGTTTTGTCCCATGAGATATTTATCACTGTGGCTGAGATTCATCAGGTCTACAATAGTTTATTTCTTACATTAGCCAAAGCAAACATTTCACATCTAACCAAGCACCTGACATTTAGATGCGACGTTTTGCCTGTTGGAATGGTCCTGGAATGCTTACCCAAAGGCAACAGGGTAAACAGTGCAGCTGTAGTCTGAAAAACTGACTAGGGTTGGCATTAGTGGGTGAAGGTTGAATCAACTACACCCTTCCTTCAGAGAAAGCAGGTCTATTCCGAGAAATATTGGCAAGCTGTCGGAGAGGAATAATTTTCAATGTCAGGGACAAGCAGATTAAACTAAAAAGATGAATGGGCTGGGCATCGTGGCTCACGCCTGTAATCTCAGCAGTTTGGAAGGTCAAGGCAGGCAGACTATCTGAGCTTAGGAGTTCAAGACCAGCCTGGCCAACTTGTGAAAACCTTGTCACTACTAAATATATAAAAATTAGGGCCAGGCGCGGGGGCTCACGCCTATGATCCCAGCACTTTGGGAGGCCGAGGCGGGTGGATCACGAGGTCAAGAGATCGAGACCATCCTGGTCAACATGGTGAAACCCCGTCTCTACTAAAAACACAAAAATTAGCTGGGCGTGGTGGCGCGTGCCTGTAATCCCAGCTACTCGGGAGGCTGAGGCAGGAGAATTACTTGAACCCAAGAGGCGGAGGCTGCGGTGAGCCAAGATCACGCCATTGCACTCCAGCCTGGGTAACAAGAGTGAAATTCCGTCTCAAAAAACAACAACAACAACAAAAAAAAAAATATATATATATATATAATAAATTAGCCGGGGCAGGAGAATCGCTTGAATCTAGGAAGCAAAAGTTGCAGTGAACTGAGATCATCCACTGCACTCCAGCCTGGGCAAGAGAGACCCTGTATTAGAAAAAAAAAACCTAAAAAACAAAAACAGAACCCCACCATCATCCAAGTCTGACTATAAGCATGCTCTGCAAATGTATTACCAAGGTCAGCATCGACTTCCAACGTTGCTCTTCTCAAATGGTCACACTCTAAAGGGAAGCATCTTCTTCTCTTTCAGACAACAGAAAGTGCTTCCCTCTAGAGGTCACGGCCTGAGATCTTCCTGTTCCAACACTGTGGATTTCTTGTTAAAATTTTCATTGACCAGGTTAAAATGAATGCAAAAAATAAAGATGCATTTATTGGCCCTGTTTGCATGTTCTCTGGAATCCAGAACAAAAACTCCTAAAAGGACAATCTCCAGTTCCTTGCTTCAAAGAGAAAAAAGCAATGCCCGCTAGACATACCTTGTATTTACCCAAGAGAACTGGGCTGAATTTCTAGAGAACAGCAATGGATACTGAGCCAAGTGTTCACTTGAGTTCCAGTAAAGGGACACTCAGTCCTAACGGGAGCAACCAAAAGGGAATATATATTGTCACACATAAACATCCTCCAGGATAAACCAAAGTCTGAATCAAGAGAACCACTTGTCACACCAGTAACCCCAGCACTATAGGAGGCCGAGGAAGGCGGATCATCTGAGGTCAAGAGTTCGAGACCAGACTGGCCAACATGGGGAAACCCTGTCTCTACTAAAAGCACAAAAATTAGCTGGGTGTGGTGGTAGGTACCTGTAATCCCAGCTACCTGGGAGACAGAGGAAGATCGCTAGAACCCAGGAGGCGAAGGTTGCGATGAGCTGAGATTGAGCCATTGCACTGCAGCCTGGGCAAAAGAGCAAGCCTCCATCAAAACAAACAAACGAACAAAAAACCAGCCGGCCAGGGGCTCGAACCTGTAATCCCATCACTTTGGGAGTATAAGGCGAGCAAATAATGAGGACTGGAGATCAAGATCAGCCTGGCCAACATTTCGTACTCTACTAAAAGTACAAAAATTGGCTTAGCGTGGTGGTGGGCTCCTACAATCCCAGCTACTTGGGAGACTGAGGCAGGAGAATCACTTGAACCAGGGAGACGGAGGTTGCAGTGAGCCGAGATCACGACACTGCATGACAGCCTGGCAACAGAGTGAGACTCTGTCTCAAAAAAAAAAAATTAGCAGGGTGTGATGGCAGGCACCTGTATTGTTAAATATTCGGCAGGCTGATGTGGGAGAATCAGTGAATGCTGGGACGAGTTTCTAGTGAGCAAAGATCCTGCCAGTGGACTCCAGGCTGGGTCACAGAGTAAGACTCTGTGCAAAAAAGGAGAACCATTTGAGCACAAGAGACCTAGGTTGGAAGTGTCACTGTCTTCCAGCCTGGGCAACACAGACCCTGTCTTAGAAAACAAAAACAAAACAGAACCTCCACATCAAGTCTGATTATAGGCATGCTCTGCAAATGTATTATAAAATTCAGCATCAACTTCAACGTTGCTTTCTCAAACGGTAACACTCTAAAGGGAAGGCGTCTCTTTCTTTTCAGGCAACAGAAAGCACTTCCCTTTAGAGGGTCACAGTATGAGATCTTCTTGCTCGAGCATTCTGGGATTTTTGTTGGAATTTCCCTTGACCAGGTTAAAATGGACACCCAAAAAAAGATGCATTTATTGGCCATGTTTTATGTTTTCTGGAATACAGAACATAAATCACTAAAAGGAGCATCTCTAGTTCCTTGCTTCAAAGGCTCAGCAGGTCAGCCTTCTTCATCAAAGGGCAATGCTCCTGAGCTTTGTCCCAAAGAGAAAAAGTAATGCCTGCTAGACATACCTTATATGTAAGCATGAGAATTGGGCTGGATTTCTAGAGAACAGCAACGAACTTTAGAGCCAAGTGTTCCCTTGAGTTCCAGCAAAGGGACACACAGTCCTGATGGGAGCAACCAAAATGGAATCTAAGATGTTGAAGAATATATATTGTCATGCATACAAACACCCTCCAGTATAGACCACAGGCTAGGCATAAAAGTTACTGAATAAATTTTGAACAGAATTACACACAACCAGGCACGGTGGCCTGTAATGGCTACACTTTGGAAGACGGACGCAGATACATCACCAGAGATCAGGAGTTCAAAACAAAACTGATTAACATGAAAAAAACCCATCTCTACTAAAAAACAAAAAATGTGGCCAGGTGCAGTGGCTCATGCCTGTACTCCAAGCACTTTGGGAGGCCGAATGGGTGAATCACAAGGTCAAGAGATACAGACTATCCTGGTCAACATGGTGAAACCCCTGCTCTATGAAAAATACAATCTTTAGCTGGGCGTGGTGGCACGCACCTGCAGTTTCAGCTACTCGGGAGGCTGTGACAGGAGGATGAGATATAGAAATTTAACCAGGGGTGGGGCATGAATCAGAAAACCGTTCTCATGTTCTTCCTGCCTGTGCATCAGTTAATATTCACGTGTTCTAATCTACCAAAATGGGGTAGGGGTGGAAGGAGGAGGTCCTAACGCTAGTTTATCCTGAGCAGCATACTGAGACCCCCGTCTCATGCATTTATCTCCTGGTCACGCACCCAAGATTTCAGCTTCATTTACCCAATAAAATACTGAAACCCATGCATTCCAGCTCTGTGGTCATGCTAAGCAGTCCACATCCCTTCTTCAAGGGACGCTGAGGTCCCCTCCAACTCTACCTGACCCCAAGTGAGGTTCTACAAACCAGTGCCAGAATAATTTCCATGGAGTAAAAGGTGTTGATGGCCATGGGCGGTGGCTCACACCTGTATTCTCAGCATTTTGGGAGGCTGATGTGAACGATTCCCTTGAGATCAGGAGTTTGAGACCAGCCTGGCCAACAGGGTAAAACTGAGTCCACTAAAAAAAAAAAAAAAAAAAAACAGAGGTAGCTGGGCATGGTAGTGGGTGTCAGTAATTCCAGCTACTCTGGGGGTGGAGGCAGGTGAATTAACTGAACCTGAGAAGCAGAGGTTGCCTGCAATCTTCGCATTTTGGAAAGCAGAGGCGAATGCATCACCTGAGGTCAGGAGTTCAAAACCACCCTGGTTAACATGGTGAAACCCTTTCTATACTAAAAACACAAAAAATGTGGCCAGGCTCACTGGCTGATGACTATAATCCCAGCACTTTAGCAGGCCGAGGTGGGTTAATCACAAGGTCAAGAGATCGAGACCATCCGGGCCAACATGGTGAAACACTGTCTCTATTAAAAATACAATCATTAGCTGGGCATGGTGGCACACACCTGTAGTTTCAGCTACTCGGGAGGCTGAGGCAGAAGGATCGTTTGAACCTGGGAGGCAGAGGTTGCAATGAGCTACAATCGCGCCATTGCACTCTAGCCTGGCGACAGAGCGAGACTTCTTCCACACCTAAACAGAAAATCATTGGTTATTCAAGGACATCTCAAATATACTGCTAATCTAAAATACAAATTTAAGTGAGGGTGGGGGAATGAACCAAAGAACAATCCTTACTTTTTTCTACCTGTGCATGAGTAAATATTCACATACATGTGTTCCCAGCTACAAAAAACGGGGAGGGACAGATGTAGGAGGACCTAACCCTAGTTTAGCCTGGGCACCATAGTGAGACCCCCATTTCATGCATTTATCTCCTGGTCACTCACCAAAGATTTCAGCTTCATTTACCCAATAAACACTAAGCCCCCATGCATTCCACCTCTGTGCTCTTGCAAATTAGTCCCCATCGCTTCTTCAAGGGGCACTGAGGACTTCTCCAACTCTACCTGACCCCCAAGTGAGGTTCTATAAACCAGTGCCAGAATAATTTCCATGGAGTAAATAAAAGGTGTTGATGGCCATGAGAAGTGGCTCACACCTGCATTTTCAACACTTTGCGGAGCCGAGGTGAGTGGCTCACTTGAGGTCAGGGGTTTGACACCAGCCTGGCCAACATGGTGAAACCCAGTCTCTGCTACACAAACAAACAAAAATACAAAAAGTAGCCAGGCATGGCAATGCGGGATTGTGATTTCACCTATTCTGGTGGTTGAGGCAGGAGAATTAATTGAATCTAAGAGGCAGAGGTTGCAGTGAGCCGTGATGGTGCCACTGCCCTCCAGCCTTGTGGGCAGCGAAACTCCGTGTCAAAAATAAATAAATAAATAAAAAACAAATATATATACTAGCTGGGCAGGTGTGAGGTGCTCATATTCCCAGCTACTCAAGAAGCTGAGGCAGGAGAATCACTTGAACCCGGGAGGCGAACGTTGCAATGAGCCAAGATTGCGCCACTGCACTACAGGCTGGGTCACAGAGCCAAGACTCTGCCCAAAAAAGAGGACCATTTGAGCACAAGAGACCTAGGTTGGAAGTGCCACTGTCCTCCAGCCTGGGCAACACAGACCCTGTCTTAGAAAACAAAAACAAAACAGAACCTCCCCATCAAGTCTGATTATAGGCATGCTCTGCAAATGTATTATAAAATTCAGTATCAACTTCAACGTTGCTTTTCTCAAACGGTAACACTCTAAAGGGAAGGCGTCTCTTTCTTTTCAGACAACAGAAAGCACTTCCCTTAGAGAGTCACAGCCTGGGATCTCTTGCTCCAGCACTCTCGGACTTTTGTTGGAATTTCCCTTGACCAGGTTAAAATGGACACAAAAATACAGATGCATTTACTGGTCATGTTTGCATGTTTTCTGGAATCCAGAATATAAACCCCTAAAAATCACCATCTCTAGTTCCTTGCTTCAAAGGCTCAGCAAGTCAGCCTTGTAATCAGGGGGCAATCTTTCTGAGTTTTGTCCCCAAATAGAAAAAGCATTGCCAACTAGGATACGTTATCCTTACCCAAGAGAATTGGGCTGCATTTCTAGAGAACGGCAATCGATGTTGACCCAGGCACAGGGACACACAGTCCCGATGGGAACAACAAAAATGGAATCTAAGATGTTGAAGAACATACATTTTCCACACACAAACATCCTCCAGCATAGACCACCGTCTAGGCTGACTCAAGAGGACCATTTGAGGCTAGGCATGGGGCTTACACACCTGTAATCCCAGCACTTTGGAAAGCCAAGGTTAGTGGATCACCTAGGTTATGAATTCAAGACCAGCCTGGCCAACATGGTGAAGCCGCATCTATACTAAAAACACAAAAAGTAGGTGGGTGTGGTTGGGTGCTTGAAATACCAGCTACCTGGGAGGCCAAAGTAGGAGAACTGCTTGGACCCAGGTGGTGGAGGTTGCAGTGAGAAAAGATCACGCCACTGCACTCTAGCCTGGGCAACAAGAGCAAAACTCCACCTCAAAGAAAAAAAAAATCAGCGGGGAGTGATGGCAGGTGCCTATATTCCCAACTATTTGGCAGGCAGAGGTGGCAGAATCCCTAGAACCTGGAAGGTGGAGTTTCCGGTGAGTAGAGATCCTGCCAGTGCACTCCAGACTCGGCAATGAAGCCACAGTGGGTCTAAAAAAATAAAAAAGAGAGGACCATTGGAGCCCTGGAGATCTCACTGGAAGTGCCACCAACTCCACCCTGGGCAACAGAGACAATGCCTTGACAAAAGAAAACAAAACCCCAACATGATCCAAGTCTGATTATTAGCATGCTCTGCAAATGTATTACCAACATCAGCATCAACTTCAACATTGCTTTTCTCAAACAGAAACCATCTAAAAGAAGGAACGTTCTGAGACTAGGTTAAACCGGACACAAAAATAAAGATGCATTCCTCTGCAACTTTGGCCCTGTTTGCACATTTTCTGGAACGCAGACCATAAACACCTACAAGTCCCATCTTTTGTTCACTGCTTCAAAGGCTCAGCAGGTTAGCCTTGTTCAGTAAAGGGCAATGCTCCTGAATTTGGTTCCCAAAAAGAAAAAGTAATGCCTACTACACATACCTTATGTTTAACCATGAACACTGGCTGGATTTCTAGAGAAGAGCAGTGGATTTTGAGTCAAGTGTTGACTGGAGTTCCAGCACAGGGACACACAGTCTCTATGGAAGCATCCAAAATGGAATCTAAGATGGTGAAGGATATACATTGTTGTACATACAAACATCCTTCAGTATAGACCACAGGCTAGGCATAAAAGTTACAGAATAGATTTTGAACAGAATAAACTAGGGTGGGCACAGTGGCTCACACCTGTAATCACTGCATTTGGAAGGTGGAGGTGGACGTATCACTTGAAGTCAAAAGTTCTAAACCAGCCTGGTTAAAATGGTGAAACCCCCTCTACTAAAAATACAAAAAATGTGGCCGGAATGGGTGGCTGGTGATGGTAAACCCAGCACCTTGGGAAGCCAAAGTAGTTGAACCACAAGGTCAAGAGATGTAGACCTTTCTGGGCAACATGGTGAAACCCCATCTCTACTAAAAATACAAAAATGAGCTGGGCGTGGTGGTGCGCACCTGTAGTTGCAGCTACTCAGGAGGCTAAGGCAGGACGATCGCTTTAACCTAGGAAGCAGAGGTTGCAATGAGCTGCGATGGGGCCATTGTACTCCAGCCTGGTGACAGAGTGAGACTTCGTCCACACCTAAATAGAAAATCATTCCTTGTTCAAGTACATCTCAAATACACTGTTAATCTAAAATATACATTTAACTGGGAATGGGGTATGAACCAAAAAACAGTCCTTACTTTATTTTTGCCTATGCATGGGTTAATATTCACGTGTTCCCATCTACAAAGGACAAGGAATGGCAGAGGCAGGAGGATGTAAGCCTAGTTTAGCCTGGGCAGCTTACTGAGACCCCTGTCTCATGCATTTACCTCCTGATCACGCACCCAAGATTTCAGCTTCATTTACCCAATAAACACTGAAACCCATTCATTCCACCTCTGTGCTCTTGCTAAGCAGTCCACATCTCTTCTTCAAGGAACACTGAGGTCCCCTCCCGTCTATCTGACCCCAAGTAAAGTTCTATAAACCAGTGCCAGAATAATTTGCATGGAGTAAAAGGTATTGATGCTGACACCTTATACATACAAGCGGCTCACTTGAGGTCAGAAGTTTGAGACAAGCCTGGCAAACAGGATGAGCCCCAGTCACCTTAAAAAAAAAAAAGGAGCTGGGGGATGGTGATGGCCACCTATAATTCCAGATCTCTGGAGGTTGAGGCAGGAGAATTAACTGAATCTGAAAAGCAGAGGTTGCAGTCTGCTGGAATCATGCCACTGCCCTCCCTCCTAGGCAATAGTGAGACTCCGTCAAAAAAGAAAGAAAGAAATGAATAATTAAAAAAAAAAAACAAATATTAGTCAGGTGGTTGTGGTGGGCACCTGTAAACCTGGATACTTGGAAAGCTGAGATAAAAGAACCACTTGAACCCAGGAGGCAGAGGTTGCGTGAGCAGAGTCCTGGTATTACACTCCAGCCTGGGTCACAGAGCAAGACTCTGTCCGAAAAAAAGGGCTATTTGAGCTCAAAACACCTAGGTTGGAAGTCCCATTGTACTCCAGCCTGGACAACAGAGACTGTCTTAGAAAAACAAAACTGAAACAGAACCTCAGCATCATCCAAGTCTGATTACAAGAATACACTGCAAATGTATTAACAAAATCAGCATCAACTTCAATGTTGCCTTCCTCAAACGGTAACACTCTAAAGGGAAGGCATTCTTTCTTTTCAGACAACAGAAAGCACTTCCCTTTGGAGGGTCACAGTTTGGGACATTATTGCTCCAAGACTCTGGGATTTTTGTTGGAATTTCGCTTCACCAGGTTAAAATGGACACAAAAATAAAGATGCATTTATTGGCCTGGTTTGCATGTTTTCTAGAATCCAGAACATAAACCCTTAAAAGGACCCTCTCTAGAATTGCTTCAAAGGCTCAGCAGGTTAGTCTTGCTGATCAAGGAGCAATCATTTTGAGTTTTGTTTCCAAAGAGAAAAACCGATGCCAACTAGACATACCTCACCTTTAACCAAGGGAATTGTGCTAATTTCTAGAGAACAGCAATGGCTGTTGAGCCAAGTGTTCACTTGAGTTCCAGCACAGCAACACCAAATCCCAGTGAAAGCAACCAAAATGGAATCCAAGATGTTGAAGAATATACACTGTGGCACACACAAACATCCTTTAGCATAGACCACACAGTCTAAGTGGACTCAAGAGGACCACTTGAAGTCAGGCATGGTGGCTCACGCCTGCAATCCCAGCACCTTGGAAGGACAGGGTTGTGAATTTCAAGACCAGCCTGGCCAACATGGTAAAACCCCATCTCAACTAAAAACACTAAAAGTAGGTGGGTGTGGTGGTGGGTGCCTGTAATCCCCAGCTACCTGGGAGGCGAAGGCACAAGACCATGCCATTGCACTACAGCCTGGGCAACAAGAGCAAAACTCAACCTCAAAAAAAAAAAAAAAAAAAAATTAGCAAGGGCTCATGGCAGGTGTCTGTATTCCCAACTATTCAGCAGGCTGAGGTGGGAGAAACCCTAGAACCTGGGAGGTACAGTTTCCAGTGAGCAGAAATCCTGCCACTGCACTATAGCCTGCGAAGCCAGACTAGGTCACAAAATATAAAAGTATAAAGAGGGGACCACTTGCACCCGAGAGTTTGCTGAAAGTGCCACCCACTCCAGCCTGAGCAAAACAGACCCTGTCGTGGAAAAACAAAAACAAAAACAAAAACAGAACGCCACCATCATCCAAGTCTGATTATAACCATGCTCTCCAAATGTATTACAAAGAAAAGCAACAACCTGAAGGTGGCTCTTCGCAAACAGTAACTGTCTAAAAGGATGTGCGTTTTTTTCAGACAACTTAACGTACATCCCTCTAGAATGTCACAGCATAGGAGCCTCTTGCTCGAGTACTCTGGATTTTTTGTTGGAGTTTTCCTTGACGAGGTTAAACAGGACATGGAGATAAAAACGCATTCATCTGCATCTTCGGGCCCTGTTTCCATGTTTTCTGGAATTCAGAACATAAACACCAAAAGGACCACCTTTTCTTCATTACTTCGAAGGCTCAGCAGTTTACCCTTGCTCATCAAAGGGCAATGTCCTGAGTTTTGCTCCCAAAGAGAAAAAACAAAGCCCAAAAGACATACCTTATCTTTACCCACGAGAACTGGGGAGGATTTCCAGAAAAGCGCAATGGATTTTGAGCCAAGTGTTCACTTGAGTTCCAGCACAGGGATGCACCGTCTCTATGGAAGCATCCAAAATGGAATATAAGATGTTGAAGAATATACATTGTCGTACACACAAACATTCTCCAGTATAGACTACAGGTTAGGCATAAAGGTTTCTGAATAAATGTTGAACAGAAACACACACACGACCGGGCACGGTGGCTCATGCCTATAGTCACCACAACTTGTAAGACAGAACCCGATGCATCACCTGAGGTCAGGAGTTCAAAACAAGACTGGTTAACATGAGGAAACCACGTCTCTACCAAAAATACAAAAAATTTGGCCAGGAGCATTGGCTGACGCCTGTTAATCCCAGCACTTTGAGACACAAAGGTGGGTGAATCATGAGGTCAAGTGATCGAGACCATCCCGGCCAACACGGTGAAACCCTGTCCCTACTAAAAATACAAAAATTAGCTGGCCTTGGTGGTGCACACCTATAGTTTCACCTACTCGGGAGGCTGAGGCAGGAGAATCACTAGAACCTGGGAGGCAGAGGTTGCAATAAGCTCAGATCGTACCATTGCATGCCAGCCTGGCCACAGAGTAAGATTACAAGCACAGGTAAACAGGAAATTATTTGATGCGTATCTCAAATACTTGTTTATCTAAAGTACAAATTTAACTAGGGGTGGGGCGTGAACCAAAGAGCAATCCTTCCTTTTTCTTGCCTGTGTATGGGTTACTGTTCAGATGTGTTCCCATCTACAAAGGACGGGGGAGGGGCAGAGGCAGGAGGATCTAATCCTACTTTAGCCTGGGCAGCATAATGAGACCCCCGTCTCATGCATTTATTTCCTGATCAGGCTCCCCAAGATTTACCTAATAAATACTGAAACCCTATGCATTCCACCTCTATGATCTCGCTAAGCAGTCCACGTCCCTTCTTCAAGGGACACTAATGGCCCCTCCGACACTACCTGACCCCAAGTGAGGTTCTATAAATAATTGCCAAAATAATTTCCATGGAGTTAAAGGTGTTGATGGCTATGAGTAGTAGCTCACACCTGTATTCTCAGCATTCTGGGAGGCTGAGGCAAGCGGCTCACTTGAGGTCAGGGGTTTGAGACCAGCGTGGCCAACACAGTGAAATCCAATCTCCACTAAACATAAAATAAAAATCAAAATAAAAACAAAAGCTGGGCTTGGTGACAGCCACCTGTAATCACAGCTACTCTGGAGGTTCAGGCAGGAGAATTAATATAACCTGAGAAGCAGAGATTGCTGTCAGCCAGGATTATGCCACTGCCATCCAGCCTTGGCGTCAGTGAGACTTTGTCTCAAAAATCAATAAATAAATGAATAATTCTTAAAAACTCTACAAATATGAGCCAGGTGTTGTGTTGGGCACCTGTAATCCCTGCTACTTGAAAAGCCGAGACAAGAGAATCACTTGAACCCAGGATGCAAAGGTCGCAGTGAATGCAGTCCGGGCACTGCACTCCAGCCTGGGTCACAGAGCAAGACTCTGTCAGAAAAAACAGGACCATTTTAGCCCAAGAGACCTAGGTTGGAGGTGCCACTGTACTCCAGCCTGGGCAACACAGACCCTGTCTTAGAAAACAGAAACAAGGCCGGGCGTGGTGGCTCACACCTGTAATCTAAGCACTTTGGAGGCCAAGGCAGGTGGATCACCTGAGGTCAGGAGTTCAAGACCAGCCTGACCAACATGGTGAAACCCTGTCTTTATATTAAAAAAAAAGGAAAACAGATACAAAACAGAACTTCCACATCATCCAAGTTTGATTATAAGCATGCTCTGCAAATGTATTACTGAGATCAGCATCACCTTACCGTTGCTTTCTCAAACGGTAACTCTCTAAAGGGAAGGCCTTTGTGTTTTTTCAGACAACAGAAAGCACTTTCCTTTAGAGGGTCACAGCATGAGATTTTCTTGCTCCAGGTCTCTTGGATTTTTGTTGGAATTTCCCTTCACCAGGTTAAAATGGACACAAAAGTAAAGATGCATTTATTGGACCTGTTTGCATGTTTTCTGAAATGCAGGAAATAAACCTCTAAAAGGACCATCTCTGGTTCCTTGCTTCAAAGGCTCAGGAGGTTAGCCTTGTTCATCAAGGAGCAATCCTCCTGAGTTTTGTCACCAAAGAGAAAAAGCAATGTCCACTAGGCATACCTTATCTTTAACCAAGGGAATCGGGTTGGATTTCTAGAGAAGAGCAATGGATGTTGAGCCAAGTGTTCACTTGAGTTCCACACAGGGACGCACAGTCCCAATGAGAGCAACCAAAATAGAATCTAAGATGTTGAAGAATATACATCGTCGCACATCCTCCACCATGGACCACAGCCTAGGCTGACGCAAGAGGACCACTTGAGGCTAGGCGTGGTGGCTCACGCCTGTAATCCCAGCACTTTGAAAGGCCAAGGTTGATGGATACTCTGAGGTTGTGAGCTCAAGACCAGCCTGGCCAACATGGTGAAACCCCCTCTCTACTAAAAACACAAAAAGTAGGTGGGTGTGGTGGTGGGTGCCTGTAATCCTAGCTACCTGGGAGGCTAAGGCAGCAGAATTGCATGAACCTGGATGGTGGAGGTAACAGTGAGAGAAGATCAAGTCATTGCACTCCAGACTGGGCAACAAGAGCAAAATTCCGTCTCAAAAAAAAAAAAAAAAAAAAAAATTAGTAGGGCGTGATGGCAGTTTCCTGTATTTCCAATTATTAGGAAGGCTGAGGTGGGAGAATACCTAGAAGCTGGATGGTAGAGTTTCTGGTGAGCAGAGATCCTGCCACTGCACTCCAGCCTGGACAACAGAGACAGACTGGGTCTCAAAAAATAAAAAAATAAGGAGAGGACCACTTGGGCCCTAGCAAACTCGCTGGAAGTACCACCCACTCCACCCTGGGCAACAGAGTCCCTGTCTTGAAAAAAAACAAAAAAACAAAAGCAGAACCCCAACATAATCCAAGTCTGATTGTCAGCATGCTCTGCAAATGTATTACCAAGATCAGCATCAACTTCAGTGCGGCTTTCTCAAACAGTAACATCTAAAAGGACGTGCCTTCTTTTTTTCAGAAGACAGAATGCACATTTCTCTAGAGGGTCACAGCACAGGATCTTCGTCGTCCAACAGTCTGGATTTCTTGTTGGAATTTTCCTTGACCAAGTTAAACAGGACTCAAAAATAAAGATGCATTCATCTGCATCTTTGCTTCTGTTTGCAAGTTTTCTGGTATCCAGAACATAAACACCTAAAGGGACCATCTTTTGTTCATTGTTTCAAAGGCTCAGCAGGTTAGCCTTATTCATCAAAGGGCAATGCTCCTGAGTTTTGTTCCCAAAGAGAAAAAGTAATGCCAGCTAGACATACCTTATCGTTAACCAAGAAAATTGGCCAGGATTTCTAGAAAAGAACAATGGATTTTGAGCCAAGTGTTCCCGTGAGTTCCAGCACAGGAACACACAGTCTCTATAGAAGAATCCAAAATAGAATCTAAGATGTTGAAGAATATACATTGTTGTACACACAAACCTCCTCCAGTATAAACCACAGGCTAGGCATAAAAGTTTCTGAATAAATTTTCAACAGAATATATAGACCAGGCACGGTGGCTCATCCCTGTAATCGCTGCATTTTGGAAAGCAGAGGTAGATGCTTCACCTGAGGTCAGGAGTTCAAAACCAGCCTGGTTAACATGGCAAAACCCCATCTCTCCTAAAAATACAAAAAATTTGGCCAGGCTGAGTGGCTGATGGCTATAATCCCAGCACTTTAGGAGGCCGAGGTGGGTGAATCATAATGTCAAGAGATTGAGACCATCCTTTTCAACATGGTGAAACCCCGTTTCTCCTAAAAATACAATCATTAGCTGGGCATGGTGGCACGCACCTGTAGTTTCAGCTACTTGGGAGGCTACGACGGGAGGAACGCTTGAACCTGGGAGACGGAGGTTGCAATAAGCTGAGTTCGCACCATTGGACTCCAGCCTGGTGACAGAGTGAGACTTCGTCCACACCTAAACAGCAAATCATTTGTTGTTCAAGTACATCTCAAATGCGCTGTTTACCTAAAATATAAATTTAAGTGGGGGTGGGGTGTGAACCACAGAATAGTCCTTACTTTCATCTTGCCTGTACATGGGTTAATATTCTCATGTCTTTCCAACTACCAAAACCGGGAGAGGAGCAGAGGCAGGAGGATCCAAGCCCAGTTTAGCCTGGGCAGCATACTGAGACCCCCGTCTCATGCATTTATCTCCTGGCTACACACCCAAGATTTCAGCTTCATTTACCTAATAAACACTAAAAACCCATGCATTCCACCTCTGTGGTCTTTCTAGTAGTTCACATGCCTTCTTCAAGGGACGATGAGGTCCCCTCCCATCTACCTGACCCCAAGTGAACTTCTAAAAGCCAGTGCTAGAATAATTGATATGGAGTAAAAGGGGTTGATGGACTTGAGCAGTGGCTCACACTTGTATTCTCAGCACTCTGGCAGGCCAAAGAAAGTGGCTCATGTGAGGTCAGGGATTTGAGAGCAGCCTGGCCAACAGGGTGAAAACTAGTCTCCTTTAAAAAAAAAAAAAAGTAGCTGGGCACAATGGTAGGCACCTGTAATGCACGCTACTTTGGAGGTTGAGGGAGTAGAATTAACTGAACCTGAGAAGCAGAGGCTGCAGTCTTCCGGGATCATGCCACTGCCCTCCAGCCTGGGCAACAGCATGACTCTGTCTCAAAAATAAATAAATAAATGAAATTATTAAAAGAACTACAAATATTAGCCAGGTGTTGGGGTGGGCGCCTGAAATCCCAGCTACTTGGAATGCTGAGATAGGAAAATCACTTGAACCAAGGAGGCAGACGCTGTAGTGAGCAGAGTCCTGGCACTACACTCCGGCCTAGGTAACAGAGCAAGACTCTGTCTGAAAAAAAAAGGACTATCTGAGGTTAAGGGATCTAGGTTGGAAGTGCCACTGTACTCCAACCTGGGCAAAGAGCCCGTCTTGGAAAACAAAACCAAAACAGAACCTTGACGTCATCGAGTCTGACCATAAGCATGCTTGGCAAATTTATTACCAAGATCAGCATCAACTTCATCGTTGCTTTTCTCAAACTGTAACACTCTAAAGGGAAGGCGTTCTTTCTTTTCAAACAGAAAGCACTTCCCTTTGGAGGGTCACAGTATGAGATCTTCTTGCTCCAGGACTCTGGGATTTTTGTTGGAATTTCCCTTCACCAGGTTAAAATGGACACAAAATTAAGATACATTTATTGGCCTGGTTTGCATGTTTTCTAGAATCCAGACAGCAAGCCCTAAAAGGACCCTCTCTAGTTGCTTGCTTTAAAGGCTCAGCAGGTTAGCCTTGTTCATCAGGTGAGTCTTGCTTTAAAGGCTCAGCAGGTTAGCCTTGAAAACTCAAAAGGCAATCTTTCTGAGTTTTGTCCCCAAAGAGAAAAAGCAATGCCACCTAGCCGTACCTTATCATTAACCAAGAGAACTGGGCTGGATTTCTAGAGAACAGCAATGGATGTTGAGCCAAGTGTTCACCTGAGTTCCAGCACAGGGACACACAGCCCCAGTGAAAGAAACCAAAACGTAATCAAAGAAGTTGAAGAATATACACTGTCACACACACAAACATCCTCCAGCATTGACCACAGTCTAGGCTGACTCAAGAGGACCACTTGAGGCTAGGCGCAGCGGCTCACGCCCGTAATCCCAGCAGTTTAGAAGGACAAAGATGGGGGATCACCTGAGGTTATGAATCTGAAACCAGCCTCGCCAACACAGTGAAACCCCATCTATACTAGTAACAGAAAAAGTAGGTGTGTGTGGTGGTGGGTGCCTGTAATTCCAGCTACCTGAGAGGCTAAGGCAGGAGAATTGCTTGAACCCGGGAGGTAGAGGTAGCAATGAGACAAGATCATGCCATTACACTCCAACCTGGGCAACAAGAGCAAAACTCTGTCTCAAAAAAAAAAAAAAAAAAAAAAAAGCATGATGTGATGGCAGGTGCCCGTATTCCCAACTATTCAGCAGGCTGAGGTGGGAGAATTCCTAGAACCTGGGAGGTGGAGTTTCCAGTGAGGAGAGAACCTGCCACCGCACTCCAGCCTAGGCAACGAAGCCACGGTAGGTCTCCAAAAATACAAGTATAAGAGCGGACCACTTGTGCCCTAGAGATCTCACTGGAAGCGCCACCCACTCCAGCCTGGGCAACAGAGACCCTGTCTTGAAAAAACAAAAACAAAAACGGAACCCCACAGTCATTCAAGTTTGATTATAAGTACGCTCTGCAGCTGTGTTACCAGCAACAGCAACAACACCAACATCGCTTTCCTCAAAGAGTAACCATCTAAAAGAAAGTGCCTTCTTTTCTTTAAGACGACACATAACACATCCCTCTAGAGCGCCACACCGCAGGAGCTTCTTGCTCCATTGCTCTGGGTTTCTGGGTTTTTTCCTTGGAATTTTCCTTGACCATGTTAAACTGGACATAAAAAGAAGGATGTATTCATCTGCCTCCTTGGCCCTGTTTGCATATTTTCCAGAATCCAGAGCATAAACATCTAAAAGGACCATCTTTTCTTCGTTGTTTCAAAGGCTCAGCACGTTAGCCTTGTTCAACAAAGTGCAATGCACCTGAGTTTTGTTCCCAAAGAGAAAAAGTAATACCCACTAGACACACCTTATCTTTAACCACGATAATTGGGCAGGATTTCCAGAAAAGAGCAATGGCTTTTGAGCCAAGTGTTCACTTGAGTTCCAGCGCACGGATGCACTGTCTCTATGGAAGCATCCAAAATGAAATCTAGATTGCTAAAGAATATGCATTATCCTACACATGAACATTCTCCGGTATAGATCACAGCGTAGGCATAAAAGTTTCTGAATAAATTTTGAACAGAAATACACAAGGCTGGGCATGATGTAATTTCCGCATTTTGGAAAGCAGAGGCAGCTGCATCAACTAAGGTCAGGGGTTCAAAACCAGCCTGGTTAACATGGCGAAACCCCGTCTCTACTAAAAATACAAAAAATTTGGCCGGGCTTGGTGGCTGATGACTATAATCCAAGCACTTTAGGAGGCCAAGGTGGGTGAATCACGAGGTCAAGACATCAAGACCATCCTGGCCAACATATTGTAATCCCGTCTCTACTAAAAATACTATCATTAGCTGGGCATGGTGGCACGCACCTGTAGTTTCAGCTACTCGGGGAGGCTGAGGCAGGAGGATCGCTTGAACCTGGGAGGCAGAGGTTGCAATAAGCTGACATCCCGCCACTGCACTCTAGCCTGGCAACAGAGGGAGACGTTGTCCACACCCAAACAGGAAATCCATTGTTGTTCAACTACATCTCAAACACACTGTAATCTATAATATAAATTTAACTGGGGGGGGGGTGGCACGGACCAAAGAACAGTCCTTACTTTCTTCTTGCCTGTGCATGGGTTAATATTCACATGTGTTCCAGCTACCTGAAACAGGGCAGGGCTAGAGGCAGGAGAATCTAAACCCACTTTAGCCTGGGCAGCCTGGTGACACCCCGTTTCATGCATTTATCTCCTGATCAGGTACCCAAGATTTCAGTTTCATTTACCCAAAAAACACTGAAGCCCCATCCATTCCACTCTGTGCTCTTGCTAAGCAGTCCACATCCCATATTCAAGGGACACTGAGGTCCCCTCCAACCAGTGCTAGAATAATTTCCATCAAGTAAAAGGTGTTGATGGCCACGAGCAGTGGGTCTCACCTGTATTTTCAACATTTTGGGAAGGCAAAGTGAGCGACTCACTTGAGGTCAGGGGTTTGAGACCAGCCCGGCCAACATGGTGAAACCCAGTCTCTACTAAACAAACAAACACTACAAAAAAGGAGCTGGGGTTGGTGAAGGGTGCTTGTAATTTCAGCTACTCAGGTGGTTGAGGCAGGAAAATTAACTGAACCTAAGAAGCAGAGGTTGCAGTCAGCCAGCATTGTAGCACTGCTCTCCACCCTAAGCGACAGTGAGAGGCTGTCTCAAAAATAAATAAATAAATAAATAAAATGTAAATATTAGCTGGGCATGTCAGGTGCCTGTATTCCCAGCTACTCAAGACGCTGAGGCAGGAGAATCACTTGAACCCGGGAGGCGGGAGGTTGCAATGAACTAAGATCGCACCACTGCACTCCAGGCTCGGTCACAGAGCCAAGACTCTGCCCCAAAAAAGAGGACTGTTTGAGCACAAGAGACCCAGGTTGGAAGTGCCACTGTCCTCCAGCCTGGGGCAACACAGACTGTTTCTTAGAAAACAAAAACAAAACAGAACCTCAACATCATCCAAGTCTGACTATAAGTATGCTCTGCAAATGTATTACCAAGGTCAGCACCAACTTCAACGTTGCTTGTCTCAAACGGCAACACTCTAAAGGGAAGGCGTCTCTTTCTTTTCAGACAACAGAAAGCACTTCCCTTTAGAGGGTCACAGCCTGGGATCTCTTGCTCCAGCACTCTCGGACTTTTGTTGGAATTTCCCTTGACCAGGTTAAAATGGACACAAAAATACAGATGCATTTACTGGTCATGTTTGCATGTTTTCTGGAATCCAGAATATAAACCCCTAAAAATGACCATCTCTAGTCCTTTGCTTCAAAGGCAGCAGGTTAGCCTTGTAATCAGGGGGCAATCTTTCTGAGTTTTGTCCCAAAGAGAAAAAGCAACGCCCACTAGACATACCTTATTTTTAACCATGAGAATTGGGGAGGATTTCCAGAAAGAGCAACGGATTCTGAGCCAAGTGTTCACTTGAGTTCCAGCACAGGGACGCACCGTCTCTATGGAAGCATCCGGACACATTCAAAATGGAATCTAAGATGTTGAAGAGTACACATTGTTGTACACACAAACATCCTCCAGTATATACCACAGGCTAGGCATAAAAGTTTCTCAACAAACGTTGAACAGAAATACACAAGGCTGGGCACGCTGGCTCACGCCTGTAATCGCCACAATTGGAAGGCAGAGGGGGACACATCACCTGAGGTCAGGAGTTCAAAACCAGCTGGTTAACATGACGAAACCCAGTGTCTACTAAAAAAACAAAAAATTTGGCCAGGTGCAGTGGCTCATGCCTGTAATCCCAGCACTTTGGGAGGACAAGGTGGGCGAATCATGAGGTCTAGAGATCGAGACCATCCTGGCCAACATGGTGAAACTCCGTCTCTACTAAAATACAAAAATTACCTGGCTTTGGTGGTGCTCACCTCTGGTTTCAGCTACTCGGTAGGGTGAGGCAAGAGAATCGCTTGAACCCGGGAGGCGTAGGCTGCAATAAGCTGAGATCGCACCATTGCACTCCAGCCTGGTGACAGAGCAAGATATCGTCCACACCGAACAGGAAATCATATGATGTTCAAGCATATCTCAAATACATTGTTTATCTAAAATACAAAGTTAACTGGGAGTGGGGCGTAAACCAAAGAACAGTCCTTACTTTCTTGTTGCCTGTGTATGGGTTAATAGTCACATGTGTTCCCATGTACATGGGAGGGGCATAGGCAGGAGGACCTAACCATAGTTTAGCCTGGGCAGCATACTGAGACCTAGTCTCATGCATTTATCTCCTGATCAGGCACTCGAAGATTTCAGCTTCATTTACCCAATAAACACTAAAAGTCTATGCATTCCACCTCTGTGCTCTTCATAAGCAGTCCACATCCCTTCTTCAAGGGAAATTGAGGTCCCCTCCAACTCTACCTGACCCCAAGGTTGTATAAACCATTGCCAAAGTACTTTCCATGGAGTTAAAGGTGTTGATGGACACGAGCATTGGCTGACACCTGTATTCTCAGCAGTTTGGGAGGCCGAGGCGAGTGGCTCACGTGGGGTGAGGGATTTGAGACCAGCCTGGCCAACAGGGTGAAAACCAATCTCCACTAAAAATAAAAAATAAATTAAAAAAGTAGCTGGGCTTGGTGGCAGTAATCCCAGGTACTCTGGAGGTTGAGGCAGGAGAATTAGAGTTTGCAGTCAGCCAGGATCATGCCACTGCCATGCAGCCTGGGTGACAGGGATATTCCGACTCAAAAATAAATAAATGAATTACAAAAAAAAAACTACAAATATTAGCCAGGTGTCGTGCTGGGTGACTGTAATCCCAGATACTTGGAATGCTGAGACAGGAGAATCACTTCACTGCAGGAGGCAGAGGTTGCAGTGAGCCAAGCCCTGGCACTGCATTCCAGCCTGGGTCACAGAGCAAGATTCTATTCAGAAAAAAAAGGACCATTTGAGCTGAAGAGACACAGGTTGGAAGGGCCACTATACTCCAGCCTGGGCAACACAGACCCCGGCTTAGAAAACAAAAACAAAACAGAACCTCCACATCATCCAAGTCTGATTATAAGCACGCTCTGCACATATATTCCCAACATCAGCATCAACTTCAACGTTGCTTTTCTCAAACAGTAACACTCTAAAGGGAAGGCCTTTGTTTTTTTCCAGAGGACAGAAAGCGCTTCCCTTTAGAAGGTCACAGCATGAGATCTTCTTGCCCCAGCACTCTGGTTTTTTTGTTGGCATTTCCCCTGACCAGGTTAAAATTGACACAAAAATAAAGATGCATTTACTGGCCCTGTTTGCATGTTTTCTGAAATCCAGAACATAAACCCCTAAAAGGACCATCTCCAGTTCCTTGTTTCAAAGGCTCTGCAGAAAAGCCTTGTTTAACAAGGGGCAATCTTTCTGACATTTGTCCCCAAAGAGAAAAAGCAAGGCCCACTAGGCATACCTTATCCTTAACCATGAGAATAGGGCTGGATTTCTAGAGAACAGCAATGGATGTTGAGCCAAGTGTTCACTTGAGTTCCAGCAGAGGGATACACAGTCCTGATGGGAGGAACCAAAATGGAATCTAAGATGTTGAAGAATATACGTTGTCACACACACACATCCTCCAGCATAGACCCCAGGCTAGGCTGACTCAAGACGACCACTTGAGGCTCAGCGTGGTGGCTCACACCTGCAATCCCAGAACTTTGAAAGGCCAAGGGGGTAGAGATCACCTGAGGTTGTGAGTTCGACACAAGCCTAGCCAACATGGTCAAACCCCATCTCTACTAAAAACACAAAAAGTAGGTGGGTGTGGTGGTGGACGCCCGTAATCCCAGCTACCAGGAAGGTTAAGGCAGGAGAATTGCTTGAACCCAGGTGGTTCAGGTAGCAGTAATACAAGATCAAGCCATTGTACTCCAGCCTGGGCAACAAGAGCAAAACTCTGTCAAAAAAAATAGCAGGGCATGATGGCAGGTCCCTGTATTCCCAATTATTTAGCAAGCTGAAGAGGGAGAATACCTAGAACCTGGGAGGTGGAGTTTCCGGTGAGTAGAGATCCTGCCACTGCACTCCAGCCTGGACAACGGAGCCAGACTGCGTCTCAAAAAAGAAAAAAAAGAGAGGACAACCTGACACCTAAAGACCTCGCTGGAAGTGCCACCCACTCCAGCCTGGGCAACAGAGACTCTGTCTTGAAAAAAAAAATAAACAAAAACAGAACCTCAACATCATCCAAGTCTGATTATCAGCGTGCTCTGCAAACGTATTACCAAGATCAGCATCAACCTCAATGCCGCTATTCTCAAACGGGAACCACCTCAGAGGACGCACATTCTTTTTTTTCAGACAACAGAATGCACATCTCTTCAGACTGTCACAGCACAGAAGCTTCTTGCTCCAGTACTCCGGGTTTTGCGTTGGAATTTTGCTTAACCAGGTTAAACGGGATTCAAAAATAGAGATCATTCATTTGCATCTTTGGTGCTGTTTGCAAGTTTTCTGGAATCCAGGACATGAATACCTAAAGGGACCATCTTTTTTTTTCATTGGTTCAAAGGCTCAGCAGGTTAGCCTTATTCATCAAAGGGCAATGCTCCTGAGTTTTGTTTCCAAAGAGAAAAAGTAATGCCCGCTAGACATATCTTATCTTTAACCATGAGAATTGGGCAGGATTCCCAGAAAAGAGCAATGGATTTTGAGCCAAGTGTTCATTTGAGTTTCAGCACAGGGCCGGGTGTGGTGGCTCACGCCTGTAATCCCAAGCACTTTGGAGGCCAAGGCGGGCGGATCACCTGAGGTCGGGAGTTCAAGACCAGCCTGACCAACATGGTGAAACCCTGTCTTCAAAAAAAAAAAAAAGAGTTCCAGCACAGGGACACACCCATCTCTACGGAAGCATCCATAATGGAACCTAAGATGTTGAAGAATATACATTGTTGTACACACAAACATCCTCCAGTATAGACCACAGGCTAGGCATAATAGTTTCTGAATAAATTTTGAACAGAAATACACAAGGCCAGGCAAGAAGGATCACCCCTGTAATCGCCGCATTTTTGGAAAGCAAAGGGGGGATGCATGACCTGAGGTCAGGAGTTCAAAACCAGCCTGGTTAACATGGCAAAACTCCATCTGTACTAAAAATACAAAACATTTGGCTGGGCTCAGTGGCTGATGACTATAATCCCAGCACTTTAAGAGGTGGAAATGGGTGAATCATGAGGTTAAGAGATCGAGACCATCCTGGCCAACATGGTAAAACCCCGTCACTACTGAAAATACAATCATTAGCTGGGCATGGTGGCACGCACCTGTAGTTTCAGCTACTCGGAAGCCTGAGGCAGGAGAGTTGCTTCAACCTGGGAGGCCGAAGTTGCAATAAGCTGAGATCGCGCCACTGCACTCCAGCCTGGCGACAGAGCGGGACTTCATCCACACCTAAACAGCAAATCATTTGTTGATCAACTACATTTCAAATAGATTGTTTATCTAAAATATAAATTTAACTGGGGGTAAGACATGAACCGAAGAATGGGTTAATATTCACATGTGTGCCCGGCTACCAAAAATGGGGGAGGAGCAGAGGCAGAAGGAACTATGCCTGGTTTAGCATAGGCAGTATAGTGAAAGCCCCGTCTCATGCATTTATCTCCTGGTCATGTACCCCAGATTTCAGCTTCATTTACCCAATAAACACTGAAACTCCATGCATTCCACCTCTGTGCTCTTGATAAGCAGTCCACATTCCTTTTTCAAGGGACACTGAGGTCTTCTCCAAGCCTACCTGACCCCAAGTGAGGCTCTATAAACCAGAGCAAAAATAATTTCCATGGAGTAAAAGGTAATGATAGCCACGAGAAGTGGCTCACACCTGCATTTTCAACACTTTCAGAAGCCGAGGTGAGTGGCTCATTTGAGGTCAGGGGTTTGAGACCAGCGTGGCCAACATGGTGAAACCCAGTCTCTGCTACACAAACAAACAAAAATACAAAAAGTAGCCAGGCACGGTGATGGGTGCTTGTGATTTCACCTACTCTGGTGGTTGAGGCAGGAGAATTAATTGAACCTGAGAAGCAGAGGCTGCAGTCAGCCGGGATGGTGCCACTGCCCCCCCAGCCTGGGTGACACTGAGACTCTATCTCAAAAATAAACAAACAAATAAATAACAAAAATACATATACTAGCTGGCGTGTGTCAGGTGCCTGTATTCCAAGCTACTCAAGAACCTGAGGCAGGAGAATCACTTGAACCTGGGAGGCGAATGTTGCAATGAGCCAAGATTGCGCCACTGCACTCCAGGCTGGGTCACAGAGCCAAGACTCTGCCCAAAAAAAGAGGACCATTTGAGCACAAGAGACCTAGGTTGGAAGTGCCACTGTCCTCCAGCCTGGGCAACACAGACCCTGTCTTAGAAAACAAAAACAAAACAGAACCTCCACATCAAGTCTGATTATAGGCATGCTCTGCAAATGTATTATAAAAGTCAGCATCAACTTCAATGTTGCTTTTCTCAAAACGGTAACACTCTAAAGGGAAGGCGTCTCTTTCTTTTCAGACAACAGAAAGCACTTCCCTTTAGAGGGTCACAGCCTGGGATCTTCTTGCTCCAGGACTCCGGGGATATTTGTGGGAATTTCCCTTGACCAGGTTAAAATGGACACAAAAATAAAGATGCATTTATTGATCCTGTTTGCACATTTTCTAGAAGCCAGAACATAAACCCCTACAGGGACCATCTCCAGTTGCTTACTTCAAAGGTTAGCCTTGTTCATCAGAAGGCAATCTTTCTGAGTTGTGTCCCCAAAGAGACAAAGCAATGCCACCTAGACATACCTTATATGTAAGCATGAGAACTGGGCTGGATTTCTAGAGAACAGCAATGGATGTTGAGCCAAGTGTTCGCTCGAGTTCCAGCACAGGGACACACAGTCCTGATGGGAGCAACCAAAATGGAATCTAAGATGTTGAAGAATATACATTTTGGCCCACACAAACACCCTCCACTATAGACCAAGCTCTAGTCTCACTTGAGAGGACAACTTGAGGCTAGGCGTGGTAGCTCACACGCCTGTAATCCCAGCACTTTGGAAGGCCAAGGTTAGTGGATCACCCGAGGTTATGAATTCAAGACCATCCTGGCCAATCTGGTGAAACCCCATCTCTAATAAAAACACAAAAAGAAGGTGGATGTGGTCGTGGGTGCCTGTAATCCCAGCTACCTGGGAGGCAAAGGCAGTGGAATTCCTTGAACACGGTGATGGAGCAACCGAAATAGAAAATGTTGAATGATATACATTTTTGCATACACAAACAACCTCCAGCATAGACCAGAGTGTAGGCAGACCCAAGAGGACCACCTGAGGCTAGGCGTGGCGGCTCATGCCCGTAATCCCAGCACTTTGAAAGGCCAATGTTGGTGGATCACCTGAGGTTGTGAATTTGAGACCACCCTGGCCAACGTGGTGAAACCTCATCTCTACTAAAAAAACAAAAAGTAGGTGAGTGTGGTGGTGGGTGGCTGTAATCCCAGCTACCTGGGAGGCTAAGGCAGGAGAATTGCTAGAACCCGGGTGGTGGAGGTCCCAGTTACACAAGATCACACCACTGGACTCCAGCCTGGCCAACAAGAGCAAAACTCCACCTCAAAAAAAAAAAAAAAAAAAAAAAAATTTCCTGGGCGTGATGGCAGCTTCCTGTATTTCCAACTATTCAGCAGGCTGAGGTGGGAGAATCCCTAGAACCTGGGAGGTGGAGTTTCCGGTGAGCAGAGATCCTGCCACTGCACTCGAGCCTGGGCAATGAAGCCAGAATGGGTTTCAAAAAAAGAGACGACCACTTGAGCCCTAGAGATCTCGCTGGAAGTGCCACCAACTCTAGGCTCAGCACAGAGACTCTGTCTTGGAAAAACAAAAACAAAAACAGAACCTCAACATCGTCCAAGTCTGATCATAAGCACGCTCTGCAGAGGTATTACAACATCAGCATCAGCTTCAACGTTGCTTTTCTCAAACAGTAACCATCTAAAAGGATGTGTGTTTCTTTTTCTAACCACAGAAAGCACATCCCTCTAGAGTTTCACAGCATAGGAGCTTCTTGCTCCAGTACTCTGGGGTTTTTCTTGGAATTTTCCTTGACCACGTTAAGCTGGACACGAAAATGAAGATGCATTCCCCTGCATCTCTGGCCCTGTTGCACGTTTTCTGGAATCCGGAACACAAATACCTAAAAGGACCATCCTTTGTTCGATGTTTCAAAGGCTCAGCAGGTTAGCCTTGTTCGTAAATGGCTAATGCTCCTGGAGTTTTGTTTCCAAAGAGAAAAAGTAATGCCTACTAGACATACCTTATTTTTACCTATAAGCATTGCCTGAATTTCTAGAGAACAGCAATGGATTTTGAGCCAAGTGTTCACCTGAGTTCCAGTACAGGGACACACCATCTCTATGGAAGCATCCAAAACGGAATCTACGATGTTGAAGAATATACACTGTCATACACACAAACATCCTCCAGTATAGACCACAGGCTAGGCATAAAAGTTTCTGAATACATTTTAAACCGAAATACACAAGACCAGGATGATGGCTCACATCTGTAATCACCACACTTTGGAAGGCAGAGGTGAATGCATCACTTGAGGTCAGGAGTTGTAATCCAGGCTGGATAACATGCTGAAACCCCCTATACTAAATACAAAATATTTAGCCGGACTTGGTGGCTCATGCCTGTATTCCCAACACTTTCAGAGGCCCAAGTGAGTAAATCACAAGGTTGAGACATGAAGACCATTGTGGACAACATAGTGAAACCACGTTTCTACTAAAAATACAAAAATTAGCTCAGCATAGTTGTGCACACCTGTAGTTTCAGCTCCTCCGGAGGCTGAAACAGGAGAATCGCTTGAACCTGGGAGGCAGAGGCTGCAATAAGCTGAGATCCTACTGTTGCACTCCAGCCTGGCAACAGAGCCAGATTTCATCCACACCTAAACAGGAAGTCATCTGTTCTTCAAGTGTATCTCAAATACATTGTTTAACTCAAATAGACATTTAACTGGGGGTGGGGCATGAACCAAAGAACAGTCCTTTCTTTCTTCTTGCCTGTGCATGGGTTAATATTCACATGTGTTCCTGTCTACGCATGATGGGGGAGGAGCAGAGGCAGGAGGACCTAACCCTAGTTTAGCCTGGGCAGCATAGTGAGACCCCCATTTCATGCATTTATTTCCTGGTCAAGCACCCAAGATTTCAGCTTCATTTACCCAATAAATACTGAAACCCCATGCATTTCACCTCTGTGCTCTTGCTAAGCAGTCCACATCCCTTCTTCAAGGGACACTGAGGTCCCCTCCAACTCTACCTGACCCCAAGTGAGGTTCTATAAACCAGTGCCAAAATAATTTCCCTGGAGTAAAAAATGTTGATGGCCATGGGTGGTGGCTCACACCTGTATTCTCAGCACTTTGGAAAGTCGAGGTGAGTGGCTCACTTGAGGTCAGGGGTTTGAGACCAGCCTGGCCAACATGGTGAAATCCAGTCTCTGCTACACAAACAAACAAATAAAAATACAACGGCCGGACGTGGTGGCTCACACCTGTAATCCAAGCACTTTGGAGGCCAAGGCGGGCGGATCACCTGAGGTCGGGAGTTCAAAACCAGCCTGACCAACATGGTGAAACCTCGTCTTTAAAAAAAAAAAAAAAAATACAAAAAGTAGCCAGGCATGGTGATGGATGCTTGTAATTTCACCTACTCTGGTGGTTGAGTTAGGAGAATTAATTGAACCTGAGAAGCAGAGGTTGCAGTCAGCCGGGATCGTGCCACTGGCCTCCAGCCTGGGTGATGGCAAGACTCCATCTCATAAATAAATAAATAAATAAAATAAAATAAAATAAAATAGATATATTAGCTGGGCGTGTGTCAGATGCCTGTATTCCCAGCTACGCCATCTCATAATTAATTAATTAATTAATTACATATATTAGCTAGGCATGTGTCAGATGCCTGTATTCCCAGCTACGCAAGAAGCTGAGGCAGGAGAATCACTTGAACCCGGCAGACAGAGGTTGCAATGAGCCAGGATCACGCCACCGCACTCCAGGCTGGGTCACAGAGCAAGACTCTGACCCAAAAAAGAGGATCATTTGAGCCCAAGAGTCGTAGGTTGGAAGTGCCACTGTACTCCAGCCTGGGCAACACACACCCTGTCTTAGAAAACAAAAACAAAACAGAACCTCCACATCATCCAAGTCTGACTATAAGCATGCTCTGCAAATGTATTACCAAGATCAGAACCAACTTCAATGCTGCTTTTCTCAAACGGTAACACTCTAAAGGGAAGGCATTTCTTTCTTTTCAGACAACAGAAACCACTTCCCTTTGGAGGGTCACAGTATGAGATCTCTTGCTCCAGCAGGCTGGGATTTTTCTTGGAATTTCCCTTGACCAGGTTAAAATGGACACAAATATAAGGATGCATTTACTGGCCGTTTGCATGTTTTCTGGAATCCAGAACATAAAGCCCTAGGGGACCATCTCTAGTTCCTTCCTTCAAAGGCTCAGCAGGTTAAGCCTTGTCCATCAGGGAACAATCTGTCTGAGCTGTGTCCCCAAAGAGAAAAAGTAATGGCAACTAGACATACCTTATCTTTAATCAAGAGAATTGGGCTGGATTTCTAAAGACCAACACTGGATTCTGAGCCAAGTGTTCACGAGTTTCAGCACAGGGACACACCGTCTCTATGGAAGTATCCAAAATGGAATCTAAGATGTTGAAGAATATACATTGTTGTACATACAAACATCCTCCAATATAGACCACAGGCTACACATAAACATTACTGAATAAATTTTCAACAGAAATACACAAGGCTGGGCATGGTGGCTCACGCCTGTAATCACTTTGGAAGGTGCAGGGGAACACATCACCGGAGGTCAGGAGTTCAAAACCAACCTGTTATAACAAAACCCCGACTAATAAATATAAAAAATGTGGCAAGGTGCGGTGGCTCGTGCCTACAATCCCAGCACTTCGGGAGGCCAAGGTGGGCAAATCACCAGGTCAAGATGGAGAGCGTCCTGGCCAACGTGGCAAAACCCAGTCTGTACTAAAAATACGAGTATTAGCTGGGCGTGTTACGCACCTGTAGTTTCAGCTACTCGGGAAGCTGAGACAGGAGAATCCCTTGAACCTGGGAGGTGGAGGTTGCAATAGGCTGAGATCGCGCCATTGTGCTCCAGCCTGGTGACACAGTCAGACTTCGTCCACACCTACACGGGAAATCACCTGTTATTCACGTACATCTCAAATACATGGTTTATGTAAACTACAAATTTAACTGGGGGTGGGGTGTGAACCAAGGAACAGTCCTTACTTTCTTCTTGCCGGTGCATGGGTTAATATTCACATATGTTCCCATCTATGAAGGAGCGGGGAGGGGCAGAGGCAAGAGGATCTATCCCTCGTTTAGCCTGGACAGTATAGTGAGACACATGTCTCATGCACGTATCTCCTGGTCACGCACCCAGGATTTCAGCTTCATTTACCCAAAAAACACTGAAACTCCATGCATTCCACCCCTGTGTTCTTGCTAAACAGTCCACATTCCTTCTTCAGGGGACACTGAGGTCCTCTTCAACCCTACCTGGCCCCCAAGTGAGGGTCCATAACCCAGTGCCAAAATAATTTCCATGGAGTAAAACGTGTTGATGGCCACGGGTGCTGGCTCACACCTGTATGCTCAGCACTGTGGGAGGCCAAGGCAAGTGGCTCACTTGAGGTCAGGGGTTTGAGACCAGCCTGGCCAACATGGTGAAACCAAGTCCCCCTCTAAGAAAACAAACAAACAAACAATAAAAAACAAAAAGTAGCCGAGTGTGGTGACTGGTGCCTGTAATTCCAGCTACTCTGGAGGTTGAGGCAGGAGAAATAATTGAACCTGAGAGGCACAGGTTGCAGTCAGCCGGGATCGTGCCACTGCCCTCCAGCCTGGGCAACAGCGAGACTTCCTCTCAAAAATAAATAAAAAAACAAAAAACATTCAAGTATTTGTCAGGTGTGTGTCAGGTGCCTGTAATTCCAGCTACTCAGGCAGCTGAGGAAGTAGAATCACTTCGGCAGGTGGAGGTTGCAATGAGCCGAGATCCTGCCACTGTACTCCAGGCTGGGTCACAGAGCAAGACTCTGTTCCAAAAAAGAGGAGCATTTGAGCTCAAGAGACCTAGGGTGGAAGTGCCACCACTCTCCACGCTGGGCAACAGAGACCCGGTCTTAGAAAACAAAAACAAAACAGAAACTTAATGTCATCCAAGTTGATTATAAGCATGCTCTGCAAATGTATTACCAAGATCAGTACCAACTTCAACGTTGCTTTCCTCAAGCGGTAACACTCTAAAGGGATGGCGTGTGTTTCCTTTCAGACAACAAGAACGCACGTCCCTTTAGAGGGTCACAGCATGAGATCTTCTTGCTCCAGCACTCTGGGTGTTTTGTTGGAATTTTCCTTCAGGTTAAAATGGACACAAAAATAAAGATGCATTTTTTTGGCCCTGTTTGCATGTTTCCCACAATCCAGAACATAAACCCCTAAAAGGACCCTCTCCAGTTTCTTGCTTCAAAGGCTCAGCAGGTTAGCTTTGTTCATCAAGGGGCAATCCTTCTGAACTTTGTCCACAAGGAGAAAAAACAATGCCAACTAGATATACCTGATCTTTAACCAAGAGAATTGGGCTGGATTTCCAGAGAACGGCAATGAATACTGAGCCAAGCCGTTCACTTTAGTTCCAGTACGGCGATACACAGTCCCGATGGGAGCAACCAAAATGGAATCCAAGATGTTGAAGAATACGCACTTTCACACACACAAACATCCTCCAGCATGGACCACAGTCTCGGCTGACTCAAGAGGACCACTTGAGGCTACGCCCGGTGGCTCACGCCTGTAATCCCAGCACTTTGAAAGGCCAAGGTTGGTGGATCACCTGAGGTCGTGAGCTCGAGACCAGCCTGGCCAGCATGGTCAAACCCAATCTCTACTAAAATCACAAAAAGTAGGTGGGTGTGGTGGTGGGTGCCTGTAATCCCAGCTACTTGGGAGGCTGAGGCGGGAGAACTGCTTGAACCCGAGTGGTGGAGGTAGCAGTGAGATGAGATCACAGCACTGCACCCCAGAATGGGCAATAAGAGCAAAACTATGCCTCAAAAAAAAAAAAATTATCAAGGCATGATGGCAGGTGCCTGTATACCCAACTACTGAGCAGGCAGAGGTGGGAGAATCCCTGGAACCTGGCAGGTGCAGTTTCCAGTAAGCAGAGATCCTGCCACTGCACTCCAGCCTGGGCAACAGAGTGAAAGTGCATCTCAAAAAATAAACAAAATAAAAACAGAACCACTGGAGTTCCAGAGATCTCGCTGAAAGTGCCACCCACTCCAGCCGGGGCAACAGAGACCCTGTCTTGAAAAAAAAAACAAAACAAAAAACAGAACCCCAACATCATCCGCGTCTGACTATAAGCATGCTCTGCAAACGTATTACTAAGGTCAACATCGACGTCAATGTTGCTTTTCTCAAACGGTGACCCCCTAAAGGAAGGCACGTGCTTATTTTCCAGACAACAGAACGTGCTTCCCTTTAGAGGATCACAGCTTGAGATCTCCTTGCTCCAGCACTCTGGGTTTTCTGTTGGAAATTTCCCTGACCAGGATAAGCTGAACACAAAAATATAGATGCATTCATTGGCCCTGTTTGCACATTTTCTGGAATCCAGAACACAAACCCCTAAAAGGACCATCTCCAGTTCATTGCTTCAAAGGCTCAGCAGGTTAGCCTTGTCCATCAAAGGGCAATGCTCCTGATCTTTGTTCCCAAACAGGGATGCCCACTAGACGTACCTGATATGTAACCATGAACAGTGGCTGGATTTCTAGAGAAGAGCAATGGATTTGAGCCAGGTGTTCACTTGAGTTCCACACAGGGACACACAGTCCTTATTTGGAAGCATCCAAAATGGAATCTAAGATATTGAAGAATATATACTGTTATATACACAAATGTCCTCCAGGACAGAACACAGGCTAGGCCATAAAAGTTCCTCAGTAAATTTTGAACACTAATACACAAGGCTGGATAGTGTTAGCTCGCGCCTGCAATCCCAAAACTTTGGGAGGTGGAGGTGGGCATAATCACCTGAGGTCAGAAGTTTGAAACCAGACTGGTCAATGTAGTGAAACCCCATCTCTACTAAATATATTTAAAAAATTGACTTGGCGTGGTGGCTCATGTCTGTAATCCCAACACTTTGAAAGGCTCAGATGGACGGATGACAAGGTCAAGAGATGGAGACCGTCCTGGCCAACACGGCGAAACCCCATCTCCACTGATAATACAAAAATTAACTGGGCGTGGTCGTGCTCACCTGTAATCCCAACTACTCTGGAGGCTGAAACAGGAAAATCGCTTGAACCCAGGAGGCAACGGTTGCAGTGAGCTGAGATTCACACCGTTGCACTCCAGCCAGGGTGACGAGCGTGAAACTCTGCCTCAACAAAAAAAATGAGTAAAATTAGAAAAAACGAAAGCCCACACCTACACCATCAATGATTTCTAATTCAAACACACCTCAAATACATTGTTGATCTGAAATATAAATTTAACCCTGACCTGGGAAGCTCCCTTTGGCAACTGAGTCAAGGGTCTCCTTTGGAAGGTAATAGGCAGGAACACGAAGATGTCAGCAAAGGGAAGGGACTGTTAGGGGTTTCCATGGATTATGCAGACGCCCGGCCAGATCCCAGACTTCCCAAAAAAACCCAACTCCAGGCAGGATCAATGGCCTCCAGAAACCAAACAAAGTAGCCCTGGGTGGGATGCTTTGTTATCAGATTCCATGACTGAAAGACAGCCAGTGGCAGAGTTAAAATCCCAGGGGCTCCCTCCCAGAAGACACCTGCTCCGTCCAGATCAAACCCTAACTGTCCCCAGCCAGCAATGCCTGGCTCTCCTTTCCCCCCCCTGGCTCATCCTGCCAGCACCGCTGAGTGCCCTGCTGTTCCCAGTCCAGATGCCTTCACTCCTTCCAGTGCCACAGGGGGGTTACCTTGCAGTTAGTTCTCTGGGAGGAATATGGGGATTGCCACCCTTGTGAGCTTCCCAGACATCAGGCTCTGCCTGCCCCACTCCATTTCCAAAGGATGTTCTGCCCAGTTCTCCCAGCCTCCTGCTTCCCTCCAGGGACCAGGCTTCAGTGGTGAGATTCACACTGCAGACAGCCAGGACCACCCATTATCCTCAACAGGCCACCCATTCAAGATTGGTCTATGTGACATGCCCACAAGAGGCAGATTCAGAGCTAGAGATGCGGAGTGGCTGCCAGGGTCTGGGTGGAAGAGCAGGGAGGGAACTGACTGCACATGGGAATAAGCCTCTGTGGGTGATGAAAATTCTCCAAACTAGAGTGGTGGTGGTTACAAATATGATAATGTTCACCTGCTGTCCCAGGTACAGGAAAGTGGGGAGGGGCAGAGGCAGGAAAATCTCTAAAGCTTAGTTTAACCTCAGGGGCACAGTAAGACCACTGTCTCTAAAATAAAAAAATTCAGTGTGCTTTTATGACCTAGTCATGCACTCTGCATTTCAGTTTCATTTACCCAATAAAAACTGAAACACTGGCCAGGAGCAGTGGCTCACGTCTACAATCCCAGCACTTTGTGAGGCCAAGTCAGGTTGATACCTGAGATTAGGAGTTCAAGACCAGCCTGGCCAACAAGGCAAAACCTCGTCTCTGCTAAAAATACAAAAATTAGCTGGGTGTTGTGGTGGGCACCTGTAATCCCAGCTACTCCAGAGGCCAAGGCAGGAGGATCACTTGAACCTAGGAGGTGGAGGCTGCAGTGAGTCAAGATTGCACCACTGTACTCCAGTCTGGGCAACAGAGACCCTATCTTAGAAAAAACAATAAAACCAAAACAGAACCCCACTACTGTCCCAAGTCTGATGGTAAGCATGCTCTGCAAATGGCTTACCAAGATCAGCATCAACGTCAACGCTGCTCTTCTCAAACCATAACACTCTAATTGAAGGCAGTTTCCTTCTTTCAGACAAAAGAAAGTGCTTCCATTTAGAGGGTCACAGCCTGACATCTCTTGCTCCAGCACCGTGGATATTTTGTTGGAATCTTTCTTAACCAGGTTAAAATGGACACAAAGAGAAACATGCATTTACTTGCCCTGTCTGCGTGTTTCCTGGAATCCGCTACATAAACCTCTAAAAGGATTATTTCCAGGTCCCATCCTTCAAAGATTCAGCAGGTTTAGCCTTGTACATCAAGGGGCAATCCTCCTGAATTTTGTATCTAGAAAGAAAAACCAGTGCTTACTAGATATACCTTATATTTGCTCAAGAAAATTAGGAAGGATTTCTAGAGAACAGCAATGGACTTTGAGCCAAGCATTCAGTTGTGTTTCTGTACAGGGACACATGGTTCCGATGGAAGCATCCAGAATGCAATCTAAGATGGTGAAGAGTATACATTGTGGCCCACACCAACATTCTCCAGGATAGGCCCCAGGCTACGCCATAAAACCTCCTCCATAAAATTTTAGCAGAAACACACAAGTCAGCATGGGGCATGGTGGCTCATACCACTAATCATAGCAGTTTAGGGGGCCCAGGTGGAAAGATCACTTGAGCTCAGGGGTTCCAGGCCAGCCTGGGAAACATGGTGAAACCTCATCTGTACAAAAAAGGCAAAAGTTAGTCAGGTGTGGTGGTACATGCCTGTAGACAGCTATTCAGGAGGCTGAGGTGCGAGACGGAGGTTGCAGTGAGCCGAGACTGCACCACTGCACTCCAGCCTGGGCGACAGAGGAGACTGTCTCAAAAGTAAGTAAGCAAATAAATAAATAAATAATAAAAATGCAAAAATTAGCTAGGCGTAGTGGCACATTCTTATAACCCCAATGGCCCGGGAGGCTGAGGCGGGAGAATCACTTGAACTCAGGAGGCAGAGGTTGCAGTCAGCCAAATTCCTGCCACTGCGTTCCAGCCTGGGTCACAGAGCAAGACTCTGTCACAAAAAGAGGGCCACTTGAGCTCAAGACATCTAGGTTGGAAGTGCCACCGCACTCCAGCCTGGGGAACAGACACCCTATCTTAGAAAAAAACAAAACAAACAAACGCAAACCCCCGACATCATCCACATCTGATTACCAGCATTCTCTGCAAATGTATTACCAAGATCAGCATCAACTTCAACGTTGCTTTTCTCAAACAGTAACCTTCTAAAGGGAAGCACTTTCTTTTCTTTCAGACAACGGAAAGTGCCTCTTCCTCCAGATGGCCACCGCCTGAGATCTTCTTGCTCCACCACTGTGGATTTTTTGTTTGAATTTTCCTTGAGCAGGTCAAAATAGACACAAAAATAAAGATGCATTTATTTACCGTTTCCGTATTTCCTGGAATCCAGAATATAAACCCTGAAAGGCACCTCCTGGGGATGAGCAGGACCATCTCCTGTGGATTCGAAGGATCAGCAGGTTGGGCTTGTTTATCACGGGGCAATCCTCCTGAGTTTTGTCTCTGGAAAAAAAAGCAATGCCTACTACACGTACCTTGTATGTGACCAAGAGAACCGCGCAGGATTTCTAGAGAAGAGCAATGGATGTTGAGCCAGGTGTTCACTTGAGCTCCACACAGGGACAGTCTCAGAGGCAGCATCGAAAACAGAGTCTACAATGTTGAAGAATATACACTATCATACGCACAAGTATTCTCCAGGATAGACCACAGGCTAGGTCATAAAAACTCCTCAATAACATTTGAACAGAAATATAGAAGTATGGGTAGGCCATGGTTGACTCAGACCTCTAATCCCAGCATTTTAGGAGGCCACAATGTGAGGATCACCTGAGCTCAGCAGTTCAAGACCAGCCCTGGCAGCGTGGTGCAACCCCATGTGTACAAGAAATACAAACGTTAGCCAGGTGTGGTGGTGCATGCCTGTAGACGATAATTCAGCAGGCTTCGGTGGGAGGCACAGGACACAGTGAGCTGAGATCTCACCACTGCACTCCAGCCTGGGCAATAGAACCAGAGCTAGTCTCAGAAATAACCAACCACACACACACACGCACGCGCACACACGTACACACCCACACACACAGACACCAAAACAAAAAAATACTCAAGGTGATATCAGAGTATTCTACGTATTTAGAACACTATTTGTGTGTATATGATTATATGATGTATATAAGAATATATGATTAAATATACATCATATATATTTGAGACGCTGTCTCAAAGAAACTTTCATATATTGTACGCTCAGGGAAGAATAATTCCTACACATGGACTTAAAGGTGATGACGACGGCTGGCGGTGGCTCACGCCTGTATTCTCAGCACTTTGCCAGGCCGAGGCAAGCGGCTCACTTGAGGTCAGGGGTTTGAGACCAATCTGACCAACATGGTGAAAACCCGTCTTTCCTATAAAAAAACTATATATGGATATATAAATTCACAAAAGTAGCCAGGCGTGGTGGTGGGCACCTGTAATTGCAGCTACTGGGGAGGCTAAGGCTCATTTGCACCCCAGAGGCAGAGGTAAGTCTGACCATAAGCATGCTCTGCAAACGTTATTACCAAGATTAGCATCAACTTCAACGCTGCTTTTCTCAAATGGTAACACTCTAAAGGGAAGGCCTTTGGTTCCTTTCAGGTAACAGAAAGCGCTTCCTTTTAAAGGGTCACAGCATGACATCTTGTTCCAGCACTCTGAGTTTTTCTTGAAATTTTCCTTGACCAGGTTAAACTGGACACAAAAATAAAGATGCATTTATTTTCCCTGTTTGCATGTTTTCTGGAATCCAGGACATGCACCCCTAAAGGGGCCTTCTGCAGTTCCTTGCTTCAAAGGCTCATCAAATGAGCCTTGTTCATCACAGAGTAATCCTCCTGAGTTTTGTTGCCAAAAAGAAAAAGTAATGCCCAACAGACATACCTTATCTTTAACCAAGAGAATTAGGCTGAATTGCTAGAGAACAGCAAAGGATTTTGAGCCAAGTGTTCACTTGAGTTCCAGTACAGGGACAGCAGTCCTGATGAGAGCAAACAAAATGGAATCTAAGATGCTGAAGAATACGAATACACATTGTCACACACATAAACACCCTTAAGCATAAACCACAGTCTAGGCTGACTCAAGAGGACCATGTGAGGCTAGGAGCGGCGGCTTACACGCCTGTAATCCTAGCATTTTGGGAAGCTGAGGTAGGAAAAGCAGCTGAGGTTGGGACTTGGAAACCAGCCTGGCCAACATAGTGAAACCCCGTCTCTATTAAAAGTACAAAATTTAGTTGGGCATGGTGGTAAGTGCCTCTAATCACAGCTACCTGGGAGGCTAAGGCAGGAGAATTGCTTGAACGTGGGAGGCAGAAGTTGCAGTGAGCTCAGATCGTGCCTTTGCACTCCAGCTGGGGCAACAAGAGGAAAATTCGGTCTAAAAATAATAAAACTTTAAAAAATTAGCAGGGCGTGAGGACCTGTATTCCCAACTATTAGGCAGGCTGAGGTGGGAGAATCCCTGGAACCTAGGAGGCTGGGTTTCTGGTGAGCAGAGATCCTGCCACTGCACTCCAGCCTGGGCAACAGAGTCAGAGTGCATATCATAAAGTGAAAAAATAAAAAGAGGACCACTTGCTCCCTAGACATCTCGCTGGAAGTGCCAAGCACTCCAGCCTGGGCCACAGAGACCCTGCCTTGTAAAAAAAAAAAAAAAAAAAAAAAAGCATACTGGCTGGGAATTCAAACTGACTTTCAAGTAAAAAATAAAAATAAATTTTAAAAAAAGCAAAAACAGAACCCCAACATCATCCAAGTCTGACTATAAGCATGCTCTGCAAATGTATTACCAAGGTCAGCGTCAGCTTCAACGTTGTTTTCTCAAACGGTAACACTCTAAAGGAAGACGCATTCATTTCTTGTGGACAACAGAAAGCGCTTCCCTTTAGAGGGTCACAGCATGAGATATTGCTCCAGCATTCTGGGTTTTCTGCTGAAATTTTCCCTGACCAGGTTAAACTGGACACAAAAACAAAGATGCATTTATTGGCCCTGTTTCCATGTCTTCTGGAATCGAGAACATAAACCCTTAAAAGGACCATCTCCAGTTCCTTGCTTCAAAGGCTGAGCAACTCAGCCTTGTATATCAAGGAGCAATCCTCCTGAGTTTTGTATCTAGAAAGAAAAACCAATGCTTACTAGATATACCTTATATTTGCCCAAGAAAATTAGGCAGGATTTCTAGAGAATAGCAATGGACTTTGAGCCAAGCGTTCACTTGAGTTCCTGTACAGGGACACATGGTTCCGATGGAAGCATCCAGAATGCAATCTAAGATGGTGAAGAGTATACATTGTGGCCCACACCAACATTCTCCAGGATAGGCCACAGGCTACGCCATAAAACTTCCTCCATAAAATTTTAGCAGAAACACACAAGTCAGCATGGGGCATGGTGGCTCATACCACTAATCATAGCAGTTTAGGGGGCCCAGGTGGAAAGATCACTTGAGCTCAGGGGTTCGAGGCCAGCCTGGGAAATATGGTGAAACCTCATCTGTACAAAAAAGGCAAAAGTTAGTCAGGTGTGGTGGTGCATGCCTGTAGACAGCTATTCAGGAGGCTGAGGTGCGAGACGGAGGTTGCAGTGAGCCGAGACTGCACCACTGCACTCCAGCCTGGGCGACAGAAGGAGACTGTCTCAAAAGTAAGTAAGCAAATAAATAAATAAATAATAAAAATGCAAAAATTAGGCATAGTAGCACATTCTTATAACCCCAATGGCTCGGGAGGCTGAGGCAGGAGAATCACTTGAACTCAGGAGGCAGAGGTTGCAGTGAGCCAAATTCCTGCCACTTCGTTCCAGCCTGGGTCACAGAGCAAGACTCTGTCACAAAAAGAGGGCCACTTGAGCTCAAGACATCTAGGTTGGAAGTGCCACCGCACTCCAGCCTGGGGGAACAGACACCCTATCTTAGAAAAAAACAAAACAAACAAACGCAAACCCCCGACATCATCCACATCTGATTACCAGCATTCTCTGCAAATGTATTACCAAGATCAGCATCAACTTCAACGTTGCTTTTCTCAAACAGTAACCTTCTAAAGGGAAGCACTTTCTTTTCTTTCAGACAATGGAAAGTGCCTCTTCCTCCAGATGGCCACCGCCCGAGATCTTCTTGCTCCACCACTGTGGATTTTTTGTTTGAATTTTCCTTGAGCAGGTCAAAATAGACACAAAAATAAAGATGCATTTATTTACCGTTTCTGTATTTCCTGGAATCCAGAATATAAACCCTGAAAGGCACCTCCTGGGGATCAGCAGGACCACCTCCTGTGGATTCAAAGGATCAGCAGGTTGAGCTTGTTTATCACGGGGCAATCCTCCTGAGTTTTGTCTCTGGAAAAAAAAGCAATGCCTACTACACGTACCTTGTATGTGACCAAGAGAACCGCGCAGGATTTCTAGAGAAGAGCGATGGATGTTGAGCCAGGTGTTCGCTTGAGCTCCACACAGGGACAGTCTCAGCGGCAGCAACGAAAACAGTCTACAATGTTGAAGAATATACATTGTATACACACACACACACATATACACACACACACATATATATATAAACAAGGCTGCGGATATATATATCTCCACAGCCTTGTTTATAATTAAAAAAGAAAGAAAAAAAAATATATATACACACATACAAAAGTAGCCGGGCATCGTGGTGGGCACCTGTAATTCCAGCTACTGGGGAGGCTGAGTCAGGAGAATCATTTCAACCCGGGAGGCAGAGGGAAATCTGATTGTAAGCATGCTGTGCAAATGTATTACCAAGATCAGCATCAACTTCAACGCTGCTTTCTCAAACGGTAACACTCTAAAGGGAAGGCCTTTGGTTCCTTTCACACAACAAAAAGCGCTTCCCTTTAAAGGGTCACAGCATGGGATCTTCTTGCTCCAGCACTCTAAGTTTTTCTTGAAATTTTCCTTGACCAGGTTAAACTGGACACAAAAATAAAGATGCATTTATTTTCCCTGTTTGCATGTTTTCTGGAACCCAGGACATAAACCTCTAAAGGGACCTTCTGCATTTCCTTGCTTCAAAGGCTCATCGAATGAGCCTTGTTCATCACAGAGTAATCCTCTTCGAGTTTTGTCACCAAAGAGAAAAAGCAATGCCCACTAGACATACCTCATCTTTCACCAAGAGAATTAGACTGAATTCCTAGAGAACAGCAAAGGATTTTGAGCCAAGTGTTCACTTGAGTTCCAGTACAGGGACAGCAGTCCTGATGAGAGCAAACAAAATGGAATCTAAGATGTTGAAGAATATACATTGTCACACACACAAACATCCTCTAGCATAGACCCCAGTCTAGGCTGACTCAAGAGGACCACTTGAGGCTAGGCACAGCGGCTCACACGCCTGTAATCCCAGCATTTTGGGAAGCCAAGGTGGGAAAAGCAGCTGAGGTCGGGACTTGGAAACCAGCCTGGCCAACATAGTGAAACTCCATCTCTACTAAAAATACAAAATGTAGTTGGGTGTGTTGAGTGCCTGTAATCCCAGCTATCTGGGAGGCTGAGGAAGAGAATTGCTTGAACCTGGGAGGCAGAGGTTGTAGTGAGCTGAGATCGTGCCATTGCACTCCAACTGGGGCAACAAGAGGAAAACTCGGTCTAAAAATAAAAAATTTTTTAAAAAAAGTAGCAGGGCGTGATGACAGTCACCTGTATTCCCAACTATTTGACAGACCGAGAGGGAAGAATCCCTATAACCCGGGAGGCGGAGTTTCTGGTGAACAGACATCTGCCACTGCACTCCAGCATGGGCAACGAAGCCAGAGTGCACCTCAAAAATAAAAAAATAAAAACAGGACCACTTTAGCTCAAGAGATCTCACTGGAAGTGCCACGCACTCCAGCCTGGGCAGCAGAGACCCTGCCTTGCAAAAAAAACCAAAACAAAAATAGAACCCCAACATCATCCCAGTCTGATTATAGGCATGCTCTGCAAATGTATTACCAAGATGGTCAGCCTCAACTTCAGCGTGGCTTTTCTCAAACGGTAACACTCCAAAGGAAGACGCACTCATTTCTTTTGGACAACAGAAAGCGCTTCCCTTTAGTGGGTCACAGCATGAGATCTTGCTCCAGCACTCTGGGTTTTCTTTAGAAACTTTCTGTAGAAATCTTCTGGAATCCAGAACATAAACCCTTAAAAGGACCATCTCCAGTTCCTTGCTTCAAAGGCTCAGCAGGTTAGTCTTGTTCACCACAAGGCAATCCTCCTGAGTTTTGTCCCCAGAGTGAAAAAGCAACGCCTCCTAGACATACCTCATATTTAACGAAGAGATTGGGCTGCATTTCTAAAGAACAGCAATGGATGTTGAGCTAAGTGTTCACTTGAGTTCCAGCACAGGGACACACAGTCCTTAGGAAAGCACCCAAATGGAATCTAAAATGTTAAAGAATATACATTATTATGCACACAAACGTCCTCCAGTATAGACCACAGGCTAGGGCATAAAAGTTCCTCATTAGAATTTGAACAGAAATACACAAGGCCGAGGGCGGTGGCTCATGCCTGTAATTCCAGCACTTTGGAAGTCACAGTCAGGCACGTCATTTTAGGTCAGGAGTTCGAAACCAGCCTGGCCAACATGGCAAAACCCTGTCTCTACTAAAAATTCAAAAAATTAGCCAGGTGCAGTGATGGGTGCCTGTAATCCCAGCTATTTGGGAGGCTGAGGCAGGAGAATCACTTGAACCCAGGAGGAGGAGGTTGCAGTGAACTGAGATTGGGCCACTGCACTCCAGTCTGGGCAATACAGGGAGACTCCATCTCAAAAAAAAAATAAAAAATGCACAAGTCCAGGTGTGGCACGGTGGCTCACACCTCTAGTCCCATCACTTTAGGAGGCTGAGGCAGGAGGATCACATCAGCTCAGGAGTTGCAGGCCAGCTCGGGCAACATGGTACAATCCCATCTGTATAAAAACTACAACAGTCAGCCCGGTGGCTGGGCACGTGGCTCACACCTGTAATCCCAGCACTTCGGGAGGCTGAGGTGGGTGGATCACTTGAGGTCAGGAGTTCGAGATGAGCCTAACCAACATGATGAAACCCCCTCTCTACTAAAAACACAAAATTAGCCGGGTGTGGTAGTGCATGCCTGTAATTGCAGCAAAACAAACACACTATCTTCCAAGTCTGATGATAAGCATGCCCTGCAAATGTATTACCAAGATCAGCATCAACTACAATGTTGCTTTTCTCAAACAGTAATCCTCTAAAGAAGACCCACTGTCTTTTCTCTCAAGTCAACAAAAAGTGCATCCCTCTAGAGAATCGCAGAACGAGATCTTCCTGCTCCAGCACTCTGGGTTTCTTATTTAAATTTTCCTTGAGCAGGTTAAAATGGACACAAAAATAAAGATGCATTGATTAGCCCTGTTTGCCTGTTTTCTGGAATCAGGAATATAAACCCCTAAAAGAACCCTCTCCAGTTCCTTCCTTCAAAGATTCAGCAGGTTAGCCTTGATCACCAAAGGGCAATCCTCCTTTTGTCTCCAAAGAGAAAAAGCAGTGCTCACTAGACATACCTTATACGTAACCAAGAGAATGGGTCTGGATTTGTAGAGAACAGCAATGGATGTTGAGGTAAGTGGTCACTTAGTTCCAGCACAGGGACACAGTCCAGATGGGAGCATCCAAACTGGAACCTAAAATGAAGAATATAAATCGTCATACACACAAACATCCACCAGGATAGACCACGGGTTAGTCCACAAAAGCTCCTCATTAATATTTGAACAGAAATACATGAGGACACATGGGGCATGGCAACTCATATCTCCATGTGAGACTCACATCTCACATGCACCAGCACCCAAGGAGGCCAAAACAGGAGGATCACTTGTGCTCAGGAGATAGAGATGAACCTGGGAAACATGGTGAACTCTCATCTGTAAAAATACAAAAGGTAGCCAGATGCAGGGGTAGTGCCTGTAGACAGCTATTCAGAAGGCTGAGGTGAGAGGTGGAGGTCGCAGTGAGCGGAGGTTGCCCCACTGCATTCTAGAATGGGCAACAGTCCCAGACCTTGTTTAAAAAACAAAAATCAAAAAAAGGACACAAACAAAAAACGCAAAAGTGATGAGTATTCTCTGTATAGAGTATTTTGTGTGTATATGATTATCCATAAAACATAGGATAAAATGTACATCACACATTTTTGATAACCTGCCTCAAAAAAAGAAAGTTCTATATATTGTATCCTCACATGAAGAGTAATTCCCATACAGAAATGATTGCTTTGGAAGCACACATCACAAAAATTGCAGTGACAGAGATTACCATGTCCGCTGCACGGAGCCACACCCAAATTCATGACAGATGGGCCCTATATTTAAAATTAGGAAATATCAGGTGTGGTGGCTCACGCCTGTAATCCCAGAACTTTGGGACACTGAGGCGGGTCGATCACTGGAGGTCAGGAGTTCCAGACCAGCATGGTCTACATGGTGAAACCCAGTCTCTACTAAATACAAACAGTGAGCCGGGCATGATGGCGGGCACCTGTAATTCCAGCTACTCAGAAGGCTGAGGCAAGAGAATCGCTTGAACCTGGGAGGTAAAGGTTGCTGTGAGCTGATAGTGTGTCATTGCACTCCAGCATGGGTGACAAGAATGAAACTCCAACAAAAAAAAAAAAAGCGGAGGGAGAGAAGAGCGAAAATGCCAGGGGCTCTCTCCCAATACACACTTGCTCCATCCAGATCAAACCCAAACCCCAAACTGTCACCAGCCAGCTCCCTGGCTCTCCTCTCCCCCTTGGCTCATCCTGCCTGCACCGCTGCAGTGCCCTGGTGTTCCCAGTCCAGATGGCTTCACTCCTACCAGTGCCACAGGGGGGTTACCTTACAGTTCTCAGGGAGGAACACGGGGTTTGCCACCCTTGTGAGCTTCCCAGACATCAGGCTCTGCCCACCCTACTCCATTCCCAAAGGATGTTCTGCCCAGTTCTCCCAGCCTCCTGCTTCCCTCCAGGGACCAGGCTTCAGTGGTGAGATTCACACTGCAGACAGCCAGGACCACCCATTATCCTCAACAGGCCACCCATTCAAGATTGGTCTATGTGACATGCCCACAAGAGGCAGACCCAGAGCTAGAGATGCGGAGTGGCTGCCAGGGTCTGGGTGGAAGAGCGGGGGAGGGAACTCACTGCACATGGGAATAAGCCTCTGTGGGGTGATGAAAATTCTCCAACTAGAGTGGTGGTGGTTGCAAATATGCTAAAATAATTCACATTTCAGAGTAAAGTTCAAAAGATTACTTCCTCAGTTCATAAAAGTCAGAGACAGGGTCAGGCATGGTGGTCATGTCTGCAATCCCAGCACTTTCAGAGGTGAAGATGGGGTTGGTCACCTGAGGTCAGGATTTCCACATCAGCCTGGCCAACATGGTAAAACCCAGGCTACTGAAAAAAAAAAAAAAAAAAAAAAAAAAAAACGAAAAAAAATTAGTCAATAGGTGGTGACACGCACCTGAAATCCCAGCTACTCTGGAGGCAGAAGTTGCAGTGAGCTGAGATTGGGCCACTGCACTCCAGCCTGGGGGACAGAGTGAGACTCTGACTTAAAAAACGAAAAAAAGAAAGAAAAAACAAAACAAAAAGGCTGGGCGCAGTAGCTCATCATGCCTATAATCCCTGCACTTTGGGAGGCTGAGGCGGGTGGATCACCTGAGGTCAGGAGGTGGAGACCAGCTTGGCCAACCAGGTGAAACCCCGTCTCCACCAAAAATAAAATTAAAAATTAGCTGGGCGTGGTGGCGGGCAGCTGTAATCCCAGCTACTTTGGAGGCCAAGGCAGGAGAATTACTTGAACCCTGGAAGCAGACACTGCCCAAGAGCCGGGTGGGTGACAGAGCGATACTTCTTCAAAAAGTTAAAATTGAACCAAAGTACATGCCTTCGCTTCAACTCAGGAGGCGGAGATCACATTAGTGCACTCCAGTTTGGGTGACAGAGCGATACTTCTTCAAAAAGTTAAAATTGAACCAAAGTACATGCCTTGCTCTCTTCTTGCCTGTGCATGATTTAAATGTTCACCTGTAGTCCCAGCTACTAGGGAGTGGGAAGAAACAGGCTGCAGTTTAGCCTGGGCGGCATAGCGAAACCCCCATCTTGGATATGCAAAAATTAAATCAAGTGTGCATTCATTTATTCATTCGTTTTGAGCCAGCCTGGCTCTATCGCCCAGGCTGGAGGGTAGTGGTGCGATCTCAGGTCACCGCAACCTCTCGCGTTCAAGCCTCAGCCTCAGCCTCAGCCTCCTGTGTACTTGGGACTACAGGCACATGCCACCATGCTTGGCTAATATTTGTATTTTTATTTTGTGTTTTCATTTTTCTTTCCTATTTTTAAGACAAAGTTTCGCTGTTGTTACCCAGGCTGAAGTGCAATGTGTGACGTTGCCTCATGGCAACCTCTGCCTCCTGGGTTCAAGTGATTCTCCCGTATCAGCCTCCCGAGTAGCTGGGATTACAGGCATGCGCCACCACACCTGGCTAATTTTGTATTTATGGTAGAGACGGGGTTTCTCCATGTTGGTCAGGTTGGTCTCAAACTCCTGACCTCAGGTGATCCGCCCGCCTCCGCCTCCCAAAGTGCTGGGATTACAGGCGTGAGCCACCACGCCCAGCCAACTATGCATTTATGACGTGGTCATGCACCTTACATTTCGGCTTCATTTACACAATAAAAACTCTTAACGCCATGCATTCCACCTCCGTGCTTTTGCTACGTAGTGCACGTTCCATCTTCATGGGACAATGAGGTCCCCTTCAACTCTACCTCAACCCAAGTGGTGTTCTATAAACCAGTGCAGGCATAACTTCCAAGGAGTTAAAGGTGTTGAGGGCTGAACAGGCATCGCTCACAACATTGACAAGAAGAGCTGCCATGCATCCCACATGTAACTAGGGAGCCCCTTTCTAGGGTCCTCAAGGTTTTTGGGAAAATGTCTGTGGCTTTGTTGCATGCAACAATTATCACGGTAGCTGAGGTTGATCTTGTCTACAATAGTTGGATTATTTTATTAGCCACAGCCAGCATTTCACATCTTACCAGCATTTCACATCTTACCAAGCAACTGGCATTTAGATGTGAGGTTCTGCCCGGTGGAATGGTCACTGGGATGGTGGAATAGCATAACCAGTGCAGCTGCAGTCAGAAGAACGCACTGGGGTTCAAATTAGTGGGTGAGGGCTGGATCAACTACACTTTCCTGCAGAACAAGTAGGCCTGAGAAATGACGGCAAGTTGTTGGAGAAAAAAATTTCAGTGTCAGGGACAAGAATATTAAACTGAAAAGACGCAAATAAATAGGAAATATAAGAAAATTTTATTAATATTGACATCCACTGGGGATTACAGAATAGACTGGATAGATGTGGAGGTTTACTTACTCTTTTTTTTATTTTTATTTTTTGAGACAGAGTCTCAGTTTGTCACCCAGGGTGGAGGGCAGTGGCGTGATCTCAGCTCACTGCAACCTCCGCTCCCAGGTTTTAGGGATTCTCCTGCCTCAGCCTCCCAAGAAGCTGGGATTACAGGCATGCGCCACCACACCCGGCTAATTTTGTATTTTTCAGTGTTTCTTCATGTTGGTCAGGCTGGTCTTGAACTCCTGGACTCCTGTGATCCGTCTGCCACGGCCTCCCAAAGTGCTGAGATTACAGGTGTGAGCCACCACACCCAGCCTTGTAATCTGTGTTTTTAAAGAGATGGGATCTTGGTATGTTGGCCCAGACTGGAGTGCAGTGACTATTCAAAGAAGTGATCAGTGCATGCTATAGCCTTGAAATCAAAGAAAGAACCCTTACACCCGGTCTTTACAGTAACTGGGACTGTGTGGCCCAGGATGCTGGCCCTGTCACCTATTTTTGAAAGGGGTCATCAGGACAAGGGGGCTCACCCATTTAGGATCACTTAAGTTCAGAAGTTGAGACTATCCTTGGCAAAGAGACCCCATCTCTACCAAAAATGAACAACTTAGCCAAGTGTGGTGGCACACCCCATGTAGTCCCAACTACTTGAAATGGTGACTCAAGAGGACCAGTTCAGGCTGGACATGTTGGCTCATGCCTGTAATCCCAGCACTTTGGGAGGCCAAGGCAGGTGAATCACTTGAGGTAAGGAGTTGAGACCAGCCTGGCCAACATGGTGAAACCCTTTCTCACGTAAAAATACAAAAATTGGCAGGGTGTGGTGGTGGGCACTTGTAATATCAGCTACTTGCAAGGCTAAGGTGAAAAAATTGCTGAATCCTGGGAGGTAGGAGTTGCGATGACTGGAGATCCAGCCACTACACTCCAGCCTGGGTGACAGAGTGAAATTCCATCTCTAAATAGAGAGAGGACCACTTGAGCCCAAGAAATCCAGGTTGGAAGTGCCACCCCACTCTAGACTGGGCAACAGAGACCTGGTCTTGGAAAAAAACAAAAACCGAACCCCACCATTTTCCAAGTCTGATGATAAGCATGCTCTGTGAACCTATCACCAAGATCAACAAGAACTTCAACGTTGCTTTCCTCAAACCGTAAGACTCTCAAGGGAAGCGCCTTCTTTTTTTCAGACAATAGAAAGTGCTTCTCTCGAGAGGATCACAGCAAGAGATCTTCTTGCTCCAGCAGCACAGATTTCTTGACGAAATTTTCCTTGAGCAGGTTAAAATGGACACAAAAGTAAAGATGCATTTGTTCGCCCTGTTTCCATGTTTTCTGGAATCCAGAACATAAACCCCTAAAAGGACCATCTCAGTTCCTTGCTTCAAAGGCTCAGCAGATTAGCCTTGTTCATAAAGGGGCAATCCTCTTGAGTTCTGTTCTCAAAGGGAAAAAGCAATGCCTACCAGACATACCTTATCTTTAACCAAGAGAATTGCAAAGGATTCCTAGAAAAGGGCAATGGATTTTGAGCCAAGTATTCACTTGAGTTCCAATACAGGGTTCCATGTACTGTATGGTCACATAAAGAATATTAAAAAAAAAAAAAAAAAAAAAGGCCAATGAGAGTGGCACATGCCTGTAATCCCAGCACTTTGGGAGGCCTACGTAGGTGAATCACCTGAGGTCGGGAGTTTGAGAACAGCCTGGCCAACATGGTGAAACAATCACTAAAAACACAGAAGAGAAAATACAAAAATTAAACATGCATGGTGGCATGAACCTGTAATCCCACCTACTCAGGAGGCTGAGGTTGCAGTGAGCCAAGACAGTGACACTGCAGTGAGACTCAGCGACAACAGTGAGACTCCCTGTCAAAAATAAAAATAAAAGAGGATCACCTGAGCCCAAGAGATCTAGGTTGGAAGCTCCACCCACTCCAGCCTGGGCAACAAAGCCTTGTCTTGGAATAAAACCAAACAAAAGCAAAACCCCACCATATCCAAGTCTGATTATAAGCATGCTCTACAAATGTATTACCAAGATCAGCATCACCTTCAACGTGGCTTTTCTCAAACAGTAACTCTCTACAAGGATGCACTTTCTTTTCTTTTAGACAACAGAAAGCGCTTCCCTGTAGACGGTCACGGCCTGAGATCTTCTTGCTCCAGCACTGTGGACTTTTTGCTAGCATCTTCCTTGACCAGGTTAAAATGGACACAAAAGTAAAGATGCATTTATTGGCCCTGTTTGCCTGTTCTCTGGAATCCAGAACATAAACCTGTAAATGGACCATCTCCAGGTCCCAGGTTTCAAAAAAATCAGCAGGTTAGCCTTATACATCAAGAGGCAATCCTGAGTTTTGTCTCCAAGAGTAAAAGCAATGCCTACTAGACATACCTTATCTTTAACGAAAATAATTGGGTTAGATTCCTAGAGAAGACCAATGGATTTTGAGCCAAGTGTCCACTTGAGTTCCAGTATTGGGACACAGAGTCCCGATGGGGGCATCCAAAATGGAATCTAAGGTACGAAGAATACACATTGTCATAGGCACAAACATCCTCCAGGGTGGACCACTCCTGAATAAAATTTAAACAGAAATACACAAGTATGGGTGGGACACGGTGGCTCACACCTCTAATCCTAGCAGGCACAGGAGGATTACCTGAGCTCAGGAGTTCGAGACCAGCCCTGGCAACATGATATAACCCCATGTGTACATAAAATACAAAAGTCAGCCAGTTATGGTGGTACATGCCTGCAGACAGCTATTCGGGAGGCCGAGGTGGGGAGGTGGAGGTTGCACTGAGCCAAGATCGCAACACTGCACTCCAGCCTGGGCAAAAAAGTGAGACTCTCTCAAAAATCAATAAATAAATAATAAAAATACAAAAATTAGGCAGGCATGGTAGTACACATCTGTAATCCCAGGTTTCTGGGAGACTGAGGCAGGAGAATTGCTTGAACCCAGGCGGCAGATGTTGCAGTGAGTGGAGTTCCTGACACTACACTCCAGCCTGGGTCACAGAGCGAGACTCTGTCCCTGAAAAGAGGACCACTTGAGCCCAATAAATCTAGGTTGGAAGTGCCACTGCACTACAGCCTGGGCAACACACACCCTGTCCTAGAAAAGCAAACAAACACACACAAAACCCAACATCATCCACGTCTGATTATAAGCATGCTCTGCAAATGTATTACCAAGATCAGCATCAACTTCAGTGTGGCTTTTCTCAAACGGTAACACTCTAAAGGGAAGCGAGTTCTTTTCTTTCAAATAACAGAAAATGCTTCCCTTTAGAGGGGCACAGCATGAGATCTTCTTGGTCCAGCACTCCACATTTTTTGTTGAAATTTTCCTTAAGCAGGTTAAAATGGACACAGAAATAAAGATGCAATTATTGGCCCTATTTGCATGTTTCCTGGAAACCAGAACAAAAACCTCTAGAAGGCCCATCTCTAGTTCCTTGCTTCAAAGGCTCAGCCGGTTAGCCTTGTTCATCAAGGGGCAATCCTCCTGAGTTTTGTCTCCAGGAAGAACAAGCAATGCCTACTACACATATCTCATATTTAACCATGAGAATCAGGCTGGATTTCAATAGAACAGCAATGGATTTTGAGCCAAGTGTTCACTTGAGTTCAGTACAGGGACACACAGTCCGGATGGGAGCAGCCAAAATGGAGTCTACCATGTTGAAGAATATACATCGTCATACACATAAACACCTTCCAGGGTAGACAAAGATCCTGCCACTGCCCTCCAGCCTGATCCACTGGGAGACTACGTCTTAAAAATAAGTAAAAATGAAAAACAAGGTAAATAGTATGCAGGCATGGAATTAGGCACCTATAATCCCAGCTACTCAGGAATCTGAGGAAGGAGAATCCCTTGAAACTGGGAGGTGAAGGTTTCAGTGAGCCAAGATCACGCCACGACACTCCAGCCTGGATCACAGAGCAAGACTCTGTCCCAAAAAGCAGACCATTTGAGCCCAAGACACCTAGGTTGGAAGTGCCACCACACTCCAGCCTGGGTAACAGAGACCTGGTCTTATAAAAAAAAAAAAAAAAAACAGAATAAAACAGAACTCCACCATCATCCAAGCCGGACGATAAGCATGCTCTGCTAAGGTCTGACCACGATCGGCATCAACTTCAATGTTGCTTTTCTCCATCTTTGACACTCTAAAGGGAAGTGCCTTGTTTTCTTTCAGACAACAAAAAGGCGCTTCCCTTTGGAGGGTCACAGCATGAGATCTTCTTGCCTAGCACTCTGGGTTTTTTTATGAAAATTTTTTTGACCAGGTTAAAATGCACACAAAAATAAAGATGCATTTATTAGCCCTGTTTGCATTTTTTTTGGAATCCAGAGCATAAACTCTTAAAAGGACCATCTACAGTTCCTTGTTTCAAAGGCTCAGCAGGTTGGCCTTGTTCATCAAGGGGCAATCATCGTGAGTTTTTTCCGCAAAGAGAAAAAGCAATGCCCACTAGACATACCTTTTATTCAACCAAGAGAACTGGGCTGGATTGCTAGAGAACAGCAATGGATGTTGAGCCAGGTGTTCACCTGAGTTCCAGTACAGGGACACACCGCAATGGGAGCATCCAAAATGGAATCTAAGATGTTGAAGAGGCCAGGCACGGAGGCTCACACCTGTAATCCCACCACTTTGGGAGGCCAGGGAGGAGGATCACTTGAGGTCAGGAATTGAGACCAGCCTGGTCAACATGGTGAAATCATTTGTCTGCTAAAAATACAAAAATTAACAGGGTGTGGTGGTGGGTGCTTATAATCCCAGCTATTTTGGAGCCTGAGGTGGGAGAATCGCTGGAACCTGGGAGGCAGGAGTTGTGGTGAGCAGAGTTCCTATGACTGCACTCTAGCCTGGGTGATACAGTGAGACTCCGTCTCAAAAAATAAAAAATACAATTAAAAGAGAACCACTTGAGAGAGCCCAAGAGATCTAGGTTGGAAGTGCCACCACACTACAGCCTGGGTAACAGAGACCCTGTCTTAGAAAAAAACAAAACAAAACAGAACCCCAGCATCATCCAGGTCTAATTATAAGCATGCACTGCAAATGTCTTACCAAGATCAGCATCAACTTCAATGCTGCTTTTCTCAAACCGTAAACCTCTAAAGGGACGCGACTTCTCTTCTTTCACCTGACAGAAAGTGCTTCCCTTTAGAGGGTCACAGAATGAGATCTTCTTGCTCCAGCACCGTGGATTTTTTGTTGGAATCTTCCTTGACCAGGTTAAAATACACACAAAAATAAAGATGCATTTAATTACCTTCTTTGCATGTTTTCTAAAATCCAGAACATAAACCCCTAAAAGGGCCAACTCCGGGTCCATGCTTCAAAGGCTCAGCAGGTTAGCCCTGATAATCATGAGGCAATCCTCCTGAGTTTTTTCTCCAGAAATAAAAAACAATGCCTACTACATATACCTTATATTTAAGCAAGAGTATTGGTCTGGATTTCTCGAGAAGAGCAATGGATACTGAGCCAAGTGTTCACTTGAGTTCCAGCACAGGGACACACAGTCCCGATCGGAACATACTAAATAAAATCCAAGCTGTTGAAGAATATGCATTGTCATACACAGAAACATCCTCCAGAACAGACCACCACAGAGTAGGCCATAAAGCTCAAAATCCATTGCTAGAAGCCAGAACGTAAACCCCTACAGGGACCATCTCCAGTTCCTACTTCAAAGGCTCAGCAGGTTAGCCTTGTTCATCAGAAGGCAATCTTTCTGAGTTTTGTCCCCAAAGAGACACTCCAGCCTGGGTATCACCATGAAATCCTCTCTCAAAGAAAAACAAAAGGACCTGCTGAACACAAAAGATCGAGGTTGAAAGTGTCACCAGACTCCAGCCTAGGGAACAAAGACTCTGTCTTAGAAAAAAAAGCAAAGCAAAAACAGAACCCGGCATCACGCATGTCTGATTATAAATATGCTCTGCAAATGTCTTACCAAGATCATCATGAACTTCAACGTTGCTTTTCTCAAGCAGTTACCCCCTAAAGGGGGGCGCGTTCGATGTTTTTCTTTTAGACAACAGAACGCACCACCCTTTAGAGGGTCACAGCATGACATCTTCTTGCTCCAGGACCGTGGGCTTTTTGTGAAATTTTCCTTGACCAGGTGAAAATGGACACACAAAAAAGATGCATTTATTGGCCCTGTTTGCCTGTTTCTAGAATGCAGAATATAAACCCTTGAAAGGACCATCTCTAGTTCCTTGCTTCAAGGGCTCAGCAGGGTAGCCTTGTTCATGAAGCAGTAATCCTTCTGAATTTTGTCCCCAAAGAGAAAAAGCAATGCTTACTAGATATACATTATATTTAACTAAGAGATTGGGTTGGATTTCTGGAGAACAGCAATGGATTTTGAGCCAGGGTTCACTTCAGTTCCAGTACAGGGACACACAGATCCAATCAGAGCATCCAAAATGAAATCTAAGATGCTGCAGAATATACATTTTCATATACACAAACATCCTCCAGAATAGACGACCACAGGCTAGGCCATAAATTTCCTCAAGAAACCCCATCTCTTTAAATACACAATTAGTTGAGGATGATGGTACCTGCCTGTATTCCAGCTACTCGGAGGGTGAGGCAGGAGAATCACTTGAACACGGGAGGTGAAGGTTGCAGTTAACTGAGACCGTGTCATTGCACACCAGTCTAAGCAACGAGAGCGAAACTCCATCTCAAAAAAATAAAAAACAAGCAAAAAAAGCTCCTCAATAAAATTCGAGGATAAACACACAAGTAAGGGTAGGGCATGGGGGATCACATTTATAATTGCAGCACTTTAGGAGGCCAAGGCAGTCAAATCACTTGAGCTCAGAAGTTCAAGAGCAGCCTGGGCAACACGGTGAAACCAAGCGTGTACAAAAAATACAGAAGTTAGCCCGGTATGCTGGTACGTGCCTGTAGACAGCTATTCAGGAGGCTGAGATTAGAGGTGGAGGTTGCCATGAGCCAAGATCATACCACTGCAATTCAACCTGGGCGACAGAACAAGACTCTATCTCAAAAATCAGTCAATCAATCAACAATAAAACTACAAAAATTAGCTGAGTGTGGTGGCACAGGCCTGTAATCCCAGCTGCTAAGGAGGCTTAGGCAAGGGAACTCCTTAAACCCAGGAGGCCGAGGTTGCAGTGAGTGGAGTTCCTGCCACTGCACTCCAGCCTGGGTCACAGAGCGAGACTGTCCCAAAAAAGAAAACCACTTGAACCCAACAGAGATAGGTTAGAAGTGTCACTGTACTCCAGCCTGGGCAACAGACACCTTGTCTTAGGAAAAGGAAAAAAAAAACCCACCATCATCCAATTCTGATTATAAGCATGCTCTGCAAAGGTATTACCAAGATCAGCATCCACTTCAACGTTGCTTTTCTCAAACAGTAATCCTCTAAACGGGTACACTTTCTATTTCTTTCAGACAAAGAAAGTGCTTCCGTCTAGAGGGTCACAGCCTGAGATCTCCTTGCTCGGAACCGTGAATTTTTTGTTGAAATTTTCCTTCACTAGATTTAAATGGAGACAAAAACAAAGATGTATTTATTAGCCCTGTTTGCATGTTTTCTGCAATGCAGAATATAAACATCTAAAAGGACAATCTTGAATTCCCTGGTTCAAAGGCTCAGCAGGTTAACCTTGTTTATCAGGGGGCAATCCTCCTGAGTTTTGTCTCTGGAAAGAAAAAGCAATGCCTACTACACATACCTCATCTTAAACAAGAGAATTGGGCTCGATTTCTAGACAAAAGCAATTGATTTTGAACCACGTGTTCACTTGAGTTCCAGTACAGGGACACGACTGACCTCAGGTGATCCTCCTGTATTGGCCTCCCAAGGTGCTGAATTTACAAGCATGAGCCACTGTGCCTGAACTATTCCCATAGTTTAAATTAGTTAAAAAAAAAAAAGATGTCCACACCTAAACAGCAAATCATTTGCTGTTCAAGTACAACTCAAATACATTGTTTATCTAAAATACAAATTAAACTGGGGGTGCGGCATGGACCAAGGAACAGTCCTTAGGTTCTTCTTGCCTGTGTATGGGTTCATATTCACATGTGCTCCCATCTATGACAGATGGGGGAGGGGCAGAGGCAGGAGGATCTAACCCTCGTTTAGCCTGGGCATTATAATGAGGCACATGTGTGTGTCATTCACTTATCTCCTGGTCACCCACCCAAGATTTCAGCTTCATTTACCCAATAAACACTGAAACCCCATGCATTCTACCTCTGTGCTCTTGTTAAACAGTCCACATCCCATATTCAAGGGACACTGAGGTCCCCTTCAACTCTACCTGACCCCTAGTGAGGTTCTAAAGACCAGTGCTAGAATAATTTCCATGGAGTTCAAGGTGTTGATGGCCACCCACGGTGACACACAACTGTATTCTCACCAGTTTGGGAGGCTGAGGTGAACAGCTCACTTGAAGTCAGGGGTTTGAGAACAGCCTGGCCAACATGGTAAAACACAATCTCCACTAAAAAAAAAAAAAAAAAAAAAGTAGTCGGGCGTGGTGGCAGGCAAACTGTAATTCCAGCTACTCAGGAGGCTGAGGAAGGAAAACTGCTTAAACCCAAGAAGCAGAGGTTGCAGTCAGCGGGATCTCCCTATTGCCCTCCAGCCTGGGAGACAGCGAGATTCTGTCTCAAAAAATATAATATAAATGAATCATTTAAAACAACAACAACAACAAATACTAACTGGGCCTGACGCAGGGCCCTGTAATCCCAGCTACTTAGGAAGCGGAGGAAGGAGAATCACTTAAACTTGGGATGCGGAGGTTGCACGCAGTCAAGATGGCACCACCACTCTAACCTGGGTAACAGAGCAAGACTGTGTCCCAAAAAAGAGGACCATTTAGGCCCGAGAGACCTAGGCTGGAAGTGCCACCACACTCCAACCTGGGCAACAGAGACCCAGTCTTAGAAAACAAACAAACAAACAAATAATAACAAATAAAACAGAAACCCACCATCATTCAAGTCTGACTATAAGCATGCTCTGCAAATGTATTTCCAAGGTCAGCATCAACTTCAACGTCGCTTTGCTCAAACGGTGACACTCTAAAAGGAAGCGCTTTGCTTTTTTTGGACAACAGAAAGTGCTTCCCTTTAGAGGATCACAGAATGAGATCTTCTTGCTCCAGCACTGTGGGTTTTTTGTCTGAATTTCCCTTGATCAGAGATAAAGACACAAAAAATAAAGATGCATTTACAGCCCTTGTTTGTATGTTTTCTGGAATCTAGGACATAAACCCCTAGAAGGACCATCTCCAGGTCCTTGCTTCAACGGCTCCACAGGTTAGCCTTGTTCAAAGGGAAATCCTCCTGAGTTTTGTCCTTAAACAGAAAAAGCAATGCCTACTAGACATACCTTATCTTTAACCAAGAGAACTGGGCAGAATTTCTAGAGAACAGCAAAGGAAGTTGAGCCAAGTGTTCAGTTGAGTTCCAGCACAGGGAACGCACAGTCCAGATGGGCAACCAAAATGAAACCTAAGATGCTGAAGAATATGCGTTGTCGCACACATAAACATCCTCTGGCATAGACCACAGTCTAGGCTGACTCAAGAGGACCACTTCAGGCTAGGCACGGTAGCTCAAGCCTGTAATCCCAGCATTTTGGGAGGCCAAGGGGAGCAGATCACCTGAGGTCAAGAGTTCAAGACAAGCCTGGCCAACATGGTAAAACCCCGTCTCTACTAAAAACACAAAAATTAGCTGGGTGTGGTGGCGGGCGCTTGTAATCCTACCTTCCCAGGAGGCTGAGGCAGGAGAATCGCTTGAACCCAGGAGGGGGAGGTTGCAGTGAGCTGAGATTGTGCCACTGCACTCCAGTCTGGGCAAAGGGAAAACTCCACCTCAAAAATAAATAAATAAATAAATATAAATAAAAAATAAGTAGAAAGGGGATCCCTGGAGCCCGAGAGATCTCGCTGCAAGTGCCACCCACTCCAGCCTGGGCAACAGAGATCCTGCCTCGGAAAAAAAACAGAACCTCAACATCATCCAAGTCAGACTATAAGCATGGTCTGCAAATGCATTACCAAGATCAGCATCAACTTCCACGTTGCTTTTCTCAAACAATAACCCTCTAAAAGGATGCACGTTCTTTTCTTTCAGACTAGAGGGTCACAGCAGGAGATCTTCTTGCTCCAGTACTCTGGGTTCTTTGTTGGAATTTTCCTCGACCAGGTTCAACTGGACACAAAACTAAAGATGCCTTTATTTGCCCTGTTGGTATGTTTTCTGGCATCCAGAACATAAACCTCTAAAAGGACCATCTCCACCTAACTGCTTCAAAGGCGGAGCAAGTTAGCCGTGTTCATCAAACAGCAACGCTCCTGAGTTTTGATCCCAACAACAAAAAGCAATGCCTTTGGTTCATGCCCCACCCCCAGTTAAATTTGTAATTCTGATAAACGATGTATTTGAGATCTACTTGAATAACACATGATTTGCTGTTTAGGTGTGGGCATCTTCCCCCTCTCCCCAATTTTAAATATAAGACAAGGCCTAGTACAGTGGCTCACACCAGTATTTCCATCATTTTGGGAAGCAGAGACAGGAGGATCACCTGAGGTCAACTGCTCAAGACCAGTCTGGCCAACATGGTGAAAATCTTTGTCTACTAAAAATCCCCCCCAACCCCGCGCAAAAAAAAAAAAAATTAAGCCGGGTGTGGTGGTGGGCACCTGTAATCCCAGCTACTTGGGAGGCTGAGCATCAACTTCACCGTTGCTTTTCTCAAACAGTAACTCTCTAAAGGGAAGCACTTTCTCTTCTTTCACACAACAGAGAGTGTTTCCCTCAAGGGGGCTACAGCAAGACCTTCTTGCTCAAGTACCATGGATATTTTTGGTGGAACTGCCCTTGACCAGGTTAAACTGGACACACTGCATTCCAGCCTGGGCGACAGAGTGAGACTCCATCTCTAAATAAATAGATAAATAAAGGACCCCTTGGGCCCAAGGGATCTAGGTTGGAAGTGCCACCACACTCCAGCCTGGGCAAAAGAGACCCTGTCTTGGAAAAAAACAAAACCAAAACAGAACCCCACCATCAGACAAGTCTGATTATAAGCACACCCTGCAAATGCATTACCAAGATCAGCATCAACTTCAACGTTGCTTTTCTCAAACCGTAAACCTCTAAAGGGGAGCGCCTTCTTTTCTTTCAGACAACAGAAAGCGCTTCCCTTTGGAGGGTCACAGCATGGAATCTTCTTGCTCCAGCACTCTAGATTTTTTGCTGGAATTATCTTTGCCTCCAAAAAGAAAAAGCAATGCCTACTAGACATACCTTACCTTTAACCAAGAGAATTGGGCTGGATTTCTAGATATCAGCAATGGATTTTGAGCCATGTGTTCACTTGAGCTCCAGCACAGGAATACACAGTCCCAATGGGAGCAACCAAAATGGAGTCTAAGTTAGCCAGGCATGGTGGCGCACACCTGTAGTCCTAGCTACTCAGGAGGCTGAGGCAGGAGAACTGCCTGAACCTGGGAGGCGGAGGTTGTCATGAGCAGAGACTGTGCCACTGCACTCCAGCCTGGGTGAGGTGACGAGACCCTGTCTCAATCAATCAATAATAAATACGATAAACAATTCAACAATTACCGGGCCATGGTGGCTCATGCTTCTAATCCCAGCTGCTTGGCAGGCTGCGTGAGGAGAATGGCTTGAACCCAGAAGGCAGAGGGTACACTGAGGAGAGTTTCTGCCACTGCACTCCAGTCTGGGTCACAGAGTGAGACTGTACCAAAAAGAGGATCATTTAAGCCCAAGAGATCCAGGTTGGAAGTGCCACTCCACTCCAGCCTGGGCAACAGACACCCGATCTTAAGAAAAACGAAAACAAAAACGTCTTCTATCATCTAAGTCTGATCATAAGCATGCTCGGCTAATGTATTACCAAGATCAGCATCAACTTCAACATTGTTTTTCTCAAACAATAACCCACTACAAGGATGCACTTTCTTTTCTTTCTGACAACAGAAAGCGCTTCCCCTGTAGACGGTCACGGCCTGAGATATACCTCCAGCACTTTGAAATTTTTTTTTTTTTTTTGTAATCTTTCTTGACTAAGTTAAAATGAACACAAAAAAGCCGAGCACAGTGGCTCACGCCTGTGATCCCAGCACTTTGGGAGGCCGAGGCAGGTGGATCATGAGGTCAAGAGATTGAGATCATCCTGGCCAACATGGTAAAATCCCATCTCTACTAAAAAAAAAATACAAAAATTAGCTGGGCATGGTGGTGTGCGCCTGTAGTCCCAGCTACTCAGGAGGCTGAGGCAGAATTGCTTGAACTCAGGAGCCGAGATTGCGCCACTGTACTCCAGCCTGGCACCTGGTGACAGAACAAGACTGTGTCTCAAAAAAAAAAAAAAAAGAACACAAAAAATAAAGATGTATTTATTTGCCCTGTTTTCGAGTTTTCTGGAATCCAGAACATAAACCCCTAAAAGGACCATCTCCAGTTCCTTGCTTCAAAGGCTCAGTAGGTTAGCCTTCATCATGAAGGAGCAATCCTCCTGACTTTTGTCCTCAAAGAGAAAATGCAATGCCCACTAGACATACCTTATCTTTAACCAAGAGAATTGGGCTGGATTTCTAGAGAACAGCAATGGATATTGAGCCAAGTGTTCACTTGAGCTCCAGCACAGAAATACATAGTCCCCATGGGGGCATCCAAAATGGAATCTAAGATGTTGAAGAATATACATTGTCAGAGACACAAACATCTTCCAGGATAGACCCCAGGCTATGCAACAAAAGCCCCTCAATAAAATTTGAGCAGAAACACACAAGAACTGGTTGGGCACAGTGGCTCACACCTCTCATCTTAGCACTTTAGGAGGCCGAAGTGGGAGGATCACTTCAACTCAGGGGTTCGAGACCAAGCCTGGCAACATGGTGAACCCACATCTATACGAAACATACAAAAGTTAGCCAGGTGGTGGTGCATACCTGCAGACAGTTATTCAGGAGGCTGATGTGGGAAGTAAAGGTTGCACTTGAGCCGAGATAGCACCACTGCACTCCAGCCTGGACAAAGAGTGAGATTCTGCTTCAAAAATAAATAAACAATAAAAATACAAAAATTACCCAGGTATGATGGCACACGCCTGTTATCTTAGTTGCTCAGGAGGCTGAGGCAGGAAAATTGCTTGAACCCAGGCAGCATACGTTGCAGTGAGTGGAGTTCCTGACACTGCACTCTGTCACCAGGGTCACTGGGTGAGACTCTGTCCCAAAGAGGATCACTTGAGCCCAACAGATCTCAGTTGGAAGTGCCACTGCACTCCAGCCTGGGCAACACACACTCTGTCTTAGAAAAAAAAACAGAGCAAACACAAAACCCCCAACATCATGCACGTCTGACTATAAGCATGTTCTGCAAATGTGTTACCAAGGTTAGCATCAACTTCAACGCTGCTCTTGTCAAACGGTGACACTCTAGAGGGATGCGCTTTGTTTGTTTACAAACAACAGAAAGCACGCCCCTCCAGGGGGTCACGGCCTGGGATCTCTTCCTCCAGCAGCACTCTGGGATTTTTGGTGGAATTTTCCTTGACCAGGTTAAAATGGACACAAAAATAAAGATACACATTTACTGGCGCTGTTTGCATGTTTCCTGGAATCCAGAATATAAACCCCTAAAAGGACCACCTCCAGTTTCTCGCTTCCAAGGCTCAGTAGGTTACCCTTGCTCATCAAGGAGCAATCCTCCTGAGTTTTGACTCCAGAAAGAACAAGCAATGCCTACTAGACACATCTTATCTTTAGCCAAGAGAATTAGGCTGCATTTCCAGACAACAGCAATGGATTTTCAGCCAAGTGTTCACTTGAGTTCCAGTACAGGGACACACAGTCCAGATGGGAGCATCCAAAATGGAATCTAAGATGTTGTAGAACATACACTGCCGCACACTCCCATCTCGTTGCATATGTGACCTGGTCATGCACCCATAATTTCAGCTTCATTTACCCAGTGAAAATTCAAATCCCATGCATTCTGCCTCTGTGCTCTTGGTAAGCAGTGCACATCCCATCATCAAGGGACACTAGTGTCCCCTTCAACTCTACCTGACCCCAGGTGAGGTTCTATGTATAAACCAGTGCCAGAATAATTTCTATCATGCAAAAGGTGTTGATGGCTCACCAAAGTGGCTCGCACCTGCATTTTCGGCACTTTGGGAGGCTGAGGCGGGCAACTCACTTGAGAGCTCAGGGGCTAGAGATCAGCCTAGCCTACATAGTGAAACCCATCCTCCAGCAAAACAAAAGTAGCCAGGTGTGTTGGTAGGCACTTGTAATTCCAGCTACTTGGGAGGTTGAGGCAGAAGAACTGCTTGAACCCAAGAGGGAAAGGTTGCAGTCAGCCGAGATCCTGCCACTGCACTCCAGAATGGGTGACAGCAAGACTTCATATCAAAAGTAAATAAGTAAGAAAGAAAAATGCAAATATTAGCCAGGCGTGGTGTCAGACGCCTCTATTCCTAGCTACTCAGAAATCTGAGGCAGCAGAATCCCTTCAAACTGGGAGGCGAGGGCTGCAGTGAGCTGAGATTGAGCCACTGCACTCCAGCCTGGCTCACAGGACAAGACTCTGTCCCAAAAAAGAGGACCATTTGAGCACAAGAGACCTAGGTTGGAAGTGCCACCACACTCCAGCCTGAGCAACACAGACCCTGTCTTTAAAAAAAAAAAAAAAAAAAAAAAGAACCCCACCATCATCCAAGTCTAATTACAAGCATGTTCTGCAAAGGTATTACCAAGTTCAGCATCAACTTCATCGTTGCTTTTCTCAAACGGTAACACTCTAAAGGAAAACTCATTCATTTCTTACAGACAACAGAAAGTGCTTTCCTTTGGAGGGTCACAGCATGAGTTCTTGCTCCAGCATTCTGGGTTTTCTGTTGAAATTTTCCTTGACCAGATTAAAATGGACACAACAATAAAGATACATTTATTGCCCCTGTTTGCATGTTTTCTGGAATCCAGGACATAAACCCTTTTAAAAGGACCATTTCCAGTTCCTTGTTTCAAAGGCTCAGCAGGTTAGCCTTGTTCATCAAGGGGCAATCATCCTGAGTTTTGTCCACAAAGAGAAAAAGCAATGCCCACTAGACATACCTTTTATTTAACCAAGACAATTGGGCTGGATTGCTAGAGAACAGCAATGGATGTTGAGCCAGGTGTTCACCTGAGTTCCAGTACAGGGACACACCGCAATGGGAGCATCCAAAATGGAATCTAAGATGTTGAAGAGGCCAGGCACGGAGGCTCACACCTGTAATCCCGCCACTTTGGGAGGCCAGGGAGGAGAAGCACTTGAGGTCAGGAATTGAGATCAGCCTGGCCAACATGGTGAAACCATTTGTCTGCCAAAAATACAAAAATTAACAGGGTGTGGTGGTCGGTGCTTATAATCCCAGCTATTTTGGAGGCTGAGGTGGGAGAATCGCTGGAACCTGGGAGGCAGGAGTTGTGGTGCATGGCGATCCTGCAACTACACTCCAGCCTGGGTGATAGAGTGAGACTCTGTCTCAAAAAATAAAAAATAAAATTAAAAGAGGACCACTTGAGCCCAGGATATCTAGTTTGGAAGTGCCACCACGCTCCACGCTGGGCAAGAGACCCTGTCTTAGAAAAAAACGAAACAAAAACAGAACCCCACCATCATCCAGGTCTGATTATAAGCATGCCCTGCAAATGTCTTACCAAGATCAGCATCAACTTCAACGTTGCTTTTCTCAAACAGTAACCCCCTGAGGGAAGCGACTTCTTTTCTTTCAAACAGAAAGCGCTCCCCTCGGGAGGGTCACAGCATGAGATTTTCTTGCTCCAGCACTATGGGTTTTTTGTTGGAATCTGTGCGACTAGGTTAAAAAAAAACACACAAATCAAAATGCATTTAGTGGCCCTGTTTGCATACTTTCTGGAATCCAAAACATAATCCCCTGAAAGGACCATCTCCAGTTCCTCGCTTCAAAGGCTCAGCAGGTTAGCCTTATTCATCAAGGGGCAATCCTCCCGAGTTTTGTCTCCAAAGAGAAAGAGCAATGCCCACTAGACATACCTTACCTCTAAACAAGAGAATTAGGCTGGATTTCTAGAGAACAGCAATGGATGTTGTGCCAAGTTTCACTTGAGTTCCAGCACAGGGACACACAGTCCCAATGGGAGCATCCAAAATGGAATCTAAAATGTTGAAGAACATACACTGTCGCACACACAGACATCCTCCAGGATAGACTACAGACTACGCTGTAAAAGCTCCTCAGTACAATTTGATCAGAAATACACAAATACGGGTGTGTGGCGGTGGTTTCCACCTCTAATCCCAGCACTTTAGGAAGCCGAGGCAGGAGGACCACTTGAGCTCAGCAGTTTGAGACAAGCGAGGGCAACATAGTGAAACGTCATCTGTACAAAAAATACCAAATGTAGCCAAGTGTGGTGGTGCGCACTTACGGACACTAATCCAGGAGGCTGAGGTGGCAGGTGGAGGTGACAGTGATCAGAGATGGCACCACTGAACACCAGCCTCGGCAATATAACCACGCTCTGTCTCAAAAAAAGTTAAAAAGACATACACGAACACACACAACCCCAAAGTGATGTAAGAGTATTCTCTGTGTGTAGAAGACTATTTTGTGTGTCTATAATTATATAAGATTGTATAATGAAATATACATCTTATATTTTTGAGATCCTGACCAAAAAAAAAAGTTTTTTCTTTTTATTGAGGATATACCGTATGCTCACATGAAGAATACTTCCTAGGCATAACTGCTTGCTTTCACAGCACACATAAAAATATGAACGGAATGACAGAGATTACCATGGCCTCTGTGCAGAGGTGACACCCACATTCATGATGGGTGCCATGTTGAAAATTAGAAAAAAAGGCTGAGTGTAGTGGCTCATGCCTATAATCCCACCATTTTGGGAGGCCTAGGTAGGCAAATCACCTGAGAACAGCCCGGCCAATATGGTGAAACTGTGTCTAAAAATGCTTTGAAAAATCCGGTAGGTGGGTACGCACATGCAATCCCAACTACTTGGGAGGCTGAGATTGCAGTGAGTTCAGATTGTACCACTGCAGTACAGCCTGGAAGACACATCAAGACTCTGACTCAAAAAAAAAAAAAAAAAAAAAGTTGCTTGAACCCAGGAGGCAGAGGTTGCAGTGAGGCAAGATCACACTACTGCACTCCATCCCGGGCGACAGAACAAGACTGTCTCAAAAAGCCAAAGATAGAAACAAGGAACAGGACTTGCTCTCTTCTTTCCTGTCCATGGGCTCACCGAAGGACGGGAGTTGGAGATGAACTTGGCCATCATATTGAAACCCTCTCTCTACTGAAAAAGACACAAAAATTAGTGGGGCGTCATGGTGTGCGCTTGTAATCCCAGTCACTTGAGAGGCTGAAGCAGGAGAGTCACGTGAACCTGGGATTGTGCCACTGCCCTCCAGCCTGGGGGACAGGGCAAGCCTCTGTCTCAAAAATGAATACATCAATCAATAATAAAAGTACAAAAATTAGCCAGGCAAGGTGGCTCATCTCTGTTATCTCAGCTACTTGGGATAGGAGGCAGAGGACGCAGTGAGTGGAGTTCCTACCACTGCAAGCCAGCCTGGGTCACAGAGCGAGACTCTGTCTCAAAAAAGAGCACCACGTGAGGCTAAGAGATCTAGGTTGGAAGTGCCACCTGATTCCAGCCTAGGCAATAGAGACCCTGTCTTAGAAAAAAAACAAAACAGGCCAGGCGCGGTGGCTCACGTCTGTAATCCCAGTACAGGCCAAGGTGGGTGGATCACCTGAGGTCAGGAGTTCGAGACCAGCCTGACCAACATAGTGAAACCCCATCTCTACTAAAATAAAAAAACTAGCCAGGAATGGTGGCATGTGCCTATAGTCCCAGCTACTTGGAAGGCTGAGACAGGAGAATCACTTGAACTGGGCAGCAGAGGTTGCAGTGAGCCGAGATCAAGCCTCTGCACTCTAGCCTGGGCAATAGAGCAAGAATCCGTCTCAAAAAAAAAAAAAAGAAAGAAAGAAAGAAAAAAACAAAAACAAAAGCCCAACATCATCCAAGTCTGATTATAAGCATGCTCTGCAAATGTGTTACCAACATCAGCATCAAGTTCAGCACTGCTCTTCTCAAACGGTAACACTCTACAAGGATGCACTTTCTTTTCTTTCTGACAACAGGAAGTGCTTCCTTGTAGAGGGTCACGGCCTGAGACGTTCCTACTCCAGCATGGTGGATTTCTTGTTGGAATTTTCCTTGACCACGTTAAAACAGACACAAAAAATAAAGATGCATTTATCTGCCCTGTTTGCATGTTTGCTGGAAACCAGAACATAAACCCCTAAAAGGACCATCTCCAGGTCCATACTTCAAAGGCTCAGCAGGTTAGCCTTGATAATCATGGGGCAATCCTCCTGAGTTTTCTCTCCAGAAATAAAAAGAAATGCCTACTACATATACTTTATATTTAACCAAGAGTACTGGGCTGGATTTCTAGAGAACAGCAATGGATGTTGAGCCAAGTGTTCACTAAGTTCCATCACAGGGACACACGGTCCCGATCGGAACATCCAAAATGGAATTTAAGATGCTAAAGAATATATATTGTCACACACAGAAACATCCTCCAGGATAGACCACCTCAGGCTAGACTATACAAGCTCCTCAAGAAACCTCATCGCTACTAAAAATACAAAATTAGCCAGGCGTGGTGACACATGCCTGTAATCCCAGCTACTGGAGAAGCTGAGGCAGGAGAATCACTTGAACCTGGGAGGAGGAGGCTGCACTGAGTGGAGTTCCCGCCACTGTACTCCAACCAGGGTCACAGAGCAAGACTCTGTCCCAAAAAAAGAGAAGCACTCGAGTCCAAGAGATCGAGGTTAGAAGAGCCACCCTACTCCCATGGGCAACAGAGACCCTGTCTTAGAAAAACACAAAACAACAACAAAATTTCAACACCATCCAAGTCTGATTATAGGCATGCTCTGCACAGACAGTACCACGACCAGCATCAACTCCAACGCTGCTTTTCTCAAACAGTAATCCTCTGAACAGAAACACTTTCTATTTCTTTCACACAACAGAACGTGCTTCTGTCCAGAGAGTCACAGGCTGAGATCTCCTCGCTCAGAACGGCGAATTTCTTGTTGGAATTTTCCTTCGCCAGGTTAAAATGGACACAAAACTAAAGATGCGTGTATTTGCCCTGTCTGCATGCTTTCTGGAATACAGAACATAAACCCCTAAAAGGACCATCTCCAGTTCCTTGCTTCAAAGGCTCAGCAGGTTAGCCTTGTCCATCAAGGGGCATGTGGGTTTGTCCCATGCTACGTTTGTCACTATGTCTGAGACTCAGACTCATCTTGTCTACCTAAGTTTCTTGTATCAGTCACAACATCTTAACAAGCAACCGGCATTCAGATGCGAGGTTTTAGCCCGTTGGAACGGTACATTGGAATGGTTACGCAAAGAAAACAGGATAACCAGGGTAGCTGCAGTCAAAAGAACTTACCACGACTGGCATTAGTGGTTGAGGGTTGAATCAACTACATCCTCCCTGGAGAAACAGTAGGTCTATTCTGAGAAATGACAGTGAGTGGTTGGAGAAAAACAAATTTCAGGGTCACAGACAAGCAGATTAAACTAAAAAGACATGAGTGAACAGGAACAAAAAGAAAAAGTATACACACACACACACACACACACACACACACACACGTATTTTTTTGAGATGGGGTCTCGCTATGTTGCCCAGGCTGGAGCGCCGTGGCTATTCACAGGCACGATCCCACTATTGAGCAGCAAGGGAGTTTTTACCTGCTCCGTTTCCCACCTAGGCCGGGTCACCCCTCCTTAGGCAACCTGGTGGTCCCCGCTCCCAGGAGGTCACCATATTGATGCCGAACTTAGTGCGGACACCCGATCGGCATAGCGCACTACAGCCCAGAACTCCTGGGCTCAAGAGATCCTCCAGCCTCAGCCTCCAGTGTAGCTGGGACCACAGGCACACGCCACCGCGCCCAGCAAGAAATGGTATGAATATTGACATCCATTGGGGATTACAGAATACACTGGATGGACTCAGAGGCTTACTCACTCTCTTAGTGAAGGAAGCATGGTTTGGATTGATGCGAGGCCAGGGTTTGAAATTAGCCACCCAAATGAAGTCTGTGTAACCAGGTACCATGTAATCTATGTTTTTAAAGAGATGGGATCTTGCTATGTTGGCCCATACTGGAGTGCAGAGACTATTCAAAGGTATGATCACTGCATGGTATGGCCTTAAAAATCAAAGGACTCTCCCAGCCCAGCTCTGCTACTGCAGCACTTTGGGAGGGCCCAGGAGACAGATCGCTTGAGGTCAGAAGTTGAAACCAGCCCAGCAAACTTGGTGAAACGCCGTCTCTGCTAAAAATGCAAAGATTAGCAGGACACGGTGGTGGGCACCTGTAGTCCTAGCTACGTGGGAGGCTGAGATGGGAGAACCGCTGGAATCTGGGGGGGTGGGGGTTGAAGTGAATGGAGATTATCCGACTGCACTCCAGCCTGGGTGACAGAGCCAGACTCCATCTCCAAACAAAATTAAATGAATAAATAGAGGACCACCTGAGTCCAAGAGCTCTCAGTTGGAATTACCACCATACTGCACCCTGGGCAACAGAGACCCTGGGTTAAAAAAAAAAAAAGAAAAAAAACAAAACCCCGAATGTATTACCAAGATCAGTATCAACTTCAACGTTGTTTTCTCAAACCGTCACACTCTAAAGGGAAGCACTTTCTTTTCTTTTCGACAACAGAAAGTGCAGCCCTCTGGAATGTCACAGCTTGAGACCTTCTTGCATCATACATCATGCATGTTTGAGACGTTATCTCAAAAAACAACAAAGTTCCATGCACCATATGCTCACATAAAGAGTAATTCTGGCCAGGCATGGTGGCTCAGGCCTGTAATCCCAGCATTTTGGGAGGCCACGGCGGGCAGATCACGAAGTCAGGAGATCAAGTCTCAGCCTGACCAACAAGGTGAAACCCCGTCTCTACTGAAAATTTTAAAAAAAAATTAGCTGGGCATGGTGGAGGGCACCTGTAATCCCAGCTACTCAGGAGGCTGAGACAGGAGAATCACTTGAACCCAGGAAGTGGAGGTTGCAGTGAGCCAAGATCACACCACTGCACTCCAGCCTGGTCGACAGAGTGAGACTCCATTAAAAACAAATAATAAAAATAATAAAAATTTCTACACATATGTCCTTGCTTTGGCAGCACACATAAAAAATAAATGGAATGACAGAGATTACAATGATCCTGGCATAAGGGTGACACCTAAATTCATGATGGGTCCCATATTTAAAATCAGGAAAAAAGGCAGGGCACAGTGGCTCATGCCTATCATCCCAGCATGTTGGGAGGCCAAGGAGGCAGATCACTTGAAGTCAAGAGTTGAGACCAGTCCCGCAAACACGGTGAAACCCTGCCTGTGCTAAAAACACAAAAACTGTCAGGGCGTGGTAGAGGGCATTTGTAATCCCAGCTACTTGGGTGTCTGAGGTGGGAGAATCCCTGGAACCTGGGAGGCAGAGGTTGCAGTGAGTGGAGACTGTCCCATTGTACTCCAACCTGGGCAACAGAGCCAGACTCCGTCTCAGAAACGAATAAATAAATAAATGAGGAACACTCGAGTCTAAAGAGCTAGGTTGGAAGTGCCACCCACTCCAACCTGGGAAACAGAGACCCTGTCTTGAAAAAAAAAAAAAAACAAAACCCCAACATCATCCATGTCTGATGTTAAGCATGCTCTGCAAATGTACTGCCGAGATCAGCATCAACTTCAACGTTGCTCTTGTCAGACGGTGACACTCTAGAGGGATGCGCTTTGTTTGTTTACAAACAACAGAAAGCACGCCCCTCCAGGGGGTCACGGCCTGGGATCTTCTTCCTCCAGCACTCTGGGTTTTCTGTTGTAATTTTCTTTGACCAGGTTTAAATGGACACAAAAATGAAGATGCATTTATTTGCCGTATTTGCATATTTCCTGGAATCCAGAACATAAACCCCTAAAAGGACCATCTCTAGGTCCTTTCTTCAAAGGCTCAGCAGGTTAGCCTTGTTCATCAAGAAGCAATCCTGAGGTCTGTTGGGGGGGAACTAGGGGAGGGACAGCGGAGGGTGGGGAGTTAGAGAGGGGTTAACATGGGGAGAAATGCCAGATATAGGTGATGGGGAGGAAGGCAGCAAACCACATTGCCATGTATGTACCTATGCAACAATCCTGCACGTTCTTCACATGTACCCCAAACCTAAAATGCAACAAAATATAAAAATAAAAAAAAAAGAAGAAGAAGCAATCCTCCTGAATTTGGTTCCCAAAGAGAAAAAGCAATGCCCAGTAGACATATCTTATCTTTAACCAAGAGAATTAGGCTGGATTTATAGATAACAACAAACGAATTTTGTTTGAGACAAGTTTCCACTTCAGTTCTAACACAGGGACACACAGTCCTGATGGGAGCATCCAAGATGGAATCTAAGATGTTGAACAATACATATTGCCACACACACTAACATCCTCCAGGATACACCTCAGGCTAGGCCTTAAAAGCTCCTCAATAAAATGAGAAAAAATACACAAGTACAGGTAAGATCAAACCCTAACTGTCCCCAGCCAGCGATGCCTGGCACTCCTCTCCCCTCAGCTCATCCTGCCTGCACTGCTGCAGGGCCCTGGTGTTCCCAGTGCAGATGCCTTCACTCCTTCCAGTGCCCCACGGGGGTGACATTGCAGTTCCCAGGAACAAGGGGTTTGCCACCCTTGTGAGCCTCACAGACATCAGGCTCTGCCTGCCCCACCCCATTCCCAAAGGATATCCTGCCCAGTTCTCCCAGCCTCCTGCTTCCCTCCAGGGACCAGGCTTCAGTGGTAAAATTCACACTGCAGACAGCCAGGACCACCCATTATCCTCAACAGGCCACCCATTCAAGATTAGTCTATGTGACATGCCTGCAAATGGCAGATCCAGAGCTAGAGATGTGGAGTGGCTGCCAGGGTCTGGGTGGAAGAGTGGGGGAGGGAACTGACTGCACATGGGAATAAGCCTCTCTGTGGTGATGAAAATCTCCCAAACCAGAGCGGTGAGATGTGAATATGCTAAACATTCACATTTCAGAGTAAAGTGCAAAAGATTACTTTTTTCATTCAGAAAGGTCAGAGACACGGCCAGGTGTGAAAGCTCACACCTGCAATACCAGCACTTTGGGAGGCCGAAGTGGGTAGATCTTGGTCAACATGGTCAAACACTGACTCTAGAAAAATACAAAAATTACACATGCGTGATGGCATGAACCTGTAATCCCAGCTACTCAGTAGGCTGAGGTTGCAGTGAGCCAAGATAGTGCCACTGCATTCACTGCAGGCTGAGCGACAAGAGTGAGCCTCCCCGTCAAAAATAAAAATGAAAAGCCGGGCGCGGTGGCTCACGCCTGTAATCCCAGCACTTTGGGAGGCTGAGGCGGGTGGATCACGAGGTCGAGAGATCAAGACCATCGTGGTCAACATGGTGAAACCCCGTCTCTACTAAAAATACTAAAAATTAGCTGGGCATGGTAGTGCACGCCTATAATCCCAGCTACTCAGGAGGCTGAGGCAGGAGAATTGCTTGAACCCAGGAGGCGGAGTTTGCGGCGAGCCGAGATCGCGCCATTGCACTCCAGCCTGGGTAACAAGAGCGAAACTCCGTCTCAAAAAAATAAAAATAAAAATGAAAGATGACCACTTCAGCCCAAGAGATCTAGGTTGGAAGTCCCACCACACTATAGCCTGGGTAAGAGACCCAGCCTTAGAAAAAAGCAGAATGAAAAGAGAACCCCAACATCATCCAACTCTGATTCTAGGAATGCTCTGCAAATGAACTACCAGGATCAGCCAGAACTTCAGTGTTGATTTTCTCAGACGGCAGCTCTCTAAAGGAAAACACATTCATTTCTTTCTAACAGAAAGTGCTTTCCTTTAGAGCGTCACAGCATGAGATCTTGCTCCAGCGCTCTGGGTTTTCTGTTGAAATCTTCCTTGACCAGGTTAAAATGGACACAAAAATAAAGACACATTCATTGGCCCTGTTTGCATGTTTTCTGGAACCCAGAACATAAATCTTTAAAAGGACCATCTCCAGTTCCTTGCATCAAGGGCTCAGCAGGTTAGCCTTGTTCCTCAAGGGGAAATCCTCCTCACTTTCATCCCCAAAGAGAAGAAGCCATGCCTACTAGACATACCTTATATTTACCCAAGAGAATTGGGCTGGATTTCTAGAGAACAGCAGTGGATGTTGAGCCAAGTGTTCTCTTGAGTTCCAGTACAGGGACACACAGTCGAAAATGGACTGCTGTGACATCTTACCATCCAAAATGGAATCTAAGATGTTATCTCTGTGACATGCCCACAAGAGGCAGTTCCAGAGCTGGAGAGGCACAGAGTGGTTGCCAGGGTCTGGGTGCAAGAGTGGGGTGGGTACCGACTGCACATGGGTATAAGTCTCTTTGTGGTGATGAAAATCCCCCTAACTAGAGTGGTGATGGTTGCAAATATCCTAAACATTCACATTTCAGAGTAAATTGCAAAAGATTACTTTCTTAATTCAGAGAGGTCAGAGACACGGCCAGGTGTGAAAGCTCACACCTGCAAATACTGGCACTTTGGGAGGCCAAACCGGGTAGATCCTGGTCAACATGGTCAAACCCTGACTCTAGAAAAAGACAAAAATTACACATGCGTGGTGGCATGAACCTGTAATCCCAGCTATTCAGTAGGCTGAGGTTGCAGTGAGCCAAGAGAGTGCCACTGCATTCAATACAAGCTGAGCGACAAGAGTGAGCCTCCTTGTCAAAAATAAAAATGAAAGATGACCACTTCAGCCCAAGAGATCTAGGTTGGAAGTCCCACCACACTATAGCCTGGGTAAGAGACCCAGCCTTAGAAAAAAGCAGAATAAAAAGAGAACCCCAACATCAACCAACTCTGATTCTAGGAATGCTCTGCAAATGAACTACCAGGATCAGCCAGAACTTCAGTGTTGATTTTCTCAGACGGCAGCTCTCTAAAGGAAAACACATTCATTTCTTTCTAACAGAAAGTGCTTTCCTTTAGAGCGTCACAGCATGAGATCTTGCTCCAGCGCTCTGGGTTTTCTGTTGAAATCTTCCTTGACCAGGTTAAAATGGACACAAAAATAAAGACACATTCATTGGCCCTGTTTGCATGTTTTCTGGAACCCAGAACATAAATCCTAAAAGGACCATCTCCACTTCCTTGCATCAAGGGCTCAGCAGGTTAGCCTTGTTCCTCAAGGGGAAATCCTCCTCACTTTCATCCCCAAAGAGAAGAAGCCATGCCTACTAGACATACCTTATATTTACCCAAGAGAATTGGGCTGGATTTCTAGAGAACAGCAGTGGATGTTGAGCCAAGTGTTCTCTTGAGTTCCAGCACAGGGACACACAGTCCAAATGGACCACTGTGACATCTTACCATATGAAATGGAATCTAAGATGTTGAAGAATACATATTGTCCCACACATTAACATCCTCAGGGATAGACCTCAGGCTAAGCCTTAAAAGCTCCTCAATAAAATGAGCAGATACACACGTATGAGTGAGGTGCGGTGGGTCACACCTCTAATTAGGAAAAACCAATGCCCACATCTAAACAGCCAATCATTTCTACTTCAAGTACCCCTCAAATGTACTGTGATCTGAAACACAAATTTAACTGGGTTTCCCTGCCCTGGGAAGCCCCCTTTGGCAATTCAGTTAAGGGTCTCCTTCCAAAGGTAGGTAGGAACACAGAGATGTCAGCAAAGGGACGGGACTGTTAGGAGTTTCTATGATTATGCAGACGCCCTCACAGATTCCAAATTTCCTGAGAAGATTCCGACTTCAGGCAGGAAGGACCACTGGGCTCTAGAAACCAAATGAAGTGGCCCTGGGTAAGAGTCTTTGTCGTCAGATTGCATGACTGAAAGCCAGAGAGCAGAGTGAAAATCCCAGGGGCTCTCTCCCAAAAGACACCTGCTCCGTCCAGATCAAACCCTAATGATCCCCAGTCAGCAATGCCTGGTTCTCCTCTCCCCCTGGCTCATCCTCCCTGCACCACTGAGTGCCCTGCTGTTCCCAGTCCAGATGCCTTCACTCCTTCCAGTGCCCCAGGAGAGTCACCTCGCAGTTCTCAAGGAGGAACATGGGGTTTGCCACTCGTGTGAGCTTCCCAGACATCAGGCTCTGCCCACCCTACTCCATTCCCAAAGGATGTTCTGCCCAGTTCTCCCAGCCTCCTGCTTCCCTCCAGGGACCAGGCTTCAGTGGTGAGATTCACACTGCAGACAGCCAGGACCACCCATTATCCTCAACAGGCCACCCATTCAAGATTGGTCTATGTGACATGCCCACAAGAGGCACATCCAGAGCTAGAGATGCGGAGTGGCTGCCAGGGTCTGGGTGGAAGAGTGGGGAGGGAACTCACTGCACATGGGAATAAGCCTCTTTGTGGTGATGAAAATCTCCCAAACTAGAGTGGTGGTGGTTGCAAATATCCTAAACATTCACATTTCAGAGTAAATTGCAAAACATTACTTTCTTAGTTCAGAAAGATCAGAGACACGGCCAGGTGTGAAAGCTTACACCTGCAATATTGCAGCTTGGGAGGCCTAAGTGGTTAAGATCTTGGTCAACATGGTCAAACCCTGACTGTAGAAAAATACAAAAATTAGACAGACATGGTGGCATGAACCTGTAATCCCAGCTACTCAGGAGGCTGAGGTTGCTGTGAGCCAAGATAGTGCCACAGCATTGCAGGCTGAGTGACAACAGTGAGACTGCATGTCAAAAATAAAAATAAAAGATGACCACTTGAGCCCAGGAGATCTAGGTTGGAAACTCCACCCACTCGAACCTGGGCAACAAATATCTTGTCTTGGAATAAAACAAAACAAAAGCAAAACCTCACCATATCCAAGTCTGACTACAAGCATGCTCTACAAATGTATTACCAAGATCAGCATCAACTTTGGTGTTGCTTTTCTCAAACAGTAACCCTCTTAACGGAGACACTTTCTTTTCCTTCAGACAACAGAAAGTGCTTCCGTCAAGAGGGTCACAGCCAGAGATCATCTTGCTCTAGTACCCTGGACTTTTTGTTGAAATTTTCCTTGACCAGGTTAAAATGGACACAAAAATAAAGACGCATTTATTGACCCCGTTTGCCTGTTTTCTGGAATCCAGAACATAAACCCCTAAAAGGACTATCTCCACTTCCTTCCTTCAAGGGCTCAGCAGGTTAGCCTTGTTCATCAAGAGACAATCCTCCTAAGTTTCATCCCCAAAGGGAAAAAGCAATGCCTACTAGACATACTGTATATTTAACCAAGATAACTGGGCTGGATTTTGAGAACAGCAATGGATTTTTGAGCCAAGTGTTCCTTGAATTCCAGTACAGGGACACACAGGCATGATGAGAGCATCCAAAATGGATTCTAAAATGTTGAAGAATATATATTGCCACACACACTAACATCCTCCAGGATACACCTCAGGCTAGGCCTTAAAAGCTCCTCAATAAAATGGGTAGAAATACACAAGTATGGGTGAGGTGCGGTGGGTCACACCTCTAATTAGGAAAAACAAATGCCCACACCTAAACAAACAGCCAATCATTTCTACTTCAAGTACCCCTCAAATAAACTGTTGTTCTTAAATACAAATTTAACCAAGTTTCCCTGCCCTGAGAAACCCCCTTTGGTAACTCAGTTAAATGTCTCTTTGGAAGGTAACAGGTAGGAACATGGAGATGTCAACAAAGGGAAAGTGGACTGTTAGGGGTTTCTATGGATTACGCAGACACCCCTCACAGATCCCAAACTTCCCCAAAAGATCCCGACTCTAGGCAGGACTGACCACTGGGCTCTAGAAACCAAATGAAGTGGCCCTGCACGGGAGTCGTTGCCATCAGATTCCATGACTGAAAGAGAGCAGAGTGAAAATCCCAGGGGCTCCCTCCCAGAAGACACTTGCTCCATCCAGATCAAACCCAAACTGTCTGACGTTAGCAATGCCTGGCACTCCTTTTCCCCCAGCTCATCCTGCCTGCACCGCTGCAGTACCCTGGTGTTCCCAGTCCAGATGCCTTCACTCCTTCCAGTGCCCCAGGAGGGTCACCTCGCAGTTCTCAGGGAGGAACATGGGGTTTGCCACCCGTGTGAGCTTCCCAGACATCAGGCTCTGCCCACTCTACTCCATTCCCAAAGGATGTTCTGCCCAGTTCTCCCAGCCTCCTGCTTCCCTCCAGGGACCACCCTTCAGTGGTAAGACTCACACTACAGACAACCAGGACCACCCATTATCCTCAACAGGCCACCCATTCAAGATTGATCTATGTGACATGCCCACAAGAGGCAGATCCAGAACTAGAAAGATGAGGAGTGGTTGCCAGGGTCTGGGTAGAAGAGTGGGGAGGGAACTATTGCACATGGGAATAAGCCTCTGTGAGGTGATGAAAATCTCCCAAACTAGAACGGTGGTGGTTGCAAATATGTTAAACATTACATTTCAGACTGAATTGCAAGAGATTACTTTCTCAGTTCAGGCAAGTTAGAGAAGTGGTCAGGTGTGAAAGCTCACACCTCCAATACTGGCACTTTGGGAAGCCAAAGTGGGTAGATCCTGGTCAACATGGTCAAATCCTGACTCTAGAAAAATACATTAGACATGCGTGGTGGCATGAACCTGTAATCCCAGCTACTCAGGAGGCTGAGGTTGCAGTGAGCCAAGACAGTGACACCGCATTGCAGGCTGAGCGACAGAAGTGAGACTCCATGTCAAAAATAAAAATGAAAGATGACCACTTGAGCCCAAGAGATCTAGGTTGGACGCTCCACCCACTCCAGCCTGGGAAACAAAGACCCTGTCTTGGAATAAAACAAAACAAAAGCAAAACCCCACCATATCCAAGTCTGACTATAAGCATGCTCTACAAATGTATTACCAAGATCAGCATCAACTTCAACGTTGCTTTTCTCAAATGGTAAACCTCTAAATAGAAGCACTTTCTTTTCTTTCAGAAAACAGAATGTGCTTCCCTCTAGAGGCTTACAGACTGAGACCTTGCTTCAGCACCATTGATTTTTGGTTCGATGTTCCTTGATCAGGTCAAAATTGACACAAAAATAAAGATGCACTCATTGGCCCTGTTTGCCTGTTTTCTGGAATCCAGAACATAAATCCTAAAAGGACCATCTCTACTTCCTCGCTTCAAAGGCTCAGCAGGTTTGCCTTGTTCAGCAAGGGGCAATTCTGAGTTTTATCTCCCAAGAGAAACAGCAATGCCTATGAGACATACCTTATATTTAACTAAGAATTGAGCTGGATTTCTAGAGAACAGCAATGGATTTTGAGCCAGGTATCACTTGAGTTCCAACACAGGGACACTCAGTCCCAATAAAAGCAACCAAAATGGAATCCAAGATGTTGAAGAATACACATTGTTGCACACACAGACATCCTCCAGGATAGACCACAGGCTATGTCATAAAAGCTCCTAAATAAAATTTGAGCAGAAATACACAAGTACAGGTGGGGCACGGTGGCTCACACCATTAAATGCAACACTTTGGGAGGTCATGGTGGGAGGATCACTTGAGCTCAGGGGTTCAAGACCAACATGGGTACCATGGTAAAACCTTGTGTGTACAAAAACGCAAAAGTTAGGTGTGTGTGGTGGTGAACGCCTCTAGACAGTGACTCAGAAGGCTGACACTGCACTCCAGCCTGGGTGACAGAGCCAGACATTTCCTCAAAACAAAACAAAACCACACAAACAAACAAATAAAAAACAATACCCAAAGTGATACAAAAGTATTCTCTGTGTGTAGAAGACTGTTTGTTGGTATATGACTATACTAAATGTATGCTAAGAATATGTGATTAAATATACATCATATATTTTTGAGACCCTGTGTGAAAAATAAGAACGTTCCATATTATAATAATAAACGTTCCAATTATTTTTAACGTATGCTCCCATGAAAAATAATTCTGACACGTAAGTGCTTGGTTTGGCAGCACACATTAAAGAAAGAATTGGAGGCTGGGCAGGGTAGCTCACGACTGTAATCCCAGCGCTTTGGGAGGTCAAAGCGATTTGATCCCCTGAGGTCTGGAGTTTGAGACCAACCTAGCCAACAGGGTGAAACTCCTTCTCTGCTAAAAATACAATTAGCCAAGCGTGATGGCATGCACCTGTAATTCCAGCTATGCAGGAGGCAGAGGTTGCAGTGAGCAGAGAATGTGCCAGTACCTTCCAGACTCAGCCAAAGATTTGTCTCAAGAAAAAAAAGGGCGCGGGGACCACCTGATCCCAAGAGATTAAGGTTGGAAATGCCACTACACTCCAGCCTGGGCACCAGAGACCTTGTGTCGGGAAAAATCTAAACAAACAAAACAAGCCAACATCATGCAAGTCTGATGACAAGCATGCTCTTCAAATGTACTACCAATATCAGCATTATCTTCAAACGCTGTTTTTCTCCAACAGTAACTCTCTAAAAGGAAGCACTTTGTTTTATTTCAAACAACAAAAAATGCTTCCGATTGGAGAATCACTGCATGAGATCTCCTTGCTCTAGCACTCCAGGTTTTTTGTGGAATATTCTTTACCAGGTTCAAATGGACACACAAGGCCGGGTGCGGTGGCTCACACCTGCAATCCCAGCATTTTGGAAGGCCGAGGTGGGTGGATCATGAGGTCAGGCATTTGAGACCGCCTGGCCAACACAGTGAAACCCTGTCACTACTAAAAATACAAAAAATAAAAATAAAAAACTGGCTGGGGATGGTGGCGGACACCTGTAATCCCAGCTACTCAGGAGGCTGAGCAGGACTATCGCTTGAACCTGGGAGGTGGAAGCTGAAGTGAGCTGAGATAGCACCACCGCACTCCAGCCTGGGCAACAGTGACCCTATCTTAGAAAACATGAAGAAAAACAAAACAGAACCTCAATATCATCCAAGTTTGATTATAAGGACGCTCTGCAAATGTATTACCAAGATCAGCCAGAACTTCAATGTTGATTTTCTCAACGGCAACTCTCTAAAGGAAAACACAATCATTTCTTTCTAACAGAAAGTGCTTTCCTTTGGAGCGTCACAGCATGAGATCTTGCTCCCGCACTCTGGGTTTTCTGTTGAAATTTTCCTTGACCAGGTGAAAATGGACACAAAAATAAAGACACATTCACTGGCCCTGTTTGCATGTTTTCTGGAACCCAGAACATAAATCCTTAAAAGGACCATCTCCAGTTCGCTGCTTCAAAGGCTGAGCAGGTTAGCCTTGTTCATCAAGGGGCAATCCTCCTAAGTTTTGTCTCAGAAGACAAACAGCAATGCCCACTAGACATACCTTATATTTAACCATGAGAATTGGGCAGGATTTCTATGTAACAGCAATGGATACTGAGGCACGTTCACTTGAGTTCCAGTACAGGGATACAGTCCCGATGGGAACATCCAAAATGGAATCTAAGATGTTGAACAACATACACTGTCCCACACACAGACATCCTCCAGGATAGACCACAGGCTATGCCATAAATGCTCCTCAATAAAATTTGAGCAGAAATACACAAGTATGGGTGGGGTGCCATGGCTCAGACTACTAAACACAGCAGTTTAGGAGGCCCAAGGCGGGAGGATCACCTGAGCTCAGGAGTTGGAGACCAGCATGGAAAACATGGTGAAAGCAGGTGTGTACAAAATATACAAGTTAGCTGAGTGTGGTGGTGCACACCTGTGGACAGGTACTCGAGAGACTGAAGTAGCAGGTGGAGGTTTCAGAGAGCCGAGATGGCACCACCGCACTCTAGCCTGGGCCTAGGGCCAGACCGTGTCTTAAAGCAAAACAAAACAAAATAAAAACCACACAAACAAACAAGAACATACCCAAAGTGTTAAGAGCTTTCTCTCTGTGTAGAAGAGGGTTTTGTGGGTATATTACTATGTTATATATATATAATAAGACTATGTGATGAAATATACACTATATTTTTGACACCCTGTCTGAAAATAAAAAGAATGTTCCACATACTGTAGGCTCACATGAAAAGTAATTCCTACACATAAATGCATGCTTTCCACATTAAAAAAAAAAAAAAAAGGCCCTTGCGCCTCTTCCCCCGGCTTCCTGGGCACCTTCCTCCCCGACCCCTCCCTACCATGCCCTACCCTGCCCCTGCCACACTTCCACCCCCAGGCCCTTCTGCAGGGTCTCCCCCAGTCCCGTTCCTTTCCCCCGCTCCTCCCCCAACCTCCCCCAAAAAAATTGGAGGCCAGGCGGGGTGACTCATGCCTTTAATCCCAGCACGTTGGGAGGCTAAGATGGGCGGATCACCTGAGGTCAGAAGTTCAAGACTAACCTGGCCAACATGGTGAAACTCCGTCTCTGCTAAAAATGTAAAAATCAGCCAAGCATGGTGGCTCATACCTGTAATCCCAGCTACTTGGGAGGCAGAGGTTGCAGAGAGCAGAGAATGTGCCACTGCCCTCCAGACTGAGCCACAGAGCTGTCTCAAGAAAAAAAAAGTGGAGGGGGAATCACCTGAGCCCAAGAGATCTAGGTTGGAAGTGCCACCGTACTGCAGCCTGGGCAACAGACACCCTATGTTGGGGAAAAAAACTAAACAGAAACAAAACAAAACCACAACATCATGCAAGTCTGATTTTAAGCAGTTCTTCAAATGTATTACCAAGATCAGCATCAACTTGAATGTTGTTTTTCTCAGAAAGTAACTCTCTAAAAGGAAGCACTTTGCTTTATTTCAGACAACAGAAAGTGCCACCCCTTGGAGAATCACTGCATGAGATCTTGCTCCAGCATTCTGGGTTTTTCGTTGAAATTTTCCTCGACCATGTTAAAATGGACACAAAACTAAAGATGCATTTATTGTCCCTGTTTGCATGTTTCCTGGAATCCAGACCATAAAACCCTAAAAAGATCATGTCAAGGACACACAGTCCCAATGGGAGCATCCAAAATGAAATCTAAGATGATATTTAAGAATATACACTGTCAACCAGGTGCATTGGCTCACACCTGTAATCCCAGCACTTGGGGAGGCTGAGGCGGGCGGATCACAAGGTCAGGAGTTCGAGACTAGCCTGGCCAACATAGTGACACCTCATCTCTACTAAAAACACAAAAAATAACCGGATATGGTGGCAGGCACCTGTAATCCCCGCTACTCAGGAGGTTGAGGCAGGAAAATTCCATGAAGTCAGGAGGCAGAGGTTACAGTGAGCCAAGATCGTGCCATTGCACTGCAGCCTAGGTGACAAGAGCGAAGCTCTGTCTCAAAAAGACTGGACAGACTTGGAGGCTCATTTACTCTCCTAATGAAGGAAACATGGTTTGGATTGATTACACTAAATTTATAGGAGGCCATTGTTTGACAAACACAAATGGAACCTCTGGAATCAGGTGCCATGTAATGTATTTTTTAAGAAAGATGGGATCTGGAGTGTAGTCGCTATTCATTCAAAGGTATGATCAATGCATGGTATAGCCTTGAAATCAAGGGACTCTCCCATCCCAGCCTCTGCCGTAGCTGGGACTCCGTCTGCCCTACTATGCCTGGCCATGTCAACCATCTTTAAAATGGGCAAGGTGGTTTCCACCTGTAGGACTGCTTGAGCTCTGGATTTGAGACCATCCTGGCCAGAGTAAGACCCCATCTTTACAAAAAGTTGAAAGATATACCAAATATGGTGGCACACCCCCTGTATTACGTAGTCCCAGCTACTTGTGTGGATGACGCAAGAGGACCAGTTGAGTCCAGGAGGTCTAGGTGGGAACTGCAACTGCATTCCAACCAGGGCAGAGACCTCCGTCTTGGAGAAGTCACGAAACCCCAACATCACCCGAGTCTGATTCTAAGTATACTCTGCAGATAGACTGCCAACATCAGTATCAACATCCAGGCTGCTTTCCTCAAACAGTAACTCCCAAAAAGGAAGCACTTTCCTTCCTTTCAGACAACAGAAATTGCTTCCATCTTGAGGGTCACGGCATGAGATCGTCTTGCACTAGCACTCTGGGTTTTTATTAATTTCCTTGAATCTGGCCGGGCATGGTGGCTCACGCCTGTAATCCCAGCACTTTGGGAGGGCGAGGTGGGTGGAACACCTGATGTCAGAAGTTCAAGACTGACCTGGCCAATATGGTGAAACCTCATCTCTTTAAAAAAAAAAAAAAAAAATTTCCTTGAATCTTAAACCTTGACCAGATTGAAATGAACACAAACAGAAAGATCCAGTCAAATATTCATTTTCTCTGTTTGCACGTTTTTTGGAATCGCAAATTACAAACCCATTAAATGAAAATCCTGGGTTCCTTGCTTTAAAGGCTCAAAAAGATGCCCTTCTGAATCCAGGGGCAATCCTCCTGAGTTTTGTCCCCCAAAGAAAAAGCGATGCCTGCTAGACACACCTTATATTTAACCAAGAGAACTGGCTAGATTTCTAGACAACAGCAATGGATTTTGAGCCAAGAGCTCACCTGAACTCCAGTACACGAATACACAGTTCAGATGGGAGCATCCAAAATGGAATCTGAGATGTTTAAGAGTATATATACATTGTCAGGCTGGGCAGGGTGGCTCACGCCTGTAATCCCAGCACTTTGGGAGGCCAAGGTGGGATGATCACCTGAGGTCAGGAGTTCGAGACCACCTTGGTCAATATGGCGAAATTCCCTCTCTACTAAAAATACAAAAATTGGCCAGGCATGGTGGAGGGTAATCCCAGCTACTACAGAGGCTGACGCACGAGAATCTTTTGAACTCAGGAGGTAGAGGTTTCAGTGAGCCAAGATCATCTCATTGCACTCCAGCCTGGGCAACAAGAGTGAAACTCCCATCTCGAAAAAAAAAAGAATATGCATTGTCATACACACAAATATTCTCCAGGACAGACCACAGGCTACGCCATAAAACCTCAACAGAATTTGAAGAGAAATATACAAGTATGAGTGGGGTGTGGTGGCTGACACCTGTACTTCTAGACGTTTGGGAGGCTGAGGCAGGAGGATGCTTGAGCCCCGGAGGTTGAGAGGCTGCTGTGAGCTGTGAACATGCCACTGCACACCAGTCTATGCAAGAGAGACCTCGTTTCTATATTAAATAATTTATACCAAAAAAATAAAAGGAATTTATACTCCTAAAGACCTTTCATGCAGGGAAATTCTCAGGCAATTTACTCACTGTAGCTTCACGACATTACCAGGATGCGCAGTTTTTTTCTTTATATCTATTTCCTTTAAAACCAATTTTCTAAGTACATTTCTTGGATTAACAGCATCAAGAAGTAAACACAGGAATCTCATTTCATGCTTGCTTAAAAAACTATTAACATTGACATCAAACTCCTTAGATGCTTGCTCTCAAACTGTGAGGTTCAAGCCCTGCGGGGTGCTTTTCATCCAGTTACAGAAAACACCCCCAGCTTGAAATCACAGACTGAGCATCACTCCCCAAGGAGGGTTGGGGACATGAGCATTCTCAAGTGGCATCACCATGCATCTGAAATCAGAGTACACACAAAGGCATCCCAGAGTAGTCCACTTTCAATAATGAGCAGAATTCGGAGGAAGTAGGGAGACGATTAAAATGAGACTGTAAGCCAACTCAATGGACATCTATTGAACCCTCCCCCAATATTCAAGTGCACACGTAGTATAGGACAGGACAGACACTGACCAGGCACAGTGGCTCACGCCTGTAATCCCAGCACTTTGGGTAGATCATGAGGTCAGGAGTTCGAGATCAGCCTGGCCAACATAGTGAAATCCCCGTTTCTACTAACAGATACAAAAATTAGCAGGGCATAGTGGTGTGTGACTGTAGTCCCAGATACTAAGGAGGCTGAGGCAGGAGAATTGCTTGAAGCCGGGAGGTGGAGGTTGCAATGAGCCAAGATTGTGCCATTATACTCCAGCCTGGCAACAGAGAGAGACTCCATCTCAAAAAAATAAAAAAGAACAGGACAGACATTTTGAAAGGACACAGAATACTTGAGGCATACAACGGAAAAGGATTTAAGTACATTACGTTCAATGACCACCATGAAACGAAATTAGAAATCACTGTTGAGGCTGGGCACGGTGGCTCATGCCTGTAATCTCAGCAGTTTAGGAGGCGGGCAGATCACATGATGTCGGGAGTTTAAGACCAGCCTGTCCAACACGGTGAAACCCCATCTCTATTACAAATACAAAATTAGCTGGGCGTGGTGGCAGGTGCCTGTCATCCCAGCTTGAGAGGCTGAGGCAGGAGAATCGGTTGAACCCGGGAGGCAGAGGCTGCAGTTAGCCAAGATTGTGCCATTGCACTCCAGCCTGGGGGACAAGAGCGAGGCTTTGTCTCAAAAAAAAAAAAAAAAAAGAAAATGGAATGAATTCATCATGGGAAAGCTGAATGCAGCGAGGAGAAAGAAAAACTGGAAAAGCAGAGGCCAATCCACAATCCACTGTCCACATTCCACCTGGTACAAGGCGACGGGGAATTGGGGATGACTATCACCATCCATTCATACTCCTGGATTTCTGTTGAGTATTCACAATTGAGAGCCACAAAACTGGGGTGCATTTTCCTTTAGACCACAGAAAATGCCCCTCAGTTTTGAGGACCTCAGCGTGAATGGCATTTCCAGCTTCAAAACTAAGGGGCCAGGTATGGTGGGGACATGTGCCTGTAATCGCAGCTACCCAGGAGGCTGAGGCAGGAGAACTGCTTGAACCCGGGAGGCGGATTCAGCTGCCTCAGTCTCCTGAGTACCTGGGATTACAGTTGTGCGCCCCCATGCCTGGCTAATTTTTTGTATTGTTAGTAGAGATGGGGTTTCACCATGTTGGTCAGGCTAGTCTCAAACTCCTGACCTCAGGTGATCCACCTGCCTCAGCCTCTCAAAGTGCTGGGATTACAGAAACTTGCTTCTTTCACTGTGTTCTGTGACTTGCCTTGAAATTCTTTCCAGCAAGAGATCCAAGAACCTGCTTTTGGGGTCTGGATTGGGTGCCTCCTTTTCAGCAACAGTATGACCCTGTTGACCCTCCATATGGAACCCAGCTTCACAACCCAGAGAACCTGGTCATTTCTTTGATGCTGGAGTGAAGTCCAGTTTGTAGTGCAGAACAAGCATCACAGCTTACAGTTTTCACCTGCAGCGGCTCCTGCAGCACCCCCTCCCCCCGCACATGCCCCCCCCTTGCCCCCGCTGACCCACCACGGTGCTCACCTCAGTCATTGGCTCTCAGCCTTGACGGCACTTTCGTTTCTGACACCAGAAAGTGCCCTCAGGGCTGAGTGCCAAAGACAGAGAAGTCCCCTCCCTGTTATCACCCAGCACCTGGAAACTGCAGACACATCCTCTAGGCAGAACATAATTTTAAAGTCAGCTGGGTGCAGTGGCTCACGCCTGCAATCCCAGCATTTTGGGAGGCAGATCACTCGAGGTCAGGAGTTCGAGACCAGCCTGACCAACATGGTGAAACCCCATCTCTACTAAAACAAAACAAAAAAAATACAAAATTAGCCGGGCATGGTGGCGCACAGCTGTAATCCCAGCTACTCGGGAGGCTGAGGCAGAAGAACTGCTGGAACCCAGAAGGCGGAGGTTGCAGGGAGCTGAGATCCCGCCATTGCACTCTAGCCTGGGCAACAAGAGCAAAACTCCGTCTCAAAAAAAAAAAACTGACTTCTGAATACTGCTCCATAGTGAAAGGTAGGTTAAGTAATTCCCTCCAATTCTCAAAAACAATGCAAATCCTTGTAATGCAAATCCTAGGCCAGAGAGGGGGCTCATGCCTGTAATCCCAGCACTTTGGGAGTCCCCAGCCTGAGTATCGCCTTCCTGAGTAACACCTTTTTAAAATTACATGGACAGGCCAGATGTGGTGGCTCGCCTGTAATCCTAGCAGTCTGGGAGGCCAAGGCAGGAAGACTGCTTGAACACAGGACTTCAAAACCAGCCTTGGAAACATAATGAGACCCCTTCTCTACAAAAAATTTAAAAATTAGCTGGGTGGCCACCTATACAGTCCCAGCTACTCAGGAGGCAGAGGCAGATCACTTGTGTCTGGAAGACATATGTTGCAGAGAGCCAAGATCTGGCCACTGTACTCCACCCTGGGCAACAGAGTGAGACCCTGTCTCTTTAAAAAATAAAGAAAAGAGGCCGGGTGCAGTGGCTCACGCCTGTAATCCCAGCACTTTGGGAGGTCCAGGCGGGCCGATCACCTGAGGTCGGGAGTTCAAGACCAGCCTCACCAACATGGAGAAACTCCATCTCTACTACACATACAAAAAAATTAGCCGGGCCTGGTGGTGCCTGCCTGTAATCCCAGCTGCCTGGGAGGCTGAGGCAGGAGAATTGCTTGAACCCGGGAGGCGGAGGTTGCGGTGAGTGGAGATCATGCCACTGCACTCCAGCCTGGGCAACACAGCAACATCATTTCGTCTCAAAAAAAAAAAAAAAGAAAAGAAAGAAAGAAAAAAAATCTGCCTTTGTGGGGACCTAAATAAAGAACAAAATGAACCTAAAACCTACGGGATGTGGTGGCTCAGAGGCCAGGGTGAGAGGGTTTGACCCCAGGTATTGAAGACCAGCCTAAACAATGATGGGAGACCCCAACCCTACAAAGAAAAAGAAGAATTAGCTAAGCATGGTGGTGTATGCCTGCCATCCCAGCTACATGGGATGCTAGGGTGACAGGGGTCATTTGAGTCTGGGAGGTTGGGCGACTATGAGCCATGATCTCAGCACTGCACTTCAGCCTGGGTGACAGAGACCCCCATCTGGGCAACATAGTGAGACCCAGTCACTACTTAGTGAATAAAATAAAAAACTTTGAAAAACCGCTCACGCAGTCCAAGCATGGTGGCTCACGCCTATAATCCTAGCACTTTGGGAGGCTGAGGCGGGAGGATCACACGGTCAGGAGTTCAAGACTAGCCTGGCCAACACGGTCAGGAGTTCAAGACTAGCCTGGCCAACATGGTGAAACCCCATCCCTACTAAAAATACAAAAATTAGCTGGGTGTGGTGGCAGGCACCTGTAATCTCAGCTACTTGGGAGGTTGAGGCAGGAGAACTGCTTGAACCCGGGAGTCGGAGGCTGCAGCAAGCTGAGATCGCACCCCTGCACTACAGCTTGGGCGACAGAGTGAAACTCCCTCTCAAAAAAGAGTATTAGGGGCAGAGAATCAAGGTGTGGGAGTCATGACTACAAAGAGAGGACTCCATACTGGACGTTTTAGGGGAAGTCTTACAACGTGAGGTTCACGTGACCACAGTGGGTGTGGAGAAAGACCAAGGGAAGCCATACTTACTGAGCTCTGTGGACTTCCCATCCTGAGGATGAAAGGAAGGGCAAGCATCCTAGAGCTCTTTATACCCCAGGGACCACCCACAGGTACTGGAGAATGGACTAAAGTCTTGGCCACACCCACTCTTGCCTTCCAGCCTTGTCCTAGGATTTGATTTTCCTAGCTTCTGTGAAACATTTTTTTTTTTTTTTTTTTTTTGAGAGGGAATCTCAGTCTTGCCAGGCTGGAGCGCAGCAGCGCAATCTCAGCCACTGGGGAGGCTGGATCACGAGGTCGGGAATTCGAGATCATCCTGTCCAACATAGTGAAACCCCATCTCCACTAAAAACACAAAAAATTAGCTGGGGGTGGTGGTAGGCGCCTGTAATCCCAGCTACTCCGAGGCCGAGGTCACAGGAGATTGAGATTGCAACCACTGCACTCCAACCAGGGTGACAGAGGGGAGTCTCCATCTCAAAACAAATAAACAGAATGAACGAGCCAAAGGCTTTTTAATGCAAATTTGGAAGCTGGTGGAGAGTTTGGGAAACCTGAGGGGCCTGCAGGTATCAGGGCTATTTCAGGCCTGATTTACAAGACACTGAACTTTCCCTAATTCTACAGTCATCCCACCCTCTTCTAGTTGCTCTCTGAATGAAGTTTTCTCTTGGCCAAATACCCAGCCTCTAAAGAGATGAATGGATTTCTTTGTGACACTCTACTTGCTGTTTTCACAACCTTTCTTATCCATTAGTCACTCCCTAATCTCCTCATTCTTTCTGCAAATCTTTTATGGGTCATCCCGGGGCTAAAATCCCATTCTGTAGAAAGCAGGGCATTTTTTAAAAAGTCCCCAATCACTTTTTAGCCAGAGGGCCAGGCAGAACCAAGGGAAGTTGGGAGAAATTCTTCCTTTCTTTTGTTTTTTGAGACAGGGTCTCGCTGCCTCCCAAGCTAAAGTTCAGTGGTACAATCAAGGGTCACTGCAGCCTCGACCCAGTCCTGTGTTCAAGCAATCCTCCTACTTTTGACTGCCAAGTAGCTGGGACTACATCATGAGTCAGTAATTTTTTAATTTTTTGTAGAGATGGGGGGCTCTCACTATGTTGTCCAGGCTGGTCTTAAATTACCGGGCTCAAGTGATCCACATGCCTCAGCCTCTCCCAGTGTTGGGATTACAGGTGTGAGCCACCTCAGCTCACCTCAGTTTTAGGTGTGGTAGCTCATGCCTGTAATCCCAGCTACTTGGAAGGCTGAGGCAGGAGAATGGCTTGAACCTGGGAGGCAGGGGTTGCAGTGAGCCAAGATCACACCACTGTACTCCTCTGCCTTCCAGGTTCAAGCCATTCTCCTGCCTCAGTCTCTCAAGTAGCTGGGACCACAGGCACCCACTACCCCACCATGCCGGCTGTATTTTTGTACTGTTAGTAGAGACAGGGTTTCGCCATATTGCCCAGACTGGTCTTGAATTCCTGACCTCAAGCTATCTGCCCACTTCTGCCTCCCAAAGTGCTGGGATTATAGGCATGAGCTACCACATTCGGCTAATTTTAAAAATACTTTTTACTTAATCCAATACAGTACATCCAACATGGAATTATGTTCGTCCTATGAGTATCATCTCAACATGCAATCAATATGGAAAAAATATTATCATTATTTTATGAGTTGGGGTGTCACTCTGTCACCCAGGCTGGAGTGCAATGGCGTGGTCATAGCTCACTGCGACCTCAAACTCCTGGCCTCATGTGATCCTCCAGGCGTGACCCACCTCCCCCAGCCCGAAAAAAGTATTAATTGCATCACATACTTTTTTTTGGGAATTTAAGTGTTGAAAATCTGATCGACATTTTACACTTAAGGCACACCTCACTTCAGACCAGCCACATTTCAACTCTCACTAGCCACATGTGGCTCGTGGCTACCATGTTGGATGGCTGAGGTCTAGACCATGACTGCAGTCCCCTGACCTCCCAGTGTCCATCCCCGTGCCCTCCATGGCATCTTCCACATCACCCTCAGAGAGATCTCTCCAGCACTAAGAGCTGACCCTGCCCTTTCTCTGCCCAGACTCTCCCATGGGTCCATATAGCCCTCATGATAAAGTCCCAGCTCCTCAGCTTGGCATTCAAGGCCCTGCAAACTGACAGAGGGGTCAGTCAGCTAGATTCATACAGTTCAGTTTCTCCAGTGACCTATGGCTCACTCCATTCCCTTCCATGAATATTGAAAACAAATACAATACACACACACACACACACACACACACTGCTCAAACCAGAAAGAACCCTTTCTTGCATTCAGTCCTTCGACGAGAAAAAAAGTTAAAAACAGAAAAAAAAATCAGCTACTTGGGAGGCCGAGGCAGGAGGACTGCTTGAGGCTGGGAGGCAGAGGTTGCAGTGAGCGGTGATCGCATCTGTGCTCCAGCCTGGGCAACAAAGGGAGACCTTGTCTCAAAAAAGACAAGAACCCTTCCTTAATTGGGAAGTTAGACAACCTGGATTTGAACTGGGGTTGTAAAGAAGTGGCTTTATCTTCCTTTTTTTTCTTTTTTAATTGAGTCAGAGTCTCTGTCACCCGGGCTGGAGTGCAACTGTACCATCCTGGCTCACTGCAACCTCCAACTCTTGGGTTCAAGAGATTCTTCTGCCTTGGCCTCCTCAGTAGCTGGGACTACAGGCATCTGCCACCACATCTGGCTAATTTTTGTATTTTTAGTACAGATAGCGTTTCACCATGTTGGCCAAGCTGGTCTCTAACTCTTGACCTCAGGTGATCCACCCACCTGGGCCTCCCAAAGTGCTGGAATTACAGGCATGAGCCACTGTGCCCAGCCTGGCTTTACCTTTCTTAGCCTCAGTTTTTTCCCCCGTTTTTGAGACAGAGTCTCAGTCTGTCACCAGGCTTGACTGCAATGGCATGATCTTGGCTCACTGCAACCTCTACCTCCTAGGTTCAAGCGATTCTCCTCCCTCAGCCTCCCAAGTAGCTGGGATTACACGCACCCACCACCATGTCAGGCTATTTTTTTTGTATTTTTAGAAGAGACAGGGTTTCACAGTATTGGCCAGGCTGGTCTGGAATTCCTGACCTCAGGTGATCCACCCGCCTCAGCTTCCCAAAGTGCTGAGATGATGGGCGTGAGCCACCGCGCCCAACCATGGAGAGCCACATTCTATAAACGAGACCAAACCCATGTTAACACAGACAGAGAACCAAAACGTTCAGAGAGAACACAGGGAAACTGGTCAGATAGGACCTTAAGGAGCTGCTGGTTCAAGAACTGCATAAAATAAGATGACAAGTGGCTGCTGAATTCGATTCAGAGTCAATGCAATGCCCCTTCCTCCTGATTCAGTTTCACTATAAGAAAACGCAGGCCCGCATATTTGGAGAATGCCAGTGTCGCCGAAGCGCTGAGGAATGTCAGCGACAAGATTGGGGTAACGAAAAGATACCAATCTGTCAATCCTGCTGCTATGCCCAGCTCTATGCAGAGGGAGCTGGAGTCAGAAAAGGCAAAGCAGATAAAGCTGATGGTGAACAAGCGGTGTGATGCCTCCCAATATAGTCTTGACAGCCAGGGACTCGCCTTTGAGCCAGACCTAGTGACCCGTGATCCTAAAATGCCATCAAATCCTAGGAAAGTACGTGGCTGCCTCTCTGCACGTCCTCGAGGATGACATGCCTAAGGTGGAATCTGTAGGACAGATGGACAGGGGGAAGGGCTGGAGCCAGGAGAGACATGTACACACAGAAACGTCCTGTGCACCACCTTCCCATACGGGTCCAGGAACATCACTTCCATCCTGGAATTGTTCCCCAAGTTACTACATCTGGAATGCCAGGTATCACCCAGACCAACTCCATGTGATACTGAAGCCCTCAAGAGGTTACCAATTTGCAAGGGAAGCTTCTTTGGATCTGAGATGCTGCAGAATCTGCTCCTGCAATTTCTGCAGTAGTATTGCTTATCTACGACTACGGAGATTGACAGGGTCTCCTCAGTGGTAACCACAATGAGGCCTCTCCCTGACCACTGCCCTCAGCCCTGAGAACCCAACCCCAAGCAGCTGGTGCAGGTACTTCGAAGACAGCAGGAAGGCCGGGCATGGTGGTTCACGCCTGTAATCCCAGAACTCTGGGAGGTTGAGGTGGGCGGATCACCTGAGGTCAGGAGTTCCAGACGAGCCTGGCCAACATGGTGACACCCTGTCTCTACTAAAAAACAAACAAAAAATTAGCCACTGAGGTGGCATGCACCTATAATCCCAACTACTTGGGAGGCTGAGGCAGGAGAATCACTTGAACCTGGTGGGCAGACATTGCAGTGAGCCAAGATCCTGCCACAGCACTGCAACCCCCAGCCCTAGCTTGTGGCTAGGACTGCAGGCGCAGACCCCAAAGCTTGGCTAATTTTTGCATTTTTAGTAGAGACAGTGTTTCACCATGTTGGCCAGGCTGGTGTCAAACTCCTGACCTCAAGTGATCTGCCCGCCTCAGCCTCCCAAGGTGTTGGGATTACAGGTGTGAGCCACCATGCCTGGCCACACCTGGTTAGTTTTTATTTTTTTTATTTGTAAAGATGGGGTCTTGCCATGTCGCCCCAACCAGGTCTTAAACTCCTGGGCTCTAGCAAACCTCCGGCCTTGGCCTCCCAAACTGCTGAGATTAGAGACATGAGCCATGGCACCCACCGTTTAGACACAGGCATTAAAAGAAAAACTTCAGCTGACTTAAATTTAAAGGAGTTTAAGCAATGAATCATTCACAACTCGGTAGCCCCCAAAATCACAGCAGATTCAGAGGGACTCCAGGGAGAGCCTCGGGGTCCGAACAAATTCGTAGACAAAAAAAGTAAAGTGATATACAGAAATCAGAAATGAGATACAGAAACAGCTAGGTTGGTTACAGCTCAGTGTTTGCCCTATTTGAACACAGACGGAGCACTCAGCAGCGTATGGCTGGGCTTGGCCAAGACTGTTAGCCAAGATTCAGTGACTGTTACAGGCGCATACTCCTAGGTTAGGTTTTCAATCTTGTCTAGCTATGAAGTTAGGCAGCAGTTCATTCACAAGGACTCAAATATAGTAGTACGGAGTCCTAACAATTGTCCCCTTTTGGTCATTAAACTTTAGTTACTGACATTACTATCGACCATCATAAATGTACCTGTTTGGTCTTGAAACCCACTGGGAAATAGTGGGATCCTGAGTTTTGCAAAGGAAGGAACAAGGCCTGAGTAGAGGGCACCACCTTATGCTGGAACATCCTGTTTACAGGAGAAAAACAACTGGTCTGTTCTGGTCTAGGGTCCATGTGTTTCCTTAAAGTCTTAGTTTGACTATCTCACATTTAGCATGGTGACTCCATTTTGGTTTGGTTTGGTTTGCTGGGGCCTAGTGCACGAGCTCAGTCAAAAACAATGGCCTCTCACAATGCTGTTTAAAAATTCCCCCTTTTTGGTTGGGTTCTCACTTAGGTGAGAGTGTGACCAGAGCTTAGAGCCTTAGCACCCTTCTCAGACACCATCATTTTGGATTTCTGGTTTCAGAATGTAATTTTTAAATTTTTCACTCTCTCTCTCTCTTTTTTTACAGGCTTAGATATCTGATCTTAATATGTCAGAGTGTAATTTATGGGTTATGGTGTCCTTATGGTTCTTTCAGCTCTTGTCATTCCAGCTGAAGAGAGACCACCTGACATTCTAGAGATGGCTGAACGCAAATATTTAATACCTTTTAGAGTATACAGTGCACCAGGGAGACTATTATTATGACTACTGGGAGGAAAATACCAAGAATTTAGAGTATGCTCCTCCCCAGGGTCCCCATATACCAAACCACCAAAATTAAATAGATTAAAGAATGAGCTGGATGAGGAGTTCACTTGCTTAACTAAGTGGTCTATTGTTAATCCCCTACAAGTGAATCTCTATAATACCTGATGTTTTTTTCCATAGCCAGTAAGTCCCATCAACTGCACAGATACTTTGCTGTTTAGCCAATTCTATTACTTAGCATAAGTTTCAAAAGAGAATTTAAAGTCTGTTTTACAACCATAGCCTTTACAGTAGAATCTACTGTAGAGCCCCCCCCCCCCCCTATTATGAGGAATACATTTCTTTTTTTTTCTTAAACCCAGAAGGTGGAGGTTGCAGTGAGTGAAGATCACACCATTGCACTCCAACTTGGGCAACAAGAATGAAAATCTCAAAAAAAAAAAAAAAAAAAAGCTTGGCCAGGTAAGGTGGCTCACACCTGTAATCCCAGCATGTTGGGAGGCTGAGGCAGGTGGATCATGAAGTCAGGAGTTTGAGACTGACCTGGGCAACATTGTGAAACCCCGTCTCTACTAAACTAGCCAGGTGAGGTGGCATGCACCTGTAATTCCAGCTACTCGGGAGGCTGAGGTGGGAGAACCACTTGAACCCAGGAGGCAGAAGTTGCAGTGAGCCAAGATTGTGCCACTACACTCCAGCATGGGCGACAGAGCAAGACTCCGTCTCAAAAAAAAAAAAAAAAAAAAAGCTTTCTTTACCAGGTGAAAATATAATATGACATAATAACATATTGTTGTAATATGAGCCCTCTTGCATGGAAGAGCTTTCTCACAACCAGAAAACATGCATTAAAAATGACAACTGAGGCTGGTAATGGTGGCTCAGTTTGTAATCCCAGCACTTTGGGAGGCTGAGGCAAGTGGATCACTTGAGGTCAGGAGTTCAAGACCAGCCTGGCCAACATGGTAAAACCCCATCTCTACTGAAAAAGAAAATACAAAAATTACCCAGGTGTGGTGGCATGTGCCTGTAGTCTCAGCTACATGAGAATCACTTCAACTCAGGAGGCGGAGGTTGCAGCAAGCCAAGATTGCATCACTGCACTCCAACGTGGGCAACAGAGCAAAACTCTGTCTAAAAAATAAAAAGAACCAATTTTGTTAAAGAGCAGCTCAGTGCCTTAAGAAACCTGTTTGTCATTTTATTTTGATGTTTAATTTATGAAAAACTAAAAAACACACTCCTTTGAATTTAGTCAATATGTTTGCACACAGAATTTTTTTTACAAGATGAATTTTTACAAACCTTTCACAACTTGTTCAAACCATCAGCTTATTCTTATCTAATTTCAAACAATCACATAACCCTCTAAACCAGGCAAAGGTTTAGATTCTCATGCCTTCTTAAAATCTTTTACCAAAAACGCATTTCACTCTTCTCACATGCTTTGCATGTGAAACTATTTTTCGGTAGTTTTAATCACACGTAATAATGGTAACTCTTAGCAACTTTTACTTTTGATGCTTAAATTTTCCTTTCACGAATACTTCCGCAACTTACCCAGACCATCTACAACATGCTTGACCTCCTGACTTGTCCTAAACTTCCCCTTTTTGAACCAACCAGTTATTTAACTTTAAGACAAGAATTTACCGTGCAAGATGCTTTCTTGTAGACCAAGGAGTCTAACATGTGCACAAGTCAGTGGCTCACAGGAAAGCCGCCATGGCGCAATGAAGGTGAAGGCCAGCGTGCTATCCAGCCGAGGTGGGGATCCTGCTGTGGCCTCTTCGGTCCACTGAAGGCGCACTGCCAACATATCTTACCTGCTGCGCTGGGTAGGCGGAGCACAAGCACCTGTGGTTTCCTCAATTTAAAAAAATCTCTTTTCTTTGTAACCTTTAATGCATAAATAGAGTGCATGGCTAATTCCACATGTTTCCAGGACTTATAGAATCCAATGCTCCAAAATAGGTAAATTGAACAATTTTCAAATGCCTAAGAAGCAGTTGATGACCTTAAAGCATCTAATAAAACTAGTATCTGACCTGCCAATTTAGACTAAATGTCTTCATTTTTGCCAATAATCTCTAAAACTTTTTATTTCCCACAGACATGTAAACTAAAAGGCATTAGTTTTTATTTTACTTTCAAGGTATTTAAGTATTTATTTATTTGAAATTGCTCGCTTTACGGTGGAGTCCTTGAAAAAACAGGACCAGGAAAGCATATAGTTTCTAGGGCCCAATATAATAAGTAGGCACAGCAGAAAGGCAAACAGCCCCAGGGGGCGGGGGCCCCCCCCGGATTCCCCAGGGGGGGGGGGCCCCAGATCACAAGGCCAGCAGTTCCAGACCAGCCTGACCAATGTGGTGAAACTCCATCTCTACTAAAAATACAAAATTAGCTGGGTGTGATGGCGCACCCCTGTGCTCCCAGCTACTCAGGTGGCTAAGGCAGGAGAATCACAAACCTGGGAGGCGGAGGTTGCAGTGAGCTGAGATCACGCCATTGCACTACTCCAGCCTGGATGACAGAGTGAAACTCTGTCTTAAAAAACAAAAAAAAAAGGCACTGTGGCTCATGCCTGTAATCCCAGCACTTTGGGAGGCCAAGGTGGGCAGATCACCATAACACCTGAGGTTAGGAGTTCGAGACCCACCTGGCCAACATGGTGAAACACAGTCTCTACTAAAAATACACAATGAGCCAGGTGTTGTGGCACATACCTGTAATCCCAGCTACTTAGGAGGCTGAGGCAGGAGAAGTGCTTGAACCTGGGAGGCGGAGGTTGCGGTGAGCGGAGATCACACCATTGCACTCCAGCCTGGGCAACAAGAGTGAAACTCCATCTCCAAAAACAACAACAACAACAACAAAAAACAGATCTCCAATAATTAAGGATCCCATTTTTTACCAGATCTTGGATCTCAAAAAGTAGATTTTGACAGTGAATCTATCCATTTCCAATTCCTGGGGTTCCATGAGGAAAACAGGTTTGTTTTGTTTTTTTTTCCAAAAGGGCATCTCTAGTGCCTCCTGTTTTACCCAAGGAGTCCCAGGCTATTAGAATTTGAATATACACTTTTATTTTATTTTTTTTGAAATGGAGTCTTGTTTCATTGCCCGGGCTAGAGTGCAGTGGCGCCATCTTGGCTCACTGCACCTTTGCCTCCCAGGCTCAAGCAATTTTCCCGCCTCAGCTTCCCGAGTAGCTGGGATTCCAGGCGTGCGCCAACATGCCCAGACAATTTTTTTTTCAAGCTACTTTCCTGCCTAAGCAATTTTCCCGCCTCAGCTTCCTGAGTAGCTGGGATTCCAGGTGTGCGCCAACATGCCCAGACGATTTTTTTTCAAGCAATTTTCCCGCCTCAGCTTCCCAAGTAGCTGGGATTCCAGGAGTGCATCAACATGCCCAGACAATTTTTTTTTCAAGCTATTTTCCCGCCTAAGCAATTTCCCGCCTCAGCTTCCCAAGTAGCTGGGATTCTAGGCATGCGTCAACATGCCCAGGCAATTTTTTTTTTTAAAGAGTTTCACCATGTTGCCCAGGCTTGTCTCAAATTCCTGACCTCAAGTGACCCGCCTGCCTCAGCCTCCCCCACATGCATTACAGGCATGAGCCATGAGGCCCAGCCAAATATCCACTTTTAATTTACCTGAGTTTAAATAGCACTTGCTTTAAAAAGTCCTTTTAATTCCTTTATTACCCAACCTTGATAGGCCAAACAGCCAGTATTTCTGTGTTCCATAATGAAGAGGGGGAAGAGAATCAACACATGGTAAAGGTCACTCCAGAAAGTACTCATTGAATAAACCAGGAATTGAACCCAGAACCTGAGCCACCATTATGAAAAGAGAAAGCATATGGCCACAGAGGTTAGGCTTCCAAGGCCATGATTGACAAGTCTGCTGGGTCATCTTGAACAATAGGCTTACAGGGTGCTAGGCACACATTTTACCTCAAGGTACCCTGTTTGTGACAGAATACAGAAAGACACACAAAGCACACCAGATGAATTACAGCTTAAGACCAGTCTCAGAATTCCTTTTTGTATTAATCAAAACATGAGATAAACAGTGATTTTAACCAGTTTGCACAGAGACAGAGAGGCCAGAGTCTGACTAGTAAGAAATCCTTTACCTTTTGCCAGCAATGCCAGGCTTCTGGGTTCCCTTTGCCTGAGTGCTCCCAGTGACCCCAGTTGCCATATAAGAGCCCTGGGGGCCAAGCCTGTTGCATCACAAAGGAATTTTTTTGTTGTTTGATGGAGCCTCAGGCAAAAGCCTCTCAGTTTTGCAACATGAAGCCCAACACATTGCATGGGGTAGGCCAATTAACATTTTTCATTCTGGCGCCAAAGCAGAATACGTGACAAAACACAGATACTGGCCTCTCTGCTTAGCACCCAATATCGAACTTGCAAGGCTCAAACTTACCTCCAGTTTCGCCCTGTTATCTTTAACCCATTGTTAACCAAGGGGGACTGGACTGATGGGAGGGCCTCTAACCCAATCCCATCCTTTACTCAGGTTAAAACTGACCCCTTTACTTATCCAAAGTGAGCCGATTGGTGCTGTAATCTGTTTCCTTTGGATCAGTAGAGTAACTAAACTGTAAGATTAACAGATTTAACTCTGCAGATCCTTCATTTCTATTTTATTCATTAATTTATTTTTTTGAGACAATGTTTGTCTCTTGTTGCCCAGGCTGGAGAGCAATGGTGCAATCTCCACTCACTGCAAACTCCGCCTCCCAGGTTCAAGCCATTCTCCCGCCTCAGCCTCCCAAGTAGCTGGGATTACAGGCGTGTGCCACCATGCCTGGCTAATTTTTTCTATTTTTAGTAGAGACTGTGTTTCACCATGTTGCTAGGTGGGTCTCAAACTGCTGACCTCAGGTGATCCCTCCGCCTCCTGAAATGTTGGGATTACAGGCGCGAGCCACTGAGCCCAGCCATTTTTATTTTTACTTTTTGAGACAGAGTCTTGTTCTGTCACCCAGGCTGGAGTACAGTGATGCGATCTCTACTCACTGCAACCTCTGCCTCCTGGGTTCAAGCAATTCTTGTGCCTCAGCCTCCCAAGTAGCTGTAACTACAGGCACACGCTACCATGCCCCGCTAATTCTTGAATTTTTAGCAGAGACAGGGTTTCACCATGTTGGCCAAGCTGGTCTCTAACTCCTGGGCTCAGGTGATCCAACTGCCTCAGCTCCCAGAATGCTCGGATTACAGGCATGAGCCGCTGCGCCCGGCTGGATTTTGCCCTTTCTGTAACACCTGGCTCCTTCCCATGCCTAATGTATAAGCTAGAAGGAACTCAGGTTTTGAGAAATGAAGGATCCCATTTTTGCCTAAAATACTGGGGTTACTCTCAGGTTCCCCTTGATTAACTTAGTAACTTTTTTTTACTACCTAAGTGCACAAGAACAATGAAACAAGGAGTACAACACAAACATCCCCGTTAATTTTTAAAAGCCAAAATTCACATCCCCTGCAATATTACCATTTGCTACCAGTTTATTTCTGACCCTGTCAGATATAAGAGGCCTCTGACTGGATCCAAGCCACGTCATTACCAGGTCAAATCTATTCCCAGAACCAGTCCAGTTTCTGTCATAGCTTCCAAACCCAGTTTGGATCAGAAATGTGCTCAATGAAACTCGGAGAGCTCAAAACACGAATCCGTGGAGCTCTGAAATCCGAGCAGAAACTTACCCACAATCCCCAGCCACTCGGAGAGGTCAGTGGACACAGGTGGGTCCTGCAGGAACCTGGCACGGTCACTCAGCACTCCTCAGGGTCGCTAGAAGCTCTCCTTTGGACTCCGATTCTGACATCATCTGTTAAAAGAAAAACTTTAGGCAAATTAAATTTAAAGGGGGCCAGGCGCAGCAGTTCACACCTGTAATCCCAGCACTTTGGGAGGCCGAGACAGACAGATCACTTGAGGTCAGGAGTTCGAGACCAGCCTGGCCAACATGGTGAAACCCAGTCTCTACTAAAAACACAAAAAATTAGCCAGGCATGGTGGCAGGTGCCTGTAATCCCAGCTACTGGGGAGGCTGAGACAGGAGAACCACTTGGACTCAGGAAGTGGAGGATTACGGTGAGCCGAGATTGTGCCTTTGCACTCCAGCCTGGGCCACAGAGCGAGACTCCGTCTCAAAAATATATAAATAAATAAAAATAAAGTCAAATAAACTAAATAAAAATAAAATAAGTAAAAATAAAATACATAAAATAAATTTAAAGGAGTTTAACTGAACAATGAACCATTCGCGAATCAGGCAGCTCCGAGCATCACAGCAGACTCAGAAGGACTACTGGGGTGCCTTGTAGTCAGAACAAATTTATGGGCCAGAAAAGACAGTGACATACAGAAATCGGAAGTGAGGTACACAAAGAGCTGATTGGTTACCGCTCAGCGTTTGCCTTATTTGGACAAAGTTTGAGCGCTCAGCGGCCTGTGAGTGGACGAAGTACAACTGCTGGGATTGGCCAACACTGAGCGGCGGTTACAGGTACCTAATACCTAGTTAGGTTTGTTTTTTTTAGATGGAATTTTGCCCCTGGTGCCCGGGCTGGAGTGAAATGGCGCGAATTCGGCTCACTACAACCTCCACCTTCCGGGTTCAAGCCGATTTTCCCGCCTCACCCTCCTTAGTAGCTGTAACTACGGGCACCAGCCACCACGCCCGGCTAATTTTGTATTTTTAGTAGAGACGCGATTTCTCCATGTTGGTCAGGCTGGTCTAGAACTCCCAACCGCAGGTGATCCCCCCTGCCTTGGCCTCCCAATGTGCTGGGATTGCGGGGCCCCTGCCACGTCCCGGCCTGGACCACCCTTTTATTTTTTTCCAAAATGGAGTCCCGCTCTACTGCCCAAACTAGAGGGCAGTGGCACAATCTCGGCTCAGTGCAACCTCCGCCTCCCGAGTTCAAGCGATTCTCCTGCCTCACCCTCCCAAGTAGCTGGGACTACAGGCACTAACCACCACTCCCGGCTAATTTTGTATTTTTAGTAGAGACAGGGTCTCACCATGTTGGTCAGGCTGGTCTCGAACTCCTGACCTGAGGTGATCTGCCCACCTCGGCCTCCCAAAGTGCTGGGATTACAGGTGTGAGCCACCGCGCCGGCCTAAGTTAGGTTTTCAATCTTTCGTACCTTAAGTTAGGTTGCAGTTTATCCACAAGGACTCAAATGTAAAATTACGGAGTCCTTCTCAGGCCATATTTAGTTTGCTTTAACTAACTTTTTGAGACACAGGGGTCTCAAAAAGCAAACACAGGGGTCTCACGATATCGCCCAGGTCGGTCTCCAACTCCTGGGCTCATGCCATAATCCTGCACAGCCTCCCACAGTGCTGGGATTGCAGGCCTGAGCCACGTGTTCACGGCCTGAATCATCCTCCCCCCCCAAGATGGCGTCTCGCTCGAGAGTGCAGTGGCATAATCTCGGCTCATTGCAACCTCCGCCTCCCGGGTTCAAGCGATTCTCCTGCTTCACCCTTGCGAGTAGCTGGGACTACAGGCACCAGCCACGACTCCCAGCTAATTTTCTATTTTTAGTAGGGACGGGTTTCACCATGTTGGTCAGGCTGGTCTCCAACTCCCAAACTCAGGTGATCCGCCCGCCTTGGCCCCCCAAAGTGCTGGGATTACAGGCCCGTACCACTGCACCCGGCCTAATCTAGGTTTTTAATCTTTTGTACCTATTAAGTTAGGCTGCAGTTCATCCAAAAGGACTCAAATACAGCATTACGGAGTCCTTCTCAGGCCATATTTAGTTTGCTTTAAAAACAAACACACACAGGGGTCTCACTGTATTTGCCCAGGATGGTCTCTAATTTCTGGGCTCAAGCGATAATCCAGCGGCGTTTTACAGCCTCCCGTGGCCTCCCACGGCTGGGATTGCAGGCCCGAGCCACCGCACTCCCGGCCTGGACCATCCTTTTCCACCCCCAACCCCCCCCAAGATGGCGTCTTGCTCTGCCGCCCAGGCTGGGGTACAGTGGCACAATCTCAGCACACCGCAACCTCCACCGCCCGGGGTTCAAGCAATTCTGTCTCACCCTTTCAAGTAGCTGGGATCACAGGACCGCCACCATGCCCGGCTAATTTTGTATTTGTATTAGAGACGGGGTTTCTCCGTGTTGGCCAGGCTGGTCTAAAACTCCTGACCCCAGGTGATCGCCCAACTCGGCCTCCCACAGCGCTGGGATTGCAGGCCCGAGCCACCGTGCTCCCGGCCTGGACCACTTTTTTTTTTTTTTTTTCCCAAGTCGGCCTCTTGCTCTGCCCCAGGCTGGAGTGAAACGGCACAATCTTGGCTCACCGCAACCTCCACCTCCCGTGTTCAAGCAATTCTCACGCCTCAGTCTCCCAAGCAGCTGGGGTTACAGGCATGCACCACCACACCCAGCTAACTCTGTATTTTTAGTAGAGACAGGTTTTCTCCATGTTGGTCAGGCTGGTCTAGAACTCCCGACCTCAGGTGATTACCCGCCTCAGTCTCCCAAAGTACTGGGATTGCAGGCCTGGGCCACCGCGTCCAGCCTGCACCACCCTTTTTTTTTCTCTTCCCTCAAGATGGCGTCTTGCTCTGCCACCCAGGCTGGAGTGCAGTGGCACAATCTCAGCCAACGGAAACCTCTGCCTCCCGGGTTCAAGCAATTCTCCTGCCTCACCCTTTCAAGCCCGGCTAATTTTGCAATATTTAGTAGAGACGGGGTTCACCATGTTAGTCAGGCTGGTCTAGAACTCCCGACCTCAGGTAATTGCCCGCCTCGGCCTCCCAAAGTGCTGGGATCGCAGGCCGAAGCCACCGTGCTCCTGGCCTGGACCACCCTTTTTTGTTTTTTTTTTTTCCCCAAGATGGAGTCGTGCTCTGCCTCCCAGGCTGGAGTGCAACTGCACGATCTCGGCACACTTCAACCTCTGCCTCCCGGGTTCAAGCGATTCTCCTGCCTCACCCTTTCAAGTAGCTGGGATCACAGGCACCCACCACCTCACCCGGCTAAATCTGTATTTTTAGTATAGACTGGGTTTCCCCATGTTGGTCAGGCTGGTCTAGAACTCCAGACCTCAGGTGATCCGCCCGCCTTGGCCTCCCAAAGTTCTGGGATTGCAGGCCCGAGCCACCGCGTCCGGCCTGGAGCACCCTTTTTCCTTAAGAAATCAGCTCACCGCACAATCTCGGCTCACCGCGATCTCTGCCTCCTGGGTTCAAGCGATTCTCCCGCCTCACCCTTTCAAGTAGCTGGAATCACAGGCATCCGCCATCACGCCCGGCTAATTTTGTATTTTTAGTAGAGCCGGGGTTTCTCCATGTTGGTCATGCTGGTCTAGAACTCCCAATCTCAGGTGATCTGCCCGCCTCGGCCTCCCAAAGTGCTGGGATTGCAGGCCCGAGCTACGGCGCCCAGCCTGGACCACCCTTTCTTTTCCCCCAAGACAGAGTCTCGCTCTGCCGCCCAGGCTGGAGTACAGCGGCACAATCTCAGCTCACCGCAACCTCCGCCTCCCAGGTTCGAGCGATTCTCCCGCCTCAACCTCCAGAATAACTGGGATTACCAGGCGCCCGCCACCACGCCCTGCTAATTTTTGTATTTTTCGTAGAGATGGGATTCGCCATGTTGGCCAGGTTGGTCTCTAAACTCCTGACCTCAGGTGAGCCACCCGCCTCGGCCTCCCAAAGTGCCGGGATTACAGGCGCGAGCCACCGCCCCGGCCTGGACCCCTCTTAATGGGGGGTTCCGATGCCGCTGCTCCCCGAGGTCTAGCAAGCCGGACGGGCCCTGGACTTCCCCGGCTGGGAAAGGGGCTGTAGTCTGAAGAGCTTTCTTGGGGGGGGGGGATGGGAGGGGCGCGATACTTCCAGGCCCGGGGTGAAAGGGAGACCAGTTAACTAGGGGGCTGTGGCGAGGGGGAGAACCTGATCCCTCTACCCCGGGCACCCGGGAGGCATCGCGGGGGGAAACGTACCGACTTGCCGCGCTGGCACCGGAAGATGGTTGCCGGGCTGGACACCAGAATTCTGAAGTCGGAATAGAGACGGCAGAAAAATGCAAAACTGTGCCGTATTCCAACTAAACAAGTTCTGATCCCTCAAAAGGGAACCAAGGTGTTGGTTCCAGGTGGCAAAGAAAGGTGCAGCCGCATCCGGGGTGGATGGGTCGGGAGGCGCGCGCCATCGAGCCTCGTGGCGCACGGGAACTCCGTAGGGACGAGCAGCTGGCGCGCAGCCCCAGAGACCTCCGTCCAGGGCGTGGCGGCGTTGGGGGAGTGGAGACGCAGGCGGCGGAAACAGGGGTCAGGCGAGAGGGCGTGGAGCACGCCAGGGGCCTGGGAAGGCGTGGGGAGTGCGCGAGCAGCTGCGTTCCAGGCAGGAGGCGGGAAGCAAGCCTGGCATCAGGGTATGGTGGAGGGGGGAGGCTGTGACGGGGGCTTTGCAGGTAATGAGGCCCGCTTTGCAGGGGATAGGGATGTGGAGGGGTGTGGAGACCCCGAGAGCACACCTAGCTCTCCAGATGGGGAGATCCATGCCCAGGGTGTCCCAGGTGAGAAGGTGGGCAAATGTCCCCCGCTTAGGGGGCTGTGGAGACAAGAAGAGGGATGGGGTCAAGGGAATGGGAGCAGCGAGGATGCTCGAAGCGCCTCGTCCGTAAGAATCACAGGCATAGAGGGATCACAGGCAGGCAAAGCTATCAGGGTGACTCATGTCTCAGGTTTGGAGTTTGGAAACTGGTTCCTGCTCTGGCTCTCCAGTGTTAGCGTTTTGTTTCTTTTTTTGTTTTGCTTTGTTTCTTTTTTCTTTTTGAGACAGGGTCTTGCTCTGTTGCTCAAGCTGGAGTGCTGTGCCTCCATCTTGGCTCACTGCAGTCTTGACCTCCCAGGCTCAGGCGATCCCCCTGCCTCAGCGTCCTGAGTAGCGGGTACCACCGACACGTGCCACCACACCTGGCGGATTTTTGTAGAGTCAAGGATCTCACCATGTTGCCCAGGGTGGTCTGGAACTCTTCAGTTCAAGCAAGCCACCTGCCTTGGCGTTTCAGAGTGCTGGGATTACACGCATGAGCCACTGCACATGGCCTAGCTCTTAAGTTTTTTTTTTTTTTTTTTTTTTTTTAAAAAGATGGGGTTTCACCATGTTGGCCAGGCTGGTCTTGAACTCCTGACCTCAGGTGATCCACCCACCTTGGCCTCCCAAAGTGCTAGGATTACAGACATGAGCCACCGCGCCCAGCCATTCGTTTGTATTTTTAGTAGAGACGGGGTTTCTCCATGTTGATCAGGCTGATCTTGAACTCCCAACCTCAGGTGATCCACCCACCTCGGCCTCCCAAAGTGCTAGGATTACAGGTGTGAGCCACCGCGCCCGGCCGCTCTTAAGTTCTTGAACCAAATCTGGGAAGAGAGAAAATGTGAGAGGCCGGGTACGATGGCTCATGCTTCTAATCCCAGCACTTTGGGAGACCAATGTGGAAGGATCACCTAAGGCAGGAGTTCGAGACCAGCCTGGCCAAGGTGTCAAAACCCTGTCTCTACTAAAAATACAAAAATTAGTAGGGCATGGTGGTGCATGCCTGTAGTCCCAGCTACTCAGGAAACTGAGGCAGGAGAATCACTTCAACCTAGGAGACGGAGGTTGTAGTGGGCTGAGATTGCACCACTGCACTCCAGCCTGTGCAACACAGCAAGACTCCATCTCAAAAAAAAAAAAAAAAAAGGTGGGGGAGGAATCAGGGTGATTGAATAGGATAGGGTCCCTTAGGAGAGGCCACATTTTTCCCAGGACAGAAAAGCCCTCAGCAAAAATAGCATACCCATCTGTTTTCTCTACACCCAGTTAGAGGACCAATCCCCCAACTGCCGCCTGCACTTATGTTCCAGGAAGGATGGCTGCAGAGAGTGAAACAATGGGTTATAAAACAATGCCATCGACGCATAGGGGCACCCTAGCATGGTTGGGGATGTCAGAGCTCTTTCCTGCAACAGGCTCAATGGGAAGGAAAATCGCTTTGATCTGTGCAGAGATGCTGACTTATTTACTAGTGGGTAGTGACTGACCTAGGCACCTTTTGGGGCTTTTTAATTTTTTTTTTTTGGAGGTTTGTGGAAATATAAATGAGAACAAAAATCTGGGCTGGGAGCAGTGGCTCACGCCTGTAATTGCAGCATTTGCTTTGAGACCAGCCTGGAAAACATGACAAAACCCTGTCTACAAAAAATACAAAAATTAGGATTAATGGTTTGTGCCTGTAATCCCAGATACTTAGGAGGCTGAGGCAGAAGGATCTTTCAAGCAGAAGTTAAGATTGCAGAGAGCCCAGATCCCCATACCACTGCACTCCAGCCTAAGTGACAGAGAAACATTATCTCAAAAGAAAGAAAGGGCCAGGCTCGGTGGCTCATGCCAGTGATGCCAGCACTTTGGGAGGCCAAGGCAAATGGATCACCTGAGGTCAGGAGTTCAACACCAGCCTGGTCAAGATGGTGAAACGCCCCTCTCTACTAAAAATACAAAAAATTAGCTGGGCACGGTGGTGGGCGCCTGTAATCCCGGCTACTTGGGAAGCTGAGGCAGGCGAATCGCTTGAACCAGGGAGGTGGAGGTTGCGGTGAGCAGAGATCCGCGCCATTGCACTCCACCCTGGGCAACAAGAGCAAAACTCCAACTTAAAAAAAAAAACGAGAAAGGAAGGGCGGAAGGAAATGTGTACTAGCTGGCATTTTTTTTTAATTTATTTTAAATTTTTAGATTTTTTAAATTGTTTTTTGACATAGAGCCTCCCTCTGTCTTCCAGGCCGGAGTGAAATGGCGCAATCTCAGCTCACGGCAACCTCCGCCTCCCAGGTTCAAGCAATTCTCCTGCCTCAGTCTCCCGAGTAGCCGGGATTACAGCTGCCCGCCACCATGCCCAGATGATTTTTGTTGTTTATTTAGTAGAGACAGTGTTTCCTAACCTTGGCCTCCCAAAGTCTAGGGATTACAGGCAAAAGCCACCTCGCCCAGCCTATTTGTTTATTTATTTATTTATCTTTTTGAGATGGAGTCTTGCTCTGTCACCAGGCTGGAGTGGAATGGCACAATTTGGGCTCACTGTAACCTCTGCCTCCTGGGTTCAAGCAGTTCTTCTGCCTCAGCCTCCCAAGTAGCTGGGAGGACAGGCGCCCAAGATCATGCCCAGCTAATTGTTTTTATTTATTTATTTATTTATTTATTTAAAGATGGGGTTTCACCATAATGGCCAGGCTGGTCTTGAACTCTCCTGACCTCAGGTGATCCACCCACCTCGGCCTATGAAAGTGTTTTTATTTTTAGTAGGGATGGGGTTTCATCATGTTGGCCAGGCTGGTCCCTAACTCCTGACATCAACTCCACCCAAAGTGCTGGGATTACAGGCATGCATCACTGCGCCTGGCTCGGCCTATAATTGTAAAAGGGTTATAAAAGCAGAGAATGAGGAGGGTGACATGAAGCAGGGAGGGTGGGATGCTTGGAAGCAGGGGACCCAAGGAGTGGGGGAATACATGGTGGGGGAGGGGGAGAAGCAGACGGTGTGGAGGGTGTTGAGGCCAAGGTCAAGGCTGTTTTTGGCCCTCTCAAGGTTTGCTGAAAATGACTGATAGGAGGCAGATTAGCAGGAGAAAAGGCTTACAAATGTATTTAACCTGAGCATGGAGAGAGCCATAGCGATTGCCCACCCCCCCAAAGGGTCCTGGAGCTCATATGTTCTCCTTGCAAACGGATTATGAGAGGGGGGGCATTGAGGAATTCCTTTGAGGGCAATAGAGGATTACTAGGGAGAATGAATGGGTCCTGGAAGTCATTCCCGTTGACAGTGATGGGATCTGTTCAGGTGTGGTTACATTCTTCGTCTCACAGGGAGAAGTGAAAACAACTGTTCCCCTTGGCAGGCCTGGATCTTAGGCAGACAAAGGCCTGTGCTCTGGGCTGGATGATGGGGGGAGGTCAGAGACCTCGAGGCTCCTTTATTTATTTATTTATTAACCCCTTATAAAACCAATTTATTATTTTTTTTGGAGACAGAGTCTCACTCTGTTGACCAGGCTGGAGGACAGCGTCTTATCTTGGCTCACTGCCACCTCCATTTCCCAGATTCTCCTCCCTCAGCCTCACAAGTAGCTGGGACTATAGGCGTGTGCCACAACACCTATAATTTTATTTGTTTTCTTTTTTGAGATGGAGTCTTGCTCTGCCGCCCAAGCTGGAGTGCAGTGGTGGGTCTCAGCTCAGCGCAACCATCGCCTCCCAGGTTCAAGCATTTCTCCTGCCTCAGCCTCCCGAGTGGCTGGGATTACAGGCGCCCACCGTCATGCCCAGCTAATGTTTGTATTTTTGTAGAGACAGGGTTTCACCATGTTGGTCAGACTGGTCTCAAACTCCTGACCTCATGATCCTCCCACTTCGGCCTCCCAAAGTGCTGGGATTACAGGCGTGAGCCTCCACACCCGGCTCTTTTTTTTGAGACAAAGCCCTGCTCTGTCACTAGGCTGGGGTGCAGTAGTGAGATCTCAGCTCACTGCAACCTTTGCCTCCCGGGTTCAATCGATTCTCCTGCCTCTGCCTCCCAAGTAGCTGTGGTCCCAAGGGACTACAGGTGCGCACCACCACACCCAGCTAATTTTTTGTATTCTTAGTAGAGGCAGGGTTTCACATGTTGGCCAGGCTGGTCTCGAACTCCTGACCTCAAGTGGTCCACCTGCCTCGGCCTCTCAAAGTGCCGGGATTACAGGTGTGAGCCACTGCACTGGGCCCTTGAGGCTCCTTTAACGTGCTATATTTAGGGGTATCAGTTTCTGAGCCCCAACAAGGGGGAGAGGGTGATGAAGAGGAGGGACACTAGAAGGACAGATCAAGGACTAGGAAGATGAAAGGAGGAAGACCAGACCAGGCACAGGGGCTCATGCCCATGATGCTAGCATTCTGGGAGGCCAAGGCAGGCAGGTCACTTGAGGCCAGGAGTTGGAGACCACCCTGGGCCACATAGGGAGACCCCTGCCTCTGCAAACAATAAATGGCTAGGCATGGTGGTACATGCTGGAAATCCAAGCTACTCAGGAGGGTGATGAGATTGCTTGGAGGAGCCAGCTTGTGAAGGCTGCAGCGAGCTGTGATGGTGTCACTGCATTCCAGCCTGGGTGACAGAGCAAGCAAACCAGTCTCAAAAAGCAGAAATAAAAATTACCCATGCATGGTGGCATGTACCTGTGGTCCTAGCTGCTAGGAAGGGCGAAGTGGGAGGAACACCCGAGCCTGGGAAGTTTGTGCTGTGGTGAGCTATGACCGAGTCTCTGCATTCCAGCCTGGGTGACACAGCCAGACCCCGTCTCTAAAAAAAAAAGAAAAGAGCAAGACCAGGGCAAGAATATGTGACAAACTGTACCTGACAGGGAATGCTTAAAATATTCACTGTGTGACTCTTTCCATGAAATGTTGCTGACCCTGGAGGTTAAACTTTGAGACCCACCCAGAGAGTCTCTAGAGCAGCCACGCTGAGAGTACCCAGTCTTTCAGGGAAGTTTGAGGGATTGGGTTCTTGGTAAAGAAGAGGGCTGAGCCAGGGCAGCTTATACTCACTGGAAGAATTCAACAACTTGGATGCTGAATTCACCCTGGTACCCATAGAATCAAAGGTATTCAGGCCATCACCAGGATGGGCATCCATAGGCAAGGCAGATAGGGGCCTTTGGCAACTGTGGGTGGCACAAGAGTGTCCTGTAGGACAAAGGGACGTGTGGCTCATGTTTATTTTTATTTTTTTGAGACAGAGTCTCGCTCTGCCAGGCTAGAGTGCAGTGGCGCAATCTCAGCTCACTGCAACCTCCACCACTCGGGTCCAAGCAATTCTCCTGCCTCAGCCTCCCAAGTAGCTGGGACTACAGGCCTCTGCCACCACACCCAGCTAATTTTTGTGTTTTTAGTAGAGATGGGGTTTCACCATGTTAGCCAGGATGGTCTCGATCTTGACCTCGTGATCCCCCCACCTCAGCCTCCCAAGTGCTGGGATTACAAGCATGAGCCACTGCACCTGGCCACCTCATATTTTATTAATTTTTATTTTATTTTAGGATTTTTTTTTTGAGACACAGTTTTTTTTTTTTTTTTTTTTTTAAAGACGGGGTTTCACCATGTTGGTCAGGCTGGTCTTGAACTCCTGACTTCAGGTGATCCGCCCGCCTTGGCCTCCAAAGTGTTTGGATTACAGGCGTGAGCCACCACGCCCGGCCTAGACACAGTTTCACTCTGTCGCCCAGGCTAGAGTACAGTGGCACTATCTTGGCTCACTGCAATCTCCACCTCCCAGGTTCAAGCAATTCTCCTGCCTCAGCCTCCCCAGTAGCTGGGATTACAGGCACCTGCCACCACACCTGGCTAATTTTTGTATTATTAGTAGAGATGGACTTTCACCACGTTGGCCAGGCTTGTCTCAACCTCCTGACCCCAACTGATCCGCCTACCTTGGCCTCCAAAAGTGCTGGGATTACAGGTGTGAGCCACTCAGCCCGGCTTTGGGACTGAAGTGGGAGAATCATTTGAACCCAGGAGGTGGAGGTTACGGTGAGCCGTGATTGCACCACGGCACTCCAGCGTGGGTGACCAGAGTGAAACCCTGTCTCAAAAAAAAAAAAAAAGATAAAATAATGATTCATTCTAGAGAGACAGAGATGACATCAGAGAGCACATTTTGTAAGATCACATAACAACAGTGAGAAAAGCCACACCCTAGGGGTATTACCCTCCCCACCCACTCACCCGGTGAGGAGATGGAGACCAGGAACAGTGGGGGACATGGAGGTGGGCTTCAGTCAACAGTTCAGCCAGGGAGAGGTCGGGTACAGGGCCAGCGTTGGCTTCTGTACGTAGTCACACTCCCTGGGCTGGGCATGGTGTCCCACACCCAGCACCCCAGACTGTGGTTCACAGACTCACACCTACCTGACTGGGTACAGCCCTCAGCCTTCTCCCTCCTGTTTCCTCTGGGAACTTTGTCTAGGAACTTCTCCTTTCTCTCTTTTTTTTTTGGTAGAGGTGGGGGTCTCACCATGTTGGTCAGACTGGTCTCCAACTCCTGGGCTCAAGCCATCTTCCTGCCTCGGCCTCCCAAAGTGCTGGCATTAAGGGCGAGGGCCACTGTGCCCGGCCTGAACTCCTCTTTTAATCCCTCCTAAGAAGCCCCGAGTCTCCGGATGGCTCAGGTTTTGATTGTACCTCCTGGGTTTTGAACTTTGTTAAATGCAACCACCACACCTGGGATCACGCGCCTCTCTGGTCTCGGAGTCGGGGTTTTAACAGCTCCGCAGATGATTCTTATTATTCTCACGGTGGGGAAGTACTGGGCTAGAAGGTGGCGAGACGGAGGAAGACAGGATTTGATGTAAGTGAGGCCCATCTCCCAAGGTGCTAGGAAACCGTTCTTTTTCTTTCTTTATTATTTATTTATTTATTTGTTTGTTTTGTTTTGTTTTCGGAGACAGAGTCTTGCTCTGTTGTCCAGGCAGGAGTGCAGTGGTGCAATCTCAGCTCACCACAACCTCCGCCTCCTGGGTTCAAAGAATTCTCTTCCCCAGCCTCCGGAGTAGCTGGGATTACAGGCACGCGCCATCACGCCAGCTAATTTTTGTAATTTTAGTAGAGACGGGGTTTCATCATGTTGGTCAGGCTGGTCTCAAACTCCTGACCTCAAGTGATCCGCCCGCCTTGGCCTCCCAAAAGTGCTGGAATTAAAGGCATGAGCCACCGCACCTGGCCTCTACAACTAATTAATTTAAAAAGGACCCAGACCACAAAATTTCTACAGCCACCAGTCCAGAAAAGCAAGTCACAACCTCTGCAGCCTTCCGCCCCAAATGGCCAGGGCTGGATCCATCACTCACAGCTTCCCTAATTTTTGTGCCCACCCCCCAACCTTGATTTCAGCTTAGTACCAACTAGAGAAAGTCAATGTTTGTCTAAACAACCCCGAAAGAGCCTCCTTCTGGTTAGCTCCCTGGCCGCCTCCCAACGCCAGCAGCCTTTGATCAGGGCATATATGAAGCCTTCCCTTTTCTCTGCTTTAAAGCTTTCGCTTTTTTTTCTTCAGGCAGGGTCGAAGGCTATCTCCCAGGCTTGAGTGCAGCGCCACGATCTCAGCTCACCCCAACCTCTGCCTTCCAGGTTCAAGCGATTCTCACGCCTCAGCCTCCTGAGTAGCTGGGATTACAGGGTGCACCACCACACCTGGCTCATCTTTCATATTTTTTTTGTAGAGGCAGGGTTTCACCATGTTGCTCAGGCTGGTCTCACACTCCTGACCTCAAATGATCTGCCCACCTAGTTGTCCCAAGTGCTGGGATTACAGGCATGAGTCACTGCGCCCGGCCATGGAACCTCATTCTTTAATCTTTAATATGGGCAGGAACTCCAGTCCCCCTATCCTGTTGTAGTTCCCATAACAGTGCCTGTCACCAAGTATGTTCTCAACTTATATTTTTGGAAGAGAGAGAGAAACAGAAGGGGGGAGGGGGTAGAAGAAAAAGTAGGGGGAGAGGAAAGTGAGAGAGGGAAACTGGAAAAGAGAGACGCAAGGGAGACACAGAGAGACAGAGGGAAAGAGACCAAGGCTGGGCACAGTAGCTCACACCTGTAGTCCCAGAACTGTGGAAGGCCAAGGCGGGCGGATCAGCTGAGGTCAGGAGTTTGAGACCAGCCTGGCCAACACAATGAAACACCGTCTCTACTAAAAATACAAAAACTAGCTGGGCATGGTGGTGTGTGTCTGTAATCCCACCTACTTGGGAGGCTGAGGCAAGAGCATCACTTGAACCCAGGAGGTGGAGGTTGCAGTGAGCCGAGATCACGCCATGGTGCTCCAGCCTGGACAACAGAGCAAGACTCCCTTTCAAAAGAAAAATAAATAAATAAATTAGTTTTAGAGATGAGTCTTACTATGTTGCCAAGGCTGGTCTCAAACTCCAGGGTTCAGGCAGTCCCCCCTGCCTCGGCCTCCCAAAGTGCTGGGGTTACAGGCATGTGCCAATGTACTTGGCCAGAGTTCTGGCCATTGACCTTTGTATAGTCAATCTTTCAGGCTATTTCAGGGTCGATCCACCTGGAGCAGTTGACATTTTGGGATAGATAATTCTCTGTTGGGGGGGAGAGCCTGTGTGTTGTAGGGTGTTTCATGCCACCTGTCCTCTCAACCTGCTAGATGCCCCCGACATCCCCTGAGTCCTGACAACCCAAAATTTCCCCCCTAGATGGCCAAAAGTCAGCTGTTGAGCAAAATCAACCCTGGATGAGAACCACTGGGTTATGCCAAGGAATTCTGTTTTTGTTATTATTATTTTTGAGACAGGGTCTCCCTTTGTTCCCCAGGCTGGAGTACAGTGGCGTGATCTCGGCTCACTGCAAGCTCCACCTCCTAGGCTCAAGTGATCCTCCTGCCTCAGCCTTCCAAGTAGCTGAGACTATAGGTGTGAGCCACCACACCTGACTGATTTTTGTATTTTTTGTAGGGACGGGGTTTCGCCGTGTTGTCCAAGCTGGTCTCGAACTCCTGAGCTGAAGTGATCCCCCACCTGCCTCTGCCTCCCAGAGTGCTTGGATTACAGGCATGAGCCACTGTGCCTGGCCTGTTTTTCTTAATAATTTAATAATTTTTCTTGATAATGTTTGTTTTGATACAGGGTGGTCCACTGTCAGCCAGATTGGCGTGCAGTGGTGCATTCCAGCTCACTGCAGTCTCCACCTCCTGGGCCCAAGCAATCCTCCCACCTCAGCCTCCGAAATCCACTGGGATTACAGGCATGAGCCACTGAGCCGACAGGTTAAGATTGTTTTTAACATTGTCTCCTAAGCCCCAACCCACCAAACATTCCCCCCTGGCTAAGGAATGACTGCTGCCCATTTATGTATTATAGCTTTGTCCTCACTGTAGTCTGCCATCCTGTAGATAAGATGTATTGAGATACTCGGTCACTGCCTGGCACGGTGGCTCACGCCTGTAATCCGAGCACTTTGGGAGGCCGAGGCAGGCGGAGGCCGAGGTCAGGAATTTGAGACCAGCTGATCAATATGATGAAACCCTGTCTTTACTAAAAATACAAAAATTAGCTGGGTATAGTGATGCTCACCTGTAATCCCAGCTGCTCAGGAGGCTGAGGCAGGAGAATCGCTTGAGCTCAGGAGTCAGGGGTTGGAGTGAGCCAAGATTACTCCACTGCACTCCAGCCTGGGCAACAGAGCAGGACTCTACCTCAAAATCAAACAAGGCCGGGTGCGGTGGCTCACACCTGTAATCCAAGCACTTTGGAGGCCAAGGCGGGCGGATCACCTGATGTCAGGAGTTCAAGACCAGCCTGACCAACATGGTGAAACCCCGTCTTTAAAAGCAAACAAACAAACAAGAAATGGATACTTAGTCATAGAATATGCCCCTGGTACCACCCAATGCAGACCTTTTTCTTCCTTTGACCCTGCTTGAAATTACTCAACTGCAAATCCGACAGTAGGTTCTAACACACTTATGTTTATTTTATTTTTAAATTTTAATCTATTTATTTCGAGACTGATATATGAGACTGGCTTTTTTTTTTTTTTTTGAGATGGAGTCTCGCTCTGTCACCAGGCTTGAGTCCAGTATCGTGATCTCTGCTCACTGCAACCTCTGTTTCCAGGGTTCAAGCGATTCTCCTGCCTCAGCCTCCTGAGTAGCTGGGATTACAGGCACCTGCCACCATGCCTGGCCTTTTTTTTTTTTTAAGTAGAGACAGGGTTTCACCATGTTGGCCAAGATGGTCTCGATCTCTTGACCTTGTGATCCGCCCGCCTCGGCCTCCCAAAGTGCTGGGATTACAGGCATGAGGAACATTGCCAGAGAACCAGGTTCAAGGGGCTGGAGAGTCTGTGATGGTTGCCAAGTTGGCTCTGCAGCATGTGAGTACAGCCAGGGGGGGTTTAGAACTTGCTTTTTCTGAGAATTTTCTAAAAACATGAGATTTTTAGGAATCTTGGGGGTGGAATCCGATTCACTCAACTATCAGGGAGGGGATGCTTCAGGTTCTTCTCAGGGTGTTTTTGTATTACCAACCTCGAGGCCTTGAGGAAGGGTTTGAGTTGATTCAAAAGGCTAGGGGGGCCTGAACTATGTCCAGGCAGTTTGAGTTTTCAGGACACTTTCTGATACTGGGGAATTTTTGGGTCATCATTCTCATAGAATACATCTTCCAATATTCCAGTTGGTCCCCTGTGCTTTATTTTACTTATTTATTTATATAATACGGAGTTTTTGCTCTTGTTGCCCAGGCTGGAGCGTAATGGCGCAATCTCGGCTCACTGCAACCTCCACCTCCCAGGTTCAAGCAATTCTGTCTCAGCCTCCCCAGTAGCTGGGATTACAGGCATGCGCCACCAGGCCCGGCTAATTTTGGCGCCACCAGGCCCGGCTAATTTTGTATTCTTAGTAGAGAGGGGGTTTCTCCATGTGGGTGAGGCTGGTCTCGAACTGCTGACCTCAGGCCTCCCAAAGGGCTAGGATTGGTCAGATTGGTCTCAAACTCCCAACCTTGGCCTCCCAAAGTGCTGGGATGACAGACCTGGCTGCTTTTGAGACAGAGTCTCTGTCGCCCAGGCTGGAGTACAGTGGCATGATCTCCTGGGCTCACTGCAACCTCTGCATCCCAGGTTCAAGCATTTCTCCTGGTGCTTCCTTACACAGACACGACTGATGAAACCGTCAGCCACTGGTGATCAACCTCACCATCAGCTTCCTTCCCCCTCCCAGAAGTTAGCCCTCTGATCCTGCTGGGGTCTTCCTGAGACCAGCCCCTCATCCTGAAGCTATCAGTCAGCATTAGCATACGAAAAGACGGCCCTTCGGAGACTCCCTGGAATTCTGGAATTGCTTTCCAGGAATCAGGCATGACGGCCAATACAAATGTCACAATATCACACACACACCATGACAACATGTGAATGTCACAATGTCACACACACACCATTACAACATGCGACTTTTTGTATTTATCATCTCTCTCGACTTTGTAGAGATGAACAGGCAGAAGCAGCAGAGCTGAAGCTTGGCGCGTACGCTTGCGGTTCCACAATGGGGTAGAGGAAGTATACGTTAGGATCTTGGCAGCAGCCAAAATGGACCATTCTGTGGCCAAGGAACTCATGTGCAGGGACCTTGAGGTTGGGGTACGCGATGAGCTGGAACGAGGGTACCCGATGACCCGTGTACACCAGGCCCACCGGGCGAGCAGTGCTGGGCAATCTGGGTAGTGCGCCTGCATGTCTCTGGCCGACACTGGTGCTGACCCCACCCTCCGCTACTGGCGGTTGTGGAGTTTCTTCTTTTTGCTGAGGATGCTTGCATCTGGCTTTCTTGAGTTTTGCTCTGCGGTTCTGAACCAGACCTGAAGGGAAGAGAGAGAAGAGCTAGAGGTTGAAAATGGGGTAGAATTCAGATGACTTGTCATTCTATTTTTTTTCTTTTTTTTTTTTGTTTATATTAGAGATGGGGTGTCACCATGTTGGCCAAGCTGGTGTCGAACTCCTGACCTTAGGTGATCCACCTATCTTGGCCTCCCAAAGTGCTGGGATTACAGGTATGAGCCACCACGCCTGACCAACTTGTCATTCTATTTTTTTAAATCTTTACTTTTTAATTTTTATTTTGTTAAACTTATTTATGTTCATTTTTGTAAACTTTTAAGTTTTTTACCTTTTCTCTCTCTTTTTTTTTTTTTTTGTTTTTTTGACCCTTAAACTCTCCTATACAAATATTAGTTTTGTTTTTTTTTTTTTGAGTAGAGATGGGCTGGGTGTGGTGGCACATGCTTGTAATCTCTGCAGTTTGGGAGGCTCAGGTGGGTGGATTGCTTGAGGCCAGGAGTTCGAGATCAGCCTGGCCAACATGGCAAAACCTGTCTCTACTAAAAATACACACATTAGTCAGGCGCCACCATGGTGTGTGCCTGTAGTTCCAGCTACTTGGGAGGCTGAGGCAAGAGAATTGCTTGAACTGGTGAGAAAGATGTTGTAGTGAGCTGAGATTGTGCTACTACACTTCAGCCTCTGTGACAGAGCGAGGCTGTGTCTCGGATGGATGGATGGATGGATGGATGGATAAACAGATACATAGATAGATATATACGTACATACATAGGCCGGGCACGGTGGCTCATGCCTTGAAATCCCAGCACTTTGGGAAGCCAAGGTTGGCGGATCACCTGAAGTCAAGAGTTTGAGATCAGCCTGGCCAACCTGGTGAAACCCCATTTCTATTAAAAATACAAAATAGGCCTGGCGTGATGGCTCACGCCTGTAATCCAAGCACTTTGGAGGCCAAGGCGGGCAGATCACCTGAGGTCGGGAGTTCAAGACCAACCTGACCAACATGGTGAAACCCCGTCTTAAAGAAAAAAAAAAAAGGAAAAGAAAGAAAAAAGTACAAAATAGGCTGGGTGTGGTGGTGGGCACCTGTAATTCCAGCTATTCAGGAGCTTGAGGCAGGAGAATCGCTTGAAGCTGGGAGGCGGAGGTTGCGGTGAGCTGAGATCGCACCACTGCACTCCAGCCTTGGTGACAAGAGTGAAACAAGGTCTCAAAAAAAAAAAACATAGATAGATACATACATACATACATAGAGACATAGATACATAAAGACAGGGTCTTTTTTTTTTTGAGACGGGGTTTCACCATGTTGGTCAGACTGGTCTTAAACTCGTGAGCCAACATGCCTGGCCAAAGACAGGGTCTTACTATGTTGCCCAGGCTGGTTTTGAACTCGTGGGCTCAAGTGGTCCTCTTGGCTCAGCCTCTTTTTTTTTTTTTTTTTTTTCAGATGGAGTTTTGCTCTTGTTGCCCAGGCTGGAGTGCAGTGGCACGATCTCGGCTCACTACAACCTCCGCCTCCCAGGTTCAAGCAGTTCTCCTGCCTCGGCCTCCCGAGTAGCTGGGATTACAAGCATGCACCACCATGCCCAGCTCATTTTGTATTTTTAGTAGAAACGGAGTTTCACCATGTTGGACAGGCTGGTTTCCAACTACTGACCTCAAGTGATCCCCCTGCCTCGGCCTCCCAAAGTGCTGGGATTACAGGCGTGAGCCACGGCGCCCAGCCTGCCTTAGCCTCTCAAAGTGCTAGGGTTACAGATGTAACCCATTACACCTGGCCTTTAAAAATTTTTTTTATTTTGGAGACAGGGTCTTGCTGTGTCACCCAGGCTGGAAGTACAGTGACACAACCAGAGCTCACTCCATCCTCAACCTACGGTGCTCCAGCGATCCTCCCGCCTCAGCCTCCAGAGTAGCTGAGATGACAGTTACATACCACCATGCTGGGCGAATTTTTTTAGATTTTTTGCAGAGGTGGGGTCTCAGTGTGTTGCCCTGGCTCGTCTGAAACTCCTGGCCTTAAGTGCTGGGATTACAGGCATGAGCCACCATCCCCAGCCCGAGTTTTCCTTTAGCTGATAATATGAGTACTTCCAGGTGACAACAGCTAGTACCACAGCTTGGCCATTTATATCCTCTGTGGAACCCTTCTCAATCTACTTTCAGGAGGGAGCAGAAATGAGAGATTTTAGGGGCAGACATTGAGACAGGGCTCAGAAAACCCAAAGCAGGGGACAGCAGAGCAAGGGGGATCAGTTTCAGGGGCAGCTCTGGGGCTCAGGTCAGCCAGCTAAGGCTCCTGGCCAAATCGGACCCATCCCCTGTCTTTGCATCACCCATGCACTAAGAATAGACTTACGTTTTAAAAATGGTTGAGAAAAAACAAACACGATAAGAGTACTATTTTGTGTTGTATGTGTGTTGCGACTGAAAGAAAAACAGAGAAAAAAATAAAAGAATACTATTGGCCAGGCACAGTGGCTCATGCCTGTAATCTCAGGACTTTGGGAGGCTGAGGTGGGTGGATCGCTTGATTTCAGGAGTTTGAGTCCAACCTGGGCAACATGACAAAACCACATCTCTACAAAAAACAAAACAAAACAAAACACGAAAATTAGCTGGGCCTGGTGGTGGTGCACACCTGTCGTACCAGCTACTCGGGAGGCTGAGGTGGGAGGATGGCTTCAGCCCAGGAGGCGGAGGTTGTGGTGAGCCGAGACCATGCCACTGCATTCCAGACTGGGTGACACAGCCAGATCAGGTCAAAAAAAAAAAAAAAAAAAAAAAAATGCGCTGGGCGCGGTGTCTCACACCTGTAATCCCAGCACTTTGGGAGGCTGAGGCGGGTGGATCACCTGAGGTCAGGAGTTCGAGACCAGCCTGACCAATATGGTGAAACCCTGTCTTTAAAAAAAAAAAAAAGCAACACCCTGTCTTAAAACAAAAGAATACTATTTTGTAACGTGAAAAATTGTATAAACTTCAGGCCAGGCACAGTGGGTCACGCCTGTAATCCTGACACTTTGGGAGACCGAGGCAGGTGGATCACTTGAGACCAGGAGTTCAAGATCAGCCTCCTGGGCAACATGGCGAAACCCCATCTCTACAAAAAAAAAAAAAAAAAGTAGCCGGGTGTGGTGGTGCACACCTGTAGTCCCAGCTACTTGGGGGGCTGAGGTGGGAGGATCGCTTGGCCTGGGAGGGCGAGGCTGCGGTGAGCTGTGATGGCATCGCTGTACTCCAACCTGAGTCAAAGAGCTTATGGGAACAGATGGGCCTCTTTTGTTTTCATTGTCTGTGGCGGCCTTAGCACTGTGATGGCATAGTTAAATAGTTGCTAGAGACAGTATGCCCACAAGGCCTCAGCTATTTACTACCTGGTCCTTTACCAGAAAAAAAGTTCCCATTCTTGCTCTGGGGATTTGGAGAAAGGTTTACGGACGTGGGTAGGAGACTGGGTTTGGGGAATACCGGCAAGTGGAATGAGACGTCAGGAGTTATCCTAGCCGCTCTCTGAATTTAGGTTAGCTCGGGAAGGCAGTTCAGTAAGAGGCATCATTTTCCAACCTGCAGTACTGTGGAGGGTACGTTTATTTTCGAGGCCATTTCTTTCTGAAGGCTGGAGTTTGGGTATGGATTCTCATCGAATAAGATGTTCAGATCTTTCAGTTGCTGCTCAGTGAACATGGTTCGTTTCCTGTGTGAATGCAACTGCTCCTTGCCTTAAAAGAAGGAGAAAAGACACAAATGGGAAATGCTAGCAACTCCATTCCCCAAAGCCCAAACTTTCAACTTTCCTTTCCTCTCCACTGAGGGTACACCGTGGTGATCAAGGGACTGAGGTTTTTTGTTTGTTTTTTGTTTTTGTCATTAGTCCTTTAAGTTCTATCCATATGTGAGGTTCTTTTTTTTTGGAGATGGAGTTTCTCGCTCTGTCACCCAGGCTGGAGTGCAGTGGCACAGTCTCAGCTCACTGCAACCTCCACCTCCCGAGTTCAAACAATTCTCCTTCCTCAGCCTCCCTGGTAGGTAGGACTACAAGTGCACGCCACCATGCCCAGCTAATTTTTCTAATTTTAGTAGAGATGGGTTTCTTTTTTTTTTTTCTTTTTTTTTTTTTAATTTTACTTAAAATCACAATCAGAAGAAGAGATGGGGTTTCACCATGTTAGCCAGGCTGGTCTCGAACTCCCAACCTCAGGTGATCCGTCTGCCTCGGCCTCCTAAAGTACTGGGATTACAGGCATGGGCCACTGCGCCCGGCCATGACTGAGGTTCTTAGATACTGAGACACTGCTGGCCAGGGTGGTGCCTTAGGCTCTAGTCCCAGCACTGTGGGAGGCTGAAGCAACTGTATCCCAGGAGTTTGAGGACAGCCTGGGCAACGTAGTGAGACTTTCCTTCACTACAAAATAAAAATAAAAAATAAATACTAGCCAATTGCTTATCTGCCTTTTGTCCTTGTTTTCCCAAGCCTCATTTTGTCACAAGTACAGCACCACAGGAAAGCGCTGTTCCTTCCCCCTTGCTTCCTCCGTTCTTTTTGTCTGTTATCATTTAAATGTGGGGATCCCTTGCCAGGTGTGGTGGCTCACGCCTGTAATCCCAGGACTTTGGGAGGCCAGGGTGGACAGATCGCATGAGATCATGAGTTCAAGACCAGCCTGGCCAGCATGGTGAAACCCCGTCTCTACTAAAAATACAAAAATTCGCTGGGCACAGTGGTGCATGCCCGCAATCCCAGCTACTTGGGAGGCCAAGGCAGGAGAATCACTTGAACCCCAGAGGCAGGGGCTACAGTGAGCTGAGATCACACCACTGCCCTCTAGCCTGGGACAGCAGGAGACCCTGTCTCAAAAAATAAATAAATAAAAGGGATCCCTTGTGCCTTACCTGTTGGGATCTATTTTCTTTGTGTAGAAAGCAGGCAACTCAATCCAAGATGAAATGGACATGGTTTGATGCTTATCATTTATTCAGTGTTTATTAAGTATATTCTTTTAGGAATATAGCAAGGAAATAAACAGGAAAATAACATCACTGCTCTAATGGATATCACCTTTTCCTTTCTTTTCCTAGAGACAGGTTACTGCTCTGTTGCCCAGCAGTACAATCACAACTCACTGCAGCCTCAGCTCCCCCAGACTCAAGCGATCCTCTCACATCAGCCTCCCGAACAGCTGAACTGCAGGGCACTGCCATGCCCGGCTAATTTGTGTATTTTTGGTAGAGATGATGTCTTGCTTTGTTGCCCAGGCTGGTCTTGAACTCCTGGGCTCAATCCACCCCAAAGTGCTGGGATTACAGGCATGAGCCACCTGGGTCTAAAAGATTTGAATCAGATCGTGCCTGTAAATGGTTTGCCAGCAACCCCAGAATCTAGTAAATACACACACGAGATTTCCAGCTTGGCTAAGCCTATATTCTCTCTAGGGCGGAATCATCCTCACAGGAATCAGATTCTCCTGGGGAATCTGCTCTGGTAATCTGATTCCTGTGAGGATGATTCTGCCCCTAGAGAGAATATAGGCTTACATTCTACATTAGAACAAGCATCGGGTGGGAGGAATTAAGACACAACAACCAGGGAGAAGACTTGGAATTCTTGAGCAGAAAAGGGCTTCCCTGTGTTTGCCAGTGCTGGATGACAGGGCCGGGCACAGTGCTCACGCCTGTAATCCCAGCACTTTGGAAGGCCGAGGCGGGCAGATTGCATGAGGTCAGGGGTTTGAGACCAGCCTGGCCAACATGGTGAAACCTCATCTCTATAAAGATACAAAAATTAGCCGGACATGGTGGTGGGCGCCTGTAATCCCAGCTTCTCGGGAGGCTGAGGCACGGGAATTGCTTGAACCCAGGAGGCGGAGGTTGCGATGAGCTGAGATCACACCACCACACTCCAGCCTGGGCCACAGAGCGAGACTCCCTCTCAAAATACAAAAACAATAACAAAAAACATGACAGCCTCTGTGAGAAGTTCCTGCCACCCACGTGGACGAAGCGCCTGCTTCAGCTGCCTGTTTCCTCTGCCTGGATGCTGCTGCCAGCTGCTCTCCATTTTTCACATGTCTTGACTTCGGTTCTCATTTTTCTGGCTTACCTTTAGGAAGATCGTCCGAGCCTGGCATCTTCTAATCTAGATGTGCGCCTGGGCTCAGATCCAGGGATAAGAACCAGCAAAGATGGAATCCAGGCTTAAATAGCTTCCTCCTCGGCCACACCCGATTCCCACCCCCTCCACCTCTCTCTGCCCTCTCTGCCTCCAGTATGACCCCTCGGTCCTCTAGAGCCCTCTGGATCTCTCCCAGGGCTGTCATTGATCTCATATTAATTGAGCCGGGACCAGTGACTCAAAGGTAAGCCCACAAACCAGCCCACTACTACTCCTGGGAGTTTATTGAAATGCAGAATCCTGGCCCACTCCAGACCTCCTGAGCAGAAGCTGCATTTTTTTTTTTTTTTTTTTTTTTTGAGACGAGTCCCGCTCTGTCACCAGGCTGGAGTGCAATGGTGCCATCTCGGCTCACTGCAGCCTCTGCCTCCTAAGTCCAAGTGATTCTCCTGTCTCAGCCTCCCGAGTAGCTCGGATCACAGGTGTGCACCACCACACCCAGCTAACGTTTGTGTTTTTTAGTAGAGATGGGGGTTTCACTGTGTCGGCCAGGCTGGTCTCGAACTCCTGACCTAAAGTGATCCGCCCACCTTGGCCTCCCAAAGTGCTGGGATTACAGGTGTGAGTCACCACGCCTGGCCAGAAGCTGCATTGTCACAGAAGATCACAATGATCACGGGACGCTGTTTTGCATCAGGGGGTCTCCATGCTCCAGGTCCATTCGAATCATCTGGGAGACTTGAAAAAGTAGAGATTCTGCCCTCAAGGTTTCTGACTCACTTGGTCTGGGGTGGGGGCCCTGATGATTTCCATACCTAACAAGCTCCCAGGTGACCAGGCTCCATAATGGGGACTGGGAACGTGATTGTCAATAATTAAGTCCAAGTTTAAACCCTTAAGTGGCTTTCAGGTAACTTACATATTCTTGAGTGGCTAATGTATGGTTGGCATTGCTCTGCACATCCTGATTTAGTTAATTCACTCAGAAATCATCTCTCTTTATTTATTTTGAGATGGGGTCTCGATCTGTTGACCAGGCTGGAGTGTAGTGGCATGATCTCAGCTCACTGCAACGTCCACCTCTCAGGTTCAAGCAATTCTCCTGCCTCCACCTCCTGAGTAGATGGGATTACAGGTGCCCACCACCAAGCTCAGCTAATTATAGGTGGCTCACACCTGTAATCTCAGCACTTTGGGAGACTGAGGCAGTTTGAGACCAGCCTGGCCAACATGGCAAAATCCCGTCTCTACTAAAAAACACAAAAATTAGCTGGGTGTGGTGGTGGGCGCCTGTAATCCCAGCTACTTGGGAGGCTGATGCCGGAGAATCACTTGAACCTGGGAGGCAGAGGTTGCGGTGAGCCAAGATCATGCCACTGCGCTCCAGCCTGGGGTGAGTGAGATTCCATGTCAAAAACAAAAACAGACAGACAAACAACAATAAAAAAAAAAGAAAAAAATGCTGCAACACCTTTCAGATGCCCAGGCTCACACCATGTCTGCTTCTTATCTCCATGACAAGGGCAGTTTGAGTTCAGGTTCACAGAAGGGGCAGCTTTTTTGCCATTCATCCATTTGAGTCTCACTTCTGCACATCTCTTTCTTGTACTAGTAGTTAGCCTTTGCATAAATGAACTTCTACCTACTTCTTTTTTTTTGAGTCAGGGTCTTGCTACGTCTCAAATAACACAGCTTACTGCAGCCTTGACCTCCTAGGCTCAAGTGATCCTCCTACCTGAGCTCCCAGGCAGGAGTGCAGTGGCAAAATCATAGCTCAGTGCAGGCTGAACCTCCTGGGCTTAAGTGACCCTCTCACCGCAGCCTCCTGAGTAGCTGGGACTACAGGTGCACACCACCACACCTGGCTAATTTTTGGACTTTTTGTAGAGATAGGATTTTGCCATGTTGGCTAAGCTAGTCTCAAAGTCCTAGGCTCAAGCCATTCTCCCGCCTCAGCCTCCCAAAGTGCTGGGATTGTGGAGAGACAGGATCTTCACGCGTCGCTCAGGCTGGAGGGCAGTGGCTGTGCACAAGCTGACGCCACTACTCATCAGCAAGAAAGTTGTTTCGTTTTTTTGAGATGGAGTCTCGCTCTGTCACCCAGGTTGGAGTGCAATGGTGTGATCTTGGCTCACTGCAACCTCTGCCTACAGGGTTCAAGTGATTCTCCTGCCTCAGCCTCCCAAGTAGCTGGGATTACAGGCACCCACCACCAAGCCCAGCTAATTTTTGTATTTTTTTTTTTTTTAAGATGGGGTTTCACCATGATGGCCAGGCTGATCTTGAACTCCTGACCTCAGGTGATCCACCCACCTCGGCCTCCCAAAGTGCTAGGATTACAGGCATGAGCCACCGCGCCCAGCCAATTTTTGTATTTTTAGTAGAGACCGGGTTTCTCCATGTTGGCCAGGCTAGTCTCAAACTCCTGACCTCAAGTGATCCACCCTCCTTGGCCTCTATAAATTAGCTCGGGACAGTGGCTCACGCCAGTAATCTCAGCACTTTGGGAGGCTGAGGCAGAGAATTGCTGGAACCCGGGAGGAGGCAGAGGTTGCAGTGAGCCGAGATAGCGCTACTGCACTCCAGCCTGGGCAACAGAGCGAGACTCCATCTCAAAAATAATAATAGTAGTCCTTCCATGTCAAAATAGGAAAAGAAGAATCGTAACAATAATAATTGCACCACGAAACGCCGTTTCCTTGGGTGCACCATTAATCTGCACCACGAATATCTACCAGCGATGAACAGCACATCTTCAGAGCTGAAGAAGACACAGCAAGCAACAATTTTAAGCCACATTTTCATCTCGTGATAGTGTCAGAAACCAATTTAAAAAGACCCAGTTATCTGCCATCTGTTTCTCTGGATTTCTCTTTTCCAGATTTTTTTTTTAAAAGGAATCATAGGCCGGATGCAGAAATCATCGCCAGACGCAGTGGCTCACGCCTGTAATCCAAGCACTTTGGGAGAGCAAGAAGGGAGGACCAGTTGAGCCCAGGAGACCAGCTTTTCAAAAAATAAAATAAATTGGAATTACACAGTATGTACCTTTTGGGTGCTGGCTTCTTTCACTGAGCATGTTGTTTTCAAGGTTCCTCCTCATGGTATAATGTGTCAGTATCTCATTCCCCTTTATTTTCTGAGACAGACTTGCTCTGTTGCCCAGGCTGGAGTGCAGTGACAGGATCTCAGCTCACTGCAGCCTCTGCCTCCCAGATTCAAGTGATTCCAGTGCCTCAGCCTCCGGAGTAGCTGGGATTACAGAGCTGTGCCAACACACCTGGCTAATTTTTGTATTTGTAGTAGAGATGGAGTTTCACCATGTTGGCCAGGCTGGTATCAAACTCTTGGCCTCAAGTGATCCGCCTGCCTCAGCCTCCCAAAGTGCTGGGATTACTGGTGTGAGCCACTGCAGCTGGCCTGTTTTTACAGCTGAATTATATTCCATTGTATGGATAAACCATATTTATTTAATCCATTCATTTGTGGATGGACAGGCTGGGATCAGGAGAGAGTAGGGAATAACTGCTTATGGGACTTTATTTTGGAGTTATGAAAATGTTTTGGGGCTGGGCATGGTGGCTCACACCGTAATCCCAGGATTTTGGGAGGCCAAGGTGGGTGGATCACCTGAGGTCAGGAGTTTGAGATCAGCCTGGCCAACATGGTGAAACCTGGTATCTACTAAAAATACAAAATTAGGGCTGGGCATGGTGGCTCACGCCTGTAATCCTAGGACTTTGGGAGGCCAAGGCGGACAGATCAACTGAGGTCATGAGTTTGAGACCAGCCTGACCAACAAGGTCTCTATCTCTACTAAAAATACAAAAATTAGCCAGGCGTGGCAGGCGCCTGTAATCCCAGCTACTCAGGAGGCTGAGACAGGAGAAGTGCTTGAACCTGGAAGGCAGAGGTTGGCGTGAGCCCAGATCGCGTCACTGCACTCCTGCCTGGGTAACAAGAGTGAAACTCCATCTCAAAAAAAAAAAAAAGAAAAAATGTGTTGGAACTACATAGAGGTGGTGGTTGCACAACATTGTGAATGTTCTACATGCCACTGAACCACTTGTTTTGAAATGGTTAATTATATGTTATTCACATATCACAGGAACCGGAAAGAAACACTAAGAATTGTCAAAATTCAGTTATCAGAGGTACAAAGACCTGCTTTTCCTCATGCTGCTACCATTAGTTCAAAGATGCTAAACCCACAGACTGCAGTTTGTTTTTTTTTTTTTAATAGAGACAGGGTTTCACCATGTTGGTCAGGCTGGTCTTGAACTCCTGACTTCAGGTGATCCGCCCACTTTGGCTTCCCAAAGTGCTAGGATTACAGGCGTGAGCCACCACGTCCGGCTGCTTTTTATTTTTGTCTTTTGAGACATGGTCTTGCTCCGTTGCCCAGCTAGAGTACAGTGGCATTTTATTTTGTTTTTTGTTTCAGAGACAGGGTCTCACTCTGTTGGTCTCAACCTGCAGGGATCAAGTAACCCTTCCTCCTCAGCCTCCTGAATCCCTGGGATTACAGGCATGAGCCACTGCGCCCAACAACCTTGCTTATTTGCGTCTTTGGGTACATTTTTGCCCCTTGTCCTAGGTTAAAGGTAGGACCAGCTACTGTATGTTGACGTCAGAACAGCCCAAGTGCTTTGGATTTTTGTGTGTGTGTGTGAGACAGAGTCTTACCCTGTTGCCCAGGCTGGAGTGCAGCGGCTCGATCTCAGCTCACCGCAACCTCTGCCTCCTGGATTCAATAGATTCTACTGCCTCAGCCTCCCGAGCATCTCAAATTACAAGCATGTGCCACCATGCCCAGCTAATTTTTGTATTCCCCATGTTGGCCAGGCTGGTCTCAAACTCCTGATACCAAGTGATCCCCCCCACCGCATTGGCCTTCCAAAGTGCTAGAGGACTCCAGGCATGAGCCACCTCGGCTGGCCAAACCCTTTTTGTGTTAAGAAAAACATCTTGGCCAGGCCCAGTGGCTCACACCTGTAATCCCAGCACTTTGGGAGGCTAAAGTGGGTGGATTACCTGAGGTCAGGAGTTCAAGACCAGCCTGGCCAACATGGCAAAACCTCATCTCTACTTTGAAACTACAAAAATTAGCCAGGCATGGTGGTAGTAGGTGCCTGTGATCCCAGCTACTGGGGAGGTTGAGGCAGAAGAATTGCTTGAACTGGGGAGGCAGAGGTTACAGTGAGCCGAGATTGTGCCATTGCACTCCAGCCTGGGCAACAAGAGCAAAACTCCATCTTGGAAAATAAAAGAAAAAGAAAACATGTCTGCCTTCCAAGTCCTTCCCCAGGAGTTCTTCCACTTCTTTCCTCTTGTGAGAGGCCTCGGTATATTAATTAAATGCTCTCAGTAAGGCTCATGGGAGTCTGAAACAGCACACTTCAAGGATAAGCCTGCTTTTAAGGAGAGAAAAGAAGACTTGAATGAATAAAGTTTGCAAGTCTTAGGGGTGGTTTTCAACCACAGGTGTATATTATCATTCCCAGGATTATAAGGAAATGCCTGCAGCTGCACTCCAGGGTCATCTGCTTGAATCTCTTCAGGCGGAGCCTAAGTATCAGGATTTGTACATAATCCGTCTACTGCGGAAGTAGGGCTGGGGCTGGAAATTGCGGGCTCTGTTGTCATCTTTAGTGGGATTAAGCTGGTGTCCTAAGGAGTCACCTTGGAGGCTGAGAAATCAAGATGTGCAACGGTGGGGCCAGGAGCAGTCAATCCCAGCACTGTGGGAGGTTGGGGCAGGCAGATCACCTGAGGTCAGGAGTTCAAGGCCAGCTTGGGCGACACAGTGAAATCCCAACACTACTAAAACTACAAAAAAAAAAAAATTAGCTGGGCATAGTGGCGGGCACCTGTAATCCCAGCTACTCAGGAGGCTGAGGCACCAGAATTGCTTGAGCCCAGGTGGTGGAGGTTGCAGTGAGCCGAGATGAGGCCACTGCACTCCAGCCTGGGCAGCAGAGTCAAAAGATGTGGAACAGAGTACTCCAGACAGGCGCGTGAGAGCCTCACGCCTTGACTAACACTCACTGCCAACCCGGAAGACTAGTCCTGGGAAGGAGTCTGGCCACCACTCCCAAAATAACACTGGGATTAATATGATCTGTGCCGGGCGTGGTGGCTCACGCCTGTAATCCAAGCACTTTGGGAGGCCAAGGCGGGCGGATCACCTGAGGTCGGGAGTTCAAGACCAGCCTGACCAACATGGTGAAACCCTGTCTTAAAAAGAAAAAAAGAAAAAAAAAAATTATCTGTGCCTGGGCACAATTTCCAATCTTTCTTCTTCTGGAGCTAGTCTCCCTCTGTCTCCCAGGCTGGAGTGCAGTGGTGTGATCTCAGCTTGCTGCATCCTTGACTTCCTGGGCTCAAGCAATCAGCCTACTAAGTAGGTAGCTGGGACTACGGGTGCCTGCCACCATGCACTACACACTCTAATTAAAAAGGTTTTTTTGGTAGAGATGGGAGTGTCACGGCAGGGTGTGTTGGCTTATGCCTGTAATCCCAGCACTGTGGGAGACAGAGGCAGGTAGATCACCTGAGGTGAGGAGTTCGAGACCAGCCTGGCCAACATGGTGAAAACTCATCTCTACTAAAAATACAAAAATTAGCTGGGGCCAGACATGATGGCTCATGCCTGTAATCTCAGCATGTTGGGAGGCTGACGCTGGTGAATCCCCTGAGCTCAGGGGTTTGCAACCAGCCTGGGCAGCATGGTGCAATCTCATCTCTACCAAAAATACAAAAACTTAGCCGGTGTGGTGGCATGGGCCTGTAGTCCCAGCTATGCAGGAGGCGGAGGTGGGAGGATCACTTGAGCTTTGGAGGCAGATATTGCAGTTATGCCACTGCACTCCAGCCTGGGTGAGAAAGTGAGACCCTGACTCAAAAAAAGGCGGGGGGGCCAGGTGTGGTGGCTCACGCTTGTAATCCCAGCACTATGGGAGGCCAAGGTGGGCAAATCACCTGAGGTCAGGAGTTCAAGACCAGCCTGGTCAACATGGTGAAACCCCATCTGTACTAACAATACAGAAATTAGCCAGGTGTGGTGGCATGTGCTTGTAGTTCCAGCTACTGGAGAGGCTGAGGCAGGAGAATTGCTTGAACCTGGGAAGCTGAAGGTTACAGTGAGCCAAGATCACACCATTGCCCTCCAGCCTGGGTGACAGAGTGCGATGCTCTCTCAAAAAAAAAAAAAAAAAAAAACGCTGGGCGTGATGGCTCACGTAATCCCAGCATGTTGGGAGGTCGAGGTCAGAGGATCACCTGAAGTCAGGAGTTCGAGATCAGCCTGGCCAACATGGTGAAACCCTGTCTCTAGTAAAAATACAAAAATTAGCTGGGCATGGTGGCAGGCACCTGTAGTCCCAGCTCCTCAGGAGGCTGAGGCAAGAGAATCACTTGAACCCAGGAGGCAGAGGTTGCAGTGAGCCAAGATTGCACCATTACACTCCAGCCTGGGCCACAGAGTGAGACTCCATCTCAAAAAAAATGAGGGGGGGGGAATTATGAGAAAAGGCAGAGACATGTAATCTCTGTGTCTCATGCTAATGCTCTCCAGAGAGTGCTCACCACAGAGAAGGTCCTGAGCAAGCAGGAAGAGAGGGCACCTTGTACAGTTAGCATCCCGAGGTCTGTCCTCAGACCCCTGCTTGTGTAATGCACCCATGAACAGAGACACGGTCGCAGGAGAAGGGACTGGGGATGTGCCTAACAGCACGAGCTGTCTCTCACAAAAGCTGATCTCAGTATTTCAGCCTGGAAGTTTCTGGCCACCATCAGGGCCAGGCATGCTGACTCATGCTTATGATAAGAGTACTAGTGAGAGGCTGAGGCAGGAGGATCGCTGGAGGCCAGGAGTTTGAGATGAGTCTGGGCACAAAAGCCAAACCCTGTCTCTACAAAAAAATGTAAAAAATTAGCCAGGCAGGGAGGCATGCACCTATAGTCCTGGGTACTCAGGAGGCTAAGACAGGAGGACCGCTTGAGCCCAGAAGAGTGAGCTATGGTGGTGCCACTGCACTCCAGCCTGGGCGACAGAGCAAGACTCTGTCTCAAAAAAAAATAAAAAAAAAAGCCCAAGATGAGACCTTGATATGCTATTGCGCTTTAAGGGGAATGACTAACTGTTTAGTGGCAAGTTGATTACATTAGACCCTTTCCATTCCGGAGAGGGGAAGTGGTGGAGGTGATGGACTTGTTCTTCCTGGGTCCACAGCCATACAATTGGGAACCCACCACCGACCTCAGATCCCATCTGATTTGAACTTCCTGGAATTGATGTGATCTCCCTCTCTCTTTATTTATTTATTTATTTTTTTGAGTGTTACCCAGGCTGGAGTGCAGTGGCACCACCATAGCTCACTCTCCTGGGCTGAAGATGGAAAATTTACTTGAACCCAGAAAAGCAGAGGTTGCAGTGAGCTGAGATTGCGCCATTGCACTCCAGCCCAGGCAACAAGAGCGAAACATCATCTAAAAACAAAATTTAAGGCTGGGCGCGGTGGCTCACGCCTGTAATCCCAACACTTTGGGAGGCCGAGGTGGGTGGATCACCTGAGATCAGGAGTTCAAGACCAAACTGGCCATGATGGTGAAACCCCATCTTAAAAATTAATTAATTAATTAATTAATTAATTAAAAAAATAAAAAGCCATTCTGTTATCCCATGATGGCAGCTGTTTCTGTATAAGATAATACATTTTTTGAGATGAAGTTTTGCTCTTGTCGCCTGGGCTGGAGTACAATGGTGCAATCTGGGCTCACTGCAACCTCTGCCTCCTAGGTTCAAGCAGTTCTCCTGCCCAGCCTCTCGAGTAGTTGGGATTACAGGCACATGCCACCACGTGTGGCTAACTTTTGTATTTTTAGTACAGATGGGGTTTCCTCATGTTGGCCACGCTGGTCTCGAACTCCTAACCTCGGGTGACCTTCCTTCCTTGGCCTCTCATAGTGCTGGGGTTACAGGCACTGGGAGCTACGGCGCCCAGCCTTTTGTCTTGTTTTGTTTTTGTTTTTTTGAGACAGAGTCTCACTCTGTTGCCCAGGCTAGAGTGCAGTGACTCGATCTCAGCTCACTGCAACCTCTGCCTCCCAGGTTCAAGCCATTCTCTTACCTCAGCCTTCCAAGTAGCTGGCAGTACAGGCATGTGCCATCATGCCCAGCTAATTTTTTTGTATTTTTATATTATTTTTTACTTTTTTTTATTATTCACCTGAGTGCAGGTGGGCTGAGGCCAAAAAGGGCATCAGTCTTTTTTTGTATTTTTAGTAGAGATGGGGTTTCACCATGTTGGTCAGGCTGGTCTTGAACTCCCGACCTCAGGTGATCCACCCACCTTGGCCTCCAAAGTGCTTGGATTACAGGCGTGAGCCACCACGCCTGGCCCCAAAGTGCTGGTATTACGAGGATGTTAGAAAATGACTGGGCCTGGTGGCTCACACCTGCTAGGAGATCGTGCCACTGTACTGTAGTCTGGGCGACAGCAAGACCCCGTCTCAAACAAACAAAAAAGAGATGGTACAACAATCAGTGCATTAATATAAAATACACTGTTTATATCATATATTTATTACCTTACACAGAAAACAGCTGCCATCATGGGATAACAGAATGGCTTTTAATTTTTTTAACTAATTAATTGATTTATTTTTTGAGAGGAAGTTTCTCTCTCATTGGCCCAGGCTGGAGTGCAATGGCGTGATCTCGGCTCACCACAACCTCCACCTCCCAGGTTCAAGTGAGTCTCCTGCCTCAGCCTGCTGAGTAGCTGGGATTACAGGCATGCACCATTACACCCTGCTAATTTTGTATTTTTAGTAGGGACAGGGTTTCTCCATGTTGGTCAGGCTGGTCTCGAACTCCCGGCCTCAGGTGATCTGCCTGCCTCAGCCTCCCAAAGTGCTGGGATTACAGGTGTGAGCCACTCTGCCCAGCCAGGAATGGCTTTTTTTTGGGGGTGGGTGGCGCGGGGGACAGAGTTCTGCTCTTGTTGCTCCGGCTGGAGTGCAATGGCACAATCTTGGCTCACTGCAACCTGCACCTCCTGGGTTCAAGTGATTCTCCTGCCTCAGCCTTCTGAGAATTCCTGGCCAGAAATGGCTTTTTAAGGGCTCAACTGAAGTGTCAGCTCAGGAATAACGTCCCATGGGGCTGGGGTGCTGTCCTCTAAGACACAATATGTACATGGGACCAACAGTCAATATAAGGAGCTGTGACCCTGGTAGTTGGAATACACAGGTGTGGCCACCAGGGAGTTATCAATATCCTGTCTATCAATATCTTGCTTTTATCAATATCCTGTCTACCGACCCACTTGAAGAAATTGTGCTCCTTGCCCCCAAACCTTATCTGGCACGGTGTCTTCATGTTTTGAAGGGGGAACACTTCCACCAAGAAACAGTAGGGTTTTCTGCCTGGTTACTTTGGGCTCTTCAGGCTGATTAACCGCTGGGCAGAGAAATGAGGTCGTTGGCTGGCATGGCTAATCAATCGTGAGCATCATGAGGTGGGGTTCCTGCTGCACACTGGGGCAGGAAGGCTCATGTCTGGAATTCAAATAATTCCCTATGCTCAGAGACTATGCTGAGCAGGAAATTGCACAACCACAGCCCAGTAAAAGCACAGTAACTGAGTAACTGAGATAACACCAAGGAATGGTGAAATAAGACTTCCTTTTTTTTTTTTTTTTTTTGAGATGGAGTTTAGCTCTTGTTGCCCAGGCTGGAATGCAATGGCATGATCTTGGCTCATCACAACCTCCGCCTCCTGGGTTCAAGCGAGTCTCCTGCCTCAGACCCCAAGTAGCTGGGATTACAGGCATGAGCCACCACGCCAGCTAATTTTGTATTTTTAGTAGAGGGAGGCCGAGGCAGGTGGATCACCTGAGGTCAGGAGTTCGAGACTAGCCTGGCCAACATGGTGAAACCCCATCTCTACTAAAAAAAGAAAAGAAAGAAAATCAGCCAGGCATGGTGGCACGTTCCTATAGTTCCAGCTACTCAAGGCAGGAGAATTGCTTGAGCCCAGGAGGTGGAGGTTGCAGTGAACCAAGATGGCGTCTCAGCACTCCAGCCTGGATGACAGAGTGAGTGAGATTCTGTCTCAAAAAAAAAAAGTCGCCGGGCGCAGTGGCTCATGCCGGTAATCCCAGCACTTTGGGAGGCTGAGGCGGGTGGATCACCTGAGGTCAGGAGTCCAAGACCACCCTGACCAATATGATGAAATAAAAATACAAAAGACAAAAAATTAGCTGGGTGTGGTGGCAGGTGCCTATAATCCCAGCTACTCAGGAGGCTGAGACAGGAGAATCGCTTGAACCTGGGAGGCGGGGGTTGCAGGGAGCTGAGATTGTGCCACTGTACTCCAGCCTGGGCAACAGAGCAAGACTAAGTCTCAAAAAAAAAAAGAAACTCCATCTCAAAAAAACAAAAGAAAACAACCCAAAAAACCCACAAAAAAGAATAATAATAACAATTCCAAGGATACACACACTTGTAAGACACAGGCAAACTAGGGGAAATTCTGAGACAACCAGCAGTGCTGCTCAGGCCCTCCCTTAACATGTCAGAGTGATCTTTGGCCCAGACTTGAGATCTTCCTGGGAGTGATGATGGTGGGTGCATCCTCAAGCACAGGGAGTTAGTTACTTTGATCAGCTAATTCCTTCCTTCTTCCTTTCTTCCTTCTTTCCATCTTTCCTCCTTTTTTCTTCACCTTTCTTTCCCCTTCCTTTCTTCCTCTCTCCCTCTCTTCCCCCTCTCTCTAATTGTTTGTTTGTTTGTTTTAAGGAGCAGAGAGTTTAATAGGCAAGAAAGGACTGGGGAAGACAAAAGGAAGAAGCTCCCCGTAGAGAGACGGAGGGAGGGAGGCTCAAAGCCAGAAGAGGAGACCCTCCTTCTCTGTACGTTTTTAAATTGTCTTTTTTTGGAAAGGAGGTCTCACTATGCTACCTAGGCTGATCTTACACTCCTGGGCTCAAGTGATCTTCCTGACTCAGCTTCCCAAAATGCTAGGATTATAGGCGTGAGCCACCGCGCCCAGCCCCTCTCTCTCTCTCTCTCATCATTAAATATTTGGGCCAGGCAAGGTGGCTCAGGCCTGTAATCCCAGCACTTTGTTGGGGCGGACGCTGTTTGCCTCTATAAACACCCTGACGAACATGGTGAAACCCCATCTCTATTTTTAAAAATACAAAAATTAGCCGGGCATGGTGCCTGTAATTCCGGCCACTCGGGAAGCTAAGGCAAGAGAATCGCTTAAACGAGGGAGACGGAGGTTGCAGTGAGCTGAGATCCCGCCAACGCACTCCAGCCTGGGCGACAGAGCAAGACTCCATGTCAAAAAAAAAAAAAAAAAAAAGTATTTGACGATGACATTTTCCAGTGGTCCATGCTCATGAGCCCCTAAATTCCAGGCTTGTTTACTGCAAGACATCCGGAAAGAACAAGTATATCCTGCTGAAAGCATCTCACAGATAAGAATCTTTGTTTTTTTCCCTCTAATAAATACCATGAGATCTGATTAGCTTGTTTACAAAGAAGTTTGACCAAGGATTTCTCCTCAGACATCATCAGGTTGGGAGAAAGAATGGATTATAGGCTAGTTAACCTTTTCCTTCCGAGCAGCCCAGAACTCAGATCTTTCAAAAACGAAGGCCTGAGTCACCACAGCAGGAAAATGAGTTACAAAAAACGAAGTGCTGTCCCGCCCTGAGGAAATCTGGAAGATGTGGTGGAAAACAGATGAACATTAGTAGTGGTTTTGGAACACAACAGTGAGGATTGTAGTTTGCTCTGCTACCCATGTTGTATTGAAGTTTTTTAATAGCTATAGTAGTATATAAATGTATGCCTAAGAATGTTCAGAAAATAATTTTTTCTAGACAAGATTGCCCTTTTTTTTTTTTTGGAAATGGAGTCATGCTCTGTTGCCCAGGCTGGAGTGCAGTGGCTCGATCTTGGCTCACTGCAACTTCTACCACTGGGTTCAAGCCACTGTCCTGCCTCAGCCTCCCCAGCAGCTGGAATTACAGGTGCGGCCACCATGCCCAGCTAATTTTTTGTATTTTTAGACGGGACAAGGTTTCACCGTGTTGGCCAGGCTGCTCTCTAATTCCTGACCTCAAGTGATCCACCTGCCTCGGCCTCCCAAAGGTCAGGGATTACAGGCCTGAGCCACTGTGCCTGGCTTGTATGGAAACTTTTCTATAGATTGTGGCTGGATCTTTCCTTAAAGACTGAATCACTAAATACACTTACATATAGAAATGAGGCTGGGCGCAGTGGCTCAGGCCTGTAATACCAGCACTTTGGGAGGCACAGGGGGGAGGATTGTTTGAGGCCAGGAGTTCAAGACCAATCTGGGCAACAGAGCAAGCACTTGCCTCTACAAAAAATAAAAAATTTAAAAAATTGACTGGGCACGGTGGCTCACGCCTGTAATCCCAGCACTTCGGGAGGCCGAGGTGGGTGGATCACGCGGTCAGGAGATCAAGACCATCCTGGCCAACATGGTGAAAACCCATCTCTTAAAAAAAAAAAATTGCCCAGGCACTGTGGCATGCAACTAGTCCCAGCAACTCCAGAGCCTGGGGCAGGAGGATTGCTCAACTCCAGGAGGCTGAGACTTTAGTGAACCTTGATTGTGCCACTGCACTCCAGCCTAGGTGACACAGTGAGAACCGGTCTCAGAAAAAATAAAAAATATGGAAATGAGCATTTTCTTTCTTTCTTTTTTTTTTTTTTCAAGATGGAGTCTTGCCGTGTCACTCAGGCTGGAGTGCAGTGACACGATCTCAGTTCACTGCAACCTCTACCTCCCGGGTTCAAGTGATTCTCCTGCTTCAGCCTCCTGAGTAGCTGGGATTACAGTCATGTGCCATCACATCAGCTAATTTTGTATTTTCAGTAGAGACGGGGTTTCTCCATGTTGGTCAGGCTCCTCTTGAACCCCTGACCTCAGGTGATCCACCTGCCTCAGCCTCCCAAAGTGCTGGGATTACAGGCGTCGTGAGCCACCACGCCCAGCCCTGGAAATGAGCATTTACTTTTCTTTTCTTTTTTTCTTTCTTTTTTAATCTCACTGGGCTAAAATTTTCTTTTTTTTTTTTTTTTTTTTTTTGAGACAGAGTCTCACTCAGTCACCAGGCGCCAGGCTGGAGTGCAGTGGCGCGACCTCGGCTCACTGCAACCTCCGCTGCCCGGGTTCAAGCATTCTCCTGCCTCAGCCTCCCGAGTAGCTGGGACTACAGGCGCGCGCCACCACGCCCAGCTAATTTTTTTGTATTTTTAGTAGAGACGGGGTTTCACCATGTTGACCAGGACGGTCTCGATCTCTTGACCTCGTGATCCGCCCGCCTCGGCCTCCCAAAGTGCTGGGATTACAGGCGTGAGCCACCGCGCCCGGCTAAAATTTTCTTTACTTTTCTTTTTTTTTTTTTAAAGATGGGGTTTCATCATGATGGCCAGGCTGGTCTTGAACTCCTGACCTCAGGTGATCCACCCACCTCAGCCTCCCAAAGTGCTAGGATTACAGATGTGAGCCACCGTGCCCAGACTTCTTCTTTTTTTTTTTTTTTTTTAAGACGGGGTTTCACCATGTTGGTCAGGCTGGTCTTGAACTCCCGACCTCAGGTGATCCGCCCGCCTTGGCCTCCAAAGTGCTTGGATTACAGGTGTAAGCCACCACGCCTGGCCTAAAATTTTCTTTTCTTTTCTTTTTTTTGTTTTTTGAGAAGTAGTCTCACTCTTGTCACCCAGGCTGGAGTGCAGTGGCATGATCTCGGCTCACTGCAACCTCTGCCTCTCTGATTCAAGAGATTCTCCTGCCTCAGTCTCCCGAGTAGCTGGGACTACAGGCATGCACCATGACACCTGGCTAATTTTTGTATTTTTTAGTAGGCATGGGGTTTGTCCATATTGGACAGGCTGGTCTCGAACTCCTGACCTCATGATCTGCCTGCCTTGGCCTCCCAAAGTGCTGGGATTACAAGTGTGAGCCCCCGCACCCAGCCGTACACATCTAATTTTAACCTGAGCCTCAGTGTTCAGTCTCATGCAAACAGAGACTCACTGTATTGTGCCATGTACATGCCATACATCTTTTTGTATTCTGCTCCAGGGTCCTTTCTGACGTCATTTGTCCCGTGGAAAATACCTTCATCAGGCCAGGTGTGGTGACTCACGCCTGATATCCCAGCACTTTGAGCGTCTGAGGCCAGTGGATCACCTGAGGTCAGGAGTTCAAGATCAGCCTGGGCAACATGGTGAAGATCCATCTCTAACTAAAAATACAAAAATTAGCTGGGCATGGTGACACACACCTGTAATCCCAGCTACTTGAGAGGCTGAGGCAGGAGAATTGCTTGAACCCAGGAAGCAGAGGTTGCAGTGAGCAGAGATTTTGCCATTGCACTCCAGCCTGGGTGACAGAGTGAGACTCAGTCTCAAAAATAAATAAATCAAATTAAAAATTGAAAATAGCTTTGGCCGGGTGGGGTGGCTCACACTTGTAATCGCAGCACTTTGGGAGGCCAAGGCAGACAGATCATTTGAGGCCAGGAGTTCAAGAGCAGGCTGGCCAACATGGCAAAACCCTGTTTCTACCAAAAAAAAAAAGCAAAAACCAGCTGGGCGTGGTGGCTCATGCCTGTAATCCCAGCATTTTGGGAGGCCAAGGCGGGTGGATTACCTGAGGTCAGGAGTTCAAGACCAGCCTGACCAACATAGTGAAACCTCATCTCTACTAAATATACAAAAATTAGCCAGGCGTGGTGGTGGGTATCTGTAATCCCAGCTACTCTGGAGACTGAGGCAGGAGAATCGCTTGAACCCCAGAGGCGGAGTTTGCAGTGAGCCCAGATTGCACCACTGCACTCCAACCGGGGTGACAGAGGAAGACTCCATCTGAAAAAAAAAAAAAAAAGCAAAAAATTAGCCAGGCGTAGTGGCACATGCCTGTAATCCCAGCTACTCAGGAGGCTGATGCAGGAGAATCTCTGGACCCAGGAGGCAGAGGTAGCAGTGAGCCAGGATTGAACCAATGCACTCCAGCCTGGGCATCAGAGCGAGACCGTCTAAAGAAGAAAATAGCAGGAAGTCAACATGTCTCAGGGAAACCCTCACCCAGTGGGGGGAGTGAAATTTGGCACATACATGTCCCCCGACTTCCATCTCTGTGGCAGGGGATTACATGAGGTGGCATATACAGTCCTCAACAGGCTTCAAGGGAATCAAGCCCTCATTGCCCACTTTACAGACTTCAGCACCTTCTCCTTAGATAGGGTATTGGCTCCCTGTCCTTCCCTGTCTTACTCTCCCTGCTACCTCCCTCTTGGTTTAAGATTACATTCTAGGCTGGGCGTGGTCGCTCGTGCCTGTAATCCCAGCACTTTGAGAGGTCGAGGCGGGTGGATCATGAGGTCAAGAGCTTGAGACCATCCTGGTCAACATGGTGAAACCCCATCTCTACTAAAAATACAAAAATTAGCTGGGTGTGGTGGCCCGTGCCTGTAGTTCCAGCTACTCGGGTAGCTGAGGCAGGAGAATCGCTTGAACTCAGGAGGCGGAGGTTGTAGTGAGCAGAGATGGAGTCACTGCACTCCAGCCTGGGCAACAGACCAAGACTCCATTTCAAAAAAGAAGAAAAATCACATTCTAAGTAAACCTCCGGAACCCCAGCCTTTGTATTCGTGTCTGCTTTAGAGAACCCAAATTAAGCCAGTGTCATTTTGATCAACAGAATGGGGGAAGAGATGCAATAAACAGGGACATGGGCTGGGCACGGTGGCTCACGCCTATAATCCTAGCACTCTGGGAGGCTGAGGAGGGCCAATCACCTAAGGCCAGGAGTTCAAGACCAGCCTAGCCAATATGGTGAAACTCTGTCTCTACTAAAAATACAAAAATTAGCCGGGTGTGGTGGTGCACGCCTGTAGTCCCAGCTACTTGGGAGGCTGAGGCAGGAGAATCACCTCACTCTAGGAGGTGGAGGTTGCAGTGAGTTGAGATCGTGCCACTGCACTCCAGCCTGGGCAACAGATTGTAACCCTGTCTCAAAAAAAAAAAAAAAAAAAGAGAAGGAAAGAACTTCTACAAGGAAGAGAGAGAGAAGGAAGCAAGGGAGAGAATAAGGGAGGAAGACATGGAGCAAGGGAAAGAAATACTACACAGTGGGCCTGGCATGGTGGCTCATGCCTATAATTCCAGCTCTTTGGGAGGCCAAGGTGGGTGGATCACCTGAGGTCAGGAGTTCGAGACCAGCCTGGCCAACATGGTGAAACCCCACGTCTACAAAAAATACAAAAAATAAAAATAAAAAAATTAGCCGGGAGTGGTGGTGGGTGCCTGCAATTCCAGATCCTTGGGAGGTTGAGGCAGGATAATAGCTAGAACTCGGGAGGCGGAGGTTACAGTGAGCCGAGATGGTGCCACTGCACTCCAGCCTGGGCGACAGAGCAAGACTCCATCTCAACAACAACAAAGATCTCACATGTGAGAACCTGCAGTGAACTCCCCGTTCCTCTTGGATCCCATATGTAAGCTGTTCATTCGGGACTTCAAAATACATAGATACACAAGAGTTTGACAGACGCTTTGAAAGCTTAGACTGTGGCAGGCTGATAATATTGGGGCTCGGAAACTGGTACCCCAAAACAAGGCTTCCAAAGCAGCTCTGGAAGCGGAAGTTTCTTTCTTACCCTCATTCTCCCCCCAAGCTTAGTCACAGAAACTAGAAACCGGCTTTCCTGTGGTAGGTCATAGACATCAGAATCCCTTTTCCCCACAGCCCGCCATAAAACCTAAAAATTATGACTCGAATTTTCCCTCCACTTTTCCGAGTAGACACTGAGCGTAAAGGAATGTTCTGTCCTGTCTTGTTTGGTTGTAGATCTACGACCCCATTCCAGAGAGGCTTCTGCCCTTCACCCAGTGGGAGAGAAGGCTGCTGAGAGAGGCCAGGAGGAATCCAGACAGACAGGTTTGCTGGGTTCCCCCTGCAGTCCATGATCTTTAGGCCAGACCTGTTTTGTTCATTCCTATTTCTTTTTTTTTTTTTTTTTGGTATTTTCTCAACCACTCCTATTTCTTTTCTTTCTTTTTTAAAATATTCTTTAATATAGAGAGGGGTTCTTTTTTTGTTGTTTGTTTGTTTTTTGAGATGGAGTCTTGCTCTGCCACCCAGGCTGGATGCAATGGCGCCATCTCAGCTCACTGCAACCTCTGCCTCCTGGGTTCAACGATTCTCCTGCCTCAGCCTCCTGAGTAGCTGGAATTACAGGTGCCTGCCAGCACCCCTGGCTACTTTTTGTATTTTTAGTAGAGATGAGGTTTCACCATGTTGGCCAGGCTGGTCTTGAACTCCTAACCTCAAGTGATCCTCTCACCTTGGCCTCCCAAAGTGGTAGGATTACAAGCGTGCGCCACCGCCTACTTTGTGGAACCTCAGCATATAAATGGACAGTTTCCCCTCTATCTCTCAGCCTTCATTCTGCAGGCTCTGATGGCATGTTAAACTATGACCCTATAAATCTGTATGCCAATTCTCCTATTAATCTGCCTTCTTTTTTTTTTTTTTTAGTTTAGTTTCCGTGATCCAAGGGTGAAAAGGACATTTTCCCTTGACCCTTCCATAACACTGTCAGCTCCTTCTTCAGAGACGGAGAGCATACAGCGTGGCAGGGCTGCAGAGAGCTGGGGCTGCCAGAGCCGTTAGCCTTCCACCTGCTTTCAGGAGCCTTGCTGCCCACACTGGCACCACCCTCTAGCATGGATGCAGCGTGTGGCTTGACCTCCCTTGTGGTGGCCAAGCCAGCGTCCCCTGAGAACTGTACCCATAAAGGTTAACTTCAGGTTTTTTTTGTTTGTTTTTTTGAGAGGGAGTCTCGCCCTGTCGCCCAGGCTGTGGCGCAATGGCGTGATTTCAGCTCACTGCAATCTCCACCTCCTGTTGATGACTTAGGGCCTTGTGGTCATTTTAATGGTATGAATTCTTCTAATCCAGGAGCATGAAATTATCCTTTCATTGGTTTGTGTCCTTTTAAATTTATTTCATCAGGGTTTTGTAGTTTTTCTTGCAGAGGTCTTTTTTTTTTTTTTTTTTTTTTTTTGAGAGGGAGTCTTACTCTGTCACCCAGGCTGGAATGCAGTGGCCTGATCTTGGCACACTGCAACCTCCACCTCTGGGTTCAAGCAATTCTCCAGCCTCAGCCTCCCTAGTAGCTGGGACTACAGGTGCCTGCCACCATACCCGGCTAATTTTCATATTTTTAGTAAAGACGGGTCTTCACCATATTGGCTAGGCTGGTACTCCTGACCTTGAGATCTACCTGCCTTAGCCTCCCAAAGAGCTGGGATCACGGGCGTGAGCCACTGAGCCTGGCTTCTTGTAAAGGGCTTTTACTTCGTTGGTAAAATTAGCTGTGTGTGGTGTTGGGTGCCTGTAATCCCAGCTACTTGGAGGCTGAGACAGGAGAATTGCTTGAACCCCAGAGGAGGAGATTGCAGTGAGCTGGGATTTCGCCACTGCACTCCATCCTGGGCAACACAGCAAGAGTACGTTTCAAAAAAAAAAAGTAGGGGGCTGGCGCGGTGCCTCACACCTATAATCCCAGCACTTTAGGAGGCTGAAGCGGGTGGATCATGAGGTCAGGAGATCGAGACCATCTGATCAACATAGTGAAACACCATCTCTACTAAAAATACATAAAAATTAGCCGGGCGTGGTGGCGCACGCCTGTAGTCCCAGCTACTCCGGAGGCTGAGGTGGGAGAATTGCTTGAACACAGGAGGTGGAGCTTGCAGTGAGCCGAGATCATGCCACTGCACTCCAGCCTGGGTGACAGAGCGAGACTCCATTTCCTAACAAAGTACCGAGATTCTTGTTCACGAAATAGAAAAAAAAAAAAAAGTTACAATTCATTTGGAAACAAAAAAGAGCCCAAATAGCCAAAGCAATCCTGAGCAAAAAAGAATAAGGCTGGAGACATCACGTTACCTGATTTCAAAACATATTAGAAGGCTATGGTAACTGCCGGGCATGGTGGCTCACACCTGTAACCCCAGCACTTTGGGAGGCCGAGGTGGGCAGATCACCTGAGGTCGGGAGTTTGAGACCAGCTTGACCAACATGGAGAAACCCCCTCTCTACTAAAAATACAAAATTAGCTGGGCATGCTGGTGCATGCCTGTAGTCCCAGCTACTCGGGAGGCTGAATGAAGCAGGAGTATTGCTTGAACCCAGGAGGCAGCGGTTGAGGTGAGCCAAGATCGCGCCATTGCACTCCAGCCTGGGCAACGAGAGCAAAACTCCATCTCAAAAAAAAAAAAGGCTATAGTAACCAAAACAGCATAGTATTGGTACAAAAACAGACATATGACTGGCATGGCGGCTCATGCCTGTAATCCCAGCACTTTGGGAGGCCAAGGCAGACGGATTACAAGGTCAGGAGATGGAGATACTTATCAAACCACATTAAGGTTTGATGTGGAGTCCCAGCTTGTCCAACCCGAGGCTCATGGGCTACATGAAGCTCAGGATGTTTTTGTGTTTTTAGTAGAGATGGGGTTTCACCATGTTGGCCAGGATGGTCTCGATCTCCTGACCTCATGATCCACCCGCCTCAGCCTCCCAAAGAGCTGGAATTACAGGTGTCAGCCACCACGCCCAGCTTCTTGTAGAGGTCTTTTACCTCCATGGCTAAATTTTATTTCTAGGTATTTTATTTTTCATAGTTACGGTAGACGGGATTGCCTTCTTGATTTCTTTCTCAGCTAGCTCATTATTGATGTATAGAACTGCTACTAATTTTTATACATTGATTTTTGTATTCTCCAGCTTTACTGAATTCATGCATCAGATCAAAGAGTTTTTTGGTAGTCTTTAGGTTTTTCTAGATATAAAAGCCCCAGCAATCACCTACAAAGAAGGAGAATTTGACTTTCTCTTTTCCACGTTGGACACCCTTTTCTTTCTTTGCCACGGCAGGTTGCTGTCTGGCTAGGACTTCCATTACTATTTTGTATAGGAGGGATGAAAGTAAGCATTTTTTTTCACAGGGTCTGGCTCTGTTGGCCAGGCTGGAGCGCAGTGGTGCAATCATGGCTCATTGCAGCCTGGACCACCTAAGGCCCAGGGAAACCTCCTGCCTCAGCTTATGAGTAGCTGGAACTACAGGTGTGCACCACCACACCTGGCTAATTTTTGTTTTTGTTTTTGTTTTTGTTTTGAGGCAGAGTTTCATTCTGTTGCCCAGGCTGGAATGCAGTGGCGCTATCTCGGCTCACTGCAGCTCCATCTCTCAGGCTCAAGTGATTCTCCGGCCTTAAGAAAGTTTTAAGTTCTCCTTAGCCTCCTGAGTATCTGGGACCACAGGTGTGAGCCACTACACCTGGCTAATTTTTTTTTTTTTTGAGAGTCTTGCTCTGTTGCCCAGGCTGGAGTACAGTGGCACCATCTGGGCTCACCACACCCTCCACCTCCCAGGTTCAAGTGATTCTCCTGCCTCAGCCTCTAATTTTTGTGTTTTTAGTAGAGACAGAGTTTCACCATGTTGGCCAGGCTGGTCTTGAACTCCTGACCTCAGGTGATCTACCCACCTCAGCCTCCCAAAGTGCTGGGGTTACACGGATGAGCCACCGCACCCGGCCCATCTGGCTAATTTTTGTATGTTTAGTAGAGATGAGGTTTCACCATGTTGGCCAGACTGGTCTTGAACTCCTGACCTCAGGTGATCCTCCTACCTCACCCTCTCAAAGTGTTGGGATTACAGGCATGACCCATAGCGCCTGGCCTTATTTTTGTATTTTTTGTAGAGATGAGCTTCTCAGGAGGCTGAGGCAAGACAATTGCTTAAATTCGGGAGATGGAGGTTGCAGTGAGCCGAGATTGTGCCACTGCACTCCAGCCTGCGTAACAAGAGCGAGACTCTGTCTCAAAAAAAAAAAGAGGAAAGAGAGAGAGAGATTATTTCTATAAATGAACTAAACATTACACAAAATGTATCAGTTTTGTTGGCCAGGTGCTATGGCTTATGCCTGTAGTCCTACCACTTAGGGAGTTCAGGGTGGGTGGATCACTTGAGGACAGGACTTGGAGACCAGCCTGGCCAACATGATGAAACTCTGTTTCTACTAAATATATAAAAATTAGGCAGGCACGGCGGCACATGCCTGTAATCCCAGCTACTCAGGCGACTGAGGCAGGAGAATTGCTTGAACCTGGGAGGCGGAGGCTGTGCTTCAGCTTCAGTCACAGTCTCAAAAACAAAAAAGTTTCTCTTTGCTGAGAACAGGGAAGTGAAGAAAACTGCCCATGGCTAAAAGAATGACATACATACACTGTATATGTTCTTGGTGTGTGGCATGTAGTTTGTCATGATAACACCTAGAGACCATATACCTGCAACTCCTGGATGTAGACTGCATCGCCTGTGCAACTCCTGGAGGGTAGACTGCATCGCCTGTGCAACTCCTGGAGGGTAGACTGCATCGCCTGTGCAACTCCTGGAGGGTAGACTGCATCGCCTGTGCAACTCCTGGAGGGTAGACTGCATCGCCTGTGCAACTCCTGGAGGGTAGACTGCATCGCCTGTGCAACTCCTGGAGGGTAGACTGCATCGCCTGTGCAACTCCTGGAGGGTAGACTGCATCGCCTGTGCAACTCCTGGAGGGTAGACTGCATCGCCTGTGCAACTCCTGGAGGGTAGACTGCATCGCCTGTGCAACTCCTGGAGGGTAGACTGCATCGCCTGTGCAACTCCTGGAGGGTAGACTGCATCGCCTGTGCAACTCCTGGAGGGTAGACTGCATCGCCTGTGCAACTCCTGGAGGGTAGACTGCATCGCCTGTGCAACTCCTGGAGGGTAGACTGCATCGCCTGTGCAACTCCTGGGAGGGTAGACTGCATCGCCTGTGCAACTCCTGGAGGGTAGACTGCATCGCCTGTGCAACTCCTGGAGGGTAGACTGCATCGCCTGTGCAACTCCTGGAGGGTAGACTGCATCGCCTGTGCAACTCCTGGGTTCTTTTTTTCTTTTTTTCTGAGATGAAGTCTCGCGCTGTTGCCCAGGCTGGAGTGCAGTGGCACAATCTTGGCTCACTGCAACCTCCACCTCCCAGGTTCAAGTGATTCTCCTGCCTCAGCCTCCTGAGTAGCTGGGACTACAGGCACGCGCCACCACACCTGGCTAATTTTTGCAGTTTTAGTACAGACAGGGTTTCACTATGTTGGTCAGGCTTGTCTTGAACTGCTCACCTTATGATCCACCCGCCTCAGCCTCCCAAAGTGCTGGGATTACAGGTGTGAGCCACCGCGCCCGGTCCTGGGTGCTTTGTTGTTTGGGAATCAAGTTCCCCCTCCCGTTTCCATGCTTTGGCTTCTATTAACAGTCGTGCCTCTTACCTCATGTCGCGTCTCTCTGCCGCATGCTTAGGTCTCCTGGCAAGCGGCGCTCCTTGTAGGATGGGACTGAGTTTCACTCACATTTATCTTCCTTAGGTCCTTATGCACAGGGCTGCATGTGCGTAGGTTGCTTATTAAATGCTTTTTTTTCTTTTCACCTTTGAGACGGAGTATTGCTCTGTTGCCCCAGGCTGGAACGCAATGGTGAGATCTTGGTTCATTGCAACCCCCGCCTCCCAGGTTCAAGCAATTCTCCTGCTTGAGTCTCTGGAACACCTGTGATTACAGGTGCCTGCCATCATGCCCGGCTAATTTTTTTTTTTAAGCGGGGCTTGTCTCCAATGTCTGACCTCAACTGATCCCCCACCTCGGCTTCCCAAAGTGCTGGGATTATAGGCATAAGGTGCCACGCCCGGCCTCTTAAATGTTTTTGTGTGAATTTACAAATATCAGCAATCTTTAGCTCCCCCTTTTCCAGTTTGTGACTAGCTTAGGTTGGGGGGTCCCTGACACTTGAGTGTCTGGGTGGACTGTGGAAAGCTGCGGTGGGTAAGACTAAGAGAGAGTAGGATTGTGAGTGGAATCCCTACTTCATAGGGTCCTTAGTGATCAACGGATTCAAACACTTAAAAAATCTTAGAACTAGATGACACAGCAAAGCCACTTCTGGGTGTATACCTCCACCAATTGAAAGGAGGATATTGGGGCTGGGCGTGGTGGCTCATGCCTGTTATCCCAGCACTTTGGGAGGCTGAGGCAGGCAGATCACAAGGTAGGAGTTCAAGACTAGCCTGGCCAACATGGTGAAACCCTGTCTCTGCTAAAAATACAAAAATTAGCCTCGTGTAGTGGCGGGCACGTGTAGTCCGAGCTACTCGGGAGGCTGAGGCAGGAGAATTGCTTGAACCTGGGAGGCAGAGGTTGCAGTGAGCCTAGATCATGCCACTGCACTCCAGTCTGGGTGACAATAGCAAAACTCCGTCTCAAAAAAAAAAAAAAAACGAAAGAAAAGAAAGATACTTGGATACCCATGCTGATAGCAGCATTATTTAATGGCCCCCAAAGTGAAGGCAACCCAGATGTCCATCCATCTGATAAGGAAATTGTGGCATATACAGACAATGGAGTAGAATTCAACCTTAAAAGGGAAGACAATTCTGGCCTGGCGAGGTGCCTCACGCCTGTAATCCCAGTACTTTGGAAGGCCAAGGCAGGTAGATCACTTGAGGTCAGGAGTTCAAGACCAGCCTGGTCAACATGGTGAAACCTTGTCTCTACTAAAAATACAAAAAATTAGCCGGGCATGGTGCACCTGTAATCCCAGCTACTGGGGAAGCTGAGGCAGGAAAATCACTTGACTCCGGGAGGCGGTAGTTGTAGTGAGCTGAGTTTCGCTACTGCGGTCCAGCCTGGGAGACAGAATGAGACCATATCTCAGAAAAAAAAAAAAAAAAAAAAAGGGAAGGCAATTCTGACACATGCTACCACATGGATGAACTCTGAGGCCATCATGCTAAGTGAAATAAGCCAGTCACAAAGAGACAAATATTGTATGACTCTACTTATATAAAAGAACCTGGAGTTGTCAAGTTCATACGGACAGAAAGTTGAATGGTGGTTGCTAGGGCTGCAGGGAGAGGATGAAGGGAGTCAGTGAGCAGAGTTTCAGTCTTGCAAGACGAAACCAGCTTGGGGAGGTGGATGGTCGTGATGGTTGTAAAACAATGTGAATGTACTTAATGCCACCAAACAGTACACTTAGAAATGGTTAAAATGGCCGGGCGAGGTGGCTCATGCCTCTAATCCCAGCATTTTGGGAGGCTGAGGTGGGCAGATCACCGGAGGGCAGGAGTTGGAGACCAGCCTGATCAACATGGAGAAACCTTGTCTCTACTAAAAATACAAAAATTAGCTGGGCGTGGTGGTGGGTACCTGTACTCCCAGCTATTCAGGAGGCTAAGGCAGAAGAATCGCTTGAGCCTGGGAGGCAGAGGTTGCAGTGAGCCGAGATCACGCCACTGTACTCCAGCCTGGACGACACTGTGAGACTCCATCTCAAAAAAAAAAAAAAAAAAAAAAAAGTTAAAATTGCCGGCACGGTGGCTCAAGCTCGTAATCCCAGCACTTCCGGAGGCCAAGATGGGAGGGTCGTTTGAGCCCAGGAGGTTGAGGCTGCAGTGAGCTGTGATCATGCTGCTGCCTTCCAGCCTGGGCAACAGAGTAAGATTCTGTCTCAAAACAACCACAATGACACACACATAACATAAAATTTACTCTCTTAAACTTTTCCTTTCTGGCCTGCTCTTTATTTTTATTTATTATTATTATTACTTTGATTTTTTTTTCTTTTTTTTTTAAGATGGAGTTTCACCATGTTGGCCAGGATGGTCTCAATCTCCTGACCTCGTGATCCACCTGCCTCGGCCTCCCAAAGTGGTGGGATTACAGGCATGAGCCACTGAGTCTGGTCTATTATTATTAATTTTTGAGATGGAGTCTTGCTCTGTCACCCAGGCTGGAATGCAGTGGCATGATCTCGGCTCACTGCAACCTCTGCCTCCTGGGTTCAAACAATTCTCCTGCCTCATCTTCCCAAGCAACTGGGACTACAGGTGCCCGCCACCACCCCAGGCTAATTTTTGTATTTTTAGTAGAAACGGGGTTTCACCATGTTGACCAGGATGGTCTCGATCTCTTGACCTTGTGGTCTACCCGCCTAGACCTCCCAAAGTGCTGGGATTACAGGCGTGAGCCACTGCACCCGGCTTGTTATATATATGTGTGTGTGTGTGTGTGTGTGTGTATATATATATATATATATATATATTTTTTTTTTTAAGACTGGGTTTCACCACGTTGGTCAGGCTGGTCTTGAACTCCCGACCTCAGGTGATCCGCCCACCTTGGCCTCCAAAGTGCTTGGATTACAGGTATGAGCCACCACGCCCGGCCTGTTTTTATATTTTTTAAAACATAATCTCTCTCTGTTGCCAAGCCTGGGAGTGCAGAAGTGGAAACACGGTTCGTTGTAGCCTCCACCTTCTGGGCTCAAGTGATCCTCCCACCTCAGCGTCTGGAGTAGCTGGGACCACAGGTGCCCCATCACGTACAGCTAATTTTTTGACTTTTTGTAGAGATGGGGTCTTGATTATGTTGCCCAGGCTGGTCTCAGACTTTCTGGTCACCAGCAACCCTCCCACCTCGGTCTCCCACAATGCCAAGATTATAGGTGTGAGCCACCATGCCCAGTTGACTTTGATATTTCTGTAGTTTCAGCATTTTGGGAGGCCAAGGTGGGAGGGTCGTTTGAGCCCAGGAGGTTGAGGCTGCAGTGAGCTATGATCATGCTGCTGCCTTCCAGCCTGGGCAACAGAGTAAGATTCTGTCTCAAAACAACCACAATGACACACGCAAAACATAAAATTTACTCTCTTAACCTCTTCTTTTCTGGTCTGCTTTTTATTTTTATATATTTTTAAATAGGGTCTCTCTGTCACCAAGGCTGGGAGTGCAGTGGTGTAGACACAGCTCATTGCAGCCTCCACCTTTTGGGCTCAAGCAGTCTTCCCACCTTAGCTTCTGGAGTAGCTGGGACCACAGGTGCGACTACCATGCACAGCTAATTTTTTGACTTTTTGTAGAGATGGGGTCTTGATATGTTGCCCAGGCTGGTCTCAAACTTTCTGGCCACCAGCAATCCTCCAGCCTCGGCCTCCCAAAATGCTGGGATTACAGGCATGAGCCACTGTGCCCAGCTGACTTTGATATTTCTGTAGTTCCTGGCAAGGGGTGATTCTAAGATTTTTTTTTTTTTTTTTTTTTTTTTTTTTTTGAGACCAAGTGTCACTCTGTTGTCCAGGCTAAGTGCAGTGGCGCAATCTTTGCTCACTCCAACCTCCGCCTCCTGGGTTCAGGCGGGACTCAGCCTCCCAAGTAGCTGGGACTACAGGTGCGCACCACCACCCCTGGCTAATGTTTTTTTGTTTTTAGTAGAGAGGGGGTTTCACCACCCTGGCCAGGCTAGTCTCAAACTCCTGACCTTGAGATCTGCCTGCCTCGGCTTCCCAAAGTGTTGGGATTACAGGCGTGAGCCACCTCGCCCTTTAAGATTTTTTTTTTTAAATCTTTATGGCAGTGCCTTATCTACTGGTAAAGATGTTTTTTAAATTGTGATTTAAAAAACACATAACAGGCGTGGCACGGTGGCTCAGCCTATAATCCCAGTACTTTGAGAGGCTGAGGCGGGAGGATTGCTGGTGGCCCAGAAAGTTTGAGACCAGCCTGGGCAACATATCAAGACCCCATCTCCACAAAAAGTAAGAAAATTAGTATGCCATGTGGTCCCAGCTACTCCAGAGGCTGAGGGGGGAGGATCTCTTGAGCCCAGAAGCTGGAGGCTGCAATGAACCGTGTTTGCACTACTGCACTACCAGCCTGAGCGACAGAGAGAGACCCTACCTCCCCCACACCCAAAAAAGAAGGTCAACGCCTGATTGCATCACTACAGATACGCCCCCCGGCAGGTCGAGTCTGTCCCACCCTACAGGCGCGGGAGTCAACAGGGTCTCCGCGGTTCCCGCTGGCTTTTCAAAGATTCTGCAGCTCCAGCTCAGTCGGTTTGCAGTGAGCCTCGCTGCCTGGGATCTTGGACTCCTCGGTCGTCGCAAGTAGTCTGGTAAAAGTCTTGGGTGCCCCTCTTCTGTCGACGGCGGGGCGCAGGGTTCGGGGTCCCGGAAGGAGACCTCTGCAATGTGCGCGCGCTGTTGCATCAGCCTGGTCCCCTGGGCTGGCTGCGGAAAGACCCGTCTTTCAGATGAGGGTCCAAGGAGCTTGGAGCTGTGGGATGTGGGCAGGGATTGCGGTGGGATTGGATGCGTGTCCAGAGAATCTGAGACATTTCCTGCGTTCAACCTTACGTAGGGGCACCGCTGGATGCAAGAGTGATTGCAGTCCTCTATCGGGGGTGATTTCTCTCTTCTCCCTCCCTTCCTTCCTCCCTTTCTTCCTTTTCTTCTCTCTTTTTTCATTTTTTTCTTTCTCTCCTTCCTTCCTTTCCTCCCTTCTTCCCTCTCTCTTCTTTTTCTCTTTTTTCTTTTTTCATTCTTTTTTATCTCCCCTTTTCTCTTTCCTTCCTTCTCTCTCCTTCCCCTCCCTCCCTTCTTTTTCTTTTTTATTCTTTTTTCTTTTCTTCCTTTCTCTCTTCTCTCTTTCCTCCCTCCCTGCTTTCCTGTGTTTCTCCCCCCCCCCCCTCCCTCCCTCCCTCCCTCCCTTCCTTCCATCCCTCTCCTTTCCTTCTCCTTTTCTTTCTTTCTTTCTTTTTTTAAAGATTGTGGTTTCACCTTGATGGCCAGGCTGGTCTTGAACTCCTGTCCTCAGGTGATCCACCCACCTCGGCCTCCCAAAGTGCTAGGATTACATGCGTGAGCCACCGCGCCAGGCCTCCTTTTTTTTTTTTCTCTTTTTGAACCAGTCCCAGTCTGTTGCCCAGGCTGGAGTGCAGTGTGCAGTCTCGGCTCATTGCAACCTCTGACTCTTGGGTTCAAGCGATTCTCCTGCCTCAGCCTCCCGAGCAGCTGGGATTGCAGGTGTCCTCCACCACTGCCAGCGAAGTTTTTTTGTATTTTTTTTCTTTTTAGTAGAGACAGAGTTTCACCATGTTGGCCAGGCTGGTCTCGAACTCCTGACCTCAGGTGATCTGCCCACCTCGGCCTTCGGTGGTGACTTCTCTACTACCACCCAGAAATTCTATGAGGCCAGTTTTATTATCGGCAGCATTTAAAAAACTGTGGTAGAAAACACATAATATAAAAATTACTGGGAGGCTGAGAGTTGCTTGAACCTGGGAGGCAGAGGTTGCAGTGAGGGAAGATTGTGCCACTGCACTCTCACTCTGGCCTGGGTGGCAGAGGACACTCTGTCTAAAAAAAAAAAAAAAATACAGTCTTCCTTCTTGGCCGGGCGTGGTGGCTCACGCCTGTAATCCAAGCACTTTGGTGGCCAAGGCGGGCGGATCACCTGAGGTCGGGAGTTCAAGACCAGCCTGACCAACATGGTGAAACCCTGTCTTTATAAAAAAAAAAAAAAAAAAAAAAAAAAAAACCACCTTATCCTTTTTTTTTTTTTTTTTTTAAGAGAAGGTCTTGCTATGTTGCCTAAGCTGACCACAAACTGCTGGGCCCTATCCATCCTCCCACCTCAGGCTCCTGAATGGCTGGGAGTACGGGGGCATCACTGTGCCTGGGTTAGCCGTTTTGACTTTATATTTTATTTGTTTATTTTCTGAGAGAAGGTGTTGCCCTCTTGCCTATGCTGGAGTGCGGTGGTGCTAATACTACCCAGTGCAGCCTCCACCTCCTGGGTTCAAGCAGTCCTCTTGCCTCAGCCTCCCAAATCGGTGGAACTGCAGGCATGCACCACCACACCTGGCTCATTTTAAAAACATTTTTGTGTAGAGACAGGGTCCTACTACGTTGCTCAGGCTGGTATCAAACTCCTGATCTCAAGTGATCCACCCACCACAGCCTCTCAAAGTGCTGGGTTTACCGGTGTGAGTCACTGCAACCCACCTGCGACTGTTGTTTCAGAGCAGTTTTAAGTTTGCAGCAAAATCCAGAACTTTTTCATGTTGCAAAACTGAAAACTATGTCCATTAAACAATTATCTGTTCCATCTCTCTCCCCCAGCCCCTAGCAGCCAGCTTTGTGTCTCTATGAGTTTCACTCCTCTACATACCTCATGAAAGAAGAATCAGTATTTTTTTGTGTGACTTGCTTTCCTTTCTTCTTTTCCTTTCCCTTTCTCTTTCTTTTCTTTCGTTTTTTTCTTTCTTCTTTCTCTCTCTCTCACTCTCCCTCCCTCCCTTTCTCTTTTTTCTTTCCTTCCCTCCCTCCCTTTCTTTTTCTCTCCTTCCTTCCTTTTTCTCTTTCCCCTTCCTTCCTCTTTCTCTTTCTTTTTTTTCTTTCCTTTTTTTCTTCTTTTTTCCCCCCTTCCCCTTCCCTTCTCTTGACAAGACTACTAGCTCTGCTGCCCAGGCTGGAGTGCACTGGTGAGATCAGAACTCACTGTAGCCTTCAACTCTAGGGCTTAAGCGATCCCTTCCACCTCAGCCTCCCCCAGTAGTTAAGACTACAGGCATGCCGGGCGTGGTGGCTCACGCCTGTAATCCCAGCACTTTGGGAGGCCGAGGCGGGCAGATCACGAGGTCAAGAGATCGAGACCGTCCTGGTCAACATGGTGAAACCCCGTCTCTACTAAAAATACAAAAAAATTAGCTGGGCGTGGTGGCGCGCGCCTGTAGTCCCAGCTACTCGGGAGGCTGAGGCAGGAGAATTGCTTGAACCCGGGCAGCGGAGGTTGCAGTGAGCCAAGGTCGTGCCACTGCACTCCAGCCTGGCGCCTGGTGACTGAGTGAGACTCTGTCTCAAAAAAAAAAAAAGAAAAAAAAAAAAAAAGACTACAGGCATGCACTATAACCCTTGGCTAATTAAAAAAATTTTTTTTGGCTGGGTGCAGTGGCTCACGCCTGCAGTCCCAGCAATTTGGGAGGCTGAGGTGGGAGGCTCGATTAAGGCTACAAGTTAGAGACCAGCCTGGGCAACATAGTGAGACCCTGTCTCTACAAAAAAATTATAAAATAAAAGATGAGCTGGTCGTGGTGACACACAACTGTAGTCCCACCTGCTCGGGTGGCTAAAGCGGGGAGATTGCTTGAGCCTGGGAGGTCAAGGCTGCAGTGAACTATGATCACATCACTGCACTCCAGCTTGGGCAACAGAGTAAGATCCTCTCTCTCAAAAAAAAAAAAAAAAAAAACATTCTAACTACTCAAATTATATCATTAACTCAAATTATTATTATTATTATTTTGAGACAGAGTTTCACTCTTGTTGTCCAGGCTGGAGTGCAATGGCGGGATCTCAGCTCACTGCAACCTCTGCCTCCCAGGTTCAAGTGATTCTCCTGCCTCAGCCTCCCAAGTAGCTGGGATTACAGGTGTGAGCCACCACACCAAGCTAATTTTGTATTTTTAGTAGAGACTGGGGTTTCACCATGTTGGTCAGGCTGGTCTCAAACTCCTGACCAGCCGGAGTTGGTGATCCACCAACCCGGCCTCCCAAAGTGCTGGGATTACAGGTATGAGTGACAGCGCCCAGCCAATTAACTCCAATTATATCAGTTACGCAGCCCCTATGTCCTATGTGCTGGCACGTACTGGAAGCTTTTGTTTGCATTTCTTTTTTTGAGATGGAGTTTCTCTTGTTGCCCAGGCTGGAGTGCAATGGTGTGATCTCAGCTCACCACAACCTCCACCTCCCAGGTTCAAGTGATTCTCCTGCATCAGCCTCCTGAGTAGATGGGATTACAGGCATGTGCCCCCACGCCCGGCTAATTTTCATATTCTTAGTAGAGACGGGGTTTCTCCACGTTGGTTAGGCTGGTCTCAACTCCCGACCTCAGGTGATCCACCTGCCTCTGCCTCCCAAAGTGCCAGGATTATAGGTGTGAGCCACAGCGCCCGGCTGCATCTCTTTAAATAAGAAATCCTTCCAGTAACTTTTACTTCTTTTCCCCTTGAGGGTGGGGGTCTCACTGTGTTGCCCAGGCTGGTGTCAAACTCCTGAGCTCAAGCGATCCTGCCACCTCCCAAAATGCTGGGACTACAGGCATGAGCCACCCCGCCCAGCCGTGTGACTTTCGAAAGTCTTAAAGTTCCCATTTACATTTGAAGGGCCCATGGCTGGGAGATGAATGAATGATCTACCCAAAATGTTCTTTCACTGCCTGCTCTCCCAGAGAGCACTGTGCAGAGGGAGCTGGTTCTAAATCTGACTCCCAGGGCCGAGGCGGGACAAATAGTCGTGGCGTTCTGTCTTAGGGGCCTTCTGTCTTGTTCCCTCGACAGATCTTAGCACCTCCTCAACTCCATCTAAGATGCTCTGGCAGAATCTTCGCCAATTTGGTCAGAAGCTGATGCGCAGGCGGCCCTGCAGCTGGACCAGGGGGGCTCTGGGCATCGCTTGTCTCGCTGTCTGAACACCCTGGATCTGGTGGCCTTGGGTGTGGGCAGCACCCTGGGGGCGGGCGTGTACGTCCTGGCTGGAGAAGTGGCCAAGGAGGACGCTGGACCGGCCATTGTCATCTGCTTCTTGGTGGCTGCCCCTGACTTCTATATTGTCTGGACTCTGCTATGCAGAGTTTGGGGCCCGGGTGCCATGCTCCGGTTCTGCCTATCTCTATGCTTACGTCACGGTGGGTCAACTGCTGGCTTTCATCACGGGCTGGAACCTCTTACTCTCCTACGTCATAGGTGAGACGATGGGCCCTGGAGGGGGGGTGTGGGAGAAACAAAGGAATTAGGGATTGGGGAGCTGAGAGAACCACAGTGGCCTTCAGACTCACTTTATTATCTACCTTGTGGGAGGGAGAGTGGGTAACGGTGGCAGGAAGAGGCCCAGATGCCCTTTACTCAGATGCTTTCTGCTTCCCTGCCAGGACTGAACAACAAGAAGAAATGGGAACTGTGGGATGTATGGGGCAGAGTTCTTTTTTTTTCTTTATTTGGAGACAGAATCTCACTCTGTTGTCCAGGCTGGAGTGCAGTGACGCAATCTTAGCTCACTGCAACCTCCGCCTCCTAGGTTCACGCAGTTCTCTGCTTCAGCCTCCCAAGTAACTGGGATTATAGGTGGTCACCACCACGCCCAGCTACTTTTTGTATTTTTAGTAGAGATGAGGTTTCACCATTTTGGCCAGGCTGGTCTTGAACTCCTGACCTCGTGATCCACCTAACTTGGCCTCCCAAAGCGCTGGGATTACAGGCATGAGCCACGTGCCCAGTAGGGCAGAGTTCTTGTAGATTTGGGGGAGATGTGTGCCACAAACTCATTCCTCCACCGTGGTTTGTTTGTTTTTTTTTTTTTTTTTTTAGATGGAGCCTTGCTCTGCCACCCAGGCTGGAGTGCCATGGAGCAATCTCAGCTCACTGCAACCTCCGTCTCCTATGTTCAAGTGATTCTCATGCCTCAGCCTCCTGAGTAGCTGGGATTACAGGCGCCTGACACCACGTTCGGCTAAGTTTTGTATTTTTAGTAGAGACAGGGTTTCGCCATGTTGGCCAGGCTAGTCTCCAGCTCCTGACCTCAGGTGATCCGCCTGCCCAGCCTCCCGAAGTGCTGGGATTCCAGGTGTGAGCCACCGCGCCTGGCCTATTTTATTCTTCTTTTTCTTTTTCTACTGCTCCTCCCCATCCCATCAAAAGACATTTTTTTTAGATTAGATATTTTTCTTTTCCTTTTTTTCTTTTAGAAATGATTTCTCCCCAGCCAGGTGCAGTAGCTCACGCCTGTATTCCCAGCACTTTGGGAGGCCGAGGTGGGTGGATCACTTGAGGACAGGAGTTCAAGACCAGACTGGCCAACATGATGAAGCTCCATCTCTACTAAAAATACAAAAATTACCTGGGCATGGAGGCTGACGCGTGTCATTCCAGTTACTGGGGAGGCTGAGGGCAGGAGGATCACTTGAAGCTGGAGGGCGGAGTTTGTGGTGAGCGGAGATCACACATGCACGAGGTCACGAGGTCGGTTCCTGTCTGTTCATAAACAACGCGTTTCTCCTTCTGCTGCAGGTGCCGCCAGCGTGGCCAGGGCCTGGAGCTTTACGTTTGACAGCCTGATCGGGAACAGAATCTCCCATGCCCTGCAGGGCATTGCTCTGCATGTGCCTCAAGTCCTGGCCACGTATCCAGACTTTTTTGCGCTGGGCCTGGTGTTGGTCCTCACTGGTGAGGCGGGGGTCAGAGATAAGATGTGGTGATCAGGGCACGGAGGAGGAAGGGGGGTGGGAAAGGCTTGGAGGAGGAGGTATTTCTAATACCAACAGTACAGGTATTAGAAAACCAGAAGGGTGTGCCAGGCATGGTGGCTTATGCCTGCAATCCCAGCACTTTGGGAGGCTGAGGCGGGTGGATCACCTGAGATCAGGAGTTTGAGACCAGCCTGGCCAACATGGTGAAACCCCATCTCTACTAAAAATACAAAAATTAGCTGGGTGTGGTAGTGCACACCTGTAATCCCAGCTACTGGGGAGGCTGAGGCAGGAGAATTGCTTGAACCCGGGAGGCAGAGGTTGCGGTGAGCCACTGCACTCTAACCTGGTGATAGAGCAAGACTCCGTCTCAAAAAAAAAGAAGAAAATGAGAAGGAAGGACTGATGATGGGAATCACAGGAGGGTAAGACTTGGAGCCCTGTTTCCACACTGTGACATTATAAACATCCTCCGGTGATTCTTTGTCCTGGGGGTCGCTCTGTGCCTTATAGGGCATTGAGCAGCACCCCTGCCCTCTACCCACCAGATGCCAGTGGTCCTCACCCCCAAATTAGGATAATCAGAAGCTGAGAACCACTGACTTAGACAAGTTTCTTCCTTTCTACTGAGACCAGTTTTGCTTTTGTTTTTGTTAAGGCAGGGTCTCTCTCCTTCCCAGGCTGGAGTACAGTGACACAATCATGGCTCAATGCAGCCTCAAACTCCTGGGATCAAGTGAGCTCAAGCAATCTTCCCACCTCAGCCTCCTGGGTAGCTAGGTCTCCACATAAAATCAATCATTTTCTTTTTTTAATTTTTAAAATTTCAGTCTGCACCTCCCCAAATCAATCATTTTCTTTCTTTCTTTTTTTTTTTTTTGAGACAGTCTTAGTCTGTTGCCCAGGCCGGAGTGCAATGGCGCAATCTCGGCTCATGGCAGCCTACACCCTGGGTTCAAGCGGTTCTCCTGTCTCAGCCTCCTAAGTAGCTGGGACTACAGGCGCGCACCACCATGTCTGGCTAATTTTTGTATTTTTAGTAGAGATGGGGTTTCACCATGTTGGCCGGGATGGTCTCGGACTCCTACCTCAAGTGATCCACCCTTCTCAGCCTCCCAAAGTGCTGGGATTACAGGCAGAGCCACCGCGCCCGGCCTGTTTATTTTTTATTTTTAGTTATTTTGAGATGGGGTCCTGCTCTTTCACTTGGGCTGGAGTAGCGGCATGATCACAGCTCACTGCAGTCCTGACCACCTGGGCTAAGCGATCCTCCTGCCTCAGCCTCCGAGTAGCTGGAGACAGGCACAAACGCCCAACCATTTTTGATTTTTTAGTAAGACGGGGTTAATGTTGGCTATGCTGGTCTCGAACTGCTGACCTCAAGTGATCCACCCACCTTGGCCTCCCAGAGTGCTGGGATTACAGGCGTGAGCCACCGCGCCTGGCTGAATTCCTGGTTTCTAGTGATCTTAGTGATTCTCCCATCGTGGCTTTCCAGAGCGCTTGGGATTACAAGCATGGGGCCCCACGCCCGGCTTGAAACGGACCATTTTAAAGCATGCGGTTCAGTGGCATTTAGTACCTTCACAGTGTTGTGCAGCTGCCCCCTCCATCTAGTTGGGAAATGTTTTCATCATCACCCCACGGGAGACCCTGCATCCTTCAGGCAGTCGTTCCCCATTGCCTTTGGCCCCTGGCAACCACGGATGTGCCTTCTGTCTTTATGGGTTTATTTATTCTGGATTTTCCGTGTTTCCCACAGGACTGCTGGCTCTGGGAGCTCGGGAGTCAGCCTGGGTTACCAAAGTCTTCACAGGTGTGAACCTTCTGGTTCTGAGCTGCATCATCGTCTCCGGCTTCATCAAGGGAGATCTGCATAACTGGCAGCTCACAGATGCCGACTACAGACGGGCTGAGCTGGGCTCCAACGACACCCACAGGTGAGGGCACACTGATTTTTTTAAAAAATGTTTAAAAATGATTTATTTAGAGATGGAGTCTCGCTCTGTCGCCCAGGCTGGAGTGCAGTGGCGCAGTCGTGGCCCACCGCAACCTCTGCCTCCCGGGTTCAAGTGATTCTCCTGCCTCAGCCTTCTGAGTAGCTGGGATTACAGGTGCCCACCACCATGCCCAACTAATTTTTGTATTTTTAGTAGAGATGGGGTTTCACCATGTTGGTCAGGCTGGTCTCGAACTTCTGACCTGGTGACCTGCCCACCTCGGCCTCCCAGAGTGCTGAGATTATAGGCAGAGCCACCAAGCCCGGCCTTATTTTATTTATTTTTTAAGATGGAGTCTAGCTCTGTCGCTCAGGCTGGAGTGCAGTAGCACCATCTCAGCTCACTGCAAGCCTCCCAGGTTCAAGTGATTCTCCTGCCTCCGCCTCCCAAGTAGCTGAGATTAGAGGTACCTGCACCATGTCCAGCTAATTTCTGTATTTTCAATAGAGTCAGGGTTTCACCATGTTGGCCAGGTTGGTCTCGAACTCCTGATCTCGGGTGATCCGCTCTCCTCAGCCTCCCAAAGTGCTGGGATTACAGGCATGAGCCATTGTGCCTGGCCTATTTATTTTTTGAGACGACTCTGGCTCTTGTCACCCAGGCTGAAGTGCAATAGTGCCATCTTGGCTCACTGCAAACTCCGACTCCCAGGTTCAAGCGATTTCCCTACCTTGGCCTCCGAGTAGCTGGGATTACAGGCATGCACCACCACACCTGGCTAATTATTTTTATTTTTATTTTTATTTTTAGTAGAGATGGGGTTTCACCATGTTGGTCAGGCTGGTCTCGAACTCCTGACCTCAGGTGATCCACCTGCCTTGGCCTCCTAAAGTGCTGGGATTACAGGAGAGAGCCACTGCACCTGGCCTCTAACTCTTGACCTCAAGTGAGCTGCCTGCCTGCCTTAGCCTCTCAAAGTGCTATGATTATAGGCATGAGCCATTGCAACTGGCCAGAGGTGCCCTCTTGGACACACGTGTGGAGGCTGGGGTGCACACCTAGGACTATTTCGGGAATAGGGGGAGTCTGGGCTGATGGTGCCAGATGGTAGGGAGTGGGGGATGGCAAAGGGAGCCCAGGACTTGTGGGAATTAACTGTGTAGTCCCAGAAAGACGGCTGCACACCTTACCCATGTTTCTTGTTCCTTCTCCCCCCCGTAGCTTGGGCTCCCTGGGCTCTGGAGGGTTTATGCCTTTCGGCTCTGAAGGGATTCTCCGTGGAGCCGCCACGTGTTTCTTTGCGTTTGTGGGTTTCGATGGCATCGCCACCACAGGTAACATGGTCATTCCGGCTCATCGAGGGTTTGGGCACAGTTGGGGCTGCTGCTGGGCACAGGTTTCGTTAAAGGCCACCCTGCTGCCAGATGGGTCAGAGGGCAGAGGGTTTTGCGCCCGTGCTTCCGTGTGTTTTCGTGACCCAGTGCACACACCCGTCCTGCAGGAGAAGAGGCCCTCCACCCCCCAGCGCTCCATCCCCTGGGCATCGTGACCTCCATCTTCATCTGCTTCTTGGCCTATTTTGGTGTCTCGGCGGCACTCACCCTCATGGTGCCCTACTACCTGATACATTCCGAGAACCCCTTGCCTGAGGCTTTTGTCCACATCGGATGGCCCGCCATCAGATACGCTGTTGCCGTCGGCACCCTTTGTGCCCTGTCCTCCAGGTCAGTGCTGGACGCTCTCTCCCTGTCTGCTGTCGGGTTCTCGGGTGTCCTGGACCTTGGGTAAAGGGAGGAGATGCTGGAGGCGATGGAGCAGAGGCCCCGGTCCCTCCTGCTTCCCTGAGTCCCCAGGCATGTTCCTGTTTTCTCCTGTATGCAGCCTCCTGGGGCCATGTTCCCCATGCCTCGAGTGCTCTACTCCATGGCTGAGGATGGGCTCCTTTTCCCGAGGACTTGCCCGGATCTGCGCCCGCACCAGCACCCCCGTGGTGGCCACCATCGTTGCTGGGACTGTTGCAGGTGAAGGCCCAGAATCCAGGATGTCTCTCCTCCATTTTCTGCTAATTACTTCCTCATCCTCCCATACTGCCCGTCCATTGTTTTTTTGCTTTTATTGTTATTCATTATTATTTTTTGAGATGGAGTCTTGCTCTGTAGCCCAGGCTGGAGTGCAGTGGTGAAATCTGGGCTCACTGCAACCTCCAACTCCTGGGTTCAATCAATTCTCCTGTCTCAGCCTCCCGAGTAGCTGAGATTACAGGCAACTGCCCCCACAGCTGGCTAATTTTTGTATTTTAAGTGGAGACGGGGTTTCACCATGTTGGCCTGGATAGTCTAGAACTCCTGACCTTGTGATCCACCCGCCTTGGCCTCCCGAAGTGCTGGGGTTACAGGCGTGAGCCACCGCGCCCAGCCTATTCATTAATTAAAAAAAAAATGTGGCTGGGCACAGTGGATCAGGAGATCCGACCATCCTGGCTAACAGAGTGAAACCCCATCTGTACTAAAAAAAAATTAGCCAGGCCTGGTGGCACGCGCCTGTAGTCCCAGCTACTTGGGAGGCTGAGGCAGAAGAATCACTTTAACTCAGGAGGTGGAGGTTGCAGTGAGCCAAGATCGTGCCATTGCACTCCAGCCTGGGTGACAGAGTGAGACTCAGTCTCAAAAAAAAATAAAATAATAATTAAAAAAAAAATGTTTGGCTATTACAAAAGTTGATTTAATAAAAAGTTTAACAGGAAAATGGGACTGGGCTCAGTGGCTCATGCTTGTAATCCCAGCACTTTGGGAGGCTGAGGCGGGAGGATCACTTGAGCCCAGGAGTTCAAAACCTGGGCTACATAGGGACACCTTCATCTCAACAACAACAAAACATTAGCCGGGCATGTGGCACATGCCTGTAGTCCCAGCTACTGGGGAGGCTGAGGTGCAAGGAAGGCTTCAGCCCAGCAGGCTGAGGCTACAGTGAGCAGCAGTCATGTCACTGCACTCCAGCCCGGGTGACAGAGCAAGACCCTGTCTCAAAAATAAAATAAAATAAAAAATAGAAAACGGGGCAGGGTGCAGTGGCTCATGCCTGTAATCCCTGCACTTTGGGAGACCAAGGCAGGAGGATCGCTTGAGCCCAGAAGTTTGAGATCAGCCTGGGCAACATAGCCAGACTCTGAGACTATTTTTTTTCCTCTGCAAAGAAATTTTAAAAAATGAACTGGGTCTGGTGGTACACCTGTAGTCCCAGCTACTTGGGAGCTGAGGTGGGAGGACGGCTGGAGCACAGCAGTTAGGGCTGCAGTGAGGTATGATGATTCCGGTTTCTAAAAAAAATTAAGGAAAATGTATACAATCTGACTTTTGTTGTTGAGACAGGATCTCACTGTCACCCATGCCAGAGCACAGTGGCACCACACCCAGCTAATATTTAAATTTTGTGGAGGTGGGGTTCTTAATATGTTGCCCAGGCTGATGTGGAACCCCTGGGCTCAAGAAATCCACCCGCCTCGGCCACCCTAAATGCTGAGATTACAGGAGTGAGTCCTCGCACCTGGCTACATTCCTATTATTAAATTAGCCTAATAATTGTACATATTCATGGGGGTACTGTGTGAGATTTCCATACATGTATACAAGATGTAATGATCAAATCAAGGTAATACCATAACCATCACTTCAAACATTGGTCATTTCTTTGCACTGGGAACACTGAAAGCCTGTTTATCCAGCTCTTTTTCTTTTTTGGAGACAGACTCTTGCTCTGTAGCCCCTGCTGGAATGCAATGGCATGATCTCGGCTCACTGCAACCTCCATCTCCCAGATTCACGTGATTCTCCTGCCTCAGCCTCCCGAGTAGCTGGGACTACAGGCATGCACCACCACGCCCAGCAAATTTTTGTATTTTTAGTAGAGAGGGGTTTCTCCATGTTGGTTAGGCTGGTCTCGAACCCCTGACCTCAGGTGATCTGCCACCCCCGCCACCTCAGCCTTCCAAAGTGCTTTTCCAGGTCTTATATTAGAAAATATACCACTGGCTGGACGCAGTGGCTCATGCCTGTAATCCCAGCACTCCGTCTCAAAAAAAAAAGAAAAGGAAAATCTATCATCAGTTGTTAATGACAGACCCCCTCTAGTGCTGTGGAACCCCAGAACACACTGGAACTTACCCTGTTTTGTGCCCTGACTGTAGCAATCATGGCTTTCCTGTTTGAGCTCAGCGACCTCGTGAACCTCTCGTCCATTGGGACCCTGCTTGCTTACTCTTTGGTGGCCTTTTCTGTTCTTGTCCTCAGGTGAGACTGGGGTCCTGGGTGCGTGAGGATTGATGGGGTTCCCAGCCCTCTTCTGCCTGCCTCCTGGCCCTGCAGTGCACTGCTACACATACAGGGGTGTGGGAAGTCTAGCCAGTAGCCCCTGCTTATCCACGGGGGGCACGTTCCAAGACCCCCAGCACATGCCCAAACAGCAGATAGTACCAGTTCCTAGATATGATGATTTTCCCATCCATAACTCCGATGCCTAAAGTGACTTAACGTGGCCGGTAGCGTTCACAGCATGGAGATACTGGACAAAGGGATGATTCACATCCTGGGCGTGGGGAGCGTGGAATACTGCTGCTTGAAGCCGCACACAATTGAAAACTTATTAATTACGGCCGGTCATAGTGGCTCACACCTGTAATCCAGCGATTTGGGAGGCTAAGGAGCATGCATCACTTCAGGTCAGGAGTTGGAGACCATCCTGGCCAACATGGTGAAAACGTGTCTCTACTAAAACTACAAAAATTAGCCGGGCATGGTGGTGCTCACCTGTAATCCCAGCTACTCAGGAGGCTGAGGCAGGAGATCGCTCCCACCCAGGAGGCAGAGATTGCGGTGAGCCGAGACTGTGCACCCGTACTCAGGCCTGGGCGACAAAAGAGAGACTATGTCTCAAAAAAAAAAGAAAGAAAAGAAAACTTATGAATTACTGCTGGAGTTTTCCATTTACTCTTTTTGGAGTGTGGATGAAACTTTGAATAAGTAGGAGCTACCGTGGGAGTATTAGGCTGATGATGGATGAATGGGGGACCTGGGTTCATCTTTCCCTGCTCTAATTCAGGTACCAGCCAGACGAGGATTTCCGCAAGAACGAGAAGCCGAAGGTGGAATTAGTAGAGATAAGTCCTGCACCCAAAGCAAAATCCCCAGAATGTATTTCTGAAGCAGGCATGCCCAGCACTCCGGCGAGTCTCTGGAGCCCTGCCAGCACCATCCCCACCCCAAGATCTGGCCGCATCGTCTATGGATGTGCCTTTCTGCTTGGTGAGCACTGGGCTTTCTCTGCGGGGTGTTCTGAACCTGAGAGCCTGCGGCAGGGGCGTGGCTTTGGTACTTGAGAGGAGCCTTGAGGATATGGTGGCCTTTCTTCCTAGAGGCAGTTTTGTGGCCAGGTGCGGTGGCTCATGCCTGTAATCCCAGCACTTTGGTAAGCTAAGGTGGGAGGATCATGGGGTCAGGAGTTTGAGACCAGCCTGGCCAAGGTGGTGAATGCCCATCTCTACTAAAAAAAAAAAAAAAAAAAAAAATTTAGGCCAGGCATGGTGGTACATGCCTGTACTCCCAGCACTTTGGGAAGCCGAGGGGGGGTGGATCACGAGGTCAGGAGTTCCAAACCAGCCTGGCCAACATGGTGAAACCCTGTCTTTACTAAAAATAGAAAAAAATTAGCCAGTCATGGTGACTGGCACCCCTAATCCCAGCTACTTGGGAGGCTGAGCCAGGAGAATGGCTTGAACCCAGGAGGCAGAGTTTGCAGTGAGCTGAGATTGCACCACTGCATTTCAGCCTAGACAACAGAGCAAGACCGTCTTGGGAGAAAAAATATATATATACAAAAAATTGCCAAGCGTGGTGGTGGCCGCCTGTATTCCCACCTACTCAGGAGGCTGAGGCAGGAGAATCACTTGAACCCGGGAGGCAGAGGTTGCAGTGAGCCAAGATTGTGCCACTGCACTCCCGCCTGGGCAACAAAAGTGAAACTCCATCTAAAAAAAAAAATTATCTGGGTATGCTGGCACATGCCTGTGGTCCCACCTAATGAGGAGGCTGGGATGTGTGTGTGTGGTTGTGGTGATAGGATGTGGCCTGAGATCTTAACGTATTTAGCTTCTGGAGTTGAACCTGTTCTCCCCAACCTTGACCCCTTCCAGTCACCGTGCTGTCCATGCTGTGCCTGGTACTGGCCCAGTGGCCCAAACGCCTGTTCTCTGGAGAGCCGATCTACGTCACAGCGGCGGTACTACTGCTGGTGCTCACTGTGGGACTCACTTTCACCATCTGGAGACAGCCCCAGAGCAACGCTCCTCTTTACTTCAAGGTAGGTGACCCTGTGTCCCCATACCACCCACCTGAGTCAGTGGACTCTGCATGCCTCAAGCTCTAAACACTCTATAGGACCAAGGGAGAAAGGGCAGTTGCTAAAACCAGTGGATTATTCAGGGACACCCCTCTCCAACCCTCACATCTCAGTACTTACCCAAACCTGTCTCTGTGGAACGCCCAGTGGGACACCCACTCAGAACAGGCATTGAGCCAGGTGAGGTGACTCACAGCTGTAATCCCAGCACTTTGGGAGGCCGAGTTGGGTAGATCACTTGAGGTCAGGAGTTCAGGACCAGCCTGACCAACATGGTGAAACCTCTATTGAAAATACAAAAATTAGCCAGGTGTGGTGGTGCGTGCCTGTAATTCCAGCTACCCAGGAGGCTGAGGCAAGAGAATCACTTGAACCCAGGAGGTGGAGGTTGCAGTGAGCTGAGGTTGTGGCACTCTAGCCGGGGTGACAGACCAAGACTCCATCTCAAAAAAAAAAAAAAAAAAAGAAGGAACAGAATAGGCGTTGAACATGATTTGAACATGATGCAACTGGAACAGAGCTGTGGTGTTCCCACCCCTTGGGATAAGGGGTCCCATGCAGACATTCGTGGTGTGTTGTGTTAACTCTTTGCCTGCAGGTCCCTCTGCTGCCCGTCCTCCCGCTGCTCAGCATCTCTGTGAATGTTTACCTGATGATGCAGCTGACCACTGAGACCTGGGCCCGATTTGGAGTCTGGATGTTGATTGGTGAGTGGCTTCCTGGAAAAAAAGAGAACTCTTGGGTGTCTGAGCCCAATACTTCCTGCCAATTTTCCTTATAACTGTCTCAGGCTGGCGGTGTGGGTTGTGCCTGTAGTCCCAGCTACTTGGGAGATGAAGGCAGAAGCATCGCTTGAGACTAGGAGCTCGAGACCAGCCTGGGCAACATGGCGAGACTCCGTGTCTACCAAATGGCCGGGCACGGTGGCTCATGCCTGTAATCCCAGCACTTCGGGAGGCCAAGGCAGGTGGATCACCTGAGGTCAGGAGTTCAAGAACAGCCTGGCCAACATGGTGAAACCCTATCTCTACTAAAAATGCAAAAGGGTAGCTAGGTGTGGTGGCAGGCACCTGTAATCCCACCTACCCAGGAGGCTGAGGCATGAGAATCACTTGAACCTGGGAGGCAGAGGTTGCAGTGAGCTGAGATCACGCCACTGCACTCCAGCCTGGGCAACGGAGTGAAGCTCCATCTCTAAATAAAAGAAACAAGAAAACTTTCAAATAAACAAACCACAGCAGAATCTCTAGTGGGCATTTATGAGGGAAGGGTGACTACATTTCCTCTCATTGTCTCATTTCCCTACTAGGATTTGCTATATACTTTGGTTATGGGATCCGACACAGCTTGGAGAATGATCAACAGCCACCAGCATCAAGCTCCCAAACTCCTCATGAAAACATCCCTAGTCCCTGCCTGAATTAGTTTTACCACGGGAAACAGATGGTCCAGTCCACTGGAGGTGTCCTCTGGATGAAGGGCAAGTTTGAAGCTCTGTGGAGCATGAAGGTGGGAGGCACTTAGAGCCCCATGTGCATTGCCAGCGAGGCAACTGCTTTTTAAAAATTTTTTATTTTGTTTTTTGTTTTTAGAGATGGGGACTTGCTCTGTTGCCCAAGTGGGACTTGAACTCCTGGACTCAAGTGGTCCTCCTGCCTCAGTCTTCCAAGGAGCTGGGACTACAGTCACCCCATCATGCCCAGCTTGGCAAAATAACTTTTTTTTTTTTAATTTTAATTTTTTGGTACGGAGTCTCGCTCTGTCGCCCAGGCTGGAGTGCAATGGTGCGATCTCGGCTCACTGCAACCTCCGCCTCCCGGGTTCAAGCGATTCTCCTGTCTCAGCCTCCAGAGTAGCTGGGACTACAGACATATGCCACTGTACCTGGTTAATTTTTGCTTATTAGTAGAGATGGGGTTTCACCATGTTGGCCAGGCCAGTCTTGAATGCCTGACCTCAAGTGATCCGCCTGCCCTTGCCTCCCAAAGTGCTAGGATTCTAGGCGTGAGCCAGCACGCCTGGCCATCATGTTGACTTGAAACAGATTTTCTCTGGCATCTTTGACACTGTATCTAATCTTTACTGTAAAGTCACATTCTCAGTAACACTTAACCTGACACCCTGAGTAACATCGCAAATTCCACAGATGGCCTCAGTCTTTCTTGTCCTCCGTTCCTCGTCTGTTTCCCGGCATTGCTTGAAGCGCTAGGACCTTCAGCCTGTTTACTCGGTGTGCGCCCTGTCATTAAAGGCCCTGCCTGCAGGGCAACTGGCCTGATTTTACCTGAGACTTTTGTCAAAATACTTACTCTCTCATTTTGTTTCCTTATTTAAAGTTTCAGTTATCAGGGGTTCCCTCTGTCAGCTTTGGAGCCCCCCCCCTCCCTTTATCTCTGTACAGGGGAGCTTCTTTCTTTCTTCCCCCCTTCTTTTTTTGCCTATTAAACTCCCTGCTCCTTAAAAAAAAAAAAAAGTTTTGGTTGGCTAGTTCATTCGCTACATTATAGCTGAATGACTATGGAGTCCGAGTCCAGTCTGGCAAAGAGAGAAGGTAGAATGTTCCTTCGTGAGTTTTGCCACATACTTACACAGAAAGTCAGTGATCAATGTAATTTCTACTAAGGAGATCCTGAGGATATAATGGGAAGTTCCTTGGGTAAATGACAATGTCCATGTACCTGTGTCATGGGAAAAAGTTCAATTAATGATGCAAAAATGGAATAATAAGTGGAAATGTTGACTCAAAGGAATATGCATTAAGAGATTTTTGGCCTGGCAGGGTGGCTTACGCCTGTAATCCCAGTACTTTGGGAAGCTGAGGTCAGGAGTTTGAGACCAGCCTGGCCAACATGGTGATAATCTGTCTCTACTGAAAACACAAGAATTAATTGGGCATGGTGGCACACGTCTGTAATCCCAGCTACTCAGGAGGCTGAGTCAGGAGAATCACTTGAACCTGGGAGGCAGAGGTTGCAGTGAGCCAATACTGCACCACTGTACTCTAGCCTGGGGGACAGAGCGAGGCTCTGTCTCAAAAATAAAAGATTTTGAAAAATACTGCAACATTTTTGTCTAGAACTGATGTCCAAACAAATGTGATGAGAGCCAAGTATGTAATTTCTTTTTTTTTTTCTTTTTTTGAGACAGTCTTGCTCTCACCCAGGTTGGAATGCAGTGGCACCATCTTGGCTCACTGCAACCTCTACCTCTCAGGCTCAAGTCTCCTGCCTTAGCCTCCTGGATAGCTGGAATTACAGGCTTGCACTACCACGCCTGGGTAATTTTTGTAATTTTTAGCAGAGACATGGGTTTCACCATGATGGCCAGGCCGGTCTCAAACTCCTGACCTCAGGCGATATGCCTGCCTCAGCCTCCCAAAGTCTGGTGAGAAAGGAGACCCTTAATCACCCTTAAGCATCTAAGACCACCTCCCTCTTGACTTCTACACTACATTTCAATAGAAGTAAAAGCTGGCAGACCGGGCGCCACCTTAATCGCCCTCCTATAGATTGCAGACATGGTGGTGTGGGGGAATCTTTCCAGAAGGCATTGGTTTTACTTAAACAAGTTCAAACCCCCACCTAGGCCACATACCCCACACCTACTCCATGGACCAAGACCCTTTCACATGTAATTTCTAGAGTTGTAAGCCTTTATAAGGGCAGGGATTTTCATTGTTCGGGCTCAGCTATTTGGGACATCCAGACCCTCCTAAGTTCCCAGCCGAATAAATCCCTTCCTTCCCAGTTCGGTGTTCGAGAGGTTTGTTTTTCGGCCTTTGCTGCTTTACTGGGATTACAGGCATGAGCCACTGCACCCAGCCAAGTACGTAATTTCAATATTTCTCGTAGCCACATTAAAGAAGCAAAAATAACATGAAATTCTAACCCAAAATGCCCAAATGCTAATACCCAAAATATTAACATTAATCAGTATAAAACATTAATGTATAATCAATATAAAAAAATAAAGTATTAATATAAAAACTTACAAATTTGAAATAAAAGTATGAAAATATTTCATTATTAAAAGGTGTGATTGTGGGTTGCAGTTCACGATGGCTGATAGAAGCAGCTGGTGTGTGCTGCTCTCATGGAGAGGAAACAAGGTAACTGCCGGCTCTTCAAGGGCGTTGACCAGGACATCATGCTGGGATTCACCAGGGCTGTGGTGGGACCTGGAGAACCGGAACAGCAAAGCTGGGGAGCTGCCCTCCTGGGATTGGAGCAGAGCTGGGGGAAGCTCCCTGATGCAGAGAAAGGGTAAGAGTGAGAGCCCATTGGAGGGGTGGGTCCCACACTTTTTTTTGTTTTATTTTATTTTTTGAGACGGAGTCTCTTATTGCCCGGGCTAGAGTGTAGTGGTGTGACCTGAGCTCACTGCAACCTCCACCTCCCAGGTTCAAGCGACTCTCCTGCCTCAGCCTCCCAAGTAGCTGGGATTGCAGGTGCCTGCCATCATGCCTGGCTAATTTTTTTGTATTTTTTGTAGAGACAGGGTTTCGCCATGTTGGCCAGGCTGGTCTTGAACTCCTGACCTCAGGTGATCCACCCGACTTGGCCTCCCAAAGTGCTGGGATTACAGGTGTGAGCCACTGCACCCAGCCAGGGACCCACACTTCCGACACAATCCAGGGCAGGGAAGAGCCCCCCGACCCCCTGAGCTTCCAGAGCGACATGCAGGCAGCCTGGAGTCTGCGCCAGAGCACCCCTTAAGCCCATGTGGAGCCACACAGGCCTTGGATCCCTGGGCATCCCATGAGTACCCCGGTATCAGCTGCCACAGCACCAGCAAGGAAGGCCACGCTCTTTGTCCCACCCCTAGTGAAGCCACCTTTGCAAAAGACCTGTTGGTGAGAAAATTAGAACAGTAAGCTAAGATAACCCACCCTCCAACCTGCCTTTCCCCTAATTAATCCTGAGTTGTTGAATTTAAAGTACGAAAATATTTTACTATTAAAAAAATGTGGCCAGGCACGGCAGCTCATGTCTGTAATCTCAATACTTTGGGAGGCTGAGGCGGGCGGATCACCAGAGGTTGGGAGTTTGAAACCAGCCTGACTAACATGGAGAAACCCCATCTCCACTAAAAATACAAAATTAGCCAGGTGTAGTGGTACACACCAGTAATACCAGCTACTCAGGAGGCTGAGGCAGGAGAATCACTTGAACCCGGGAGGCGGAGGTTGCAGTGAACCAAGATTGTGCCACTGTACTCCAGCCTGGGCAACGAAGAGCAAAACTCCATCTCAAAAAAAGAGAAAAAGCATGATTGTGCGTTGCAGTTCATGATGGCTGATAGAAGCAGCTAGTGTGTGCTGCTCTCATGGAAACAGGGTAACTGCCGGCTCTTCAAGGGCATGGACCAGGACACCATGCTGGGATTCACCAGGGCTGTGGCTCCCACCGCCACAGTGCTCTACCTGCCCCCGCTGGAGAGCCAAGCTCATTTTGGAAGACATTTAGGCTACGGTTTAAATGATAATAGGCCTTACTGCAAACTCAACTGCTTTTGTAAAGCTAACAGGAGCCAGTCAGGCTGAGGCGGGGGAGGGAACCTGAATCCTGCTAAGGCGCTGATATTCCAGATGTTGTAAGATAAACAGCCTCCCCATTTGGCCTTTTGAGATCTCTTTCCAGGTATTTGCATGTCTGACACCCCTGGCTGGACCTGGACCAACAACCAGGCTCCTGTGTCCCCACTGAGAAGCAATTCGGCTCCCAGGAGGCCTACGATTTCATCTCTGCCCCAACCAATCAGCAGCAAGCATCTGTAACCTGGGGACCCCCACCCCCTCCCCTAAGTTGCCTTTGATTTTACTTCCTCGAAACTGCCTTTAAAAACCTGTGAGCCTTGGATGGTCCGAGTATGACCTCCATCTCCCACGTGGCATGGCCAGCCTCGTGTCTATCAAACTCTTTCTCTCCTGCCATGCCCTGGTCTGCCTTTATGCAGAGGGTGAGAAAAACCTCTGGCAAAGCAATACTAGAATCATGCTGAGGAGGGGATGGATGGCTGCAGGCCCTACCTGCGATCCTCCTGGCCAGGCCAGGCTGACCAGCTTGGGCCCCCAACATAGCTGTCCCGCCCAGGCCTGAGCACCCTAGTCGGTGGCCTCTCCGCATTCCTCTGGCAGGGAACTCCCAGAGGTAAGCAACAGGCCTTCCATGATGGCTGCCACTGGGGTCCTTCCCCTGCTGCCCTCAGGTTGGGGTGAAACAAAGAGCCTGAACTCACCTGTGGCTCCAGACTGTCCACCACAGCCTCCCTGCCCAAAGGGGCTTGCCACCTGCCGGCTTCCAGTGCCCCCCACCCTCCGCCCCACACGTCCCAGGCATTTCAGCCGAGACCCAGAGAATGTCCTGCCAACCCTATCCAACAGGCCTGGGATCTTCCCCCCGGGCTCCCACCGCCGGAGTGCCTGCTCCGGATGGAGAGCCGGTAAGTGAGCAGGGGACCAGCCCGCCCCTCCCCATCACAGTCAGCACCTGAGGCCAGGCACAGTGGCTCACGCCTGTAATCCCAACACTTTGGGAGGCTGAGGCAGGCGGATCACGAGGTCAGGAGTTCGAGACCAGCCTGACCAACACAGTGAAACCCTGTCTCTACTAAAAATACAAAAATTAGCTGGGCGTGGTGTTGGGTGCCTGTAATACCAGCTACCCGGGAGGCTGAGGCAGGAGAATCACTTGAACCCGGGAGGCGGAGGTTGCAATGAGCTGGGATAGCACCACTGCACTCCAGTCTGAGTCACAGAGCAAGACTCCATCTCAAAAAAAAAAAAACATGCCGGCGCGGTGGCTCACACCTGTAATCCCAGCACTTTGGGAGGCCAACGCGGGTGGATCACAAGGTCAAGAGATGGAGACCATCCTGGTCAACGTGGTGAAACTCCATCTCTATTAAAAATACAAACATTAGCTGGATGTGGTGGTACGCACCTGTAATACCAACTGCTAGAGAGGCTGAGGCAGGAGAATCCCTGGAACCTAGAGGGTGGAGGGTGTACTGAGCAGAGATCAAGCCACTGCACTCCAGCCTGGCGACAGAGCAAGACTCCATCTTAAAAAAAAACAAACAAACCTGGCCAGGTGCGGTGGCTCACGCCTGTAATCCCAGCACTTTGGGAGGCTGAGGTGGGTGGATTACCTGGGGTCAGGAGTTCAAGACCAGCCTGGCCATCATGGTGAAACCCCATCTTAATTAAAAAAAACAAAAAACAAAAAACAAACCACAGTCAGAACCTGAAGCTGCAATAGCCCCCACCTTTGTTCCAGCCCCATCAGGACTCATACACGTGTTCCAGTGGGCCATCTAGGGCTCAGGGATTGGGGGACAGCCTACCCCATTCCAACACTACTGGTACCTGACCTCTTCCACCAGACCCTGAGGTGGGGCCCACCCGGCCAGCCACCACCACAACACACACCTGCACAGGCCCAGAAGTGGAGCCCCTTCTACATCAAGCAGCAGTGCCACCACATACTCCCTGGACCAGGCTGAGTGACCCTGTGCAGCCCCCCAAATCACTCCACGGAGAGCCATGAAACAGGTGTTTCCCAGGACTCTCCACCACTTTGTGGTCCTGGGAAAGAGTAGAGTGTGCTGGCCAGGAGCGGTGGCTCATGCCTGTAATCCCAGCACTTTGAGAAGCTAAGGTGGGTGAATCACACTTGAGGTCAGGAGTTCGAGACCAGCTTGGCCAACATGTTGAAAACCCATCTCTACAAAAATACAAAAATCAGCCAGGTGTAGTGGGGGGCATCTGTAATCCCAGCTACTTGGGAAGCTGAGACAGGAGAATCGCCAGGAGGGGGAGGTTGCAGTGAGCCAAGATCATGCCATTGCACTCCCGCTTGGGTGACAGAGCCAGACTCCAACTCAAAAAAAATAAATAAATAAAAGGCCATATTAGGATATTCCATTACCCTGATGTGATTATTATGCATTGGGTGCCTGTTTCAAAATATTGCATGTGGCCAGGCATGGTGGTTCATGCCTGTAATCTCAGCACTTTGGGAGGCCGAGGCGGGTGTAGCACCTGAGGTCAGGAGTTCCAGACTAGCCTGACCAACATGGTGAAACCCTGTCTCTACTAAATGCAAAAAATTAGCTGGGTGTGGTGGTACATGCGTAATCCCAGCTACTTGGGAGGCCGAGGCAGGATAATTGCTTGAACCCAGGGAGTTGGAGGTTGCAGTGAGTGGAGATTACGCCATCACACTCCAGCCCGGGCAACAGGAGCAAAACTCTCTCAAAAAAAAAAAAAAAAAAAAAAATATATATATATATATATATAGCATGTAACCCATAAATACATACACGTACTATGTACCCCTAATTTTAATAATTAAAATAATTTTTTGGTAATAATTAAAATAATTTTAAAATGGCCATATTACCTCAAAGCAATCTAGAATCATCAAACTACCAATATTATTTTTCACAGAATTATAAAAAACTATTGTAGGCCAGGTGCAGTGGCTCAAGCTTGTAATCAGAACACTTTGAGAGGCCGAAGCGGGCGGATGACTTGAGGCCAGGAGTTTGAGACCAGCCTGGCCAACGTGGCGAAACCCCATCTCCACTAAAAGTACAAAATTAGCCAGGTGTGGCAGGACATGCTTGTAATTCCAGCTATTCAGGACCCTGAGGAAGGAGACTTGCCTGAATCCGGGAGGCGGAGGTTGCAGTGAGCTGAGATTGTGCCATTGCACTCCAGACTGGGTGAAAGAGTAACTCTGTCTCAAAAAAAAAAAAAAAAACTGTTGTAAAGTTCATATAGAGCCTCAAATGAGCCCAACAGCCAAAGCAATCTTTTTTTTTTTTTTTGAGACAAAGTCTTTTTTTTTTCTTTTTGAAGATGGCGTTTCACCATGATGGCCAGGCTGGTCTTGAACTCCTGACCTCAGGTGATCCACCCACCTCGGCCTCCCAAAGAGTGCTAGGATTACAGGCGTAAGCCACCGCGCCTGGCCTGAGACAAGGTCTTGCTCTGTCGCCAGTTTTGGAGTGCAGTGGTACAATCTCAGCTCACTGCAATCTCTGTCTCCTGGGTTCAAGAGATTCCCCTGCCTCAGCCTCCTGAGTAGCTGGGACTACAGGTGCCCTCCACCACAACCGGCTTTTTGTTATTTAGTAGAGATGGGGTTTCAACCATAGCCAGGATGGTCTCAATCTCCTGACCTCAAGATCCACCCACCTCAGCCTCTCAAAGTGCTGATTACAGGCGTAAGCCACTGGGCCTGGCAGCCAAAGCAATCTTAAGTAAAAAGAACAAAGCTGGAGGCATGACATTCCAGACTGTATAAGGCTACAGTAACTGGGAGCTTCCTGATAGCTGAAGATTTGGAGGCTCCTGGAGGGAGGTGTGCCAAGGGAGGGCGTGGAAGCTCCTCACCCCTTCTCCCACACCTCGTCCTATGCATCTCATTTGTGTCCATTGTAATGTCGTTTTTAATAAGCCAGTAAATGTAAAACAACAACAACAAAAGTATATAGTAACCAAAACAGCATGTTATTGGTACAAAAAGAGACACATAGGCCAGGTGCAGTGGCTCACGTCTGTAGTCTTAGCACTTTGGGAGGCTGAGGCGGGCAGATCATTTGAGGTCAGGAGTTCGAGACCAGCCTGGCCAACACTGTGAAACCCCATCTCTACTAAAGGTACAAAAATTAGCCTAGCGTGGTGGTGGGTGCCTGTAATTCCAGCTACTCAGCAGGAGGCAGGAGAATCATTTGAACCAGGAGGCAGAGTTACAGTAAGCTGAGATTGCGCCACTGCACTCCAGCCTGGGTGACAGAGCGAAATTCTGTCTCAAAAAAAAAAAAAAAAAAAAAAGAGGCACAAGGAGTAATGGAACAGAATAGAGAACCCAGAAATAAAGCCACATACCTATAAGCTTCTGATGATCGACAACGTTGATAAAAATGAGCAATGGGGAAAGGACCTCAAATTCAGTAAATGGTGCTGGAAAAACTGGCTAGCCACATGCAGAAGACTGGCACAGGGCAGGGTGTAGTGTGGCTCATGTCTGTAATCCCAGCACTCTGGGAGGGCAAGATGAGATAGCTTTGAGTCCAAGAGTTCAAAACCAACTTAGGCAACAACATGGCCAGACCCCGTCTCTGCAAAAATTAAAGAAAAACTAACTGAGAGTGGTGGTATGTGTCTGCAGTCCCAGGTACTCATGAGGCTGAGGTGGGAGGATCGCTTGAGTCTGGGGGCAGAGGCTGCAATGAGCCAGGATCACGCCACTGCACTCCAGCCTGGATGACAGAGTGAGACTGTCAGCACTCATAGTGCATGTGAGTACACATGTCTTTTTGGTAGAATCATTAATGAAATTTTTTTTTTTTTTTGAGACAGTATCTTGCTCTGTCACCAAGGTTGGAGTGCAGTGGCACAATCTTGGCTCACTGCAGCCTCTGTCTCCTACATTCAAGTGATTCTCCTGCCTCAGTCTCCTGAGTAGCTGGGATTACAGGTGCCTGCCACCACAACTGGCTTTTGTTTTTTCTGAGACAGAGTTTTGCTCTTGTTACCTAGGCTGGAGTGCAATGGTGCAATCTTGGCTCACTGCAACCTCTGCTTCCCAGGTTCAAGCGATTCACCTGCCTCAGCCTCCCAAGTAGCTGGGATTACAGGCACCTGCCACCACACCCAGTTAATTTTTTTTTTTTTTTTTTTTTTTTTTGGTATTTTTAGTTGAGATGGGGTTTCACCAAGTTGCCAGGCTGGTCTTGAACTCCTGACCTCAGGTGATCCACCCACCGAGGCCTCCAAAGTGCTGGGATCACAGGCATGAGTCACCGCACCTGGCCTGGGATTTTCTTAAAAAAATAAAAATAAAAAAAAAAGAATAAAACTGGACTCTTACCTTAAAAATTAAATCAACACGAATTAAAGATTTAAATATGAGCTGGGCACAGTGGCTCACGCCTGTAATCCCAAGCACTTTGGGAGGCCGAGGCAGGTGAATCACCTGAGGTTAGGAGTTCGAAATCAGCCTGGCTAACATGGTGAAACCCCATTTCTACTAAAAATACAAAAAATTAGCTGGGCATGGTGGCGCACTTCTGTAGTCCCAATTACTCAAGAGGCTGAGGCAGGAGAATCGCTTGAACCTGGGAGGCAGAGGTTGCAGTGAGCCAAAATCACACCATTGCACTCCAGCTTGGGCAACAAGAGTGAAACTCTATCTCAAAAAAACAAAAAAAAAAAAAAAAGATTTGAAGATGAGACATCAAACCATAAAAATCCTGGAGGGGGCTGGGCCTGGTGGCTCACGTCTGTAATCCCAGCACTTTTGGAGGCTGAGGCAGGCAGGTCACCTGAGGTCAGGAGGCCAGTGTGGGAGAATGCTTGAGCCCAAGAATCCAAGACCAGCCTGGGCAACACAGCAAGACCCCATCTTTTTTTTTTTCCTTTTTATCTTGGCTGACTGCAATCTCCACCTCTCAGGTTCAAAATATTCTCCTGCCTCAGCCTCCCGAGTAGCTGGGATTACAGGCGCCCAGCACCACAACGGACTAATTTTTGTATTTTTAGCAGAGATGGGGTTTTGCCATGTTGGTCAGGCTGGTCTCAAACTCCTGACCCCAGGTGATCCACCTGCCTAGGCCTCCCAAAGTGCTGAGATTACAGGCGTGAGCCACCGCACCCGGCCCGGAGTCTTGCTATGTTGCCCTGTCTCAAACTCCTGTCCTCTAGTGATTCTACTGCCTTGCCTTCTAAAGCGCTGGGAGTACAGTTGTGTACCACTGTTCCAGGACCTCTTTTTGTACCTTCCAGGGGATGAGTGGTTTTCACATTTTTCTTTCTTTTTTTGTCTTGAGACAGGGTCTTGCTCTAACACCCAGGCTGGAATGCAGTTCCACGGTCATGGCTCACTGCAGCCTTGACCTCTGAGGCTCAAGGGATGCTCCTACCTCAGCCTCTTGAGTAGCTGGGAATATAGGCAAGTGCCACCACGCCCTTCTGAGTTTTTTATTTTTTGTAGAGACGAGGTCTCTTGGTGGTGCCCAGGACAGTCTCCTGAGCTCAAGAGATTCTCCTGCCTTGGCCTCCCAAAATGCTGGGATTACAAGTGTGAGTCACCAAGCCCTGCCAGTTTTCACATTTTTTAAAGCTTGTAAAAATTAAGAGGAGTACGTGACACAGAACAGATATGCCCTGCAAAATACGTGTCTAGTAAAATACTAACTGGCCTTTAACAGAGAGTTTGCTGAACCGTGGTGTGAAAACTTGTGAAATAAATGACTCCAGGTTTAGTGGAAACTCAGGTGAGGATGCCCATACATTTGTCCAAAGACAGAGCAAGTGAAATGTGCTCAGTTATTCTGTTGGTCTTGCTGTGTGCATGCGTTCAGATGGGGTTTGTTTTGGTGATGAGTTTCACTCAGCCACAGGTGCCTAAAAGACATCAGAACCTTCCCCCGTTGCTCTTCGGCTTCTATAACTTTGTGTAATTACTGCCTCTCTAGACAATGATGCCTGCTCTGCAGTAAATAATTTCTCATGAATTCTTTTTTGAGATGGAGTCTCACTGTTGTTGCCCTTGACTGGAGTGCGGTGGCATGACTGCAGCTCACTGCAACCTTTACCTCCCAGGTTCCAGCAATTCTCCTGCCTCAGCCTCCCGAGTAGCTGAGATTACAGGTGCCTGCCACCATGCCCAGCCGAGGTTGCAGCGAGCTGAGATTGTGCCATTGCACCACTCTCCTCTGTGCCTAAGGTTCTCCCGCGGGCTATAGCATCTGCCCTGGATCTCCACGGCTGCTCTCATGAGCACTCCAGTCCTCTCCCAGCCCTAAGCCCTCTCTCCTGAACTCTATCCCTTCTCTCCCAGAATTCACCCTTGAATTCTAGCTATCCTTTCCCATAAGCCAGGACTTCCCGTGCCCATGAGCCACTCATCTGCCCCCTCAAACTCACTCCCGTGTGGTCTAGAGTCCTCTGCCAACTATATTCTCCTATTCCTACTGTGGGCTCTGGTCCTTTCCCTGAGATAATCCTATCCTCAGGCCAGAACCATCTTAAGACAGTTCCCAGGTCTCTCCCCTGAGTCTGTGTCCTCAACTCCCCCAGAACTCTGTCAGAGGCGCTGGAACCAAAGCAACTCCATTTTGAGTGCAGGCTAGGAAAATGAGGCTGAGACGTGCTGGGCTGCATTCTGAGAAATTCAGGCATTCCTAGCCTCTCATGTTTACGGTTTCAGGAACAAGTTAATAATGGTTACTAAGCAGACCCAGACTCGGGAGTGCCCACATATCCTGATACCTGGATAGCAAAGGCATTCCTAATTTTGCTTTAAAGATAATATCAATTCTTGCAAAAAACAGTAATTAAGAAAGTAACCCTTTATCATAAACCCTGTGGCAGAGCACATCTCCCCATACATATGCGGGTGGAGGCATTCCTCCTTGTATTTTCGGGAGCATCCTACTCTGTCTAGGGAGCAGCTGCCCTTTCACCACTTTTTCTGTTTTTGAAATAGAGTCTCCCTCTGTCGCTCAGGGTGGAGTGCAGCAGCACCATCTCTGCTCACTGCAACCTCTGTCTCCCGGGTTCAAGTGATTCTCCTGCCTCAACCTCCCTAGCTGGGATTACAAGCATGTGCCACCATGCCTAGCTAATTTTGTTTTTATAGTAGAGATGGGGTTTCACCATGTTGGCCAGGCTGGTCTTGAACTGACCTGAGGTGACCCGCCTGCCTCGGCCTCCCAAAGTGCTGGGATTACCAGTATGAGCCGCCGCACCCGGACCCATCACTTTACTTTTTTTTTAAATGTATTTTTAAATTTTTTCCTTTAGTGATTTGTGAGACATTTCACTTTCTTAATAAACTTGCTTCTGCTTTGCACAGAGGACTCATCCTAAAATCTTTCCTGTGTGAGATCCAAGAACCCCCTCTTGGGGTCTGGATTGGCACCCCTTTCCTGTAACAACTCTCCTCCGGGTGCTGACCCCTTCCCCCAGGACCAGCCCACTTGCCTCCCTCCTGCCCTGTCCCTGCTGTGGGGCACCGCCAGGATTTGGTAGAGGTCCAGTCTGCTGGCACTGTTCCTTCTTGAAAAGGTTGTGTCTGACTATCCAACAAACAGACCTGTGCATCTTTGATTTTATTTATTAATATTTTTGATTGACAAATAATTGGATTACACTGATTGAGTAGAACGTCATGTTCCGATGCATGTACACAAGGTGGAATGATTAAATCAAGCTGATTAACATGTCCATCACCTTGCTTCCTTCTCCTTTTTCTCTGTGGTTAGACATCTGAAATTTACTTTGTTACTGTGACTTTAATCGAATCATTCTGGTCTCTGCCTAGAGGGTCAGCACGTTGTGGCTGTACTCCACATTTCCTTGAGGAGCAATGACATTGAATACATTTTCATTTGTTGACTGGCCATTTGCTGATCTTCTCTTGTGATGTGCTTAAGTTTTCTCCCCTTTAAATTGATTTGTTTTTTAAACTTGAGGGATTCTTTGTATTTTCCATGTGAGTTCCTTTGTCAGGTGTAGTAGAGCAAACACCTTCTTCCAGTCCTGTTTCTTGTCTTTTCTCTATCTTGACCACAGTATTTGATGAACAGAATTTTGTATTTTTGCTGATGAAGTCTAACAACTTTTTAGGTCTGCTGTGTTTTGCCTACTAAGAAATCACTGCGTAATTCACGGTTGTGACAATAATCTCTTAACGGTTTCTTCTAGAAGATCAACAGTCTTTTCCAGACTCACTGCACCCATGGAGAGTTTTCTTGTAAAAATTCACTAATGGCAATACTAATGGTAGTAATGGTCATAAAAACAACAATAGTTATTTATTGAACTTACACAATATTCCAGTTACACTTTCAAAGACTTTACATGTACCAAACATTTAATTTCCAGTTTCCACAACAGCAGTCTCGGGTAGATGTGATTATCCTTATGTACAAATAATACACATGGTGTCCACGTGGCGGACAATGCACAGGGGTAGTGAGCCTTTAGCCCATGTCTCACAGGGAAGAGGGCGGGGAATGGTTGGGGACAACTGGTAGAGCGGGTGCCATGACTAAAGGCTTTCTCACGTGTTACATTAGCAGGGTTATTCCACAGATGCCACGGAATAAGACAGAATGGTATTGGTAGTCTTTATGTATTCATTAAACTAACCTACACAATAGAAACGTTTACACCAAAAACGCAATCATTAAGAATTAAGAAAAAGTGATTTTTCCACTCTTCGAATTTGCCTCTAGAATGACTTCTGATATTCTGTAAGCAGACGAGTGATTAGTGGGCTGGGCATGGTGGCTCATGCCTGTAATCCCAGCACTTTGGGAGGCCGAGGCGGGTGGATCACCTGAGGTCAGGAGTTTGAGACCAGCCTGAGCAACATGGTGAAACCTGTCTCTACTAAAAATAAAAAATTTGCCAGGCGTGGTGGTGCCTGTAATCCCAGCTACTGGGGAGGCTGAATCAGGAGAACTGCTTGAACCTGGGAGGCAGAGGTTGCAGTGAGCCAAGATCGCACCACTGCACTCCAGTCTGGGCAAGAATGAGACTCTGCGTCAAAAAAAAAAAAGATCAGTGAAGGCTTTCCTACCTTCAACAGTATCATGAATTTTTTTCATGTTGAGGAAGGCATGAATGCAGTTAGAGGCCTTCATACATTCTTTGTACAGAAGCCCCTCTCACCTGAGGGGCATACGTCCAAGACACCCAGTGGATACCTGAAACCATAGATAGTACTGTGTTTTTTTCCTGTACATATATACAATACTATATACTACATTTTTTCCTGTACAAACATATCTAAAGTTTAATTTATAAATTAGGCACAGTAAGAGATTACCAACAATAACTAATAAAATAGAACAATTGTAACAATATGCTGTCATAAAATTATGTGAACGTATCTCTCTCTCCCAAAATATCTTATTGTCATGTAGCTCTTAGCAACCTCAGTATATATTTTTTTCCCCTTTCCTTATTAGGTTGAGAACTTTCACCTTTTCACTTAAAAGGAAGCACTTGGTGGCTTCTCTTTGGCATATCCGAATTACCAGAATCACTACTCCTGCTCTTTGGGGCCACTGCTAAGTGAAGTAAGGATTACTTGAGCACAAGCACTGTGATGCCATGACAGTCCATCTGATCACCAAGGCGGCTACCAAGTGACTAGCAGGGTGGCAGCATATACAGCGCGGATGTGCTGGACCAAGGGGCGAGTCACATCCCTGGCTGGTTGCAGCAGGACAGCAAGAGATGTCATCATGCTACTCAGAAGGGCACACCATTTGAGCCTTACAATTTATTTCTGGACTTTTCCATTTAATATTTTTGAACCACACAGTTGACTGTGGGTAACAAAACGTGGAGAGCAAAACAACGGATAACACTGGGCAGCTGTGTTCAAAGGGCGCTTCAACGGTTGTGGATCCTCTGATGTTCTCGGAGGAGGTTTAGCTGGTGACACGCCTTCCCACATTCCTTACATCCGTAGGATTTCGGCCCACTGTGTGTTTTCTGGTGCTGTGTAAGCTGATGGCCATGACTAAAGCTCTTCCCCGCACTCTGTACACCCGTAGGGCTTCACCCCCGGTATGAATTCGCTCGTGTTTCACAAGGCTGGAGCCGTAAATGAAAGCCTTCCCCACACTCCTTACATTTATACGGGGTTTCGCCCGTGTGGATTCTCTCGTGCTGAGTGAGATGATAGCCACAGTTGAAGGCCTTCCCACATTCTGTGCACTTGTACGGCTTCTCGCCTGTGTGTATCCTCTCGTGCTTCACAAGGCTGGAGCCCCAGCGAAAGGCCTTCCCGCATTCCTTACACTCGTGGGGCTTCTCACCGGTATGGATCTTCTGATGCTGAGTAAGGTAATTTACTCGAGTGAAGGCCTTCCCACACTCTTGACATTCATAGGGTTTCTCACCTGTGTGAATTCTTTTATGCTGAATGAGGCTGGAGCCACAAATAAAGGCCTTCCCACAGTCTTTACACTCATAAGGCTTCTCCCCACTGTGAATTCTCTTGTGCTGAATGAGTTTGTATACGCGGCTAAAAGTCTTCCCGCAGTCTTTGCATTCGTAGCTCTTTCTCCCCCAGTGTGGAACCTCTGGTGCTGGGTGAGCTCGTCGCCACGCCGGAAGGCCTTGCCACAGTCTTTGCATTCGTAGGGCTTCTCCCCAGTATGAATTCTCTTATGAATAACGAGGCTTGAGCCCCATCGAAAAGCCTTCCCACAGTCTTTACATTTGTATGGCTTCTCCCCAGTATGGATTTTCTGATGTTGAGTAAGCTGATTGCCCCATCGGAAGGCCTTCTTACATTCTTTACATTCGTAAGGTTTCTCACCAGTATGGATTTTCTGATGTTGACTAAGTTGATAGCCACGACTAAAGGCCTTCCCGCAATCCTTACATTCAAAGGAATTCTCCTTATGATGTCTCTGATGGGATCTCGGAGGGGGTGCCTTCTCTAGTAGTGGGCCTTTTTACACAATTGATGATCATTCGATTGACATACCTGCCTCTTGAGCGCTGTGGTCTTTCAGGCGTACCTTCACATATCCAGTTATGGCCAAGGGATTTACTTCTTCTGTCTGAATTCCTTTTGGAAACGCGTATTTCATGAAGGCTTTTTTCTGTAGGTAAATTCTTATTCTCATAGGCTGACTCCAAATCTGGAAAAAAAGAGTATTTTGTTTCCTTTAGAGGGACACAAGCACAAATAGACCTAATCATAAACCACAAACTCTTCTAATAGAAATAAAAATTATCCAGTAGAATACATGTGAATCACCCCAGGCTCTTATTCAATGTAGATTCTACTTCTGGCACCATGATACTTAATAAGAATTAATCATAGACATTTGTTCTAAAGTGAAACATGGAAAAGGTCCCGACAGTTAGTCCCATTATTTCCTATATCTGTTATTTCCTATTTTGATGATGAAAACACGTATTTGTAGATGATGTGATGATATTCTTGGAAAACAAAAGAAAACCACATATAGAAGTAGTGTAACAAAACAATGTGCAGTTGGATGGCTGTGTGTAAAGCATTCTGAAACTGATACACACAGATGTTGGCAATATTATTAAAAGTAACTGGGTAAAGGGCCGAGAGTGGTGGCGCATGCCTGTAATCCCAGCACTTTGGGAGGTCAAGGCGGGCAGATCACTTGAGGTCAGGAGTTTGAGACCGGCCTGGCCAACATGGCAAAACCTTGTGTCTACTAAAAGTACAAAAATTAGCCAGGCGTGGTGGTGTGTGCCTGTAATCCCAGCTACCCAGGAGTCTGAGGCAGGAAAATCGCTTGAACCCGGGAGGCGGAGTTTGTGGTGAGCCGAAATTGTGCCACTGCACTCCAGCCTGGGTGACAGAATGAGACTCTGTCTCAAAAAAAAAGGTAACTGGGTAAAAGGATACAACATTCAAAAGCAACAAAAAATATAATTTACAAGACTAAAAAAAAATGTAAAGAAAACGATAAGGAAAACTTTGGAACTTGAGCATCAATAAGGAGGCTAACAGCAAAGGTCCAAGAAACATCTAACATTTCAATCTATGAGTTCATAATGATCCTACAAAATGTTAAATGGCCGGCTTTGGAGCATGCTAGGAAACCAGTCCTTTATTATAAAAACACAATTGGCTGAGTGCAATGGCTCACACCAGTAATCCCAGCACTTTGGGAGACTGAGGTGGGTGGATTACTTGAGCTCAGGAGTTCAAAACCAGCCTGGGAAGCAGTGAAACCCTGTCTCTACAAAAAATAATTAGCCAGGCATGGTGGTGTGCACCTACAGTCTCAGCTACTCAGGAGGCTGAGGTGGGAGGATGGCTTGAGCCCAGGAAGTCAAGGTTGCAGGAAGCACAGACTGCACTACTGTACTACAGATTTGGTGGCAGAGTGAGACCCTGTCTCAAAAAAAAAAAAAAAAAAAAGAGAGAGAGAAAATACAATATAAAAACTGACAAAGAGAAAGAACGAAGTTTTTATCCTTCTTATCCAATATGAGCAGTGCCACTGCAGAAGCAATTAGCAGATGGAACTTTCTCTTTAAATTATGACAGCTAATAAATGAAGGAGCAGTGATCAGCGAGCAGCATTTGAACCCACAGTGTAATGAATTATAAGCACTGTCCATGACTGACTGCCAACAGCAAAGAGCTATAACCAGGTATCAGGTGCTTTATGGTGGAGGAACATTAACAGCACAGCACCCAGGAAGCAGTACTGCCAACACCTACGTATAAGAAAAAGCAAATAGGCACTTAAAGCGAGGCTAACCAACGTTGAGGAATGACAAAGAACACAGAGGATGGCCGGGTGCAGTGACTCGTGCCTGTAATTTCAGTACTTTGGGAGGCTGAGGTGGGTGGATCACGAGGTCAGGAGTTTGTGACCAGCCTGGCCAACATGGTGAAATCCTGTCTGTACTAAAAATACAAAAATTAGCTGGGCACGGTAGCACGTGCCTGTAATCCCAGCTACTCAGGAGGCTGAGGCAGGAGAATCACTTGAACCCGAAGGTTGAGGTTGCAGTGAGCCGAGATCACGCCATTACAGTGACAGAGTGAGACTCTGTCACAAAAAAAAAAAAAGAACAAAGGATCATGTCACCTCTACCCCTGCTACTAAAGCTGTGGCCCACAGACCAGCAGCACCAGCAACACATGAGATGGGGTTAAATAAGACAGGAAAAACAAGGTGACAGGGATATGGGGTGAAGATCTTTCTTTCCCAGAGGCTTTGGGCCTAAACCTTTGTAGAGAGCTTCTCCGACACCTCAGGGTACCCCTGCTCCCTGCCCAGCGGGGGACGCTCTTTGTAAGGATGGCTGACGGGCTCTCACTTTCCTTTGTATGGTGGTCTTGTCTTTTCCCTCACAACCATCAAGTCTCTTTTGCTTAATCTATAAGACGGTGCAGCTGGCTTAGAAATGATATGCTCTGCTTTAAAAAAGATGAAAAAATGCCAGAGGATGTAGAACTTAAGGAAGAATTTCAAGCTCAAAAATTAAAAAAAGGAATTATTTTTATTTTTTTGAGACAGTGTCTTGCTCTGTTGCCCAGGCTGGAGTGCAGAGGCACGATGTCAGCTCACTACAGTCTCTGCCTCCTGGGTTCCAGTGATTCTCCTGCCTCAGCCTCCCGAGTAGCTGGGATAACAGACACAAGCCACTGTGCCTGGCCTAATTTTTTCTATTTTCAGTAGAGACGGGGTTTTACCACACTGCCCAGGCTGGTCTTGAACTCCTGACTTCAGGTGATCTGCCCACCTCAGCCTCCCAAAATGCTGGGATTACAGGCGTGAGCCACTGTGCCTGGCCTCAAAATTTTTTTGATTGAGCATTAATCAAATTTATTAACAACCAGAAGTCAAAATGCTACTGAACTGGGTGTGGTGGCTCACGCCTGTAATCTAAGCTCCTCGGGAGGCCGAGGTGGGTGGATTGCTTGAGCCCAGGAGTTGGCAACATGGTGAGAACCCATATCTACCAAAAAAAAAAAAAAAAACCCCAAAATGAGCTGGGTGTTGTGGTGCGCGCCTGTGGTCCCTGCTACTCAGGGGGATGAGGTGGGAGGACTGCTTGAGCCCAGGAGGTTGAGGCTACACTGAGCCATGATCACACCAATGCACTCCAGCCTGTGTGACAGAGTGAAAAACAAAAACTTATTAAAAAAAAAAAAAAAGAAATGCTATTGATAAAGGCTTCATAAAGAGAAAGAAATAAAAAACAGGAAACCAGAGAGGTAGGGAAAATATCTTATTTTTTTTTAATGTATGAATGTGTCTTTTTTATTTTATTTTATATATATTTTTTTGGTTATCATAGACACCTGAGCTCCAATCACAATGAATGTATGCATGTATATATGTATGTATTTATTTTTCCGAGATGGAGTCTTGCTCTGTTGCCCAGGCTGGAATGCAATGCCACCATCTGAGCTCACTGCAACCTCTACCTCCCAGGTTCAAGCAATTCTCTTGCCTCAGCCTCCCAAGTAGCTGGAATTACAGGCGTGCACCACCACATCTGGCAAATTTTTGTATTTTCAGTAGAGACAAGGTTTCACCAGGCTGGCCAGGCTGGTCTTAAACTCCTGACCTCGTGATCTGCCCATCTTGGCTTCCCAAAGTATTGGGATTACAAGCATGAGCCTCTGTACCGGCTTTATTTTTTATTATTTTTGAGACAGAGTCTTGCTCTGTCACCTAGGTTGGAGCGCACTGGCATGATCTCAGCTCACTGCAACCTCCGCTTCCCGGATCCAAACAATTCTCCCGTACCAGCCTCTAAAGTAGCTGGGATCACAGGCATGCACCACCATGCCCGGCTAATTTTTAATTTTTTAATTTTATTTTTTTTTGTAGAGATGGGGCTTCTCCATATTGGTCAGGCTGGTCTCGAACTCCTGACCTCAGGTGATCTGCCCACCTCGGCCTCCCAAAGTGCTGGGATTATAGGAATGAGCCACCGCACCCGGCCCAGCTAATTTTTTAACATTTTTAGTAGAGATAGGGTTTACTATGTTGGCCAGCCTGGTCTCAAACCCCTGAACTCAAGTGATCCACCCACCTCGGCCTCCCAAAGGGCTGGGATTACAGGTATGAGCCACTGCACTCGGCCGAGAAAAGGTCCTATTTTAAATTTCTCTAGGCATTATGCCTGGAGGCAAGTGGAATATGATGGCTGGCAGCATGGAATCTGGGACCCAAAATTGTTAGATTCAATTCTAGCTCCTGCTCCGTCTGACCACTCCACTTTGTGCCTCAGTATCCTCATCTCCAAAATAGACAATGATTGTGCCTATCTCATCTGCTTGTGAGAATGAAATGGTATGTACTCACACACATAGCGCTTAGAACAGTGCATGGCACAGAGTAAGCAATACATATACATAGCTCACATGTGTTTATATATATATTGCTTATGCGCGTGTGTGTGTGTGTGTGTATAAATACATATATATGTATTTAGTGACGGGGTCTTGATCTGTTGCGCAGCCTGGAGTACAGTGGTGTGAACTGCAGTACATACTGAACTGCAGCCTTAAACTCCTGGACTGAAGTGATCCTCCTGCCTCAGTCTTCCGAGTAGCTGCGATTACAGGCAGTGTCACCATAGATGGCTTAGCTATTAATAACATTGTTATTTTGCTAGAAGAAAAATAAGTTTCCAGAGATGTTTACAAGATACTGTCATTCAATGTTTAACTCAAAGTTCAGGGACTGTAACTTTCAACCTAACTTCAGGTATGACATGTAAAAAATGAAATAGGGCCGGGCACAGTGGCTCACGCCTATAATCCCAGCACTTTGGGAGGCCGAGGTGGGTGGATGACAGGGTCAGTATAGTTCGAGACCAGCCTGGGCAACACAGTGAAACCACGTCTCTACTGAAAATACAAAAACATGGTGGGCACCTGTAATCCCAGTTACTCGGGAGGCTGAGACAGGAGAATCACTTGAACCTGGGAGGCGAAAGTTGCACAGAGCCAAGACTGCCTCACTGAACTCCAACCTGGGCAACACAGTGAGACTCTGCCTCAAAACAAAAAAAAAGAAATGAAATATGCTCACGCTGGTTTTACACAAATTCTGTTTGTCTAATCTACTCTATTTCAAGCACACAGGCTGGCTCCTGGAACAAGTCAGGGCACTGTGTCCACGTTTTCCCTAGAGGTAGGTCCCTAGAGTACCACAGACCACCAACAGTAACTTGGGTATAAACATAATATTACAGGACAAACTGGTTCCTTTGAAGATGGTCATGAAATAAATATCCCAGAATTTCAACTCACTCCATGGACATTAGGAAGAGAGCTGATTATGGGGGAGCCCGACAAAGGTGGGAAGATAACCGATGGATGTGAGAGGAAGGTGTGTGATGCTCGTGGCCACACCACTAAGACTCAACACACTCCTTGGGAACAGGAAGAAGAAATCAACTAGTTTCTTGAAAGATGGTCCTGACATTCACAGTGGAGAGCTGATATTCCAGGAAGCAGTCTAAGTTACGTGGGGTGTGCAACTCACCCCAGTGAGACCACGTTACTGTAGTTCTCCAGCATCACATCCCAGTACAGGTCCCTCTGAGCAGAGTTCAGACAGGCCCACTCCTCCTGAGAAAAGTCTATGGCTACGTCGGCGAATGTCACCAAACCCTGAAACAGAAACCCACATATGCGTGATGACGTGAAAGGAAACGGCTTCCAGCTAAAGGAGACAAGAGGCCACCCTCTGGGTAGGCTGAGCACCGTGAGTGGACTGAACACCTGTGGCACGGGCAGGGGGCGGTGAGGACATCAGCGTGACTGTGACGGAAGCAGAATACCTGCATGTCACTCAAGAGCCCTACTGCTGCAGATAAAATGACTTGTACTGTGCAGAATCCTCCGTTAGTCAAACCTGCCAGGAAGTGGATCAAACAATCAAGTTTTTCTTCCTGTTTACAAGCAGTGTCTGCTACGTGCCTGCCTTAAGTTCTTAACAAGTGTGGGTTCCTACAGCATCTTTTTTTTTTTTCAGGGGGGAAAAAAATCAAGATTTTTAAGTTTTAGTTTAGAAAATGGAGTTTGCATGTTTAAATGTTTTCATGCCTCAAGTTCATCATGCCAAACTACATTTTAAGCAGCCTTCCTTTTAAGCATTAAAAAATTCCCATACAGGTAAGTCAGACTATTTATTATAGTTATCCACTTAGATTGACCAAAATACCTAAGGCTTTCTCCAACTCTAGGGTATGTGATCATCTCCTACTTCCATACTAGAAGATCTTCATGTTTGTTACCATCTACCAACCCTGATTTTTTTCTTTTTTTGAGAAGAGTCTTGCTCTATTGCCTTGCCCAGACTTGGTTCACTGCAACGTCCATCTCCTGGGTTCAAGCAATTCTCCTGCCTCAGCCTCCCAAGTAGCTGGGATTATAGACACATGCCACCATATCCTGCTAATTTTGGTATTTTTAGTACAGATGAGGTTTTACCATGTTGGCCAGGCTGGTCTGGAACACCTGACCACAAGCAATCTGCCCACCTGGGCATCCCAAAGTGCTGGGATTACAGGTGTGAGCCACCATATCTGGCCCCCTGTTCCTGATTTAGAGGATAAGAATGTCATATTATTTGGAATCATCTTGCAGTCTGACAGGTCCATTCAATAATAAAATTTATCTTCTAGTTTCCCCCGGCAAGAACATGAGCTCTGTTCAAAGGTCCTAATCACAGCCCTACCTACTTCCAAAAGTCCCATGAAGCTTGGGATCTCAACACACACTAAGACTGACGCCAGCGAAGGAGCATCCCCCTCCTATCTATGCAGAAAACAAGATCAGTGGAGGATTTGTTTCTCATGTGGTCAAATGGTACCAACTTATCTAACTTATCAAGCCATGGACTTAAGTATTTTCCTCAAAGGACTTTGTTACTTCACTGCTCTGACATTACTCTTGCCGAAAAAGTGAGTAATAGGACATACTAAGGTGTTCACTCATTTCCCAAAAAGGCTTGGCATTATCATTCACTAGAATAGAAAGAATCAGGAAATAGGTAATTATAAAGAGTTTGACTAGATAAAAGGCTTCAGATAAATCACAAGCATATGCACAAAACCCAAATATCATAGTTCAAGAAGGAAAGAGAAATACACACTTACCTGGGCCATTGTTTTAGAAATGAAGAACTGATCAGTCTTCTTAGGGTTTCCTCTGCAGAAGACACAAATTCCGAGAGGCTAGAGCTAGGGGTGGAAAAAGAGAGATTAAAACCAGGGGTGACCAGGCGCGGTGGCTCACGCCTGTAATCCCAGCACTCTGGGAGGCCAAAGCGGGTGGATTACCTGAGGTCAGGAGTTCAAGACCAGTATGATCAACATGGAGAAACCCCGTCTCTACTAAAAATACAAAATTAGCTGGGTGCAGTGGCGCATGCCTGTAATCCCAGCTACTTGGGAGGTTGAGGCAGAATAATCACTTGAACTTGGGAGGCAGAGGTTGCGGTGAGCTGAGATTGCACCACTGCACTCCAGCCTGGGCAACAACAGTGAAACTCCATTTCAAAAAAAAAAAAAAAAACACAGGTGAACCCTGGGTCCCCAAAGTGATATAATATGACCTTTTGGCTCCTCTGTCTTGGCTTCCCAAAACAAACACATAACTGTGACATATCTTGGAAAAATTAAAGAGTATTATGGATCAAACCTAAATCAAGCTCTCAAAGAAACCTCAGGAAACCCAGCTGCACGAAGCAGAGGATGCTTTACTTGTTGTTTTTTGTCTCAAAGACAGGCCCAGACAATTTAACAGAAGGATTTCGTTTCTGGCCAGCCCCCTATCAGGGACTGACAGGTGGGATGTAATAAAGTATGCGGTCTTGCCCAAGAAGAAGTCTGGCCTTGCCCTCTGCTTCTGAAAGGTAATCTATATTACATCTACTAGGAATGTCTTTGTTTCTGATGGGGGCATCCATTTATCCCAACAAAGAGTCAGTATATTCAGAATTATCTGGTCATGAACGTGACATCAGTGGCTGTCCTCAGGATGATGTCCCCTTCCTGGCACCTTTCTGAGTGTGTGACCTGGAATTCTCCACAGGCCTTGACCACAGGCTGCCTTGCACTTCTTCTATTTAGTTTCCCTTGGTGGATTATAGATGCTGTACAGGCAGCAGCTGAGTCCACTGAATCAGACTCTCATTCCAAGTACTAACAGCCACAGCATCTGGCATATTGTAGGCACTGAACAAATGTCTAATTTTGACTCAAAATTCCACATTCTAGAATTTATGACAAGGAAATAGCTATAGTAGTCTACAAATGCATGCCTAAGAATGTTAAAAAAAAAAATAGGGCTGGGCGTGGTGGCTCACGCCTATAATTGCAGCACTTTGGGATTATAGGCACAAAGAGGGCAGATCATAAGGTCAAGAGTTCAAGACCAGCCTGGCCAATAGGGGAAACCCCATCTCTACTAAAAATACAAAAAAATTAGCCAGGTGTGGTGGTACGTGCCTGTAATCCCAGCTACTCCGGAGGCTGAGGCAGGAGAATTGTTTGAACCCAGGAGGCAGAGGTTGCAGTGAGCTGAGATTGAGCCCTTGCACTCCAGCCTGGGCAACACAGCAAGACTCCTTCTAGGGGTGGTAAAAAAAAAAAAAAAAGCAACAATGAAAAAAAATCCACCTTACAGAACCTACTCTAAAAGATGCCAACTTGCAAACATTAGCAAGGGGCTGAATCTTTTTTTTTTTTCTTTTTTCTTTTTTATATTTTTTAATAAGACTGGGTTTCACCATGTTGGTCAGGCTGGTCTTGAACTCCAGACCTCAGGTGATCCGCCTGCCTTGGCCTCCAAAGTGCTTGGATTACAGGCGTGAGCCACCGTGCCCGGCCATCTTTTTTTTTGTTTTTTGAGACAGTCTTGCTCTGTTGCCCAGGCTGGAGTGCAGTGGTGTGATCTCAGCTCACTGCAGCCTCTGCCTCCCAGGTTCAAGTGGTTCTCCTGCCTCAGCCTCCTGAGCAGCTGAGACTATAGGTGCACACCACCACACCCAGCTAATTTTTGTATTTTTAGTAGAGATGGAGTTTCACCGTGTTGGCCAAGATGGTCTCGATCTCCTGACCTCAAGATCTGCCTGCCTTGGCATCCCAAAGTGCTGGGATTGCAGGCATGAGCCACCGTGCCTGGCATGAATCTTGTGTTCTATGTGAAATGAAAGATACATATGAATATTTTTAACTATTGCCATCTTAATTCGTTTATCTTGCAAATGTTACTTATACAGTCCATATTTCTTACTTGTATCTGTAACCTTGCTAATGCTATCCGGAAAGCCCATATTTGTAAGACACCCAATGATTAATCAGCTTTTACCAGTGATTACTGTCATGGTCTGGGAAAGAAACATGAAAATTCTAGAATCTCTAGTTTTATGGTTTATTTTTTATTTTTATTTATTTATTTTATAGCTGCCCATCACTGATTTTTTTTTTGTTATGGTCTCACTCTTTCACCCAGACTGGACGACAGTAAGTAGCCTTAACTCACTGTAGCTTTCACCTCCTGGACTGTAAGGAATCCTCCTGCTTCAGCTTCCTAAGTAGCTGGGACCACAGGCACACACCACCATGCCCGGCTAATTTTTTAATTTTTTGGAGAGATGGGGTCTCACTATATTGCTCAGGCTGGTCTCAAACTCCTGGCCTCAAGCAATCCTTCCACCTTAGCATCTCCAATTTTAAAGCCTGTCTTTCTTGATAATTTGCTGCCATAGATTAGATTCAAAACTAGATTTAAAGAGTCTCTGGCGTACTTACATGATTAATTAGCAAGATTCCATGCTCCAGAAAGAAAATACATACATTCTTAAAGGCAAAAAGGAGGACTAGAAACAGTAATTACCTCTGGATTGTAATTATGGGTAATTTAGAGACTTTCTCTCTAAGAGCTCCTTTGGGACTAATTTTTTTCCCCCCAAGCAGGCCTCCCATTAATTCCATTATAAGAAATTTAACAAGATAAGTCTCAAATTAAAAAAAAAAAAAGCAAACACAAACATAACTATGGGGGAGAAGGCAGACTGTAGTCATTAAGGAAACTGCACGGATAGGCCTGCCTCTCAAGTGTGTGTATGTGTGTGGTGTGCGTACATATATTTTGAGACAGGGTCTCACTCTGTCACCGCTGGAGTGCAGTGGCACGAACACAGGTTACAGCAGCTTCTATCTCCTGGGTTCAAGTGATCCTCCCACCTCGGCCTCCCTAGTAGCTGGGACCACAGGTGCACATGCCTGGCTAACTTCTGTATTTTTGTAGAGATAGAATCTTGCCATTTTGCCCACCTCTCAAATATGTCTCTTTGGTAATTCCAGTACTTTCAAATGTGTTACCTTGCATGGCAAAGGAAAATTAAGGTTGCAGATGGCTTTAAAATTGCTAATCAGCTGACTCTTAAGATAGGGAAGATTATCTTTATTTTTTTACTTTTTATTTTATTTTTATAATAGAGACGAGGTTTCTCCATGTTGGTCAGGCTGGTCTCAAACTCCCGACCTCAGGTGATTCAGGTTGGTCTTGAACTCCGGACCTCAGGTGATCCACCCACCTCGGCCTCCCAAAGTGCTGGGATTACAGGTGTGAGCCACCGCGCCTAGCCGGGAAGATTATTTTAAAGTTATCCCAGAAGGCACAACGTAATGACCAGAGTCCTTAAAATTAGAAGAGATGGTGGCCAGGCACAGTGGCTCATGCCTGTAATCGCAGCACTGCGGTTGGGAGTTCGAGACCAGCCTGACCAACATGGAGAAATCCTGTCTCTACTAAAAATACAAAATTAGCCAGGTATGGTGGCACATGTCTGCAATCCCAGCTACTCGGGAGACTGAGTCAGGAGAATTGCTTGAACCTGGGAGGCGGAGGCTGCAGCGAGCCAAGATCGCGCCACTGCACTCTAGCCTGGGCAAAAAGAGCAAAACTCCAACTAAAAAAAAAGAGAAAAGAAAAGCCGGGCACGGTGGCTCATGCCTCTAATTCCAGCACTTTGGGAGGCTGAGGTGGGCAGATCATGAGGTCAGGAGTTCGAGACCAGCCTGGCCAATATGGTGAAATACCACCTCTACTAAAAATACAAAAATTAGCTGGGCGTGGTGGTGGGCACCTGTAGTCCCAGCTACTCGGGAGACTGAGGCAGAAGAACTGCCTGAACCCAGGAGGTGGAGGTTACAGTGAGCCAAGATCGCACCACTGCACTCCAGCCTGGGCCACAGAGCAAGACTCTTTCTGAAAAGGGGGTTAAAAAAAAGAAGAGGAAGGTCAGAGGAAGAGAAGTATGTGAAGACGCAAGTAGGGTCAGAGTGATGTGACGGAAAAAGGACCTGTCTTTGCAGGCTCTGGTGATGGAAGAAGGGGTCATGAATTAAGGAGTGTGGGCAAAATCTAGAAGCCAGCAAAAGCAAGGACACAGAATACCTCCTAGAGCCTCCAAGCACAAGCACCTCCTAGAGCCTTGCCAACACCCTGGTTTTAGCCCAGTGAGTCCCACTTCAGACTTTTGACCTCTATGATAGTAAGATAATACATCTGTGTTGTATTAAGCTAATAATCTACAGTAATTTGTTAAAGCAGTAAAAATAAACTGATGTAAGGCCTAATACTGAAAAAAATAGTGTCAGCTAGGCGTGGTGGCTCATGCCTGTAATCCTAGTACTTTGGGAGGCTGAGGTGGGTGGATCACCTGAGGTCAGGAGTTCAAGACCAACTTGGTCAACATGATGAAACCCCATCTCTACTAAAAATACAAAAGATTAGCTGGGCATGGTGCTGGGCACCTGTAATCCCAGCTACTCAGGGGGCCTCAGGCAGGAGAATCACTTGAAACTTGGAGGCAGAGGTTGTAGTGAGTTGAAATTGCACCACTGTACTCCAGCCTGGGCAACAAGAGCAAAACTCTGTCTCAAAAAAAGAAAACACAGTGTCTCTGAATGGGCATAATCTTCCTGTTCTGGAACCCCCTTTCACTGTGTCTTGGTAATACAATCAGATCCTGTGATATAATTGTGTGTATGTATATGTGTGTATATATGGCGGTGGGTATATATGTGTGTATCTATATGGTGTATGTATATGTGTGTATGGTGTGTGTGTATGGTGTATATGTGTGTATATATGTGTACATGTGTTATATATGTAGGTGTGTATATACATGTAGGTGTATATGTAGTGTGTGCATGTATGTGGTGTGTATGCGCATGTGTGTATATGTGTGAATATGCATGTGTATATGTGTGTATATATGTAGGTGTGTATATTGAGGTGTGTGTACACGTGCTTATAGTGTGTATATATGTCGGTGTGTATATGTGTGTACATATGGGGTATGTGTGTGTATACATGGGGTGTATGTGTATGGCATGTATATGTGTGTGTATATATGTAGGTATGTATATTATGAGGTGTGTGTATATATGCATATGGTGTGTATACATATGTGTGTATATATGTAGGCGTGTATATGTGTGTATATATGTAGGTGTGTGTATATGGGGTATGTGTGTATATATGGTGTGTACATATGTCTGTATATATGTAGGTGTGTATATATGGGGTGTGTGTATATATATGGGTGTGTGTATATATATGAGTATGTGTGTGTGTATGTGTGTGTGTATATGTATATATGGGGTTTGTGTTTGTGTGTGTATGTTCTCGTCCATGGTTCCTGGCTCATAATATCACACCCCTTGTTACAATCTTAATGTTAGGGCGCTTTTGGCCTCAGAAGCAGGCCTCAGGAATGGAATCTGTCTCTCTGATCTTCTCTTGCCCTCCTTTCACCTGCCCAAAACAGGACTGTAATCTGATTGTGGGTCATAAAACCCTCACTCCAGAGAGGATCCTGCCCCATACCTGTAGGAAGGAACGCTGTACTGAGAGGCCAAGAAGAATCTGAACAGATGGGCCTTGCTGAGTCTCCCCCACTCAGTCTATTAGCATTAGATCAACTCTATTTGTCCCATCACATTCTGACACAGTCATTCATGCTTCAGTCACATCTATCCAATGAAGTCTCCATAAAAGGCCTAACAAGACAGGGTGAGGAGAGCTTCTGGACAGCTGAACAAGAGGTGGCTGATAGGAAGGTACACAAGAACTCATCCACGTGCTGAAAAGGTGGCGCGCCCCAGTTCCATGGGTGTGCTTGGGACCCTTCCAACCCTAGCCTTACGTATCTCTTCATCAGGCTGTTCATCAGTATCCTTTAAAATATCCTGTGTAATAAATGGTATATGTGTTTCCCTGAATTCTGAGTCAATCAAATAAATTAACAGAAGCCAAAGAGAATGTTCTAAGAACCCAACCTGCAGACGGTAGGCAAAATGTCCCAGAGGCCTGGTCTTGCGGCTGGTGGGGCGGAGTAGGGTAGTCTTGCCCACAACCTGTGGAATCTGATGCTATCTCCCGGTAGTCGGTGTCAGAACTGAACTGCAGGACACCGACTGTGTCCTGTAGTGTCCACTACAGCTTACTTCTCCCACACATTTAGTTACAAAGCTTTTTTTTTTTGAGACAGAGTCTTCGTCTATTGCCCAGGTTGGAGCATGGTGGCATGACCTCAGCTCATTGCAATCTCTGCCTCCCAGGTTCAAGTGATTCTCCTGCCTCAACTTCCTGAGTAGCTGGAATTGCAGGTGTATGTCACCACACCCGGCTAATTTTTGTATTTTTAGTAGAGACAGGGTTATCCCATATTGGCCAGGCTGGTTTCAAACTCCTGGCCTCAAGTGATCCCACCTTGACCTCCCAAAGTGCTGGGATTACAGGTGTGAGCCACCATACCCAGCCAAGTCTCAAAGTTTTCTGTGTTTATGACCACTGTGGTGTGAGAAGAAAAATGAGTTGGTTTCATACACACTGACCCTGAGCACAATACTGTGCCTAAATAGCCTCTGAAGACACCCAATAGACTAAGTATTTTATTCCTAAGTTCCTATATTGAAATTCTGTTCCCTAGTGTGATGGCATTAGGATATGGGCCTTTGGAAGGTGATTAGGACATGAGGGTGGAGTGGTCAGGAACAGGATTAGTGCCTTATAAAAAGGATCCCAGAGAGCAATCAGTTCCCTTCTACCACATATGGACACAGTATGAGGGCGGCTGCCTGCAGCCTGGAAGAGGGCCTCACCAGAGCCTCCTTGCACTGGCACCCTGCTCTCAGACTTCCAGCCTCCAGAACTGTGAGAAATAAATGCTTGCTGTGGCCAGACACAGTGGCTCACGCCTGTAATCCCAGCACTCTGGGAGGTGGAAGTGGGAGGACTGCCTGAGCTCAGGAGTTTGAGACCAGCCTGGGCAACATGGCAAGACCTTGTCTCAACAAAATATTAAAAAATTGGCTGGGTGTGGCACCTCACACCTATAATCTCAGCACTTTGGGAGGCTGAGGCAGGCAGATCGCTTCAACTCAGGAGTTCAAGACCAGTCTGGGCAAATGGTGAAATACAGTCTCTACAGAAAAAAAAAGAGCCAGGTGTGGTGACTCACACCTGTAGTCCCAGCTACTCAGAAGGCTGAGGTCGGACGATAGCTTGAGTCCAGAAGGCAGAGGCTGAAGTGAGCCGAGATCGTGTCACTTGCACTCCAACCTGGATGACAAAGCCAGACCCCATCTCAAAATAAATATAAAAACATACTTTCGGTAGTCCCAGCTACTTGGGAGGCTGAGGTAGGAAGAATGCTTGAGCCCAGGAGGCTGAGGTTGCAGTCAGCTATGATCACGCCACCGCACTCCAGCCTGGATGACAGAGTGAGACCTTGTCTCAAAAACAAAACAAAAACAACAAAAAAGGCCCAACGCAGTGGCTCACACCTGTAATCCAAGCACTTTGTGAGGCCAAGGTGGGAGGATAGCCTGAGCTCATGAGATTGAGACCAGCCTGGGCAATGTAGTGAGACCCTGTCTCTTAAAAAATAAAAAATAAAATAAAAAAAAAAGTTTGCCCTTTTAGCCACACAGTCTATGGTACTTTGTTATAACAGACTGAATCAACTAAGACAAGAATTAAGAAGAGTGTGCAAAATAGAAGACAGGCTGGATGCAGTGGCTCATGCTTATAATATCCCAGCACTCTGGGAGGCTGAGGCGGGTGAATCACCTGAGGTAAGGAGTTTGAGACCAGCTGGGGCAACGTGGTAAACCCCATCTCTACTAAAAATATGAAAATTAGCCAGATGTGGTGGTGCATGTCTGTAATCTCAGCTACTGGGAGTGTGAGGCAGGAGAATTGCTTGAACCCGGGAAGCAGAGGTTGCAGTAAGCTGACACCACACCACTGCACGCCAGCATGGGCAACAGAGTGAGATTCCGTCTCAAAAAAAAAACAAAACAAAGACAGAAGACAGTTTAGTACAGAAAACGTGCTTAATAAATGTAACCAGGCTGGGGCAGCAGCAGAGATGCTAGGGCTACAGGTTGCACTGTCACACACACCTCTCTTCCTTCACTGAATACAACTGTCATGTTGGATAGGATAGTTACAAAATGTGTTCTTCAATGGAATTTCTAGGTACTTTTGACACGTTCTGTTGTTTATAACTATTAGCAGTGCTTAATATTATGCCATATGCATTTTTCTTTCTTATGGCTATCTCTAAATTTACTTCTTTGTAGCTGCAGTGTATTCTATGAAATAAATGTGGTATAATTACTTAACCATTTGAATCATCCTGAACAGTAATTGTGGTCAAGGTAACACAGTGCTTGACTCTCTACCAATGGTCTAAATGTCTTTGAGAAAGGTAAAAAGTCTAAATGTCTTTCATGATCTTCTTAATGCCATGAAATTACAGAGTATCTCCTCAGGGGAAAAAAAAAGACACTGATAAACATACACAGTAAGTGTATATACAATGTTCCTTGGAAAATTATAAATGGAGTTAAAAATCAGCTGGACCTGCCCAGGTATGGTGGCTCACACCTGTAATCCAGCACTTTGGGAGGCTCAGGCGGGTGGATCACCTGAGGCCAGGAGTTTGAGACCAGCCTGGCCAACATGGAGAAACCCTGTGTCTACTAAAAATACAAAAATTAGCCGGGCGTGGTGGTGGAGGCCTTTAATTCCAGCTACTTGAGAGGCTGAGACGGGAGAATCACTTGAACCCAGGAGGCAGAGGTTGCAGTGAGAAGAGACTGCGCCACTGCACTTCAGTCTGGGCAAGAACGAAACGTCTCAAAAAAAAAAAAAAAATCAGCTGGACCTGTAAGCGCATGTCTATAGTCCCAGCTACTCAGGTGGAAAGGAGAAAAAAATCCCTTGAGCCCAGGGGTTCAAGGCTACGATGAGCTCTGTCATCGCACCACTGTACTCCAGCCTGGGGGACAAAGGGAGACCTCATCTCTTTTTTTTATTTTAAAACACAGAACAGCTTGTGCATGGTGGCGGATGCCTGTAATCCCAGAACTTTGGGAAGCTGCGGCGGGCAGATTGCTTGAGCTCAGGAGTTTGAGATGAGCCTTGGCAACATAGTGAAACCTGTCTCTACAAAAGACACAAAAATTGGTCCCAGCTACTCGGGAAGCTAAGGTAGGAGGATCACTTGAGGCCGGGAGGTTAACACTGCAGTGAACTGTGATTGCACCACTGCACTCCAGCCTGGGAGACACAGTGAGACCCTGTCTCAAACAAACAAACAAACAACCCCATAAAACAAAATGAAAACAAACAACAACACAAAAACTAGGACTTCAGGTTAAGGATTCCAATTCTAGATCATTTAAAGCTGTGGTTCATTTTGTGGAAGGCCCTCCGGTTAAGCATAACAGTTCTAGACCATTTGAGGCTGTGGTTTACTTTGTGGAAGTCCCTCCAGTTAAGGACAACAGTTGTAGACCATTTGAGGCTGTGGTTCATTTTGTGAACTTGTAAATACTCATGCCAGTTACCTTCACACGTACGTTGCTCCTGATGTACAGACATCCAGACTTAGCACATAACAGCGGCACTCACTGCACACTTACACTCCGGGGTGCTGGTGTGTGGGTTTTATGCACGTTCATGCATTTTACCCCTGCTCACAAGCCTGTCTTCAGAAGGCTCAAAAGCTAACAGGCAGAAACGGGACTCAAATCTTGGTCACTTACATTTAATGTTTGGTCTTAAGTCTTATAAACACATATCATTTAATTAAAAAACAAAACAAAAAGAAACGCACCTGAACCTTTAAGATTTTTAACGATTCGTCTTCCTCCCTGGGGGATGCTTTTTCTGAAGGATGCTGGCCTGGGGGAAACAGAATTTCGGGAGGACAAGCAACATTAGAAAACACTTGGCATACTTAATGAAACCCATGAGAAATACGAGGCCCGGAGATGGGGTTTCTGAGATCCTTAAGAGCACGCTGAGGTTAATGAGATGATGAAGCGCGGAGCTGCCCCTCTCCCGGTTTCCCACACCAGGGACCTGTCCGTCTGAGGAATTCTACTCCTGAGGTCACCATCTCCTGTCACTTAGGCGGCCTGCACGGACAGCACGTCTGGCTGTGAAAGCGTCACCTCATGGCTGTTTCTGCCTTTTTGTTGGTGAATTTCCCCGGCGGGGCTCAGGTGCTCTCGTCTCTCCGCAGCCCTTGTTCTCAGGCAGGTAGCGCTTGGTTAGAGGGTGAAGGCAGGGGCTGCAACAGCAACGCTGGAGCTACAGGTCGCGCTGTCACACACTCCTGCGCCACCCAGAAGGCCCGATCACCCTTACCCAGTACAAACATGCACGCCTCAGCCTCACCACAGCACACGCTGTCCCGAGACACAGATGCGTTCGTCACACCCACTAACGCCCAGCACGGGGCATGCTGCCGGTCCCGCCACCCCACGCAGTGCAAAGGCGCATCCGTGGGCCACGGAGACCGTCCGGGCCGCTGCCCTCACAGAGGCCCCAGAGCTCACCTGGCAGAGCAGAGTCCCGGGGACGCGCCAACGAGGTTCACAGGCGCGCCCCAAAGCCTCTGGAGCACTCCCGGGCCCCAGTTATGGGGAGAATCCGGCTGCGTTACCCCCAAACTCTCTCCAGCAAGTGCGTCACCATCAGAAGCCCGGTGCCCGTTTACCCCTGGGAGCCACGCGCGCCAATCTCACCTGCGCGGACTGGTGGAGAGGCAGCGGCTGCGTCACCCGTGCAACTCGCACCCCGTACGGCCCCATGGCCCCCAATGACGCTCGCGCGCACCCGTGTCACAGTTACAGGGACAGAGTCACCGCGTCAATCTCGCACTCCCACGCACGTACGTCACACACTAGGTCCCAGCACCTCTGGAGGCCAGTGCGCATGCGCATGCGCACCCCGGACCCGGGAAGAGCCTCTCGCACCCAGCGGCCAGAGTGCGCAGGCAGCAGCAGAGCCCGACACGCATGTGCACACAGATCCTGACACACATGGACACAGACCCCAACAAACGTGTGCTGCAGTCGTGTGTGTGGTCACTTAGGCCTTGACACGCATGTGCGGCCACACAGACCTCGACACATGTGCGCGTGCACCCTTCCTTCCTTGGCCTCTCCCCGAGGCCGCAGGCACACTCTGTGGTCCCCCCAACCCTCATGCTCACGCACCCCTGGATTCCTCCTGGGAAGGGAATGCCCTACTCAGGCCCAACCACACCGGGCCTCCGGAAGGGGTAAGAGTCTTGAGGAGGACTCCGGACCGTGTCCGGGGAACCAGAGCCCCAAAGCCCGTGTCCCAGCATACAGCGCCTTAAACTCCTGGGAGAAGGGGGGACGGCTTCTGAGAAACGAAGTCCGGAATGGTCCCAGGCAGGGGTGGACAGGGGCCGTCTCACCCCAGCTGGTACCTATCTGGTCTCTGAGGAGGGTGATGCCGGGGAGCCATGGCTGTCCTCAGAAGGGTGTCCTCTCCTAGCCCCTCTGGGACATCACCTGGATTTCTCTGCAGGCTTGCAGCACAGGCTGCTCTGAGCTGCTATTCAGTGTCCCTTACTTATCGGACTGTAAACAATATGCAGGCAGCAGTTATGCCCGGTTAGTCACGCTCTCAGTCTAAATACTGTCACAGGGTCTACAAAATGTGGGTACTTAACCAGGCTCATTTTGACTCAAAATTCCACTTTTTGGAATTTATCCCATGGAAATAGCTATAGTAGTACACAAATGTATGCTCAATATGTTCGGAGATTATCTTGTGTGTGTGTGAAAGTTTTTTTTCTTTTTTTTAAAATTGATAGAACTGTAGATTCTTAGGTAGTTGTACACATAAAACTGAGAGAGCCTATGTATCTTTCACCTGGTTACCCCAAATGGTAATTGTAGTGTACAATATAATATCACTGCCAGGACATCATCCATTGATGTTATCCAAATTTCAAGACGGTATTTTTTTTTTTTTTTTTTTTTTTTTTTTTTTTGAGAAGGAGTTTCGCTCTTGTTGCCCAGGCTGGAGTGCAATGGCATGATCTCAGCTCATGACAACCTCCACCTCCCGAGTTCAAGCGATTTTCCTGCCTCAGACTCCTGAGTGCTGGGATTACAGGCATGTGCCACCACGCACGGCTAATTTTGTATTTTTAGTAGAGATGGAGTTTCTCCCTGTTGGGTCAGGCTGGTCTCGAACTCCTGACCTCAGGTGATCTGCCTTAGCCTCCCAAAGTGCTGGCATGAGCCACCGTGCCTGGCCAAGACAGTAATTTTTTAAAATGTAAATCTTGCAGAAGATAGAGGAAAACATCACAGGAGAGGACAGAATAAATTACAGTCTGCTATATAATGGCATAAAATACATTTACTAATAGTGATACTGATTGACGTCAATTGAAACATGTATCATGAATAACTAAGAGAGGAAGGTAGGTTTGAAAAGGTATGTATAATTTGGGAGGAGATATTTTGGTGAGATTAAGAACACAGGTTCTGAGCTCTAACAGTTATTAACTGCTGGTTTCCTCACTAGTAAAACCGGAATAATACTATAAGGTATGACTGTCTCAACTATTAAGTATCAGAATATCTAATACATACAGTAATATGTAAAGATTTTTTTAAGTTTGTGGTTACTATTGAAGATCAGTAACATCACATTATCCTGAATCCAGTTTTAAAAAAGAAACTCATCTGCTGTTTTTAATTTTTTTGAAACAAGGTCTCGCTTTGTCACCCAGGCTGGAGAGCAGTGGTGTGACCTCAACCTCTGCCTCCTAGGCTCAAGTGATCCTCCCACCTTAGCCTCTCAAGAGCTGCGTCTGCAGGTGCACACCACCACGTCTGGCTAGTTTTTGTATTTTTTAATTTTTATTTTATAGAGACGGGGTCTCGATACATTGCCCAGGCTGGCCTTGAACTCCTGAGCTCAAGCAATCTGCCTCCTTGGCCTCCCAAAGTGCTGGCATTACAGGTGAGGGCCACTGCACCCAGCCTGCTATTTTTTTCTTATGCTAAAATATGTACTTGTCAAACCAGCTGTCAATATAGTGTATGCTAACTAAAAAGAACTTTCAGAGCCTGATGTTAAGAATGAAATTTGTTTTGTTTAAGCATGTTAGGTAAAAAGATTCTAAGACACATAAAGAGGAAATGTTTCCTCTCACAAGCAAGTAAGGAAACAGAGAGATGATTCTGCATCAAAAACTGTGCTCAGATAATATAATCTTAGAAGATGCCAAACTGGGAACATTAGAAAGAGTATGAATCATGTGTTCTATGTGTTCTAGGACACTTATGCAAACCATTTTAATTGCCACTGTACTCAATTTCACTTATCTTGGATTTGTTATTTGTATAGTGGTTATTTTTTATTTGTACATGTAATCATAGAAATGTTACTTGTACAAGCATATTTGTAAGGCAACAGGCGTCAGTGATTACTGTCATGGTCTTTGAAAGAGCCATTAAAATCACATAAAATCTAATTCTGAAAGGCTGTAGAGCCATCCCTCTAGTATTCAGATTTGTTCCAGAAACCGCCTGGATATCAAAATCCTCGAATGCTTAAGACCCTTATATAAAGTGGTGTAGTATTGGCACATAACCTATGGACATCCTCCTGTACACTTTAGATCATCTGTAGATTCTTTATAAATATTTATGTGCTATGGTAATAATTTGCATACTGTATTGTTTAGAATGAGAAGAAAAAAAGTCTACACATGTTCAGTACAGATGCAAACATCCTATTTTTTTCCCAAAAGTATTTTTGATCTGCGGTTGAATCCACAGATGCAGAACTCATTCCAAGGGTGCACTGTATGTATTTTATAATTTATTGCCATGGGATTAGTTTCAGATGATGTGTCTCTAATCCTGTAAGGTGTAAATATATGAGAGGTTTCTCAAAACAAGACAAAGATCACTGGCACACCCCCTCCCATCCCCATATGCTCACAGGTAAAATATGACCCGTGGCTGGGCTGGATGCCTTTTACAGACGACCATTTGGAAAGTCTTTGATTCATTAACTTTATCAATTACAAGGATGTACTCCTTCAGAAACAAAAACACATACATGTTTAGAGGGGAAGTGGAGGACTATAAACATATATACCAAAATATTATTAACAGTAATTATCTCTAGATGAGATTATGGGTAATTAATTTTAAGATTCTTCTTTATGAACTCCTTAGAGGACTGCATTTTTTTTTTGCAGTTGGCCTGCATTAATCCCATTATAAGAAATGTAAGTTAAGGGAGTCCTAATTTAAAAAAATGATTAATGCCAGGGTGTGGGGCTCACGCCTGTAACCCCAGCACTTTGGGAGGCCAAGGTAGGCAGATCACCTGAGGTCAGGAGTTCGAGATCAGCCTGGCCAACATTGCAAAACCCCAACTCTATTAAAAATAACACAAATTAGCTGGGCATGGTGGCAGGGGCCTGTAATCCCAGCTACTTGGGAGGCTGAAACAGGAGAATATTGCTTGAACACGGGAGGTGGAGGTTGCAGTGAGCCAAGATCTGGTCACTGTACTCCAGCCTGGGTGACAGAGTGAGATTCCATTTCAACAACAACAAAAAAAAAAGAAGACGACAAAATAGACTTTAAATCAAAAACTGTAAACAGAAGCAAAGAATGTCATTATATAATAAAATCAAGATGATATACTAACATAGATATGTATGCATCCATAATTGGAGCTCTTAAATACATAAAACAAACATTAAGAAATCTGAAGGGAGAGTTAGACTTTAATACAATGATAAGAGGACTTCAAATCCTACTTTCAACAAAGGAAAGATCATTCAGACAGAAAAATTAACAAGGAAACACTGGACTTGAATTACAGTTTAGACGAAATGAACTTCATGGTTGTATTCTGCACTGTCTGTCTAATAGCAGCAGCCTGTACATTCTTTTCAAGTACACATGAAACATTCTCCAGGACAGATCATGCTAGGTCATGATACAAATCTTAAGAAATTTACGATGACTGAAATCATATGGACCATTTTTTCCAACCACAAGGACATAAAGCTAAAATCAGTAACAGGAGAAATGTATGCAAATTTAAAAATATGTGGATATTAAGCAACATGATACTAAACAACCAATGGGCCAGGGAAGAAACTGTAAAACTATTTTGAGACACAACATCTCAGATCTTAAAGGATGCAAGAGAGGACGTTCTAAGCCGGAAGTTTATAGCAATAAACAGCTATATCAAGAAAGAAGGAAGATCTCAAGCAAACTAACATTTCACCTCAAGGAGCAGAAAACAAACAAATGGAGTCCAAAGATAAGAAGAAAGGAAATAATAAAGATCAGAGCAAAAAATAAGTAAAATACAGGCTAGAAAACAATATGAAAAAAAATTTTTTAAGTTTTTTTTTTTTTTTGAGACAGAGTCCCCACTGTTCCCATGGATAGGATTTCTGAGGTTAGAACCATGAGACTTTTAAGAATTGCCTAAGGTATTTCTCAGGTCCCAAACTCCAGTGAAACAGATGACACCAAGCAGTCTGAAGACATCCACAGAGGAATGAAATCAGCATGAGAACAGTTTCTTCATCTTCCTGTCCCATGACTCTACCCTGCACTCTTCAACCAGGGATTTCCACATGGTGGCCTACTCCAAAACCCTTAGCAACCCTAGCTCCAAACTTCTTGGGAAGACAGATTTGATTTTCATCCCACCTCCTTGTTCTGCAGCTTTACAGTAAAGCTGCTTTCTTTGCTGCAACCTGGTGTACTGATGTGCAGTGCTCATGGGGCAATGGACTATCAGGGTTATAACACTGGCATGAAAACATACACAATGGAAGAATAGAGCCCAGAAACAAACCCAAATTCATGGTCAACTGATCTTTGACAAAGGTGCCAAAATCACACAATGGGGAAAGGGTGATCTCTTTAATAAATGGTGTTGGGAAAACTGGATTGTTTTGCAACTGGACTCTTACTTTACTCCATATAGAAAATGAGGCCAGGTGCGGTAGCTCACACCTATAATCCCAGCACTTTGGGAGGCCAAGGTAGATCACTTGGACTCAGGAGTTCAAGACCAGTCTGGCCAACATGGTGAAACTCCATCTCTACTAAAAATACAAAAATTAACTGGGCGTGGTGGCAGGAGCCTGTAATCCCAGCTACTCAGGAGGCTGAGGCAGCTGAGGCAGGAAAATCACTTGAACCTGGGAGGCGGAGGTTGCAGTGGGCAGGGATCATGCCACTGCACTCTAGCCTGGGTGACAGAGTGAGACTCAGTCTCAAAAAAAAAAAAAAGGAACTCAAAACGGATTAAAGACATAAAAGTAAGACCAGAAACTGAAATTACTAGCAGCATACATAGGGACAAGTTTCCTTCACACCGCCCTGGGCAATGAGCTTCTGGCTATCACACGAAATCATCCTACACAAGCAAAGATAAGTACACGGGACTATGTCAAATTAAAAATCTTCCGCACAGCAAAGGAAACAGCAAAGTGAAAAGGTAGCCTACAGACTGGGAAGAATATCTGCAAACTATATATCTGATAAGGGGTGAATATCCAAAATAGGGCCAGGCATGGGGGCTCATGCCTGTAATCCCAGAACTTTGGAAGGCTGAGGTGGGAGGACAGCTTGAGCCCAGGAGTTTAAGACCAGCCTGGGCAACATGGTGAGACTCCCATCTCTACAAAAAACTGAAAAATTAGCCAGGCACAATGACATATGCCTGTAGCCCCAGCTACTGGGGAGGCTGAATGAGGTAGGAGGATTGCTGGGGTCCAGGAGGTGAAGGCTGCAGTGAGCTATGATTGCTCCATGGCACCCAGCCTGGATGACAGAGCAAGACCCTGTCTAAATAACAAAAATAAACATAAACAACAAAATATATAAGGAACTCAAACAACTCAACAGCAAAAAGCAAATAACCCTGATGATAAATGGGCAGACAACTTGAATAGCCATTTCTTGATAGAACACATACAAATTGCCGTAAGTTTGTGAAAAACTGCTCAAGATCACTGCTACTATTCAGGGAAACACAAAGTTAAACCACAATGAGATACCACCTCATCCGTGTAAGAATGGCTTTTACTAAAAATCAAAAAAAAAGGTAACGTTGGCAAGGATGTGGGGAAAAGAGGACCCTTGTACACTGTTGGTCAGAATGTAAATTAGTACAGCCATTATGGAAAACACTATGGAGATTCCTGAAAAAACTAAAAACTATCATGACCCAGCAATCCCACTCTGGGTATATACCTGAAGAAAATGTAATTAGTATGTCAGAGCGACACCTGTGCTCCTGTGGCCACTGAGAAGCATCATTCACAGTAGCCAAGATAAGGAATCAAGCTACATACTCATCAGGAACGGATAAAGCAAGTGTACAGATACACAATGCACAATGCAATGCCAGTCAGCCTTTAAAAAGAAGGAAATCCTGTTATGGTAACAACATAAACTAGACACAGACAAATCCTGCATGATGTCATTTACATGTGGAGAGTAAAAAAAATCAAACTCACAGAAAAAGAGAGGAGGTTACCAGGGGCTGGGAGGGTGATGGGAATGAGAAGATTAAAGGAGATCAAATGGGAATAATTTCTGGAGATTTATTGTCTAGCATGGTGACTAAATACAACGAATAATATTGTATACTTTAAATATGCCAGGAGAGTAGATTTAAATGTTCTCATTGCAAATATGATTATCAGCGAGTTGAGTGATATGTTAGTCAGCTTGACTTCTCATTCCATAGTTTATACACAGATCAAAACCTCTGTACACCATACACATATATAAACTGTCACTTAAATAAAAATGAAAAATTAACACTACATATATAATAATCTAAAATAAAAGGAAAAAATTGTATATGGAACCATAAGTGGCGTACAGAGCATCAAATCTTCACTACCTAATCTTTTACAGAAAACATCTGCCAAGCTCTGCCCTAGTCCGTAACTCACAGTCAACAGTAAACCACATGGTTTCTCACAGTTCACATGAAGGGAGAACTGAAGAAAAACAGAAGCTGGCAGCTCAAAGAAGTCCAAGTTAACAGAACAAATTTTGATTTACTGCATATTGAAAAACATCCCTGCCTTTGATGACACAGAAATTTGTTCAAACTCCACTCTTTTTTTTTTTTTTTTAAGAGATGGGGTTTCACCATGTTGGCCAGGCTGGTCTCAAACTCCTGACCTCAGGTGATCCACCCACCTCGGCCTCCCAAAGTGCTGGGGTGACAGGCGTGAGCCACCACGCCCAGCCCAAACTCCACTCTTAAAAGCCTCACAAAGCTGGCAACTTTGCTAGGTGCTGACTTAACAAGCTAATTTTCTCTTTTTTTGTGCTCTAAACATGGAAAATACCAAAGATATCTGGGTTTGGCTCCACCTAAAAATGAATCCCTTCCTTACAAATGCACACTGTAAAATAAAGCGCTAACATCAATCTCTAGGACGTATTTTCTATACCGTCAGATCTTAGAAAACCACAGCACACAGCAGGACGTCAACAATCTGACAGATGGGTTTGTGTATACTCAGAGGAGAGGACTGGTCAACCAGGGGTACAGAGAGGAATAGACCTGCACGGCCCTTGCCACACCCGCTGGGGGAGGAATTACTGGGAGACTGCTATTTGGGAGGATATCTGGGGCCATAAAGAGTAAACAGTCCTAAGTCATATAAACACAAATCATTTAATGAACAAAAAAGGTAACTCATGTGGAGAGTGGACTTTAAGACACACACTATTAAGTCAGTGCAAAAGCAATTGCCATTAAAGGTAATGGCAAAAACCGCAATTACTTAATTATTTAGGTTGGGGCAAAAGTAATTACGATTTTTGCCATTACCTTTAATGACAATTACTTTTGCCCCAACCTAAATAATTCTTCTTCCCTCTCAGGATGCTTTTTCTGAAGGATGCCACCCTAAGGGAAAAGGAAGAATGAGACCCTAGGGTCTTTCTGGAGCACAGGCTGCATTAGCAAATACCCTCCAGGGCATACCTGCCCCCAGGCCATAGCCAAAACCAACCTGAATTAAGAGGACACTGGCATTTGTGAGTTTCAGAGTTCTTGGGGGACTAACCTGTATTTACTGGGGTTCTAGAACACATGGTTCCCTGACATCCACCTACCAAGTTAGTCATCTCTCCCCCTCCATGAGGACTCCCACTCCAGAGGCTTTCTGTTGCTGCCACACAGGAGCCTGTAGGGAAAACACTTCTGGCTTGAACACTGTTACCTATGGCTATGGCTGTGCCCTTTTTGTAGGTTAAGTTAATGACAGGGTCCTGGCTCTCACATCCCCCACTAGGAGCAGCTGCTCTCAGGCAGGTACCACATGGTTGGAAGGTGTAGGGAGAGGAAGCAGCAGAGATGATGGAAATACAGATGTCAGACTGTGGGTCAGTGACTGGTCTAGGACTGTGTGTGGGTGACTGGGGGCGTGGCCTACTGAGTGTCCCTGGGGGGATGTTAGAGGGGCTGTGTCACCCCAGGTTGGCCCCTGTCTGGCCTCTGAGTGGGGTGATGCCAGGTGAGCCATAGCTGTCCTCAGAAGGGTGTCCCCCTCCTAGCCCCTCTGGGTGTCACCTGGAATTCTCTGCAGGCCACCAACACAGGCTGCCCCAAGCTGCTATTCGATCTCCCTTCCCGGCTGGGCTGTAAACAATGCGCAGGCAGCAGTTGTGCCCCGTTCATCACACTCTCATTCCCAGTACGACTGTCACAGGGTGTGGCACAGTGCAGGCTCTTAATGAACGTCTAATTTTTTTTTTTCCTTTCTATTTTTCAGAATGAGGATCACAGGAAAACAAACAGCTAATTTTGACTCAAAATTCCACATTTGGAATTTATTCCAAGAAAACAGAAGTACACAAATGTATGTGAAAGGGTGATCAAGGAAAATTTCTTTTCTAAGAAAGTAATTTCTTTTTCTAAAAAACTGAGATAACTGTAGGTTCACATGTAGTTGTAAATAATAATAGAGAGAGATCCAGTGTGCCCTTAACCTGACTTACACCAGTAGTGATAACTTATAAAACTACAGTACAGGACACTGACATAGATTTCATCCCTGATCTTATCTACAATTTCCAGAGAATAATACTGTCTAAACAATGAAGAAATAGAATGTCTCACAGAAGAAGACAGATCAAATAAATTATTGTCTGCTATATGATGGCATGGAACACTAATAATATTCTTACTGAGAATTGAGAAAATTTGAGAAAATCTTCTTACTGAGAAAATTTTTATGATGAATTACCAAGTGAAGAAGGTAGATTAAAAAGGTATATATAATTTGGGCAGAGATGTTTTGGTGAAATTAAGAACACAGGCCATGTGCTCTAACTTTCGAGATGTGAATCTGCACTCTGGCAGGTAACCTCATAGTGCCTGTTTCATCACTGATAAAATGGAATAAAAATACTACAGGGCATGATTGTTACAACTGGCAAGTAAGACAATCTACGTAAAACACTCGATAGTATGCTTATTACAGTAACAAACATTAATATGGTAGTATGGTATTACAATTAATATGGTGATATGGTATTATATGGTAATATGGTATTGACCATGGGGTACCTGCCTGAGAGCAGCGGCCCCTAGTGGGACATGACAGCCAGGACCCTGTCATTAACTTAACCAACGAAAAGGGTACAGCCATGGCCATAGATAACAGTGTTCAATACCATCGTAATATGGTATCACAATTAATATGGCATTACTGTTAATACGGCAATATGTATTAATAAATATATTAATATGGTAATATGGTTATTACTGAAGATCAACTCATGTCAGCCAATCTTCCTTTTTTCTTTTTAAAAAATTTTTCTATTTTTTTTTATTTTTAACTTAAAAAAAATAATTTTTTAAAAAGCTTTTTCTATTATTTTTAATTCAAAAAAATTCATAATAGAGGCCAGGTGCAGTGGCTCACACCTGTAACCCCAGCACTTTGGGAGGCCAAGGCAGGCCGATCACAAGGTCAGGAGTTCAAGACCAGCCTGGCCAACATGGTGACACCCGTCTCTAGTAAAGATACCAAAAATTAGCTGGACGTGGTGGCGCATGCCTGTAATCCCAGCTACCTGGGAGGCTGAGGTAGGAGAGTCACTTGAACCCGGGAGGTGGAGGTTGCAGTGAGCCGAGATCGAGCCACTGCACTCCAGCCTGGGCAACAGGACGAGACTCCATCTTCGAAAAAAAAAAAAAATTCATAATAGAGACAGGGTCTCACCACCTTGCCCAGGCTGATCTTAAACTTCTGGGCTCAAGCAATCCTCCTGCCTCACAGCATCCCAAAGTGCTTTGGATTATAGGTATGAGTTACTGCGCATGGCCCCCTCCTTTTTTCCTAATGGTAAAATGTGCCTTCCTTGAACCCGCTGTCCATGTAATCAATATTAGCCAAAAATAACATTCAGAGTCTATGTTAAGAATGAAATTCAGTTTGTTTAGCAAAATGAATACATTAGCAAAAGAGATTCTAAGAAATATAGAGGAAATGTTCTCTTTCCATCAGCAACTGGGGGACAGAGACGTTCTGCATAAGAAAATCGAATTTAACAACTCTAATCTGAGAAGCTGCCAATTTGAGAACATTAGCAAGAGGCTAAATCTTTTGTTTCACGGGTAAGGGAGATACACAGAAGATACTGTCATCTAATTCTTTTTCTATCTTGGAAATGTTACTCATACAGTCCATATTTGTTACTTGCACAAATAATCTTGCTAATGTTACATGGAAAGTCTGTATCTGCAAAGCACCCAGTGATTAGTGTTCACCAGTCATTACTGTGATGTCCCCCGGAAAGAAACATTACAATTCTATAACCTAATTCTATAGGGCTGTCTTTCTTGAAAACTGGTTGCCAGAGGTTAGATTCAGATGATGTATTTCCAATCCTATAAGGTAGAAATATGTGAGAAATATTTCAAAGCAAGGCAAAGATCACTGGCATAACCCTTCGCTTCCCAACGCACACACAGGTGTAATGAAACTCATGGCTGGGTTGGATTCCTTTTATAAATTAAGATTTGGAGTCTTTGGCTCATTTATGATTAATTAGCAAGATTCAATACTCCAAAAACAAAACACACACATGCTTAGAGGTAAAGAAGAGGCCTAGAAACAGAAATACCATTTTAAATTTTTTTTTCTCGTTTTTTTTTTTGAGACATTGTCTGCCTTTGTCACCCAGGCTTACAGTGCAGTGGCGTAATCACGGCTCACTGCACCCTGCAACTCCTAAACTCAAGTGGTCATACCACCTCAGCCTTCTGAGTAGCTGAAACTGTAAGTATGCACCACCATGCCTGGATAATTTTTTTTTTTTTTTTTTTTTTTGAGACAGAGTCTCCCTTTATGGCCAGGCTGAAGTACAGTGGCGTGATCTCGGCTCACTGCAACCTCCGCCTCCCGGGTTCAAGCGATTCTCCTGCCTCAGCCTCCTGAGTAGCTGGGACTACAGGCATGTGCCACCATGCCCAGCTAATTTTTGTATTTTTAGTAGAGATGGAGTTTCACCATGTTGGTCAGGATGGTCTTGATCTCTTGACCTCATGATCCGCCTGCCCCAGCTTCCCAAAGTGCTGGGACAACAGGCGTGAGCTACAGCACCTGGCCAGTTTTTTTCGATTTTGTATGTTTGTAGAGACAGTCTCACTGTTGCCCAGGCTGGTTTCAAACTCCTGGCCTCAACTGATCCTCCCACTCTGGCTCCCAAAGTGCTGCCCGTTTAAAATGTTAATCAGTAATTATCTCTGGATGGTACAATTATGGGTAATTTGGAGATTCTTCTTTAAGGGCTTCTTAGGAACTGTGTTTTTTTTCCCCCTCATCAGGCCTGCATTAATCCTATTCAAAGATATATAACAAGATAGGAGCAGGGTACAGTGGCTTGTGCCTGTAAGCCCAGGAAGTACTTGAGAGGTCGAGGTGGGAAGATCACTTTAGCCCAGGAGATTGAGGCTGCAGTGAACTATTATCAAGCCACTGCACTCCAGCATGGGCAACAGAACACAACTTTGTCTGTAAGAAAAAAAATCATGTAAAAAAAGAAATATGACTGTACAACATTTTTTAAAAAAAAAGGACCACAGGCCAGGCACGGTGGCTCACGCCTGTAATCCCAGCACTTTGGGAGGCCGAGGTGGGCGGATTACGAGGTCAAGAGATCGAGACCATCTTGGCCAACATGATGAAACCCTGTCTCTACTAAAAATACAAAAATTAGCTGCGCGTGGTGGCACACGCCTGTGGTCCCAGCTACTTGGGAGGCTGAGGCAGAAGAATCGCTTGAACCCAGAAGGCGGAGGTTGCAGTGAGCCAAGATTGTGCCACTGCACTCCAGCCTGGCAACAGAGCAAGACTCCATCTCAAAAAAAAAAAAAAAAAAAAAAGGACCATAGTTACGGGGGAGCTAGTACGTTGTTATCATGAAAGAAACTCTGAATGGATTGGCCTCTGTGAGGCCAAATCATTACCTCTCAAATATCTCAGTATGGTAATGCCGGCACGTTACATGACCAAGGGGAATTAAGGTTGCAGAAGGACTAAAAATGCTAATTGGCTGACACTGAGATAGGGAGATTATCCTGAGTTACCTCAGTGGGCCTAATGTAAGCACTAGGGCCCTCAAAATTAGAAGATGAACAGAAACACGTGAAGACAGAAGTAGGGTCAGAGTGATGTGATGGAAAAAGGACTTGACCTGTCTTTATAGGCTTTGATGATGGAAGAAGGGGTCACGAACCAAGGAATGTGGGCAGCATCTAGAAGCCAGCAAAAGCAAGGACACAGAATACCTCCTACAGGATGGGCACAATGGCTCACACCTGTAATCCCAGCACTTTGGAAGGCCGAGGCCAGCTAACTAATCACCTGAGGTCAGGAGTTTGAGAACAGCCTGGACAACATGGCGAAACTCCGTCTCTATTAAAAATAGAAAAATTAGCCAGGCGTAGTGGCGCACACCTGTAATCCCAGCTACTCAGGAGGCTGAGGCAGGAGAATCGTGTGAACCCGGGAGGTGGAGGTTGCAGTGAGCTGAGATCACGCCATTGCACTTCAGCCTCAGCAAACTTCTGTCCAAAAAAAAAAAGAAAAGGAGCTGAGAGAGCTCTCAGTTTCTTTCCTCCATGGGAGGACACAGCAAGATGGTGACAGTCTCCAACTGTGCAGAGGGCCCGCATCAGAACCTGACTATGCTGGCGCCCCTCTTCTTGGACTTCCAGAACTGTGAGCAAATGTTTGTTGTTTCAGCCACCAGTCTACGGTACTTCATTATAGTAGACAGAACAGACTGAAGTAAGAATAAATGAAGGAGTCTGTGCAAAACAGAAGAAAGTATGATACAAAAATGTGCTCAATAAATGTGGCCAGGCTCCTCTCTTCCAAATGATTCATGAATAATCCTAAATAATAAATTGAAACATCATGTTGGATAAGGCATTTACAAAAATCTTATTCAATGGAATTTCTAGGCAATTTAAGCATTTCCTTCATTTACGCTTGTTAATAACTATTAGTAGAATTTAATATCATGTCAGGTGCATTCTTCTTCTTGTGGCTATAACTAAACTTACTTCTTTGTAGCTGCAGAGTGTTCCATGAAATGAATGTGGCATAATTACTTCACCATTTTCATCATCCTGAACAGTAACTGTAGTCCAGGTAACACAGTTTCTGATTCTAGACCAATGGGTCCAAATGTCTTTGGGGCATGTACACCCTTCTTAGTGCCATGAAATTATACAGTATCTCCTTAGGGTGGTGGTGGCAGACCAACACACTAACACTGATGATATACAGAATGTCCCTTGGAAAGTTTTAAGTGGAGTAAAGGAAGGCCCTCAGGTTAAGGATAACAATTCTAGACCATTTGAGGCTGTGGTTCATTTTGTGAACTTGCGAACACCCACCCCAGTTACCTTCATACGTACGTTGCTCCTGATGTACAGACATCCAGACTTAGCACATAACAGCGGCACTCACTGCACACTTACACTCCGGGGTGCTGGTCTGTGGGTTTTATGCACGTTCATGCATTTCACCCTCCTCACAAGCCTATCTTCAGAAGGCTCAAAAGCTAAGAGGCAGAAACAGGACTCACATCTTGGTCACCTACATTTAATGCTTCGTCTTGTCTTATAAACACATATCATTTAATTTAAAAAAAAGAAAGGAAACTCACCTGAAAATTTAAGGTGTTTAACAATTCGTCTTCCTCTTTGGGGATGCTTTTTCTGAAGGATGCTGGCCTGGGGGGAACAAAACCGGAAGGGTAAGACATTACATCTTTTGGAAGGACAAGCAACATTAGAAAACATTTGGCATACCTAATGAAACCAATGAGAAATACGAGGCCCCGAGATGGGGTTTCTGAGATTCCTGAAGAGCACGCTGAGGTTACTGAGATGATGAAGCGTGCAACCGCCTCTCTTCTCTCCCCCGTCTCCCACACCAGGGACCTGTTCCTCTACAGGACAAACTCTACTCCTGAGGCCACCATCTCGTCACTCAGGCGACCTGCATGGAGAGCACGTCTGTCTCTGAAAGTGTCACCTCATGGCTGTTTCTGCCTTCTTGTGGGTGAATTCCCCAGCAGGGCTCAGGTGCTCTCGTCTCTCCGCAGCCCTTGTTCTCAGGCAGGTAGCGCTTGGTTAGGGGGTGAAGGCAGGGTCTGCAACAGCAACGCTGGAGCTACAGGTCGCATTGTCACACACTCCTGTGCCACCCAGAAGGCCCCCATCACCCTTACCCAGTACAAGCATGCATGGCTCAGCCTCACCACAGCACACGCTGTCCCAAGACACATCTGCGTCCCTCACGCCCACTAATGCCCAGCACCGCCATGCTGCCGGCCCCGCCACCCCACGCAGTGCAAAGGCGCATCCGTGGGCCACGGAGACCCGTCCCGGCCACCGCCCTCACAGAGCCCCCAGAGTTCACCTCGCAGAGTCCCGGGGACGCGCCAACAAGGTTTGCGTCGCCCCAAAGCCTCTGGAGCACCTCTGGGCCCCATTTATGGGAAGAACCTGGCTGTGTTACCCCAAACTCTCTCTCCAGCAAGTGCGTCACCGTCAGAAGCCCCTTGCCCGTCTCCCTTGGAGCCACGCGCGCCAATCTCACCTGCGCGGACTGGCGAAGAGGCAACGGCTGCGTCACCAGTGCAGACGCGCACCCAGCACGGCCCCCATGGCTCCCGATGACGCTCGCGCGCACCCGTGTCACAGTTAAGGGGACAACACCGCCGCGTCAGCCTCGCACTCCCACGCAAATGCGTCACACACTTGGTCCTGCCACCAACCCCCACCGGAGGCCAGTGCGCATGCGCACCCCGGACCCGGGCGGGGCCTTGCGCACCCAGGTGCCAGAGCGCACAGGCAGCAGCAGAGCCCGACACGTATGTGCACGTACAGAGACCCCGACACATAGCGTGCTGAGACGCTGACGTGCATGCGTGGGCACACAGACCCTGACAGGCATGTGCGTATGCACAGACACCTTCACGCATGTGTACATGGGGCCCGACACGCATAGGCAGGCACAAGAGCCCAAGACGCATGTGCGCGTGCACAGATGCTGACACGCTGACACGTGTGCGCGTACCCCCTCCCACCCCTTTCCCTCCTCCGCCTCTCCCGAAGCCGCAGACGCACCCGGTGGTCCCCCGATGGTATCCCTGGGTTCCTCCTGGGAAGCGAATGCCCGGCTCAGGCCCGACCAAGCCGGGGCCTCGGGAGAGGGTGAGAAGCTTGAGGACGCAGGACCGTGTCCGGGGAAACCAGAGCCCCAAGCCCCGTGTCCCAGCATGCAGCGCGGTGTACTCCCGAATGGTCTCTGGGAAACGTAGTCCAGGTTGTTCCCAGGCAGGGGCCTCAGGGTTGTTCCCAGACCAATGCCGGCGCAGGCAGCCCCATGCTAAGCCCTTCCTGCCCCCTGCAGACGCCCCTTCCTGGCCCCTGCAGACGCACCTTCCCGGGTGGAGAGGGGCTGTGTCACCCCAGCTGGGACCTCCTCTGGTCTCTGAGCGGGGTGATGCCGGGTGAGCCATAGCTGTTCTCAGAAGGGTGTCCTCTCCTAGCCCCTCAGGGATGTCACCTGGATTTCTCTGCAGGCCACAGGCTGCCCCGAGCTGCTATTCGGTGTCCCTTCCTTGCTGGACTGTAAACAACGTGCAGGCAGCAGTTATGTCCCGTTAGTCACGCTCTCATTCCAAGTACGAATGTCACAGGGTCTATAGGATGTTGCAGGTACTTAACCACAGTCTCAGTTCGACTCAAAATTCCACGTTTTGGTGTTTATGCCAAGGAAGTAGCTATAGCTGTAGACAAATGTATGCTGAAATATGTTCACGAAATACTTTTTTCCTGTAAATGTTTTCTCTTTTAATTAGATAGACTGTAGATTCATACGTAGTTAAAAGAAATAAAATGGAGAGATCTTGTGTACCTTTCATCTGGTTACCCCAGCTGGTGACTGTAGTATATAATACCACAACCGGAACACTAACACTGATGTAATCCACTGACATTACCCAAAATTTCCAGAGAATAATTTTTACAAATGAAAATCTTGCAGTGGAAGATAAAGGAAAATCAGATTAAACCATGGTGTGTTACACAATGACATAGAGTACATTGGCTAATAATATTGACTCATTAATTGAGAAAGAAGTTCTGATGAAACTGTAAGTGAAAAAGGTAGGTGAAAAAGGTACATATAATTTGAGCAGAGATGTTTTAGTGAAATTAACACAGGCTCTGTGGTCTGATTTGAGGCTATTAATCTGAGTTCTGATAGTTATTAACTTCACAGTGTGGTAAAATTTCCTCACTGGTAAAATGGCAAGAAAAATAGAACAATATATGACTATCTCAACAGGGTCATCTACATGAAACACACAGTAATATCATAATTAAGATAAACTAGCTATTATTAAAAACCAATAACATCTCAATCCATTTTCATAAAAGTAGCAAGTCTGCTATTTCCTTTTAACTAGGGACACAGAGACATGATATTTCCTAAAAAATTTAGGAAAAAAAGAATCTTATCAGCCTAGCACAGTGGCTCACACCTGTAATTCCAGCACTTTGGGAGGCCGAGGTGGGCAGATCACTTGAGGTCGGGAGTTCAGACAAGCCTGGCCTACATGGCGAAACCCTATCTCTACTAAAGATACAAAAATAAGCTGGGCATAGTGGTGGGCAGCTGTAATCCCAACTGCTCAGGAGGCTGAGTCAGGAGAATCGCTTGAACCTGGGAGGCAGAGGTTGCAGTGAGCCAAGATTGCACCACTGCACTCCAGCCTTGGTGACAGAGTAAGACTCCGTCTCAAAAACAAAAAACAAACAAAAAAAAACCAAGTGAACATTTTAAACTAGTACTATCTCATTCGATTTCATATACCTTTGAAATGTTATGGTCAATATTTGTTACTTTCACATAGAACCTTGGGGATGTTTCCAAAGTCCGTATTTGTAGGTTATCCAGTGACTATTTTCAATATTCATCAATGATTAATTTTTCTAAGCAAGGAAACATGACTGGCATCCCTCCTCTCTCCACATGAACACAGATATAATGTGACCCATAGTTGGGCTGGATTCCTTTTACAAACTATGATTTGGAGACTTTTTGCCTCATTTACATGATTAAGAGGATCCAGTGATCGAGAAACATACATGCTTAGAGGTGGAGAGGAAGACAGTAAACACACATACTAAATGTTAACAGTAATAATCTTTGGATGGTATAAATATGGGTAATTATGGCCGGTTGCAGTGGCTTACACCTGTAAACCCAGCACTTTGAGAGGCAGAGGTGGTCCGATGAACACTTGAGGCCAGGAGTTTGAGACCAGCCTTGGCCAACATGGTGAAACCCCAACTCTACTAAAAAGACAAAAATTAGCTGAGTGTGGTGGTGGGCACCTGTAATCTCAACTACTCAGGAGGCTGAGGCAGGAGATCGCTTGTAGTCAGGAGGTGGAGGTTGGAGTGAGCTGAGATCGCACCACTGCACTCCAGCTTGGGCAACAAGAGCAAGACTCTGTCTAAATAAATAAATAAGGGTAATTTTTAGTTTCTTCTTCTTTTTTTTTTTTTAGACACGGGGTTTCACCATGTTGGTCAGGCTGGTCTTGAACTCCTAACCTTGTGATCCACCCACCTCAGCCTCCCAAAGTGCTGGGATTACAGGCATGAGCCACCGTGCCCAGCCTCTTTGTGTGCTTCTTAGGGGAATAAATTTTTTTTCTTTTTTTGGTCACAGGCCTTCAATAATCCCATTATAAAATATATGATCCTAGGGAGCCCCAAATTTAAAAAAAAATAGATAAACAAGGACAAAGGACCATTGTTATAGGGGAGTGGGTACATTCTAGTTATTAAGGAAAATTTGATGGACAGCCCTGTGGTAGGGTAGGCAGAATATGTCCACATCCTACATCTGGAACCTGGGAATATATTACGTTACAAGGCAAGAGAAATAAGGTTGTAGATGGACTTAAATTGCTAACCAGCCATCCTTAAGATAGGGAGATTACCCTGAATTATCCAGGTGGGCCTGCTGCAATTACCAAGTTCCTTAAAAGTAGATGAGGGAGTGGTCGGATGCAGTGGCTCATGCCTATAATCCCAGCACTTTGGGAGGCTGAGGAGGGCATATCACTTGAGATCAGGAGTTCAAGACCAGCCTGGCCAACGTGGTGAAACCCTGTCTCTACTAAAAATAAAAAAATTAGCCAGCCTGGTGGCAGGCGCCTGTAATCCCAGCTACTCAGGAGGCTGAGGCAGGAGAATCACTTGAACCCGGGAGGCGGAAACTGCAGTGAGCCAAGATCACACCATTGCACTCCAGCCTGAGGGACAAGAGTGAGACTTCTCGTCTCAAAAAAAAAAAAAAAGGTGGATGAGGGAGTTCCGAAGAGAAAGATGTGATGACAGAAGTAGGTATGGAATGAGGTGATACAAGAACAATTTGACTTGCCTTTTCTGGGTTTAAAGATGTAGGATGGGGCTGGGCACAGTGGCTCATGCCTGATCACTTGACATCAAGAGTTAGAGACCAGCCTGGCCAATGTGGTGAAATCTCATCTCTACTAAAAATATAAAAATTAGCCAGGCATGGTGGCAAGTGCCTGTAATCATATCTACTCTGAAGGCTGAGGCAGGAGAATCTCTTGAACCTGGGAGACAGAGGTTGCAGTGAGCCGAGATGGCGCCACTGCGGTAAAACCTGGAGGACAAAGAGTGAGACTTCATCTCAAAAAAAAAAAAAAAAAGTAGATGAGGGAGTTCTGAAGAAGAGAAAGCTGTGATGACAGAAACAGGTATGGAATGAGGTGATACAGGAACAACTTGATTTGTCTTTTCCAGGTTTAAAGATACAGAATGGGGCCGTACACAGTGGGTCATGCCTGTAATTCCAGCATGTGGGGAGGCTGAGGCAGGCAGATCACTTGAGGTCAAGAGTTCAAGAACAGCCTGGTCAACATGGTGAAACCCCATCTCTACCAAAAAAATATAAAAATTAGCCAAGCATGGTGGCCCATGCCTATAATCCCAGCTACTCAGGATGCTGAGGCAGGACAATCGCTTGAATCTGGGAGGTGGAGGTTGCAGTGAACTGAGATGGTGTCACTGCACTCCAGCCCAGGTGACAGAATGAGACTCTATGTCAAAAAAAAAAAAGATGTAGCATGGGGTCATGAGCTAAGGAGTCTGGGCAGCCTCTAGAAGCTGGGAAAGGCCATGAAAGAGAATGCCTCCTAGAGTCTCCAAAAAGCAACGCAGTCTTCAATATGATGGTTTTAGCCCAGTGAGACCCACTTCACACTTTGGACTTTTAGGACTTAAGATGTCACCCCCTGATCTCAAATCACTTTTCACTGTGTCTCAGCAATACAGTCAGATCATGAGCTCAATAATGCAACAAGGTTACCTGTGTAGACTGAATCAGGAGTGTGTAACGCAGACAGAAGCATGTTTGACACATTGGATATGTTATTTATCAAGTGTCTAATTAAAGATAATTTTTAGATAATTTAAAATTTCCATGCATATTTTTGTTTATAACAATTAGTATTACTTAATATAATGCCATATGCATTTTTCCTGTCTTAGGACTATCTCAATGTATTTCTTGACTACTAAACAGTTGTCTTAGTCCATTTGGGCTGCTACAAAATGTCTTAGACTGAGTAATTTATACACAATAGAAATGTATTGCTCACTGTTTTAGAGGCTGGGAAGTTCAAGGTGCCTGCAGATTTGGTGTCTGATGAGGGCTTGTCTTCCTAATGGAGCCTTCTTCCTGTGTCCTGACGTGGTGGAAGGGATGGAAACTGTGTCCCCAAATGGCAGAATGAGCAAAAATGCACTCCCTTCAGACATTTTTTTTTTTTTTGAGGTGGAGTTTCACTCTTGGTGCCCAAGCTGGAGTGCAATGGCGTGATCTCGGCTCACTGCAGCCTCCCTCTCCCAAGTTCAAGCGATCCTCCTGCCTCAGCCTCCCGAGTAGCTGGGATTACAGGCGTGCTACCATGCCTGGTTACTTTTTGTATTTTTAGTAGAGACGGGGTTTCACCATGTTGGTCAGGCTGGTCTTGAACTCCTGACCTCAGGTGATACACCTGCCTTGGCCTCCCAAAGTACTAGGATTACAGACATGAGCCACCACCATGCCTGGCCAACAGGTTTCATGCCTATCACAACCCTAACTTCATAAAGCTCTAAGAGCCAAGAAGAGGCAAAGGCAGAAATGAAACCCTGATACTCTAGACCAGGCTAGGAAACTACGGCCCATAGGACAGACCTGGCCCACACCCCATTCTGTATGGACAAAGAGCTAAGAACGGTTTCCGCATTTTAAAGGGTGGTAAAAACAACAGAGAAGGAAAAGGCAGCATAACTCCCCCACTCCTTAACTATAAGGTACATGTAGTGACGTCCTTCCTAAGCGTACCACATGGAGGGGGAGAAAAAATAACTTCACAGTGTAGAAAACTGGAAACACCAAGAGTGGTGGGGGAGGGGACAAACAACAACGAAAACAGAAACACTGTCTCAGCTAGGTGCTCGAGGTCAACTTCAGCAATCCCTGGTTATGTTCATAGGATGTATTCTTCCTGTGATGTCAAAAAGTAGCATTTACCTCTGTGATCATCCTCTCCTGACTCCATAACTCCAGTCTAATCAAGACAAGAAACACCAAAGCAGCTGGGCACGGTGGCTCACACCTGTAATCCCAGCACTTTGGGAGCCTAAGGCAGGCGGAGCATGAGGTCAGGAGTTTGATCCCAGCCTAGTCAACATAGGGAAATCCCGTCTCTACTAAAAATACAAAAATTAGCCAGGTGTGGTGGTGCATGCCTGTAGTCCCAGCACTACAGGGGAGTTTGAGGCGGGAGAATCACTTGAACCCGGAGGCGGAAGTTGCAGTGAGCCGAGATCGCGCCATTGCACTCCAGCCTGGGTGACAGAGTGAGACTCTGTCTCAAAAAAAAAAGAAAGATACACCAGAGTAATTCCTACACAGGGGCATCTTATGAAACATATGTAACCTCTCAAAATTGTCAATGTCATGAAAAACAAGGAAAGCTCGAGAAACTGTCATAGCCAAGAGGAGTCCAGAGTACATGACAATAAAATGTAATGCGGTATCCTGGTTGATGAAGGATATTAGGTTAAAAAAAAACAGATGAAGAATATTAGGTAAGAAACAAGAAAACCTGAATAAAGTATGGAGCTTATTAAAGATAATATACAAAAAGCAGTTCAGTAATTGCACCAAATGCCCCATACTGATCTATCATGTGAATAGCGGAAACTGGGTGCAGGGGACCTGGGAACTCTCTGTACTGTCTTTGCAAATTTTCTGTATTTCTAAAACTGTTTTGAAAAAAATCTATTTAAAAGAGAGTAGTGACAGCAGCAGGATGATGGAATAGGAGGACCTTTGCTCATACACCCCAGATCAATGATTATTTCGCAGCCATCTACAGACAAGTGTGACAAGTGTTTTTTGTTTGTTTGTTTTTTGTCTTTTGTTTTGAGACTGAGTCTTGCTCTGTCGCCCAGGCTGGAGTGCAGTGGCACGATCTCGGGTCACTGCAACCTCTTCCTCCCGGGTTCAAGCAATTCTCCTGCCTCAGCCTCCTGAGTAGCTGGGATTACAGGTGCATGCCACGACGCCCGGCTGATTTTTGTATTCTTAGTAGAGATGGGGTTTCACCGTGTTGGTCAGGCTGGTCTCGAACTCCTGACCTCGTGATCTGCCCACCTCAGCCTCCCAAAGTGCTGGGATTACAAGCGTGAGCCACCACGCCTGGCCTTTGAATACTTTTAAGTTCTGAGATACATGTGCAGAATGTGCTGGCTTGTTACATAGGTATACACATGCTGTGGTGGTTTGCTGCACCCATCAACCCGTCATTGACATTAGGTATTTCTCTTAACAGTATCCTTCCCCTAACTCCCCCACTCCCCAAAAGGCCTCGGTGTCTGATGTTCCCCTCCCTGTCCATGTGTTCTCATTGTTCAACTCCCACTTATGAGTGAGAACATGTGCTGTTTTGTTTTCTGTTGCTGTGTTGGTTTGTTGACAATGATGGTTTCCAGCTTCATCCACATCCCTGCAAAGGACATGAACTCATCCTTTTTTATGCTGCCAGACAAGTGTTTTGTGGGAGCCTAGGGATTTAGTTAGGAGTTTGTGAAACAATGATGGAACCTAAGATCTAGGAAGGTTGTTTTGAGAGGGCTGATCCACACTCAGATGGCAGAACCAAGGATCACTATCTCAGCTGCAAACTCAGAAATAGCCCCATTACCCTGTGGACTCACTACAGCACAGTTTGGCCTTGTTCCTGCTTGAAAGCCATCTGCAAAGAACCCCAGAAAAAGTCACACAATCCAGCATTTCAGTTTCTATTAAGGACCTTGAAATTACCCAGTAACTCAGAACCGCCTGCCTCAACTTTGGTCCCAGACCAGCTCTGCCTGCAAGAGTACCCAGAGGGAGACATGCCTACTAAGACCCAGGAACGGGCTCCCTCCACAGCCTCAGTCCCACAGCAAAGCCTGAAGTTGTCCTGTATCTAGGACCACACCCTCCTGTGGTTGCTCTCCTGGGGCAGCTTTGCCCGCCATGGGACCTTCAGGGAGAAGCCCCATCTGAGTAATCATGACAGGCTTGCCAAAGTCAATATCCTCGCAGATCCTAAAATTTCCCTGAAGCAAAAAAAAAAAAAAAAAATTTCCTTGAATCTGTGTCCCAGTCCCAATCAGCTGCAGTCTGTGAGCAATTCTGTGTGTACGGAGAACTGGACAGTAGTAAGCCTGTTAGTTCCCCTGTAGGTTGACCTGCTGAACCTGGTCCCACTGTGGTACTTGAATCAGCAATGGAAATCGGCTCTGGCCATTCTCAACTGTGCTGGGACAGTAGGGTTTCCAACCCAGGAATCCATGAAGAGACATACATGCCTATCTGTTCTCCAGGGACAAGCTTGAATACTTTGGTGTCTGCTGTGGACCATGAAGCAGCCATACGACTTGGTTCCAGTCTGTTTCAGCTGCAGAGTGTGGCAGTACTGCTTGTCCAGTGATCCAATGGGAGCCGACTTAGAGACACAAAGGAAGCCATGCCATTCTGCATATCTGGTAACAGATGCCACTTATCGACCCTGAAGTCGACCCTCATCCCAGCACCAGCCCTAGGACCAAGTTTATGAACCCACTTGAGTCAACTCAGAAATGACAGAAGGTTCATATTCTGGAGAGTCCTGGTAGCAAGGCTGTCAACCATGAAACCCACTATGGACCCAATAGCAGCCATGTGACCCAGGTCCAATCTGACTCAGTTGCAATCTGGGAGGCAACCCCATCAGCCTGGGTACCTAAACGGAGTAGGCATTAACATGCTGAAGTAGCTTGTAAGGACTAGAAGAGAAGTTTGCTACATCAAATGCACAGACACCAAATGCAAGGCTGCACAGACACCAAATGCAAGGCTGCACAGGTAACAAAGAATGTGGCAAACATGACACCATTGCAACTGCTCTCAAGAAAATGGGCATCTATGAAATAAAAATAGAAACCATAAAGAAGAAGCAAACAGAAATCCTAGAGCTGATGAATACAATGACAGACAAAAATTCAAAAGAGCATTAATAGCAGAGTCAATCACACAAAAGAAACAATTAGTGAACCTGAACACAGGTCATATGAAATCAGCCAATTAGAAGAACAAAAAGAAAAAAGGTCCAAAAGAGTGAAGACACCATAGGGGACCTATGGAATACCATCAAATATATGAATATATGAATTATGGGGGTGAAAGAGTGAGAGAGAGAGAGAGAAAGATGCAGAAAGATAAAGAAACACTGGGTGAAAATTTGCCAAATCTTGGCAGAGATTTGGATATACAGTCCATGAAACTGAAAGGACTTCAAGGAAGATCAACATAAGGAAAGAATATTCTGAGACACATTATCAGAAGTTGTCAAAGAGAGAATCTTGAAGGCAGCAATAGTAAGACACTTGTTACATATAAGAAAATTTCCGTAAGGCTCTCAGACTTCTCAACAGAAACGTTTCCAGCCAAAGGAGTGGCATAATATATTCAAAATGGTGAAGAAGGCCAGGCATGGTGGCTCATGCCTGTAATCCCAGCACTTTGGGAGGCTGAGGTGGGTGGATCAGCTGAGGTGAGGAGTTTGAGACCAGTCTGGCCAACATGGTGAAACCCCATCTCTACTAAAAATACAAAAATTAGCTGGGCATTGTGGTGCGCACCTGTAATCCTCAATCTACTTGGGAGACTGAGGCAGGAGGATCGCTTGAACCCAGGAGGCGGAAGTTGCAGTGAGCCGAGACCGTGCCATTGCACTCCAGCCTGGATGACACAGCAAGACTCCACCTCAAATAAAAAAAAAAAAAAAAAAAAGAAGAGGTAGAAATGAAGGAGAGAGAGATATTCCAAGACAAAGTTGAGAGAGTTCATTACCACATGATCCACATTACCAAAAATACTAAAGTTCTTCAAGTGAAAGGAAAAAGCATCAAATAACATAAAATTGTAGGAGTCTAAAACTCATCAGGAAAGGTAAATACACAGTCATATTCACAACACTCTAATAAGGTAATGGTGGTATGTTAAACACCATAAACTCTAGTAAGAAAGTTAAATGACAAAGTTTTCAAAGTCAGAATCAGTCTAAATTAGATAAGATGTTTTATATAGGTTCCATAACAGTTATAAAGAAAAAAATCTAGTAGATACATAAAAAATAAAGGCTCAAAACATACCACTACAAAAATTCAATAGATCATAGCATATATCAACAAGAATTGGAAGAAAGGATTAAGAGACATACAAAACAGTAAGTAAGGAATTAACAAAATGGCCAAAGTCAATACTTATCTACCAATAATTAATTATTTTAAATGCAAATGGTAAAACCTCCAATCAAAAGACCAATAACCTCCAATAATCAAAACCTCCAACAACCTCCAATTATTCAGTAGCTGAATAAATAAAAACACAAGATCCAAGAGTATGACACCTACAAGAGACTCACTTTAGCGTTAAGAATGCATGTACACGAATGGGAGTGGTGGCTCACACCTGTAATTCCAGCACTTTGGGAAGCCAAATTGGGAGGATTACTTGAGCCCAGAAGTTTGAGACTAGCCTGGGCAACACAGGGAGATCCAGTCTCTAGAAAAAAGAAAAAGAAAATTAGCGGGGTGTGGTGACAAATGCCTGTGGTCTCAGCTACTCAGGAGGCTGAGGTGGGAGGATCACTTGAGATGCTACAGTGGGCGCTGATCGTGCCACTGCATTCCAGCCTTGGCTAGAGTGAGACCCTGTCTCAAAATACAAAACAAAAAATAAAAACACACACATACACATAGACATAGACAAAAATAAGGGAATGGAAGAGATATTCCCCCGCAAATGGAAACCAAAAGAGAGCAGGGGTAATTATATAGTCAACCACTGAACAACATGGGTTTGAAGTACATGGGTCCATTTAGAAATATCAAAAAGTTATGTTATGTCATGAATGCATAAGGTTAGATACAAATGTATTTTTTCATCTGCTACCATAAAATATACACAAATTGGCCGGGCGTGGTGGCTCACGCCTGTAATCCAAGCACTTTGGGAGGCCAAGGCGGGCGGATCACCTGAGGTCGGGAGTTCAAGACCAGCCTGACCAACATGGTGAAACCCCGTCTTTATAAAAAAAAACAAACAAACATATATATATATATATATATATTATATATACACACACACAAATTATACTTAAAATTTATCAAAACATAGGCACACAAACTGTACGTGACATCATTCATAGTAGACAGAAATGTAAACAAATGAAAGATGCAATATTAAATTGTAACTGCATAAAATTCACTGTAATAATTTCATAGTCATCTCGTGTTGCTATTGCAGTGAGCTCAAGTATTGTGAATATGTGCTTAAAATGCTGTGAGATGCTAGTCATCTCCCTGTGAGCAGTTCATCTTCCCCAGTACATTGCATATTGCAGGAAAAAGTGATCTCTTATAGTTCTTGTGTTATTTATTTATTTACTTTTGTGAGACAGAGTCTTGCTCTGTTGCCCAGGCTGGAGTGCAGAGGTGTGATCTCAGCCCACTGCAACCTCTGCCTCCCAGGTTGAAGCAATTCTCCTGCCTCAGCCACCTGAGTAATTGGGATTACAGGCGCCCGCCACCACAGTCAGCTAATTTTTATATTTTTAGTAGAGACAGGGTTTCACCAGATTGGCCAGGCTGGTCTCGAACTCCTGACCTTGTAATCTGTCCACCTCAGCCTCCCAAAGTGCTGGAATTACAGGCGTGAGCCACCGTGCCAGGCCTCTTGTGTATTGTGATTGCAATACTGTAAACCCTGAATAACACCATGGAACCCATACGAAGTACCACTAGTGATGCTGGAAGTGCTCCAAAGAAGCAAAAAATAGTTATAACATTACAAGATAAAGTTGAATCACTTGATATGTACTGTAGATTGACTGCAGCTGTGGTTGTGTGTCATTTTAGACAGACGATTCATGTTGCAAACGGACTATGTAAATGCATGGTATTGATAAATACAGTACTGTAAATGTATTTTCTCTTTTCTTTTTTTTTTGAGATGGAGTCTCACTCTGTCACCCTGGGTAGAGTGCAGTGGGGCAATCTTGGCTCACTGCAACCTCCACCTACTGGATTCAAGCAATTCTCCTGATTCAGCCTCCCGAGTAGCTGGGATTACAGGCGCTTGCCACAATGCCCACCTGATTTTTGTATTTTTAGTGGAGACAGTGTTTTACCATGTTGGCTAGGCTGGTCTCGAACTCCTGACCTCAAGTGATCCACCCACCTCAGCCTCCCAAAGTGCTGGGATTACAGGCATAAGCCTCCATGCTCGGCGTATTTTCCTTATGGTTTTCTTAGTAACATCATTTTCTTTTCTCTAGCTTACTTTAGTGTAGGAGTATTGCATATAACACATATACCATTCAATATATGTGTTAATTGACCTTATGTAATTAATAAGGCTTCCATTCAACAGTAGTCTATTAAATTTTTAGGGAGTCAAAAGTTATATGTGGATTTTTGACTACACGGTGGGTTGTCACCCCAGCCCCCATGTTGTTCAAGGGTCAATTGTACTTTTATCTGCTAAAACAGAATTTAAGTCAAAAAGTATAAGAGCCAAAAAAAGTCATTACAGAATTATAAAGGGATCAATTTAGGAAGGAGATGTATCAGTTGTAAATATGTATGTACCCAACATTGGATCATAAAAATATATAAAGCACACATTAAGAGATCTGAAGGGTCAAATAGACTACAATACAATAATAGAAGGGGGCTTCAAATTCTACTTTCAACAAAGGAAAGCTTATTCAGCAGAAAATCAATAAGAAAACACTGGAATTAAATTTTACTTTAGACCAAATGGACCTATCAGACGTATACAGAACATCCCATCCAACAATAGCAGAATACATATTCTTCTCAAGCATACATAAAACATTCTCCAGGACAGATAAACATATTAGGCCAAAGAACAAGTCTTAAGAAATGTAAGGCAACAGAAATCCTATCAGCACCTTTTTCAACCACAGTGGTATTAAGCTAGAAATCAACAACAGGAGGAAGTTAGGTAAATTCACAAATATATGAAAATTAAACAACATGAAACTAAGTAACCAATAGGTCAAGGAAGAAATTAGAAGTTTAATTAAAAAATATTTTGAAATAAATGTAAAAGGAAACAATATACCAAATCTTAAGGAATGCAGGGAAAGCAGTTCTAGGAGGGAAGTTTATAGCAATAAACACTTTCATTAAGAAGGAGAGAGATCTCAAACAAACATTACTTCTCAAGGAACTCGAAAAAGAACAAATGAACCTCAGTTAATGAAAGGAAATGATAAAGATCAGAGTACAAATAGAGACCAGAGAAACAATATGGGAAGATTAACAAAACTGAGTTGATTTTTTGAAAAGATAAACAAGATGGAAAAACCATGAGACTAACAAAGACAGGGGAAGGGAGGGCTGGAAAAAAAACGAACAAAAGACAAAAAGAGGAAAGACTCAAAAATCAATGAAGTCAGAAATGAAAATGGAGACATTACAACTCATGCCACAGAAATACAAAGGATCACGAGAGACTACAATGAACAATTAGATGCCAAAAAAATTAGATAACCCAGAAGATTAATTCCTAGAAACACACAACCTACCAAGATTGAATCATGAAGAAACAGAAAAATCCAAACACATCAGTAATGAGTAAAAAGACAGAATAAAGAGTACAAAATCTCTGATCAAAGAACAGCCCAGGACTTGATGACAGCTTCACTGCTGTATTCTACCAAATATTCACAAAATACCACTTCTGAAACTCTTCCAAAAAGTTATAGAGGAAGGAATAGTTCCAAGTCACTGCAGTATCACTCACAATACCCAAGTGTTAACCAGTAGAGGAATGGATAAAGAAAATGTGGTATGTATCACAATGAAATACTACTCAGCCTTAAAAAACAAGAAATCCAGTCATTTGTGATAACATGGGTGAACCTAGAGGATATTATATTAAGTGAAATAAGCCAGGCATAGAAAGGCAAACTTGCATTATCTCAACTATTTGTGGAGTGTCAAAAAGCTGAAGTAATAGAAGCAAAGAGCAGAATGCTGGTTACCAGAGGCTGGGACAGGAGTGGGAACAGGGACATGAATGGCTATAAAGGTTTAGCTGGAATGGAGGAATAAATTCTGTATATCTATTTTACAACCTGGTGACTACAGCGAATAACAATGTATATTTGAAAATTGCTAAGAGAGTATATGTTAAATGTTCTGATCACAAAATAATAGTCAGTAAGGTGAAGGATATGTTATTTACTTTGATTTCATCACTCCACAAGGCATACATGAATCAAAACATAATGTTGTACATGATAAGCACATAGTTTGTTATCTGTCAAATAAAAATAAAAAATAGGCCGGGCGTGGTGGCTCACGCCTGTAATCCCAAGCACTTTGGAGGCCAAGACGGGTGGATCACCTGAGGTCAGGAGTTCAAGACCAGCCTGACCAACATGGTGAAACCCTGTCTTAAAAATAAAAAAAATAAATAAATAAAAATAAAAAATAAAGGATGTCATTTTAATAAATAAAACCAACAATCCAAATAAATAAATTAATAAAAAGAAGAAAAATACAGAACCATATGTAGCCCATAAATCACAATATACACTGAACCTTTTAACGGAAAAAATTTGCCAACCTCTGTCCTAGATCCAGAACTTCATTCAAAATCAAACCACATTGCTTCTCATAGTGCACACAAAGCAAGTGGAAAAACAAACCCTAAAGCTGTCAGCTTCAAAGAAAACAGAGTAAACAGAACAGATTTCAATCTATTGATTACTTGGAAAACATTTACACCTTTGATGACACAGAAGTTTGCTCAACTCCACTCTTGAAAGCCTCACAAAGCTGACAACCTTGTCACGTCGTCAAGCCATATACTTTCTTGCTGTGATATGAAAATCAGGCCTAGGGAAAAGACTAAAGACAGGTGGTGTTTGGTTCCACTTAAAAACAAATCCTTTCCTCACCAAACCACACTCTAATATAAAGCACTAATGTTAAGCTCCAGGAGGTATTTTTCTTTTTTGAGACAGAGTTTCGCTCTTGTTGCCCAGGCTGGAGTGCAATGGTGCGATCTTGGTTCACTGCAACCTCTGCCTCCTGGTTTCAAGTGATTCTCCTGCCTCAGCCTCCTGAGTAGCTGGGATTACAGGCATGGACCACCATACCTGGCTAATTTTGTACTTTTAGTAGAGACAGGGTTTCTCCATGTTGGTGAGGCTGGTCTTGAACTCCTGACCTCAGGTGATCCATCTACCTCGGCCTCCCAAAGTGCTGGGATTACAGGTGTGAGCTACCATGCCCGGCCTCCAGGAGGTATTTTTCTATACCATCAGATTCTTAGAAGAGTAGAGCACACAGAAAGAGCTACACAATTTGCCAAACGGGTACATGAATAGCATTCAGAAGAGAAGACTTGGGCAATGGGGAGTACATTGAGAGATATACCTGTATGAACCCTCTCGCACCTCCGTGGAAAGAATGACTGGGATAAGTTGTTATAGTGAGAATATTTTGGGGCAAGGAAAGTAAATAGTCCTGTCTTATAAACACTAATCATTTAATGAATAAAAGGTAATTCACTTGAACCTTGATTTTAAGATGAGTAAATGATTCTTCCTCTCAAGGGATGCTTTTTCAGAAGGATGTTGGTTTAGGGGGAAAGGGAGGATAAGAATGAGAAGCTAGGGTCTTTCCAGGTGCACAGCCTACATTAGAAAATACCTCATAAGGCACATCTGCCCTCAGGCCATTTCTATAACAATCAGAAATAAGAGGGCACTGGGATCAGAGTGTTTCAGAAATTCCTGGGGTCTACACTGTATTAACTGGGGTTGTAGACTGTGTACGTATCCTCCCTCTATATGGATGGTCACCCTGCATGGGCCCCATTGCCCCCAGGATACTCGCACACCTGTCACAATTATGGGGACAGAGCCAGCACATGAACCCCACACAAGTGCGTCTTCTATTCACATGTGAGGCCCCAGTTGCCCCTGCTGATGCCAATGCACATGCACACACAGACACATACTTCCATGTGAGTCGGAGCACCAACTGGCAAAAATGACTGAAAGGCTAGGAAGGCCCTGTAAATACCGACAGTTGTCTTGACGCTGCTTCCTTTCATGCCTTGACAGGAGTGTGAATTTTACTTCTGTTCTTGTCCTTCAAGCCATGATGGCCCAGTAAGCAAGTGTTAATTCACCTTACCCTGTTGGTCTTTCTTTTGCATCAAACATTACTAGAAAAATACAAGTTATAAAACAATTTCATTTGTCTACACATGGAGCCTGTGAATTCAGAATTCTTTGGTATAACTCAGTATCAATAGGAGACATGGCTTGGATATTTGCCCCATCTAAATCTCAAGTTGAATTGCCCTCCCTAGTGCTGGAGGTAAGGCCTGGTGGTGTTTGGGTTACGGAGGCAGATCCCTCATGGCTTGACCATGGCAAGTGAATTCTTGCAGAATCTGGTCATTTAAAAGTACATGGCATTACCCCAACCACCACTGCATCCCAACCTTACCCCTCCTTTTGCCATGTGACATGCCTGCTCCCCCCTTCACCTTCCAAGTAAAGTGGAGTAAAAGCTCGAGGCCTCCCTAGAAGCCAAGTGGATGTCAGATGTCGATGCCATGCTTCCTTTTCAGCCTTCAGAACCATGAGCCAATAAACAAACACCTTTATAAATGACCCAGTCTCGGGTATTTCTTTATAACAATGCAAGAATGACCTAACACAGTGGGTGCTGTCAGAATGATGTTCCTTCCTAGCACTTCTCAGGGGACATCACCTGGAATTCTAGACAGTCCTTGATCACAGGCTACCCTGAGCTGCTTCTATTCAGTCTCCTCTCCTTGCTGGGTTATAAACAATGTACAGGTAGCAGCTGTGTCCTTTTAGTTATTATCTCATTCTTAGTGCTAATATCACAGAGTTTGGTGTACTGCAGACACTTAAGTCTGATTTTGACTCAAAATCCTGGTTTTCAAAATTTATCCAAAGTACACAGCTATAGTCATACACAAATGTTTGTGCAAGAATATTCAGGGAATTTTTTTCTCTGTGAATTTTCTTTAGAATGGAGATAAAGATTCATATGCAGCTGTAAGAAACAACACCGTGAGAGATCCTGTTTACCTTTTACCTAATTTACACCGATGATGGTTGAACTACAGTGTAATACCACACCTAGAACACTGTCATCAATGCTATCAATTGATATTATTCTACTTTTCCAGAGAATACTTTTTAAAAAAATAAAAAAGAGGCCAGGCGCGGTAGCTCACACCTGTAATGCCAGCACTTTGGGAGGCCGAGGCGGGCGGATCACGAGGTCCAGAGATCGAGACCATCCTGGCCAACATAGTGAAACCCCATCTCTACTAAAAAATACAAAAATTAGCTAGGCGTGGTGGCGTGAGCCTATAGTCCCAGCTACTTGGGAGGCTGAGGCAGGAGCATTGCTTGAACCTGGGAGGCGGAGGTTGCAGTGAGCCAAGCTCGAGCCACTGCACTCCAGCCTGGCGCCTGGCAACAGAGCAAGACTGTCTCAAAAAAAAAAAAAAAAAAAAAAAATCAAAAAAATAGGCTGGGCATGGTGGGTCATGCCTGTAATCCCAGCACTTTGAGAGGCCAAGGCAGGCCGATCACCTGAGGTCAGGAGTTTGAGACCAGCCTGGCCAACATGGTGAAACTCCGTCTCTACTAAGAATACAAAAATCATCCAGGCATGGTGGCAGGCACCTGTAGTCCCAGCTATTTGGGAGGCTAAGGCAGGAGAATCGCTCAAACCCAGGAGGCGGAGGCTGCAGTGGGCCGAGATTATGCCAATGCCCTCCAGCCTGGGCGACACAGCAAGACTTTGTCTCAAAACAAACAAACAAAAACACCTCACAGTAGAGGACAGATTAAATGAATAAATAATGATCTGTTACACCATGACATAAAATACATTTACTAAGGATACTGATCCAGATAATCGAGAAAGCATTTATGATGAATTACCAAGTGAAGAGGTAGGTTTAAAAAGGTACGTATAATTTGGGTAGAGGTACTCTGGTGAAATTAAGAACACAGACTGTGTGGTACAGCTTTCAGGGGTGTGAATCTAAACTCTGACAGTTACTGACCTCACAGTGGAATTCAGATTCCATTGGTGAAACCGGAATACAAATACTACAAGAAGCGGCTATGTCCATTACCGAGTAAGGTAATCTACATAAAAGATCGTGATACATAACAACTGCTTCATGTGTTAGCTATTATTATTAAAGATCAGTGACATCACATGCCGATTAATCCATTTTTCGAAAAGAAACACAAGGCTGCTGTTTTTTCTTATGCTAAAATATGTGCTTCTCAGTCAGCTATCAATATCATGAATGCCAACTAAAAATAGCTTTCCAAGCCTGATGTTAGGCATGAATTTATTTTAATCAGCAAAATTACCAAAAACGATTCTAAGACACGTAAGAAAATGTTCCCTCTCTACCAGCAACCAGGGAAACAGAGGCATGACTCTGCATCAGAAATCAAGTTTAAAGACTCTAATCTAAAAACTGATACCAAACTGAGAATATTAGCAAGAGAATGAATCATGTGTTCTATGTGATATGGGAGATTTATGTAATTATTTCAAATTATTGCCATCCTAGTCATTTCATATATTTGGATTTCATATCTTGGATTTGTTACTTATACATGTAATTACGGAAATGTTACTTGTATAGCATATATTTGTAAGGCATCAGACATCACTGATTACCATTTTCTGTCAAAGAAACATTAAAATCATAGAAAATCTAATTCTGAAAGCCTCTCTTTCTTGATAGTTTGCAGTCATTAGTTTGAAATGGCATCTCTCTAATCCTATAAGATGTAAACACGAGGTTTTTCAAAGCAGGAGAAAGATAACTGGCATGACTCTCTCCTCTCCACATGTGCACAAATGTAATGTGACCCATGGCTGCGTTGGATTTCTTTACAAACTATGACTTAAGAGTCTTTAACTCTTACTTGGTATATTCTCAGGAGTTTTGGTAAAATAAAAAAATAAATAAACAAAAATAAAGAGTCTTTAACTCATTTACATGATCAATTAGCAGGATTTAATGCTCCAGAAACAAACACGCACACATTTAGTTGGGAGTGGGAGACAGGACACATAGATAGAAAATGTTAACAGTAAGTATCTCCGGGTGGTACAACTGGGAGTAATTTTGAGTTTCTTCTTTATGAGCTCTTACGGGAACTAATTTTTTTTATAGCAGGCCTGCATAAATTACATTATAAGAAATATAAAAAACAGGGATCTGGGGAAAAACAAACAAAAAAAAAAATAAATAAACAAATAAAAGAAATATAACTTAAGGAAGTCGTAAATGTAAAAAAATGATTACTTGGGTTGGGCACAGTGGCTTATGCCTATAATTCCAGCACTTTGGGAGGCCAAGGTGGATGGATCGCCTGAGGTCAGGAGATTGAGACCAGCCTGACCAATATGGTGAAAACCCATCTCTACTAAAAATACAAAAATTAGCTGGCCATGGTGGCACGCACCTGAATTTCCAGCTACTCAGGAGGCTGAGGCAGGAAATCACTTGGACCTAGGAGGCTGAGGTTGCAGTGAGCCAAGATGGTGCCACTGCACTGCAGTCTGGGCGACAGTGACGCTTCAGCTCCAAAAAAATAAAAATAAAAATAAATTTAAAAACGATTACTCAAGGTAAAAGAAATCAGAGCTATGAAGGTGCTGGTACACTGTAGTTATTAACAAATGTTTGAATGGATAGGCTTGTGGAAAGCAAAATAAGTGTATCTCAAAAATGTCCATACCCTAATTCATGAATTGGGGCATATGTGGTGTTGCACAGCAAGGGAAATTTCAGTTGTAGATGGACTTAAGTTGCTAATCAGCTAACCTTAAGATGAGGAGATTATCCTGAATTGTGCCAGTGTGCCCACTGTAATCACAGAGTCATTAAAAGTAGATGGGGGGGGGTCAGAAGAAGAGAAATAGGTAATGACAGGGGCAGAGACGAAGAGAGGTGATGCGAGAATGACTTGTCTGTGCTGGCTTTGATGTCACAGAGTTGGGGGGGACCCAAGGAATGCCAGCCTCTAGAAGCCAGGAAAGGAAGGAAACAGAAAGGCTCCTAAAGTCTCCAAAAATGAACACAGCCTTTACATCTCGGTTTTAGCCCTATGAGACCTACTTGACTTCTGACGGCTTAAGATAAATTTTGTTGTTTTAAACTACTAAATCTGATGGTTATAGCGCAGAAGGAAACTGACACTAAGCCTAATATTGGAAAAACAGAGTGACTGAAGCAAATGTCACCTCCCCCGATGGTGAAGATCCTTTCATTATGTCTTGGCAATACTTATGAAATGAGGCAAAAGCAGTTCTAATAGGAAAGTTAAAAGCAGTAAACATCTACCTTAAAAAAGAAAGCCCTCAAACAACCTAACATCACACCAAAGGAACTAGCAAAAGAATAAACTAAGCCTAAAGCAGTAGAACAAAGTTAATATTTAAGGTAAAAGCAGAAATAAATAGAACAACAGAAATAAGTAGAACAACAATAGAAAAACATCAGTGCAACTTAGAGTTTTTTTTTTTTTTTAAATATAAACAATTTGGCCGGGCGGGATGGCTCATGCCTGTAATCCTAGCACTTTGGGAGGCCGAGGTGGGTGGATCACCTGAGGTCAGGAGTTTAAGACCAGCCTGGCCATCATGGTGAAACCCCATCTTTAAAATAAATAAATAAATTAAATAAAATATAAACAATTCACAAACATTTAACTAGGCTAACAATGAAAGAATGAGAGAATATTCAAATAAAAAAATCGGAAATAAGAGACATTACAATTCATACTACAGTAAAACAGAGGACCACAAGTGACTACTATGAAAATTTATAAGCAAAAAAAATTGAATAATGTAGAAGAATTGAACAAATTCCTAGTAATATACAATCTACCAAGATTGAATCATGATGAAATACAAAATCTGAACACACCCACAACAGGTAAGGAGGTTGAATAAGCAAATCGCTCCCAGGGAAGACCAGGACCTGATGCCCTCACAGCTGAATTCTCCTAAACATTCAAAAACCTAATACAATGCTTCTCAAACTCTTCCAGAAAATTCAAGAGAATGGGCTATCTCCAAGTTCATTTTATAAGACCAGCATGACCAAACCCAACAAGGACACTGCAAGACAAGAAAAATCAGCGGCCAATACCTTCGATGAACGTAAAAGCAACAATCCTCCTCAGCAAAACACTAGCAAAATGAACTCGGCAGCATATAAAAAGGATCACTCAGCATGATCAAGTGGGATTGATCCCAGGAATGCGAGTACAGTTCAACATATACAGATCTATAAATGCGATACGGCACATTAACAGAACGAGGAGTGAAATCCACATGCCCATCACAACGGGTGCAGAAAAAGCCTCTGACAACATTCAAAAGCGGTTCAGAATACAAACTCTCAACAGATTCGGTATAGAGAAACGTACCTCAATATACTAAAAGTGATACAACACAAGCACTTCACTAACATCATAATCAGTGGTGGAAGCACTTAACTAACATCATAATCAATTGAAAGACCAGGAACAAGACAAGGATTCCCACTCTTACCACGTCTAATCAATATAGTACTAGAAGCCTTAGGCAGAGCAATTAGGCAAGAAAAGAAATAAAATCGGCTGGGTGCAGTGACTCACGTCTGTAATCCCAGCACTTTGGGAGGCTGAGACAGGTGGATCGCTTAAGGTCAGGAGTTTGACACCAGCCTGGCCAACATGGTAAAACCCCATCTCTACTAAAAATACAAAAATTAGCTGGGCACAGCAGTGTGTGCCGTAATCCCAGCTACTTGGGAGGCTGAGGCAGAAGAATTGCTTGAACCCAGGAGGCGGAGGTTGCAGTAAGCTGAGACTGAGCCCCACTGCACTCCAGCCTGGGTGACAGAGCAAGACTCTGTCTCAAAAAACAAAAAAAAGAAAAGAAATAAAATCCAATCAAATAGGAAGGGAAGAACTTAACTGTTCCTGTTTGCAGATGACATGATCTCATACATATAGAAAACCCTAAAAACTCCATCAAAAAATGATTAGAAATAATAAAGGAATTCAGTAAAGTTATAGCAGCAACATCAACATTAAAAAATCAATAGTATCCCTATACACTAACAATTATTTGAAAAGGAAATCAAGGCTGGGCATGGTGGCTAACAGGCAAATGAACTGCATCCAACTAAAAAACTTCTGCACAGCAGAACAATCAACGGAGTGAAGAGAGAACCTATGTATTTGAAGGAAATATGTGCAGACCATACATCTGATAAGCAGTTAATATTCACAATATATAAGAAACTCACACAACTCAAGTGTGAAAAAAAAAAGTGATTAAAAATTAGGCCAAAGGCAGGACACGGTGGCTCACATTTGTAATACTAGCACTTTGGGAGGCCAAGGTGAGCAGATCACTTGAGGACAGGAGTTCGAGACCAGCCTGGTCAACATGGTGAAACCCCATCTCTACTAAAAATACAAAAATTAGCCAGGCATGGTGGCATGCACCTGTAATCCCAGCTACTCAGGAGGCTGAGGCAGGAAAATCACTGGAACCCAGGGGGCGGAGGTTATAGTGAGCCAAGACTGTGCCATTACGCTCCAGCCTGGGTAAACAAGGGCAAAACTCCGTCTCACAATAATAATAATAATATATATATGTAGTATATTTGAAAATTGATAAGAGAGTATTGTTTAAATGTTCTCATGACAAAAATAATTAATGAGGTGATGGATATGTTCATCAGCTTGATTTAATCATCTTATAATGTATACATATATCTAAACACATACACAATAAATCAATTTGTCATTTGCCAATTATTTAAAAATTAAAAAAAATTAACCATGTTAAAAAAATAAATAACAACTACCATAATAAAAAAATAAACAAAAGACCAAAGATATCTGGTGCTTCCTCCACCCAAAACCAAATCCCTTCCTTACCAAGCCACACTGTAATATAAAGTGCTAGAATTAATCTATTCTATACCATTAGACTTGTAGACAAGCAGAGTACACAGGACTTGAACCAACTGACAAACAGGTAGGTGACTAATTAGAGAAGAGTGTGGGTCAATGGGAGACTACAGGGAGGAATGACCTGCATGGCCCTGTCATATCCGGGGAAGAATTAGGATAAATGGCTATTTGGAAGGATATGGGCCACAGGAAAGTAAATAGTCCTAAGTTGTATAAACACAAATCACTGAATGAACAAAAAGGTAACTCACGGCAACTTGGCCTTAGGACGTATGACACTTCTTCCTCCTCTGGGATGCTTTTCTTGACGGCCAGATGCCCTGGGGGGTAAAGGTAGGCCAGAATGAGGCACCAGGACCTTTCTGGATCACAAGTTATGTTAGAAAATAGTGCACACCCACCCCCCAGGTCACAGTTAAAATCCATCAGAAATAAGAGGGCACAGGGATCTGAGTTTTTCAGAGAAATGCTGGGAGACTGGGCCTTTCCAGGAACTGGGGCTCTGAAACATGGAGCTGCCCCTCTCACCGCCTCCCATGTAGGTACCTCTTTCTTCCCCAAAAGGAATTCTATTCCTGAGGTTACTTCCTCTTGTTTCTGCATGGAGAGCTCTTCTGGCTCCAAAATTGCCATCTCGTGGCTACTTGTGAACTCTTCTTCCTGGTCATTTTCACAACAGCGTCGAGGCTCTCACGTCACTTTGGGACCACTGCTCTCTAGCAAGCACCACATGGTTGGAAGGCGAAGGCACAGCAAGCAGCGGAGACACTAGAAATACAGATGACACAGTCGCACACACCGGTGTTCACTCAAAGTCCAAGCACACGGGCCCGATCCCGACCTGTCACAGCCACACACTCGCTGGCCCTTTCACATCCACAAACGCCCATGCCAGAGAGACACTGCCTGTCCCTGTCAACCCGACAGAAGTGCAAAAGCACATTTCAGAGACACGGAGACCTGTCCTGGCCGTGCCACCCTCTCAGAGCCCACCGGCATCGACCTCACAGAGAGTGGAGGTGCAGAGACACACAGTCAGGCTGCGTCACCCCTACAGGTGCCCTTACAGCCCGGCCCTATGGCTCTCATAGACGTCCACACACATTGTGTCACAGTTTATGGGTACAGAGCCCGGCCGTGTTAACCCCGCAAGCATCACAGCTATGGGAAGGGGGGCTGGTTCGCATTATCCCAGAGACGCTCGCATTATCTTAACTCAGTCACTGGGCCACGGCGGGGGGACCTGCCAGGCAAACACACACACACACACACTCTCTCGCAAGAGCGCGCACACACACACATACACACACACGCACTCTCGCACTTCCCTGCCCGCCCCTTCCGAAGCCTCAGGCCGAAGCTTCTTCATTTTAGGGCCTCCTCGTCCCAACTGGCTCCCTCACCGCCATTCCCCGCGGAACCCCGCCCTGGCTTTCTCCTGAGAGGCAAATAGCTCCCCGGCTCGGGGCCTAACCACACCCAGGACACGAGGAGATGAAACAGGGCCTCGGGCGCAGTCGTGACAAGGTCCGGGGTCAACCATTTTTAAAAATTCCGCGAGGATGAAGCACGCCCCTCAGCCGGCGATCTGGCTTGCTACTCATTGGACTGTGCCCCAAAGGCCTCTGGGAAATGAAGTCCGTAACCCGAGAATTGACAGAGTTGGAAGCGGCCGTCAGGGTTTCCCAGCATGCAACTCAACACGGTCTTAATGACGCCATGCCTTGAGGGCTTTCTGGGAAATGTAGTCCATAACCCGGGGAATCGACGTAGCTGAAAGGGCGCCCATCAGTGTTTCGCAGCGTGTAAGTGGGCACGGCCCTAATGGAGCCGTGCCCCAGAGACCTCTGGGAAATGCTCACTGCGCGGGAATCCTTAGCGTTAGAAGCGCGGCTCTCAGAAAGTTCATAGTCGGTGTCTCTTCCCACTGTTAGAGCAGCTGCGCCCCATAGACTTCTGAGGAAGCGTATTTCAGATTGGGAGAATCCTCAAATTCTGGAAGCCATCGGCTTTCTCCCGTTCTGAAACTTCTGCTCCTAAGGCGCACCACAAAAAACTCCTGGGAAAAGTGGTTAAGGCCTGGAAGCCTACAGTTCTAATTGCTCCCAACTTGCATTTGGGATCCGTCTGTAGGAGAGGCATGACCCCGCAGCCTTCTGGGGAAATGTAGTCTGAAACGCCCAGAAATCACACCTGTAATCCCAGCACTTTGGGAGATCGAGGCGGGTGTATCACCTGAGGTCAGAAGTCCGAGACCCTCCTGGCCAACATGGTGAAACCCCCATCGCTACTAAAAATGAAAAAATTAGCCAGGCGTGGTGGCAGGCGCCTGTAATCCCAGCTACTTGGGAGGCTGAGGGAGGAGAATCGCTTGAACCCGGGAGGCAGAGGCTGCAGTGAGCCGAAATTACGCCACTGCACTCCAGCCTGGGCAACAAGAGCAAAACTCCATCTCAATAATAATAATAATAATACGCCCAGAAAGCTTAGAAGTTCTGATTTGGGAAAGTTTAAAAATTTCCCAGCAGCTGTGCCTCCTCCAGACGGTTCTTGGAAATACAGCTCCCAGCTGGAAATGCCTCTTGAAAGTGTTAGGTAGGATGTTCACGCGTGAGATTTTGGGGGCATTTCAGTACTGCCCGCTCCCCCCCCACCCCCCCCCAGTAGATTGGGGGGGGGTCCAGACACGTGTGTAGGGATCTTGAGTAGGTTCCATGGGAGTGACCCGGTCCGGACACGGTCTGTGCCAAGGCTCTCTCTGTACGGGCAGGACTTCGTGTTTTGTTCTCTGATGCTGTCCCTGTCTTGAGAGCACTGCCTGACTCTTCCAGTGTCTCTATGAGTGTTATCTTGAGACTGTCCCTGTGATTGTGACCTGGCCTTTGGTCGTTTCTGTCGGTGATGTGGTTTCTACCTGTGAGATTGTTTCCTGGGGTGTTAGGTTTTCAAGGAAAGACAAGGGTTAAAGACACACACACACACACACACACACACACACAAAATGGCTGGACAGCAACACAGGCATATTGCAGACACTTCAGAAGTGGGGGACCAGCTTGATGCCAGAGTCTGCTCTGGCTTACAGGCTAGGGTAGGTATGGGCGGGAGGGGACTGAGCAGTATGGCTTGCTGCTGGGCAGGATATTGACAAGATGTTTTTAAGATCAGGCGGTTTGGCCCTTTTCCGCTGGGATGTCATCAGGGTGTTCCTTGAACCTTTGTCCAGCAAGATATTATAGGGACTTTTTTTTTTAAGTTGGGCTTTGCCTGGTAGGGTATGATGAGAATGTTTCTTTTATTGGGTCGTTTTCTGCCTTGTGGTCAGCTGGTGGGGCAGGATGTTTCTCACGGCCCCAACCCCCATGGAATGTTTCACTTTGACCAAGTCTGCAAAATAGCAGGGGGCTTACAAAAGGGTGCAATTTAGACTAGCACTGGGGTGTGAGATGCTCTGTCCGAAAAATATATGCAGTTGTTGGAATAGAACCCACTGGTGGCTGTGACTGATTTGAGATTGTGTGGGCTTATCAGGGAGCCTCCTGGAGTTGAGGCAAGGGAGGGTTCCTGTGAGGTTTTTGGCCTTGATTATGCCATGGATGAGATTGCATGTTTTTATGAACACGTGGCTGAGACTACAGTATAAAGCACCCTTGACATACGTAACTCCACCTTAGAAAAAGACTCCGTCTTGCATTCTACAGGGCACTTTCCAACAGGGACAAGATGTTTTGCTTAATAAACAAATAATAAAGACTGCATCCAACCAGACAAGGACATAAACAAGCACATTCTTCTACTATCAGTCCCTCCCAGAGGACTCTTCCCATAAAAACAGCAGGGCTTCAGCAGCTTGAAATGACCATCTTCACTGAGAACTGTCCTGCTGTCATTGGTGATAAGAACTTGGCATCTGCTGCTAAAGCCTCTGCCCACATCAAAGACTTCTCTTTTTCGAGACCGAGACCGAGACCGGATGGGCCTGCCCAGCCCTGACCAGGAGATTTTTTTTTTCTTTGTTGCTTTCCATAGATTGAGTTATTAACCCTTTCTTCTATGTCTTTTCTCTTAATGTTAAACATTACTTTGTTTATTATGAAATGTTTAACCTATAACATTTATATATATTGATTAAGTACACTACTATGTGTGGTTTGCAATACTGACTGACTTGTGCAGTGGCTTGAGCCTGTGTGCCTGTGGCTCTCACTGTGAAAAGGGCAGTACTGAAGAAAATTGCCTTATACGAGTCAGCGTTCTCCAGAGGGACAGAACTAATAGGATATATGTACATATAAAAAAAGGGAGTTTGTTAGGGAGTGTTGGCTTACACGATCACAAGGCGAAGTCCCGTGATAGGCCATCTGTAGGCTGAGGAAGAAAGAAGCCACTGGTGGCTCAGTCCAAGTCCAAAACCTCAGAAGCAAGGAAGTCAGGCATGCGGCCTTCAGCCTGTGGCCAAAGGCCCCAGAGCTCCCAGCAAACCAGCAGTGTAAGTCTAAGAGTCCAAAGGCCGAAGAACCTGGAATCTGAAGTCCAAGGGCAGGAGGAGCCGAAGGAAACATCCAGCATGGGAGAAGATGAAAGGCAGAACACCCAGCAAGCAAACGTGTCCCACCTTCTTCTGCCTACTGTGTTCTAGCCGAGCTGGCAGGCAATTGGATGATGTCCACCAACACTGAGTATGGGACTTCCTCTCTCCATCCACTGACTCAAATGTCAGTCTCCTCTGGCAGCACCCTCATAGACACCCCAGAAACAATCTTTTGCCAGCTACCTAGGCTTCCTTCAATCCAATCACATTAACCATCACATGCCTCTTTGGGAACTCCATGCAGCTCATGGCTTTTGTGATTGAAACGGCATCAATAAAAGCCTGCCATTGTGGAAAGATACAAAGTATGTGGACCTGGTTATCTCTGACTTTCAGCCACTCTGGGGACTGGTGTGGTCAGCACATTTGAAACTGCATGGGGAGAGTGATGAATACTAGAGAGTCTCCTGGTCCGGGCAAGTCTGTTGGTCCTGCAAGAAAGAATCTCTGATGTGGGTAGAAACTTTGGCAGCAGATGTCAAGCGCTTATCACAAATGACAGCGGGATGATTGTCAGTTAAGACGGTCATTTAGAGCTGCTGAAGCCCTGATCGTTTTATGGCCAGAGACCTCTGGGGAGGACTGATAGTGGAAGAATGTGCTTGTTTATGTCCTTATCTGGTGGGATGCGGTCTTCATTAGTTATTTACTAAGCGAAACATCTTGTCTGTTGGCAAAGTGCCCTATGAAATGTAAGATGGAGTCTTTTTCTAAGAGTTACATATGTCAAGGGTGCTCTCTGCAACCACTGACGACTCTACAACTACTATACAATTCTATACAACGGCCGTTTGCATTTTGATGGTTGTGCAGTTGTGTGCCTTTTCCAGGGGTTATACAGAGCTCTGTTGGGGGATCTGTCAAATGGCGTTGCAAATCACTGCTGTCCAAAGCTGGAGATGAGTGGTTGTGATGACCTTAACCTACTCTACCAGGTGTGCCTGTCAAATGATATCTCTGTGAGTCTGTAATCGTGAACATGAGCCCAGCCTCATCAGAAACAAAGGAATAATGCTGTTTCTTTTGAGGACATTAAACTTGTTAAAAGTATAGGCATGAAATTCTCAATTTATCTGGCACTAATGTAGACATTTTATATTGAATCAATATATTTTTATGGAGATGTGTGTTGTAAGTCAACACAACCTGTTTTTAAATTTTTAGGTAAGAAAGAAGATTAAAAAATTATGACACTTGAATCAATCCAAAGTAAGCAATAAAAAAGCAGCAGCTGCTTTGTCCCTTTTACAAGCTGTGAAGAGTTCGCTTCTGTTTTCTTGTGCTGTTTCGGGGCCTGGGTAACTATGTTTAAAAAGTTCTGGACTACAGATGTAACTTTCCACTTGGACATAGGTTTAGAGCTGAGAGTCAGGAAGTCAGGGACCCTCCTGGATGTTGGGTGAGGCATCTTTATCTTTTAATTCTCTGAACAAGAAAGGCGACTCAGAAAACACAAGTACTCTGTTTAAGTAAGAGTCTCCAGTTTATCCTTCAGAAACTATTTGCATTTTTTAAAACCATAGGCAATAAATACTTTTTTTTTTTTTTTTTGAGATGGAGTCTCCCTCTGTCACCCAAGCTGGGGTGCAATGACGCAATCTCAGCTCACTGCAACCTCTGTCTCCTGGGTTCAAACAATTCTCCTGCCTCAGCCTCCCACGTAGCTGGGATTACAGGCACCTGCCACCATGCCCAGCTAATTTTTGTATTTTCAGTAGAGACAGGGTTTCACCATGTTAGCCAGGCTGGTCTCGAACTCCTGACCTCAGGTGATCCACCCGCCTCAGACTCCTAAAATGCTGGGTGTTAGCCACCATGCCCGGCCGTAAATACATATTTTTATGAGCAGTCTAAAATGCAAAACTAGCCTGCCACATCTTAGTAAGGACCTGGTTTCCATGTTGCAGTTTGTTCCCTTTGAATATTTAAATACTTTCTGTTTAATCTAACAGAATTTCTTTTTACTCTAGAATATGGTAGTTAGCAAATGATGAGCACTAGGTGGATGTGGGAGCTAAGAATTTCTTTTCTACTTTAGTTCCAAGAAATATATCAAATGTCCGTAAGGAGGATATTTTCTAATGATTGTTTTGTTCTTTTTTTCTGTAAGATGCTCTCTCTGATGCCACTGTAAATGTTTTTTGTTTGTTTTTTGTTTTTGAGGTGGCCTCACTCTGTCACCCAGGCTGCAGGCTGAAGCGCAATGGCATGATCTCAGCTCACTGCAACCTCCACCTTCTGGGTTGAAGTGATTCTCCTGCCTCAGCCTCCCAAGTAGCTGGAATTATAGGCACCCGCCACCACATTTAGCTAATTTTTGTATTTTTAGTTAGAGACAGGGTTTCACCACGTCACCCAGACTGGTCTCGAACTCCTGACCTCAGGTGATCTGCACGCCTTGGCCTCCTGCCAAAGTGCTGGGATTACAGGCGTAAGCCACCGCGCCCAGCCTAAGTGGCTTCTTTATAGCTAATGCTACTCAAAACTTCTCATTGATCATCATCATATTCAATAACATTGCTTTTATCAATATCACAGAAACCATTATTCTCACTGGGAATAGTCTGTGGTCAACCCTCATAAGTGCACCTGGAAGCCCTCAGGCTGGACTTGGCCTTACCCTAGAATCACCTGGGGGCAAGGTACTTAATTGAAACTGCATCGATGTTCCCCCACCACCTCCGCCAGACCAATAGATAGAATCTATGGGGAGGGCACAGGTGACGGTAATAATTGAACAGGACCATTTGCTCTTAATTGGAAGACTGGGCCGAGAGTCCCTTAGCTAAGCACTAACTCTCAAGCTTTAAGGTGAATATAAGTAATCTGGCATTCCACAGCCCACTGTAATAAGGTTTGATTCTGCAGGTTTGAGGTAGTTTCGTTTATAAACTGGCATCTTTAACAAGTTCCCTGTTAATGCCAATGTTGTTCCCCTCGGGACCCACTGTCAGTAGCACTGAGCTACAGAAGGCATCCCCAGAATGCCAGAGCTCCTTACACCCAAATATCTGATCTCAGCACAGATGCTGTTGGTTCCCAGGGGAGACCATAAACCACAGTTTTAAAAATTCACATTCTGTGCTGGCCCTTTAATGATTACAGAACGTTCAAAAACGCAATAAGTTTGTATTTTGAAAACAACATGTATAGCTGGGTGCAGTGGCTCTGTAATCCCAGCACTTTGGGCGGCCAAGGCAGGCGGATCACCTGAGGTCAGGAGTTTGAGACCAGCCTGGCCAACATGGTAAAACCCCCATCTCTACTAAAAATGCAAAGCCGGGCGTGTTGGCAGGCACTTGTAATCCCAGCTACTTGGGAGGCTGAGGCAGGAGAATCGCTTGAACCTGGGAGGCGGAGGTTGCAGTGAGCCGAGATTGCGCCACTGCACTCCAGCCTGGGAAACAAGAGCAAAACTCCATCTCAAAAGAAAAGAAAAGAAAAGAAAAAAACAACTATGCCTGGGGTGGAGCTGGAGTGGAAATAAGTTGGTGGACATGGTAGAACATTAAAGGCCTAGGTTATGTGGTTTTATTTCATGTGCCAAGAGAAAAAAGTTATTTAAAATATATTAGTTATTGGGGGAATATCAGCATGTATAAATCTGTTTTCAGGCAAAAATCACGATAACCTAGATACAGACACATGGAAATACATTAGGAAATTTTTTAAGGTATTCAAGAGGGAGCTGTGAAATATAACTTAGTAATATTGGGGCATGATAATGGGAGAAAATATTTTAAGCCATGTATACCATGCCTGTGATAAGGAGTTTATATCCAAAATATGTAAGGAACTCCCAGAACTCAAAAGCAAATATGGTAATAGTGATAACCCTATTAAAAATGAGCAAAGGGGCTGGGCGAGGGGAATCATGCCTGTAATCCCAGCACTTTGGGAGGCCAAGGCAGGTAGATCACCTGAGGTCAGGAGTTTGAGACCATCCTGGCCAACATGGTGAAACCCCACCTGTAATAAAAACACAAAAATTAGCTGGGCGTGGTGGCTCACGCCTGTAATCCTAGCTACTCAAGAGGCTGAGGCAGGAGAATTGCTTGAACCCAGGAGGCGGAGGTTGCCGTGAGCTGAGATTGTGCCACTGCACTCCAGCCTGGGTGACACAGTGAGACCCTGCCTCAAAAAAAAAAAAAAAAAAAAAAAAAAAAAAAAGTGAGCAAAGGGCCTGAATAGACATTTTTCCAAAGAGGACAATGAAATGACTAAGAGGCGTATGAAGCGGTGTTGAGCATCACTAATCATTAGGAAAATGGAAATCAAAATCACAGTGAGGTATCACTTCACCTGTCTTACGACTGCTATGATTAAAAAGACAAAAGATAACAAGTGCTTGTGAGGATGTGGAGGAAGAAAAACCCTTGTACACTGTTGTTGGGACAGTCAATTGGCAGAGCAATTATTATTATTTTTCTTATTTGTCTTTTTTCTTTTTTTTTTTAATGGACCAGGACATCCAAATTTATTTTTTAAACGTTATAAAAATCATGGAGTTTCCTTAAAAGTTAAAATTTAATTTTACTCAAAACATTATAAAAATTAAAATTCTTTTTAATTTTAAAAATCAAAAGTAGCATGCAATCCAGCAATCCTGCCTCTGAGTATGTGTCTGAAGGAAATGAGTATTTCCAAGAGCTGTCTGCACCACCATGCTTGACAGCATTACTCCTCTCAGCCAAGGCCCGTCGGCAGTATGAGTGGCCTTCATGGATGCGTGGATAAAGACGTCGTGGGATAGATAGATGGACAGATTTCCCAGCGGCCGAGAGGGTTTTAGAGGTCCTGACACCCAGAGGAATTGGGATCTGAAGAGGATGCAGCCTCATTTCATCACCAAAGCTGAGGAGGTCTGGAAGGAAGAGGCCAGTGGGGCTCACCTGCAGGCGCCTGGTGAGATTCCGGAGCAGGGACCGTGGGAACGACTCTGGTGAGTCCCTCAACCACGTGCTTCCTTAGCAGAGAACTGTCTAGATTAGCAGTTCCCAGCGTCCTTGGCACCAGGGACTGGTTTCACGGAAGGCCATTTTTCCACAGACGGGAGTAGGGGCGGGGAGGGGGGACGGTTTCAGGATGAAACTGTTCCGCTCCAGATCGTCAGGCATTAGTTAGATTCTCATAAAGAACCTGCAACCCAGACCCCTCGCATGCGCAGTTTACAGTAGGGCTCACACTCCCCTGAGAGCCACTGCTGCTGCCGCGGTCACAGGAGGCAGAGCTCAGGCGGTCATGCTCACTCACCCACTGCTCACCTCCCGCTATGCGGTCCAGCTCCTCACAGGCCACCAATAGGGACCAGTTCACAGTCAGGGGTTGGGGATCCGTGGGGATAGATTAGTGCAGCTTGACTTTGAAAAAGAAACAAAAACCCTCTGATGCGCGAATAGCAGCCAAATCAAGCAGACCCATGATGCCCCACCTTAAGAGACCCCCGAAGGCCCTCACTGGGTAAGGGCAGTAAGCAACCCAGGTCCTGTCCCCAGGGGACCACTTGCCACCACTTCAGAAAAGCCTGGGGATCTCTATGTCTGAGGCCATTTGTGAAGACGTAGCTCAGGCGCAGATTCAGCAGGCACATCCCCCTCTGACCCCGGAGCAGCTTTCTCACCCAGCTCGGGGACCTCTGTGGCCATGGTGCAGACCTTCCAGGCCTTGGCTACCCAGGCACCTGTGTCTTCCCTGCTGAGGGCTGCTCCTCCCAGCCCCTGCCAGGGGCCGGTCCCTGGATGAAGGAGATGCTCAGAGCTCCCCCCCAGGACAGAGAGAGGCCCAGCTCTTCCCCCGCACACTCCTCACTAGAATCTCACGCCTGCATCACAGAGGGAGGGAACAGTCCCAAAGGATTCTTCAGGGTGACATGGAGACCAAATGCACAGGAACTCACAGCACCTGCCATGCCATCTGGCTTAAGTGACACCAACACATCATGGCCCAACATGCTGAAATTACAGGCTGGAGCCCCCAAGCCTGGCCCCGAGTTCTGACCATGGAGTGGAGCGACCACCCCTGCTGCAGGCTCCTGAGCCTAAACAGCCACAGCGGTGGCCCAGTGGGCACCATGAGGAATCTGCTTCCCCGACCCATCAGCGAACCAGGGCCAGGCATTTAGGGGGTGCGTCCTAAACTGGGGACCCCATAATGCCAGCAGCTTTGCTTCAGACAGTAGAGAAGGGCATACAGTTTTCACCAACGATAGATCTTGATTTTTTTTCTTTAAGGCCCCCGGGAGCTGAGATGTTCATGTGCCAGTCCATTTTCCTTCTGGAATAAACCATTTCTGTGTCATAAGCAAGGCTTTCAGGGGCTTTTATAGAGTTCGGACTAACCCATCTCAAAAGGGGAATATCCAGCTGGGGAGCCCCAAGCAGTCTGTGGGTCAAGATTTGCTTATGACAAGAGCTCAGTAGCAAGCTAGCAGATGATGTTCAAAATCAGTGTGACCATTATTGTGTCAGGGCACCGAGGACCCCCAGGACACCTCTGTGTGGAGGCTGCCTTCCTTTTCCAGAGGCTGCAGATGACAAAATCATCAGCCACAACTTTTGTCAACCACTGGAATCATTAAGCAATATAAGTCTGCTCACACAATTTCAATAACACTTCCCTGGAAAGCTGCATTTTTTTTTCAAACAGAAATATGTCCTTCCGTCCTCCCTCCCTCCCTCCCTTCCTTCCTTCCTTCCTTTCCTTCTTTCCTTCTTTCCTTCTTTCTTTTTGTTTTTTTTTTTTGAGTCGTAGTCTCGCTCTGTCACCCAGGCTGGAGTGCTCACTGCAACCTCTGCCTCCCGGGTTCAAGCGATTCTCCTGCCTCAGCCTCCTGAGTAGCTGGGACTACAGGCGCCTGCCACCACACCCAGCTAATTTTTGTATTTTTAGTAGAGATGGAGTTTCACCATATTGGCCAGGCTGGTCTCAAACTCCTGGGCTCAAGCAATCCTCCTGCCTCACCCTCCCAAAGTGTTGGGATTACAGGTCGTGAGCCACCGTGCCCAGCAGAAGCCTGCATTTCTTTGGGTTCTATCCGTTACCTCTACTGTCAGAGAGGGGGATCACACCCTACACGGGAAGATTGGGAGCAACTCCTCTGACCTGCCGAGACACAGAACGTCATCTGTAGAGTGAGGATTGGGGACATCACAGGGTAGAGGCACTCATCAGAATGCTAATGACCCACCCCAATGGTGGCAAATGGCAGGAGAGTTTGTCTCAGAGGTCCCTACCTGCACCCCACCCAAACTGGAATAATTTCCTCTGGTACAGAGGGACAGGAATCACAAAACCACACAACATATCAATTCCTACTTCCATTTCGATGCAGAAACAGAACAGGACATTGCATTAGCACAAAAGACCGTCTTCCCGCCCTCACTGGGAACCCTGCCTAAACCCCATCTGTTGAGTTTTGGTGTTTTTTTTCTTGTTTTTGTTTTTTGTATTTTTCTCTATGTAAACACAGACTAATAAGTGTACACTATCCCATGGCATGGGTAAGGGACTGCAAGGGACCAGCGGAGGCTAGGATAAAGGTGTGCAGTGTGTGTGTTTGTGGTAGGGGCCAGGACAATGGGGAGGTGTGATTCTGTGTGTGTGTGTGTGTGTGTGTGTGTGTGTCTATGCAGGGTAGGGGCCAGGACAATGGGGAGGTGTGATTCTGTGTGTGTGAATGTGTGTGTGTGTGTGTGCACGTGGGGTAGGGGCCAGGACAATGGAGAGGTGTGATTCTGTATGTGTGAATTGTGTGTGTGTGTGTGTGTGTGTGTGTGTGTGTGTATGCAGGGTAAGGGCCAGGACAATGGGGAGGTGTGATTCTGTATGTGTGAATGTGTGTGTGTGTGTGTGTGTGCATGCGGGGTAGGGGCCAGGACAATGGAGAGGTGTGATTATGTGTGAATGTGTGTGTGTGTGTGTGTGTGTATGCAGGGTAGGGGCCAGGACAATGGGGAGGTGTGATTCTGTGTGTGTGAATATGTGTGTGTGTGTGTATGCGCAGGGTAGGGGCCAGGACAATGGGGGAGGTGTGATTCTGTGTGTGTGTGTGTGTGTGTGTGTGTATACGCAGGGTAGGGGCCAGGACAATGGGGAGGTGTGATTTTGTGTGTGTGGTGCGTGTGTGTGTGTGGGCACACGTGCCTGGGGTAGGGGCCAGGACAAGGGGAGGTGTGATTCTGTATGTGTGAATGTGTGTGTGTGTGTGTACGCAGGGTAGGGGCCAGGACAATGGGGAGGTGTGATTTTGTGTGTGTGTGTGTGTGTGTGTGTGCATGGGCACGCGTGTGCAGGGTAGGGGCCAGGACAATGGGGAGGTGTGATTCTGTGTGTGTGAATGTGTGTGTGTGGTGTGTGGTGTGTGTGTGTGGGCACGTGTGTGCGGGGTAGAGGCCAGGACAAAGGGGAGGTGTGATTCTGTGTGTGTCAATATGTGTGTGTGTAGTGTGTATGTGTACGCAGGGTAGGAGCCAGGACAAGGGAGGTGTGATTCTGTGTGTGTGAATGTGTGTGTGTGGTGTGTGTGTGTGCATGGGCACGCGTGCGTGGGGTAGGGGCCAGGACAAAAGGAGGTGTGATTCTTTTATAACTCTTCACACTATAGTCCGGACTGCATTCTTAACATGGAACCATCCAGCATTTGGTGAGTATTCAGGGTCAGAAGCTTGTCTCTTCTGCCTATGTGCAGCCACACTTCACCCAGCATCCTTGGCATTTTCACCCACTCCTGCACCTACTGTCCATTCTTCCCGGAAACCACGTGGGCTGGTGACTTACATCCTTGCATGCAACGGGACTAACAGTTTCAGGCCAAACACGGTGGCTCGCGTGTGTAAGTAACCCCAGCACTTTGGGAGGCTCAAGCAGGCAGATCACTTGAGCCCAGGAGTTCAGACCAGCCTGGGAAACATGGCAAGACCTTGCCTCTACAAATACAAAAAAATTTTAAAAATTTAAAAATAAAATTAAAAAGCTCAAGATGGTAGGGCACACCTGTACTCCCAGCTATTTCCGAGGCTGAGATGGGAGGATTGCTGGAGCCCAGGGTGGAAGTTTGTAGTGAGCCAGGGTGGCACCACTGCACTCCAGCCTGGCCGACAGAGTGAGATTTCATCTCAAAAAAAAAAAAAAAAAAAAAAAGGAGTTGCAGTGTCTTTCCTCCCAAAACCCTCTAAGCTGATTCCCCTTGTTCCAGAGAGCTGCGGCAGTGCAGTGTGGGTGGAGGAGGGGGATCAGGAGGTACAGAAGGAAAGAGTGACCCCTGCTGGCAAGCACAGCACTGACAAGCCTAATTTCCTTAGAGTTCATGACAGCCCATTGGCTGCCGTGAGCTCAACCCCTTGAACTCAGTATCGGCCTGGGGGACACCTTGTCCTTTCCTCCTCCTGCCAGGAGGAGAATGAGCAACAGATAAAGCACATTCCGACAGTTCATTTCAATCCTCCCTCTCACACAACAGCCTCATTCAAGGATTAGAGAGTGGAGGGATCTTACTCTCATGTCACTCCAGTTTGGGTGAGAGAATGTGCTGCTTGCTCCCGAGAGCCGTTTTCTGTCTAACCACACCTGTGCAGAATCTTTCTACCTTCCTCTTACACAAAGTCGTGTCTGTCGCAGCATCACCAGAACTATCAGAAATTGCAAACGGTTTTAGATTTTACCTTCCTTGCAAGCCAACAAGTTAAGATTGTCCGTTTTAGGGATGTCGGCTGCAGGCATGAGATTTCTGGATCTGAGAAAATGCATATTTTGTTACTCATCACATAAATGACAGCAAGAATGTCACATCTGCACATCCGCACACATTCCCCCCTCTGCTCCAAGGGACACAGGGATGAGGCGTGTGTGTTTGAACACTGTCACTTCTTATAACGCAACTATTTCATAACAGTGTTTATGGGTCTATAGGGATAAATGAACAAATATAAACATTGCACAAACATATACAATTCACATATTTCTGATAAGATGAGGGGGTTCTGTGTTGCTACCCAAGCAGAGCGAAGCTTGGATACACTGGAGTCTCCACTCATGAGAATAAAGGGGCTGACAGCTGGGAAACCTGCATTGGCGATTGCAGCCATGTTCGCCAACAACTGACTGGCTATGATTCAGAAGAATCGAACAAACTTGCAAGCTTAAGGAGAGAGTGTAAAAGGACACAAAGGTGCTCACCAGGAGAAGGATGGTTTTGGTAGCTCTGGTGTCAGGGGAGGATGTGGGGGAGATGCCGCTTGTGCCTGTGCAGGATGCAAAGCATGGAGCTGCTGGCCCAGAGCATGAGCCCTACACAGATCACATCGGGGAAGGACAGCAGTGCAGCGTTTAGTGACACTCTGGTGTCCCAGTGACGACCAGCAGAACGGTATCCCAGATCTTTTGTCTTTGTAGTGTTTTTGTTACTCCACTTGCCAGTGAGAACAATGATATCCATCAGCACGTGGAGAATCCAGCTGAGGAATATGCAGCAGTCAGCGTGCTTGAGGGCTTTCCCTTTAGGCTCTGCCCACCTGGAGCTCCTGGGGCTGATGGTGACGAGCCTGGAAGACACTCAGGAGGCAGGTGCTGCCAATGGACACTCCCCTGCCCACTCTGTAGATATAAAGAGAAATTTGCATCCAGAATCATGAAGGAAATGTCTAAACCCTAAAGCTGCCATTGTCTGTGGGACTCCTCTGTGGAGGAGGAATAAGGTGTTGGCTACAGTGAGGTGTTTGATAATCAAATCTGTGGAGCTTAACCTGCACCCAGTGATGTAAAAGAACAGATAATGGTAAATAGAGAGAAATTCCCCAGGATTCCAAGTACGGTCTACGATAAGAGATCATTCCCATAGCCACATCCCCAGCAGCCATTCTGTTAGTTCCCACAGGCTGCTGCTTATCTTCAGAGACACAGGATCCTCCAGGGAATGTAATGCATGAGGGATATTTAGAAGGCAGCTGGTACTTGGTGGGGGCTGAGGTGGGAGGATCCCTTGAGCCCAGGGAGATTGAGGCTGCAGTGAGCCGAGATCACGCCACGGCACACCAGCCTGGGTGACAAAGTGAGACCCTGTCTCAATAAAAATAAAAAATAAAGTCAGCTGAAATCCAATAGAAATAGTTAATAAAGTTACTTCTATCGGTGAAGAGTTTGCCATATTTGGATGTGAACCATTATAAGTGTATTTGCAATGAACTGCTCTCTGCTATGAAGAACAGACATGTAATCACCTTTACATTCTTCATAATCTATGAGCCAGGCACCACCATTATACAGACAGAGGACTCAAGCACAGAGAGATTATGTGATCTGTGTAAATTCACATCCTGTTTGGGTAGAATGGGACTTGACCTTGTCTAGGCTGATTTCAGAGTGCATTTAACCACCATGCTGTACCATCAAAGCTAGTCAGGAAGTTCTTCCAGTAATTCAGATACATATTTAATTTTTATTTTATACCTTGTCTTTATATTTTACACAGGTGACATTTAATTTTATAATTTTTTTGAAGGGTTTCCATTGACGTGTAAAATATTACCCATAGGCTGACAGCAATGATGAATAAATCTTTAAATACTTTGATAAAATGTACATGCACTGATTGGAGTATAACATCACAGGAATCTGCCTCATGACTAAATTAGATTTAAAAGATTGACCCACATCAGGATAGCCACAGAGAGACTCACTTCCTTTTATGCCAGAAAAGGAAGTACAATGGGATCTATCACAGGAATTTCTAAACAAGCTGATATTCTGTCCTAACTACATGATGTGAAACACTAGAGTAGCATAAAATAGGGTAGAAATTAACTTATGACCATGTTGAGTTCATATACTCATTAATTAATGAATACATAAATTAAGCAAAACATAAGAGTTGAGGTGACATTTGTGAAAAGTGTTAATACAGAACATACATGTAAAATTAAATCTGTAAGGCATGGGATCTTGTACATTTTAGAAATTGAAATGGTAGATTTGGAGATTAAGATTATAAATTTATTTATTTAGATGGAGTCTCACTGTGTTGCCCAGGCTGGAGTGTAGTTTGCGAAATCTCAGCTCACAGGGCATGCAACCTCCGCCTCCTGGGTTCAAGCATTTCTCCTGCTTCAGCCTCCTGAGTAGCTGGGATTACGAGCACCCGCCACCACACCTGGCTAATTTTAATTTTTTTAGTAGAGACAGGGTTTCACCATGTTGGTCAGGCTGGTCTTGAACTGACATGGTGATCCACCCACCTTGGCCTCCCAAAGTGCTGGGATTACAGGTGTGAGCCACTGCGCCCAGCCGACATTTATTTATTTTTAATTGGCCAATAGTTATTGTCTCTGTTAGGGGATATAAGGTGATGTTTTGATCTATGCATACCTTGCAGAAAGATTCAGTCAAGCTAATTAACGTACACATCACCACACCAACTTATCATATTGTTGTGATGAGAACTGGATATTAGACTTCTTTTAAGCCAGACAACAACGTTACAAGATAATTTAAGACTCACAACTGCTAGCTAAAACTTTTTTTTTTTTTTTTGAGACAGACTTTTCCTTTTGTTGCCCAAGCTGTAGTGCCGTGGTGCGATCTCAGCTGACTGCAACCTCCGCCACCCGGGTTCAAGAGATTCTCCTGCCTCAGCCTCCTGAGTAGCTGGAATTACAGGCGCGTGCCACCATGCCCAACTAATTTTTTCTATTTTTAGTAGAGACGGGGGTTTCACCATGTTAGCCAGGCTGGTCTCGAACTCCTGACCTCAGGTTACCTGCTGTCCTCAGCCTCCCAAAGTGCTGGGATAACAGGCGTCAGCCTCCATGCTCGGCCAAAACTGATTATTATAAACTTTCCTCTTCCCTAAATGTTGCCTTCCTAACTTCAAGACTAAAAACAGCCTCACCATAATCGACAGACTCCTTATGTTTTCAGTAGAGACACAATGACGATCTCCATTTAGCACTTTATAGAGGAAACTTTGAGAAGACATTTCTATTCCAGCAACTGCCACTTGGAGGCGCAGATTCTGCACAGGATTAGATAATTCCTGTAGATTTATCCCACTCATTTCCAGCATGAGGGTAATAAGGGCATACTTCTAGTTATCCTTAAAATTCTTTCTATGGGCTGGGCGGTGGCTCATGCCTGTAATCCCAGCACTTTGGGACGCTGAGGCAGGCGGATCACCTGAGGTCAGGAGTTCAAGACCAGCCTGACCAACTTGAAGAAACCCCGTCTCTACTAAAAATACAAAATTAGCTGGGCGTGGTGGCAGGTGCCTGTAATCCCAGCTACTAGGGAGGCTGAGGCAGGAGAATCGCTTGAACCTGGGAGGCAGAGGTTGCGGTGAGCGGAGATAGCGCCATTGTACTCCAGCCTGGGCAACAAGAGCAAAACTCTGTCTCAAAAAACAAAAAAAATTATTTCTACGATTTGTGTAAAGTAGCCTGAACCACAGATAGATTTTAGAATTCTAGTCTTCAAGCACCTTAAAACCCAGGTTTTCATTATCATGCGGCTTAAACATTAAAAATCATTATTATTGAAGGATTACACTCAACTACATTAGGCGCTATCAGGGACTGGCAGAGGGTCTACAATCCCCAACTCTCCTGGCTCAGCTCATGCCTCAGGAATTATTCCTCCTTCCTATGTGGTTTTGACACTAGACTAGTTTCAAACCCCTAAGATTTCCTTTTCTTGATGTGATCACTTATCTGGACTTATTATATAACTTCTTCTATTGCAGACTCTACCTCTCAAACTGAAATATAAAAACTCACCTGACCCATCCTTCTGTCTGGACAGTGAGCTCAGTGTGCTGGTCATGCCAGTCAGTATTATAGGAGAGGACAGCAGCCAGATTGCTAGATATAGGCTTGTGATTCTGTGACCTCACCTGCTCTCACAACTGCAGTTACCATTTTACCTGTCATAGCTGTGACAGTGCAGTCCTAGGAAGTCATTATATTTTTAAAACTTTTTTTCCCTGTTGTAATTACCAAGAAAACATTTATTAGCTCCTAAGTAGCATCTCCAAAGATACTTTGGAGTGTCTGGAAGGGTATTTCTTTTTGATCCCTGGAGGCAGAGAGGGTCTCACAAGAAGGAACAGGAAATACTGAGGTCTGATATGTCAGGGACTGAACGCACACCATGGATGTCTCGTGGATTCTCTGCATGCCAGAGAAGAAGTCTTTCTACCCAAAGTAGATTTCCCTATAATATTCAGACCTTTGATCGCTTAAGTTATACGCAAATAAATGGAATCAGGCAAAGTACCTAAGAAGGAATTTGAAAGAGGTGAAAGGAAGAACATGAAGCCATTAGTTCACATTAGAATTTTTTTTTTTTTTTTAAATAAAGACGGGGTTTCACCATGTTGGTCGGGCTGGTCTTGAACTCCCGACCTCAGGTGATCTGCCCGCCTTGGCCTCTAAAGTGCTTGGATTACAGGCGTGAGCCACCACGCCCGGCCTACCTTAGAAATTTTTGAACTGGTCACTCTGTTTTCTACAAAATAGACCTAAAGACAATAATGTACGTTGTTCTATTATAAAGACACATGCACGTGTATGTTCATGTAGCACTATTCACAAAAGCAAACATGAAATCAACCTAATGCCCATCGCTGGTGGACTGGATAAAGAAAATGTGGTACATATACACCATGGAATACTAGGCAGCCATATAAAAGAATGAGATCATGTCCTTTGCAGGGACATGGATGGAGCAGGAAGCCATTTTCCTTGGGAAACTAATACAGGAACACAAACCCAAATGCCACATGTTCTCACGTATAAGTGGGAGGTAAATGATGAGAAGACGTAGATACATAGAGGGGAACAACGCACACTGGGGCCTATTGGAGGGTGCAGGGTGGAAGAAGGGAGAGGATCAGGAAATACGATTCGTGGATACTAGAATTAATACCTGGTTATGAAATAATCTGTACAACAAACTCCTATGACACATGTTTACCTATGTGACAAACCTGCACTTGTCCCTCTGAATTTAAAATAAAAGTCTTTTAAAAATGAAATAAATCTGGCTGGGCGCAGTGGCTCACACCTGTAATCCTAGCACTTTGAGAGGCAGAGGCAGACAGGTCACTTGAGGTCAGGAGTTCGAGACCAGCCTGGCCAACATGGTGAAACCCTGTCTCTATTAAAAATACAAAAATTAGCCAGGCGTGGTGGCAGGTGCCTGTAATCCCAGTTACTCGGGAAGCTGAGGCAGGAGAATCACTTGAATCTGAAATGTGGAGGTTGCAGTGAGCAGAGATCAAGTCATTGCACTCCAACCTGGGTGACAGAGCAAGACTTGATCTCAGAAAAAGAAAAGAAATCAATGGACTCAAGAGCACAACTGAATATCAAATAATATAGAAATTTCATAGAAACATATAGTTTACCAATATTTAAATATCTATTACTATATAATTATATTGATGTCTAGTTTTATAAATATGTAAAATATAGTATTAGCAATATAGTTTAGCAATATGTAGCATACGAATTTCTCTTAACAGAAATATCCCAAATGGTAATAATTTCCTAGCTAGATTGAAAAATTATTTTCTTAGTGCAAAAGAGTTTCCTTGTCCTGCCAGCTGCTGTAGCTCAAGCCTGTAATCCCAGCACTGCGGGAGGCGGAGGCGGGTGGATCACCTGAGATCAGGAGTTCAAACCAGCCTGGCCAAGATGGTGAAACCCCGTTTCTACTAAAAATACAAAAAAAATTACCCAGTTGTGATGGCATGTACCTGTAATCCCAGCTATTCGGGGAGCTGAGGCAGAGAATTGCTTGAACCCGGGAGGCAAAGGCTGCAGTGAGCCGAGGTCGTGCCACTGCACTCCACCCTGGAAGCCAGAGCGAGACTCCGTCTCGGCAAAATAAATAAATAAATAAATAAAAATAATAAAAAAAATAAAGTTTACTGGTCCTATAATGTTGTAGGCAGGTCTCCAACTCCTGGGGTTACTCCTGTATTTCTGTTATGTTACCTGCCAAAAGGAATTTGGCTGGTAATTTACTGATTAATGAAGGTTACTATTCATTTGACTTTTTTTTTTTTTTCCTGGAGGTGGGGGAGGGGCGGGGAAGGGGAAGCCTTTTTTTTTTCTTTTTCTTCTTTTAAGATTCAATCTCGCTCTCGAACAGGCTGGAGTGCACTGGCGCGATCACGGCTCACTGCAGCCCCCACCTGGTCGACAGAGCGAGACTCGGTCTCAAAAAAAAAAAGAAAAAGAAAAAGAAAAGAAAGTTATCCTGGATTATCTGGGTGAGTCCTATGGGTCCTTGAAGCAGAAATATAAGTCAGAGACGCAGTAGCAGAGGAAGTTGGAAGTCAGGAGCACGAGGGTGAGTTCCTGTGCTGTAGCTTTGAATATATGGGGACCGTGTGAAAGAAATGAATTCTGACAATTCGAACGAACTTAGAAGTAAATTCTGCCCCCAAAACCTCAGAATAGAGCCCATGGCTCTGACCTTGATTTTGCCTTGTGAGACCAGAGTACCCAGAAAAACCTGACACAGTTGTCATCTATGAACTCTGAGAAAATAAATCAGCGCTGTTGTAAACTGCTGGCTAAACTGTGGTCAACTGTAAATAGAAAATTAATACACACCTGAACAAATATAAAGATAAAATATTTAAACACTAAAATAAAAAGCAGCCATTTATATCCAGACATCATAATTTTCATCAGTTTGAGGTGTATGTTTCTGCATATACAATTTCATAAATATCTAAAATTGCATCTGAAATCACATACAAAATATATATTATATACACACCATCCAGATATCCTGTTCATTATTCAATATTTAAATATATATTTGCAGGGTTAGATTTCTGTCTAATTCAATAGCTTTCGTCCATCAGTGATAGTTTTACACCACTTGAAATAGATCTATGCAGTTTTTTAAAACGCCACATCAGATTCCATGGTGATTGTGAATAACCGTGTCATTGCCACACTCCCTGTTTGCACATTGACAGAGCTGACTGTGTCTGTCTGTGTCCTGCTACAGCACACATCATAGCATGTGGATCACACTGATAGGGCACATCTGGTTACCTGTGTGGTCCTCAGACACAGGATTATTGCATCATGGTGACTGCACATTCTCTGCAAAGACAACTCATAACAGACCTTGCAAATAGCCTTAAAATATTACATCCAGCAAGTGCAAACCCAGGTAACTCCACCTAGTACCACCTTCTCTAGGCCCCTGACATCTTGCAGAAGGCCAGAAAAGAATGTGATTTGCAGAAAAATCAGGTGGTTTTCAGTGGGAGTCACAGTCTGTGGAGGGAAATGGGAACTGCTTTATGTGGACTTTTCGAGGGGGTGAGTCCATCCCATATCCCCACTGCTGTAGGAAAATTTGGGGGCATCTGTGGGAAGGCACCTGAAGACAGAGTAGAAACTCACATTTTGTTCTCCATATAGGAACTTATACCAGATTCTCTCCTGTGGCAAAGGATTATATCATATGATGTTTGCTGGAAGTTTTTATTTATTTTTTTTCTTTGTCTTTTATTGCGACAAGAAGTTCAGCCAAGTTTGCTGGAAGTTTCTTTTTTTTGTTTGTTTTGGAAGTTTCTTACACAAAAAGCATTTGTCCCTATTTGACATGATGATGGTGATTAATTTTTCTCCCATACACATTATTATAATCACATTATTTTTCTCTTTATATTTTAATATATTTCAATATAATATATAATAATTAACACTCCTGGAATAAATTTTATTCAGAAATTTTGTGTGATTTACCATCACTACATGAAAAGTGCTGATATTTTATTATGATTATTGCCAAGGATGCTTGATGAGAAGTCGGAGATTGTTTTTTCTATATTTTGTTTTTTCTTGTGTTTAAAAAAATCAGTGTTATGCAAGTCTGACAAAATCAGAGATGAAACTTATTCTTTATTTTTTATTTTTCCATGAGTTATTGGGGTACAGGTGGCATTTGGTTACATGAGTAAGTTTTTTAGTGGTGATCTGTGAGATTTTGGTGCACCCATCACCCGGACAGTATACACTGCACCATATTTGAAGTCTTTTATCCCTCACCCCCCTCCCACTCTTCCCCCCAAGACAGCCCCCAAAGTCCATTTTATCATTCTTATGCCTTTGGGTCCTCCTAGCTTAGCTCCCCCACATCAGTGAGCGCATACGATGAGGAACTTATTCTTTAAAATGCATCGTAGATATGAAAAAGATTGTGTAACTTGGGAGAAACATGTTACGTGAAGTTTTCATAAAACCTGCCTTTCAAACAAATCAGATTTTATTCAACTTGAGGGATATATTGCTTAACTCCCTGATAATTTGCATGGAAAATGTATTAATCAATTGAGGGAAAAAATGTATTAATGAGGTTTTCTCTTTCTTATCGAGTTACTATTAATAACATTTTTCTATAAAATAAGCAGCTATTCCAGAGAAATATTTGGTACTAATAAAGCTTGCCACTTTTTGGCTGGGCGTGGTGGCTCAAGCCTGTAATCCCAGCACTTTGGGAGGCAGAGGCGGGCAGATCACCTTAGGTCAGGAGTTCGAGACCAGCCTGGCCAACATGGTGAAACCCCATCTGTACTAAAAATACAAAAAATTAGCCTGGCATGGTGGCACGCACCTGTAGTCCCAGCTACTTGGGAGGCTGAGGCAGAAGAATCACTTGAACCCAGGAACAGAGGTGCAGTGAGACGAGATAGTGCCACTGCACTCCAGTCTGGGTGACAGAACGAGACTCCATCTAAAAAAAAAAAAAAAAAAAAAAGACATACCACTTGACCCAGCAATTCCATTACTGGATCTATACCTAAAGGAGTATAAATTGTTGCATTATAAAGACACATGCACGTGTATGTTCGTGCAGCACTATTCACAAAAGCAAACATGAAATCAACCTAATGCCCATCGCTGGTGGACTGGATAAAGAAAATGTGGTACATATACACCATGGAATACTGTGCAGCAATAAAAAAGAATGAGATCATGTCCTTTGCAGGGACGTGGATGGAGCTGGAGGCCATTTTCCTTGGGAAACTAACAGAGGAACACAAACCCAAATGCCACATGTTCTCACGTATAAGTGGGAGGTAAATGATGAGAAGACGTAGATACATAGAGGGGGAAGAACACACACTGAGGCCTATTGGAGGGTGCAGGGTGGAAGAAGGGAGAGGATTAGGAAATATGATTCGTGGATACTAGAATTACCTGGTTATGAAATAATCTGTACAACAAACTCCCATGACACGTTTACCTATGTGACAAACCTGCACTTGTCCCTCTGAATTTAAAATAAAAGTCTTTTAAAAATGAAAGAAATCTGGCTGGGCATGGTGGCTCACACCTGTAAGTCCAGCACTTTCAGAGGCAGAGGTGGAAAGATCACCTGAGGTCAGGAGTTCGAGACCAGCCTGGTCAACATGGTGATACCCCATCTCTACTAAAAATACAAAAATTAGCCAGGCGTGGTGGCAGGCGCCCATAATCCCAGCTACTTGGGAGGCTGAGGCAGGTGAATCACTTGAACCTGGGAGGCAGAGGTTGCAGTGAGCAGAGATCAAGTCATTGCACTCCAGCCTGGGCAACAGAGCAAGACTTGGGTCTCAGAAAAAGAAAAGAAAAGAAAAGAAATCAATGGACTCATGACCACAACTGAATACCAAATAATATAGAAATTTCATAGAAACATAGTTAACCAATATTTTATATATGTTACTATATAATTGATTTCTAGTTATATAAATATGTAAAATACAGTACTACTAAGATAGTTTAGCAATATATAGTGTACCAATTTCTCTTAACAGAAATATCCCAAATGGTAATAATTTTCTAGCTAGATTGAGAAATTATTTTCTCAGTGCAGAAAAGTTTACTGGTGCTGCTGGGCGCGGTAGTTCACCCCTGTAATCCCAGCACTTTGGGAGGCCGAGGCGGGTGGATCACGAGGTCAGGAGTTCAAAACCAGCCTGGCCAAGATGGTAAAATCCCATTTCTACTAAAAATACAAAAAAAAAAAAAAAAAATTAGCCAGGCGTGGTGGTGGGTGCCTGTAATCCCAGCTACTGGGAAGCTGAGGCAGAGAATTGCTTGAACCCTGGAGGCGGAGGTTGCAGTTAGCCGAGATCATGCCACTGCACTCCAGCCTGGGCGACAGAGCAAGACTCTGTCTCAGAAACAACAACAACAACAAAACACTTTACTGGTTCTATAATGTTGCAGGCAGGTCTCCACCTCCTGGTGCTACTCCTATGTTTATGTTATCTGACCTGCCAAAAGGAATTTGGCTGGTAATTTACTGATTAATGAAGCTTACTAGTCATTTGACTTATTTTTTCTTTAAAGAAAACAAGTTTTCTTTTTATCATCAGAACATTCTAATAAAAATATTATTATGAGATTAGCTATCTTTATTCTCTGGGACCTGGAGCACCTGCACGCTCAGCTCCTTGAGTTAGGTCGGGATGGAGACCCCCGCCCTCAGGATACCTCTCACCTCGAGCCCCCTCCTGTGGACCTCCACAGCCCTGGATGCCCCATAGCAGCCCTTCCACGGCTGGCAGAACTGCCTCCTCCCTCCACCAACCCCCAAGACAGGCAGGAACCGTCTAGGGCTGGCACACAGCACGTGGTGCGGGGGGAGAGGGAAGACGCGCCCCCTCCTGCCCACAACCGCCGCGGCGGGCAGAGCTGAGCCCCCTGCGCCAAGGGTGGCACCACTGTGGTCTAGACCCCGAGTGCCCTGAACGCTGTGGGTCACTCCCTTCTCCCCTTCTACAGTGGTTAGGGAGTTGGGTGGCGGGGGAGGGAAGGGAGAGGAGCATCACTGTCGGGTCCTGAGACAACTCACTGTGCCCCCCAGCAGGCGGCATCAGACAGTGGCCCGGGAGGACCTTTGGAGCCTCCTGTCTGCGGTGCCCATCCCACCGAGAGGCTCCTGGCCCGTGAGCCGGCAGAAACTGTTACACAGAAACACTGTCGTCGTCGCCGTGGGCGGACCAACCAAAGCAAGTCTCCAAGTCAAAGTCAGGTTTTGGATTCTTGGTGGTGGCAGGATCCGCTGAAAAAACAGACTGAACTTCTGACGTTCTCTTAGTAGCAAAACCGTTACAAGAAAAAAGTTGCAACTTGAGTGCTTTGACTGAAAGGGGCCCTTGGCCGGCTGTCCCTGTTACCCGCTGCCCCTGTCACACGCTGCCTCTTCACCGGCTGCCCGTTACCGGCTGCGCCTGGAGGCTCCGCGGCTTGGCGCCCAGTGCACCTGAGCACCTGGGAGCTGCTCCAGCTTGGAGAAGCCGCCCACGCGCCCTGATGGAGAAATGGGGCTCCAGCCGTGTCCCTCACCTGGGACTGCGCTCACAGCTTGTGAGGATCGAGTTACAATCAACAGTCCATTCACTTCTTGCTCTCGGGTTTCCCTGGAGGCAGGCATCTCTGCAGGGTCCAGGGCGGCCAGGGGCTGCAGAGGGTCTGTGACATCCCGCCCGGATACCGCGGTGAGGATACAAGCCTGAGGGTACCTGGAGTGTGGAGAGGCAGGAGAGGTGCAAGGACAGGCTGCGGTGGTGTGCAAGGAACGTGGGGTTGCATCTTTAAAGAGCTGTCGGTCATTCTCCAAGTCCTCCCCTCAAGACACCATGGGACCTAGATTCAAAGAGAAGCCGTCTCTCCGCGGTCCCAGGGCGCAGGCGGAGTGCCGGAGCGGTCTTCGGAGGCACGGGAGCTGGCAGCGCCTCACTGAAGCTCAGCCAGGCTCCCGCCGGCCCATCGTGGCCCCCGCAGCTCTGTCTGCTGTGAAGGTGGCAATGCCACAGTCCTCGGGGCAGGGACGCCCCTCACGGCATCCTGTCGAGCTGCAGCTGCGGCACCAGATACTGCACGAAGATGGTGCCTCCGGGGGGTTGCGGCTGACAGGACCTGGGGCACGGCGGCCGGGTAGCTGTAGCCCGCAAAGCTGGCAGCCGTAGCAGGTTGGGTGGCGTATGGGTGCTGGGCGTAGGTGGCCAGTGGGTACTGGGCATAGGTGGCCTGTGGGTGCTGGGTGTAGGTGGCCAGTGGGTATTGGGTGTAGGTGGCCAGTGGGTGCTGGGCATAGGTGGCCGGTGGGTGCTGGGCGAAGGTGGTCGGTGGATGCTGGGCGTAGGTGGCTGGTGGATGCTGGGTGTAGGTGGCCAGTGGGTATCCGTCGTAGGTGGCCAGTGGGTGCTGCGTGTAGTTGGCCGGTGGGTACTCGTCGTAGGTGGCCGGTGGGGTGCTGGTTGTAGGTGGCTAGTGGGTACTGGGCATAGGTGCCCGGTGGCTGCTGGTTGTAGGTGGCCGGTGGGTACTGGGCGTAGGCCCGGCTGGCCGGCGTGTACTCAATGTAGGGCGGGGGACAGCGATGGGACCGGGGCTGCCAGGATCACCGCGCTGGGGTGCACGGTGACTGGCAGCTGGATGTCCTGAGGGGTCAGCCCGTAAGTCCGCTGGATCGAGGCGGGGTGCAGCTGTGACACCCCAATGGCAAAGCCCGTTTGGAGGCTCGGCGGCTTGGCGCCCAGATAAGCCAGGTTCACGTTGGTCTTGCGGCCGTCGATGACAGGATGGGGTCTTCACAAGCCCTCTGGGCTGCCGCCGGGTTGGCCATGGTCACGAAGCCGTAGCCGCGGGACTTACCCGTCTGGGGGTCGAAGATGACCACGGCCTCCTTGATGTCGCCGAAGTCCTCGAAGTACTTCCTGAGCGAGGCGTCGGTGGTGCGGTACCGCAGGCTGCCCACGAAGATCCTGGTGAACTTCGTGTTTTGCGAGCGGTGCATGGCGCCAGGGGCGGCCGGGGGTGGCGGGATGCCCGCGCTCTGGGCGCGCGGCGCCGCTGCAGCAGCACTGGGGGCGTCCCGCCGCCTACGGACCCTGGCCGCGCGGGGCTGCGCTCAGGGTGCGCGGCTGGCAGCGCGCGGGGCGGCGAGAGGCGCGGGTCCAATAGGCATCACCACTCGCGCGCCGCTCCTGCAGTGAGCTCGGAGCTGCGCCGCGCTCCTTTTGACTTTTTTTTTTTTCTTTTTTTTTTTTTGAGACTGAGTCTCAGTCTGTCGACTAGGCTGAAGTGCAGTGTCGCGATCTCGGCTCACTGCAGCCCCCACATGGTCGATAGAGCGAGACTCAGTCTCAAAAAAAAAAAAAAAAAAAAGGAAAAGGAAAATGTTATCCTGGATTATCTGGATGGGTCCTATGTGTCTTTGAAGCAGAAATATACGTCAGAGAGATGCAATAGCAGAGGAAGTTAGAACTCAGGAGCACGAGGGTGATTTCTCGTGCGGTAGCTTTGAATATATGGGGGCCATGAGAAAGAAATGAATTTTGACAACAATCTGAATGAACTTAGAAGCAAATTCCGCCCCAGAGCCTCAACAATAGAGCCCAGGGCTCTGATCTTGATTTTGCCTTGGGAGACCAAACAGAAAAATCTGACACATTGCTCATCTCTGAGAACTGTGAGAAAATAAATGAGTGCTGTAGTAACCTGCTGGCTAAACTGTGGTCATTCGTAAATAGAAAATTAATACACACCTGAACAAATGTAACGATAAAATATTTAAATATTACAATAAAAAGCAGCCATTTATATCCAGACATCATAATTTTCATCAGTTTGAGGTGTATGTTTCTGCATATACAATTTCATAAATATCTAAAACTGCACCTGAAATTACATACAAAATATATATGTATATACACACCATCCAGATATCCTGTTCATTGGTCAAAATTTAAATATATATTTGCAGGGTTAGATTTCTGTCTAACTCAACAGTTTTCACCCATCAGTGATGTTTTTATACCAATTGAAATAGATCTATGCAGTTTTTAAAATGCCACATCAGATTCCATGGCGACTGTGAATAACCGTGTCATTGCCACACTCCCCTGTTAGCACACTGACAGAGCTGAGTGTGTCTGTCTGTGCCCTGCTACAGCACACATCATAGCATGTGGATCACACTGATTGAGCACATCTGGTTACCTGTGTGGTCCTCAGACACAGGATTATTGCATCATGGTGACTACACGTTCTCTGCAAAGACCACTGATAACAGATCTCGCAAATAGCCATAAAATGTCACATCCCAACAAGCGTGTACCAGGTAACTCCACCTAGTACCGCCTTCTCTAGGCCCCTGTCATCTTGCAGAAGGCCAGAAAAGAATGCGATTTGCAGGAAAATCTAAGGTGGTTTTCACTGGGAGTCACAGTTCATGGAGGGAAATGGGAACTGCTTTATATGGGCTTTTGGCTGGGGTCAGTGCCTCCCATATCCCCCACCACTGTAGGAAAATCTGGGGGCATCTCTGGGAAGTCACATGAAGACAGAGTAGAAACTCACATTTTGGTCTCCATGTAGGAACTCATCATTCCTGATTCTCTCCTGTGGCAAAGGATTATATCATATGATGTTTGCTGGAAGTTTCTTACACAAAAAGCATTTGTCCCTATTTGACACGATGATGGTGATTAATTTTTCTCCCCGCACACATTCTTATAATCACATTCATTTTCTTTTTTTTTAATTTCTTTTATTTCACTCCATGACAGGAACTCAATCACATTCATTTTGTCTTTGTATTTTAATATATTCCAATATAATATGTAATGCTGAACGTTGCTGGAATAAATTTTATTCAGAAATTTTGTGTAATTTGCTATCACTAGATGAAAAGTGCTGATGTTTTATTTTTGTTATCGTCAAGTATGCTTGATGGAAGTTGGAGATTATGTTTTTTCTTAATGTCATTTTTTTCTTGCATTTAAAAAAGTCACTGTTATACGAGTCTGACAAAATTAGAGATGAAACTAATTCTTTATTTATTTTTTATTTTTCCATGAGTTATTGGTGTACAGGTGGCATTTGGTTACATAAGTTCTTTAGTGGAGATTTGTGAGATTTTGGTGCACCCATCACCCAAGCAGTATACACCGCACCATATTTGTAGTCTTTTATCCCTCACCCTCCTCCCACTCTTCCGCATAAGCCCCAAAGTCCACTGTATCATTCTTCTGCATTTGCATCCTCCTAGCTTAGCTCCCCCATATCAGTGAAAACATATGATGAGAAACTTACTCTTTAAAATGCAGTCGTAGATATGAAAGAGATTGTGTAACATGGGAGAAACATGTTACCTGAAGTTTTCATAAAACCTGCCCTTCAAACAAATCAGATTTTATTCGACTAGAGGGATATATTGCTTAACTCCCTCATAATTTGCAAGGAAAATGTATTAATCAATTGAGGGGATAAATGTACTAACTAGGTTTTCTCTTTCTTATTGAGTTATTATTAATAACTTTTTTCTACATAATAAGCAGCTATTCTACAGAAATATTTGGTGCTAATGAAGTTTACCACTCTTTGGCTGGGCATGGTAGCGCATGCCTGTAATCCCAGGAGTTTAGGAGCCTGAGGTGGACAGATCACCTGAGGTTAGCAGTTGGAGACAGCCTGGCCAACATGGTGAAACCCCGTCTCTACTAAAAATACAAAAATTAGCCAGGCGTATTGGCAGGCACTCATAATCCCAGCTACTCGGGAGGCTGAGGCAGGAGAACTGCTTGAACGAGGGAAGTGGTGGTTGTAGTGAGCCAAGATCACGCCATCGCACTGCAGCCTGGGCTATAAGCGAGACTTGGTGTCAGGGGAAAAAAAAAAAAAGCAGAAAGAAAAAAATCACTGGACTCGTGAGCACAATCGAATACTAAATAACATAGAAACATATAGTTTTCCAATATTTAAATATATATTGCTATATAATTATATTGATGTCTAGTTATATAAATATTAAAATATAGTATCACCAACATAGTTTAGCAGTACATAGTATACCAATTTCTCTTAACAGAAAATTCCATATGGTAGTAATTTTCTACCTAACAAATTATTTTCTCCATGCAAAAATGTTTATTGGCCCTGCCAGGCGCGGTGGTTCATGCCTGTAATTCCAGCACTTTGGGAGGCCAAGAAGGGTGGATAACCTGAGGTCAGGAGTTCAAAACCAGCCTGGCCAAGATGGTGAGACCCTGTTTCTACTAAAAATAAAATTAATAAAAAAATTTAGCCAGGCATGGTGGTGGGCGCCTGTAATCTCAAATGTCTGAGGCAGAGAATTGCTTGAACCCTGGAGGCGGAGGTTGCAGTTAGCCGAGATCATGCCACTGCACTCCAGCCTGGGCGACAGAGCAAGACTCTGTCTCAGAAACAACAACAACAACAAAACACTTTACTGGTTCTATAATGTTGCAGGCAGGTCTCCAACTCCTGATGCTACTCCTATGTTTATGTCATCTGACCTGCCAAAAGGAATTTGGCTGGTAATTTACTGATTAATGAAGCTTACTAGTCATTTGACTTATTTTTTCTTTAAAGAAAACAAGTTTTCTTTTTATCATCAGAACATTCTAATAAAAATATTATTATGAGATTAGCTATCTTTATTCTCTGGGACCTGGAGCACCTGCACGCTCAGCTCCTTGAGTTAGGTTGGGATGGAGACCCCCCCGCCCTCAGGATACCTCTCACCTCGAGCCCCCTCCTGTGGACCTCCACAGCCCTGGATGCCCCATAGCAGCCCTTCCACGGCTGGCAGAACTGCCTCCTCCCTCCACCAACCCCCAAGACAGGCAGGAACCGTCTAGGGCTGGCACACAGCAGGTGGTGTGGGGGGAGAGGGGAAGACGCGCCCCCCTCCTGCCCACAACCGCCGCGGTGGGCAGAGCTGAGCCCCCTGCGCCAAGGGTGGCACCACTGTGGTCTAGACCCCGAGTGCCCTGAACGCTGTGGGTCACTCCCTTCTCCCCTTCTACAGTGGTTAGGGAGTTGGGTGGCGGGGAGGGAAGGGAGAGGAGCATCACTGTCGGGTCCTGAGACAACTCACTGTGCCCCCCAGCAGGCGGCATCAGACAGTGGCCCGGGAGGACCTTTGGAGCCTCCTGTCTGCGGTGCCCATCCCACCGAGAGGCTCCTGGCCCGTGAGCCGGCAGAAACTGTTACACAGAAACACTGTCGTCGTCGCCGTGGGCGGAACCAACCAAAGCAAGTCTCCAAGTCAAAGTCAGGTTTTGGATTCTTGGTGGTGGCAGGATCCGCTGAAAAAACAGACTGAACTTCTGACGTTCTCTTAGTAGCAAAACCGTTACAAGAAAAAAGTTGCAACTTGAGTGCTTTGACTGAAAGGGGCCCTTGGCCGGCTGTCCCCTGTTACCCGCTGCCCCTGTCACACGCTGCCTCTTCACCGGCTGCCCGTTACCGGCTGCGCCTGGAGGCTCCGTGGCTTGGCGCCCAGTGCACCTGAGCACCTGGGAGCTGCTCCAGCTTGGAGAAGCCGCCCACGCGCCCTGATGGAGAAAATGGGACTCCAGCCGTGTCCCTCACCTGGGACTGCGCTCACAGCTTGTGAGGATCGAGTTACAATCAACAGTCCATTCACTTCTTGCTCTCGGGTTTCCCTGGAGGCAGGCATCTCTGCAGGGTCCAGGGCGGCCAGGGGCTGCAGAGGGTCTGTGACATCCCGCCCGGGATACCGCGGTGAGGATACAAGCCTGAGGGTACCTGGAGTGTGGAGAGGCAGGAGAGGTGCAAGGACAGGCTGCGGTGGTGTGCAAGGAACGTGGGGGTTGCATCTTTTAAGAGCTGTCGGTCATTCTCCAAGTCCTCCCTCAAGACACCATGGGACCTAGATTCAAAGAGAAGCCGTCTCTCCGCGGTCCCAGGGCGCAGGCGGAGTGCCGGAGCGGTCTTCGGAGGCACGGGGGCTGGCAGCGCCTCACTGAAGCTCAGCCAGGCTCCCGCCGGCCCATCGTGGCCCCGCAGCTCTGTCTGCTGTGAAGGTGGCAATGCCACAGTCCTCGGGGCAGGAACGCCCCTCACGCATCCTGTCCAGCTGCAGTTGCGGCGCGGGGTACTGCATGAAGGTGGTGCCTGAGGGGGCTGCGGCTGAGAGGACCTGGGGCACGGCGGCCGGGTAGTTGTAGCCCGCAAAGCTGGCAGCTGTAGCAGGTGGGGCGGCGTATGGGTGCTGGGCGTAGGTGGCCAGTGGGTGCTGGGTGGAGGTGGCCGGTGGGTGCTGGGCGTAGGTGGCCGGTGGGTGCTGGGCGTAGGTGGCCGGTGGGTACTGGGCGTAGGTGCCCGGTGGGTGCTCGTCGTAGGTGGCCGGTGGGTACTCGGCGTAGGCCCGGCTGGCCGGCGTGTACTCAATGTAGGGCGGGGACAGCGATGGGACCGGGGCGGCCAGGATCACCGCGCTGGGCTGCACGGTGGCTGGCGGGTGGATGCCGTCCGAGGTCAGCGGGTAAGTCCGCTGGATCGAAGCGGGGGCGCAGCTTCCGCACCCTAGTTGTAAAGCCTGTCGGGGAGGCTCCGCCGCTTGGCGCCCAGATAAGCCAGGTTCACATTGGTCTTGCGGCCGTCGATGACGGGATGGGGGTCTTCACAAGCCCTCTTGGCTGCTGCTCGGTTGGCCATGGTCACGAAGCCGTAGCGGCGGGGACTTGCCCGTCTCGGGGTCGGTGATGACCACGGCCTCCTCGATATCGCCGAAGTCCTCGAAGTACTTCCTGAGCGAGGCATCGGTGGTGCGGTACCGCAGGCTGCCCACGAAGATCTTGGTGAACTTGGTGTTCTTCTGCCAGCGGTACATGGCGCCGGGGGCGGCCGGGAACCGCGGCGTGCCAACACTCGGGGCGCACGGAGCGAGCTGCCGCAGCACTGGAGGGGTCCGCTGCCTACTGTCCCGGACCGCGCGGGGCTGCGCTCACTGTGCGCGGCTGGGAGCGCGCGGGGCGGCGAGAGGCGCGGGTCCAATAGTCAGGCACCACCACTCGCGTGCCGCTCCGGCAGTGAGCGCAGAGCTGCGCCGCGCTCCTTTTTGATTTTTTTGTTGTTCTTGTTGAGACTGAGTCTCGCTCTGTCGACCAGGCTGGAGTGCAGTGTCGCGATCCTGGCTCACTGCAGCCCCCGCATGGTCCACAGAGCGAGACTCAGTCTCAAAGAAAAAGAAAAGAAAAGAAAAGAAAAGAAAAGTGAAAAGTTATCGGTCATTATCTGAGTGAGTCCTATGTGTCCTTGAGGCGGAAATATACGTCAGAGAGATACAATAACAGAGGAAGTTGGAACTCAGGAGCACGAGAGTGGTTTCACTTGTTGTAGCTTTGAATATATGGGGACTATGAGAAAGAAATGAATTCTGACAACAGTCTGAATGAGATTAGAAGTAAATTCCGCCCCCAGAGGTTCAAGAATATAGCCCATAGCTCTGACCTTGATTTTGGCCTTGGGAGACCAAACAAGAGTACCCAGAAAAACCTGACACATTTCTCAACTATGAACTGTGAGAAAATAAATCAGCGCTTTAGCAAATTGCTCGCTAAACTGTGGTCATTCGCAAACAGAAAATTAATACATACATGAACAAATGAACCATAAAATATTTAAACACTGACATAAAAAACAGTCATTTATATCCAGACATCATAATTTTCATCAGTTTGAGGTGTATTCTTCATATACAATTTCATAAATATCTAAAATTGCATCTGAAATCACATACAAAATATGTATGTATATACACACCATTCAGATATCCTGTTCATTATTCAATATTTAAATATATATTTACAGAGTTAGATTTCTGGCTAATTCAATAGCGTTCACCCATCAGTGATGTTTTTACACCACTTGAAATAGATCTATGCATGTTTTAAAAATGCCACATCAGATTCCATGGCGATCGTGAATAAACCATGTCATTGCAACACTCCGTTTGCACACTGACAGAGCTGAATGTGTCTGTGCTCTGCTACAGCACACATCATAGCATGTGGATCACACTGAGCACATCTGGTTACCTGTGTGGTCCTCAGATACAGGATTATTGCACCATGGTGACTGCACATTCTCTCCAAAGACCACTGATAACAGATCTTGCAAGTAGCCATAAAATGTCACATCCCAACAACTGCACACCAGGTAACACCCAGTACTACCTTCTCTAGATCCCAGTCATCTTGTAGAAGGCCAGAAAAGAATGCGATTTGCAGGAACATCTAAGATGGTTTTCACTGGGACCCACAGTTTGTGTAGGGAAATGGGAACTGCTTTATACGGGCTTTTCGAGGGGTCAGTCCCTCCCATATCCCCCACTGCTGTAGGAAAATTTGGGGGCATTTCTGGGAAGACACCTGAAGACAGGGTAGAAACTCACATTTTGTTCTCCATGTAGGAACTTATCATACCTGATTCTCTCCTGTGGCAAAGGATTATATCATATGATATTTGCTGGAAGTTTCTTAGACAAAAAGCATTTGTCCCCTATTTGACATGACGACGGTGATTAATTTTTCTCCCCGTACACATTCTTATGATCGTATTTTTCTCTTTATATTTGAATATAATATGTAATACTGATCATTGCTGGATTAAATTTTATTCAGAAATTTTGTGCGATTTACCATCACTACATGAAAAGTGCCAATGTTTTATTTTTAGTACTGCCAAGTATGCTTGATGGTAGTTGGAGATTACGTTTTTTCTATATTTTTACTTTTTCTTGCATTTAAAAAAATCCGTGTTATACAAGTCTGACAAAATTAGAGATGAAACTTATTTATTCTTTTTTATTTTTTCGTAAGTTATTGGGGTGCAGGTGGTATTTGGTTCCATGAGTAAGTTTTTTAGTGGTGATCTGTGAGGTTTTGGTGCACCCATCACCCGAGCAGTATACATTGCACCATATTTGTAGTCTTTTATCCCTCACCCCCTCCCACTCTTCCCTGGAAGGCCCCTAAGTCCACGGTATCATTCTTATGCCTTTTCATCCTCATAGCTTAGCTCCCATATATCGGTGAGAACATACAATGAGAAACTTATTCTTTTCTATAAAATGTAGTCGTAGATATGAAAGAGATTGTAGAACATACATGTTACCTGAAGTTTTCATAAAACCTGCCCTTCAAACAAATCAGATTTTATTCAACTTGAGGGATATATTGCTCAACTGCCCCTTAATTTGCATGGAAAACATATTAATTAATTTAGAGGATAAATGTATCCATCAGGCTTTCTCTTTCTTATTGAGTTACTATTAATAATATTTTTCTACAAAATAAGCAGCTATTCTACAGAAATATTTGGTGCTAATGAAGTTTACCACTCTTTGGCTGGGCATGGTAGCTCATGCCTGTAATCCCGGCATTTTGGGAGGTAGAGGTCGGCAGACCACCTGAGGTCAGGAGTTCGACACCAGCCTGGACATCACGGTGAAACTCTTTCTCTACTAAAAATACAAAAATTAGCCAGGCGTGGTGGCAGGCGCCTGCAGTCCCAGCTACTCGGGAGCTGAGGCAGTAGACTCACTCGAACCCAGGAGATGGAGGGAGCAGTGAGCCGAGATCTCGCCATTGCACTCCAGCCTGGGATATAGAGCAAGACTTGGTCTCAGAAAAAAAAAAAAAAAGAAATCAATGGACTCGTGAGCACAACTGAATGCCAAATAATACAGGAATTTCATAGAAATATTTAAATATTTAAACATATTTAATCTTATATTTATACATTTATATTTAATACTTACCAATATTTAAATACCTATTACTATATAATTATATTGATTTATAGTTTTATAAATATGTAAAATATATATTACCAATACAGTTTAGCAAAATATAGTATACCAATGTCTCTTAACAGAAATATCCCAAATGTTAAGAAGTTTCTAGCTAGATTGACAAATTATTTTCTCAGTGCAAAAAGTTTACTTGTCCTGCCAAGTGCGGTGGCTCACGTCTGTAATCCCAGCACTTTGAGAGGCCAAAAAGGGTGGATCACCTGAGGTCAGGAGTTCAAAACCAGTCTGGCCAAGATGGCGAAACCCAGTTTCCACTAAAAATAAAATTAATTACCTGTGCCTGGTGGCAGGCGCCTGTAATCTCAGCTACTCGGCAGCCTGAGGCAGAGAGTTGCTTAAACCTGGGAGGCGGAGACTGCAGTGAGCTGAGATCGTGCCAGTGCACTCCAGCCTGGACCACAGAGCGAAACTCCGTCTCAGAAAAGAAAAAAAGTTTACTGGTTCTATAATGTTTTAGGCAGGTCTCCAACTCCTCGTGCTACTCCTGCGTTTCTGTTATATTATCTGCCAAAAGGAATTTGGCTGATAATTTACTGAGAGTTACTAGTCATTTGACTTTTTTTTTTTTTGAGACTGAGTCTCGCTCTCTCGACAGGCTGAAGGGCAGTGGCGCGATCACGGCTCACTGCAGCCCCCGCCTGGTCGACAGAGCGAGACTCAGTCTCAAAAAAAAAAAAAAAAAGAAAGAAAGAAAGAAAGTTATCCTGGATTATCTACGTTGGTCCTGTGTGTCCTTGAAGCAGAAATATATGTCAGAGAGATGCAGTAGCAGAGGTAGCTGGAACTCAGGAGCACGATGGTGAATTCTGACAACAATCTGAATGAGCTTAGAAGTAAATTCTGTCCCCAGAGCCTCAACAATAGAGCCCATGGCTGTGACCTTGATTTTGGCCTCGGGAGGCCAGAGTACCCAGAAAAACCTGACACATTTCTCATCTATGAACTGGCTAGAAAATAAATCAGCACTGTTGTAAACTGCTGGCTAAACTGTGGTCAACTGTAAACAGAAAATTAATACACACCTGAACAAATGTAAAGATAAAATATTTAAACACTAAAATAAAAAGCAGCCATTTATATCCAGACATTATAATTTTCATCAGTTTGAGGTGTATCGTTCTGCATATACAATCTCAAAGAATACCCAAAATTGCATCTGAAATCACATACAAAATATATATGTATATACACACCATCCAGATATCCTGTTCATTATCCAATATTTAAATATATATTTGCAGGGTTAGATTTCTAATTCAATAGCTTTCATCCATCAGTGATGCTTTTACACCACTTGAAATAGATCTATGCAGTTTTTTAAAATGCCACATCAGATTCCATGGCAACTGTGAATAAACCGTATCATTGCACACTCCCTGTTTGCACACTGACAGAGCTGAGTGTGTCTGTCTGTGCCCTGCTACAGCACACATCATAGCATGTGGATCACACTGATTGAGCACATCTGGTTACCTGTGTGGTCCTCAGATACAGGATTATTGCATCATGGTGACTGCACGTTCTCTGCAAAGACCACTGATAACAGATCTCGCAAATAGCCGTAAAATGTCACATCCCAACAAGCGTGCACCAGGTAACTCCACTAGTACCGCCTTCTCTAGGCCCCTGTCATCTTGCAGAAGGCCAGAAAAGAATGTGATCTGCAGGAAAATCTAAGGTGGTTTTCACTGGGAGTCACAGTTCGTGGAGGGGAAATGGGAACTGCTTTATATGGGCTTTTTGCTGGAAAAATTTGGGGGGCATCTCTGGGAAGGCACCTGAAGACAGGGTAGAAACTCACATTTTGTTCTCCATGTAGGAACTCATCATTCCCGATTCTCCCCTGTGGCAAAGGATTATATCATACATGTTTGCTGGAAGTTTCTTACACAAAAACCATTTGTCCCTATTTGACACGATGATGGTGATTAATTTTTCTCCCGTACACATTGTTACGATCACATTATTTTTCTCTTTATATTTTCTTTTTTAAAAAAAATTATTTTCTCTTTTCAGGGTAACTAGTTTCTAAACCTGGTCTATCTCTTTATATTTTTATATATTTCAATATAATATGTAATGTTGAATATTGCTGGAATACATTATTCAGAAATTTTGTGTAATTTACTATCACTACATGAAAAGTGCTGATGTTTTATTTTTATTATTGCGAAGTATGCTTGATGGAAGTTGGAGACTGAGTTTTTCTATATTTCATTTGTTCTTGCGTTTAAAAAAATCAGTGTTATACAAGTCTGACAAAATCAGAGATGAAACTTATTCTTTATTTCATTTTTGATTATTTTTCCATAAGTTATTGGGGTGCAGTTAGTATTTGGTTACATAAGGTCTCTTTTTTGTTTGTTTGTTTGTGTTTTCAGACGGGGTCTCGCTCTGTCTTTCAGGCTGTACTGCAGTGGCACAATATTGGCTCACTGCAACCTCTGCCTTTTGGGTTCAAGCAATTCTCCTGCCTCAGCCTACCGAGTAGCTGGGACTACAGGCGCATGCCATCACGCCTGGCTAATTTTTGGATTTTTACTGGAGTTGGGGTTTCACCACATTGGCCAGGCTGGTCTCAAACTCCTGACCTTGTGATCCTCCCACCTCAGCCTCCCAAAGTTCTGGGATTACAGGTGTTATTAGTCAGAGTATATAACTAATACTACAGGCATGCGCCACCACGCCCAGCTAATTATTTTATTTTTAGAAGAGATGGAGTTTCACCATGTGGGCCAAGACGTTCTCAATCTCGTCCTCGTGATCCATCCACCTCAGCCTCCCAAAGTGCTGGGATTACAGGCGTGAGCCACTGCGCTTGGCCAAAAATGGTATTTTTAAATGCAGTTCAAAGCCAAAGCCTTCTAATCCTTGGTTGACTGTCTCCAGGAACATCTGCTTTTAGTTCTAGGATCTTTTAAGCAAATGAAAAACACAGCTGCTAATGTGGGCACTAATTAGAAATAGAAAGTTAAAGTCACAAATAATTGGCCAAATTATGTATATTTTTATTAATCTAAACAGAAAAGACAAGAATTGTTTTCGGTCAGAATTTATATGACATACTTTTATTTTAAAATTCTTATATTTTATTAATGCATTTATTTATATTGTTTAAAATTACTTTATTGAAAAATGACTGACATAAACAGAGTTATACATATTTAATTTATACAGCTTGATTAATCAGTTTGGAGATAAGTAAACACCTGTAAGGCCATCACCACAATATATTCCATAAACCTATCCATTACCTCCAAAAGTGTCCTCTTTTTTTTTTGAGATGGTGCCTCACTCTGTGGCCCAGGCTGGAGTGAAGTGGTGTGATCTCATTTCACCACAACCTCTGCCTCCCAGGTTCAAGCAATTCTCCTGCCTCAGCCTTTGGAGTAGCTGGGACTACAGGCATGTGTCACCATGCCCGGCTAAGTTTTTACATTTTTAGTAGAGACAGGGTTTCGCCATGTTGGCCAGACTGGTCTTGAACTCTTGGCCTCAAGTGATCTGCCCACCTCGGCCTCCCAAAGTGCTGGGATTACAGGCATGAGCCACTGCACCCGGCCTCCAAAGGTTTCTTCTTGCCCTCTTTTTTGTTTGTGATGAGAACAATGGTAAGATTTACTCTCCTAGCAACTTCCTATGCATAAAATACAATATCACTACTGTAAGCATGGCATTGTACTGGAGAACTCTAGGACTTACTCATATAACCAAAATTTTGTAATCTTTGATCTCCACATTTTCCCCTCCCGTAGTCCCAGGCAACCATGATTACACCCTCTGCTGCTGTAAGTGTCACTACTTTAAATTCATTCTGTAAGTGGGATCATGTAGTATTTGTCCCTCTGGGTTTGTCTTATTTCACTTAGCATTATGTCCTCCAGGCTCATCGACACTGTCACAAAAATAGACACAAAGGATTGCATAAAACTGAAACCTTTTGGCACAGCAAAGGAAATAAGCAATAAAATAAAAAGGCAAGCTGCTGAATTGTGGGGGATTCACCCAGGGTGGTGGCAAAAATATGAAGGGAAAAATATTAGAGAAAGTTATAGAATATAGCCTCAAACCCTTTTGGAAGTCTTTCCAAATCTAAATGTAACATTTGGCACATTTGCTTATTCCTAATAGAGGTTTGTGTGTGTGTGTGTGTGTGTTTTGTTTGTTTTGAGACGGAGTCTCACTTTGCCGCCCAGGCTGGAGTGCAATGGGTGCATATCTCGGCTCACTGCAACCTCCGCCTCCCGGGTTCAAGCAATTCTCCTGCCTCAGCCTCCTGAGTAGCTAGGATTACAGGTGCCTGCCACCATGCCTGGCTAATTTTTGTATTTTTAGTAGAGACGGGGTTTCACCATGTTGGTCAGGCTGGTCTCGAACTCCTGAACTTGTGATCCGCCCGCCTCAGCCTCCCAAAGTGCTGGGATTACAGGCATGACCCACTGCTCCTGGTCCTAATAGAGGTATTTTTTTGTTATTAGAAGATGTGTTCTTCACATGGCCACAGGGAGAGGAACGTCACCCACCAGGGCCTGTCAGGGGATAGGGGGCAAGAGGAGGGGAGAGCATTAGGACAAAATACCTAATGCACATGGGGCTTAAAAACTAGATATAGCATGCACCTAAAGTAAAATAAATAAAATAAAAATAAAAAATAAAGAAACTAGATGACGGGTTGACAGGTACAGCAAACCACCATGGCGTATGTATACCTACGTAACAAGCCTGCACGTTCAGCATATGTATCCCATAATTTAAAAAAAAAAAAAGATGTGTTCTTTGTTTTATCCAAATTCAGAGATGATGTACATTTAGGTACATTTCACCAGCAGCTTCAGCTGAGGCTCTGAGACATGGACTAAATTCCTAAGATTGTCACGACCCATCTACAGGACTATGATAAACTTCACCATTGAATACACAGGAAGGTCTGTGAAGAACAGAGGAGGGGGATGGTGAGTTTCTGCAAAAGAATGCCTGGGCTCTGTGACTTCCAGTCTCAACACGGGGCAGGGCTTTGTGACACCCTCCCTTCCAATCATAAAGGGGATGCTTGAACGAGACAATGAGAGAGTTGAGCATGAGTTGAGCATGTGTCCCCTGAACTTTATGTGGCATCTTACCCCCGACCTGAAGACACGTATAGGACACGAAGCTGCCTGAAGCAGTCCCTGATTGAAGGGTCATGGGGAGCAACCGCAGTTCTAGCATTTTCCAGGACAGAGAGGTACAACTATTTCCCATGGACAAAGGCTTCCCATACTAAAGAGCTCCTATTGGTCTTAGATCCTGTCCACCTTGCCATGGGAGGGTTAAACTGGCAGCACTTTAAAAAAAATTTATTTATTATACTTTAAGTTCTGGGGTACGTGTGCAGATCGTGCAGGTTTGTTACATAGGTATACACATGACATGGTGGTGGTTCGCTGCAGCCATCACCCCATCATCTACATTAGGTATTTTCTCCTAATGCTGTCCCTCCCCTATCCCCTACCCCCTGCTATTCTTCCCCTAGCCCCCACCCCTCCAGGCCCTGGTGTGTGGTGTTCCCCCTCCCTGTGTCTGTGTGTTCTCATTGTTCAACACCCACTTATGAGTGAGAACATGTGGTGTTTGGTTTTCTGTTCTTGTGTCAGTTTGCTGAGAATGATGGTTTCTAGTTTCATCCATGTCCCTACAAAGGACATGAACCCATCCTTTTTTATGGCTGCATAGTATTCCATCGTGTATATGTGCCACATTTTCTTTATCCAGTCTAACAATGATGGGCATTTGTGTTGGTTCCGGGTTTTTGCTATTGTGAACAGTGCCGCAATAAACACACATGTGCATGCTAGCAGCACTTTTTCTCTCCTGGAGAGTCTGCCTGTCTTTTGCCTGTGACCTGTCATACCCACTGTTCACCAGTGCTGTGATGAACACAGTGGCAGGTGTTTGTCAGACTCTCCAGCCAACTGGCATTGGGGCAGGTTGAGGCATGGACTGGAGGGGAAAGGACATGCAAAGGAGTTTTTCCCACTCCTGCTGTCCTGCAGCCAGCATCTCAGCTGGGGGTTGTGTCTTTGCTTCTGAGCATGGCCCTGGCTGCGGGTTTCCAACATTATTCCTTCTTCCCCTGCTATCCCTTCAGCCCTAAGTGGGGGGACCTGCTTCCAACACAATGAATCTCTGTGTTGCCTCAACATCCCCCTCTGAGTGAAAGACACAAAGTAGATTACTTTCCTTCACCGGACTCGACTCTCACAAAGGTACAAGAAATAGCTATATGTAACATAGGCCAGGTGCAGTAGCTCATGCCTGTAATCCCAGCACTTTGGGAGGCTAAGGTGGTTAAATCACTTGAGCTCAAGAGTTCGAGACCAGTCTGGGCAACACGGCAAAACCCCATCTCTACTAAAAATACAAAAATTATCTGGGCATGGTGGCGCAGGCCTGTAATCCCAGCTACTCTAGAGGCTGAGGCAGGAGAATCGCTTGAATCCAGGAGCCTGAGGCTATAGTGAGCTGAGATCACACCACTGCACTCTAGCCTGGGCAACAGAGTGAGACCCTGTCTCAAAAAAAAAAAAAAAAAAAAAAAAAGGATTAGCTATGTTTAATATAGATAAGGGTATCTTAAATTTAATACATTAGGTATAAACATTCTGTCTAAAAAGAGCTTTTATTGAAGATATATTTGTAATTATATAATGGATATTATTTAAGTATATTTTATGGAAGTATAATTTACATAACGTAAAACGAACCTTTTAAGAGCACCATTTGTTAAAACTCATGGGAGTGTTAACAAATATTTACAGTTGTATGACCACCACCATAGTGCAGAAACAGATTTTTCTATCGAAAAGATTTCCTTCCTGCTGGTTTGGAGTCAGTATCCTCCCCAGACTCTCACAACTGGGCACATCTGATCTGATTTCTGTCGTTATATTTTCAGGTTTTTCAGACTACCATATAAATGGAATTATATTAGGTTGGTGCAAAAGTAATAGCAGTTAGCAAAACCACAGTTACTTTTGCATCAACCTAATGCAATATTTAACTTTTTGACACTGGTTTCCCTTACTCAGCATAATGCCTTTGATATTCAACCATGCTGCTATACATATCATTAGTTCACTCCTTCTTATCACTGAGTGTGATTCTGTGGTATCAACGTGCTACAATTTGTCCATTCGTTGTTAGACATCTGAGTTGTTTCCAGCTTTGGAAATTATACTATACTGCTATAAAAAATTCAACACCTATCTTTTTTGGGTGATGAGAAATATTTATGTGCATATATTGGAGCTTTTCCAAAATTTTTACCCTTTGTGATCATTTAATCATTAGATTAAAATTTTACATTCCATCTGAAATGAGGTAACAGAGTTTTGTCAAACTTTTCAGAATGTAGAAAACAAAACATTTGAGGACCAATGATATATTCATAAAACCCAAAATATTTCCCATGAACATCTGCCAAGATGAGAGAACATGGTGACACCATTCTCTCCGAATACAGTACCCGTATGAGCTGTCTGGATACCTTTGTTATTCACACTCCTGATACATTGATCATGGCACACAGAGAAGCCCTGAATTAATCAGAAGAAAAATGATGACATGGTTACATTGATATTTGCCCAACAGCAGGACTCAGCTTGCGGCTTGAGGGTAATACCAATATGTGACCTGCATATTAAATACCATCTAAGAAATTATAGAATTCACAATGCCCCATGGCATTTTTATCCCACAAAGTGGATTTAAAAGGATAGGGAGAAATTAATTTGTTTTCCAAATATATCTCTAAATTCTCTGTGCCTAACATGCTATCTATACATCAAAGAGTTTAACATCGCTCAACAGCTAACAACCTTTCAGACGTATGACAAGAAATGCAAAGTACCGCTATTATGAGGATGTAGGTCCTTTCAATGTCATAATACTTTACGAATACACACAAATACAGATAAGCAAGGGGAAAAGAACTTACAGTACTACTGGATTAGAGTTAGAGACACAAGTATGAACTCATATCTAGATAGATAGATACTATAAATGTGTCTGCAAATGCATAATCTCCAGCTCTGTCTGCTGAGACAGACTGAGACTGGTGACATCCCAGTAGCAACGAGCATACTCAGCACCCCACATCTTGGTTTCACAATACCATTTCTAATAAAAGTCTTCTTGGAGAAATGTCTGATTCCAGGAATGGGACAGAAAAAATACAAGAAGAATGGGGAGAATTTTGTACTAGCAGAAAGTAGGAAAGTAAAAAAAAAGAAAATTGGACCATATCCAAAACCAAAAATAAAAACGAAAACAGAAGCATCAGCCTGAAAGAGCTCCAGATGGCCAAAGCCGGAACAACTTAAGGATGCATATAAACATCATAATCATAGCTTTTACTGTAACATAAAATAAACATGCACAATTTCATGATGATATGAATATATAGTTGGATAAAAAAATGGAGGCGGAAAGACAAAATCTTTCAGGTGGAAGAATGTCAAATAGAACCTGTATGTACCCCTCCTTCCAGTAGGTAGAGATGAATTCAAGTGCTTCTATACCTTTGTGTTTGGACTGTATTTAGTGATTTCCATTCAAACAAAAGAGGATGGAAATAGACACATTAACTTTATAGTGGAGACCTGAAAAACACTCTCTCAACCAACTGATCAAGTTTAACCTCACCAGTGATAGGCCATATGATTTGCACACAATCCCTGATATAATATGACATAAAGAGATGAAATATTATTCTAAAAACCTATAAACCCAGTCTAATCATGAGAAAAACATTTGACAACCCCAACTTTAGAGATACTCTAAAAAGTATTGACCGGTTCTCCTGAAACTTTCCAAGATTATGAAAAACTAGAAAAGACTGAGAAACTTTAAGAAAGCAGACAAGACTAGCGAGATATAATGACTAGATAAAATGTGATATTCTGGATTGGATACTGAAAGAAAAAAAAAAAGACATTAGTGTTAAAACTGGTGAATTGCAAACAAAGTCTAAGGGTTAGCTAACAGTAATGTGCCAATGTTGGTTTCTCTGTTTTGTCAAATATACCACAGTAACATACATGATATATAATATCATATACCTTAAGGCAGAGAGAGATATTATACCTCTCTTTATTAACTTTGTCACTACTCTGCAATTAAAAATGCATTCCAATATAAACATCGACCTTAAAAATGACAACTGTTATAATTTAATCATACAGTGTTACCTTAAATTTTAAAAATTGGGTTAATAGGAACTTTTGTCTTTTCAATGTGTCCATTTTGTTCCCTGGGTGATGTCAAAAGCAGTAACACTTCTCGACGAACAACAGATTCATGTATTTGGCCTGTGAACTGCCAACTTTGCAGCTCCAAGCTTGATGAAAGGTTTCTCCATAAAATTGCTTCCGAAAACTGGAAACGCAGGGGATGACCCTGAAATTTGTTTTTTACCCACAGAGCCAACGGACACGAAGTCTTAAACAGCACAGTCTACTGTCTAAACATCACTGAAATCCATTCAGTTTCATCTCAGAACGGGAGTGTCTGTTTTATGTTTGATTCCCACCTGCCCCTCTTTTCAAATATGAGCTGATCCATTTCCTGTGTTCTCTTTTGTCTCCTGCAGTTTCAGTGTTTAACTGAAAATATGCTCATCTTTTTCCACATGCATTATCGTATCTCAAATGACGACATTTCTCATAGGATGTAAGGAACACCCTCTAACAACGACTTGGCTTCAAATGCTTGCAGTAAATAAGACTTACTTTCCCTTCTGGCTTCACCCCAGGCCACTTGCATTATAATCTAGGGCCACTATACAAGTCCATCAGGATTTTTGAAGGATCATCCCAAATGCTATGCTATTTTTATTGAACTCTCCTTAAAACTCTGCGTCCAGTTAAATGTTAGAAAAGTTTATTGTATCTTACTAAAAGATACAAACTGAAAGACATTTCCAGTATCCCTGCATTATTTCAGGACTTACTGATTGAACTCTAAATTTCTACACAATGACCTTTAATAAAATACAATTATAAGAGTACTTACATTAAAATGACATAACATTTTATTTTCTAAGGCTATTAGTTTCTATTTCTTCTAGAGAAAAGTCTGTGTCTAACTCACAACTCTATGTGCAATGAGACTGTCTAATTAGGCTTAAGAGTCTGTGAGGGATGAGTACATCAACGTCTGAACATCGTAGAAAACACGGCTGGGTGCAGTGACTCACACCTGCAATCCCAGCACTTTGGGAGGCTAAGACACGCAGGTCACCTGAGATTAGGAGTTTGTGACCAGCCTGGCCAATATGGTGAAACCCCGTCTCTACTAAAAATAAAAAATTAGCCAGGTGTGGTGGCATGTGCCTGTAATCCCAGCTACTTGGGAGGCTGAGGCAGGAGAATCGCTTGAACTCAGGAGGTGGAGGTTGCAGTGAGCCGAGATTGTGCCACTGCACTCCAGCCTCAGCAAAAAAAAAAGAAAGAAAGAAAGAAAGAAAACCCACAATTTATGTTTTTTCTGATGAGAGAGCTAAGACAATTATACCCTCTTCTGGTACCCATAAAGAAGAGCTTGCCTACACTCAAGAGAATAAATGGACTGGCGGTTGGGAAACTTTCATTGATTAAGGCAGAGGTGTTCAGCAACCAAAGAACAGTTTATCAAAAAAAATAAATGTAAATGATGGAAGAGAGGGTATAAAAAGATACAAAAGTGCTTACCAGGACAAGGATGCTGTGGGTAGCTCTGGTCTCAGGGGAGGATCTAGGGGAGATGTCCTTCCTACAGATGTGCTTGACCCACTGCTTGTGCCTGTGAAGAATGAAAACCGTGAAGCCACTGGTGCAGGTCATGAATCCCAAACACAAGACATCAGAGATGGGTATCAATCCTGTATACAGTAAGTCTCTGGCTTTGACTTGAGGGATAGAAAAACAGTATCCAAAATCGATAGTTTTTCTGATGTTTTCATTACTCCACTTTTCCATAACAGACATGGGAACTTTGATATTTATCAGCATGTGCAGGAGCCAGCACAGGGTACTGGAAGGTCAATGTACCCGAGACTTTTACTTTCAGCATTGCCCACCTAGAGTTCCTGGGACAATGGTAATAGCCTGAAGGACACTCAAGAGGCAGGAGGTGCTCAAGGACACACCCCTGTCCACTCTGTGAATGTAGAAAACAAGTTTGCATCGAAAATTGTTAAGAAAGTGTTTCAAACAAAAAGCTGACAGTGTTTCTGGGATTCCTCCTGAGAGGATGACCAAGATGTTGGCCACGGTCAGATGTCTGACAAATCACAGACCGTGATCTGCATCCACAGAGGTAAAGGAAGAAGATACAGTGACATAAAAGTGAGAAATTCCCCAGGATTCCAACAATAATCTGAGCCAGAAAGAGCGTTCCAATGTCTAAATCCACGGAGGCCACTCTGCTGTTTTCCAGGACTTGATGTTCATATTCACAAACACAGGATTCTGCATGGAAACATTAAACCCCCAAATCTATACTTAGTATTATCTCTCCCCCGATGACTTATTTCAAGTACTTTTTGCTGTTAAAATATTTTCTAAGGTTGATGTATTTATATAGGACCTAAAATGTATAAGCCATTGTTATTAATTCTTTATTTCATTTAATATTTACAAGTTTATGAGTTAGGACCTAACATTATTTTCCTTTTACAGACGAGGAAAATTTAGCTGCATATTTATTTAAAGGATTCATCTAAATGGTTGTAAGTGTCAGGGTTTTAACCTGGGTAGCCTGGTTGCAAAGATATTAGTGTTTAATACTGTGCTATATAGAGACTTGTTTGTGATCTTTAAATAATCCAAATATACGTATACATTGTCCTACTTCACATTTATTTTGTAGCTTAATTGTGCTACTCAGTTTTATTTAAACACTTATTGCATTGACCATTCACAACGTGAACAAAAATGCAAAAGTTTTAAAAAAAAATGTAGATGCACTAAATAATTTTTCATTTTCTTCTCTTTTTTTTTCTATTTTTGAGACAGAATCTCGCTCTGTTACTCAGGCTAGAGTGCAGTGGCACGATCTCGGCCACTGTAACCTCTGCCTCCCGGGTTCAAGTTATTCTCCTGCCTCAGCCTCCTGAGTAGCTGGGATTACAGGTGTGCCCCATGCCCAGCTAATTTTTGTATTTTTAGTAAAGACAGGGTTTCACCATGTTGGGCAGGCTGGTCTTGAACTCCTGACCTAGTGATTCCCCCACCTCAGCCTCCCAAAGTGCTGGGATTACAGGTGTGAGCCACTGTGCCTGGCCTAATTTTCCATTATCAAACTGGATTTACAGAATATACACCAATATTGGGGTAGCAACAGAAAAAATCATATCATCGATTTTGTCAATGGCATCTACCACAAAATGTATTGTGTAATATTGAGCTTTGCCCTCAGCAATGAGGTCCGAATTTAAATAGTCAATAAAATATTTTTAGGGTGAGAACTAAATCACCTTTATTTTACATTTTAAAGTAAGTATGCAAAATAAAACATGAGGCATGAAATAGTCTGTACTGAAGATGCTGAAATAGGTTAAATACAAGAAGCAGCAAGATAATGTCATTAGAATGTTAAAAATAGGGATATCAAATGACACACTGGATCCTGAAGAATGCTTAAGTCCCTCATTTCTTGACGTTAATTTCCTGATGGTAACTTTTCCTTAAAGCCTCCTTTCCTAGCTTCAAGAAGGAAGCCTGATCAACAGGCTGCAAATATTTTCAGGGGGTGACATAATAAGCCTCTTCATTAAACATATCAGATGTAAGTAAAAGAAGAAATAATTATGCTGTAGCAAATGTCCCTTAGTCACATTGTTTACAGAGATGGATGCCTCCGTTAGCTCTATCAAACTCATTATGACACTTACAGAAATTCTGCTGAAATAACTATATGAATTACTACATTTTCTCTGTGATGTCTGTAGAGAAGAGTGAATAGGAGATTGATTTCTGAATTACAAGTTTAATGACCATGAAAATCAGACTTCATTATTGCTTGGGGGAAAACTCCAATAATCAATATCAGTGAGAATTCAATGGAAAAACATCAGAAACAGAGACTGGTGCAGTATCTTGGCTCTCCAGTCTCTCTTCAAAAGCTTAGCCCATGCTTCAGAAATTATTCTTTGCTGGGCGATTTTTGCACTGAACCAATCTCTACCACCAGAAGAATATATAAACTATAAATTTCTTCTGGAGTAAAGATTTTATTAAGAAAGCAAAATACAGAACTCGGAAAAACCTAGAAAAATACCTGAGGGTGGCTTGCTCTATCAGATATTAAATCATATTACAAAGCTCTTTTTCAATGTAAAGTATGGCATTGCATGAATATGAAAGGTCATTGGAATTGAAAACTCAGGAACAGATCAAAGTTTAGTTTTTGTTTTGTTTTGTTTTTTTGAGACGGAGTCTTGCTCTGTCTCCGGGCAGGAGCACAGTGGCGAAGTCTCGGCTCCACTGCAACCTCCGCCTCCCAGGTTCAAGTGATTCTTCCGCCTCAGCCTCTCAAGTAGCTGGGACTACAGGCATGTGCCAAACGCCCGGCTAATTTTTGTATTTTTAGTAGAGACGGGGTTTCACCATGTTGGCCAGGCTGGTCTCGATCTCTTGACCTCGTGATCCACCCGCCTCGGCCTCCCAAAGTGTTGGGATTACAGGCATGAGCCACCACGCCAGGCTAATTATGTATTTTTAGTAGAGATGGGGGTCTCCATGTTGGTTAGGCTGGTCTTGAATTCCCGACCTCAGGTAATCCACCCACCTCGGCCTCCCAAAGTGCTGGGATTACAGGCTTGAGCCACTGCGCCCCGCCAAGATAGAATCTTAAAAGCAGCAACAAAAAAAAAAGAAAAAGCAATTTGTTACATATAAGAAATCTTCCTCAAGGAAGAATGTACCAGCTAACGAAGGACTGTTCTGGCACAGAATCTGGGTGCAAAGACAGGAAGAGATGGCTATTTTTTTTTTCAAACATCCAGTTTTCAATTTAAAAACAGACACACACACACACACACACACACACACACACACACACACACACACACACACACACACACCATAAAAGAAACAGGAAAACATGGTCCATACAAAGGAAAAAAACAAGCCAGCAGAAACTGTCCCTGAAGAAATACAGGCATTGAGCTTTTCACACAAACACTTTAAACTGTCTTAAATATGCTCTAAGAGTGAAAGGAAAATCATATACAAAGAAAATGAGAACGTCAACAGTAAGTCTGAAACTACAAAACAAAAAAGTACAGAAATTCTAGAGCTGAAAAATACAATAATATGAAAAATTATCTAGAGTAGTTCAAAAACATACTTAAGAAGTCAGAAGAACTGGGCGTGGTGGCTCACGCCTGTAATCCTAACACTTTGGGAGGCCGAGATGGGTGGATCACCTGAGGTCAAGAGTTCAAGACCAGCCTGGCCATCATGGTTAAACCCCATCTTTAAAAAAAAAAAAAAAAAGGCCAGGCGTGGTGGCTCGAGCCTGTAATCCCAGCACTTTGGGAGGCCGAGGATGGGTGGATTACTTGAGGTTAGGAGTTCGAAACCAGCCTGTCCAACATGGCGAAACCCCGTCTCTACTAAAAATACAAAATTAGCCGGGCGTGGTGGTACATGCCTGTAACCAGCTACTTGGGAGGCTGAGGCAGGAGGAAAAAAAAATACAAAAATTAGCCAGGCGTGGTGGTGGGTGCCTGTAATCCCAGCTACTCGGGAGGCTGAAGCAGGAGAATCACTTGAACCTGGGAGGCGGAGGTTGTAGTGAGCCAAGATCGTGCCACTGCACTCCAGCCTGGGCAACAAGAGCAAAACTCCATCTCAAAAAAAAAAAAGAGGCCGGGCGCGGTGGCTCAGGCCTGTAATCCCAGCAGTTTAGGAGGCCGAGGTGGGTGGATCACCTGAGGTCAGGAGTTCAAGACCAGCCTGGCCATCATGGTGAAACCCCATCTTAAAATAAAAAACAAATAATAAAAAAAAAAGAAGTCAGAAGAAAGTGCAAAAATTCTCAACAAATACTAGCAAACCAAATCCAACAGCTCATCAAAAAGATAACACACCATGATCGAGTGGGTTTTATACCAGAGATGTGAGGAGGGTTCAACATAAGCAAATCAATAAACACGATACTTCACCACACGGAAAATTCAGGACAAGACCCATATGACTATCTCGGTAGACACAAAAAGTATCTTATAAATTTCAACATCCTTTCACAATAAAAACCCGCAACAAAATAGGCATAGAAAGAACATACCTCAAAATAATAAAGGCCACATATGACACACACATAGGTAACATCATACTGAACAGGGGAAAAACTGAAGGCCTTTCCTCTGAAAACTAGAACAAGACAAGGAGGCCCACTGTTACCACCATTTTTTTTGATGCAAAGATGAGGCCTGCATGTCCCACCTTTAGTTCTTCTGAAAGCTGGCCCATTTATCTCACACTGAGGGAGTCTCTGACGAGGCAAAAGGTAACTCTGTCTTGGAAGCTAATCTACTGTGTTGACTTCCGATTAATCCTGGTTTCAGGAATGCCTCCGAAATTTCTGAATTTCCTTCTTAAAGAGCACACACTGGCCAGGCACAGTGGCTCACGTCTATAATCCCAACATTTTGGGAGGCCGAGGTGGGTGGATCACAAGATCAGGAGTTCAAGACCAGCCTAGTCAAGATGGTGAAACCTCATCTCTACTAAAAAAAAAAAAAAAAAAAAAAAATACAAAAATTAGCCAGGCGTGGTGATGGGTGCCTGTAATCCCAGCTACTCGGGAGGCTGAAGCAGGAGAATCACTTGAACCTGGGAGGCAGAGGTTGCAGTGAGCCAAGATCGTGCCACTGCACTACAGCCTAGGCGACAGAGCAAGACTCCGTCTCAAAAAAAAAAAAAAAAAAAAAGGCACATACTTACCATAAATCCTGCCCTTAGATTAAATTCCTAACCATTCCCTCTGAAGCATGTGTACCCCTTCCCTAGGTATATACTCCCTGGGTCTGGCAGGTAATGGGGCAGAAATCTCCCGGTCTTGTGGCCCCCCAAGACCACACTTCCGTCCATAAGTTCCCCAACCCTATAATGCCAAACTGGACTTTTCTGTCTCCTTCTTTGGTTTTCTCCCTCCTGGTTGGGGGGCTGCTTTGCATGGCCCTTTCCCAAAAAGTCTCCCACCTGTTTATCTTCAGCTTTACAACAGTCTTTGTACCTGCACCTTAGGCTTTTGTTCATATTACATTCCCTATGGATTCCCTCTATCCCGTCAATCCCAGGCTGTACTGTAGCCTTGGCACTGCATCCGGAAACTACAGGAAAGAAGAGAATGAGATGAATCAGCTTCACCTAAGAGAAAGCTGGTACCATGTTATTTCCCTGTTTTTTTTTCAGGCAAACCTTCCAAAGTTGAGAAAACAGGAGGCCAGGGCCAGGCATGGTGGCTCACACCTGTAATTCCAGAACTTTGGGAGGCTGAGGTGGGGCGGATCGGAAGGTCAGGAGTTCAAGATCAGCCTGACCAACATGGTGAAACCCCGTCTCTACTAAAAATACAAAAATTAGCTGGGCATGGTGGCATGTGCCTATAATCCCAGCTACTCAGGAGGCTGAGGCAGGAGAATTGCCTAAACCCAGGAGGCGGAGGTTGCAGTGAGCTGAGATCGTGCCACTGTACTCCAGCCTGGAAGACAGAGCAAGACTCTGTCTCAAAAAAAAAAAAAAAGAAAGAAAGAAGAAAATAGGAGGCCAGGTTATATGGGGTCATGTTAGGAGCAGACGGATGTTATGGGAAGTTGAGAACTGTTTTGAGGTGTATACTCTTGCAAAATTAGACTGCAAATCCCTTGAGTTAGGATTCAGGAATATGTGGCCTGACTGTACTAGGAAGGCTCACACATATACAGGGCTTTAAATTCATCAAGTGATTTCAAAGGAAGATCTGTGAGCCTCAGGATATCCTACTGAGATGTGTAGGACAGATGCCATCTCAAAGGAATAATCTGAGACTTGGCAAAGTTAAACAATTTCTCCAAAATCAGGACCCAAAAAGTGCTGCCACTAAACCCAAGTAAATTCTCCCACTGGATCTCACACTGAGCCTTACAGAGAAAGACTTGATTGCTGACTTCTATCATCCTTTAAATCCCTTGGACGAGCACTGAAGGTAATGAAAGGAGTGTCCCTGGTTCTGAATCTCTTCCTATGAGATTCATTCTGAGGGCTCTGCTTTGTGAGAGGCACAGACACCCTCAGAAACTGTGAAGCCAGGACCACATGGAAAGGAGATATTAAGGTTAACTCTCGAGAGCCCATGGCTGAACAGGCAGACCCTTATGAACAGGTGGACTCTCAGCTTTCAATATTCCATCTTTGTCACTCCTGCATCGGCACTGACGCTAAAAAATAAGAATTTTATAGATACTTTTTTTTTTTTTTAAAGACGGAGTTTCACTCTTGTTGCCTGGGCTGGAGTGAAATGGCACAATCTCGGCTCACTGCAACCTCTGTCTCCCGGGTTCAAGCAATTCTCCTGCCTGAGCCTCCTGAGTAGCTGGGATTACAGGCATGTGGCACAATGCCCGGCTAATTTTGTTTTTTTTTAAGTAGAGACAGGGTTTCTCCATGTTGCTCAGGCTGGTCTTGAACTCCTGACCTCAGGTGATCCGCCTGCCTTGGCCTCCCAAAGTGCTGGGATTACAGGCGTGAGCCACCACAGCTGGCAGATATATTTTTGAATGTTAACAGCCCCTGAAATGAAACCCACATGCACAGACATTTCCTGAAGTGAAAATGGGGAGACTGTTATTTTTTTTTATTTTTTATTTTTATATATATATATTTTTTATTGCATTTTAGGTTTGGGGGTACATGTGAAGAACATGCAAGATTGTTGCATAGGTACACACATGGCAGTGTGATTTGCTGCCTTCCTCCCTTTTTATATATATATATATTTTTTTTTTTTAATTGCATTTTAGAGACTCTGTTATTTTTACACAATATGAGACACAGATAAAGGCATAAGGACTGGTTCTGTTTGAGGAACGTTAATTTTGAGCAAGTACATGCATATACTTAATTTAAAAAATAACTTTCCATTAGATAATATGAAAACCACTAAATTTGCCAGAGGCCAAGACAGTGTAGGAATGAGGAATGGGTATTGTTTGAAGACAATTCTCTACTGGTTTCTTGCATGTGTGCACGCCTTCTGGGCAGAGGCACGGCAGATTTTGTTCTGGACTGTCTTCAATGTTTTTCTTTCTGTACCAAAAATATCCTTGGATGTTGGGAGACTGAGGCAGGTGGATCACCTGAGGTCAGGAGTTCGAGACCAGCCTGGCCAACCTGGTGAAACCTCATCTCTGCTACAAATACAAAAATTAGCTGGGCATGCTGGCGGGCGCCTGTAATCCCAGGTACTTGTGGGGGGCCCAAACAGGAGAATCGCTTGAACCTGGGAGGTGAAGGCTGCAGTAAGCCAAGATGGCGTCACTCCACTCCAGTCCGGGCAACAGAGTAAGATTCCATCTAAAAAAAAGAAAATAGCCTTGCATGATAGAGCTAGTGTCTCTCTCTGTGGCAAAGGACATATTTGTTTGACTCCCAGGGTAATAAATACATTCCTCTATAGTAAAGGGTATTGCAAGTGTGCAAACACTTCCTTTTAAAATATTTGGGGTATCTTAAACTCCGGGGTTACTTGAGTGTGATTTAAGCTTACTGCATGGGATGCAGCCTTATGGGAATTTAGGCATCAGTACTGCGGGATTTGAGGGGCAAGGAAAACTGATGTCAACATGAAGTTTGTTATGGGACCTGCTGTGCTCATGAGTAATACAGTCCTTTGTCTCTAACCCAGGAGTATCATGTCTACCAGTATCCATAAAATTGTGGCAGGTTAACTTGTTAGATTGCAAGTTGTGTTAAATACCACAGTCTTCAGAGTTCCTCATAATAGCAATTAGGGTTGAGTTTTTCAAAGATGGTAAAATAGAAAGTATTTATTTTTTATAATAATGAGTAATAGGTAAAGAACACAGACCTCCATCCATTCAATGTAGAAAATCATTGGCATTTGTGAATATTAAATGTAATTTACTTAGAAGAGAGTGAAAAACTGGGGTTTACCCCTTGGTTACTTTATTTTTCATTATCAGTGCCAATGCAAGAATTAGATCCATATTTATAATACTACCTAAACACCTAGAAGGAGGCAGTGAGTGGACCGTTTTAAGAATTAATTTTAGACCCATCTCCTTTATTCTCAGATAAACAAATTGATGGATTTGAATTTTATAAGAGCCACAGTATACTATGTTCCTTTTAAAAACCATTTTATTTTTAAATAATTATAGATGTGAGGCTGGGTGTGGTGGCTCATGCCTGTAATCCAAGCACTCTGGAGGCCAAGGCAGGTGGATCACCTGAATTTGGGAGTTCAAGACCAGCCTGACCAACGTGGTGAAACCCCGTCTTTTAAAAAAAAAAAAAAGAAAAGAAAAAAAAGAATTTTAGATGCACAAAAAGATGCAAAGATTACACAGAGAAGTCCTGTAACCTTATCCCAGTTTCCTCCAATGCTTACAACCTGAATATAATACGACACTGTGAAGAGAGTAAACAAGTTTCCAAAATCAGTGAGAAAGTGTTCCACCCAAAAGCTGTCACTGCCCTTGAAACTCCTTAGAAACAATGATTATGAATTATTTTATAACTGTGGTTGTAATAACTTTCCATTTATTTGTAAAGATTTATTCTATAGGCCAATACCAATTATGTACAAAGCTTGTGAGATCTTAACGAAACGTAGATGCTCTGATCGCAATATAGTAAACCTGGCCCGTGACAAGCTTAACACAAGGTTGACTCAATATTATAATGACAAACGAGAGACTCATTTTCTTTTATGCCAGGAACAAAATATGATGGCATCTATCACCACAATTATTGAACAATCTCATGTCATGTCCTAAAATATGGATATAAAACACTAATTATGTGATTACAGCAGTTTCTGGATACAAGGCCAATATAACAAAAGTCAATGCATTTCACGTATACCAGCAATGAGAAATTGGAATTGAAATTTAAAAACACAATACCATTTACATTAGCACATGCACATAAAAAGACCCCTTCACAGAGATGATGCCCACACATGAAAGGTCTATGATGAAGACATAACATTAACAAAATTTTAAACTCAGGGTAAAAGTTATCAATAATGTAGCTTTTTCAAGAAATCTAACATAAAACAAAAATATTTTACAAACTGAAGATAATTGGATCCTCTGACAGATGTCTTTACTCCTTTGACACCCCTTATCAAGAATTTTCAATAATTTTGACTTTTAATTACTCCATGCAGTATATATCATCTGATCTGATTAGTCTCTGAGAAAGAACTAGAGTTAATGCTCTCTACTAAATTCTCTGATGCATAGCCCATTGTGAAAACTGCTTAAACAATTTACCACAGTCATTACATTCATAAGGCTTCTCTCCCATGTGAATTATTTGGTGAATCATGAGGCCAGGCCATTGTCTTAAAGGCCCTGCTACATTCAATACATTTTTAAGATTTCTCTCCAGTATAATTTCCTTCACTGCTCCAAAGATGTCAACATTTGACAAAAATCTTACCACAAAAAAAAAAAAAAAAAAAAATCTTACCACATACATTTGTGAAAACATTTGTGTTTTCATGCCACATACATTTGTGTTTCATGTATATTCTGGTGTCTATTAAGGCTTGAGTACTGCTTAAAGGTTTTACCACATTCATTACACTTGTAAGGTTTCTCCCCCGTATGAATTCTTTGATGAACTGTAAGACTTGAACTCTGACTAAAGGCCTTGCCACATACGTTACATTTATATAGTTTCTCTCCAGTATGAATTTTCTTATGTTGTGTAAGGTTTGAGCTCCCAGTGAAGGCTTTGCCACACTCGTAACATTTGCTAAGGTTTCTCTCCAGTATGAATCCTTAAATGGCCCGAAGGTGTAAACGTGTGGTAAAATCCTTACCACATTCACAACATTTGTAAGGCTTCTCTCCGGTGTGAATTCTCTCATGACCCAAAAGATGTGAACAGTATCATAAAATCCTTACCACATACCTTACACTTACATGGTTTCTCTCCAGTATGGATTCTCTCATGCCTAGTGAGGTTTGAGAACCTGTTAAAAGCCTTGCCACACTCATTACATTTGTAAGGTCGCTGCTCAGAATGAATTCTTTGATGATTTGCTAAGACTGAACATTGGCTAAAGCTTTCCCACAGTCATTACATTTGTAAGGTTTTTCTCCAATGTGTGTTTTCTGGTATTGTGTAAGTAATGAAGGATGAATAAAAACGTTCCCATATTTATTACAAACGTGGGTTTTGAAATGGGGAAGAATTATTTGAAGGGCTGAAACTGAGGAATGATTTTTGGTAGCCTTCTCAACTTGCTCACATTCAAAAGTTTTATCTTCAGTTTGAAATCTCTGAATTTCAGCCACGTGACCGAAAGCTTAATTCAAGTCTATTTTTCAGATATTTAATACACTTGTTTCCTGAACAGACAAGGTTATCTTCTGGTTCCTTATTCCTTATAAAGGACTTCTCAGGTTTGCAATATTGGAATGTACTTCTTACAGAAACAGTTTGCTTTTGAGAGGAATTCCAGGATTTGTTATGTTGTTGATCATTTCTACCAGTGAGACTTGTATCATGAGTTGTAGGCATTCCTTCATAATTTTTTTCCTCATATACCAAATGACTCTCAAACTTGTGCATATTTTGATGGACATCCTTGAAATGAAAGTCATCAATGTCATGAATTTCATGTCTTTCCAATATCAATGTTTGGAATAATTCTCCTTTATTAATGTCCTCTTTTACTGATAATTCCATGATCCCACATCTAGTAGGGCTATCTGAAAGACATAAAGAATCATGGGCTTTTGAAAGTTCTAAGATAGATGTTTTATTTAGACAACATAGTATTACATCAAACATAATATTTACAATGAACAGCTATCAAACTTCTTAACCATGGTGTGCAAATGTTTATAAACACAAAGAAAATAATATTCTTCAATAAAGGAAGGGTGATTACATGCAACTCAAATTATTTTCAGGAAAGCCTAGGTTTAAACGTTCTGTGATCAAAAGTTACAATAGCCTGGAAAGAAGGAGAATTTTTCCACAGGCACCGCAGAATACATACCAACTCACAGTAGACATAGGGGTCTCTCACATTTAAGAAATATATATTCTATTAAAGCCATTTAGTGTATAATTATATACAATATTAAGACTGAAAAAATAACAAACCATTATTTTGAATATTTGTTAACAAAACTACACCTAAGCAGAATAGGTATTCTGCAACACTAACAATTAGTGGGCTGGGTGCGGTGGCTCACGCCTGTAATCCTAGCGCTTTGGGAGGCCAAGGTGGGTGGATCATTTGAGGTCAGGAGCTTGAAATCAGGCCTGGCCAATATGGTGAAACCCCATCACTACTAAAAATACAAAAAAGGCCGGGCGTGGTGGCTCACGCCTGTAATCCTAGCACTTTGGGAGGCCAAGGTGGGTGGATAATCTGAGGTCAGGAGTTCAAGACCAGCCTGGCCATCATGGTGAAACCCCATCTTAAAAAACAAAACAAAAACAAACAAACAAAAAAATTAGCCGGGCGCGGTGGTGGGTGCCTGTAATCCCAGCTACTCAGGAGGCTGAGGCAGGAGAATCTCTTGAACCCAGGAGGTGGAGGTTGCAGTGAGCTGAGATTGTGCCTCTGCACTCAAGCCTGGGCGACAGAGCGAGACTCCATCTCAAAAACAAAAAAAAATGACAATTAGTGCACTGCAGTCGTATTTCAGAATATATACAAAAATGAGTCATCTGTTAATAAAAAAATAAATATTTTAATAACCAAGGACAAATCCAGCAGTAAATAATAGGAATCCATGTTTATTTTATTATACATATACTCCGTGGCATTCTAAAGAATTTACCCATAAGAACAAAACAAAGAACTTATATTTCAGAAGGGGCGTACAATATGAGAATTGCAAAACATGCTGAGAATCACTGCTTTTAAATAAGAGGTTCAGATAAATAGGTACTGTTATAGAGATTGACAATGCACAATTATGACATCAAAAACAGAGAAATGCCGGGCGCGGTGGCTCACACCTGTAATCCTAGCACTTTGGGAGGCCGAGGTGGGTGGATCACCTGAGGTCAGGAGTTCAAGACCAGCCTGGCCATCATGGTGAAACCCCATCTTTATAAATTTAAAAAAAAAAAAAAAAAGGAGAAGTAAGGAATTCTAAATGAGCCTCCCTCTACAAAGTCAGAAAATGAATTTGCAAAAACTGTCAGAATCAACTTTGTAAGAACTTCAGAAATTAATCAAAGGATTCTAGCAACTGGGAGTACTTTTTTTTTTTTTTTTTTTTTTTTGAGACAGAGTCTTGCTGTGTCGCCAGGTGCTAGGCTGGAGTGCAATGGTGTGATCTCGGCTCACTGCAACCTCCGCCTCCCAGGTTCAAGCAATTCTCCTGCCTCAGCCTCCTGAGTAGCTGGGATTACAGGCGTGTGCCACCGCACCCAGCTTATTTTTGTATTTTTAGTAGAGACGGGGTTTCAACATCTTGGCCAGGCTGGTCTCGAACTCCTGACCTTGTGATCCACCCGCCTCGGCCTTCCAAAGTGCTGGGATTACAGGCGTGAGCCACCGCGCCTGGCCTGGGAGTACTATTAACCAAGAGAAAGACAGCTGTTTTAATTTCTACTGACCCGTATTGCCTCTTCCCTAGCTAAGCAGCCCACAAACCTGGCCTAGGTTTCCAGACCAGAGGAGACAGAAGGAACTACACTCAAAACATGTGGTTATATTTTTTATTTGCCTGGGGCTCCCTAAAGGACTGGCTCAAGGGGTTGCCTTTACTTGGTCTAACTCAGAACTCTACCTAGGTTGAGGTGCTAGCCAAGGGTCCTTTATCAAAAACAGTTAAAGGCTAATGTATTAGCAGCTGCTACCAAAAGTAAGGGATAACAACGGCGGCAAAGCACAGATAAACTAAGAACGCTGAGGAAATAAAAGTGGAGATTGGGATTACATAGCTATAGCAGTCAAAACAATATGGTACTGGAATAAAAGAGACACACAGAACAAGAGAAGAGAATCTAGACCCCAGAGAAACACCCAAGCATATATAGTCAGCTAATTTTTGCCAAGGCCACCAGGAAGGCAACACAGAGAAAAGATAGCCTCTTCAATAAATAGTAATGAGAAAACTTGATACCCACATACAAAAGAATGAAACTGGATGCTTATTTTTTTATACCATACACAAAAATAAACTCAAAATGGATTACAGACAGAAATGTAAAACCTGAAATTGTAAAACTCCTAGAAGAAAAGACAGGGGAAAAACTCCTCAATACTGACCTTGGCAATGAATTTTTGAATATCAACCAAAAGCTTAGGTAATGAAAGCAAAACTAAACATCAAACTAAAAAGCTTCTGTACAGCAAAGAAAACCATCAACAAAATAAAAAAGTAGTCTAGAGAGTGGGTGAAAATATCTGCAAGCCATATATCTGGTAAGGGGGTTAGTATCCAAATAATATAAGAAACTCATACAACTCAGGCCGGGCGTGGTGGCTCACGCCTGTAATCTAAGCACTTTGGGAGGCCAAGGCAGGCGGATCACCTGAAGTGGGGAGTTCAAGACCAGCATGACCAACATGGTGAAACCCTGTCTTTAAAAATAAATAAATAAATAATAAAAAATAAATAAAAAATAAAAAAAAGAAACTCATTCAACTCAACAGCAAAAAAGAAAAAAAATAATAACGCAAATATTGGGCAAAGAACGTGAATATACGTTTCTCCAAAAAAGACAAATGAATGATCAACAGGTACATGAAAAGGTGCTCAACATCACTAATCATCAGGGGACGTTCAAATTAAAACTATAATGAAATATCATATTATACCTGTTAGGAGGGCTATTATCAAAAAGATAAGTGTTGGCAAGGGTGTAACATAGGAATGTAAATTGGTATAGCCATTATGGAAAAATGCATTAAGTCCCCCGAAAATTAAAAATATAACTACCACATGACCCAGCAATCCCTGTTGGGTATATAACCAATGAAAATGAAATCAGGGGCCAGGCACAGTGGCTCACCCCCTGTAATCCCAGCACTTTGCGAGGCTGAGGCAGGCGTATCACGAGGTCAGGAGATTGAAAAAATCCTGGCTAACACAGTGAAACCCTGTCTCTACTAAAAACACAAAAAATTAGCTGGGTGTGGTGGCATGCCCCTGTAGTCCCAGCTACTTGGGTGGCTGAAGCAGGAGAATTGCATGAACCTGGGAGGCGGAGGTTGCAGTGAGCCAAGATCACGCCACTGCACTCCAGCCTGGGTGACAGAGTAAGACTCCATCTCAAAAAAAAAGAAAAGAAAATGAAATCAATATGTTATACAGACATCTGTACTTCCGTGTTCACAGCTGCATTATTCACAATAAACAAGATATGGCAACAACCTACATGCCCACTGATAGATGAATTATGAAATTGCAGTATACTGTAACATGTCATGGAATAGTACTCAGCCTCAAAACAGGAGATATTGCCATTTGTAGCAACATAGATGAACCTGACAGACCTTACACTAGGTGAAATAAGCCAGACACAGAAAGAAAAATGGTGCATCATCTCTTACATGTGGAATCTAAAACGAGTTAAACACAGACAGCAGAATGCTAGTTACCAGAGGCAGGGAAGGGGAGGAAATGATAACATGTTGGTCAAAGTGTACAAAGTTGCAGTTACATATGTTGAATAAATCTAGAGAGCTCACGTACAGCAGGAGGACTATAGTTAATAATATTGCATACTTAAAATTTGCTGAGAGAGATTTTAGGTCCTCTTACCACAACAAATTTTAAAAGTACATGAATCAACATGTTAACTTGCTTGACTATAATAATCATTTCACTATGTATATGTGCATAAAAATATCATGTTGTACACCTGAAATATATAAGTTAAAAAATCACACAAAATTGAGAGAAATAAACAAACACAACAGCAATCAACCAGTAACAACAGCAAACCCTGGGGAAAAGAAAAATGATGATTTCCAAAGTTTTGACATAGTCAGAAAGGCCATTTTTAACAAAAAGTTACAAGACAAGGCAAGCAAAGCAAAAATAAAGTATTAGCTATACAGAAGAAAAATAAACTAGTAGAAACTGTCTGTATGCTGGACTTGCTAAATACTTTTAATAAACTGTTTTAAACATGGCTAAAAAGCTAAAGGAAATAATGAACAAAAAAATAACAAAAACCAGAACAAAATTTAAAAATAAAAAATATCAACAAAGAGACAGAGATGGTAGAAAAGAAATAAACAGAAATTCTGGAGGTGAGAAGTAAAATAAATGAAATGAAAAACTTCCTAGAAAGATTCAATAGCATTTAATTAGGCATGGGAAAAAAAAACATCAGCAAACTTGTAGGTAGACCAATTGCAATTACCCAATCTACAAAACAGAAAGGAAAAAAAAAAGAGACTGAAAATAGGCCGGGCGTGGTGGCTCACGCCTGTAATCCCAAGCACTTTGGAGGCCAAGGTGGGTGGATCACCTGAGGTCAGGAGTTCAAGACCAGCCTGACCAACATGGTGAAACCCCGTCTTAAAAAAAAAAAAAAAAAAAAAAAAAAAGAGAGACTGAAAATAAATGAACAGGGCCTTAGAAACCTGTAGAACATTATCAAATGAACCAACATCTGAACAATATGAGTCCTTGAAAGAGAAAAGAAAGAAAAGGGGGCAGAAAGGATTTGTGAAGAAATAATGGTTAAAAATGTCTTCAGTGTAAAAAAAGACATGAATCTACACATAAGAACTCCCAATCTACATATAAAAACCCATGACAAATTACAATCAAACTTGAAAAACAAAGACAAAGAATTTTGAAAGCAGCAAGAGAGAAGTGATTCATCATATACAAGAGAACCACAACATATAAAACCATTGAATCCAGAGACAGTGGGAGGGCAAAATCAGAAAAAAATTAAGACATTCACAACCAAAAAAAAAAAAAAAAAGCTAAGGGCATTCATTACAACTAGACCTGCCCCACAAGATATTTTTTAAAAAAACCAGCTGGGCGCAGTGGCGTGTGCCTGTAGTCCCAGCGATTTGGGAGGCTGAGGCTGGAGGATCTCTTGAGTCCAGGAGTTCTGGGCTGTAGTGCGCTATGCCGATCGGGGTGTCCGCACTAAGTTCAGCATCAATATGGTGACCTCCCCGCGAGCAGGGGGACCACCAGGTTGCCTAAGGAGGGGGTGAACCGGCCCAGGTCAGAAACGGAGCAGGTCAAAACTCCCATGCTGATGAGTAGTGGGATCGCGCCTGTGAATAGCCACTGCACTCCAGCCTGGGCAACATAGTGAGACCCTGTCGCTTAAAAATAAATAAATAAATAAAAACCGGATCATTTCTTAATTCATACTATGAGAGCAGCATTGATGATACCAAAACCAGACCAAGGCATTAGAAAAAAGAAAACTACAGATGACTATCTCGTATGAATATGGAGACAAAAATCCTTAACAAAATACGAGCAAACCAAGTACGGCTTCATATGAAGATTATGTATCATGAAGAAGTGGAACTTATTTTGAGAATTCAAGAACAGCTGCTTCAACATGCAAAAATCTATCAATGTAATACACCCTATTAATAGGGCAAAAACAAAAAGCTACATAATCATTTCACTGTATACAGAAAAGGCATTTGAAAAAGTCCAGAACCCTTTAATGATAAAAATACTCCTCATACTAAATACAGAAGTGAACTTTCTCAACAAATAAACCCAATAAATATCAGTTAAGAACAACTCCAGCTAATATCATACTCAATGGCGACAGAATAAAAGTTTTAGGCCTGGCATAGTGGCTCATGCCTGTAATCCCACAACTTTAAGACCAAGGTGGGTAGATCACTTGATCCCAGGAGTTCAAGAACAGCCTTGGCAGCACAGCAAAACTCTGTCTCTATAAAAAACACAAAACTTAGCTGGTGTGCCTGTGGTCCCAGCTACCTGGGAGGCTGAGGTGGGAGGATCACTTGAGCCCAGGAGGTCAAGGCTGCAGCGAGCCGAGATCGTGCCACTGCACTCCAGCCTGGGTGACAGGAAAAAAAAAAAGTGTTGCCCCTAAGATCATACACAAAGCATGGATGCCTATTTTCACCACTATCCAACTTTGTACTGGGAGCTCTACCCAGAGCAATGAGACAAAAAGAAAAAGAAAAAAAAAGCATACAAGATGGAGAGGAAAAAGGAAAATTCTTTTTATTTGCAGATGATATAATCCTAATAAAACTATTATTGTTACAAACAATGCCAGAAAAGTTACAGAATACAGTGTCAACACACAACAATCAGTTATGCTTCTACACACAAATAATGAGCAATTTGAAAGGGGAATTAGAAACATGATTCCATTTTATTAATATAAAAACATACAAAGAATAAAATACATACCCCAATCCTGACAGTGCTGCAAAAGCAGAAATGAAGAAATGGCTGAGGAACCCTGAACGGGCAGCAAGGGGCTTGAGACAACCTCTTGTGCTTCCCTGGGGCCCCAGACGTAATGGAAAAGCAGCCAATCTCCCCTCATCGAAATAGGAAGTCCCTCAAGTCCATGAAAGGGGATGAAAGATGGAGAAGGCCCAGAGTCAGGACTACTCAGCTCTGATTTGGATGGATTGAGAGAGGCCAAGAAGAAAGGGGACTCCTTATCAACAGCCTTCTGCATGCTCCTCAAAGTCAAGATATGAAACAGGCCACGGGGGCAGATAATGGAATGTTTCAGGTCACGATAAAGACTTCGCCTTTGTCTTTGTATAAGCTGAAGCATCCTTGAAGGACACATATGAAGACAGTGATAAGAGGAGAAAAAATTTTGAGGGCTCACAAGAAATCTATGTTTTCCCACAGAATTCTCACATTCAGTAAGAACTTCCCAAGCAATATTCGATAAAGTGGCTTCCTCTCTGCCCACCTGAGCTCTTACACAGGTGTTCATAATACTCTGATACATTCCCACCTACCTGGGGTTTTCACTATTCTCACCTCACTCTTCACAGTCCAGGGGTCTCTCTCTTACTCCAAAATGGAGATAACATTCAGTTCAAAGAGATCCCTGCTACATAAAAATACAAAAGCAGATGATGTGCTCTGACTTTTCCACAGCATAACCCCAGCCCTTAGTTCAGCTGAGAAGAGGTAACATTACAGATGGGTCTAGGATATTTCCCAAATTTGTTCACTGACTGTCTACATCCAAATGCTAAAGGAATATTGTTAATACGCATATACCTAGTTCTCTTTCAAGACAAATTAATCAGAAGTACAGGTATAAAACCGGGCAATCAGATATTTTAAAAGTTTTCCGTAAGATTTTGTGCTTACTGAACTTCTAGAATTACCACTAACCTAGCATGCAGTAAGCAGATCATGTGAAAAAAGAGGAATATGAAAGTCCAAATGCTGCATGATGAAGCTTTTCCTTTGTATATCAACACAGCTGAAACTCAGTGAAGAAAGGCGGGGCTCTCTGAAGAGACTAAGAGAAAATGCAAAAATGCACAAGGGTAGATCCTGACTTCTGGAGGGAAGTTATCCTCACCCAGGGAGACCAGGTTCCTGTAGTTCTCCAACATCACATCCCTGTACAAAGCCCTCTGAGCAGGCTCAAGGCACTCCCACTCCTGAGAAAATTCTATGACCACATCCCTGAATGTCAACAGTTCTTGAAATGAAAAACACATTTCACCAAGGGACTATGAAAAGAGTTCTTATCTTCACACAAAATGAGAAGAGGAGAAACTATTTCAGTTGAAATGTCCTAACAGGTCCACAGAAGGCAATTCTGAGCAAGTTATGTACCCTTAATTTTATTATCCTCTTCCATCGGAGGATATAAACCCACCAAATCACTGAGGATTTTATAATTTTGTGCAAGATTTAAAAACTACATGCTTGAAAACATTCAACACAGGGTCATCTACATACAAGTGCTAGGTATTAAGCCCCACATACCAAACGCAATCTAATGACCAGATGAGCAGCTGAAGCATGAAGAGTGTCTTCAGGGATGACAAAGTCCATGGGAGCTTTAAAGAAAGGTGGGAGCTAAAAAATGGGATGATGAAAGTAACAATAAGAACTCTGAAAAAAGAAAAAAAAAAAAGAACTAGAAGTTTTGAATACTTCCCATGTGGTAAGCACTATGCTGAATGCTTTACAGTGCTAACTCATAGAACAGCATCCAAGTAGAGAAAGATCTGCTCTCACCTTATGGAGGACCCGACTCTGTCACAGAGACTTTAAGGAACTTGCTTTGTGTCAGATCGCTAATAAATGGCAGCACCAGCACCTGAACCAGGTGGTCAGACTTTAGAATTCAATCTACGGCATCACAAGGTTCAGCAACAGATACAGTATTAAAAAGTACTTTGTGGGAGTCTGAGGTGGGAGGATTGCTTGAGCCCAGGAGACTGAGGTTATAGTGAGCTCTGACTGTGCCACCGCACTCCCGCCTGGGTGATAGCAAAAAAAAAAAAAAAAGTACTTTGACAAAGTTTTCTCACTGAGAAAACGTGAAACAGGCTCCAGACTAAAACATAGAACGAGGTAAAAGGTAAATATACCTGCATGCACACACATAATGAATTACTAAGCTTAATGCTCTCAAACCACTAACATGGTAGTACAGGTAGAATTTTAAGGCCATGGAAAACATAAGAAGTATATTTAAAGAGTAAAATAATTCTAAAATTTATTTATGAAACGATGTATTTTATTTTTTATTTTTTTGAGACAGCATTTCGCTCTCGTTGCCCAGCCTAGAGTGCAGTGGCACGATCTCGGCTCACTGCAACCTCTGCCTCCTGGGTTCAAGCAATTCTCCTCCGCAGCCTCCCGAGTAGCTGGGACTACAGGCGCATGCCACCATGCCCAGCTAAGTTTTTGTATTTTTAGTAGAGACGGGGTTTTACCATGTTAGCCAGGATGGCTTCGATCTCCTGACCTCGTGATCCACTCGCCTTGGCCTCCCAAAGTGCTGCAATTACAAGCATGAGGCACTGTGCCTGGCCAAAACAATGTTTTCTAAACATACCTGCTCACATACACTCATGAGGGTGTGCACACACATGCACTGATTAATTAAAATAAAAGTAGTTGTCTCTAACGACATACTTTTGCTTTTGTTTTGAAAGAGTCTCGCTCTGCCACCCCAGGCTGGAATGTAGTGGTGCAATCTGGGTTCACTACAACCTCTCCCTCCACACTCAAGCAATCCTCCTGCCTCAGTATCCCAAGTAGCTGGGATTACAGGTGCGCGCCACCATGCTTGGCTAAATTTTGTATTTTTATTAGAGATGATGGTTTTGCTATGTTGCCCAGGCTGGTCTCGAACTCCTTGTCTCAAATGATCCACCTGCCATGGCCTCCCAAAGTGTTAGGATCACAGGCATGAGCCACCATGCCCAGCTCTAAATGACATACTTTTGGGATAAATCTTCATTAGCTATCATTTTTTATTTATGTGCATTTTAGCATTTTTTGTATAATGAATATATATAAATTGCACTTAATTTAAATAATACTATCAACATTGCTTTATATTTGTGTAGTTTAAAAAATGCAAAAACAACAACAACAACAAAAAAACATGAACTCTGACCTCCTTTCAACACACATAAGTAAAAGAATGAGATGCACTCTGGGTGGAGATGAGAGGAATCTGAGGGAAGGCACTGAGTGTGAGCCAATGTGTCAGGCAGAACACTGCAGAGTCAGAGATTATCAAGTTCAAACAGGACAAATCAGGACAGACAGGGTAGAACAATCAACTGAGAACATGACTTTACCTGAGAGAGAATCATTCCTGGCTCCCTGTTCTTTCCTCTTCTTCTTCCTCTGGACTGCTTTCTTAGGCAAGATGAGTCTCAAAACTACAATCCTGAGTGTGGAAAGTATGCTATTTAACACTGAGAGTCAACGTGCCCTCATCACTGTGCCACAACCACACACGCAGACAGGACCTCGACATGTGGAAAAGATGTTCCTCTGCTGCCCACTGCCAACAGGAAGAATTCAGGAGCAAGAAACTCCTACATGGAACCAGCACACGAGCTATTTTACTCCTGTCTTCAGAACTCAGGCCTCTCCTGATGCAGCCCACAGTGAGAGGAGCTCCTCTTCAAGGTACAGACCTGTTCTTGATCCAACCCCATACCAAGGAGGGCACCATTCCCCCCCTCCCAATCTCTCCCGGGATACAGGGTTGGTTTCAGGCTTCAGAAATGGGGGACTCAGAGCCTCCGTGCTCAATGCTAAATAAAGACAGGAATCACGCAAAGCATTTTTATTTTTTATTTTTTATAATAGAGACGGGGTTTCACCATGTTGGCCAGGCTGGTCTCAAACTCCTGACCTCAGGTGATCCACCTGCCTCGGCCTCCCAAAGTGCTGGGATTACAGGCGTGCGCCACCGGGCCCGGCAGCATTTTTTTTTTTTTGAGACGGAGTCTCACTCGGTCACCCAGGCTGGAGTGCAACGGTCGACCTCGGCTCACTGCAACCTCTGCCTCCTGGGTTCGAGGGATTCACCTGCCTCAGCCTACCGAGTAGCTCGGATTACAGGCGCCCACCACCAGGCCCGGCTAATTTTTTTGTGTTTTAGTAGAGACGAGGTTTCACCAAGTTGGCCAGGCTTAACTCCTGACCTCAGGTGATTCACCTAGCTCGGCCTCCCAAAGTGCTGGGATTACAGGCATGAGCCCCTCGCCCGGCCACGTGAAGCATTTTCACCATCACTGAGACCGCATCCCATTCCCCTTGACCATTTGAAGGAGAATCTCTGGGAATGAGCACAAAGAGGTATCCGCAAAATCCCTCAGCAATCCAACGTGAACCCAAGGTTGAGCCACTGGGTAGGTATACAAATATCTGTTCGAGTTTCTACTTTCAACTCCTTTGGGTACATACCCAGAAGTGGAACTGCTGGATAATATGGTATCTTTTTTTTTTTTTTTTTTTTTTGCTATGCTTAATTTTTAAAGGAAATTGCCATACTATTTTCCACAGATGCTGCATTATTTTACATCCCCATCAGCAATGCACAAGGGATTCAATGTATGCACATCCTTGCCAACACTTGTCTTCTTTTTTGAAGATAGTAATCCTAAGTGGTATCTCACTGAGGTTTTGATTTGCATTTCCCTAACGATTAGTGATATTGAGCATCTTTTCATGTTCTTATTGGTCATCTGCATATGTGCTTTGGAGAAATTTCTATTCAAGTCTTTTGCCCATTTTTTAATTGTGTTGTTTGGTGCTGTTAACTTGAAGGAGTTCTTTATATATTCTGAATATTAATCCCTTATCAGATATATGATTTGCATATATTTTCTCCATTCTGTGGGTTGCCTTTTCACTCTATTGATAGTACTCTTTGATGCACAAAAGTTTTTAAATTTGATGAAGTCAAATTTGTCTATATTTGCTACTGTTGTCTGTGCTTTTCACTGTCATATCCAGGAGCCTAGATTTTTTTCCTGAGGGTGACAAGAAGCCAGTGGAGAGTTGAATGGCAACAAATGATGTTATCTGACTTCAGATTTACTCCTGAGGCATGGAGAGAACTCTTGAGAGACAGTTTTTCTATCCTAGTTTTTTTTTTAACATTATTGTTGGGCTCAAACCCATTTAAGCTTCTAATTTCAAACTGGTGTCTTTCTTGCAGAAAAATTCTACACAGACATACACCTAATTTTGCCAATCACTTCAGGTATCACTGTCTCTCAGACTCAGAATTCCTGCCTTTGTCCATCATTTCCATGTTGAAGGTGGGTTCTGTGAGGCCCAGAAAGGAAGCCAAATCATTTCACCAAGTTACCCTGAGAACATCTGAGTTGAGTAACCGAACCACATGTAACCGAATTTTGAAAGGGTGGACATAATGGGGCAGTGAGCAGAGTTTCTTCTTGTCATTTCCTTTCACAATTAAAAAATTCCAGCATCATCTTTCATATGCTTGAACAAAAGAAACCTTTTCATAATGATAATATTTATCCCAAGCATTTACTTCTTCTGTTTCCAAAATACCAGTGTAATACTTTAAAACTCTAAAATGATGAACACACGGATTTTGGGTCAGAAAACTCTGAAAGATGGTTTCAGCTAGGAAAATAAACTGAGAAAATTTTTTCACCATAAATACATGGGCTCTGTTGCAATAACATTCCAAATTAATCCAGTCCATCCTTCAACATTTCCAGAGAAAGGCAAGACAGACTTGAATAGAACATCTACTTTCCAGGTCACAACCTACTAATTTAACAAATCTCATTAAAGGAAGAAAAGAAGCTGTTGGATACTAGACTAACTCACTCAACTAGATTCTGATGTTAAGATCATGGACATCTTTACCAAATCCATACTGAAATAGCCTAAAGAATGTCTCCAACATATGACAAAGAGTAGAAAGAATACAGGGCTTCCAATCTGAACCAGATACAGAATATTAAAAGAAAAAACAACTTGCAAAAAAATGGTTTTAACCTAATGACACCTGAGGTCAAAGTAAAAACAAACAAAAACTGAGGCTACCTCATATTTAGAAAAGAATAGCATGAGCTGGTTACAGGATTCCACCAAAGCTTATTTCAGAAGTCAATGCCTATTTGTGAAAATAAACTAAGAAAATCAAAAAAGTAAGATTCATCTCAATATGCTTAAAAAGAACAATGATTTCATGTAAGACAAATCCCCCCCAAAAGTGAATTCATTCAAAGGAAAAATATACAACACTTAATATTCCTTTTAAAAGGTACTAAGGCAGACTCATTAATTTCTTGTTCCATTTCATCTCCCCCTTCCCATGCCAGGAAAAGGGAAAAGAGAAACTCACAAACGGACTGACCCAAGTCTCTATCCTCTGGCTAGAGACTGCAAAAGGAACTGATCTTCCGACGCAAATAACTATAAAATACACAAGCCTTATAGAAAGTTTAGCAATTTTCACTCTCATCTGCAGAAACAAGCAATTTTTAAATAGATTATAAAGCACAAATCAGTACATCACAATTTCTACCATTCTTATCTAACCAACACACATTCATTAGGATCTGGGTTGCTTTCCACCTCCACTGTGTTTATGGCTGTCTTTACATGTTCCTCTCCTCTGTTTATCTTTTCCCGTGTTATTTCCCTTCTTCCTCCCCTTCTCTTTCTCTTCTTCTATTTCTTTTCCTACATCTGTTATGCCTCACTCCTGAAACCTGTTTCACTTCCTGTTGCATTCACCCAATCTTTTTTTTTTTTTTTTTTTTTTTTGAGACGAAGTTTTGCTCTTGTTGCCCAGGCTAGAGTGCAATGGCACGATATCGGCTCACTGCAACCTCCGACTCCCAGGTTCAAGCGATTCTCCTGCCTCAGCCTCCTGACTAGCTGGGATTACAGGCATGTGCCACCACGCTGGGCTAATTTTGTATTTTCAGTAGAGTCGGGTTTTCTCCATGTTGGTCAGGCTGGTCTCGAACTCCCGACCTCAGGTGATCCACCGGCCTAGGCCTCCCAAAGTGTTGGGATTGCAGGCGTGAGCCACCGCACCCGGCCTCACCCAAATCTTTTTATTGTCCCTCATCTCCACATATTTCTTCACCTCCTCCTGCTACATTCTGTCTTTTCCTGTGGTATCCCTCTGCCCCATTCTATGGCACTCCCAGCTCACGGAGCTTGCTCCCTCTGTTTCTCCCTCTGCTCTGTCACCCCTGCCCCCTTTCTGTCCCTGCACCCAGCTCCTCCAACTCTTTTATCTCTCTCCCATGCTATCTCCAATTCTGTTAACCAAGGGCTACTCTCCCCATTTTGCTCCCCCTTCATCTCTCTGGAGATCCTACCTTGTCTCTTCATAGATTTCTCAATTTTCTCTTCTCGCCCCCTACCCCACTACTTTCTCCAGCTCTTTGCTCTTCCTGTCTCTTTGCAGGAGGCTCCCACATCTTCTGTTTTGCAGCCTCTTTGTGGACATTGATCTTTTCTCTGTTTTTCCTTTTCTCCCTCGGTCTCCCTCCCTCTCTTCTCCAAATCACCGTCGTTCCCTCACCCCATTCACAGGGATGGAGTAAGAGGTCAGTTACCCAGGAGAGCACACTTTTCATTGGCATGGAATTTGGGACTGGGTGCCACAAGGGCAGGTGGCCTCCCACACAGGGATCAGAGGTCTCTCGGAAGCCGTGCCTGGGGAGGCCGGGGAGGGGCCTGAGGATTGGAGGGGAAGGAGCGAGGACTCAGGAGAGAGGGAGCTCTGCAGAAACCCCCGGAACGAATCCCGCTGTCCCAGGGCTGCACTAGCAACGGCGCATCAGGTGCTGTACCCTGAGGGTCGAGGGGCGAGGCTTGAGGGAGAGACAGGCGCTAAGCGTTTGAATCCACCTCACAAATCCCTCTGCCAAGACTTTAAACGGCGCGAGGCAGGCAAGGATGTCGGTGATGGGTTTTAAGCAGGAAAAAAACAAAACAAAAAAACGCGGCGAGCGGCGGCTACAGCGCCCAAAGACAGTAAGACCAGAGGCGACCTCGGAGAGTTTTAACCGGAAACAAACACGGACCCCCCGACCCGGCAGCAAGGGGTCAGGTTCTGAGCATCTTGCGGCGACCTCGGGACTTACCGCGGGAAGCACGCGCGGGTGCGGGATTTTAACGTTTGCAGCGACCCCTAAACTCGGGGTGTGCAGGACGACGGACTGAGAAGGGAAGGTTTAAACAAGAAAGACGGAAAGTAACTGCAGGTGCAACCGCCGCTCCGGACTATCCACTTCCGGGTCTGCAGGAAACTGTGCGTGCGTGCTGCTGGAGGGGCGGGGCAGCCTGAGGAGGAAGTGGGGCTGGGGTGGAGCAGGGGGCGGGGCATGGGTGGGGAAAGGGCGGGACAAGGGCGGAGCTCGACCGGAAGCGGGCGGGCAGTGGAGCGGGACCTGGTTTGAACAGGGGTTGTCAGCCTCTCTAGGGTTGGGCCCAGCGGAGCGGGACCCGAATGGAGCCCAGTCTGTACCTGCTTCCCATCCCATTGCTTTCAGTCCATTTGTTCTTCCGTGTTTAAAACTAATTCTCTTTGAGCCCATGAAGCACCATGGCTTCCTACTTTAAGTTAATGCTTCAAACAGGTTAAGGTAAAAATTTAGAGTTATATGGGCCACTTCTGTTGAAAGCTAAGATGATAAGTTTTAACAAAGTGAAAACTGTTTTGGTCAAAAACTTTTTGCAAGGGTTGGAGACACGCGTCCTGCCACTGAGGCAAGTCGGACTCAGCGGTCTGGGAACCTGGAGCTTGGTGGGGAGGTCAATGGAAGGCGATGGTTGCATCCCGGGATGTCTCCTCCAGTTAGAATTTAATTTAAACGATTTAAGGACTGCAGTCGTCTGTGTCAGATACAAACTGGAATGTGAAATACAAAACTCTGTACGTGCCGAATGTGCCATTCCTCACTGACACGCATCAGAACATTATTTCCATGGTTGTCCCCCATGCACCCTAGAGGCAGAGACTCAATTTTTTGCTTAACTTTAGAGACTCTCATGGGAACCAGATCTGCAACGGATGGTTGACAGACTCGTGAAGCATGTGATCATTTATGTAACCAACCGTTGCTGTTTTTAAAAAGCAATGACTTTTTAAAAGTAGATATAAAGTATGTTGTTCTTTATACATAGTGTTATTTTATTTTAATTTTATTTTATTTTTAATTCTTAACGGTGGCTTTAAGTGGATGCTTAAAAGTATTTAACATTAAATTCAATTTACTTCACATTGTTTGCAAATACATCATCAATCCTTACATATTTCAAATCAACTTCAAGTACAGAAGGCTTGCTCTCAAATAAGTCTTCTGAGGTGACATAAAGACTGAAAGAAGCCTATGACTTGAGTTCAAGTCTCTAACCAACAATAACCATATTTGAGATGAATGATAAAACTTATATACTTTTGAAAACTGTATAGTGTGATTTTTATTATTATTATTATTATTTTTAAAGATGGGGTTTCACCATCATGGCCAGGCTGGTCTTGAACTCCTGACCTCAGGTGATCCACCCACCTCGGCCTCCCAAAGTGCTAGGATTGCAGGCGTGAGCCACCGCGCCCGGCCAATATTTGTTATTGATTCACTTGTTATTAATTTTTAAATATTACAGTCACTTTACATTTATCCAAGAGTAATCAAAAAGAATATTTTATTTAAAACTGTATATATTTATGTGTATATATATGGCTCTTTTGTTTGTTTTCTGTTTCTTAATGTTCAGTCAGGTGTGGATAACAAACCCTGTAATATATATACTCTAGAAGACCATCGACTTTGTTTTTACCTGAGGAATAATTTTGCAATAGTGCCAGGGGTGTTTGAAAGGAATGTCTATTTGCTTTTATATGAAGCCTAAGGAAAGTAAAACTAGATTATCAAATTTCCAATAGTCTCATTTCTGCCATCAATCATCTTTAAGGCAATATCCGTGAGTTAAAATCTGTGCAATATGTTTCTCTCATATCCCTACATGTGGAATGTTTCTCTCCAGCAAGAATTCTTTGAGGAAATAAAGGGGTTTTGAATGAAAAGCCTTTTCACGTATATTAGATTTATAAGAGTTCACTGCAGTATACATTATGTAATGTTTCGCAAGGCATTGGTCACAGGCTTTTCAAAGTTCATAATATTTAAATAATCTGATAGTGGTAAAGTTGGAATATCATTACTCATAAAATTTGTAAGATTTTATTTTAAAATTAATATTCTGATGATTCCCAAAGATTGAATTTTGGATGAGAACTTTGCTACACACAGAATATTTTTAAGGTTTCTCTCAGGTATTTTACTGATCTTTAGTAGAGTTTGACTCTTGGTTAAATATGTTGTCCCAGTTATATAATTTTAAGGTCTCTTCCAGTATAAATTTCTGATCATTAGTGAAGATTCACTGTCTGAAGTCTTTCCAAATTTATAACATTTATGAAGTTTTTCTCTACGGCTGTATAGTGTCATATTTTTGTTATTAACAAAAAATGGGTCAAAATCTTCCTATCATTATTGAAAATGTTAGTTATGACACAGAGTAGGATTTTTTTCAAGTCATGAAATTGAGGTTAGATTTCTTAAGTTAATTACATTTATAATATTCATCCTCAATTTAAAATCTCCACACTTCACCTAGATGTAACTGAAAGTTTAATCCAATACTGTTTTCAAATCATTCCATGAACTTGTTCCCTACATACTTTTTAAATACAGTGCCTAGGACAGATTCTGAGATTTTTACATGGTAGATTATTCCGTATGATGCAGTATTGCCCACTAGCCCGATGGGCACTAAAGAGGTTTCAGCTTGGACTTCCATGTTCACAAGCAAAGAAATAAGTTGATGGTAGAGTTTTTCATCAAACTCCAGACAAGTGAGGAGAAGCCAGTTATAGGTGAAAGTCATAAATCCATTTGGCTTATGGGGATTTGTGTTGCCTATGAAATTTACAAGGGAGAAAAATGGACATATTCACAAGGAAAAAGGGTATTTCCTCAATTAGAAATATTTTGACATATATGTCCTTGTAATATTGTTATAAAGCAGATGCAAATTAAAGATGAAGATTTCAAGAATTTTTAAAATGCAAGGAAGCAGATTGACCTAGTGAACTAAGTCCTATGTTACAAAAATAGAAACTATAGATTTTCTAAGCACACACAGAACACATAATATTTATCACTATCAAATAAAAATAAAATCTGGACCGTTAAGGAGAGACGTTATACAAAAGATTATTGCAACAGAGAGAATGCAAGGCTCTCAGAGATGAAACAGGAAGGGGCTTAACTTTTATGGGGAGGGGGTACAATATTAGAAAGACCTTGGTAGGGAGGGGTGGATGTGAAGGTGGAATGGCCTACAGGTGATTCCCTAATGTTACCTGGAGTAACTTGATGTCAAGGAATCTGCTTTTATTATTCTGTTTCCTTGCCTTACAAAAACTTACCATTCTGTCATGGCCAGAAGAACACTTGCTCTGTTGTGTAGAATGAAGTGCTGTCTGATTCATGAATTTCAAATAAATCAATTAGATCTTTAAACTAAATTTGCTGTAATTTTGTCCTTTGACACACTCAACACTTTAAATCTTCCTGGCATCCTCTCTTCTACCAGCTGTGCTCTGTTGAAGACACCTAGGAGAGGAAGGTCTCCCTTCTCCCACTGAACTTCTCTTTCTCTTGCTCATTTCAAGTTTTCTATTGGATGATTTGGTTCAATAGCTTCACTACTCTCTGGATTTGGCAGGTATTGAAAGATGAAAATTCTCACGAAAACATTTGTGATTCCTGAGACATTAGTGGTTTTTAAAATATTTTTATCCCTGAAGAGTTCAGTAAAACTATTGACCATCTCATTTTTAATCATATCTAAACATGAACCTAAAGTATAATAAATAGTTGCAGAAGGCAAAATCTTTTTTTTTTTTACTTATTTTTTATTTTTTTTCTTTATTTTTTATTTTATTTTATTTTTTTTTAAAGATGGGGTTTCACCATGATGGCCAGGCTGGTCTTGAACTCCTGACCTCAGGTGATCCACCCACCTCGGCCTCACAAAGTGCTGGGATTACAGGCGTGAGCCACCGCGCCAGGCCTTACTTTTTTTTTTAATTTTGTTTTTGTTCTGTTTTTCTTTTTTGAGACGGAGGCTTGCTCTGTCACCCAGGCTGGAGTGCAGTGGTGTGATCTTGGCTCACTGCAATCTCTGACTCCCGGGCTACAACCATTCTTTTGCTTCAGCCTCTTGAGCACCTGAGACTACAGGCGTACACCACCATACCTGGCTAATTTTTTTGTATTTTAAGTAGAGACGTGGTTTCACTATGTTGGCCAGGATGGAGTCGAACTGCTGAACTCAAGTGATCTGCCCACCTTGTCCTCCCAAAGTGCTGGGATTACTGGCATGAGCCATGGAGCCCGGCCTCAAAATCTTAATATCAAAATTATATTTCGATATCAAGCTCTTACACTGTTCCTAAATAAATGGAATTGACATAGAAATCTGTCACCATTATTCATAATAAACTGCTTAAAATTTTTTTTTATTTCATCAAATTGCAGATAGCATTGAGTGCAAGACCCACCATTAGCCGGGGCATGGTGGCTTGTAGGGAGAGATCCCCGTAAGTGCCGAGGCAGGAGCCAGAAACCTCAGCCTATTTCCGTATAAATAATGAAGAAGAAAGTAACTAGAAATATAAATGTAGTAGTTACTATTTATTCATAGGTGATCTTAGTTATTCACAGGTGATCCTAATTCTTTTACTAATGCCTCTCAGGTTGGAAGTGTGAACCTGGGGTGACCTTGTGAAAGAAATGACCCTAAGGCAAGATGCTTTAAGCCCTCTGTCACTCCCAGGTAAGGGGTGCTGGAGGGCACCTCGGGTGTGCGGCAGCGCCAGTGCTGGGAAAGCACCCGCTGTTCAGCCAGCTAGGGAAGGAGACGTCCAAAATGGTTGACACATCTCCTTCCTCAGGGGAGTTAGGAGAAAACCCTGCTTCTCCAAGCTCTTGCTGTAGGCCTGACGCTGTCAGGGAGGCCCGCAGACATCCGGGGGGCTTAACTGTCTCTATGTGATGCTGTGCTTCAGTGGTCACGTTCCAGTCCACTCTCATGTTCTGCTTCTCCACGCAGTTCCTTTTTTCTTAGAAGAGATAATCAGTAAAAGTAATATATATCTTAATGTCTTGTTCTTTCTTGACAAGTGCTGACGCATTCTGCTCCTTACCTCATCTCGGCTACCTGAACCTCTTGAGCTCCTACCTATATGACACGTGATGTACTTGACCCTATCACTGACCACCAAGGCCACGCCCTACCTACCCTGCCCCCAGATTTGCACCATGCCCTGCCTACCCTGCCCCCCAGCTTTGTACTCAATAAAAGTCAGAGCGTCCAGGCATTCAGGGCCACTGCCAGACTCTGTGCTTTGGTTGGCAATGGACCCCTGGGCCCAAACTCTCTTTTGTCTATCTCTGTGTCTAGTGTCTTTTCTTTCTCTAGTTTCTCTTCTCCACACCAGCAGAGAGGGGCTCACAGAACCCTGTAGGGCTGGACCCTACAGTGGCTCATGCCTGTAATCCCAGCACTTTGGGAGTCCGAGGTGGGCAGATCACCTCAGGTCAGGAGTTCAAGACCAGACTGACCAACATGGAGAAACCCCGTCTCTACCCAAAATACAAAATTAGTCAGGCCTGATGGCACATGCCTATAATCTCAGCTACTTGGTTGGCTGAGTCAGGAGAATCGCTTGAACCCAGGAGGTGGAGGTTTTAGTAAGCCAAGATCATGCCATTGCACTCCGGCCTGGGCAACAAGAGTGAAACTCTGTCTCAAAAATAAAAACAAAAAAACCCCACCATTAATTTATGTACCTTTCTTACCAGTTAAAGTTAAGTGAGCTTTCATTCATTGAGACATTTAAGAGATTAGCAGCAGTAGGAAAGCACTTCCTACCCTAAGGCTGGAGGGCACTGGGGCAGGTGGAGCCCAGCAGCCAGAGCTATTAGCCCAGCAGCCAGGCCTGTCCACTGGAGCTGGGATCATGGAGGATAACTTCTCAGAGGGTATTGGAGTCCTGGAGAAGATGCATCTCCTGATAGCGTCCACCTGAGGCACAGCAAGAGAGAAAGAAATACGCTGGCACCTTCCCTCTTTATTCTCTGCCAGTATCTGCAGGTGCTGAAACTCAGCCAGACACTAGCAGGCTGGGAAGCATATGAAGCCTGGGTCCCTGCTGACCACAGCAGAACAGGGTGACCAGCAGACAATGGATCTACAGGGTCAGCCTCTAAGAACAAAGAACTGCTGCCATTAAATTTAATTTGCAAAATAAACATTACAAAAATGCTTTAATGAGAGCTGCATGTTAGACAAGCGATAGTTACATAAACTCTAAGCTGTTTCCAGGCTGGGCGGGGTGGCTCATGCCTATAATCCCACCACTTTGGGAAGCCAAGGCGGGCAAACCACCTGAGGTCGACTTCGAGACCAGCCACGGCAACATGGCGAAACCCTGTCTTTAATAAAAATACAAAAAATAAGCTGGCATGGTTGTGGGTGCCTATGTTTCCAGCTACTCAGAAGGCTGAGGCAGGAGAATCTCGAACCCAGGAGGCGAAGGCTGCAGTGAGCGGAGATCGTGGTGCTCCGCTCTGGCCTGGGAGACATATGGAGACTTGGTCTCAAAAAAAGAAAGGAAAAAAAAGCTATTTTGAAATTCTTTCCATTTGTCCTGAGTGGTTTGGCAAATTTTCTTGCTCTGCTTACATGGCTATCTTCTGACAGACTCTTCTGGCTGTTGTAAATACAAATCAAAAACAAATTATATATATTTCTCCCTGACATAAAGAGGGAAAGAGACATTTCCCCCTCCCTTTTCTTAGAGTATTTACTTGAGAAAACTTGTAAAAATAAATTTTTTCCCTGTCTCTTTCAAGAAGTATGCAAACCTTTTCAAAGGCTATTAAGCCTGTTGACAGTTTTACAACCCAGGAAGTTTTTCTCTAGCACTTGGGCGGTACGTTTTTGAAATGTAATCAGGAAGATAGTACCCTAATCTCCCAGTTTCTGTGGGAGAAAAGGAGACTAACTTTCTCAAGTGCTTGAATCCAAGTTGCAAAATACCCTCCAGTCTTAAAGAGAGGAGTTTACTTTTGCTTTGGATAAAGGCAATTAGAAAATACAAAGGACCACTTCAATTGCCAAATGCATTTAGGTTTAATGACATAGGACGAATAGTGTTGTCAAATTTTTTATTTTTATTTTTTTAAAAGACGGGGTTTCACCATGTTGATCAGGCTGGTCTTGAACTCCTGACCTCAGGTGATCCGCCCACCTTGGCCTCCAAAGTGCTTGGATTACAGGCGTGAGCCACCGCGCCTGGCCCAGTGTTGTCAAATCTTAATTGGTGCTAATTATTCTTTGTCTGGAGGACATGTACCTAATGTGTTGTTAATTGCTTGGCTACATAAAATGTGGACTGCCAATGATGCATATCACAGTGGGGATTTATGCTCATTCAATAATAGAACTTTCTTTTCTTCTATCTTTTGTGGAGAGGAATTTCGTGGTTGCTACATCTTGTTTTTAATTCTATTTCCCCAACGGTGTATGTCAATGACAATTTATAATACAAGCTCACCACCTGATGGGTATATTTTATTGCTCAGTCTTCCAGACCCTTGCTACTCTTGAGGAAAAAGATAGAAATTGAGACCCAAAGGAACATGCCCATTCACAAAGATAAAATTAGCTACATTTATTATTGTGGGGTTGCGGCTGGGGGAGGGGAACTTGAATGCAAGTAGGTACCCCGCAAATGGCTACAAAGCTTTGGTAGATTTTCAGCTCCATTTATACAGAATCCAAGTGACAGTTGTTAATATATCTTCCTACAATTTACATCAATAATTACACTTTTTCTGTGCTATCCTCTTTTTCATAATTCTGTATCAGGCTTACTCTGTGTGGGTCAAGATGGCCAACAGGGGACCTATGTTAATTCTAGCCAAATAATTACAAGCTTGTTTGGCTCAGAGTACACTGAAGTTTATACACTGAACTAAACTGTACTATTGGTGCAGTTAATTAGGAATCAAGCGGCAACAGGAGACCTAAGGTAAAGACCATTTGAGAGGCAGTAACATCAGGGAACACCTCGGGGTGGCTGCAGAGCAGGCAATACTGCTCTGGTCCCAGGAATGCCTTCTCAACATGGAGACTGTATGAGAGTCTCATAAAGAGGGCTTATGCAAAGATCTCTGAGAAGGGAGGCGACCTCTGCTCACAAGATCCGGGAAGGTCTTTGCAGATGAGAGCTGGCAAGGAGGAGAAAAGCCTTGCGGGGCAGAGATCACAGAACGCCTCAGGCTCTGTCTAGGTTCTTGGAATAAGGAGTGATTTTAATTGCTCTATGTCCTCAATGCTTGGGAGATAAAAGCCCCTTGATGCACTGGGTGTGGTTAGACAGAGTGGCTCCTCATCCGCTATACTTCTGATGCAGCCGCACCCTGATAACAATCAGTGATAAACTCAGAGTGCTAGTTTAGCATGTCTTAGAAGGATCTCAAGTGCTGTTAAATGCTCAGAGCACACTAGTTTACCGTGTCTTAGAAGGATCTCAAGTGCTCTCCCTCCAGCTATCTTACCTACCCCTTCACCCTCCCCTTCCATGCCCGTAAGGTCAATGAGATTGTGCACATAATAAAAGTGTTTGGAGCCCAGAGCTCAGGGGCCAATGTAGTTCCTACACTTGCCTTGGTCCCCTGGACCCATGCTATAAATGCTACTCTTGTGTCTCTGTCTTTATTTCCTTTTCTCAATCCCTCGTCACTGCCGGGACTAAGGGCACCCACGTACAGGGTTGGGCTGGTTACCACCACTGTGATATCCTGACTTTTCATAATTCTTCTTCAGTACTTCCTACAGCTGCCCTGGCTGTACCCAGCATATAAAAGTCACATCCTTCAAAGCCCCTTAGTACGTTTCTATTAAGTTCAGTTTCCCACACTACTAAATTTGTCCTCTACAGACCAGCATAGTATTCCCTGGGGGCTTCTTAATAGATGCCAACTGTCAGGCGATTTCCATCACTACTGCATCACATTCTCCATTGGAACAAGTTTCCCGGGAAATTCTTTTGGGCATTGAAGTTTGAAAAGTATCATGCAAGAGTATTAGAGTGTGGTTTTACCAAAAAGAAAAAAAAATTAAAATGAGGCCATTTTCTATTAATGTAAATTATATCCCACACTGATTTATCTTGATGATTTTGTGTTTACACAATATGTTTCTTTTTGTTGTTGTTGTTAAGACAGGGTCTCTCTCTGTCACCCAAACTGGAGTGCACTGGTGCCGTCTCGGCTCACGGCAACCTCTGCCTCCTGGGCTCAAGTGATCCTTCTGCCTCAGCCTCACGAGTAGCTGAGACCACAGGTATGAGCCAACATGCCTGGCAAATTTTTGTATTTTTTGTAGAGATGAGGATTCTCCATGTTGCCCAGGCTGGTTTCAAACTCCCGACCTCAAGTGATCCACCCACCTTGGCGTCCCAAAGGGCTGGGATTACAAGCATGAGCCACCACGCCTGGCCTGCACAATATATTTCTTTTGTTTGAATAGAGTTAATTATTTGAAAGATATTTAACATGGCAATTACCAGATTGTCAGAAAACCTTGCGAAAGCCTTCAAAATTAAAGATAACCGGGCTTCTTTTCAGTGCAATTGATCAAGAGAGAACATTTTTTTCTATGAAAATTGGAAAACAATTTTTTCCCTTCGCAGAATTATTTTCTCTGCTGAAGTACTTTTATTTAATTATGCTAAATTATCTGCACCAAAATATGAGTAAATGTTTCTTCTTAAATTTTGGAAAAACATCATTAATTGAGCTAATGTTAAAAATTTAAATACACGAGTGATAAAAACAATTTAACATATCACATATGTTGAAAATCATTAAACGGAAAAGGTAAAATTATGTTGTAAATGTAACTCTGAATGAAATGGATATGTACTTTTATGCCTTTAATCAAAGTAGCTTTACTGAGATCTAAATATTTTTATTGGTGTCCTAGAAATTTTTCTGTCTTGAGTTAAAGCAACATCTTAAGATTAGGGGATAGATGAGAAATAAGCTCATCTTTATTAAAGTGGGAAAAGCTGGGAAAGAGTGTTGTAGACAAATTTCTATTCAGATTGGGTATATACAGAACACCTACAGATGCTGATGCACTGAATATTACCTTCAAATTCTTTGGGTCAACATATCTGTTGGAAGATCTTGAGAAAATCTTGCAATAAAAACCGTATTGAGCACATAGTATGACTAAATTAGTAAACACAAATTGAACCATTATCTAAGAGATACTCTATTTTGCTTCCACACACACACACACACACACACACACACACACACACAAACATTACCTTACTGTTGGCCAAAAGAATATATTGCTAATCAAACTTTATTTCAAATAGACATTAATTTGTATTAATAGTTTTCACCTCCAGTGTGTAGTAGATCAAAATATTAAAGAACTAAGAATATCTATTTTTACAACGTGTTGTTGATGACCTAAATTATCAGATACTTCAATCCTCTACCAACACGCCCAAGTCGTAACCCCATGAAAGTCCCTGGCCGAAAGTCCCTGGCCCTAAGCCCCGGGTTGCATCCCTATCGTCCCAACGCAGAAAGAATGAAAATGGAAATTATGTTCTAATGGGAGTTGCTGTAAAATTGCAAATTGTGTACAACTAGAGTTTTGCATTTGACCTTGTGCTTTCCATCCCCTACAGAGCAACTCCAGCGCTTGTTTAAATGTAGTGTTCTAATTCCCTGAGCCGTTCCGGTTTCCACACTGACCCCGCAACCCCACCCCACCACCGCCACCGAAGTCTCAGCTCCCAGACCGCTGTACAATCTCATCTCCACCTGCTGGCAAATACAGCTTTTGATTTAAAAGTTTTCAACTTGTTAAGAGTAAAACACTTCGGTTTCCAGGAAACTCTAAACTTTTGCCTTACATTGTTTGAAACATTAGCTTAAAATAGGTAGAAGCAGCCCTGCTCCAAAGGACATCACAGAGATTCAAATGGCTGCAAATGAGAAAAATAACCCAGAGATTCAAATGGCTACAAATGAGAAAAATAACCCACAGAGCCGGAAACTCTCTGGGGCGGGGCGAATCTAGGGAAAGCCAAGGCTCTGCCCCTTTCCTAGACCCGCCCGGATCTCCGCTCCCACCTCGGATCCAGCCAGCTCCACCGCGAGACCAGTCAGGGTCCAGGCGCTGGTCCTGCACGCTGCGGCTCCGCCCCCTGCACCGCCCCGCCCTGCTATGAGGGATTGCTCGCAGACCCGGAAGCGGATGGACAGGTCACGCGTCAGTAACAAGGGTTTCCGTCTTCCCCTTTCAAACTTGCACTCCTAGTCTACAGTGTTCCGCACTGATATCTGGGAGTCTCTAGACTTTAAAATCCGCACACCCATTCCTCTCTTGAGAGGCAGACTCACATAATGCTCACCTTGGTAATATGACTGACGATCTCACAGGCCTCATGAGCTCTGGCTCTGCTCAGTTTTTTTTTCGTTTGCTTTTCTGCCTCCAAGACTCAATAATATCAATTGATCTATCTTTATGTTCACTATTTCTTCTGAGTGCTCAAATCTGTTGCGGAACTGGTCTAGTGAATTTCACTTCAGTTACTGTACCTTTCAGCTTCAGAATTTCTACTTGGCATCATTTTAAAATTTCCCTATTTCTGTGGATATTCTCCACTTGGTGAAATACCATTCTCTTCGTTTCACTTGGTTCTTTGTTCATGGTTTCCTTAAACTCTTTGAACATGTTTAAATTTGTCTAGGAAATTCAATGTCTTGGAATCATCTTTCACTTATTTTCTCTTGTGACTGGGTCATAATTTTGTGTTTCTTTGCATGTGTCATTTTGTTACTGTTATTGTTCAAAACTGGGCAGTGGAACTCTGGGAATCATAGTCTTCCCCTTCTCTAGGGTTTGTTGTCACTGCTTGTGGTGGGCTGTAATTTGTTTAATAACTTCTTTCTTTTTTTTTTTTTTTAAAGATGGGGTTTCACCATGTTGGTCAGGCTGGTCTTGAACTCCCGACCTCAGGTGATCCGCCCGCCTTGGCCTCCAAAGTGCTTGGATTACAAGCATGAGCCACCATGCCTGGCCGGTTTAATGACTTCCATAAACTACTTTTGTAAAGAATCTCCCTGTTGTCATGTGTGGTCACTGTAGTGTCTCTTTCATTAGTGTAATAGTCATATTGGGGCTCAGCAGAGATCTCACTGAATGCCTGGAGCAAGAAGAAGAAAAGAGGAGAAGGAGGAGGAAGAAGAGGAGGAAGGAGATGAAGGAAAAGAAGGAGAAGGAGAAGGAAGAGGAGAACAAGAGGAAAAAAAAAAATCCTCTCAATATTTGCAGATTGGCTCTAAGTAGGGGCAATCTGTCAATGCTTAGCCAGGCCATTAGCAACTCTGCCTTTGTCTTTACATTCTGCTTATGTTGAGCCTAAAGATCATCCAAAGGTAACGGCTTAAGTGTTTTCTTTTTTTTTTTTAAGACGGGGTTTCACCACGTTGGTCAGGCTGGTCTTGAACTCCCGACCTCAGGTGATCCGCCCGCCTTGGCCTCTCAGAGTGCTAGGATTACAGGCGTGAGCCACTGCGCCCGGCCGGCTTAAGTGTTTTCTTAGGCACACGATTCACCAGTATATTTGAGCGATCTTTAAAATCTCCATGTTCCACACAAATGTATTTTCTCAGCCTCTCCCCCATACCTTTTGGCTCTTCTATTGCCTACCTGTTATCCCTTCACCGAGTCTGCCATAGCCATACTTTTGCTTTTAAATGTCATATAATTCTAACTTAAGTTTGCTAGTGAAAGAAAACTGTTTGGAATGCAGAAGGCAGATGTGAACATTATTCTCAGGAGAACGTAGTGACCAGATAAAATGCTTTGCACACCCACTACCTCCACCAGCACTGAGTACACATTTAAGGCAATCAGAAGCAGTCACTTCTCGGACATCTCCATGATCTTTAGCTATTCTACACAGCCTGATGCTTCAGGATATAGTTGCCAGTGTTGACATCTGTGATCTACAAGCTGGAGTACTTCATACATCTCACTGCTGAAATCCTTGCTTTAATTTTTTTTTTTTTTTTTTTTGAGACAGAGTTTCGCTGGTTACCCAGGCTGGAGTGCAATGGCGTGATCTAGGCTCACCGCAACCTCTGCCTCCTGGGTTCAAGCAATTCTCCTGCCTCATCCTCCTGAGTAGCTGGGACTACAGATGTGCACCACCATGCCCAGCTAATTTTTGTATTTTGAGTAGAGACGGGGTTTCACCATCTTGGCCAGGATGGTCTCGATCTCTGGACCTCGTGATCCATCCGCGTTGGCCTCCCAAAGTGTACAGGCGTGAGCCACTGTGCCTGGCCTGTACATGGATTTTTAATATAAATGTGGGGGAGGTAAAATATTAATGCAAATAAAAATGTTTCAGGAAACACGTTCCAGCAGTTCCACTTCACAACAGTGGTAACTCGACCTCGTAAAGCTTTGTGTGCAATATCAGCTTTTGGATGTTTTGAAAGGAAGCCAATTTCTTCTTGATGGCAAAACCAAACAAAAACATGGTGTTTTCAGAGAAAGAGAGAACAAGCAATTGACCCACAGGACGTGACAGGACGTGAACCTGAGAATACGTCATTCCCGTCTCCCAATCCTTTCTTTCTTCCTCTTCATTCTCCCCATTTCTTCCTCAGATGAGACTATCTTGAGAAATCCCAAGTGAGTTTTGAGAATATACATTTTGACCTCAGTATTCTCTTCCTCACGCCACTGCTGCACCCACAGGCAGAAGGACCTTGAAATGCAGAAACGGCGACTGTTCTTTGTCACAGGAGAGGTTCAGGAAGACTGTGTGTGAGAAATCCACCTGAATAGGACAGATGGACCCCACACCCTATATCTCTCTGTGAGAATTCTTGGGAACACTCTGGTACCAGGCTGTTCTTGCATTGCTATAAAGAAATACCTGAGGCTGGGTCATATATAAAGAAAAAGAGGATCAGTTGGCTCACAGTTCAGCATGCTGTACAGGAAGCATGGCAGCTTTGCTTCTGAGGAGCCCTCAGGGAGCTTTTACTCATGGTGGAAGGCAAAGAAGGATTAGGCATTTCACATGGCAAAAGTGAGTGAGGAGGCAGGTGCCACACACTTTCAAATGCCCAGATCTGAGATCTTACTCACTCTGGAAAGGACACAACCATGGGGGGAGGATGCTAAACGATTCATGAGAAAACCACCCCCATGATCCAATCACCTCCCACCCGGCCCCAGGTCAAACACTGGGGGATGACATTTCAATAGGAGATGTGGGCGGGGACACACATCCAAACTGTATCAACTGCCATCTCGTCTCTGCAGAGAGGCGAGTCTACACTCCATCCTCAATCCCCAAGGCTGTGCAGACCTCGGGTCTCTAAATACCGGTGAGGTGCTCAGCTCCTGTCCACACCCTGGAGGCCTGCTTGCCTTCCTGTTCCCATCAGGGATTAAAAGCAAGATCCACTGACTCTTTCCCGGATGCTGTCCCTGGAACTGGAAGTTGGCTTCTTGCAGTTCTCCCCATCTGAGGTGGGCTTTTATTACTTGGATATATAAAAAGTTTGGGTGAACCATCCCCCCATAGCCACACCGCACACTCTAGTCCATTCCTGGACTTGCAGTGAGCCAGGCTGTTCTTAGGCCTCACTTATCCTTGGCCCCACAAAGGCCAGAATCTCCAGTCCTGGTTTCCACTGAGCTCCCTGCCATGGGGAGACTGGGCTGCCCATCCCCTTGTGAGATAGGGAATGAGACAGCCGGGATGCGGATTTATGTATGAACATTGTAGACATGCAGAAAATCGTGTATGTTGTTCAAAATACATAGTTCTAGGTTATACTAAAAATTATGGGAAGGGCAAACAGCAAATTATATTATTTGTTTCAAACGAACACAGGTGTGAAAAAATGAAAGTGCTAAAAACAGAATAACTAAACAATGAAGAAAGAGGGAGAGGTAATTAGATTATATGTGATTACACCTCGATTAGGTTAGCCAGGGGGAGTGGCTTCAGGGCTCTGGGGTAGTATAAATGCCAGCAGGAGAAGGGATCTTACCCTCAGTGCTCTCTGCTCCCTTCATCGTGGAATTGCCACTGTGAAGAGTGGAGTTTGCCAAAGGTCCACTCACCTGAGTGGCTGCTGGAGAGAAGGAAGACAAAGGTTGGTCTACTACTATTTTGGGTGTTGGTTTATGCCAACAGGAGAAATAGAAGAGAGAAAGCTCTGTGGTGGCTGGTTTTGGATGTTGAGGTAAAGATGACTTAATTGCTTAATAGTATTTCTTAGCACAGAGCCTGATTCAAAAAACATTTCAGAAATATTAATGATAGAAAAAATACATAAAAAACAAAAAGAAAAACAAGAAAAAATTTTAAAAATCTTAATGATGATATAAAGGTCAACATTTGCAAGGAATGCTTACCCAGCACCCTGAATTGTGCTGGATGAGCAGTTATGGAGACCTGGTGCCTTTATGGAGACCTTTTAAATAAAGGATTGCTTCACTTGTCTTTTATTTCAGTATACTCACTGATGTTTCCTAGGAGCTAGTGAAAATTCAGGCCCCTGAACCTCTACCCATAGATTAAGCCAAGCAAGACAGGGTGTGAGCGCCCAGTCTATAATGGTGGTATAAAGAATGGTTCTACTTGAAGATGCAGTTTAAAAAGGTTTCTTCACCTCAATTTCGGTGATTTGGATTTTGACGAGGAAAGCACACTTTCTTCTAGATTTTCAATGTGTCTGCCCCTGATCAGTGTTTTGCATTTAATCAGTTTTTTGTTTTTCTTGACATTTTCTTCTCTTTTCCTGATATGATCTATTAAGATATATTTTGTTATCTTTGTGTAGTAATGTATCCTACCACTGCTTTCAATTAAAGAGTACCTTTTCCTGTTTTATTCTATTTATTTTTTTCATTTGCTCCATCTTACTGTTGGATTTACCATTTCCATCTTTTTATTGTGTCATCTCCTGGTGTTCTGTCTGTAAGCTACCTCCACAGACCTCAGCACTTCCCCACAATTTCATCTGTTTTTCAATCATGTTATTGTGGGGAAAAAAGAGACCGGATCGAGACCCCAAGGGAGGGTTCTTGGATCTCACACAGGAAGGAATTCCAGATGAGTCGTAGAGAGCAGTAAGAAGAGTTTACCAGGCCGGGCGCTGTGGCTCATGCCTGTAATGCTAGCACTTTGGGAGGCCGAGGTGGGTGGATCACCTGAGGTCAGGAGTTCAAGAGCAGCCTGGCCATCATGGTGAAACCCCATCTTTAAAAAAAAAAAAGAGAGAGAGAGAGAGAGAGTTTACCAAAAGCTACTACATTATAGATAAGGGCATCCTCAGAATGTGCCCAGAAAAAGCCCTGTCTTTTTTAAAAAGTTTTTCTCATGTAGGGGTCTTGTCCATGTGAAGATTAAACTAAGCTGTGTCTACATGTGGTGGGCTAACAGCATGACAACGTTTATTATTCTGTTGATTTAAAGCAACGCTCCTTGACGTTCTAGTGTGTAGGTCCAGAAAACATAGCTGTCGTTATCTTGAAGGCATCTATTTCTTATTGGACATCTGGACATTTTGCTGTCCTAGGATTCTGTCCTTGCAGGCAGTGCTAAGCTGCTTCTTCAGCCGCAAACATCTTAGGATCAGCTTGGCGACTGGCCAGGACTGTTCCTTGCTAGTTTGAAGATGGAGTTGATTTCTAAGCAGTGTCACCCTCGCTCTCCTATGCTTCTGTTTCCCTAGCACTGTGGTCATTTAGACAAAGACATTTCCCCTGAACCCAGGCTTTGCTTTGGTCATCAGTTTGGACATAAAAGTGCTTTATTTTGTATTTTCTTACCACTTTATGATTTCCCTAGAATATCTTTTTTTTTTTTTTTTTTTTTTTTGAGACAGAGTCTTGCTCCATCGCTAGGCGCCAGGCTGGAGTGCAGTGGCACGATCTTGGCTCACTGCAACCTCCGCCTCCCGGGTTCAAGCAATTCTCCTGCCTCAGCCTCCTGAGTAATTGGGATTACAGGCACATGTCACCACACTCAGCTAATTTTTGTATTTTTAATAGAGACGGGGTTTCACCATGTTAGCTGGGATGGTCTCGATCTCTTGACCTCATGATCCACCCGCCTTGGCCTCCCAAAGTGCTGGGATTACAGGCGTGAGCCACTGCACCCGGCCTCCCCTTGAATATCTTATTTGATCTCAAGGAGTTTGATTTCAGAAATTTCAAGGAATATGCTTTGTAGTGTAAAACATCCTTAATATTAGAAAGAAGTTATAAAATGTAGGAACATCTAATTTAGATAAGGCAGATGTACACATGGTTAAAACATCCCATTTTTCAATGTATTGAATTTTATTTGATGCCAATTCCACGATCAGTCTCTCCAGATGTTTGATGGTATACCCTGACGGTCTGTAGAGGAGGGACCTGTATTGCCCACATATCAAACACATTAAGTCAGGTGAACAATTCTTTTCATGGATCACCTGCTTTTCCCATTCACATTGGTGTCATGTCACTGGGAGCATCCCTGTGGCTTGAATGACAGGAAATGTAGCTTTAGTCCTAGGGACATGGTGGCCACAGCAGAGAGGCGGGGCCGACAGCGTCCTGCACCTGGGAGATTCCAGGGATAGGAAGGATTCAGCGTCTCACTTTCTACCCTCCACAGGGAAACAGAATCCCTCAGGCACGACCAGCACAGATGGACCCCAACACGCTCTCCATGGAACAAGGGAAGGAGATCTTAAAGCAGTGTGGCATCCCACAAAGAGATGTGAGTACAGGAGCTGGGGCCACCTGGGACGCAGGTGGAATGGGGTAGTCCAAGCCTTGGGCAATGCTGAAGCGGGCTTCCTGCCCATGACCCAGTCATATTCAGGGTTTTGTAACCTCCATACACGGGAACTGACCCATTAAAATCAATACGTAATTCCTCACAGGGACACGGGGAAGTGCCAACGCCCTCATCCCTTAGTTCCCATCTGGGAAGAGCAGCACTTCCCAGTATGCTGGGCTGTCCCTGTTGGTGCCATTTGAAGGTCATCAGCAAACTCCTGATGGGCTGTGGAGTAAAGAACTGAGATTGCCTTTGCATCCTCATAGCTTAGCTCCAACTTATGAGTGAGAACATACGGTGTTTGGTTTCCCATTCCTGAGTTACTTCCCTTAGAGTAATAGTCTCCAATCCCATCCAGGTTGCTGCAAAGCCCGTTAATTTCTTCCTTTTTATGGCTGAGTAGTATTCTATTGTGTATATATATACACACATATATATGTACCACAATGTTTTTATCCACCCATTGATTGATGGGCATTTGGGCTGGTTCCATATTTTTGCAGTTGCAAATTGTGCTGCTGTAAACATAAGTGTGCAAGTATCTTTCCTTCTTTCTTTCTTTCTGAGACAAAGTGTTGCTCTGTTGCCCAGGCTGGAGGGCAGTGCTACAGTCTTGGCTCACTGCAAACTCTGTCTCCCAGGTTCAAGCAGTTCTCCTGCCTCGGCCTCCCAGGTAGCTGGGATTATAGGCGTTCGACACCAGGCCCAGCTAATTTTTGTATTTATAGTACAGACGGGGTTTCACCATGTTGGCCAGGCTGGTCTCGAACTCCTGACCTAGTGATGTACCCACTTCGGCCTCCCAAAGTGCTGGAATTACAGGCATGAGCTACCATGCCCAGCCACAAGTACCTTTTTCATATGACTTCTTAAAAAAAAAAAAAATAGAAACAAAGAAAAAAAATTTTTAAAGAAAAAAGAAAGAAACAAAGAAATGTGAGACTCTCCAGCCCAGGTGGATGGATCACCTGAGGTCAGGAGTTCAAGACCAACCTGGCCATCATGGTGAAACCCCATCTTAAAAAAAAAAAAAGAGAGACTGTCCAGCACTACCTTTAAACACCTCAGGAAGTTAGGAGTTCATCCTCTCCTATGCTGAGACTCTTCCTGCCTGCAGAACTCAAGCTGCATCTCCATTCTCCTTTCTCTGCATTAGATTGATTTGATGACAGAGAAATGGGTTGTTCTCGCCTCTGTGGAGGTTCTTCTTCGATTTCCTCTGAAGTCAGGAGAGGATCCAACCGCCCGCTGTGTCTCCAATAAAAGATGCCACCCTTCCGTGGACCGGCCATCCACAGGTACACAAAGATGTGGATACCAAGAGAACAGGTAAGACAAGTATTAGGGAGTAAGGTGGGGGCGGCCTGGGGGACTCCCCAAGCACAGTGTGGGCTCAAGGTTTCTGCCTGAACAGGCCTGGGGTCTTCCGTTCTGTGTGTCCCCCCATGACATGGGCTGTGATGTGTGTGATGCCTGGCGTCAACCTGCACATACGGGTCAGCATCCCAGGCATCCTCAGAGGGCTGGTCCTCGCTAGGCTTTGTGCCTGCCTCCGTGTGAAAGCAGTGTGTGGTCACAAGGGTCTCATGTAAAACGTCACGAGTGCCCATAGGTTGAATATAAAAGCTTTGCAAAGCTCTGAGCTTCTGGTTGGTTTTCTGAGTGAGAAGCTGTTCTATAAAACAGTGGGTTTTCTGGAAATACCTGGAAAAAGATCAGTGGTTGTTGGCTGTTCATATATTGGCATTGATAAATATGGTAGAGAGTTTCAGCTCTCAGGTACTGAGTGTGCGTGAACTCAGAGCCCAGAAAACCTTCATTCATGGCTGCAAGTCTCACTTCACCCTCTAAACATCAAGTGGCCTTTGGTTTATAAAATCTGTGTCCTGTTCTGGCAGTAGGTCAGGGAGAGAATCACAAAATAACATAGCTGGGACTGGGTTCAGAGAGGGCCAAGTTCCGTGGGCGTGACTCAGGGCCAGTGTGCCCCTCCATCCCTGCTTGGGTAGGAGGGACTTTCCTCTGGTGTCTGTGTAATGTTTTGTCATTTTCTTATGACTAGGAAACCCAACAACCAATTAATGAAGAAGACTGATCAGAAACTCAAGGACCTGCTACAGGTGACAGGTGATTCCGTCCGTTATCAGGCTGAGAGGCCCTGCATAGCCAAGAACCCACAGAAGCAGCAGAGGAAACCCGTGGGGCCAAGGGCTCCCCCAGCAGACGAGGAGGAATCCACGGTCAGTGGGGACTTGAAAATGTGGGAAGCCGAGGTATCTGCATGGATCCCAGAGGGTGGGCTTGAATGTGGGACCCGTGGTTATGACTCAGGTATTCCCACTGGTCTCAGGCTGACCGCTCTGTGCTCTCCTCTGCTGGCAGACTGGCCCGTTCTCTGTCCAGTGTCATGTCCAGCCTGGTGTTTGCCACATCCTCAAACACTGGTTCATTTTCTTCACCCTCATCCTTCCTCCTGGGATCCCTCTGTTAAATGGGCTCTGGGGGAGGACAATCATATCTTGAATTTCCTGGCAGCCAACAGCCCATGGGCGTACGTCTCCCCTCCCAAAATAATCCACCTCCAAAACCCAGGCCTTCTATTAACCTTTGAAGGTGCCTGTGATTGCGGTTGACTCACTGACTCCCATTCTCCTCCACCTGCAGGTGAAATGCAAGAACTGTGGGGCCTTTGGGCACTCAGCCAGGAGCACGACCTGCCCCATGAAGAGATGGAGTGGGGCCCTTCCTCTGCAGCCCCTGGGCTCACACAAGGAGAAGGAGAACCTGAAGCCAGCAAAGCCTCAGCTACCCCAGGCTCCAGGGCCGTTTCGGAGGGATGACAGAGAAAGGAGCAAGGTTCAAGGTGAGGATTCTGCAGGGTCAAGGATGATGCGTGACGTCGGAGCCTGAGGAAATGGTGTCTCCCCGACTGTGTGCAGCCTTTTCTAGGCACAGACAGGAAAGCTGCACATGGAGATGGACGGAGGCCCCTGCCTTCCAGGGCCCACACTTCCAGCTCATTCCAGTGCCGAGTCTCTAGAGGGCAGGGCCTGTGGGAGACCTGGGGGATGTTGCCCGTGGCAGGCAGAGCAGCACGAGGGTCTGAGTGAACTTAGGGAAGCTGGGGCCGTGGCAGGGAGGGGGCTTCCTGAAGTGGAGCCGCTTCTCAGATGAGAGAAGGGGCCGTCTTGGCAAATTTCACAGAGGCCTGAATGCCTCCCTCACTCAAAGCAAGGGCTGGGCCTGGGCTCCAGGAGGGCGCTTGGCTCCCAGTCATGGGTGTGGACAGGAGGGTCAGGCGGGTCCAGACAGTGAACGTGATGTCTTCTGCAGGCCCCAGCAGCAGCAGCAGAGCAAAGCTCCCAAGCAGACACTTCCCAGGACACCCCAAGAGAAAGTGCAGAGAGCCTGGGAGGAGCCAGAGGAAGCCTGTTGGTACCTGAGGGTGAGTCTCCCCCGACCCCTGCTCTGCTCCTCTTCTGGGTCCCCTGATTCCTTCACTTCTGTGCCCCTCGTGGGTGGGGATTATGTTGAGACCTAGGCTGCCCTGCAGGAGAACTGCACTATCTGAGTATTTCACACACTCCAGTTTCCAGCTTTTTGATTTGAACATTGGTTTCTGTGCCTTTATTTGCAGGTTGGCCAGCAAATGCTACTGGGCACATTTCAGTGCCCGTGGGGGAGTGATGGATCAGGTGCCTTAGGGATATGGCTTCAGAGAAGGCATCTCCTTCATTTTTATACATGTTCTTAAATCTGCTTTCAAAAGGAGCTCTGCCATTTCCAGTCTCCACGTGTGTGGGGAATTGATATTCCCGTAATATTAACAGCAGACAACATACAGATCATTATAGTTTTCATATCTGATTGTCACAGCAAACTGAATGGTAGGCTTCCTTTCCCACACACGATTCCTGAAGTGAGAATTCTGCACATACTCAGTGAGCATGTGTACATCCTTTTCTGTGACGTTTAATTTCATCTATCCTGTCTCCTTATGTAGGGTCTTCCCTATATGTCTTCCAGATTTAGAAGCAATCCCAATGCAGGTTATTCTCCTGTTTCTGATGTCAGCCTGTCCATTTTCCTCTGTCCTAGCTGGCTTCTGGTTTTCACACAGTTTCTACTGGGATGTGGTTGCCCATGTGAGCTCCCTGTTTCATGGAGTTTGGTGATTCTCCTGCTGAGCTGTCTCATGTGGGGTGCTTTCTCCCGCAGCACCCTACCATGCCACTGCCGGTCCACATCACCAAGAAGAGATCTGTCCAGGGCCCTGGGCCCACAGGTCCACCGCCTCCCGTCAAGACACCTGGGACGAGATTACTCTGCCCTTCTGGTCCCAACAAACAACCTGAACTGAGCAGCTGTGGACCCACCAAGGGACATGGTGGGGACATTACTGCCTTCCAGCTCCCTGCTCTGAAGAGCTCCCACCAAGTCTCCGCTCTCAGTGCCAGGCCACCAGCCAACAGGCCTGAAGTGTCCTCCCACGGTGCTCTCCAGCCTGCCACGAAGGCGTTTGCCCTGGGTCCTGGCCTTAAATCCCAGGCAGAAATCAGGCCCAATGCAAATGCAAAACCCAGACCACAGCAGGTCAGACAAAAGTGTGGCCAAGAATCCAGAACCCAGGCAGCAGGCAAGAAGCGTGTCCAGGTCCCCATCCAGACTTCCCAGAACCCCACAAAGAAAGCAAGACTCAGCTCCTTCCCGACCCCCCGCACTGAGAACTCAGCTCCCTGATGTGGGCGCTGTGCAGCCTCTCCAGCTTCCCCCGCATGGCAACTGGACTTGGACCCAAACAGGCACCCAAGGCCACCACAAAGACAGCAGCCACCAAGACAGCAACTGAACATCCCAGAGTCAACCTCCAGTCCCCCCGCAGCCAGCTCACCTTTCCTGGGCCCAGCCCAGGGCTGCCCCGTCCTCCAGCCTGGACCTCCCATTCCTGTTCCAGGGAGGCCGGGCAGTGTCACCTTCATGAGAGGGGACCAGGGACAGGAGAGGTCCAGGTTTGGAACGCCCCCCCACATCCCGTCCTCCCGAGGACTGGACTTCTGGTCGGAGCCCTCACTTCTCAAGGGAGCCTGAGGGGCGGGGTCCCCAGGTCTCAAGGAGTGTCCTCTATGAGGACCTTCAGATCAGTTCCTCCTCTGAGGCCAGTGACAGTGACTGACACCCCCAAGGCAGGAAGACCTGTCCTCAAGCACATGTGACTTGGGAGTGGCTGAAAGGCTGAGAAGGGGAGAGGTGGGAGGCAGCCCTGTGCAGGGTCACTGCTGCAGTGCCTGTGCAAATGCACACCCCAGATACTACTGGGGATCAATGAACCCTGCCTGCTTACATTATGTACATTTTTCTGTATGGGGCTTATGACAGTGTCCTATAAATTATTTTTTCAGTTACATATCATTATATGAGAAACTGGGTCAACGTAAGGAAACAGTATTCCAAATTAGCTGGGTGTGGGGCTGCACACCTGGAATCTCAGTTACTCGGGAGGCTGAGGCAGGGGAATCACTGGAACCCGGAGGCAGAGTTTGCAGTGAGCCGAGAGCACTCCAGCCTGGCGACAGAGTGAAACTGTTTCAAAAATAATAACAAAAGAAAGAAAACAGTATTTCACCATTAGTGTCAATAGAAAGCTTTGAAGTTCATCTGAGGGAGGGAGCCAACCACTGAATTTTGAGTCCTTCAATGGCTGTGTAAAAGGTCGGTATCTCCTGAATCTAGAATTTTTGATTGTTAAGGAGAGCTGCAGTGAGAAACTCTTAGCCTTGGAAAAATAAGGATTTTTTTTTTCTTCTTGGAGAAATTTTTTTAAAATTTTAAGAAAGAGTCTTACTCTGTCACCCAGGCAGCGGCACAATCTCGGCTCACTGCAGCCTCCTGGGTTCAAGCAGTTCTGCTGCCTCAGCCTCCTGAGTAGCTGGGATTACAGGTGCGTGCCACCACACCTGGCTAATTTTGTATTTTTAGTAGAGAAGGGGTTTTGCCATGTTGGCCAGGCTGGTCTTGAACTCCTGACTTCCGGTGATCTGCCTGCCTTGGCCTCCCAACGTGCTGGGATTACGGGCGTGAGCCAGCATGCCCAGCCGATTGTGTTTTTTTAATCAGTGAATTCAAACATTTAAGAAACTGTGCTTTGTACCTTATACATTTTTTCCAGGCTATCCAAAAAGGGAAATACTCCATGTATTTTATGAAACTATGTAGACACTAATTTCCATTGTGATAGAAAGGGTGTCTCAGCTAGTGCATGTATAAAGTTGAGTTACCAGTATTCTCAATGTTGGAGTTACTCAGCAGATTCAATAAGTCATGCAAAGCACGTAATGAACAACACATGGTAAATTATATCTTACCATTGTTATTATCATACCACAAGTAAATATAGACTAACTGCAAGTTTGTAAATGAATTTTACTTACAATGATGTATTCTACTAGCCTTGCAACTTTTCTTATTAAAAGTCATTGTAACACTCATTGTTTAATTTATTTCCATGTTAATAAAATTGTCTGAACTATGACACATTTTACAGGTGTTTTGAGTTTTCCTTTTCACTTCAAGCCAATTTCCTTTCCTTTTAATCATCGTGTTTCATTTACTCAAGTGAAGAGGACTTGGTGCCTATTGTATCAACTACAGACCCGTAGCTTCTAAGAAACACAGATCCACAGGCACAGGCCGCCCCTCTGAGTCAGTATCTGAAGTTTAATAACAACCCCAGCTGTTTCACATGTGGGTTAAAGTGGGATAAGCAGGAAAATTGACTGACTCTCAATATGGTTCCACCTCAGAATCTACTGGTGAGCTTCAACTGCTCCTCCTGGCTGGGTCCCAGCCTTGGAGACAGTTAGGTTCTAAGTCCTGTGTGAGACTGGATGTAGGGATGGGTAGATCCTTTGTGGTTAAGTCCAACATGGGGTCACGGTTAGGAAACACTGGAGGGAGAGGGCGAAGACACTGCTTCCCTCACCTGCCTCCTCCAGCTTCACCTTGGGAGGAAACTCTCCTGAAGCCAGAAAGATCTGAAGGCTCTGAGGGTGGGGTTTCAGTTTCAGGGGAGCATCCCATCTCTCTAGGACCTGGTCCTTAAAAAGCAGTGGATGGAAGTCTCCAGGCTGCTGCCTAGATGGGAGATGAAAACCATGAAAATATAAAGGGCAGCTGGGGGCTGTTGCTCACGCCTGTAATCCTAGCACTTTGGGTGGCCGAGGTGGACGGAACACGCGGTCAAGAGATCCAGACCACCCTGGACAACATGGTGAAGCCCTGTCTCTACTAAAAATACAAAACAATTATCTGGGTGTGGTGGCAGGCACCTGTAGTCCCAGCTACTCGGGAGGCTGAGGCAGGAGAATCGTTTGAAGCCAGGACACAGAGGTTGCAGGAAGGAAGGAAGGAAGGAAGGAAGGAAGGGAGGGAGGAAGGAGGGAAGGAAGGAAGGAAGGAAGGAGTAAAGGGCGATCTAGAAACTCAGGTTGAACTCCTCCAGCGTGCTTTAGTGGGGTGATATTTAAATATATGTTACGCGAGAGTCCTTTCTTCAACTTTGGGCACCCAATTTGCTGTGCAAACCATTTCTCTGATACAGAAGTTACACTCTAGCGGGCTGTGCCACAGGATCCCAGGCAGCCTGTGTGAAATGCAGGGATGCAGGTGGGGGGAGCACAGGGCTGCCTGGTTAGAGGGAGCCTTTATTTTTTGATTCTTCACCCTATGTTCTGTGAAGCATCCCTCTTCTGCTTGTAATTTATCTTTTTTTTCTTTGAGACGGAGTCTCCCTCTGTTGCCTAGGCTGGAGTGCAGTGGCACGATCCCCACTCACCTCAACCTTCACCGCCCAGGTTCAAGCGATTCTCCTGTCTCAGCCTCCTGAATTGGGATTACAGGCACCAACACGCCTGGCTAATTTTTTTTTCGTATTTTTAGTAGACATGGGGTTTCACCGTGTTAGCCAGGATGGTCTCAATCTCCTGACCTCGTGATCCGCCCGCCTCGGCCTCCCAAAGTGCTGGGACTACAGGTGTGAGCCACCTTGCCTGGCCTGAATAATGAAATTTATAGAAGAAATCAAAGGGGTACATCTCTGTGGTGTTAGAATAGGAAAAGTATTCTGACACAGGGGAAAATTATACAAGTGTGGAAATGACAATTTCTGTTATATTAAATTTAAGAGCTGATCTTCATCCAAAGAAAGGCAATGAAAGAGAAAGAGAGGTAAAGAGAACCAAGAAAAATGTTAAATCCAGGATCTATAAAGTACTCCAATAAATCAGCAAGAAAAAGAAACACAACACAATTGAAAAAATGGAAAAATTAACCAAAAGACATTTCAAAACAAAACAAAAAAATACTGAAACCTTCTTAAACATGTGAAAAGGCAATCAAATTCCTTAGTAATCCAAAACTTCAAATAAAACCAATTCCTAAGACCATCACACACCAACAAAGACTAAAATGAAAATGACAGAAATTATTAAGTATTTACAGAATGTGGATCAACCAGGAATCTCGTATACTGCTGGTGGGTTTCAGAATTGATTTATAAAAAAGAAAGAAAGAAAAACATCTTGGAAATATTCCACAGTTTCTAATGAAGTTGAACAGAGGTAAATCTATGGTTTAACATTTTCTCTACCATGTAAATACCCAACAGATATTCATCCAGGGTCATCAAAGAAGAGTTCTATATTTGTATTCCAGAGCCTTTTGTGTGTGTTTGTGTGACAGGGTCTTGCTCTGTTGCCCAGGCTGGAATGCAGTGGTGAGAACCCGGCTCACTGCAACCTCCGCCTCCCGGGTTCAAGCGATTCTCCTGCCTCAGCCTCCAGAGTAGCTGGGACTACAGGCGAGAACCACCATGTCTGGCTAACTTTTTTGTATGTTTTTAGCAGAGACGGGGTTTCACCATGTTGGTCAGACTGGTCTGGACCTCCTGACCTCGGATCCACCCACCTCAGCCTCCCAAATCGCTGGGATTACAAGCGTGAACCTCGGTTCCCAGCCACCAGTACCATTTCTTTTAGACCAAGCTGAAAACCACTCACATAAATATTCGTTAAATTATCAAATGAAATTTCATCATTAATTTAATTTGATTAAATTAATCAAATTAAAGTGCCATTCGTTATAGCCCCAAGCTGAAAACCACTCACATAAATATCAATTAAATTAGTCAAATTTAATCAACCGTTAATTTAATTTGATTGATTTAATCAAGACTGGAGTGATTAAATGAATTAATATACACACAAAGGAGTCTCATATAGTAATGGTAACGAATACTCCACAACAACATGTAATAATACCAATACATTTAGAAATGATACAAGGAAACAAAAAAAACCAAAAAATTGTTATTATGTATTACTTTAATTTTATAATATAAAAAATATTCTGAGACTTGTCTATCCTTTTATAAATTAGAATCGTGATTATCCAGTGGAGGCAGTGACTGGTGGGAGCAAAGTGTGACTTTGTGACTTCTGGATGAGGAGGACTGACCATATTCCAGCTTTTGATCTAGGTATTATGTAAGAAGTCTGCTCTGTTGTTGCCTTCTATTGTGATGTGCTTTCATGACCTCTGCCATGGGAGTTATCAACTTTATTTATTTATTTTTTTATTTTTGAGACAAAGTCTGGCTCTGTCGACCAGGTTGGAGTGCAGTGGCATGATCTTGGCTCACTGCAACCTCTGCCTCCTAATTCAACCAGTTCTCCTGTCTCAGCCTCCCGAGTAGCTGGGACAACAGGCGCACACCACCACGCCTGGCTAATTTTTGTATTTTTAATAGAGATGGGGTTTTACCATGTTGGCCAGGCTGGTCTCGAACTCCTGATCTCCAGTGATCCACCCACCTCGGCCTCCTAAAGTGCTCGGATTACAGGCATGAGCCACCGCACCTAGCTGAAGTTTTCAACTTTTTAGTACAGGTTTTAAAAAGTTGGTAGGAGTTAAGAGATGGTATTAGAGTGCCATCATATTGTCCGGGTGAAGTTACATGTATTAGATGACAATATTTTTACTCGTTTTTTAAAAGTATGCTGTATTTTTCAGGTTAAAAACTGAATATAAAATCTCCAAGGTAAAAGTGGTTAAAGATTTAAAATTTGTATAAAAAATTAATACAGAAGTGAATATCAAAAAAACTAAGAACATACAAGTGTAACGAGAAGCCTCTCATCAATTGATAAATTCAATCACAAAATATACATTCATATAAGAATAATTTGACTACTCTTGTCAAAGTAAAAAATACCTGGTCAGGCACCAAAAGGCAAAGATAAGTGTTGGTGAGGATGTGGGAAAAGGAAATCCTTACACACTGTTGATGGGAATGTAAATTGGTAGAGCCATTGTGGAAACTAGTACAAAAGTACCTCAAAAAACGTAAAAATAGAACATCATTTCATCCAACAATCACACGTCTGGGCAAATATCCAAACGAGGCTGGGGGTGGTGGTTTACACCTGTAATCCCAGCACTCTGGGAGACCGCGGCGGGTCCCTTGAGGTCAGGAGTTTGAGATCAGCATCTCTATCAAAAATACAAAAATTAGCTGGGCTAATTTATAATATATATATATACACACATATGTATGTATATAAATGTGTATATATATATACACACACACACATATGTCTATATAAATATGTATATATATATAAGTACACACATATATATGTATATAAATGTGTATATTACACACACACACACACACACACACATATATAAAATCTTCAGGGAATTTTAAACAATCCCAAAAATATATCTTGAATTCCCATGTTCATGGAAGAATTATATAGAATAACCAAGACATGGAAATAACCTCAACGTGCTTGGACAGATAAATGGATAAAGACGATGTGAGAGGCACATACGCACAACACACACCTATACATACAGTGCCATGCAACCCACACGCGTGTGTATGTGCGTGTGTATAAAACACAACGTACTGATACTCAGCGTTTAAAAAGAAACTGCCACTTGCAACAACATAGATGGCGCTGGATGACATTATGCTAAAATTATGCAAAGTGAAATAAGCACGAAACAGAACGAGACACGGGGGTGTGGCACGAGGTGCTCACTGCGCATGCGGCTGCTCCACCTTCTGGTTTCCAGCTGGAGGCCGGGAGAGTTCGCGGCTGCTGCTTTTCCTGCTGCCCGCCTGGGGCTCTGGGAAGTGGCTGGACCTTGGCGGTTCCCCAGAGGGCGCAATGCTAATAGTTGTATGTCGTCAGCCCTGGTGCAGGGTTGGCGTTTCCAACGGTAGGGCGCTCGGGCCGCCCCTCCTCGGGACCCTCCCGTTGGGACAAGGCCGATGGCCTGGGCGGTTGGAGCCGCTATCCTGGCACGAGACGGTGGACGAGTCCTATTTTCATGAGAAGATGACTTTGAACAGTTTCGAAGGATCTGAAACGTGTGTATCTGCAGACATCCATGAGGATGAAGAATTAGTAGAATAGTTTAATGAAAACGTTTGCTGGCTTTGCAGGTGGAGGGAGACGCCCTGCGGTGCCTTAGCGGCCCTGCAGCGTAGACGGGTGGCAACGTGGAGCCTCAGCTGTTGACAGACACAGCAAAGCGGCCCCGAATGGCAGGTTTATCCGCGGCTTTTATTTTGAAAACAGTGCCATGCAACCTGCAAATCCTGGCGTCCCAAGTGGTCAATACCAGGTTGAAAACCACGTGGAGGAGGAAGAGCGTTGTGCTTTAGACAGGCCGTCTGAGGCTCCTGCAGACTGGCTTTTGAGAACTGGACAGGTGGTGGATCAGATCAGATGCCATACACCCGAGGAGCCCGGCTATGCCTACTGAAGAAGGTAGATTCGAGTCGTTTCGCAACTGGCCAGCCTCTGCCCGCTTGACCCCGAGAGAGCTGGCCAGGGCTGGGCTGTACTACACAGGCACCGGTGACCAAGTGCAGTGCTTCTGTTGTGGCAGAAAACTGAAAGACTGGGAACCTGGTGATCGTGCCTGGTCAGAACACAGGAGACATTTTCCTAATTGCGCCTTTATTTTGGGCCACAACGTTAATATTCGAAGTGAATCTGGTGATGTGAGGTCTGATAGGAATTTCTTCAATTCAACGAATTCTCCAAGGAATCCATCCATGACAGGTTATGAAGCCCGGCTCATTACTTTTGGAACGTGGGTGTACTCCGTTAACAAAGAGCAGCTTGCAAGAGCGGGATTTTATGCTACAGGTGACAGGGATACAGTACAGTGCTTTCACTGTGGAGGAGGGCTAGCCAACTGGAAGCCCAAGGAAGACCCTTGGGAACAGCATGCTAGATGGTATCCTGGCTGCAAATACCTGCTAGAAGAGAAGGGACACGAATATATAAATAATATTCATTTAACCCATTCTCTTGAGGAGGCTCTGGTAAAAAACACCAAGATAACACCATCACTAACTGAGAGAATTGATGATCCCAGCTTTCAAAATCCTATGGTACAAGAAGCTCTACGAATGGGATTCCGTTTCAAGGACATTCTGAAAATAATGGAGGAAAACATTCAAACATCTGGGAGCAACTATACATCGCTTGAGGGTCTTGTTGCCGCTATGATGCGTGCTCAGAAAGACAGTGCGGAAAACGAATCAGGTCAGAACTCATTGCAGAGAGAGATTGACCCTGAAGAGCAGCTAAGGCGTCTGCAAGAGGAGAAGCTTTGTAAAATCTGTATGGACATGCAGATCGCTGTCGTTTTTATTCCTTGTGGACATCTGGTCACTTGTAAACAATGTGCCAAAGCAGTTGACATATGTCCCATGTGCGGCACAGTCATTATTTTCAAGCAAAAAATTTTTGTGTCTTAATGTAACTCTACATCGGGGGTGCTATGTTCTTATTACCCTGATTAAATGTGTGAGGAGAACCAACTTTAAGTAGTCAGTGTTGAATTCCATTAGCATTTGCTGCCAAGTAGGAAAAAAAATGCAAAAGGAAGTGCTTTAGTTGGCAATCTAAACTTTGAATTTTTGCATTTTTCAGGGTATTCGCTATAGTATTTATTCATTTTTTTACTGTTGTTTAATTGAAACCAAGAACACTGCACTATAACTGATCATAATATGTATTTGTGGTATAGTGACTGACTTAGTTTCTAAGTGTAAGTGAATTAGTCATCTGAATTTTTCGTTCTTTTCAGAGAGGGTGAACAAATGGAGCATTCTGTGTAGACATGGAGACTGGAGTTAATCCACCAATCACATAACTTAATTTGCGTGAAAAAGGAATGAACTGTTCCATACTGGTGGAAAGACACATGTTATTTTTAGATGTTTGCGTTTTAGGATTCTATTTTCTCTTGAAATTATAAACATACACTTGTGTGAATACGTTTTGTTTTTTGTTTTTTCTTTCGAGATGGCGTTTTGCTCTTGTTGCACAGACTGTAGTGCAATGGCGCAATCTTGTGCCTCACCACAACTGCCATCTCCCGGGTTCAAGCGATTCTCCTGCCTCAGTTTCCCAAGTAGCTGGGATTACAAGCATGCACCACCATGCCTGGCTAATTTTGTATTTTTAGTAGAGATGGGGTTTCTCCACGATGGTCAGGCTGGTCTTGAACTCCTGACCTCAGGTGATACGCCCGCCTCGGCCTCCCACAGTGCTGGGATTACAGGCGTGAGCCACTGCACCCAGCCATTAATGAGTTTTTAAAAAACGATTTTGCCATTTTTATAAGGGTATTTAATGATAGAATACCATCTAGCCAACATATGCTGACAGGGAAAGATTTCAAAGGTGTACTGAGTGTAAATGCTAGTGGCAAAACCTGTATAGTGTATAAGCCAGATCAAGGTGTGTGTGTTTTGTATATGCATGAATCAGAAGGTTGGAAAGATAAGCACCAAATTGTTAAATGTGGTTTCTTTTGAGGGAGTTGGGGGGATGGGTCCCAGAGGGGTTTATAGAGACGTTTCACTTTCTATTTTTTTTCATTTTGTTCTAGTTTTTTAATAAGGTTGTATTCCTTTTGTATTCAGAAGTTCTATAAAGTATTTGATTGATTTAAAATCTTAGGCCTGACCAAAAGCCTGCAAATCTAAATCAGTTAGCGTTAGTTTTCTTCTTTTTTAATCCGAGAAGGCTGAGCAGTTAACCTTTTTGATGTCAATATGAAATTTGATTGTTTTTATGGTTTTCCTGCTTTGTGGATGAAAAATATTTCTGAGTGATAATTTTCTGACAGGTAGATAACGTCTTCTTACCTTGTTTCAAAATAAATATTTCTGACTCTGTAAGATGAAACATAAAATATGTCTCAGATCTTCCAATTAATTTTAAAAAGCTTTATTCTCAATCCTTCCTGGTTTAAGACTCCCTAAATTACTTTGCTAAAAAAACTTTGCTAAGCCAGCATTTTTTTTATAACATTGGTCAGCTTATGTAGGGAAAAGTAGAAGCATGTTTGTACACTGCTTGTAGTTATAGTGACAGCCTTCTGTTGAGATTCTCGTAGTATCTTATATCTTAAAGTTTCATGCGAGTTTTTACTATTAGGATGAAAAGATGTACGTAGGACAAAATGTCAAGTCTTTCTTCTACCTAAATTTTTTTTTTTTCCATTTTTTTTAATTGCATTTTAGGTTTTGGGGTACATGTGGAGAACATGCAGGATTGTTGCATAGGTACACACATGGCAGTGTGATTTGCTGCCTTCCTCCCCATCACCTATATCCGGGCATTTCTCCCCAGAAATGGAAGGAAAGAAAATTGCTTGAAGTGAAAAGGAAAACTCAAAACACCTGTAAAACCTGTCATAGTTCGAGAATTTTATTAACATGGAAATAACCATGAGTGTTACAATGACTTTTAATAAGAAAAGTTGCAAGGCTAGTAGAATACATCATTGTAAGCGAAATTCATTTACAAACTTGAAGTTAGTCTATATTTACTTGTGGTATGATAATAACAATATTAAGATATAATGTACCATGTTATGTTCATGGCATGCTTTGCATAACTTGCTGAATTCACTGAATAACTCCACCATTGAAAATATTGGTAACTAAACTTTACACATGCGCTAGCTGAGACACCCTCTCCATCACAGCGGAAATCACCATCTGGGTAGCTTTATAAAATAACTGTCTGTATGTTGTCTGTTGTTAATATCAACGGAATATCAATTCCCCACACAACATGGAAACTGGAAATGGCAGAGCTCCTTTTGAAAGCAGATTTAAGAACATGTATAAAAATGAAGGAGATGCCTTCTCTGCAGCCATGTCCCTAAGGCACGTGATCCATCACTCCCCACGGGCACTGAAATGTGCCCAGTAGCATTTGCTGGCCAACCTGCAAATAAAGGCACAGAAACCAATGTTCAAATTAAGAAGCTGGAAACTGGAGTGTGTGAAGTACCGCAGTTCTCCTGCAGGGCAGCCTAGGTCTCAACATAATCCCCACCCACGAGGGGCACAGAAGTGAAGGAATCAGGGGACCCAGAAGAGGAGCAGAGCAGGGGTCGGGGGAGACTCACCCTCAGGTACCAACAGGCTTCCTCTGGCTCCTCCCAGGCTCCCTGCACTTTCTCTTGGGGTGTCCTGGGAAGTGTCTGTGTGGGAGCTTTGCTCTGCTGTTGCTGCTGGGACCTGCAGAAGACATCACGTTCACTGTCTGGACCCGCCTGACCCTCCTGTCCACACCCATGACTGGGAGCCAAGCCCATGGAGCATCTCTGCCTCCTGGGTGACTGGGGAACAGAAATGAAAATCATGTTCCAGTGAAAGTCAACATAAAATTGTACACTCCGCACAGGCACAAAAATGCATCTCATTCCAGTTTCTGTCACCTACGCAGGTAAGTTCAACTTTCGCTTAAATAAAAATTCCAGGGCCGGTCTTGGTGGCTCACGCCTGTAATCTCAGCACTTTGGGAGGCTGAGGCGGGCGGATCACCTCAGGTCAGGAGTTCCAGACCAGCCTGGCCAACATGGTGAAACCCCGTATTTAAAAATAAAAAAAATAAAAATTCTAAGCGTCCAACGCTCAAAAGTTCCTGGATCCAAGCTCCGCCCCACGCCGTCGCCCTCTCCCACCCCCGAGGTCTCAGCTCTCCTCCCGCCTCATGGCAGGACGCGCCCCCATCGCTCGCAGAAACGTTTTCACGCAAACGTTTTCCAACTTAAGCTCCGACTCCAACATAAGGGGCCCACGGGTCTCTAGTTTTTTTGCTTAGCCAAGCCCCAAAGGACACCAAAGAGATTCAAGGGAATCCAAAAGAGAAGAATGGGGTCCTCCTGGGCGACAAACACACCTAGAAAAGTCCCAGGCCGCGCCGAGGTCAGGTCCGGTAGTCGGACCCCTAGGCCCCGCCCCCGCCATTGACCCCGCCCATCCTCGCTATTTGTCTGGGGATCCCCCACAGTGGTCGGCGCCCTGCTCCTGCCCTTGCCCTTTGTGTCGCTCTAGTGCGCTTGCGCACGCGCAACTTCCGGCAGACCCGGAAGTAGATCTCGCGGGGAGACGGGCACGCTCGGGTGAGTGAGTCTCAGTGTTTTGGGTTCAAGCTTGCGCTTCGCGGGCTCCAGGTTCCCACGCTCTGCTGTAAAGTTTTGGGGTCGCCCTGTAGGTTTAAACCCCGAAGCTGCTCGTTCCTCTCGCGGCGTGGCCCTAAGACGTTGCCAGTCCCGTCGCTCCGAGAGGGTCTCGAGGTCTCCGTCCATTACGGATTTAAAATCGTTCTGAAGGGAGTGCCTACGGCTCGGATCTTTTTGTCTTAGGGTCGGTTTAGACACCGACTGCCCACCGCGTCGTTTCGTTGCTTAGAACCCTTCTCTGACTCCCTCTTCCCTCCGCCTGATAAAGCCCTCACTCGGGGTGGCTACACACCTTCGCCCCCCCTCCAGGGAGAGCAGAGGGAAAGCAGAAATGGAGGAGAAAGAGGGAGAAATGCGAGGAATTAGCAATCAGAAAGAGCAGGGACTGAAAAAAGGATGCTACCAGGATGGGGCCAAACACGCTGTCGGAAAAGGAGTAGAGAGGAAGGGAAGCAAAATAAGCAGAAATGAACAGGGAATCGCAGAAGTGGGAAAAAGAAAAGGAAAGAAACAGAAGGTGGGAGAGACACATTTACAGAGAGGGAGAAAAATCACATAATGGTGGAGAAAGGGGGAGTCCCAAATCCAGGTAAATGTGGAGTTGATTTAATATGCAACATTAAGTTGTGAAGTACTGATGTGTGACTGTATAATTCATTTAAAATTTGTTTTGTTGTTTATGCAGAAGATAATGAAAATTGCAAAACTAGGGTGTGAAGCTTCTGAGTTTTGTAATTATAACATCAGAAGCAACCCTTATTCAGCCAGGGAGTTAACTAACTTAGCTCAGTTAATTCCAGCTCACCCTCTTCCCTTTCTCTGATCTCGAAAGAGGAGAGTTAAGAAATGGGGGAGAGACTGACACCGTATGCTGCTTTTGCAAACAGACATTAACAATATTATTCCCTCCTTTTTTGTGTGTGGCTTGTGTCATTTTCTAAATTTGACGTATACTCAAAGTTGTCTTAAATGTAATGCCAGAATTTACTGGATTTTTAAAATTTTTTCTGATTATTTTCTCTTAAATGTATTGTTCAGCTTATGAGGTTTAAATGCTTTCTTTTTCTTTCTTTCTTTCTTTTTTTTTTTTTGAGACAGAGACTCACTGTTTTACCCAGGCTGGAGTGCAGTGGCTTGATCTTGGCTCACTGCAACCTCCGCCTCTCCAATTCAAGTGATTTTCCTGCCTCAGTCTCCTGAGTGGCTGGGATTACAGGCACGCGCCACTATGCCCAGCTAATCTTTTGTAATTTTAGTAGAGATGGGATTTTCACCATGTTAGCCAGGCCGGTTTCGAACTCTTGACCTCAGGTGATCCACCTCGGCCTCCCAAAGTGCTGGGATTACAGGCAAGAGCCACCAGGCCCGGCCTAAATGCTTTCTACTTTTTTATGATATATTGGAACTATTCTTTGATATCTGGTACCTGATTTCAGATTTCACTTTAAGGGTGTTGATAATCTTTTAACACTTAAAATCTGGCTTAACCAGTTAGTTTAATACAGTTGACCTTGAACAGCACAAATGATCAGATAGACTTCTAGTCAACTGTGGGCTCTCAGTAAAGTTTTTGGGAAATCAAAAGTTGTACCTGGATTTTGACTTGGCGGCGTTTAGTGCCAGTATCACTGGCATTGCTCAAGGCTCAACTGTATCCAGTTTCTTTGTTCCCTTATGTAATCTAAAGCCTCCCACTAAGTAGATGTTCACCCAAGTCCCCTTTGTGTTTTCTCTGCGAGATGTTGAAGAATGGGCTGGATTGATGTGGGATTTTGTTCTAACAGAGCCCATCTGTTCGTAATGAAGAGATTACTCAGAACTAATCTCCACAGCTGACGCCTTCTCATGCTTTTCAAGAGTAATAGCTATTTGTAATTTCATATATTTAAATATTTTTCTGGAAAAGAGGGATTAAATCCTTGGGATTAATTAAACCCATGAAATAGAAGCTTCTACTCAGGAATATGAATGGTAATCCAGAAATGAGGACAAACTTTCCCTACTGCCGTATCCAGGCCACCCTTTCAGAATTCATTTACAACTGAGTTCTGCTCACTCAACTCAGACCTTTTCTGGGTGACATGGTGAAATGTCTCCTCTGTTTGAGGCTCAGTGTACCCACCTGTGACATGGAGGCGATGGGTATACCAGAAATTCTGATTCTGAGCCGATGGGATCCCTGAAATGATTTTCAGAATTGAGCATGTATCTGCATGTGGTGATATTTTGAGAGAGGGTGCCCAGTTATAGTCTAAGATAACTCTCAGACCTCCAGAAATGACTGAAACTACTAGGAAAGGGGCGGGGGCATAGGCTTAGAGACAAGAGAGCTGCTTCTCTCTCAGCGTTTTATTCTTTTTCCCTAACTCTGCATCAGGAGTAAGTCTTGTTTTATTATGTCATCTCCTGGCATTAAACCCATTTATACTTTTACTGTGGGACAGTATTGCCTGTGGGACAAAAATCTGAACTTAGTATGGCTACAACAGGGATTTCTGGAGCTATGGTAGCTCTTCAGATGTTCCAATTTGAGGCTTTTATATCCTGCATTGGCCAGTCATTGGATGCTGGCTACCTAGGGAGAGGCCATGAACTTGGACACAGCAGTTTTTCTTGGCTGAGTGTCAAGTGGCAAAGGACAATGCAATTGAAGCAGAATGTGGATTTCACCAAGAAGGGAGAACTTTTAGAAGACATGGGTGGAATAACTCTCTATTCTCTCTTCAGGAGTTTATTTTTTTCATGAGTTCATTTCCCTCGACTATCTTTTTTCTTTATTAAGCCTATTCCTGTGTGTGTGTGATCTAGGAAGGGGGTATATTGATTTGAAGCATTAAACAATGTATTTTTGACATACAGACTGATCTTACCTGAGAAAGAAACCCAGAGGAAGAGGAAGAGAAGAAGAGAAAGGAATGGCTCTTTCTCAGGTAAAAGTTATGTTCTTGATTGATTGTTCTGTCCTCTCCTTCCTGAAGTGCCATATTTTAGACTTGCTAATTTTCTCTGACTCTGAAGTGTCCTGCCTAACATGTATATTCACGCCCAGGGCCTTCCCTCAGTTCCATCTCCACATAGATTCCATCTCACTGTGACCCAGTAACATAGAACTTTGGAAAAGGCTCCACTTACGTGATTGTTCTGGAAAGGGTTTTATAGCCAGGCATGGATTGGATATGGGGAGCAGGCTCCATGGTGTCAGTGAGGTTGGGTGGTAGTGACTGTTCAGAGACTTCTTCTGGATGCCCTTTCAGCTCTTTATAAACCAGGATTAAAGGAACTGCACAGGTGATACATTAATGTGCACAAATAACTGGAAAGCTTTGGAAAAGAAGACTGATGGGGGAAACTTTGGTTGAGTTTATAATACATTTGAAGCTAATGTGTTTTAGAGCTAGTGTTTCTAGCTCTAAAATACTAATTTGGAATGGAGTGGGAGGTTCAGAAACAGACAGTGGAGGGTAGAGAAGGTAGTCCTTTTTTATAACTGGTTTTAAGATACGGAATCAACCTAATTGTCTAACAGCAGGAGGTTCTTTAAATTATTCGCAGTGCATCTATGTCATGAAGACTCTGCTGTTCATTTAGGAATTCTTATGCAGCAGATGTTTAGATGAAAATGTCTATAATTTTTTTTTAAAATACTTTAAATTCAGGGTTAGGTTTGTTATATAGCTAAACTTGTGTCGTGGGGGTTTGTTGTGCAGATTATTTCATCCTCCAGATATTAAACCTAGTACCCATTAGTTATTTTGCCTGATCCTCTCCCTCTACCCACCCTCTACCCTCCACCCTCTGGTAGGCCCCAGTGTGTGTTGTTTCCCTTCATGGATTCATGTGTTCTTATCATTTAGCTCCCACTGGTAAGTGAGAACATGCAGTATTTAGTTTTCTGTTCCAGTGTTAGTTTGCTAAAGATATGGGCTCCAGCTCCATCCATGTTCCTGCAAAGGACATGACCTCATTTTTTTTTAATGACTACATAGTATTCCATGGTGTATATGTGCCACATTTTCTTTGTCCAGTCCACCATTGATGGGCATTTAGGTTGATTCTATGTCTCCACAATTGTGAATAGTGCTACAGTGAACATATGCATGTATGTGTATATTCATGCATGCGTGATGGGATTGCTGGGTTGAATGGGATTTCTGTTTTTAGATCTTTGAGGAATCGCCACATGGTCTTCCACAAAAGTTGAACTAATTTACACTTCCACCAACAGTGTATAAGTGTTCCTTTTTCTCCGTAACCTCACCAGCATCTGTTTTATTTTTTTGACTTTTTAATAATAGCCAAAAGGGGCTGGGTGCAGTGGCTCATGCCTGTAATCCCAACACTTTGGGAGACTAAGGTGGGCGGATCACCTGAGGTCAGGAGTTCGAGACCAGCCTGACCAACGTGGTAAAACCCCGTCTCTACTAAAAATATGAAAGTAGCTGGGTATGGTGGCACATGCCCATAATCCCAGCTACTTGGGAGGCTGAGGCAGGACAATTGCTTGAACCTGGGAGGTGGAGTTTGCAGTGAGCCAAGATTGTGCCATTGCATTCCAGCCTGGGCAACAAGAGCAAAACTCTGTCTCAAAAAAAAATAATAATAATTAAAAAATAATAGCCAAAAGATGGCTGTGATGTAGCTGAGACTTATGAGCAGAACTTTCTGTCATCAGAGAGGCAGGAGCCAAATTCTGATTACACTACTCGTTGTTAAATATTACATTTCTTTTGTATTAAACATCACGTGTTATATATTTTTTATTGATATAACATCACACAGCGATGCTTAGGGACTAAGAAGTAAAACCTTACGTTGTCCACTATCACTCCCTGTCTCCATCAGGAACTACTGATCATTCTTCTCAATGGAAGTCTTATAAAAATGCATTTATATATCATAATTTACTTTAGAAAATGTTTAGTGAATATTTTGTTGTGATGTTTTGTTTTGCAAATTTATATATTTGTATGCTGTATGTCTTCACTTTGTTTTTATGCTGGTAAACAGAGATAACTTGAGTTTTTACTTTCTGATTGGAACATTCCCTTACTGAAGACACATCAGTTGTTTACAGTTTTTCTCTGTTATAAAGAATCTGTCTTGGCTGCCTCTGAGCAGGCCAACTGTACTACAGCTGTGTGAGGATTCCTCCAGGTTGGGCAACTTGAAGCATGATTACTGGCTTAATAATGATGTTTCTGAGGAAGCTCAGACATTGCACTTACTAAAAAATACTTTAAATCAACTATCTTAAGCATGCTCAGAGAGCTAAAGTAAATGGTGGACAAAACTGAAGGAAAGAAGGACAATAGTGTTTCAACGAATTATCAGTAAATACATGGAAATTATTAAAAAGAAGTGAAATAGAAGTTTTGGAACTGAAAAGTATAACATGAAAATTTTATATAGTTTCAAGAGCAGATTGACAATACAAAATCAGCTAACTTAAACTTTAGGTTAATTGAAATTATTTAATCTGAGCAGAAGAAAGTGAAGACAAATGAAATGTAAGAAAGCTTTGGGACACCATGAAGTATATAATGTATGCTTAATAAGAATTTCAGAAGAAAAGAGAAAGCAAAAAGCAGAAAGAATATATGAAGAAATAAGAACTGAAACCTCCCAAATACATAAAGAACATGAATCTGTATACCTAGGAAACTCAGTGAACTTTAATTGTGGTAAACTTATGGAGATCCACAGCAAGACACATAATCAAACTGTGGAAGGAAAAGATAATCGTGATAGTAGCAAAATAGAAATGATTTGTCATGTACAGTGATCCTCAGAAAGATTAACAGCAATTTCTCATCAGAAACTGGAGGCCAGAAATTAGTGGATGACATATTCAAAGTTTGAAAGGAAAGAACTATCCAGCAGGAATTCAATATCAGGCAAATTATCCTTCAGAATTGACCTTCAAATTGAGATCCCCAGATAAACAAGAGCTGAGGGAGTTTGCATAAGTGAACTTACCCTGCATGAAATGTAAAACAAAATCTTTTAGGCTGAAATAAAAGGACACCAGCAGTACTTTAAAGCCATATGAATAAATTAATGAGGTAAAATACCTGCATAGATAAATATAAAAGCCAATATTATTGGTTTTTTAAAAACCTTTTTGTATATGATTTAGAAGACATATATAAAACAGTAATTGTCAGTGTGTTACAATCTGGCTATAAAATGCATAGAGAGGTAGTTTTTGACATTATGAAGAGAGCCAGCCAGAGCTATATAGAAACAGAAGTTGTTATGCAATTGAAGCTAACTTAGCATCAATTGAAACTTATTATCAGCTTCTGATGTAAATTTTAATCCCCAGGGCAACCATTAAGAAAATAACAAAAATATAAAGAAGGGAACCAAAATAGTATACACAAACTCATACACGTACAAAGAAGGAAGAGAAGAATTACAAAACAAAAAAGGTAAGACATATAAAAAATAAGTAGCAAAATGGTAAAAGTAATTCTGTTATCAGTAGTTACTTTAAATGTAAGTGGATTAAATTCTCATTAAAAGGCACTTATTGGGAGAATAAATAATTTTAAAACTATGATTTCACTATATGATGTTTATAAAAGATTCCCTTTAGAGCCAAAGACACAAATAGGCTGAAAGTATAATAAAAGGTTGTAAAAAGGCATTTCATTGCAAATATTAAGCCTGGCTGGATCACTATTCAGATAGCAGACAAAATAGGCTTTTAAGTCAATAATCGATAGCAGAGATGTTGAAGGACAGTATATATTGAAGTTAATCCATCAAGAACATGTAACAACTATAAAAATTATGGATCAAATATCAAAGCCTCAAGTAATTTGGAGTAAAAATTACAAGGAGATAGACAGTTCTATAACATAATTCCATCCTCTCTTTTTAATAATTGATAGAACAACCAGGCAGAAGGTTAGTAAGGAAATAAAGGGTTTGAGCAACACTTTACACCAAGCTTGTCTAACCCATGGACCACGGACTGCATGTGGCTCAGGATGCCTTTGAATGTGGCCCAGTATAAATTCATAAACTTTCTTAAAACATTATGAGTTTTTTTGTGATTTTTTTTTTTAAAGCTCATCAGCTATCATTAGTGTTAGTGTAGTTTATGTATGGCCCAAAATCTTTTGGCTTCCCTGGGCCCATTCTCTTCCAGCGTGGCCCAGGGAAGCCAAAAGATTGGACACCACTGATGTAAACTAACTACACCGAACAAGCACAAAAAACTGCACTCAGCAAAAACAGAATGTGAACTCCTCTCAAGTGCACATCGAATATTCTCCAGGTTAGAGCACGTCAGGCCACAGAACAAGTCCTAATACATTTTAAAAAGATAGAACTCATAAAACTGTGTTCTCACACCACAATCAAGTAAAATTAGAAATCAGTAACAGAAGGAAAACTGAAAAATTCAGTTGTAAATGAATATTAACTACCTTATTGATGTGTGATGAACATAAAAAAGCTGTATGTGTGATGTATACAATTTAATGAGTTTGGAGATAAGTATACACCTGTGACACCACCACTACAGTCTATGTCATAGCATATCCATTGCCTCAGAAAGTTTCTTCCTGCCCTCTTTATTATTTAATATTTTTGTAAGAACACAACATAAGAACTACTGTCTTAACAAATTTTTAAGTGTACAGTACAGAATTAACTATAAGCACTGTGGTGTTCAGTAGATCTCTAGGACTTTTTCGTCTTTCATAGCTGAAACTGATTACTACCTCACCATTTCCTCACCCTCAGCACCTAGCAACCACCATTCTATTCTCTGTTTCTATGAGTTTTACTGTTTTCAGTTCCTCATATAAGTGGAATCATGTATTTGTTCTGTGTGGCCTATTTCACATATACTCCAGTTTCATTTAGGTTGTCTGTTGCAAATAGCAGGATTTCTTTCTTTTTTTAAGGCTGAATAATATTCATGGGTGTGTGTGTGTGTGTGTGTGTCGTGATGTGCGTGTGCGCGCCACATTTTCTTTATCCAGTCATTCCTCTATGGACATTTAGTCATGACTTGGCTATTAAGAAGAAAGCTGAAATAAACATGGGAGTACCTCTCTCTCTTCAAGATCCTGATTTTAATTCTTTTGGATGTATACCCAGAAGTGGAATTACTAGATCATGGTCGTTTAATTTTGAGGGAACCTCTGTACTGTTTCCATGGTGGCTGCACTAATTCATTGTACAACAGTTCCTTTTTCTCCACATCCTATACATTGCTTGTCCTTTTTTTTTCTTTAATGGTCATCCTAATAGATGTGAGATTAAAATTATGTTGTTGATTTGCATTTTCCTGGTGATTAGTGATATTGAGCACCTTTTCATGTACCTAATGGCTATTTTTATATTTTCTTTGGAAAAAAAAATGTCTGTTCAGCTCTCTTGCCCATTTTTTATTGGGTTATTAGCTTTTTGGCTCTTGAGTTGTAGGAGTTCCTTATATTTTTTCAGATATTAACCCCTTTTCAGATATATAGTTTGCAAAGATTCTCCCATTCTGTAGGTTGCCTTTTTGTTTTGTTGGTTGGTTCTTTTGGTGTGTACAAGTGTTTTGGTTTGGTGTAGTCCCACTAGTCTGTTTTTGCTTTTCTTGCCTGTACTTTTGGTGTGATATCCAAGAAATCATTGCCAAGATAATCTCAGGAACATTTTCCCCTATGTTTTCTTCTAGGAGTTTTACAATTTCAGGTAAGACTAAAGACCCAGTTTACCTTGAGACTTTAGTCAATTTTGAGTTTATTTTTATTTATGGCATAAAATAAGCATCCAGTTTCATTCTTTGCATTTGGATGTACAGATTTCCCAGCACTATTTACTGAAGAGAGTATCTTTTCTCCATTATGTATTCTTGACACACTTGTCAAAGATCAGTTGATTGTATATGTGTGAGTTTATTTCTGGGCCTTGTATTCTAGTCCTTTTGTTTTGTATGTCTGTTTTATGCCAGTACCATACTGTTTTGATTACCATAGCTTTGTAATATATTTTGAAATCAAGAAATGTGATACCGCCAGCTTTGATATTCTTGCTCAAAATTGCTTTGGCTCTTTGGCGTCTTTGTAGTTCTATATGAATTTTAGGATTGTTTCTTATATTTTTGTAAAAGGTGCTACTGTGATTTTGATAGGGATTGAATTGAATCTGTAGATTGCTTTGGATAATATGGACATTTTCATAATATTAATTTTCTAAGTTCTTGAACATAGAATATCTTTCTGTTTATTTGTTTTGTCTGCTTTAATTTGTTTGCAGCATGCAAGTAATTTACCTATTTGGTTAAATTTATTTCATGTTAAAGTCACATAGGGAGTGACTGCTCCAAAACATTTCTTTTGGAGTTGATAAAAATGTTTTTGAACTAGACAGAGGTGGTGGTGTATAGCTTTGTGAATGTACTAAATGCCACTGAATTGTACTTTAAAATGACTAATTTATTTATTTTATTTTAAAATGAAGTCTTGCTCTGTCACCTAGACTGGGGTGCAGTGGCATGATCACTGCTTACTGCAGTCTCCACCTCCCAGGCTCAAGTGAGTCGCTGGGACCACAGGCCCATGCCACTGTGCCCAGCTAATTTTTAAATTTTTTTTGTAGAGATGGAGTCTCACTTTGTTACCTAGACTGGTCTCAAACTCCTGGGCTCAAGCAGTCCTCTCGCCTCAGCCTCCCAATGTGCTGAAATTACAAGTGAGAGCAACTGCACCCAGCCTAAAATGACTAATTTTATGTTATGTGAATTTCATCTCAGTTTAAAAAAAATAAAATTAGGGATATGTAAGTTTCTTGCATCATCTCACATAAATGAGTCACAACACTGCGGCCAAATGAATATACCTCTCTTCTGTCATTTTGTGTGAAAATAAGACATTTCCCTGTGTCTACTTGGTGAAGTGCGTTTTTATTTCAGAGACTGTTTACATTCAAGGATGTGGCCATAGAATTCTCTCAAGAGGAGTGGGAGTGCCTGGACCCTGCCCAGAGGGCCTTGTATACAGGGACGTGATGTTGGAGAACTATAGGAACCGGCTGTCTCTGGGTGAGGAAAACATCCCTCCAGAAAACGGTAACCACCTTGTACATCTTTGCATTTTCCCTTGTGAGTCTCCTGGGAGCCCCTGATTTGCTTGTCTGAATCTGATCCCTGTTCTAAAAGGGGAGAGTGAGACTGTTTTGATTGAGAGTGGAAAGGCTTCATAATGTGGCACGTAGACTTTAAGCTTCCTCTTTCTTCAGAAGTTCTGCACTTAGTCAGGTTTGATGAGTGGTGGTTCCTGAACATCAGTACTTACAAAACCTTATGGAAACTTTGTGAAATATCTGGTATCATGGTTTTAGCCTTGTGCCTTTGATTCAGTAGTTTTTCAGAGTCTGCATGTTTAAAGTAATCCTTTTTCCAGACCCGTCTGTAATGTCCTCTCTTCATAGCTGAACAAAGGGCTGGGACTGTATCCAGGAAAAGCTCGGCATTCCATGTTCCTTTTTTCTTTACAAGTTGAAGTCTTTCCTGAGCTGAATGTTATGTTCATTTTGGAGCAAAGGAAAGAGTCCTGGACTGTGGAGAGTGAAGTGAAAATGGGGACAAAAATCAGATAGTCAGAACGTGAGCACAAATAAGCGCTCAGATGGCCAAGAATAAGCTACTCAGTTGAGTGTTGTTTGGAAAACTCTGCAAATGGGAAATGTCAGTGGGAAAACAAAAGTTTATTTCTTGTGAGCTGTCAAAGAAAAGTCCACACCCCTCCCATTGTCCCCAGCACACTTATTCAAATGTGTAAAAGGTGGGACTCCCACTCTCCGCGATGCCCCAGCTCCTGCAGACACAAAAGCAAAGGTGCTGTTGTGGCCTGCAATACTCTGTTGTCGTCTCTTGGTTTTGAGAAGGACCGAGGTGATGGTTTTTAAGGACTCTCTTTTTGAATATTTAATTTCATCTGATGTGTGGTATTTAGTCTGTACAGATCAGAGCTGAGGCCTTTGTAGCCCTGGCTCCAGAACTGATTCCATTTTTATTCCCATTTCTTAACACCTGCAAGAACTCTTCAGGTAAATGGGGAAAACAGTGGCTCCCCCAGAATGTATCTGGGGTTCTCTGAAATTTTTTTTTTTTTTTTTTAAGACGGGGTTTCACTGTGTTGGTCAGGCTGGTCTTGAACTCCCGACCTCAGGTGATCCACCCGCCTTGGCCTCCAAAGTGCTTGGATTACAGGCGTGAGCCACCACGCCCGGCCAGTTCTCTGAAATTTTAAAGGCTGTCAGCCTCTCTGCTTGTTCAGGCCCCTTGGCCATTGCTTCAGTTCTGCTGTTGCCATGTGTGTCTAAAGGGGAACAGGCAGACTTTTGAGATTGCTACTCAGCAGTGATATAAAGAGTTGACAGACCCTCTTTTTGATTGCCATTCCAAAGCAGGAATATATCTCATTCTTTTCGGCTCTCAGCTTGCAGCCCATGGACAGAACACACTGCCTCTTCTTAAGAATCCTACAAAATCTGACCTTTTTTTACTCTCACATCTTATATTTCTCTCCCTTTTTTAGCTTTCTAACCTGTCCAGGAACTTAGAAGGACCTTGGTCTTCCTTATTTCATATTCTTCTAAGATTTGCCTCTGAAAGTTTCTTTTGAAATACACATTCCTAGAGTCTAACATTTCCTCTCCTTCTGCGATGATAACAACCCACCAGTAGGTGATGGACAACTTTGGGCAGACTCTTACATGGAAGAGGTTTCCTTGATGACAGAGTATTCTGGAAAGAGAACATTGATTAATCCGTTAGAGCGTCCTCCTGTCACATACAGAAGTGCCTCTCGAAGCCACTGAGTGGAGGAGCCAGCATGTCCATTATGCTGAGAGAGAATCCGGAGAGCCTGAGGGATAACTGCGTCTGTCCTTCTGGGTTTTGTGGAGTTTACAGTGTCTCCCAAGGGCAGTGTGACAATGCTGATTAGATATATAATGATCATCCCCTTGGAGTGGGCAGTACAAGGTGTAGGATTATCCTAGTTACATATTTGTATGATACTCGTAATGTTTTTGTTTTATAGCTACAATGTGTGGAGTCATGAGATGAATGAATATTGTTTTATATATATATATATATTTCTGCTTCATATTCTCTCGTTTTATATATTCCACCACAATATTTCTTCCTTGTTTATGTCTGAATATTAGTTTCCCCAAAACGTATATAACCTTCAAAACCTTGTTAAAAGATAGTATTAGTTATTTCTTTTACTTCTGTTTCCTGTAACTTTATATCAACTCTTAGCTTATACTTTTTAGAAATGGACTTTTTTTTTTTTTAGCAGTTTTATGTTCACAGCAAACTTGAAGGAAGGTATGAGATTTCCCATATCCTCTGTGCCCCCACACATGCACAGCTTCTTCCCCCCATCATCACTGTCCCCCCCAACAGTGGTACATTTGGTACAATTGATAAACCCACGTTCATACATCACTACCACCCGAAGTTTATAGTCTGCATTGGGGTTCACTCTATGTATATGCTTTGGGTTGGGGTAAATTGATAATAGACCTATATCCTCCATGATAGTATCATACAGAATAATTACACTGCCCTAAACATCTTCTGTGCTCTGTCTTTTCACCTCACCCTCCCCCCAGCACCTGGCAACCACTGATCTCTTTACTGTCTCCATAGATTTGCCTTTTCCAGAATGTCATATAGTTGGAACTGTGTAGTATATGGCCTTTTCAGATTGGCTCCTTGTCTTTTTATAGCTTGACAGCTCATTTCTTTTTAGCACTGAGTAACATCCCTGCACTGCACATACTGTGTCAAGAATGACTCCTGCTTATACACAGGACAGCTTACTCAGAACAGCAACATGATCTGGTCACTCTCTAAACAACATGTATAAGACAAGGGGACTCAAATGCTATCTGAGAGCAGTGGTGCTGTCACACTATGGGTGACACAGCTCAAGGTCCCATATCTGCCTTAAACATTTCTTCCTACGCTCCTGGTGTTTGCTGTGACTTCTAATCTGTACTGCCTGGGTGGGCACTGCTGCCTAATGCTATGAACATGGCATCTTAGCCTGCACACAGGTTTAGATTCCGGCTCTTAAATGTGCTTTCTGTGTGAGTTAGGGATAGATAGGTAAACCCCTTCAGCCCTTTGTTTTGGTGTGAAAATTTGTGATAATTTACCTCAAGAGGATTTAAATCAATCAGTGCTGTTAGAGATCTTCGTACCTGGCATAACATTTAATATGGTTGGAAAAGTTACCTTTATTAATCAGATATGTCAAGTATCTGTCATGTTTCTTATGAGATTGACCTTTGCCTGCATTATATCTTACATGTTTTCTTTTTTTGTAATTTTTTCTCATATCAACATCTTCTCTGACTCTACATAATAAAATTTCAAAGCACACAGCTTTGGTTATACGTATTTTTTGGCCATAGAACTGGGAAAGTAGATGACACTTCCTCGTCGGGGGAGTTTCTCTATATACTGCTGTCATATAACTGCAGGCATGAAATTTTCAAACTCCCCCCCCCAATTCTTAATCTATATAATAATGTGTATTTACCTGAACCTGATATTTCAAAATTTAGTGATTCTCAGCGTATTATTTTTCCTATTGTGTGTTCCTTCTGTAAGTTCTTTCTGTAGTTCATAAGCTCCCAGACAATTATTATGTGTAATCTAACTTGCCTGCTAGATTTTCACAGGTTACTATTTTATTTACTTTTGTTATGATTTACAGATGATGATTTTTCAGTATATAGCATGCAATATAACCACCACGCACAAATTGTTAATGCTGGAAAATGCACATTCCACATGGGTATAGGTAGTTTTATAACAAGTATTCATATTTACAATTTGTAAATACTCAAAATTTTATTAAATTTTTCCTAAATTTTCCTTGCAGTTTTTTTGCAATTATAAGTTGCCATTTTTAAATATTTTTATTAGATAAGTTTGAGCTGTGACTTACCTTTTATTTATATGTAATAATTATGTACTAAATAATACATTGCTATTTGTTTATCTTCAAATATGAGACTACCATATAGCTATGCCAATTTACATGTTCCTTGTGGTGGAAAAATACCTCCTTTCAGGGCTTACGTGGGTTTACATACCGTGAGTATTTTAGCTATAGGGTGTTTCAAATTGTGCTTAAAATAATTTGTTACATGTTTTGTTGCTATGTTACTTTATTGAGGACAACTAGTCTCTGTGTTCTTATACATTGAAAGATAATTTATAACTCTGTTTATTTTCATTCTTAATTTTCTTGTAATATGTATTTAAATAAAATATTTATCTTCCAACTCTATTTGATGGAAAGCCTGTGGTTCTTTATATGTTTCAGATATTTTTGCAGGATTTGCAAGCAAGGGGTTATCACCAAAGGAAAATAATAAAGAGGAATTTTACCATCTGTTAATATTAGAAAGAAAGGAAAGCCATGGCATCAACAGTTTTGATCTCAAGGAAGCCTGGGAAAATATGCATAAATGTGACAGCCTGTGGGAATATGATGCAAAAAATTACAAAGGAGTGCCTTTGACCTATGACAAAAATCTCACTCATAGAAAAGATCAACAGCATAATAAATCCTCAGTAAATATCTCTTTAAAGCAGAGTGTTTCTGTAAGAGATAGTGCATATCAGTATTTCACACATGACAAGCCATTTATAAGGAATTTGTTAAAACTGAAAAATAACATAAGGTGTGCTGGAAACAAATACGTGAGGTGTTTTGAAAACAGAATTGGATTAAATTTACAGGCACAGCTGGCTGAACTACAGAGATTTCAAATTGGGAAGAAAATGCATGAATGTAATCCAGTTGAGAAGTCTGTCAACAGTAGTTCCTCAGTTTCACCACTTCCTCCTAGTGTCAAAAACATTTGTAATAAATATAGGAAGATTTTGAAATACCCCTTGTTGCATACACAATATGGGAGAGCGCACATTAGAGAAAAATCATACAAATGTAACGACTGTGGAAAGGCTTTTAGCAAAAGCTGGAGCCTCGCTAATCATCAGAGAATTCATTCTGGACAGCGACCTTACAAATGTAATGAGTGTGGCAAAGCCTTTAACCAATGTTCAAACCTCACTAGACATCAGAGAGTCCATACAGGAGAGAAACCCTATCAATGTAATATATGTGGCAAGGTCTGTAGTCAAAATTAAAATCTTGCAAGTCATCAGAGAACGCATACTGGAGAGAAACCTTACAAGTGTAATGAATGTGGTAAGGCATTTATCCAGCGTTCACACCTTTGGGACCATGAAAGAATTCATACTGGAGAGAAACCTTACAAATGTAATGAATGTGACAAAGCCTTTGCTGAGCATTCAAGCCTTACGCAACATAAGAGAATCCATACTGGAGAGAAGCCTTACATACCTAATGAGTGTGGCAAAGCTTTTAAGCAGTGTTCACATCTCACTAGACATCAGAACGTACATCCTGGAGAGAAACCACACAAATGTAATGTGTGTGGCAAGGCTTTCATCCAAAGTTCAAGTCTTGTGGAACATCAGAGAATTCACAATGGAGAAAAACCTTACAAATGTAATAAATGTGATAAGGCTTTTATCAAACATTCACACCTTTGGGGTCATCAGAGAACTCATACTGGAGAAGAAGCCTTACATATGTAATGAGTGTGGCAAAGCTTTTAAGCAGTGCTCCCATCTCACTAGACATCAAAACACACATCCTGGAAAAGAAACCACACAAATGTAATGAGTGTGGCAAAGCCTTTACTGAACGTTCAAATCTTATGCAGCATAAGAAAATCCATACTGGAGAGAAACCTTACAAGTGTGCTGAATGTGGCAAAGCTTTTACCCAATTCGCAAACCTTACTAAACATCAGAAAATACACATTGGAAAGGAACATTGTAAACATAGTATATATGGTGATGCTTTATTCCAAAGTTCAAAGCTTGGGGATCATCAAAAAATTTATAATAGAGAAAAACGTATCAAATATAAGGAGACAAAAATTAAATAAGTATTCAAGCTGTACTTAGCATCAGGGCTCCATTGTGAAAAGAAACCATATAAAACTAAAATATGTGGTAAAGCCTTTAGCTGTGGCTTATACCTCACTTGATGTCAGAATATGCATCTTTGACATAAACCACATAAAGATAACGTGTGTAGCAAGGCTTACCAAAGTTCAAGCCTTGTGGAACATCACAGAATTCTTACTGTAGAGAAGCCTTACATGTATAATGAATGTGAACAGCTTTATAAAAATATTTGCACTGTTATGGTTATGACAGTACATGCAGGATGGAAACCATACGAATGTGGAAAGTCCTTTAATGTATCCCTTCAGGATACACCATTCATATTGGAGAGAAACATTACAAATGAAGGTGGCAAATTATTTTAAAGAAATTTCTCTGTGGGAATTCATGCTTATATGAAAGCATTTTGTCACACAAAAATTCATGCTAGAAGGAACTAAGTCTTTATTTCTTCTTGAAGATTAGACGACCAATGTTAAATTCACAGATGATTTTTAAAAGTCACTGAAAACTCATGAGATGGTGTGTGTCAGAGGAGCAAGGACATCTGTGGAAAGATCTCACTCTTCAGTTTTAAATTTTTTAAATTCAATTATTTCATAGTTTTAAAGTGTTATTGATGAATTATTAAAGCTTGAAGTTTGAAATCTATTGATGTTAAATCTTCATGGCATGCTTTTCATTTATCATGATTGTCTCAAGGAATGGATTGGTAAGATGGAAGGGACTACTTCCTTAGGTGTGGTTTATTTATATTATTGAAACCTGGAAGAAGCAAGAACACTAATTTTAATATACAATATACTATAAATTTAAGAGCATGGGGGTTTGTGACAGAATAGAGGTAAAACTGTTGTCTAACATGCTTTATGTGGTCAGGACCCCTTAGATTTGTTGCTGTGACTGAGGACCTTTGTCGATTATGGGAAAGAAAGGTTACATTACAAGATGATAATGAAACAAGGACGGGTGGGATGTTGAGAGAGAGATTTCTATGGAAGTAAAATGGTAGGTTACTAGAGATTGCATGTGTGGTAGAAATGGAGGGGAAATGATGCTCACCCTCTTTTGAAAGGTAGTAACTGTTGCATATCACAGATTATTGAAAATAGGTCTTACTTTTGGAAACTGAAGAGAGAATGGTTAGAGAGAAGAGAGAAGTGACCACAGAGGACACTTCCATCAAAAGAAGCAGAGTAGTGTGTGCTTATAGGGGATTCACATTTGGCCCCTGAGACTGCATTCGATACCATTTTATTTAGGATATATTGTACTTCTCATGTCTTAATTAGTAGATTTTTTTCTTTTCTTTTCTTTTTTTTTTTTTTTTTTGAGATGGAGTGTCACTCTGTCACCCAGGCTGGAGTGCAGTGGCTGGCACAATCTCGGCTCACTGCAACCTCCGCCTCCCAGGTTCAAGCCATTCTCCTGCCTCAGCTTTCCGAGTAGCTGGGACTACAGGTGCACGCTGCCACACCCAGCTAATTTTCGTATTTTTAGTAGAGAAGGGATTTCACCATATCGGTCAGGCTGGTCTTGAACTCCTAACCTCAGGCGATCCACCCACCTCGGCCTCCCGAAGTGCTGGGATTACAGGCATGAGCCACTGCACCCAGCACAAGTATTATTTTTAGTAACCCTGAATAAATCGTGTGCCTTCTGTCAACCCAAGCATATCGCACCTCATTGGAACTCTTACTATCAAACACTGTAACACATCATTAGCCCCTCAAGGTTGAATGTCATCTATAACCGTTTCTGTCCATGTTATGTTCAAACAGTATACAACTTGGGAATATATGTTCATAAATTGCACTTGAAATATTTTCTCCACACTCTGCCCCAGAGGACTTCTGTGGCTGTAGTGAAAATGCCATGACATAGTGGTACAGTATCAGACCCCTGAAACCCGCCTTCGCATTCATGAATATGCACTGTGTGGTTATGTTTCCACGTGCTTTTCTCTACGTGTCTTTATTTCTGCATGCCTTTGCAAGAATGGCTTCCACCTTCTTTTACATGAGATGAAAATACAAATGTAAGCATACAAAAATATTAGTAAAGAAAATTTCTGGAATAATAATAACATAACTTCTTTTTTTGTACTTGGAGCATTCCCTGAAATAATTTGAAAAAAATCAGTGTTCATGAGTTTCCTTTTTTTGTGTGTGTGTGAGATAGAGTCTCACTCTGTTGCCCAGACTGGAGTGCAGTGGCGTGATCTTGGCTCACTGTAACCACCTCCCGGGTTCAAGTGATTCTCCTGCTTCAGCCTCCCAAGTAGCTGGGACTGCAGGCACCCACCACCACGGGCCCAGCTAACTTTTGTATTTTTAGTAGAGACGGGGTTTTACCATATTGGTCAGGCTAGTCTCGAACTCCTGACCTTGTGATCTGCCCGCCTCGGCCTCCCAAAGTGCTGGGATTGCAGGTGTGACCCACCGCACCCAGCCATGAGTTTCCTCTTAATAATGAACATAGACAATGGGATTTTCTTTTTAAAGAAACTAGAAACCTCATATTTACCCTCAAAATATTTTTTTACTAATTTGTACTTGTGGCTACTTCACTGGAACAGGAGAGAACCCCATGCAGAGTTTGGTTTAGATTTTAGGATTGCTGGTACTCTACATCAAAGTGTGATAAGAATGTTTGTTACAAAAGGCTTTCTGGAGAGATCAGGGTAGACTTCCCAAGCTGGTTCAAAAATGGCTAGAGAATGCAGTGAAAGATGACTGACTTGGGGTGTTATGATATTTATCTGGTGGGGGCTGGAGTGAGTACTCATCTTTGGTGTGAATTTCCAGCTAGTCATCTGGGCATGGAGGCTGAAACCTGTAATGTCAGCACTTTGAGAGGCTCAGGTGAGAGGATTGCTTGAGCCCAGGAGTCCGAAACTAGCATAGGCAACATGGTGAGACCCTGTCTCTACAAAAAAATTAAAAATTAGGTGGGTATGAGCACATTTCTGTAGTCCCAGCTACTCAGGAAGGCTGAACCAGGAGAATTCATTGAGCTCAGGAGTTGGAGGTTACAGTGAGCTAGGGTCATGCCACTGCGCTCCAGCCTAGGTGACAGAGCAAGGCCCTGTCCAAAAAAAAAAAAAAAAAATCAATTTCTAGGCCAGGCACAGTGGCTCAAGCCTATAATTCTAACACTTTGGAGCCAAGATTGGCAGATCACTTAAACCCAGTGATTCGAGACCACCCTTGGCAAACTTTGTCTCTATAAAAAATACCTCCCACCCCAAATTAACATTTGTTAGTACCTCATAATTTTCTTTTTTTTTTTTTTTTTTTTTTTTGAGACATAGTCTAACCCTGGTGCCCAGGCTGGCGTGCAGTGGCGCAATCTCAGCTCACTGCAACCTCCACCTCCCAGACTCAAGTGATTCTCCTGCCTCAGCCTCCCAAGTAGCTGGGACTACAGGCATGCGCCACCATGCCTGGCTAATTTTTGTGTCTTTAATAGACATGGGGTTTCACGTTATTGGCCAGGCTGATCTCGAACTCTTGACCTCAAGTGATCTCCCCACCTAGGCCTCTCAACGTGCTAGGATAACAGGCATGAGCCACCACGCCCAGCCTAGTACCTCATAACTTCTTGTTGCTGAATAATATTCTGCAGTTTGTCTGTCTATTCATTGTTTGATGGAGATTTGAACTCTTTCTACTTTTAGAAATTAGGCTATTATGGAAAATGCTGCTGCGAACAAATTTTTACAAGATGTTTTTGGAGATACATGTGTTCACTGGGATACGTTTGTAAACATGGAATTGCTGTGTCATATGGTAATTATCGGTGATTGTCTTTTTGTTGATCTGCCAGACTTTTAGAATACAGCTGCACCATTTCACATTTCCACCAGAAATGTACCAGTGTTCCTTTTCTGCACTTCCTATCAATTATTAATGTTCGTAGTTACTGGGTTAGTAGCAGTAGTACAGCCTTCTAGTCACTTACAAGCGATATTTCATTGTGGTTGGATTTGCTTGTCTTAATGATGAATGTTGAGCATCTGTTCATAGGCTTATTAGCCACTTGTATTTTCAGAAGAAATGTCTACTCAAAAATTTCTTTTAATATTTTCAAAATTAGATTATGTATTTTTGGTTGTAAGAATTCTTTTATATTCTGAGTACTATACCCTTAGAAGATATATAATTTGCAAATACTTTTTCCACTTCTGTGTACTGTTTTTCCACTTTCTTGATAGCATTCTTGATTTTGGCAAAGTTGGCGAGATTCTGTGGCTCATACCAGTAATCTCAGCACTTTGGGAGGCCCAGGAGAGAGGATCACTTGTGTCCAGGAGTTTGAGATCAGCCTGGACAACATAGTGAGACCTCATCTCTACAAAAAATAAAAAATTAGCTGAGCGTCATGGCATGCACCTGTAGTCCCAGCTACTCGAGAGGTTGAGGTGAAAGGATAGCTTGAGCCAGGGAGGTTGAGGCTGCAGTGAGCCAGGACTGATACTGTTCTCAGCCCGGGTCACAGAGTGAGACTCAGGACCAATGCAGTAATGCAGATGGTGATGAATAAACTTTGAAAACATGGAATTAGCTTTATTCTGTATTAGTCTGTGTTTAGGAGAACATATACAGTTATTTCAAGAACAAGAATAGTTATGTAAGTTAAGAATTTGGGAGGTGCTTGAGCTGTGAAATGTGTGGAAGACTCCAGCTGGAACATCAGATAGCCACGGGCAGCTCAGTTTGAAGCTGTGAGGTGCGTGAGAAACCAGAACTCATGGAGATGTCTCAGAAGTTACTGCTTTGGGCTGCTTGATTGGGATTAGAGATGGTGAGGTCTGTGAGGTATGCATCGGAGATTAATGGCTTAGTGCTTCGCTTCTGCCTTTCCTGTTCCATTCAGGTTTTTCCTTTTCTTTAAACAGCATTTAAATTTTTTTTTATTTTTTAATTTGTTATCTATTTATTTATTTTAAAGGCGGGTTAAGAAACTGGCTAATTTTTGTATTTTTGGTAGAGACAGGGTTTCGCCATGTTGCCCAGGCTGGTCATGAACTCCTGACCTCAAGCAGTCCACCCACCTCAGCCTTCCAAAGTGCTGGGATTATAGGTGTGAGCTGTACCTGGCCCATTCAGGTTTTTCTCATTGGCAAAGTTTAGCAAGAACCATACGGGAAAAGTCTTCTGGAAAACACAGTTCTGAGCAGCAGTTTGCAGTGGTGGCAGTGTTAAGTGGACAAAGGACATTGCAGCATAGAAAAGTAGCTGAGGCCTATTGACCTCAAAACTGGAGATGGTTTTAAAAACTTTCAGAGCGAATGCAAATGGCGCGTAATATATTTGTTCAGTTATTTTGGGTAGCTGCAGTACTGTTCTTTTAGTAAATGGTGACAAGGTGCTATGTTTGAATGTACTCCCCCAAAAGCTCATGTTGGAAATCAAATCCCGGAATCCGTATGTTGATGGTATTTAGAGGTGGGGGCCTTTGGGAGGTAATTAGGGATAGATGAAGTATGGGGGTGGGTCCCTATGTTGGGATTAGTAGAGCTGAGCTGGCATGCCTCCTCTCCCTCACCATGTGATGACTTCTGATATGATGCAGCAAGAAGGCCTCAACCCATGTGGCCCCTCAGCCTTGGACTTCCCAGCCTCCAGAGCTGGAAGAAATAAATTATATATATGCACATACATGAATTATGTACATACATATAAATTACATACACATAAATTACCCAGATCAGGTTTTCTGTTACAGCAACAAAAAAATGGACTAAGACACAGGATAGGTTGGGGTTTGGGGGACATATGGTGAATATCTAAAAAACATTGGCGGTGGAAAGGGCACAGTGATTTACGGCAATTGATGAGCGTCACTGAGAAGCAAATGATGTAGAAAGACAGATTGTATTGCTCTTGTCTTGCTCTTCAGGCCTAGATCTCTAACAGATTGTCAAGAAAGAGGGTATTGCTAAAGCTGTTTAGGCTTTACTTTTAAAAGTCCTGTAAGTGGCCGGGCGTGGCGGCTCACGCCTGTATTCCCAGCACTTTGGGAGTCCGAGGTGGGTAGATCATGAGGTCAAGAGCTGGAGACCATCCCAGCCAACATGGTGAAACCCCGTCTCTACTAAAAATACAAAAATTGGCTGGGCGTGCTGGCACATGCCCCAGCTAGGCAGGAGGCTGAGACAGGAGAATAGCTTGAAAATAGCTTGAACCCAGGAAGTGGAAGTTGCAGTGAGCCGAGATTGTACCACTGCCCTCCAGCCTGGGCAACAGAGCGAGACTCCATCTGAAAAACCAAAAAAAAAAAAAAAAAAAAAGTCCTGTAAGAAATGCATGTCCTGTAAGAAATGGCATGTCCTGTAGTGCCTGGAGACACAAAACCTCTTTTTGTTAAATCCCAGAACCTTAGGGTATAGAAGGACTATTTTCTGTCAGTTGCACCACTGGAATAGTTGACCCTGTCGGGCAACTGATGCTTACATGGTAACTCAGAGATGGAGGTGCTTCCATATTATGGTTTCTGCATCTCAAAAATGGGCCTCTGATTGTTGCAAAGGAAACAAGCAAGAAGGTCACACTTCGTTTTAAGTGGTTTGGCCTGAAAGTGATATAATACATTTACACCCTGTTTGGCAAAACTGGTCTCATGGTTTTAACTTGAGGCAAGGTGGCTAAGAAATTAGGGGAATGTTGTCTACGTATGTGAAGCTGTTAAAAGAATGAGGAAAGTCAGGGCTGGGCGCAGTGGCTCACACCTGTAATCCTAGCACTTTGGGAGGCTGAGGCGGGCAGATCACTAGGTCAGGAATTCGAGACCAGCCTGACCAACATGGTGAAACCCTGTCTCTACTAAAAACAAAATATTAGCTGGGTGTGGTGACATGAACCTGTAGTCCCAGCTACTCAGGAGGCTGAGGCAGGAGAATTGCCTGAACCCAGGAGGCAGAGGTTGCAGTGAGCCAAGATTGCGCCACTGCACTCCAGCCTGGGCGACAAGCAAGACTCCATCTCAAAAAAAAAAAAAAACGAAGAATGTCATATTGGAGTGATTGCCACCCTACCTAAAAAACAAGGTATAGAATATCATATATGCTGTTCTCTTTGTGATAAAAAAAAAAATCTGAAAATACCTATCAAGAAGCCTATTTAAGAAAATGAAAAGTTTGCAAAGGCAAATTAGAATAGGGATTTTCTTATGTTTGTGATATAATTTTGACTTTATAGACAAAAATATTTTACATGTGGAAAAACAAAAAGGAAACTAAACAGATTGAAAACTATAAGCAAGTTTGTATAAACTGCAAACAAATATAGCCGTAAACGTTTTAAACGTTCACCCTCAATTAAGTATATTCTATATACCCAAGCAAATCCTGTGAACGTCTTTAATGCTTCATTGAAAATATTTAACATAGGCTCCCTCTGAAAATTCCTGAGTTACTATATAACAGTTAGATTACCTTCAAGTTATAGTCTAATACAAAAATATATTTGGAAGTGACTTAGACTATTTCCCAACTACAAGCCTTTTGCAAATCTCTTACTTTAAGGTAAGATGGCATGATTATTTTTTTTATCTCAGATGGAATTCTTTCATTTTCCTACCTTGATAGTAGACTTAGAATATATTAAAACTTGGAGAAATATTTTTATGTAAATACAAATAGAGCTCAACCGAAGTAAATCTGTAAGTTAAAAAAAATGCTAAGGACAGTTTAATAATTTTTATCTTTCATTTCAGACACCTAAAAGACAGGCCATAGGTTACACAGAATATTAGACTCTCAGGATAAAGAATAAAGTCAGTTGATATAATCTGTCTCTTTCCAAAATTATGGTGACCACATTGTCATTAATATAATTGGTAACAAGTATATTTGGGATTTTGTTGTTGTTTGAGACAGTGTCTCCCTCTGTCCAGTCCAGGCTGCAGTGCAGTGGTGTGATCACAGCTTGCTGTACCCTCAGCCTCCTGGGCTCAAATGATCCTCCCACATCAGCCTCCTGAGTACTTGGGACCACAGGTGTGTGCCACTACACCTGGCTAAACTTTTTGATTTTTTGGTAGTGAGGAGGTCTCACTGTGTTGCTCAGGCTGATCTTGAACTCCTGTGCTCAGCCTCAAATGATCCTCCCACCTCAGCCTCCCAAAGTGCTGGGATTACAGGCATGAGCCACTGTGCTTGGCTTTCTAACTTCTTGTTTCTTTCTCTTGCTCTGTTTTTGATGTGTGAATATGAAATTTGAAAATCCTTGTTCTTCATTAAAATTACAGTAGCCATTTAACAGAATTAATATTCTTTGGAAAAAAATATGGAAATGCTGCTTTCAGGTAAACAAGACAGAGCTTAAAAATGAAAATGTCATGCCTGTAATCCCAGCACTTTGGGAGGCTGAGGCAGGCAGATCATGAGGTCAGGAGTTCGAGACCAGTCTGGCCAACAGAGTGAAACTAAAAATACAAAAAGAAAAAAAATTAGCCAAGTGTGGTGGCGAGCATCTATAATCCCAGCTACTCAGGAGGCTGAGGCAGGAGAATCACTTGAACCTGGGAGGCAGAGGTTGCAGTGAGCTGAGATTGCGCCACTGCACTCCAGTCTGGGTGACAAGAGCGATACCTGGTTTTTCTACATGAGAAGTTGACAAACTTTAAAGGGCCAAGTCGTATTTTATTCTTTGTAGGCGATACTGTTGGCTAATATTCTACTCTGCCTTTAATGGATCAATAGTACCTACACGTGGGTTTGGCCATATCCCAGGTAAACATCATTTAAAGACATGGTGGTGATACAGGGCAGGTGAACCCCCAGATTGGGGCTTTGCCCAGGAAATAATTCAAAGGTGAGCTGGTGGTGGGCAGTAACTTTTAACGGAGCGGCGGCATACATCAGCAGCAGAGGGACTGCTCCTCGCAGGGCAGGGCTACCCCATAAGGAGTGTGCCCAGGGGTAGCAGCTCAGGGGCAGGTCTGCAGTCATATTTATGCCCACTTTTAATTACTTGCAAACTAAGGGGCAGCTTATTCCGAAAAAAATTTTTTTTTTTTTTTTGAGATGGAGTCTCTGTTGCCAGGATGGAGTGCAGTGGCATGATCTTGGCTCACTGTAACCTCCACATCCTGTGTTCAAGCGATTCTCCTGCCTCAGGCTCCCTAGTAGCTGGCCTTACAGGTGCCCGCCACCACGCCCGGCTAATTTTTGTATTTTTAGTAGAGATGGGGTTTCACCATGTTGGCCAGGATGGTCTCTATCTCTTGACCTCATGATCCACCCACCTCGACCTCCCAAAGTGCTGGGATTACAGGCACGAGCCACCACACCCGGCCATTATTCAGAAATTTGTGGAAAGGGAGTGTTCACTTCCAGGTCATTGCCATGGAAAGGGGCGGTAACTTCCGGTGTTGCGACAGCAATGGTAAAGTGACATGGCAATGGAGGGCGTGTCTTACGGAGAGGTGCTTTTGCCGCTTCCCCTGTTCCAGCTAGTTTTCAATCTGGTTTGGAGTCTAAGCCCTGCGTCCTCTCTCAGTAATTCATATGTGACTTGTGCTCTGTAACATGATCTACACACAAGAAGGAGGAGCACCAGAAATCGTAACAACATGGGTGATTTTAAAATGTATTTCCTCCTTTTAAATCTCTTTAGAATGTAACTGTTTAGAAAATAACGATCTAGTATGGGCTTATAGGTTAGGTAAAACTTAGATATCTGATAATGACAGCACACAGACCAGCAGTTGTGAAATTAAAGTATACATGGGTAGGGGTCTGATGCTCTGATGAGGTTATGTGGGATCACTGGAAGGTAGGCTGTGAGAAGCTGTACAGTATAACCCCTAAAGCAAATGCTAAAAATTTGGTTATAGTTCACACTAATAAACCAAAAAAGGAATTGAAAGAGAGCCCTTAAAAATCCAAAGGAGACAAAGAAGGAAACGAGAATAAAGAACAGAGGCAACAGCATAAAACCAAAATCAAGATAGTTTAACCATATAATAATCACTTTAAAAGGAGGTGGGCTAAACACCCCAGTTGGAAGAAATTTTCCATTACAATATGACAAATTGGGTGACGGCACCCTTGGATGAACGTCGGCAATTTTATTTTAACTCATATTTAACACAAAGCCCCTCAGCCTAGAAGGTTTTTAAAATTTGTTTGTTTGGGGGTTTGTTTTTGTTTTTTGTCATCAGTGTGAACTTCCTGGTTGTAGAGTCAGTAACTGAGCTCATCTGATTCTGAGGATTAGTCAGGTGAAGGAGGCAGAGTGAAAGACCGCAAGTTTCTTGAAGATACTTACAAATATCTGATGATGATAAACCAGCTGGGTAAAGTTATAAGTGAGGGGACAAGTCATTCATGGAGGGTGGTCACATAATGAAAGCTAATATAGTTCTAGATGAATTAAAAATATACGGTTATTCTAATGGAAGTAGAATATACAAAATGGAAAGGAAGAAAGTAGTAAGTTAAGAAGGAAACTCTTAAATGCAGATTGCAAAGTTTGTACATTTAGTGGAGATAATGAGCTACCATCTGTAATCTTGGATTTGGAAGATTAAGGTGAGAAAACACAAAAACAGGTCATTGAAAGTGTACTTTCAGCTTTCTGGAAGTTGTAATGTGGCAGCAAATATCTTTGAATTCTCAGGGGCTTGGAAGAACAAACTTTTTTTCCTCAGAACTATCATTATTCAGCTCTTAGTTCCACAATGTAATGCGGGGATTCAGGGTAAAATTCAGTCTCTATCAGGACATACCGTATTAGTAGCAGAGAAAAGAGAAGGGTTAGAAGAAGCAAATGAAGCTTCTTATAGATTCCACTTAAATTCAGACATGCAGGCTTCTCTCATCAAGCCTCTGGAGCGCGATCCATGAGTTGCTGCCCTGGAGCCGCCCGGTCTTGTATCTTTCTTGGCAGAACCAAGGACGCAAAGGGTTGCGTACACACAGCAGGAAGTCCGGCTGACGAGAGTTTGCCCTGCCTGAGGATGGATGCACATAGCTGTCTGGGTGGAGCCTGCCCCATGAGTAAGTGGGCCCCAAGCCGGCCTCACCCTCAGTATGTGCAGCTTTTTGTGGGCATAGTTGTGGGTCACTTAATGATGAGGACATATGCTGAGAAATTTGCTGATTTCATCACTGCTAACATAGGGTATACTTCCACAAACCTAAAGGGGATAGCGTACTCCACACCTAGGCTATACCGTGGAGACTTTTTTGGGGTTTTGTTGTTTTGAGACAGTCTCACTGAGACATCCAGGCTGGAGTGCAATGGCTCGATCTTGGCTCACTGCAGCCTCCGCTTCCCAGGTTCAAGTGATTCTCCTGCCTCAGCCTCCCGAGTAGCTGGGACTACAGGCACACACCACCACACCTAATTTTTATATTTTTTCATAGAGACAGGGTTTCACCATATAGACTATTGATCCTAGGCTACAAATGGGTACAGCGTATTATCATAGGCAGTTGTAACACAGTGGTATTTGTGTATCTAAACGTGTCCAAACAGAAATGGTATAGTAAAAACACAGTATTCTAATGGAACCATCATTGTATATGCAGTCTTTCATTGATGCATAACTGTGTAAAGCTGTTGAAAACAAAAACACTGTCCAGATGACTTCAGCAGGGCCTGATGTGGCCTGGGAATCTGCATTTCACTCTGATTTCCAAGTCATTTGAGAACTCTGGTGAGTCAGCTGCCTTTTGGAGGAGTTTTAGTTATTTTCTCTGAGTAAAGGAGAATTTTATATCATTCCTGCAATAAGCCGAAGAAAAGAAAAAAATCATAAGTATGACATTGAGCTACTTGAGGGAAGGTGTATCAAAGGACATGCCCATGATAGACAATTTTTAAGGAGCTGAAAGGGGCCTAGACTATAAATTAATTAGAGAAAATTGACAGGGATAGTCAACTACTAAGTTGACAGTTTATCCAACTTATTGACAGGTGGCTCATGCCTGTAATCTCAGCACTTTTGGGAGACCGAGGCAGGCGGAGCACTAGGTCAGGATTTCGAGACGAGGTTGACCAACATGGTGAAACCCCATCTCTACTAAAAATAGAAGAATTAGCCAGGCGTGGTGGCACACCTGTAATCCCAGCTACTCAGGAAGCTGAGGCAGGAGAATTGCTTCAACCCAGGAAGTGGAGTTTGTAGTGAGCCGAGATCGTGCCACTGCACTTGAGCCTGGGTGACAGAGCGAGACTCCATCTCAAAAAAAAAATTTTTTTAAATTAAAACATGTCAAGGCCGGGCATGGTGGCTCACGCCTGTAATCCAAGCACTTTGGAGGCCAAGGTGGGTGGATCACCTGAGGTTGGGAGTTCAAGACCAGCCTGACCAACATGGTGAAACCCCATCTTTATTAAAAAAAAAAAAAAAAAATTTAAACATGTCATCTCTACTCACACCAAATTGACCAAGGAATTCACCAAGCCAAGCCTATCATAAATCAGGCAAGGAATTTCAATCCTTGATTTGAAGTGTTGCCTCAAGTCAAGGGCCTTGCCTGATACCAAAGGGCAGAGATGTGTAATTTCATAGGAGGGTGATAATTATTGGGAATCATTTACAATATAGGATAATACAGCTTCTATCAGAAATAATATGTCCCTGTTTTGTTCACACAAAGTACACTTGCTCCCTCCTGAAAAAGAGAAAGTCCTACCCAAACATGACTTTAGTCACAAATGGGATCTCAGGAGAATTCTGATTCTTAGCCCTATGGAGTCCCCCACAAGATGTGGTGGAACAAATAAGTGAAACCTCAATAAACCTTCCCATTCAGAAAAGGAAGAGAAAAGATGTACCCAATAGTCTCTGGTGCAACCTTGGTGAGCAGAGGTAGTCAGGCCCTGATTCAGCAGGGGGGCAGGAATGAAGGATGATCCCTTTCTTGGCTCCAGGTCTCCTGAGAATAGATGTCCAGTCCTTTGCATTTCGTTGTTTTTACTTCACCTGATATTATCTAATAGCATATTAGAATCTATGTGTTCTGTTGTATTTCGTTGATCTAATTTGGTCTCAAGGTCTCTCAGGAGAGTGGACATAAATAAATACAGCCCTGTGCTAATGAGGCTCCAGGATTTGGTTGTGGATGCTTACGTTGTGCCTTTTATGGGACATTTCTTTATCCCGGCAGACAGCCTAATGCCTGTGTCCCACCTGTGAACAGGTATCCCTCCCCACAGAAAACTTGTTCGGGCTGGCAGATGCCCTTGTAGCTCTTGTCTGACCTGTGTCCGATTTATTCCTACCAACATAGTCACTCTCTAGGACAGCCATGACCAGGAAAGAGCTGAGGTCAGGAGCGTTGGTCAGGCTGGGCGCGGTGGCTCACACCTGTAATCCCAGCACTTTGGGAGGCTAGGCGAGCAGATCACTTGAGGTCAGGAGTTCAAGACCAGCCTGACCAACATGGTGAAACCCCCATCTCTACTAAAAATACAAAAACTAGTCAGGCTCAGTGCCAGACTTTTGTAATCCCAGCTACTCAGGAAGCTGAGGCAGGGGGAATCGCTTGAACCCAGGAGGCGGAGGTTGCAGTGAGCCAAGATTGCACCATTCCACTCCAGCCTGGGCAACAAGAGTAAAACTCCATCTCAAAAAGAAAAAAATAACTGGCCATGTTAGTGGGGTGCCATGGTTAAGAGATTGATTGTATTAGTCCATCTTGGGTAATTCATGAAGAAAATAGGTTTAATTGGCTCACAGTTCTGCAGGCTGTACAGGAAGCATGATGCTGGCATCTGCTCAGCTTCTTAGGAGGCCACAGGAAACTTCATGATTTGGAAGGCAAAGTGGGATCAGGCACTTCACATGACCAGAGCAGGAGGAAGAGGGAGAGGAGGAGGTGCCACACACTTGTAAACAACCAGACCTCATGAGAACTCCCTCACGAACACAAGAACAGTACCAAGGGTGAATTTGCCCCCCATGATCCAGTCACCTCCAATCAGACACCACCTCCAACAATGGGGAATACAGTTTGACAGGAGATTTCGGCAGGGACACAGATCCAAACCTTATCACTCAGGCTGGGTGAGGTGGCTTATGCCTGTAATCCCAGCACTTTAAGAGGCCAAGGTGGGTGGATCACCTGAGGTCAGGAGTTCAAGACCAGCCTGACCAACATGGAGAAATCCTGTCTCTACCAAAAATGCAAAAATTAGCCGGGCATGGTGGCAGGCACCTGTAATCACAGCTACTTGGGAGGCTGAGGCAGGAGAATCACTTGAACCCAGGAGGCTGAGGTTGCAGTGAGCTGAGATTGTGCCATTGCACTCCCGCCTGGGCAAAAAGAGCGAAACTCCGTCAAAAAAAATAATAATAATAATAGTGACACCAAACCGTATCACTCATCTTTGCAGCCAAACGTGAATCCTGATTCACCCACTTACAGGGATGTGGATGAGTCCTTAAACCACGTTTGTCCTGCGTTTCCTCATTTGTGAAATGTGAATAACATGAGTACTGAATCTCACCGTCTTAAGATTGAGTTTTTACACATAAAGCACTAATAACAGTGACTCTTAAAGTGTGATGTCAAGGAAAAACTAAATGCAAACTTGAAAAATCACTTATTAAAGAAAAATATATGTATTATTTTTGGATGAGAACAAATTAAAGGGGAGGATACTGATGTCAGTTGCCACAGTTAAGCACAAACCTCATGTTTCCCTCCAAGATTCCTTCAACATAGAGAGCCCAATGGTGCACTATTACTGTCTGTTATGAAATACCCAACTGAGGGGGAGATGAAACTGTGGTGGCAGAAGAAACAGGATTCATTAAAAGTTATGATTAAGTTTTAATTAAAGCATAAAAGTTAGGATACATTCTAAATAAAACCGTAGTAAAGCCTAATGCCAGTTGTTAAACGTCCATGTAAATACCACATGGTATTCGGGTTCTTTTGTTTGTTTTTGTTTGAGGCAGAGACTCACTGTGTCGCTCAGGCTGGAGTGCAGTGGCACAATCTCGGCTCACTGCAACCTCCGTCTCCCAGATTCTAGTGATTCTCCTGCCTTCGCCTTCTGAGAAGTTGGAATTACAGGCACCCGCCACCACATCTGCAATTTTTGTATTTTTTGCAGAGATGGGGTTTTGTCATGTTGGCCAGGCTGATCTCGAACTCCTGGCGTCAAGAGATGTCCTCCTTGGCCTCCCAAAGTGCTGGGAACACAGGTGTGAACCACCATGCCCAGCTCTGGTTCTTTTGGTTGAACTACCCTCTATGATAACCATTCTTTCTTCAATTTACAAGAATATTTTTTCATTAATCATTGAGATACAATGGCTATTGCTTTTTAAGAAGGATAATCACCACTTCCCCTGCATTACTTCTACCACTTAACCAGGTCCTACTAATCTGTCACTCTCATAAAAAGCCCAGTGTCAAGGCTGGGCACGGTGGCTCACGCCTATAATCCCAGCACTTTGAGAGACTGAGGCAGACAGATCAATCACGAGGTCAGGAGATTGAGCCCATCCTGACTAGTACAGTGAAACCCTGTCTCTACTAAAAATTCAAATACAAAAACCCCATCTCTACTAAAAATACAGGTGCTCGTGGTGGCAGGCGCCTGTAGTCCCAGCTACTTGGGAGGCTGAGGCAGGAGAATCGCTTGAACCCGGAAGGCAGAGGTTGCAGTGGGCCAGGATCATGCCACTGCACTCCAGCCTGGGCAACAGAGCAAGACTCCCTATCTTTTTTTTTTGGAGATGGAGTTTTGCTTTTGTTGCCCAGGCTGGAGTGTAGTGGCGTAATTTTAGCTCACTGCAACCTCCGCCTCTCAGGTTCAAGTGATTCTCCTGCCTCAGCCTCCTGAGTAGCTGGGATTACAGGCATGCGCCACCACATCCGGCTAATTTTTTTGTGTTTTTAGTAAACACGAGGTTTCATCATGTTGGTCAGGCTCGTCTTGAACTTCTGACCAGCTAGGTCGTGATCCACCTGCCTCGGTCTCCCAAAGTACTGGGATTACAAGCATGAGCCACTGCACCCGGGCTGAGACTCCGTCTCAGAACAAAAAAGAAAGGAAAAAAAAGCCCAGTGTCTTAATGTCCTGGCATGCCATCTCGTGGTCAGCTGGTAGAGCAGCAGTCCTTTCCGATAAGCCAGTGGCCCTCTGGAGAAGGGCACACTGAACACAATAAGCATGGCTTGTAGTTTTGTAATATTCTTCACCCATCCCTGACGCTAATTCATACAATATTAAATTTTTAAATTCAGCATGCTTGTTCTTCAGGGAGCATGGGTAGGAATGAACCACGCCTAATGGAGTAGGCCCTTTCATTTTATTGACTCCTTCCCAAAGACCATAACAAAAGGCCTATAAGAAAAGCATAGCATCGACAGATTTCAAACTTCAGATAGAAACAAATAGTAGTCACATAGCCTTTCCAAGAAACTTCACATAAATGAGTATTTTAGAAACTGAAGATGATTTGTCATTTCCACATGTCCTTTGCTCCTTTGATACACAGCATGTGATGAATTTAACATATTTTGGCCGGGTGCAGTGACTCACACCTGTAATCCCAGCACTTTGGGAGGCCGAGGCAGGCAGGAGTTCAAGACCAGTCTGACCAACATGAAGAAACCCCGTCTCTACTAAAAATACAAAATTAGCCGGGCATGGTGTCACATGCCTGTAATCCCAGCTACTTGGGAGGCTGAGACAGGAGTATCGCTTGAACCCGGGAGGCAGAGGTTGTGAGCTGAGATGGCACCATTGCACTCCAGCCTGAGCAACAAGAGTGAAACTCCGTCTCAAAAAAAAAAAAACAAACACACACACACACACACACACACACACACACACACACACACACACACACACACACACACACCATATTTTGACCTGGAATTATTCTGCAGTTTGTAATACTACCAGTTAATTTTGGAGAATTAGAGACTTAGTGATTCCTGGTATGAATTCTATGATGTGGAGACTGTTGTGGGAGTTGGTTTAAAAAACTACCACCTTCATGACATCACTGTTGCTTAAAGGTCTTTCCATGTTTAGTACATTTTTAATAGATTCTGTATGAATTTTCTCATGACCGGAAAGACAAGGACATTTGATAAAAAGCCTTACCACTTTCGGGCCGGGCGCGGTGCCTCACGCCTGTAATCCCAGCACTTCGGGAGGCTGAGGCAGGCGAAATCACCTGAGGTCAGGAGTTCAAGACCAGCCTGGCCAACCTGGTGAAACCCCATCTCTACTTAAAATACAAAAACATTAGCCAGGTGTAATGATACATGCCTGTAATCCCAGCTACTTGTGAGGCTGAGGCAGGAGAATCACTTGAACCTGGGAGGCGAAGGTTGCAGTAAGCCGAGATCACACCATTGCACTCCAGCCTGGACGACAAGAGCGAAACTCTGTCCCAAAAACAAACAAAAAAAACAAATAGCTTTACCACTTTCATTGCATTTGTGAGGTTGCTCTCCAGTATAAATCCCATGATGTGCCAGTTTTGACCACCGGGTAAAAGCCTTAGCATACATATTACTTTTGTGTGATTTATCTAAAAGATGTATACTTTGTTTTTTGTTTGTTTTTGAGATGGAGTCTTGCTCTGTCACCCAGGCTGGAGTGTAGAGATGCAATCTCGGCTCACTGCAACCTCCGCCTCCTGGGTTCGAGCAATTCCTGTGCCTCAGCCTTCTGAGTAGCTGGGATTACAGGCACCTGGCACCATGCCCAGCTAACTTTTTTTTTTTTTTTTTTGAGATGGAGTCTTGCTCTGTTGCCCAGGCTGGAGTGCAGTGGTGCGATCTCGGCTTGCTGCAACCTCTGCCTCCCAGGTTCAACAAATTCTCTGCCTCAGTGTCCCAAGTAGCTAGGAATTACAGGTGCCCACCAGCACACCTGGCTAATTTTTGTATTTTTAGTAGAGACAGGGTTTCACCATCTTGGCCAGGCTGGTCTTGAATTCCTAACCTCTTGTGATCACCCGCCTTGGCCCCCTAAAGTGGTTGGATTACAGGCATGAACCACCACGCCTAGCCTAACTTTTGTATTTTTAGTAGAGACAGGGTTTTGCCATGTTGGCCAGGGTGGTTTCAAACTCCTAACCTCAGGTGATCCGCCTTATTCAGCCTCCCAAAGTTCTGGGATTAGAGGCATGAGCACCGCACCCGGCAAAAGATGTATACTCTAATATCCAGTGTGCTGTGAAGCCTGAATAGAGCCTCTGCCACATACCTGATATTTACGTGGTTTCTGTTCAGTATGGACTCTGATGTCATGTAATACTTGAACTCGTGGTAAAAGTTTTCCCATGCTCATTGCATTTGTAAGGTTTCTCCCCCAGCATGAATTATTTTGTTCTCCAACTTTTGGTCCTCAGATAAAGTCCTTGTCATACACATTACATTTGTGTGCCTTTTCCCCAAGATATATTAGATACTCATATCTAGAGTAGTGAGCACCGCTTTAAAACACTGCTATATTCATTGCATTTACAAGTATGAATTATTTGGTGAGTCCTGAGTTTAGGGCCATGCTTAAAAGCCTTGCTACATTCAGGACATTTGGAAGGTTCTCTCCAGTATGAACTATCTGATGATTATTGAGGTGTGAGCCCTGAGTAAAGGCTTTGCCATACTCAAGACATCCGTAGGGTTTCTCTCCAGTATGAATTCTTTGGTGAATCCTGAGGTCAGATCACTGTCTAAAGGCCTTGCCACACACAATACATCTATATGGTTTCTCTCCTGTGTGGATTTTCTCATGAAGCCTAAGATGTGAACACCTGTTGAAAGCCTTACCACACTTATCACATTTGTAAGGTCTCCCTCCAGTATGGATTCTCTGATGATTTACAAGGTGTGAATTTTGACTGAAGACCTTGCCACACACATTTGTAAGGCTTTTCTCCAGTATGAATCCTACGATGACTTTCCAGATGTGAATTTTGCTGAGGACTTTGCCACATACAACATATTCACATGGTTTCTCTCCAGTATGGATGATATTATGTGTAGTGAGGTGCGAGGCCTTGGTAAAGGTTTTTCCACACTTGTCACACTGGTAAGGTTTCTCTCTAGCATGGATTCTTTGGTGAATCCTGGTGTCCGTCCATCGTCTAAAAGCCATGCTGCATTCGGTACATTTGTATGGCTTCTTTCCAGTATGAATATTCTCATAATGTCTAGGGTGGGACCGCTTCATATAAGCCTTTCTGCCCATTTGTAAGGTTCCTCTCCAGCATGAATCACCCGATGGTTAGTTAGGCTTGAACACACAATAAAGGTTTTACCATACTCATTACACTTGTAAGGTTTCTTTCCAGTGAGTTCTCTGATGGTCCACCAGACTTGAATTTTGAATAACTGCCTTACCACATTCGTTACATCTGTGTGGTTTCTCTCCAGAATGAATTCTGTGATGTTTTACAAGATTTGAACTCTGAAAAAAACCCTTGCCGCCCTCGTTACATTTATAAGGGCTCACTGGTATGGATGACCTGAAGTTTAGTTAGGCTTGAGTGCACTCTAAAGGCTTTGCCACGCTCATTACACTTGTAAGGTTTCTCTCCAGTGTGAATTATCTGATGGTTTTAAAGGTATGAATGTTGACTTAAGACCTTGCCACACTCTAAATTTGTAAGTTTTCTCTCCAGTATGAATTCTGTGATGACTTGCTACTTTTGATTTTTGAATGAAACCTTTGCCACATACATCACATTTATATGGTTTCTGTCCAGTATGGATTCTCTGATGTCTAGTAAGGTTGGACCCCTGATTAAAGGCCTTGCCACACTCATTACATTTGTAAGGTTTTTCTCCAGTATGAATTCTATGATGACTTGCTAGGTTTGAAATTTGACTGAAAGCTTTGCCACATATATCACATTTATATGGTTTCTGTCCAGTGTGGATTCTCTGATGTGTATCAAGGTGGGACCTCTGATGAAAGGCCTTGCCACAATCATTACATTTGTAAGGTTTGTCCCTACTCTGTGCTTTCTGTTCTTGTGTGAGTAATGGAGGATGCATAAAATCATTCCTACATATATTAGAAATGCTGGTGTTGACACGAGGAAGATTTGTTTGAAGCAGTGAAACTGAGGAGCCATGGATGACAGACTTCTCAATTTCATTACATTCATACATTTTCCTTTCAGTCTGAAATCCCTGCAGTTCAGCCAGCTGCGACTGAAAGCTCAGTTGATGCTGATTTTCAACTGGCTTATTTCCTGCTTTCCTTCCATCACATTGATCTCTTCTTCCGGTGATGTTTTTAATTTTAATTTCACGCGTTTCTTTGTAATTTCTTTCATCACTGTGACACTGACACTCAAAATCATGAACATTTTGCTGCATTTCCCTGAAGTAAAAATCTTTAATGTAATGGATTTCACATCTTTTCAGCATCACTGCTTGGAAGGCTTTTCCTGTGCTGTTGTTCTCTTTTGATGGTAACTCCTTCATCATATGTGTAGGAGAGACATCTGCAAGATATTTGAAAAACAGGTTTTCTATTAACTACAGTTGGCAAATCAGTAGTTCATACTGAAAAAGATATTATACCAAAAATAGTATTTATACTGAACAATTATAAAGTTTTCAACCATGATCTTCAAATTTGTAGGAATAGGATTTTTAATAAAGAAAAAGTCATTATGGCCGGGCATGGTGGTGCATGCCTGTAATCCCAGCACTTTGGGAGGCCAAGGCAGGCAGATTACAAGGTCAAGAGACTGAGACCAGCCTGGTCAATGTGGTGAAATCCTGTCTCTACTAAAAATACAAAAATTAGCCGGGCATGGCGGCACGTGCCTGTAGTCCCAGCTACTTGGAAGGCTGAGGCAGGAGAATCACTTGAACCCAGGAGGCGGAGGTTGCAGTGAGCCAAGATCATGCCACTGCACTCTAGCATGGTTGACAGAGTGAGACTCCGTCTCAGAAAAAAAAGAAAAGAAGTAAATGACCTATAGTGGGTAATGGTTTATACTGAAGGGAGCTGTTAGTAGATGCAAACTACAGAAACATTTCCTGGCAGTGCACAGAGACCCATGGACTAGGTTTTCAGCAACACAGCAGCACATAACAGGCAGAGAATAACAGGACAGCACCAAGAAGTGGATTAACAGAAACCAAGTGAATATTACAGAAAATTCAGATGGAAAGAAAGATGGAGAACAAAATAGTCATCATGTGTTAACTGAAGAATGGAACTTGCAGAACTTCAGAAATCTGTAGAAAATACAGGTGATATATATAACAGTGGAGAAGTCCTTGAAGTATAAGAAATGAGCCAGGCTTCCTTTAAAATACTGTGAGATATTTAAATATTAATTTAGTACACCAAGATGGATATGATAAACCTAGATCAGAAGCATAACATTTACAAAATAACAGCTGGAGGATATAAAAATCCAGTGAGATTTAACCCAAACCCACCAAGTTAGATTAGACAATTAAAAATATACTATAATCGCACCCCTGCACTCAAGCCTGGTGACAGAGTGAGACTGTCTGAAATACACACATCACACACACACACACACACACACACACACACACACACACACACACTATAGAAAAAGCAATGTTATCTTCTATAACAAATTGTGTCAAGTCAATTTAATGGTATTTCTGAAATTAAGACATTGAATTAATTTTAAAAAGTATATTCTCAACAAAAAAATTTTTAAAGGAAAAAAAGAAGTATATTCTTAAGACATGGAAAATCCGCCAATTTAGAAGCTGTAACAAATTTTACTGGCACTTTAATAATAGGCATTAAGTCAGGTGAAACAAAAATAAAAAACATTTTAGACAATATTTTCAGTATATTCTCGAGTTTATGTAGGTTTTAGGGAAACTGCTACTGACTCATTCCCTCAAACTAAAGAAGGAAAGCTTGTAAAATATATTTTAAAATGCATTTCCCAATACAAAGCTCTATATGTTGTAAACATAAAACAACCCCTAAAGTCATCAAAAATATGGACTGCTTATTAAATAAAAACAAGTTCATTTACAATATACAGAAATGTACTAAATGAAAGTAGCACTGGCTTAAACAGGAGAAGTTACAGTAGACATAAAGAAGGTAGACGCTAGCCAGGTGCAGTGGCTCACGCCTGTAATACCAACACTTTGGGAGGCCGTGGTGGGCAGATTACCCGAAGTCAGGAGTTCAAGACCAGCCTGACCAACATGGAGAACCTCCATCTCTACTAAAAATACAAATTAGCCAGGCATGGTGGCGCATGCCTATAATCCCAGCTACTCAAGGAGACTGAGGCAGGAGAATTGCTTCAACCCAGGAGGCAGAGGTTGCAGTGAGCCAAGATCGCACCATTGCACTCCAGCCTGGGCAACAAGAGCGAAACCCCGTCAACAACAACAACAACAAAAAAAAAAAAAAGAAGAAGAAGGTAGGCATCATTCAGTTTCTTAAGCTCCCTTGAGATGCTTCACAGTTGCATTTCTGAAGAAGAGTGAATGGCACACAACACAGGATGGACAATGTGTCATGAACAAGCGTTTAGTCAACAGCCTCATAGAATGAGGTTGTGAACTTGGACAATGTTCTCCCTAGGATAAATTCCTACCGCATTTATTGCTGGCTCTAACTAGATGACCATTGGCATATTTGGTCAGCACTGTCACAATATCCTTGATAACCATGTTTTGGAAAGCCCTCAACAACAGTGGCAAACACTTATCAGTTGGCTCTTGTGACACTTCCAATCTCAGTGTCATGGGTCATCCTGACAACTTGACTCGGTGCCTTCATGGGGCACTTTTGCATGTAGCAGGATAATAGAGTAACGTATTAATTATAAGTTTTGTCTCTCAAGGATTTTCTGTCATCAAGTAAACCTGCTCCATGGGAGAGTCCACCAGAAGCTCTCCATCACATAAAGGTTGGTTGCCACAGCAGAAAAAAACGAGATGAAACTTCAGACCCCAGGGATGTGTATTTCAAAAGCAAGTTTCAAAGGCAAAATCACAGAAATGTATGCGAACACAAAATCAGGAAGAGCCCATGTTTTTCTACATTCACACAATAGTAAGAACCGTGGAAGAGAGACATAAATACAACATATGGGGGTCAGATTCTGTGGGATTTAAATACATGGCTGTGCTCTGCCCACAGACGTTAAGCTGAGAGCCTGAAAGACTGAGATAGCTCCCTCTGTAGAACTGAGAATCAGAGAGAGAGGCCGGGCACAGCCTCAAGTGGGTCCCTGACCCCATGTTCTCAGGCCTGTAATTCTAGCACTTTGGGAGACCAAGGCTGGTGGATCACCTGAGGTCAGGAGTTCTAGACCAGCCTGGCCAACAGTGAAACCCCATCTCCATTAAAAATACAAAAATTGGGGATTTGCTGGCAAGATGGCCGAATAGGAACAGCTCCAGTCTGCAGCCCCCAGCAAGATCAACGCAGAAGGTGGGTAATTTCTGCATTTCCACCTGAAGTACCCAGTTCATCTCATTGGGACTGGTTGGACAGTGGGTGCAGCCCACGGAGTGTGAGCCAAAGCAGGGTGGGGTGTCACCTCACCCAGGTAGCACAAAGGGTCAGAGGATTTCCCTCCCCTAGCCAAGGGAAGCCGTAAGGGACTGTGCTGTGAGGAACGGTGCACTCCGGCTCAGATACTGCGCTTTTCTCATGGTCTTCATAACCAACAGACCAGGAGATTCCCTCCGATGCCTATGCCACCAGGGCCCTGGGTTTCAAGCACAAAACTGGGCGGCTGTTTGGGCAGACATGAAACTATCTGCAGGATTTTATTTTTCATACCCCAGTGGCACCTGGAATGCCAGTGAGAACCGTTCTGTTGGTTCTGGAAAGGAGGTTGAAGCCAGGGAGCCCAGTGGTCTGGCTCAGTGGGTCTCACCCCCATGGAGACCAGTAAGCTAAAATCCACTGGCTTGAAATTCTTGCTGCAAGCACAGCAGTCTGAGGTTGACCTGGGATGCTTGAGCTTGGTGGGGGGAAGGGCGTCCGCAATTGCTGAGGCTTGAGTAAGTGGCTTTACCCTCACAGGATAAACAAAGCCGCCGGGAAGTTTGAACTGGGCAGAGCCCACCACAGCTCAGCAAGGCCATTGCAGCCAGACTGCCTCTCTAGATTCCTTTTCCCTGGGCAGGGCATCTCTGAAAAAAACGCAGCAGCCCCAGTCAGGGCCTTATAGATAAAACCCCCATCTCCCTGGGACATCCCTGCCTAAGAGCTCTGAAGAGAGCAGCAGATCTCTCAGCACAGCATGCAAGCTCTGATAAGGGGCAGACTGCCTCCTCAAGTGGGTCCCTGACCCGTGTGTATCCTGACTGGGAGACACCTCCCAGCAGGGGTCAACAGACACCTCATACGGGAAAGCTCTGGCTGGCATCTGGTGGGTGCCCCTCTGGGATGAAGCTTCCAAAGGAAAGAACAGGCAGCAATCTTTGCTGTTCTGTAGCCTCTGCTGGTGATACCCAGGCAAAAAGGGTCTGGAGTGGACCTCCAGCAAACTCCAGCAGACTTTTAACAGAGGGGCCTGACTGTTAGAAGGAAAACTAACAAACGAAAGGAATAGTATCAACATCAACAAAAAGGACGTCCACTCAGAGACCCCATCCGAAGGTCACCAACATCAAAAGCCAAAGGTAGATAAATCCACAAAGATGTTCCCAGTGCTGAAACCAGCACAGTAAGGCTGAAAATTCCAGAAACCAGAACACCTCTTCTCCTCCAAAGGATCACAGCTCCTCACCAGCAGGGGAACAAACTGGATGGAGAATGAGTTGATGAATTGACAGAAGTAGGCTTTAGAAAGTGGATAATAACAAACTCCTCCGAGCTACAGGAGCATATTCTAACCCAATGCAAGGAAACTAAGAACCTTGAAAAAAGTTAGACGAATTGCTAACCAGAATAACCAGTTTAGAGAATAACATAAATGACCTGATGGAGCTCAAAAACACAGCTCGAGAACATCATGAAGCATACACAAGTATCAGTAGCTGATTTGATCAAGCAGAAGAAAGGATGTCAGAGATTGAAGATCAACTTAATGAAATAAAGTGAGAAGACAAGATTAGAGAAAAAAGTGAAAAGAAACAAAGCCTCCGAGAAATACGGGATTATGTGAAAAGACCAAATCTACGTTTGATTGGTGTACCTGAAAGTGATGGGGGAGAATGGAACCAGGTTGGAAAACACTCTTCAGGATATTATCCATGAGAACATCCCCAACCTAGCAACACAGGCCAACATTCAAATTAAGAAATACAGAGAACACCACAAAGATATTCCTCAAGAAGAACAACTCTAAGACACATACTCATCAGATTCACCAAGGTTGAAATGAAGGAAAAAATGTTAGGGGCAGCCAGAGAGAAAGGTGGGGGTCACCCACAAAGGGAAGCCCATCAGACTAACAGGGAACTTCTCAGCAGAAACCCTACAAGCCAGAAGAGAGTGGGGCCCAAATATTCAACATTGTTAAAGAAAAGAATTTTCAACCCAGAATATCATATCTAGCCAAACTAAGCTTTATAAGTGAAGGAGAAATAAAATCTTTTACTGACAAGCAAATTCTGAGAGATTTTGTCACCACCAGACCTGCTTTACAAGAGCTCCTGGAGGAAGCACTAAACATGGGAAAAAAAAAAAACAACCAGTACCAGCCACTGCAAAAGCATACCAAACTGTAAAAACCATCGACACTATGAAGAAACTGCATCAACTAATGGGAAAAATAACCAGCTAGCATCATAATTACAGGGTCAGATTCACACATAATAATAATATTAATCTTAAATGTAAATGGGCTAAATGCCCCAATTAAAAGACACAGACTGGCAGATTGGATAAAGAGTCAAGACCCATCAGTGTGCTGTACTCAGGAAACCCATCTCACATGCAGAGACACACATAGGCTCAAAATACAGGGATGGAGGAATATCTACCAAGCAAATGGAAACCAAAAAAAAGAAGCAGGGGTTGCAATCCTCGTCTCTAATAAAACAGACTTTAAACCAACAAAGATCAAAAGAGACAAAGGGGGCATTACATAATGATAAAGGCATCAATGTAACAAGAAGAGCTAACTATTCTAAATATATATGTACACAATACAGGAGCACCTGGATTCATAAAGCAAGTTCTTAGAGACCTACAAAGAGACTTAGACTTCCACACAGTAGTAGTCGGAGACTTTAACACCCCACTGTCAACATTAGACAGATCAATGAAAGAGAAAATTAACAAGGATATCCAGGACTTGAACTTAGCTCTGGATCAAACGTATCTAATAGACACCTACAGAACTCTCCACCCCCAAATCAACAGAATATACATTCTTCTCAGCACCACATTGCACTTATTCTAAAACTGACCACATAATTGGAAGTAAAACACTCCTAAGCAAATACAAAAGAACGGAAATCATAACAAACAGTCTCTCAGACCACAGTACAATCAAATTAGAACTCAGGATTAAGAAACTCACTCAAAACTGCACAACTACATGGAAACTGAACAACCTGCTCCTGAATGACTACTGGGTAAATAACAAAATTAAGCCAGAAATAAAGGTGTCCTTTGAAACCAATGAGAACAAAGACACAACATACCAGAATCTCTGGGACACATTTAAAGCAGTGTGTAGAGGGAAATTTATAGCACTAAGTGCCCACAAGTGAAAGCAGAAAAGATCTAAAATATTGACACTCTAACATCACAACTAAAAGAACTAGAGAAGCAAGAGCAAACAAATTCAAAAGCTAGCTGAAGACAAGAAATAACTAAGATCAGAGCAGAGCTGAGGGAAATACAGACACGAAAAACCCTTAAAAAAAATCAATGAATCCAGGAGCTGTTTTTTTGAAAAGATCAACAAAATAGATAGACCGCTAGCCAGACTAATAAAGAAGAAAGAGAGAAGAATCAAACAGACACAATAAAAAAATGATAAAGGGGATATCACCACTGATCCAACAGAAATACAAACTACCACCCAGAGAATACTATTAACACCTCTACCCAAATAGAAAATCTAGAAGAAATGGATAAACTCCTGGACACATACACCCTCCCAAGACTAAACCAGGAAGAAATCGAATCCCTGAATAAACCAATAACTAGTTCTGACATTGAGGCAGTAATTAATAGCCTACCAACCAAAAAAAGTCCAGGACCAGATGGATTCACAGCCAAATTCTACCAGAGGTACAAAGAGGAGGTGCTCTAACTCATTTTATGAGGTCAGCATCATCCTGATACCAAAACCTGGCAGAGACACAACAAAAAAGAAAATTTCAGGCCTATCTCCCTGATGAACATCCATGAGAAAATCTCAATAAAATAATGGCAAACTGAATTCAGCAGCACCTCAAAAAGCTTATCCACCATGATCAAGTCGGCTTCATCCCTGGGATGCAAGGCTGGTTCAACATATGCAAATCAATAAACGTAATCCATCATCTAATCAGAACCAATGACAAAAACCAGATGATTATGTCAATAGATGCAGAAAAGGCCTTCGACAAAATTCAACAGCCCTTCATGCTAAAAACTCTCAATAAACTTGGTATTGATGGAATGTATCTCAAAATAATTAGAGCTATTTATGACAGACCCACAGCCAATATCATACTGAATGGGCAAAAACTGGAAGCATTCCCTTTGAAAACTGGCACAAGACAAGGATGCCCTCTCTCACCACTCCTATTCAACACAGTATTGGCAACATAGTATTTAACATTGTATTCTGACCAGGGCAATCAGGCAAAAGAAATAAATAAAGGGGATTCATTTAGGAAAGGAGAAAGTCAAATTGTCTCTGTTTGCAGATGACATGATTGTATGTTTAGAAAACCCCATCATCTCAGCCCAAAATCTCCTTAAGCTGATAAGCAACTTCAGCAAAGTCTCAGAATACAAAATCAATGTGCAAAAATCACAAGCATTCCTATACACCAATAACAGACAAACAGAGAGCCCAATCACAATTGCTACAAAGAGAATAAAAATTCTAGGAATACAACTTACAAGGGGATGTGAAGGACCTCTTCAAGGAGAACTACAAACCACTGCTCAAGGAAATAAGAGAGGACACAAACAAATGGAAAAACATTCCATGCTCACGGATAGAAAGAATCGATATCATGAAAATGGCCATACTGCCCAAAGTAATTTATAGATTCAATGCTATCCTTATCAAGCTACCATTAACTTTCTTCACAGAATTGGAAAAAAACTACTTTAAATTTCATATGGAATCAAAAAAGAGCCCGTATAGCCAAGACAATCCTAAGCAAAAAGAACAAAGCTGGAGGCATCACACTACCTGACTTCAAACTATACTACAAGGCTACAGTAACAAAACAGCATGGTATGGGTACCAAAACAGACATTTAAACCAATGCAACAGAACAGAGGCCTCAGAAATAACACCATACTTCTACAACCATCTGATCTTTGACACACCTGAGGAAAACAAGCAATGGGGAAAGGATTCCCTCTTTAATAAATAGTGTTTGGAAAACTGGCTAGCCACATGCAGAAAACTGAAACTGGATCCCTTCCTTACACCTTATGCAAAAATTAAGTCAAGATGGATTAAAGACTTAAATGGAAGACCTGGAACCATAAAACCCCTAGAAGAAAACCTAGGCAATACCATTCAGGACATAGGCATAGGCAAAGACTTCATGGCTAAAACACCAAAAGCAGTGGCAACAAAAGCCAAAATAGACAAATGGGATCAAATTAAACTAAAGAGCTTCTGCACAGCAAAAGAAACTATCATCGGAGTGAACAGGCAACCAACAGAATGGAAGAAAATTTTTGCAATCTATCTCTCTCACAAAGGGTTAATATCCAGCATCTACAAAGAACCTAAATTTACAAGAAAAAAACAACCCCATGAAAAAGTGGGCAAAGGATATGAACAGACACTTCTCAAAAGAAGACATTTATGCAGCCAACAAGCATATGAAAAAAAGCTCATCATCACTGGTCATCAGAGAAATGCAAATCAGAACCGCAGTGAGATACTATCTCACGCCAGTTAGAATGGTGATCTTTAAAAAGTCAGGACACAACAGATGCTGGAGGGGATGTCGAGAAATAGGGATACTTTTACCCTGTTAATGGGAGTGTAAATTAGTTCAACCATTGTGGAAGGCAGTGTGGCGATTCCTCAGAGATCTAGAACTAGAAATACCATTTGACCCAGCAATCGCATTACTGGGTATATACCCAAAGGATTATAAATCATTCCACTAGAAAGACACATGCACACATATGTTTACTGCGGCACTGTTCACAACAGCAAAGACTTCGAACCAACCCAAATACCCATCAATGATAGACTGGATAAAGAAAATGAGGCACATACGCACCATGGAATAATATGCAGCTATAAAAAAGGATGAGTTTGGCCAGGCGTGGTGGCTCATGCCTGCAATCCCAGCATTTTGGGAGTCCAAGTCGGGCAGATCACAAGATCAGGAGTTCGAGATCAGCCTCACCAATGTGGTGAAACCCTGTCTCTACTACAAATACAAAAATTAGCCAGGCATGGTGGCAGGCACCTACAGTCCCAGCTACTCAGGAGGCTGAGGCAGGAGAATCGCTTGAACACGGGAGGCAGAGGTTGCAGTGAGTCGAGACTGTGCCACTGCACTCCAGCCTGGGCAACAGAGTGAGACTCCATCTCACACAAAAAAAGGATGCGCTCATGTCCTTTGCAGGAACATGGATGAGGCTGGAAACCATCGTTCTCAGCAAACTAACACAAGAACAGAAAACCAAACGCCACATGTTTTCACTCATAAGTGGGAGTTGAACAACAAGAACAAATGGACACAGGGAGGGGAACATCACACACTGGGGCCTGTCGGGGGGTTGGGGGATAGGCGAGGGATAGCATTAGGAGAAATACCTAATGTAGATGACAGGTTGATAGGTACAGCAAACCACCATGGCACGCGTATACCTACGTAACAAACCTGTACCCCAGGACTTAAAGTATAATTTTAAAAAATTAGCCAGGTGTGGTGGCATGCGCTTGCATGCCTGTAGTTCCAGCTACTCAGGAGGCTGAGGCAAGAGAAGTGCTTGAACCTGGGAGGCAGAAGTTGCAGTGAGTTGAGATCAGGCCACTGCACTACAGCCTGGGCAAGAGAGCCAGACTTTGTCTCAAAAAAAAAAAAAAAAAAAGAGGACCTCTCTTTGTAGTGCCATTCCAGTACTGAGTAACAATCTCAGAAGACCCAGTGTGTTCCACACACTGCAAACTGTGGCAAAAGCAGAACAGAAGAAATGACAGGCTGAAGAACTTCAACAGGCAGAGAAGGCTGGAGAGCACCATGAGGTTTCTGGAGCCCCAGATGCAAAGGAGGAGCTGCTAATCTTTTCCCATCATTTGATTAGGTCTCCCAAGTACAGGAAATGGGGCAGAACCTATTCAGGTCAAGGGGGCAGGTCTATGGGGGCCTCAGCTCTGATCTGTATAGACAGAGAACTGAGCATCAGATGGAATCTGGTATAGGAGATGACGGGGGAAAGAGAACCCTTTAAACACAGCCCTCCCTGTACCCCTCAGAGTGAAGAAACCACAGAGGTCACAGAAGCCACATGACAAAGTGTTGTCCATCAAGATAAAGACTTTGCCTTTGTCCCTGAGCGGCAGCTCCGTGGGATAGTGACAGGATACACGATTACGCAGCAGAAGAGTAGAGGGATAAATGAGGGCAAAGGAAGATCTCCATTGAGAGCTAGCTCACAGGATTTAAACCCTTTTTGTCCCACAGAATGCTTCAACTTGGAAAGAGTTACCTGAAAACTAACGGTGCAGCTTCCTCTCGGCCCGTCTGAACTCTTACCTGTGTTCACACCTTTGATGCATTTCCAACCATTTGATGTTTTTGTTATTTTCACTTCACTCTCCACAGTTCGGGGCTCTTTCCCTGGCTCCAACATGGAGACAATACTCATTTCAGAAAGAGAGATTCCTGCTTATAAAAAGAAAGGAGTGTGAGGGCGGGGCACGGTGGCTCACACCTGTAATCCCAGCACTTTGGGAGGCCGAGGTGGGCGGATCACCTGAGGTCAGGAGTTCGAGACCAGCCTGGCCAACGTGCAGAAACCCCATCTCTAAATAAATAAATAAATAAATAAAATAATATAAAAGAAAAAAAGAAAGGAATGTGATGTGCTGTGGCTTTTACGAAATCCCAGCCCTTTGTTTAGAGGAGAGAGGACATTGCAAATGGATCTAGAAAAATGTCTCACAAATTCACCCACTGAATGCCTCCTTTTGAATGTGTAGAGAACATGGTAAGATACGGACATCGAGCTCTCCTCTAAGACACTGAATCACAAGCAAAAAGGTAGAAAATGGCAAAGTGGATTTTTTTTCTTTTCCTTTCCTTTTTTTTTTTTTTTTTTTTGAGACGGAATCTCACTCTTGTTGCCCAGGTTGGAGTACAGTGGCGTGATCTTGGCTCACCACAACCTCCGCCTCCTGGGTTCAGCGATTCTCCTGCCTCAGCCTCCCAAATAGCTGAGATTGCACGTACCTGGCACCATGCCTGGCTAATTTCTTTTATTTTTAGTAGAGACAGGATTTCACCATGCTGCCCAGGGTGGAATACAATGGCACGATCTTGGCTCACAGCTACCTCCACCTCCCGGGTTCAAGCGATTCTCCAGCCTCAGTCTCCCGAGTAGCTGGGATTACAGGCATGCACCACCACGCCCAGCTAATGTTTGTATTTTTAGTAGTGATGGGGTTTCTCCATGTTAGTCAGGCTGGTCTCAAACTCCCGAACTCAGATGATCTGCCCGCCTCGGCCTCCCAAAGTGCTAGGATTACAAGTGTGAGCCACCGCGCTCAGCCCAAAGTAGATTTTTTTTTTTTTGAGATGAAGTTTCACTCTTGCTGCCCAGACTGGAGTGCAATGGCACGATCTCAGCTCACCGCTACCTCTACCTCCCAGATTCAAGCAGTTCTCCTGCCTCAGCCTCCCGAGTAGCTAGGATTACAGGCACCTACCATCTTACCCAGCTAATTTTTTTGTATTTTTAGTAGAGACAGGGTTTCACCAAGTTGGCCAGGCTAGTCTCTAACTCCTGACCTCCATTGATCTGCCTCCCTCGGCCTCCCAAAGTGTTGAGATTACAGGCGTGAGCCACTGTGTGCCCAGCCCAAAGTAGACAAGTCCAGATGCTGTACTATGAAGCTTTTCATCTGAGAATTAACACAGCTTCGGTCTAAATTGAGCAATGCAGGGGCTCCCAAGAGGCACACAAGGGAACATGCAGAGTTACAGCAGAGCACATCCCCCGCTTCTGGAGGGAAGCTGTCCTCACCCAGGGAGACCAGGTTCCTGTAATTCTCCAACATCACGTCCCTGTATAAAGTCCTCTGAGCAGGGTCCAGGCATCTCCACTCCTCCTGAGAGAATTCTATGGCCACATCCCTGAATGTCAACCTTCCCTGATATGAGAAAACACATTTCACCAAGAAGTCATGGGGAGAGCTGTTACCTTCACACAAATGACAAAAAGAGAGGTGTAAGTCAATTTAATTTAAATGGACATTCTGGGAGATCCAGGGAAAGGTATTTTCAGGAATATTGTGTCTGAAAAACACATTTTACCACGTGCATACGAGAGAGATATCAACTTTACATAAAATGAGAAAAAGGAGAGAATTGTATTGATTTGACTGAAGGGAGGGTTCTGGCAGATCCATGTTAAAGTATTTTGGGGCATTTAGGGATATTAGGAAGAAAACTAGGTATGTCTCCCTAATTGCACTTTATTATATTATTCTGTAAGAGATGACAATATCTTCTAAATAAGTGTGGATTTCCCTTTCTGTAGACAATGGACGAAAGTTACAAATAAAAATGAACACAGGGGCTATCTCTGTAGAAGTGTTGGATGTTACGTTTGACACGAGGTGATACTCAGTATCTAGATGAGCCGGAGGAAGGGTGGTGTTTTTCGAGATGACAACCTCCATGGTGGCTTTAAAGAAAGAAAGGTCACAATCTAAAACCTGGCCAGGCGTGGTGGCTCACATCTGTAATCCCAGCACTCGGGAGGCTGAGGCAGGTGGATCACAAGGTCAAGAGATTGAGAGCATCCTGGCTAACATGGTGAAACTCTGCCTCTAGTAAAAACACAAAAATTATCTGGGCGTGGTGGCACTCACCTGTAGTCCCAGCTACTCGGGAGGCTGAGGCAGGAGAATCCCCTGAACCCAGGAGGCGGAGGGCAGTGTGCCAAGATCGTGCCACTGCACTCCAGCCTAGTGACAGAGTGAGATTCTATCTCATCCAAAAAAAGAAAAAGGCTGGGCACGGTAGCCCACGCCTGTAATCCCAGCACTTTGGGAGGCTGAGGCGGGCAGATCACAAGGTCAGTAGATTGAGACCATCCTGGCTAACAAGATGAAACCCCATCTCTGCTAAAAATACAAAAAATTAGCCAGGCGTGGTGGCACGTGCCTGTAGTCCCAGGTACTCGAGAGACTGAGGCAGGAGAAACGTTTGAACCCGGGAGGCAGAGGTTGCAGTGAGCCACAGTTGCACCACTGCACTCCAGCCTGGGAGACAGAACGAGACTCCATCTCAAAAAAATATAAAAGAAAAGTGTGATGATAACAGCAATAATGACTAAAGCTTTTGAACACTTTCCATGTGGTGGGCGTTGTTCTAATGCTTTACGTGCACTAACTCGTGTAAGAACACAACCCATGAGAGAAATAATTTTTATTTCCATTTTACTAGGAGAAAACTGTGTCACAGAAACCCTCAGAAACTCAGGTAAAACAGCTAAAATGCAGCAGAACAAGCCCTTGAACCTAGGCATTTGGGGTTAAAGAATCAGACAGTTAAGTAACACATACAGCATCAAAAGTACTTTGGGAAATAATTCCCTAAAAAACTTAAAACGAGTTTACATCTAACAACATGAAATTGCATAAAAGGTCCTTACACATACATACACATGCATGCACATAGTAAATTAGTATTCTTACTATTCGTTAACTCATTAATGTGATGATGTAGGAAAAAATTTAAGGCTATAGAAAATATTTCAGATATGAATATCTGAACAGTTTAAAAATACACAACTGGCCGGGCACATGGCTCACACCTGTAATCCCAGCACTTTGGGAGGCCGAGGTGGGCAGATCACTTGAGGTCAGGAGTTCAAGACCAGCCTGACCAACACGGAGAAACCTCATCTCTACTAAAAATACAAAAAGTATCCGGGCATGGTGGTGCATGCCTGTAATCCCAGCTGCTCAGGAGGCTGAGGCAGGAGAATCACTTGAACCCGGGAGGCAGATGTTGCGGTGAGCTGAGATCGTGCCACTGCACTCCAGCCTGGGTGATGAGCAAAACTCCGTCTCTCTCTCTCTCTCTCTCTACACACACACACACACACACACACACACACACAGATCGGTGCCAGAATAAAACACCCTCCCTCACTAAGGTGTTTCTGAACTTTTGATTCTATTCCAAACCGTAACAATTCTGGAGCCAGAAACATACTGGTTCATGTGTTTATCTTCGAGTGTATTATAAAATCAGACAAACAGAATTCACCGAATCAGTCTCCTTTTCTAGGGTTTCCCAGGTACTTGTGCACATGAGTAGGTGACTTCCACATCCAGCTTCTCTACTTCCACATCCTGGTCCACAGAGACCTCACGGTACATCCAGATGTGGCCGCTAAACAATCCCTGTTGTCCGACAGCCCTGACACCACGGGGCCCACAGCCCGTCTCCATCCATGTCTGGGGGTGAGCCCTTCCCAAGACCATGCCCAGTGCAGCCTATTCCCAAGTTCATGTCACTGGGACACAGCCACTGGCATCTAAGTGAGATGAGAGGGACTGAGGGAAGGCATGGGTGAGTGCCAGCAAACCTGTCAGGCAGGACGCTTCGGACTCAAGATTTGCAACTTCAAAGAAAGAGATTTCGGAAAGGAAAGAGAAGCAGAACAACGTCCCAAGAATATCACTTTACCTGAGGAAGAGCCATCCCTGTCTCCTCTTTCTTTCCCCTTTCTTCTCTTCTGGACTTCTTCAGGCAACATGAGTCTTTAGAGGTCAATCTGGAATGTGAAAAAGAAGTTATTTAATGCTTAGAATCAACACACCCACTTCCACAACCACACACACAGGGAAGACCTCTCCCCCATGCAAAGACGGTCCTTTGCCACCCACTGCATCAGGAATGATGGACAAACAAGAAACTTGTAGGAAGACCAGTAGGTGAGTCTGTCACCCCTTCCTTCAGAACCCGCTCTCCTCCTGGAGAAATCCACATGCACGCTGCAGCGGTGAGAGCTGGGCTGGACTGAGCTTCCCTTCAGGGCGCAGACCTGGCCTTGAGCAAACACCATGCAGAGCACAGCACCCTCACCTCTGTGTGGATCCCAGGCTGAGCTCAGCCCTCAGAAATGGAGGACACAGTCTGTAATCCCAGCACTTTGGGAGGCCAAGATGGGCAGATCACCTGAGGTCAGGAGTTCGAGTCCAGCCTGGGCAACATGTTGAAACCCTGTCTCTATTTAAAATACAAAAATTAGCCAGGTGTGGTGGTGCGCACTTGTACTCCCAGCTACTTGGGAGGTTGAGGCAGGAGAATTGCTTGAACCCGGGAGGCAGAGGTTGCAGTGAGCTGAGATCGCCCCCACTGCACTCCAGCCTGGGCGACAGAGAAAACTCGATCTAAAAAATAAAAAAGGCTGGGCACGGTGGCTCACACCTGTAATCCCAGCACTTTGGGAGGCCGATCTGGGTGGATCACAAAGTCAGGAGTTCAAGACTAGCCTGATCAATGTGGTGAAACCCCGTCTCTACTAAAAAATACAAAAATTAGCTGGGTGTGGTGGTGCACACATGTAGTCCCAGCTACTTGGGAAACTGAAGCAGGAGAATCGCTTGAACCTGGGAGGTGGAGGTTGCAGTGAGCCGAGATTGTCCCACTGCACTCCAGCCTGGGTGACAGAGCGAGACTCCATCTCAAAAAAAAAAAAAAAAAAAAAAAAGGAAATGGAGGACACAGAGCCTGGTTATCAATGCTGGACACAGATCAGAATCAGCTGGGGTATTATAACTGCTATGAAGGCTGGATCCCAACCCCATTACATGAAGGGAAATCTCGGGTAAGGAGGCACAAGAGTTTTATTTGCAAAATGACTCAGTACTCTCAAGTCAAACCAGGATTGAGCTCCACTTGGAGTGTGAAATAACAAGAAATATATTTTTGGTCTCTGCCCCTGGTTCCTAGGACATGGATACCTCATAGATAGGGCTGTTAGGAGAATCTTTTGTTCTCATATTTGGTCTTTGACCCCAGGTCCAGCACAAAGCTCCTCAATCCCTTAGAATTTCCTGCATGATAACAATGTGTTTGTTCTAATGAGGCAAGTCTTGGTGGGCTCCTGGATAGAGCCATTGGCCAGAAAGACTAAGCCATGATTCGAAGCTTGGAAATTTCAGCTCCATCCCCCATTTCCCAAAGTGGAGCTGGCTGAAGATTGAGTTAATACTCTCTCATGCCTACAGGATGAAGCCTCGATAAAAAAAATCCCTGGTCTGTCGGGTTTAAAGAGCTTTCTGGTTGATAAACACATTTGAATACCAGGGAAGTGGTGTACCCAAATCCACAAGGACAGAAACTCCTGTGCTCAGAACATTCTCAGACCTCACCATATGTATCTCTTCATCTGGCTGCCCATGGGTATCTTTCATGATCACCTTTATTAATACACCAAATCCTCACTTGATGTTATCAATAGATTCTTGGAACCTAGAACTTTAAGTGAAATGGCAACTTTTTTTTTCCTCATCAACATAAAAAAAAAAGACATTGAACAGCCAGGCGCAGTGGCTCACGCCTCCAATCCCAGCACTTTGGGAGGCCAAGGTGGGCGGATCACAGTCAGGAGATCGAGACCATCCTGGCTAACATGGTGGAACCCTGTCTCTACTAAAAATATAAAAATTAGCTGGGCGTGGTGGCGGGTGCCGGTAATTACATCTACTCGGGAGGCTGAGGCAAGAGAATCACTTGAACCCGGGAGGCGGGGTTGCAGTGAGCCAAGATCATGCCACTGTATTCCAGCCTGGCAACAGAGCAGGACTCTGTCTCAAAATAATAATAACAATAATAATAATCAGATTGAACCAAACATTATTCGAGTACCTGCTGTATATCATTTCATTCATAACCCAGTTTCCAAGAACCTATGGAAAACATTGAGGACTGACTGCTCAAAAAAATCAGTAAACATAAGTGCTTCCAGCAGTTCTGTGAGCTGTCCTCACAAATTAATCAAATTCATAGAGGGAGTCATGGGAGCCTCAATATATAGGTCTGTTTTAAGGACAGGTGACAACCTATTACTTTTGATTGACATCTGAAGTGGCAGCAGGGCGAGGGTGGGGAGTGGTCTTGTGGGACTAAGACCTTAAACCTGTTGGATCTGACTTTAGCTCCAGGTGAACAGGGTCAGAATTGAATTGAATTATAGAACACCCAGCTGGTGTCCACTGGAGAACTGCCTAGCATATGGGAAAAAACTCCCACACATTGCTGTCAGAAGTGTTCTATGTTGGCTGGCCCCGTGGCTCATGCCTGTAATCCCAGCCCTTTGGAGGCTGAGGCAGGCGGATAACCTGAGGTCAGGAGTTCGAGACCAGCCTGGCCAACATGGTGAAACCTCCATCTCTACTGAAAATACAAAAATTAGCTGGGCGTGGTGGCAGGCGCCTGTAATCCCAGCTACTCGGGAGGCTGAGACAGGAGACTCGTTGGAACCTGTGAGGTGGAGGTTACATAGTGAGCTGAAGTCACACCACTACACTCCACCCTGAGCAACAGAGTGAGACTCGGTCTCAAAAAAAAAAAAGGATACTGGGTGTCACAGGACAGGCCCAGGTCACCTCCTGCACCATGGGTGTCACAGGACAGGCCAAAGTCATCTCCTGCACCATGGGTGTCACAGGACAGGCCAAAGTCATCTCCTCCACCACAGGTGTCACAGGACAAGCCCAGGTCACCTCCCACCACGGGAGGTGACTGCCAAGAGGGGCTTGGGAGCTGAAGGCCCTGCCTGAGAAAGACTTGAGAATGACAGAGGTGGCACCTCAGGACAGGGGTGGGGTCTGCAGAATCCCAGAACCAAGGAAAGGACGCGGCCCCTAGGGACTGAGGCTGCAACGCTGCGTGCGCTCCAGGGGCCAAGGGCGAGACTTGGAGAACCGGAAAGAACTGAATCCGCCCTGCAGGTGAGGGCTTTAAGAAGTGCCCTCCCGCATGGCGGGAAGAAAAGTCGGTAAAGGATTTTAGGCAGGAAAAGAAGCGAAAGGTCATCTTTACCTAGAGCGAGGCTGAAAGACGAGGGTCAGGGACCAGCCTAAGAGCGACTTCAACCCAAAGGGAAAGCGATCCCCGCACTCTCACAGCAACGTCAGAATTAACTTGGGGTGGAGGGCGCGGTGCGGGCGTTTTAAGGTCTGTAGGGACCCCCCTCCAGATCCGGGGGATGGAAGAAGGGGACTGCGAAGCGCAGATTTTATCTAGAGAGAGGAAAACTCACGCTCCGCGGTGCAATCTTCACTTCCCGCGATCCGCTTCCGGGTTTGCAGAAAACCGCGCGCATCTCAGACTGGGCGGTCCGGGGGGCGCGGGCAGGGGCGGGGTCTGATCAGGAAGCGACCGGCAGGGGGCGGTCCGGAGAGGACTAAAGCAGCCTAGGGGCGGGGCCTGGGCAGGGCGCGACCGGCAGGGGGCGGGGGTAGGGGAAAACGCGAGGGTGGGGCGGGGCCGGGAGGGACGGCCGGAGGGCGGTCGCAGCCACGTGGTTCCCAGAGCATCCCTGTTTTCTGGGTTTGAGAACGCTCAAGTCTATTTCGTGTCGTGCGGGGCAGGTTTGCTTTCTGCTTATTTTCAGTTAATGTTTCCCTTTTAAGGTAAAGCCTTAGAGTTATGTGGGCCGTCTATATTGGAAACTAAGATGTTTTCCTAAATTGCAAACTTAAGTTACTTAACTATTTTTTAAAAAGTTACTGGTTTTGCTGCCATCTTGCATCCCCGCGTGCGTGCCCCTAATCTCAGCTGGTCCACCCGAGACCCCCTGAGCACCAACCCTAGGGCCCTGAGCAGCCCCTTATCCGCTCCAACAAGATGAAAGAAGCAATCATGAACCAGGAAAAACTCCCCAAACTGCAGGCACAGGTGCGCATTGGTGGGAAAGGAACTGCTCGCAGAAAGAAGAAGGTGGTTGATAGAACAGCCACAGCAGATGATAAAAAAAACTTCGGATCTCCTTAAAGAAGTTAGGGGTAAACAATATCTCTGGTATCGAAGAGGTGAATATGTTTACAAACCAAGGAACAGTGATCCACTTTCACAACCCTAATGTTCAGGCATCTCTGGCAGCGAACATTTTCACCATCACAGGCCATGCTGAGACAAAGCAGCTGACACAAATGCTACCCGGCATCTGAAACCGGCTTGGTGCAGACAGTCTGACTAAGGAGACTGGCTGAAGCTCTGCCCAAAATCTGTGGATGGAAAAGCACCGCTTGCTCCTGGAGAGGAGGATGAGGATGAAGTTCCAGGTCTTGTGGAGAATTTTGATGAGGCTTCCAAGAAGGAGGCAAACTGAATTGAGTCAACTTCTGAAGAGAAAACTCAAAGAAGTTACTGGGAGCTGCTATTTTATATTATGACTGCTTTTTAAGAGATTTCTGTTTATGGATCTGATAAAATCTGGATCTCTAATATTTTTAAGCCCAAGCCCCTCAGGCACTGCAGCTCTTTTCTGTTTTTGCTTATACACAATTCATTCTTTGCAGCTAATGAAGCCGAAGAAACCTGGGAATCAAGCTTGAAACAAAGGTTAATAAAGTTCTTTGCCCAGTATACAGTTTTATTTTTTATTTCATTGACACTGATCTGTACACAGTAAACAAAATTGCTTATACAAAGCTAATCATAGCATGTCATATGGCTGATAACCTTTTGAATTTGAATAAGATTTAAAATAAATAAAAGTTACTGGTTTTTCTAAAGCAAGAGCTAATGTCACAGGTATTAGCCCTCCTCGCTGCACATCCCAGATATTTACTATAAGAAAATCTTCTGCAGTTGTGCACAGGGTTGACCTTCTCCCTCAAGGGTGAATGAGGTGTAGACTATGGAGGGGGATTCTATTAAGTTCTGTTTCGAGGCAACATGAAATTATACATTCTGCCCAGGCAGAGTTTTGCATTTCACATTCAAGTTTGCATACTCCTCACAGGCATTATCAGAGCTTTTTAGTTAAGTTGCTTAAATTAATTCAGATTGCAGAAACTTTCCTGGATTCAGTCACTACCCCAGAGATGCCAGATCCCTACCCAGAGTTGCCTCAGTCTCACCAGCAGCTGTCCGTCCTACCTGCTGGCAGAAATAACCATTTCAACACAAACCATTTCAACCACTGTCCCATCCGCTGGCAAAAATAGTTTTTAACATAAACCATTTCAACTTTCCACTAAAACTTGAAAACACTTCGGCTTTTTGCAGAACATTTTGCAGAAACCTCTTGTGCTCCTTTACCCAAGATTCCACAGTCAGGTTGCGATCCACCCTCAGTAATACCTTCGGTGGCCTGGGTGATAGTAATCTGCGTGCAGCGTTGAGCGTCAAGGCTCTGTGTCCTCTGTTTCTGAGGGCTGAGCTGAGCCTGTGATCCACAGAGAGGGGAGGGTCTGTGCTCCGGATGGGGTTTGGTCAGGGCTGGGTCTGTGCCCTGACCGGGAGCTCAGTCCAGCCCAGCTCCGAACTGCTGCCTCGTGAGTGGGGGCTTCTCCAGGAGGGGGAGCGAGTTCTGAGGAAGGAGGTCAAAAGACTCACATGTTGGTCTTCCTGTAGAAATGTCTTTTCTCTTCTTTTTTAAACAGAGTCTTACTCTGTCACCCAGGCTGGAGTGCAATGGTGATCTTGGCTCACTGCAACCTTCGCCTCCCAGGTTGAAGTGATTCTCCTACCTCAGCCTCCTGAGTAGCTGGGATTACACATGCCCACCACCACACCCGGCTAATTTTTGTATTTTTAGTAGACACGGGGTTTCACCATGTTGACCAGGCTGGTCTCAAACTCCTGACCTTGTGATCTGCCCACCTCAGATTCCCTAAGTGCTGGATTACAGGCGTGAGCCACTGCGTCTGGCCTCCTGTAGGAATTTCTTGTCCCCATGTCTCCCCCACCCCCGGTGCAGTGGGCAGCAGAAGACCACCTTTCCACATGATAAAGTCTGCCTTGTGTAAGTGCAGTCGTGGCACAAGAAGGGGATGTGTTGATTAAATACGTGAAACAGCATATTTTTAACATTTAGGATGGATTTCCAAACACTCATCTTACCTGAGGAAGAAGCCCAGAAGAGGAAAGCAAAGGAGTCAGGGATGGCTCTTCCTCAGGTGAGATGATATTCTCCGTGGATTGTTCTGTGTCCTTCCTTTCATAAATGCTGGGCCTTGGAGTTGGGAATCTTCTCTGAGTCTGAAGCGTCCTGCCTGACAGGGTTGCTGGCACTCACCCATGCCTTCCCTCAGTCCCTCTCATCTCGCTTCGATTCCATCTCTGGTGACCCAGTGATGTGAGCTTGGGAAGAGGCTGCACTGGGCATGGTCCTGGGAAGGGCTCACCCCAGACATGGATGGAGACGGGGTGTGGGCCCCGTGGTGTTGGGGCTGCTGGGCAGCAGGGATTGTTCAGAGGCCATGTCTGATGCCCCATCAGCTCTCTGTAGACCAGGAGTGGAGCAGCTGCACGTGGAGGTCACATGTTAATGTGCACAAACACCTCCTAAATTCCGGAAAAGAAAACCAAGAAGGGGAAATATTTTGTGCCTGATTCTGTAATACGTTCGAAGCTAAATTAGTGACAGCATGTCTTTGACTCCAAACTTGTAATGACAGAATGGAATGGAAAATTGAGGCACAGTCACAAGTGATAGAGAATGTTTTATTCCATCATTTTATTTCTTTGTTTGTTTTGAGACAAAGTTTTGCTCTTGTTGCCCAGGCTGGAGTGCAATGGCATGATCTCTGCTCACTACAACGTCCGCCTTCTGAGTTCAAGCGATTCTCCTGCCTCAGCCTCCCAAGTACCTGGGATTACAGGTGCATGCCACCACACCCAGCTAATTATTTGTGTTTTTAGTAGAGATGGGGTTTCATCATGTTGGTCAAGCTGGTCTCAAACTCCTGACTTCAAGTGATCTGCCCGCCTCGACCTCCCAAAGTGCTGGGATTATAGGTGTGAGCCAGCATGCTCAGCCTCCATCATTTATTTTTAAAATATGAAATTAACATAGGTATCTAAATGCAGGGGATTTTTTAAACCATTCTCAGCACTTGTATCCCACGGAGACAATGGTGGTCCTACAGGGACTCTTGTGCTGCAGGTGTTTTAGGTTAAAATCGTTGTCACTCTGCTCAGATATTATAGCTGGAATTCCTGGACATGAGAGAGGAAGATCATATTCCCATTCCACCTTTTGTTATTAAATATTGTGTTTCTTTTTTACAACATCCCATGGACCGGGTGCATTGGCTCAGGCCTGTAATCCCAGCACTTTGGGAGGCCAAGGCAGGTGGATCTGCAGAGGTCGGGAGTTCGAGACCAGCTGGACCAACATGGAGAAACCCCGTCTTTACTAAAAATACAAAATTAGCCTGGCGTGGTGGCGCATGCCTGTAATCCCAGCTACTTGAACCCTGGAGGTGGAGGTTGCGGTGAGCCGAGATCGCGCCATTGCACTCCAGCCCGGGCAACAAGAGTGAAACTCCATCTCAAAAAATAAATAATAAAACGTCATATGATGTATATATTTGTTCTATAGAAAAACTCGAAAGAAAGTTGCACTTAAGTGCCAAGACAGAGAGCATCCCCTTTCCTGTTCAGCCTTACCCCCCTCCTTCATGTCTCAGTGGGCACCATGGTTGTCAGTTTTCTGGCAAGAGATGGCGCATGTCCTGCGGAAATGTATTTATACATCTTGTGAGATTTTGGAAAAAATTCTTCAGTGCATGTTTTGTTGCTGTAGCTTATCCTGCAAGTCTGGAAAAGTTAAATGGTTTCCTGTTAAGAAATAAAGGATAGACTGGGCATGGTGGCTCACGCCTGTAATCCAAGCACTTTGGAGGCCAGGGTGGGCGGATCACCTGAGGTTGGGAGTTCGAGAGCAGCCTGACCAACATGGTGAAACCGCGTTTCTACTAAAATAAAAGAATTAGCTGGGTGTGGTGGCGGGTGCCTGTAGTCCCAGCTACTTGGGAGGCTGAGGCAGGAGAATCACTTGAACCCCAGAGGCAGAGGTTGCAGTGAGCTAAGATTCCGCCATTGCACTCCAGCCTGGCGACAGAGTGAGACGCTGTCAAAAAAAAAAAAAAAGAAGAAGTCTAAGGGTTTCTTGAGGTCAGGCAGTTGAAAATGTTGCTTCTTAAAGGATGGTGGATTTCCTGTGTTGCTAGATCTGGCTATGTTTTTACCTCTACCCACAGTTACAAAGTTGCCCTCTCCCGCCAACACCATGTAAGATTTTCTACTCATTTAAGCAAAACTTGCTTCTCTTTTTATATTTGATTATCTGGGGAAAAGGACAACTTTATGGTATTTTCATTTTCTGATTTCTTGGGAGTCTGAGTAGGTCTGTTACTTTGTGTACATGTATATAGAAAATTGATTGTTAAGCTGGGCATGGTGGCTCACACCTGATAGGTCGCACATCTTCATTTCCTTAGTGTTACTTTGTGGTGGTTTCATTTGTTGCTTTGTGTGGATCATGTTTCCTTTTCTCTTTGAATGTCTTGTTATCTTGGGACCTCAGCATTTCACTAATCAGCCGTTCCTCCTACTTTTTAACTTCTGGCATCCTTCAGGGAGGAAGGACACTCTCTGTTCATCCTGACTAGAGATTCTGGAGACCTCTCAAGACTTTTCTGAGAATGTGTCGTCTCTGGGATTTTGCTTTTTCCAATAGGAAATATGCCATGACACCTAATGAAAGTACATTTCCAGACCTATGTAAATAACTTACAAAACTACTGAATTGGTGATGTCAACAAGACAAAGGCATAGGAAGTCCCAAACACCACCTCCATCATGAAGACACACATCTAGTAGCAACACATGTACAGATTGCCTTTGTAAGAAATCTAAACACCACGTAAGTGGTTGGAACTCTTAATAAATGCCCAGTAGGAAAATTTTAGACACTTACTGGCGGAGGTCCTAGTCTGGCATCATGTGGTGTCACTGTGATGAAACCACCAACTCTTGATTTCTCCAGGAGGAGGGTAAGTATGGAAAGGTCCGTATAATATCCTGACTTTTCAGGGCACTGCCTGAGGGACAAGTTTCTGTCTTGGTAGGGTGCCAGGTCAGGGAAACCACTGAGAATAAATACAACCAACATAAACCAGAGTCTGCAGTAACGTAGGCGGACACTAGGGGGCGAACCAGACCACAGTTTATCATGAAAACACAGCTACCGCGGAATTGCGGACTGTCAACAGGAGGGCGCCTGAAGGAAAATTGGCAAAGCTTTTCAGGTAACTACAAGCAAGTTTGTCTGAAACTTGCTGAAATGCACATAAGCAAAAGTGGTAATTTTAAAAATCATTGAAAAAAGTCATTGAGACGCAACTCTTCTTATTTAACTATGTGTACATGTGATGTATGTGCATTAGCATATGCATGCAGAAGCCAATGGTTTTCTTTTGTTTTGTTTTTAAAGATGGGGTTTCACCATGATGGCCAGGCTGGTCTTGAACTCCTGACCTCAGGTGATCCACCCCCCCCTCGGCCTCCCAAAGTGCTAGGATTACAGGCATGAGCCACCGCGCCCGGCCAAGCCCATGGTTTTTTATCAAAGACACATCATCACTTGAAATAAGTTTTATTTTTAAAACACCTGGCTTTTTCCCCCGCGACCCACCCCTTTGCCACAGTCCGCTCAGCCCCTCCCCTGCCAAGGCCCCGCCTCCATTATCTCCACCCCTCCCAATGCCTGGCTTCCCCACATCCCCCAGTGACCCGCCCCTTTGTGGCTGTCGCCCAGGCCCTACACCCAGGCCGCCGGCTCCCTTTCCTGCGCTTGTGGTTTCTTGCAAACCCAGCAGCAGATCTGGTGGAGCAAAGACTGGGCCTCGCCACGTCAGTTTCCCTCTACCTAGATTAAACATTTGTTTTGGAGCACATTTAATCTAGGTAGAGGGGAACTCAGCCTGTGCTTCTGTACCCCATGTCTGGAGGTTCCTATAGCCCTTAAAGTCCCCGCACAACTCCCTCCATTCCAAATTGTAGGGCTGATGGCCCACAGGGTCGTGGGGGTGTCCCTTATGCTGTGCTGAGGCGCAGGATCTGAGAAATAAAGAGACAGGACACAGAAGTACAAGGAAAATGCAGCTGGGCTGCGGGGGGGGGCCGCGTCACCTATGAGTGGAATCAGGTGAGACCTCACATGTCCAGAAGTTGTATTTATTGTGTATAAGTTAGGGGGCAGGGCAGTGAGTGAAATAATCTTTAAGGATAGTGATAGGGTCGTGAGCAATAAAACAAGGGGTCCACCCCCATTAGGTCACCTAGGCCAGGAGGTGGACAGTGCAAAGCAAGGGGTCCATTCCCATTAGGTCATGGAGGCAAGGGCTGTGTGTAGTAAGGGGTCCACCCCCATTAGGTCACCGAGGCATGGAGGTGGGCCGTGTGCAGTGAAGAGGGTGCTGTGTGCAATACTTCTATCTATGGGCAAACTACTTCTAAGAAGATTTATGGGGGATGCTTTAAGTCACACAGTAGTGACAGAGCTGTCAGGGTTGCCGCCACCTGCTGGCAGTTTCCAGTGAGTTCTATGGGAAGATGCTTTTCAAGCAGCACAGTAGCAAGAGCTGATAAAGTCCACAGTCACCAAGGGGGATTGCCGTTCTGAGGGCAGCCTTCCACAAGAACTGGAGCAAGGTCCTACAACTCCTTCAGCAGGAGGAGTGGCTCTCGCCCCAAGTCTGCCATACAGCGGGTATCTTTACGACACTGAACGCTGCCGCCTGGGCCGTGGATTCTTGTCCTGGTATAACTGTTTTCCCTTAAATCGTGCTCTGCACTGTGTCTGCTCTAGGCATTCCTCCGATTATGAACTAAGATATAATATATATATGTAGGGAAATATTCTTTAGGCACTCATACTATCAACTATTATATGATTATATATAGAGGATTATATAAAGGGATTCTTCAAGCCCTAATTCTATAAACTAATATATTATTATATAAAGGATTATATAAAAGGAAATTGAGTAGTAACACTATAAAGTGAGATGTTCTTCAAGCCCTTACTGTGCCAGGGTTCTGCTTAGGTCTCTTTCCTTGGTGCCTATATGGGGGGTTACCCACACCGGCCAACAGTTTTAACACAAACCGTTTTCAACTTGGTAAGAGAAAAACATTTTGGCTTCTAATGTAAGTGGTCCACATAAGTCTATTCCTTCACGTTACAACTGCTTCAAATGTGAACCCTGCTCCCCGGGTCATGGGGAACACTCCAGCATTTCATAACTGGGAAAAGTCAGATTGGCTAGGAGCTAGGCTTAGGGAAGCACAGACCCCGCCCCAGCTCCGCCCCTGTGTTTCGTCCACAGACCCCGCCTCTCCTCTAGGCCACGCCCCTAGACGGTCCGGCTTCTTCTCCGCGCATGCGCAGTTTCCTGCAGTTCCGGAAGCGGATCGCGTTGGGTGGAGGTGACGCCGCCAAGCGTGAGTGTCCCTCAGTATGGCTTAAGCTTGCGAATCGCCATACCCCGGTTCCACACCCAGTTCTCGGGCTCGCTGCAGACCTTAAGATCCCCGCACCGCGCCCTCCACCCCAGGTGAATACAGGCCTCGCGGTGTGGGTCCGGAGTCGCTTCCCTTCAGGTTGAAATCTCTCAGAGGCTGCTCCCTGTCCCCGGCCTTTTGCTTCTTCCTCCCGCTTAAAACCCTTTCCGTCCCCTCCTCCCGCCCCCCCCGCCCGCCGCGCGCTTTTTCAAGTCCTCACCTGCAGGTGGAGTCCCGCCCTGGGCGCCTCCCAGCCTCGCCCTCCTGGGCCCCTGGAGTGCAGCGCAGAAGTCCGGGTCCCGGGGAGGCCACGCCCTCTGCCTGGTCCTGGGATCCTGCAGACCCCACCCCTGTCCTAAGGCGCCGTCGCCTCCCACCTCCCTTCTCGTGCTGGGTCCAGCTGCTCCCCCAGGTCTCCCCTCCCGCAGTCATCGCTTCCCGGAGTCCGCGTTGGGAGGGGCCTGGGGCCTGTGCGGTGACACCTGCCCAGCTCCAACCCTGGAAAATGTGCTCCTCCAGAATGCAGGCGTCTTACTCCAAACCCTCCTGTGAATGTGTGGGATCGGGAGACAGGGAGAGATAGAGAAGCAGAAAAACAGAGGAAAGAATGAAGGAAACCCATGAACAACTGGCAAAGCAGAGGACGGGTGAGGATGTGCAGCCATAGTAAGAGTGGAAGAAGGAGCTGAGAAAGCAGAAGGAGCAAAGCAACTGGAGAAATGTAGAGAAAAGCGCGACGTCCGGAGAGATGAAGGGACAGCATGGCAAGGAGAGGGGCAGATAGGGAGAGGCTCTTCAGACAGAGAGTCGGGTAGAGGAGGAGAGATTTGGAGCCAGGGGCAGACAGAGCAGTGTGGTGCTGGGACAGCAAGAGGGGGCAGCGGATGACAAGGAGAGCAGAGGGAGAACTACAGCAGGGGGAGGCCTAGGGCCTGCGGGTGCCAGAGAGTGGGGACACGAGTGTAACAGGGAAGAGAGGATTTACAGGGGGAGCAGAGATGGGAGAAGAAAGAGGTAGAAATGTATGTAGAGACTGGGGCCAATGAAAAGATTGGGGGAGAAAGAGCAGTCAGAATTGAAACAAGGCCCCAGAACGGGACAGAACAGGTGGAAGAGGAGGAAGGAAGGAGAGAAGAAGAGGAAGAAGGAGGAAGAAGGGGAGAAACAGCAGGAAGCACAAAACGACTTTGAAAGAACCAGGGGAAAAATACAGAAAATAAAACATTAGCTAATGTGAGAATGAGAGCGATGCAGAGAAGGAGGGAGGGAACACACAGCATGGAAGCGAGAGAGGGACCCTGGGTCCAGGTGGAGTGGTAGCATTGATTATATGTGGTGATTACATTGTGACATTGGTTTCTGGGTTTATAATAATGCAACACATTTAAAATACACTTACTTAGATTATGTAGATGTGAATGAGAATTGAAGAAACTCCTTTACGTCAAATGCCTAAGACATGTGCGTTTGACGATTCTTAGTATTAGGGTGTAGCTGCATTTGCAATCGCTGTTCAAACCAGAGCGTCGTGACTTCACTCATTTAGTTTTGAGTCACCACTTCTCTTTTCCTGGAATGGGGTAGGGTTGGGCGAGTGTAGGAACTAAGAAGAAAAACAAAAATATTTTTCCTTTGGTTTTTCTACCTGTCACATTCAATACCACAGTGCACATTCTATACAATATCTCACCTCCACTCACCAAAATGTGCGGATTTCTCCCATCAGCCACCCATTCTCTGTCAGACACTAACTGATTGTCCTATAGTTTAACTCAATTCTGAAACTGTGTACCTGGAGTTAGCATCAGATCCCACTGGTTGAGGCTCAGTTCCAGGAAACTGCCCCCACATCAGATGCTAGTTGCAAGTCTCACACTGGGACCTGCACTTCTCAGTGACCAGCTACAGAGTGGGGATTCCCTTGACATCCCCTCCAACACCTCGGGTTCTGTTAATCTGTGAGTGCAGCTCACAGAACTCAGGGAAACACTTTACTTCGTTTACACATTTATAAAGGATATCACAGAGGATACAGATGAACAGTCAGAAGGAAGAGCTGTCCTAGAAAGTTAAAGCAGAGGAGGGTTTAAGAGAACCACAGTATTTGTCAGGTCACTCAGAAGTATAAGTGACAGGCACTACTTGCATACTGTGTCTGAAGTGAGGGGCAGTTTTAAACTGAGCTCTGAACCTCCAGCACCTCATTCTGTCCTTTAAAAAAAAAAAAAAAAAACCAGTCTCGCTCTGTCACCCAGGCTACAGTGCAGTGGTGTGATCTTGGCTTACAGTAGCCTCTGCCTCCCAAGTTCAAGTGATTCTCCTGCCTGCAACCTCCCAAGTAGCTGGGATTACAGGTGCGCGCCACCACACCCAGCTAATTTTTATATTTTTAATAGGGACGAGGTTTCACCATGTTGGCCACACTGGTCTCGAACTGTTGGCCTCAAGTGATCCGCCTGCCTTGGCCTCCCAAAATGCTGAGATTATAGCAATGAGCCACCCTGCCTGGTCCATGCTGTCTTTTTGTAGATGTCAGAGTTGAGTGAAATTGTGGGACCTCCCCCTAGCTGGGAGTCCCCTGGAGAACTGGTCATTGTGGGAAAAGCCACACACACACTTTGATGACTAGAGGTGAAGGATTCTGTGTTGAGTGTGAGAGCAGTATGTAGACTTTGGTTTTTTCCTGTCTCAAAGAGTAAAGGAAGAGACCTCCAGGTGGCGCACCCACCTGTCAGGGCTTGTGATCTGTACTCAGTAGTGACTGGGAATGGCCTGTCCCTGCTTCTGGCTGCTGCGCCCCAGCAATTGTGCACCACGTGCCAGGCCTGCTCTCAGTCTCAGGACAATATGCATGTGATTGATTTTAACTTCTTTTTTTTCTTCCCAATTCATAAAGCTTTCAAAATTTTAACTTCAAGGGAATTCATCCCTGTACCCAGGGGGAGGTGTTCTCCATTAAGCACACACCCAGGGCTGGGCAGAGTGGCTCACACATGCAATCCCAACACTTTCAGAGGCCAAGGTGGGAGGATTGCTTGAGCCCAGGAGTTTGGGACCAGCCTGGGCAACATAGCAAGACCCCATCTCTATGAAAATTAGAAAAAAAAATAAACTGGACGTGGTGGCTTGTACCTGTGGTCCCAGCTACTTGCGAGGCTGAGGTGAGAGAATCGCTTGAGCACAAGAGCTTGAGGCTGTAATGAGCTACGTTCATGCCATCGCATTCTAGCCTGGGCAACAGAGCAAGACCCTGTCTCAAAAAAAAAAAAAAAAAGACACACACAGAATAAAGCCATTTTTTCTGCTACACTACATCTCTAAAACAAAAAGTACTCTACACTGGCCAGGCGTGGTGGCTCACACCTGTAATCCCAGCACTTTGGGAGGTCGAGGCGGGTGGATCACCTGAGATCAAGAGTTGGAGACCAGCCTGGTCAACATGATGAAACCCTGTCTCTACTAAAAATACAAAAATTAGCTGAGCGTGGTGGCATGCGCCTGTAATCCCAGCTACTTGGGAGACTGAGGCAGGAGGCTCACTTGAACTCAAGGAGGCGGAGGTTGCAGTGAGCCAAGATCGCACCGTTACACTTCAGCCTGGGTGACAAGAGCAAGACTCCCATCTCAAAAACAAAAACAAAAACAAAAAAACCTGGAAACTACATTTCACTCTATATAGTAAGTGCCCCTCTTCTCCATTTAAGAGCACAGTACACTACAATTTTTCTGTGTGTGTTCAATTCTTGCCTCCAATTCTTGCTTGAACTTTTGCTTGAATCAAGCTCTCACACCCAGCATTCCACTGATACTTTCTTTTTAGTTACCACTGACAACTCCATTTGAGATTCAGTGTTTAATTTTCTGTCACCTTTCCTTTACTATCAGCAGCATGTGACACAGTTGATCACTTTCTCTTCTATTTTCCTGGCTTTTAGGACATCCCATTAAGCTTTACACATCTATTTTATTTTATTTTATTTTTTTGAGACAGAGTCTCGTTCTGTGGCCCAGGCTGGAATACAGTGGCATGATTTCGGCTTACTGCAATTACCACCTCCAAGGTTCAAGCGATTCTCCTGCCTCAGCCTCTCAAGTAGCTGGGGTTACAGGTGCCCGCCACCACAGTCAGCTAATTTTTGTATTTTTAGTAGAGATGGGGTTACTGCATGTTGGCCAGGCTTGATCTTGAACTCCCAACCTCAGGTGATCCACCCGACTCGGCCTTCCAAAGTTCTGGGATTACAGGCGTGAGCCACCGTGCCCCGCCCTGGCCTCAGTTGATGTCCCTGCCTCCCAAAGTGCTGGAACTATAGGTGTCAACCACCACATCCAGCCTCTGCCTTCGTTTCTGAGGCCTGAGATTGGCCTGCAATCCACAGAGAGTTGAGGGAGGCTGTTCTCTGCATGGGATTTGGTCAGGGCTGGGTCTGTGCTCTGAATGGGAGCTCGTTCCACCCCACCTCCCCACTGCTGCAGCTTGTGTATGGGCTTCTCCAGGAGGGGGAGTGGGTTCTGAAGAAAGGGGCCAGAAGCTCACTTAGTGTTCTTCCCGTAGTGGTTTCTTGTCCCTGCGTCACCACTGGTGCAGTGGGCCGCAGAGGACCATCTTTCCACAGGGTGAGGGTCTTTCCTGTGTGTGTGTGATTGTGGCAGAGGAAGGAGATGTGTTGATTCTGAGCAATAGACAGCACATTTGATATTCAGTATTGACTTCTAAAGGCGCTTTCCTGTTCCCTAAGGAAGAACCCTCAAAGAGGAGGAAAAGGAAGAAAGGAGAAGTCAGGCATGGCTCTCACTCAGGTAAAGTAACATTCTCAGTGGATTGTTCTGCCTCTTATTTCTTCCTGAAATGTCATTCTTTGAAGTTGCAAATCGTCTCTGCATCTGAAGCGTCCTGCCTGACGGGTTTGCTGGCACTCACCCATGCCTTCCCTCAGCCCCTCTCATCTCCCTTAGATTCCATCTCACCCCATGACCCAGTGACGTGAGCTTGGGAAGAGGCTGCACTGGGCCTGGTCCTGGGAAGGGCTCACCCCAGACATGAATGGAGACGGGGTGTGGGCCCCGTGATGTCGGGGGCTGCTGGGCAGCAGGGATTGTTCAGGGGCCACATCTGATGCCCCGTCAGCTCTCTGTAGAGCAGGAGTGGAGCAGCTGCACGTGGCGGTCACGTATTAATGTGCACAGAGTACCTGCTAAATTCTGCAAAATAAGGCTGATAAAGGGAAATATTTTCTGGCTCATTTATATTACGTTAGAAGCTGACCGAGTGAGGCACTGTTTCCAGCTCCAAACTTTTACTAATGACGGGGAATGGAATGGGAACTTGAGGCTGACAGGCATCAGTGGCAGAGGATTCTTTCATCCATCGTCTATTTTAATACTTGAAATCAACCTAAAAGGAAAACGCAGGAGAATCATTCACCTGTTCTCAGAAAAACCCATCCAGTGGAGACTGGGGCGTTCCGCAGGGACCCTTGTGCTAGGTGAGAATGGTTATTATGTGGCGTTCCGGAGGGACCCTTGTGCTAGGTGAGAACGGTTATTATTTTGCTCGGTTGTTGGAGCAGATCTTCATTGCCGTTAGAGAGGATAGAACCATATTCTTGTTTTACCAATTATTAAATATTCTATTGTATTTATTTACTTATTTTGAGACAGAGTCTCACCCTGTTATGCAGGCTGGAGTGCAGTGACATGATCTCAGCTCACTGCAGTCTCAACCTCCTGGGCTCAATCTATCCTCCTGCCTCAGACTCCCAAGTAACTGAACTACAGGCACACACCACCATGCCTGCCTGAGTTTTGTATGTTTTGTAGAGACAGTGTTTTACCATGTTGCGCAAGCTGGTCTTGGACTCCTGAGCTCCAGCGACTCACCCACCCTCGGCCTCCCAAAGTGCTGGGATTACAGACATGAGCCCCCACACCCGGCTGTTTCTTTCATTTTAAACTTGACATGTTGTATTTCTCTGTTTTATAGTGTAACTCCAAACAAATTTGCAGCTCACACCCTAAACCAGAAAGCATCCCCTTCCTGTTGCATCTTCCATCCCCCATCTCATCTCAGTGGGGAAGCGGTGTTGTGTTTCATGTCAGGAGACAGCTCAAGTCCTATAGAAATGTGTTTACAGATTGTTATGACATTAAGAACAAAATTTTTCAGTGAATTTTTTTTTTTTCAGACAGAATCTCTCTCTGTCGCTAGGGTTGGAGTGGCACAATCTCGGCTCAGTGCAACCTCTGCCTCCCAGATTCAAGCAATCTTTCACCTCAGCCTCCACAGTAGCTGGGACTACGGTTGCATGCCACCACATGCCGAGATCACGCCACTGCATTTCAGCCTGGGCGACAGAGCGACTCCGTCTCAAAAAATTAAGTAAATAAACAGAATAATGCCTTGCACTTGGGAAGTGCTCAGAAACATCTGTCATTGTTATTGTGATGATTATCACAGTTTTTAGATTGTACCCGTCTTTCTTTAAAGTCACTGTATACATTTTCATCTCATAAGACATCACTCATGCTGTAGATTGTCTAGATACTGAATATCACTTGGTGTGTCAAACATAATATATAACACTTCAGTGAAGATAACCCCGTGTTGGTTTTTTACTTGTATATTTGTATATTTTTTGTATTGTCTGCAAAACTGAGAAATCAATACTGATTTAGAGGCCATCATAACCTCTTACACAAAGGTATAAGAGAATTTAAGAAACCTCCTGCTCAAAAATATGTGTGTGTGTGAGAATGCGGTGAAAACAGATCCAGTTTCTCTTACTATACTCTCACAACAGAGAACACATCTGTGATCCCAAATGTCCTGGGTTTTCCCACACACACTAAGCAAGCAGTTCTGCACTGGACACCAGCTGGGTGACCTCCTATTCGAGCTGAACTCTGACACTATCTGCCTGGACATAGCATCAGATCCCACAAGTTGAGGGCTCAATCCTACAAGAGTGTACCCACTTCAGTGCCAGTTGTGAACACAGATGGCCTTTGCTTCTCACTGACTGGCTGTGATCGTGAATTCCCATGATCCCCTCCTCAAGGTTTGATTAATTTGCTAGAGTGGCTCACAGAAATCAGGGAAACACTTTGCTTCTGTTGACCCATGTATTATATAGGATATTACAGAGTATACAGATGAACACCCAGATGTAAGCAGTCTATTCGGTAAGGTATGGGAGAAGGGGCATGACGTGGTGGTGCACACTTGTAATCCTAGCTACTCGGGAGGCCCTTCACTTATTCCCCTGTTCTGAAGCTTGTCGGGGCCCTGTCCTTTTCGGTTATTATGGGGGCTTCATTATGTGGGCATGATTGCTTACATCTTTGGCTATTGGTAATCAACTGAATCTTCAGCCCCCGTCCCCCTCAGGGGAAGTTGGGGAATGGGGCTTGAAGTCCCAACTCTGTAATCCAGCCTTGGTCTTTCTGGTGACCAGCCCCTATTCTGAAACTATCTTGGGGCCTCCAGCCACCAGTCATCTCATTAGCTTGCAAAGACACTTATCACTCCAGAGATTCCAAGTGAGATGTATGTCAGGAAAGGGGGATGAAGACGATTTTTTATTATTTGGTCTTTATTATATAATAAAATAACATATGTTATTATATCACAGCTTGGATGTCAGCCCACTCACTTCAGTTTAATCTATTCTCTTCTCATTTTATGTGAAGATTAGAACTTTCCTCATATCCCCTTGGTGGATGTGTTTTTCATTTTAGGGACAGGTGACATTCAGGGATGTGGCTATAGAATTCTCTCAGGAGGAGTGGACATGCCTGGACCCTGCTCAGAGGAGTTTGTACAGGGACGTGATGCTGGAGAACTACAGGAACCTGGCCTCCCTGGGTGAGGATGACTTCCTTCCAGAAGTTAGGATCTTCCCCTGTGTATCTTTTCATTTTCCTCGTGGGTCTCTTGGGAGCCCCCTGTATTGCTTGGCTGAAACTGAGGCTGTGTAGACTGAAAAATGAAAATTTCCATAATGTGGAAACTGGATTTCAATTGTCCTCTTCCTGATATCACTGGAAGGTTTCAGAGCTATTAAAATATCCAGTTCCCTGTTTCTATCCCCATGCTCTGATTCAGTGGTTTTGGGATGAGCGCTGTATATTTGCATATTATAGTGTTTCCTAACAATTCATCAGGAAGCATTTAGTAGATGAGTTTTTGAAGTTTTTTCTAGATATATCTGTGAAGTTCTCCCTCCTCATGTAAACATAGGACTGGGACTCTGGAAAATCTACAGCCCACCCATTGTTTTCCTTTCTTTTCATAAGCAGGGACCTCTTGTTTTGACCTCAGTATTATCTCTATGTTGGAGCAAGGGAAGGAGCCTTTCACTCTGGAGAGCCAAGTACAGATAGCAGGAAACCCGGATGGATGGGAATGGACCAAAGCCGTGATCACAGGTAGGAGTTCAGATGGGTGGAGAGATGCTGCTTATTAAATAGTGTTTGGGAAACTCTATACAAACAGAGAATTCTGTGGGATAGCAGAAGTTTGAATCATGTGACCTCTGAACAGAAATCTTTACCCCCTTTTATCTATCCTTTAGGCTTCTGCTAGTTTTTCCTTTCACCCTCTAATTGTGCTGAAGCTCAAACAGACAAAGGCAAAGTCTTTATCATAATGGACAACACTGTTATCTAGCTTCTGAGGACTCTGGTTCCTTGATTCCATGTGGAACAGGGAAGCCTATTACAAAAGGATTGTTTTCTCCTTTGGTGTTTCCCTCTGTCATTGATTCTATCTGATGCCCAGTTCTCAGTCATATAAGATCTGAATTCTGTAGAGTTTGCTAAATTGTAAGAGTGTTTAAGTGGAGCCATTAGGTTTTTCTAAATATAAAATCATGTCATCTGCAAAGAAGTATATTTTAACTTCTTCCTTTTCCATTTGTATGTTGTTTATTTCTTTCTCTTGCCTAATTGCTTTGGCTAGCACATCAATGCTATGTTGAATAGAAGGAGTGAAAGTGGACATCCTTGTCTTCCAGATCTTAGCAGAAAGGCTTTCAGTTTTTCTTTGTTTAGTATATTCCCTGTGGATTTGTCATATATGGCTTTTATCATGTTTAGGTATGTTTTTTCTGCGCCCAAGTTGTTTAGACTTTTTATCATGAAGAGATACTGATTTTATTGAATCATTTTCCAGTATCTATTGAAATGATAATACGGTTTTTGTCCTTGATTCTGTTGATGTGATGAATCACATTCATTGATTCATGTGTATTAAACTCTCCTTGCATTCCTGGAATGAATCCCACCCAATCATGGTGAATGCCTTTTTAATGTGTTTTTTAATCGTATGTGCTGCTTCTGTTTTGTTGAGCATTTTTGCGTATATATTCATCAGGGATATTGGCCTGTAGTTTTCTTTTTGTTGTTGTGTCCTTGTCTGCTTTTTGGCATCAGGGTAATGCTGGCCTCATAAAATGAGTTGGAAATATGTGCTCCCTTCAATTTTTTAAATAGTTTGAGTAGAATTAGTATTAGTTTTGTTTTGTTTTTTTTCCTTTTCTTTTTTTTTTTTTTTTTTTTTTTGAGACTGTCTCTCTCTCTCTCACCCAGACTGGAGTGCAGTGGCACAGTCATAGCTTACTGCAAACTCAAACTCCTGGGCTCAACTGACCCTCTCACCTCCAGTACCTGGGGTTTCAGGCACACACTACAATGCCCAGCTAATTCTTTTGTGTGTGTGTGTGTGTGACAGAGTCTCACTGTCTTGCCCAGGTTGGAGTGCAGTGGCGTGATCTTGGTTCACTGCAACCTCTGCCTCCCAGGTTCAAGTGATTCTCTTGCCTCAGCCTCCCAAGTAGCTGGAATTACAGGCACATGCCACCACACCTGGCTGATTTTTATATTTTTAATAGAGATGGGGTTTCACTATGTTGGCCAGGCTAGTCTCAAACTCCGGACCTCAGGTGATCCACCTGCTTAGGCCTCCCAAAGTGCTGGGATTACAGGCGTGAGCCAACGCAGCAACCATGTTTGGGTATCTTCCCAGACTCTTCTTGTTGATGATTTCTAGTGTTATTTTATTGTGGTCTGAGAATATAATAGATACTATTTTGACTTTTTTGAATTTATTGAGACTTGTTTGGTGTCTTAACTTATAATCTATCCTGAAGCATGATCCATGTGCTGATGGGAAGAATGTGTATTGGGTAACAGTTGGATAAAATGGTCTGTAAGTGTCTGTTAGGGCAGATGCAATGGAACATGCCTGTAATTTTAGCTATTTGGGAGACTGAGGCAAGAGGAATGCTTAAAGCCAGAAGTTCAAGGCTGCAGTGTGCTGTGAACTCACCTGTGACTGGGCACTGCACAACAGCCTGGATAACACAGGGAGACCCTATCTCTTTTTTTTAAAAAAATGTATTTTTTAGGTCAATTTAGGCTGTAGTAAACTTTAACTCTGATTTTTTTTAATCGGTTTTCTGCCTGGTCTATTCATTACTAAAAATTGTGTTTTGAAGACCCCTGATATTATTGTATTGCTGTTTGTCTCTCCCTTTAGATTTATTAATGTTTGCTTTACATATTTGTGTGCATATATATTTATTATATCCTTTTGCTAAGTTGATTCCTTTATCATTATATACCGACCTTCTTGGTCCCTTCTAACACTTATTGATATAAAGTCTGTTTTATCTAAGTATACCTACTACTGCTCTTTTCTGGTTTCTAGTTCCATGGAATATCTTTTCCATCCCCCTCACTTTTTCTCTACATGTTTCTTTATAAGTGAAATGAGTTTGTTGTAATTGGAGAATTTAGTCCATTTATATTTAATGTTATTATTGATAGGTAAGGACTTACACTACTGGAGAAAATCACTTAAACACAAAAGAAAACAGTCAGTAAGAAAGAAAGCAAGAGAGGAGTTACAAAACAATTAGAAAAGAAGTAACAAAATGGCAGTATGTTTTAATTCATTGCTTTTTATTATTAATATGTCTATTACAGGCTTTTACTTTGTAGTGACCATAAAATAAGACTTACAAAAAAGCATCCTATTGCTGTTAACAATTTATCTCAAATCAATATCAACTTATCTTTGATTGCAAAAAAAAAAAAACAAAAACCTCTGTACATATTCATTCCCTTCTCATTCTGCATTTTGAATTTTTTATGTCACAATTTATGTTGTGTACAGTACACAACATCAATGGTATAGGAGATTAAAATGTATTAACAATTTTAATCTCTTAAAATTGTTGTGCTTAGGGGCGGCAGTGAAAAAAAATTGTTGTGCTTATTTTTAATAGTTTTATCTTTTAGGCCTCTTAGTAAATATATAAATGGTTTGCACACCATGATTATGATGTTAATATTAGTGTAACAGTTACATTGTGTCATTTTCTTTGGATTTGAAAAATTTCCTTTATCATTTCTTGTAAAAGAGGTCTGATCGTGGTAAATTCCCTTAGCTTTCTTTGTCTGGGAAAGACGTTCTCTCCTTTATTACTGAGGATTGCTTTGCTGGCTGCAGTATTGTTGGTTGAGAACTAGGCTTCCATACTATTAATTTGAATTACATGGAATCAACTTTTCTTTATTAAACAATCCTCTTCCTTTTGTGTTCCTAAAAATTGAATATTATTGTATTGAAGTTTCATAAATCTGTTCAATGTGAGAATCCCTTTTGGTATAATATTGTTTTTCAGTGTAAAATACTTGTTTGCATACTACAATTAATTGGAAACCTATGGATCTTTATATCTTGTAGCTCTGTCTTCTGAATTTGTAATGAAAGATTTACCACACAAAGGGAAGAGCAGTACAGGAGAAGTATTCCAAACAGTGATGTTGGAAAGACATGAAAGCCATGACATTGAAGGCTGTTTCTTCAGGGAAGTCCAGAAAAATATTCATGACCTTGAGTATCAATGCAGAGTTGCTGAAGGAAATTACAAAGGAGTGCTTATGACACAGAAAGATAATCTCACTCATGAAGGAGATGAACATGATAAAAGAGATGCAAGAAACAAGCTTATTAAAAATCAGCTTGGATTAAGCTTTCAGTCACATCTGCCTGAACTGCAGCTTTTTCAATATGAAGGGAAAATTTATGAATATAATCAGGTTGAGAAGTCTTTCAACAATAGTTCCTCAGTTTCACCACCTCAACAAATGCCTTATAATGTCAAAACCTACATTTCTAAGAAATATTTCAAAGACTTTATCTCTTTATTACTTACACAGGGACAAAAAGCAAATAATTGGGAAAAGCCTTACAAATCTAACGTGTGTGGTGTGGTCTTCCCTCAAAATTCACACCTTGCAAGTCACCAGAGAAGTCATGCTAAAGAGAAACCTTACAAATGTTATGAGTGTGGCAAAGCCTTTAGAACACATTCAAACCTAACTACCCATCAGGTAATCCATACTGGAGAAAAACGTTACAAATGTAATGAGTGTGGTAAGGTCTTCAGTCGAAATTCACAACTCTCACAACATCAGAAAATTCACACTGGAGAGAAACCTTATAAATGTAACGAATGCGGCAAGGTTTTCACTCAGAATTCACACCTTGCAAGACATCGAGGAATTCATACTGGAGAGAAACCTTACAAGTGTAATGAGTGTGGGAAAGCCTTTAGAGCTCGTTCAAGCCTGAGTATCCATCAGGCAACCCACAGTGGAGAAAAACCTTACAAATGTAATGAATGTGGCAAGGTCTTCACTCAAAATTCACACCTTACAAATCACTGGAGAATTCACACTGGAGAGAAACCTTACAAGTGTAATGAGTGTGGCAAAGCCTTTGGTGTTCGTTCAAGCCTAGCTATTCATCTAATAATTCATACTGGAGAAAAGCCTTACAAATGTCATGAATGTGGCAAGGTCTTTAGGCGTAATTCACACCTTGCAAGGCATCAGCTAATTCATACTGGAGAGAAACCTTACAAGTGCAATGAGTGTGGCAAAGCCTTTAGAGCACATTCAAACCTAACTACTCATCAGGTCATCCATACTGGAGAAAAGCCTTACAAATGTAATGAATGTGGCAAGGTCTTCACTCAAAATTCACACCTTGCAAATCATCAAAGAATTCATACTGGAGTGAAACCTTATATATGTAATGAGTGTGGCAAAGCCTTCAGTGTGTATTCAAGCCTAACTACCCATCAGGCAATCCATACTGGAGAAAAACCTTACAAATGTAATGAGTGTGGCAAGGTCTTCACTCAGAATTCACACCTTGCAAGACATCGGGGAATTCATACTGGAGAGAAACCTTACAAATGTAATGAATGTGGCAAGGTCTTTAGGCATAACTCATACCTTGCAAGGCATCGGCGAATTCATACTGGACAGAAAACTTACAAGTATAATGAGTGTGGCAAATCCTTTAGTGAACATTCAAACCTAACTACCCATCAGGTCATCCATACTGGAGAAAAACCTTACAAATGTAATGAGTGTGGCAAGGTCTTCAGTCAGAATTCACACCTTGCAAGACATCGGAGAATTCATACTGGAGATAAACCTTACAAGTGTAATGAGTGTGGCAAAGCCTTTCGTCAAACTTCAAAACTTGCAAGGCATCAGAGAGTTCATACTGGAGAGAAACCATATGTGTGTAATCAGTGTGGCAAAGCCTTTAGTGTCCGTTCAGGCCTAACTACCCATCAGGCAATCCATACTGGAGAAAAACCTTACAAATGCAGTGAGTGTGGCAAGGTCTTCACTCAGAATTCACACCTTGCAAGACATCGAGGAATTCATACTGGAGATAAACCTTACAAGTGTAATGAATGTGGCAGAGCCTTTAGTCAAATTTCAAAACTTGCAAGGCATCAGAGAGTTCACACTGGAGAGAAACCATATGAGTGTAATTACAAGGGACACTAAAGTGTCCTTTCAAGCTTAACTACCCATCAGGCAATCCATACTGGAGGAAAACCTTATAAATGTCACTTTTGGAAAGTTCTAAAGGCAGAGTTCAAACCTTGCAAGTCATCACAGAATTCAGAGTGGAGAGAAACCTTACAAATGAAGGTGGCAACTTTTGCAGTTAGAATTCATTCCTTTGACAACATCAGAGAATTTATTCCTGAGAGAATCCTTGAAAATGCAATGACTGTGGCAAACTGCTCATGAGTTCAAGTATGAGAAATCATATAAATGTACTGTGTGTGGCAGAGGCTTTATTCAGGCCTCACAGCTTGCTAGGTGTTAAAATCTACACACTTCATGGAACCACACTAATGCAATGTGCATTCTTAAGCTCTTACTCTAAGACTGTAACTGTAGGTGAGGATTCATATGAAGAGTGACTCAGTCTCTAGTTCTTTGATTCACTTTTAATATGATAAACTGCACAATAATTACACGTCCCAATATGGTAAAACTTATGACATCATATATTTCAAAGGTTGAAGGACATTTGGAAATGGCTACTTACCTTCACATTATAAAATATTTCATTCCATTGTTTGAGGTTTCTCAAAAAGGCTACTGTTTGTGACTTTCAACCTGAACACGTTCATGGTGCCCATCTGGGAAAGAACTATAGTATGGAAGGGCCTGCTTCATTACATGAGGATTTTCATGTTTATCCAAGTTTATTGAAGAAGGAGGACTCTTCCTTACAAAATTAAATATTGTTTCAATTGAGAGACCATGGTTTAGGGGCAGAAAATAATGTAAAACTATGATATCAGTCATCATACTGATTGTATTCAGGGTGCCCTTCTTCTGAGAGAAAGACATTATGGGTTTTAGGGAAGAAAGGCTCTACCAGCCATGCATGGAGCAGGCCAAGACCTCAGGACACTGGAATTTTTATGGGAGGAGAGTTAATAGGTTATTAATGACTGATTATGTAATTGGAATAGTGCAGGGGAAATGATTGCCACCTTCTCTGTTGAATGGCAATAGCTGTTTTATAGCAGAGATTGATGAAAAATAGGCTTATTTTTGAAATCGAAGAGATAACAGTTACTAGAGTGGGGGAGCTTGGACAAAAGAACCAGAATCCCGTGTTTTTTTTAGTAGAATTACACACTAACTGCTGGAATTACATTTTGCTGCTGTTTTATTGAGAATGTGTCACAAAGGCCGGGCGTGGTGGCTCACGCCTGTAATCCAAGCACTTTGGAGGCCAAGGCAGGCGGATCACCTGAGGTCAGGAGTTCAAGACCAGCCTGACCAACATGGTGAAACCCTGTCTTAAAAAAAAAAAAAAAAAAAAAAAAAGAGAATGTGTCACAGACATCATGTTTTGACAAAAAAATTGGATGTTTTCTTATAACTGTGAACAAATCACATTCTTTGTACCAACACTTGTTATCCAACCTCAGTAGGAGACTTCATGACAGATAATAACAATACACTCAGTCTTTTAGGTTGGAGGATCTAGAACAATTTTTTTTCTTGGTGGAATCAACATACAATTTTGGGAAACTGTAATCATACCCTGTGCTTGAATTATTCTCTCTACACTCTGCCTTAGCATATTTAAATGGATATAATGAAGATCCCATAGAAAGTGCAACTTTCGGCTGGGCGCGGTGGCTCATGCCTGTAATCCCAGCACTTTGGGAGGCCAAGGCAGGCGGATCACGAGGTCAGGAGACAGAGACCATCCTGACCAACATGGTGAAACCCTGTCACTACTAAAAATATAAAAATTAGCTTGGCGTGGTGGGAGTCGCCTGTAGTCCCAGCTACTTGGGAGGCTGAGGCAGGAGAATCGCTTGAACCTGGGAATTGGAGGTTGCAGTCAGCCGAGATCGCGCCACTGCACTCCAGCTTGGCAACAGAGTGAGACTCCATCTAAAAAAAAAAAGAAAGTGCCATTTTTATACTCTTACACTCTGAAAGCTGCCACAGTGTTGGTCGATATATACTGTATAATATTTTTACATGCTTGTGTGCCAAATAACCATGGCATACATCTTTATTTACATGAAGTGAAAATACAAATATAGAAGGTGTATGGGTCGGGCATGGTGGCTCATGCCTGTAATCCTAGCACTTGGAGAGGCAGGTGGGTCACTTGAGTCCAGGAGTTCGAACCACCTGGGCAACATGGCAAAACCCCGTCTCTACAAAAAAATAGAAAAATTAGCCGGGCAGGGTGGCTCATGTCTGTAGTCCCAGCTCCTCAGGGGACTGAGGCAGGTGGATCACGAGCCCAGGAGGCAGAGGTTGCAGTAAGCCAAGATCACACCACTGCACTCCAGCCTGGGGGACAGAGCAGCGAGACCCTGTCTCAAAAAAGTGTATGAAAAATATGAAATTATAAATAGTGCAGAATAACAAAAATTACACTATTCTTAGAATGCTATGCTCATTGACATAATCTGACAAGACTAACATTCATGAGTTTCCTCTTAATGAACATACATAATGGAAATTTCATTTTGTTTTGGTAGGTAAACTAGAAGTCTCATAAATGTAGCCTTACCACATTTTTGGTAATGTTAATTTGTTCCCCCTCCACTGGAAGTGTATTGAACTCAACCTACAGCTTGGATTACATAGGGAAAATTATGTCAAGCAATGAAGTTTTAGGAAAATGCGTATTGCATAACGAGGATTTCTGTGAGAAGCAAGGTTGACTTCCCAAACTAGTCCAAACTGGCTTGAGAGAGCAGGGATAAGTAACTTGTTTTGGGTATTATGGTAATAACTTTAATAACAGGGGGTGGCTGGAGTGAGGGTCCCATGCATGGTTTGAACTTCCATCTAGTGCCAAAGGAGGGAACACGGGCATTATAGCTTGGCCAGGCAGAATAAGAAGAGGGAGTGCAAAGGTGTGAATGGTGTTACGAGACAAAAATCACAAAATGGAAACTGACTCTAGTACAACACTGAATATTTGCTCTTGAAACTTCTGATTTCCGGCCAGGAACGGTGGCTCACGCCTGTAATCCCAGCACTTTGGGAGGCCGAGGCAGCTGGATCACCTTAGGTCAGGGGCTCGAGACCAGCCTGGCTAACATGGTGAAACCCCATCTCTACTAAAAATACAAAAATTAGCCGGGTGTGGTGGCGCATAGCTGTAGTCCCAGCTACTCAGGAGGCTGAGGAAGGAGAATCGCTTCAACCTGGGAGGCGGAGGCTGCAGTGAGCCAAGATCAAGCCACTGCACTCTAGCCTGGGCAATGGAGTGAGACTCCGTCTCAAAAGAAAAAGAAAGTTCTAAGTTATTTGTTAGGAAAGACCTCCGTTTTCTTATATAATAGTAATTACTTTTCCTTTCCTGCTGAACCCATAGGTCCCATTATACAACAACATTCTTGAAAATGTTTGTGAAATGCTGTTTAAATTGCCTAAAATATTTTTACAGTAGTTCAATGAAAATGAATTTGTGGAAAAGTTTATTACATAATATGATCAAGTGATTTTAGCTAAAAGTTATTTTTCAAAGGCTGTGTTATGTTAATGTCATCTTCAGTTTATGGTATTGTGTAATATATTTCATAGCTTTCTTTTCTTTTTAGAGGTGGGGTCTTGCTGTGTTGGCCAGTTTGGTCTTGAACTCTTAGCCTCAAGCAGTCATCCTTCCTCAGCCTCCCAAAGTGCTAGGATTACAGCCGTGAGCCACTGTGCCCGCCCATAGCTTATTTTCAATGGTAGTAAAATGACTTTTTGTTTTTGTATATGATTTTTACTTTAAGGGTTTTTTCCTTCCATACATTTTAATCCAAATTATATGTTTACTGTGTTTCTTCTCTGTGTTACTCCGGTGAAAAACTTAGAGAATACATAAAGAAGGGTGGTGTTTGGAAATAAAATTTTTGTGACTTGAAATGTATGTAAGATGATGGCAGGTACAGACTAGGTTCTCTGTAAACAGGAAAATGGAATGTCCTTGTAAGTCTTTAGTTCAGTTAAAGTACTGGGGTACAAAATGGTGGAATAAAGTCACTTAATATGGAAGTTATCAAAGATCAGCTACTTGAAAATGAAGTGCGTAGAGGGTAACCAGCATCTGGAGAACTAAACGAAAATACAATTAATAAGAGAGTCCACAAGATATTAGTTATAATTTATGCAAAGGAGATAATTTGGTGAATCCCTGGAGGAAATCCAACTTCCCACTGTGGCTGGTATTTCTGTTCTGAGCCGGAGGCTCTTACAGCGAAACATGACGTTTGTGCAACTTTTGCCATGACAGCTGCCATTTAATATACCCCCCTTAGATTTGTTTCCATTTTAAAAAACTGATACATAGTCTTTCATAAGTGATTTACCTTTGCATATATATTTTCTTTTGTATCAATCACATTTAGAGTAAGAATCACAGTTGTTAGTGCTTTATGTGTAACAACTAAATCGTCAGCTCCCTGGAATAAATATTGATGAATTCTCATTTCAGAGGTGAGGAAACCTAGGACAGGTAGGGAAAATATTCAAATTAGGCTGGACACAGTGGCTCACACCTATATTCCCAATACTTTGAGAGGCTGAGGCAGATGGATCACCTGAGGTCAGGAGTTCAAGACCAGCCTGACCAACATGGTGAAACCCTATCTCTACTAAAAATATAAAAATCAGCTGGGTGTGGTGGCAGGCGCCTGTAATTCCAGCTATTCGGGAGGCTGAGGCAGGAGAATCACTTGAACCTGGGAAATGGGTGTTGCAGTGAGCCGAGATGTGCCGTTGCCCTCCAGCCTGTGGACTCCATCTTTCTCTTTCTCTGTTTCTCCCTCTCTCTATATATATATATATGTGTGTATATTTTTTTTCCAGAAAATTGATAGAACTATGAAGAGACATTTCACTGAAGCAGATATACTGAGATAAATAGGCCCATAAAAAGATTTCCAGCCTCACCATCCATCAAATGTCAGCCCTTAGCATACTCTGCTTTAAAAGACTCACCTAGTCACATTTCAGTAGGGGCTGAATTGAGATCGAATCCATGTTGTCTGGTTGCAAGGACAAAGCTTTTCACGATGCTGCTGCAGTAACAATGCTCGTTATTTTTGTCCTTTACTCGCTGTCTATACCTATTTTGTTAGTATCTCTTGTAATTTTTAAATGGTTTATCTTCATATATCATTGTGATTGTGGTAACTTTGTATTAAATCTATATTTTTATAGATCAATTTAGTCTATATTTTTACTAATCACTGTTGCCTATGAACTTACCTAAATGAATGATAGACACACTCATTACCACATAATCCTGTGAGAAAGATTATCTAGGCCGGGCGAGGTGGCTCATACCTGTAATCCCAGCACTTTGGGAGGCCTAGGTGGGCGGATCATGAGGTCAGGAGTTGGAGACCAGCCTGACCAACATGGTGAAACCCCGTCTCTACTAAAAATACAAAAATTAGCCTGGCGTGGTGGCCCACACCTGTAATCCCAGCTACTCGGAAGGCTGAGGCAGGAGAATCGCTTGAACCTGGGAAACAGAGGGAAGGAAGGAAGGAAAGGAAGGAAGGAAGGAGAGAAAGAGGAAGAAAGAAAAGAAAAGAAAGAGAAATAAAGATTAAGCTTTTGAGGGAGGTATCCATTACCTAAGGTATGAGTTTAAGAAGGCACTAATAGTGGCCAGGTGCAATGGCTCACCCCTATAATCCGAGCACTTTGGGAGACCGAGGCAGGTGGATCACCTGAGGTCAGGAATTGGAGACCAGCCTGGCCAACATGGTGAAAGCCTATCTCTACTAAAAATACAAAAAAATAGCTGGGCATGATGGCAGGCACCTGTAGTCCCAGCTACTCGGGAGGCTGAGGCATGAGAGGCAGAGGTTTCAGTGAGCTGAGATCACACCACTGCACTCCAGCCTGGGTGACAGAACAAGACTCAGTCTCAAAAAAGAAAAAAAATTCACTAATAGTGACAATGACAGTGCATATTTGTTGAGCTGAGAATATTTTTTATATCTGTGTTCCCATTGTTAGTTTCCAAAAACAATTACAGGTTGCTAATACACATCACCAAACATTCTGGACTGTTGAGTCGAAGCTCCTGTGTTTCCCATTCTCTCTGATGGCATCCAGGGGTTCACATGGAGAAAGCAGAATATGCTGAGGTCTGACATTTGATGGGTGGTGATATTGGAAATCTTTTTATGTGCCTGTTTACCTCAGTATATCTGCTTCAGTGAAATGCCTCTTCATAGTTCTATTTTCTAATTTGAGTATTTTGCTTTTTTAAATTTTGTTTTTTTGTTTTTTAAGTCATTCTAGCATTCCTTATACATTCCACATAACAGTTTTATGTCAGATATTATGGTAGGCAAATATTTTCTATTATTCAGTACAGTATTAGCCCATTTTCACACTGCCATAAAGATACTACCCCAGACTGGGTAATTTATAAACAAAAGAGGTTTAATTGACTCACAGTTTCACATGGCTAGGGAGGCCTCAGGAAGCTTACAAGCCTGGAGGAAGGCAAAGTGGAAGTAAGGCACGTCTTGCATGCAGCAGGAGAGAGAGCTATCTAAGGACGAACTATCACAGATTTTTAAACCATCAGATGTTCTGAGAACTCACTATCATGAGAATGGCACGGAAAAAAACACCCCCATGATCCAATCACCTCCCCACCAGGTCCCTCCCTCGACACATGAGGATTATATTCAAGATAAGATTTGATGGGGACACTGAGTCAAACCGTATCAAATACCTTTTCTTTCATTGTCTTAAGGTCTTTCACAGACCAAAAGTTTTTAATTTGGTAAATACCAGTTGATTGACTTTTTTCTTTCATTTGTTTATTATTTATTTATTTATTTATTTATTTTTTCTTTAATGAATCATGCTTTTGATGCCATGGCTACGAATTTTTGAACAAGCTCTTGATTCTTAAGATTTTATTCTGTGAAGTTTTTTTCTTTCTGTCTCTTACAGAATAACATTTTATGGTTTGATATTTTGCATTTAGGCTATGGTCAATGTTGAGCTAATGTCTGTACAGTTGTGAAGTTTGAGTAGAGATTACTTCTTTTCTGCTGTGGATATTAAGTTATCCCCTCGCCGGTTATTAAAAATTCTTCCTTTATTCAATTCCCTTGGTAACTTTGTTCAACAATCAGTTGGAAGTATCTATAGAGGCTATTTTTGCTCTCTGTTACTGGAGTGCATGGATCCATGTCTCTTATTGCCCCAGGTGCCACACGATTTTTATTACTTTTCCTGTATTGGAAGTCTTAAAATCCAGTGGAGTGATTCCAGACACTTTATTTTCGTTTTTTGGTAACTTTCATGGATCCAATCACCGCTAGTCTTTGATCCCCCCACCGAAATCCCAGTTCCCGAACTGCTAAGCTGCAGGAGACTCCCTAGCAGGATCGTAAACCGTTTTCAACTTGGTAAATGGAAAACGGTTTGGTTTCCAACATAAGTGGCCCACACAACTCTGTGCTTTTTCACCTTAAAACGGCCCAGGCCCCGCCCGCCCCCGCCCCGCCCCCGGCCCGCCCCCGGCCCGCCCCCGGCCCGCCCCCGGCCCCGCCCCGGCCCCGCCCCCCGGCTGCCCGGGCTCTTCGCGCACGCGCAGTTTCCTGCAGTCCCAGAAACTGACCGTGTTGGGCGAAGGTGACGGCGCCGAGCGTGAGTGTCCCTCTGTGTAGATTAAACCTGCGCTCCCTGTTTCCCATGTCCGCAGCCGGTCCCCGGGGGCGCTGCGGGCCTTAAGACCCCCGCACCGCGCCCTCCACTCCAGGTGAATACAGGCCTCGCGGTGTGGGTCCGGAGTCGTCGCTTCCCTTTGGGTTGAAGTCGCTCGGAGGCTGCTCCCCTGTCCCCGGCCTTTCGCGTCTTCCTCCCGCTTAAAATCCTTTCCCGTCCCCCTCCTCCCGCCACGCGCTTTTTAAAGTTCTCACCTGTGAGCTGGATTCCCGCCCTCGGCACCCCCAGCCTCTCCCTCGTGGGCCCCTGGAGCGCAGCGCGCAGCCCCTGTCCCGGGGAGGGGCGCCCTCTGCCTGGTCCTGGGATCCTGCAGACCCCACCCCTGTCCGAAGGCGCCGTCGCCCCCCACCTCCCTCCTCCTCAAGCCGGGGCCTGCCCTGTGACACCCGGTCTTCTTGCCTGCCCAGCTCCACCCCCCTGGAAAATGCACCCCTCCGGGATGCAGACGTCTTACTCCAAAGCCTCCTGTGAATCTGTGGGCTGAGGAAATCGGGAGACAGAGAAGGACTGTCCAGTCCAGAAGGGCAGCAGGGGATATCCTAAGAATGAGGCGCAGATGGTTTTCATTAGGTAGGGTTTGCTGTGGGGGGTGTCTGTGGGCGGGTGCCACTGAAGAGGGAGTGGTGATCAGGGTCCCAGAGTTAGAGAAAGATTTTTCCAAGTGAAATACGGTACACTGACCCGCAGCCCGAAGCCTTACGCTGGGTCTGTCCTTGGGAACATAAAGCTGCCACTTTCTTGCTTCCATGCCAGTGGCCTCTCCCTGTTTATTCCAAGATAACAGAGAGTCCCAGAGTCACAAGGCAGCTGGGGACCTGAGGGGCGAGGTCCTTGAAACCCACCGTGGAACACGGATCTTCTCCAGTGCAGAGGGGTCACTGGGCCCTGGGAAGGGAGTTTGAGGCTTCCAGCCCTGGTCATGGCGGGGAGACTCAGGAACTGGAGAAAGGAAGAGCTGTTCATCCTCACAGGGTGCCCCTCTGCTCAGGAGTGTGCAGTAGAGTGAGGTGAGCTACTGGAGTCCCACTGAGGGAAAGGAGTTTTTCTGTTCACCCAACACACATCTCACCCTATGCACACACTTCTGCCTTTCCCCATCGTCTTCTCTAACACGGGAAATGAATGCTTCCCCAGGTGGGTGGCTGAGGGAGAGGAGGGATTGCTCTGTTTGTGTCTCTTCTTCGTCCCCTCCATCAAGTCCTCTGCCTTCCTTTCTGCAGCTCTCTCTGTTCAGATCTCACTTCCTGCAGTCCTACTGTCAGTTTGCCCATACAAGACCCAGGGATTTGGGTCAGTGAAAAATATTCAAACCAGTGTCATTGCCAAGTGAGAAATCTCAGACCCCAGGACCTTTTTTCCATCGGGGAGTCTGGGCACAGAGAGATCGCTCTTCTTTTTGCAGAGTTTATGGTTTGGTTTTTTTCTGTTTTTGTTTTTGAGATGGAGTCTCTCTCTGTTGCCCAGGCTGGAGTGTAGTGGCATGATCTCGGCTCACTGCAACCTCTGCCTCCCGGGTTCAAGCAATTCTGTGGCTTAGCCTCCCGAGTAGCTGGGATTACAGGTGCCGGCCACCACACCTGGCTAATTTTTTGTATTTTTAGTAGAGATGGGGTTTCACCATCTTGGCCAGGCTGGTCTTGAACTCTTGACCTCATGATCCACCCACCTCAGCTTCCCAGAGTTCTGGGATTACAGGTGTGAGCCACTGTGCCCGGTGAGTTTAGGGTCCTTTATTGGCCCCGTGGGTCTGCTCAGCCTCAGGCAGTGACCCATAGTCAGCCAGATGTGTTTCTGGGTGAACTGATGCTTGCCTTCCACCTGCTGGGTAAGCAGAGTGTCTCTATGAAAGGCGCGTGGCTCTGCCCCTCAGCTGGTCCTCCTCACCTCCCCCCTCACTCTCGCTGAAGGGCATCCTGAGGTCCAACAGGACCCCTGCATACATCAGTTTCTCAAAGTCAGTGCTGTACCAGAGGGTGCACTAGTGTCACCTGGTATCATTCTGTTCATTTATTCAGCAAGTACAGGAACTCCAGTATATGCCAGGCTCTTCTTTTTTCTTGTCTGCACCAGGAATAGAAATGGTAAAACTAAAGAATATGCCTCTACCATACCCAGTTTATTTTTAAAATGATGGCGATATGGCAGGCATGGTTGCTCACGCCTGTAATCCCAGCACTTTCAGAGGCCAGGACAAAACAATCACTTGAGCCCAGTTTGAGACCAGCCTAGGTAACATAGTGAGACCTTGACTCTGTAAAAAATTTAAAAGCAGCCAGATGTGGTGGCTCGTGCCTGTAGTCCCAGCTACTCAAGAGGCTGAGGTGGGAGGATTGCTGTTGCCCAGGAAGTCAAGGCTACACTGAGCCGTGATTGCATCACTGCACTCTAGCCCGGGCAACAGAGCAAGATTCTGTTTAAAAACAAGCAAACAAGGGCTGGGCGAGGTGGCTCATAGCTGTAATCCCAGCACTTTGGGAGGCCGAGGTGGGCGGTTCACCTGAGGTCAGGAGTTCAAGACCAGCCTGGCCAACATGGGGAAACCCAGTCTCTTAAAAAATATATATATATATATATGGAGATAAACAGACCCTTTCAGTTAGCAGTTGGTGTGTGAGTCAGGTGCACTAACGCAGGACTGGTGGAATTATTCCCTAAGGATATGGAGAAGCTGCTTTTTTTTTTTTTTTTTGAGACAGAGGCTTGCTCTGTCACCAGGCTGGAGTGCAGTGGCACGATTGTGGCTTACTGCAACCTCTGCCTCCTGGGTTCAAGCAATTCTCCTGCCTCAGCTTCCTGGGTAACTGGGATTACAGGCGTGAAACAACAGCCAGCTAATTTTTTTTTTTTTTTTTTAGTTGAGACAGGTTTCACCATGTTGCCCAGGTTGGTCTTGAACTTCTGACCCTGTGATCTGCCTGCCTCAACCTCCCAAAGTGCTGGGATTACAGGCTTGAGCCACTGTGCCCGGTGAGTTTAGGGCCTTTTATTGTCCACGTGGGTCTGCTCAGCCTCAGGCAGTGACTCCATAGTCAGCCAGATGTGTTTCTGGGTGAACTGATGCTTGCCTTCCACCTTTTGGGTAAGCAACCACACCCAGCTAATTTTTGTTTGTTTGTTTTAGTCTAGAGGGGTTTCACCATGTTGGTCAGGTTGGTCTTGAACTCCTGACCTTGTGATCTGCCTGCCTTGACCTCCCAAAGTGCTGTGATTACAGGCTTGAGCCACTGCGCTTGGCCACCTGGAGAAGCTTCTTTGTTTCTCCCAGACATCCCCCACATCCGACTCTGCCTACTCTGTTTCCCTTCCTGTGTAGCTGATCACAGTCTGGAGAAAACATACGCCTGAATTTCCTGGTGTCATTTCATTCCTGCTCCGCTCCTCTTGCATTCCGCTGTTTGTCTGTTCTGCGCATTTTTTCTGGAGCTCCTCTTTCTTCTTTCCCTCATTTAAAGGCCTTAGTTTTTTCACTGTTAAGCACCTGGAAGCAAAGGAGGAGATCTTTCCCGACTCACCCACCCACCTGTCTCAGGGCTTGGGATCCCTACCCAGTGGTGACTGGGAGTGGTCTGTTCCTGCTCCTGGCTGCTGCCAACCCTGCAACTGTACCGCGTGCCAGACCCACTCGTAGCCAGGACATGCTATTGTTTGGATGTGATTTGTTTTGCTCCACCACCTCTCATGTTGAAATGTGATCTCCGACGTGGGAGGTAGGGTCTGGTGAGAATTCTGTGGGTCGTGGGAGCAGATCGCTTGGGAATGGCTTGATGCTATTCTCCAGGGAGTGAGTTCTGATTCTTAGTTCCCTTGAGAGCTGGTTGTCAAAAAGCGTGATCTCTCTCTCTCTCTCCCGCCTCTCTCACCAGTTCATCTGCCCTGCCAGCGCCCCTTCACCCTCCACCCTGAACGGAAGCTTCCTGAGGCCCTCAGCAGAGGCAGACGCTGACACTGTGCTTCTTGTACAGCCTGCAGAACCATGCGCCAAATAATCCTCTTCGTGTGTATGTGTGCGAGACAGACTTTCGCTCTTGTTGCTGAGGCTGGAGTGCAATGGCGCGATCTTAGCTCACTGCAACCTCTGCCTCCTGGATTCAAGCGATTCTCCTGCCTCAGCCTCCCAAGTAACTGGGATTACAGGTGCATGCCACCACGCCCAGCTGATTTTTTTGTATTTTTAGTAGATCACCGCCTCAGCCTCCCAAAGTGCTGGGGTTACAGGTGTGAGTCACTGCACCTGGCCTTCTCAACTTTCCGCTAGGACATCTAACAGGTGTCTCCACTTTCATGTGTCCGAAGGGACTTCCTGTCTCCCCGGATGCATTCCCCTGCAGTCCTGCACATCTTAGATGAGGGTGACCATGTATTTCCTGGGGCGTAGCTGTACTGGATGTTTTATATTTCAAATATATAAGATATTACACCATAAGTGTGTTAATTTATAAAGAAAATATTATATGTTTAATTAAAATGGGTGAGGAAATACATCATTTCCAAAATTCTTTGGAGTTGTGGGAGAAAAATGTTTGAAGACTTGGTCCCTGCCTGATCTGGGCTCCCAGGGCCTCTCTGACCTCATCTCCTGCCTGTGTCCCCCTCGCTCCCTCTGCTCCAGCCACATAGGCCTCTTTCCTGTTCCTGGGGCCGAAGTGGATCCTGCCTCAAGGCCTTCACGTGGACTGTGTCTCTGCTGGAACTCGCTGGCCCCTCAGCTGCAGGTGCAGACACGCCTCCTTCCCGGGTCTCTGTTCTGCTATCACCTTCTCAGTGGGGACTTCTGTGACCCACCTCCCAGTGAACACTCCAGCCACACCCTCACCCCCACTTCTGGTCCATATTACCTGCTCTTCATGTTTCTCTGGATTCTTTCTGCCTCCACTGTCTGGATCCTGATGACACCAAGGCCCAAAGGGGAGAAGAGAGCCAGGAGCTGGGGACTGAGCTGGGCTTGCCCCGTTTGAGTAGAGCTCATCCCTGGCTTCATATGAAAGTGATGAGGCACTCTGCAGATACACCCCCTGTGTCCCCACCCCTGTCCCAGAGAGTCCCATTCAGGTAGGTTGGGACCTGCCCTCAATAGTGCAGTGCCCAAGGTGATTCTAATCTACAGCCAGCCCTGAACACCAAGGCTCTTGTCTATTCTGAGGGGGGGAGCTCAGCTTGGGATCCACAGACAGAGAAGCGGGGGCTGTGCTGGACCTGGGGTTTGATCAGGGCGGGTTCTGCTCCCGACAGCTGTAGGGTGTGTGGGGGCTTCCCTGGGAGGGGAGGGGTTCTGAAGAAAGGGGTCAGAAGACGCCTGTATTGGTCTTCCTGCTGCTTTTCCTGTAGCCGTTTCTTGTCCCTGGGTCCACCCTGGTGCAGTGGGCAGCAGAGGACCGTCTTGCACAGGGCAAGGTCCTCCCTGTGTGTGTGTGCTTGTCACACAAGAGAGGTGTTGTTTTTGAGCAATAAACAGCATTTTTGTTGTTATTCAGCCTTGACTTCTAAAGACTCTTGGTACATGAGGAAGAAACCCAGAAGAGGAGAACAAAGGAGTCAGGGATGGCTCTTCCTCAGGTAAAGGACAATTCTGTGTGGAGTGTTCTGTCTCCTTCCTTCCTTCCTTTTCTTTTCTTTTCTTTTTTGAGACAGAGTCTCATTCTTGTCGCCCAGGCTTGAGTGCAATGGTGTGATCTCGGCTCACCACAACTCCGCCTCCCAGGTTCAAGCGATTCTCCTGCCTCAGCCTCCCGAGTAGCTGGGACTACAGGTGCCTGCCACCACGCCCGACTAATTTTTATATTTTTAGTAGAGATGGGGTTTCCCCATGTTGGTCAGGCTGGCCTCGGACTCCTGACCTCAGGTGATCCACCTGCCTCGGCCTCCCAAAGTGCTGGGATTACAGATGTGAGCCACCACACCCAGCCCTGTCTCCTTCCTTTCAGAAAGGTAGGAGACAATGCATTGGAGTTGGGAATCTTCTGAGTCTGAAGTGTCCTGCCTGACAGGGTTGCTGGTGCATGCCTTCCCTCAGTCCTTCCCTCAGTCCCTCTCATCTCCCTTAGATTCCATCTCTGGTGACCCAGTGACGTGAGCTTGGGAAGAGGCTGCACTGGGCATGGTCCTGGGAGGGCTCACCCCAGATGTGGATGGAGACGGGGTGTGGGCCCCGTGGTGTCGGGGCTGTTGGACAGCAGGGATTGTTCAGGGGCCACATCTGATGCCCCGTCAGCTCTCTGTAGAGCAGGAGTGGAGCAGCTGCACGTGGAAGTCACGTATTAATGTAAACAAGTACCTGGTAAACCCTGGAAAAGGCAGCCAATAAGAGGATTTTTTTGTGCCTGGTTTTGTCATCCAGATAAAACTAGTGTATCAGTATGTCTCTGACTCCAGACTGTTAATGACTGGGAATGGAATGTAAAGTAGAGATACAGACATCAGTGATAGAGGGCCTTTTACTCCATTATTAATTTTGAAACATAAAGTCAGTGTAAAAGTGTAACTGTAAGGCCAGGCGCAGTGGCTCAGGCCTGTAATCCCAGCACTTTGGGAGGCCGAGGCGAGTGGATCAGTTGAGGTCAGGAGTTCAAGACCAGCCTGGCCAACATGGTGAAACCCCATCTCTACTAAAAATACACAAATTACCTGGGCGTGGTGGCACACACCTGTAATCGCAGCTACTTGGGAGGCTGAGGCAGGAGAATCGCTTGAACCCAGGAGGCGGAGAGTGCAGTGAGCCGAGATTGCACCACTGCACTGTATTCCAGCCTGGGTGACAGGGTGAGACTCTGTCTCAAAAAAAAAAAAAGTCCTACAGTTACACTTTTTTTTTTTTTTTTTTTTTTGAGACAAAGTCTCAGTCCGTTGCCCAGGCTGGAGTGCAATGGCGTAATCTCAGCTCACTGCAACCTCCGCCTCCTGGGTTCAAGCAATTCTCCTGCCTCAGTCTCCCAAGTAACTGAGACTACAGGCACCCACCAGTACGCTCAGCTGATTTTTGTATTTTTAGTAGAGATGGGGTTTCACTGTGTTGGCCAGGCTGGTCTTGAACTCCTGACCTTGTGATTTGCCCGCCTCGGCCTCCCAGAGTGCTGGGATTACAGGTGTGAGCTACCACGCCTGGCCAGTTTTTTAAACCATTCTCAGCACTTGCATAGCACACAAGTGGTGCTATTCCTGCAGGGTCTCTTAGGCATCAGATATTTTAGGTAAAAATGGTAACAGTTTTGCTCAGATATCAGAGCAGAACTCCTTTTTCATTATAGAGGATATTGCCATATTCTTATTATATCTTTTGTTATTAAGTATTATGATGCTTTATTTTAAACATTACACGATGTGTATATTTGTTTTATAGTGAAACTCTAAATAGAGATACACTTAGATGCTGAGATATAGAACATCTTTTTCCTGTCAAGCCTTACATCCTCGCACACATCTCAGTGGTGAGCTACACTGTCAGTTCTGTGAGAAGAGACAGCTTGAGTCCGCTTGAAAAGTGTTTAATCATTATGAGATTTTCAGGAAATGTTTTGTGGTATTTTATCCTGCAAGTTGTGAATATTTACAAGCTTTCCTATTAAGTAGCTTGCTCCTTTTACAAGTTGATACGTAATATGGTATATGTACCATAGAATGTATTGTATTTTGTTGCATGTATCATAGAATGTGTAATGATCAAGTAATGATTTTTGAGGTGTCTATTACCTTGACTATTTTTTTTTATCTTTTGAGATGGAGTCTTGCTCTGTCACCCAGACTGGAGTGCAGTGGTGCCATCTCAGCTCACTGCAACCTCCGCCTCCTGGGTTCAAGCGATTCTCCTGCCTCACCCTCCCAAGTAGCTGGAACTATAGGCGCGCACCACCACACACAGCTAATTTTTGTATTTTTGGTAGAGACAGGGTTTCACCATCTTGGCCAGGATGGTCTCAATCTCTTGACCTCATGATCCACCCGCCTTGGCCTCTCAAAGTCCTGGGATTACAGGCATGAGCCACTGCACACGGCCGAGTATTTATCATTTTTATGTGTTGTGAATATTTCAAGTCTTCTCTTCTAGCTATTTTGAAATATACAATACATCGTTGATAACTATAGCCACCTTACAGTGCTGTCAGACATTAGAACTTACTCATTCCATCTAACTATAGTTATACTCATTAACCAGCCTCTCTTCATCCTCCCTCCCCCGCAGCCACACCCACACCCTTCACAACCTCTCATAACTACCATTCTACTTTCCACCTCCATGCAACCAACTTTTTAGCTCCCACATGTGAGTGACAACATGCAAGACTTGTCTTTCTGTGCCTGACATACATCACTTAACGTAATGACCACCAGTTCCATTCATGTTGCTACATTCTTTTTTCTGGCTGAATAGTATTCCATTGTTCATATATGCCACATTTTGTTATCCATTCACCTGTTGATAGATACCCAGGTTGGTCCCACATCTTTGCTCTTGTGAATAGTGCTGCCATCAACAGGGGAGTGAGGCTATCCCTTTGATGCACTGATTTCTTCTCCCTTCGTAAATACCCAGTAATGGGACTGCTGGATTATGTGGTAGTTCTAGTCTTAGTTTTTGAGAAATATTCACACTGTGGCCAGGCGTGGTGGCTCACGCTTGTAATCCCAGCACTTTGGGAGGCCGAGGCAGGTGGATCACGAGGTCAGGCATTCAAGACCATCCTAGCTAACATGGTGAAACCCCATCTCTACTAAAAATACAAAAAATTAGCTGGTCGTGGTGATGCGTGCCTATAATCCCAGTTACTTGGGAGGCTGAGGCAGGAGAATCGCTTGAACCAGGGTGTCTGAGGTTGTAGTGAGCTGAGATTGCACCACTGTACTCCAGCCTGGGTGACAGAGTGATACTCTGTCTCCAAAAAAAAACAAAAGGAAAGAAATATTCATACTGTTCATAATGGCTATGCTTACTTACTTATTTATATTTTTGAGACGGAATCTTGCTCTTCCCTTAGACTGGAGTGCAGTGGTGCAATCTTAGCTCACTGCAACCTCCGCCTCCTGGGTTCAAGCAGTTCTCCCTGCCTCATCCTCCTGAGTAGCTGGAATTACAGCTGCCTGCCACGATACCCTGCTAATTTTTGTATTTTGAGTAGAGACAGGGGGCAGTGAGTTTTGCCATGTTGGCCAGGCTGGACTCGAACTCTTGACCTCAGGTGATCTGCGTACCTTGGTCTCCCAGAGTGTTGGGATTACAGGCGTGAGCCACCACACCTGGCCTATAGTGGCTATACTAATTTACATTTCCACCAGTAGTGTATAAGAGTTACCTGTTCTCCACAGTCCTTACCAGCATCTGTAAATGTTTTTGTCTTTTATAATAATTGCCAGTCTAACTAGGATAAGATGATACTGTGCTAATCTCATTCTCTGACGATTACTGATGTTAAGCTTTTTTTTTTTAATGTATCTGTTGGCCATTTGTATGTCCTCTTCTGAGAAAGGTCTATTCTGTCCTTTGCCCACGTTTTAATGGGGTTATTTCTTTATTTACTGTTGAATTGTTTGAGTTCCTTGTATGGTCTGAATATTAGTCCTTTGTCAGATGAACAGTTTACAGGCATTTTCTTCTGTTCAGGTTGTTTTTTCATTCTGTGCAAAGCTTTTTAATTTAATGTAGTGCCGTTTGTCTGTCTTTATTTTTGCCATCAGGGTTTTTGAGGTCTTAGCCAAAAAACCTTTGTCTAGACCAGTGTCCTGAAGTGTTTGCCCTGTTTTCTTATGGTAGTTTTATAGTTTGGGGGTCTTACTTTTAAGTTGTTAAGGCATCTTGTGTTGATTTTTGTATATGGTGCCATATAGGGATCCAATTTCTTCTCCACATGGATATCCAATTTTCTCAGCGCCATTTATTGAAGAGGATGTCATTTCCCCAGTATATGTTTCTGGTGCCTTTGTCAAAAATCATTTGGCTGTAAGTACATGTATTTATTTCTGGGTTCACAATTTTGTTTCATTGGTCTGTGTGGCTGTTTTTATACCAATACCATGCTCTTTTGATTACCATAGGATTGTAATATATTTTGAAGTCAGGTAGAGTGATGCCTCCAGCTTTGTTCAGGATTTCTTTGACTCTTTGGGCTCTTTTTTGATTCCATACAAATTTTAGGATTCTTTTTTGTTTTTAATAAAATGATATTGGTATTTTGATAGATATTGCATTGAATCTGTAGATTGCTTTGGGCATTATGGTCATTTTAGCAATATTAATTCTCACCTTGGGAGGCTGAGGGGGGGCAGATCATGAGGTCAGAAGTTCAAGACCAGCCTGGCCAACATGGTGAAACTCCATCTCTACTAAAAATACAAAAAAAATTAGCCAGGTGTGGTGGTGCACGCCTATAATCGCAGCTACTCGGGAGTCTAAGGCAGGGGAATTGAACCCGGGAGGCGGAGGTTGCGGTGAGCCAAGACCGCACCACTGTACTCCAGCCTGAGCGACAGAGATTCCATCTCAACAAAACAAACAAACAAAAAATAAATAAAATATTATTTCAATCTCTGAGAGCATGAAATGTCTTTCCATTTGTTTGTGTCCTCTTGAATTTTTTTCATCAGTGTTTTGTAGGGTTCTTTTTGTAGACGTCTTTTACTTCCTTGGTTAAATCCATTCCTAGATTTTTCTTCCTTTTTTTTTTTTTTTGAGATAGAGTCTTGCTCTGTTGCCTAGGCTGGAGTGCAGTGGTGTGATCTTGGCTCACCGCAACCTCCACCTCCTGGATTCAAGCAATTCTCCTGCCACAGCCTCCCAAGTAGCTGGGATTACAGGTGCCCACCAACACATCCAGCTATCTTTTTTGTATATTTAGTAGAGACAGCGTTTTGCCACGTTGGCCAGGCCGGTCTTGAACTCCTGACCTCACATGATCCACCCACCTCTGCTTCCCAAAGTGCTGGGATTACAAGTGTGAGCCACCATGCCCGGCCTACCATTCTTAGGTATAAATTGATTTTGCTTTCAAGATTCCTTTGATTTTGCTCTCATGACTCCTTTCTCACCTCATTATTTTTGGCGTATAGAAACACTACTGATTTTTGTATACTGATTTTGTAACCTGCAACCTTACTGAATTTATCAGAACTAAGTGTTTTTTGGTGAGCCCTTGAGGGTTTTTTAGATTAATATCATCTGCAAAGAAGGACAGTTTCACTTGTTCTTTTTCAATGTGATGTCCGTTATCTCTTTTTCTTACCTGATTGCTGTGGTTAGAACTTTAAGAACTGTGTGAAATAGAAGCGGTGGCTGGGCACGGTAGCTCTCGCCTGTAATCCCAGCACTTTGGGAGGCCAAGGCGGTTGGATCACAAGGTCAGGAGTTCAAGACTCAGCCTGGCCAAGATGGTGAAACCCGGTCTCTACTAAAAATATAGAAATTAGCCGGGTGTGGTGGCAGGCACCTGTAATCCCAGCTACTTGGAAGACTGAGGCAGAGAATTGCTTGAACCTGGGAGGCGGAGGTTGCAGTGAGCAGAGACCATGCTGCTGCACTCAGCCTGGGCGACAGAGCCAGACTCCGTCTAAGATAGATAGATACATAGATAGATAGATAGATAGATAGACAGATAGATAGATGGATCTCCGTCTAAGATAGATAGATAGATAGATAGATAGATAGATAGATCTCCAAGATAGATAGATAGATAGACAGACAGATAGATCGATCGATCTCCGTCTAAGATAGATAGATAGGTAGATAGATAGATAGATAGATAGGTAGATAGAGTGGTAAAAGTGGGCATCTTTGAGTTATTCCAGTTCTTAGAGGAAAAGCTTTCAGCTTTTCTCCATTCAGTGTGATTTTAGCTGTGGGTTTGCCATCTAGGCATTTCTTATGTTGACATATGCTCCTTTTATGCCTAGTTTTTTGAAGGTTTTTTAAGGGATGTTAGATTTTATCAAATTCTTTTTCTGTGTCTGTTGAGATGACCATATTGTTTTTCCCCCTTCACTCTGTTGATGTATCAAATATATTGATTTCTGTACGTTGATCCATCCTTGCTTCCCTGGGATACATCCCACTGGATCATGGTGTATTTTCTTTCTCATGTGATTTTATATTCAATTGCTAGTATTTTGCTGAGGACTTTTACATCTATGTTCAGGAGGGATTTTGACCTACAGTTTTGCTGTTGTTGTTGTCTGGTTTGGTATCAGGGGAATGCTGACTTCATAGAATGAGTTAAGGAGAATTCCCTCCATTTCAATTTTATAAAATAGTTTGAGCAGAATTGCTCTTGGTTCTTTGAAAGTTTGGTAGAATTCAGCAGTGAAGCCGTCTGGTCCCAGACTTTTCTTTGTTCAGCGACTTTTTTATTCCTGATTAAGTTTCATTATTGGTCTGTTAAGGTTTTCTGAATCTTCCTGATTCAGTCTTGGTGTTTGGTGTCAAGCGTTTTATCCATTTCCTCTAGATTTTCTAGTTTGTTAGTATGTAGTTATTTATAATCATCTCTGTGATCTTTTGTGTTTCTGTGTTACCAGTTGTAATGTATCCTTTTTATTTTTGATTTTGCTTATTGGGTCTTCTCTCTTCTTGATTCATTGGCTAGTAGTTTACGGATTATGTTATCTTTTTAAAAAAAAATAACCAACATTTCATTTTGTTGATCCTTTGTATTTTTTTTTAGTCTTTATTTTGTTGAGTTTTGCTCTGATCTTTGTTATTTTTTTCTCCTACTAATTTTGGGTTTGATTTGTTCTTGCTTTCTTAGTTCCTTGAGGTACATTGTTAGACTATTCAAAAAAAATTTTTTTTTTTTTGAGATGGAGTCTCCTTTTGTCTTCCAGGCTGGAGTGCAGTGGCGTGGTCTCGGCTCACTGCAACCTCTGCCTCCCGGGTTCAAGCGATTCTCCCGCCTCAGCCTCCTAAGTAGCTAGGATTACAGGTGTGTGCTACCACACCCACCTAATTTTTGTATTTTTAGTATAGACGGGGGTTTCACCATCTTGGCCAGGCTGGTCTTGAACACCTAACCTCAGGTGATCCACCTGCCTCGGCCTCCCAAAGTGCTGGGATTACAGGCGTGAGCCACTGCACCCGGCCTATTTGAAATATTTCTATTGTTTTCAAGTAGGTGTTTATTGCTATAAATGTCCCTCTTAGCATTGCTTTTGCTCTATACCATAGGTTTTGACATGTTGTGTTTCCATTTTTACTTGTTTCAAGATTTTTTTTGATTTCTTCCTAGACCGAATGGTCGTTTAGGAGCATGCTGTCAAATTTCCATGTATTTGTACAGTTTTCAAAGTTTCTCATGGTATTGATTTCTAATTTTATTCTATTATTGTTCTAAGAAGGTACTTATTAAGATTTTGATATTTTAAAAATGTGTTGAGACTCGTTTTGTGTTCTAATATATAGTCTGTCTTGGAGAATGTTCTATGTGCTGATGTAAAGAATGTGTATTCTGTACTTGTCGGATGAAAAGTTCTGTAAATATCTGTTAGGTCTGTTTAGTCTAAAGCGCAGTTTAAATTCAGTGTTCAGTGTTTCTTCGTTAATTTTCTGTCTAAATCAGCTCTTATTATTTTTGGAGCATCTCTCTCTCTTTAAATCTAATATTTACCTTATATGTCTGAATGCGCCAGTGTTGGGGTGCATATGTGTTTAAAATTGTTATATTTCTCTTACTGAATTGATCTCTTTATTAGCATATAATGACCTTTTTCATCTCTTTTACTGTTTTGTTTTGTTTTGAGACGGAGTTTCACTCTCGTTGCCCAGGCTGGAGTGCAATGGCGCCATCTCAGCTCACCACAACATCCGCCTCCCAGGTTCAAGCGATTCTTCTGTCTTAGCCTCCCGAATAACTGGATTCCAGGCATGCGCCACCACATCCAGCTAACTTTTTATATTTTTAGTAGAGATGGGGTTTCTCCATGTTGGTCAGGCTGGTCTCGAACCCCTGACCTCAGGTGATCCGCCTGCCTCAGCCTCCCAAAGTGCTGGGATTACAGGCATGAGCCACTGCACCCAGCCTGCTGTTTTAACTTAAAGTTTGTTTTGTCAGATTGAAGTAGAGGTACTCCTGCTTGCTTTGGGTTTCCGTTTGCACATAATACCTTTTTTCGTATTTTCACTTTGAGTCTGTTTGTGTCTTTACAGTAGAGGTGAGTTTCTTAAAAGTAGTATATAATTGAGTCATGTGCTTGTATCAATTCAGCCAGTCTCTGTCTTTTATGTGGAAAGTTTAATCCATTTACATTAAGGTCATTATTGATATATGAGGGCTTATTACTGTCACTTTATTAATTGATTTCTGATTGTTTTGCATGTCCTTTGCTCCTTTCTTTCTCCATTGTTTATCATTGTGGTTTGGTGGTTTTCTGTAGTGGTAATATTTACATTTGACCCTTTCCTTACTTGCTTGTTTGCTCTGACAGTGGGTTTTATAGTCTTGTGTGTTTTCCTGATGGTCAATAGTGTCCTTTTGCTTCTAGATGTAGGGATCCCTAAAGCATTTCTTGTAGGGCCAGTCTAGTGGTAAATAATTCCATCAGCCTTTGCTTCTCTGGGAAGAGACTATTTCTCCTTTACTTATGAGGGATAATTCTGCTGAGTATAATATCCTTGGCTGGCAGAGTTGTTTTTTTTTTCTTTAGCACATTGAATATATAATACCATTCTCTGTTGGCCTGTATTGAGAAACTTCCTGTTTTATGGAGCATCCTTTTTAAGTGACTAGATGCTTCTCTCTTGCTGTTTTTAAAATTTTATCTTTCTTTTTCTTTGACTTCTGACATTTTAACTGTAATATGCCAAGGGAAAGAGTTTTTTGGATTGTATCTCTTTCAGAATCTATGAACTTCTTGTATCTAGATATCTAAACCTTTTACTTCACTTAAGAAGTTTCTATTATTATTTTGTTTAATAGGTTTCCATCCTTTTCATTTCCTCTTCACCTTCTGGGACACCAAAAATTCAAATATTTGGTCACCTTATGGTGCCTGCCGCATATGTTACATAGGCTGTGTTCATTCTTTTTTATTTTTTCTTTATTTTTGTCTGACTAGTTTATTTCAAAAGACCTGTCTTCAAGTTCTGAAATTCTTTCTTCTTCTTGATCCCTAGTTCATTGTTGAAGTTTTCAAATGTACTTTGTACACACACACTTATATTCCAGTTACTTGGGAAGGTAAGGTGGGAGGGTCACTTGAACCTGGGAAATTGAGTCTACAGTGAGCCGTGATCACACCTCTGCACTTCAGCCTGGGCAGCAGAGTGAGACCTTGTCTCAAACAAAAAAAAAAGAAAAGAAAAGAGAAAAGAGGGAAAAAAACACAATTATGGAGAAATATATGCTCAAAAATACCTTAGTGTGGATTTATCCACACTTCAATTAAATTGAACACACACTTCAATTAAATCTATACTTACAGTTCTCTTTTATTCTTATTTTGTGTGAAGATGGTAACTCCCTGCATAACCCTTTGGTGAAATGTGTTTATTATTTTAGGGACACTTGACATTCAGGGACGTGGCAATCGAATTCTCTCAAGAGGAGTGGAAATGCCTGAACTCTACACAGAGGACTTTATACAGGGACGTGATGTGGGAGAACTACAGGAACCTGGTCTCCCTGGGTGAGGATAATGTCCCTTCAGAAGTCAAAATCTGCCCTTGTATCTTTCCATTTTCCCTTGTGTGCCTCTTGGGAGCCCCTGCATTACTTGACTGAGTTTAAAGCCTTGTTGACTCTGAAATGAAAAGCTCCATAATGTGGGCTCTGGAGTCTCACCATCCCCTTTCCTTAGATGTTCTGACTCCTTCATGATATAACAGTGGTGGTAGCAGAGCTGAAGTATCCATGAAAGCTTAGAGTAGACTTTTGAAATACTCACTTCTGTCTCCCCCCCCGCCCCCGCCCCCGCCCCCGTGCTTTGATTCAGTAGTTCTTAGAAGAGAGTTAAATATCTGCATGTGACAGTCTTCCCGAAGCATTCAGAGTAGGCATTCAGTGAAAGAATTTGTGAAATATTTTCTTAGATCCACCTGTGATATCCTCTTTTCTTATCCAAGCAAAGGGCTGAGATTCTTTTTTTTAGAGATGAAGTCTTGCTCTGTTGCCAGGCTGGGGTGCAATGATGTGATCTTGGCTCACTGCAATTTCTGCCTCCTGGGGTTCAAGTGATCCTCCTGCCCCAGCCTCCCAAGTAGCTGGGACTACAGCCTAATTTTTTGTATTTTCAGTAGAGACGGAGTTTCACCATGTTGGCCAGGATGGTCTTGATCTCTTGACCTCATGATCCACCCACCTCGGCCTCCCAAAGTGCTGGAATTACAAACATGAGCCACCGTGACCAGCTAAGGGTTGAGATTCTTGAAAAGCCACAGCACATCATATTCCATTCATTTTATAAGCAGGAAACTCTCTTCCTGGCCAGAGTATTTTCTCATGTTGGAGCACAGGAAAGAGCACTGGTCTGAAGAAAGCCAATGCAAATAGCAAGAAAACCAAAAGGGTGGGAATGGATCAAAGGTGTGAAAAATACGTAAGACCTCAGATGGGGAGAGAAGAAGCCACACCATTAAATACTGTTTGGAAACTCTCAGCAAGTGGGAACATTCTGTGGGAAAACAAATGTTTATGTCCTGTGAGCTCTTAGAGGAAGTTTTAAACTCCGCCCCCACCCCCCCCCGCCTTATCCCTCTGCTCTTGAGATGTCTAATAGTTGATGCTTTTGCCCTGCAGTGGGGCCTCAGCTCAAACAGAGACAGGTGGAAGTGCTCATCGTGATGGACAACAGCGCCATCTGGCTTCTGTGAACTCTCTGCCTCCTCTCTGAGGGATCTAGGAAGAGCCGCATCACAAGGGTCTGCTTCTCCCTTGGTCTCTCCTGTTCTTGATGCCATCTGATACTCAGTTCACTTTCCATATAGATCAGAGCTGAGGCCTCCATGGTCCTGACGCCTAGAGCTATCCATGCTCCACCCCATTTCTGGTGCTGGGAAGACCTGCTCAGGAGATGGGAAACATCTGCTCCTCTTTGCATCTGGGGCCCAGGGAGCTGCAAGGAGCTATGTCAAGCCCTTTCTGCCTGTTGAGGTCCCTCAGCCATTCTGTTCTGTTTTTGCCACAGTTCGTGGGTGTGTGGACCAGGGGAGGGGGCTGGATCTTCTGAGACTGCCACTCAGCAGAACTGTAAGAACAGTTGACAGGTCTTCACGGTGATCCCCTGTCCTACACAGGGAGTATATCTTAGTCTTTCAGGCTCTTAGTTTAGGATCTGTCTGTAGGCGGAGCAGACAATCCCATCTCAAGATCTTTCAGAATCGGGCCTCGTATGTTGTATTTTTTTCTCTCTTCCATTGGTCTTACTGCTATATGCTTGTAGAAAAACCTTGGCTCTTCCTGATTTTATTTTCCTCTTAAATTTGCATGATTTTTCCTCTGAAAACTGACTTTTGGCCAGGTGTGGTGGCTTACACCTGTAATCTCAGCACTCCGGGAGGCTGAGGTGGGCTGATCATGTGAGGTCAGGAGTTTGAGACCAGCCTGACCAACATGGTAAAAACCCATCTCTACTAAAATGCAAAAAATTAGCCAGGCATGGTGGTGCATGCTTGTATAATCACCAGCTACTTGGGAGGCTGAAATAAGAGAATTGCTTGAACCCAGGAAGCAGAGGTTGCGGTGAGCCAAGATCACGCCATTGCACTCCAGGCCGGGCAACAAGAGCAAAACTCCATCTCAAAAGAAACCAACCAAACAAACAAACAAAATACCCATATATTCCGGTTCATAGGTTGTGTGCTGGTTCTGAAATAGTTCTTGCTTTTTTCTTAGGAGAGAATCATTTACAGGCTGTAACTTTGTACACGTGTAGTTACTAGTTTTTTTGTTTGCTGGTTTTATCATAGGTTGCTACAATGTTTTATTAGTCAATTGTTATGACTTACATATGATGGGTTTTTGGTACATTTCATGCAATGTAACTGACATGCATCACTCATTAATGTCAAAAACGCCTGGTCTGGATGGGTACAGATAGTTTCATAACAGGTATTCAGAAAAATTAGCTATTTTTAACAGTATTTTGTTATTTTTTTTCTCATTTTCTCAGTGCTATTACTGTTTTGCAATTCAGAATTACCATTTATGTACGTTATTCATTGCCTAAGTTTGTTGTAGCTTATTTACTATTATATATTGTGTAGTACTTTTTTCATTTATATGGGCACAGCAAATATGCTGTAGCTAGGTAAAATGTAATATTTATTTCTTTTCAATAACGAGGCAGCCATGTGTTTTCTGCCACTTGGTGTGTACTTTGTTGTCAAGGTAAGAAAAAAAATACTCATTTCAAGAGAAACTTAGGTTTGTACAATGTGTTTTGGTTATAGGGTGTTTGAAACTGTCCTTCTCTAGAATTGTTTTGAATTACATGAAATCGCCCTTCTTTTACTAAAGAATGTGATTCCTTTGTGTTCCTAAAAATTAAAGATCGTGATTGGGAAGTTTTATAACTCTGTCGTAGATAAATGTTTTTGTGTAATACTGTTATTCAGTATGAAATATTTATATATGCCGGGTATGGTGGCTCACGCCTGTATTCCCAGCACTTTGGGAGGCTGAGGCAGGCAGATCACGAGGTCAAGATATCAAGACCATCCTGCCCAACATGGTGAAACCCCTTCTCTACTAAAAATACAAAAATTAGCTGGGTGTGGTGGTGCGCACCTGTATTCCCAGCTACTCGGGAGGCTGAGGCGGGAGAATCACTTGAACCTGGGAGGCAGTTGCAGTGAGCCGAGATTGCACCACTGCACTCCAGCCTGGTGACAGAGCAAGACTCTGTCTCAAAAAAAAAGATAAAAAGAAAAAGGAAATATTTATATACCGTTTCTAATTAATTGGAAACCTATGGTTTTTTATTTCTTATAGATCTCTCTCATAATGGTGTGATCCAGGAATTAGCAGGAAAACAGAAAAGTAACATGGGGGAAGTATTCCACACAGTGGCACTGGAACAGCATGAAACACATGACATGCAGGAGTTTTGCTTCAGGGAGATCAAGAAAAAAATACACGACTTTGACTGTCAGTGGAGATACGATGAAAGAAATTACAACGAAGTGACTGTGACCCCAAAAGAAAATCTTACTTGTAGAAGAGACCACCGTGATAGAGGAGGTATAGAAAACAAGTCTATTAAAAATCAGCTTGGATTAAGCTTTCTATCCCATCCCCCTGAACTGCAGCAGTTTCAGGCCGAAGGGAAAATTTCTGAATGTAACCACGCTGAGAAGTCTGTCAACCATGGTTCCTCAGTGTCACCACCCCAAATAATTTCTTCTGCCGTCAAAACCCATATTTTAAATAAATATGGGACTGATTTCTTCTGTTCATTACTCACACAAGAACAGAAATCATGCATTAGAGAAAAACCTTACAGATACGAGCACGACAAAGCCTTTAATCATGACTCACACGTGACTGTACATCAGGTAAGTCATTCTGGAGAGAAACGATATACATGTGATCTGTGTGGCAAGGTCTTTAGTCAAAAATCAAACCTTGCACGTCATCGGAGAGTTCATACTGGGGGAGAAACCTTACAAATGTAATGAATGTGACAAGGATTTCAGTCGCAACTCATGCCTTGCGCTACATCGGAGAGTTCATACTGGAGAGAAACCTTACAAGTGTTGTGAATGTGACAAGGTCTTCAGTCGCAATTCGTGCCTTGCACTACATCGGAAAATGCATATTGGCGAGAAACCTTACAAGTGTAATGAGTGCGGCAAAGCCTTTAGTGTGAGGTCAACTCTTACCAACCATCAGGTAACTCATAGTGGAGAGAAACCTTACAAATGCAATGAATGTGGCAAGGTCTTCAGTCAGACTTCAAGCCTTGCAACTCATCAGAGAATTCACACTGGGGAGAAACCATACAAGTGTAATGAATGTGGTAAAGTCTTCAGTCAAACCTCAAGCCTTGCAAGGCATTGGAGAATTCATACTGGCGAGAAACCTTACAAATGCAATGAATGTGGTAAGGTTTTCAGTTACAATTCACACCTTGCCAGTCATCGGAGAGTTCATACTGGAGAGAAACCTTACAAGTGTACTGAGTGTGGCAAAGCCTTTAGTGTGCATTCGAACTTAACTACCCATCAGGTCATCCATACTGGAGAGAAGCCTTACAAATGTAATGAGTGTGGCAAGGCCTTCAGTGTACATTCAAGCCTAACCACCCATCAGGTCATCCATACTGGAGAAAAACCCTACAAATGTAACGAGTGTGGCAAATCCTTTAGTGTGCGCCCAAACCTCACTAGACATCAGATAATCCATACTGGAAAGAAACCTTACAAATGCGATGATTGTGGGAAGTCTTTTAGTGTGCGCCCAAACCTCATGAGACATCAGATTATCCATACTAAGGAGAAACCTTATAAAAGAAATTAATATGGCAAGGTCTTCGGTCAAAGTTTAAATCTTGTGAGTCATCAAAGAATTTATACCAGAGAGAAACGTTAGAAATATAATAAATGTGGCAAGGTTTTCAGTCACAGTTCATTCCTACACAGCATCAGAGAATTTCATTCTTGAGAGAATCCTTACAAGTACAACAAACCCTTCATCATGAGTTCAAGCATTCATTGACATCAGAGTCCATCTAAAGAGAAATCATATGAGCGTAATGTATGTGGGAGAGGCTTAATTTAGGTCTCACAACTCACTAGACATCAAAATATACATCTTTGTATATTTTGTGCACGTTGAAGTGATTACCCAGGGATGAACACTAAAACGTCTGAGGATTATATGTGAGGAATCATTCAGTCTAGTTGTGCATGATAAACTTTTCATATTACACATTGTAGAACAATTGCAAGTCCAAATGTGTTAAAACTTACAACATGATGTATATTAAAGGTTGTGGGATGTTTGGAAGTCACTGGTTATCTTCAGATTTAAAAATATTTAGTTATTTTAGGTGTCTTGCAGGCGACTGCTTTATACTTTAGAATTTATGACTTTCAACCTAAACCTTGAAATCTGTTGATACACCTCCTTACCCGCCTTTCATGGTGATGTGTCGGAAAGAATCAGCAAGATGGAAGGGCTCACTGCATTAGATGAGGATCATTTCTATTCGAATTCTTTGAAGAATCAGGACTCTGCTTTTGCGAATTAAATTGCCAAGCATGGGGGCAGGCGGAGAATAATGCAGGACGATGATGCTGATCATCGTCCTTACTGCGTTAGGGTGCTCCGACAGAGGGCACTTTGGGTTACGGGGAAGAGATGACCCACAAACTGACCTTGAAATAGAGCAGACCAAGACCTTAGACATGGGGATTTGTGGGAGGAGAGTAACGGGCTGCTAGTGACTGATTCCATGGTGGAAATAATTCAGGGGAAAATGGGGGCCACCTTCTGCAGGGAATGGCCATCGATGTTGTATAGCGAAGATTGAAACCACCATAGAAACCGCAACCTGAAAGATAAACCACAATAGCATGTTATTGATTAGGGATTCACATGTACTGCTGGCATTACATTTTGCTACTGTTTTATTCACAATGTATCATAGATCTCATGCTAATTAATAAAATTCTATTTTATCATAACTATGAATGCACCATGTTCTTTGTACCAACAGAGTTTTATCTCACCTCAGTAGGTTACTTTGTAACAGACAATAACAACACATCATTAGGCTCTTAACGCTGAAAGATGGAACAATTTTTTTTTATTTTTGGAATTTAAATAGAATGTTGGGAACATACACTTATGGAGTGCACTCGAGTTATTCTCCCCACACCCTGCCTCAGGAAACTTATGTGAATGTAATGCAAATCCCAAGAAAGTTTTACACCCTAAAAGCTGTATCTTTTTTTTTTTTTTTTTTTTTTTTTTGAGATGGAGTCTTGTTCTGTGGCCCAGGATTGAGTGCAGTGGCATGGTAGCTCACTGCAACCTCTGCCTCCCTGGTTCAAGCGATTCTCCTGCCTCAGCCTCCCGAGTGGCTGGGATTACAGGCTCCCTGCCACCATCGCCAGCTAATTTTGTATTTTTAGTAGAGACAAGGTTTCACCATGTTGGCCAAGCTCGTCTCAAACTCCTCACCTCAGGTCATCTGCCTGCCTTGGTCTCTCAAAGTGCTGGGATTATAGGCATAAGCCACCACACCCAGCCAGCTCTATCACTCTCGATGACTATTGCACTGCATGATTATTTTTTTTTCTTCTCTCTCTCTTTTTTTTTTTTTTTTTAACCTTGAGACAGAGTTTCATTCTTGTTGCCCAGGCGGGAGTGCAGTGTTGCAATCTTGGCTCACTGCAACCTCTGCCTCCCGAGTTCAAGTGATTTCCCCTGCCTCAGCCTCCCGAGTAGCTTGGTATTATAGGTGTGAGCCACCACACCCAGTAATTTTTTGTATTTCAGTAGAGACAGGGTTTCAACATGTTGGCCGGGATGGTCTCGATCTCCTGACCTCATGATCCCCCCCTGCCTCGGCCTCCCAAAGTGCTGGGATTACAGGCGTGAACCACCACGCCTGGCCTTATTTTTTATTATTATTTTGAGACAGTCTCACTCTGTCACCCAAGCTGGAGTGCAGTGGTGCAATCTTGGCTCACTGTAGCCTCTGTCTCCCAGGTTCAAGCAATTCTCCTGCCTCAGCCTCCCGAGTAGCTGGGATTACAGGTGTGCACCACCATGCCCTGCTAATTTTTGTATTTTGAGTGGAGATGGGGTTTCACCATGTTGGCCAAGCTCATCTGGAACTGCTGACCTCATGTAAGCCGCCCACCTTGGCCTCCCAAAGTGCAGGGATTGCAGGCATGAGCCACCATGCCCGGTCCACTGAAACATTCTTGGTCAGTGTAATTTGGAACAACATTTTCCTTAACAACAGCCCCTCCCAAGAGTAGGCTTTTTTTTTTTTTTTAAGATAAACAAGTTCTCACTCTGCTGCCCAGACTAGATTGCAGTGTTGGGATCACAGCTCATTGCAGCCTCAAACTCCTGGGCTCAAGCAGTCTTCCTGAGTAGTTGGGACTACAGGTGTGTGCCACTATGCCCAGCTAATTTTTCAAAATTTTCTATAGAGATAGGAGTCTTGCTATGTTGCCCAAACTGGTCTTGAACTCCATGATGAGCTAGGCTCACACCTGTAATCCCAACACTTTGGGAGGTCGAGGCATGGGGGATCAGTTGAGGCTAGAAGGTCAAGACCTGCCTGGGCATTATAGTGAGAACTCGCCTCTACAAAAAGTGAAAAGATTAGTGGAGTGTGGTGGGGCAAACCTGTAGTCCCAGCTACTTGGGAGGCTGAGATGGGAGGATCACTTGAGCCCTGGACTTCAAGGCTGCAGTGAGCTATGATCTCAACACTGCACTCTAGCCTGGGGAACAGAGCAAGATGCTCTTTCAAAAAATAAATAGACCAGGCATGGTGTCTCATATATGTATTCCCAGCACTTTGGGAGGCCAAGGTGGGTGGATCCCTCAAGCTCAGGAGTTCGAGACTAGCCTGAGCAACATGGCGAAGTGCCATCTCTACAAAAAATACAAATATTAACCAGGCTTGGTGACATGTGCCTGTAGTCCCAGCTACTGGGGATATTGATGTGGGAGGATTGCCTGAGCCTAATAAATGAAAGTTGCAGTGAGCAGAGATCACACCGCTGCACTCCAGCCTGGGTGACAGAGCAAGACTCTGTCTCCAATAACATAACATAACAACATAACATAACATAACATAAAACATATTACTTTCCCTGAATAACTATAGTCATGCCAAACACTCATCCACAGCCCCATAACTTGTGCTTGTGCTTTCTAGTCTTGTTTACTCCTCCATATATGAAAAAAAAGTTCTTCAGTTTGTATGTCTTGGACATTTTCATATCATGTGATTGGAACACTCTCTATTGCAATAGTCCTTTGGAATAAACTCTTTCCTTCCCTAAGTCTGAATTTGTCATTTATAGTGGTAAATATCTTAACTGTTCTAAGATAAATTATGTATATTTTCTTTTTGTGGCAAAAGGCTTAACATATGTTCAGTAGGTGAAAGTAGTTCTTGCGACCAGGCATGGTGGCTCATGCCTGTAATCCCAGAACTTTGGGATGCTGAGGCGGGTGGATCGCCTGAGGTCAGGAGTTCGATGCCAGCCTGTGCAACATGGTGAAACCCCATCTCTACTAAAGGGCCTGGTGGCAGGCGCCTGTAATCCCACTTACTCGGGAGGCTGAAGCAGGAGAATCACTTGAACCCGGGAGGTCGAGATTGCAGTGAGCAGAGATCATGCCACTGCACTCCAGCCTAGGCGACAAGAGTGAGACTCCGTATCAAAAAAAGACAAAAAGAAAAGGTATAGGTGTTTGAGGTTGTCACCTCGTATGGAATAGAATATAAAAAAGAATGCTATATATATATATATATATATATATATATATATATATATATATATATTTTAGTTATTGCTAATTTCAGGGCTTTTAAATGAAATTACTTATATTGATTTTAATCGCAGAAACTTTCCAGGATGCCATCACCGCTCCGTGTCGACCCACGTTCCCAGTCTCCTGGGCTGCTTCAGCCTCAATACCATTACTGGGTAAACGCGCTGGCAAAAAATGGTTTCAACAGAAACCGGTTTCCAATCTAAGAAGAAAACAGTTTGATTTTCAAAATAAGTAACTAACAACTATGCTTTTAACTTGAAACTGAAACATCTACGCCTTTCCACAAGACACTTGACAGACTAAAGGCTCTGGGCGTGGGCAGTGGGCATCACACGAAATCGCAGACCCTAGTGGGTCCCTCCCCCCGCGGTCCCTCCCCGTGGTTCCTTCCCCCGGGTCCCTCCCCGCGGTCCCTCCCCCGCCGTCCCTCCCCGCGGTCCCTCCCCCCGCGGTCCCTCCCCCGGGTCCCTCCCCGCGGTCCCTCCCCGTGGTTCCTTCCCCGGGTCCCTCCCCGCGGTCCCTCCCCGCCGTCCCTCCCCCGCGTCCCTCCCCCGGGTCCCTTCCCGCGGTCCCTCCCCCGAGTTCCTCCCCACGGCTCCTCCCCCGCCCTTCCCCGGCGGCTCCTCCTCGGCCCGCCCCCAGGTGCCTCCCACGCGACCACTCCCCGCCCTCACCATCCCCCGTGGCTCCTCCCCATCCCTTCCCTGGGATCCCAGCCCGGAACTCTCCACGGCCCGCCCTCGTCCGGTTCCGCCCTTCTCTGGCCCCGCCCCCGCCGTCCGGTCGCTTCCCTACGCGCAGTTCGCCCCCAGACCCGGAAGTGGATCGTGCGGAGCGAGCATCACACCATGGCGTATGAATGTTCCTCTGTGTAGACTCAACCTGCGCCTCGCCGTCCCCCGTTCGCACACCCGATGCCCCGGGGTCGCTACGGACTTAACGTCTCCGCACCGCGCCCTCCACCTCAGGTAAACACAGGCCTCGCGGTGTGGGCCCGGAGACGCGTCCCTTTGGGTTCAAGTCGCCCTGAGGCTGGTCCCTGCCCCGGGGTCTTTCTGCCCTGGGCCAAGTAAACACGGCCTTTCCCCGGTTTTTAAACGTTTAAGCAGGATTTTCCTGCTTAAAATCCTTTACTGACTCCTCCTCCCGCCCCACCGCTTAAAGTCCTCACCGCCCGCCCTGGGCGCCTCCTAGCCTCGCCCTCATCGGCCTCTGGAGCGCAGCGCCGCAGCCCCAGTCCCTGGGAGGCCGCGTCCTGTGGCTGGTCCTGGGATCCTGCAGACTCCACCCCTGTCCTAAGGCGCCATCCTGCCCCCGCCTCTCTCCTCCTCGTGCCGGGCCCTGCTGCTCCCTAGGCCTCCTGTCCGCAGTCACTGCTTCCTCTGAGCCCGCGTTGGGGAGGTGCCCGGGGCTTGTCCTGTGACACCCTGTGTTCTTGCCTGCCTAGCTCCAGACCCTGGAAAATGCGCTTCTCCTGGATGCAGGCGTCTTACTCCAAACCCCCCCTGTGAATATGTGGGATCCGGAGAAACAGAGACAAAGAGCAACTGAGAGGAGATGGGAAAACCAAGAAAGAGAAGAGAAAAATGAGGGAGACCCCTAAACAGATAGCAGAGTGGAGGATGGGTGAGGGACTTGCAAAGAGACAGAGGAAAGGAGGCAGTCAAGAAAGTAGCAGGGACAGAAAAGCACGATGTCCAGAGATGAAGGACAGCAAGATAAGGAGAGGGGGCAGCAAAGGAGGAGCCTCCTTAGACAGAAAGTGGGGGAGAGGAGGAGGGATTTGGAGCCGGGGCAGACAGAGCAGCGCGGTGCTGGGACAAGCAGGTGGAGACAGCCGGTGACAAGGAGAGCAGAGGGAGAACCACAGCACGGGGGAGGCCAGGGATCTGGGGGTGCCAGAGAGTGGGGGATAAGCGGGTGTAACAGGGAAGAGGGAATTTAACAGGGAGAGCAGAGGAGGCGCAGCGGTGGAGGAAGAAAGAGGCAGAAATAGATGGAGACTGGGACAATCAAAAGATTGGAAAGAGCCCGGGCGCAGTGGCTCACACCTGTAATCTCAGCACGTTGGGAGGCTGAGGCCGGTGGATCACGAGGTCAAGAGATGGAGACCATCCTAGCCAACATGGTGAAACCCCGTCTCTACTAAAAATACAAAAATTAGCTGGGCGTGGTGGCGGGCGCCTAAAATGCTAGCTACTCAGGAGGCTGAGGCAGGAGAATCGCTTGAACCCAGGAGGTGGAGGCTGCAGTGAGCCAAGATTGCGGCACTGCACTCTAGCCTGGCGACAGAGCAATACTCTGTCTCAAAAACAAACAAACAAAAAGACTGGAAAGAAAGCTCAGCAAGAGGTGAACGAAGTTGCAAGAATGGAGTAGAACAGATATAAGGGAGACAGCAAAGAAGGGAGAAACGGCAGAAGAGAAATGAGGCACACAATCAGCAGAATCCTAGGGGAAAACAAAGGGAAAGGAGGAGGGCTGGAGCGGCAAGGTGAAAGTGAGAGGTACAGAATGGGGGAGAGGAACACGTAGTTATGAACAAAGAGGGGCACCCTGGGGCCAGATGAGTGGTGAATTGACACTGGATATGACGATTCGATTTCTCTATAATGTAATAAATTTAAATTATAATCTAATTGTTTAAATTCTACAGAGCAGGATGAGAATTACAGAGCTCTGTGTATAAGGCTTGTTACAGCATCAGAGGCTGGCTTTCACTTGCCCTTGCTGTTCAGCCATTGGACGGTGACTTGCGTCATTCAGCCGTGGGTTTCCCTCTTCCTGTTTCCTAGGATGGGGTAGGGTGTGGGGCAGTGCAGAGGGCAAGGAGTGGCTGACTGTGGCATTGCCTGCTGCCTTGTATTTACCTTTCATCTCATTCATGGTTCATGTTGAAGGTTGAGATGAATCTTACATAATTGAGTTTATTTTTCTATATGTAATTATTGCTGAAGTAAGCTTTTGTGGAACCCTCTATCAGCTCCTGTCATTCTTTTCTAAATGTGATATGTTTTCAATTTTTTTTACTTTGTAGAATTCCATACATATAGTTAAATAATACATATATTAAATGATATATATATTTTTTCAAAATGGTTTCTATTTGAAGTTAATTGTGTTGCTTTCAGATTGAGGTCTGCAAAGTTTCTTTCTTTCTTTCTTGTTTTGTTTTTCAGACGGAGTCTTGTTCTGTTGCCAGACTGGAGTGCAGTGGTGTGATCTCAGCTCACTGCAACCTCCGCCTCCTGGGTTCAAGTGGTTCTCCTGGCTCAGCCTCCCAAGTAGCTGGGACTACAGGTGCGTGCCACCACGCCCAGGTAATTTCTGTATTTTTAGTAGAGACAGGGTTTCACCTTGTTGGTCAGGCTGCTCTTGAACTCCTGACCTCGTGATCCACCCACCTTGGCCTCCCAAAGTGCTGCGATTACAGGTGTGAGCCACCACACCCGGCCCGGTCTTCATGCTTTCTACTCTTTATCATATATTGGAAACACTCTTTGGTAGTCAGTAGATAATTTTATTAATTTATTTTTAATTAATTATTTATTTTTGAGATAGCGTCTCGCTCTGTCACCCAGGCTGGAGGGCAGTGGCGTGATCTCAGCTCACTGTAACCTCTGCCTGCCGGATTCAAACAATTCTCCTGCCTCAGTTTCCCACTAGCTGAGAGTACAGGTGCCTGCCACCATGCCTGGCTAATTTTTTGTATTTTTAGTAAAGACAGAGTTTCGTCATGTTGGCCAGACTGATCTCAAACCTCTGACCCCAAGTGATCTGCCTGTCTCGGCCTGCAAAAGTGTTGGGATTACAGGCGTGAGCCACCCTACCCGGCCCTTATTATTATTTGAGATGGAGTGTTACTCTGTCACCCAGTCTGGAGTGCACTGGTGTGACCTTGGCTCACCGCCACCTCTACCTCCACCTCCCAGGTTCAAGTGATTCTCCTGTCTCAGCCTCCTCAAGTAGCTGGGATTACAGGCACCTGCCACTACACCTGGCCAATTTTTGTATTTTTAGTAGAGATGGGGTTTCATTTTGTTGACCAGGCTGGTCTCAAACTCCTGACCTCAAGTGATCCGCCCTCCTTGGCCTCCCTAAATGCTGGGATTACAGGTGTGAGCCAATGCGCCGGCCATCAGTAGGTAATTTTGGATGATATCAGTGTGTACTTGGTAGAGATATCAATGACCTTTTTAAAAAAAAATCTTAACATCAGAACCTAGGTACTAATTTGTTACTAGTCAGTTTTCGTCCTTATATCATCTCTCAAAATAGTGACCTGTGAACTGCTAAGTAGATGTCCCCCTCAGGTCCCTTCTGCCGGTTCCATTTTCTGTAAATGTGGAAGGATGGCTGGGTTGACTCAAAACCTTATTCCAGCAGAGCCTATGTGTTAATGAAAAAATTTGCTGAGAGCTGATTTCTACAGCTGACAGTCTTTCACTGTTTTCAGCACCAATAGCCGTGTTTTCACAGTTGTGCGTTTCGTAAGTATGCTGTGTTTTTCTGGAAAAGCGGAATTAAATGTTTGGGATCAATGTGACAGAGCTGTGAAAGGGAAGGTTTTGTTTTTTGTTTGTTTGTTTGTTTTCCCAGGTATATGAAAGAAGGTCCTGGAATTTTCCAGGGGCGGTGTGAGAAAGTCTAGTGTTCCCATTGGCCCTTCAGGGCTGTCTTATTGGAGTCGGACACACCTTCTCATTCAACCTAGGCTGATGTGGTGAAACGTCTCCCACTCCAGCCCTCAGTAAACCCACCTGCAACGTGAAAGTGAAAGCCTCAATCAAGATACCTCAGTCTGAGCAACACTGACCCCCTTAATGTTTGGCAAAATTAGGTATCCATTTGTGTCTTGGAGTTCTTCTAGGAAGAGGGGGAGTGCCCACTGCAATTAAAAATTTAAATGGGGCCAGGCGCAGTAGCTCACGCCTGTAATCCCAGCACTTTGGGAGGCCAAGCGGGCAGTTCACCTGAGGTTGGAAGTTTGAGACCAGCCTGACTACATGGGGAAACCCCGTCTCTAATAAAAATACAAAATTAGCCAGATGTGGTCATGCCTGTAATCCCAGCTACTCGGGAGGCTGAGGCAGGAGGACCACTTGAAGCTGGGAGACCGAGGTTGCAGTGAGCTGAGATCGCACCATTGCACTTCAGCCTGGACAACAAGAGTGAAACTCTGTCTCAAAAAAAAAAAAAAAGGGACAATTTAGTACTCTAAAGTTGAAAACAAATTTAAAATTTGTTTTAAATGGAAGGTTTAATGGATGGAGGCTGGCGCATAAACTCAGAGTCAGAGAGACCATCTCTGAAGGCCGTTCTCCGTATTAGGATATCACAGCTAAATCTAAAGCAGGTCATGCCAGTCCCTGGCAGGGAACTCTCTACCGGCTTCCCGTGTTCCCCCAGGACAAAAGCCCGACTCCTCAGTGTGGCTCCACAGCCCTGTGTCCAGGGCTCCCGCCAGTGTCCAGCCTCCTCCTTGGAGCCTGCCCTCATCTCATGACTCCCTCTGCCCCAGTCACATTTGCTTTTCTCTTTTCCCAAACACCAAAACCTTTCCTGTCTCAGTCTTTGTCCCTGCTCTTACCCCATGTCTCCAAATCATCACAACTCTGTTCCTTTCTTCTCCTTCGGGTCTAGGCTCAGATGTCTCCCATGACCTCCCACCCCCATCTGACGCTCTCTCTGCCCGTCAAGTCTCTATCACGTTACTCAGGTTTTATTATCTCTGCATCAGTCACCACATCAGATACGCTCTTCTGCGTGGATTATTTCGATTGTTTTGTGTCTTTCTCCGTTGGAGGACCCACAGTCTCCATCTTGGCCACAGGACAATCCTAGCACCTGCTCTGGGGTTGTGGTTTAGATGCTAGGGCTGGGGTCGGGCTTAGGAGTCCTCAGGGGGAGACCAAGGGGCTGGGGCAGGTGTGAGGATGCTTCCGTGTTTCTTCTGGAAGTTTCCTCCATAATTGATGTAAATCTCCTGTGGCTGTTTTTTCCAGTCTATATAAAGGCAGAAGGCCTCACTGAGGCCTGAAAAGCCCTACAGACCCCGTGTCCTCAGGCAGTGCCAAGGCGTCCCCCACTGCCTAACTCCAGCTCCCGGGTGTTCCACGCTCTGCACATCACCAGGGCCCAGTTACCATCCTGGGCAGGGGCTTTGCTTTCCAGCAGGTGATGTGCTCAGAGTCAGGGGTCCTGGGTTTCTTCTAGGAAGGGTGACGAGAAGTTCAGAAGCCAAATGGGCCATGAAGGAGGCACGCCCTAAACAACTGGGGAATTTTGGAGGTGACTGAGAAAGAGACAAGGGAACAGTGGCAGCCTCCCTCAGGAGATCTGGGGCCTCTCTTTCTTGGACATTCTCCATCAGCTCAGTCCATCCAGTCTTCATTCTGGACTCCATGGTGTCCCAAATTGCTGGCAATTCCTTTCAGCATGGCCAACATCCTAGACTCTATACTCGAGGCCCATTTTCCTTCAGATGGCAGTTTGTGTCCATTCCTCCTGCATCATTTGTGTCCAGAGGCCTTTCAAGCCGGTGTGCTCCTCAGGCTGGAAGAGAAGTAGAAAAATGGGGGAAAGGGAAGGAGGTGTCACGTGAGGTGTAGAAGCAAGGGTGGTCCTTTAGATGGCTGGATGAATGCTGCATGTGCCTGTCCCACGCGTGGTTGTGGGCTCACAGGGTGTATGGCACACTTGGAAAGAAGTCTCGGGTCTGCTGTAGCACCTGGAAGTAGGCTTTTGGGCGGTTGTGGGCTGCAGGATCATTTTGTAATACCCCGATGTCTCAGCTCAGGTTACCTGGGAAACAGAGGCTGACATAGATTTGCACGCAGGGGTTTGATTGGGAACTCATCCTCACAGTGAAGAGTACTGAAGGCAATGAGTCAGGCAGAGAGAAACATCATCCTGAAGTGTAGTTAGAACCAAGGCCTAAGCTGAGCCCACGGGGAGCTTCAGCAGCAGGAGGACGGGCGCCTTGGCCTGAGAGTGTGGATGCCAGAGCTGCCCCCCCCCAGCATCCGATTCACCGATGATTTCTGCGGAGGCTTTGAGGAGGGCAAAAGCCATCCTGAAACCCATAGAGGAAAGATAGGAGGAATCGCAGAGATTGTTTTCTGGGTTGCCTTTGGCATTCAGGGTATTTGCAGTTTGCAGATCAATAAGCTTTCAGTTGCATTTTGGAAGATGAAAGGATAATTTGGAATGTTTCCTTTTATGCTGCTAGGATCTCATTGGCGCCCGTATATCATTAGAGACATCTGTGTTTTATTGGTAGGTTTTGGTGGTATTCCTGGGTGGGTGGAGTCACTATGAGTGGCAATACGTTGTCCTGGGTCAGTGAGTGCCTGGGGTGTTTATGAACATTATGCCATGAGTTATTGGGGCTTGTGAGATTTCCTAGCAGGGCTTCTGGATCTTTAGGAAGTATCTGGGGAGTGTGGGATCTTTATGAAGCATATGGGGAGTGTGGGAGTTTGTAAGCACGTCTGTGTCCAGAAGGGCAACAGAGGGGCCTAAGAATCAGGCGCAGATGGTTTTCATTAGGGAGGGTTTGCTGTGGGGGACCTTGCAGAGGGAGGGTTTGTTATGGGCAGGTGCAACTCAAGAGGGAGTGGTGATCAGGGTCCCAGAGTTAGGGAAAGATTTTTCCCAGAATCAGAGTGAAACACAGCGCACAGACCCGCAGCCCAAAGGCTGGCACTTACACTGGGTCTGTCCTTGGGATGATAAAGCTGCCACTTTCTTGCTGCCAAGCCAGTGGCCTCTCCCTGTTTATTCCAAGATAACTGAGAGTCACAGGCACAGTGGCTCACGTCTGTAATCCCAACACTTTGGGAGGCCGAAGTGGGCAGATTGGCTGAGCTCAGGAGTTCACGGCCAGCCTGGGCAACACAGTGAAACCTCATCTCTACTAAAAAAAAGGACAAAAAATTAGCTGGGCATGGCAGCGTGTGCCTGTAATTCCAGCTACTCGGGAGGCTGAGGCAAGAGAATTGCTTGAACCCAGGAGACAGAGGTTGCAATGAGCCAAGATCGCGCCACTGCACTCCAGCCTGGCGACAGAGTGAGGCTCCATCTGAAACAACAACAACAACAATAAAACCCAGAGAGTCCCAGAGTCACAAGGCAGCTGGGGACCTGAGGGGCGAGGTCCTTGAAACCCACCGTGGAACACGGATCTTTCTCCAGTGCAGAGGGGTCACTGGGCCCTGGGAAGGGAGTTTGAGGCTTCCAGCCCTGGTCATGGCGGGGGAGACTCAGGAACTGGAGAAAGGAAGAGCTGTTCATCCTCACAGGGTGCCTCTCTGCTCAGGAGTGTGCAGTAGAGTGAGGTGAGCTACTGGAGTCCCACTGAGGGAAAGGAGTTTTTCTGTTCACCCAACACACATCTCACCCTATGCACACACTTCTGCCTTTCCCCATCGTCTTCTCTAACACGGGAAATGAATGCTTCCCCAGGTGGGTGGCTGAGGGAGAGGAGGGGTTGCTCTGTTTGTGTCTCTTCTTCGTCCCCTCCATCAAGTCCTCTGCCTTCCTTTCTGCAGCTCTCTCTGTTCAGATCTCACTTCCTGCAGTCCTACTGTCAGTTTGCCCCATACAAGACCCAGGGATTTGGGTCAGTGAATAATATTCAAGCCAGTGTCATTGCCAAGTGAGAAATCTCAGACCCCAGGACCTTTTCTCCATGTAGGGTCTGGGCACAGAGAGGTCTCTCTTCTTTTTGCAGAGTTTAGGGTCTTCTATTGGCCGTGTGGGTGTGCTCAGCCTCAGGCAGTGACCCCATAGTCAGCCAGATGTGTTTCGGGCTAAACTGGCGCCCTTCCACCTGTTAGGTAAGCAGAGCTCCATGAAAGGCCTGTGGCTCTGCCCCTCAGCTGGTCCTGCTCAGCTCCCCCACTCACGATGAACACTACCCCAAGGACAAACAAGACCCGGGCATACATCAGTCCACCAAAGTGAAGGCCATAAAAATGGCCGAATATTTCATTTATTTTTAATTATTAATCACTTAATTTTTACCGCACCCCCATTTTAGTAATACGAATATTTTGTTTAATGTTGCTATTACTATTTACTGTTATTGTGACAGAAGCTTTGTCTGTCTTAGATGCTGATCTCATGTAATGTGACTTTTATAATTGTGCATAAACAGACCATTTGGATATTCATAAGATTAAGGCATTTTCTATTCTTCATTCGTTATGCAAAGCAAAGACTAGACACTGTGGATCATCTCTTATGAGAACAAACCGGCAGACAGGTGGGAAGCATCCATTGATTATGATAGAGGTGCTCACCAGCCACCAACTGGGATTATTGAAAAGAGCAATCCAGTCTCCAAAGACAAAGGAGAGGGTTCAAATCGTAGAAAAGCTGCAGAGCCACCGGGTCTCAGAGTTTCCCACGGGAGCGCTGGGACTTACTACCAATCCCATGGGCGCACCCGGGGGATTTTAACGTCTGGTGGGATGGGGGATTCCCAGTGTGGTTGGACGGGACTGGGAGCCCCTGAAAGGCAGGTTTGGATGCTCTCCTGCCCATGGAAAACTGGAGGTGGATTCTGGGGGGGGGGGGCTGTGGTCAGTGAGGGGCGGGGCTTGGGTAGTGGGGGAGGGTGGAAGCCATCATGGGGTGGGGTCTGGGCAATGGGAAAGGGGTGGAAAGGGTGGGGTGGGAGGGTGGAACTGTTGTGGGGGCAGGGCCTGGTCAGTGGGGGGAGGGGGCAAGGTGGGGAAGGTGGAAGCCGTTGTGGGGGGCAGGGCCTGGGCAGTGGGGGAGTGGTGGGATGGGAAGGGTAGAAGCTGACGTGGGGGGTGGGACCTGGACATTGGGGGGGGTGGGTCCAGAGTGGGGTGGGTAGAAGCCGCCGTGGGGTGGGGGTCTGGGCCATGGGAAAAGGGGTGAAAGAGGGCGGGGTGGGAGGGTGGAACTGCTGTGGGGGGTGGGGCCTGGACAGTGTGGAAGGGGGTGGGGTGGGAAGGGTAGGAGCCGCCATGGGGCGGGGTCTGGGCAATGGGAAAGGGGTAGAAGGCGGGAGGTGGGAGGGTGGAAGCTGCTGTGGTGCAGTCTGCGCTGTGGGAAGCGGGGCAGGACCTGGAAAGGAGCAGGTCTGGACCCTCTACTCCTCTTGGACCCAGGGTGTTTTCTGCTATGCCAGCCTTTCTCTCCGCTAGGACTGGATCAACAGCATTGCACTGGTAAAAGAAAATTTCAGCTAATTGAAATTAGGCGGGGGATGCTTCCTGCGTATTTTCGGTTAATAAGCAGGGATGCTTCCTCCTTACTTTGAATGAATACAGCGTTTCAAATAATTTAAGGCAAAAGAACAGAGTTGTACTGGCCCACTTACTTGAAGGCTCAGGTTTTTTTTACTCTTACATTAAAAACTATTTAAGTGAAAAACTCATTTTGTTTGCAGGTGGAGACAGGCATCCCACCATTGAGAGGATCGCAACTCATCTTAGCTCAGGGCACCAGGAGGGGTGCAGGGGCATGAGCGAATGGTCCCTGTGGGGCTGTGGTTTCACCCTGGAGCTGGCAATTATAACCGTTTGATTTATCCAGGACCTGATTTGTCTGTTTAGAGGATGAGACGAAGGTGAACTTTCAGCTTGTGCTGTGTTCAGATTCATAGTGACAGGATCAGAACATCGTTTCCATTTCTGTCTGCCAGGCACCGGGATGGGAAAGAGAGAAGTCTGGGCTTAGGTCCAGGGATGTTTCAATGACCCTGGACAGGGGTGTGTGGAGGAAGGGTATCTAGTAATTTAGGTCACCAACCATTCCCTTAAAGATAAAGAGAGAATACTTTTTAAAATAGAGGAATTAGAGGGGGAAATCTCAGAGATAATTTTCTGGGTTACCTTTGGTATTCTGGAGTATTTTGTGTTGTAGATCAAGAAGCTTTCAGATGTGTTTTGGAAGATAAAATGATAGTTTGGAGTGTTACCTGGTATGATATTGGGGTCTCATTGGGGCATGTGCATCACTAATGCCTTGTTTGCTTGTATTTCACTTGTTGATCTGTTACGCAATTGTAAGGGAATTTTATATTTCGATAGCTTTGAAATAAACTCGGTGCATCTAATTTTTTCAATTAGCTGAAGTTTTCTTTTAGCAGTGCATGATGTCTCCTGTATGTGACAGAACAGTCAGTGCACCCGCAGTGAAAATTGAGTGCCCCTCAGTGCTTTATTTCTTTTTTTGTTGGTTGTTTTTTGAGACAGGCTCTGTCTCCCAGGCTGGGGTGGCGTGATCACAGCTCACTGCAATCTCAAACTCCTAGGCTCAAGCGATTCTCTCACTTCAGCCTCCTGAATAGCTGGGACTGTAGACATGCACCACCACTCTTGGATAATTTTTAAATTTTTGGGTATAGATGGGGTCTTACTCTGTTGCCCAGGCTGGATTCAGTGCCTCTCAAAGGCCAAGGTACCAGGGCAAGTGTGTTACTATTATTATAAGTTTAAAATTTGTCATATTCCAATTTTCAAATATATGTGTATTCATTATTTTTGAATTTCACTTGGTATTATGTGTTGACAGTGTAGAAGGTTATTTTGCCCCTATAATCCTAGCAGATAGCAAAGGTTAAGCCTCCCCCAACTCCATCCTTTCTTGTTTTTTTTTTTTTTCTCTGAGATGGAGTCTTGCTCTGTCCCTTAGGCTGGAGTGGAGTGGTGCAATCTTGGCTCACTGCAACCTCCCCGCCAGGGTTCAATTCTCTGCCTCAGCCTCCCGAGTAGCTGAGATGACAGGTGCTGCCACCATGCCCTGCTAATTTTTGTATTTTTAGTAGAGACGGGGTTTCACCGTGTTGGTTGTCTCCAACTGCTGACCTCAATGATCCACCTGCCTTGGCCTCACAGAGTGAAGTGCTGGGATTACAGGCATGAACCACAGTGCCCAGCTGGAAATAGTCTTTTTAAATTTCTTGTGACTACGTTGATTTTGCTTTAATGAACATTTTATAAGCATTTAAACTCTGTATATACAAAATGGATTCATGGCTTTCACCTATAATCAGATTCATCCCTACTGTTCTCAGTTTAATGAAAGAATCCACAGTCAACTAATTTCTTTCCTTGAAATCATGGAAGTCCATGCTGAAACTGCTTTCTTGGCAACATAGGTACTTAGCAATATTGCATAGCACAGAACACTCTACCTTGCAAAAGTCCGCAGATCTCTCCCAGACACTGTATCTTTCGAAGCTGTGTTGATATATCTTTTCATATTCATCTCTGTGCCCTGACAGGACATCCTGCTCATTTTAAACCAAAAAGTTGTTAAAGATGCTATTTTTCCTATCTAAACAATTATATTTTCAATTGATCACCACTTTTCCATTGATGAAATCTTCCACATGTAGAGATGTGACAGGCAAACATACTTCAAAGTGGAGGTAAATTCACAGATGTTGACATAAAATTATTGCTACTAGATATGATGCCATTTACTATTTGTTAGTCTAGTTTTACCTTGTGCAGTGTTCATATGAAAGAGAATATCCAGCTGGGCGCGGCGGCTCCCACCTGTAAACCCAGCACTCTGGGAGGCCAAGGCAGGCGCATCACTTGAGGTCAGGAGTTCAAGACCACCCTGGCCAACGTGGTGAAACCCTGTCTCTACTAAAAATACCAAAAAAATTAGCTGGGCATGGTGGCTCGTGTCTGCAATCCTGGTTACTTGGGAGGCGGAGACAGGAGAATAGCTTGAACCCAGGAGGTGGAGGTTGCAATGAGGCGAGATCACACCATTGCACTCCAGCCTGAGTGACAGAGGGAGACTCCGTCTCAAAAAAAAAAAGAAAAAAAAAAAGAATGCCCTATAAAATACCCTTAGAATTACCCTTGAGGTGAATATAAATGCAAATGTTTTCTGAAGACGATTTTACTGGCTTCTTTTCCACAACAGATGAAAATAAGTACTTAGAAAACAATTTTTATTTAAAAATTGTAATCTGTGTTAGCTCTTTGGTTTGTGTTCTGTTTCTTCAAGTACTTTCGGAAAGCATGTAAAGTGAATTCCAAATTACATTGTATGTAGAAACTATTGACATAAGCATATTATGATGACAAAAGTTTATCTCAAAGGTATTTGAGGCTGTGTCATCTCAAGAGTGGAATGGGACAAAGGAAGAACAATGGAATTTATTTCTATTTGTGAAAAGTAACTGCTTTTAAAAAAGCAGGTTATTGGCCCAACTAATCATAAGACAGCCCTGCTGTGGAACCAAGCAGAAGGTTGACGCTGCCCTTCCTCAGTGAGTGGCGAATGGGCATGGAAAGCACATTCCGCTGATCAGCATGAAATTGTACACTCCCTGCTAAGCTCAGGTTTTGCATTTCACATTCTAGTTTACATCTCGTTCACAGTTACAGCATTTCTCTAAATGCTCAATTTTAATTGCAGAAACTTTCCTGGATTCAAACACTGCCCCAGGACGAGAGAGATCCCAGCTCCTAGCCCACTGAGTGGCTTCAGCCTAACTGGTAGGTCTCCTCCAAAGCCCTGGAAACAGACTCCTGGGAGCCAGACCGAGGGAAGTGCAGGCGCATACTGCCCCACCCTCTCACGCCGCTGCCTTTCCCCAAGCCCTCCCCACTTCATCCCTCAGGCCCCTCCCAACTCCTGGCCCCTCTGCACGCCTCTGCACATGGCACCCTGCCCAGGTCTGGCCTGCAGGGGACCCAGCTCTTCTGGCAGATTCCTGTAGACTCTGGAAGCTGATCGCTTGGAGTGAAGGCCTCACATGTGTTTCCCTCTGTTTAGGTTAAAATGGGCTTCCCAGACTCCTGCACTTTCATACTTGATTTCCGGGAGTCCTTAGAGACATTTGTTTACTTATTTATTTATATTAATTAAGAGGGGTCTGGTTCTGTAGCCCAGGCTGGAGTACTGTGGCAAGATTGTAGTTCACTGCGGCCTGGACCTCCTGGGCTCAAGCGATCCTCCCACTTCAGCCTCCTGGGTAGCTGGGACCACAGGTGTGTACCACCATGTCTAAATAATTTTTTTTTTTAATGTTTAGTAGAGAGGAGGTCTCACTACGTTGCCTGAGCTGGTCTCAAACTCCTGGGTTCAAGGGATCCTCCCGCCTCAGCTGGGATTACAGGGGTGAGCCATCACTCCGGGTCCTACAGACCTTAATGTCTCCTCATGGTTCTCTCATCCCCAAGTAAATTCAGAGGTGTCCATGAGATGTCAGGGGCCACTTCCCATTGGGCCACACAGGCTGCTCCTACTCCGAGTATTTCTGCTTCGGCCCATGTAGATACCTTTCACGCCATTTCCTGCTTTAAACCCTTTACTCATTTCCCACCCTGTGCCTTGTAAGGTCCTCACCCTTGAGGTGCATTCACCCTTTGGGTCCCCTAAGCCTCACGCTTCATTGCTTCTGCTCAGCAGCACCGCAGCTTCGGTGCCAGAAAGTCCTTGCCCTGGTCCTGGGATTCCACAGATCCCACTCCTCCCCTGGACACCCGCCCATCTTGCTCTCATTGAACCTTGCCCTCTGCCCCGAAGGCATCCCCCTCTTAAGCATGGCTTCCTCTGACCCAGCATTGAAGGAAGTGACTTGAACCAGTCTGTTCACCTCCAGTGTTCTTTTGTCCCAAATTCCACCCCACTAGAAAATGTGCTTTCAGTAGGTGGGCATCTTATTCCATTCCCTTCCCTATAAATACGTGGCCGAAGGGGATCAGGAGAAAGAGGTGGGCAACCAAGAGGAAACAGAAAAACTGAGAAGGAGTAAAAAGGACGGGGTGAGAACCACGAACAGATGGCAACGCAGAGGATGGATGGGGGATTTCCGACAGACACTGAGAGTGAAAGACAAAGCTGAGAAAGTGTGGGGTGGGAGCAACTGGAGAAATAGAGAGAAAAGCTGGGTCTCCAGAGAGATGAGGGACAGCAAGATAGGGAGAGGGGCAGAAAGGGGGAGGCTCCTCAGGGAGTTGGGGGGAGAGGAGGAGGGATTTGGAGCCAGGGCAGAGAGGGCAGCATGGTGCTGGGACAGCAAGAGGGGACAGCTGGTGACAAGGAGAGCAGAGGGAGAACCACAGCAGCACGAGGCATAGGATCTGGGGTGCCAGAGAGTGGGGGACAGGGAGGTGTAGCAGGGAAGAGGGGATTTAACGGGGGGAGCAGAGGGGGAGCAAAGTTGGGGGAAGAAAGTGGCAGAAATATGTGGAGATTGGGATTGAGACCATGAAAAGATTGGGCAGAAAGGAATAAGAGGTGAAGGAAGTTGTAAGAATGGAGCAGAACACGTGGAAGAGAAGGAATGGAGGGAAGAAGGGGAGAAGAGCAGGAGAGGAGAGGGCACAGAATGAGGAACAGAAGCCGGGGGAACAGAAGGAGCCAGAGAGAGAAGGTGAGGATGAGATATGTCCAGAACGAGGGAGGGAAACATGGGAAGGAGGAAAGAGGGGATCCTGGTTTCGGCGGGTGGCGAGTTGACTGGATATGGGTGATGTAGTTGTGACATGTTTATTTCTGTCTTTATAATCTGACAGATTTTAAATATGTTTAAAATACACAGATAAACATGAGAACTGCAAAACGCCGTCTATAAGGCCGTGCATTTTGTAATTATGGCATCAGAGGTTAGCTTCCACTTGTAATCTCTTTTCAGCCAGAGGGAGTGACTTCACTCATTCATTTGTGGGTCACCCTCTTCTTCTCTTTCCCTGGGATGGGGTTGGGTAGGGGCGAGAATATGAGTAAACATAATACTGATTATATACATTTAGTATTATATAATGCTGATTATCATTAATATAGTCAATAGAATAGTCAGTATAGGCCAGGCGTAGTGGCTCATGCCTGTAATCTCAGCACTTTGGAAGGCCTAGGTGGGTGGATCACCTGAGGTTGGGAGTTCAAGATCAGCCTGATCAACATGGAGAAACCCCGTCTCTACTAAAAATACAAACGAATGGCTGGGCGCGGTGGCTCATGTCTGTAGTCCTAGCACTTTGGGAGGCCAAGGTGGGTGGATCACCTGAGGTCAGGAGTTCAAGACCAGCCTGGCCATCATGGTGAAACCCCATCTTATTAAAAAAAAAAAAAAAAAAATTAGCTGGGCATGATAGTGCATGCCTGTAGTCCCAGCTACTCGGGAGGCTGAGGCAGGAGAATCACTTGAACCTGGGAGGTGGAGGTTGCAGGTAGCCGAGATCATGCCATTGCACTCCAGCCTGGGCAACAAGAGCAAAATTCCATCTCAAAAAAATAAAAAAGGCAGTATAATTGTGTACACTCAATATTTAATAGTGAACACGCAACACAGAAAACTCATCACCAAAATGTGGAGGAACTTCTTCCCAGCAGCAGTGCATTTTCCATCCGACACTAACTTGATGATAACTTAATGACCTTATAGTTCAGCTCAATTCTGACACTGTCCAACTCGAATTCGGATCAGATGCTACTGGCTGGTCAGTTCCACAGGGCTGCCCCCCACTTCACATGCCAGTTACAAGTCGAAGGTTGTGACCTGAACTTGTGGGTGACCAACTATAAATTGGGGATTCCCTTGACTTCCTCCTCAGGTTGTAGTAATCTGCCAGGGCCCTTCACTGAACTCAGGAAAACACTTAGTTTCCTCATTTGTTATAAAGGATATTGCAGAGGACACAGATGAACAGCCAGATGGAAAAGCTGGGCTAGCCAGTGACTCAAACCCAAGGAGAGTGTTAGGGAAGCATATTGACCAGGCCAGTCAGAGCATACAGCATCTGAAGTGATGGCAGTCTGTGCGACTGAGCTCTCCAGCTGTGGTGTCTGATTCTGTCTTGTAGACGGTGTCAGAACTGAGTGAAACTGCAGGTCGCCCTAGCTGGGAGGCTGCTGGAGAACCAGTCATTGTGGGGAAAACGACACACATTTTGGTGACTAGAGGTGAAGTGCTCTCTGTTGAATGTGAGAGTAGCATGATTGAGGTTTTTCCTCTCTCAACAGATCTCCAACGCATCATAAAGCCTTTTTTTCCTTCTACTCTTCCATCTTTAAACAAAAAATACTCTCAACTACATTTCCCTCTGTAATAAGTACCTTTTAATGCTCCATTTAAGACCATAATGTACTAAAAACTAGTTTTTACTTGTTCTTCAAAACTCAACCATGTAGAGAGACAGGATCTCACTATGTTGCCCAGGCTGGTCTCGAACTCCTGGGCTTAAGTAGTCTTTCCACTTCAGCCTCCCAAAGTACTGGGATTACAAGCGCGAGCCGCTGTGTCTGGCCACTTTGTCTTCATTTCTTGCTTAAACCTTTGAATTACTGCTTGACTCTGGCTTTCATGCCAGCATTCCACTGATTCTTCCTTTTTCTGTCATCAGTGACCTCCCCATTTCTAAATGCCATAGTTCATGTCCTGTCCTCATCTTTCTCTTCCTGTCAGTAGCACGTAGCACAGCTGGTCACTTCCTATTCTGTTGTCTTGGCTTTTATGACACCCCATTAACTTTTACAAGAAGATTGAATACCATCTGTTCAGTCTTTTTGCCACTCTGATCACTTTCCGCTTTCCTCTTCTGGTGTCTCCAGGACTTTCTGTTCTCTGAATGTGCGAGTGTTCATGGCTCAGTCCGTACACCTCTTGTCTCCATCCACACTCACTGCCTTTCCTCATTGTCTCATCTCATGGCTTTCTGCCCCCACCTGTTATTACGAGGTTCCATGTCCTTGTAGACCCTCCCCTGAGGTCTAGAATCCTGTGTCCACTTGTCTCCAAAACTCTCTGCAGGGATGTCCCAGCAGGTATCTCCATCTTCATATGTCTCAAAGTGACTTCCTGGCCGGGCACGGTGGCTCACGCCTGTAATCCCAGCAATTTGGGAGCATGAGGTGGGTGGATCACCCGAGGCCAGGAGTTCCAGATCAGCCTGCCCAACATGGTGAAACCCGGCCTCTACTAAAAATACAAAAATTAGCCGGGTGTGATGGTGCACACCTGTAATTCTAGCTACTCAGGAGGCAGAGGCAGGAGAATCGCTTGAACCCAGGAGGCGGAGGTTGCAGTGAGCCAAGATTGAGCCACTGCACTCCAGTCTGGGCAACAAGAGCGAAACTCCGTCTCATGAATGAATGAATGAATGAATGAATAAAATAAAGTGACTTCCCAAACTCCTCCAAACATGTTCATCCCTACAGTCCTGCACATGTCAGCTGAGGGCAACCCTGTACTTCCTGGGGCTCAAATGAACTTCCTGTGATGTTTAAAATACATAAGATACTACATTGTAAGTGTGTTACTTAGTAAAATGAAGAAAAAGTTATTCATTTACTGAAAACAGGTGAGGAAATACATGGCTTCATAAATTCTTTTGAGTTATGGGAGAAAAATGTTTGAAAACCTCTCCCTGCATGATCTGCTCCCCCAGGACCTCTCTGACGTCATCTCCTGCCTGTGTCCTCCCTACTCCCTCTGCTCCGGCCAAATAGGCCTCTTTCCTGTTCCTGGAGCCAAGGTTGTTCCTGCGTCAAAGCTTCCATATGGGCTGGCCCTCGGGCTCTCTGGCCCTCAGCTACAAGTGACAAGCAGCCTTTCTTCCCTAGGTCTTTGTTCTGACATCACTTTTCTCCATGGAAACCTTTGTGATGTCCCACAGGCCCCCCATTTGACATTGCAGCCCCACCTTCACCCCACCTCTGGTCCCTTTGCCTGTTCTGTGTGATTCTTTTTGCTCCTTCAACATCCAGTGTGGATCCTGGAGAGAACAGGTCCCCAGCAGGAGAGCAGAGCCAGAAGGCGGGCTGTGCTGGCCTTGCCCCGTCAGTGGAGCTCAACCCTGGCTTCACATCAGAGTGCCCAGGCATTTTGTAGAAACATCTCTTGTGCCCCGTTGATATATTGTCATTTAAGTGTTTTTTTAGAGTCCAGCCTGAGTAATATTTAAAGTTGACTCTATTCTGTATCCAGCATAGTACCAAGCCCTGTCTTTTGTTTCTGAGGGCTGAGCTGAGCCTGTGATCCACAGAGAGGGGAGGGGCTGTGCTCTGGATGGGGTTTGGTCAGGGCTGGGTCTGTGCCCTGAAGGGGAGCTCAGTCCAGCCCAGCTCCCCACTGCTGCCTGGTGTGTGTGGGCTTCTCCAGGAGGAGCGCGGGTTCTGAAGAAAGGGGCCAGAAACTCACTTGTGCTTCCTCTAGGAGTTTCTCGTCCCTGTATCCGCTTTGCTGCAGGGGGCCGCAGAGGACCATCTTTCCACAGGGTGAGGTCTTCCCTGCAGGTGATTGTGGCACATGAAGGGGATGTATAGATGCTAAGCCCTAAACAGCATATTTTGGATATTCAGTATTGACTTATAAAGACTCTCTTATGTTACCCAAGGAAGAAGTCTGGAAGAAGAGGAAGAGGAAGGAAAAGAAGTCAGGGATGGCTCTCACTCAGGTAAAGTGATATTCCTGGTGGATTGTTCTTTTATTTCTTCCTGAAATACCTGGCATTGGAGTTGGGAATCGTCTCTGAGTCTGAAGCGCCCTGCCTGACAGGTTTGCTGGCACTCACCCATGCCTTCCCTCAGTCCCTCTCCTCTCACTTAGATCCCATCTCATCGGGACCCAGTGACATGAGCTTGGGAAGAGGCTGCACTGGGCATGGTGCTGGGGAGGGCTCACCCCAGACATGGATGGAGACGGGGTGTGGGCCCCGTGGTGTCAGGGCTGCTGGGCAGCAGGGATTGTTCAGGGGCCACATCTGGATGCACCGTCAGCTCTTTGTAAACCATGGTAACAGAAGCTGCCCATGAAGTCAGGTATTACCGTGCAGAAGTATCTGCTCACTGGTATAGAGTGAGAACGCTAAGGGGAAAGCTTTCCTCCCTCATATTTATATAGCATTTCAAGTTGAACAAGTGAGTCACTATTCTTCTGACTCCAAACTCTTAAAGATGGAACAGAATGGAAAGGTTAGACACAGACGTCAGAGATAGATGATTCTTCCATTTCATCATTTTAGCGTATGACGTCAACGTAAATGTATAACAACACAAGATTCATTAAACTAGTCTCAGAAGATCTATCCCCTGGAGACTGTGATGTTCTTACAAGAACCTTTGTCCATCGGGTATTGTAGGTAGTTTTGTTCAGATATATGAGCAGAACAACCTTGCCATTAGAGAGACTGGAACTGTATTTTTGTTTTACCAGTTACGATTCACTTTCCATTTCTTTTATTTTAAACGCGTATATATTTGTTTGATAGTGAAACGATGCATTTATGTGCCAGGAGATAAAGCATCCCCTTTCCTGTCCAGCCTTCCACCTTCCTGGACATCTCAGTGAGGAGCCACTGTTCTCAGTTCTGTGGGAAGGGTCAGTGCGAGTCCTAAGGAAATGTATTTTTACGTCATTGTGAAATTTAAACAAATTCCTCAGTGAATGTTTTGTGATATTTTAACCTGCAAGTTTCAAACATTTACATGTTTTCATGTTAGGAAACAGGAGCTCACTTTTCTACATCTTTGTTGGAGCATCTGGGAATGAAGACAGGTGGATCCTTGAACTGTTTCACTTTTATAAAGAATGCCACACAGCGTGCTGCATGGTGGCTCACACCCGTAATCCCAGCGCTTGTGGAGGCCAGGGTGGTAGGATCGTTTGAGCCCCAGAGGTTGAGGCTGCAGTGAGCCATGATAGCACCACAGCACTTCAGCCTGAGTAACAGAGCGAGACCTTGTTTCAAAAACAAAAGGCCACACTGGCCGCCCGTGGCCATGCCAGTTGTACTACAGATATTGGAGGGTTCCTCTAAGTTGGGGTGATTAAAGAGTGATCTCTTCTAGGATGGTGCATTTCCTATGTTGCTATACCTGGCAAGATTCTATCCCTACCCCAGGTGCAGAGGCACCCTCTCCCACCAATACCACGTAAGATTTCCCCCTCATTAAGCTAACTTGCCACTGTGTTCCTTTTACATTATGAAAATCTGGGGATAATGCAACCCATTGTATTTTCATTTTCTAATTCCTTTGAGTCTCAGTGGGTTGCATTACTTTGTGGATGTGTATATATGAAATGAATTTTTATACTTTGTTTTCTGTTCCTGGAATTCAGGTTACAGGATGGTCATGACTCACTGTAGCCTTGACCTGCTGGGCTCAAGCACTTGTCCCACCTAAGTCTCCTGAGTAGCTGGGACTACAGTCGTGTACTGCCACAACCAGCTAATTTTTTATGTTTTTGTGTTTTGTAGAGACAGGATCTCACTATGTTGCCCAGGCTGGTCTTGAACTCCTGGGCTCAAGCGGTCCTCCTGGCTGTGCCTCCTAAAGTGCTGGGGTTATGGGCATGAGCCATCGTGCCCGGCTTGGTTTAATTCTTTACATATGTACTATTGTCTTATTTTTGATTATACGTTATTCTACTGTAAAAAGAATCCATCTTTGCTCACCCCTTTCTCATTTATTTGCTCAGTTTATCCTGCTTTGGAAGGCCTTACGAAACGAAATGGTTTACTGGTGGATTGTTCACATACGCTTTGTCTTTGACCCAGTTCCTGGCATATACAGCTTCTAAAATCTGCAGAGTTTCCAAAGTGTTGTCTTTTTGTATGCTGATGTATTGACTGATAGCTGGCAGCCTCCGAGAAGCTTCAGGATGGGGCCTGGGTCACCAGAACATCCAAGGCAAGATTGGAAGATTGGGACTTCAAACTCTGCTCCTCAGCTACCAGGGAGGGGGAGAGGTGATGGAGGTTAAGTTGATCACCATTGGCCAATGGTTTAGTCATGCCTACTTCATGAAGTTTCTGTGAAAACGCAAAAGCACACGGTTCAGAGAGCTTCAAGTAGGTGAACACATGGAGATTCCTGAGGGTGGTGCACCCAGGGAGGGCATGGGACTTCAGCCCCTTTCCCATTCCTCACTCTATGCATTTCTTCATGTGTGTTTGTTTTAATATCCTTTATAAGAAATGGGTAAATGTACGTAAAGTGTGTCCCTGAGGTCTGTGAGCCACTGTAGCAGATGAACTGTAACCCAATGAAGGAGCTACAGGAACTCTGATTAACAGTCAGAAGCACAGGAAAAACACCCTGGGGCTTGCTGTTGGCACCTGAAGCAGGACTGAACCCTCAACCTGTGGGATTTGGTGCTACCTTCAGGTGGATGGTGTTGAAACTGAACTGGGGTTGGAGGACACCAGGCAGTGTCTGCTGCACAACTGATTGCTTGCTGGTATGGGGGAAACTACTTCTGTTTGTTTATTTATTTATGGTTTTGAGACAAGGTCTCACTCTGTCATCCAGGCTGGAGTCCAGTGGTGCCATCACAGTTCACTGCAGCCTTGATCTCCGGGGCTCAGGCGATCCTCCCACCTTAGCCTCTGGAGTAACTGAGACGACAGGCACGTGCTGCCACACCCAGCTTGATTTTTTTTTATAGAGATGAGGTTTCATTGTATTGCCCAGGCTGGTCTCCTGAGCTCAAGCAATCCTTCCTGCCTTGGCCTCCTAAAGGGCTGAGATTGCAGGCGTGAGCCACTGTGCCTGGCCACATCTGATTTTAGAAGCATTTCTGATAGTATAGTAGGAGAAACAATTTGATTTTTCCACAGAATGTGTCTCATGAATTTGAATTTGTGTGTGCACGTTGGTATTTAGTTGATTGATTTGATACTATTTATTTTAGATTCGGGGGGGTACCCGTGCGGTTTCTTACGTGAGTGTATTTTGTGATGTTGAGGTTTAGTCTTCCAAAGATCCATCACCCAAGTAGCGAACATAGGACCCGACAGATGGTTTTTCAGCCCTTCCCCTTCTCCTTCCTGTTCCTTCTTGGTGGCTCCAGCGTCTGTTCTCATCTTTGTGTTCGTGCGTACCCAGTGTTCAGCTTCCACTGTGAAAATACGCGGTACTTGTTTTTCTGTTTGTGCATTAATTCGCTAGGGACAATGGCCTCCAGCTGCATCTGTGTTGTTGCAAAGGACATGGTTTTGTTTTTTATGGCTATATAGTATTCCGCGGGGTATACGTCTACTCTGTTCTCTTCGTCCGATCCACTGTTGATGGGCCCCTAGGTTGATTCCATATCTTTGCTGTTGTGAATCGTGCTGCAGCAAACATGAATATAGGTGTCTTTTTAATAGAACAATTTATTTTCCTTTGGGTACATACCCAGTAATGGGATTGCTGGGTTGAGTTGTAAATTCAAGTGGCCCTCCTCCCTCAGCATCCCGAGGTACTGAAGTGGCGTCAGCCACCGTGGCTAGCTTCATTTTCTCCTTTTTTAGTTTAGTTTACTGCCTGGTCAAGTCTCCCCTTTTTTTTTTTTTTCTAATTTTTTTTTTTTTTTTTTGAGACAGAATCTTGTTCTGTCACCTAGGCTGGAGTGCAGTGGCACGATCATAGTTCACTGCAACCTTGAACTCCTGGGCTCAAGAAATCTTCCCACCTCAGCCTCTCAAGTAGCTGGGACTAAAGACGCATGCCACCATGCCCAGCTCATTTTTAATGTTTTCTTGTAGAGACAGGGTCTTACTATGTTGCCCAGGTTGGTTTTGAACTCATAGGCTCAAGCAGTCCTCTCGGCTTAGCCTCCCAAAGTCCTGGGATTACAAGCGCGAGTCACCACACCTGAAGTCTGCTTTTTACCCCTCTAGTGTGTTTCTCTTTCTTTTCTTTTCTGAGATGGAGTCTCTGTCGCCCAGGCTGGAGTGCAGTGGCACAATCTCGGCTCACTACAACCTCGGCCTCCCAGATTCAAGCAATTCTCCTGCATCAGCCTCCTGAGTAGCTAGAGCTACAGGCACGCACCACCATGCGTGGCAATTTTTGTACTTTTAGTAGAGACGGGGTTTCACCATGTTGGCCAGGCTGGTCTCGAACTCCTGACTTCAGGTGATCCACCCGCCTTGGCCTTCCAAAGTGCTGGGATTACAGGTGAGCCACCACGCCTGGCTCTAGTGTGTTTTTCAGTTATGTTTTTCAGCTTTGGAATTTCTGTTCCTTCATAGTTTTTATCCCTTTGTTGATCTCATATTTGTTGTTTTTCAGATTTTATGAAGTTGTTTACAAGTACTGTTGTAATACATTGAGCAGCTTTAGGAGTCTGATTGTTATTGCTTTATCTGATAATATATATGTCTCTGCCTCTTGAGTATTACTTGCTGGTGATTTAATATGTTGCTGTGTGTGGTCCATGCTTCTTTTCTTCTTCTCTTGTTATCTCCTTTTGGGATCTCAGCGTTTCACTAATCAGCCACTTCTAGTTTTTGGTTTCTGGTTTCCTTCAGGGAAGACATGCTACAGTCATCCAGACTAGAGGTTCTGGAGACCCCCAAGCCTTTTCTAGGGATGTGTCCTCTGTGGATTTTGGCTTGTAGTTGTGCCAGTTTTTATTCAGGAATGCCTCTGTTGTCCGCCTGCTGTTGCGCAGCTTCGCTTGTGTCCCAGCTGGGGGGTCTGCACCGCCACCTAGTGTCTGCTTACGTTACTGCAGGCTCTGATTTATGTCTGATGGCTTTGTTCTTAGTAAGCCTGTTGCTTCAGTTCTTATATTCAGGCAAGACAGAAACCTGTGCCTCATCAGTGTCCTGAAGGGTCAGAACGTTATGAGCCTTGTGTGGTGTTACAGAAGAAAGAGAAAACAAAAGTCAGAATATTAGATGGGTATCCCAGTACCTTCTCTCCCCAGGAGAAAGTGGAAGTGTGCTGCATCATGCCAGGGTAGGGCCTCAGGTCAATAGGTGTTTCCAGAGCTGCAGACTCTGATGTGGTTGCCAGGTGTCTCACAAAGGCAGTTTGGTCCATGTAGTGTTATTAAAACTGTGTCTTCGTGGTGGAGATAGTGTTTGGGACTTCCTGTGTTTAAGTGATTCTCCTGCCTCAGCCTCCTGAGTAGCTGGGATTACAGGTGCCCACCACCATGTCCAGCTAATGTGTGTATTTTTAGTAGAGATAGGCTTTCACCACGTTGGCCAGGCTGGTCTCAAAGTCCTGACCTCAAGTGATCCGCCCGCCTTGGCTTCCCAAAGTGCTGGGATTACAGGTGTGAGCCACTGCACCCGGCCTCTTTTTTTTTTAGATGGAGTCTCACTCTGTCACCTGGGCTGGAGTGCAGCGGCGCCATCTCAGCTCATTGCAACCTCCACACCTCCCGGGTTCAAACAGTTCTTCTGCCTCAGCCTCCTGAGTAGCTGGGACTACAGGTGCATGCCGCCATGCCTGGCTAATTTTTGTATTTTAGTAGAAACGGAGTTTCACCGTGTTGCCCAGGCTGCTCTCGAACTCCTGAGCTCAGGCAATCGCCCGCCTCAGCTTCCCAAAGTGCTAGGATGACAGGCGTGAGCCACCACGCCCAGTCTCTGTGCGGTTTTCTGATTTCTTTTCATAGGTCTGGAAAGGTACTTTAATAGCATGGTATGTTTTCTGCTGGAAGTGCTGGCTGTATCCTGTGTATGTGTAACGAGAGCTACTAAAGGAGAAAGATTGTCTTCACTGTATTTTTATTAGTTCTCGTACTTAAATGATATCCTCTTTCGAGGTTGCGATGATGTCATCTGCTCTGATTCTCACAGATCCAGCTGTTGCTCTTCATCCTCCTTTTTCACCCACCCCTCTTTCCTGGTGTGTGTTCAGGCATACTCTGACGTGTTTGCTTGAAACAGCCCCATTTCCTTCACCTTAGAGGAAATGTACCCAGTGTGTACTGTTGATTATGATGTCTGCTGGGGTTTTCTTGCCTAGTATTAGAGTTTTTTTCCCCCCAGATTTCCTTTTTGGCATGATTTGTAATCATCCAATAATTTCTTCAAGTAAGTACTGCTATGATACATACTTTTAACAATCTAAATCACGCCAGGCGTGCTGGCTCTTACCTGTAATCCCAGCATTCTGGGAGGCCAAGGAAGGCAGATCACTTGAGGTCAGGAGTTCAAGGCCAGCCTGGCCAACACGATGAAACCCTGTCTCTGTTAAAAATATAAAAATTAGCTGGGCATGGTGGCGCATGCCTATGATCCCAGCTACTCAGGAGGCTGAGGCAGGAGAATGTCTTGACCCAGGAGGCGGATGTTTCGGGAAGCCAAGGTCACGCCACGGTACTTCAGCCTGGGCGACAGAGTGAAACTCTATGTCAAAAAAAAAGTTAGTTTTACGTATTAGTAAGTTAAATTGTGTCTTAAATATTTTCTCTGACCTTAAATGTCTTCTACACTGGCACATTAATGAACTAACAGTAAGAGTCGTAATGTATTAAGGGCAGAAATGTGTTTGTGTATGTAAAGACCTTTTACGAAGTTCCACGTTGTTCTTCTTGAACTTATTTCAACTTTGCTCAGTTAGGTAATGTCAATTTACTTTCTTTTTTCTCTTCTTTTATTTTTTCTTAAATTTGAGATAAAGTCTCACTCTATTGCCCAGGCTGGAGTGCAGTGGCACAGTCTGGACGCACTGCAACCTTTGTCTCCCGGGTTCAGGTGATTCTTCTGCCTCAGCCTCCTAAATAGCTGGGATTATGGGCTCCTGCTACCATGCCTGGGGTAATTTTTGCATTTGTAGTGGAAACGGAGTTTCACCATTTTGGCCATGCTGGTCATGTCAGTTTACTTTTGATGGTATACTTGTTACTTATCTGTTTTATTCTTTAAGTTTCATTTTAATTTCTGGATGTCTGGGTGCAAGTGCTTGCTCTGTCATTTTTAGCTGTTTGACCTGAGGGGGAGTTTCTTAGAGTGTCTTGGATACAGTTCTTTCCTAATAAAATGGCAACAGATCTTTCTCATGAGCCATTGTGTTTTTATACAGATGAATACATATGCAGCATTTAGAATAATGCCATGCACGTGGACAGTGTTCAGAAATATCTGTCATTGCTATTACTGTCACTATCAGTTTTTAGATTCTGACCTTTCTTTAGTCATGGTATGTGTCATCATTTTTTTTTTTTTTTTTTTTTTGAGATGCAGCCTGACTCAGTTGCCCAGGCTGGAGTGCAGTGGTGCAATCTTGGCTCACTGCAACCTCTGCCTCCTGGGTTCAAGTGATTCTCCTGCCTCAGCCTCCTGAGTAGCTGGGATTACAGGCAAGGGCCACTACACCTGACTAAGTTTTGTAATTTTCATAAAGATGAGGTTTCACCATGTTGGCCGGGCTGGTCTTGAACTCCTGACTTCGTGATCCACCCGCCTCGGCCTCCCAAAGTGCCGGGATTACAGGCATAAGCCGCTGCACCTGGCCTGCGTCATCATTTCTTAAGACATCAGCTGTGCTTTAGTTCATGTGGATATTGAATATCACTTGGTATGTCAGACATAATATCTAACACTTCCACAGAGACACCCTTGTTTTCAGTTTATTCTTTGTAAGCTTATTGTGTTGTCCATAAAACTGAGAAATCAACACTGATGTAGAGGATATCACAGCCTCCTAGTTAAAAGAATAATAAAACAGAATTAGGGAGACATACCTTGCTCAAAAGTCCTTAATGCATAGGAAAATATGGGAAAAGCAGACTCAGTTTCTCCTACTTTGCTTCCATAATACAGAATACTTCTGTGATCTTGGATGTATTGGGTTTTCCTCCACACATCCAGTAAGCAATTCTGCAGTGGACACAAAATGCGTGTTCTCATACTCGATTCCATTCTGACACTGTCTATCTGGATATAGAGTCAGCTCCCATAAGCTGAGGGCTCAGTCCCACAGCAGCGCACACACTTTAATGCCAGTCACAAACACAGGTTGCGGCCTGTGCTTCTCGGTGACCAGCTGTGAACTGTGATTCCTATGACTCCCTCCTTGGAATCAATTAGTTTGCTTGAGTGGCTCACAGAACACAGGGAACACTGTACTTCTGTTTACCTATTTATTATTGAAGACACTACAAGGCACACAGGCGAACATCCAGATGGAAGTAATCTATTAGTTGAGGTATGGGAGAAGGAGTGAGGAGCTGGGATGTATTCTGTCTTTTTTTTTTTTTTTTTTTTTTTTTTTTTGAGATAGAGTCTCACTCTGTTGCCAGGCTGGAGTGCAGTGGCACGACCTCAGCTCACTGCAACCTCCGCGTCCTGGGTTCAAGCAATTCTCCTGCCTCAGCCTCCTGAGTACCTGGGACTACAGGCATGTACCACCATACCCAGCTAATTTTTGAACTTTTAATAGAGATGGGGCTTCACCATGTTGCCAGGATGGTCTTGATCTCTTGACCTTGTGATCCAACTGCCTCGGCCTCCCAAAGTGCTGGGATTATAGGTGTGAGCCACGGCGCCTGGCTGTAGTCTGCCTTTTTTGAGTTTTCATGGAGGCCGCATCACAGAGGCATTGCTTCCGTCATTGGCCATTGGTGATCAGTTGAACCTTCATTCCCTCTGCCCTCCCGAGGGGACAGACACTTAGTCTAACCGAGCTTCATTCTTTCGAGTGACCATCCTCTGAGCCTTGGTTTGGTGACTGCCCTCCATCCTGAAGCTACCCAGGTGCCTCCAGCCACCAATTATCCCATTAATGTACAAAAAGATACTTCACACTCCACTCCACAGATTTCAAGTGAGCTCTTTTGTTAGGAGACGGGGATGAAGACCAGATCTGCATGTCACATTGTCACAGTCTGGATCTGTGAGCCCACCCACTTCAATTTGACTTGTTATCATCATTTTCACCTCTTCTCCTTTTGCGTGAAGTTTAGAACTCTCTCCTTAGCCACTTGGTGAAATGTGTTTTTCATTTTAGGTACGGTTGACATTCAGGGATGTGGCCATAGAATTCTCTCAGGAGGAGTGGAAATGCCTGGACCCCGCTCAGAGGGCTTTGTACAGGGACGTGATGTTGGAGAACTACTGGAGCCTTGTTTCTCTGGGTGAGGATGACTTTCTTCTAGAAGTCAGGATCTGTTCTTGTCTATCTTTGCATTTTCCCTTCTGAGTCCCTGGAGAACCCCTGCATTCCTTGGCTGAGATGGAAGTCCTGTTGACTCTGAAATGGAAAGCTTAATAATGGGAAACCTGGACTTCAGTCTTCCCCTTTCTCAAATGTTCTGCCTCCTTCGGGCTCCAGCATTTGAGGTTTCAGAGCTTTCGTATGCATAATACCTTTGTGGGGCTTGTGAAACGTCAGATTTCCTGTTTTCTGCCTCTCTGCTTTGGATTCAGGGGTTGGTGGAGTAGAACCTTCTATGTGCATGTTACCGAGTTTCCTGGGGACTCAGAAGGAGGCATTCAGTGGATGAATTTCTGAAGTTTTCTTAGATCCGCTTGTTATGTCCTCTCATGTAAACATAGGGCTGGCATTCTGGAAAAGCCCTGGCACATTGTGATCCTTCCTTTTTATAAACAGGACTGTGTCATTTTGATATGAATATTATCTCTATGTTGGAGGAAGGGGAAAGAGCCCTGGACTGTGAAGAGCTATATGAAAATAGCAAGAAAACCAAGAATGCGGGAATGTGTCAAAGGTGTGGTCACAGGTAAGAGCTCAGATGGGCAGAGAGAAGGCCACTCACTAAATAGAGTGTGGGAGGCTGGGCGCAGGGGCTCATGCCTGTAATCCTAACACTATGGGAGGTCAAGGCAGGCAGATCACTTGAGGTCAGGAGTTCGAGACCAGCCTGACCCAACATAGTGAAACCCCATCTCTGCTAAAAATACAAAAAATTATATGGGCATGGTGGCTGGTGCCCTGTAATCCTAGCTACTTAGGAGGCTGAGGCAAGAGAATTGCTTGAACCTGGGAGGCAGAGGTTGCAATGAGCTGAGATCATCCTACTGCACTCCAGCCTGGGCGACAGAGCAAAACTGTCTCTAAATAAATGAATGGATGAATGAATGTGGGAAACTCTCTGCAAATGGGAAAGTTCTTTGGGAAAATAAGTTGCCTCAGAGACAGAGGCAGAGTCTTGATCGTGATGGAAACACCTGTCATTTGGACTCTGTGGTTCCTTTTGAAGGGTTTGCTTTCTTTCTTGGTCTGTCCGTCTGTATTTATTTCCATCTGGTGCTCAGTTCTCAGTCGACATAGATCAGACGTGAAGCCTCCATAGTCCTTAGTCCTGGCATCTAGACCTCTCTGTTCCATGCCATTTCCTGTGCGTGAAGACCTGCTCAGGAGATGGAAACAGTGGCTGCTCCTCCTTTGCATCTGCAGCCCCAAACCTCATGGAAGTGTCTCCAGCCCTCTCTGCTTGTCGAGGCCCCTCAGCCATTTCTTTCATTCTGCTTCTGCCACTCTTCACGGGGTGTGTGATGAGGGAGTGGGTCGTATCTTCTGAGAGTGTTCTCACCATAACTGTAAAGACACCTACAGAAATCATTCTCTCGTCGATGCTCAGTCCTGCATGGGGTGCCTGTTCTGTTTCTCCAGGCTTTAGCCCAGAAACACAAGTACTGCATGTCCTCACTATATATGGAATCTAAACCAGTAAAACTAAAGGCAGCGAAGAGTAGAGTGCTGGTTACCAAAGGTTGGGGGCTGAAGGGAAGAGGGAGCAGTCCGTCACGGGGTGAAAACATTAGGAGTAAAGGATGTGTTTTTGAGATGACTTGTATGGTAATAAGCTTTTTTCCATCAGTCCACATTGTATGCCTACAACAGGATATCAGTTTGTTTCCTGTAAATATATGTAACTATAATTTGTCAGTATAGAATATTTTTTAAAAACAATCTTATTTGGCCCGGGCACGGTGGCTCATGCCTGTAATCCCAGCACTTTCAGAGGCCAAGGCGGGTGGATCATGAGGTCAGGAGTTGGAGACCAGCCTAACCAGCATGGTGAAACCCCATCTCTACTAAAAATACTAAAATTAGCCGGGCTTGGTGGAGCGCGCCTGTGTAGTCCCAGCTACTCAGGAGGCAGACGCAGGAAATCGCTTGAACTTGGGAGGCAGAGGTTGCATTGAGCCAAGATCGCAGCACTGCACTCCAGCCTGGGCAACAGAATGTGACTCTGTCTTAAAAAAAAAAAAAAAAAAATTGTTATCTGTGCTGGTTCTGAAATAGAAATCCTTCTTTCTCTCAAGAGAAAACTGTTTATTATTCCAGTCGATTTTTTTTTAAGTTTCCACACATGGCATTAAACAAGAACATTTTATGTGTGCAGTGATTCCCCCTCAATTCATTTTATCGTGGGCTGCTAGAATATCTTATTAGTTGATTTTCATAAAATTAGCACATGGTTTTCAGCATGTATCATGAAATACAACCGTCATGTACCACTTATTAATGTTCCAAAATGCCTGCTGTGTGTGGATATAGTTATGTAACAGGTATTTAAAACAGTATTTTTTCTGACATAATTTTATTGAATATTCATTTTCCCAGTGCTGTTTCTGTTTTGCAATTCAAAATTGCCGCTTCTTAATTATGTTTCTATGAGCTCTTTGCCATTGCAGTTTATTTTATTGTGCTTTAGTATGTATTTGTACCTAATGAATATGCTTTAAATGTGTATAGCTTATTTTTCTTCCATTGAGATAGCCATATGTTTTTGGCCAATTGGTATGTGCCTGAGGTCATGGTGGAGATATAATCATTTGATGGCTAACATAGGATTGCACAGTGTGAGTGTTTTGGTCATAGGTAGTATAAATCTAAGCTGCCCCAATTTTTTTTTTTTTTTTTTTTTGAAACATCTCACTGTCTCTAAGGCTGTAGTACAGTGGTGCAATCATAGCTCACTGTAACCTTCAACTCCTGGGCTAAGGCAATCCTCATGCCTGAGCCTCTTGAGTATCCAGAACTACAGACACATGCCAGCATGCTGAGCTAATTTTTTTTTTTTTTTTTTTTTTTGAGATGGAGTCTCCCTCTGTTGCCAAGGCTGGAGTGCAGTGGCATGATTTCAGCTCACTGCAACCTCCACTTTCTGGGTTCAAGCGATTCTCCTGCCTCAGCCTCCTGAGAAGCCAGGACTACAGCACACGCCATCACACCCGGCTAATTTTTATATTTTAGTAGGGTTACAGTTAGGGGAGGTGAGGAGATGGGGTTTCACCATGTTGGCCAGGATGATCTCAGTCTCCCAACCTTGTGATCCACCTGCCTCAGCCTCCCAAAGTGCTAGGATTACAGGTGTGAACCACCATGCCTGGCTTAATTTTTTTTTTTTTTTAATTTAAAAAAAAAAAAAATTTAAACGGGGGTTTCACCATGTTGGTCAGGCTGGTCTTGAACTCCCATCCTCAGGTGATCCGCCCGCCTTGGCCTCCAAAGTGCTTGGATTACAGGCGTGAGCCACCACGCCCGCCTGGCTTAATTTTTAAATTATTTTGGTTTTGTAGAGTTGGGGGTCTTGCCGTGCTGCCCAGGCTGGACTCAAACTTGTGGCCTCCTGTGATCCTCCCACCTTAGGCTCCCAAAGCATTGGGATCATAGGCATGAGCCACAACACACAGCCCTTCCCAAATACTTGCATTACATGTAACCGCATTTTCTTTGTTAAAAAATACTACCTTTTTGTTCCTAAAAATTGAAATTCACAGTTCTGAAGTTCCAAAATCTGTTCAATGTAAGTGTTTCTTTTGGTGGAATGTGTTTTCAATGTAAAATGTTTGTTTATATACTGTAATTAATTGGAAATGTATGGTTCTTCTTCTTATAGATATCCCTCCTAAATGTACAATCAAGGATCTGCTACCAAAAGAGCAGGGCACTACAGAAGCAGCAGTCCACACAGTGATGTTGGAAAGACGTGGAGGCCCTGACATCGAAGACTTCTCCTTTAAGGAACTCCAGAAAAATATACATGACTTTGAGTGTCAATGGGGAGATGACACAGAAAATCACAAGGGAGTGCTTATGACCCAGAAAGAAGGGAAAAGAGACCAACACGATAGAAGAGACATAAAAACAAGCTTCTTAACAATCAGCTGGGAGTAAGCTTTCATTCACATCTGCCTGAACTGCAGCTGTTTGAAGGTGAAGGGAAAATGTATGAACGTAATCAAGTTGAGAAGTCTGCCAACAATGGTTCCTCAGTGTCACCACTTCAGCAAATTCCTTCTAGTGTCCAAACCCACAGGTCTAAAAAATATAATGAACTTAACCATTTTTCATTACTCACACAAAGACGAAAAGCAAACAATTGTGGAAAACCTTACAAATGTAATGAATGTGGCAAGGCGTTCACCCAGAATTCAAACCTTACAAGTCACAGGAGAATTCATAGTGGAGAAAAGCCTTACAAATGCAGTGAGTGTGGCAAAACCTTTACTGTTCGTTCAAACCTAACTATTCATCAGGTAATCCATACTGGAGAGAAACCTTACAAATGTCATGAGTGTGGCAAGGTCTTCAGGCACAATTCATACCTTGCAACTCATCGGCGAATTCATACTGGAGAGAAACCTTACAAGTGTAATGAGTGTGGAAAAGCCTTTAGAGGACATTCAAACCTAACTACCCATCAGTTAATCCATACTGGAGAAAAACCGTTCAAATGTAATGAATGTGGCAAGCTCTTCACTCAGAATTCACACCTTATAAGTCATTGGAGAATTCACACTGGAGAGAAACCTTACAAGTGCAGTGAGTGCGGTAAAGCCTTTAGTGTTCGTTCAAGCCTAGCTATTCATCAGACAATCCACACTGGAGAAAAACCTTACAAATGTAATGAGTGTGGCAAAGTCTTCAGGTACAATTCTTACCTTGGAAGGCATCGGAGGGTTCATACTGGTGAGAAACCTTACAAGTGTAATGAATGTGGCAAAGCCTTTAGTATGCATTCAAACCTAGCCACCCATCAGGTCATTCATACTGGAACAAAACCTTTCAAATGTAATGAATGCAGCAAGGTTTTCACTCAAAATTCACAACTTGCAAATCATCGAAGAATTCACACCGGAGAGAAACCTTACAAGTGTAATGAGTGTGGGAAAGCCTTCAGTGTTCGTTCAAGCCTAACTACCCATCAGGCAATCCATTCTGGAGAGAAACCTTACAAATGTATTGAATGTGGCAAGAGCTTCACTCAGAAATCACACCTTAGAAGTCATCGGGGAATTCATTCCGGAGAGAAACCTTACAAGTGTAGTGAATGTGGAAAAGTCTTTGCTCAGACGTCACAACTTGCAAGGCATTGGAGAGTTCATACTGGAGAAAAGCCTTACAAGTGTAATGACTGTGGCAGAGCCTTCAGTGATCGTTCGAGTCTCACTTTTCATCAGGCAATACATACTGGAGAGAAACCTTACAAGTGTCATGAGTGTGGCAAGGTCTTCAGGCACAATTCATACCTTGCAACTCATCGGCGAATTCATACTGGAGAGAAACCTTACAAGTGTAATGAGTGTGGCAAAGCCTTTAGCATGCATTCAAACCTAACTACCCATAAGGTCATCCATACTGGAGAGAAGCCTTACAAATGTAATGAATGTGGCAAGGTCTTCACTCAGAATTCACACCTTGCAAATCATCAAAGGACTCACACTGGAGAGAAACCTTACCGATGCAATGGACTGTGGGAAAGCCTTCAGTGTTCGTTCAAGCCTAACCACCCATCAGGCAATCCATACCGGAAAAAACCTTACAAATGTAACGAATGTGGCAAGGTCTTCACTCAAAATGCGCACCTGGCCAATCACCGAAGAATTCATACTGGAGAGAAACCTTACAGGTGTACAGAGTGTGGGGAAAGCCTTTAGGGTACGGTCAAGTCTAACTACCCATATGGCAATCCACACTGGAGAAAAACGTTACAAATGTAACGAATGTGGCAAGGTCTTCAGGCAGAGTTCAAATCTTGCAAGTCACCACAGAATGCACACCGGAGAGAAACCTTACAAATGAGTGTGGCAAGGCCATTAGTTACAGTTCACTCCTTTCACATCGGTTAGTTCATTCTTGAGAGAATCCTTACAAATGCAGTGACAGTGGCCAGCCCTCATGGGTTTAAGCATTAATAGATATGAGAGGCCATAAGAAAGAGGCATCATGTACACATATGTGGCAGAGGGTTTATCCAGGCCTCACAGGCTACTAGGCATCAAAATTTATGTCTTTGATGAAACCAAACACATGTAATATGCATCCAGTGACTAACTGGCCAGTACCCAGTGACTAACGGTAAGTGAAGATTCCTATGAGGAATAACTGTCTCTGGTTTCCCTGTTTGCCTTTGATGTTATACACTGTAGAACACTTACAAGTCCAAATATGCTAAAAATTATGTATTTTTAACTCATATATGAAAAGGTTGCAGGATATTTGTAGGCAGTCAGTTACCTTCAGCTTATAAGATGAATTATTTAAGATTTTTTTTAAAAAAAACTGCTATTGAGTTTCAGTGTGAACTTTGAAATCTGTTATTGGGCATCCTTACCCACCTTCCATGGTGGTTTCTTGGAAAAATCATTGGGATAGAAGCACTCACTTGATTGGGGGAAGGATTATTGCTATCCAGTTTGTGAAGAAGGAGGGACTTTGCTTTTAAAATTAAATACTGTCTGAATTAGCGTTCGGGAGTGGTGAAAAACAGTGTAAAACTATGATGTCACTCACCATTCTGATTATGCCCAGGGTGCCTTTCTCCTACCAGGAGAGTACTGTGGCTTAGAGGAAAGAAATGGTCTATCAGCTGAACACGAAGTGGAGGAGGCCAACACCCTAGGACTTCTGTGGGAGGAGAGTAATAGGGGATCAGAGACTGTGTGGTAGAAATAATGCAGGAGAAAGGTCGCCCCTTATCCATTAAAGAGCAATACCTGTTGTTTAGCAAAGAGTGTTGAAAAATTCGTCTTGTTTTTGAAATTGAAGAGAGAGGTCAGGCGTGGGGGCTTACGCCTATAATTCCAGCACTTTGGGAGGCTGAGGTGGGTGGATCACCTGAGGCCAGGTGTTTGAGACCAGCCTGACCAACATGGGGAAACCCCGTCTCTACTAAAAATACAAAATTAGCCAGGTGTGGTGGCGCATGCCTGTAATCCCAGCTACCTGGGAGGCTGCAGCAGGAGAATCGCTTGAACCCAGGAGGTGGAGGTGGTGGTGAGCCGAGATCGCGCGATTGCACTCCAGCCTGGGCAACAAAAGCGAAACTCTGTCTTAAAAGAAATTGAAGAGAGAGTAGTTGTCAGAGTCAAGAGTTTAATCAACAGAACTAGAGTAACATATCTTTCAGTAGAACTCACATAATCTGCTCGAAGTACATTTTGCTAATGTTTTATTCAGAATGTATCATAGATACGTTTTAAGTAATAAAATGGAATTGGTTTTTTTCTATGAATGAATCACATTCTTTCTGCCAACATAGTTGTATCCTGTCTCAGTAGGATACTTCATAACAGAATAACAGTGAACTGCTAGGCTCCTAAAGGATCAAGAACAATTTTTTTTTTAATGGTGAAATCAAATAACACTGTTTTGGAAACTTAGAACCGCACTTTGTGCTTGAATTATGTGCCCCACACTGTGGCTTAGGATACTTACTGGAGTATAAGAAAATCCTACTGAAAGTTAATTTCACATTATCACACCCCAAAATCTGCATTGCCGTTGATGCATATGCACCATATTATATTTCCATGCCAGTTTCTTGTGTGCCAAGTAAGAGCCATGCTATGCATCTTGGTGTCCATGAAGTGAAAATACATAGCAAAAATATGAGAAATATGAAATAGGCCAGGCACAGTGACTCATGCCTGTAATCCCATTGCTTTGGGAGGTCAAGGCAAGCAGATCACCTGAGGTCAGAAGTTCGAGACCAGCCTGGCCAGCATGGTGAAATCGCATCTCTACTAAAAAATATGAAATTAGCTGGGCTTAGTGGCACATGCTTGTAGTCCTAGCTACTCGGGAGGCTGAGGCAGGAGAATCACTTGAACCTGGGAGGCGGAGGTTGCAGTGAGCCAAGATCACACCATTACACTCTAGCCTGGGCAATAAGAGTGAAACTCAGCCTCAAAAAAAAAGAAAAGAAATATGAAATAAAGTTGGCCGGGTGCGGTGGCTCACACCTGTAATCCCAGCACTTTGGGAGGCCAAGGCAGGTGGATCACCTGAGGTCAGGAGCTCAAGACCAGTCTGGCCAACATGGTGAAACCCTGTCTCTACTAAAAATACAAAAATTATCCCAGCATGGTGGCGGGGGCCTGTAATCCCAGCCACTTGGGAGACTGAGGCAGAATTGCTTGAACCCGGGAGGTGGAGGTTGCAGTGAGCCAAGACCGCACCATTGCACTCCAGCCTGGGCAACAAGAGCAAAACTCCATCTCCAAATAAAAATATAAAAATAAAAAAAGTGGTGGAGAATAAAGATAAAACCTCCTTCATGATATTCTTGGATTATTGATGTAATTTGAAAAGATTAATGTTCATGAGCTTTCTTCAAGAGTGAGTATAGAAAACGGGAATTTTATTTTGCTCTGGTAGATAAATAGGAACATGTATGTTTGCTTATCATACATGCATGACCTTCCCATAACCCATTAGTATGTTTACTTAATATTGAACATATTGCTATTAAGCATAAATTCCTGCCTCAGCTTTCCTCCTCTGAACTGCCTGTGTTGTTTCTGGCAGAGACTGTGCTTCCCAGCCTGCTGGATGGCTAGCCTGCTGGCTGCAACCCTTTTGTAAGAAATAAAGGTCTCCTTGCTAAAGTTAGACATTTTGTGACCTTTTTGGTCAATGCTGGTAAGGGTTTCTTGGTGGACACTCTGCAGCATCCTGAAGCAACGTAGCACATCACATTGTGAGAGGGCTGAGTGTACTGTTTGCTCAGATCTCTCTTCTTCTTCCTATAAAGCCATCACTTCTGCTCCCGTATTAACACAGTCCCTTAATCTGTGCATGGATTGATTCATTCATGACAGCTGAGCTTTCATGATCTAAAGACCTCTTAAAGGCCCCACCTTTCAATATGGCCACATTGGGGATCAAGTTTCCAAATGAGTTTTGTTGGGGATATTCAAACCAGAGGAGTATTGGTTGTTTTTTTTTTAATTTCCATGTATTAATTGCTAGTATATAGAAATAAAGTAGATTTTTGTATGTTGATTTTGTAGTCTATTTCCTTAAAATCTCACTCATTCTCCAGATTTTTTAGATTTCTTAGGCTTTTCTACATAAACCATTTTATTAATTTCCCATTGCTGCTGTAACCATCACCACAAAGTGAGTGGCTTAAAACAACAAAGATTTGTCCGGGCGTGGTGACTCATGCCTGTAATCCCAGCACTTTGAGTGGGTGGATCACTTGAGGTCAGGAGTTCGAAACCAGCCTGTCCAACATGGCGAAGCTCGTTTCTACTAAAAGTACAAAATTAGCTGGCCATGGTGGTGCATGCCTGTAATCCCAGCTACTCAGGAGGCTGAGGCAGGAGAATCCCTTGAACCTGGGAGGCGAAGGTTGTAGTGAGCCAAGATCGTGCCACTGCACTGCAGCCTGGGCAACAAGAGCAAAACTCCGTCTCAAAAGAAAAAAAAAAAGATTTATGCTGTCAGTGTGTGGCGGTCAGAAGTCAAACAGGTTTATAAAACTATCATCCTTCTTGAATCTCTAGGGGAGAGTTGATTTCTTTACGCTTGCTAGGTTCCAGAGGCCACTTACATCCTCTACCCCCTGGCCTAGTTCCTCCATTTTCACAGTCAGAAGGCAGCGTCATAGAACCTCTTTGTCTCTTTGCTGTGCAGGCATTGCCAATTCTCTGTGATTCTACGTCCACCTGTATTTTTCCTATATGGACTCTAGTGATTATACTGCTTTAACCAAATAATCCTGGATATTCTGCCATCTCAAGATCCTCAACCAGATCACACGTGCAAACTCTGCTTTGAGAGACCACGTAATACAGGTTCTAGGGCCATTGATAAGGAAATACTTTGTATGTCTATCTTTTGGGTGGGGGTCATTAGCTTACCAGAACCATCCTGTCCTGTGCTCGTGGGCACACTGTTGATGTCTTCCTTTTGGTCTCTATTATTTTTCTTATTTCACTTAGTAGTAGTAGTAGTCTTTTCTAGATGGGGTCTTGCTTTGTTTCCCAGGCCGGAGTGCAGTGGTGCAGTGAAGCGCTTACTGCAGCCTGGAAGACTTGGGCTCCAGGGATCCTCTTGCCTCAACCTTCCAAAGTGCTGATATTACAGGCGTGAGCCACCTCGCCCAGTCACCAGCCAATTTTCACTTTTTTTTGTAGAGATGGGGTCTCCCCATCTTGCCCAGGGTGATCTCAAATTCCTGGACTCAAGCAGTTCTCCTGCCTCAGCCTCCCAAAGTGCAGGTATTACAGACGTGAGCCACTACACCCAGCCAAGGATTGCTAACACTGTGTGCAACAGAAGTGGTAAGAGTGTACATCTTTGCCTTGTCCCCAGCCTTTGGAAGGAATCTTCCCACTTTTTGACCATGATGTATGATGTTTGCTATAAGGTTTTGTAGGTACTCTATTTAGGAAGTTTTCAACATACTGTTTTCCATAGTGGGTGTGCCACTGTACATTCTCACCACCAAGTGTCGGAGGATTACAAAGTCTCCCTGCCTGTGAAGGAGGTTCACTTCGCACTGGTTACCAAATTGTCTCACTCCAGTGAGACAGAACCCATGCACACAAGTTCAATAAAGTGAGCTGACTACTGCAGGCAACAAGGGGCAGTAGAAGCCTAGGACAGATTCACTGCAAGCTGGTCTCCCAAGGCTCAAGAAAACTGCTCGGGGAAGATGGAGTCTCATCTACTTGTGTCGCACTGGCACTGAAGCTGAGGGACCCCAGAAAGCAGCCCACCCTAGGTTTTATGGCCCATGGCCTCGTGATGACCTTCCCTAAAGCACTGAAAGACATCCTGTTCTTTGAAAGGGGGAGGAGGCTCTGGAATGGAGCCCAGGCTGCTTTGGCCAGTTTCTTCATATTTCAGGGTGTTACATTCCCAATACATCCTAAAGTTATTCTTGAGAACTACAAGTAAGAAAGGGGATAAAACTAGTTTCAGATTGTTCCTTTAATGTGTGCACTCCACGGTACCTTACTTCTACAAAACGAAAAGACGCCGCCGGAAGGCTTATCAAATTTGCTCTCTCCCCATCTGTTGGAACTTTCAAGTGTCAACAATATCAAGTTAAGAAGAGAATGGATGGGGGAAAATAGTGGGAAAAAAGTGGTCATTAAAAAAAGGTGAGTAAAGAAAGCTTTCATGGGCCAGGCATGGTGACTCACACATGTAATCTCAGCACTTTGGGAGGCCGAGGAAGGTGGATCCCTTGAGATCAGGAGTTCAAGACCAGCCTGGCCAACATGGTGAAACCCCCATCTCCACTAAAAATACAAAAAAAAATTAGCCAGGTGTGGTGGTGCACACCTGTGATCCCAGCTACTTCGGAGACTGAGGCAGGAAAACTGCTAGAACCTGGGAGAGAGAGGTAAGAGGTGATTGGGTCATCAGGGATCTGCCCTCATGAGTGAATTAATGAATTAATGGGTTAATGGCCAATAGATTATCACTGGAGTGGGGCTTAAGAGAGAGACTTAAGCCATTACCCACAGCCCTCTGGCCATATGATACCTTGTGCCCACCCCCTCAAGACTGTAGAGGGTTGCCACCAGGAAGGAGGCTCTCACCAAATGTATCCCCCTGGTTCTTAGATTTTCTCAGCCTCTAGAACTGTGCGAAGTATCTTTCCATCAAAATTACCTGGTTTTAGGTCTCTTATAATCAACAGAAAATGGACTGTGGAATGGGGTGACAATGTTGAAGTATATTCTTAACTTATAATTCTGGAAAATAGTAAAGATTAAAGAACTCCATCACAACCCTTTGTGTTATTGAAAAGAGCTTACTGCAAAGAACCACATTTTCCAGTGACGCGTTCTCAAGTCAAATGAGAATATTCTTGTTTACACAGAAAAAAGCCAGATAAGCCGGGCGCGGTGGCTCACACTTGTAATCCCAGCATTTTGGGAGACTAAGGCAGGCAGATCGCGAGGTGAGAAGTTTGAGACCAGCCTGGCCAACATAGTGAAACCACTTCTCTACTAAAAATATTACATATTAGCCGGGCGTGGTGGTAGGCTCCTGTCATCCCAGCTACTCGGGAGGCTGAGGCAGGAGAATCGCTTGAACCCAGGAGGCAGGGTTGCAGTGAGCTGAGATTGTGCCACTGCACTCCAGCCTGGGCGACAGAGGGAGACTCCGTCTCAGAAAAAAAAATGGAAAGGAGGATCCTTTGGGCAATAGCATTACGTGTAACATTCCTTCGGGCAGAGTTTTGCATTTCACAGTCTAGTTTGCATCCTCTTCACAGATAATTTCAGAGCTTTTAAAGTAAATTACTTGAATTAAATTGAATTGCAGTAACTTTCCCAGATCCAATCACCGTTCCTCCTGGACCCCCCCCACCCCCACGGAATTCCCAGTTCCCAGACCGCTGAGCTGCAGGAAACTCCCTAGCAGAATCCAGTCCAACCCGCTGGCAAAAATAGTTTTGAGATAAACTGTTTACATCTTGGTAAGAGGAAAACATTTTGCTTTCCAACATGAGGGGCCCCCACAACACTAAGCTTTTACCTTAAAACTGCACAGGCCCCGCCCCGGGCTACCTGGCTCTTCCCGCGCGCATGCGCAGTTTCCCGCAGTCGCGGAAGCGGGTTGCGGTGTGGGCAGGTGACGCCGACGAGCATGAGTGTACCTCTGTGTAGATTAAATCTTCGATTTGCCGTCCCCCTTTTCCACACCTCGGTGCCCGGGGGTCTCTGCTGACCTTAAAGTCCCCACACCGCGCCCTCCACCCCAGGTAAATACAGACCTCGCCATGCAGGTGAGTCTCCGTCTGAGACTGGTCCCTGTCCCCTGCCTTTCGCGTCTCCTTCCCTTACCCGTCCCCCTCCTCCCACCCCGCGCTTTTTAAAGTCGTCACCGGTGAGCTGGATTCCCGCCCTGGGCTCCCCCAGCCTCGCCCTCGTCGGTCCCTGGAGCGCCGCGCGCAGCCCCTGTCCCGGGGAGGGGCGCCCTCTGCCTGGTCCTGGGATCCTGGAGACCCCACCCCTATCCGAAGGCGCCGTCGCCACCCCCCCTCCTTCTCGTGCCGGGGCCTGCCCTGTGACACCCTGTCTTCTTGCCTGCCAAGCACCACCCCCTGGAAAATGAGCTCCTCCAGGATGCAGGCGTCTTACTCCAAACCCTCCTGTGAATGTGTGGGCCGAGGAGATCGGGAGACAGAGAGAGACAGAGACAGAAGTAGAAAAATGAGACAGAGGAAAGAATGAGAGAAACCCATAAACACATGGCAGAGCAGAGGGTGGGTCGGGATTTGCAAAGAGACTGGAAGAGTGAAAGGAGGAGCCCGGCGCGGTGGCTCAGGTCTGTGATCCCAGCACTTTGGGAGGCCGAGGCGGGTGGATCACTTGAGGTTAGGAGTTCGACACCAGCCTCCCCAACATGGGGAAACCGCGTCTCTACAAAAAAGTTATCCGGGTGTGGTGCTGCACGCCTGTAATCTCAGCTACTCGGAGGCTGAGGCAGGAGAATCGCTTGATCTCGAGAGGGGGAGGTTGCAGTGAGCCGAGATCTCACCATTGCACTCCAGCCTGGGCGACCGAGCAAGACTCCGTCACAAAAAAAATTTTTTTAAATTAAAAAATAATAAAAATATATTTCTCTTAATTTTCTTCTTGCCTTCCTGATCACTTTACACTTTTCTAGTATATCTTGAGCTTTGTTCTCTGAATGTGGCGTGGCCCTCTGCTTACCCCTTGGACTTCTGGTATCTGTCCACACCCACTGCCGTTCCTCATCATCTCATCTCATGGCTATAACCCGCCTGCAGGGCTCTATGTTCCCTGCAGACCTTTCCCGTGAACACTGGAATCCTGTGTCCGAGTCGTCTCCTCAACTCTCCTCTGGGAGTCCAGCAGGCATCTCCACTTTCATGTGTCCAAAAGTGACCTGAACTTCGCAGACACACTCCCCCTGCAATCCTTCACATCTCAGATGAGGGCGACCCTGGATTTTGGGTGACTTAGCTCAACATGTCAACATGTATTAAAATTATTAAATAATGACATCATTAGTGTGTTAATTTATGAAAGAAAAAGGTACAAAACAGATAAGGAAATAAGTCATTTCTAGATTCTTTTGAGGTGTGGGAAAAATATGTTTGAAGACTGGGTCCCTGCCTGATCTGGGCCCCCAGGACCTCTCTGACCTCATCTCCTGCCTGTGTCCCCCTCGCTCCCTCTGCTCCAGCCACACAGGCCTCTTTCCTGTTCCTGGGGCCGAGGTGGCTCCTGCCTCAAGGCCTTCACGTGAGCTGTGTCTCTGCTGGAACTCGCTGGCCCCTCAGCTGCAGGTGCAGACACGCCTCCTTCACCGGTGTCTGTTCTGATATCACCTTCTCAGTGGGACTTTTTCCACAGAATGTGTCTCATGAGTTTGAATTGTGTATACATTTGTACATACTTTATTTGATCGTTTTTTGTTTTTTTTTTTTTTTTGAGATGGAGTCTTCACTCTATCACCCAGGCTGGAGTGCAATGGTGCGATCTCGGCTCACTGCAACCTCCGCCTCCTAGGTTCAAGCGATTCTCCTGCCTCAGCCTCCTGAGTAGCTTGGGATTACAGGCGCATGCCACTATGCCTGGCTAATTTTTGTATTTTTAGTAGAGACAGGGTTTCACCATGTTGGCCAGGATGGTCCAGGTGATGCACCCGCCTCAGCCTCCCACGGGGCTGGGATTACAGGCATGAGCCACCGCGCCTGGCCTGGTTGCTATGTTTATCTGTTCTCCCAGGACCTCTCTGACATCATCTGCCTGTGTCCTTCTTGTTCCCCCTCCTCCCGCCATGCAGGCCTCTCCTTTCTCTGGTGCTAAGGTTGCCCTGCCTAAGTGCCTCTGCCGGGGGCTGTCCTAGAGCTCTCTGGCCCCTCAGCTGCGTGTGCGAACTCGCTTCCTTCCCCAGGTTGCTCCTGCCTCAGGACCTTCACTGGGCTTTCCTTCTGCTTAGGACTCTCTGGCCCCTCAGCTGAGGGGAAAAAAAAAAAACCCTTCCTTAGGCCTTTCTGGTGATACCACCTTCTTAGAGGGGACTTCTGTGGACTCCCACCCCAATTCACCACTCCAGCCGCACCCTCACCCCGACCTCTGGGTTCATATTGGCTGCTGTGGATGTTTCTTTCCCCTTCTTTGCTGTCTACTGTTTTGATCCTGATGACAAGGCCAAAGGGGGCGAGCAGAGCCAGAAGGTGGGGGGTGTGCTGGGCTTGCCCCCTCCGGGCAGAACCCAACCCTGGCTTCACATTATAGTACTGGGGCATTTTGCAGGTACCCCTCTGGTGCCCCCTTACCCGAAGTTTTTGTTCAAATACATTGGGGCCTGTCCTTAATCATATTTAAAGGCGAGTCCATCTGGTGCAGTGACTTGCAGAGGACTGGCTTTCCACAGCAAGGCCTTCCCTGGATGGGTGTTTGAGGCACAAAAATGAAGGTGTTGGCCAGGCACAGTGGCTCACGCCTGTAATCCCAGCACTTTGGGAGGCCGAGGCGTATGCATCACAAGGTCAGAAGCTCAAGACCAGCCTGACCAATATGGCGAAAGCCCGTCTCTACTAAAAATTCAAAAATTAGCCAAGTGTGGTGGCGCATGCCTGTAGTCCCAGCTACTTGGGAGGCTGAGGCAGGAGAATCCTCTGATCCTGGGATGTGGAGGTTGCCAGTGAGCCAAGATGATGCCACTGCACTCCAGTCTGGGTGACAGAGCAATGCCCTGTCTCAAAAAAAAAAAAACAAACTTTACAGCAGAAATGAAAGGAAGGAAAGTACAGTACACTTGGAAGATTGCCAAGCGGGCAACTTGAAAAGCAAGTGTGTAGTTTGGCCTTTTGACTTGGGGTTTTATATGTTGGTATACTTCAGGGGTCTTGCTTCCCTGATTCTTCCCTTGAGGTGGGCTGTCCTCATTCGCATGCTTAAGCCCACACGCCCACCTCCTGAGATCTCATGGGAAGCAGCTGATCACCAGTTTGAAGTGTTTTCTATCTATGAGGAGCCGGCCTTTCCTTGGTGCCGGCTGTGACTAATTACTATTTTAGAGAGACAGTTAGCAACCACCTGACCATCACCTAATGGTGGCCTGACATTCCTGATGTGTGTGTATGGGGAGGGGGAGCCCTCTCCTGCCCTGCCCTGCTCATTCCACAGAGCTACCTACTGTAACAGAATGTCATTCTTTGGAGTTGCAAGTCTTTGAGTCTGAAGCTTCCTGCCTCACGTGCTTGCTTACTCACCCATGTCGTCCGTCAGTCCCTCTCATCTCACTTAGATTCCATGACGCATCACCTGATGACATGACCTTGGGAAAGGGTGCTTGGAAAGGGTTAATACCCAGGCATGGATTGGAGATGGGGTGTGGGCCCCCTAATATTATGTTCAGGACTTTTTCACCAGTATTTTCAGGGATGTTAGTCTATAGTTTTGTTTTCTTTTTCTTTTTTTTCTTTTTTATTTTTTTAAGATGGAGCTTCACCATGATGGCCAGGCTGGTCTTGAACTCCTGACCTCAGGTGATCTACCCACCTCAGCCTCCCAAAGTGCTAGGATTACAGGTGTGAGCCACTGCATCCAGCTTCTTTTTTTATTTTTAGACAGAGTCTTGCTCTGTCACTCAGCTGAAGTGCAATGGTGTGATCTTGGCTCACTGCAACCTCTGCCTCCCTAGTTTAAGCTATTCTTCTGCCTCAGCCTCCCAAGTAGCTGGGACTACAGGTGCGTGCCGCCACACTGGCTAATTTTTTTAGTACAGACGGGGTTTCGCCATATTAGCCAGGCTGGTTTCAAGCTCCTGACCTTGTGATCTGCCCACCTTGGCCTCCCAAAGTGCTGGGATTACAGGTGTGAGCCACTGCGCCCGGCTATAGTTTTGTTTTCTTGTCATGTATTTGTGTGGTTTGTATGCTGGGCAGCAGGGATTGTTTAGGGAACACATCTGGATGCATGCCGCCTCTTTGTAGAACAGGATTCAAGAAGCTGCCCATGAAGTCAGAAAATACTGTGCACAAATTCCTGCTAAATGCTTTGAAAGAGAACAGTAAGGGGAAAGCTTTCCTGCCTCATTTATATTTGAATTTTTACGAGCGAGTCACTGTGTTTCTGACTCCAAATTCTTTCTTTCTTTATTTTTTGAGAACAAGTCTTGCTCCGTCACCAGACTGGATTGCTGTGGCACGGTCTCAGCTCACTGCATCCTCCAACTCTCAGGTTCAAGTGATTCCCCTGCCTCAGTCTCCCAAGCAGCTGGCATTACAGGCGTGCACCACCACCAGGCGTGCACCACACCCAGCTAATTTTTTGTATTTTAGCAGAGACCGGGTTTCACCATATTGGCCAGGCTGGTCTTGAACTCCTGACCTCATGATACGCCCGCCTTGCCTCCCAAAGTGCTGGGATTACAGGCATGAGCCACCATGCCTGGACTTATATATTATGAGATTTTTTAAAACGTTTTCAGTGACTGTTTTGGTGTGATATTTTAACTTGCAAGTTTTGAAAATTTTAGTTTTTGTGTTGGGAAACAGGAGCCTCCTCTTCTACGCCTTTGCTGGAGCATTCTCTCTTGATGCACAGAAGTTTTTCGCTTGGATGTAGTTCCATTCGTCTGCTTTTGCTTTTCTGCCAGTGCTTTTGGTATTATATCCAAGAAATCACGGCCAAATCTCCTGTTCTCATGTTTTCTTCTCTTCCTAGTTTGTTAAGTTTGCTTTTCTGTCTTTATCATGAACTGTATTGAATTTTGTCAAATACTTTTTCTGCATCAGTTGAGATGATCACGTGATTTTTGTCCTTCACTCTGTCAGTGTGGTGTGTTTCTTAAACCATCCTTGTCATCCCATTTGGCCATGGTCCCTATGAATGTGCTATACAGTTTAGTTTCCCGATACTAATATTATGTTGAGGACTTTTTCATCAATATGTTCAGGGATATTGGTCTATAGTTTTGCTGTCATGTATTTGTGTGTGTGTTGTGTGCTAGTAACGGTGGTGTCATTGAAGGAATTTTTTTGTGTGTTTTCTCTTTAGTTATTTGGAATTGAGAAGGATTGGTGTTAATTTTTCATTAAATGTTCAGTAGAATTATGCAGTGCTTACAAGTTATGTGTCTATACCTGCTCTTTTTTGCTGGGACATTTTGATTACTACTTCAGTGTCATTATTTGTAGGCATGTGCAGATTTTTTTTTTTTTTTAAGATGGGGTTTCACCATGATGGCCAGGCTGGTCTTGAACTCCTGACCTTAGGTGATCCACCCACCTCAGCCTCCCAAAGGGCTAGGATTACAGGCGTGAGCTACTGCGCCCGGCCAGATTTTTTTAATTTATTTTTTATTCAGTCATGGTAAGTTGTATATTTCTTTCTTTCTTTTTTTTTTTTTTTTTTTTTTGAGATGGAGTCTTGCCTTGTCACCCAGGCTGGAGTGCGGTGGTGCGATCTCAGCTCACTGCAACCTCTGCCTCCCGGGTTCACGCCATTCTCCTGCCTCAGATTCCCTAGTAGCTGGGATTACAGGTGCCCGCCACCACACCTGGCTAATTTTGTAGTCGAGATGGGGTTTCACCATGTTGGCCAGGCTGGTCTCAAACTCCTGACCTCAGGTGATCTGCCCACCTTGGCCTTCCAAAGTGCTGAGATTATAGGTGTGAGCCTCTGCACCTGCACTTTTTGTATTTTTTTTGGTAGAGACAGAGTTTCACCATGTTGTCCAGACTGGTCTTGAACTCCTGGTCTCAAGCAATCCTCCTGCAAAGGCCTCCCAAAGTGCTGGGATTACAGGTGTGAGCCACTGCACACGGATGGTAGACTCTATTGATGTTTCTTCTTCATGGTTTCTCATTGTTAACAATCTCATTTTGTTCATATCTTCTTTTCCTGATTTCCTGTGGTTGAGCATCTTATGACTCTTACTTTGAATTCTTTGTTTAGTAATTCATATATCTTTGTTTCTTTCATGTCAGTTTGTGGATCTTCTGTTGGAATTTCAGCATCTCACAAATCATCCACTTCACTCAGTTTTTGGTGTCTGTCTTTGTTCATGGAGGACACACTTTATTCAGCCTGACTAGAGATTCTGGAGGCCTCTCAAGCCTTTTCTGAGGGTGCATCCTTTCTAAGGTTTTGCCTGTAATCTAACTGAGGAGATTTGGCCAGTTTATACTTGGGAGGACCCCTGTTGTCTACCAGATATTCTGCAGCCTCTTTGATGCTACAGTAAATTCTGGTCTGGATTTGCACCTAGTATCTTGCCCATGTTACCACAGACATTGAATTATGTTGATTGCCTTTATTCTTTTTTTTTCTTTTTGAGACAGTCTCCCTGTCCCCCAGGCTGGAGTGCAGTGGCACAGTCATAGTTCACTTCAGCCTCTACCTCCTGGGCTAAAGCAGTCCTCCCACTTCAGCCTTCCAAGTAGCGGGACGACAGGCATGAGCCACCATGACTGGCTTTGTGTGTGTGTGGTGTGTGTGAGTGTGTGTGTGTGCGTGTGTGTGTGTGGAGATGGGAGATCTCACTATGTTACTCAGGCAAGTCTTGAACTGCTAGGCTCAAGTGATCTTCCCATCTCAGCCTCTCAAAGTGCTAGGATTACAGGCATGACACACCACATTAAGGCTTATTGCCTTTATTCTCAATGGCCTGACCTGGTGCTGTTCCTTTCAGTGCTTATGGTCAGCCAAGACAGAAACTTGTTCCATTAGCAGTCCCTTGAAAGATCAGAATGTTTGATGGATGTTCTCATACTCTCCTTCCCCCAGGAGAAATCAGTATTTGGGGATTTCCTTGCAGTGATGACACATCATGCCAGGGTAGAGCCACTGGGGGGATAAGTGTCACATTTGCCTATTGGACTTCCATTAAGTGTTCCAGTCTGGTCATGATGGCTCATGGCTATAATCCTAGTACTTTGGTAGGCCAAGGCAAGAGGATTGCTTGAGCCCTGGAATTCAAGACCAGCCTGAGCAACATAAGGAGACCCCATCTCCACAAAAACATTTAAAAATTAACAGGGGCCGGGAATGGTTGCTCATGGCTGTAATCCCAGCACTTTGGGAAGTGGAGGCAGGTGGATCACTTGAGGCCAGGAGTTCAAGACCAGCCTGGCCAACATAGCAAAACTCATCTATACTAAAAATATAAAAGTTAGCTGGGCATGGTGGCACACGCTTGTAATCCCAGCTGCTCAGGGCGCTGAAGTGCGTGGATCACCTGAGCCCAGGAGGCAGAGGTTGTAGTGAGTCGAGATTGTGCCACTGCACTTCAGCCTGAGCAACAGAGCGAGACTCTGTCTCAAAAAAAAGTTTTGGCCGGGTGTAGTGGCTCATGCCTGTAATCCCAGCACTTTGGGAAGCTGAGGTGGATGGATCACCTGAGGTCGGGAGTTCAAGACCAGTCTGACCAACATGGAGAAACCCAATCTCTACTAAAAGTGCAAAAATTAGGCTGGCATGGTGGCGCATGCCTGTAATCCCAGCTACTCGGGAGGCTGAGGCAGGAGAATCGCTTGAACCCAGGAGGTGGAGGTTGCCGTGAGCCGAGATCACACCATTGCACTCCAGCCTGGGCGACAAGAGTGAAACTCTGTCTCAAAAAAAAAAAAAAAAAAAAAGTTTTAACCTTTTAAGTGATATCTAGATTTCTCACAAAGGCAATTGGTCCATGCATTGTTACTAAATCCATGTTTCTATGAGAAAGGTAGTGTCTGGGGCTTTGTATTCTATTAAAGACATCACCACTTCAGTGAAATTCTATAATTTCTTCTCGTAGGTCTGGAAATGTAATCAGATGTCATTGTGTATCTGCTAGTGGAGATACATAACGTATTGTTTGTGTATGTTTCTGTGTGTGTGCGTGTGTGTGTTTAATGAGAGCAACTAAAGAAGTAAGATGGTTTTTAGTATATTTGTATTAGTGCTTGTCCATAAATGAAATTAATTTTCTAGATTATAGTCATGTCGACTATTAATTTTAACAAATCCAGCTCTTTCCTCTCCACCATGCCCACCTCACTTTTTTTCCTTTTTCTTTTCTTCTTCTTTTCTTTCTTTCTTTCTTTCTTTCTTTTTTTTTTTTTGAGACAGAGTCTCTCTATTGCCCAGGTTGGAGTGCAATGGCATGATCTAAGCTCACTGCAACCCCCACCTCCCGGGTTCAAGTGATTCTCCTGCCTCAGCCTCCCGAGTAGCTGGGACTACAGGCGCACATCACCTTGTCCGGCTAATTTTTTTGGTATTTTTTAGTAGAAATGGGGTTTCGCCATATTGGCCAGGCTGGTCTTGAACTCCAGACCTTGTGATCTGCCCACCTCAGGCTCCCAAAGTGCTGGGATTGAAGGCATAAGCCACCGTGCCTGGCCTGTGTTTACTGGTTTAGATGCGCTACATCCTCCATAGACCTTTGATTACACAGGAGGTGGGAAGTCCTTCAGCTGGTGATCTTCCTGAAGGAAAAAACTCAATCAGGAGACACACAGAAAGAGTTAAAGGGTTAAGTAACCTTTATTTAAAAAGAGAGGACACGAAGAAGAGACCCAACTGGCTGCTCAGAAGAATGAGCCAGCTGCTAGTGCCTTAGGAGTTTTTATGGGAGCTTTTAGTCGTAGAAACAGTACACCCAGAAGGACAGAACAGGCTAGGCTGCTCAAAAGAGTGTGTCTGCTCCAGCCGGCGGGGTGGCTCATGCCTGTAATCCAAGCACTTTGGGAGGCTGAGGTGGATGGATCACGAGGTCAAGAGATCAAGACCATCCTAGCCAACATGGTGAAACCCCATCTCTACTAAAAATACAAAAATTAGCTGGGTGTGGTGGCGCAAGCCTGTAGTCCCAGCTACTTGGGAGGCTGAGGCTGGAGAATTGCTTGAACCCAGGAGGCAAAGGCTGCAGTGAGCCAAGATCACGCCACTGCACTCCAGCCTGGTGACAGAGTGAGACTCTGTCTCAAAAAAAAAAAAAAAAAGTTTCTGCTCATGCTGGGCAGATGCTTTTTATGAGAATCTTACATGATTATTCATGTACGTGCTATTCAGAAGTGTTCTGAGTAAAAAGGTTTTGAGAAGTCCTCTGGGCATGCACGCACTGTGAGTGTACATGCCATACACACATCACATGTCTCGTTAGCATCTAAAATCTCCTAACATGGAATAACTTGTTAGAAAATAAACAGAAAAAATAGAATCTCCACCCAGGGGAGTGATTTTTAGTACTATAATAAACAAATGGGGGCCAGGCGCAGTGGCTTATGCCTGTAATCCCAGCACTTTGGGAGGCCAAGGTGGGCAGATCACTTGATGTCAGAAGTTCAAGACCAGCCTGGCCAACATGGTGAAAGTCCATCTCTAGTAAAAAAAAAAAAAAAAAAAAAAAAAATACAGAAATTAGCCAGGCGTGGTGGTACATGCCTATAATCCCACCTACTTGGGAGGCTGAAGCAAGAGAATCATTTCAACCTGGGAGGTAGAGTTTGCAGTGAGCTGAGATCATGCCACTGCACTCCAGCCTGGGAGACAGAGCAAGACCCTGTCTCAAAAAAAAAAAAAAAAAAAGAAAGAAAGAAAGAAAAGAAAATGGCTACTCTGGGGTGGGTTATTAGACTAAGAAATGCTCATTAGTGGGGAAAATCCCCTACCTCTGTCATCCCTGATGTCGCTTCTGGGCCAGACAAGCCCAGCCACAAATCGGATGGGGCCAGCGTAGCCACTGTCCTCTTTTTGCTGACTGGCCATGGGCAGCATCTCCAAGGAGGCCATCAGTGGGCTGCGTTCCTAAAGATTCCTTTCCCAAAGGCTCTCTTGCCTGCTCATGCCTGCCTGTCTGCCTGCCCTAATATTTTCCTCCTCACGAGATGGAGACCCTGAAAAGCTTTGGGTGTAAGGACGTCGTGGGTCTTCTGTAACTACTTCCTGCTGACATGGGACGAAGAAGTCATCAGGGTCTCCGTCTCTTGATCTCTGTCAGGGAAGGAGCCCCTCTGTAGTTTCCCGGAATCTTTGCCCACTGGCATCCAAGGGGGAGATGCAGGTTCTCGGGCTTCCAAGGACTATTAGCTGATGTCTTTCCTTTTTGGGGGACTTCATGTAAAATTGCTTTGTCCTAGAAGAGACAAACTTAATCAGTAAATTAAAGAAACAAGGGCCAAGAGGAGAAGGAAGAGGATAACTGTAGCTGGTCCCAGTAAAGGGACAAACCATTTGAGGGAGGGGGAGAGCAGATGTCACAGCCTTCCAAACGGCCCTTGCCGAAGCACCTCCTTTCCAAATTCATGGAGCCACGTAGCGTGGTCATAGATCTTTTTTATATCCTCCTCTATTGCCCCACTGTTATTGACATAAGTGCAACAGGATTTATTGAGCACTGCACAGACTCCACCCTGCTCTGCTAAGAGGTAATCTAAGGCCAATCTGTTGTCCATGACCACGTTTGCTAGAGAATCTAGGGAGGCCTTGAGTTTAGAGATGGCATCTCCGGTGCTCTTAGCCAGGTTCCCTATTTGTGTGGAGAGATTTCGGAGGGTGATTTCATGATAGGCGAACCCTCCCCATGGGGCGATCATTCCTACGGTCGCTCCTATTCCTGCCAGTATGAGACCCAGAGCTCTCTTCTGTCTGGGTTGAGTGGTGTTATAAATGGTTACCCCTATCCCCCGTGGCCCCAAAAGTCCCACAGCACATTCGCCCACATGTTGGATGTTATTAATGCAAGTAAAGAGGTTTGCCGAAGGGGGGTTTGAATAAGTTCTCTGAGGACTTCCCTCAAAGGGCAGTTTATTTTGTTTTGGTCCACATAAAAATACATAGCCAGGAGGGGTACAGGCCCACCGGGGGCTTTTGGTGTTGAACCACCTGTGTAAATGCGATTGCCACTCTGTTTGAATTGATTGATTGCATGTAGGGGATAGAGGCCCTCCCTGGAGAGCGGTACCTTTTGGCCAGATGTGGGCAGTGTGTGCCTTGGGAAGCGAATACAGAACCCTCCATGTTATTAGCTCTTTTCCCTCCCAAGCTGTACACCGATTCTGGAGTGACTTCTGTGGATTATTCACTGGGTGATTGCCAGCTGGACACCAGTGAGTCAAGTTAGGGTGGCAACCTGTTGAGGAAACTCATGGGCTGGACGGTGGGAGTGGGGAATTCCTCCGCCAAGGTGGCGTTCCAGTCACAGTGTCCTCGAGGGCACGGACAACAGGTTTGGTTTAGAGAAGAGCAGTTGAACAAATACACAGAAGTTTTATAGCTTTGATTCAAAGGTGGAGTGAGATCCAGGCAGGGGACTTGGTACGCTGACTTAGCAAGGGAAACCTGGAGCGCAACAGATTTATGTTGGCCTTCGGGGATTCCTGAACCAAATGTTAGGTTTAAAGAAAAATTTCTTAACAAAATATATTGGTAAGACGAGGATCTGGTGATGAAGTCATGACAAATCCAACAGCTGGTTAGATGGTTTCCAGAAGCAATGATTCTGGAGAAATTGACAAGGGAATTTTCACTCCATTGGGCTTGTGAGAGCAGGGGCATGGGAAGGAGGTAAAGATAAAGGAAAAGGTATTTCTCTGTCATAGCAGATTTTCTCTTAAGCTTTATGAAAACAAAACAAAAGTGGTGAAAATAGGAGAGAAAAATAAATGGTTAGATGGAGGGTTTAGTGATGAAACAGGCTGTTATCAGGACTTCAGGTGGCATGCAAGTTAGGGCCAAAATGAGGGGAATAACCAATGTCACTGCAACCAAGATTCCCAGTACTGAGGTGACCTTCCTGTTGGGTGAAAGGAGAGAAGGCCTTACTTATCTTTTCACTTGAGGAGGAATTTCAAGGCCTCCATTGGCTCACAGGAATGCTCGGGTGCTGATTCTGTTGTTGGTTCTTTGGGACCTTCCCATATTGTACTCGTGAATGTTGTGTCCAGCTGGAGATGCCAGCAATGTTGATAGCTGTTGGAGTGGAAAGTAAGACAGTAAAGGGGTCTTTCTGTAAGGGAGTTGAGACCCAGGTGACGCATCTCTCCAGGTTTTGATGAGGTTTTCTGACCCTGATGTTGATTACTGAAAGGGTCAACAGTAGGCAGTACCTTTTGTCCAAACTCCTATATGGCATATATATATTTTTCTTTTTTTTTTTTTGAGATGGAGTATCGCTGTTGTTGCCCAGGCTGGAGTGCCATGGTACAATCTCAGCTCACTGAACCTCTGCTTCCTGGGTTCAAGCGATTCTCCTGCCTCAGCCTCCCAAGTAGCTGGGATTACCAGTGACTGCCACCACACCTGGCTACTATTTTTGTATTTTTTGTAGAGACGGGGTTTCACCATGTTGGCCAGGCTGTTCTCGAACTCCTGACCTCAAGTGATCCACCCTCTCATAGTGTTGGGATTACAGGTGTGAGCCACTGCACCTCACCATTTTGTTTTATTTATTTTTTATTTTTTGAGCCTGTTTTGCAGCCTTTACAAAAATCAGGGTGTTCCTACAAGATCCTGTAGATTTTCACATAAGGGACCTCTGAGCATTTGTGTTGGTGTTGGCAGTAAAGGTCAAGCTGGACTATGGTATTAATATTTAAGCTCCCACCTTTGGCCAGGTCCCTGTCCTTCTAGTTCATATTTTGACCAAACCATACTGCAAAGGAAAATCAGTCTCTTCTGTTTTACCATCTGAGGATCAACCTTATCCCAGGTTCCAAGGATGGATCCAGGCACGATCTCAGCTCACTGCAACCTCTGCCTCCTAGGTTCAAGCCATTCTCTTCTCTGAGCCTCCCAAGTAGCTGGGATCACACGTGCACGCCACCACGCACAGCTAATTTTTATATTTTTAGTAGAGATGGGGTTTCACCATGATGGCAGGGCTGGCCTTGAACTCCTGACCTCAGGTGATCCACCTGCCTGGGCCTCCCAGCGTGCTGGGATTTCAGGTGTGAGCCACTGTGCCCAACCAAAATGAGGGATTTCTTTAAGCAGGCATCCTGCCAGTGCTGGTCCCTCCAGTGAAAAAGGAGGCCAGGGAAAGGACGAAGCTGAGTCTCATTTCTGAGGAAAAAAATGTAAACATTAGCACAGGCCTGCAGAGGACTCCGGCGCCTGGCAGTGAAGCAAATGTAGCAGGTACTGGATGGACAGGCCTTGCAAGGGGCTTATACATGAAGGAAGAATTCAGGAAATCCCGGCAGCAAGGACAGGGACAGCAAAGAGTAAGCAGAGTGACCTGGGAGAGTCATCGCCGATGGCGGCATATTGTGTCCAAGGGAATGAACTGCCAGGAACAGCAAGTATAAGAGCTGACTTAACACAGCATCGTAGTTTTAGTTAAAGAGCCGGGCGCAGTGGCTCACGCCTGTAATCTTAGCACTTTGGGAGGCTGAGGCTGGTGGATCACCTGAGGTCAGGAGTTCGAGATCAGCTTGGCCAACATGGTAAAACCCCGTCTCTACTAAAATTACAAAAATTAGCCGCACGTGGCAGCGGGCGCCTGTAATCCCAGCTACTTGGGGACGTTGAGGCAGGAGAATCGCTTGAACACAGAAGAAGGAGGTTGCAGTGAGCTGAGATCGCACCATTGCACTCCAGCCTGGGGGACAAGAGCAAAATCCGTCTCAAAAAAAAAAAAGATACAGAAGCTCCCAGTCATTGCCCAGTGATGGCATATTCCCTGCCTTTCACAAGCCTTCTGCAGGGAGGGTCACCGTGTCTCTGATCTTCCTGGTGTGGACTTGAAAATCCTCCCTCCTCTGCCTGTCATCCCTCAGGGTGAGCTGAGAGGGAGCCAGAGGGAGCAGAGTCACAGTGGCTGAAGGGAAATGGTACTGGGCATTTGTTAGTAAACACGGTGTGAGAGGAAAAACCCCTCCCCTTAAAGCTGCAAGAACTGCATTCAGGCAGGAGGTTCTTCAGTGCAGAAAGCAGCAGAGGTCCTCGGCCAGATAAGCTGGCACCACGTTTTTGGCACTTACCTGGGAGAAGAGTTCACAGGCCAGGTAACCAGCTGAAAACACCAGATGTTACCAGGAGGGGCGTGGAAGTCCTCTGGTTCTTGGTCTTGAATTCAGTCAAGAGACACTCAGAAAGAGTTAAAGGGTAAGTGCCCTTTATTTAAAGAGACAGGAGCTGAGAAGAAGAGACACCCTGAATGACACAACCTGGTGGGCTCCTGAAAAGAAGGAGTCTGTGCTTACTAATGCTACCCTGACCCTTTTAGTGAGAGGCTGACATGATTATTCATGAAGGGGCTGTGCACAGGCATTATTAGTAAGCACCCTCCGGGAAGGCCTCTGGGCAGGAATGCGCTGGGACCGTCCATGCTAGTACCCACATCACCTGTCTCATTAGCATCTCAAATCTCCACCCAGGGGTGTGGTTTTTGTTTTTACTTTTTTTTTTTTTCTAGTTGTCAAATGATTCTTTATTGAAATATTTTCCTTTGTGCTTCTTACCTGGCTGGGCATCCCACAGCACCACTGTTGATGTCATGAGGATGGTGGCCATCAACATTACAGCCCACAGACTGGGCAGTCCCCGGGATCTCTTTAATGGTTCCAGAGAGTTCTCTGGCTAAAGATCGGTGCCATCTGTCGAGCAATGTTGACGATCTCATCAAAACTGATATTCCCTCTGTGTTTAATGTTTCTCTATTTCTTTCTGTCTCTGGTTGGTTCGTTGAGGGCTTTGATGACCAGGCAGAGGCAGAAGGCACCACCTCAGTCTGGGCCTGTCTGTTCTGAATGGTCAGTTTCACTGTAATCCTCAGGCCCTTCCAGTCACCTGTTGCCTTGGCAATGTCATTACCAACCTTTTTGGAGGCAGACCCAGGGGGCCGATCCTGGGGGCCAGCACAGAAGTGGCACCTACTTCACCCTCAGTGCACCTCAGGCATATGACTGATCTCTTTGGGGTCGACTTCGGCCGCATGGTGGAGGCGGCTGGTGTTGGATGAACCTGGATTCAGGACGAGAAAAGAAAGTTGCACATTGGCCTCCTCCAAGCTGAAAGCCAAAAGGTGTTTTATTTTGTTTATTTATTTATGTATTTATTTTAAGATGGGGTTTCACCATGTTGGCCAGGCTGGTCTCAAACTCCTGACCTCAGGTGATCCGCCCACCTTGGCCTCCCGAAGTGCTAGGATTACAGGCGTGAGCCATCACACCCAGCCTTTATTTTGTTTTTGAGACAGAGTTTTGCTCTTGTTGCCCAGGCTGGAGTGCAGTGGCGCCATCTCGGGTCACCGCAACCTCTGCCTCTTGGGTTCAAGCGATTCTCCTGCCTCCCAAGTAGCTGGGATTACAGGCGCCTGCCATCACACCTACCTAACTTTGTATTTATAGTAGAGATGGGGTTTCGCCATGTTGATCAGGCTGATCTTGAACTCCTGCCTCAGCCTCCCAAAGTGCTGGGATTACAGGCGTGAGCCACTATGCTCGTCCCCAGGGGGTGGTTTTTATTTATTTTTTTCTAGAGTCATATTTGAAAAAAGGAGGATATGTTTCTTTGTATGATAATGAGCAAAAGGGCATTCTAGAATGAATTATTAGAGGAGTACACATGCTTCTTACTAGGGAAAATCCCCTAGCTGGGTTATTTCTGGTTAGGGCCTGATAATTCTCTTTCTGGGCCAGACAAGCCCAGCTACAAGGACAAGTGTAGGCCATGTAGCCACTGTCCTGCTTTTGCGGTCAAAGGGAGGCTGTCAGTGGGCTACGTTTCGTTTCTTTTCTTTTCTTTCTTTTCCTTTCTTTCTCTTTCTTTCTTTCTTTTTCTTTCTTTCTTTCTGATGGAGTTTTGCTCTTGTTGCATAAGCTGGAGTGCAATGGCACAATCTCAGCTCATTGCAACTTCCTCCTCCCAGATTCTAGCAATTCTCCTGCCTCAGCCTCCTGAGTAGCTGGGATTACAGGTGTGCGTCACCATGCCCAGCAAATTTTGTATTTTTGGTAGAGACAGGGTTTCTCTATGTTGGTCAGGCTGGTCTTGAACTCCTGACCTCAGGTGATCTGCCCTCCTCTGCCTCCCAAGGTGCTGGGTTTGAGCCACCGTGCCCAGCCTGTGTGCTGTATTTTTAAAGATTCCTTTCCCAAGGGATCCCTTGCCTGCTCATGCCTGGCTACCTACCTACTCCAAAACTTTCAGCTTTTTTGTGGACAGAAAGACTTTTAAAGTAGTTTCTAGTTCATTCACATCTGTGTTTCTCCTGAATGCAAATTTACCTAAAGCTTTTCCCCCGCAGGTTGCAGAAAACAACCACTTTCTTCACCTTAATTTTATTCTCAGCTGGGCATGGTGCTGCACACCTGTACTCCTAGCACATTGAGAGGCTGACGCAGGAGGGTCACTTGAGCTCAGAAATTTCAGACCAGCCTGGGCAACATGACAAAACCCCATCTCTATAAACAAACACACAAAAACAATTAGTGGGGCATAGTGTCGTGAGCCTGTAGTCCCAGCTACTGAGGAGGGTGAGCTGGGAGGATGGCTTGAGCCCAGGAGGTGAAGGTTGCAGTGAGCTGTGATCATACCACTGCACTCCAGCCTGGGGGACAGAGTGAGACCCTGTCTCAAAAAAAAATGAACAAAAAACAGAAAAAGTTTATTCTCATTAGCTTATTTCTCTGACCGAGAGAGAAAATGTCTCTGAATCACCTACCTTCATCAGGGCTCAGTTGGTACCAAAAAGGATGTCAAGAAAATGTAGATTAATATGAGAATGTGACATGGATCTGACATGTAAATTAGCATTTTTACTGTCAAATTGTGACCAAAGAATTCATGAAGCTGTGAGAATATGTTTTTCCATGATCAGCAGAAAAATGGAAAACACTATTTGTCTTTTTTTTCTTTTTTGAGGCAGTCACGCTCCATCACTCGGCTAGAGTACAATGGCACCATCTCGGCTCACTGCAACCACCACCTCCCGGGTTCAAGTGATTCTCCTACCTCAGCCTCCCGAATAGCTGGGACTACAGGCACGTGCCACTATGCCCAGCTAATTTTTGTATTTTTAGTAGAGGCGGGGTTTCACCATGTTGGCCAGACTGGTCTCTATGTCTTGACCTCTTCATTTGCCCACCTTGGCCTCCAAAAGTGCTGGGATTACAGGCATGTGCCACTGCTCCTGGCCTTTTTTTTCCCCTCTGGAAACTAATCTTGATTGACTTGTGTGTTCATTTGCATGAGGAACTGAACTGTCATTTTCTTTGTTTTTTTCTTTGAGACAGAGTTTTGCTCTGGTTACCCAGGCTGGGGTGCAGTGGCACGATCTTGGCTCACTGCAACCTCCGCCTCCCAGGTTCAAGTGATTCTCCTGCCTCAGCCTCCCAAGTAGTTGGGATTACAGGCATGCACCACCACACTTGACTAATTTTGTATTTTTAGTAGAGACAGGGTTTCTCCGTGTTGGTCAGGCTGGTCTCGAACTCCCAACCTCAGGTGATCTGCCCACCTTGGCCTCCCAAAGTGCTGGGATTACAGGTGTGAGCCACCGTGCCTGGCCCTGAACTGTCAGCTTTAAAGAGAAAGGGCATTTTGCTTTTCCCAGCTAAAAGGCACCCTGGCTGACTGGGGCTGAGTGGGAGTGTCTAGGGGTGTGATGCCCCACAACGTGCAGTGACCCTAACTGGGAATCCTAAAGAAAATTAGTTTAAAAAGGCTCATCCAGGAAATGCATCACTTTGTGTTTTGAGCCCTCCCAGAAGAGGTGCTAGACCTGCAGAGAGACATTAAGGAGACATGAAAAAGGGTGGAGGCCGAGCGTGGTGGCTCAGACCTGTAATCCCAGTACTTTGGGAGGCAAAGGTGGGCGGATCAACTGAGGTCAGGAGTTCGAGACCAGCCTGGCCAACATGGCGAAACTCCGTCTCTACTGAAAATACAAAAATTAGCCGGGCATGGTGGTGGCTGCCTTTAATCCCAGCTATTCGGGAGGCTGAGGCAGGAGAATCACTTGAACCTGGGAGGCAGAGTTTGCAGTGAGCCAAGATTGCACCACTGCACTCCAGCCTGGGTGACAGTATGAGACTCTATCTCAAAAAAAAAAAAAAAAAAAAAAAAGAGTTGGGGAAAAAGTAATCTAAGAATGAGGAAAAACAGGGAGAAGGACCCCCATTCAGGCACTCCCTTGGTTTTGTGGTACCTCTGCTTGCAAGTGTTTGTGTGAAATGGACATATACGGTCTTTTTGTGAAAATTCAGAGCCCAAAGGTCCCCTGCAATGATGGACTTCCTGAGTTCTCTATCTCTCTGCTTTCTTTTCTGCCTGTTTTAAGTCTGCAATTACTTTTCTACTGAGATAAAATTCACTGTTTGCATTCAACCATTTCTTTTTGTTATTGTTTTTTTGCAAACCAATGAGGTATTAATATCTCATGGCTAGAGTTCTGAAGTGAAAGTTTTAGGATCTTTGGTTGTATGAGTTTGTGTGTGTGTTTATGTGTGCATATACATATTGTGTTTTTAGCCACAAGGTACCAAATTGGCTAAATTTTAAAGAGTACTCATAAATTAAATAATGAGCCCAAATGATTTTTAAGTTCACGTAACTTGCACAAAATCTTTAATAGGTTGGCATTGCCAAGCGTGGTGGCTCACACCTGTAATCCCAGCACTTTGGGAGGATGAGGCAGGCGGGTTACCTGAGGTCGGGAGTTTAAGACCAGCCTGATCAACATGGAGAAACCTTGCCTCTACTAAAATTACAAAATTAGCTGGATGTGGTGGCTCATGCCTGTAATCCCAGATACTCGGGAGTCTGAGGCAGGAGAATTGCTTGAACCTAGAAGGTGGAGGTTGCACTGAGCTGAAATCGCGCCATTACACTCCAGCCTGGGCAACAAGAGTGAAACTTCGCCTAAAAAAATCCCAATAACTATAAACCCACCCTCAAACAGAATGATCTTTGCATAATATTTGATAAATAAGATTAATATTGGTTTAATGAAAATAGCTAAATCTTGAGTTATTTAGTAAAATAACCATATATTTAATCTTAACGTTCTCCCTCTCTACTAAAAAAAATACAATTAGCTAGGCGTGGTGGTGCTTGCCTGTAGTCCGGATACTTGGGAGGCTGAGGCAGGAGAATCAGTGGAACTCAGGAGGTGGGGGTTGCAGTGAGTTGAGATTACACCACGACATTCCAGCTTGGGTGACAGAGTGAGACTGCATCTCAAAACAAACGAAAAACAAGAAAGATTTAGCAGGAAAAAAAAAAATAGGCCGGGTGTGGTGGCTCACGCCTGTAATCCCAGCACTTTGGGAGGCCGAGGCAGGCAGATCACCTGAGGTCAGGAGTTCAAGACCAGCCCGGCCAACATGGTGAAACCCTGTCTCTAAAAAAAAAAAAAAAAGATTTAACAGGACTTGATGTCCTTTCTAGACCTAGGAGCCAAAGTTTTGTAACTTAATGGCACAAGATAAAAAAGAAAAATACATAATTTGTACATTTGTTAATTTATAAGAGAAAGAAAAAAATTACTTTTCTTAAAACAAGTGATGAAATAAACCATTTCCCTGTTCTTTGAGTTGTGGGAGATGGTTGTTGGAAGACCTCATTGCTACATTTTTTGTTTGTTCTGAGATGGAGTTTCGCTCTTGTTGCCCAGGCTGGAGTGCAGTGGCGCAATCTCAGCTCACTGCAACCTCTGCCCCCCCGGGGTTCAAGCGATTCTCCTGCCTCAGCCTCCGGAGTAGCTGGGATTACAGGCCCCTGCCACCATGCCCAGCTAATTTTTGTGTTTTTAGTAGAGATGGGGTTTCACCATGTTGGCCAGGCTGGTCTCAAACTCCAGACCTCAAGTGATCACCCACCTCAGCCTCCCAAAGTGCTGGGATTACCCGGGCGTGAGCCGCCGCGTCCCAGCCTCATTGATACATTTATGTGTTCTCTCAGGACCTCTCTGGCATCATCTCCTGCCTGTGTCTTTGTTCCCCCTCCTCCCGCCATGCAGGCCTCTTTTGTTTTTCTGGGGCTGAGGTTGCCCTGCCTAAGGGCTTCTACCAGGGCTGTCCTAGTCTGGGCCCCCAGCTGCGTGTGTGAACTCGCTTCCTTCTCCAGGTTGCTCCTGCCTCCGGACCTTCGTTTGGGCTCTACTTCTGCCTAAGACTCTCTGGCCCCTCAGCTGCAAGCAAAAAAACCCTTCCTTAGGTCTTTCTGCTGATACCACTTTCTTTTTTTTTTATTATAAAAATTTATTATTAAAAAATTTAAAAATTAAAAATTTTTTTCTTATCATAGAGACAGGGTTTTACCATGTTGGTCAGGCTGATCTCGAACCCCTGACCTCGTGATCTGCCCGCCTTGGCCTCCCAAAGTCCTGGATTACAGGTTTGAGCCACCGTGCCCGGACTTTTTTTTTTTTGAGATGAAGTCTCACTCTTGTACCCCAGGCTGGAGTGCAATGGTGCAATCTTGGCTGCAACCTCTGCCTCCTGGGTTCAAATGATTCTCCTGCTTCCCCCTCCTGAGTAGCTGGGATTACAGGTGTGCACAACCACGCCTAGCTAATTTTTGTATTTTTATAGAGATGGGATTTCGCCACATTGGTCTCGAACTCCTGACCTTGTGATCTGCTCACCTTTGCCCCCCCCAGAGTGCTGGGATTACAGGCATCAGCCACCAAGCCCAGTTTGATACCACCTTCTTAGAGGGGATTTCTGTGAACTCTCACCCCACCCCAATAAAACACTCCAGTCACACCCTCACCTCCACCTCTGGTTTGTATTGGCTGCTGTGGATGTTTCTGTTCCTTTCTGTGCACTCTCTGAAACTTGGACAAGGACCCAAGGAGAGAACAGAGCCAGAAGATTGGGGTTGTGCTGGACGTAAGAGTTAAAGAAAGAGGAAAGAAACATGAAACATGGCTAAACAGTCAAAGACAGGTTTATTTTAGAGAAATAAACTTGAGAGGGTCTTCTGGCTGATTTCAGTCAGGAGCATTTTCTCTTACAGACTAAGAGTATATATTGGTTTTAGGGTGAGGGGGCTTATCACGAGCTTGGAATGTTTCTGTGTGAGGGAGATTACGGTGGGGTTGGAAGGTCTTTGGGCAGAGGGGAGTAATTATCTTGGGGCTAACTTCTTCCGCCTGGGGTTGGGGTGAGGTTATTTCCAGGCTGGCATGTCTCTGGTAAGGGAGAGGTTTAGAATGTTTCTGGTCGGAGATGTTATTTGTGGTTTATGGTCAGGTTGACCTTAGCCAATAGGCTGATGCCCTTTGGTTTTAGACAGTTTTTAATCAAGGTGAACTTAAAAGGACAGTACTTGTCCAAGATAGTGATACTCCTGCTGTGTCACTGGGCTTGCCCCGTCTGAACAGAGCTCAACCCTGGCTTCACAGTAGAGTACTGAGGCATTTTTTAGGCACTCTTCTTGTGCGCCCTTACCTGAGGTTTTCATTCATTAGATTAAGACCTGTCCTTAATATGGTAATACTTAAAGGTGATTCTATTCTGTGTTCATTTTTTTTCTTTTCATCTTATTTTATTTTATTTTTAAAGACGGGGTTTCACCATGTTGGTCAGGCTGGTCTTGAACTCCCGACCTCAGGTGATCCACCCGCCTTGGCCTCCAAAGTGCTTGGATTACAGGCGCGAGCCACCACGTCCAGCCTCTTTTCATCTTATTAAGATAAGGTCTCACTATGTTGCCCAGGCTCATCTTGAACTCCTGAGCTCAAGTGATCCTCCCACCTTGGCCTCCTAAAGTGCTAGGATTACAAGTGTGAGCCACTGCACCCAACCCTTTTCTGTGTTCAGAATTGAGCACCAAGACTGTGCCCCTTGTTTCTGAAGGCTGAGATCAGCTTGTGATCCATAGAGAGGTGAGGGGCTGTGCTTTGCATGGGGTTTGATCAGGCGGAGGTCTGTTCCCTGAAAGGAAGCTCATTCCAACCCAGCTGCCCCCACCCCCTGCCAGCTTTAGCATGTGCGTGTGATTCTCCAGGAGGAGAGCGGGTTTGAAGAAAGGGGTCCAAAACTTACTTTTTGGTTTTCCTTTGGGAGCCTGTTGTTTCTGCATTTCCTCTGATGTAGTGAATAGCAGAGGACCATCTTTCCACAGGCCTTGCCTGTATGGGTGAGACACAAAGAGAGGGTGTTAAGGCCGGGCGCCATGGCTCACACCTGTAATCCCTGCACTTTCAGAGGCTGAGGCGGGAGGATCATGAGGTCAAGAGATCGAGACCATCATGGCTGACATGGTGAAACCCCATCTCTACTAAAAATACAAAAACTTAGCTGGGTGTGGTGGCGTGCACCTGTAATCCCAGCTACTCAGGAGGCTGAAGGAGGAGAATTGCTTGAACCTGGGAGGCGGAGGTTGCAGTGAGCTGAGATTGTACCACTGCACTCCAGCCTGGCGACAGAGTGAGACCATGTCTAAAAAAACAAAACAAAACAAAACCCAGCCATCTGACCATCACCTGATGGTTGCCTGACATTCCTGATGTGTGTGTATGGGGAGGAGGAGCTCTCTCCTGCTCTGCCCTGCTCATTCCACAGAGCTACCTACTGTAACAAAATGTGACTCTTTGGAATTACAAGTCTTTGAAGCGTCCTGCCTGACATGTTTGCTCACACTCACCCATGCCTTCCCCTGGTGCCTCTCATCTCACTTAGTTTCCATTGTGCATGACCTAGTGACATGAACGTCTGATGAGGCCAGCCTAGCAACATGGTGAAACCCTGTCTCTACTAAAATACAAAAAAGTAGCCAGGCATGGTGGTGAGCACCTGTAATTCCAGCTACTCAGGAGGCTGAGGCGGGGGAATTGCTTGAAACCTGGAGGCGGAGGTTGCAGTGAGCTGAGATCTCACCACTGCACTCCACCCTGGGCAACAGAGCAAGACTCCATCTCAAAAATAAACAAATAAATAATAAAGTCCTCCTCTGCTGAGCTCACCCTTTGGTGAGCATTCATGTGGGACTCAAATATCCTCACTGTTTTTGACCACTCAGGTCCATCCACATACCTCTTCTCCAAATGTTTCTGTCATCAGTTTTTCAATCATGCTCCTTCTAAGTCCCTGACCATCCAGCCAAACCATTCGCGACAGCCCATGAATCGGTATAGAGTCTTACATCTGGCCATTTCTTCTTCAGCCAAAGTGCACAGCCCAGGCGCGCTGCTCAAAGTTCTGCCCACTGGGAAGATTTCCCATCACTGCTGTTCTTCAGGGATGCTCTACAGGGTGGTGCAGCTGTCCACTTTCAGGTGGTACCTGCATATCATGCAGAATCGTCTGTAATTTGGGTATTAGTCTTTTGCTCTGTTAACTGATCATAGGGAATTCCCCATGAGTCCATTGGTGCAGGCTGAGAGAGAGAAGACAGGGTGGCGGGGAGTAGGGACTGTGGGCATTTGAGCCACTTCCTCATGTAACTTATGCCTTCAAGAACTGTTTGAGCCCATCACGTATGTACTATTCCCATTTGATGATGGAATGTGGCTGTGCGTGCACAGCTTTATGGCTGTGTGAGTCAGAAAACACTCAGGTCATGACAGGCAGTTCAGGTCCCATGGTAACTTGGTGACCCATAGTCAAATGTTCAGTTTCTACCAAGGCTCAGTAACTGAGAGCTGTCTTTCAAAAGGTGAGGACTTATCTGCAGAAGATGGCAGGGCCTTGCTCCAAAATCCTAGAGGCCTCCACTGTGATTCACCTATGGGGGCCTGACAGGGGCTCCAAACAGCACCCCTGTCTGCCACTGACACCTCCAGTACCATTGGGTCTGCTGGGTCCTATGGGCCAAGTGGCAGAGCAGCCTGGACCTGTTGTGGAGTCTTCTGTTCTGGAACACACTCAAAATTGGCAGCCTTTTGGGTCACTTGTTAAGCGGGCTGAAATGACACACCCAAATGAGGAATGTGTTGTCTCCAGATCCAAACAGGCCCACTAGGTGTTATGACTCTTTTTTTTTTTTTTAAGAGACTGGGTTTCTCCGTGTTGGTCAGGCTGGTCTTAAACTCCCGACCTCAGATGATCTGCCCGCCTCAGCCTCCCAAAGTGCTGGGATTACAGGTGTGAGCCACCGCGCCCGGCCTATGACTCTTTCTTGGTTGTAGGAGAGGTCCAAATGCAACAACTTGTCCTTCACCTTAGAAGGAATCTTTTTTTTTTTTTTTTTTGAGACAGAGTTTTGCTCTTGTCACCCAGGCTGGAGTGCAATGGCTCAATCTCGGCTGACTGCAGTCTCCTCTCCCAGGTTGAAGCAATTCTTCTGCCTCAGCCTCCTGAGTAGCTGGGATTATAGGCACCTATTACAACATCTGGCTAATTTTTTGTATTTTTAGTAGAGATGGGATTTCACCAGGTTGGCCAGGCTGGTCTTGAACTCCTGACCTCAGGTGATCCACCCACTTCGGCCTCCCAAAGTGCTGGGATTACAGGCGTGAACCACCGCACCCAGCCAGAAGGATTATCTTGACAGGCCCCACACCACTGGAGCCCTAGAAATTTCAATGAGGCAAAAGAATCCTGCATTTTACTCAGATTTACTTCTGATCCCCTGGCATACAAATGTCTCACCAGCAAATTCACTGTGGTTGCTGCCTGTTGCTCACCGGGTCCAGTCAGCATAACGTCATGAATGTAATGGAGCCGTGTGGTACCTTGTGAAAGCAAAGCGATCAAGATCTGTGTGAACAAGATTACGACATAAAGCTGGAGAGCCCGTATTCCCGCGAGGTAGGACAGTGAAGGTATATTGCTGGCCTTGCCAGCTAAAGGCAGATTCCATCTGGTGAGCCTCATGGATAGGAATGGAAAGAAAAAAAAAAGCATCTGCCAAATCAATGGCAGCATGCCAGGTACCAGGAGATGTGGTAATTTGCTCAAGCAATGAAAACATACTGGTACAGCAGCTGCCACGGAAGTCCCCCACTTGGTTGAGCTTATGATAATCTATTGTCATTCTCCCAGATCCATCTGTCTTCTGCACAGGCCAAATAGCAGAGCTGAATGGGAATGTGGTGGGAATCACCACCTGTGCATCTTTCAAGCCCTCAATGTGGCACTAATCTCTGCAGTCCCTCCAGAGATGTGATTTTTTTTTTCTTTGAGACAGAGTCTCTGTTGCTCAGGCTGGAGTGTAGTGGTGCAATCCTGGCTCACTGCAACTTTTGCCTCCTGGGTTTAAGTGATTCTCCCTGCCTCAGCCTCCCACGTAGCTGGGATTACAGGTGGCCACCACCATGCCTGGCTAATTTTTGTATTTTTAGTAGAGATGGGGTTTTGCCACGTTGGCCAGGCTGGTCTCGAACTCCTGACCTCAGGTTATCCACCTGCCTCGGCTTCCCAAAGTGCTGGGATTACAGGCATGAGCCACCACACATAGGCTTTTTTTTTTTTTTTTTTTTTTTTTTTTGAGACAGAGTCTCACTCCGTTGCCCAGGTTGGAGTGCAGTGACACAATCTTAGCTCACTGCAACCTTCACCTCCTGGGTTCAAGTGATTCTCATGCCTCAGCCTCCTGAGTAGCTGGGACTACAGGCCTGTGCCACCATGTCTGGCTAATTTTTTTTTTTTTTTTTTTTTTTTTGAGATGGAGTCTCCTTCTGTCGCCAGGCTGGGGTGTAGTGGCACAATCTCTGTTCACTGCAACCTCTGCCACCCTGGTTCAAGTGATTCTCCTGCCTCAGCCTCCTGAGTAGCTGGGACCACAGGCACATGCCAGCACACCCAGCTAATTTTTGTATTTTTAGTAGAGGTGGGGTTTCACCATGTTGGCCAGGATGGTCTCAATCTCTTGACCTCGTGATCTGCCTGCCTCGGCCTCCAAAAGTGATGGGATTACAGGTGTGAGCCACCTCCCATGGCCTAATTTTTGTATTTTTAGTAGAGATGAGGTTTCACCATGTTGGCCAGGCTGGTCTTGAACTCCTGACCTCAGATGGTCCACCTGCCTTAGCTTCCCAAAGTGCTCTAATTATAGGCATGAGCCAGCATGCCCAGTGAGTCAGACAATTTTGATGGCTGCTTGGCCTCTGCTGTTTATTATGTTAAGTATGCCCACCTCACTTTTGACATTTGAGTGCCACTACTTGGCCCCTGTCTCCTCAGGATCCAATTATTTCCATTGCATTTAAGTTTTCCAGTTGAGTGGCTATGGTTCCCACTGTAAGATCTGGAATACACAGGAGATCAATCACAGAGCTCTTCAAGGATGCAGGTGCTCCCTTCACAAATCTATTTCACAAGTGAGGACTAAGCTCTGACTTTTTTATCTTACCCAAATTTTTACCTAAGTGGTCTAGGGAGTCAGGCCCTACAAACCAGAAATTCTCATCAGTTGGGTTTTATTTGACCCTATATATTGTGACTTACTTTTCAGTCTGACTCTGGCATAACATTATGAGACAAGGAAAAAAATATATATTTTTTGAGATGGAGCCTTGCTCTGTCACCCAGGCTGGAGTGCAATGGTGTGATCTCTGCTCACCACAACCTCTGCCTCCTGGGTTCAAGCAATTTTCCTGCCTCAGCCTCCAGAGTAGCTGGGATTACAGGTGCGTGCCACCACGCCCAGCTAATTTTTTGTATTTTTATTAGAGACAGGGTTTCACCATATTGGCCAGGCTGGTCTCAAACTCCTGACCTCATGATCAGCCTGCCTCAGCCTCCCAAAGTGCTGAGATTACAGGTGTGAGTCACCGCACCCAGCTTTTTTTTTTTTTTAATTTTCTTTTTTAGCTGGAGTCTCGATGTGTTGCCAGGCTGGAGTTCAGTGGCACAATCTCGGCTCACTGCAACCTCTGCCTCCTGAGTTCAAGCGATTCTCCTGCCCAGCCTACCTAGTAGCTGGGTCTACAGGTATGCACCACCACAAATGGCTAATTTTGGTATGTTTAGTAGAGTCAGGTGTCACTATATTGGCCAGGCTGGTCTCGAACTCCTGACCTTGTGATCTGCCCACCTCAGCCTTCCAGACTGCTGGGATTACACACGTGAGCCACGGCGCCTGGCCGGAAAAAAATATTTAACCCCAAAATATATTTCCTTGCCACACCTTGAAATTGCCCTGCAGCGTCTCTTGTGGGAAAAATTCACATTCTATAGAGAATCCTCTTCCCGCTTTATTTTCCTTCTTCCTTCCCAGACCCAGGAGATAATCAACTAAGATCCAAGGACCCTTTTAAGTCTGATAAAAAACAATTTACAGTGCTCCCTTCAGCAGCACATACACTAAAATTGGAACGATACAGAGAAGATTAGCATGGCCCCTGCACAAGGATGACACGCAAATTCGTGAAGCGTTCCATATTTTAAAAAATTAAAAATAAATAAATAAAATAAATTTACAAAGTGCTCTCTCTAAAGTCTGCTATCTAGGAGCCTCTTCTGTTCAGTAAAACTTGCTTTCCACAATCCTTTATTTTTAACCTGAACATTCCTTTCTATCGATCCCAGGTCTACAGATGAGCTCAACCAATTGTTAACCAGAAAGGGTTTACATTTACCTATAGCCTGGAAGTCCCCGCTTTGAGTTGTTCCCCTTTTCTAAACCAAACCAATATATTTCTTTATTTTTATTTTTTGAGATAGAGTCTTGCTCTGTTGCCAGGCTGGAGTGCAGTGGCGTGATCTCGGCTCACTGCAACCTCCCCCTCCCGGGTTCAGGTGATTCTCCTGCCTCAGCCTCCTGAATAGCTGGGGCTACAAGCGTGTGCCACCACATCCAGGTAATTTTTGTATTTTTTAGTAGAGACGGGGTTTCACCATGTTGACCAGGCTGGTCTCAATCTCTTGACCTTGTGATCCGCCTCCCTCAGCCTCCCAAAGTGCTGGGATTATAGGTGTGAGCCGCGGCACCCGCCCCACTGCTTTTTTTTTTTTTTTTGGACGGAGTCTTGATCTGTCACCCAGGCTGTAGTGTAGTGGTATGATCTTGGCTCACTGCAACCTTCGCCTCCCGGGTTCAAGCGATTCTCCTGCCTCAGCCTCCTGAGTAGCTGGGACTACAGGTGTGTGCCATCATGCCCAGCTAATTTTTTCTTTTTTGTATTTTCAGTAGAGACGGGATTTCACTGTGTTAGCCAGGATGGTCTTGATCTCCTGACCTTGTGATCCACCCACCTAGGCCTCCCAAAGTGCTGGATTACAGGCGTGAGCCATTGTGCCTGGCCAGCTCTGGGGTTTTCTAAATACAGGATTATGCCATCTCCAAACGGGGATAGTTTGACTTCCTCTCTTCCTATTTGGAAGCCCTTTCTTTTGCCTGATTGTCCTGGCTGGACTTTTTTTGTTTGTTTGTTTGTTTGTTTGTTTGTTTTTTGAGATGGAGTTTCACTCTTGTTGCCCAGGCTGGAGTGCAGTGGCACCATCTCGGCTCGCCACAACCTCCGCCTCCCAGGTTCAAGTGATTCTCCTGCCTCAGGCCCCCGAATAGCTGGGATTACAGGTGCCTGCCACCACACCAGGCTAATTTTTGTATTTTTAGTAGAGACGGGGTTTCATCATGTTGGTCAGGCTGGTCTTGAACTCCTGACCTCACGATCCACCCGCCTCGGCCTCCCAAAGTGCTGAAATGCAGATGTGATGGACTTTTATTTACTTATTTATTTTTTTTGAGATGGAACCTCCTCTGTTGCCCAGGCTGGAGTGCAGCGGGGTGCGATCCTGGCTCAGTGCAACCTCCGCCACCTGGGTTCAAATGAGTCTCCTGCCTCAGCCTCCTGAGTAGCTGGGATTACAGCCACGTGCTGCCACACCCGGCTAATTTTTTATATTTTTTCATAGAGATGGGGTTTTACTATGTTGACTAGGCTGGTCTCAAACTCCTGATCTTCAGGTGATCCACCCACCTCGGCCTTTTAAAGTGCTGGGATTACAGGTATGAACCACTACACCTGGTCTAATTTAAGTTCCAGCATACATATGCAGGACATGCAATTTGTCACATAGGTAAACATATGCCATGGTGGCTTGCTGCACCTATCAACCCATCCCCTGGGCATTAAGCCCCACATTTATCCTGATGCCCTCCCTGTCCCACCCCTGCAACGGCCCCAGCGTGTGCTGTTTCCCTCTCTGTGCCTATGTGTTTTCATTGTTTAGCTCCCACTTGTAAGTAAGAGCAGGCAATGTTTTGTTTTCTGTTTCTGTGTTAGTTTGCTGAAGATAATGGCTTCCAGCTTCATCCATGTCCCTGCAAAGGATAGTACTTTGTTCTTTTTTATGACTGCATAGTATTCCATGCTGTATATATACCCCATTCTCTTTATCCAATCTATTATTGATAGCCATTGGGGTGGATTCCATATCTTTGCTATTAAGATTAGTGCTGCTCAATTGCACTTTTAAAAGCTATATTTCTAATCCATGATGATAGTAGTAAATGAATGAAAAATCTATTCTTTTTTTTTTTTTTTTTTTTTTTGAGCTAGAGTTTTGCTCTTGTTGCCTAGGTTGGAGTGTAATGGCAGGATCTCTGCTCACCACAACCTCTGCCTCCCAGGTTCAAGCGATTCTGCTGTCTCAGCCTCCCAAGTAGCTGGGATTACAGGCATACACCACCACCATGCCTGGCTAATTTTTTGTATTTTTAGTAGAGACCAGGTTTCTCCATGTTGGTCAGGCTGGTCTCGAACTCCCGACCTTAGGTGATCCACGCACCTTGGGTCTCCCAGAGTGCTGGGATTATAGGCATGAGCCAACACACCTGGCCATGAAAAATCCATTCTATGTCATTTTTACCAATTGCAAAGCTGAAAATAATGAATTATTCTATACCTAGTTACATAAAATTACTTAATATTTTAATTAGTATTGCTGTTAACATTTATGGTTATGGAGCAGAAGCTCAGTCTGTGTAAACTACAATATAAGAGAGTGGTCTGTATCTCATATTGTGCTAAGTGTCCACAGTACATAAGTAAAGAAATTTAGTAAATATTATGCAAAACCAGTCAATTTATATGTTTCTGATAGGATTAAGGAATTCTGTATGCCTCATCTACCAGGCAAAGCAAAGACTAGATTCTGTAGAGTCACCTTTCATTAGAAAATAGAAGTTAACAGCTTAAAAACAGGTATTGATTAACATAGAGGCCTTCACCACCCAACAACTGGGATTCTTGTGGTGTGTGTGTGTGTGTGTGTGTGTTTGTGTGTGTGTAGAGGATTTTTAGATTGATGGAAAATTATTTTGCATTTAATTATATTTTCCCACTATTTTAAAAAAGAAGTAAAGGGCATTTCTTATGTGATTTTGTGGATAATTGAGTGCAGCTTTTATCACCAGTTTTGATACACTGAATTCTTTACAGACCTTTTGTTACTGAGAGGGGTGTGAAAGTCATTCAGGTCTTTGTCTTACTGATGTAAAGAGTTCAGTCAGGAGACACACAGAAAGAATTGAAGAGTTGGCTGAGTGTGCTGGCTCATGCCTGTAATCCCAGCACTTTAGGAGGCTGAGGCAGGTCAGGAGTTCAAGACCAGCCTGGCCAATATGGTGAAACCCCGTCTCTACTAAAAATAGAAAAATTAGCCGGGCGTGGTGGTGGGCACTTGTAGTCCCAGCTACTTCGGAGGCTGAGGCTGAGGAGAATAGCTTGAACCTTGGAGATGGAGGATGCAGTGAGCCGAGATCACGCCACTGCACTACAGCCTGGGTGACAGAGAGAGACTCTGACTGAAAAAAAAAAAACAAAAAACAGTTAAAGGCTTAAGTAATCTTCATTTAAAGACACAGGAGGTCAAGAAGAGACAGAACTGGCTGGTAAGGAGAGTGAGCCCACCGCAAGTGCCTTAGAAGGAGTTTTTATGGGAGCTTTAATCTATACAGACAGTACACCTTGAAAGATACAACAGGGTGAGCTGCCCAGAATAATGAATCTGCCCTTACTAATACTGGGCAGACCCTTTTTATGAGAATCTTGCATAATTATTCATGAAAGTGCCATGCAGGGCTGTTACTAGTAAGCATGTTTTGGAAAGCCCTCTGTGCACATATGCACCGTGAGCATACATGCTAGTACACATGTGACATGTCTCATTAGCATCTAAAATCTCCATCCTGGGGAATGTTTTTTACTATTATAATGAGCAAAAGTCTATTCTAGAATGAGTTACTAGAGAAGTGCAAATGCTTCTTACTGGGGAAATTCCCCTACCTTCATTAGCTTTGGCTGGGCTGATAAGTCCCCTTCCGGACTAAATGAGCCCAGCTGCAAGGCCAGGTGTAGCCAATATAGCCACTGTCCTCTTTGCTGACTGTCAGCGTGCAGCGCCTCCAAGGAGACCATCAGTGGGCTGTGTTTCTAAAGATTCCTTTCCCAGGGGCTCTCTGGCCTGCTCATGCCTGCCTACCTGCTTACACTAACGTTTTCCACCCTCAAGAGATGGAGACCCTGAAAGGCTTTGGGTCTAAGAACGTTGTGGGTCTTCTGTAACTACTTCCTGCTGATATGGGATGAAGAATTCATCAGAGTCTTCCTCTCTTGCTCTCTGTCAGGGAAGGAGCCCCTCTGTAGTTTCCTGGAATCTTTGCCTGCTGACGTCCAAGGGAGAGATGGACTTGTAGGTTCTGGGATCTCCAGGGATAATTAGCTGATGTCTTTCCATTTTTATGGGCTGTGTGTGAAATTGCTGTGTCCTGGAAGACACATTTAATCAGTAAATTAAAGAGACAAGGGCCAAAGAGGTGGAGGAGGAGTATAAGTGTAGCTCATCAGAGTGGAGAAATGAACCATTTGAGGGAGGGGAGAGCAGGCGTCACAGCCTTTCAGATGGCCCCTGCTGAAACACCTGTTCTAAAGTCAGGGAGTCACGTAGTGTGGTCATAGATCTTTTTTATACCCTCCTCTGTTTCCCCACTGTTATTGACATAAGTGCAACAGGATTTATTGATCACCACACAGACCCACCCTGTTTTGCTAAGAGGTAATCTGTGGCCAATCTGTTGTCCATGACCATGTTTGCTAAAGAGTGTAGGGAGGCCTTGAGTTTAGAGATGGCATCTCCAGTATTCTTAGCCAAGTTTCCTATTTGTGTGGAGAGATTTACAAGGGTGGCTTCATGATCAGTGAACCCTCCACATGGAAAGATAATTCCTATGGCCACTCCTACCTCTGCCACTATCAGACCCAGAGCTCTTTTCTTTCTGGGTTGGGTGGTTACACCTGTTCCTCATGATTTCAAAAGCCCCTCTTCCTTCAAAAGTCACATTCCTTCACGTGTTGAATGTAAGTAAAGAGGTTTGCAAGAGGAGGGGTTGAATAAGTTCTCTCAGGACTTCCCTCAAAGGGCAGTTAGTTTTGTGTTGGTCCACATAAAAACACATAGCCAGGAGGGATACAGGCCCACCGCAGGCCGCTGGTGTTGAACTACCTGTTTCAGAGAAATTTTCAGAGATGGAATTACATGTAGGGGATAGAGTTCCTCTCTTGATGACAGGATTTCTTGGCCGAACTCGGGGCTCTGTGTGCCTTTGGAGGAAAATATAGAACCCTCCAAGTTATTAATTCTTTCCAACCCCATCATTTTTGGGGTGACTTGTCTTGCCATTCATTTGTGTATGGACAGCTGGACACCAGTGAGTCAAGTTAGGGTGGCAACCTGTTGAGGACAAACTCATGGGATGAATAGTGGGAGTGGGGGAATCCCCCCACAAAGATGGCGTTCCAGTCGCAGTGTCCTGGAGGGCACAGACAACAAATCTGGTTTAGAGAAGCGCATATGAACATAGACACAAAAGTTTTATAGCTTTGATTCAAAGGTGGAATGAGATCCAAATGAGGGACTTGGTATACTCAGTTAGCAAGTGAATAGAGTAGAAAAGATTTATGTTGGCTTTCAGGAATTTCTGAACCTAATGTTAGGTTTAAAGTAAGACATCTCAACAAAGTGTATTGGTAAGATGAGGATCTGGTGATGACGTCATGACAAACCCAACAGCTGGTTAGATGGTTTCCCAAAGCAATGATTTTGGAGAAACTGACAAGGTAATTTTCATTCCATTGTGCTTGTGGGAGTAGGGGCTAAAGATAAAGGAAAAGGTATTTCCCTGGTATAGCCAATTCTCCCTTAAGTTTTCTGAAAGCAGAAGGAAAGTGGTGAAATAGGAGGTAAAATAATTAAATGGTTAGATGGAGGACTTAGTGATGAAACAGGCTGTTATCAGGACTTCAGGTGGCATGCAAGTTAGGGCCAAAATGAGGGGAATAACCAATGTCACTGCAACCAAGATTCCCAGTGCTGAGGTGACCTTCCTGTTGGGTGAAAGGAGAGAAGGCTTTACGTATCTTTTCACTTGAAGAGAAATTTGAAGCCCTCCAATGGCTCACAAGAATGCTCGGGTGCTGATTCTGTTGTTGATTCTTCAGGACCTTGCCACAGTTATAATCGGGACTGATGTATCCAACTAGAGATGCCAGAAACATTGATAGCTGTTGGGGTAGAAAGTAAGACAGTAAAGGGGCCTTTCCATAAGGAAGTTAGTTGAGACCCAGGTGACCCATCTCTCCAGGTTTTCATGAGGACTTGTGACTGTAGCTGGCTTTTTACCTTATAATGGGAGTGACGGGGTTTTGTATCCTCGGGAAGGGGTAGTATAGTAGTGGGACTGAGGGTGTGACATCTCTGAATGGTGATTTTGGATTGGCTGGCAGATCTTGGTCTTTTGAAAGTCGGCTGCCCATCAGCCAGTGTGAGCCTTTTCATTCCAGCACAGTGGCTATCTGATATGAGGTAGGATCCCAGTGATTTGGTCCATTGCGATTTTGCAACCCTCTTCTACTGCGAGTGGTGGCAGCTATTGCCTTAAGGCAAATAGGCCATCTTTAGACGACAATCAAGCCTTCGAGAGACGTAGCCCACCAGGCACCTTGTGGGACCCAGAGTCTGTATTAAAACTCCCATTGCTATCCTTCTATTTTCATTTTGTAAAGTTGGAAGGGTCTACTTGGGCAGCCCTAGAGCTGGGGCTTGCAGAGACTAATTTTTTTTTTTTTTTTTAAAGATGGGGTTTCACCATGATGGCCAGGCTGGTCTTGAACTCCTGACCTCAGGTGATCCACCCACCTCGGCCTCCCAAAGTGCTAGGATTACAGGCGTGAGCTATTGCGCCCGGCCCTGCAGAGACTAATTTTAAGTGGGTTAAATGCCTGATCTTGTGAGGGTACCCACGATAAGGGCTCTTCATCATTCCCTCTTTTGTGAGATTCATATGGGAGCTTAGCCATTTCTTCATATCCCAAAATCCAAGTCTATAATCTTGTGTTAGCCCCAGGAAAGTTCTAAGTTGCATTTGAGTGCTAGGGCGAGATATCTGTTGAATGACTTGTATTTTCTCAGGTGAGAGCCTGGGTTTTCTTGTAGTAAGAATGGGACCTAAACGAAAGACCTGTTATTGGATTAATTGAGCCTTCTGTTTGGAAGCTCTGTATCCTCTTTTAGCGAGGAAGTTGAAAGTCTGGACTGGGCACACCTGTAATCCTAGCACTGGCAGATCACTTAGGTCAGAAGTTTGAGACTAGCCTGGCAAACATGGTGAAACACCATCTCTACTAAAAATACAAAAATTAGCCGATCATAGTGGCACATGTCTGTAATCCCAGCTACTCAGGAAGCTGAGGCAGGAGAATTGCTGAGGCAGGAGAACCCGGGAGGCAAAGGCTGAAGTAAGCAAAGGTCACATCACTGCACTCCAGACTAGATGACAGAGCAAGACTTCACCTCAAAAAAAAAAAAAAAAAAAAGGAAGTTGAAAGTCTATAGTGTGTGTCATTGTGCCGGTTATTTTGAGGGGGGAGCAGATGAGTAGATTGTTGACATATTGTAAATGCGGGCCCCCCTCCAGAGAGAGCTCAGTTGGCCAGGGGTGGTACTTCATGCTTGTAATCCCAGCACTTTGGGAGACCGAGGCGGGCAGATCATGAGGTCAGCAGATTGAGACCATCCTGGCTAACACGGTAAAACCCCTTCTCTACTAAAAATACAAAAAATTAGTTGGGTGTGGAGGTACATGCCTGTAGTTCCAGCTACTCAACAGGTTGAGGCAGCAGAACTGCTTGAACCCAGGAGGCAGAGGTTGCAGTAAACCGAGACTGTGCCACTGCACTCCAGCCTGATGACAGAGTGAGACGCTATCTCAAAAAAAAAAGAGAGAGAGAGAGAGAGCTCAGTGTAGTCTTAGCCAGAGCTTGTTCCAACAAATGTCGTCTCTCTTTAAACCCAGAAGCAGGACCATCCAAGACAGCTGGCAGTTTAACCTTTTGTCATCCACTCATTCAAAGGGAGTAAATAAAAACGGAGACTCAGGGTCCAGAGGTATGCAGAGAAAGAATCTTTGAGATCGAGGACTCAAAGATCTAGAACTCTGTAAATCCCTTTATGTTGTGGGCATATCCCCCAGAATTATGTAGGGGTTTGGGATCACTGAATGAATAGGTATGACAGCTTTGTTTATGATGCTTCAGTCTTAGACAAGCCTGTTCTCCCCATTGCCCTTCTGGACAGCCAGGATGGGCATGTTATAGGGAGAGTTACAGACGTTAACCGGCCACTCCTGAGGAATCTCTTAATAATAGACTGAAGTCCTTCCTCAGCCCCTTGCCTTAGGGGGTGTTGTATTTTACGAGGGAAATGGAAGAGACTGCAGTTGCTGCTCTTCCTGGCCCATCAGAGGCCCACATCTTGGGACTTATTTGTGATTCCAGCTCAAGATCATTCACCAACATCATGGGTGATTCTTTCAAGAAAAGAAGGGCCTTCAAAGGGAAGCTTCATATCTAGAGTTCAGGTAAATGTGAAATGTGTCCTGGTTTGGAAAGTATATTCCTGGCAAAAGCGGGGTGGGAACCAGAGAGTTCCCTGGGAGGGTATTCTTAGGGCAACATGGAGGGGACATTCAAATATTACCAGGAACTCATGGGACAAGAGTAATTAGTCCCAGCCGGGCGCGGTGGCTCACGCCTGTAATCCAAGCACTTTGGAGGCCAAGGTGGGCGGATCACCTGAGGTCGGGAATTCAAGACCAGCCTGACCAACATGGTGAAACCCCATCATAAAAAAAAAAAAAAAAAAAGAGTAATTAGTCCCACAGATGACATAAAGGAGATACAAATCTTCTGAGGTAGGGATGCCATTCAGCCCAATTACCTGACAGGACGTGGAGGAGAGTTGCCCAGAGAAGAAGGTCAGCCTGAGCAGGTGGCTCCTGAATCAATCGAAATGTATTGTCCTACCTGCTACGTCCAGTGTTGCTCTTGGCTCTGTTCCTTGGATGATGATGTCACATCTGGGAGCCAGCCACGGAAGAGGACTCTTCTAGCTCAAACGATACTGAATTAGGATCTGGCTCAGAAGCCGTGTGGCTCTCAGGACAGTCCCCTTTCCAGTAGCTGAGCTTACGACAGAGGGGACAGACCGCGTAGGGCTGTTCCCCCTTTGGCGCATAGAGGCAGTTTGCCTTCCAGTGGCCCGGCTTCCCACACTGATGGCACTTCCCTGGGAGGGCATTCTTAGGGCAACCTGGAGGGGGCTGGTGGACTTGGAAAGCGGCTAATAATTGAGACTGCCTCTTCTCTTTCTGTTTCTCCCTCTTCTTGGCCCTGTCCCTCTCATCCTGGTCTCGGTTATAAAACACCGAGGAAGCTGATTTGAGGATTTCCGACATGGGGGCACTGGGTCCCAAAGCCAGCCTTCGCAGTTTTCTCCTAATGTCGGGGGCAGCTTGTGTCAGGAAGTGATCCTTGAGGACGAGCTGTCCTTCTCGGGATCCCGGGTCTAGGTTGGTATGTTTGATAAGAATTTCCTGGAGCCTTTCAAGAAAGGCTGCGGGGTTCTCATCTGGCCGTTGGTCGATGGTTGCTAACTTATTATAATTTACAGGCTTGACTTGACTCCTTTTCATTCCCTCTATTAGGCATAGGAGCATGTGATTTCTGGCGCAGATTCCTGCCTGGGAATTGTAGTCCCAGTTGGGGTCCTGCAGGGGAACAGCCGTCGCTCCCACGGGGTAGTTGGCATCTGCCAAGTGTAGCTCATCCCCGCATTGACGTGCTGCCTCCCAAACGGGCTGTCTTTCTTCCAGGGAGAGGGTTTGTCCTAGGAGGATGGTGACATCCTTCCAGGTCAGTTCAAAAGTGCGGGTTAATTTACGGAAGCCCTCTATGAATTTTCCCGGGTTCTCTGAGAATTTTCCCAGGCCTTCCTTAACTTGGGTCAAGTTCTGCAAAGGAAAGGGGCATCGAACCTGGACTGGTCCTGTGGGTCTGCTGACCATTGGTAGTGGGCAGATTCCAGAGCAGGGGCCTGAGGGACCAGCATAGGTTAGGACTGACCCGCCAAGGCTAAGAGAAGGACATAAGGAGGAAGGAGCTGGGGGTGCCTGTTCTTCCTCTTTGGTCTCAGGAAGAGGAGGTTGATGTGAGTTGACCAGGAAATCTTTGAGGCCTCCTGGTTGAGGGTTCTGGAGTGGACGACTGAGGATAAGTAAGAGGGTGGAGTTTGTTTCACAGCCTTTAGAAAAATCAAGATTTTCCCTCAAGATCATGAAGGTTTTCACATAAGGGACCTCCGACCATTTGTGGTGGCACCGGCAGTACAGGTCAAGCTGGAGTATGGTATTAACATTTAAGCTCCCCCACACTGGCCAGGCTTCCTGCCCTTCTAGTTTATATTTTGACTAAGCTTTATTGCAAAGGAAAATCAGGTTTTTTTGTTTTATAGAGTGGAGATCAAACTTATCCCAGTTTTGAAGGATGCATCCAAGAGGGGAATCCCGGGGTACGGAGATCTGGTTACCCATCTGAAAGAGAAGACAGGCGAGAATGCAGGATGAAGAGGCTTCCCTCCACCTACTCAGTGTCTGAGGGAGATGAGGCATCTTACACATTGACCGAGGTGAGGGGGTCCAGGCCTCTGCCTGTGAGGGTGAAGCATCCCTCCCCTTGTGGCTCCAGAATCCTGCAGTCCTACTATGTATACCACACTTTCTGTCCCTGCCCCCTGTTTTCTTTTTCTTTTTTTTTTTTTTTTTGAGATGAAGTCTTGCACTTTCACCCAGGCTGGAGTGCAATGGCTCAATCTTGGCAGTCTCCGCCTTCTGGGTTCAAGCCATTCTCCTGCCTCAGCCTCCCAAGTAGCTGGGACCACAGGTGTTCGAAACCACACCTGGCTAATTTTTGTATTTTTAGTAGAGACGGGGTTTCATCATGTTGGCCAGGCTGGTCTCGAACTCCTGACCTCAGATGATCTGCCCACCTTGGCTTCCCAGAACGTTGGGATCACAGGTGTGAGCCATCGTGCCTAGCCCCTCTGCTTCTTTTTGCTCAGAAGAGTTTCTTAGATTTCCTAGGATTGGTGCCTAGCAGGGACAACTCCCTTACCTCTGTTGAGCAAGGAAGGTGGAGGAATGTTCGGCATGGGAGCAGTTCTGTGGTCTCTCCTATTCCCAGTGACCTTGCTTGTGCAAGAAGCTCAGTAGTCATGCCCCTGCTAGTGTCTGCAGAGAAGGGACACTGTAATAAGATCCCCTTAATGCATAAAAATGTTGGGCTAATAGGTACAGATGAGTAGAGGAATAGAGGAAAATGTGGTATCTTCTTCCACTCCTAAAAGGTTCCTGGAGGATCATAGAGCAAAAATACTTTAGACCAGGAGCAGTGGCTCACGCTTGTAATCCCAGCACTTTGGAAGGCTAAGGTGGGCAGATCACTTGAGTTTAGGAGTTTGAGGCCAGCCCAGCCAACATGGTGAAACCCTGTCTCTGCTAAAAATACAAAAGATTAAAGGCCGGGCATGGTGGCTCGCACCTGTAATCCCAGCTACTCAGGAAGCCGAGGCAGGAGAATCGCTTGAACCCAAAAGGTGGAGGTTGCAGTGAGCTGAGATTGCACCACTGCACAACAGCATGGGCGACACAGCCAGACTCAGTCTCAAAAAAAAAAAAAAAAAAAATTAGGGCCGGGAGAGCAATGGCTCATGCCTGTAATCCCAGCACTTTGGGAGGCTGAGGTGGGAGGATTACCTGAGGTTAGGAGTTCGGGACAGCCTGGCCAACATGCTGAAATCCCATGTTGGCCAGGCCCCGCATGGTGAAACCCTATGCCACCCCCCCAGGTGACAGAGTGAGACTCTGTCTCAAAAAAAAAATTAGCAGGGCATGGTGGCACATGCCTGTAATCCCACCTACTGGGGAGGCTGAGGCAAGAGAATCCCTTGAACCCAGGAGGCAGAGATTGCAATGAGCCAAGATTGTGCCATTACACTCTAGCCTGGGTTACAAGATCGAGACTCCATCTCAAAAAAATAAAATAAAATAAAATAAACCAGTATGATTTTCAGCACAGGCCAGCAAAGGCCTCCGGTGCATGGCAGTGAAACAAGCACAGCAGGTCCAGACAAGCAGGACTTTCAGGGTCTTGCACATGAAAGAAGAATTCAAGAAGCCCGGCGGCAAGGACAGGGACAGCAAAGAGTGAGCAGAGTGACCTGGGGCATTATTCACTGGTGGCATCATATTGTGTCCAGGGGAATGAACTATATGATAGCAAGTATAAGAGCCTTGACACACGACAGTAATTTTATTTGAAAGATATGAAGCTCCCAGTCATTGCACAGCTGGGTGGGATTTCTGCCACATTCATAAGCCTCCTGCAGGGAGGGTCACCGTTTCTGCAATCTACTCATGTGGACTTTGAAGTCCTCCCTCCGGTGGGGCATGGCGGCTCACACCTATAATCCCAGCACTTTGGGAGGTCGAGGCAGGTGGATCACTTGAGTTTGGGAGTTCAAGACCAGCCTGACCAACATGGAGAAACCCCGTCTCTACTAAAAATACAAAAAATTAGCCAGATGTGGTGGTGCACGCCTGTAGTCCCAGCTACTTGGGAGGCTGAGGCAGGAGAATCACTTGAACCAGAGAGGTGGAGGTTGCAGTGAGCTGAGATTGCATCACTGCGCTCCAGCCTGGGTGACAGTGCAAGACTCTGTCTTTAAAAAAAAAAAAAAAAAATCAGCCAGTATGGGCCTGAAAAACAAAAAAAGAAAAATCCTCTCTCCTCTGCCTGTGAGCCCTCAGGGTGAGCTGAGGAAATCAGCCAAAGGGAACAGAGTTGCAGTGGCTGAAGGGAAATGGTACTGGGCAGTTGTTAGTGAACACGGCATTAGAGGAAAAACTCCTCCCCTTAAAGCTGGAAGAAGTGGCCTGTAATCCCAGCACTTTGGGAGGCTGAGGCAGGTGGATCACTTGAGGTCAGGAGTTCGAGACCAGCCAGGCCAAAATGATGAAACCCCTTCTCTACTAAAAATACAAAAAGTAGCCAGGCGTGGTGGGGCACCCCTGTAATCCCAGCTACTTGGGAGGCTGAGGCTAGAGAACACTTGAACCCGAGAGGTGGAGGTTACAGTGAGCCAAGATCATGCCACTGCACTCCAGCCTGGGTGACAGAACCAGATTGTCTCAAAAAAAAAAAAAAAGGCTGCAAGAACTGCATTTGAGCAGGAGGTTCTTCAGTGCAGAAAGAAGCAGAGGTCGTTGCCCAGGTAATCCGGCACCACCTTTTGGCACTTACCTGGGAGAAGAGTTCACGGGCCAGGTAACCAGCCGAAAACACTAGATGTTACCAGGAGGGGCGTGGAAGTCCTCTGGGTTGTGGTCTTGATTTCAGGTCAAGAGACATGTGGAAAGAGTTAAAGGGGTAAGTGCCGTTTATTTAAAGAGACAGGAGCTCAGAAAGAAGTGATGCTTTGAAGGAAGAAACAGGGAGGGCTCCTGAGAAGAAGGAGTTTGTCCCTGCTGATAGTGGGCAGAGCCTTTTTATGAGAATCTGACATGATTATTCATGAAGAGGCTGTGGAGGAGCCTTCCTAGTAAGCCTGCTCACGGAAGTCCTCTGGGCAGGAATGTGCTGTGACTGTCCATGCTGGTACACACGTAACATGTCTCATTAGCACCTCAAGAATCCATTCAGGGGTGTGTGTGTGTGTGTGTGTGTGTGTGTGGTTTTTTCCCTAGGGTAATATTTCAGAAAAAGGGAATATGTTTTTTATTTTAGTTAAAAAAAATTTTTTTTTTTTTGAGACTCAGTCTCACTCTGTCACCCAGGCTGTGTGAAGTGATGTGATCTCAGCTCACTGCAACCTCCGTCTTCTGGGTTCCAACGACTCTCCTGCCTCAGCCTCCGGAGTAGCTGGGACTACAAGCATCTGCCACCACGCCCGGCTAATTTTTGTATTTTTAGTAGAGACCGAGTTTCACCATGTTGGCCAGGCTGGTCTCGAACTCCAGACCTCGTGATCCTCCCACCTCGGCCTCCCACAGTAGTGAGATTACAGATGTGGGCCATCAAGTTCTGTCTTATTTATCTATTTTTCCAAAAAAACAGAACATGTTTCATATTTTTTATTTTATTTCTTTGAGATGGAGTTTCAATCTTCTCCCAGGCTGGAGCGAAGTGGAGTGATCTCAGCTCAGTGCAACCTCCGCCATTCAGGATCAAGTGATTCTCCAGCCTCAGCCTCTGAAGTAGCTGGGATTATAGGCATCTGCCACCACGCCCGGCTAATTTTTGTATTTTTATTAGAGATGAGGTTTCACCATGCTGGCCAAACTGGTCTCGAACTCTTGACCCACCTCGGCCTCCCAAAATGCTAGGATTACAGGTGTGACCCACTGCACCCGGCCTGTTTTTTAGTATGATAATCATCAAAAGGCTATTCTAAGGAAAATTATTAGAGGAGCACACGCGCACATTACTGGGGAAAATTCCCTACTTCCGCTATCTCTGGCTAGGGCCTGATATGTCCCCTTCTGGGCCAGATTAGCCCAGCCACAAGGCCAGGTGTAGGGGATACAGACACAACGCACTGTCTTTTTTGCTTACTGTCAATGGGTAGCATGTTCAAGGACGACATCAGTGGGCTGTGTTTCTAAAGATTCCTTTCCCAGGTGCTCCCTTGCCTGCTCATGCCTGGCTACCTGTGTATGCCAACATTTCAGCTGGTTTGTGGACACAATGACATTTGAAATAGTATGTAGGCTGGGCACAGTGGCTCGCACCTGTAATCTTAGCACTTTGGGAGGCCGAGGCTGGAGGATCACTTGAGGTCAGGAGTTCCAGAATAGCCTGACCAACATGGTGAGACCCCGTCTCTACTAAAAATATAAAATTAGTCGGGCATGGCGGTGTACACCTGTAATCCCAGCTACTTGGGAGACTTAGGCAGGAGAATCGCTTGAACCTGGGAGGCAGAGGTTGCAGTGAGCTCAGATCGCCCCATTGCACTCCAGCCTGGGCAACAAGAACGAAACTCCATCTCAAAAAAAAAGAAAAAAAAGGCCGGATGCGGTGGCTCACTCCTGTAATCCCAGCACTTTGGAAGGCCAAGGCGGGTGGATCACCCGAGCTCGTGAGTTCAAGATCAGCCTGACCAACATGTAGAAACCCTATCTCTACTAAAAATACAAAATTAGTTGGGTGTCGTGGCACACGCCTGGAATCCCAGCTACTCAGGAGGCTGAGACAGGAGAATCGCTTGAACCCGGGGAGGCAGAGGTTGCGGTGAGCTGAGATCATGCCATTGCACTCCAGCCTGGGCAACAAGAACAAAACTCTATCTCAATAAGTAAATAAATAAATAAACATCTAAAGTATCCACCTCTGTATGTTTTCTTCATAACCAATCTCAAGGCAAATTTACCCACAGCTTTTCCCCCCAGCTCACAGAAAACAACATAACTTTCTTTACCTTAATAAAGTTTATTCTCTGCTGGGGATGGTGGTTCAGGCCTATAATCCTAGCACTTTGAGAGGTCAAGGTGGGTGGATCACTTGAGCTCAGGAGTTTGAGACCTGTGTGGGCAGCACAGTGAAACTCTGTCTCTACGAACAATACCACAGTTAGCCGGGTATGGTGGCATGTGCCTGTAGTCCCAGCAACTGGGGAGGCTGAGGTGGATCACTACAGCTTAGGAGGGACAGGTTGCAGTGAGCCGTGATTATACAACTGCTTGAGACCAGCCTGACCAACTTGGTGAAGCCTTGTCTCTACTAAAAATATAAAAATGAGCTGGGTGTGGTGGCGTGTGCCTGTAATCCCAACTACCCGGGAGTCTGAGGCAGGAGATTCACTTGAACCCCGGAGGTGGAAGTTTCGGTGAGCCAAGACTGAGCCATTGTACTCCAACCTGGGCAACAAGAGCAAAACTCATCTCAAAACAAACAACAGACAACACTAATGAAAGGCAATGAGGGCCAGGTGTGGTGGCTCAGGCCTGTAATCCTAGTACTTTGGGAAGCTGAGACAGGTAGATCATTTGAGGTCAGAAGTTTGAGACGATCCTGGCCAACATGGTGAAATCCAGTCTACTAAAAATACAAAAAATTAGCTGGGCATGGTGGTGGGCAGCTGTAATCCCACCTACTCAGGAGGCTGAGGCAGGAGAATCACTCAAACCCGAGAGGCGGAGGTTGCAGTGAGCCGAGATCAAATCCACTGCACTTCAGCCTAGGCAACAGAGGTAGATTGCATTTCAAAAAACAAGAAAGGCAACAAAATTAAGATGATAGAAGGTACCTGAATTCTGCTAAAATGTAGGCATAAACAATAAGCAGCCATTATCATGGGGATCAGAAGATTTGTAATTTTCCCAATTGCTCCTATAGATAGCATAATTATTGTCAAAACCTAAGATTCATCTTTGAAGTATTTTTCAGACATTTCCAATTGGGCAGAGCAGCTCAGGCCACCTGGGCCTCATCTTCACTGGTACCAGACAACTGGCACCAACAAGTCCTGTGATCCCTATCCAGAAACTGACTCAGCTCAGGAAGGTTGTTTTGGACACTCCTGTGATTTCCTCTCCAACCAATCAGCTGCACCAGTTACCTAGTCCCTTGCTCTCTATATTATCCTCACAAACCCTGGTCTCCAACTTTTCCAAAGACAGATTTTTGAATTAACTTTCCCTTCTCCCACTTGTTTGACCTGGCTAGCCCTGCGATTATTAAACTTTTTGCAGCAAAATCCCACTGTTTTCAATGCTTTGGCTCTTCTGAACAGAGGCGTGGTGAATCCGGATGCTGACAGACCTAGCTTCCCATACCTTGCACCCCAGGTGTTGTCCCTATGAAAGTCTCTGGAGACGTGGTGAGGTGGCTCACGCCTGTAATTCCAACACTTTGGGATGCCAAAGCAGGTGGATCACGAGGTCAGGAGTTCAAGACCAGCCTGGCCAAGATGGTGAAACCCTGTCTCTACTAAAAATACAAAAATTAGCCAGGCATGATGGCAGGAGACTGTAATCCCAGCTACTCTGGAGGTTAAAGCAGGAGAATTGAACCAGGGCATCAGAGGTTGCAGTGAGCTGAGATCAAGCCACTGCACTCCAGCCTGAGCAACAAAGTGAGACTGTCTCAAAAAAAAAAAAAAGTATCTGGAAATGAGTACAGGGTTGATTTTTTCTGGAGTGAATGGAGACTAGAAAATAAAACGATTTCTATTTTGTTCTGTGGAGCTTCTGCATGGAATTGCACCATCACGCCATGCAGAGTTTGCATTTCACATTCCAGTTTACATTCCGTTCAAGGACAATTCTAGGGCTTTTAAATTAAATTGCTAAGGTTAATTTCGATAGCAGGAATTTTTCTGGATCCAATCACCAACAGTTTGCTCTGCCCCAGGGAGAGCCTGGTGAGTTGCTTCAGCCTCACTGGTAAATGACACCCCCTAAATCGGTAAAATAGAGATGCCCAGGAAGCCAGAAGAGGAAAGCACAGGTCCCGCCCCTCCCTTTCTCCCTCCGGACTCCGCAGCTCGCTGGCTGGGACCCGCCCAACCCTGGCTTCCGCCCTATGCGGCGCAGTCGCCTGCCGACCCGGAAGCAGATCGCCGGAATCAACGTTGCTCCGCCACGTGTAAGTTTCCCTCTGTCTATATTAAGATTAAATCTGGGGTCCGGGCGCTGTGGCTCACATCTATTATCCCAGCATTTTGGTAGGCTAAGGTGGGTGGATAACTTGAGGTCAGGAGTTCAAGACCAGCCTGGTCAACAGGGCGAAACCCGTTGCTATTAAAAATACAAAAATTCTCAGGGCGTGGTGGCAGGCACCTGTAATTCCAGCTACTCGGGAGGCTGAGGCAGGAGAATCACTTGAACCCGGGAGGCAGAGGTTGCAGTGAGTCCAAGATTTCACCGCTACGCTCCAGCCTGGGCGACAGCGGGAGTTTGTCTCCAAAAAAAAAAAAAAAAAAAAAGTAGAGAAAAGGTCGACGTCAAAGAAATGGACAGCAAGATAGGGAGCCGCGCAGCAAAGGCGGAGGCGCCTCAGATAGAGTCGAAGAGAGAAGGAGTGATTTCGAGCCAGGGCAGACAGAGCAGCGAGGTGCTGGGACGGCAAGAATGGGCATCCATAACAGAGCAGAGAGAACCACAGCAGGGTTCTGGGGATTATGGATTCAATTTCTATAGGTTAATTGTTGGTATATAGACATAACAATACATTTTAAATTTTTTTTAACTTCTTTCTCACTCAGCCTCCAGAGTGACTGGGATAACAGGTAGTGCACCACCACACCAGGCTAATTGTTTTTTATTTTTAGTAGGGACGGGGTTCACCATGTTGGCCAGACTGGTCTTGAACTCCTGACCTCAGGTGATCCACCCACCTCAGCTTCCCAAAGAGCTGGGATTACAGGTGTGAGCCCTTGGGCTGGGCCATATGTCTTCTTTTGAAAAGTGTCTGTTCATGTCCTTTGCCTACTTTTTGATGGTGTTGTTTTATTATTGTAAATTTGTGTAAGTTCCTTACAGATGTTGGATATTAGACTCTGGTCAGGTGCATAGCTTGCAAAAAAAATTTCTCACATTCTGATACGGTTGTCTATTCACTGTGTTGATAGTTTCTTTTGCTATGTGGAAGCTGTTTGTTGTAATTAGATTGCATTTGTCAATTTTCACTTTTGTTGCAATTGCTTAAGTCTTTAATTCATCTTGAGTTAATTTTTGTGTGTAGTGTAAGGAAGAGGTCCAGATTCAATCTTCTGCCTGGGGCTAGCCAGTTATTCCAGCATCATTTATTAAATAGGGAGTGTTTTCTCCATTGCTTATTTATGTTGGCGTCAGCGAAGATCAGATAGTTGCAGGTGTGTGGCCTAATTTCTGGGTTCTCTATTCTTTCCCATTGCTATCACAGACCAGAAGTTTTAACTTGACAAAGTTTCATTTATTCTCTTTTATCATGCTTCTGGTGCCATGTCTATGAACTCTTTGGTGTGCCTGAGTTCCCAATTCTTTTACAGTTTTTTTTTTTTTTTTTTGAGGTGGAGTCTCTCTCTGTTGCCAAGCCTGGAGTACAGTGGTGCAATCTTGGCTCACTGCAACCTCCGCCTTCCAGGTTCAAGCAATTCCCTTCCTTCAGCCACCCCGAGTAGCTGGGACTCCAGGCATGCGCCACCAAGCCCAGCTAATTTTTTGTATTTTTAGTAGAGAAGGGATTTCACTGTGTTAGCCAGGATGGTCTCGATCTCCTGACCTCAATATCTGCCCACCTTGGCCTCCCAAAGTGCTGAGATTACAGGCATGAGCTACTGCACCCGGCCTTACAGTATGTTTTTCTAATTCTTGATAGATTAACATTTTATAATTTCTTTATTGTGCATTTAAAGATATGATCCTTTTTGAATGAGTGTAAAATTTAGGTGCAGATTCGTTCTTTTTCATCTGTGGATATTCATTTGGTCCAGCACCATTATTTGAAAGTCCTCCGTTCAATTGCTTTGATATCTTCATCAAATATCAGTTGATAGTACATGCATGTGGGGGGATAGTTCTGCATTTCTATTCTGTTCCGTGAATATATATCTCTCTCTCCACCAATGCCATGCAGTCTTTTTTTTTTCAGTGCAGAATCCCACTCTGTCACCCAGGCTGGAGTGCAGCATTCATGTTCTTGACTGCAACTTCCTTCCCTCAGGTTTACCTGATCCTCCCATCTCAGCTTCCTGAGTAGCTGGGACCACAGGCATGTGCCACCATGCCCGGCTGATTTTTGTATTTTTTGTAGAGGTAGGGTCTCACTATGTTGCCCAGGGTACTCTTGAAATCCTGGGTTCAAGTGCTCTGCCTGCCACGGCCTGTCAAAAGTGCTGGGGTTACAGGCATGAGCCAACACACCCAGCCACAATCTTGATTATGTTTGCTGTTTTTCAAATCGTGATACCATGTTCAATGATTTCACCCACATTTTTCTCCTTTTTCTTATGTTTCGGCTATTCTAGTTTCTCTCCCTTTCCAGGGAAGTTTTAGAATAATCTAATGAAATGGCAACTTTCTAGGAAATATGCTCTCCCAATATTGACATTAGTTTAAAGAAAATCCAAACAGAACAATATCCGTTGAAGAAATTGACATGTTTTCTGAGGTAGGCAGATTACTTGAGCCCAGGAGTTCCAGACCAGCCTGAGCAAAAGGGCAAAACTCCATCTATAGAAAAAAAATTTTTTAAAATTAGCTGGCCCATGTCTGAGGGCCCAGCTACTTGGGAGGCTGAACTGGAAGGCTTGCTTCGCCCAGGAGGTGGAGGTTACACTGAGGCAAGCTTGTGCCACTGTGCTCCAGCATGGGTAATGCAGTGAGACCCTGTCTCAAAAAAATAAAAATAATAGGCAAGGTGTGGTGGCTTATGCCTGTAATGCCAGCACTTTGGGAGGCCAAGGCAAGCAGAACATGGGGTCAAGAGATCGAGACCATCCTGGCCAACATGTGAAACCCCATCTCTATTAAATAATACAAAAATTAGCTGGGTGTGGTAGCACATGCCTGTAGTCCCAGCTACTTGGGAGGCAGAGGCAAGAGAATCACTTAAACCATGGAGGCAGAGGTTGCAGTGAGCCAAGATTGCCCCACTGCACTCCAGCCTGGCAACAGAGAGAGACTCCATCTCAAAACAATAAAAAATAAAAATAATACAATTACTGTAATGAATAGTACATAAAATGCTAGAGTCTGAATATTTAGGAGAATCTTGTGTAAAATATTATCAATTTGTAATTTTTTTGAGATGGAATCTACAACAAGTTGTAACTGTTAATTTAAAATAATATGTGATGAACATATATAATTTATGCCCTGAATGGAGGTAAGACTTAATATTAGGAAATCCACGACTATAGTTCATACCAGCTATAGGAATAAAGAGAAAAATCGGCCAGGCGTGGTGGCTCATGCCTGTAATCCCAGGACTTTGGGAGGCTGAGGCGGGTGGATCACGAGGTCAGGCATCCGAGACCAGCCTGGCCAATATAGTGAAACCCCATCTCTACTAAAAATACAAAAGATTAGCTGGGCGTGGTGGTGGGCGCCTGTAGTCCCAGCTACTCAGGAGGCTGAGGCAGGAGAATTGCTTGAACCTGGGAGGTGGAGGTTGCAGTGAGCCAAGATTGTGCCACTGTACCCCAACCCCGGGCAACAGTGTGAGACTCCATCTCAAAAAAAAAAAAAAAAAAAAAAAGGAGAAAAAGAAATGCAAAAAAAAAAAAAAAAAAATTGGCAGTCTTTAACAGGAAATAAAGTTACATAAAAATAATGAACTAGGAAGTGATACATCTCATCAAAGTGACAGACATCTGGGGCATGTTACAGAAAGTCACACTAAATTCAGAAATGACACTGAGGAGCTTCTAGTTTCCTCTTATCCAACATCATCTTGGAGGGAATAGCCAAAAAATTTTAAGAAGAAAGAGCAAGATGTGGGATAAGAATTGTCAGTTAAAGAGGTAAAAGTCATTCAGGAGCAAACGATTCAGTTTCCATGTAAATATATGGTTTTGAACGAATTGCTTACTCTTGATTTCTAACTGGATTGCTCTGTGGTCGAAGGGATTGTTATGATCTCAAGTTCTTTTGTTCTTTTGCTTTTGCGAAGGAGTGTTTTACTTTCAATTATGTGATCTATTGAAGAGTGTGTGCCATGTGACAATGGGAAGAATGTATATTCTACTGTTTTTGAGTAGGAGTTCCATAGATGTCTATCAGGTTCGTTTGATCCAGCGTTGAGTACAGATCCTGAATATTTTCGTTAATCTTCTGTCTCAATGATCTGTCTAATATTGCCGGTGGGGTGTTAAAGTCTCCCACTATTACGATGTGGGAGTCTAAATCTCTTTGAAAGTGGCTGAGAACTTGCATTTTGAGTCAGTTCTTTCTTTGGGAATACATATGTGTTGCGTACATATGTATATTTAGGACAGTTAGAGCTTCTTGTCAAATTGAACTTTTTACCATTGTGTAATGCCCTTTCATGTCTTTTTAAAACCTTTGTTGGTTTAAAGTCTGTTTGTCAAAAACTAGAATTGCAACCCCTGCTTTTTTTTCTTTTCTTTCCTTTTTTTTTTTTTTTTTTTGAGACGGAGTCTTGCTGGGATTACAGGCATGTGCCACCACACCTGCCCAGCTAATTTTGTATTTTTTCAGTAGAGATGGGGTTTCTCCATGTCAGGCTGGTGAGCTGGTCTTGAGCTCCTCCTACCTCCCTCGACCTCCCAAAGTGCTAGGATTACAGGTGTGAGCGATTACACCCGGCCTGGGGGAGATGCTTCTTATGAGAATCTTATATGATTATTCATGAAGGGCCCATGCAGGGGCGTACAAGTAGGCATGTTTTGGGAAGTCCTCTGGGCACACACGTGCTGTGACTGTCCGTCCTAGTACATACATCACATGTCTCATTTGCATCTAAAATCCAACATGGAATATCTGGTTAAAAAAATAAAATCTCCATCCAGGGCTGTGTTTTTTAGTATTTTAATGAGTAAGAGGCTATATTAGGGTGAATTATTAGAAAAGTATACACGCTCCTCATTGGGGAAAATCTCCTGCCTCGGTAATATGTGGCTAGGATTTGATAAGTTCCCTTCTGGAACAGAGGAGTGCACACGAGGCCAGGTGTAGCCAGTGTAGCCACTCCAGACATGCTCCTTTTTGTTGCTGTTGTTGTTTTTGGAGATGGAGTTTTGCTCTTGTTGCCCAGGCTGGAGTGCAAATGGTGTGATCTCTGCTCACTGCAACCTCTGCCTCCTGGGTTCAAGCGACTGTCCTGCCTCAGCCTCCTGAGTAGCTGGGATTACAGGCATGCACCACCACACCCGGCTAATTTTGTATTTTTAGTAGACATGGGGTTTCTCCATGTTGGTCAGGCTGGTCTCCAACTCCCAACCCCAGGTGATCCACCTGCCTGGGCCTCCCAAAGTGCTGGGATTACAGGCATGAGCCACTGCGCCCGGCTCACTCTGCTCATTTTGCTGACTGTCCATCGGCAGCATCTCCAAGGAGGCCATCAGTGGGCTGTGTTTCTAAAGATTCCTTTCCCAGGGGCTGTCTTGCCTGCTCATGCCTACCTAACTACCTACCCTAACAATAATTCCCCTCAAGAGATGGAGACCCTGAAAGGCTTTGGGTGTAAGGACGTCGTGAGTCTTCTGTAACTACTTCCTGCTGACATGGGACGAAGAAGTCATCAGGGTCTCCCTCTCTTGCTCTCTGTCAGGGAAGGAGCCCCTCTGTAGTTTCCCCGGAATCTTTGCCCACTGGCATCCAAGGGGGAGATGTACTTGTAGGTGCTGGGACCTCCAGGGACGATTGGATGATGGCTTTCCATTTTTAGGGGCTGTGTGTGAAATTGCCGTATCCTGGAAGAGACACATTTAATCAGTAAATTATAGAGACAAGGGCCAAAAAGGAGAAAGAAGAATATAAGTGCAGCTGGTCCCAGTAAAGGGACAAGCCACGTGTGGGGAGGGGGAGAGCAGATGTCACAGCCTTCCAAATGGACCCTTCTGAATCATCTCCTTTCCAAATTCATGGAGCCACGTAGCGTGGTCATAGATCTTTTTTATATCCTCCTCTATTGCCCCACTGTTATTGACATAAGTGCAACAGGATTTATTGAGCACTGCACAGACTCCACCCTGCTCTGCTAAGAGGTAATCTAAGGCCAATCTGTTGTCCATGACCACGTTTGCTAGAGAATCTAGGGAGGCCTTGAGTTTAGAGATGGCATCTCCGGTGCTCTTAGCCAGGTTCCCTATTTGTGTGGAGAGATTTCGGAGGGTGATTTCATGATAGGCGACCCTCCCCATGGGGCGATCATTCCTATGGTCGCTCCTATCCCTGCCAGTATGAGACCCAGAGCTCTTTTCTGTCTGGGTTGGGTAGTGTTATAAATGGTTACCCCTATCCCCCGTGGCCCCAAAAGTCCCACAGCACATTCGCCCACATGTTGGATGTTATTAATGCAAGTAAAGAGGTTTGCCGAAGGGGGGTTTGAATAAGTTCTCTAGGACTTCCCTCAAAGGGCAGTTTATTTTGTTTTGGTCCACATAAAAATACATAGCCAGGAGGGGTACAGGCCCACCGGGGGCTTTTGGTGTTGAACCACCTGTGTAAATGCGATTGCCACTCTGTTTGAATTGATCGATTGCATGTAGGGGATAGAGGCCCTCCCTGGAGAGCGGTACCTTTTGGCCAAATGTGGGCAGTGTGTGCCTTGGGAAGTGAATACAGAACCCTCCATGTTATTAGCTCTTTTCCCTCCCAAGCTGTACACCGATTCTGGAGTGACTTCTGTGGATTATTCACTGGGTGATTGCCAGCTGGACACCAGTGAGTCAAGTTAGGGTGGCAACCTGTTGAGGAAAAACTCATGGGCTGGACGGTGGGAGTGGGGAATTCCTCCGCCAAGGTGGCGTTCCAGTCACAGTGTCCTCGAGGGCACGGACAACAGGTTTGGTTTAGAGAAGAGCAGTTGAACAAATACACAGAAGTTTTATAGCTTTGATTCAAAGGTGGAGTGAGATCCAGGCAGGGGACTTGGTACGCTGACTTAGCAAGTGAAACCTGGAGCGGAACAGATTTATGTTGGCCTTCGGGGGATTCCTGAACCAAATGTTAGGTTTAAAGAAAAATTTCTTAACAAAATATATTGGTAAGACGAGGATCTGGTGATGAAGTCATGACAAATCCAACAGCTGGTTAGATGGTTTCCAGAAGCAATGATTCTGGAGAAATTGACAAGGGAATTTTCACTCCATTGGGCTTGTGAGAGCAGGGGCATGGGAAGGAGGTAAAGATAAAGGAAAAGGTATTTCTCTGTCATAGCAGATTTTCTCTTAAGCTTTATGAAAACAAAACAAAAGTGGTGAAAATAGGAGAGAAAAATAAATGGTTAGATGCAGTGTCTAGTGATGAAACAGGCTGTTATCAGGACTTCAGGTGGCATGCAAGTTAGGGCCAAAATGAGGGGAATAACCAGTGCTACTGGAACCAAGATTCCCAGTACTGAGACGACCTTATTTTGGGTAAAAGGAGAGATGGCTTTACTTATCTTTTCACTCGAAGAGGAATCTGAAGCCCTCCAGTGGTTGGCTCATGAGACTACTCAGGTGCTCATTCTGTTGTTGGTTCTTCAGGACCTTCCCACAGTTTTACTCGAGAGTGATGTATCCAACTAGACATTCCAGAAGCTTTAATAACTGTTGGGGTAGAAAGTAATAAAAGGGCCTTTCCATGAGGGACAGACCCAGGCTAGTTGAGACCCATGTGACCATCGCTCTATGTTTTGATGAGGATTTGTCACCCTGGCTAGTATAAGGGTTGATTCCTGAAAGGGTCAGGTTCAGGAAGTACCTTTTGCCCAAACTCCTGGATGGCTTGTTGAAATTGAGCCAGTGATGTTATGTATTTGGTTAATTGGGTAACCTCCGGATCTAACATTAGGTCTGCACATAGGAAGCGTCTTTCAAATAAAATTTCTTTCTTTTCTTTTTTTTTCTTTTTTAAGATGGAGTCTCGCTCTGTTGTTCAAGCTGGAGTGCAGTGGTGAAGTGTCGCGGCTCACTGCAGCCTCTGCCTCCCAGTTTCAAGCAATTCTGCCTCAGCCTCCTGAGTAGCTGGGACTACAGGCATGCACCACCATGCCCAGCAAATTTTTTTGTGTTTTTAGTAGAGACAGGGTTTCACCGTATCAGCCAGGCTGGTCTCAAACTCCTGACCTCAGGATCAGCCCACTTCAGCCTCCCAAAGTGCTGGGATTACAGGTGTGAGTCACTGGGCCCAGCCTTTTTTTTTTTTTTTTGAGACAGAGTCTTGCTGGAGTGCAATGGCGTCATCTCAGCTCACTGCAACCTCCGCCTCCCGGGTTCAGCAGATTCTCCTCCTGCCTCAGCCTCCTGAGTAGCTGGGATTACAGGCGCCCACCAGTACACCCAGCTAATTTTTGTATTTTAGTAGAGACAGTGCATCACCATGTCAGGCCAGTCTGGAACTCCTGACCTCAGGCGATCTGCCCACCTCAGCCTCCCAAAATGCTGCGATTACAGGCATGAGCAACCTCGTGGGCTATGAGTGAAATTTCAAAAGGACTCGTGCATAAGTATGACTTAAGGGCAGTTGTAATTCAGAGCAGTGCCATGGTCAGGAGGTTTCCTGGCACACTTTGTTCAGGGTCCTTCTACCTTCCCAGAGGATCGTGGCCTTCAGAAGGAGTGCTATATTTATCGGGCTTTTCCCACTAATTAAATGGTGTGTGAAATGAAAAATGGGCCACTGTCACTTTGTAAAGACAAACTAAGCCAACACTGAGGGTTTTTTTTTTTTTAAGAAGTACCTTGGCTACTTCCTGGGCCTTTTCTGTTCTTGTAGGAAAGCCTTTAACCCACCCAGTAAATGAACCCCAAAGACCAGAAGGTATTTATAGCCTCTACAGGCTGGAAACCGAGTGAAATACATCTGCCAGTCTTTCCCTGGGTACATTACCCAATGCTGAACTGGCTGAATTAAGCAGGGCAGTGTAGGGCCCTGAGGGCTGTTACAGGCACAGGATGGACGGGCGTTAAAGACCCACAAACAGCCTCGTAGAGCCCTTGTCCAGAGAAAAGGTGTTTGTACACGTGCTGGAGGTGATGTCTCCCGAAGTGACGTGAATCATGCAGTGCTCTTACGAGTGTTTACTGCAGGGCCTGGGAAAGTGGAGAAGCCTCCCACTGTATACCCCCCTCAGGTTCTCGGGTATATCCATATTTGATAGCCCATTTCTTTTCCTCATGTGTGTATCGTGGGTGGGTAAGGTGTTGGGTAAAGCTGGCATAAGGGCCATGAGGAGTTCCCCAGAGAGGGCACTGGTCCCGGCTGCTTGCCTGCCCTCCTGTTTGGCTGGGCAGTTTCACCCTGGTCCTTTTTGTGTCCCTGGCCATGGTCTACAGCAGCTTCCTGTGACAGGTGTACAGCTCAGAGAGGAAGATCTTGGTATTTAAAAACCGTCTGCCAGTCAGCCAATGTGAGTCTTTCAGTTTGAGCACAGCAGCTATCTGATGTGAGGTAAAGACCTCAGTGATCGCCCCACTTGATTTTGGAAGCCCCTTCTACTAAGAGAGTGGTGGCAGTTAATTGCCTTAAGGCAGTTAGGCCATCTTTGGGTCCCTGAATCATGCCTTTGAGAGAGTCGTCCACCTGGAGCCTTGTGTGACCAGATTCTGCGTTACAACTCCCATTGTTAGTCCTCATTTTTGTGTTACGCAAGGGTACCCTTGGAAGGGTCTGTCTGCTTGGTGCAGCCAAAGGGCCAGGGCTTGCAGTAGACTACCCTCAAGTTGGTTATACGCCTGGTCTTGTCAGGGTCCTCATGCTAAGAGTTCTTCATCATTCCCTCCTTTGAGAGACTCCTAAAGTGGGCTTAATAATTTTTCCGTATCCCAAAATCCAAGTGTACCATCTTTTGTTGGGCCCAGGAAAGTTCTAAGTTGCATTTGGGTGCCAGGGGGATGTATTTGTTGAATGGCTTATATTCTCTCAGATGAGAGCCTGGGTTCCTCTGGAGTAAGAATAAGATCTAAATAGGAAACTTGTTGGATTATTTGGGCCTTCTTTTTGGAAGCTCTGTACCCTTTTTTAGCTGAGAAGTTGAAAGCCCATAGTGCATGTTGTTGTGCCAGTTCTTTGGAGAGGAAGCAGGTGAGTAGATCACCCACATATTGTAAGACTGGGCCCTTCTCAAGAGAGAACTCAGTTAAGTCTTTAGCTAGAGCTTGTTCAAGTAAATGTAGACTGTCCCTAAAACCCAGACGTGGCAGTTAGTTAGCTGGCAGTTTAATTCTTTGTCGTCTGTCCATTCAAAGGCAAATAAAAATGGAGACTTCGGGTCCAGAGGTATGCAGGAAAAAATCATCTTTGAGATCTAGTACTCAACTGTGTGTGTATGTGGAGTGTTTTCCCCAGAATTGCATAGGGGTTTGGACCACTGGATGAATAGGCATCCAGTGACTATGACAGCTTTGTTCATGATTCTTAAGTCTTGGAAAAGCCTGTGCTCCCGATTGCCCTTTTGGACGGCCAGGATAGCTGTATTGCAGGAGAGTTACAGAACGTTAACAAGCCATGCGTAAGGAATTGGTGAATGATAGGCTGAAGTCCTTCCATAGCCTGTGGCCCTAGTGAGTCTTGTTTCTTAGGAAAGAAGGGAAGGTTTTCTTAGCTGGATTTTGACTGAGACTGTTGCCCTTCCTAGCATATCAGAGGCCCTTATCTCAGGGTTATTTGTGATTTCAGATCAAGACAATTCACCAATGTCATGGGTGTTTCTTCCCAAAAAAAAGGCCTTTAAGGGAAGTTCAGGTCAATGTGAAGCGTGCCGCTACTTTGGAGAGTATATCCCTGCCTTAAAGAGGTATGGGACATTCAGACATTACCGGGAACTCATGGGAAAAGATTAATCGGTCTTTTGACAGTAAAGAGGGTTTAAGTCTTGTGAAGAGGAGGTGCCATTTACCCTGATCACCTGACAGAGGAAAGTTGCCCAGAGAAGGGGGTCACCCTAGCAGGCGGCTCCCGAATCAAATAGAAAATGTATTGTCCTACCTGCTACGTCCAGAGTTGCCCCTGGCTCCATCTCTTTGATGATGATGTCACATCTGGGAGCCAGCCACAGCAGAGGGCGCCCTCAGCTCAAAGACACCTTTGGATTGGGGTCAGGCTTGGGGCCTTTTGGCTCTCAGAACAGTCCCCTTTTCAGTAGCTAAGCCGATGGCAGAGGGACAGGCCGCGTAGGGCTTTTCCCCCTTTGGCGCGTAGGGGCAGTTTGCCTTCCAGTGGCCCGGCTCCCCACACTGATGGCACTTCCCTGGGAGGGCATTCTTAGGGCAACCTGGAGGGGGCTGGTGGACTTGGAAAGCGGCTAATAATTGAGACTGCCTCTTCTCTTTCTGTTTCTCCCTCTTCTTGGCCCTGTCCCTCTCATCCTGGTCTCGGTTATAAAACACCGAGGAAGCTGATTTGAGGATTTCCAACATGGGGGCACTGGGTCCCAAAGCCAGCCTTCGCAGTTTCTCCTAATGTCGGGGGCAGCTTGTGTCAGGAAGTGATCCTTGAGGACGAGCTGTCCTTCTCGGGATCCCGGGTCTAGGTTGGTATGTTTGATAAGAATTTCCTGGAGCCTTTCAAGAAAGGCTGCGGGGTTCTCATCTGGCCGTTGGTCGATGGTTGCTAACTTATTATAATTTACAGGCTTGACTTGACTCCTTTTCATTCCCTCTATTAGGCATAGGAGCATGTGATTTCTGGCGCAGATTCCTGCCTGGGAATTGTAGTCCCAGTTGGGGTCCTGCAGGGGAATAGCCGTAGCTCCCACGGGGTAGTTGGCATCTGCCAAGTGTAGCTCATCCCCGCATTGACGTGCTGCCTCCCAAACTGGCTGTCTTTCTTCCAGGGAGAGGGTTTGTCCTAGGAGGATGGTGACATCCTTCCAGGTCAGTTCAAAAGTGCGGGTTAATTTACGGAAGCCCTCTATGAATTTTCCCCGGGTTCTCTGAGAATTTTCCCAGGCCTTCCTTAACTTGGGTCAAGTTCTGCAAAGGAAAGGGGCATCGAACCTGGACTGGTCCTGTGGGTCTGCTGACCACTGGTAGCGGGGCAGATTCCAGAGCAGGGGCCTGAGGGACCAGCATAGGTTAGGGCTGACCCGCCAAGGCTAAGAGAAGGACATAAGGAGGAAGGAGCTGGGGGTGCCTGTTCTTCCTCTTTGGTCTCAGGAAGAGGAGGTTGATGTGAGTTGACCAGGAAATCTTTGAGGCCTCCTGGTTGAGGGTTCTGGAGTGGACGACTGAGGATAGCTAAAGGGCAGGATCTATCTTGCAGCCTTTACAAAAATCGGGATTTTCCCTCAAGATCATGAAGGTTTGCACATAAGGGACCTCCGACCATTTGCTCTGGTGTCGGCAGTAGAGGTCAAGCTGGAGTATCGTATTCACATTTAAGCTTCCTCCCTCTGGCCAGGCTTCCTGCCCTTCTAGTTTATATTTTGGCCAAACTTTATTGCAAAGAAAAATCAATCTTTTTCGTTTTAATGCCTGGGGATGAAACTTATCCCAGTTTCTAAGGATGCATCCAAGAGGGGGAATCCCGGGGGTACGGAGATCTGGTTACCCATCTGAAAGAGAAGACAGGAAAGAACGTAGGATAGAGAAAGCATCCCTCCACCTATTTGGTGCCTCAGGAAGGTGAGGCGTTCCACACCTTGGCCTAGGTGAAGTGTCCATGCCTCTGTCTACAAGGGTGAATTAGGTGGGATGGAGCCCTCTACTTGGGGCTCCAGAATGAGCTAGCCTTAACATATGCACCATCCATTATTTCCCTGTATCTTGTTTTGCTTAGAGGGGTTTCATAGATTTCCTAGGATTGATGGCTGGCAGGGATGCCTTTCTCAACTCTGTGTTGGACAAGGAAGGATGTAAGAACGTCTGGCATAGGAGTAGTTCTCTTGTCTCTCATATTCCCAGTAACCTTGGTTTTGTAAGAAGTCCAGTAGTCTTGCCCCCGCTAAAGTCTGCAGAGAAGGAACTCTACGGTAAGGTCCCTTAATGCATAATAATATTGGATTAATGCATACAGATGGTTAGAGGAATGGAGGTAAATCTGATACCTTCCCCTACTCATAGTAGGTTCCTTGGGGGATCATACAGAAGAAGTGCTTAAAAAGGCATGGAAGCCCCCTGGGACTCAGAGTTAGTGGACTGGGCTGTTGATTCCGTTTTTTTACGTCCCTTATATGGTCACATAAGCAGCAAGGGGACTGCCGGGGGCATCTTCTATCAGCTTGTTCAACATAACGCAGAAAGCGTCTGACTGCTTCACAGGTCTGCAAAAATGGCTTTAGGAGGCGGATGAAGAACTTCCCAGTGGCCCATAGGAAACCCCGGTTGTAAAGAGAAACTGGAGCCTGGGGGAAGAGGGCCATAGATGAACACCCCGGAGGAACCGGACAGCTCGCTTTAGGAGCCACAGAATGAGGCATTCTTGAAGGGTAGTTGGGCGGAGAAGGACCCGGTAATAAACGAGGGATGCCCGTAAGCGGGCATCCTGCCAGTGCCGGTCCCTGCAGTGAGAAAGGAGGCAAGCGAAAGGACGAAGCTGCGTCTCATTTCTGGGGGAAAAAGTAAGTATGAAGTTCAGCATCGGCCCACATAGGCATCCGGCGCCTGGCAGTGAAGCAAACACAGCAGGCCCCAGACAAGCAGGACGTACAAGGGGCTTGCACATGAAGGAGGAATTCAAGGAAGCCCGGTGGCGAGGACAGGGACAGCAAGGAGTAAGCAGAGTGACCTGGGGCATTATTCACTGCTGGTGGCATATTGTGTCCAGGAGAATTGACTGCCATGAATGGCAAGTATAAGAGCTGACTTAACACGGGATCACAATTTTAGCTGAAAGACGTAAAGCTCCCAGTCATTGCCCAGCTAGCGCATATTCCCTGCCTTTCACAAGCCTTCTGCAGGGAGGGTCACCGTGTCTCAGATCTTCCTGGTGTGGACTTGAAAATCCTCCCTCCTCTGCCTGTCACCCCTCAGGGTGAGCTGAGAAATCAGCCAGAGGGGAGCAGAGTCACAGTGGCTGAAGGGAAATGGTACTGGGCATTTGTTAGTAAACACGGCGTTAGAGGAAAAACCCCTCCCCTTAAAGCTGCAAGAACTGCATTCAGGCAGGAGGTTCTTCAGTGCAGAAAGCAGCAGAGGTCCTGGGCCAGATAATCTGGCACCACGTTTTTGGCACTTACCCGGGAGAAGAGTTCACAGGCCAAGTAACCAGCCGAAAACACCAGATGTTACCAGGAGGGGTGTGGAAGTCCTCTGGGTCTCCGTGTTACCAGGAGAGGTGTGGAAGTCCTCTGGTTCTTGGTCTTCTTGAATTCATTCAAGAGACACACAGAAAGAGTTAAGTGGGTAAGTGCCCTTTGTCTAAAGACATAGGAGCTCAGAAAGAAGAGACACCCTGAACAGTGGAACAGGGTGGGCTCCTGAAAGAATGAGTCTGTCCCTACTATTGCTGGGCAGAGCCTTTTTATGAGAATCTGACATGATTATTCATGAAAGGGCTGTGCAGGGGCATTCCCGGAAGTCCTCTGATAGGAAAGCACTGTGATGGTCCATGCTGGTACACATGTCACATGTCTCATTAGCATCTCAAATCTCCACCCAGGGGTGTGTGTTTTAGTATCATTATGAGCAGGAGATTATTCTAGTCTGGGTTATTAGAGAAGTACACATAGTTTTTTATGGGGAAAATTTCCCATCTCGATTATGTCCAGCTAGCCCCTAATATATCCCCTTCTGGGCCAGAGGGCATAGACACAAGGCCAGGTGTTGGCAATGTAGCCACTGTCCTTTTTTTGCTGTCAGTTGGCAGCATCTTTAAGGAGCCTATCAGTGAGTTGCTTTTTTTTTTTTTTTTTTTTTTTTTGTGAGACGGAGTCTTGACCTGTCGTCCAGGCTGAAGTGCAATGGTGAAATCTTGGCTCACTGCAACCTCCGCCTCCCAGATGCAAATGATTCTCCTGCCTCAGCCTCCTGAGTAGCTGAGATTACAGGCGCCCGCCACCATGCCCAGCTAATTTTTGTATTTTTAGTAGAGACGAAGTTTCACCATGTTGGCCAGGCTAATCTCAAACTCTTGACCTTGTGATCCGTCCGCCTCAGCCTCCCAAAGTGCTAGGATTACAGGCGTGAGCCACTTCACCCAGCCCCAGTGAGTTGCATTTCTATAGATTCCTTTCCCAAGTGTCAGAGGCGTTTGAATGAGAGCAACTCCATCTTGAATAGGGGCTGGATAAAATAAGTCTGAGACCTGCTGGGCTACATTCCCGGGAAGGTAAGGCATTCTTACTCTCAGGATGAGACAGGAGCCTGCTCCACCTATGGAGTAGCCATTTGTTATTCCTTTAGTTTCTTAATTGTAAACTCGCTTTCACTTTACTGTATGGATTCATCCTGAATGCTTTCTTGCGTGAGATCTAAGAACTCTCTCTTAGGTTCTGGATTAGGACCCAAATCCAGGTCCCGGATCGGGTAACACAGGGGCTCCCTTAGCTGCTCATGCCTGGCTGTTTGCCTACTCCAACGCTTTCACCTGGTTTGTGGACAGAAAAACTTAAGTTATACCTAGTTCATCCACATCTCTATATTCTCTGTCTATAACAAATCTGAATATAAATTCACCTTAAGCTTTTTCTCGCAGGTCACAGAAAATAACAGAATTTTCCCCCTTAATTGAGTTTATTCTCATCAACTTATTTCTCTGATAGAAAACTTCTCTTCAGCATCTTCATCAGGGTTCCACTGGTCTAAAAAGGGATGTCAAGAAAATTTAGGTTAATTTGAGAATGTGACATGGATCTGACATGTAAATTAGTACTTGCATTATCTTTTTCTTTCTTTCTTTCTTTCTTTTTTTTTTTTTTTTTTTTTTGAGATGGAGTTTCACTCTTGCTGCCCAGGCTGGAGTGCAGTGGTGCCATCTGGGCTCACTGAAACCTCCGCCTCTCAGGTTCAATCACTTCTCCTGCCTCAGCCTGGCGAGTAGCTGGGATTACAGGCACATGCCACCCCGTCTGGCTAAGTTTTGTATTCTTAGTAGAGACAGGGGTTCACTTTGTTGGCCAGGCTGGTCTTGAACTCCTGACTTTGTGATCCACCTGCCTTGGCCTCCTAGAGTGCTAGGATTACAGATGTGAGCCACTGCACCCCAGCCTAGTGCTTGTATTTTCTAATTGTGACCAAAGAATTTATAAAACCATGGGCCGGCCATGGTGGCTCACGCCTGTAATCTCAGCACTTTGGGAGGCCGAGGCAGGCGGATCACCTGAGGTCAGGAGTTCAAGACCAGCCTGGCCAACATGGTGAAAACCTGTCTTAAAAAAAAAAAAAAAAGAATTTATAGAACTATGACACTGTGGTTTTCCATGGCCAGCAGAAAAATGGAAAAGGAAAGACTAATTTTCTTAATGTATCTCTAGGCTTGTATTTAATTTAACAGTTACACTGCCCCCTGAAGTTGGAGATTTAGAGCCATGTCTTCCAATAACTACTGATGTCTCTTGCATGTGATAGGAACGAATACCACACAGCCATAATGAGAACTCAAGGCCCTTTAGTTTCATTCAAAAACTGAGGTATGGGGCAATTTCACTATTGTTCCTATTATTTCTAGTTATGTTTTTCAAACAGTATATATGTGTTTATTATTTTTTAAATTTTGTTTGATGTTATATGTGGTGACAGTTTTGAAGTTTACCTCAATGCCATAAACATAGTAAAGAGTTGAAAGAGCAAAGACTGAAGAACCCATCAGAGGGGCGCATGCTCTTTAGGCCTCTTGAAACTTAGGGCAAAAGCAAAAAAAGAAACAAAACCCACCAGAAACTCTCTTGCCCAACCTTTTGTTTTTGTTTTCCCTAGAAACACCTTACTTCAAAGCTTACCCTCTTTGTTTACATTAAGAAAAAGCTCCAAATTCCCACAGTTTGTCTCATCAAGGATTTCTCAATTGTTTGTCCTCGCTGATCATGGGAACAATGCTTGTTGACTTACTCAAAGCTTAGGCTTCCCTCTTTCTCCAAGCCCCTGACTGTTGGACCACTCTTGGGCATTGAAATTCAGAACAATGTCTGTTTCTTTCTTTCTTTTTTTTTTTCTTGAGATGTAGTTTTGCTGTTGTTGCCCAGGCTAGAGTGCAATGGCGCGATCTCACTGCAACCTCTGCCTTTTGGGTTCAAGCGATTCTCCTGCCTCAGGCTCCTGAGTAGCTGGGACTACAGGCACACACCATGACACCCCGCTAATTTTTGTATTTTTAGTAGAGACGGGGTTTCACCATGTTGGCCAGGATGGTGTCGGTCTCTTGACCTCATGATCCGCCCGCCTTGGCCTCCCAAAGTGCCAAGATTACAAGTGTGAGCCCAGCCGAGTTGTCCTTTCTTGAGAATTCATATGAAAGAAAATAACCTGCCTGCCATTTATCCTTAGAAATATTGCAAAATTAATTTTTCTATAAGGGAAAATAAATCCAAATCACTTCTGCAGAGTATTTTATTGGCTTTGTTATCCACACATGACAGAACATTGAGTAACAGAAAACAAAGAAAATATCTAAAATATGTTACAGTTTTAAAATGAAATGTTAATTGTCTTACTTCAGAATGTACATGGTGAATTTGAAATTACAATATATTTAGAAATTAATGACATGCTGATGTTAGTGTTGACGAAAAGAGTCAAACTCTGTAAAATATTTGAAGAAGTTTATTCTCAGCCAAATAAATATGAGTGACCATGGCCCGTGACAGAGTCCACAAGAGGTCCTCAGAACATGTGCCCAAAGTAGTTGGAGCACAGTTTGGTTTTCTACATTTTAGAGAGACATGAGACATCAATCAGATACATTTAAGAAATACACTGGTTTGGTTCACAAAGGTGGGACAACTCAAAGGGGCAGTGGTGGAGGTTTCAGGCTATAGGTGAATGGAAACATTTTCTTGTTAACAATCGGTTGAGTGTCCAGGTGTGGTGGCTCATGCCTGTAATCACACCACTTTGGGAGCCCGAGTCAGACGGATCACAAGATCAGGAGTTCGACACCAGCCTGGCCAATATGGTGAAACCCTGTCTCTACTAAAAAAAAAAATACGAAGATTAGTTCCGCATGGTGGCATGCGCCTGTAATCCCAGCTACTTGGGAGGCTGAGGGAGGAGTCTTTAGACAAACTCAACCAATTGTTTTTTTGTTGTTGTTTTGTTTTTTTGAGATGAAGTCTTGCTCTGTCACCTAGGCTGGAGTGCAGTGGTGCAATCTTGGCTCACTTCAACCTCTGCCTCCCAAGTAGCTGGGATTACAGGCGCCTGCCATTGCATCTGGCTAATTTTTGTATTTTTAGTAGAGATGGGGTTTCACCATGTTGACCAGGCTGGTTTCCAACTCCTGACCTCGTGATCCATCCACCTTGGCCTCCCAAAGTGCTGGGAGGTGAGCCACCACGCCTGGCCTAATTTTTGTATTTTTAGTAGAGATGAGGGTTCACCTTGTTGGCCAGGCTGGTCTCGAACTCCTGACCTCAAGTAATCCGCCCGCCTCGGCCTCCCAAAATGTTGGCATTACAGGCATCAGCCACCATGCCTAGTCCAAAATTCTTTTGAAGTATTATAGTGGCTGCCCTTTGAGACAATATATCACAATTATTTTCTATTCAGATCCTAGTTAATCTCATTAGGACTGGGAGGGTCTGGAAGAAAAAGATCTAGCTATGTTAATAGAGATTGTTTACAGATGCAGATTTCCCCCACAAAAAACAGCTTTGCAGGGCCATTTCAAAATATGGCAAAGAAACATGTTTTGGGGTAAAATATTTTGATTTTCTTCTTTGTCTATTAATGTTATGCCAGAGTCAGGTTGGAAAGTAAGTCACAATATATAGAGTTAAATAAAACCCATCTGATAAGAATTTATGATTTGTTGGGCATGACTCCCCAGGTCCCTTAGATAGGAATTTGGGCTAGATAAAACAAATCAGAGTTTAGTCCTCATTAGGATGTCAGCAAAGTTTCTCTCACAAGTGTTTGAGATTAACTCATCTTGCATAGAATAAAGTAACAAATGTAGTCGGGCGAGGTGGCTCTGGCCTGTAATCCCAGCACTTTGGAAGGTTGAAGTGAGAGGATTGTTTGAGGCCAAGAGTTTGATACCAGCCTGCCAATATACAGAGACTCCATCTCTACTTAAGAAAAAAAAAAAATAGCAGGTGTGATTTCTCATGCCTGTAGTCCCATATACTCAGAAGGCGGAGGTGGGAGGACCGCTTGAGCCTGTAAGTTCCAGCCTGCAGTGAGTGGTAATCATGCCACTGCACTCCAGCCTGGAGGACAGAAGACCCTGTTTCAAATAAATAAATAAATAAATGTGAATAACAATAGCAAAGAAAAACTATGTAGTTAATATCTACTTTTAAAAAGATACTGCTTCTTATTTAAAGCATAAATTGGTGATCTAACTTATCACTGAACCTGAAACCACCTTTGCAAAAAATATGATAGTGAAAGAAATAAAACTTAATTGTCAGTTATTACCACAGAAGCTGTGTTTGCTCATTCTTGAGCATTGATTCAGCTAATTATGGGAGGAATTCAGTTTGTAGTTATCACTTTGAAGCAAGGACAATAGTAGTCCCTTCCCAAACTGACCCTCTCAGGTGACCAGCCTGACCAATATGGTGAAACCCTGCCTCTACTAAAAAAAAAAATACAAAAATTAGTTTGGCATGGTGGCATGCGCCGATAATTCCAGCTACTTGGGAGGCTGAAGGAGGAGTCTTTAGACAAACTAAGCAAGTCTTAGACAAGCTCACCTTTGTAAGACTGATGAAAGGCCACAAGGTTAGGATTATGGGAGGTATCTATATTCTGCTAAAGTGTAGGTGTAAACATTAACCAGCCGTTATTATGAAGGTCACAAGATTTGTAATTTTTCTAATTGCTCCTGTAGATAGCATTATTTTTGTCAAAACCTAAGATTGGTCTTTGAGGTGTTTTTCAGACTTTTCCAATTGGTCAGACCAGCTCAGGCCACCTGGACCTCTTTTGTTTTCTTTTTTTAACCTCTAGTATTCAACCACCTGGACCTCCTCACTGGTAGCAGAGAACTGGCACCACCCGGTCCTGTGACCCCCTCACCCAAAAACTTACTCGGCTCCGGGAGGCTGTCTTGGACCATCCTATGATTTCCTCCCCCAACCGTTTAGCCACACCAATTCCCTATCCGCTTGCTCCAGATAATCCTCAAAACCCCTAGTCTTCCAGCATTTCAGGAGATTTGAGAATTAAATTTCCCCTCTCTCACTTGTTCGACTTGGCTAGCCCTGCAATTATTTAACTCTTTCTTTGCTGCAAAACCCTGCTGTTTTCAGTGCACTTTCATCTTCTGGGCAGAGGCAAGATGAATCTGGATGGTGACAGATTTAGCTTCCCACGCCTTGCACCCCAGGTATTGTCGCTATGAAAGTTTCTGGACCAGGCGCGGTGGCTCATGCCTGTAATCTCAGCACTTTGGGAGGCCGAATTCCTGAGGTCAGGAATTCGAGACCAACCAGCCTGACCAATGTGGTAAAACCTGGTCTGTACGAAAAATACAAAAAACATTACCCGCGCCTGGTGGCGTATACCTGCAATCCCAGCTACCTGGGAGGCTGAGGCAGGAGAATCGCTTGAACCAGGGAGGCGGAGGTTGCAGTGAGCCGTACTCCAGCCTGGGCAACAGGAGCGAAACTCTGTCTTTAAAAAAAAAATAAAGTTTCTGCAAATAAATACAGAGTTGAGTCTCTGGCATTAATGGAGACTAGAAAATAGAGGGATTTCTATTTTGTTCTGTGGGCCGTCAGTATGTAATTGGACTATCACCGCATGCAGAGTTTGCATTCCACCTTCCAGTTTACATCCACTTCACAGACGATTCTAGGGCTTTTAAATTGTTAAACTTAATTACAATAGCAGGAATTTTCCTGGAAAATTCTAGGGCTTTTAAATTAAATTGCTAAACTTAATTTCGATAGCAGGAATTTTCCTGGATCTAATCATAGACTTTGCTCCCCGCCCCAGGGAGATCCTGCTGAGTTGCCTCAGCATCACTGGTTAATATCGCTTCCTTAACCCGGAATATAGAAATGCCCTGGGAGCCAGAAGAGGAAAGCACAGGCCCCGCCTCCTCCTTTTTCCCTTCCCAATCCGCAGCTTGCTGGGCTCGCCGACCGCGCTGCGCGCGCAGCTTCCTTCAGACCCGGAAGCAAGATTGCGCGGAGTGAACCCTGGGCTCCATTTCCGACACTCTGTTAAGCTTAAACTTGCGCTTCGCAGTCCTCTGGTGCTTCCATACCCGGGATCTGCAGGTTCGTACACCCCTGAAAATACCCTCACCCCAAGGAAATCACACGTCGCCGTGAGACCCGGGGTCGTGTCTATGATTTTGTGGTAAAACCATTCTGAGGCTGGATCCGTCCCAGGATCTCTCTGCCTTCTGGTCACGTAGACAAGTGTTTTCGTTCCATGTTCCGGTTTAAAACGTTTTACTGACCCCCTCCTCCCGTCCCGCACCCCCTAAAGCCCTCATCCACGAGGTGAATTCAGGTCTGTCGGGTTTCCCAGCCTCGTCCTCGTTGGCCCCTGGAGCGCAGCGCCTCAGCCCTGGTTCCGGGGGAGGCCAAGTCCTCTGCCTGGTCCTGGGATCCTGCAGATCCCACCCCTCTCCTAAGGCGCTGTCGCCCCCACCTCCCTGCTCCTCGTGCCGGTCCTGCAGCTCCCCAGGCCTCCCCTGAGCCCGCGTTGGGGGAGGTGCCCGCGGCCTGTCCTGTGACACCCGATGTTCTTGCCTGCCCAACTCCAGCCCCTGGAAAATGTGCTCCTCCGGGATGCAGGCGTCTTACGCCAACCCCTCCTGTGAATGTGTGGACCCAGGGGATCTGGAGACAGGACTGAGAGAGAAGCAGAAAAACGAGGGGGAAAGAATGACGGAAACCCGTAAACACATGGCATGGTAGACAATGGGTGAGGGATTTGCAGAAGGAATTGAGAGAAGGAACTGAGAAAGTAACAGGGAAACAACAGGAGAAATGTGGAGAAAAGCTCGATGTCCAGAAAGATGAAGGACAGCAAGATAAGGAGCGAGACAGCAAAGGGGAGGCCCCTCAGGCAGTAGGGGAAGGAGGGGATATGGGGGACGCTGCAGACAGAGCAGCATGGTGGTGGGACAGCGAGAGAGGACAGCTGGTGACAAGGAGAGCAGGGGGAGGCCTGGGCATCGGGGGGGTGCCAGAGAGTGGGGGACAGGGGTGTAACAGGGGAAGAGGGGAATTTAACATAGAGCGCCAAGGGGCAGCAGAAGTGTATGTAGATTGGGGACAATCGAAAGATAGGGAGAAAGGCCGGTTGCAGTGGCTTACACCTGTAATCCCAGCACTTTGAGAGCCTGAGGCAGGCGGATCACGAGATCAGAAGTTCAAGACCTGCCTGGCCAACATAGTGAAGCCCCATCTCTACTAAAAAGACAAAAAATTGTGCTCGCTTCGGCAGCACATATTCTGAAATTGGAACGAAACAGAGAAGATTAGCATGGCCCCTGTGCAAGGATGACACGCAAATTCCCGAAGCATTCCATATTTTGCCCAGTCTGCGAAGATCGTTTCCGTATCTACTAACCTACCACTAAGGAAATAGTGAGATTAAGCAAAAACGGGCACCCAATAACGAAATTGTGATTTTCATTACAAAAAAAAAAAAAATTAGCCGCGAGTGGTGGCGCGGCCTGTAGTACCAGCTACTTGGGAGGCTGAGACAGGAGAATCACTTGAACCAGGGAGGCGGAGGTTGCAGTGAGCCAAGATCATGCCATTGCACTCCAGCCTGAGCGACACACTGAGACTCTGTCTCAGAAAAAAAGAAAGAAAGAAAGATAGGGGAGAAGGAGTAGTAAGAGGCGAAACAAGCTGCAAGCATAGAGCAGAACATATGGAAGAGAAGGATTAGAAGGAAGAAGGGGAGAGAGCAGCAGAAGACAGAAGCACAGATTAAGGAGCAGAAACCCGGGGGGTAAACAGGAAAAGGCTAGAGAGACTCAGGTGAGAATGAGAGAAGCAGAGTGAGGGCAGGAAACAGTCATGACAAAGAGGGATACAGATGAGTGGTGGATTGATTGTATCTGATAATTGTGACAACGTTGATTTCCCTTGTGATAAATTTAAATTTTGTCTAAATTGTACATACGACAGTAAGAATTGCAAAACTCAGGCTGGGACCTCTCTGACCTCATCTCCTGCCTGTGTCCTCCTGGCTCCCTCTGTTCCAGCCACACAGGCCTCTTCCCTGTTCCTGGGGCGGCGATTGCTCCTGCCTCAAGGCCTTCACGTGGGCTGTCCCTCTGCTGGAACTCCCTGGCCCGAAGACTGCAGTTGACAAACAAGCTTCACCATATCACTGTTCTGATATGACTCTCCTCAGTCCAGGCTTCTGTAACCCTCCTTCTGCCCACCATTTGACATTCCAGCCATACCCTCACCTCAACCTCTGGTCCATGTGGCCTGCTCTGCATGTTTCTTTCTGCTCCTTCATGCTCCACTGCCTGCATCCTGGTGACAGGGCCTCAGGGGAAGAGCAGAGCCAGAACGTGGGGGCTGTGCTGCCCTTGCTGCCTCTGAATGGAGCGCAACCCTTGCTTTAGATCCCTGAGGCATTTTGCAAATACATCTCGTGTGTGTGTGTGTGTGTGTGTGTGTGTGTGTGTGTGTGTGATGAGATGGAGTTTCTTGTCCAGGCTGGAGTGCGATGGCCCCATCTTGGCTCACTGCAACCTCCGCCTCCTGGGTTCAAGTGATTCTCCTGCCTCGACCTCCCATAACTGGGATTACAGGTGCCCGCCACCACGCCCGGCTAATTTTTTTTGTACTTTAGTAGAGATGGCAATTCACCATGTTGGCCAGGCTGGTCTTGAACTCTTGACCTCAGGTGATTCACTTTCCTTGGCCTCTGAAAGTGCAGGGATTACCGGCATGAGCCACCACACCCAGCCCTCACTTGCATTTTATTGTACGTTTCCACAAGTATAAGAGATTATTATATATATTTTCTGGCCAGGTGAGGTGGCTCAGCATGAGGCTGAGGTAGGAAAATCGCGTGAACCCGGGAAGTAGAGGTTGCAGTGAGCCGAGATTGCGCCATTGCACTCCAGCCTGGGCAACAAGAATGAAATTCTGTCCCTAAAAAAAAAAAAAATATATATATATATATATATATATATATGGCAAAATTTTGAAATTCTAGAATTACATTATTTAGGCCACCATATGAAAATTGTTGTTTGTGTTGTTTTTCTTTCTATGTGAATTTCAAATAAATTTCACCTGCTTCCAGTCAGGTGCTATCTTAAGTCCCGGTGCTATCCGGCTCTCCGGCTCTTGTTTGCTGCCTTTTCCGTGAATCTGCACACCACAACCAGAAAATGACACTCAGTATGATGTCGATAGAAAGAAGGAAAAAGAATGTCATTAAAGTTCTAAGTTTTTAAGAACCTTTCTGTGCCTATATGTACAAAGTCATTTTTCTCTATTCTGTTTACTTACTTTGAGACAGGGTCTGGCTCTGTCACTCAAGCTAGAGTGCTCAGTCTCAGCTCACTATAGCCTCAACTTTCTGGGCTCAAGCAGTCCTCCCACCTTGGCCTCCCAAAGTATTGGGATTTCAGCTGTAAGATACCACACATGGCCTGGCAGGTCTTTTAGGCTCACTGACGACACCGTGGACTGCATGGTAACGTCTGTGACCTGCACTTACACCTCCAGATGAATTCCTGGAACTAGAAAGTCTGAAGCAATTGGAAAACCTCAAAAGGAAAGAATGACCAACCCATGCAGTGCCTAATTAACTTTGGGACATTCTTCTATTGTTCTTTATTCCTGCCTCAACTGATAAGGCAACTGGATTTTGTAACCGATCTTGCTCAACTGATAGGTCAACCTCGTGACTCCAGACCCTATGACCCCCTCCCAGCTTGCAAAAACCACCCTGAACTGTAACTTCTGTAACTTTCTGCTGCCTACCCCAAACCCATAAAACTGTCTCCTGTCCCACCACCCTGCACTGACTCTCTTTTCAGACTCAGCCCACCTGTACCCAGGTGAATAAAAACAGCCATGTTGCTCACACAAAGCCTGTTTAGGGGGCTCCTTTCATTCAGAGTACGTGTTTTAACATGGTTTATTATTTTCTTCTGTGGGATGACTCATGTTCTCTTGATGATAATTATGAAGTGAAATTTCTTCCCCTTCCCTCCCTCCCCTCCCCTCCCTCCCCTTCCCTCCCTCCTCTCCCCTTTCTTCCTTTTCTTTCTTTCATTTGTTCGTTCATTGGCTCATTCTATTTTGTGTGAATTCAAATTTATTAATTTATTATCAGGTCACTAATGTTCTCCTGGTCATAATTATGAAGTGAAATTTATTAATTTGGGATACATACACATTAATTTTCATTCACTCATGAACATCTATATATCTATTAATGAGTATTATTTTTGGTGGGGCTGGGGGTACAAGGTCTCATGCTGTCACCTAGGCCTGAGTACAGTGGCACAATCTCTGCTCACTGCAACCTCCGCCTCCTGGATTCAAGGGATTCTCTCACCTCAGCCTCCTGAGTAGCTGGTATTACAGGTACATGCCACCATGCCCCACTAACTTTTTTGTATTTTTAGTAGAGACGGGGTTTCACCATGTTGGCCAGGCTGGTCTCAAATTCCTGACCTCAAGTGATCTACCTGCCTCAGACTCCCAAAGTGCTGGGATTACAGGCGTGAGCCACCAGGCCTAGTTGATATATCTACGAATTATACGCCAGTAGTATCTTTTACTTTGTATTTTCTTTTTAAGATTTGATCATACATGTTTTCTTTCTTTCTTTCTTTCTTTTTTGAGACAGAGTGTCGCTCTGTCACCTAGGCTGGAGTGGAATGACATGGTCTCGGCTTTACTGCCTCAGCCTTCGGAGTAGCTGGGAATACAGGCGCCCGCCGCCATGCCTGGCTAACTTTTATATTTTTAGTAGAGACGAGGTTTCACCATGTTGGCCAGGCTGGTCCTAAAGTCCTGACCTCACGTGATCTGCCCGACTTGGCCTCCCAGAGTGCTGCGATTACAGGCATGAGCCACCACATTCAGCCTCAAAAAAATAAGACTAGGCTGGGCACAGTGGCTTATGCCTGTAATCCCTGCACTTTGGGAGGCTGAGGCAGGCAGATCACAAGGTGAGTATCCAGCCTGGCCAAAATGAGGAAACCCCGTCTCTACTAAAAATACAAAAATTAGGGCTGGGCGTGGTGGCTCATGCCTGTAATCCCAGCTACTCCAGAGGCTGAGGCAGGAGGATCACTTGAACTTGGGAGGCAGAGGTTGCAGCAAGTCGAGATGATGCCACTGTACTCAGGCCTGTGTCTCAACAAAAAAGAAACACTGTGAGGGATGCTGACCTACCACATCTTAAACCCTCCAGTTTTTGCAGGAGTAGAATAGCTGATGATTTAAGACAACGCTTTCAGTCCTATGCAAAAGTGCTTAAAGGCAGTAGTGGTGTAAATACTTCTAATGATTAGTGTTGGGCTTACTGGACATGCCTTTGAAAAACATGCATTCGTTCCTCCCATCATAATGTTCTGTCTAAAAGGTAGGTACAAATAAATACATTTGATAGGTAAAATTAAAAGATGAAATTATATCAAGACAAAGAAAATTATGGTTGAAATTCTTTGTATACTGGGAGAGGGATACTGGCAGTTCCATGGCACAAACCAAGAAATATCGATCAAGCAAAAGATCACTAAACCAGTCTATGTAAAATTGAAAATACTGGTCGGGCGCAGCGACTCATGCCTGTAATCCCAGCACTTTGGGAGGCCGAGTCAGGTGGATCATGAGGTCAGTCAGGAGTGGGAGACCAGCCTGGCCAACATGGTGAAACTCCGTGTCTACTATCTCTACTAAAGACGCACACAAAAAATTAGCTGAGCATGGTGGCACATACCTGTAGACCAGTCTCTACTAAAATAGAAAAATTAGCTGGGCGTGCTTTTTTGAAACCTCAAATTGTCCAACTTGACGCCAGCAAGAGCCTCTTTGCAGACCCTTCTGTTTTTTTGTTTTGTTTTGTTTTGTTTGAGAGGGGATCTCACTCTGTCACCCAAGCTGAACTTGAGTGGCATAATCTCGGCTCACTGCAGCCTCTGCCTCCCGGGTTCAAGTGATTCTCCTGCCTCAGCCTCCTAAGTAGATGTGATTACAGGTGAGTGCCACCACACCCAGCTAATTTTTTATACTTTTGGTAGATACGGGGTTTCGCCATGTTGGCCAGGCTGGTCTCGAACTCCTGACCTCAGGAGATCCACCCACCTCAGCCTACCAAAGTGCTGGGATTATATCTGTGAGTCACCAGGCCCAGCCCCAGCCATTTCTTTATACCAGTGTCAGAATGGACTAATGGGAACTTAGAAAACAGAGCAAGGAGAGGTACCTGATGTGTATTTGTTATAGAAGAGAGGAAGCTGTATTAGCGCGGTAGCTCATGCCTATAATCCCAGCTCTTTGTGAGGCCAAGGTGGACAGATCATCTAGGTCAGAAGTTTGAGACCAGCCTGGCCAACACGGTGAAACCCTGTCTCTACTAAAAATATAAAAATTAGCCGGGTATGGTGGCGGCACCTGTTTCCCAGCTACTCAGGAAGCTGAGGCAGGAGAATCGCTTGAACCTAGGAGGTGAAGGTTGTAGTGAGCCGAGATGGTGCCCCTGCACTCCAGCCTGGGCAACAGAGTGAGACTCCATCTAAGGAGGAAAAAAAAAAAAGAAGCTCTCCAATAGAGTTTAGAAAACAGAAGCCTTGGCTGGGCGTGATGGCTCACGCCTGTAATCACAGCACTTAGAGAGGCCACGGTAGATGGATCACCTGAGGTCAGGAATTCAAGACCATCCTGACCAGTATGGTGAAACCCCATCTCTGTTAATATAAAAATTAGCCGGGCATGGTGGCGTACATCGTTAGTCCCAGCTAGTTGGGAGGCTAAGAGGAGAATTTCTTGAACCCGGTAGGTGGAGGTTGCAGTGAGCCTAGATCCTGTCACTGCACTCCTGGGTGAAGCCTGGGTGACAGAGCAAGACTCTCTCTCTCAAAAAAAAAAAAAAAAAAAAGTGTTTACAAAGGGGCTCTTGCTGGCCTCAAGTTGGACAATTTGAGTTTTCGAAAAAGTTTTCAATGGACAAAATAACACCAAACCTCTACAAAAACCATGAGTTCATAAATTCCTAGATCCAGAACCCGCTGGAGGTCCATGTTGTACACTCCTTTGTCCTTTATTATTTCTGATAATTTAGATAGAAAAAGGAAACTGGGTTTTCCTTTTTTCTGACATATGGTGATTTCGTGTAACACAGTAGCTGATCAATAAAACAACTTTGTCTCAACAAAATCAGAAGAAGAGCAGAAGGAAAGTTAAAATTCAAAATTTACAATTTTTCTTTATTTTTTTTAAATTTTACATTAAGTTCTGGGGTACATGTGCAGAATGTGCAGGTTGGTCACATAGGTATATGTGTGCCATGGTGGTTTGCTGCACCTGTTGACCCATCCTGTAAGTTCCCTCCCCTGACTCCCCACCCCTTAACAGGCTCTGGTGTGTGGTGTTCCCCTCCCTGTGTCCGTGTGTTCTCATTTATGAGTGAGAACATGCGGTGTTTGGTTTTCTGTTCCTGTGTTAGTTTGCTAAAGATGATGACTTCCAGCTTCATCCATGTCCCTGAAAAACATGATCTCATTCTTTTTTATGGCTGTGTAGTATTTCATGGTGTATATGAACCATATTTTGTGTATCCAGTCTATTATTGATGAGCATTTGGGTTGGTTTCATGACTTTGCTATTGTAAACAGCATGATAATAAACGTAGGTGTGTATATGTCTTTATAATAAAATGATTTATATTCTTTTAGGTATATACCTAGTAATGGGATTGCTGGGTCAGATGGTACTTCTGGTTCTAGATCTTTGTGGAATCACCATAGTGTCTTCCACAATGGTTACAATAATTTACATTCCCACCCATTTTTCTTTTTCCCTTTTCCTTTTTTTTTTTTTCTTTTTTGAGACAGAGCTTTGCTCTTGATGCCCAGGCTGGAGTACAATGGTTTGATCTCGGCTCACTGCAACTTTTGCCTCCTGGGTTCAAATGATTCTCCTGCCTCAGCCTCTCAAGTAGCTGGGATTACAGGCGTGCACCACCACACTTGACTAATTTTGTATTTTTAGTAGAGACAGGGTTTCTCCATGTTAGTCAGGCTGGTCTCAAACTCCCGACCTCAGATGATCCACCTGCCTCAGCCTCCCAAAGTGGGGGGATTACAGGCATTAGCCAGGGCACCTGGCCTTCCTTTCTTTTCTTTTTGACACAGAGTCTTGCCCTGTCATCCAGGATGGAGTGCAGTGGCACAATCTAGGTGCACTGCAAGCTTCGCCTCCCAGGTTCACTCGAATCTCCTGCCTCAGCCTTCTAAATAGCTGAGATTACAGGCAACCACCACCATGCCTGGCTAATTTTTGTATTTTTATAGAGATGGGGTTTCAGCATGTTGGCCAGGGTGGTCTCGAACTCCTGACCTCATGTGATCCGCCCCCTTCAGCCTTCCAAAACCCTGGGATTTCGATTCTCAATAAAACAAAGGAATTCAGAGACATTCATTGATAAATGCAAAAACAGCCCAGGTGTGGTGGCTCATGCCTGTAATCCCAGCAGTTTGGGAGGCAGGTAGATCACTTGAGGCCAGGAGTTCGAGACCAGGCCAGACCTGGTAGACCATCTCTCTAATAAAAATGCAAAAATTAGCCAGGTGTGGTGGTGTACACCTGTTATCCTAGCTACTTGAGAGGCTCAGGCAGGAGAATTGCCTGAAACTGTGAGGTGGAGGTTGCAGTGATCCAAGATCATGTTACTGCACTCCAGCCTGGGTAACATGGTGAAATCATGTCTCTACAAAACAGTACAAAATTTGTCCAGGCATGGTGTTGCATGCCTGTGGCTCCAGCTACAGAAGGCAGAGGTGGGAAGATGGCTGGGGCCCAGGAGGTTGAGGCTGCAGTGAGCTGTGATCGTGCCACTGCATTCCAGCCTGTGTGACTGAGAAACAATATTACTTTTTTTTTTTTTTTTTTTTTTGAGAGGGAGTCTCGCTCTGTTGCCCAGGCTAGAGTGCAATGGCGTGGTTTTGGCTCACTGCAACCTCTGCCTCCAGGGTTCAAGCCATTCTCCTGCCTCAGCCTCTCGAGTAGCTGGGATTACAGGCACACACCACCACACCTGGCTAATTTTTGTATTTTTAGTAGAGACAGGGTTTCACCATGTTGGCCAGGCTGGCCTGGAACTCCCGACCTCGTGATCCGCCCGCCTCAACCTCCCAAAGTGCTGGGATTACAGGCATGAGCCACCGCAGCCGGCCTAGTCTGCTTTTCAAGACCAAACCAGTGTACATCTTACATTTATTGATTTATGTCTCATGTCTCCCCAAAATGTATAAAACCCAGCTGCTTTCAGTCCTCATCAGCTGCAGAACCCATTATAAGGACCTAATGAGGCTCTGTCATGGGCACATCCTTAACCTTGGCAATGTAAACTTTCTAAATTAATTGAGACCTATTACTTTTGATTCACAAGCTCAGGAACACAGAAGAAATCAAGACAGAAAACAAACTAGATCTAATGGAAAGCATAAAATAAGTTCCTAAATCTGAGCTCTTTCATATGTATTGAACATAGAGGAAATGCTCTTCTTAAACTTTGTGTGTTTATGTTAGATCACATTTTTAAACATATTTCTAACATTAAACCCTCATTCTATGTAATTTTAGCCAATCTAAAACTGCAATAGGCCGGGCGTAGTGGCTCATGCCTGTAATCCAAGCACTTTGGAGGCCAAGGCGGGCGGATCACCTGAGGTCGGGATTTCAAGACCTGCCTGACCAACATGGTGAAACCCCGTCTCTATTTAAGGAAAAAGAAAAAAAAAAAACCTGCAATAATAAATTATTAATTGTATACATGCGTAATACTTCCTAATATTTCCCATAGCATTGCTTACTAGTTATGTTACTGGAGTAGATGCTCAGTCTGTCTCTGATACATTACTGGAGTGTTGGCTTCCATAATTGTGCTTATGACTATCTGGCGCATGAGTGGGAAAACTATTAGGGAACTAGGAACCTAGGACAGCCAAGAAGACAAATTTTCAAGTCCTTTAAAACTAGGAAGATGTGTTCTTTACTGCTCACGCCCGGCTCATGGTCAGATGTTAATGGTTCAGGAAAACAGCTTAATGATATCTCCAAGGACAAACTCCTACAGAAATCCAATGTCCACATGATCCAGTATCTCATGACAGTGTATGCTTTTAAGATAATTACAGTCATGCTTTCAAGTACTTGCACACTAAAATACCAAGGATAGTTTTACATAAACAAAGTACTAAGTTTTGTCACACCGTCAGCCCACCAGCAGGTAGAGATAGCTTAGCTTTTACGTAGGCCCCTATACAAGAAAAACTTGAAACAAAGAGGAACCATTCCCCCTGCTTTCTGAGGATGCCCTATTGTGTAACTGGTAGCTTTCTTTTCTTCTTTCTTTTCTTTTCTTTTTTTTTTTTGAGACGGAGTTTCCCTCTGGTTGCCCAGGCTGGAATGCAATGGTGTGATCTGGGCTCATAGCAATCTTGCCCTCCCGGGTTCAAGCCATTCTCCTGCCTCAGCCTCCCAAGTAGCTGGGATTACAGGTGTGTGCCACCACGCCCAGCTGATTCTGTATTTTCAGTAGAGATGGGGTTTCTTCATATTGGTTAGGCTGGGCTCGAACTTCCAACCTCAGGTGATCCACCTGCCTTAGCCTCCCAAAGTGCTGGGATTACAGGAGTGAGCCACTACACCCCACAAACTGGTAGCTTTCAGTAAACTTTCTGTAGGGCTGACGGCCCCACAGGGTCGTGAGGTGTCCCTTATGCTGTGCTGAGGCGCAGGATCCGAGAAATAAAGAGACAGGACGCAGAACCACAAGGAAAATGCAGCTGGGCTAGAGGGGCCACGCCACCTATGAGCAGAGTCAGGCGAGGCCCCGAATGTCCAGAAGCATGAGTATTTATTGTGTATAGGTTAGGGGGCAGGGCAGTGAGTGAAGTCATCTTTAAGGGTAGTGATAGGGTCATGAGAAATAAAACAAGGGGTCCACCCCCCATTAGGTCACCTAGGCTGGGAGGCGGACAGTGCACAGCATGGGGTCCATTCCCATTAGGTCATCGAGGCAAGGAAGTGGGCTGTGTGCAGTAGGGGGTCCACCCCCATTAGGTCACCGAGGCATGGAGGTGGGCCATGTGCAGTGAAGAGGGTGCAGTGTGCAATACCTCCATCTATGGGCAAGGTACTTCCAAGGAGATTATGGGAGGATGCTTTAAGTCACACAGCAGTGACAGAGCTGTTAGGGTGTACCGCCACCTGCTGGCAGCTTCCAATGAGTTCTATGGGAAGATGCTTTTCAAGCAGCCCAATAACAAGAGCTGATAAAGTTCACAGTCACCAAGGTGGATTGCCGGTCTGAGGGCAGCCTTCCACAAGAACTGGAGCAAGGTCCTACAACTCCTTTATCAGGAGGAGTGGCTCTCGCCCCAAGCCTGCCATACAGCGGGTATCTATGATACTGAATGCTGTCGCCTGGGCCATGGGTTCTTGTCCTGGCATAACTGTTTTTCCCTTAAATCATGCTCTGCACTGTGTCTGCTCTAGGCATTCCTCCGATTATAAGCTGCGTATTCCTTAATTCGTGCTCTGTACCGTGTCTGCTCTAGGCATTCCTCTATGAACTCAGAATAAATCAAAGACTGTCAAGCAACTGGAGGTCCGGGGGTCAGGAGGATTTACTAGTTGCACACAAAGAAGCTTGAACTCCTTGGGGCTTTGGTGGGCCCCTGCTGGTTCCTTAACTCTGGTATTTGAAGAGATTATTCTGAGCCAAATACGAGTGACCATGGACTGTGACACAGCCCTCAGGAGGTCCTGAGAATATATGCCCAAGATGGTCAGGGTACAGCTTGGTTTTATATATTTTAGTGAGGCATGAGACATCAATCAAATATATTTAAGAAATACATTGGTTTGGTTCAGAAAGGCAGGACAAATCAAAGGAGAGGAGAGGTTCCAGGCTATAGGTGAATTTAAACACTTCTGGTTGATAATTGGTTGAGTTTATCTGAAGATCTGGGAATAGTTGAAAGGAATATTCAGGTTAAAGTGAGGAAGGAGACCCAGTTATCTGGGATTCCCTCCCCCCTCTGTCATCCATAGTGCATCTCAATAGAAGAGAGAGAACAGGCCAGCTGGCGCCTCCTGAATCACCTTCCTGTAGGTGGCAGGCTTGGTCTCGGGGAAACTCCGGAAGACACTATTTTTACTTAAAACAAGATCAAACCCGAAACCTTTTCGCATGTGAGTCCTAAAACTGTAAATCCGAACCCTTTCATATGTGATTCCTGAAGCTATAAACCTAAGATTCTTCCCCGTGTAATATCTAAAGTTAAGTCTACATAAGGGCAGAACCTTCCTTTGTTAGACGAGCTGAATTTGGACAGATTATTCCTCAGCTCTAGGCTGTAATAATAAACTCTTTCCTTTCCCATTCGGTGTTCGGGAGCTCTGTTGCTCACGGCCGATCCTGCTACAAAAGTAAAGGATTGTGGACAGCAAGTTTTATTGTGTCTGGCTTCAGAAAGACAGCAGGTTGTGAAATGTTTCTCTTCAGATCTTAAAAGGGTGCTGGCTCTCAGTTGATTATTTTTTGGATCTGGGAAGGAAGGAAGGAAAAAAAAGAGGGGAGGAATGGGGATATACAATGTGGATTTTCCCCTCAAGAGACTTTGCAGGGCAATTTCAAGGTATGGCAAGAAAATTGCTTTGGGGGTAAAACAGTTTGATTTTCTTCTTTGTTATGTCACAGTCAGATTGGAAAGTAAGACGCGATATACAGGGTCAAATAAAACCCATCTGATGAGAATTTGGTTTGTAGGGCATGACTCCCCAGACCCCATAGATAGGCATTTGGGCTAGATTTAAAAAGTCAGAGCTTAGTCCTCATAGGGAACAACCGGGCAATTTATATACACTGTTAAAAGTCAGTGCTTTTTCTTTTTTTTTTTCTCTGAGACAGTGAGGGAGTCCTGCTGGAGGGAGTCTTACTTTGTCACCCAGACTGGCCTGGACGCCAGGGCTTAGACACCGTCCTGCACCTGCTTCCTGAGTAGCTGGGACCTCAGGCGCCCGCTTCGCTGCTGTGTTTAAGCAGCAGATGGTGACCTCAGTCCTCCTTGCCCTGAGTCCTCTGTCCAGCACCCTAGGCGGTGGCCCTAGGGAAGTCTCTGAAGCTGAGCACAGGGTGGACTCTCCCTTCCGAGTCAATAGGGAAAGAAAGGGAGAGGATGTCTATTCCGTTTTGTGGGCCGTCAGCATGAAATTGCACATTCCACCAGACAGGACTTTGCATTTCACATTCTAGTTTGCATTCCTGTCCTAGACAACTTTGAAGCTGTGAAATTAAATTTCTTTTTCTTTTTTTTTTTGAGACAGAGTCTCGCTCTGTCACCCAGGCTGCAGTGCAATGGCGCTATCTCGGCTAACTGCAACCTCTGCCTCCCGAGGTCAAGCGATTCTCCTGCCTCGGCCTCCCGAGTAGCTGGGATTGAAGCCCGGTGACACTACACCTGCCTAATTCTTTTTGTATGTTTAATAGGGAAGGGGTTTCACCATGTTGGGAAAGCTGGTCTCGAACTTCTGATTTTAGGTGGTAGCCCGCCTCGGCCTCCCAAAGTGCCGGGATTACATGCGTGAGTCACCGCACCCGGCCAAGTAAAATTAATTTCAATAGCAAGAAATTTTCCTGGATCCAATTACCGCCCTACGTTGACTTCTCAGAGAGGTGCTATCTCCCTGACGGCTAACCAGCTCCAGCTCCAATGGCGGGTTTCCCCCGCAAAAACCCGGAAAAGGCGCCAAGACCCAGAAGGAGGGACGCTCAGGCCCCGCCCCCTGCCTGGCCCCGGGACCCCTCACAGCCAAGCCCCTCCTCCAACGCGCCCCGCCCCCGGCGTCTCAGGCCACGCCCACCTCTTCGAGTCCTTTCCAAGCCTGGGCCACGCCTCGCCCACCTCCTCGGGGCCCGCCCAGGCCTGGCTTCTGTCCTTCGCTGATTGGCACAACCCCGGAAGCAGATGGCGCGGACTGAGGGCTACCCCGCAAGGGTCGGTTTTGCCCTGGTTGTTTTGTCTGCGCTTCCCAGGCCTCCGGTGCTGCTATACCGGACGCGGGGTCTCCACAGACCTAGAAATTCCGGCCCCTCTTTCTCGGCCCAGAACAAATTGAGACGTCCAGGTGAGAGTGCGTGAATCGCTTCCTTTTGAGTTTAAAGTCGGCGTTTCTGTGGCGGGGCGGTGCAGACACCTCCTATCACGGAAGTGTGCTGCTCAAACCCTTCCTGTCCCCTCCTCCTGCTTCACACAGTTTCAAGTCCTCAGCCCCAGCTGGATTCCCGCCCTGGGCGCCTCCCAGCCTCGCTCTCGTCGGTCCCTGGAGCGCAGCGCCGCGGTCCCAGTCCCGGGGAGGCGCGTTGTGTGCCCGGTCCTGGGAACCTGCAGACCCCACCTCTGTCCCAAAGCCCTGTGGCCCCCCCCAACTCCCTCCTAGTGCTGGGCCCTGCTGCTCCCCAGTTCCAACCCCTGGAAAACGTGCTCTTCCTGGAGGCAGCCCTCTTATCCCATCCTCGCCCTGTTTTACCGGAAGGCAGCCTTCAGTGTGAGATGTCCGAGTTCTGGATGTGGAACATGAAATTGGAAAAAAAAAAAAACCTCACGAAATAAGAAAGCCGCGAAAGCAGGAATTTACTCAGTCATGAAAGCACTTCACAGGATGGGAGTGGGCCCGAGGGAGAGCCTCCAGGGCCCCGTTTACAAAGTTTTGGGGTGTTAAAGTCTTTCTTTTGAAGTCCTATGGGCTACTCCTTATCTGGAAGAAAGATTTGGTCCTTGGCGAATGAAAAGCTGAGATGAACTGGCCCGAGACCAGAGCAGATGGATGCCCTATGCAGAAGGGGGTGGCCGGCGCTTGGCCGTGGCCACTCCTGGGCTCTTTCCTTTTCCATCTGAGACGTGGTGGAAGGGGGAGGGCTGTAGGGAGAGTGGCCTTTGATCCTTTGTTACTCCTCGTGGGGGAGATGGGGGTTTTTCCATTTGGTCTAGTTTTCCAAGTTCGCGTTAATTGGCCTTAGATTCCCTGCGCCCAGACCCAGGACTCAGGTGTTTCCCTTTTCTCCTTTTTTTTTTTTTTATTGGAGATGAGTCTCACTCTGTTACCCAGGCGGGAGAGTGGTGACAGGATCACAGCCCAGTGCAGCCTCCACCTCCTGGGATCTAGGGATCCTCCCATCTCAGCCTCCGGAGTAGCTGCGACCACAAATGGGTGCCACCACACCGGGCTAATTTTTGTGTTCTTGGTAGAGAGGGGCTTTCACCATGTTGCCCAGGCTGGTCTCCAACTCCAGGGCTAAGAGATCCAGCCACATCAGCCTCACAATGTGCTGGGGTTAGAGGCATGAGCCACCACACCCCGCCTTTTTTCCCTTTTCTTTGAGATGGAGTGTCACTCTGTCACACCTAATTCACATGCTTGAGTGCAGCCTCTGCCTCCCGGGTTCAAGAGATTCTCCTGCCTCAGCCTCCTGAGTAGCTGCAATTACAGTCAAGTCCCAAAATTATTTTAGACTGTGAGAGAAAAATGTTTAAAGACCTTGTCCCTGTGGGTGGATCTGTGCCCCCAGGACCTCCCTGACCTCATCTCCTACCTGTGCCCTCCTGTCTCCCACTGCTCCAGCCACACAGGTGCTTTCCTTTTCTTGGGGCTGAGGTTGCTTCTGTCTCAGGGCTTTCACTTGGGCTGTCTCTGCCTAGGACTCTGGCCCGTCAGCTGCAACTGACAAGCAGCCTTTCTTCCCTAGGTCTTTGTTCTGATGTCACCTTCTGTGTAAAAACCTTTGTGATCTCCCACAGCCCCCCATTTGTCATTGCAGCTGTGAACCCCGAAAATCTCAAGACAGATCTCACTTACTTTAGAAAGCTTCTTCTGCCAAGGTTGATGACATACCCATGACACAGCCTTAGGAAGTCCTGGCGACATGTGCCCAGGGTGGTGGTGGCGCAGCTTAATTGTATATATTTTAGGGAGACACGAGACATCAGTCAGTATACAGAAGAGGTTCATTGGTTTGGTCTGGAAAGGCAGGACAACTTGAAGGAAAAGCAGGAAGACTTGAAGTAGGGGGGGGCCTCCAGGTCCCAGATAAGTGATGCACAAATACCTAGTGTCCCAGGTGAAAGTAATCTGTGGTACCGAGTGACAAGGCTCTGTGTTCTCTGTTTCTGAGGGCTGAGCTGAGCTGGTGATCCACAGAGAGGGGAGGGGCTGTGCTGTGGATGGGGTTTGGTCAGGGCTGGGTCTGTGCCCTGAAGGGGAGCTCAGTCCAGCCCAGCTCCCCACTGCTGCCTGGTATGTGGGGGCTTCTCCAGGAGGGGGAGTGAGATCTGAAGACTGGGCTCACACATACTTGTAGGTGTTCCTGTGGGACTTTCTTCTCTCTGCATGGTCTCTGGTGCAGTGGGCAGCAGAGGCCCGTCTTTCTACAGGGTGAGGTCTCCCCCGTGTGTGTGTTTTTGTCACAGGAAAAGAATGAGTCGTTTCTAACATAAAGTCTCCTGTATTCTTCATGTACAGGATTGATTTCTAAAGACTCATGTTACGTGAGGAAGCAGTTCATAAGAGGAAAGAGAAGGAGCCAGGCATGGCTCTTCCTCAGGTAAAGTGATACTGCTCGGTGGATTCATCTGTCTCTTTCCTTTCTGAAATGCCAGGTATTGTAGTGGCCAGTCTGTTCTGAGTCTGAAGCGTCCTGCCTGACACGTTGGCTCGCACTCACCCATGCCTTCCCTCAGTTCCTGTCATCTGCTCTGAGATTCCATCTCCTGGGACCCAGTGATGAACCTGGGAAGAGGCTCCATTGGGCATGGTCATGGGAAGGGCTGACACCCAGACCTGGATGGACACAGGGTGTGGGCCTTGTGGTGTCAGTGCTGCCAGGCAGCCTGGATGGTTCAGGGGCCACATCTGGATGTAAGACCTTTGTGAACGAGATCAGAGAAACCACATATGAAACACATGGGTTAATGTGCACAGATACCTGGTAAATTCTGGAAAAGGAGACCAATAAGGGGAGATACTTTGTAACTGATTTGGTAATGCAGTGGAAGCCACACTAGTAGATCAACACGTCTCTGACTCCAAACTTTATTTTTTCATGTTTTTTTTTTTTTGGCAGAATCTCAGTCTGTCACGCAAGCTGGAATGCAATGGTGTGATCTTGGCTCACTGCAAACTCTGCCTCCCGGGTTGAAGCAATTCTCCTGCCTCAGCCTCCCAAGTAGCTGGGATTACAGGCACATGCCACCACGCCCGGCTTATTTTTGTATTTTTAGTAGAGACAGGATTTCACCATGTTGGCCAGGCTGCTCTCGAACTCCTGACCTCAGGTGATCCTTGGCCTCCCAAAGTGCTGCATTGCAGGTGTGAGCCACTGCACCCAGCCTATTTTTTCATGTTTTAAGAGACAGGATGTTAGTTCGAGTGCGGTGGCTCAAGCCTGTAATCCCAGCACCTTGGGAGGCCGAGGTGGATGGATCACTTGGACTCAGGAGTTCAAGACTAGCCTGGCCAACATGGTGAAACCCCATCTCTACTAAAAATACAAAAATTAACAGGGTGTGGTGGCACACACCTACAATCATCTCAGGTACTCAGGAGGCTGAGGCAGGAGAATCACTTGAACACGGGACGTGGAGGTTACAGGAAGCCGACATTGTTCCATTGCATTCTTGCCTGGGCAACACAGAGAGACTTCATCTGAAAGAAAATAGAGAGAGAGGGAAGGTGTCGCTCCGTGGCTTAGGTGTGGAGTACACTGGCACAATTCAAAGTTTACAGCAGCCTCGACTCCTCAGCTCAAGTGATTCCTACTTTAGCCTCCCAGAGAGCTAGAATGATAGGCGTGTGTCACTACACTTGGCCAACATTTCCGTTTATTTTTTAGTCTCTCTGTCACCCAAACTGGAGTGCAGTGGTGCAATCTCGGCTCACTTCAACTTGCGTCTTTTGGGTTCAAGTGATTCTTCTGCCTCAGCCTGCTGAGTAGATGGGACTATAGGCGCGTGCCACCACATTGGCTTACTTTTGTATTTATAGGAGAGACTGGTTTCACCATGTTGGCCAGGCTCATCTTGAATTCCTGATGTCGTGATCCACGGGATTACATGTGTGAGCCACTGTGCCTGGCCTTGCTTTTTTTTTTTTTTTTTTTGAGACAGCGTCTCACTCTGTCACCCAGGGAGGAGTGCAGTCGTGCAATCTCGGCTTACTTCAGCCACCATGTCCTGAGTTCGAGTGATTCTCCTGCCTAAGCCTCCTGTGTAGCTGGGATTACTGGTGCCTGCCACCACGCCTGGCTAATTTTTTTTTTTTTTTTTTTTTTTTTTTTGAGACAGAGTCTCACTCAGTCACCAGGCGCCAGGCTGGAGTGCAGTGGCGCGACCTTGGCTCACTGCAACCTCCGCTGCCCGGGTTCAAGCATTCTCCTGCCTCAGCCTCCCGAGTAGCTGGGACTACAGGCGCGCGCCACCACGCCCAGCTAATTTTTTTGTATTTTTAGTAGAGACGGGGTTTCACCATGTTGACCAGGACGGTCTCGATCTCTTGACCTCGTGATCCGCCCGCCTCGGCCTCCCAAAGTGCTGGGATTACAGGCGTGAGCCACCGCGCCCGGCCCGCCTGGCTAATTTTTATACTTTTTGTAGAGACAGGGTTTCACGAGGTTGACCAGACTGATCTCCAACTTTTGACGTCAAATGATCTGCCCACCTTTGCCTCCCAATGTGCCGGGATACCAGGCGTGAGCCACCACGCCCGGCCCAGTGTTTTCTTCTTGTTTGTATATTTTTCATATTGTCCATAAAATCAAGACTTCCACAGTGACTTAGGGGATCTTAAAATGCTTCATGAAAAAGTGCAGTAAAGCTTAAAATTCTCAGATACTGTTATCAGTAAAAAAAAAGGGGGGGGGGGGGCAGTAAAATGCAACTATACAGAAAAAATGTTCAAAAATAACTCACTAAGTAGGTTTGTTAGAACACAGTCTTTGATGAAATGGATACTTAATTTCTCTTTTTTCACTTAGTGTGGAGGTGATAACTCAGTCCTCCATAATTTTTCATTTTAGGGATGCTTGACTTTCAGGGATGTGTCTATAGAATTCTCTTTGGAGGAGTGGAAATGCCTGACCCCTGCACAGAGGGCTTTATACAGGGACGTGATGTTGGAGAACTACAGGAACCTGGAGTCTGTGGGTGAGGAAAACGTCCCTCCAGACACGAGGAATCTGCCCTTGTCTATCTTGACTTTTTCTGCTTTTGTATTCTCTGTTGTGATTTCGCTCTATACAGGCTCTTTTTTTTTTTTTTGAGATGGAGTTTTCCTCTTGTTGCCCAGGTTGGAGTGCAGTGGTGCGATCTTGGCTCACCACAACCTCAGTCTTTCTGTTTCACGTGATTCTCCTGCCTCAGCCTCCTAAGTAGCTGGTATTACAGGGATGTAATACCAGAGCCGCCTAATTTTTGTATTTTTAGTATACACAGGATTTCACCATGTTGTCCAGGCTGGTCTCAAACTCCTGACCTCATACTCCGCCCGCCTCAGCCTCCCAAAGGGTTGGGATTACAGGCATGAGCCATTATGCCCGGCCTCGCTCAGTTCTCACAAACACATCTCTACCTACTCAGCCGGGGATCATTCTTTACCCCCATAGTCCCCTACACTGCTGTCCTCTATTTCATGGAGTTTACTTGTTTTTTCTTGTGTGTACACAATTCTGGAATCTACACAGGGATTTTGTTGAGTATGTGCTTGAAACTGAAATCAGAGGCCGTTTAATTTAAGAGATGTAAAAGTGCCTTCACCTCAGGTCACTGTACTGCTGCTGTTTTAGCTCTCTTTCCTTCCTGTCCCCTGCCCGTATTGTAATTTGTACATTTAACCTTGGGTCAGTGTTTTATCATTTGCTAAATCAGTTCCACTTCCCTCCAAGCTCAAAATTTGGTCTATGCTGGTGGGATTATATTCCCACAGATGAGCATGCACACAGTTCACTCCTGCATGCCCATTGCTTCCTGCCCTCCACCCTTGCCCATTCTTTCCTGGCCTTGCCTCACATGCTACATTGATCTGGATGCAAAATGCTGCTGCTTTCCAGCCTGTTGATTTGTAATGGTGAACACCCCAATCTCCACATGAGCCCCTCTCCTCCAACACGACTCTCACTGAGTGAGTCAGGACCTCATACATCCACTGGGCATAATTATAGGAAGCTGCCTGAATCAGTGTGTGCAGGGCATGATGACTCAGCACGTTCTCCATGAGGGATGGCTCAGCATCACTGTCAGCAGCACAGCTCAGCCCTTGTATCCCCCTTGATGTATTTCTTCCTGTCTCTTTGTATTTTCTGTACTGCCTGGGCGACTATTGTGCTTAAGAACATGTCGTGGGATCCTATATGTTCAGGATCGAGTTTTGTCCCTCACTTATTGAACATGAAAATTGGGGTCAAGTACGTGAATACTGTGGGGCTGCTGTTCTTGTTTGAAAAGTAATGTTACTTTCATGCAATTCTCACACCTCAGGCTCACAAGTAGCTGGGAGTACAGGCATGCGTCTTCGCTCCCAGTTAATACTGTATTTTTAGTACAGATGGGGTTTCTCCATGTCGGTCAGCCTGGTTTGGAATTCCTGACCTCAGGCGATCCGCCACCCTCAGCCTTTAAAGGTATTGGGATTACAGGCATGAGCCACCGCGCCCAGCTGCCTCCAGGTTTTAAAAACATGTTAATTAGATGGCTTCACATATTGCAAGTTTTATAGAACAGACTCTAAACTTTCTTTGTGTAATAAGATTTGTCATCCTCGGTGATGTGATGATGAGATGCTCCTTTTTCTGTCTCTGTCTTTTCACTGTCCTCTAGAAATAGCTTAGACTGGCTGTCCACGGTGGCTCCCACCTCTAATCCTGGCACGTTGGGAGGACAAAATTCGTGGATCGCTTCAGGTCAGGTGTTTGAGTCCTGACAGGCCAACAAAGAGAAACCTCGAATGTGCTAAGTACAAAAAATTGACTAGGCGTGGTGACTCACCTACCACTGATTACAAACTAAAAGGTGTTCTCCACAAGGGAGCCACAGGGGCAGGGCCTACTTAATGTGTCTCCACAGTGCATTATCGTTTTTCCTCACCAGTGTGACCTATCACATGTGTAGGCAACAATCTCCATCTGGCTCTGTTTCCATTTTTTTGTTGTTGTTAGTGATGGAGTCTCGCTATGTCACCCAGGCAGGGGTGCAGTGGCATGCATGATCTTGGCTTACTGCAACCTCAGCTTCCCAGGTTCCAGCAATTCTCCTGCGTCAGCCTCCTACATAGCTGGGATTACAGGCGCACACCACCACGCCCGGCTAATATTTTGTATTTTTTACCAGAAATGAGGATTCACCATGTTGGCCAGGCTGGTCTCGATCTCCTGACCTCATGATCCATCGCCTCGACCTCCCAAAGTGCTGGATTACGGGCATGAGCCACTGTGCCAGGCCTGGCACTGCTGTTACACATCTGTACCTACTCAGCCAGGGGATCATTTTTCACCCAAATGGTCTCCTACATTGCTGTACTGTTTCATAGAGTTTACTAATTATTTTCTTATGTGTACACAATTCTGGAATCTACACAGGGAATGTTGTTGAGTATATGCCTGAAACTAGAAATCAGAGTCCATTTAGTTTAAGAGATGTAAAACTGCTTTGACCTCACATCACCAAACTGCTGCTTTTTTGGCTCTCTTTCATTCTTGTCCCCTGCCCATATTGTAATTTGCATATTTAACCTTGGTTTAATATTTGACCGTTTGCTAAATTAGTTCCACTTTCCTCCAAGCTCAAAATTTGATCAGCATATTCTCCATGAGGGATGGCTCAGCATCACTGTCAGCAGCACAGCTCAGCCTTTGTATCCCCCCTTGATGTATTTCTTTCTGTCTCCTTGTATGTTCTGTGACTGACGGTTTTCTTTACTGCCTGGGCGACTATTGTGCTTAAGAACATGTCGTGGGATTCTTCAGGCCCAGGATCAAGTTTTGTCCCTCACTTACCAAACGTGTAAATTGGGTGAAGTACATGAATACTGTAAACCTGCTGTCCTTACTTGAGACCTCCAGGTTTTATTTTTGTTTTTGGTTTGTTTTTTGTTTTTTGAGATGGAGTTTTCCTATTATTGTCCAGGCTGCAGTGCAGTGGTACAATCTCGACTCACTGCAATCTCTGCCTCCTGGGTTCAATCAGTTCTCATGCCTGAGGCTCCCAAGTAGCTGGGATTACAGGCATGCACCACCACACGTGGCTGATTTTGTATTTTTAGTAGAGACGTGGATTCTCCACATTGATCAGGCTAGTTTTGAACTCCCGACCTCAGGAGATCTGCGCACCTCGGCCTTTCAAAGTGTTGGCATTACAGGTGTGAGCCACCATGCCTGGCTGCCTCCATGTTTTTAAAACAAGTTAATTAGATGTCTTCACATATTGAAAGTTTTCTACTACAGACTCTAAACTTTGTTTAATACGATTTGTCAGCCTTGGGTGATGTTGATGATGAGAGCCCATTTTTCTGTCTCAGTCATTTCACTGTCATGTCAGAAATAGGTTAGACTGCCTGACTTTGGTGGCTCACGTCTTTATTCCCAGGACTTTGAGAGGCCAAGGTGGTTGGATCGCTTCAGGTCAGGAGTTTGAGTCCAGTGGGGCCAATATGCTGAAACCTTGAATCTACTAAATACAGAAAAATGACTAGGCGCGGTGGCTCACACCTGTAATCCCAGCACTTTGGTAGGCCAAGACAGGCAGATAACCCGAGGTCAGGAGTTTGAGACCAGCCTTGCCAACATGGTGAAGGCCCATCTCTACTAAAAGTACAAAAATAAACTGGGTATGGTGGCATGCCCTTGTAATCCCAGCTACTTGGGAGGCTGAGGCCAAAGAATTACTGGATCCCAGGAGGCGAAGGTTGCAGTGAGCCACGATTATGCCACTGCAGTGCAGCCTGGACAACAGAGCGAGATTCGGACACACACACCCATACACACACACACGCACACAAACATACATTTAGCCAGGCTGTAGTCCCAGCTACGTGGGAGGCTGCTATGGGAGAATCTCTTTCTCCAGGAGAATTGGGTGATAGCGCATGAGTCCATCTGAAAAAAAAAAAAAAGCTTGAACTGGGAAGCTTAAGACACAGAGATTTATTTACTTTGAATTTAGAAAGTGGGAAATCTAAGAGCAAGGTGCAGTCAAATTGGTATCTGGTGAGAGCCTTCTTTGTGATTTAGCCCAAGCATCTTCCTGCTGTGTTTTGTCATGGTGGAAAGAGGAACAGGCAACAAACTTTCTTTAATGTCTTTTTTTAAAAGCACTTTTCCTCGCCAGGAGCCGTGGAGTTTATATTTTGTAGATATGGCTTCCAAATGCATAATGAAGTTTTCATCAACAGGGCAAGGCAATACAGAAGTGTTCCACACAGGGACATTGGAAAGACATGAAAGTCATCACATTGGAGAGTTTTGCTTCCAGGAAATTGAGAAACATAGTCATGACTTTGAGTTTCAGTGGCAAGAATATGAAAGAAATAACCATGAGGCATCCATGACAAAATTTAAAAAGCTGACTGGTAGTACAGACCAGTAAGATGAAAGGCATGCTGGAAACAAGCCTATTAAAGATGAACTTGGAGTAATCTTTCATTCCCATCTTCCTAAACTTCACATATTTCAGACTGAAGGGAATGTTGGTAATCAGGTTGAGAAGTCTATCGATGCTTCCTTAGTTTCAACATCCCAAATAATTTTTTGTGTAGCCAAAACCCATATTTCTAATAACCGTGACAGTAATTTCCTCCATTCTTCATTACTTACACAGAAACAGGAAGTACACATGAGAGAAAAATCTTTCCAATGTCATGAGAGTGGGAAAGCCTTTAATTGTAGCTCACTCTTTTCATTTATTTTTTCTGTTTTTTCTTTTTCAGCCAACGGCAACCTCAACGGTAGCTCATTCTTAAAGAAACATCAGATAAACCATTTAGGAAAGAAACAATATGAATGTGATGTGTGTGGCAAGGTCTTAAATGAGAAACGATACCTTGTACGCCATCGTAGATGTCACACTGGTGAGAAACCTTACAAGTGTAGTGAGTGTGGCAAGTCCTTTAGTGACAGGTCATGCCTTAAACGCCATCATAGACTTCATACTGGAGAGAAACCTTACAAGTGTCATGAGTGTGGCAAGACCTTCAATCAGGTGTCATCCCTTACATGCCATCGTAGACTTCATACTGGAGAGAAACCTTACAAGTGTAATGAGTGTGGCAAGACCTTCAATCAGGTGTCATCCCTTACATGCCATCGTAAACTTCATACTGGAGACAAACCTCACAAGTGTAATGAGTGTGGCAAGACATTCCATCAGATGTCATTCCTTCAACACCATTGTAGACTTCATACTGGAGAGAAACCTTACAAGTGTAATGAGTGTGGCAAGACCTTCATTCACAAGTCACGCCTTACAGAGCATCGTAGACTTCATACTGGAGAGAAACCTTACAAGTGTAAGGTTTGTGACAAGGCTTTCCGGCGTAATTCACACCTGGCAATACATACTAGAATTCACACTGCAGACAGTCCTTACAAATGCCATGAGTGTGGCAGGACCTTTAATTATAAGTCATCCCTTACATGCCATCATAGACTTCATACTGGAGAAAAACCTTACAAATGTAAGGTTTGTGACAAGGCTTTCAGACAAGATTCAAACCTTAAACGACACACTAGAATTCACACTGGAGAGAAACCTTACAAGTGTCATGAGTGTGGCAAGACCTTCAGTCGAAATTCATCACTTGTAATTCATAAGGCAATTCATACTGGAGAGAAACCGTACAAGTGTAATGAATGTGGCAAGGGTTTTGATAAAAAGCACGCCTTGTATGTCATCATAGACTTCACACTGCAGAGAAACCTTACAAGTGTAATGAGTGTGGCAAGGCCTTCAGACAGGTGTCATCCCTTACATGCCATCGTAGACTTCATATGGGAGAGAAACCTTACAAGTGTCATGAGTGTGGCAAAACCTTCAGTCACATGTCATCCCTTGCATGCCATCGTAGACTTCATACTGGTGAGAAACCTTACAAGTGTCATGAGTGTGGCAAGAAATTCCATCACATGTCATCCCTTACATATCATTGTAGACTTCATACTGGAGAGAAGCCTTACAAGTGTCATGAGTGTGGCAAGACTTTCATTCAAAAGTCAGCCCTTACATGCCATTGTAGACTTCATACTGGAGAGAAACCTTACAAATGTAAGGTCTGTGACAAGCCTTTCAGCAGTGATTCACACCTAGCAAAACACAGTATAATTCACACTGGAGAGAAACCTTACAAGTGTAATGAATGTGGCAAGACCTTCAGTCAGATGGGAAATCTAGTTCGCCATTGTAGACTTCATACTGGAGAGAAACCTTACAAGTGTAATGAGTGTGGCAACACCTTCAGTCGGATGGAAAATCTAGTTCGCCATTGTAGACTTCATACTGGAAAGAAACCTTACAAGTGTAATGAATGTGGCAAGGTTTTTAACCAACAAGCAACCCTTGCATGTCATCATAGACTTCATACTGGAGAGAAACGTTACAAATGTGAAAAATGTGACAAAGTTTTCACTCACAAATCACACCTTGAAATGCATAAGAAAAGTCATAGTGAAGAGAAAGCTTACAAATGTAAGATTTGTGACAAGGCTTTCATGTGTAATTTATACCTGGCAAAACATACTAGAATTCACAATGGAGAGAAATCCCACAAGTATAATTAGTGGGGCAAGTCCTTCGATCAAAATTGAGCTCTTAATTCGTAAGGCAATTCATACTGGAGAGAAACCTTACAAGTGTAATGAATGTGGCCAGGTTTTTAATCAAAAGTCAAATCTTGCTCATCATTATAGACTTCATACTGGAGAGAAACCTTACAAATGTGAAGAATGTGACGTTTTCAGTCCCAAGTCACACCTTGAAAGACACAGGATAATTCACACTAAACAGAAACCATAGACATCTCAGATTTGTGACAAGGCTTTCGGGCATGATTCACACCTGGCATAACATACTAGAATTCACACTGGAGAGAAAACTTACACGGGTAATGAGTGTGGCCAAGTCTTTAGTGGACAGTCAACACTTACTCATCATCAAGCAATCCATGGTATAGGGAAACTTTACTAATGTAAAGATTGTTACAGAGTCTTCAGTGACGCTACAACCATTGCAAATCATTGGAGAATTCATAGTGGAAAGATACCTTACAAGTGTGATAAATGTGGCAGATTTTTTGAGCATCGCTCATACCTTTCAGTTTATCGGCCAACTCATGCTGGAGAGAAACCCTACAAATGTCATGATTGTGGCAAGGTCTCCAGTCATACTTCACCTTATGCAAAACATAGGAGAATTTATACAGGAGAGAAACCTCACCAGTGTGATCATGGTGGCAAAGCTTTACTTCACATTCACATGTCATTAGACATCAGCGAATCCATACTGGACAGAAATCTTATAAATGTCCTAAGTGTGGCATGGTCTTTAGTCCGAGGTCACTCCTTACAGAACATGAGAAAATTCATTCTAGAGATAATTGTTCAAAATGCATTGAATAAGCAGCCCTCAAGAATTAATTGACATTAGAGTCAATTCAGCATCGACTTGAGTTTGAGTTGACTTAACATTGAGTTCAAGCGTTAATTGACATTAAAATGTTTATGTTAAGAAGGGTGGCTCACGCCTGTGATCCTAGTACTGTGGGAGGCCAAGATGGGTAGGTCGCTTAAGGTCAGGAGTTTTGGACCAGCCTTCCAACAGACGTGAGCCCATTTTCCAAGCCTGTTTTTTGTTTCTTTAACAAAACTGATAGGGGGTTTTATGGGTATTGTGTTGAATCTAAATCACATTGGTTTATATAATCATTTCACCACATTTTTTCCAATCAATATGAGTTGTATCTGTATTTATATATGTTTTTAATCATTTTGATCAATGTTTGTAGATGTCAAGGTAGAAACTTCTCACCTTTTTACCTTTATTCCTAAGTATTTCTTACTTTACATTCTCTAGCAAATGGAAATGTTTTCTTAATTTTCTCTTAAAATTGTTTATTGTAGATGTATGAAAATTGAACTGATTTTTGGTGCTGATACTGTTTTCTGCAAATACACTGAATGTGTTAATTAGTTCCAGTAGAATTTGGTTGACTCTGATTTTCTACACAGAAGATCATGTCATCTTCAAACAAATATAGTTGTACTTGTTTCTGATTTGGATGAGTTTTATTTCTTTTCCTTTGTAATTGCTCTGGCTAGGACAACAGTGTTTATTGAATAGAAGGGGTGAGAGCATACTTGCCTCATGAGATTCTACAGGAAAAACATTCTGTTTGTTTTGATGTGTTATTTCTGCTGTGGTCATTTCATGGATGGTCTTTATATTAGTGAGGTAAATTTCCTTCTCTATTTTGTTTAGGTTTTCTTTCTTTCTTTTTTTTTTAATAGACGAGGTCTCACTATGTTGCCCAGGTTGGAGTGCAGTGGTTATTCACAGGCGTGATCCCACTACTGATCAGCACAGGAATTTTGACCTGCTCCATTTGTGACCTGGGCTGGTTCACCCCTCCTTAGGCAACCTGGTGGTCCCCCACTCCCTGGAGGTCACCATATTGATGCCAAACGTAGTGCAGACACCTGATTGGACACAATACAGCCCAGAACTCCTGGACTCAAGCGATCCTCCAGCCTCAGCCTCGTAAGTAGCTGGGACTACAGGCATGCGCCAGTGCATCAGGTGGCTTGTTTAGGATTTCTATGATGACTGAATGTTGAATTTTGTGAAATGCTTCTTTCCTATCTATTCAGATGATGTCTTTTTCATCTTTAATTCTGTTCAAGTGGTATGTCACATTGATTGGCTTGCATATGTTGAACCATCCTTGCATCCCAGAAATAAGTGGCACTTGAATATCTACAATCCTTTTTATATCCTCCCAAATACAGGTTTTTAGTACAAGCGGTCTTCAAGAAGTTTATTTTAAAATATGTATTATGAGAAAATTGTGCGTGACTTTCACACTTTAGCACCTAAATAAACTGGTACAAACTTGTTATAACATGTCTAAACAGGCTCTACTTTGGGCCACTCAGAAGGATAAGACATGAGTTTGAGAAGAGACTCTGTCAAAGCAGTACAATTTTTGCTAAACTTGAAACAAGAAGAAACATCAAATTTATGATGAGACCAGATGCAGTGGCTGAGGCCTGTGATCCCAGCACTTTCAGAGACTGAGACAGGTGGGTCACATGAGCCCAGGTATTCAGGACCAGCCTGGGCAACATGATGAGATCCCCTTCTCTACCAAAAATACAAACATTAGTTGGGCATGGTGGCACATGCTGCAGACACAGCCACTGTGGAGTCTGTGGTGGGAGGATGGCTTGAGTCTGGGAGGTCGAGGCTGCAGTGAGCTGTGATCATGTCACTACCCTTCAGTGTGGATGACAGAGCAAGATTCTTTCTCAAAATAATACGGTAACAATTGGGTAGAGAAATAATGAAATCATTGATGCTGTATGAAAAGTTTATGAGGACAGTGGCCAAAGAAATCAGCCGTGTGTAAAAGGATAACTGATTTTGAGTTGGGAGAAGACAATGTTTGAAGTGATGTGTAGGCGGGAGATCCCACAAGTGCTGAGGCAGGAGCAAAAGGCCTCAGCCTATTTCCATATAAATAAGGAAGAAGAAAGTAACCAGAAATATAACCGTAGTAGTTATTAGTTATTCATAGGTGCTATTCATTCTTTTACTAATGCCTCTCAGGTCAGAACTGTGAACCTGGAGTGACATTGTGAAATGGGTGACACTAAGGCAAGATGCTCTAAGCCCTCTGTCACGCCCCGAGAAGGGCTGCTGGAGGGCGCCTTGGCTGTGCGGCAGCCCCAGCGCTGGGAAAGCGCCTGCTGTTAGCCGGCTAGGGAAGGAGACGTCCAGAATAGCTGAGATGTCTCCTTCCCTGGAGGGAGTTAGGAGAAAACTCTGCTTCTCCAAGCTCTTGTGTTAAGGCCTGATGGCTGTCAGGGAGACCCGCAGACATCCTGAGGCTTAACTTGGTCTGTGATGCTGTGCTTCAGTGCTCACATTCCATGTCTCCTCTCATGTTCTGCTTCTGCACCTGGTTCCTTTCTTCTTAGAAAAGGTAATCAGTATTAGTAATATAAATCCTAATGTTGTAGTTCTTTCTTGGTAAGCATGAAGAAAGTGCTGATGCATTATGCTCCTTACCTCACTTCGGGTGCCAGAAATTCCTAAGCCCCTACCTGAATGATGCGTAATGTACTTGACCCTATCACTGCCACGCCCTATCTACCCTGCCCCCAGTCTCCCACCACCAAGACCACACCCTACCTACCCTGCCCCCAGATTCACAACTCAATAAAAGTGAGAGTGTCCCAGCATTCTGGGCCACTGCCGGTCTCCGCGATTTCAGTAGCAGTAAACTCCTGGGCCCAAACTCTCTTTCTCTATCTGTGTGTCTTGTTTCTTTTATTTCTACAATTTCTCATCTCTGCACCAGCCCAGAGGGGCTCACAGAACCCCGCAGGCCTGGACCCTACAGTGATGCACACAGCAGCAGGCAGATATCCACATCAGTGTTACAAACAAAAATGAATCTTGTTCCTGCCGCAATGAAGAGGACTGCCAGCTAACAGCAGAAACAATAGGAGTTTGAGACCAGCCTGGTTAACATGGAGAAACCTCATCTCTACCAAAAATACAAAAATCAGCTGGGCATGGTAGTGGGTGCCTGGAATCCCAGCTACTCATAACAGTTTTTTTTTAACAATCATAACAGTTTTTTTAAATCATAAAACCCTTCTACAATTATATCATGACAGTTTTTAGATTCTGACTTTACTTTTCTTTCTTTTTTTGACAAACTCTAATTCTGTCACCCAGGTGGAGTGCAGTGGCACATTCTCAGCTCACTGCAACCTTTACCTCCCATGTTCAAGCGATTGTCCTGTGTCAGCCTCACGAGTAGCTGGGACTACAGGCGCCCACCACCATGCCTGGCTAATTTTCTGTATTTATACTAGACATGAGGTTTCATCGTGTTAGTCAGGGTGGTCTCGATCTTTTAACCTTGTGATCCACCCGCCTCGGCCTCCCAAAGTGTTGGGATTACAGGCGAGAGCCACCACACCCCAGACTTCTTTTTTTCTTTTCTTTTCTTTTTTTTTTTTTTTTTACATGAAGTTTGGCTCTTGTCGCCCAGGATGGGGCGCAATGGTGCAATCTTAGATCACTGCATCCTCCGTCTCCCCAGGTTCAAACAATTTTCCTGCCTCTGCCTTCGGAGTAGCTGGGATTACAAGTGCCTGCCATGTCCGGCTAATTTTTGTATTTTAGTAGACAGGGTTTCACCACGTTGGCCAGGCTGATCTCCAACTCCTGACCTCAGTTGATCTGCCCGCCTCAGCTTCCCAACGTGCTGAAATTACAGGCATGAGCCACTGTGCCCGGCCCTGACTTTGTTTTTTTATAAAGCCACTGGACTTTGTCGACTCTGAGACAGTACTTGTATTTTAGCTCATCTTGATAATGAATATCACGTGTTATGTTGAACGGAATATCTAACATCTATGGACAAACATTGTATCTAGTTTTTATTTGCAATTTTTTTTTTTTTTTTTTTTTAGAGAGTCGCTCTGTCAGCCAGGCTGGGATGCAGTGGTATGATCTCGGCTAACTGCAATTTCCTTCTGGGTTTACGAAATTCTCCTGCCTCAGCCGCCCGAGTAGCTGGTATTAGAGGCGAGTAACACTACGCCCGCCTAATTTTTTTGTATATTTACTAGAGAGGGAGTTTCACCATGTTCGCAAACCTGGTCTCGAACTTTTGACCTCAGGCGATCCGCCCAACTTGGCCTTCCAAAGTGTTGGGATAAAGGCGTTAGTCACTGTGTCCGGCCAACCAAAATTAATTTCAATAGCAAGGAATTTTCCTGGATGCAATTACTGCCCAAGGTTGACTAGACAGGGAGGTGCTCTTTCCCTGACGAGCTGCTCCAGCTTCACTGGCCAGTTTCCCCCATCAAACCTGGAAAAAAAGGGCCGAGACTCGGATGGAGGGGAAGTTCAAGTGCCGCCCCCGGGCGCCCCTCACAGCCAAAGCCTCTTCTCTCCCGCGCCCCGCCCCTCGTCCTTCGCGCCCCGCCCCCTCGTCCTCTCCGCCCCCGCCCCCTCGTCCTTCGGCCCCGCCCCGGACTCGCTCAGACCCCGCCCTCTTTTTACGTCTTTTCCAGTTCGGCCAGGCCCCGCCCACCTCGTGTTTCCGGCTGAGGCCTGGGGTCTGTCCTCCGCTGAGTAGCACGGGCCGGAAGTGGATGGCGTGGACTGAGGGTCACACCGTGGTGCGTAAATTTTGCTCTGTTTTGTTTTGTGTGCGCTTCCCAGGTCTCTGGTGCTTCTGTACTGGGGGACGTGGAGTCCCCACAGACCTGGGTATTCCAGCCCTTCTTTGGCAACCCAGAGCAAATTGAGACGGCCGGTTGGGAGTCCGTGAGTCGCTTCATTTTGAGGTTAAAGTCGTCCTGAGGCTGGTCCCGTCCCGGTTCTTTCCGCAATGGGCCTTGCAGACATCTGTGGCGGAATTTTCATGCTCAAAACCCTTCCTGTCCCCTCCTTCCGCCTTGCGCTGTTTCAAGTCCTCACTCGCGATTTGGATTCCCGCCGTGGGCGTCTCTCAGGCTGGCTGTTGTGGGGCCTGGAGCGCAGTGCTGCAGCCCCAGTCCTGGGGAGGCGCGTCCTCGGCCCAATCCTGGGGTTTTGCAGACCCCACCCCTTCCGAAGGCGCTGTCCTTCCGCACCTCCCTCCTCCTGTGGGGTCCTGCTGCTCCCCACTTCCAACCCCTGGAAACGTGCTCTTCGTGGAGGCAGCCCTCTTATCCCATCCTCGCCGTGTTTTACTGGAAGGCAGCCTTGACCGTGAGATGTCCGGGTTCGTGGCTGTTGAACTTAGAAAAGAAAAACCACAAAATAACAAACGAGCGAAGCGGCGAAAGAAGAAAGCATTAATTAATTCAATTAAGAAAGCAGCTCCACAGGGTGGGAGTGGGCCCTAGGGAGTGTTTCCAGAGCTCCGTTTACAAAGTTTTGGGCGGTTAAAGTCTTTCTTTTGAAGTCCTATGGGCTACCCCTTATTTAGATAAAAGAGGTGGCCCTTGGCCAATGAAATGCTGAGGTGAATTGTCTCGAGCCCAGAAGAAATGGGTCCCCTATGCAGCTGCTTGGCGGTGGCCACTCCTGGGCTCTTTCCCTTTCCGTGGGAGAATTGGTGGAAGGGGGAGGGCTGTAGGGAGAGTAGCCTTTGAACCTTTGTTACTCCGCGTGGGGAAGATGGGGTTTTTCCTTTTGGTCTAGATCTGGAAAGTTCGTGTTAATTGGCCTTAGATTCCCTGCCTCCAGACCCAGGACCCAGGTGTTTCCTTTTTCTAATTTTTATTGGAGATGGGTGTCACTCTATTACCCAGAGGAAAGAGCTGTGACAGAATCACAGCTCAGTGCAGTGTCAACCTGCGCTCGAGAGCTCCTCTGACCTCGGTCTCCAGAGTAGCTGCAACCACAGATGGGTACCACCACACCGAGCTAATTTTTGTGTTCTTGGTAGAGACGGGCTTTCGCTGTTTCCCAGGCTGTTCTCCAACTGCATGGCCGAAGCGATTCAGCCGCATAGGCCTCCCAAAGTGCTGGGATTACAGGCATGAGCCACCATGCCCAGCCTCTTTTTTCGTTTCTTTTTTTGTCTTTTCTTCCTTTCTAGATGGAGTCTCACTCTGTCACCCAAGCTGGAGTGCAGTCCTGCGATCTCAGCTCACTGCAAACTCTGCCTTCCAGGTTCAAGCAATTCTGCCTCAGCCTTCTAAGTAGCTGGGACTACAGGTGTGTACCACCATGGCCAGCTAATTTTTGTTTTTTTAGTAGAGACTGGGTTTTACAATGTTGGTCAGGCTGGTCTCGAACTCCTGACCTCCAGATCCCCCACCTCGGTCTCTCAAAGTGTTGGGATTACAGGCGTTAGCCACCTCACCCGGCCTTTGTTTTTTTTTCGATTTTTTGAGATGGAGTGTCACTCTGTCACACATACGTGAGTGCAGTGACAGGATCTTGGATCACTGCAACCTCTGCCTCCCAGGCCCAAGTGATCCTCCCTAGCTCAGCCTCCCAAATAACTAGGATCAGAGATGCACAGCACCAAGCCTGGCTAATTTTTTGTACTTTTGGTAGAGATGGGGTTTCACCATCTTGCCAAGTTGATGTCAAACTCCTGGGCTCAACTGATCCGCTTGCTTCAGCCTCCTAAAGTGCTGGGATTATAGGAGGAATTTGCCCCACGTGGCCAGTCCTGGAATTTTCTGGAAGAGAATGACCATTGTTTTTGCTTTTTTTTTTGACAGAGTCTCACTCCGTCGCCAGGCGCCAGACTGGAGTGCAGTGGCGCAATCTCAGCTCACTGCAACCTCCGCCTCCTGGGTTCAAGCAGTTCTCCTGCCTCAGCCTCCTGAGTAGCTGGGATTACAGGTGCACACCACCACGCCCAGCCAATTTTTGTATTTTTAGTAGAGACGGGGTTTCACCATGTTGGCCAGGATGCTGTTGATCTCCTGACCTTGTGATCTGCCCGCCTCAGCCTCCCAAAGTGCTGGGATTCCAGGCGTGAGCCACTGCGCCCGGCCTGTTTTTGCTTTTTTTTTTCTTGAGGTGGAGTGTCACTCTGTCACCCAGGCTGTGATGCACTGGCACAATCTGGGATCAGTGCAACCCCTGCCTCCCAGGCCCAAGTGATCTTCTTGCATCAGCCTCCCAGGTAGCTGGGACCACAGACCTGTGCCATGATGCCTGGTTAACTGTATTTTTGGTAGAGAAGGGGTTTCACCAAGTTGCCCAGGTTGGTCTCAAACTTCTGGGCTCAAGTGATCTTCCTGCCTCAACTTCTCAAAGTACTTGGATTACAGGGGTGAGCTACCATTCCCTGGTGGTCTTGGAATTTTCTAGAGGAGGAAGACCAAGGCAGCCTATTGGCCCTTGCAGGAGGGAAGGTGTGGGAATCAGCTACACTGCCTTCTTATCTCAGAGCTTCTCAGGATAACTTGGTGAATTGTCTCCCACTGTGAGCCTTCCTGAGTCCACCTGTAACATAGAGGTGAGAAAGAAGACCGGAAAAGCTCAGAGTGACACTGACTCCTAAAATGACTTACAAAATACAGTGTGTGGTATTTCATTCAGGACAGGGTAGTGCTCTTTCTTAAATTTCTCTCCCTCCCACCCCCTCCATCCTCGCTTCTCTCTCACTCTCTCTCTTTCTTGCTGGTTGAGTCTTGCTCTGTTGCCCAGGCTGGAGTGCAGTGGCACCATCTCGGCTCATTGCAAACTTCACATCACGGGTTCAAGCAATTCTCCTGTCTCCACCTCCTGAGTAGCTGAAATTACAGGCACCCACCATTACACCTGGCTAATTTTTTGTATTTTTAGTAGAGACAGCATTTCATCGTGTTTGGCGGAATGATCTCAATCTCCTGAGCTCCACAATCCACCCACCTTATCCTTCCAAAGGAGGGATTACAGGCATGAGCCACAGTGCCTTGCCAGTGCTGAGTTTTAACTTGAATTTTAAATAGAGTCCAGTCCTCAAAAAATAAAAAATAAAAAAATAAAGCACAAGAGGGGCAAAAACAGGGGATTAGACTCAAATCACCTTGAACTTTATCATGACAACATATGCCATTGGTGATTGAGGCACAGGTTAATTTTACACATTTTGGGGAGACATGAGACATCAATTTATGTAAGAAGTAAATTACTTTGGTCTGGAAAGGCAGGACAACTTGCAGCAAAGGCTAAAAGACTTGAAGCAGGGAGGGGGCTTCCAGGTCACAGATAAGTGATGCACAAATACCTACAGTGTCCCAGGTGATAGTAATCTGTGTGCAGCACTGAGGAACAAGGCTCTGTGTCCTCTGTTTCTGAGGGCTGAGCTCAGCCTGTGATCCACAGAGAGGGGGAGGGGCTGTGCTGTGGATGGGGTTTGGTCAGGGCTGGGTCTGTGCCCTGAAGGGGAGCTCATTCCAGCCCAGCACCCCACTGCTGCCTGGTGTTTGGGGCTTCTCCAGGAGGAGAGTGACATCTGAAGACTGGGCTCAAACATACACTTCTAGGTGTTCCTGTGGGACTTTCTTCTCTCTGCATGGTCTCTGGTGCAGTGGGAAGTAGGGGCCCGTCTTTCTACAGGGTAAGGTCTCCCCCATATGTTTTTTTTTTTTTTGTCAGAAGAAGGGAGTGAATCATTTCTAACATTAAGTCTCATGTTTTTTTCATATACAGTATTAATTTCTAAAAACTCCTGTTACATGAGGAAGCAGCTCAGAAGAGGAAAGAGAAGGAGCCAGGCATGGCTCTCCCTCAGGTAAAGTGACACTGCTCGGTGGATTCATCTGTCTCTTTCCTTTCTGAAATGCCGGGTATTATAGTGGCCAGTCTGTTCTGAGTCTGAAGCGTCCTGCCTGACACGTTGGCTCGCACTCACCCGTGCCTTCCCTCAGTTCCTGTCATCTGCTCTGAGATTCAGTCTCCTGTGACCCAGTGACATGAACTCGGGAAGAGTCTCCATTGGGCATGGTCATGGGAAGGGCTGACACCCAGACCTGGATGGACACGGGGTGTGGGCCTCGCAGTGTCTGTGCTGCTGGGCAGCCTAGATTGTTCAGGGGCCACATCTAGATATCAGCTCTTCGTGACCAGATCAGAGAAATCACCTATGAGACACATAGGTTAAGTGCACAGATGTCTGGTAAATTCTGGAAAAGGAGACCAATACGGGGAGATATTTTGTAACTGATTTGGTAATGCAGTGGAAGCCACACTAGTAGATCAACACGTCTCTGACTCCAAACTCTTCTTTCTCTTTTGTTACCAGGAGAAGCTAATCTTTCAGGATCATGGAAATGTTTTTAAGAGACAGGATCTTGGTTCAGGTGCAGTGGCTCAGGCCTGTAATCCCAGCACTGAGGGAGGCAGAGGCGGGTGGATCACTTGAGCTCAGGAGTTCACGACCAGCCAGGCCAACATGATGAAACCCCATTTCTACTAAAAATACAAAAATTAGCTGGATGTGGTGGTGCATGTCTAGAGTCTCAGCTACTCAGGAGGCGGAGGCAGGAGAATCACTTGAACCTAGGAGGGGGAGGTTACAGTAACCCAAGATTCTGCCACTGCACTCCAGTCTGTGTGACAGAGTGAGACTTTCTCTAAAAAAAAAAACAGAAGGTGTCACTCTATGGCTTACGTCTGAAGTACAATGGCACAATTCAGAGTTTACAGCAGCCCCAAACTCCTGTGCTCAAGTGATCCCCGCTTTAGACTCCCAAAGAGCTAGAATGATAGGTGTGTGCCACCACATGCGGCCAGTATTTATTTATTTATTTCTCTCTCTCTCTCTCCCTCTCTTTCTTTCTTTCTTTCTTTTTTTCTTTATATTTGTGAGTCTCACTCTGTCACCCAAGCTGAAGTGCAATGTTGTGATCTCAGCTCACTGCCACCTCTGCCTCCTGGGTTCAAGCGATTCTTCTACCTCAGCCTCCTGCGTAGCTGGGATTACAGGCATGTGCCAATACACAGGCTAATTTGTGTAATTTTAGTAGAGATGGGGTTTCACCGTGTTGGCCAGGCTGGTCTTTAACTCCTGACTTTGTGATGTGCCTGCCTTGGCCTCTGAAAGTGCTGGGATTACGTGCGTGAGCCACCGCACCCAGCCTTGCTTTCTTGTTGAGACGGAGTCTCTGTCACCCACGGTGGAGTAGAGTGGAGCGATCTGGACTCACTGCAGCCTTTGTCTCCTGGGTTCAAGTGATTCTTCTACCTCAGTCTCCTGCGTAGCTGGGATTACAGGCATTGCCATCATGCTCGACGAATTTTTATACTTTGAATAGAGACAGGGTTTTACTATGCTGGCCAGGCTGGTCTCCAGCTCCTGACCTTAAATGACCTGCCTGCCTTGGCCTCCCAGAGTGCTGGGATAGCAGGCGTGAGCCACCACGCCCAGCCCAGCGTTTTCTTCTTATTTGTATATTTTTCATATTGTCCCTAAAACCAAGACTTCCACAGTGACTTAGGGGATCTTAAAATGTTTGATGAAAAAGTGCAGTAAAATACAACTATAGAAAAATAAAGTTTAAAAATAACCTTACGTGGGTTTGTCAGAACAGTCTTTGATGAAATGGATACTTAATTTCTCTTTTCTCATTTTTTCTCATTCTGTTAACTCACTCCTCCATAATGTTTTATTGAAATGTGTTTTTCATTTTAGGGACGCTTGACTTTCAGGGATGTGGCTATAGAATTCTCTTTGGCGGAGTGGAAATGCCTGACCCCTGTGCAGAGGGCTTTATACAGGGACGTGATGTTGGAGAACTACAGGAACCTGGAGTCTGTGGGTGAGGAAAACGTCCCTCCAGACATGAGGATTCTGCCCTTGTCTTTCTTGGCTTTTCTTCATTTTGTATTTTCTGTTGTGATTTTGCTTTATACAGGCTCTTTTTTTTTTTGGAGATGGAATTTTCCTCTTGTTGTCCAGGCTGGAGTGCAATGGTGCAATCTCGGCTCACTGCAACCTCTGTCTCCCTGGTTGAAGCGATTCTCCTGCCTCAGCCTCCTAAGTAGCTGGGATCACAGGCATGGAATACCATGCCCGGCAAATTTTTGTATTTTCAGTAGACAGAGTTTCATTATGTTGGCCAGGCTGGTCTCAAACTCCTGACCTCAGGTGATCCACCCACCCTGGCCTCTCAGCATGCTGGGATTACAGGCCTGAGCCACCACGCCCAGCCTATGAACATATTTTTGATGAAACATTTTGGTTTGGTTGATGTCTTTATGAGGATATGAGGGCCTGGCCTTTGTTAGTCTGTCACCTTCACTTTTCATCTCTCATTTATTCGAGAGACTGTGTTTAAAATCCAGAGATGTGATTTCAAATAATATAGGATCCAGAAAAGAGACACTATTGTTTTTATATAAGGAACGAGATCTATCCTTCGATTTTCATATGGCAAACATTTTAGTCAGTGCATTATTGTTTTTCTTCACTAATGTAACTGATCACATGCATAGACAAAAATCTCTAGCCGGCCCTGCTGGCCCTTTCTTTTTTTTTTGAGATGGAGTCTTGCTCTGACACCCAGGGTGGAGTGCAGTGGTGCAATCTCGGCTCACTGAAACCTCTGTTTTCCAGGTTCCAGAAATTCTCCTCCCTCAGCCTCCTGAATAGCTGAGATTACAGGTGCATGTCACCATGCCCGGCTAATATTTTGTATTTTTGTACTAGAAATGGGGTTTGCCCGTCCTGACCAGACTGGTCTGGAACTCCTGACCTCATGATCTACCTGCCTTGACCCTCCAAAGTGCTGGGGTTACAGGCTGGAATACATCGTGACGGGCCTGACTCTGTTTTTGGAAACACATCTGTATGTACTCAGCCAGGGGATCACTCTTCACCTCTACAGTCTCCTACCTTGCTGTACTCTATTTCAGAGAGTTTACTTGTTTTTTCTTGTTTGTGCGCAGTGCTGGAATGTACATGGGGATTTTGTTGAGTATGTGCTTGAAACTGAAATCAGAGGCTGTTTAATTTAAGAGATGTAAAACTGCCTTTACCTCAGGTCACTGTACTGCTGCTGTTTTAGCTCTCTTTCCTTCCTGTCCCCTGCCCATATTGTAATTTGTACATTTAACCTTGGGTCAACATTTTACCATTTGCTAAATCAGTTCCACTTCCCTCCAAGCTCAAAATTTGGTCTATGCTGGTGGGATTATATTCCCACAGATGAGCATGCACACAGTTCACTCCTGCATGCCCATTGCTTCCTGCCCTCCACCCTTGCCTATTCTTTCCTGGCCTTGCCTCACATGCTACATTGATCTGGGTGCAAAATGCTGCTGCTTTCCAGCCTGTTGATTTGTAATGGTGAACACCCCAATCTCCACATGAGCCCCTCTCCTCCAACACGACTCTCACTGAGTGAGTCAGGACCTCATACATCCACTGGACATAATTATAGGAGGCTGCCTGAATCAGTGTGTGCAGGGCATGATGACTCAGCACGTTCTCCATGAGGGATGGCTCAGCCCTTGTATCCCCCTTGATGTATTTCTTCCTGTCTCCTTGTATTTTCTGTGACTGGTCATCTTCTGTACTGCCTGGGTGACTGTTGTGCTTAAGAACATGTGGGACCCTTCAGGCCAGGATCACGTTTTGTCCCTCACTTACCAGATGTGCAAATTGGGTCAAGTAAATGAATAGTGTGAGGCTGCTGTCCTTATTTGAGAAGTAATAGTTTGTCTCCAGGTTTTTTTGTTTGTTTGTTTTTGAGATGGAGTTTTTCTATTGTTGTCCAGGTTGGAGTGCAGTTGCACAATCTCTGCTCACTACAATCTCTGCTTCCCAGGTTCAATCAGTTCTCATGCCTGAGGCTCTCAAGTAGCTGGGATGACAGGCATGCACCACCACACCTGGCTGATTTTGTATTTTTAGTAGAGACGTGGTTTCTCCATGTTGGTCAGGCTGGTTTTGAACTCCCTGTCAGGCGATCCGCCCACCTCGGCGTTGAAAGTGTTGGGATTATAGGCATGAGCCACCATGTCTGGCTGCCTCCAGGTTTTTAAAACATGTTAATTAGGTGTCTTCACATAATGAAAGTTTTATAGTACAGACTCTAAACTTTCTTTGTTTAATAAGATTTTTCAGCCTTGGGTGATGTTGATGATGAGATGCCCCTTTTTTTGTGTCATTCATTTTGCTTTCGTGTCAGAAATAGCTTAGACTGGCTGGCCACAGTGGCTCACGCCTCTAATCCCAGCACTTTGCACGGCCAAGATGGTTGGGTCACTTCAGGTCAGGAGATTGAAACCAGTCGGGCCAACATGCTGAAACCCTGAATCTACTAAATACAAAAAATTGGCTGGGTGCATTGGCTCACACCTAAAATCTCAGCACTTTGGTAGGCCAAGATGGGCAGATGAGCTGTGGTCAGGAGTTTGAGACCAGCCTTGCCAACATGGTCAAACCCCGTCTCTACTAAAACTACAGAAATTAGCTGGCCATGGTGGCATGCACTTGTAATCCCAGCTACTTGGGAGGCTGAGCCCAAAGAATTACTAGATCCCAGGAGGCAAAGGTTGCAGTGAGCCAAGATCATGCCACTGCAGTCCAGGCTGGATGACAGAGTGAGACTGTGACACACACACAAACTCACACACTTAGCCAGGCTGTAGTCCCACCTACTTGGGAGTCTGCTATGCGAGAATCTCTTTAGGCAGGAGAATCACACCGTTACACTCCAGTCTGGGTGATAGAGCATGACTCAGTCTCAAAACAACAACAACAACAAAGAATAGCTTAAACTGGGAAGCTTAAGACACAGATTTGTTTCTTTTGAATTTAGAAAGTGGGAAATCCAAGAGCAAGGTGCAGTCAAATTGGTTTCTGGTGAGAGGCTTCTTTCTGATTTAGCCCATGCATCTTCCTGCTGTTTTGTCGTAGTGGAAAAAAAAATAGGCAACAAGCTCTTTAATGTCTTTTTTTATATATATAATAGCACTAGTCCTGGCCAGGAGCCGTGGAGTTTATATTTTGTAGATATCTCTTCCAAATGCATAAGGAAGAAGTTTTCATCAACAGGGCAAGGTAATACAGACTGGTTTTACACAGGGACATTGAGAAGAGATGAAAATCATCACATTGGAGATTTCTGCTTCCAGAAAATTGAGAAATGTATTCATGACTTTGAGTTTGAGTGGCAAGAAGATGAAAGAAATAACCATGAAGCACCCATGACAGAAATCAAGAAGCTGACTGGTAATACAGACCGATATGATGAAAGGCATGCTGGAAACAAGCCCATTAAAGATGAGCTTGGATTAAGCTTTCTTTCACTTCTGCCTGAACTCCACGTATTTCAGACTGAAAGGAATGTTGGTAATCAAGTTGAGAAGTCTATCAATGATGCTTCCTTAGTTTCAACATTCCAAATAATTTTTTTGTATGGCCAAAACCCATATTTCTAATAACTATGAGAATAATTTCCTCCATTCTTCGTTATTTACACAGAAACAGGAAGTACACATGAGAGAAAAATCTTTCCAATGTCATGAGAGTGGGAAAGCCTTTAATTGTAGCTCATTCTTTTAATTAATTTTTAATTTTTTTATTATTTTTTTCCTTTTTCAGACAACGGCAACCTCAATTGTAGCTCATTCTTAAGGAAACATCAAATAGGTCATTTAGGAAACAAACAATACGAATGTGATGTGTGTGGCAGGGTCTTTAATGAGAAGCGATATCTTGAAAGCCATCGTAGATGTCACACTGGTGAGAAACCTTACAAGTGTAATAACTGTGGCAAGTCCTTCAGTCACAAGTCATGCCTTCAACGTCATCATAGAGTTCATACAGGAGAGAAACCTTACAAGTGTAATGAGTGTGGCAAGACCTTTAGTCAGGTGTCATCCCTTACCTGCCATCGTAGACTTCATACTTTAGAGAAACCTTACAAGTGTCATGAGTGTGTCAGTACCTTCAGTGGGATGTCATCCCTTCTACGCCATCACAAAGTTCATACCGGAGAGAAACCTCACAAGTGTCATGAGTGTGGCAAGACCTTCAATAAGATGTCATCCCTTACATGCCATCGTAGACTTCATACTGGAGAGAAACCTTACAGTTGTCATGAGTGTGGCAAGACCTTCAGTCAAAAATCATCCCTTACATGCCATCGTAGACGTCATACTGGAGAGACGCCTTACAAGTGCAATAAGTGTAGCAAGACCTTCAGTCGAAAGTCATACCTTACATGCCATCATAGACTTCATACTGGAGAGAAACCTTACAAATGTATGGTTTGTGACAAGGCTTTTGGGCGTAATTCACACCTGGCACAACATACTAGAATTCACACTGGAGACAATCCTTACAAGTGTATTGAATGTGGCAAGACCTTCAGTAGTAATTCATCACTTGTAATTCATGAGGTAATTCATACTGGAGAGAAACCTTACAAGTGTAATAAGTGTGGCAAGACCTTCAGTCAAAAGTCATCTCTTACATGCCATCACAGACTTCATACTGGAGAAAAACCTTACAAATGTAAGGTTTGTGACAAGGCTTTCAGACAAGATTCACACCTTACACGACATGCTAGAATTCACACTGGAGAGAAACCTTACAAGTGTAATGAGTGTGGCAAGACCTTTAGTCGAAATGCATCACTTGTAATTCATGAGGCAATTCATACTGGAGAGAAACCGTACAAGTGTAATGAATGTGGCAAGGTTTTTAATCGCAAAGCACACCTCGTATGTCATCGTAGACTTCATACTGGAGAGAAACCTTACAAGTGTAATGAGTGTGGCAAGACCTTCAGTCAGGTGTCATCCCTTACATGCCATCGTAGACTTCATACTGGAGAGAAACCTTACAAATGTAGTGAGTGTGGAAAGACCTTCCATCAAATGTCGTCCCTTACATATCATCATAGACTTCATACTGGAGAGAAACCTTACAAGTGTAGTGAGTGTGGGAAGACCTTCAGTCAAAAGTCATCCCTTACATGCCATCGTAGACTTCATACTGGAGAGAAACCTTACAAATGTAAGGTTTGTGACAAGGCTTTTGGTCATAATTCACACCTGGCACAACATACTAGAATTCACAGTGGGGAGAAAACCTACAAATGTAAATAGTGTGGTGAGACCTTCAGTCAGGTGTCATCCCTTACATCTCATCATAGACTTCATGCCGGAGAGAAATCTTCCAAGTGTAATAAGTGTGGCAAAGCCTTTAGTTCACAGTCATCACTTATTCAACATCAAGCACTTCATTGTATAGAAACAACAAATTCATTGATTGTCACAGAGTCTTCAGTAACGCTACAACTATTGCAAATCATTGGAGAATCCATAATGGAGAGAGATCTTACAGGTATAGTAAATGTGGCAAATGTTTTTGATATTGTTCGTACCTTGCAGTTAATTGGCAAAGCCATATTAGAGAGAAACCTTACAAGTGTAATGAATGTGGCAAGACCTTCAGTCACACGTCATCCCTTTTATGCCATTTTAGACTTTATAGGGGAGAGAAACCTCACAAATGTAATGAGTGTGGCAAGACCTTTAGTCACAATTCATCTCTTGTACTTCATAGGGCAATTCATACTGGAGAGAAACCTCACATTTGTAATGAGTGTAGCAAAACCTTTGGTCGCAGTTCAGCCCTTGTAATTCATTTGCAGTTCATACTGGAGAGAAACCTTGCAAGTGTAATGAATGTGGCAAGGTGTTTAAACAACCATCAAGACTTGCACATCGTCACAGACTTCATACTGGAGAGAAACCTTACAAATGTAAAAAATGTGACAAAGTTTTCACTCGCAAATCACACCTTCAAACACATAAGAGAAGTCATACGGAAGAGAAAGCTTACAAATGTAAGGTTTGTGACAAGGCTTTCACATGTAATTTATAGCTGGCAAAACATACTAGAATTCACAGTGGAAACAATCCTTACAAGTGTAATTAGTGTAGCAAGACCGTCAGTTAAAATTTAGCTCTTAATTCAAGGCAATTCATACTGGAGAGAAACCTTGCAAGTGTAATGAATGTGGCAAGATTTTTAATCAAAAATCAAATCTTGCTCATCATTATAGACTTCATACTGGAGAGAAACCTTACAAATGTGTAGAATGTGACAACATTTTTAGTCTGAAATCACATCTTGAAAGACAGGATAAATCATACTGAACAGAAACCATAGACATCTCAGATTTATGACAAGGCTTTCGGGCATGATTCACACCTGGCATAACATACTAGAATTCACACTGGAGAGAAAACTTACACGGGTAATGAGTGTGGCCAAGCCTTTAGTGGACAGTCAACACTTATTCATCATCAAGCAATCCATGGTATAGGGAAACTTTACTAATGTAAAGATTGTTACAGAGTCTTCAGTGACGCTACAACCATTGCAAATCATTGGAGAATTCATAGTGGAAAGATACCTTACAAGTGTGATAAATGTGGCAGATTTTTTGAGCATCGTTCATACCTTTCAGTTTATCGGCCAACTCATGCTGGAGAGACACCCTACAAATGTCATGATTGTGACAAGGTCTCCAGTCATACTTCATCTTATGCAAAACATAGGAGAATTTATACAGGAGAGAAACCTCACCAGTGTGATCATGGTGGCAAAGCTTTACTTCACATTCACACGTCATTAGACATCAGCGAATCCATACTGGACAGAAATCTTACGAATGCCCTAAGTGTGGCATGGTCTTTAGTCCGAGGTCACTCCATGCAGAACATGAGAAAATTCATTCTGGAGATAATTGTTCAAAATGCACTGAATAAGCAGCCCTCAAGAATTAATTGACATTAGAGTCAATTCAGCATCGACTTGAGTTTGAGTTAACATTGAGTTCCAGCATTAGTTGACATTAAAGTGTTTATGTTAAGATGATTGGGCCAGGCAGGGTGGCTCACGCCTGTAATCCCAGCACTTTGGGAGGCCAAGATGGGTAGGTCGCTTAAGGTCAGGAGATTTGGACCAGCCTGTCCAACAGATGTAATCCCCCTTCTCCCAGCCTGTTTCTTTTGTTTTGTTTTGTTTTTATTTAACAAAAACTGATAGGGGTTTTGTGGGTATTGTGTTGAATCTAAATCACATTGGTTTATATACTCATTTCACAATATTTTTCCAATCCATCAATATGAGTTGTGTGTCTATTTGTTTTTAATCATTTTGATCAATGTTTGTAGATGTCAAGGTAGAAACTTCTCACCTTTTAACCTTTATTCCTAAGTATTTCTTATTTTAAGTTCTCTAGCTAATGGAAATGTTTTCTTAATTTTCTCTTAAAATTGTTTATTGTAGATGTATGAAAATTGAGCTACGTTTTCGTGCTGCTACTGTATTCTGCAAATACACTGAATGTGTTTCTTAGTTCCAGTAGAATTTTGGTTGACTCTGTAATTTTCTACAGAGAAGATCATGTCATCTCCAAACAAATATATTTCTACTTGTTTCTGATTTGGATGAGTTGTATTTCTTTTGCTGTGTAATTACTCTGCCTAGGACAACAGTATTTATTGAATGGAAGGGGTGAGAGCATTCTTACATCATGTGAGATTCTATAGGAAATGCATTCCGTTTTTTTGATGTGTTATTTCTGCTGTGGTCATTTCATGGATGGTCTTTATGTTATTGAGGGAAATTTTCTTCGCTATCTATTTTCTTTAGGATTTCTATGATGACTGGATGTTGAATTTGGAGATATGCTTCTTTCCCATGTATTGAGTTGATGTGTTGTTCATCTTCCATTCTGTTCAAGTGGTATATCACATTGATTGGCTTGAATATGCTGAACCATCCTTGCATCCCAGAAATAACACTTGAATATCCACAGTCCTTTTTATATCCTCTCGAATACAGGTTTTTAGTACAAGAGGTCTTCAAGAAGTTTATAAAAAAATATGTAATAGCTGGGCGTGGTGGCTCACACCTGTAATCCCAGCACTTTGAGAGGCTGAGGCGGGCAAATCATGAGGTCAGGAGATCGAGAGTATCCTGGCCAACATGGAGAAGCCCCGTCTCTACTAAAAAAAAAAAAGAAAAATTATGAGAAAATTGTGCCTAAATTTGACACTTTAGCATGTAAACTGATACAGATTTGTTACAACATGTCTGAACGGGCTCTACTTTGGGCCACTCAGAAGGATAATGCATGAGTTTGAGAAGAAACTCTGTCAAAGCAGTACAATTTCTGCTAAATTTGAAAAAAGAGGAAACATCAAATTTATGATGAGACCAGACGCAGTGACTGAGGCCTGTGATCCCAGCACTTTCAGAGGCTGAGACAGGTGGGTCACATGAGCCCAGGTATTCAAGACCAGCCTGGGCAACATGATAAAATCCCCTTGTATTTGTACAAGAAATACAAACATTAGTTGGGCATGGTGGCACATGCTGCAGACACAGGTACTGTGGAGTCTGTGGTGGGAGGATGGTTTGAGCCTGGGAGGTCACAGCTGCAGTGAGCTGTGATCATGCCACTGCCCTTCAGTGTGGGTGACGGAGCGAGATACTGTCTCAAAATAAGAATACTTACAGTAAAGATTGGGTAAAGAACGAAATCATTGATGCTGTATGAAAAGTTTATGGGGACGATGCCCAAAAGAAATCAGCTGTGTGTAAAAGGATAACTCATTTTTAGTTGGGACAAGACAGTGTTTGAAGTGATGCACACAGCAGCAGGCAGATCATCCACATCAGTTTTACAGAAAAAAAATAAATCTTGTTCCTGCCGCAGTGAAGAGGACTGCCAGCTAACAGCAGAAACAATAGGAGTTTGAGACCAGCCCGGTTAACATGGTGAAACCTCTTCTCTACTGAAAATACAAACATCAGCTGGGCATGGTAGTGGGTTCCTGGGATCCCAGCTACTCGGGAGGCTGAGGCAGGAGAATCACTTAAACCCCAAGGAGGATGTTGCAGTTAGCCAAGATGACGCCACTGCACTTTATTCTGGGCAACAAGAGCAGAAATCCGACAGAAGAAGAAAAAAAGATAGGAAGCCCCTTCTCTTCACTCCTCTGCCATCGTGGTGTGTGCTTCACTCCACTTCTCACCATTTCTTCTCACAAGACTTTCATGATTAAGTGATTCCTGGCCAAGAAACAAAAGCAAAATCGTCCAATTCCCCAGTGGATTCAGATGAAAACTGGTAATAAAATCAGGTGGAACTCCAAAAAAACTGGAGAAGAACCACGCTGGGTCTATAAGGAATTGCCCATAAAATGCTACACTTATTTCTGCTGCCTGAACGTCACAATCACGTTAACATATGAAGCTTAAAATGTCATCAGTATCTGGAGAGTTGGACATTTTTATCGGGAATATATTTTTTGTCTCTGAATCTGTTATAAACATGTTGGCTGCTGGGTTTACTATAAATATGTGAGATTTTTTTATGATTTTATTTTTTTATTAAGAGGTTTCACCATGTTGGCCAGGCTGGTCTCAAACTCCTGACCCCACGTGACCCATCCGCCTTGGCCTCCCAAAGTACTGGGATTACAGGCATGAGCCACTGCGACCGTGAGACTTTTCATTTCAAAAAAAGAAGTCAAATGATGTAATTCCATAGAGTACCTTAATGTCTATTTTGGTTTCTTTTTTTATATTATTTTTTAATTTTTATTTTTTATAGAGACAAGTTTCTCCATGTTGGTCAGGCTGGTTTCGAACTCCTGACCTCAGGTGATCCGCCTGCCTTGGCCTCCCGAAGTGCTAGGATTACAGGTGTGAGATACCGCAGCTGGCCAACATGTGCGAGATTTAAATGAGTAATACTATATACTGCATAAGCAGAATTACTATATTTATGTTTTGTGAGGAAATGTTGGCAAGGCAATTATTAGGGCACGTAACTTTGCTTGTTGCATAGTTTTTTTGTGTGAGCCAAATAATTTATTTCTTCATTTCTTGCATTTGATGTACTCTTCAATGACATCCTTGGCCTGAGATTCCTTGACATAGTCCTTAACTACTACACAACTACAAGCAACCACTTTATAGGGCTTCCCCCGCTCTGTCAGTTTTACGGAGGCCTACCCATTCCCCTAGTTTCTTGTCATCAACCTTTATTAGGTTGATCTGGTGTTCAGCACAAAGGGCCTCCACTAACTTGACACACATAGGCTCATCACCGTTGAATGCAAGCACGCAAAGATGGGCTTGGCGCCTTTTCCTAGGTTTCCTGTAGGTCGGATGCCATTCAGAACTTTTGCGCTGACACCATGGACTCCACGCCTTCTTCCCTTGGGTGGCAGATTTGTTTCAGTTGCAAGAACCCAGAGTAGGAGATTGATACATGTACTTGTCTAAGGCTTTGGCAGCTTCACGAATTCCATGTGCTAGGCCATCGTGGATGAGGGCGGTCTTCAGCACCTCTTGTAAAGCAGTGTTAACGTCCATTATACCTCCAGCAGCAATGCCTTCCTCCGCCATGGCAGTGGGTTACCGGTGGAGTGCAATCTTGAATGCACCCAAGCCTCCGCCTCCCCGTGACTCGGTGGTGGCAGGGAAGGAGCGCTTGTTGCATAGTTTTAAAATGCTTTTGGATTTTGTGTTGCCAATTTTGCATGGCATTTTGCCACACTATAGCTGCTTTTTTTTGTTGTTGTTTTGAATCATTTGTAAAGACAGTAGCGGCCTGAAGCAAGGGCTTAGAGATAACAATAGACAGATTTCACAGGCACAGTTTGTAAAAAGTTGAGAAGCTTAGAGGCTGGTAAATGAAAGCTGATCTTACTAATAAAGTTAGCTATTGCTATTTGCTAATTAAGATTACACACTAGGAGAATATGAAATTGTTTTTTGCTTAACGGTAGAAAAATAGTAGCAGGATTATTTTTTGATAATTAGATGGAAGGCTGATATCCCTTTATGTGAAGAGAAGCAATTTGTGGCTTTTTGTACATGTTTAGAGGGATTATAGACAGGTACATAACATAAATGGCCAAAGATAAGGATGGGTGTGACGTATCACGCCTGTAATCCCAGCATTTTGGGAGGCAGAGGCAGGTGGATCACAAGATGAGGAGTTCAAGACATGCCTGGCCAATGTGGTGAAACCCTGTCTCTACTAAAAATGCAAAAATTAGTTGGGCATGGTGTCATGTGCCTGTAATTCCAGGTAGTCAGGAGGCTGAGGCAGGAGAATTGCTTAAAGCGGGACCCGGGAGACGGAGCTGCAATGAACAGAGATCACGCCACTGTCTTCAGCCAGGGCTAAAGAGAGAAATTCCATCTCAAAAAATTTTTTTAAAAATGAAGAATTAAAAAATATATAAAGAGAAAACCAAAGAAAAGGCCTATTTGTTAAACTAAGGCATGGAAAGGATGGATATTTTAAGTAATTTTTCCCATATTTTTGCCCGTTTAAAGTTATCAGCAGGTGACTCCAAGTTTCTGGGATAATAAACCTGCATTGAGTTAGCTTAAGTCTGTAAAAAGAAGAGAACAAAAAAGAAAACAGCCAAAATTGTTTTAAAAATGTTTTTCTTCTGGCCGTTTTTCTGTATTAGCATTTAGCTGGAATGTTTTAGAAGTGAGCTTGGAAAGCAGGGCTGTGGCCGGTTTTTTCCCTTTGCTGTGGGGCTTTTGAAGCAGCCTCTCTTTAATATCCTGTCACCTGCTGCTGCTCTCATCCTTAGAGCAAGGAAGGAAGATGACAGGTGGCAGCGAGGCTAGAGAATGACCAGGTGGCGCGGTGGCTCACGCCTGTAATCCTAGCACTTTGGGAGGCTGAGGCGGGTGGATCACTTGAGGTCAGGAGTTCAAGACCAGCCTGACCAATATGGTGAAACCCGGTCTTAAAAAAAAAAAAAAAAAAAGAGAATGACCAGGTGGTAAAGTGCATGTAGAAACATGGGGGCAGGAGCCAAGAGGATAACAGGCTGGGGAAGGCTGTTTTAATTGTAGGCCACTTACACTTGGAGCCAACCCTGTTAGGTAAGGTACTGAAAATATACTCGACTTTTTATTATTCTAATGATCCCCAAGCAGAGAGGCTGAGGGGGAGGAGCAGACATGCGGCAGAGGGTTTGCTTTCAAGTGTTTTAGCCACAGCGTTTTTAAACATTTGATGAAAAAGCCAAACAAACATTTTTAAGTGCTGCATTTATGTTTGAAGATGACAGCTGCTGGCAGAGCTTGTGTGCCTTAGCCTACTGAGCACTTAACATATGGCTACGAGAGACCACCCCAATTAGCGGGCTTTCCCCAGAGCTTTGCTCTTTGGGCTGCTTTGCACGTCCTTGCCCACCTTAGGCTAATAAGGTTGGGGTGCACGTGGACTATTTCTTAGCCCTTTTCCTAGGGGGCCAGGGAAGACAAGGAATTCCTTATTAAATGAGACATGCGAGGAGTAACCGGGAAGGGCAGGAGTAGGAAAAGCAGCAGCACAGCAAGCAGCGGGCCACTTTCTGGGCACAGTTCCTCAGGCACGTGACCACGGTGAGGAGGATTCTTAGGACCGGGCTGGAGCTGCCTGCAGCCACCCAGGGACTCAGTGTGCACCTTTTGGCCTCCCCCTCCGTCACCACAAACCCAAAAAGGGGCAACCTGCCCAGACTGCCAGTGACCAAATAGGCACTCCATGGCATCTTAGCAACTGTCCTGGCCCAGGTCTCTGTGGGCAGCAAGAAAGCCAGAGCTTTCTGGGATGAAACCCAAGAGGCAGCAGGCAACATTCCTTTATACTCCAGGGAAGCAAAAGGACAAGGCCGGGAAGGTGGATGCTGGAAGTGGGAAGTGGGAACTTGCATGTTAGGAAGACAATCATCCTCAGCCACTTTCCTTCCCTCCTGGAGGTTCCCCTCCAGCAGCGAAGTGTGTGGAGGGGATGCGGCCACCTGATTATATAGATGTTCGCTGACCAGGCGTCTTATCCAAGAACTGTCCCTTAGGCAGCCTTCAATTCTCTTAAGGGAGATGGGAGGCACTGTTAGCTGAATGGGGCCAACAGGTTCCTTTAAGGGTGGAGGAAAAGAGGGCAATGGTTTTCTTTTTTTTTTGAGACTTGAGTCTAGTTCTGTCATCAGACTGGAGTGCAGTGGCACAATCTTGGCTCACTGCAACCTCTGCCTCCCAGGTTGAAGTGATTCTCCTGCCTCTGCCTCCCAAGTAGCTGGGACTACAGGCGCCCACCACCATGGCCGGCTAATTTTCTGTATTTATACTAGAGATGGGGTGTCATCGTGTTAGTCAGGGTAGTCTCCATCTTTTAAGCTTGTGATCCACCCGCCTCAGCCTCCCAAAGTGTTGGGATTACAGGCATGAGCCACTGCCCGGCCTTATTGATTGATTGATTGATTGAGGCAGAGTCATTGTCACCCAGGCTGGAGTGCGATGGCACAGTCTGGGTTCACTGCAACCTTTGCCTCCCAGGTTCAAGCTATTCTCCTGCCTCAGCCTCCCTAGTAGCTGCAATTACAGGCACCTGTCACCATGCCCAGCTAATTTTTTAATTTTTAGTAGAGACGGTGTTTCACCATTTTGGCCACGCTGGTCTCCAACTTCTGACGTCAGTTGATTCGCCCTCCACAGCCTCCCAAAGTGCTGGGATTACAGGCGGGAGCCACTGTGCCCAACCCTGACTTTCTTTTCTTTTCTTTTTTTTGAGATGGAGTTTGCTCTTCTCACACAGGCTGGAGTGCAATGGCTCGATCCCGACCAACTGCAACCTCCGCCTCCTCGGGTTCAAGCGATTATTCTGCCTCAGCCACCCGAGAAGCTGGGATTACAGGTGCCTGTCACCACAGCTGGCTAATTTTTTGTATTTTTAGTAGCAGAGACGGGTTTTCACCATGTTGGCCACGCTAGTCTCACACTCTTAACCTCAGGTGATCTACCCGCCTCGGCCTCCCAAAGTGCTGGGATTACAGGTGTGAGCCACCGCACCCGGCCCTGAGTTTCTTTTCTTGAAAGCCGTTGGACTTTGTCGACTCTGAGACAGCACTTGTATTTTGCCTCATCTAGATAACGAATATCACGTGTTATTTTGAACAAAATCTTATCTATAGAGAAAACACTGTATTTCGTTTTTATTTCTAATTTGTTGTTGTTGTTGAGACAAGTCGCTCTGTTGCCCAGGCTGGGGTTCAGTGGTGCTATCTTAGCTAACTACAACCTCCACCTTCCAGGGTCAGGTGATTTTCCTGCCTCAGCATCCGGAGTAGCTGGGATTACAGACACGTGACACTACCCTCGCCTAATTTTTTTGTATATTTAGTAGAGACGGTGTTTCACCAAGTTGGCAAAGCCCGTTTCGAACTCCTGACCTCAGGTGATTGGCCCGCCTCTGCCTGCCAGAGTGCTGAATTGCAGGCATTGCGCCACCGCGCATGGCCAATAAAATTAATTTCAATAGCAAAGAATTTTCCTGGATTCCACGTTGACTTCTCAGGGCGGTGCTATTTCCCAGACGGCTGAGCTGCTCCAGCCTCACTGGCGGGTTTCCTTTCCATAACCCGGAAAAAACGGCGCCCAGAGCGAGATGGAGGGACGCTCAGGCCCTGCCCCTTTCTCGCCCCCGCGGACTTCTCACAGCCCAGGCGTCTCCTCCGCCGCCTCCCGCCGCTGCACCTTAGCGCCCTGCTCCGGCCACGCTGAGGCTCCACCCACCACTTCTTGTCCCTTCCCCGCCTTGGTCAGGCCCCGCCTAACTCCTCAGGGGTCCCGCCCCCGTCTGGCTTCTGTCCTGCGCTGATTGGTACGAACCCGGAAGCGGATGGCGTCGACTGAAAGTCTCAGGGCGGCGGGTGAGTTTTGGTCTGTCTTTTGCTGTCTGCGCTTCCCAGGCATCTGGTGCTGCTATACTGGGGACTTGGGGTCCCCCCAGACCTGGAAATTCCATCGCCTGTTAACCCAGAGCAAACTGAGACGTCCGGGTGAGAGTGCGTGAGTCGCCCTGAGGCTGGTCCCCCACCGGTTTTTCTGCAGTGGGGCCGTGCAGACACTTCCTATAGTGGAATTTTCCTGCTGAAAACCCTTCCTTTCCCCCTTCTCTCGCCTCGTGCTGTTTCAAGTCCTCACCCGCCAGCTGGATTCCCATGCTGGGCCTCCCAGCCTCACTCTCGTGGGTCCTTTGAGTGCAGCGCTGCTTCCTTGTCGCGAGGAGGCTCATTTGCTGCCTGGTCCTCGGAACAGGCAGACCCCACTCCTGTCCTAAGGCGCCATCGCCCCCTAACCTCCCTGCCCCCCATTTCCAACCCTTGAAAAATGTGCTCTTCCTGGAGGCCCTCTTACCCCATCCTCTTCCTGTTTTACCGGAAGGCAGCCTTGAGTGTGAGATGTTCAGGTTCTTGGCTGTTGAACATGGAATTGAAAAAAAGAAAAAACCCACAAAGTAGCAAAAGAAGAAAGCTGCAAAAGCAGGAATTTATTCAATCAAGAAAGCACTTCACTGGGTGGGAGTGGGCCCAAGCGAGCGTCTCTAGGGCCCCGTTTACAAAGTTTTGGGAGTTAAAGTATCTGTTGAATTCCTATGGGGCTACCCCTTATCTGGAAGAAACATTTGGGACTTGGCCAATGAAAAGCTGAGGTGAACTGGCCCGAGACCAGAGCAGATGGATGCCCTATGCAGAAGGGGTGGCCGGCGCTTGGCCGTGGCCACTCCTGGGCTCTTTCCTTTTCCATCTGAGACGTGGTGGAAGGGGGAGGGCTGTAGGGAGAGTGGCCTTTGATCCTTTGTTACTCTGTGTGGGGAGATGGGGTGTTTCTTTTGGTCTAGTTTTGGAAAGTTCGCGTTAACTGGCCTTAGATTCTCTGCCCCCAGACCCAGGACCCAGGTGTTTCCCTTTTCTTCTTTTTTATTGGAGATGAGTCTCGTTACCCAGGCGGGAGAGCGGGGGACAGGATCACAGCTCACTACAGCGTCAACCTCCTGTGCTCAAGGAATACTCCCACCTCACCTTCCGGAGTAGCTGCGACCACCGATAAGCGCCACCACACCGCGCTAATTTTTGTGTTCTTGGTAGAGACGGGCTTCGCCATGTTCCCCAGGCTGGTCTCCAGCTCCAGCCGCATCAGCCTCACAAAGTGCTGGGTTTACAGTCCTCAGCCTCCTGATTAGCTGGGACTTGAGGCGCGTGCCACCACGCCCAGCTAATTTTTGTATTTTTAGTAGAAACCGGGTTTCACTGTGTTGCCCAGGTTGGTCTCAAACTCCTCAGCTCAGTTTATCTGCTTGCTTTGGCCTCCCAAAGTGCTGGGATTACAGGCGTGAGCCACCACATGGCCAGTCCTGGAATTTTTTAGAAGAGGATGACCATTATTATTTTTTCTTTATTTTCTTTTTCTTTTCTTTCTTTGTTTCTTTTTTTTTTTTTTTTTTTTTTCTTGAGGTAGAGTGTCACTCTGTCACCCAGGCTAAAATGCAGTGGCACACTCTGGGATCACTGCAACCCTTGCCTCCCAGGCTCAAGTGATCTTTTTCAGCCTCACAAGTAGCTCTGACACCAGATGTGTGCCTTGACACCTGGCTAATTTTGTGAATTTTTGGTAGAGAAGGGGTTTCACCATGTTGTCCTGGTTAGTCTCAAATTCTGGGCTCAAGTGCTCTGCCTGCCTCAGCTTCCCAGAGTGTTGGGATTATAGGGGAGAGCCACACGCCTAGCTGGTTTTGGGATTTCTAGAGGAGGAAGACCAAGGCAGCCTATTGGCCCTTCCAGTCCATCACATGGGAATCAGCCACACCTCCTTCTTACCCTCCTCAGAGCTGCTCAGGATAACTCTGAACTGTCTCCTGCAGTGAGCCTCAGTGACTTCACCTGTATCATAGAGGTAAGGAAGAACAGTGGAAAAGCTCAGTCACAGTGACACTGACCCCTGAAATGACTGACAAAATACAGTGGGTGGCTTTTCTTCACTAGGAGAGGGTAGTGCTCATATTTTTCTTTTCTTTTTTTTTTTTTTTTTGGACAGAGTCCACAGGCTGGAGTGCAGTGGTGTGATCTCAGCTCACTACAACCTCCAGTCCCGGCTTCAAGCAGTTCTCCTTTCTCAGCCTCCCAAGTAGCTTAGATTGTAGTCACCCACCAGAATGCCTGGCTAATTTTTTGTATTTTTAGTAGTTTGCTGAGATGGTCTCAACCTCCTGACCTTGTGATTCACCCAGTCAGCCTTCAAAAGTGTTGGAATTATAGGCCTGAGCCCCTGTGCCTGGCTAGTACTTAGTTTTAACTCAAATTATAAATGGATTCCAGTCCTCCAAAAATTAAAAAAAAAAAAAAAAAAGCACAAGAAGCACTAAAACAGGGGGATTAGACTCAAATCACCCTGAACCTTATCATCTCATGGCTTTCACCCACCTTAATAGCTCCATGTCCCCTGCAGGCCTCTCCCCCGGAGCACTACAATCCTGTGTCCAGTTGTCTCTTCCTCTCTCTCTGGGGACATCACACAGGCGTCGCCACTTTCACGTGTCCATAAGTGACTCCTAAACCCCCAAACACATTCCCTGGCAGTCCGCATATCTCAGATGAGGGTGACTGTACTTCTGGGGGACTTAGCTGAACTTGACAGCATGTTTTTTAAATATGGGAAATAATTTATGATATAAAGAGAAAATTACATGTATACGTGAAATGAGTGAGAAGTTACATCACTTCCTAAATTGTGATTTTTTTTTTTTTCTTTAACAAGTTTTGCTTGTCGCCCAGGATGGAGTGCAGTGCTGCTGTGTCAGCTCACTGCAACCTCTGCCTCCCGGGTTCAAGTGAGTCTCCTGCCTCAGTGTCTCAAATAGCTGGTATTACAGGTGTGCACCACCACAAGCTAATTTTGTATTTTTAGTAGAGATGGAGTTTCACCATGCTGGCCAGGCTGCTCTCAAACTCCTGGCCTCTGGTGATTCACCGACTTGGCTTCCCAAAGTGCTGAGATAACAGACGTGAGCTCTGCCACTGGCCTTTTTGTTTTGTTTTGTTTTGAAATGGACTTTTGCTCTTGTTTCCCAGGCTGAAGTACTGTTATGCATTCTGAGCTCACTGAAATCTCCACCTTCCAGGTTGAATAGATCTCCTGCCTCAGCCTCCCAAGTAGCTGTGATAACAGTCGACTTCCAAAATTCTTTTGGGTTGTGGGGGAGAAAAAAGTTTGAAGACCTTGTCCCTACGGATCTGTGCCCCCAGGACCTTCCTGACCTCATCTCCTACCTATGCCCTCCTCTCTCCCACTGCTCCAGCCGCACGGGTGCTTTGCTTTCTTTGGGGATGAGGTTGCTCCTGTCTCAGGGCTTTCACTTGAGCTGTCCCTCTGACTAGGACTCTGGCCCCTCAGCTGCAAGGGACAAGCAGCCTTTCTTCCCTAGGTCTTTGTTCTGATATCACCTTCTCTGTGGAAACCTTTGTGATCTCCCACAGCTCCCATTTGACATTGCAGCTGTGAACCCAGAAAACCTCAGACAGATCTCACTTAATTTAAAAAGATTCTTCTGCCAAGGTTGAGGGCACACCCATCACATAGCCTCAGGAAGTCCTGGTGACATGTGCCCAAGGTCGTCGGGATGCAGCTTAATTTTATACATTTTAGGGAGACATGAGACATCAGTCAGCATACGGAAGAGGTTCATTGGTTTGGTCTGGAAAAGTGGGAAAACTTGAAGCAAAGGCTAAAAGACTGGAAGCAGGGAGGGGGCTTCCAGGTCACAGGTAAGTGACACACAAATACCACGTGTCCCAGGTGATAGTAATCTGTGTGCAGCACTGAGGGACAAGGCTCTGTGTCCTCCATTTCTGAGGGCTGAGCTCAGCCTGTGATCCACAGAGAGGGGGAGGGGCTGTGCTGTGGATGGGGTTTGGTCAGGGCTGGGTCTGTGCCCTGAAGGGGGAGCTCAGTCCAGCCCAGCTCCCCACTGCTGCCTGGTGTGTGGGGCTTCTCCAGGAGGGGGAGTGAGATCTGAAGACCGGGCTCACACACACTTGTAGGTGTTCCTGTGGGACTTTCTTCTCTCTGCATGGTCTCTGGTGCAGTGGGCAGCAGAGGCCCGTCTTTCTACAGGGTGAGGTCTCCCCCGTGTGTGTGTTTTGTCACAGGAAGGGAGACAGTTGTTTCTAACCTTAAATCACCTATATTTTTCACATACAGGATTGATTTCTAAAGACTCATGTTACGTGAGGAAGCAGTTCATAAGGGGAAAGAGAAGGAGCCAGGCATGGCTCTCCCTCAGGTAAAGTGACACTGCTCGGTGGATTCGTCTGTCTCTTTCCTTTCTGAAATGCCAGGTATTGTAGTGGCCAGTCTGTTCTGAGTCTGAAGCGTCCTGCCTGACACGTTGGCTCGCACTCACCCGTGCCTTCCCTCAGTTCCTCTCATCTGCTCTGAGATTCCATCTCCTGTGACCCGGTGACATGAACTCAGGAAGAGGCTCCACTGGGCATGGTCATGGGAAGGGCTGACACCCAGACCTGAATGGACATGGGGGGTCAGGCCCCATGGTGTCAGTGCTGCTGGGAAGGCTGGATTATTCTGGGCCACAGATGTATGTTAGCTCCTTGTGGATGAGATCTTAGAAACTGCGTATGAAACACATAGGTTAATGTGCACAGATACCTGGTAAATTCTGGAGAAGGAGACCAGTAAGGGGAGATATTTTGTATCTGATTTGGTAATGCATTGGAAGCCACACTAGTAGATCAACATGTCTCTGACTCCAAACTTTGTTTTTTATTTTTTAAGAGACAGGACGTTAGTTTGTGTGCGATGCCTCACACCTGTAATCCCAGCGCTTTGGGTGGTCAAGGTGGGTGGATCACTTGGGCTCTGGAGTTCAAGACCAGCCAGGCCAACATGGTGAATCCCCATCTCTACTAAAAATACAAAAATTAACAGGGTGTGCTGGCGCACACTTGTAATAATCTCAGGTACTCGGGAGGCTGAGGCAGGAGAATCAGTTGAACATGGGAGGGGGGGGGGTTACAGTAAGCTGCGATTGTGCCACTGCACTCCAGCTTAGGTGGCTGAGTGAGACTTCATCTCAAAAAGAATAAATAGAAGGTGTCAACTTTGTGGCTTAGGTGTGGAGTACACTGGCAGGATTCAGTGTTTACAGCAGCCTCAACTCCTGGGCTCAAGTGATTTCTACTTTGGCCTCTCAAAGAGCTAGAATGATAGGTGCGTGTCACCACACGTGGCCAATATTTCTATTTAATTTTTTTTTAGTCTCGCTCTGCCACCCAAGCTGGAGTGCAGTGTTGTGATCTTGGCTCACTTCAACCTCCAGCTTCTGGGCTCAAGTGATACTTCTGCCTCAGCCTCCTGAGTAGCTGAGACTACAGGCGCATGCCACCACATCGGCCTATTTTTGTATTTTTTAAAAATTTTATTTGTTTTGTGTTTTTAATAGAGGCTGGGTTTCGCCATGTTGGCCACACTGGTCTTGAACTCCCGATCTCATGATCTGCTCGCCTTGGCCTCCTGAAGTGCTGGGATTACACACATGAGCCCAGCTCTGTGTTTTCTTCTTCTTTGTGTATTTTTCTTATTTGTGAGTAACCCCCATATAGGTACCAAGAAAGGAGAGCTAAGCAGAATCCTGGCATAATTAAGGCCTGAAGAGTATCTCAGTTTATAGCGTTACTACTCAGTTATTTTTGTTTATATAATCCTTTATATAATCATGTAATAGTTTATAGAATTAGAGCTTGAAGAATATCTTAATTTATAGTGTCACTACTCAGTTATTTCCCTTTATATAATCCTCTATATATTATCATATGCTAGTTCATGGATTGAGTGCCTAAAGAATATCTTACCACTCAGTTACTTCCCCATATATATATATAAGTATATCTTAGTTCACAATCGGAGGAATGCCTAGAGTAGACACAGTACAGAGCATGAATTAAGGAATATGCAGCTTATAGTCGGAGGAATGCCTAGAGCAGACACAGTGCAGAGCATGATTTAAGGAAAAAACAGTTATACCAGGACAAGAATCCATGGCCCAGGTGGCAGCGTTCAGTATCATAAAGATACCTGTGTATGGCAGGCTTGGAGCAAGAGCCACTCCTCCTGATAAAGGAGTTGTAGGACCTTGCTCCAGTGCTTGTGGAAGGCTACCCTCAGAACGGCAATCCACCTTGGTGACTGTGAACTTTATCAACTCTTGTTACTGTGCTGCTTGAAAAGCTTCTTTCTATAGAACTCATTGGAAGCTGCCAGGTGATGGCAGTAGACCCTGACAGCTCTGTTACTGTGACTTAAAGCATCCTCCTATAAATCTTCTTAGAAGTAGTTTGCCCATAGATAGAAGTATTGCACACTGCACCCTCTTCACTGCACACGGCCCACCTCCATGCCTCGGTGACCTAATGGGGGTGGACCTCTTACTGCACACAGCCCTTGCCTCCATGACCTAATGGGAATGGACCCCTTGCTTTGCACTGTCCACCTCCTGGCCTAGGTGACCTAATGGGGGTGGACCCCTTGTTTTATTGCTCATGACCCTATCACTATCCTTAAAGATGATTTCACTCACTGCCCTGCCCCCTAACCTATACACGATAAATACACACGCTTCTGGATGTTTGGGGCCTTGCCTGACTCCGCTTATAGGTGGCGTGGCCCCCCCCCGAGTCCAGCTGCATTTTCCTTGTACTTCTGTGTCCTGTCTCTTTATATCTCAGATCCTGCTCCTCAGCACAACATAAGGGACACCCCATGACCCTGTGGGGCCCTCAGCCCTACAATATTGTCCATAAAATCAAGACTTCTGGCTGGGCACGGTGGCTCACGCCTGTAATCCCAGCACTTTGGGAGGCCGAGGCGGGTGGATCACGAGGTCAAGGGATCGAGACCATCCTGGCCAACATGGTGAAACCCCGTCTCTACTAAAAATACAAAAAATAGCCGGGCATGGTGGCACATGCCTGTGGTCCCAGCTACTCGGGTGGCTGAGGCAGAAGAATCGCTTGAACCCAGGAGGCGGAGGTTGCAGTGAGCCGAGATTGCATCACTGCACTCCAGCCTGGCGATAGAGCAAGACTCCATCTCAAAAAAAAAAAAAAAAAAATCAAGACTTCCACAGTGACTTAGGGGATCTTAAAATCTTTCATGAAAAAGTGCAGTAAAATGCATCTATAGAGAAAAAATAATTCAAAAACACCTTATGGTAGGTTTGTCAGACCACAGTCTGATGGAATGGATACTTAATTTCTCTTTTCTCATTTTGTGTGAAGGTGTAACTCACTCCTCCATAATGTTTTATTGAAATGTGTTTTTCATTTTAGGGACGCTTGACTTTCAGGGATGTGGCTATAGAATTCTCTTTGGCGGAGTGGAAATGCCTGACCCCTGCGCAGAGGGCTTTATACAGGGACGTGATGTTGGAGAACTACAGGAACCTGGAGTCTGTGGGTGAGGAAAACGTCCCCTCCAGACACGAGGAATCTGTGCTTGACTATCTTAGGTTTTTCTGGTTTTGTATTCTCTGTTGCGATTTTGCTACATGCTCTTTTTTTTTTTTTTTTTTTTTTTTGAGATGTAGTTTTGCTCTCTTGCCCAGGCTGGAGTGCAATCGTGTGATATCAGCGCACTACAACCTCTGCCTCCCTGGTTGAAGTGATCCTCCTGCCTCAGCCTCCCAAGTAGCTGGGATCATAGGCACATAATACCACACACGGCTACTCTTTTTTTTTTTTGAATAGAGTCTCACTCCGTTGCGAGGTGCCAGGCTGGAGTCCAGTAGCGTAATCTAGGCTCACTGCAACCTCCGCCTCCCGGGTTCAAGAAATTCTCCTGGCTCAGCTTCCCGAGTAGCTGGGACTACATGTGCGTGCCACCACGCCCTGCTAATTTTTGTATTTTTAGTAGAGATGGGGTTTCACCATGTTGGCCAGGATGGTCTTGATATCTTGACCTCTTGATCCACCCACCGAGGCCTCCCAAAGTGCTGGGATTACAGGCGTGAGCCACCGCCCCTGGCCACACAGCTAATTTTTGTATTTTTAGTAGAGACAGGGTTTCATTATGTTGGCCAGGCTGGTCTAGACCTCCTGACCTCAGGTAATCCATCCACCTCGGTCTCTCAAAGTACTGGGATTACAGGCCTGAGCCACCATGCCCGGCCTTTGAACATATTTTTGATGAAACATTTTGGTTGAGTTAATGTCTTTATGAGGATATGAGGGCCTGGCCTTTGTTAGTCTGTCACCTTCACTTTTCATCTCTCGTTTATTCCAGAGACTGTGTTTAAAATCTGGAGATATGTTTTCAAATAATATAGGATTCAGGAAAAGAGACACCATTGTTTTTATGTAAGGAACGAGATTTACCCTTCGATTTTCATATGGCAAACATTTTAGTCGGCACATTATTGTTTTTCTTCACTAATGTAACTGATCACATGCATAGGTAACAATCTCCATTGGGCTCTGCTGCTTGCTTTCTTTTTGTGAGATGGAATCTTGCTCTGACAGAGGGTGGAGTACAGTGGCATGATCTTGGCTCACTGAAACCTCTGCTTTTCAGATTCCAATAATTCTCCTGCCTCAACCTCCTGAATACCTGGGATTACAGGCACACGCTACCACACCTGGCTAATGTTTTATATCTTTGTACTAGAAACGGGGTTTGACCATCCTAGCCAGGCTGGTCTCAAACTCCAGACCTCATGATCTCCCTTCCTTGACCACCTAAAGTGCCGGGATTACAGGCTGGACTAGACCGCTGGACGTAATTATAGGAGGCTGCCTAAATCAGTGTGTGCAGGGCATGATGACTCAGTACGTTCTCCATGAGCGATGGCTCAGCATCACTGTCAGTGGCACAGTTCAGCCCTTGTATCCCCCCTTGATGTATTTCTTCCTGTCTCCTTGTATTTTCTGTGACTGGTCATCTTCTGTACTGCCTGGCTGACTACTGTGCTTAAGAATGTGTCATGGGATCCTTCAGGCCCAGGATCACGTTTTGTCCCTCACTTACCGAATGTATAAATCGGGTCAAGTATATGAATACTGTGGGCCTGCCGTCCTTATTTCATAAGTAATATTTTGCCTCCATGTTCTTTTTTTTTTTTTTTTTGAGATGGAGTTTTCCTGTTGTTGCCCAGGCTGGAGTGCAGTGGCACAATCTTTGCTCACTGCAATCTCCGCCTCCCGGGTTCAATCAATTCTCATGCCTGAGGCTCCCGAGTAGCTGGGATTATAGGCATGTGCCACCACACCTGGCTGATTTTGCATTTTTAGTAGAGATGTGGTTTCTCCATGTTGGTCAGGCTGGTTTTCAACTCCTGACCTCAGGCCATCCGCCCACTTGGGCCTTTCAAAGGGTTGGGATTACAGGTGTGAGCCACCAGGCCTGGCTGCCTCCAGGTTTTTAAAACAAGTTAATTAGATGTCTTCGCATATTTAAAGTTTTATAGTACAGATTCTAAACTTTCTTTGTTTAATAAGATTTGTCAGCCTTCGATGATGTTGATGATGAGATGCCCATTTTTCTATCTCAGTCATTTCACTGTCATGTCAGAAATAGCTTTGACTGGCTGGCCACAGTGGCTCATGCCTCTGTTCCCAACACTTTGGAAGGCCAAGATGGTTGGATCCCTTCAGGTCAAGAGTTTGAGTCCAGTCGGGCCAACATGGTAAAACCTTGAATCTACTAAATACAAAAAATTGTTGGCTCACACCTGTAATCCCAGTGCTTTGGTAGGCCAAGATGGGCAGATAACTTGTGGTCAGGAGTTTGAGACCAGCCTTGCCAACATGGTCAAACCACGTCTCTACTAAAACTACACAAATTAGCTTGGTGTGGTGGCATGCACTTGTAATCCCAGCTACTTGGTAGGCTGAGGCCAAAGAATTATTGGATCCTAGGAGGCGAGGGTTACAATGAGCCTAGATCACGCCACTGCACTCCAGCCTGGGTGGTGGAGTGAGACTCCACACACACCCATACACACGCATGCATGCGCACACACACACAGCCAGGCTGTAGTCTCAGCTACTTGCACACACACACACACACACACACACAGTCTCTCTCTCCCCTCTCTCTCCCCCTCCCCCTCTCCCCCAACCCCTCTCTCTCTCTCAGCCAGGCTGTAGTCCCAGCTACTTGGAAGTCTCCAGCAGGAGAATCTCTTTAGGCAGGAGAATCATACCATTACACTCCAGTCTGGGTGATACAGCGTGACTCAGTCTCAAAAAAGAAAAAAATTGGTTAAACTGGGAAGCTTAAGACATAGAGATTTGTTTATTTTGAATTTAGAAAATGAGAAATCTAAGAGCAAGGTGCAGTCAAATTGGTTTCTGGTGAGAGCCTTCTTTGTGATTTAGCCCACGCATCTTCCTGCTGTGTTTTGTCATGGTGGAAGAGGAACAGGCAACAAGCTCTTTAATGTCTTTTTTAATGAAAGCACTAGTCCTGGCCAGGAGCCGTGGAGTTTATGTTTTGTAGATTTCGCTTCCAAATGCATAATGAAGAAGTTTTCATCAACAGGGCAAGGCAATACAGAAGTGTTCCACACAGGGACATTGGAAACACATGAAAGTCATCACATTGCAGGTTTTTGCTTCCAGGAAATTGAGAAAAATATTCATGACTTTGAGTTTCAGTGGCAAGAAGATGAAAGAAATAACCATGAAGCATCCATGACAAAAATCAAAAAGCTGACTGGTAGTACAGACCAGTAAGATGAAAGGCATGCTGGAAACAAGCCTATTAAACATGAACTTGGAGTAATCTTTCATTTACATCTTCCTAAACTTCACATATTTCAGACTGAAGGGAATGTTGGTAATCAGGTTGAGAAGTCTATCAATGCTTCCTTAGTTTCAACATCCCAAACAATTTTTTGTGTAGCCAAAACCCGTATTTCTAATAACCGTGACAGTAATTTCCTCCATTCTTCATTACTTACACAGAAACAGGAAGTACACATGAGAGAAAAATCTTTCCAATGTCATGAGAGTGGGAAAGCCTTTAATTGTAGCTCATTCCTTTTATTTATTTTTTATTCATTTATTTTTTTTCTTTTCAGCCAACGGCAACCTCAATTGTAGCTCATTCTTAAGGAAACAGATAAAACATTTAGGAAAGAAACAATATGAATGTGATGTGTGTGGCAAGGTCTTTAATGAGAAGCGATGTCTTGAAAGCCATCGTAGATGTCACACTGGTGAGAAACCTTACAAGTGTAATGAGTGTGGCAAGACCTTCAGTCACAAGTCATGCGTTCTGCGCCATCGCAGAGTTCATACAGGAGAGAAACCTTACAAGTGTAATGAGTGTGGCAAGACCTTCAGTCAGATGTCATCCCTTACATGCCATCGTAGACTTCATACTGGAGAGAAACCTTACAAGTGTAATGAGTGTGGCAAGACGTTTAATAAGGTATCATACCTTACATACCATCATAGACGTCATACTGGAGAGAAACCTTACAAGTGTAATGAGTGTGGCAAGACCTTTAGTCGAAAGTCATCCCTTACATGCCATTGTAGATTTCATTGTGGAGAGAAACCTTACAAGTATAATGAATGTGGCAAGAGCTACCATGAAATGTCATCTCTTACATGCCATTGTAGACTTCATACTGGAGAGAAACCTTACACGTGTCATGAGTGTGGCAAGACCTTCAGTCAGGTGTCATCCCTTACATGTCATCGTAGACTTCATACTGGAGAGAAACCTTACAAGTGTCATGAGTGTGGCAAGACCTTCAATCAGAAGTCATCCCTTACATGCCATTGTAGACTTCATACTGGAGAGACACCTTACAAATGTGAAAAATGTGACAAAGGTTTCACTCGCAAATCACACCTTGAAATGCATAAGATAATCCATACTGGAGAGAAACCATACAAATGTATGGTTTGTGATAAGGCTTTTGCATGTAATTCATACCTGGCAAAACATACTAGAATTCACACTGGAGAGAAACCTTACAAGTGTAATGAGTGTGGCAAGACCTTCAGTCATACGTCATCCCTTACATGCCATCGTAGACTTCATACTGGAGAGAAACCTTATAAGTGTAATGAGTGTGGCAAGAAATTCCATCAGATGGCATCCCTTACATATCATCGTAGTAGACTTCATACTGGAGAAAAACCTTACAAGTGTCATGAGTGTGGCAAGACCTTCCGTCAGATGTCATATCTTGTATACCATCGTAGACTTCATACTGGACGGAAACCTTATAAGTGTAATGAGTGTGGCAAGACCTTCATTCGAAAGTCACACCTTACATACCATAGTAGACTTCATACTGGAGAGACCTTACAAATGTAAGGTTTGTGACAAGGCTTTCTATTGTGATTCACACCTGGCACAAAAAACTAGAATTCACACTGGAGACAATCCTTAAAACTGTAATGAATGTCCAAGACCTTCAGTAGTAATTCATCACCTGTAATTGACAACTTCTCACACCTGCCTTGTACAACAACTATCCCCTTCTGCAATGCAAAGACCCAGTGTGCCCCCCCCACCCCAGCATCTTCTTCCTCTGCAGCAGGTAGACAAATGTATGTTTAGATGCAAACTGGAGGGGGGTGCGTATCCGGGCATTTCTAACCCCAGAAATCTCAGTTGCCATGGACCAAGAAATTAAAATGGTTCTAAATCCTCACTACCGGTCCAAATGAGCTGTGTTACTTCCCCTCCTAGTAGGAACTGGCACAGCAGCTGCGATAGGCACTGGAATAGGAGGCATCAGCACTTCAGCCCATTTCTGTCATAAACTGTCCCGGGAACTCAATGATGACCTGGAAAGTGTGGCCAATTCCCTGGCCTCCCTCCAGAACCAGTTAAATTCCCTAGCTGCAGTAGTCCTACAAAATCTCAGAGCCTTGGACTTACGGCTGAGAAGGGAGTTACCTGTCTCTTTTACAGGAAGAGTGTTGCCACTATGTCAATCAGTCAGGAGTAGTAACAGGAAAAGTTAAAGAGCTAAGGGATCGCTTTGAAAGGTGGCGCACAGTCAGCAACTGGAGCTTCTGGAGCTTCCCAGGGCTCAGAACCTGGATCCGCTGGGCTCTGCCCCTCTTTGGGCCTTTACTAGTAATCTTCCTGGGCCTTACCTTCCGTCCCTGTATGATTAACATACTTCAGTGCTTCACAGAAGCCACGGTTGGCAGACCACTGCCCAGTTGCTAGCCTTTTGGGGGTACAAGCCGCGGAGCACAGGTGTTGATTTGTAAAAGGTGATGCTCCACATGTAACATAAAGAGCATCAAAGGGGTGGCTGAGATGAAAGGCCTGTGGGGGAAAATTTCCTGAGTGTCCACAATAGCTGCCTCAGCTACCTTATCCGCTTTTGTGCTTCTGTACATCTCTTCCTGCTCACTAGCGAAAAAGCCCCTGCACAATTGCTACGTTGCCTGAAAATCGTGAGTTACTTCCCTTGCCCCTAACGTATGAGAACTGTGTACTGGGCTGGGCTGGTCCGATGGTAGTGGGTTATCAGAACTTATTAACATTAGTGTCACTAAAGTTGGTATATGACCCCCCACTGCTAAATTTGACTGGCTTTAAAAAAAAAAAACTGTAGTGACTCAGGCCGGGGTCCAGACTTTTGGGTGCTCATGCATCTGGGCCTGCCGGCGTAATAAACTGCGGTCCTCTGACACTGAGTGCCATCTGGGTTTCTTGTCAGGAGAAATTCCAGGAACAACGTGTGCAAAATTTTGATTTTTTTTCACTGAGGGGTAATCTCCCTCTATCACCAGCCAAGAGTGCATGGTGCAATCTCGGCTCACTGAAACCCCAGCCTCCCCAGTTCAAGCAGTTCTCCTGCCTCAGGCTTCTGAGTAGTTGGACCTACAAGTGCCGGCCACCACAACCAGATAATTTTTGTAGTTTTTGGAGAGACGGGGTTTCACCACGTTGGGCAGGATGGTCTTGATCTCTTGACCTCGTGATCCGCCCAGCTCGGCCTCCCAAAGTGCTAGGATTACAGGCATGAGCCACTGTGCCCAGCTGACAGGTTAAAAGATTTAAATGAGTAATACTATATACTGCATAAGCAGAATTACTGTGTTTTCATGAGGAAACGTTTGTAAGGCAATTATTAGGGCACTTGTCGCATAGTTTTAACATGGTTTTGGATTTTGTATTGCTAATTTTGCATGGCATTTTGCCACACTGTAGCTGTTTTTTGTTGTAGTTTTGAACCATTTGTAAAGACAGTAGCAGCGTGAAGCAAGGGTTTAGAGATAACAATAGACACAAATTTAACAGGAACAGTTTGTAAAAAGTTTAGAAGCTTAGAGGCTGGTAAATGAAAGCTGATATTACTAATAAATTTAGCTATTGCTATTTGCTAATTAAAATTACACACTGAGAGGGTATGAAATTGTATTTTGCTTAATGGTAGGAAAAGAGCAGCAGGATTATTTTTTATAATTAGACGCAACACTGTCGTCCTTTTATAAGAAGAGAAGTGATTAAATTTGTGGCTTTTTGTGTATGTTTAGAGGGATTATACACAGGTACATAACATATAAAATACAGAAATGGCCAAGATAAGGCCAGGCATGATGTTTCACGCCTTTAATCCCAGCACTTTGGGTGGCTGAGGTGGGTGGATCAAGAGGTCAGGAGTTCAAGACATGCCTGGCCAACATGGTGGAAATCTGTCTGTACTGAAAATACAAAAATTAGCGGGCGTGGTGGTGCGTGCCTGTAATTCCAGGTAGTCAGGAGGCTGAGGCAGGAGAATTGCTTAAACCGGGACCTAGGAGACAGAGGTTGCAGTGAGCCGAGATCACGCCCTCCACTCCAGCCTGAACTAAAGAGCTAAACTCTCTCAAAAAATAAAAATAAAAATAAAGAAAAACTAATGATATTAAAAATGGTCAAAGATAAAACCTATTTGTTAAGGCATAAAAGGGATGGATATTTTAAGTGATTTTCCCATATTTAGGCCCTTTAAAGTTATCAGAATGTGATTACAAGTTGCTAGGATAATAAACCTGCATTGAGTTAACGTGAGTGTGTAAGTAGTAGTGAGAACCCTCCCCCAAAATCTTTTTTAAATGCTTTTTCTACTGGCCATTTTTCTGCATTAGCCTTTAGCTGGAATGTTTTAGAAGTGAGCTTGGGAAAGCAGGGCTGTGGCCGGTTTTTTCCGTTTGCTGTGGGTTTTTGAAGCAGCCTCTTTTTAAGAGCCTGCCACCTGCTGCTGCTCTCATCCTTAGAGGAAGGAAGATAACAGGTGGCAGCGAGGCTAGAGAATGGCCAGGTGGTAAAGTGCGTGTAGAAGCGCAGGGGCAGGAGGCAAGAGGGTAACAGGCTGGGGAAGGCTGTTTTAACTGTAGGCCACTTATGCTTGGAGCCAACCCTGTTAGGTAAGCTACTGAAAATATACTCGGCTTTTTATTATTCTAATGATCCCCAAGCAGAGAGGCTTAGGGAAGGAGCAGACATGCGGTAGAGGGTTTGCTTTGAAGTGTTTTAGCCACAGCGTTTTTAAACATTTGATGAAAAAGCCAAACAAACATTTTTTAGTGCTGCGTTTATGTTTGAAGATGACAGCAGCTGGCAGAGCTTGTGTGCCTTAGCCTACTGAGCACTTAACATATGGCTACGAGAGACCGCCCCAATTAGCGGGCTTTCCCCAGAGCTTTGCTCTTTGGGCTGCTTTGCACGTCCTTGCCCACCTTATGCTAATAAGGTTGGGGGTGCACGTGGACTGTTCTTTAGCCCTTTTCCTAGGGGACTGGGGAAGACAAGAAATTGCTTGTTAACTAAGACATGCTAGGGGGCACAGTTTCTAAGGCATGTGACCATGGTGAGGAGATACTTAGGACCGGGCTGGAGCTGCCTGCAGCCACCCAGGAACTCAGTTTGTGCCTTTTGGCCTCCCCCTGCATCACCACAAACCCCAAAAGGGGCAACCTGCCCAGACTGCCAGTGACCAAATGGGCACTCCATGGCATCTTAGCAACTCTCCTGGCCCAGGCCTCTGTGGGCAGCAAGAAAGCCAGAGCTTTCTGGGATGAAACCCGGGAGGCAGCAGGCGACTTTCCCTTATACTCCAGGGAAACAGAAAGAGAAGGCCGGGAAGGCAGATGCTGGGAGTGGGAACTTGCATATTAGGAAGACAATCATCCTCAGCCACTTTCCTTCCCCTCCTGGAGGCTCCCCCTCCAGCAGCGAAGTGTGTCAAGAGGATGTGGCCACCCGATTGCATAGATGTTGGCTGACCGGGGGTCTTATCCAAGAACCGTCCCTTAGGCAGCCTTCAATTCCCTTAAGGGAGATGGGAGGGGCTGTTGGCGGAGTGGCGCCAGCAAATGCAGGTCCCTTTAAGAGTGGAAAACAAGAGGGCAATGGCTTTTCTATAGGGAGAGAAAAGGTTTTGGGTCCATCATTATCCTCACTGGAAAAAATCTATTCGTTATTCCCCATACAAGGGAATGAATGGGTGAGAGAAGTTTCTCCCTGTTATTCTGCTTTTTGTTTTGTTTTTCATTAAATCTCCTGAATTCCCTTCAGGTGGAGAAGATGAGCGTGTTGACTCAATGCAATCTGGCAGATAAAGAGAATACTACGCAGAGCGTACCAGCGCCCAGGTGGTCAAAACAGTAACATTAGTAAACTGACCTTGCTCATATCTTCTTTTTAGGCAGCCACCTACTTGCAGAACTCTAAATCTAAGGTTTCTTGAGTAGGAAACCAAGGACATTCCTGCCCAATTAAGAGCATAACTTGTGTAGGGCTTCAGGCTCTACAGTGCATTGGATAGAGTTAAGTAGCTGTTGCACCGTTTTAAAAATGCTTACCAGCACCTTGGGAGTCTACAGTGGACAGATTACTTGAGGTCAGAAGTTCGAGACCAGCCTGGCCCACATGGGGAAACCTCATGTCTACTAAAAATACAGAAATTCTCTGGCTGTGGTAGTGAGCACCTACAATTTCAACTATTGGGAAGCTAAGGTATGAGGACCACTTGAACCGGGAGGCACAGGTTGCAGTGAGCTGAGATCACACCACTGCACTCCACCCTGGGTGACAGACCCAGAGTCTGCCAAGAAACAAAAAGCAAGAGGGATGATAAAGGGTTGCACCACGCCTGTGTGAATATTCAGTGACCTTTTACGACGCCCCATGCTCCCAGCCTTGGACTTCTCTCACTTCTCTCCACGAGGTAAACCACTGTCAATGTAGATGTGAAGCTGTGTCTGTCATTTAGGGGTTATATTCAATGCTGAATCCCAAACATCTGGATTCAGGTGCTTGTGTTCACATTTTTATCTATTTGATTTGTGGCCACTTTCCCAGAATGTGCGTGAGGCAGTTCTCTCCAAGTCCAGATCCTGGCTCACGGGACAGTGTGTAAGTTTATGGCGGAGGACATGGGAAGCACGTAGAAAAGTGTTTAGCACATGGGAAGTGTTCAAAACTGTCAGTCATTGCTACTGCTATGATTATGACAGTTTTTTGTTTGTTTGTTTTTTAGAGATGTAGTCTCGCTCTGTCACCCAGGCTAGAGCGCAGTGGCATGATCTCAGCTCACTGCAACCTCCACCTCCTGGGTGCAAGGAATTCTCTTCCTCAGCCTCCCAAGTAGCTGGGATTACAGGCGCCTGCCACCATGCCCGGCTAATTTTTATATTTTTAGTAGAGGTGGGGTTTTACCACCTTGACCAGGCAGGTTTTGAACTTCTGACCTCGTGTGCCACTGTTCCCGGCAGTCATAACAGTGTTTTTTTAAATCATAACACCCTTCTACAATTAGATGATGATAGTTTTTTGATTCTGACTTTCATTTCTCTCTCTCTCTCTCTTTTTGATGGACTGTCAATCTGTCACCCAGGTGGAGTGCCGTGGTATATTCTCAGCTCAGTGCAACCTTTACCTGCCATGTTCAAGCGATTGTCCTGCCTCAGCCTCACAAGTAGCTGGGACTACAGGAGCTCACCATGATGCCCGGCTAATTTTCTGTATTTATACTAGAGATGGGGTTTCACCGTGTTAGTCAGTGTGGTCTTAATGTTCTGACCTCATGATTCTCCCGCCTCGGCCTCCTAAAGTGTTGGGATTACAGGCATGAGCCACCACGCCCAGACTTTTCTTTTTTTCTTTTCTTCTTTTTTAAGACAAAGTTTGGCTCTTGTCACCCAGGCTGGAGTGCAATGGTGCAATCTCGGCTCACTGCATCTTCCACCTCCCAGGTTCAAACAAATCTCCTGCCTCAGCCCCCGAGGATTACAGGTGCCCACCACCAAGTCCGGCTAATTTTTGTATTTTTAGTAGAGATGGGGTTTCACTACATTGACCAGGCTGGTCTCCAACTCCTGACCTCAGTTGATCTGCCCGCCTCAGCCTCCCAAAGTGCTGAAATTACAGGCATGAGCCACTATGCCTGGCCCTGACTTTGTTTTTTATAAAGCCATTGGACTTTGTCGACTCTGAAACAGTACTTGTATTTTAGCTCATCCTGATAATGAATATCACGTGTTATGTTGAACGGAATATCTAACATATCTATGGAGAAAACATTGTATTTCGTTTTTATTAAAAAAAAATTTTTTTTTTTTTAAGATAGAGTTGCTCTGTCACCCAGGCTGGGGTACAGTGGTGTAATCTCAGCTAACTGCAATTTCTGCCTTCTGGGTTCACGCTATTCTCCTGCCTCAGCCTCCCGAGCAGCGGTATTAGAGGCGAGTGACACTACCTATGCCCATTTAGTTTTTTGTATATTTAGCAGAGATGGGGTTTTGCCATGTTGGCAAACCTGGTCTCGAACTTCTGACCTCAGGTGATTTCGCGCAACTCGGCCTCCCAAAGTGCTGGAATTACAGGTGTTAGCCACCGCGTCTGGCCAACTAAAATTAATTTCAATGGCAAGGAAGTGGGGGGGTGGGGAGGGTGGGGAGGGATAACATGAGAAATGCCAGATATAGATGAAGGGAGAATAGAGGCAGCAAACCACCTGGTTATTTATGCACCTATGCAACAACCCTGCATAAACTGCATCTGTACCCCTAAACCTAAAGTAAAATTTAAAAGAAACAGCAATGAATCTTTCTGGATGCAATTACTCCTCAAGGTTCACTTCTCAGACCGGAAAAAGGGGCGGAGAGTCCGATGGAGGGAAGTTCAAGCCCCGCCCCCGGGCGCCCCTCACAGCCAAAGCCTCTTCTCCCGCGCCCCCGCCCCCTCGTCCTTCGCGCCCCGCCCCTCGTCCTTCGCGCCCCTCCCCGGACTCGCTCAGACCCCGCCCTCTTTATACGTCTTTTCCAGTTCGGCCAGGCCCCGCCCACCTCGTGTTTCCGGCTGAGGCCTGGGTCTGTCCTCCGCTGAGTAGCACGCGCCGGAAGTGGATGGCGTGGACTGAGGGTCACACCGTGGTGCGTAAATTTTGCTCTGTTTGTTTTGTGTGCGCTTCCCAGGTCTCTGGTGCTTCTGTACTGGGGACGTGGAGTCCCCACAGACCTGGATATTCCAGCCCCTCTTTGTCAACCCAGAGCAAATTGAGATGGCCGGTTGGGAGTCCGTGAGTCGCTTCATTTTGAGATCAAAGTCGTCCTGAGGCTGGTCCCGTCCCGGTTCTTTCCGCAATGGGCCTTGCAGACATCTGTGGCGGAATTTTCATGCTCAAAACCCTTCCTGTCCCCCTCCTTCCGCCTTGCGCTGTTTCAAGTCCTCACTCGCGATTTGGATTCCCGCCGTGGGCGTCTCTCAGGCTGGCTCTTGTGGGGCCTGGAGCGCAGTGCTGCAGCCCCAGTCCTGGGGAGGCGCGTCCTCGGCCCAATCCTGGGGTTTTGCAGACCCCACCCCTTCCGAAGGCGCTGTCCTTCCGCACTTCCCTCCTCCTGTGGGGCCCTGCTGCTCCCCACTTCCAACCCCTGGAAACGTGCTCTTGGTGGAGGCAGCCCTGTTATCCCATCCTCGCCCTGTTTTATCGGAAGGCAGCCTTGAGTTTGAGATGTCCAGGTTCTTGGCTGTCGAACACAGAAAAAGAAAAGAAAAGAAAAAAACACTAGATAACAAAGGAGCGAAGCAGCGAAAGCAGAAAGCATTAATTTATTCAACTAAGAAAGCACTCCACAGGGTGGGAGTGGGCCCTAGGGAGCATCTCCAGGGCTCTGTTTACAAAGTTTTTGGGGGTTAAAGTCTTTCTTCTGAGGTCCCACAGGCTACCCCTTCTCTGGATAAAAGATGTGGCCCTTGGCTGAGGTGAATTGGCCCTGAGGTGAATTGCTCAGGTGAACTGGCCCGAGGCCAGAGCAGATGGGCGCCCTATGCAGAAGGGATGGGCATGCTTTGCTCTTTCCCTTTCCATCCCACACGTGGTGGAAGGGGGAGGGCTGTAGGGAGAGTAGCCTTTGAATCTTTGTTACTCTGGATGGGAAGATGGGGTTTTTCCTTTTCTTCTAGTTTTGGAAAGTTTGCGTTAATTGGCCTTAGATTCCCTGCCCCCAGACCCAGGACCCAAATGTTTCCCTTTTTCTCTTTTTAATTGGAGATGGGTGTCACTCTGTTACCCAGGTGAAAGAGCAGTGACAGGATCACAGCTCACTGCAGTGTCAACCTTCTGCGCTGAAGGGATCCTTCAACCTCAGCCTCCGGAGTAGCTGCGACCACAGATGGGCGCCACCACACCGAGCTAATTTTTGTGTTCTTGGTAGAGACGGGCTTTCGCCATGTTGCCCAGGCTCGTCTCCAACTCCAGGACGGAAGCCATCCAGCTGCATTGGCCTCCCAAAGTGCTGGGATTACAGGCATGAGCCACCACCCCTAGCTGGTTCCTTTCCCTTTCCTTTTCCCTTTCCTGAGATGAAGACTCACTCTGTCACCCATGCTGGAGTGCAGTGCTGTGATCTCGGCTCACTGCAACCTCCGCCTCCCAGGTTCAAGCAGTTCTCCTGCCTCAGCCTCCTAAGTAGCTGGGACTACAGGTGTGTGCCAACATGCCCAGCTAATTTTTGTATTTTTAGTGGAGACCAGGTTTCACAATGTTGGTCAGGCTGGTCTCGAATTCCTGACCTTGGGATCCCCTGCTTTGACCTCCCAAAGTGTTGGGATTACAGGCATTAGCCACCACACCCCGCCTGTTTCGTCAGTTTTTTGAGATGGAGTGTCACTCTTACCCATGCTTGAGTGCAGTGACAGCATCTTGGATCACTGCAACCTCTGCCTCCCAGGCCCAAGTGCTCCTCCGCAGTCAGCCTGGCAAATAGCTGGGACCACAGATGCACAGCACCACACCTGGCTAATTTCTTTGTACTTTGGGTAGAGATGGGGCATCACCAAGTTGGTCTCAAACTCCTAGCCTCAACTGATCTGCTTGCTTCAGCCTCCTGAAGTGCTGGGATTACAGGAGGGAGCCACCCCCCATGGCCAGTCCTGGAATTTTCTAGAAGAGGTTGACCATTGTTTTTGCTTTTTTTTTTTTCTTGAGGTGGAGTGTCACTCTGTCACCCAGGCTGTGATGCACTGGCACAATCTGGGATCACTGCAACCCCTGCCTCCCAGGCCCAAGTGATCTTGCATCAGCCTCCCAGGTAGCTGGGACCACAGACCTGTGCCATGATGCCTGGTTAACTGTGTATTTTTGGTAGAGAAGGGGTTTCACCAAGTTGCCCAGGTTGGTCTCAAACTTCTGGGCTCAAGTGATCTGCCTGCCTCTGTTATATTCGAGGCGAGATTAAGGGACCAGCACCAAGACAAAAGTATGCCACATAGCAGGGTTTATTAAGCCGGCGACCACGGAGGAGTCGCGTCTCTCCAACCTGTGGCCCCAATGGAGGCTGTTAAGACCTTTTATACCCGTAAGGATCACTTTGGGAGTCAGGGCGAGAGGCAGGGGTGGGGGTAAGGGGACACAGACATTTAGAGGTTTTCATAAATCATCTCCCGGACAGAGAGGAGGGAGTGGGGCTCCGGACATTCCAAGGGCTTGAGGACATCTTGCCCCCTCGATTGTTACCTAAGTGGCTAACAGAAGTTAAGCGTTAGTTTGCACATCTTCTGGGCTGTAGTGGAAATAACAGATTTTGGTTACTTATTACAAGGCACAGGGACCAGGATGGAATTAGCTTGGGCTGCTATTCTAGTCACAAAGGCTGACAATTCTGGCTGTTACTGATAAGAAAGGTAGAGAGTTTGCAGAGCAAACTAGCAGTTTTATGTACAGAAGCCAAAGGCCAGCAGTTATTGTGAGGAGAGTGGAGCAGCCGTTACAACTTATTTTAAAACATAGCTTTGTCTTTTATAAGATGGTGTTGTTCAGATTCTAACTCTAGGCCAGCTGTAGCACACCTCAACTTCCCAAAGTGCTTGGATTACAGGGCTGAGCTACCATTCCCTGGTGGTCTTGGAATTTTCTAGAGGAGGAAGACCAAGGCAGCCTATTGTCCCTTGCAGACCATCACATGGGAATCAGCCAGACCTTACCTCAGAGCTTCTCAGGATAACTTGGTGAACTGTCTCCAGCTGTGAGCCTCAGTGAGTTCACCTGTAACACAGAGGTGAGAAAGAAGACCGGAAAAGCTGAGTCAGAGTGACACTCACCCCTAAAATGACTGACAAAATACAGTGTGTGGCTTTTCTTCTGAGAGAGGGTAGTGCTCATTTTTTTCCCTCCTTCCCTCCCCCTCCTTCCCTCCCCCTCCTTCTCCCTCTCCCTCCTTCTCCCTCTCCCCTCCCTCTCTCCCGCCTCCCCACCTTTCTTTTCTTTCTCCTTCCTTCCTTCCCTCCCTCCCTCCCTTTTCTTTTCTCTTTTGTTTTCTTTCCTGACACTTGTTCTGTCACCCAGGCTGGGGTGCAGTGGCACCATCTTGGCTCATTGCAACCTCCACATTGTTGGCTCAAGCGATTTTCCTGTCTTTGCCTCCTGAGTAGCTGGGATTACAGGCACCCACCATCACGGCTGGCTAACTTTTTTGTGTTTTTAGTAGAGACAGGGTTTCATCGTGTTTGCTGGAATGATCTCAAACTCCTGAGCTGATGATCCACCCACCTCATCCTCCCAGCGTCTTGGGATTACAGGTGTGAGCCTCTGTGCCTTGCCAGTGCTCAGTTCTAACTCAAATTTTAAATAGATTCCAGTCCTCCAAAAATTAAAAAAGAAAAAGCACAAAAAGGGCAAAAATGGGATTAGACTCAAATTACCTTGAGCCTTATCGTGATATGTGCCCATGGCGATCAGGGTACAGCTTAATTCCACACATTTTAGGGAAGCATGAGACATCAATATATGTAAGAAGTACATTGATTTGGTCTGGAAAGGCGGGACAACTTGAAGCAAAGGCTAAAAGACTTGAAGCAGGGAGGGGGCTTCCAGGTCACAGATAAGTGATGCACAAATACCTACAGTGTCCCAGGTGATAGTAATCTGTGTGGAGCACTGAGGGACAAGGCTCTGTGTCCTCCGTTTCTGAGGGCTGAGCTCAGCCTGTGATCCACAGAGAGGGGAGGGGCCGTGCTGTGGATGGGGTTTGGTCAGCGCTTGGTCTGTGCCCTGAAGGGGAGCTCAGTCCAGCCCAGCTCCCCACTGCTGCCTGGTGTGTGGGGCTTCTCCAGGAGGGGAGTGAGATCTGAAGACCAGGCTCAAACATACACTTGTAGGTGTTCCTGTGGGACTTTCTTCTCTCTGCATGCTCTCTGGTGCAGCGGGCAGCAGAGGCCCGTCTTTCTACAGGGTGAGGTGTCCCCCTCTGTGTGTATTTTTGTCACAGGAAGGGAGTGAGTCATTTCTAACATCTTATATTTTTTTCACATACAGGGTTGATTTCTAAAGACTCAGGTGAGGAAGCAGCTCAGAATAGGCAAGAAAAGGAGCCAGGCATGGCTCTCCCTCAGGTAAAGTGACACTGCTCGGTGCATTCATCTGTCTCTTTCCTTTCTGAAATGCCGGGTATTGTAGTAGCCAGTCTGTTCTGAGTCTGAAGCGTCCTGCCTGACACGTTGGCTCGCAGTCACCCATGCCTTCCCTCAGTTCCTCTCATCTGCTCTGAGATTCCATCTCCTGGGACCCAGTGACATGAACTCGGGAAGAGGCTCCACTGGGCATGGTCATGGGAAGGGCTCAGACCCAGACCTGGGTGGACCTGAGGTGTGGGCCTTGTGGTGTCAGTGCTCCTGGGCTGGTTCAGGGTCTGGATATCAGCTCTTCATGACCAGATCAGAGAAACCACATATGAAACACATGGGTTAATGTGCACAGATATCTGGTAAATTCTGGAAAAGGAGACCAATAAGGGGAGATATTTTGTATCTGATTTGGTAATGCAGTTGGAAACCACACTAGTAGATCAACACGTCTCTGACTCAAATCTTTTTTAAGAGACAGGATCTTGGTTTGGGTGCGGTGCCTGTAATCCCAGCACTTAGGGAGGCCGAGGCAGGGGGATCACTTGAGCTCAGGAGTTCAAGACCAGCCAGGCCAACATGGTGAAACCCCATTTCTACTAAAAATACAAAAATTAGCTGGATATGGTGGTGCATGTCTAGAGTCTCAGCTACTCAGGAGGTGGAGGCAGGAGAATCACTTAAACCTGGGAGGGAGAGGTTGCAGTGAGCCGAGATTCTGCCACTGCACTCCAGTCTGCGTGACAGAGTGAGACTTTGTCTCAAAAATAAATAAATAAATAAATAAAGAGCAGATGTCGCTCTGTGGCTGAAGTCTGAAGTACAATCCCAGCTACTCAGGAGGCAAACAATTCAGAGTTTACAGCAGCCTCAAACTCCTGTGCTCAAGTGATCCCCGCTTTCGTCTCCAAAGAGCTAGAATGATAGGCATGTGTCACCACACATGGCCAGTATTTCTATTTATTTATTTATTTAATTATTTGTGAGTCTCACTCTGTCACCCAAGCTCAAGTGTAGTGTTGTGATCTCAGCTCATTGCCACCTCTGCCTCCTGGGTTCAAGCTGTTCTTCTACCTCAGCCTCCTGCGTAGCTGGGATTACAGGCATGTGCCAATACACAGGCTAATTTGTGTAATTTTAGTAGAGATGGGGTTTCAGCATGTTGGCCAGGCCAGTTGAACTCCTCACTTTGTGATGTGCCCGCCTTGGCCTCCGAAAGTGCTGGGATTTCATGCGTGAGCCACCGCACCCAGCCTTGCTCTCTTGCTGCTGTTGAGACGGAGTCTGTCACCCACGGTGGAGTAGAGTGGAGCGATCTGGACTCACTGCAGCCTTTGTCTCCTGGGTTCAAGTGATTCTTCTGCCTCTCCCCTCCTGCATAGCCCAGATTACAGACGCCGCCACCACATCTACTTTTTATACTTTTAGTAGAGACAGGGTTTCACCATGTTGGCCAGGCTGGTCTCCAGCTCTTGACCTCAAATGATTTTCCAGCCTTGGCCACCCCAAGTGCTGGGATAGCAGGTGTGAGCCACCATGCCCAGCCCAGTGTTTCCTTATTTGTATATTTTTCATATTGTCTATAAAATCAAGACTTCCATAGTGACTCAGGGGATCTTAAAATGTTTCATGAAAAAGTGCAGTAAAATGCAACAATAGAGAAGAAATGTTCAAAAACACCTTAATGTGGGTTTGTCAGAACAGTCTGTGATGAAATGGATACTTAATTTCTCTTTTCTCATTTCGTGTGAAGGTGATAACTCACTCCTCCATAATGTTTTGTTGAAATGTGTTTTTCATTTTAGGGACACTTGACTTTCAGGGATGTGGCTATAGAATTCTCTTTGGCGGAGTGGAAATGCCTGACCCCTGCGCAGAGGGCTTTATACAGGGACGTGATGTTGGAGAACTACAGGAACCTGGAGTCTGTGGGTGAGGAAAACGTCCCCTCCAGACACAAGAAATCTGCCCTTGTCTATCTTGGCTTTTTCTGATTTTGTATTTTCTGTTGTGATTTGCTTTATACAGGCTCTTTTCTTTTCTTTTTTTTTTTTTTTTGAGATGGAGTTTTGCTCTTGTTGCCCAGGCTGCTGTGCAATGGCACAGTCTTTGCTCACTGCAACGTCTGGTTCAAGTAATTCTTCTGCCTCAGCCTCCCAAGTAGCTGGGTCTAGAGGCATGCACCAGCACACCTGGCTAATTTTGTATTTTTAGTAGAGATGGGTTTTCTCTATGTTGGTCAGGCTGGTCTTGAACTCCTGACCTCAGGTGATTTGCCATCCTTGGCCTCCCAAAGTGCTGGGATTACAGGTATGAGCCACCTTGCCTGGTCCCCATATATGCTTTTGATGTACATGTCATTGTTTTCTGCAGTGATGACCCTCCTATTTTTCATGGATAGCTGCTTCGGGACTCTCCTATGGAGTGGGTTTACATAAAAGGAGAAAACTGATGAACACTTTGACTGTTACGATTGAACACTGTCCTGCTCTAGGCAGAGATGCCCTTAGAAGCCCTGAGCAGAATTGGCAGCATAGCCCAGGATATGAGATAGAAAGCATGACACTAATTCACAAGTGTTTCTAGCTATCATGCTGTTTTTTAATTTTTTTTCAGACAGAGTCTCCCTGTGTCACCCAGGCTGGAGTACAGTAACACAATCTCGGCTCACTGCAGCCTCTGCCTCCCGATTTCCAGTGATTCTCCTGCCTCAGCCTCCCTTGTAGCTGGGATTACAAGTGTGCACTGCCACACTTAGCTCATGTTTGTATTTTTAGTAGAGACAGGATTCACCTTGTTTCCCAAGCTGGTCTTGAATTCTTGACCTCAGGTGATCCACCTGCCTCAGCCTCCCAAAGTGCTGGGATTACGGGCATGAGCCACTATGCCCAACCCATTCTGGTTTTGAGGAGCGTCACAGAAGTGTCTCTCACTGGCACTGTGACAACATTCACCTCATAAACTATTGATCTTCTTCTCTAAGCAGTAGTCGGTGGTGTTGAAATTCCTCCAAGCGAGAATATCATTCTGCCTCACAGCTGCATATTGTTGCAGGAATTCAAGCCAAAGAGGGCAGAAAGACCATGGAGACTCAAGAGAATTTATTGGTCCACTGACTGACGGCAAGGCTAATGCATATAATGGCCACCAGCCCTGAACAAAAAGAACATACTGCTTTTATACAATTTGTGGCAAGAAAATGAGGCAGAAAACAGGTTTCTGACAAAGACACTTAATTATTGACTTGTGACAAGTTTTACAATCTTGGGAAAATGTATATATTCTTTGTGGTTATCTTGACTTCATAACCTTGCCTCTGGGGTAAGAAAAGCAGGAATTGCAGAAGAATGTGTGGGCTGCAGGCAGAAAGGTCTGCTCTGGTGCTCTTATCTAAGACAAGGGGTCTGGGCTAGGTCTGCTCTGCCTCTACTTTCTCTAAATACAGTTTGTATGACTAGCCTGGAATGTGGGCTGTGAGACAGGTTTGCAGCTGGAACTAGTTGGGCTAAGCTGGGAGGGGTTCCTTGTGTTTTGCTTACTATGATTATTCTTAATAACCTAGTCCCAATGTTAACTATTACTTATTCTATTTTAATTCTGTCTTTGATTTTTATTTTCCTCCTCATTACCCCCTTAAAAGCTTTCTTTAAAAGGGCTTTATTACTAGAAGGCTTTTCTCTCTCTCTCTTTTTTTTTTTTTTTTTGGAGACTTTACAATTCACGTAATACCAGGATGGAGCAGTCAGCCTGTCATTGAAGTGTTACTGTTTGTCTGCTCGGGGGCAGAGCTAGCTCGCCAGTGTACTTTGTCCTGTTGCCTTCTATTTTGGACCCCCTGATGGCAGGAGTAGGCAAACTCCTTTGGCTCCTGTTGGCCTCTCCGTGGCTGTGCCTGCCTGAGGTTTTCCCCCCTGTCTGGGGAATCTTACCCATCATTGACTAACCAGCCATCCATCTGGGGCCATACAGGGCTCATGGTATTATCTTTGGAGGCTTTTGCTTAGCCTGGAAGACAAGACTGAAGACAGGTTACAGTTTAGCAAGCTGCTTTATTAGGTTAGGACATCTAATGGTTATACTTCATGATTTGACCTACAGGCTCTTCACCTGTGCATCTGTACTTCATGTGATTCAGAAAGGGAAGAAAAAAAGACAGAGTATGAGGAAGAAAAATACCCTTAGGCCGGGTGTGGCGGCTCACGCCTATAATCCTAGCACTTAGGGAGGCCGGGGCGGGTGGATCACGAGGTGAAGAGATCGAGACCATCCTGGTGAACATGGTGAAACCCCGTCTCTACTAAAAATACAAAAATTAACTGGGCGTGGTGGTGCACGCCTGTAGTCCCAGCTACTCAGGAGGCTGAGGCAGGAGAATTGCTTGTACCCAGGAGACGGAGATTTCGGTGAGCCGAGATCACGCCATTGATCCCATAGCCTGGGTAACAAGAGCGAAACTCCGTCTCAAAAAAAAAAAAAAAAAAAAAAAAAAAAGAAAAATACCCTTAGAGGAGTCCTGTATGGGTACTAGAGTCGACTGTCTTTTCACCATGTGGATTCTCTTCCTCCAAGGAGAAAGGCTGATATGTAGTTAAGGCCGTTATTTGGGATGTAGTGTGCCTAGCCACTGCTGCCTCTATGGTTGTTTGTATGCTTCTGAATAAAAGAGTTAAGAGGGAAGGGAGTATCAGACATCCGCCTAATATGAGAATTCCACTCCCTGTAAGGGTTTTGAAGCTGCTAAAAGACAAAAACCACGCTTCAAAAAGAGAATCTGGAGACCACCCTTTCCAAGTTTGGACCGGGACATGGGACATGGGCCAGTTTTCACATCCTGGCAGTGATCTCCATTACTGCTTCGATTGTCATCAATTTCTTTCTTTTTTTCTTTCTTTTCTTTTCTTTTTCTTTTTTTTTTTTTTGGTGGAGTTTTGCTCTTGTTGCCCAGGCTGGAGTGCAATGGCACAATCTTGGCTCATTGCAACCTCCACCTCCCGGGTTCAAGCAATTCTCCTGCCTCAGCCTCCCAAATAGCTGGGATTACAGACATGCACCACCATGCCCAGCTAATTTTTTGTGTTTTTAATAGAGACGGGGTTTCTCCATGTTGGTCAGGCTAGTCTTGAACTCTTGACCTCAGGTGATCCACCGGCCTCTGCCTCCCAAAGTGCTGGGATTACAGGCATGAGCCACAGCACCTAGCTGATTGTCATCAATTTCTAAACAATTGATTAGGTTAAATTTTCCCACAAACCCCCCCTTCTGAGGCCAGGAGATTGTCTAGTGCTAGCTCGTTCTGGTATATTGCGTTTCTCATCTGTGTAGCTTGTACAGCTAGCAAATCTAAAGCTCTGGATGTTTCGTTGGTTATACTTTCTAGAACTGCCTGTAACCTAATGATGCGGTTTATCATATAACTGGGAGTGCTATATCCCTACATCCCATCTTGTGCCCAAGTAGCTAGACCATAATAATTAATTCTTCTTTCAGAGGGTCAGTCTGTGTAGGGCTGAGGGCCCCACAGGGTTGTGGGGTCAGCCTTATGTTGTGCTGAGGAGCAGGATCTGAGATATAAAGAGAGAGTACACAGAAGTACAAGGAAAATGCAGCTGGACTCAGAGGGGCCACGCCACCTATAAGTGGAGTCAGGCGAGGCCCCGAATGTCCAGAAGCATGAGTATTTATTGTGTATAGGTTAGGGGGCAGGGCAGTGAGTGAAATCATCTTTAAGGATAGTGATAGGGTCATGAGAAATAAAACATGGGGTCCACCCCCATTAGGTCACCTAGGCCAGGAGGTGGACAGTGCACAGCAAATGGCCTGTTCCCATGAAGGCAAGGGCCGTGTGCAGTAAGGGGTCCACCCCCATTAGGTCACTGAGGCTTGAAGATGGGCCGTGCACAGTGAAGAGGGTGCAGTGTGCAATACTTCTATCTATGGGCAAACTACTTCTAAGAAGATTTATAGGAGGATGGTTTAAGTCAGATAGCAGTGACAGAGCTGTCAAGTTTACGGCTACCTTCTGGCAGCTTCCAATGGGTTCTATGGGAAGATGCTTTTCAAGCAGCACAGTAGCAGGAGCTGATAAAGTTCACAGTCACCAAGGTGGATTGCCGTTCTGAGGGCAGCCTTCCACAAGAACTGGAGCAAGGTCCTACAACTCCTTTATCAGGAGGAGTGGCTCTCGCCCCAAACCTGCCATACACAGGTATCTTTACGATACTGAACGCTGCCGCCTGGGCCATGGATTCTTGTCCTGGTATAACTGTTTTCCCTTAAATCATGCTCTGCACTGTGTCTGCTCTAGGCATTCCTCTGATTATAGACTGCTTATTCCTGAATTCATGCTCTGCACTGTGTCCACTCTAGGCATTCCTCCGATTGTGAACTCAGATATAATTATAGGCATATATGTAGGGAAATATCCTTTAGGCACTCATACTATCAACTATTATATGATTATATATAGAGGATTATATAAAGAGATTCTTCAAGCCCTAATTCTATAAAGTAATATATGATTATGTAAAGGATTATATGAAAGGAAATAGCTGAGTAGTAACGCTATAAAGTGAGATATTCTTTAAGCCCTAACTGTGCCAGGGTTCTGCTTAGCTCTCATTCCTCGGTGCCTGTATGGGGGGTTACCCACAAGTCTGTGTCTTTCCAGTCTTCTGTTTGTACAGCTTTCTTTGTCTATTGCTCACCTGCTTCTGTTTCTGGACTCATCACATACGGGGTACCCTAATGTTTTCCCTTGCCTCAGTGGAAGCAAAAAGAAAGATGATTTGATGATGTCTAATACACAAGCCCTCATCCATTTTTCTGGCAATTACCTGTATGCCTGCAGGCCACAAATCTAATAGAGGCCTGAAGGTGCCCACCAACCATTTGGAGCTTCTAGTTAGTACCAAGAATGGTTTAAGGAAGGAAATCTGGAAAATGGGTTAAAATGAGGTGGCTTGGAGCTGCTCTTACCTCGTCTGTTCTCTCTCCACCATGGGGTCTTTCCTATAGTTTCATTGTAATATTCCTGTCCTAGACATGCTAGTTCACCTACTGGATTAGTATAGGTGGCTTTCCAGCGCGCAATACAGTACCTTTCTGTAATAGAAGTCTTTAGAAGCCAAGTACTGGAGCCTGTGGGCAATGGCTCTGGAGTATTTGAGGCAGAAAGGGTTAAAGTGTAATTGTCTTGGGGTAACAATTCCTTCACTTCCCAAGGCCACTGGTCCCCCCGTGTTAGTTCCTCCACATAGATAACATGAGGTGACTCCTAGATTTCCTGCTATATTTCCAGCTGACTGAGCAAATAGATTTCTAGTGGTGGAAGGTGACTCAGGAATTACTTGGTTAAAATGTTCATTGAATGACTTCAAGACTGGAAACCACTGTGAGGGTCGATGAACTGAGGTCTTTTTGATGATATAGAAAAACACAGTGTCTCCATTTGCCCATTCTTTAAGATACACAAGGCCTAACTTTCTTTTCTCAGCATTTTCTTCATCTACCTTAGTTAAATTATTATATCCCACCAGTATTTTGATGCCTGTGGTCCAAATAGGTGAGTTTGTGTCCGAGAGTGAATTCTATGAGATTACAGATTCCTCCTTTATCTCCCGTTTCACAGTTATCATAATCGTACCAGCTTAGAGCATCACCGATCCACACTGTGATTGGAGTAAGCACAGCCTGCTTCCTTTGAGGATTACAGGTTTTGCAGCCATGCCATGTGCACGTGGTTAGGACTTTTCTTTTTTGGAGAGGAAGTTTCACTCTTGTTGCCCAGGCTGCAGTCAACGGCACGATCTTGGCTCACCACAACCTCTGCCTCCCATGTTCAAGCAATTCTCCTGCCTCAGCCTCCAGAGTAGCTGGGATTACAGGCATGCACAACCAAGGCTGGCTAATTTTGTATTTTTAGTAGAGTTGGGGTTTCTCCATGTTGGTCAGGCTGATCTTGAACTCCCGACTTCAGGTGATCCATCTGCCTTGGTCTCCCAAAGTAATGGGATTACAGGCCTGAGCCACTGCCCCCAGCTTCAGACTTTTCTAACAGGGGTGTTATAGCATGTTGGGGCTACAACTTTTTTTAAGAAGTGTGTTTATTATCTGACAGGCATCTAAGTATACAAACATGCTTCCTTGATGACAAGGGGGTACCCAAGTTAATTTGTAAAGGATTTCTTCTCCTGACTTTTCACAGAGGTCAAACCAAGTCCCAGGTAAAAGTTTGGGTTCATAGCACAAATAAGGCTGATACTCACCTGGATCACAAATCAAATAGGTAGTGTGATTATCTATGCAAGTTCCTAGGGAAGCTCCTGTACACTCATGATGTGTTTGGTATGGTAAGGTCTTAACTTGTGGATTTCTTATTCATGTATTGTGGGTGCACATAGGACACCCATTCATGACTTCCCCACTTACTAAATTTGCCATAAGGGCTAACATAAGCAGAATGAAAGGCAACATTTTTACACTTAGACTGAACAAAAATGCTGTTTCCTGGGAGAAAAGCTTTGCAGCAACGATAACATAGTAACGGGATAGTTAATATCACTAAAATATCAGCAAAGCGTTAGATTTCAGTTCGCATCTACTTATCCAGTGGAGAGTCCTCAAGCTTCGGCTGTGCGTTGACTAGTCAGCTTCCGGTTGCGTGACTAGAGCAGGGCGTGATGGTTCCTCATGGTCGACTGTGTCTGAGACTGAACCGGGCTGGTCCTGGTCCTTGTCGATGATGCGTCTCAAAGTTAGCCTTGTGGAATGCCCTGGCTCTAGCTGACTGGTCCACTTGTCTTGGGCTTATGGCTTTAACCGACAGTTAATCCAGGAAACAGCTTCAGCAACTTTAACAACAGTCGGGGTGGATGTTATTTCTCCTATTCCCTTAAGATCTCCTTTTACCTGGGCTATGAGGGGGGGGTGGTCTCCCAAAGAAAACTTCATATGGTGAATATCCAATCTGTTTGGTTGGGGCGTATCTGACTAGGAGAAGGACCATGGGCAAGACTTGACCCCACTGTAAGTGGGTTTCCTGACAGAATTTCTGTAGCAGTTGTTTTCATGTCTGGTACATTCACTCTACTTTTCCTGAACTCTGGGGACAGTAGGCAATGTATAATTTCCAATTTATTGTTAAAAGCCGAGAGATATTTTTAACAATCTCAGCTACAAATGCCAGTCCATTGTCAGATCCTAGACTCAGAGGCAGCCCAAACCTGGGGATAATATCCTTCAATAAGGCTCTGGTCACTTCTCTGGCCTTTCAGTTTAAGTGGGGAATGCCTCAACCCAACCGGAGCAAGTACAGACAAATACTAACATATACTGATAGCCTCCTGCTCGAGGCAATTCGGTAAAATCCACAGATAGGGTTTCACATGGGTTTGCTCCTACTCCTTGAATTTCTGGGGGTCAGACTGGCTCCTGCCTCGGATTGTTTTGGGCACAGGTTAAGCATGTTTCACAAGGAGCACTGGTGATGGCAGTGAGGTGCGGCATGGAAAAATGGCACCCTGTTAGGGCTTCTAAAGCTGTCTTCCCCATATGTGTTCCTTTATGGAACTGCCTCACAAACTTAGGGGTCATTATGTTGCGAATGGCCAGCCTCCCATCTGAGAACTGCCGCCACCCACTTTTGATGTAATTCCTGGCCTCTTGAGCGAACAGGGCCTTTTCACTAGGGGGAGTAAGTAGCTTTTTCCGTAGGTAGAGGTTCTGGAAGAAGATGCATTGCAAAAGCCTGCCCTCTGATGATGGAATTGCTATAGCGGCTCGCCCAGCCTCTCTGTCTGCTTTCCTATTCCCCATAGACTCATAGGACCCATCTGCCTGGTGTTCTTTGCAGTGCATAACAGCTACCTTTTCTGTTGCCCGTGCAGCATCTAAAAGCTGCAAGATTTGCCAGGTGCAGTGGGTCAACACATGTAATCACAGCTCTTTGGGAGACCGAGGTGGGCAGATAACCTGAGGTTGGGAGTTTAAGACCAGCCTGGCCAACATGGTGAAACCCCGTCTCTAATAAAAATATGAAAAATAGCTGGGCATGGTGGCGAGCACCTGTAACCCAGCCACTTGGGAGGCAAAGAATCACTTGATCCTGGCAGGCTGAGGTTGCAGTGAGCCAAGATCATGCCACTACACTCCAGCCTGGGTGACAGAGCGAGACTCTGTCTCATACCCCAAAAACATAAAAAGATTAAAAAAAAATTAGCCAGGCTGTAGTCGCAGGTACTCAGGAGGCTGATCCTGGAACATCTCTTTAGAAAGGAGAATCATGCCACTACACTCCAGCCTGGGTGATAGAACCTAACTCAGTCTGAAAAACAAAGAAAGAAAGAAATAGCTTTAACTGGGAAGCTTAAGACACAGAAATTTATTTTATTATGAATTTGGAAAGTGGGAGATTCAAGAGCAAGGTGAAGCCAAACTAGTTCCAGAGCAAAGCCCTCTCAAAAAAAAAAAAAAAAAAAAGGAAAAATGGAAGCACTAGACTTACTCCTGAGTAGTCAGCACCCCATGACCAAACTCAAAGGCCCCATCTGAAGGACCATCCTATTGGAGAATAGGAACTCTCAACATGGCTTTTGGCCAATATGAACGTCAGACCAGGGGAGGCTGCATTATATTTTTTATGTTTTTATTGTGCAATTTGTTTTATACAACGTTTTCTCTGATCTCAGTTTATAAATTTTCCCAGTACACATTCTGTGTTTTATGTTGTGCATAGTGAACCAGATACTTTAGGGCAGTGCATATGTATAGAATTGCTGTGTTGCCTGACTGTGACATAACTGGAGTTGTGACATCATAATTGCAATCTCCAACACTGCTAGTCAATTTTTTTTCTTTTTTGAGATGTTTTTATTGCACCCGGGCTGGAGTGCAATAGTGTGATCTTACCTTACTGCCAGCTCCACCTGCTGGGTTCAAATGGTTCTCCTGCCTCAGGCTCCCAAGTAGCTGGGATCACAGGCACCTGCCACCATGCCCAGTCAGTTTTTTTTTTTGTATTTTTAGTAAATACAGAGTTTCACCATATTGGCCAGGCTGGTCTTAAACTCCTGACCTCATGATCCACCCACCTCAGCCTCCCAAAGTGCTGGGATTACAGGCATGAGCCACTGCACATGACTGTTAGTCAGTTCTCATTCCTTATAATGCTGTGTATTTTCTTGACCTCACACATCAGAAGGTAGTGATCTTAACATGTATTTCAGTTCTTACATTGCGTGCTGGTGGTAAGTAGAAGTTGTGCCTTTTTTCTAGATTGGGAATTGCTTAGAATTCTGCAGGCTGTATAAATGTACTTATTATTTGCTTCCTGGCTTTATCATGTGTTACAGTATTTTACTAATATTTATGATTTTACATAAAATAATAAAAATTATGGGTTACAGTATTTTTGGTATGTGGTATGCAATAGAACTGACACACTCCACTCAATGTCAGAATGTGCACCAGGCAGGCTCACACCTATAATTTTAGGATTTTGGGAGGTTGAGGTGGGTGGATCACTTGAGGTCAGGAATTCAAGACAAGCTTGGCCAACACAGTGAAACACCATCTCTACTAAAAATACCCCATCTCTACTAAAACTTGTCAGGCATGAAGGCATGTGCCTGTAATTGCAGCTACTTTAGAGGTTCAGGCAGGAGGAATCACTTGAACCCAGGAGGCGGAGGATACAGGGAGCCGAGATCGTGCCATAGCACTCCAGCCTGGGTGACAGATCATGACTTTGTTTCAAACAATAACAAAAAATTACAAAAAATTTTTTAATAATGCAGGGCCAGGCACGGTTGCTCACGCCTGTAATCCCAGCGCTTTGGGAGGCCGAGGTGGGCGGATCACCTGAGGTTGAGAGTTTGAGACTAACCTGACCACCATAGAGAAATCCAGTCTCTACTAAAAATACAAAAATTGGCTGGGTGTGGTGGCACATGCCAGTAATCCCAGCTACTCAGGAGGCTGAGGCAGGAGAATATCTTGAACCCAGGAGGAGGTTGCAGTGAGCCAAGATCGCGTCATTGCATTCCAGCGTGGGCAATGAGAGCAAGACTCCATCTCAAATTAAAAAAAAAAAAAAAGAAGAAAAAAAAAGTCACAGAGTGCCGGATCTGCATGGATATACGTAATTTTATGGTGTATATTCAGAAAAATATTGTATTAACATTTTCTATTTCTTTTTCTTTCTTTTTCTTTTTATTTTTTTGAGAAGGAGTCTCACTTTGTCACCCGGGCTGGAGTGCAGTGGTGGGATCTTGGCTTATTGCAACCTCTGCCTCCCATGTTAAAGTGATCCTTGTGCCTCTGGCCCTTGAGTAGCTAGAACTAAAGGCACAGGCCACCACGCCTGGCTAATTTTTGTAATTCATTTCTTTTTTTTTTTCTTCTTTTCTCCTGAGATTCTGTAGGATAGCACAGAATTTTTGTAATCTTGTCTACAGAGTGCTGGGATTGTGTGACAATACAGCATTTCCATTGATTGTGGTTATCCTTACATGAGCTTGTTGTGGATTATTTACCAACATAGTGTATTGTGTGGTCCTTTAGCATTTATTGGTATATAGTAAAAATACTGTCAGTATTTTGTCGTGATATTGGAAATAGGCTTTCACAGAAATGATTTGAAGTCCATGTCATGTAATCGCCCTTTATTAAAGAATCTTACTTCTTTTGTGTTTCTAAACTTTAAGGTCATGCATGGGAAGTTTAAAATAGGTATCGTTTTTTGTGTCATATTTACACATTTCAGTATTGTTTACCCTCTGTACTGAATTGGAAACCTATTTATGTTTATATTTTGTAGATATCTCTTCCAAATGCATGATGAAGATGGTCTCATCAACAGGACAAGGTAATACAGAAATGTTCCACACAGGGACATTGGAAACACATGAAAGTCATCACACTGGAGACTTTTGCTTCCAGGAAATGGAGAAAGATACTCATGCCTTTGAGCTCCAGTGGCAAGAAGATGAAAGAAATAGCCATGAAGCCCCCATGACACAGATCAAGAGGTTCACTGATAGTGAAGACCGGTGCAGTGAAAGGCATGCTGGCAACAAGCCTATGAAAGATGAGCTTGGATTGAGCTTTCATTTGCATCTGCCTGAACTGCACATATTTCAGACTGAAGCGAAAATGGGTGATCAAGTTGAGAAGTCAGTCAACAATGCTTCTTTGGTTTCAACATCCCAAAGAAATTTCTGTAGGCCCCAAACTTATATTTTTAATAACTATGACAATAATTTCCTCCATTCTTCATTACTCACACAAAAACAGGAAGGTCACATGAGAGAAAAATCTTCCCAACGTAATGAGAATGGCAGAGGCTTTAATGGTAGCTCACTGTTAAGGGAACATCAGACAATCCATTTAGGAGAGAAACAAAAGGAATGCGATGTATGTGGCAAGGTCTTTAATCAGAAGCGATACCTTGTATGCCATCGGAGATGTCACACTGGTGAGAAACCTTACAAGTGTGACGAGTGTAGCAAGTCCTTCATTCAGATGTCATCACTTACCTGCCCTCATAGACTTCATACTGGAGAGAAACCTTACAAGTGTAATTTGTGTGGCAAGACCTTCAGTCAAAATTCAGCCCTTGTAATTCATAAGGCAGTTCATACTGGAGAGAAACCTTACAAGTGTAATGAATGTGGCAAGGTTTTTAATCAACAATCAAACCTTGCAAGTCATCATAGAGTTCATACTGGAGAGAAACCTTACAAATGTAAAGTCTGTGACAAGGCTTTTGGGTGTTATTCACACCTGGCACAACATACTAGAATTCACACTGGAGAGAAACCTTACAAGTGTAATGAGTGTGGCAAGACCTTTGGTCGAAATTCAGCCCTTGTAATTCATAAGGCAATTCATACTGGAGAGAAACCTTACAAGTGTAATGAATGTGGCAAAGTTTTTAAACAACAGTCAAGCCTTGCACGTCATTGTAGACTTCATACTGGAGAGAAACCTTACAAGTGTAATGAGTGTGGCAAGACCTTCAGTCAGATGTCATCCCTTACATGCCATCATAGACTTCATACTGGAGAGAAACCTTACAGGTGTAATGAGTGTGGCAAGACCTTTAGTCAGACATCATCCCTTCTATGCCATCGTAGACTTCATACTGGAGAGAAACCTTACAAATGTAAGGTTTGTGACAAGGCTTTCAGGCGTGACTCACACCTGGCACAACATACTAGAATTCACACTGGAGAGAAACCTCACAAGTGTAATGAGTGTGGCAAAGCCTTTAGTGCACAGTCAACACTTACTCACCATCAAGCAATCCATGGTATAGGGAAACTTTACAAATGTAATGATTGTCACAAACTCTTCAGTAACGCTACAACCATTGCAAATCACTGGCGAATCCATAATGAAGACAGATCTTACAAGTGTAACAAATGTGGCAAATGTTTTAGACGTCGTTCATACCTTGCAGTTCATTGTCGAGCTCATACTGGAGAGAAACCTTATAAGTGTACTGAGTGTGGCAAGACCTTCGGTCACACGTCATCCCTTTTATTCCATCGTAGATTTCATACTGGAGAGAAGCCTTACAAGTGTAACGAGTGTGGCAAGACCTTCCATCAGAATTCAGCTCTTGTGCTTCATAAGGCAATTCATACTGGAGAGAAACCTCACAAGTGTAATGTGTGTGGCAAGATCGTCAGTCACACTTCAGCCCTTGTAATTCATAAGGCAATTCATACTGGGGGAGGAACCTTACAAGTGTAATGAATGTGGCAAGGTTTTTAAACAACAGTCAAGCCTTGCACGTCATCATAGACTTCATACTGGAGAGAAACCTTACAAGTGTAATGAGTGTGGCAAAGTTTTTAATCAACAAGCAACGCTTGCACGTCATCATAGACTTCATACTGGAGAGAAACCTTACAAATGTGAAGAATGCGACAAAGTTTTCAGTCGCAAATCATATCTTCTAACACATAGGAGAGTTCATACTGGAGAGAAACCTTACAAATGTGAAAAATGTGACAAAGTTTTCACTCGCAAATCACACCTTGAAACACACAAGAGAATTCATACTGGAGAAAAACCATACAAATGTAAGGTTTGTGACAAGGCTTTTGTGTGTAATTCATACCTGAAAAAGCATGCTAGAATTCACACTGAGGGGGAACCTTACAAGTGTAATTAGTGTAGCAAGACCTTTGGTCAAAATTCAGATCTTTCAATTCATAAGGCAATTCATACTGCAGGGAAACCTTACAAGTCTAATGAATGTGGTAAGGTTTTTAATCAAAAATCAAACCTTACACGTCATCATAGACTTCATACTTGAGATAAACCTTACAAATGTGAAGAATGTGACAAAGTTTTCAGCCCCAAATCACACCTCGTTTATACCTTGCAGTACGTTGGCAAACTCATACTGGAGACAAAGTTTGCTAGCGAAATAAGTGTGGAAAGACTTTCAGTTGGACGTCATCTCTTGTAATTCAGAAGGCAATTCATACTGGAGAGAAACCTTACAAGTGCAATGAGTGTGGCAAGACCTTCCATTACAATTCATCCATTGTGATTCATATGGCAATTCATACTGGGAGAGAAACCTTACAAGTGTAAGGAGTATGGCAAGACTTCGGTCATAATTCAGCCCTTGTAATTCATAAGTCAATTCATACTGGAGAAAAACCTTACAAGTGTAATGAATTTGGCAAGGTTTTTAATCACCAGTCAAGCCTTTCAGTTGATCATAGACTTCATACTGGAGAGAACCCTTGCAAGTGTAATGAATGTGGCAAGGTTTTTAATAAAAAATTTAGCCTTGCACGTCATGATAGACTTCATACTGGAGAGAAGCATTACAAATGTGAAGAATGTGATAAAGCATCTCTGCTAAAGAAAAAAAGAAATTCACTGGCCATGGTGGTGCACAGTTGTACTCCCAGCTACTCTGGAGGCCAAGGCAGGAGATGAGCCCAGGAGATCCAGGCTGCAGTGAGCCGAGATCATGCCACTGCACTCCAGTCTGGTCAACAGAGCCAGGCCCTGTCTCAAAAGACAAAAAGGGGTGGAGGACTTTGGGTTCAGATGGGTAAGTTCATTGGATATAATTAGTTGTGACAGGTTTTTTGTGTATATAATTACTTAAAACTTGTTTAAATTGTACAGATGAGATTGAGAATTTTAAAATTCCTATCTACGAGACATGTGCATTCTATAAATCTTGGCATCATAGGTTAGCTTCCAGTTGGAATCCCTATTCAGCCAGTGGACAGTGACTTATTCAGTTCTGGACAGTGGGCGGGGACTGGGGGAGAAGTGGAGAAAAGTCCCCCAAGAGGACAAGGTCTAAACAAGTGTGGGGGAGTGGGGGGACAAGAGGGTGGAGACTGCCTTGGGGGCGGGGCCTGGTTAGAGGGTTGGGGCGGGGCCTGGAGCGGGGATGGGGGAGGGGCAAAAAGAGGCTGCCTGGAAGCTGGGTCAAATGGGGAGGGGCGGGGCCAGAGGGTGATTTGCATCTTGGAGGATGTTGTTCTGAAGGGGGGGGTTCTGGAGAGGGGGGGGTTCTGGAGGGGGCGGCTCTGGGCTCTCCTCAGCTGTGCCCAGGATGTCGCCTGCTGTCATCCTCTTGCCCTCCAGGACTTGATCCTCTGGGTTCTGATTGGTGTGTTGCTTCTGATGTGCCCTGGTATTACCCTAATATCACAGGGATGCTTCCTGTCCGTTTTAATACTTCAAACCATCAATTTTTGCAGTGGGCCACCTATACTGAATGCTGAATCGTTTTTTCTCTTAAATTGAAAATGGTTTTAATGCAAAGGGCCTTTTTTGAGCAAGTAATGTGCGCGTCCTGCAGGCAGAGCGAGCCCCACTTGTCTAGGGCAGAGAGGAAGAGAGAAGAAAGGATCTCGGTGGAGTGGGGTGCTGGTTTAGGGGGGACTGACAATTAGAAAGGCTTATTAAACTAAGCAAGATCCTGGGTTGTTAAGTGGTTAATGGAAACTGAAATGTGACATGCAAAATTGCCTATTACACACAGGAGGTAAAGGACCATTTTATATTTCAAGAAATAAAGTCAGGGCCCAGAGAGGTGGCTCACACCTGTAATCCCAGCATGGGCGACAACTGGGATTATTGAAAAGGGCAATATGGCAATAGGCGGAGGCCAAGGAGGATCGCTTGAGCCCGGGAGTTCGAGATCAGCCTGGGCAACATAGTGAGACCTCCTCTCTACTAAAAATCAAAAAGTCAGCCAGGTATGGTGGTGCACGCCGATGGTATCAGCTGCTCGGGGAACTGAGGTGGGAGGATCACTTGAGATGGCTGTATTGAACTCTGATTTGCCACCACACTCCAGCCTGGATGACAGAGCTTGTCTCTGCCTCAAACAAGCAAATAAATGGGAGATATTATTCCTCCTTTGAAAATAAAGGAAGAGTAGCTGGGTGCGGTGGCTCACTCCTGTAATCCCAGCACTTTGGGAGGCCAAGGCAGGTGGATCACCTGAAGTCAGGAGTTCAAGACCAACGTGGGCAACATGGTGAAACCCCATCTCTTAAAAAAAGAAAATGGAAGAGATTTTCTTTCCTTTAGTCTCTTTTCTTAGGACATTTATTTAGAAAATTTGTAAATGCAGGCTGGGAATGGTGGCTCACGCCTGTAATTCCAGCGTTTTGGGAGTCCGAAGTGGGCAAATTACCTGAGATTGGGAGTTCAAGACCAGCCTGACCAACATGAAGAAACTCCATCTCTACTAAAAATACAAAAAAAAAAAACAAATTAGCTGGGAGTGGTGGTGAATGCCTGTAATTCCAGCTACTGAGAAGCCTGAGGCAGGAGAATCGCTTGAATGTGGGAGGCAGAGTTTGCAGTGAGCCAAGATCACACCAGTGCACTCCAGCCTGGGCAACAGGAGCAAAACTCCATCTCACAAAAAAAAGAAAGAAAAGAAAACTTGTAGGCCGGGCGCGGTGGCTCACGCCTATAATCCTAGCACTTTGGGAGGCCGAGATGGGTGGATCTCCTGAGGACAGGAGTTCAAGACCAGCCTGGCCATCATGGTGAAACCCCATCTTTATATTTTTATATGTATTTTTTACTATTATATAGAAGAAAAAATACTAAAATAAATGTTTTAAAAAAAAAAAAAGAAAACTCGTAAATGCAGTTAAGTGCAGTTTCTCTGTCTTCTGAGGTTTTTTTTTTTTTTTGAGACAGAGTTTCGCCTTTGTTACTCAGGCTGGAGTGCAATCGCGCTATCTTGGCTCACTGTAACCTCCGTATCCCTGGTTCAAGAGATTCTCCTGTCTCAGCCTCCTGAGTAGCTGGTACAGGCATCCATCACCATGCCTGGCTAATTTTGTATTTTTACTAGAGACGGAGTTCCTGTTGGTTAGGTTGGTCTGGAACTCTGGACCTCAGGCGATCTGCCTGTCTCAGCCTCCCAAAGTACTAGCATTACAGACGTGATTCACCTCGCCCGGCCTGAAGTAATATTTTTTAGAAAGTAAGTATACTGGCCGGTCGCGGTGGCTTTTCTCTTTAATCCCAGTACTTTGGGAGGCCAAGGCAGGTGGATAAGGAGGTCAAGAGTTGACGACCAGCCTGGCCAAGATGGTGAAACGCCATCTCTACTAAAAATACAAAAAATTAGCTGGGCTTGGTGGTGGGCACCTGTAATTTCAGCTACTTCTCGGGAGGCTTAAGCAGAGAATTGCTTGAATCAGGGAGGCAGAGGTTGCAGTGAGCTGAGATCGCACCAGTGCAGTCCCTGCACTCCAGCCTGGGCGACAGAGTGAGACTCTGTCTAAAAAAAAAAAAAAGAAGAAAAAAACAAAACTACACTTTTTTCAGCTTAATGACCCAGGGATGTATTTCTGAAAGACTCGGGAGTTCTCTTTGAAAGGCAAACAACAAGAAAGATAGTACCTGTATCTCAGTAGGAAATTAAATAAGTCAAACATCAAATAATTCCAATTAAATGCTATGGAACTTGAAATAATTCCAAGCCTTGAGAGGAACGTGCTTATGCAACCTGAGTCCAGTGGTATGCAGGCGAAACTGCTAAGAGTTTTCCTGTAAATAATTAGGGAGACTAAGCCGCCTTAGAGATAAGACTCCTGGGATCATTGTCTTTCTTACGGAGTGATAAAATAACCTTCTTTAAAGTGTATCAGTTTGTCACCAATCATGTTGCTGCAACCTATGCACTGGTGTTTAATAGAAAGTGCAGTGATTCTGTTAAAGCTTCTCTGTCTTTTTCTATGTGTGTGAAACCTTAATGCTCTACTTCGGAATGCTGATCCCATTCATTTGGAGTCGATGTTTCCAGGTGGCTATCCTCAAGCTTAGTGTTCACATAAACTCTACACTTAATCATATATTTTCAATTCTATTACGTACTGCTGGCATCAGTTTCTGTCGGATTGTAGGAGACTCACCAGAGAGGGCACCTGTCGCCATGTTGGGAAACTCACACTTGTCAAAAATACATGAGTTAAAGTTTTCCCCCTCCCTCTGGATGAAGCTAATTAGCTGACACATATGGTCACCTCCGTTACCAAGTACAACCGGGATGAACATGTGTGACCAAGGGTGTTGTCAAGTCCTGAGGACTGATTCGTGTTTATCTGGGTAACATTTACTTAATGGGTTGTGTGTAGAACAGTGAAGTTTCTCTCTTTCAACCTCTTAGCTATTTGCCTCTATTTCCCATCACATTCTGGTCTAAGGCTTATTTATTTATTTTGTTTTTTATTTTTTGAGACAGAATCTCACTCTGTCGCCCAGGCTGGAGTGCAAAGGCACAATCTCAGCTCACGGAACCTCTGCCTCCCGGGTTCAAGTGGTCCTTCTGCCTCAGCCTCTGGAGTAGCTGGGATTACAAGCGCCCACCACCATGCCCAGCTAATTTTTTTTGGCATTTTTAGCAGAGACGTGGTTTCAGCAGGTTGGCCAGGCTGATCTCAACTCCTGACCTCAGGTGACCCACCAGCCTGAGCCTCCCAAAATGCTGGGATTACAGGTGTGAGCCACTGTGCCCACCCAGGTTTATTTATTAATAAAACTGTTTTTATTTCTGTATTATCCTCTTGAGATGAATTATTGTTTGGGAAAATTTTGTTTTGTTTCGTTTTCAGTAATATTTTCTCAACATTTAAAAAGTGAAGTAAACAGTATTTCTGGGACCAGGCAGGGTGGCTCACCACTGTAGTTCCAGCATTTTGGGAGGCCCACGTGGGTGGATCACTTGAAGTCAGGAGTTCGAGTTCATCCTGGCCAACACGGTGAAAACCCATCTCTACCAAAATACAAAACTTAGCCGGTCACGGTGGCGTACACCTGTAATGGAAGCAATTCTGGAGGATAAGGCAGAAAAATTGCTTCAATCCAGGAGGCAGAAACTGCAGTGAGCTGAGATCTCACCACTGCACTCCAGCCTGGGCAACAGAGAAATGCTCTGTCTCAAAAGAACGAAAGAAAGAAAAAGTAAATAATAAAAGAGAGTAATAGATCTCTTCCACAAATGTGCTGAGACAACTACCTGGATATCCACATGGAAAATAATAATGTTGGATCCCTATGTCACGCCGTTAAACTTTTTAAATAGTTTTCAATAGCCGGTCGCCCTGTCTCACGCCTGTAATCCCAGCACTTTGGGAGGCCGACTCTGGCGGATCACGAGGTCAGGAGTTGGAGACCAGCCTGGCCAAGATGGTGAAACCCCGTCTCTACTAAAAGTACAAAAATTAGCCGGGTGTTGTGGCGAGAGCCTGTAATCCCAGCTACTCGGAGGAGCTGACTCAGGAGAAACACTTTCTGCTGGCAGGCGACGGTTGCAGTGATCCGAAGAGATCGGGCCACTGCACTTCAGCCTCGGAGTGAAAATTCCTATTAAAAGTGTGTGTGTGTCAGAGAAAGAGAGAGAGCTAGCAGGAAGGGATCCCTGCAGGAGGGGATGTTACTTTGTCTCCCAGGCTGGCCTGGACCTTCAGGCTCAGCGATCCTCCTGCAGCTGCTTCCTGAGCAGCTGGGAACTCAGACTCCCACCCTTGCGTCCCTGCTGCGTTTAAGCATCAGGCGATGACCTCACTCCTCCCTGGCCAGAGCACTCCATCCCCGCATCCCAGGCGGTGGCCCTACGGAAGTCTCTGAATCTGAGCACAGAGTGGACTCTCCCTCCTGTGTAAATGAAGAATAGAAAGGGAGAAATTTTCTATTCTGTTCTGTGAGTCATCAGCATGAAAACATACGTTCCGCCCAGGCAGGGCTTTGCATTTCACATTCTAGTTTGCATCCCCGTTCCGGACAATTCCAGGGCTTTTGACACTTGCCTCAGCCTTCCTGGCCAGTCTCGCCTCCAAACCCCGAAAAACAGAGGCGCGGGGGAGCCAGGCTGTGAGACACAAAGGTCCCGCCCCCGCCCTGCTCTCTGCCAGTTCAAAAGGGCAAGGTCTCTCTGCCTCGCGCCCCGCCCCTACCTCTCCCAGACCCCGCCCACCTCCTTGCGGGTCCCGCCCAGGCTTGGCTTCTGTCTTGCGCGCGCAGATTCCCGCAAACCCAGGAGCGGATCGCGTGGACTGAAGAGCACACCGCGGCGCGTGAGTTTACTCTGTCTTGTATGAAGTCTGCGATTCCCAGGTCCCCGGCGCTTCAGTACCTGGGACGTGGGGTCCCCCACAGACCTGGAAGTTCTCGATCATCTTCCTTCACTCAGAGGAAATTGAGATGTCCCCGTGAGACTCCGGGGGTCACTTCCTTTTAGGTGGAAAGTGTCCCTAAGGCTGGTCCCGTCCCGGGTCTTTCTGCTATAGGGCAATGCATACACTTCCTGTTGCGTAGTTTTGGTCAAGCGCGTCGCTCCTGTAAAGAGACTACTAGGCAGGTTTTGTGTGGGCAATGAGGACGTTTTATTTCGCGCTTGGGTGCATGCCGGCCAAGTCCGAGAAAGAAGTTAGGCCAGGGGGAGTAGGAAAGAGGACTGTTTTTTTGTTTTGTTTTGTTTTGTTTTGAGAAGGAGTCTTGCTCTGTGACCCAGGCTGGAGTGCAGTGGCGCCATCTCGGCTCACTGCAGCCTTCACCCTCCAGGTTCAAGCCATTCTCCTCAGCCTCCTGAGTAGTTGAGATAACAGGCACCCGCAACCACGCCCAGCTATTTTTTGTATTTTTAGTAGAGATGGGGTTTCACCATGTTGGTCAGGCTGCTTTTGTTCATGATCCACCCGCCTCAACCTCCCAAAGTGCTGGGATTACAGGCATGCGCCACCACGCCTGGCCTAGGGGACTGGTTATATAGGTTGGGGCAAATGGTCAGTTAAAGGTGGTAATTTACACTTTGGAGGCCAGGCGGGTGGATCACCTGAGGTCAGGAGTTCAAGACCAGCCTGACCAACATGGTGAAACCCCGTCTTAAAAAAACAAAAAAAAAAAACAAAAAAAAGGTGGTAATTTATTTTAGGGAGGGGAAGGGCGTCACGGGATCCATGGTCACAAGGGTAGGGGTCATCTATTACAAACAGGCATGATCATAAGGGTGAGGGTTATTGGTTGCAAGCAGAGAGGTGGATGTGGTAAATTACATAGTTATAGGGGTGGAGTCCTGAGAAACCTAATGTCTAGCGGGGAAATTTTCGCAAAGCTGAGCAGGAACAAGGGTTGAACTTTGCAGGGTGAGAGCAGTTGAAGCAGGAACTAGTTGTTTCACTTCTCTCGTGGCCACCCAGTTACTTCAGACTGTGGCTCCTGGAGACCGTCCAGAGGTGTACGTGTGGGTCACCAAGGCTATAATGGCCACGCTTGGACTTGGAGGCCTGACATTCCCATCTTATATATATATGAAGACAGTTAGAGAACGGAGCAGGGGCAGTGTTTCTCAAGACTTCAAGCGTGACGGAGGCTGCACGGCAAACTAAAAGAAAAGTCTGTGATTTTTGTAGTTTTGTAAGTGTTTAGTTAAGTCTTTGGCTTAGGGCGCCTTTCTATGTGTTTAGCAAAGTGCCGGTTAGCATATTTTTGAGCCTGAAATTGTCCTAATAGGATGAATTCTCTAAAAATAGCCTTTAAGCCTAATAACTTTAAGGTGGATGGTGATGAAGCCTTGGGCCAGTGTAGGAGGGGGGGTGGTCTCAGAAGGCTTGGATGGAAAGGAATATGTGCAGGTTTCAGAGAGGTGTCACGCTGCCTCTTGACATGAGCAAGGCATTGCCTGGAATTCATGAGCGATGGGTGGTGTTCTGGTTGCCCCTAGAAGTGTGAAGCCTGTGAAACAGGGCTGGGGATAAGATAGGCAAATGAATGGGGAGGGTTGGCAAGGTGTCCTGTCTTAAGCGGCTGAGAGGTTCTGGGACAGGGTGTGATATTGTGGGGTGGTTAAAAGTAGCATTTGCCGTATAGAGTGATTAGTGATGGCCTGGATATGGTTTTGTAGGAATTGAGAGACTAATCAGAAAATGCAAGGTCCAAATAAGAGGAGAAGGAAGATGGGTATTAGGGGAGTAAGGACTGGAAAGAGCCATGACATCTAGCTAGAAAATAGCCAAGTGGATTTGGCACAGTTATTTGCCTGGTTAGCACATTTTGGGGCCCTGTCTTTGAGTCTCCTGATAGTATCATAAACCAGGCCAGACTGGTTTAAGTAAAAGCAGCATTTCTCATTTAGAAATATACAGAGTCGGCCGGGTGCGGTGGCTCACGCCTGTAACCCTAGCACTTTGGGAGGCCCAGATGTGCAGATTGCCTGAGCTCAGGAGTTTGAGACCAGCCTGGGCAACACAGTGAAACCCCATCTCTACTAAAATGCAAAAAAATTATCCGGGCGTGGTGGTGTGCACCTGTAGTCCCAGCTACTTGGGAGACTGAGGCAGAGAATTGCTTGAACCGGGAGGTGGAGGTTGCAGTCAGCCGAGATCACGCCATTGCACTCCAGCCTGAGCAACAAGAGGAAAACTCCATCTCGAAAAAAGAAAAGGAAAAAAAGAAATACACAGAGTCCTCGCTTTTCTGCAGTAAGTCGAGGCCATGATGGTTTTGAAGGACAACTGCAGCTAAAGAGTCAATTTGAGCTTGAAGGACAGACAAGACATTATGTATGTCTGTAATGCTGGTAGAAAAGTCAGTAGACAGACTGGGGAATTTTGTGACAAGGTGGTGACCCCCCGCTATGCCAGTTCCAAGGCCTACAGTGTAGGCTGCAAGCCCAATTCCCATGGGTAATGGAATTAGCTGGATGACTCTTGTCCAGTGGGTGTCATTAGGGGGACAGGCAGCTGTTCATTACCATTAGCAAATTGGATTCCAGGAATAAGGAAGACGAAGGCACACGTGTCTGTCTAGTTAGTAGGTAGACACATAGAGGTGGGTTTCACTATGTGTCCCAGGCTAGTCTCAAAATCCTGGGCTCAAACTATTCTCCTGCCTTGGCCTTTCAAAGTACTGGGATTACAGGGATGTGCCACCGAGCCTGCCCTACATAGTAATTTTCCTTTTTTGAGATGGAATTTAGCTCTTGTTGTCCAGGCTGGAGTGCAATGGCCCAATCTTGGCTCTCCGAAACCTCCACATCCCGGGTTCAAGTGATTCTCCTGCCTCTTCCTCCCCAGTAGGTGGGATTACAGGCATGTGCCACTACGTCCAGCTTGTTTTGTATTCTTAGTAGAGACGGGGTTTCACCATGTTGGTCAGGCTGGTCTCCATTTCCTGACCTCAGGTGATCCGCCCACCTCAGCCTCCCAAAGTGCTGGGATTACAGGCGTGAGCCAGTGCGCCTGGCCCACTGCCCCACTTTCTACCCCACCCTAGAAAAAGAAAAAAGAGTGACTCGCAACTGAGTAAGTCACTGCCCCCTGGCTGAACAGGGATTCCAAGGGATTGAATAGGGACCTCAGGTGATTTACCTGGCTTGACCTCCCAAAGTGCTGGGATCACAGGCGTGCGCCACCACCCCTGGCTTATAGTGAAGAGGGAGAAAGATTGGAAAATTAATAAAACAATATAATATGGGATTAAAATAATTGAAAATAACTTTCGCTAACTGCTTGTGAAAGTTCCCCCCCACCCCCACAGCACAAGTTAAAGGCAAATATTAACTGCCTCTGTTCCTTTCTGCAGAACGTTAAGCTCATCTATCCTCCACATTCCTTAGGGAGTTTTGTAAGTTCCTGTTTTTCTTAGGCAACAGCTGCAAGGCCACCACACAGAAAAAGGAAGTAGTAAACATGTCTTTTAAAATAGAGGACATGTCAGGCTGGGTACGGTGGCTCATGCCTGTAATCCCAGCATTTGGGGAGGCCAAGGCTGGTGGATCCTGAGGGCAAGAGATTGAGACCATCCTGATCAACATGGTGAAACCCCGTCTCTACTAAAAATGCAAATATAAGCTGGGCGTGGTCGTGGCTGAGGCAGGAGGATCACTTTGAGTTCGGGAGACAGGTTGCAGTGAGCTGAGATTGCACCACTGCACTCCAGCCTGGGCGACAGAGCAAGACTCCATTTAAAAAACAACAACAGGGCCGGGTGTGGTGGCTCATGCCTGTAATCCTAGCACTTTGGGAGGCCGAGGTGGGTGGATCTCCTGAGGTCAGGAGTTCAAGACCAGCCTGGCCATCATAGTGAAACTCCATCTTAAAAATAAAATAAAATAAATTAAAAAAAAAAAAAAAGAAAAAAAGAAAAAACAACAACGGGCCAGGCGTGGTGGCTCACGCCTGTAATCCAAGCACTTTGGAGGTGAAGGTGGGGGCGGATCACCTGAGGTCGGGAGTTCAAGACCAGCCTGACCAACATGGTGAAACCCCGTGTTTAAAAAAAAAAAAAAAAAATTAAAATACAACAACAACAACAACAAAACATATATATATATGGCATGTCCCAAGACATGCCAAGTTTGATTAACTGCCTTTGTCTGTTTCTGAAAGAACTGCCTTTTTCTTTGTGCTTTTCACACCCTTGTAAGTTTGAAAGGAGCCTGCCTCCTCCCTCAGGTGCTCAGCCAGTTTGGAGGCGAATGCAAGCAGGACCGGTGTGTACACCTAACATAAACTCCTGCAACCTCAGTGTTCTATCCAGTCTCTTGAGTTTTACAACAATAGTATTTTTTCAAAGGCACATCAAGGCCAGGCGTGGTGGCTCATGCCTATAATCCCAGCACTTTGGGAGACTGAGGTGAGCAGATCACCTACCGTTAGGAGTTCGAGACCAGCCTTGTCAGCATAGTGAAACATTACCTAGGCAGAGGGTTGGAGACAAACTGGGCCAGGTCGGCTGTGAAGCTGCGTAGGGTTAGTGGTGGTGGTGCTGCCTGGCCCGGCTGCCATGGAGCAACTGAGGGGCCACTGCACACACTGTTCCCAACTCACTGATGGGCCAACAGCCTCGGTGCTTCTCAGGGGCCCCATGTTCAGGGCCAAGCGTAGGTAATTTCAGGGTTTCATGGCTCAGGGCTTGTGCTGAAGCTCACCAAGGATAGGGACTGGTTCCTAAGTCACCACACATGAGGGCCATAGCCCCAACCTCACAGGGGACAGGTGATCTTTAGAGAGACTTAAGACCCGAGAGTTCATGTTTCTCGGGCTTTCTAACCTGTGGATTTGGTCTGGAGCCATATCAGAGGGTCACGTCTTTGTGAACGTGCAAGCGTGTGGTGCTTTCCAACTTCCGTTGACATTAGTAATTTTTTTTTTTTTGAGACAAAATCTCACTTTGTTAGGCTTCAGGGCAGTGGCACGATCTCAGCTCACTGCAACCTCCGCCTTCCGGATTCAAGTGATTCTCCTGCCTCAGCCTCCTGAGTAGCTGGTATTACAGGCACGGACAACCAGGACTGGCTAATTTTTTGTATTTTCAGTAGAAATGGGGTTCCACCAAATTGACCAAGCTGGTCTCGAATTCCTAACCTCAGGTGATCTGCCCACCCCAGCCTCCCAAAGGGACTACAGGCATGAGACACCACGCCTGGCCTAGTAATTTTTCGTTTTTATTTTTGTTTTCTGAGTCTCACTCTGTCATTTAGGCTAAAGTGTAGTTGCGTGATTTTGATTCTGTCACACAAAAAAATTGATAATAATAATTTATACATTTTTATTGGCTTTTTTTTGATTACTTGAGAAAACAGCTTTTAAAAGCCTAGGGTTTTTAAATACATGTAACTTTCTATACTTCTTTTTATGATATTCTGTTTATCACTTATTTTTTTTGAGACGGAGTGGTGCTATTGTTGCCCAGGCTGGAGTGCAGTGGCGTGATCTCGGCTCACTGCAACTTCTGCCTCTTTGGTTCAAGTGATTCTCCTGCGGCAGACTCCCGAGTAGTTGAGATTACAGGCACACAACACCTCGCCCGACTAAATTTGTATTTTTAGTACAGATAGGTTTTCACCATGTTGTCCGGGCTTATCTTGAACTCCTGACCTCAGGGTGATCCTCCCATGTCGACCTTTTAAAGTGCTGAGGTTACATGTGTGAGCCATCGTTCCCAGCCAATTTTATAATTTAGTTATATTTTCTTAGGGCCCACATAAAACAAAATAACCTGACAGCAATGTATCCTTAGTAATATCTCATATTTTTTCTCTATATGAAAATAAATCCCAAGGTTTGAAGACTGCCTATTTTACATCCTTTGTTATTCACACCTGATGGAACACTCAGGAGAAAACAACAAAGAAAACACCTAAAAGAGATTACAATTGGATCGGTGTGGTGGCTCCCCTGTAATCCCAGCACTCTGGAAGCCCAAGGTGGGAGGATTGCTTGACTCCAGGAGTTCAGGGCCAGCCTGAGTATCATAGAGGGACCCTGACTCTACAAAATATTTAAAAATTAGCCGGGTGTAGTGGTGAGGTCCTATGGCCCCAGGTAGTTGGGAGATGTGGCAGGAAGATTGCTTGAGCCCCAGAGAATGAGGGTGCAGTGACCAGTGTTGCTGTCACTACATTTCAGCCTGGATGACAGAGAAATACATTGTCCCCCCCCCCAAAAAAAAAGAAAGAAACAAAAGTAAATAAAAACAAAAAGAATGTAATAGATCTCTTCAACAAATGTGCTGGGATAACTAACTGGATATCCACATGGAAAAGAATAATGTTGAATTTCTATGTCACGCCATCAAAATTTTTATTTAAAAAAGATTTCTAAAAAAAGAGGACGAGATGTTAAATAACCAAAAAAAAAAAGGACGAGAAAGGGGAGCTCTGCTTGAGGAGGTGTTACTTAGTCGCCCAGGCTAACCTGGACCCCCAGGCTCAGCGATCCTCCTGCCGCTGATTCCTGAGTAGCCGCAACACTCAGGCTTCCGCCCCTACGCCTGCATTCCTGCTGTGTTTAAGAAGCAGGTGGTGACCTCACTCCTACCTGGCCTGAGCACTCCGATCCGCACCCCAGGTGAAGGGAAGTCTCTGAAGCTGAGCACAGGGTGGACTCTCCCTCCCGAATGAATGGAGAATAGACAGGGGGAGGATTTCTATTTTGTTTCGTGGGCCGTCAGCATGAAATCGTACGTTCCACCCAGGCAGGGCTTTGCATTTCACATTCTAGTTTGTATCCTTGTTCCAAAAATTTCAGAACTTTTGAAGCCCGCCTCAGCCTTCCTGGCCAGTCTCGCCTCCAAAACCCGAAAAATAAAGGTGCTGGGAGCGAGACTGAGATGCACAGGTCCCACCCCGCCCCGCCCCGCCCCACCCTGCTCTCTGCGGGTTCTAAAGGGCAAGGTCTCTCGGCCTTGCGCCCCGCCCCTACCTCGCCCAGGCCCCGCCCACCTCCCCGCGGGGCCCGCCCAAGCCTGGCTTCGGTCCTGCGCACAGATTCGCGCAAACTCAGAAGCGGATCGCTCGCGTGAAGGTCCCGCCTCAGCGCGTGAGTTTCGCTCTGCCTTGTATTAAGTCTGCGCGTCCCAGATCCCCGACGCTCCTGTACCTGGGACGTGGGGTCCCCACAGATCTGGAAATTCTCGCCCGTCTTTCTTCAACCAGAGCAAATTGAGACGTCCCCGTGAGAGTCCGGGAGTCGCTTCCTTTTGGGTTTGAAGTCTCTGTGATGCTGGTCCCGTCCCCCAGTCTTTCTGCTGTAGAGCAGTGCATACGTTTCCTATCGCGTAGTTTTTCCTGCTCTAAATCTTTTTCTGACCCCTCCTGCCCCTCGCTTTTTAAAGTCTTCACTCTCCCACCCTGAGTGCATCCCGCCCTCGCCTGCTGCGGCCCCATTCCCGGGGGAGGCCATGTACTCTGCCTGGTCCTGGGATCCTACAAACCTCACCCTTGTGTTAAGGCGCTGTTGCCCCCCCACCTCCCTCCTCGTGCCGACCATGCTCATCCCTAGGTCTCCCCTCTGCGGTCACTGCGACCCCTGAGCCCGCATGGGGGAGGTGCCCAGGGCCTGTCCTGTGACAGGGGGTGTTCTTTCCTGCCCAGCTCCACCTCCTGGAAAGTGCGCTCCTCTGGGATGCAGGCGTCCTACTTCAAACCCTCCTGTGACTGTGTGGGCCAAAGAAATCAGGAGACAGAGAAAGAGCAGTAGAAAACCTGAGACAGAGAAAAGAATGACAGAGACCCATAAGAGATGGCAAAGTAGAGGGTAAGTGAGGGATTTGTCAAGAGACAGCAAAAGTTAAAAAAATAAAGATAGCAGGAGCAAAAAAGCAACTGGAGAAATGTAGAGAAAAGCTAGATGTACAGGGAGAGGAAGGACAGCAAGGTAGGGATGGGGCAGCGAAGAGGGGAGGTTCAGGAGAGTGAGGGAGACGAGGGATTGGAGCCGGGGCAGACGGAGCAGAGTGGTGCTGGTGGCAAGGAGAATGTAAGGTCTTTCAGGCTGACTGACAGTGTCCTGGATGCCATGGTAACCTCTGTGACCTGCATGGATACTCCAGATGAGTTCTTTGAAAATCTGTAGTAACTGAAAGGCCATGAAAAGGGGAAGAAATGATCAACCCCTGTGGTGCCTACTTAACTTTGAGACATTCTCTGTTTTTTTATTCCCCACCCCAATTTGATAAGACAATTGGACTTTGTAACTGACCTTGATCAACCTCCTGACTCCAGACCTAAGACCCCTTCCCACCTTGCAAAAAAACACCCTAATCTGTAACTTCTGTAACTTTCCACCGCTTCCCCCAAACCTATAAAACCAACTCCTATCCCCACCACCCTCTGCTGACTCTCTTTCACACAGCCTGCCCACACCTGGGTGAATAAACAGCCATGTTGCTCACAAAGCCTGTTTAGAGGGTCTCTTCATTCAGAGCACGAGTTTTAACAGGGAACAGAGAGAGAACCACAGCAGGGAGAACACCTGGGGATCTGGGGTGCCAGAGAGTGGGGACAGGGTGGTATAACAGGGGAAGAGAGAATTTAGCAGGGGGAGCAGAGAAGGCGCAGAGATGGGAGAAGAGGTGGAAATATATGGAGATCTGAGGAGGATCGCAAGATTGGGGGAGAAGAAGCAATGAGAGGTTAAATAAATTGGGAAAATGGAGCAGAAGAGGTGGAAGAGAAGGAAAGAGAAAGGAACAGAGGGAAGAGGGGATAAACAGCAGGAGAGGAGAGGGGAACAAAGTGAGGAGCAGAATCCCAGGGAAAAAGAAAAGAAAGGAAGAGCTAGAGAGAGAAGGGGAGAATGAGAGAGATGTACTGAATTAGGGAGGGAAGCACAGTAATGAAGAAGGGGGGGCTGGGCGCAGTGGCTCCCGCCTGTAATCCCCGCACTTAGGAGACTGAGGCAAGGGGATGCTTGAGTCCAGGAGCTTGAGACCAGCCTGGGCAACATAGTGAGAAGTTTATCTCTGCCAAAAAAAAAAAACCACAGGGAGGCCGGGCGCGGTGGCTCACACCTGTAATCCCAGCACTCTGGGAGGCCAAGGCAGGCGGATCACCTGAGGTTGGGAGTTCAAGACCAGCCTGACCAACATGGTGAAACCTCATCTTTTAATAAATAAATAAATTTTTAAAAAATTCACAGGGAGTGATGGTGCACAGTTGTAATCCCAGCGACTCTGGAGACAGAGGCAGGAGGCTCACTTGATCCCAGGAAGTCCATGCTGCAGTGAGCGGAGATCATTGCACTGCACTCCAGGCGTGGTCAACAGAGCAAGACCTTGGCTCAAAAGACAAAAAAGGGCAGGGTGCTTTGGGTTCAGATGAGTGTGTGAGTTCATTGGATGTGATTAGTTGTAATATGTTGACTCCTGTGTACATAATCTAATAACTTAAAACTTATTTAAATTATACGGATGAGATGGAGAATTTTAAAATTCCTATCTGTCAGACGTACATTCTGTGAATCTTGGCATCAGAGGTTGGCTTCCATTTGGAATCCCTATTCAGCCAGACGACAGTGACTTATTCAGTTGTGAGTCACTCTCTTTCTTTTCCCAGAGTTGGGTAGGAAGTGCGGCAGTGAAATGGGAAAAAAAATTACTTTCTGTTATTACATAACAATTTTAATCAATTCATTAATATTCTGAGACAGGGTCTGGCTTTGTCACCCAGGGTGGAGTGCAGCGGCATGATCTCCTCTCTAACTGAAGCCTCGACCTCCCTGGGGTTGAGTGATCCTCATACCTCAGCTTCTGGAGTAGCTGCAAGCACAGGCGTGAGCCGTCAAGTCTGACTAGTGTTTTTTTGTTTGTTTGTTTATTTGTTTGTTTTGTAGAAATGGGGTTTCACTATGTTGTTAGGCTGGTCTCAAAATCCTGGGCCCAAATGATCCTCCTGCCTTGGCCTCCCATGGTACTGGGATTATAGGAATGAGCCACTGTGCTTCACCTACAGAGTACCTTTTTAAAATTCTTCTTCTTATTATTATTATTATTTTATATAGGGATAGGGTTTCACTGTGTGGGCTAGACTGGTCTTGAACTCCTGATCTCAGGCAATCTACCCACATCAGCCTCCCAAAGTGCTAGGATTGCAGACATGAGCAACCTCACCTGGCCTTTTTTTTTTTTTTTTTTTGGAGACATAGTTTCACTCTTGTTTTCCAGACTGGAGTGCAATGGGGTGATCTTGACTCACCGAAACCTCTGCCTCCCAGGTTCAAGAAATTCTCTTGCCTCAGCCTCTTCAGTACCTGGAATTATAGGCATGTGCCATCACACTCCACTAATGTTGTATTTTTAGTGGAGAAGGGGTTTCTCTAAGTTGATCAGGCTGGTCTCAAACTCTGGACCTCTGGTGATCTGCCTGCCTCTGCTTCCCAAAGTGCTGAGATTACAGGCATGAGCCAGTGCACCTGGCCTTAACTTTATTTGATTTTTCTTTTTAGAATTGTTGATTTGTTCTCCTCCACACTGACTGTAGATTTTTAAAAAGTGGTAACAGGAACATAGGTAACCACAATGTACAGCTTATTTGGTGAGCCAGGCATGGTGGCCCACCCTGTAATCCCAGCACTTTGGGAGGTGGGAGGTGGGCAGATCACAGGGTCAGGAGATCGAGACTGGCCTTGCCAATGTGATGAAACCTTGTCTCTACTAAAAATACAAAAAAAAAAATTAGACTAGCATGGTGGCATACACCTGTAATCCCAGCTACTCAGGAGGCTGAGGCAGGAGAATTGATTGAATCTGGGAGGCAGAGGTTGCAGTGAGCTGAGATACTGCCACTGCCTCCAGCTGGAATGACAGAGCAAGACTCCATCTCATAAAAAAAAAAAAGCCGAGAGTTTATTCGGTGAATCTTTATCCTCATTACATTTTCTGGCCAGCCGCACACAAATATGGTTTGGGAGATTCCTTATTCCTTTGGGTAGACAGTTTTGTTGAGCCTAATATCAATGCATAGACCTGGAGTTCCCATCTTTTTCGTGCCAAATTTCTGAATCTCTTTGCGTGGCTGACGTCCTTCTTCCTCATTCTGAGCCCTGCTTCTGCCCAGTGCCAACCCCTGGAGAATGTGCTCTTTCTGGAGGCAACCTCGTGATCCCATTTTCTCCCTCTTGCTACTGGAAGGCAGGACTAGAATGTGAGATGTCCAGGTTTTTATAATCCCAGCACTTTGGGATGCCCAAGGCTGGTTGATAACCTGAGGTCAGGAGTTCGAGGCCATCCTGGCCAACATGGCGAAACCCGGCCTCTACTAAAAATACAAAAAGTAGCTGGGTGTGGTGGCGCATGCCTGTAATCCCAGCTTCTCGGGAGGCTGAGGCAGGAGAATCGCTGGAATCCGGGAGGTGGAGGTTGCAGTGAGCTGAGATCATGCCGCTGTACTTTACCCTGGGTGATAGAGAGAGACTCTGCCTCAGTCACACACACACACACACACACACACAGCACGCACAGTAACAAAAGAACGAAGTGTGGACAGTAGGGATTTACTGAAGCAAGAGAGCACTCCACAAGTTGGGAGGAGGCTCCAGGGCGAGCATCTCCAGGGCCCCATTTACAAAGTTTTGTGGGTTTAAATTATTCCTTTTTTGTTCGTTTGTTTACTTGTTTGTTTTTGAGATGGAGTCTCACTCTGTCACCCAGGCTGGACTACAATGGCATGGTCTTGGCTTACTGCAACCTCCGCCTCCCAGGTTCAAGTAATTCTCCTGCCTCAGCCTCCCAAATACCTAGTACTACAGGTGCCCGCCACCATGCCCGGCTAATGTTTGTATTTATAGTAGAGACAGGGTTTCACCGTGTTGGCCAGACTGGTCTCCAACTCCTGACCTCGTGATCCGCCCATCTCAGCCTCCTTTCTTTCTTGCTTTCTTTCTTTTCTTGTGTCACTCTTGTCACCCAGGCTGGAGTGCAGTGGTGCGATCTTGGCTCACTGCAATCTCTGCCCCATGGGCTCAGGTGATCTTCCCACCTCAGCCTTCTAAGTAGCTGTTGCTGGAAGGCAGGACTAAAATGTGAGATTTCAGTGCTCACTTCGGCAGCACATATGCTAAAATTGGAACAATACAGAGAAGATTAGCATGGCCCCTGTGCAAGGATGACAATATTTTTAAAAAAAATTTTTTTTAAATTAAATGTGAGATGTCTAGGTTTTTGGCTGTTGAACATAGAATTGAAGAAAAAAAACAAAAAGAAAAAGGACCACAAACACAGACGTGCAGCACGCCTGGCTACGTTTTTGTGTTGTTGGTGGAGACAGGGTTTTATTATGGTGCCCAGGCTGGTCTTGAACTTCTGAGCTCAAGCGATCCACAGGCCTTGGCCTCCCACAGTGCTGGGATGACAGGCGTGAGCCACCGCACCCAGCCTCTGCCTGGGCTTTGGTGAGGGCTGGGTCTGTGCCCTGAAGGGGAGCTCATTCCAGCCCAGCTCCCCCACTGCTGCAGCGTGTGTGTGTGGGCTTCTCCAGGAGGGGGAGTAGGTTCTGAAGGAAGGATTCAAAAATTCACTTAGTTTTCTTGTAGGAGTTTATCAGCCCTGGTGCAGTGGGACCATATTTCCTCAGGGTGAGATCTCCTTAATATGTGTTGTTGTGTTACAGGGAGGGGGTGTGTTGATTCTGAGCAACAAACAACATATTTATAACATTCAGGATTGACTTCTAAAGACTCTTGATACATGAGGAAGAAACCCGGAAGAGGACGAGGAAAGCAAAGGAGTCAGGGATGGCTCTTCCTCAGGTGAGATGATGTTCTCGGTGGATTGTTCTGTCTCCTTCCTTTCAGAAATACTGGGCCTTGGAGTTGGGAATCTTCTCTGAGTCTGAAGCGCCCTGCCTGACAGGTTTGCTGGCACTCACCCATGCCTTCCCTCAGTCCCTCTCATCTCACTTAGATTCCATCTCTGGTGACCCAGTGACGTGAGCTTGGGAAGAGGCTGCACTGGGCCTGGTCCTGGGAAGGGCTCAACCCAGGCATGGATGGAGACGGGGTGTGGGCCCCGTGGTGTCAGGGCTGTTGGGCAGCAGGGATTGTTCGGGGGCCACATCTGATGCCCCGTCAGCTCTTTGTAGAGCAGGAGTGGAGCAGCTGCACGTGGAGGTCACGTGTTAATGTGCACAGAGTACGTGGTAAATTCTAGAAATGGAGACCAATAAGGGGAAGTCTTTTCTGCCTGATTTTATACTACATGTTTAGGTAATTGAGTGAGTTACTGTGCTAACTCCAAAAATCTTACTGATTAGAATGGAACGTTAATAGACATGAATGATACGAGATGTTTTATTCCATTAGTTTGTGTATGTGAAACCAACCTAAATAATAGCAGGAGATTCATTAAACCATTTTTTTTTTTTTGAGATGAGGTTTCACCATCTTAGCCAGGATGATCCTGAACTCCTGACCTCGTGATCCGTTCGCCTCGGCCTCCCAAAGTGCTGGGATTCCAGGTGTGAGCCACCGGGCCCGGCCTCATTAAACCATTCTTAGCACAATAAGCTGATGGAGACTGTGGTGTTATGGTGGAGAGGCTTGCGAAGTGGGTGTTTTCTGTAAAATTGGTTATATTTGTTTTTAAATGTGGTAGCAGTATTTCATTTTTATTCTAAAAAATTGAGCCCTTTTTTTCCCCCCCCCAAGCGTTCAGGTTTATCGAGGGCATTAAGGGCTACAAGGGAGCCCTGGTCATCTGGGGACGAGGCTGGCATTTGCTGGCCAGTGAGTGGCCCAGGGAGCAGCCAGGGATGGGGCCTCTGCCACCTGGTTTACTTGAAAGTGTGGCTGTCGGCTTCACCCTGCCCAAAGCCTTTAGGCCCAAACTCGCCGTGTAGCAGGGGTGGTTGTAGCAGGGTTTGCTGTCGTGCTCAGCGTGGTCCCCGGAGGTCAGCGTCTTCCCACGTTGCTCGCACTTCGGGCAGGGCTGATGCCAGTCCTCGCCCAGAGAGGTCACCCTCTCGGCAAAGTACACCTCCTTGTCGCACTTGGAGCACGTAGGCATGGCTTTTTTTTTTTTTTTTTTTTTTTTTTTTTTATTTTTTTTTTTTTTTTTTTTTTTTTTTTTTTTTATTTTTTTTTTTTTTTTTATATTTTTTTTTTTTTTATCCCCCCCCCTAATCCCACTTTAATTAATAAATATATATTTATATATTAATATTTTATTTTTTTATTTAAACCCCTCCTTTCCCTTCTACTTTCTCTTTCCTTTCTTCCCCATGTCCCCCGTCAAAAAAAAAAATTTTTTTTTTTTCCTTTTTTTTTCTTCTTTTCCTTTGCAAACCCTCTTTTTCTCTTTTTTTTTTTTTTTTATGACAACCCTTTGTATTAACATTTAGTTTCTAGTGAGTCTGTGTAGGTTTTAACATTTTGTGGACATACATACACAAAATGGATTTTCATACTTTGAGTAATTTTGTTTTCATGTATTTTATTTTATTTTGAGATGAGGTTTTGCTCTGTGGCCGAGGCTGGAGTGCAGTGGTGAAATCTTAGCTCACTGCAACCTCCACCCTCAGGATCAAGCCATCCTCCAACCTCAGCCTCCCAAGTAGCTGGGACCACAGGTGTGTGCCACCATGTCTGGCTAAGTCTATTTTTATTTTTATTTTGAGATGAAGACTCTGTTGCCCAGGCTGAATTGCAGTGGTGCAGTCTTGGGTCACTGCAACCTCTATCTCCCGGGTTCAAGCAGGTGTCATACCTCAGCCTCCTGAATAGCTGGGATTACATGCATGTGTCACCGCATTTGGCCGAATTTTAGTTTCTGATCTTTCGCTGTGAACATTGTCATCTCTGAAGGCATCAGTCATACTCTGTCTCATCTAAATACTGAATATCACTTGGTGTGTAAAAGTTTCTAACATGCCGGGCGCAGTGGCTCACGCCTGTAATCCTAGCACTTTGGGAGGCCGAGGTGGGTGGATCACCTGAGGTCAGGAGTTCAAGACCAGCCTGGCCATCATGGTGAAACCCCATCTTAAAAAAAAAAAAAGTTTCTAACATTTGTGTAATGGGAACGCTGCATTGATTTTTTTGGGTGTATTTCTTGTGTTATCCACAACTATAACAAGTGTATACCGAGATAGTGTAATGACCTCTTCAAAAAGTGTAATAAACACAACTGGGAAGACATAATGTGGTGAAAAATCCCTCTCTCAATTTGTCAGAACATTCACTACAATTTTTTTTTCCTCGTTTCAAGTTTTAATCAAAGCTTGTATATAAGATTACTTTATTCCTGCATCTTCTCAATTGTTTCTTCCTTGTATTTGCCCTTTTCCTTTCCTACTTGGTGAGATTTGGCTTTCCGTTCAAGGATCTTTTGCGGTCTTTGTCCAGTTTTAGCCTAGTGATAACCACCTTGCTGGGGTGAATGCCTACGTGGACAGTTGTGCCATTAGCCTTTTCCCGCTGCACCCGTTCAATGTAGATTACATATTTCTTCCTGTAAACCTGGACTACTTTGCCAATCTGCTGACCTTTATAGTGTCCTCGTACAACCTGAACTTGATCATCTTTTTGGATGGGCATGGATAGCACGTTGTACTTCTGTCTCAGCTCTTTGGAAAGAGGGGGAGGACATAATCTTCCTGCGAATGTGGGAAGGTGCATTGAAATGCCTTTTGCGATTCTTGGTTTGGTTGGAAGTCACAAAGGGATTGAACTTCATTTTGGCAGCTCCCGCTTAGGTGATGGCCGCAAAAGGGGCTTTTTTTTTTTTAAGACAGGGTTTCACCATGTTGGCCAGGCTGGTCTTGAACTCCTAACCTGAGGTGATCCACCCGCCTCGGCCTCCCAAAGTGCTGCGATTACAGGCGTGAGCCACCATGCCTGGCCATTCCCTACAATTAAATCCATGCTTTCACCTCTCTCCTCTTCTCATTCTCTATAAAGATAAGAACTCCTCCCATAACCATGTTGTTAAAATGTGTTTTCATTTCAGGGTCTGTTGACATTCAGGGATGTGGCAATAGAATTCTCTCAGGAGGAGTGGAGATGCCTGGACCCTGCTCAGAAGACTTTACACAGGGACGTGATGTTGGAGAACTACAGGAACCTGGTCTCCCTGGGTGAGGACAGCTTCCCTCCAGAAGCGGGGCACGTGCCCTTGCATATCTTTGTGTTTTCCCTTGTTGCCTCTTGGGAGCTGCGTTCTTGCTTGACTAAAATGAAAGTTGTATTGATTTCGAAATGAAAAGCTTCATGATGCAGCATCTGGAATTTAACTGTCCCCCACCCTTTTTTTTTTTTGAGACGGAGTCTCATTCTGTTGCCCAGGCTGAAGTGCAGTGGCATGATCTCGGCTTGCCACAACATCCGCCCCCTGGGTTCAAGCGGTTCTTTTTCCTCAGCCTCCCAAGTAGCTGTGACTACATGTGCCTGCCACCATGCCTGGCTAATTTTTGTATTTTTAGTACAGACGGGGTTTCACCATATTGCTCAGGCTGGTCTTGAACTCCTGACCTTGTGATCCTCCTGCCTCAGCTTCCCAAAGTGCTAGGATTACAGACGTGAGCCACTGCACCCAGCCAAAATATCTTTTTTGTTTAGATGTTCTGTGTTCCTTATGATATCTCAGTGTAAGTTCCAGAACTAAAATAGGCATAAAACCCTATGACAGTCCAGGCATGGTGACTCACACATGTACACCTCAATCCCAGCACTTTGGGAGGCCGAGGGGTGTGGATCACATCAGGTCAGGATCTGAGACCAGCCTGGCCAACATGGCAAATCCCCATGTCTACTAAAAATACAAAAATTAGCTGGGCATGGGCACACCTGTAATTTCAGCTACTAGAAAGAGTGAGCATGGAGAATCACTTGAACCCGAGAGGTGAAGGTTGCAGTGAGCCAGGAATGTGCCACTGTACCCCCATCCAGGTGACAGAGTGAGATTCTGCCTCTAAAAACAAAAACAAAACCTTATGGCAGACTTTAAAGATACCAAGTTAGTTCTGGCCAGGTGCAGTGTCATGCCTGTTATCCCAGCACTTTGACAGACTGAGGCAGGCAGATCACCTGTGGTCTGGAATTTGAGACCAGCCTGACCAACATGGAGAAACCCCATCTCTGCTAGAAATGCAAAATTAGCTAGGGGTGGTGGCTCATGCCTTTCGTCCCAGCTACTCAGGGGGCTGAGGCAGGAGAATTGCTTGAACCCAGGAGGCGAAGGTTGCAGTGAGTCAAGATAGCATCATTGCACTTTAGACTAAGAAACAAGAGCAAAAGTCTGTCTAAAAGAATTTTAAAGACAGGTATCCAGTTTCCTGTTTGCTACTTAGATGTTTTTTCGATTCTGTAGTGCTTGGAAGGAGCTCGATTTCCACATTCTACAGTCCTCTTTATGTATTCAGAAGGAGGCGGTCAGTGGAGGAATTTCTGAAATATTTTCCTCGATCCATCTGGAATGTCTTCTTTCCTACTGAAACATAGGGCTGGGACTCTAGAAAAGCTCCAGCACGTCATGTTCCTTTCTTTTTATAAGCAGGAGCCTCTTTCTGACCTGTTGTCTCCATGTTGGAGCCAGGGAAAGAGCCCTGGACTGTGGAGAGTGAAGTGAAAATAGCAAGAATATCCAGCTGGGTGGGAATGTATTACAGGTGTAAACACAGGTGGAGCTCAGAGAAGCACAGTGGAACCTACACCTTTAAACAGTGTGTAGGGAAACTCTGCAAGTGGGAGAATTCTGTGAGGAAAGAAAAGTTTAAATCCAGGGATGTCTGAATGGACATCTTCTTTGCCCCCCACGTATTTCTCTGCTCTTTATTGATTTAACGAGCTTTTTATAAAAGTGTTAGTCCTGTTCTCGAGTAGTCAACACCCATGACCAAATTCTCTCAAAGGCCCCATCTGCAGGAACATCCTATTGGAGAATAGGAACCCTCAACATGGCTTTTGGCCAATACCAACATTCAGACCAGGGAGCCTGCATTATGATTTTTATGTTTTTATTGTGCATTTGGTTTTATGCAATGTTTTCTCTGATCTTAGTTTATAAATTTTCCCAGTACACATTCATTGTTTTATATTTTGTGCATAGTGAACTAGATAACTAAGTGCAATACATATACGTAGAATTGCTGTATTGCCTGGCTGTGACATACTGTAGATGTGACATCATAATTGCAAGCTCTAATGTTCTTAGGCAGTTTTTTTTTTTTTTGAGGCTCAGTATTGCCTTGTCACTCAAGCTGGAGTGCAGTGGTGCAATGTTGGCTCACAGCAAGCTCTGTCTCCTGGGTTCAAACTGTTCTCCAGTCTCAGCCTCCCAAGTAGCTGGGATTACAGGTGCCACCTACCATGCCCAGATTTTTTTTTTTTTTTTTGGTAATTTTAGTAAAGATGGAGTTTTACCATGTTGGCCAGGCTGGTCTTGAGTCCCTGACACTGTGATCCGCCGGCCTCAGCCTTTCAAAGTGCTGGGATTACAGGCACGAGCCCCCGCACATGGCTGTGAGTCAATTCTTATTCCTTATAATAATAAAAATGATCTTAACATGTATTTCAGTTCGTATATTGTGTGCTGGTGGTAAGTAGAAGTTGAGGCTTTTGTCTTCTTTTTTTGTCACGGAGTCTCACTCTGTCACCCAGGCTGGAGTGCAGTGGCACAACCTTGCTCACTGTAACCTCCACCTCCCGGGTTCAAGCGATTCTCCTGCCTCACCTTCCCGAGTTGCTGGGATTACAGGTGCCCACCACCACACCTGGCTAATTTTTGTATTTTTAGTAGAGTCGGGGTTTCACCATGTTGGTTAGGGTGGTCGAGATCTCCTGACCTTGTGATCCACCCATCTCAGCCTCCCAAAGTGCTGGGATTACAGGCATGAGCCACCGCATCCGGGTCCCCAAGGCTTTTTTTCTTAAGAGGAAATCTCTTGGAGTTCTGCAGGCTGTATAAATGTATTTACTATGGCTTGCTGATTTATCGTAAGTTACAATCTTTTACTAATTAATTTTTGGGATTATAGATATGGCTTTTCAATATGTAGTAAGCAATATAACTGATGCACTCCACTCATTAATGTCACAACGTGCTGCCAGGCACGGTGGCTCACACCTGTAATTCCAGGACTTTGAAAGGCTGAGGCTGGTGGATAATTTGAGGTCAGGAATTTGAGACCAGCCTGGCCAACATAGTAAAACCCCATCTCTACTAAAAATACACAAGTTAGCTGTGCATGGTGGCACATGCCTGTAATCCCAGCTACTCAGGAGACTGAGGCAAGAGAATCGCTTGAACCAAGGTGGCAGAGGCTGCAGTGAGCCGAGATCGCACCATTGCATTCCAGCCTGGGTGACAGAGCAAGACTCCATCTCAAAAAAATAAAAATACAGAGGCCAGACATGGTGGCTCATGCCTGTCATTCCAGCACTCAGGGAGGCTGAGGCGGGTGGATCACGAGGTCAGGAGATCGAGACCATCCTGACTGACACAGCGAAACACCATGTCTACTAAAAATACAAAACATTGGCCAGGTGTTGTGTGTCCCATGCCTGTAATTCCAGCTCCTCAGGAGGCTAAGGCAGGAGAATCTTTTGAATCTGGGATGCGGATGTTGCAGTGAGCCAAGATCACGCCACTGCATGCAGTCTGGGTGACAGTGTGAGACTCCAGCTCTATAAAACAAAATGCAAAAAATTTTGACAAAAATGTCACAAAGCACCTCTTCTGCATGGACATAGGTAACTTTGTGACAGTTATTCAAGCTCACTGCAACCTCTGCCTCTTGGGGTCAAGCGATTCTCTTGCCTCAGCCTCCCAAGTGGCTGAAAGCACAGGTGCGGGCCCCCACACCTGACTAATTTTTGTCATGTTTTCTCATCTTCTCAGTGCTATGATTATTTGACAGTACAAAATTTACATTGATTTTGGTTATGCTTACATGATCTTGTGGATGGTTTACCAATGTTGTTTATTGTGTGGTCCGTTAGCATTTATTTGTATACAGTAAATATGCTTTAAATATGAAGGAATATATTTTTCTCTTCCTTGAACATGACGGTGATTTTTTTTAAGCTGTTATACGCATTATAGTCACAGTGGAAATATACTCTTTAGGTTTACACATATTTGTGCCCTGTCAGTGTTTTGTCATGATATTGAAAATAGTCTTCCATAGAAATGGTTTCAACTACATATAATCACTACTTATTTATTTAGAGATGGGGTTTCACCATGTTGGCCAGGCTGGTCTCGAACTCCTGACCTCAGGTGATCCGCCCGCCTTGGCCTCCCAAAGTGCTGGGCTTACAGACGTGAGCCACCGTGCCTGGCCTATTCACCCCTTTATTTATTAAAGAATCTTACCTCTGTTGTGTTCATAAACTTTGAAGATCATGTTGTGGAAGTTTACAATAAGTATTTTTTTTGTGTGTCGTATTCACTCATTTCAGTATTATTTACCATCTGTACTGAATTGGAAACCTGTTGGTGTTTATGTTTTGTAGATATCTCTTCCATATGCATGATGAAGGAGTTCTCATCCACAGGGCAAGGCACTACAGAAGTGTTCCACACAGGGACATTGGAAACACATGAAAGTCATCACACTGGAGATTTTTGCTTCCAGAAAATTGAGAAACATATTCATGACTTTGAGTTTCAGTGGCAAAAGGATGAAAGAAATAGTCATGAAGTACCCATGACAAAAATAAAAAAGTTGACTGGTAGTAAAGACCGATATGATGACAGGCATTCTGGAAACAAGCCTACTGAAGATCAGCTTGGATTAAGCTTTCATTCACATCTGTCTAACCTGCACATATTTCAGAATGAAGGGAACATTGATAATCAACTAGAGAAGTCTATAAATGATGTTTCCTTAATTTCAACTTCCCCAAGAATTTTGTGTAGGCCCAAAACCCATATTTCTAATTACTGTAGGAATAATTTGCTTCATTCATTACTGACAGAAAGAGAGGAAGTACACGTGAGAGAAAAATCTTTGCAATGTAATGAGAGTGGCAAAGCCTTTAATTGTAGCTCACTCTTAAGGGAACATCAGATCATCCATTTAGGAGAGAAACAATATGAATGTGATATATGTGGCAAGGTCTTTAATCAGAAGCGATACATCGAACGCCATCGTAGATGTCACACTGGAGAGAAACCTTACAAGTGTAGTGAGTGTGGCAAGAGCTTCTGTCACATGTCATATCTTGTATGCCATCGTAGACTTCATACTGGAGAGAAACCTTACAAATGTAATGAGTGTGGCAAGACATTCCATCAAAGTTCAGGCCTTCTATTTCATAAGAAAATTCACACTGGAGAGAAACCTTACAAATGTAATGAATGTGGCAAGGTTTTTAATCAAAATCACACCTTACACGTCATCATAGGCGTCATACTGGAGAGAAACCTTACAGATGTGAAGAATGTGACAGAGTTTACACTCGCAAATCATACCTTGAAATACATAGGAGAATTCATACTGGAGAGAAACCATAGAAATGTAACTTTCGTGACAAGGCTTTTGGGTGTGCTTCACATGTGGCACGACATACTAGAATCCACAATGGAGAGAAACCTCACAAGTGTAATGAGTGTGGCCAAGCCTTTCGTGCACAGTCAACACTTACTCATCATCAAGCAATCCATGGTATAGGGAAACTTTTCTAATATAATGATTGTCACCAAGTCTTCAGTAACGCTGCAACCATTGCAAATCATTGGAAAACCCATAATGAAGACAGATCTTACAAGTGTAATCGGTGTAGCAAATCTTTCAATCTTTCATACCTTGTCATTCATCGGTGAACTCATACTGGATAGAAACTTTATAAATGTAATGATTGTGGCAAGGTCTTCGGTCAAGCTTCATCTTATGCAAAACATAGGAGAATTCATACAGGAGGAAAACCTTACTAGTGTGATGATTGTGGCAAAGCGTTTGCTTCACATTCACACTTCATTAGACATCAGAGAATCCATACTGGAGAGAAATCCTACAAATGTCGTAAGTGTGGCAGTCTTCAGTCTGGGGTAACTCTTGCAGAACATCAGAAAATTCATTCTCGAGATAATTGTTCCAAAGGCAATGAATATAGCAACCCATCAAGCATTAATTGACATTAGAGTCAATTCAGCATCAACTTGAGTTTGAGTTGACTTAACATTGAGTTCAAGCATTAATTGACATTAAAGTTTTTATGTTAAGAGGATTAAGCCAGGCATGCTGGCTTTTTATGAGCATTGTGTTGAATGTAAATCATATTGGGTAATATAATCATTTAACAATATTTTTCCAATCCATCAATATGGGTTGTATCTCTATATATGTTTGTAATCGATATTTGTAGATTTCAAAGTACAATCTTCTCACCTTTTTACATTTATTCCTAAGTATATCTTACTTTAAGTTGTCTAGCAAATGGAAGTGTTTTCTTAATTTTCTTTTAAAATTGTTTATTGTTAATGTATGGAAATTCAGCTAAGTTTTGCTACTGATACTGTATTCTGGAAATACACTGAATGTGTTTATTAGTTATAGTGGTATTTTGGTTGACTGATTTTCTACACAGAAAACCATGTCATCTACAAACATTATTTACTTCTTTCTTTCTTTCTGATTTGGATGAGTTTTATTTCTTTTGCTATTTAATTGCTCTGGCTAGACAGCCAGTATTTATTGATAGAAGGGGTGAGAGCATTCTTGGATCATGTGAGATCCTACAGAAAAAGCATTCCATTTTTTTTTTTAATTAGTTATTTCCATCGTGGTCATTTCATGGAGGGTCTTTATATTATTGAGGTACATTTCCTTCTCTGTCTGTTTTGTTTAGGATTTCTATGATGACTGGATGGTGAGTTTTGTGAAATGCCTTTTCTCCATCTATTGAGATAATGTGGTTTTCATCCTTCATTCTGTTCAAGTGGCATATATTGATTTGCTTGAATATGTTGAATCTTTTTTGCATCCCAGAAATAACTGGCAGTTGAATTCTATGATTATTTTTATATCCTCTTGAATACAATTTGATAGTAAAAGGGGTCTTCAAGAAGGTAATGGAAAAATACATATTATGAGAAAATTGTGCACGAATTTCATAGTTTTTGCACCAAAATAAACTGGTATAGATCTGTTATGTCTGAACTGGCTCTAGTTTGAGGCACTCAGAAGGGTAAGAGATGAGTTTGAAAAGGGACTATCAAAGCAATATGGTTTCTGCTAAAATTGAAACAAGAAGAAAACAAATTTACAATGAGGCAAGAACAACAAAGAAAACAGCTCAAATAGATCACAATTGGATGGATGTGGTGACACGCCTGAAATCTCAGCATGTGGGTGTCGCGCCAGTGTAGAGAACCCTAAAAGTGCCTCGGCCATAATGTGAGCTTGAGCCCAGAAGCATTTTCCCCCTCCTGGAGGCAGTCGAGCTATGGGAAAGCAGGAACTAAGGATGAGGGATCGTGTAAAAGGGCTATTTTGATCTCCCAGGTGCTTACACAGTGGCTGTGTGGTTTTACTAAGACATTGTGTTTTGTCTCAGTTCCTGCTTTGGACTAGTTTTATGACTCTGTTTATCAAGTACTGCTTGAACCCTGTGATTATTTATGTGATTCTTTAAGATTACTGTTCCTGGAATTTATGGTGGGCCTGACCTTTAAAGAATGTTACTTTGTTAAATATAAAACTCTTTCACAATAGATAATAAGAAGAGCATCTGCTTGTTTTGCATCTTTTTGCGGTTATTTTATGACTTCAGTACTGTTCTCTTTTAACTTGTATTTTATCTACTTTGCCAGACTTTGTAACTTTCTGTTCCCTTTAATGTTTAAGCTAAAACAACGTGGATTGACGTCAGTGTCTGAAAGCTGACAGTATATATTGGGACCCTATGCACAAATAAAATTGCTGTTTAGGCATTGCCTATTCAGACCTCCAGACCACGCTTCTCTGTCTCCTTCATTTTCTGCGCACTCTCTCTTCCAGGTATTGGGATCCTTTTCGCTGGCTAGAGCTCCCTGGCATTAATGCCATCCACGACATCAGCACTTTGGGAAGCCAAGGTGGGAAGATTGCTTGAGTCCAGGAGTTCAAGGCTGGCCTGAGCATCATAGTGGGACCTCACCTCTACAAAATATTAAAAAATTAGCCAAGTGTGGTTGTGAGGACCTGTGGCCACAGCTAGTTGGGAGGTGAGGTGGGTGGATCCCTGGAGCCCAGAGCACGAGGATGCAGTGACCAGTGTTCCCACCACTGCATTCCAGCCTGAGTGACAGAACTATGTTCTGTCTCAAGAAAAAAAAAAAATTTAAACTTGAAAATAAAAAGTACATTTTCTAACTATTTTCAGAAGTCAGGTAAAGTGAATATAACATTACATTTAGAAATTATTAGGCTGGGTGTGGTGGCTCACACCTGTAATCCCAGCACTTTGGGAGGCCGAGGCGGGGGATCACCTGAGGTCAGGAGTTTGAAACCAGCCTGAGCAACAAGGTGAAACCCCCGTCTCTATAAAAAAAAAAAAAAAATTATTGGTATGTTTTTAGCAACATTCATCGTACAAGTATGTGATTCTACTTCAGGCAAGAAATGTAAAAAAAAAAAGTATTTGAGAATGAGGACAAAGCTCTGGTTTTTCTTAAATTGCCCACATTTCTATCTAAGGAGCCTGGGGGGGTCATGCCCTACAAACCATAACTACTCATCGGATGGGTTTTATTTAATCCTACATATCCTGTCTTACTTTCCAGTCTGACTCTGGCATAACATGTGACAAAAAAGTCAAAACATTTTACCTCACAGTATGTTTCTTTGCCATATTTTCAAATGGTCCTGCAAAGCTGTCCTTTGTTGGGGGCACATGAGCATCTGGAAACAATCTCTGTTAACAGGACTAGATCTTTTTTTTCTAAGTCTTCTCAATCCTGAAGAGATTAAGTGAGAATCTAGCACCCTTTAATGGTCTGAATAGAAAACACTTGTCGTCTATTATCTCTAAGGGCAGCCAGTAGTACTGAGGAAGGAGACCCTTAATCCTCTTTGGCCTTCTACACTGCATCTGAAAAGGAGAAGTTAGAAATCAGCCAGAGGAGGGCTGGCCAGCCAGGTTAAGGATAAGACCCCTACTGCTAACCACAATCCCATCTATAGATCACAGATATGGTATGGAGGAATCTTTCCAAAAGGCATTATTTTTACTTAAACATGATCAAACCCCATGCCTACTTCATGGATCAAGACCCTTTCACGTGTAATTTCTAGAGTTGTAAGCCCCAAAAAGGGCAAGGATTTTCTTTGTTGGGGGCTGGGCTGTTCTGGCCCAATAAATCACCCCTTCCTTCCCTGTTTAGTGTTCGAGAGGTTTGTTTTCTGGCCTTTCCTGCTTCAGTAGAAGACTTCAAAAGAAACTTGGTCTCTAAAATCTTTTATCTGAACCTGAACATTTTCTCTATTGATCCCAAGTATTTAGACAAATTCTTTTTTTTTTTTTTTTAAGAGATGGGCTTTCTTCCCCATGTTGGTCAGGCTGGTCTCTAACTCCTGACCTCAGGTGATCCACCCGCCTCGGCCTCCCAAAGTGCTGGGATTATAGGCAGGAGCCACCGCGCCCAGCCTGGTATTTAGACAAATTCAACCAATTGTCAATCAGAAAATACTTACATTTATCTACAGCCTGGAAGCCCCAGCTTTGAGTTGTCCTGCCTTTTTGAAGTGAAGCAATGTATTTCTTCAATGTATTTGATTGATGTCTAATGCTGCCCTAAAATGTCTCAGAGCAAGTTGTTCCCATCACCTTGGGCACATGTTCTCAGGACCTCCTTGTGTCTCAGGCCATGGGCATTCATATTTAGCTCAGAATCAATCTCTTAAAATATTTTACAGAGTTTGACTCTTTTCCATGACAAGAATAACTCATTTTAAGTACAGCATGAAATAACACATGTAAGAATCAACTGGGTAATTTATGTGCACTGTTAAAATGTCTGTGCTTTTTTTTTTTTAAATTAGTTTTGTTCTTATTGAGATGGAGGAGGGAGCTCTGGATTAGAGGGTCTTACTTTGTCACCCAGGGCTGGCCTGGACCTCTGGGCTCAGGGATCCTCCCACCGCTGCTTCCTGAGTAGGTGGGACTCCAGACTCCCGCCACCTTGCCTTCATCCCTGCTGTGTTTAAGCAGCAGGTGGTGACCTCACTGACCTGAGCACTCCCGCCCTGAACCCCAGGCGGTGACCCTAGGGAAGTCTCTGGAGCTGAGCTCAGGGTGGACTCTCCAACCCCAGTGAATGGAGAATAGAAAGGGAGAGGATTTCTATTCTGTTCTGTGGGTCGTCAGCCTGAAATTCTAGGTTTCGCTCGGGCAGGGCTTTGCATTTCGCATTCCAGTTTACATTCCTGCCCCAAACAACTTCGAGGCTTTGGAATTAAATTGCTAAAATTAATTTCAATAGCAAGGAACGTTCCTGGATCCAATTACCTCCCCAGGTTGACTTCTTAGCAAGGTGTTATTTCCCAGACTGCTGAGCTTCTCCAGCCCCACTGGCGGTTTTTGCCTCGAAAACCCAGAAAACAGAGGCCCGGAGAGTCAGATGAAGGCAAGCTCAGGCCCCAGCCTGTTCCCGCCCCGGCGGACCCCTCACCGCCCAGGCAACGTCTCCCCTGCACCAGGCCCGTGGTCCTTCGCTACCTGCCACGGCCGCACTCAGGCCCCGCCCACATCTTCGAGTCCGTTCCCGCCCTCGCCCAGGCCCCGCCCACCTCCTCGGGGGTCCAGCCCAGGCCTTGCTTCTGTCCCACGCTATTCGTCACAGACCGGGAAGTGGAAGGCAGGGACGGAAGGTCACACAGCGGCGCGTGAGTTTTGCTCTGTTTGTTTTGTCTGCACTTCCCAGGCCTCTGGTGCTGTTATACCGGGAACGTGGGGTCCCCCCGCAGACCTGGAAATTCCGTCCCCCTCTTTCTCAACCCAGAACAAATTGAGACGTCCGGGGTGAGAGTCGCTTCCTTTAGAGTTTAAAGTCGCCCTGAGTCTGATCCGTCCCCCAGTCTTTCTACAGTGGGGCCGTGGAGACACCTTCTATAGAGAAATTTTCCTGCTGAAAACGCTTCCTGACCCTTCCTCCCGCCTCGCGCTGTTTCTAGTCCTCACCCGCTAGCTGGGTTCCCCCGCTGGGCGCCTCCCGGCCTCGCTCTCGTGGGTCCTTGAAGGGCAGCGCGGCAGCCCCAGTCCCGGGGAGGTGCGTCCTCTGCCTGGTCCTGGGATCCTGCAGACCCCACCCCTGTCCGAAGGCGCCGTCGCCCCCCCACCTCCCTCCTCCTTCTCGTGCCGGGCCCTGCTGCTCCCCCAGTTCCGACCCCTGGAAAACGTGCTCTTCCTGGGGGCAGCCATCTTATCCCATCCTCTCCCCTGTTTTACCGGAGGGCAGCCTTGAGTGTGAGATGTCCAGGTTTTGGCTGGACATAGAATTGGAAAAAAAAAAAAAAACCCACAAAGTAAGAAAAGGACTAAGCGGTGAAAGCAAGAATTGAGTCGATCAAGAAAGCACTTCACAGGGTAGGAGTGAAGTGGAAGAAAGCACTTCACAGGCCCGAGCAGCATCTCCAGGGCCCCGTTTACAAAGCTCTGGGGGTTCAAGTTTTTCTTTTGAGGTCCCCATGGGCTACCCCTTTTTCTGGATGAAGGATTTTGGCCCTTGCTGAGGTGAACTGACCCGAGGCCACAGCAGATGCGTGCCCTGTGCAGAAGGGGTGGCCGGTGCTTGGCCTTGGCCACTCCTGGGCATTCTGTCTTTCCTTGTGAGACGTGGTGGAAGGCGGAGAGCTGTAGAAAGAGTAGCCTTTGATCCTTTGTTACTCCGGGTGGGGGAGTGTAAGGTTAGCCAAGAGAAAGGAGAGTAGACCCAAAGTCAGGCAAGCAAGTTTTTACTAACCTGCCGGCTGTCCCATAACAATCACAGGAGGCAGCCCCCAGCTTACAAAATGAGGAGTTTACATGGGGTGAGAGGGGCATAAGGGAGTTTCAGGACTGAGAGAATCTGTGAGCTTGTAACAGGCAGAGAGATGGTTTGTTAACTTGTGACAGACAACACATCATCCTGTGACTTTTGTGGTGATAGTTAAAAACAAAAACAAAACAGGATTTTTCAGGTATATGTAAAACAGGAATTTACAAGTATGGAAACAAACATTTGTTTTCCCTGTGCTCCCCCAGCTACCCAGATGGCTGTAATCAGGCTTTGCTTACTTGTAGCACCTAGATGGGAGTTCAGGAATGCAGCTGCAGAGCAATCAGAGTGGGGCTTCAGCTGCGCATAGGGGTTCTCTGAGGCAGCTGGTCCCTAACATAGGTGGTAGAAGAGGGGCGCCGTTGTCATCTGGCTGCTTCTTGTTGGACAGAGGAGACTGTGTGTCGGGGGCTGGATAGTAGGATCGTCATTCCTGCTGTTAATAGGTAATAGAAGAGGGGCGCCGTTGTCATCTGGCTGCTGCTTGTTGGACAGGGGAGACTGTGTGTGGGGGGGCTGGATAGTAGGATCGTCATTCCTGGAGATGTCGCTATTCCTGGAGCAGTATCATATCTTGTATTGTTCCATGCGTGAAAGCTTTAATACGGTCCTGTAAAAAAGTGGGTGAGGAGTCCTAAGAGGCAGGGGCCAATTGCTAGAAGGAGGAAAGGTGCCGGGAACTCTCGACCAGCAAGAGGATTCCAACCTGAGTGGGGGGGGGGTGCGCAGGAAGAAAGAGAGACAGAAAGCGGGGTCAGGAGGATTGGGGAGTCTGTGCTCCAACCAACAACTTTATTTTTCAGCAGTTCAGCATATATACATTTTCTAGCTATCAGTATTACAATGAATAGATAAATCATGCATTCTTCAAGCATTCCTTTACATCAGTGTAATGATAGGCAATTACATCACGTGCTTTTCTTATCAGGAAATGTACCATAGTAAATACCATCTGTGCTCACAAAAGGTTAATGATTATTTAGGGTGCTCAAAACCATGTTTATGCTACAGCATTGTTTCTTGTGAAAGCCATTCTTCTTTCATTATCTTTTAACCCAGTTCTCCTTTCATCCCACACACCTGATCTGAGTTCCTTCGCTCTGCAAGATTTCACACGGGAAGGCTCCCAACAGAAAGGGTTATGGCAGGACCTAGGAGGGGCGGTAGCCAGGGTGCCCAGGAGTTATGGAACTTCTGGGGCCAGGTAAACTGACTGTGTTTAAGTTTTTGTGCTCGGTCTTTGAGTTTTTTCAGAGCATCTTGTACTAACCCAGACTCACGAAGACAGAAACAGCATTGTGTATCTAAAAAGAGGCACAGACCTCCTTTTTCAGCAGTGAGGAGATTTGGGCCTTTTCAGTTTTGGAGGGTGACTGCTGCTAAGGAGTTTCGTTGGTTTTGGATATAGTCTGCTGTTTCTTCTAGTGATGATTGGAAGTCTTGGGAGAGTGACTGGAAATATGATCATAAGGTTCCTAGGCTTTCTGCTTTCAACCGGACACGAGTTGGGATTCCACGGGCTGCTAATAAGGAAATGAACTGGATTGCGCTTTTTGGTGTGTGATGTAGCAGAGACACCAGGTTCTTGGTTCAGAGCGACAAGGTTAATGTTGGGGGTAAGGTACACCAGGGTGCAAGTACCTGTCCGGTGGGTAGGGAGACAGAAGTAGGCTGTGGATCCGCAGAGGAAGAAGATGCCTGCGGTGTTAATGCAAACAGACAAGTGGATTGAGAATAGGTGTTGGAGCATGTAGGTTCCTCATTTGGAGGGACTCGGTTCAGCTTCAGCAACCCAGAGTGAGGAGGAGAGAGAGAGCCCTTTGAGAACGCCTGTCTGGGGAAGGGGTTTCCATGTTTGAGAGGCAGGAGGGAGGTAATGCGGAGGGGCTGGGTAAAGTGGCCGTTGGCTTCAGGGGAACTGAATAATATACTCAGAGTGAGGTATGGGAAGAGGGATGAGAGATGGTCTGAGTTGAGCCACAGGCAGAGGGAGGGATGGTGCTTACGTGTACGTGTCCGCTCCAAGAGGTGACACATAAGAATGGGACCTTGGATGGCAGGGTGAGGGAGTTTTGTGTGGTTGTAATTGGCAGTCTATGTGGAGAGACGTTTGGAAGCTCTGTTAGCAGGGCAGTGGGATCGTTTCCAGTGAGGATGAGGACTCTGTCTACGGAGGCAGAGCCTTTTTGGATGGTGTATGAAAAGCAAATGAAAATATGATCCCAGGGCTGAGAAACTGGGAGAGCTGAGTAGGCAGTAGAGGAAAGGGAAACGCAGGTCCAGCAATGGGAAGCAAGTGTAGAGCTGCAGCACAGTAACAAGGAGTGAGATCCAGAGAGCGTGCGAGCCTCAGTAACAAGGAGTGAGATCCAGAGAGCGTGCGAGCCTCAGTAACAAGGAGTGAGATCCAGAGAGCGTGCGAGCCTCAGTAACAAGGAGTGAGATCCAGAGAGCGTGAGAGCCTAAGTAACAAGGAGTGAGTGAGATCCAGAGAGCGTGCGAGCCTCAGTAACAAGGAGTGAGATCCAGAGAGCGTGCGAGCCTCAGTAACAAGGAGTGAGATCCAGAGAGCGTGCGAGCCTCAGTAACAAGGAGTGAGTGATATCCAGAGAGCGTGCGAGCCTCAGTAACAAGGAGTGAGTGAGATCCAGAGAGCGTGCGAGCCTCAGTAACAAGGAGTGAGATCCAGAGAGCGTGCAAGCCTCGGTAACAAGGAGTGAGTGAGATCCAGAGAGCGTGTGAGCCTCAGTAACAAGGAGGAGTGAGATCCAGAGAGCGTGCGAGCCTCGGTAACAAGGAGTGAGTGAGATCCAGAGAGCGTGAGAGCCTCAGTAACAAGGAGTGAGATCCAGAGAGCGTGCGAGCCTCAGTAACAAGGAGTGAGATCCAGAGAGCGTGCGAGCCTCAGTAACAAGGAGTGAGTGAGATCCAGAGAGCGTGCGAGCCTCAGTAACAAGGAGTGAGATCCAGAGAGCGTGTGAGCCTCAGTAACAAGGAGTGAGATCAGAGAGAGTGAGAGCTAGTAACAAGGAGTGAGATCCAGAGAGCGTGTGAGCCTCAGTAAAAGGAGTGAGATCCAGAGAGCGTGAAGCCTCGGTAAAAGGAGTGAGATCCAGAGAGCGTGCGAGCCTCAGTAACAAGGAGTGAGATCCAGAGAGCGTGCGAGCCTCGGTAAAAGGAGTGAGATCCAGAGAGCGTGCGAGCCTCAGTAACAAGGAGTAGTGAGATCCAGAAGAGCGTGCAGCCTAGTAACAAGGAGTAGACTGATAGAGCGTGTAAGCCTGGTAAAGGAGGAGGAACAAAGCGTGCGAGCCTCAGTAACAAGGAGTGAGTGAGATCCAGAGAGCGTGCGAGCCTCAGTAACAAGGAAGTGAGATCCCGAGAGCGTGCGAGCCTCAGTAACAAGGAGTGAGATCCAGAGAGCGTGCGAGCCTCGGTAACAAGGAGTGAGTGAGATCCAGAGAGCGTGTGAGCCTCAGTAACAAGGAGTGAGATCCAGAGAGCGTGTGAGCCTCAGTAACAAGGAGTGAGTGAGATCCAGAGAGCGTGCGAGCCTCAGTAACAAGGAGTGAGATCCAGAGAGCGTGCAAGCCTCAGTAACAAGGAGTGAGATCCAGAGAGCGTGCGAGCCTCAGTAACAAGGAGTGAGTGAGATCCAGAGAGCGTGCGAGCCTCAGTAACAAGGAGTGAGATCCAGAGAGCGTGCAGCCTCAGAAAAGGAGGAGACAGAGGTGAGCCTCGAAAGAGGAGTGAGATTAGAGCGTGCAGCCTCATAAAAGAGTGAGATCCAGAGAGCGTGCGAGCCTCGGTAACAAGGAGTGAGATCCAGAGAGCGTGCGAGCCTCGGTAACAAGGAGTGAGATCCAGAGAGCGTGCGAGTCTCGGTAACAAGGAGTGAGATCCAGAGAGCGTGCGAGCCTCGGTAACAAGGAGTGAGATCCAGAGAGCGTGCAAGCCTCGGTAACAAGGAGTGAGTGAGATCCAGAGAGCATTGGAGCCTTGCAGAAGTCAGAAGGGAGTCTCAGGGGGCAGAGGCAGTGCGGCTGTTAAACGATTTAGGAACTTGAGGAAGAATTGGAGTCTGTATTTGGGGGAAGGAGCTGCGGGGTTGTATGGGGAGGTGGTCTCCTGTAGCAGTGAAGCCTTTTCAGTGGGGGGATATTGGGGCTGGATGGTGGGGGTAACGAGGAGGAGACTGGCAGGGCAAGAAGAAAGGGAGGCTTCTTCTGCTGCTTCTTTGGCCTTTCTGTTTCCTTTTGAGATGTCATCTGACCCCGTTTGGTGCCCTCCACAGTGTGTAACTCCTGGTTTAGCCGGGAGGCATGCAGTTTGGAGGAGTTGGTAAATAAGGGGCCATTAGTAAGGGGGGTTCCTTTTGCAATAAGAAATCTCTCTTGCCAGATGGCGGCCTCAGAATGGAGAATGTGATAGGCATATTTGGACTTGGTAAAAATGTTGACTTTGCCTTTGGAGAGGGTTAGGGCCCTGGTGAGAGCTGTAAGTTCTGTGTTTTGGGAGGAGGTCCCTGGGGGTAGGGGTTTAGCTTTAATTAGTTAAAGGAGATGACTGCATACCCAGGGATTTTATGGGAGCTGACTGACTTGGAAGAGAAGCCATCTAAAATAACTGGTTGTCAGGACTGGAGAGAGGTTTAGGGGAGATATTAGGAAAATTAGGCTGTGGGTGATCAAGGATTTCAGTACAGTGGGAGAAAAGGAAGATACTGGAAGTAGAGATTGAGGGGGAGCACTTTTGGAGAAGTGGAACTCAGAGTTTTTAAGAAAGGGCATGGAGTAGTTGGATTCGAGAGTAAGAAAGTGTGCTTAGTGCTTGGGAGGACAGGAGATTTTGTGGATTATGTGGGCTGCGGGCTGTGGACTGTGGTGTTTTGACCGAATGTTTTTTGCTTTCTAAGGCTAGGGTGGCAGCTGCTGCTGGGGCTTGGAGGCAGGTCATCCGCCTTCCTGTGGTGTTATCTCATTGTTTAGATAGGTAATCTGTAGGCGTGAAGGGAGGAGGACTTCTTTTTGTTGGCCAAGGACACCAAGGGCTATTCCATGGTTTTTGACTGTGTGGAGAATGAAGGGCTGAGAGATGTCAGGCAGAGACAGAGAAGAAGCGGTTACGAGGGTGACTTTAAGTTTGTGGAAGCTAGGGATTATATTTTATGATAGATGTAGAAGCTTATTTAGAGGGCCTTTAGCCCCTCCACAGAGTGGGCAGGCGAGGAGAGCAAAATTGGGATTTCATATTCTGAAGAAGCTTGCTAGTCCTAGGAAAGAACGAATTTCACCTTTGTGGGGATCGCTCCAGCGTAGAGGCCCTCTGACTGTGCCTCCGCCATAATGTGAGCTTGAGCCCAGATATATTTCCCCCTCCTGGAGGCAGTCGAGCTAAGGGAAAGCAGGAACTAAAAGATGGATGATTTTGTAGAAGTTATCTCAGACTCCCTGACACTGACACAATGGCTCGGTGATGGCTGTGTGGTTTTACTAAGACATTGTGTTTTATCTTGGTACCTGTTTTGGGCTAGTTTTATGACTCTGTTTACTCTAGTTTTATGACTCTGTTTACTAAACATTATCTAAGCCCTGTAACTACTCACATGTCTCTTGGGAGATTGTTACCTTTAAGATCTATGAGTTTTGCCTGACCTTTAAAGAATGTTACCTTCTCAAATGTAAATCCCTACACAATAGGTAAAGAAAAATCTCCACCCTGGTGCTTACTCTTATGGCCCCTAGTTATGTACTTCCCTTTTATTGGTATTTTATCTTCTCCTCCAGACTTGCCGTATTGTAACTTTTGTTCCTCTTTATTGTATAGAATTAACAATGTGGGTTGACGTCAGCTACTTGAAAGCTGACAGTATATATTGGGACCCTTTGCACAAATAAAATTGCTGTTTAGGCATTGCTGTATGGGCATTGTCTATTCAGACCTCCAGACCCTACTTTTCTGTCTCCTTGTTTTCCGTGCACTCTCCTTCCAGGTATTGGGACCCTCTCGCTGGCCGAGAGTTCCCCCGGCAGACGTGCTGTCCCCGCCACACCTTTAGAGGTGGGTAGGGGGCAGGCTGTCTATCCGTGCTGCCCGTGCTGGGGTCGTGGCTTGGACCCCGCAGGAGAGCTGGACTCCTGAGTACATCACTGTTGGAGTGGAGAGTTGGGCTTTGGAGAGGGAATCCCTATATCCTTTACTAGCAAGAAAGTTTACAAGGGTAGTAGTGTGATCTGAGAGTCCTCTAAAGAAGAGCTACAGGGGAGGAGGTTGTCCAGGTACTGGAGGAGCCGGCTAGGAGAGAGGTCTAGGGAGGTGAGATCTTGAGCCAGTGCTTGTCTAAAGAACTGCGGGCTCTCTCTAAGACTGTCCAGATAAATTGTTGTGACTGGAGAAGAGCAAGATCTGAAAAGAGGACAAAATGACCCTTACAGATTTTCCTGTCAGACACTCTCATCTCTGCATAATCTCTGGTGCAGCGGGCAGAGGACCGCCTTTCTGCAGGGTGAGGTGTCCCCTGTGTGTGTGTGTTTTGTCACAGAAAAAACGTGAGTGGTTTGTAAACATTAAGTAATGATCTGGCGTGATGGTTCCTGACTGTAATCCCAGCTCTTTGGGAGGCTGGAGTGAGCAGGTCAGGAGATTGTGACCATCCTGGCCAAGATGGTGAAACCCCGTCTCTCTTAAAAATACAAAAAGTAGCTGGGCTTGTGCTTGTAATCCCAGCTACTCAGGAGGCTGAGGCAGGAGAATCACTTGAACCTGGGAGGCGGACGTTACAGTGAGCTGAGATGCTGCCACTAACCCAAGCTTGGCAACAGAGCTAGACTCCGTCTCTAAATAAATAAATAAATAAATTTCATTTTTTTTCCACATACAGCATTGATTTCCAGAGACTCATGTTGCGAGAGGAAGCCACCAGGAAGAGCAAAAAAAAAAAGGAGCCAGGGATGCCTCTTGCTCAGGTAAAATGATAGTCCTCAGTGGATTATTCTGTCATTTTTTGTTTCTGAAATACCAGGTTTGTAGTAGCCGGTCTTCTGTGAGTCTGAAGCATCCTGTCTGGCACGTGTGCTCACACTCACCCATGCCTTTTGTCAGTCGCTCTCATCTCCACTTAAATTCCATCTCCTATAACCCAGTGACAGGAACTTGGGAAGAGGCTGTACTGGGCCTGGTCCTGGGAAGGGCTCACCTCAGACATGGATAGAGACGGCATGTGGGCCTTGTGCTGTCTGTGGTGTTGGGGGAGCAGGGAATGTTCAGGGGCCACATCTGGATGCACGTTTAGCTCTTTGTGGACCAGATCAGAGAAACTCTATATGATAGTCATACATTAACGTGCACTGGTATCTGGAGGGGAAAAGGAGACGCATTAGAGGAGCTATTTAGTGTCTGATATTGTAATGCATTTAGAGCTACACTAGTGAGTCAATACGTCTCTGACTCCAAATTTTTCTTTTTAATACAGGGTATCACTCTGGAGCCCAGTCTGGAGTGCGGTGGAATAATTCTAGTGTACAGCAGCCTCGAACTCCTGGGTTCAAGTGATCCCCACCTTAGCCTCCCAAGGAGTTAGGATGTCAGGCATGTGCCATCATGGCTAGTAATTCTTTTATGTTTTACTATGTGAGATGGGGGACTTGCTCTGTTGTCCAGGCTGGAGTGACTTGGCACAAACATAGCTCACTATAACCTTGAACTCCTGGCCTCAAGTGATCCTCCCACCTCATCCTCCCAAACTGCTGGGTTACGGGTGAGACAGCCAGCACAGCAGGACACTGCACTTACAATGGCTTGGAATAGAATGGAAAGTGGAGATAAACATCAGTGGTAGAGGTGGCTTTATTCCATCATTGACTTTAAATCATGTAATTAATATAAATATCTAACTGCAGAGGATTCTTCAAACCATTCTCAGTACATTGACCCCACAGAGACTGTTTTTTATTCTTATTTATTTTTTTGCAGGGCTCTGATGAAGCAGGCATTTCAGGAAAACATGAGTATAAGTTTGCTCTGACGTAAGACCAGAACTTATTTAGTTAAAGAAGATGAAGGCATTTTTTTCTACCCATTATTATGAAATGTTTCTTTTGTTTTAAACATCACACAATATATACATGTGTTGCGTAGTAAAACTCCAGAGAAAGATGCACTATGCATCCGCTTTCCTGTCCAGCCTTCCACTTGTTCCTATGTCTCAATGGGGAATCCCTGTTAAAAGTTCTGTGGTGGCTGGGAGCTATGGCTCACACCTGTAATCCCAGCACTATTGAAGGCTGAGGCGGGCAGATCACGAGGTCAGGAGTTCGATACCAGCCTGATTAACATAGTGAAACCACATCTCTACTAAAGATACAAAAAATTCCTGGGCATCGTGGCACACGTTTGTAATACCAGCTACTAGGGAGGCTGAGGCAGGAGAATCGCTTGAACCCGGGAGGCAGAGGTGGCAGTGACAAGAGATCATGCTACTGCACTCCAGCCTGGGTGACAGAGCAAGACTCCATCTCAAAAACAAACAAACAAAAAAATCTTCCGGTCCTAGGCGCTTCGGGGAACTGTGGCCTAGGTGCAGACACGGCCAAGTCCAAGAACCACACCACACACAACCAGTCCCGAAAATGGCACAGAAATGATATCAAGAAACCCCGATCACAAAGATACAAATCTCTTAAGGGGGTGGACCCCAAGGTCCTGAGGAACATGCGCTTTGCCAAGAAGCACAACAAGAAGGGCATAAAGAAGATGCAGGCCAACAATGCCAAGGCCATGAGTGCCCGTGCCGAGGCCATCAGGGCCCTCGTAAAGCCCAAGGAGGTTAAGCCCAAGATCCCAAAGGGTGTCAGCCACAAGCTCGATCGACTTGCCTACACTGCCCACCCCAAGCTTGGGAAGTGTGCTCGTGCACACATTGCCAAGGGGCTCAGGCTCTGCCGGCCAAAGGTCAAGGCCAAGGCCAAGGATTAAACCAAGGCCCAGGCTGCAGCTCCAGCTTCAGTTCCAGATCAGGCTCCCAAAGGTGCCCAGGCCCTTACAAAGGCTTCAGAGTAGATATCTCTGTCTGCCAACGTGAGGACAGAAGGACTGGTGCGACCCCCCTGGGGCTGCCATCCGCATGGGGCTGGGGTCCTCCTGTGCTATTTGTACAAATAAACCTGAGGCAGGAAAAAAAAAAATCGTTCTGTGGCAAGTCAGCATAATCTTTATAGAAATTATTCATGTGGCGGCCGTGGTGGCTCACGCCTTAATCCAAGCACTTTGGAGGCCAAGGAGGCGGATCACCTGAGGTCGGGAGTTCAAGACCAGCCTGACCAATATGGCAAAACCCTGCCTTAAAAAAAAAAAAAAAAAAAAAAATGTATTCATGCATTGTTATGAGATTTAAAAAAAATTCTTTGATGAATGGATTTTTTTTTGCATGTTTTTTGAGACAGGGTCTCACTCTGTCACCAGCCTGGAGTATAGTGGCACAATGCAACTTCTGCCTCTCAGAATCAAATGTGTCTCATGCCGGAGCCAACTGAGTAGCTGCAATTACAGACATGAGCTACACACCTAGCTAACTGTTGTATTCTTAGTAGAGATGGGGTTTCACTCATGTTGGCCAAGACTGATCTCCAACTCCTGGCCTCAAGTGATCCTCCCACCTGGGCCTCCCAAAGTGCTGGAATTTTAGGTGTGGGCCCTAGGCCTGGCCTGGTGAATGTTTTATTATCGTGTTTATCCTGAAAGTTTTGAAAATTTCCATGTTTCCAAGGTAGAAAACAAGACAGCTTGTTCTTTTAAATTCTCCTCAAACATTCTCTGAATAAAGACGTGTGAGTCCTTGACAGTTTTTTTTCCTTTGTTTTTTTGAGAAGGATTTTCATTCTTTTTGCCCAGGCTGAGGTGCAGTTGTGCAATGCCTCTGTCTCCCAAATAGGTAGGATTATAGGCATGCACTTCTGTGTCCGGTTAATTTTGTATTTTTAGTAGAGACGGGATTTCACCATGTTGGCCAGGCTGGTTTTGAACTCCGGACCTCAGGTGATCCACCTGCTTCGGCCTCTCAAAGTGCTGGGATTATAGGCATGGCCCACCACACCTGGCTTGTTTTTTTTTTTTTTTTGGTTTTGTTTTGTTTTTTTTCCAGACTGAGATTCCCTCTACTGCCCAAGCTGAAGTTCAGTGGCATCATCTGTGCTCACTGTAACCTCCACCTCCCAGGAATAAGCGATTATCTTGCCTGTTACTCCTCAGCTGGGATTACAGGTGTCCACGACCATGCTTAACTAGTTTTGCATTTATAGTAGAGATGGGGCCTTACCATGTTGACCTGGCTGGTCTCAAACTCCTGACTTCACGTGATCTTGAAAGTATTTTGCTGTTACCAAGAATAACACTGGCTACCTGTGAGTGTGCTTACTTCACTGCAAAGTTGGGCTACTCGAGAACTGATTGCTTCTTCTTGGATTTGCCATTTCCTCTTTTAGATCTGGGAACATTTCATCCCTACCCCCCAGCTGCAGTGGTGCCGTCTCTGCCTGAGAACATGAGAAATTGCCCACTCCGTTAAGCAAAGCTTACTGCTGTGGTCTTACTACCATGTTCTTTTTGTGTTTGGTGGAAAATGAAAGCCCATTATGTTTATATTTTCTATTCCTTGAGAGTCTAAGCAGATTTCATGAATCATGAACATGTGGAGGTAAAATGGATTTTAATACTTTGCTGAGCATGCTTTTCCTGTATTTTGAGAGCTAATTTTGCATTATTTAGTTTAGTCGTTTATTTTTACCCTGGGGTTTTGTTCGTACTCTGTTGGGAGAAGTAGCAGTGGAGGGAGGGTTTACCGTGCGCCTACATAAACTGGTTATAAGTAATGTATTAAAGAAATTAGGAACAATAAACTGCAGGAGGCCATCGGAGGCCTCTGGGGAGGAAGGCCTCTCTATGTCTGCACATTCCCGAGTACTGAGTGACCCAAGCTCTACCTTTTTGAACACAGTGCTCAGGGAGATAACACTCCTTTGAAGCACTGAAATGTAGCCACCTGTATAGACTCATTGTTAAGCCTGTTCTAACCACCTGCACATAATTACCTATAGATAAGCATATGCTTTTAGCTCTTAGAAAAATCACATAAAATGCCACTGCTATTAATCTTATGTTTGATGCACAGCTTCCCTTTCACTCATTCACTCCCACCATTTGCACTGTAGATCAAAGTGATTGTAGTCAGTAAATACTGCAGAAAACCAGAGCTCAGGGCCTTTGCAGCCTCTTTTTGGCACTGGCCTCATGGTCCCAATTTATGCATTCTTTTTTTTTTTTTTTTTTTTTTTGAGACTGACTCTCGCACCGTTGCCCAGGCTGGAGTGCAGTGGGGTGATCTCAGCTCACTGCAGTCTCCACCTCCTGGGTTCAAGCAATTCTCCTGCCTCAGCCTGCCAAGTAGCTGGGACCACAGACGTGCGCCACCACGCCCAGCTAATTTTGTTGTATTTTTAGTAGAGATGGGGTTTCACCACTTTGGCCAGGTTGGTCTCAATCTCCTGACCTCGTGATCCGCCCGCCTTGGCCTCCCAAAAAGTACTGGGATTACAGGCATAAGCCACCACGCACAGCCAATTTATGCATTCTTTTTTTTAAATTTTTATGTATGTATTTATTTATTTTTTGAGATGGAATCTCGCTCTGTAGCCCAGGCTGGAGTGCAGTGGCACAATCTCGACTCATTGCAACCTCCGCCTCCCCATCCCGGTTCAAGCAATTCTCCTGCCTCAGCCTCCCAAGTAGCTGGGAATACAGGCATAAGCCACCACGCCCAGCTAATTTTTGTATTTTTTAGTAGAGACGGGGTTTCACCATGTTGGCCAGGCTGGTCTTGAACTCCTGACCTCATGATCCGCCTGCCTCGGCCTCCCAAAGTGCTGGGATTACAGGCTTGAGCCACGGTGCCCGGCCCAATTTATGCATCCTTAACCTGTCTTTGTCTCATTCCTTTGTCACCATCGGACTTGGGGTACCTATGGGTGTTGTGTGGGGGCTGGCACCCTAAAATATTCTGCATTTTTTTTTTTTTTTTAGAATAAAACAAATGTTTTTTACAGGACCAGTTTTTTGTTTTTGTTTTGTTTTGTTTTTTGAGATAAAGTTTCACTCTTATTACCCAGGCTGGAGTGGAATAGCACAATATCTGCTTATTGCAACCTCCACCTCCTAGGTTCAACCAATTTCTCCTGTCTAAGCCTCCGGAGTAGCTGAAATTACCAGCACATGCCAGCACATCCAGCTAAGTTTTATATTGTTAGTAGAGATGGGGTTTCACCATGTTGGCCAGGCTGGTCAGGAACTCTTGACCTCAGGTGACCTACCTGCCTCAGCCTTCCAAAGTGATGGGATTATAGGAGTGAGCCATCTTGCCTGGCCACATATCCCCTTTTTTCATTTTCTTGTTTTATTTTGCTTAGTAAACTTTGCCCAGTCAGTGATTATGACATCCTGTTTTATTTAAATCTAATTTTAGTGTTAAAAATTTGGTGATGGCCAGGCACGGTAGTTTACACCTATAATCCCGGCACTTTGGGAGTCCAAGGCAGGGAGATTACCTGAGGTCAAGAGTTCAAGACCAGCCTGGCCAACATGGTGAAACCCCGTTTTTACTAAAAATACCAAAAAATAGCACTCTTTACGAGGGAATAAAGAAAAGAGTCACATATCCTGTGTTCAAAAACTAATTCATCTGGTGGGAGACACATTAATATTGATTACTGTTTTATAACACCATAGATTCTGCAAATGTTTTTACCCAAGTCACAGGGTTCAAGGCTGTTATTCCAGTAGTAGCTCCCTTAAGTATTTCAGTTTCTAGAATGAAAGTCAAATGTTTTTAGAGAGGCTCGGAAAACTTGTTTCTTTAGTTTTGTTATATCAAGTGATAAATTTTTAGCATGCCCTTCTAAGTGACGCTTTATTTTTTCCCGTTTGTGTTCAATTTCATCATAAGGATGAGGAGTGATGCAATAATCGGAAGTATTTCAATCACACTGTAATTGAATTTTATACTCTAAAGTAACTACCCTGTTTCCTGCCAAGAGAACGGCTTGTCTAAGATCATAAATCTGATTAGTTTTTTTTTTTTAGAGACAGGGTTTCATCATGTTGGCCAGGCTGGTCTTGAACTCCTGACCTCAGGTGATCCACCGGCCTCGGCCTCCCAGAGTGCTGGGATTACAGGCGTGAGCCACTGCGCCCGGCCAATCTGGTTAGCTATGTTTTGATCTATCTTTGGGAATTCCACAGCAAGGTAGAGTTTTTCTGTTAATTATTACCAAACTCAGCTGTCTGTAGCCGTGACTGCAGTCAGACCTATAATGATTAAAATTAAGGCAGTAATGAATATCCCGGTATGTTTTAGAAACTCTTGTAAAGATTTGAGTGAGAATATGTGTTCATGGGGATGCTTCTCAGGGACGAGATAGATTTACTGGTAGCCATATTCCCTCTTGGACTCTTACCAGTAATATGAAGTTATAAGAGTCAAACATAGAGGCATTTAAGAAGAAAACAATTTACAATTTTGACCTGTTACCTTGGAGTTAAGAAAATTGATTTGTGACCTTCCCACTACTAAAAGATAAGGAGGTTTAACACAGCTCTGAATCCAAAGAGTTCTATTTTTTATCAAATTGTAATGGATAATGATGATTGGAACAGGGTCCTGTATGATTTCCTTCCCAGACCTTTATTGGTTTCAGGGCCATAAATAATTTCCAAAGTTCTTTTTGTTCAGCTCCCAATCTTGGCCAAATTATTCTTGGTTGTGGTTTTACCATGCCCCCATTTCTTCAAATAATAGGGACATTTGTTTCAGTGAGTATTGACTCAATACTGTTACTACTTTTTGTATACCATTTAAGTAATTCTTGTCAGGACAAGAGGGCTGACTGGTGCAATTAATGCTAAATATCCCCTTAGGGGACTAGTTAATAACAATTCCTTGGGAATTATTGTGCAGCACCTCAGCCTCTGCCAAAACACAATCTTCCCAAATTAATATTACTTAAGAGGACCATTCTTTATTTTGTCTGCATTTAGGTTTTGGGGGCAAAACACAGTTGTTTTATTTCCTGAATTATTATAAAAAATACTAAGACCAGAAATTATTTGTTAATAAAGGAGAGAAAGAAATATATGCCCAGTATGTTCAATTTACTTTTGCTTCTGCCCCCACCTCCAGGAGTACTCCCTGCAATGGTGATAACCACCGCTCATGATAAGGCTTTGAATGTCTTGAAGGGGTCCACACCAGTTGTTGATTTGGACTTGGAGAAACACCAGCAAATCCTCTCCCCCGTGTTATTACATTGTCTTTTTCCCAGCTTTTTGTTGATGTGTCTTGCCACCAGATTAATTGCCCTAAGTTCTCTTCTTGGGGTTGTTTATTCGGGTGTTGTTCAGCAGCCGTCATTTGTCTTCACCTTGGCAAGTTTAAAGGCCTTAACGTTAGTCATGTGAAGTTAAATTGCATTTGTGGGGTTCTATATTCACTATCCCCCCCTTTGTTTTTCTGCACACGCAGTTTAAGGGAAAGATGTATGTGTTCCACAATAGCCTGTCCCTGAGATTTATATGGAATAACTATTATATGAGTAATGTTTCATTGTTTAAAAAATGTTCCTAAGGAATGCGTAACATATTTTGGGGCATTATTAGTTTTTATGGAAGAGAGAATTTCCATAATGACAGAACACTGAATTAAATGTCGTTTGACACAAGCTGATGATTCACCAGTTTGACAGGTTGCCCAAACAAAATGAAAAAAAATATCTACACAAACATGTACATATGCCAACTTTTTAAAAGATGAAACATGGGGCCGGGCATGGTGGCTCACACCTGTAATCCAGGCACTTTGGAGGCCAAAGTGGGCGGATCACCTGAGGTCGGGAGCTCAAGACCAGCCTGACCAACATGGTGAAACCCCAGTCTTTTTTAAAAAAAAAAAAAGAAGAAGAAAAAGAAAAAATGAAACATAGTTAACATCCATCTGCCACAAAGTCTTTGGTTTTAACCCCCTGAGGGTTTACACCTCCCAAATTGGAGGGAGAATTGACTAACTGGCAAGTTGAACAGGTTTGAATAATCCTTTCAGCTTTTTTTTTCCAGGTTAGATTATGTCAGCATCTCAGTCCTGCTGCATTTGTTAGGGGCCCTGGAAGAGTAGTGTGAGCTCTAATATGAGTCATGTAAAAAGGATGCATTCTAACTTTTACTTCTGTTTGTAATTGAGTAAATAGTTTTATAAGTTGATTATTTGTATTACAACACAGTTGAGGACACTCAATCAGCCTGGGAGAGTCTGCAACATATGCAGAATCAGAAATTACATTAGGTTTTTTGCAATTTGATACCTGAATGACAGCTACCAACTGTGCTTTTTGAGTGGATGTATAAAAAGTTTGAATAAGTTTGCTTTCGGATTTTGAATAAGAAGTTTTACTGTTACTAGATTTATCTGTAAAAATATTTTTTGCATTTTTAGTGGGATTTGATGTAGTGATTTTCGGTAAAATCCAACTGGTTAATTTCAAATATAAAAAAAATTTTGTTTTTTGGATAATGATTATCTAAAATGCCCACAGAATTTTCCAAATAAGTTTGCCAGATTACAGTATTAATACAGGTTTGCTGAATTTGAATTTTTGTAAAAGGCACTATTATTCTTTTGGGATCAGATGCATGTAATTTTACAACTGGAGATCTTTTCATTCCAATCAAAGTTGCAATTTGGTCCAAACGTAAAGTAAGAGTACGAGTGCTATTATGAGGTAAAAACAGCCTACTAAGTCCGGATTTTGAATAATAACTCCGGTAGAAGAGTGTTGAGTAGGGAAAATTAACACTTCTAAAGGCTTATCAGGATCAATTCTATTTACTTGAGCCTTACATTCCTTGGTTAATCCTTGAGGGCTATTTAGACTGGAATCTCCTCGAAGAATAGAAAACAAATTACTCATAAGTTGGGATGCCTAAAGTAGGTTGTAGTCGATTAATGATATCTCCAAGTAACTTTTGGAAATCATTTAGAGTTTTTAACTTATCCCTTGTGATGAACACCTTTTGAGGTGTTATAGCAGTATCTTCTACCAAGGTACCCAAATGCAAATAAGGAGTCGTAGTTTGAATTTTATTTGGAGCTATTATTAGCGCAGCACATTGAATGGATTCATTCAAATGGTCATAGCATTTTATAAGTAATTCTGTATTTGGTGCAGCACAAAGAATGTCATCCATATAACGAATAATAACACTGAGGAAATTCTTTTCTGGTGGGTGTTAAATTGCTCACTCTGAATGAGAGACCCCCAAACAGGCTTTGTGTGAGCAACATGGCTGTTTATTCACCTGAGACTGAAAATGGAGTGTGATCTCAGCTCACTGAAACCTCCACCACCAGGGTTCAAGCAATACTCCTGTCTCAGCCTCCTGAATAACTGGGATTATAGGTGTGCGCCACCACGCCTGGCTAATTTTTGTAATTTTAGTAGAGACAGGGTTTCAACATGATGGCCAGGATGGTCTTGAACTCCTGACCCTAAGATCCACGTATCTCAGCCTCCCAAAGTGTTGGGATTACAGGCATGAGCCACTGCACCCAGCAGGAATTGGTTTTATAGGTTGTCGGGGGAGGCAGTGGAAAGTTACAGAAGTTACAGTTTTTCGCAGGCTGAGAGGCGGTCATAGGGTGTGGAGTCACGAGGTTGGCCCAGCTCAGTTACAAAGTCCCGTGGCCTTGTCAGCTGAGTGGACTCAATAGCTTGACCCACATAAGTCTGACAAATTGTGGGGACTGTTTAACATCCCTTGGGGAAGCACCTTCCAATGCTATCTTTTAGCAGGTTTTTGATTATTTGTAGAATAGTGAACGCACATCACTCACAGTCATTTTCTGCCAAAGAAATAGTAAAGAAACAGTCCTTGAAATTAATAACAATTAGTACCCAAGTTTTTGGAATCATAGTGGCTAAAGGTAGTCCAGGTGGCAGAGCTCCCATAAGTTGGATAGCTGTATTAATTGCTCTAAGATCCGTTGACGGCCGGGCGTGGTGGCTCACGCCTGTAATCCTAGACTTTGGAGGCCAAGGCGGGCGGATCACCTGAGGTCGGGAGTTCAAGACCAGCCTACTAACACAGTGAAACCCCGTCTTTATAAAAAAAAAAAAAAAAAAAAAAGATCCGTTAACATTCTCCATTTTCCGTATTTCCTTTTTTATTACAAAAAAAGGAGAGTTTCAAGGTGAAAATGTGGGAGCTATATGTGCTTTTTTAAAATTCTTCAGTAACTAGGTTTTCTAAAGTCTCCAGCTTCTCCTTTATAAGCTGCCGTTGTTCTGTCCAAATTGGTGTATTATTTAACCATTTTATTTATTTTTATTTATTTATTATTATTTTTTTAAAGATAGGGTTTCACCATATTGGTCAGGCTGGTCTCGAACTCCTGACCTCAGGTGATCCACCCACCTCAGCCTCCGAAAGTGCTGGGATTACAGGTGTGAGCCACCGCGCCCGGCTATATTAAAGCTACTAGTTTTGAAGGCTTAACAATGGCTGCCATTAAAAATAATATTCTAAACCACGCCCAGCTAAGTTTTGTATTTTTAGTAGAGACGGGGTTTCACCGTGTTGGCCAGGATGGTCTCGATCTTTTGAACTTGTGATCTGCTCACCTCGGCCTCCGTAAGTGCTGGCATTATAGGAGTGAGTCATCGTGCCCTGCCAAGCCCATGGTTTGTGTAGGAACACATCATTTGCATGCACTGTCACTCTCTCTCCCTCTCATCTCTATATATACATATATACATATATATATATACACATATATACATACATATATATATATATATATATACATATTTTTAATATCTATATATTTTTAGAAAGAGTCTTGCTGTGTTGCCCAGGCCAGAGTGCAGTGGGGTGATCGCAGCTTACTGCAACCTCTGCCTTCAGGGTTCAAGCGATTCTCCTGTGTCATTTTCCTGAACAGCTGGGATTACAGGGGCTTTCCCCCACCACGCCCAGCTAATTTTTGAATTTTTAGTAGGTACTAGGTTTTGCCAGGTTAGCTAGATTTGTCTCAAATTCTTGACGTCAAGTGATTTACCCACCTCAGTCTCCCAGTGTGATGGGATTACAGGTGTGAGCCACTACGCATGGCCTTATTTACATACATATATATGTTTTTTGAGACGGAGTCTCACTCTAGCCCAAGCTGGAGTGCAGTGGTGTAATCTTGGCTCACTGTCAAATTCACCTCTGGGGTGCAAGTGAATCTATTCTCCCACCCTCCCAAGTAGCTGGGACAAGAGGCATGTGCCACTGCGCCCAGTTAAATTTTTTTGTATTTGTAGTAGAGACTGGGTTCAAAGATACCTAATGTGGATTTCTCCTAACAGAGTCTGGGATCAAATCAATACTTATTTTCTTTTTCATTTCATGTAAAGGTGATAACTCACTGCTCCATAATGTTTTGTTGAAATGTGTTTTTCATTTTAGGGATGTTTGACTTTCAGGGATGTGGCTATAGAATTCTCTTTGGCAGAGTGGAAATGCCTGACCCCTGCACAGAGGGCTTTATACAGGGACGTGATGTTGGAGAACTACAGGAACCTGGCGTCTGTGGGTGAGGAAAACGTCCCCTCCAGACACGAGGAATCTGCCCTTGTCTATCTTGGCTCTTCCTGGTGTGTATTCTCTGTTGTGATTTTGCCCCATGTATTCTTTTGATGTACATGTCATTGATTTCTGCAGACCCTCCTATGAAGCATGGATAGCTTCTTAGGGACTCTCCTATGGAGTGGCTTTACATAAAAACAGAAAATTCATGAACACTTTGACTAATACAGTTGAACATCATCCTGCTCTAGGCAGAGATGCCCCTGGAAGCCCTGAGCAGAATTGTCTGCATGGTCCAGGATAAGAGATGGAAAGCATGACACTGACTGACAAGTGTTTCCAGCTGTGGTTCTGACTGTTTGTTTTTGAGACAGTGTCTCCCTCTGTTGCCCAGGCTGGCGTACACTGTCATGATCTCAGCTCTGCATCCTCCACCTCCTGGGTTCAAGCAATTCTCGTAGCTCAGCCTCTCAAGCTAACTGGAATTACAGGCACATGCCACCATACCTGGCTAATTTTTGTCTTTTTATTAGAAATAAGGTATCACCGTGTTGGCCAGGCTGGTCTCGAACTCCTGGTCTCAGCGAATCTGCCTGCTTCAGCCTCTGGCCAAGTGTTGGGATTACAGGTGTGAGCCATCATGCCTGGACTTTCATTCCAGTTTTTGAGGAGCATCACAGAAGCCTCTTTCACAGGCACTATAACAGTATTCTTCACATGAAGTAATGATCACTTTCTCTAAGCTGCAGTGACTGCTGCAGAAATTCCTCCCAGAAAGGACATGGTTCAGGCTCACTGCCTCATATATATAAGGCTCTTGACTGAACTCTTTTTTATTCTGACATGGAATTTTGCTCTTGCCCAGGCTGGAGTGCAGTGGTGAAGTCTCCACTCACTGCAACCTTCGCCTTTTGTATTCAAGCAATTTGCCTGCCTCAGCCCCCCCCCGAGTAGCTGGGATTTGCAAGCATTTACCCATGTCTGGCTAATTTTTGTCTGAAGTTTAAAATAACTATTGTTCTTTATGTAATATTTGCACATTTCCATATTAACCATTACCATCTGTACCTAATTGGAATCCTACTGGTCTTTATGTTTTTCAGATAGCTTTTTAAAATCTATAATGGAGTTCTCATCAACAGGGCAAGGGAGTACAAGAGACGGGTTCCACACAGGGACATTGGAAAAATATACAAGTCATCACACTGGAGATTCTTGCTTCCCAGAAGTTGAGAAAGATATTCATGAGTTTGAGTTTCAGTGGCAAGAAGTCAAAGGAAATGGCCATGAAGCACCCGTGACAGAACCCAAAGAGCTGACTGATGGTACAGAGCGACATGAGGGAAGGTGTGCTGCCAGGAAGCCTGTTGGAGATCAGCTTGGACTAAGCTTTCATTCGCATCTGCCTGAACCGCACATAGTTCAGACCGAAGGGAACACTGATAATCAAGTAGAGAAGTCTGTCAATGATGCTTCCTCAGTTTCAACAGCCCACAAAATGTCTTGTAGGCTCAAAACCCATATTTCCAATAAGCATGAGAATAATGTCCTCCATTCTTCATTATTCACACAAAAGCAGGAGTACCCGTGACAGAAAAACCTTTCCATTGTAATGAGTGTGGCAAAGCCTTTCGTAATAGTTCACTCTTAAGGAGACATCAAATAACCCATTCAGGAGAGAAACGATACAAATGTGATGTATGTGGCAAAGTCTTCGTAAGAAGCACAACCTTGTATGTCACCATAGAGTTCATACTGGAGAGAAACCTTACAAGTGTAATGAGTGTGGCAAGACCTTCAGTCAGAAGTCATCCCTGCAGTGCCATCACAGAATTCACACTGGAGAGAAACCTTACACATGTGATGAATGTGGTGAGAGTTTTAGTAGAAAATCACTCTTTACACGTCATCAGACCCTTCATACTGGAGAGAAACCTTACACGTGTAATGAATGTGGTAAGGGTTTTAGTACAAAAACACACCTTGCCCGTCATCACATACTTCATAATGGAGAGTCACCTTACAAATGCAAGGTTTGCAATAAGGTTTTCCGGAGTCATTCATACCTTCCAGAGCATCAGAGAATTCACACTGGAGAGAAACCTTACAAGTGTAATGAGTGTGGCAAGACCTTCAGCCGGAAGTCATCCCTGCAATCCCATCATAGAATTCACACTGGAGAGAAACGTTACACATGTAATGAATGTGGCAAGGTTTTTAATCAGCCAGCAATCTCTTCACATCGTTGTAGACTTGATACTGGAGAGAAACCTTACAGTTGTGAAGAATGTGACAAAGTTTTCCGTTGCAAATCACACCTTGAAAGACATAAAAGAATTCATACTGGAGAGAAACCATACAAATGTAAGGTTTGTGACAAGGCTTTTGGGTGTGATTCACGCCTGGCACGACATCAGAGAGTTCATACTGGAGAGAAACCTTACACCTGTAATGAATGTGGCAAGGTTTTTAGTGAAAAAGCAACCCTTGCATGTCATCTTAGACGTCATACTGGAGAGAAACCTTACACCTGTAATGAATGTGGCAAGGCTTTTAATCAAAAAGCAAACCTTGCATGTCATCTTAGACGTCATACTGGAGAGAAACCTTACGAGTGTAAACAGTGTGGCAAGACCTTCAGTCAGCCATCATCCCTTGTAGTCCATCATAGACTTCATACAGGAGAAAAACCTTACAAGTGTAGTGAGTGTGGCAAGACCTTCATTCAGATGTCATCCCTTGTAGTCCATCGTAGACGTCACACTGGAGAGAAACCTTATCAGTGTAATGAGTGTGGCAAGACCTTCATTCGAGATGTCATCTCTTATATACCATCGTAGACTTCATACTGGAGAGTAACCTTGCAAGTGTAATCTGCAGGGTCCAGCCCTGCCGGGTCTATTGGGTGTTCTTTTGTGTGCGGAGAAGACAGATCAAAGGAAAGAAAGACACAAGACACAGAAGAGAAGAGTTGAGCTGGGCCCAGAGGACCACTACTACCAAGGCACAGAGTCCAGTTGTGGCCCCGAATGCCTGGACGTGCTGATACTTATGTATACAGGGCAGGGGGGCAAGGTAAAGAGAGTGAATCACCTGACATGATTGATAGGGTCAAGCAGATCACGTGCTTACAGTACAGGGCCCTCCCTTTCAGGTAGCCACTGCAAGGAGGGGGAGGCACATACTTCAGCATCTTTCTATGCACTTGTCAGATCAAAGGCTTTTAGGATTCCTCTATTCTCATGACTTGTAAGAACTTGAAAAGAGCACCAGGTGGGAAAAGCGGAACATGAAAGTGGACAAGGATGGTGACCATCGGAGCACAGCACCACAGAGAGACATTTAAGCCCCTGGAGGCCGGGCGCGGTGGCTCACACTTCCCAGCACTTTGGGAGACTGACGTGGGTGGATCATGAGGTCAAGAGATCAAGACCATCCTGGTCAACATGGTGAAAATTCGTCCGTACTAAAAATACAAAAAAATTAGCTGGGCATGGAGGTGCGTGCTTGTAGTCCCAGCTACTCGGGAGGCTGAGGCAGAATTGCTTGAACCCAGGAGGTGGAAGTTGCAGTGAGCCGAGATCGCGCCATTGCACTCCAGCCTGGGTAACAAGAGTGAAACTCTGTCTCAAAAAAAAAAAAAAAAAAAAAAAAAAAAAATAGCCCTTGGATGTCTGCAGGCTGGCCTGGCTAATATCAGGCCTTCCTCAAGACTCAAGGTTTTCTGCAAATTCCCCAATGAAAAGAAACTCCCTTTCACGACCTGGTAAGTAGAGGGCACTTTCCCAGCTGCTGACGCTACAGCAAGGCACTCTCCCCTCCTGATCACTTCTCACAATGTCCCTTCAGTTCCTAATATATTTTACCTGATTGTGCCTATACTATATGACTAAAGTGATTCTGTGCTATAATACTAAACCAAAGATTAATAATGATTTAATAGGATTGATTATGTGATTCTTTCTAAATATATTTGGTATCATAGGTAAAACTAAGTAATCATTTATTTATTATACTGGGGCAGATTGTGCCTTCAGTCTCTTGCCTTGGCACCTGGGCAACTTTCTTCCCACATAATGTGTGGCAAGACCTTCAGGCAGATATCATCTCTTGTAGTCTATTGTAAACTTAATACTGGAGAGAAACCTTAGAAGTGTAATGAGTGTGGCAAGAGCTTCACTTGAAATTCAGCCCTTGTAATTCATACGGCAATTCATTCTGGAGAGAACCCTGACAAGTGTAATGAGTGTGGCAACATCAGAGAGTTAATACTGGAGAGAAACCTTACAAATGTAATGAGTATGGGCAAAGCCTTTAATGTACAGTCAACACTTACCCACCATCAAGTGATCCATGGTATAGGGAAACTTTATTAAGGTAATGATTCTCACATAGTCTTCTGTAAAGATACAACCAGTGCAAATTATTAGAGAATCCATAATGAAGGGAGATCTTACAAGTGTAATAAATGTGGCAAATTGTTCGGACATCGTTCATAACTTGCAGTTCGTCCGCATACTCATACTGGAGAGAAACCTTACAAATGGCATGATTGTAGCAAGGTCTTCAGTCAAGCTTCATCTCATGCAAAACATAGAATTCACACAGTAGAGAAACTCAAGTGTCATGATTGTGGCAAAGCCTTTACTTTACGTTCACACCTCATTAGACATCAGACAAGAGCTAGAGAGAAGAGGGGGAATGAGAGATGTACAGAATGAGGGAGGGGAAACAGTAATGAAGAAAGGGTCTGGGCGCAGTGGCTCACACCTGTAATCCCAACAATTTAGTAGACTGAGGCAAGGGGATTGATTGAGTTCAGTAGTTCAAGGCCATCCTCAGCAGCATAGTGAGACCCTCATCTCTGCCAAAAAAAAAAAAAAATCAACAGGGCGTGACAGTGCACAGCTGTAATCCCAGCTACTCTGAAGGCCGAGGCAGGAGAGGCTCGAGCTCTGGAGGTCCAGACTGCAGTTAGCCGAGATCATGTCACTGCACTCCAGCCTGGCCAACAGAGCGAGATCCTGTCTTAAAAAAAAGGGTGGGGGGGGGGGCGCTGGGCGGGTAGATCATGCCTGCAATTCCAGCACTTTGGGAGGCCAAGGTGGGTGGATCATCTGAGGTGAGTTCAAGACCAGCCTGACCAACAAGGTGAAACCCCGTCTCTACTAAAAATACAAAAAAATTAGCCGGTTGTGGTGGCGGGCCCTGTAATCCCAGCTACTGGGGAGGCTGAGACAGGAGAATCAACCCAGGAGGCGGAGGTTGTAGTGAGCTGAGATCACGCCATTACACTCCAGTCTGGACAACAAGAGCGAAACTCCATTTAAAAAAAAAAAAAAAAGGGCGAATGACTTTGGGTTCAGATGTGGGTGAGTTTATTGGATATGATTAGTTGTGACATTGACCTCTGTGTCTATAATAAATTATACACATGAGATTGAGAATTTAAAAATTCCTCTCTCTAAAACATATACTACAAATCTTGGCATCAGAGGTTAGATTCCACATGGAATCTATTTAGCCAGAGGGCAGTGACTTATTTAGTTGTGAGTCACTCTCTTTTTTGAGTCTTCCAGCTTTCTCAGATTTTCTAATTTGGGAATGCCCTCCAGAGGTGTACCTGCGGTTCACCGGGGTTGCCTTGCCGTCCAGGGCAGGCTCAGACCTCACAGAATAGAGAAAAAGAGAGGATTTCTATGCTGTCCTGTGGGCCTTCAGCATGCAACTGTACGTTTGGCTCAAGCCCGGCTTTGCATTTCACAGTCTAGTTTGCATTCCTGCCCTAGACAACTTCGAGGCTTTGGAATTAAATTGCTAAAATTAATTTCAATAGTAAGGAACTTTTCCTGGATTCAGTTACCGCCCCACGTTGCCTTCTTAGGGAGGTGTGTTTCTCAGATTCCTGAGCTGCTCCAGCCCCACTGGCGGGTTTCACCTCTAAAACCGGGAAAACAGGCCTGGAGAGCCATTTGTAGGGAAGCTCAGGCCCCTTCCCTTTCCCGCCCTGGCAGACTCCTCACACCCCAGGCCCCCTTCTCCCCGACGCCGGGCCCCCTGGCGGACTTTGCCTCTAAAACCCGGAACACAGACAAGACTCAGCCAGCCAGAGGGAGGGAAGCTCAGGCCCCGCCTCCGCGGAACCCTCACGCCTCGGGCCCCTTCCCCCCCGCATCAGGCCTCTGGCAGTTTCCTCCCGGCCCTTTCCGCACTGAGGCCCGCCCACGTCTCTGCGTCCTTTCCCGCCCTCGCTCAGGCCCCGCCCACCTCCCTGGGGGTCCGGTCCAGGCCGGGCTTCTGTCCTGCGCTGATTGGCACAGGCCCGGAAGCGGACGGTATGGACTGACGGTGGCACCGCGGCGCGTGAGTTTTGCTCTGTTTGTTTTGTCTGCGCTTCCCAGGCCTCTGGTGCTGCTATACCGGGGACGCGGGGTCCCCTCAGACTTGGGAATTTTGGCCCCTTTTTCTCAACCCAGAGCAAATTGAGACGTCCGGGTGAGAGTCCGTGGGTCGCTTCCTTTGAGTTTGAAGACACCCTGAGGCTGGTCCTGCCTTTTCTCAATGCAGAGCAAAGTCGCCCTGACGCTTGTCCCGTCCCGGTCTTTCTGAACTAGGGCTGTGCAGGCACCTCCTAGCGGTGAATTTTCCTGCTGAAAACGCTTCCTAACCCGTCCTCCCGCCTCGTGCTGTTTCACATTTTCTCCCCCGCCCTGGGAGCCTCCCGGCCTCGCTCTTGTGGTCCCTGGAGCGCAGCGCCGCAGCCCCAGTCCGGGGGAGGTGCGTCCTCTGCCGGGTCCTGAAGTTCTGCAGACGCCACCCCCTGTCCAAAAGCGCCGTCGCCCCCCCACCTCCTTCCTCGTGCCTGGCTCTGCTGCTCCCCCAGTTCCAACCCCTGGAAAACGTGCTTTTCCTGGAGGGAGCCCTCTTATCTCATCCTGTCCCTTTTTACCGGAAGGCAGTCTTGACTGTGAGATATCTAAGGTTTTGGCTTTTGAACATAGAACTGGGGGGGAGGAAAAAAAAAACACCTTCAAAGTAACGACATAACAAAGCAGCGAAAGCAGGAATTGATTCAATCAAGAAGGCACTTAACAAAGTGGGAGTGGACCCAAGTGAGATTCTCCGGGGCCCCGTTTACAAAGTTTTGGGGGTTAAAGTCTTTCTTTTGAGGTCCCCATGGGCTACCCCTTTTCTGGATGAAGGATTTTGGCCCTTGCTGAGGTGAACTGGCCCGAGGCCACAGCAGATGGGTGCCCTGTGCAGAAGGGGTGGCCGGTGCTTGGCCTTGGCCACTCCTGGGCATTGTGTCTTTTTCCTTGTGGAGACGTGGTGGAAGGCGGAGAGCTGTAGAAAGAGTAGCCTTTGATCCTTTGTTACTCCGGGTGGGGAGTGTAAGGTTAGCCAAGCGAAAGGAGAGTAGACCCAAAGTCGGGCAAGCAAGTTTTACTAACCTGCCGGCTGTCCCATAACAATCACAGGAGGCAGCCCCGAGCTTACAAAATGAGGGGTTTACATGGGGTGAGAGGGGCATAAGGGAGTTTCAGGACTGAGAGAATCTGTGAGCTTGTAACAGGCACACAGATCGTTTGTTAACTTGTGGAAGACAACACATCATCCTGTGACTTGTGTGGGGGCAGTTTTTAAAAAACAGGATTTTCGGGCCGGGCGCGGTGGCTCACGCCTATAATCCCAGCACTTTGGGAGGCCGAGGCGGGTGGATCACGAGGTCAATAGATCGAGACCATCCTGGCCAATATGGTGAAACCCCTTCTCTACTAAAAATACAAAAAAATTAGCTGGGCGTGGTGGCGTGTGCCTGTAGTCCCAGCTACTCGGGAGGCTGAGGCAGGAGAATTGCTTGAACCCGGGAGGCGGAGAGTTGCAGTGAGCCGAGGTCGCGCCACTGCACTCCAGCCTGGCACCTGGCGATGGAGTGAGACTCTGTCTCAAAAAAAAAAAAAAAAAAAAAAAAAACAGGATTTTTCAGGTATGTATAAAACAGGAATTTACAAGTATGGAGACATTTGTATTCCCCATCCTCCCTGAGCTGCCCAGATGGCTGTAATCAGGCTTTGCTTAATTGTAGCACCTAGATGTGTGATAACCTGCTTTTTGCCAGCTAAAACTAACTCTCTTTCTTACACTAAAAGCTGGTCAGGCTTTATGTTAACTTCTTGAGCTGGACAGACTCCATCTTAGCTTCTTCATTTTAGTTAATTTCCCTCCATTAAGTATGTAACTGTAGTATGCAGCTGGGACAGGATGACCCTGGGCATCTCCAGGAATGCATTTGCTGATAAGGGGCCGAGTTAAGTGGTACCAGCAGAGGCTGGGAATGGAGGTGCTGTCAAGTGCTCTGAGCCCCCATTATCTATAAGTTGTATGTCTTTCATGACAGCTTTACCCCTCGCACCTAGCACTGTTTTATTTCTCACGTACCAGTTTATCTTTTAACTTTTTTGCTTACTCTGCTTTTGTGAAAAATTTGCTTCAGTTAGGTTCCCCCTTCCCTTCAAATCTAGGGTATAAGAGACCACCTAACTTTTTCTTTAGGGCCGAGAGAATTTTGGGCATTAGCCACCTCTCGGTCACTGGCTTAATAAAGGACTCATAATTCAATCTCAGAGTGTGGTGCATTCCTTGACTCGCTCAGGTACAAAAGATGGGAGTTCAGAAACACAGCTGTGGAACAATCAGAGGAGGGCTGGTCAGCTTGCATGGAGGGGGTTTTCTGAGGGCAGCTTGTCCCTAACAGAAAGACGGAATATTTCCTTTCAGTCTAGTTTTGGAAAGTTCACATTACCTGGCCTTAGATTCACTGCCCCCAGACCCAGGAACCAGGTGCTTCCTTTTTCTTTATTTTTTTAATTAAATCAGAGATGGCAAGATCACAGCTCACTGCAGCATCAGCCTCCTGGGTTCAAGGGATCCTCCCACCTCAGCCTCCAAAATAGCTGGGACGGAAGCCAGCCATCATATCAAGCTAATTTTTGTGTTCTTGGTAGAGACGAGCTTTCACCATGTTTTCCAGGCTGGCCTCCATCTCCAAAGGTCAGGCGATCCAGCCGCTTCAGCTTCCCAAAGAGTTGAGATTACAGACATGAGCCACCATGCTCAGCTTGTGTTTCAATTAATAATAATAAAAATAATTAGCTGGGTGCTTCTGCTTATGCCTGTCATTTCAGCACTTTTAGAGGCTGTGGTAGGCCAATCACCTGAGGTCAGGAGTTCAAGACCAGCCCGGCCAACATTGTAAAACCTCATCCCGACTAAAATATAAAAATTAACTGGGTGTAGTAGTGGGAACCTGTAATCCGAGCTACTCGGGTGGCTACGGCAGGAGAATCACTAGAATCCAGGAAGCAAAGTTTGCAGTGAGCTGAAATCACACCACTTCACTCAAGCCAGGCAACAGAGTGAATCTGTCTCAAAAAAAAATCAAATAACTGTTTCTTAAATAAGCTTTGGTAGGATCTTATGAGCTCACATGATGGATTTCCAACTATGATGTGTGTTCAGAATTTGTTCTTTGACCCACATTTTATTAGCTATATTGTTTTTAACCATTTTAAAATTGTTTATCTCCAAAATTTACTGTGTTCAGTTTACAAGAGAACTGTTTGCTTTCTAGTCTATATCACATGTTGGAAACATTTTCTACTACCTGAGAAATGATTTTAGGTTGTTTCAATGTGTACTTACTAAAGATATCAAGGACCTTTTCTCTTTCTGCTAACATCAAAATTTAATTCAAGTAGCCTGTTACTCCATTTTCTTATGTCATCTGATAAAACGGTGAGCTGTGAGCTTCACGTAAACATTGCCCTCAAGCTCCTCTGGTCTATAGTATTCTCTGCAGATGTTGAAGGAGCTGGATTGACTTGGAAGCTTGTTTCAGCAGAACGCATGTGTTCATGAAGAAAACATTTGCTCAGATCTCATATATCTACCACTGCCTGTCTTTCAGTGTTTTAAACACCTGTAACTATGTGTTCACAATTGTGTCTATTTTGAAAGTATTCCTGTCGTTTTTCTGGGAAAATAATTACATGTTTAGGATTCATGCATCAGAACCTTAGGCATTGTAAGAGACCTTTCTTTTGTTCAGGTTTATAAAAGATCATCCTGGAATTATTTTTGTTCCATTTTTGAGACAGAGTGTCACTCTGTCACCCATCCTTGAGTGCAGTGACACAATCTCAGAGACCAGCTCCCGATATATCAGTGTGGATTCAGTGTCTCTCTGAGTGATCCAGTGGTCAGTGAAAAGAAAGAAAGACAAAAAAACTTTTTTTTTTTTTTTTTTTTACAGCTGGGCCCAGGGGAGACACCATGTAATGCTGCAGCCGTGGATGTCTGACATGCCCCTGAAAACCTCAGTTTTTTATTAGGCTCTTTCAACGGGGGAGGGTGAGTAAAGTTACACAAAGTTTCGGTGATTATTAGACAAAAAGAAACATAAACAAAAACTATTGACCAAAGATCACAATATGATATTGTAAAAGCAGAACCATGTAAAAATTACTTTTTGTGGGTTAGCATAAAAAAACATATACCTTAGCAAGAGTACACGTTAAACATAAACTTATAATCACCAGCAAGAAATGCACTGGGCCCACAGCTGCAGGGAGAATAGGATCTGACACAGGACAACCTGCCTGACCACAAAACTGCAAGGGGGGGAGCCCCCCACTGCAGGCCTGGAGGAGCAGTGGGAGAAGAAAGGCTTATACCTCCTTATCTCAGCCACTGAGGCTTTTCCTCACAACAGACGCCCCTCATGCATCTGTTCATAGTCTCTCCGGCAGGGGCCGCATTCCCTTTCCAGGGCCATAATCAGTATGCCTTTCCTGGGAAAGGAATCTGGGTAATGAGCCTTTCCATTACACAACAGCTCAGCAGGGGCCAAGGTTACAGGCTACAGCTCAGCGGGGCCAAGGTTACAGGCTACAGCTCAGCAGGGCCAAAGTTACAAGTTATAGCTCAGTTTTTCACATTATTCTTTATTTTTCTCAAATATAATTGATACAGTAAGTAACAAGCATCACAAAGCAAATAACTCATTTCGGGAGTTAAAAATCAACAATTTCTTCTTGTTATTTTACATAGCTTGGGTTTTGCCAATTCTTCCATAAGCTTGGGGTTGCTCAGCTAACACCTAGTGGTCCACAGTGTTCCCAGCAACTGCAACCGCTGCCTCCCAGGCCCAAGTGACCCACGCCAGTCAGCCTCCCAAATAGCTGGGATCGCAGATGCACACCACCCTGCCTGGCTAATTTTTTGTACTTTTGATAGAGATGAGATTTCACCATGTTGCCCAGGTTGGTCTTAAACTCCTGGGCTCACGTGAGCGACCAACTTCAGCCTTCCAAAGTGCTGGGAACGCAGTGTGAGCTACCATGCCCTGCCCATTCTGGAATTTTCTAGGGAAGGAAGACCAATGCAGCCTGTTGGCCCTTCCAGGCCATCACGTGGGGAATCAGCCCCACTTTATTCCTAATCAGCTCATAGCTTCTCGGGATAACTCAGTGTTATGTCTCTTGCTCTAAATCTCAGTGAGCCCACCTGTAATATACAGCTGAGGAATAAGATCACAGCAGCTCAGAGTGGCACTGACCCCTGAAATGATTGGCCAGATAGAGTGTCGCTTTTCCTGTAGGAGAGGGTAATGCTCAGGTGTAATTTGAATTTTACATGGATCCTAGTTCTCCTTAAATATAAAAAATACAAATACCAGAATGGAAAAAACGGAATTAGACTCAAATCACCTTGAGCTTTTTCTTGTCTCTGTCCACACAAACTGCCCCCTCCTTATCTCATGGCTCCGTGTCCCCTGCAGGCCTCTCCCCTGAGCTCTGCAATGCTGTGTCCAGTTGGCTCCTCGGCTCTCTGCTGGGACATCACACAGACATCTCCACCTTCACGTTTTCATCAGTGACTTCCTAAACCCTCCTACACATTCCCCTGCAGTCCTGCATGTCTCAGATGAGGGTGACAGTTTACTTCTGGGGGTTAGCCAAACTTGACAGCATGTATTTTAAATTTGGGAAATAAACTAGACCCTTGAAAGAACAAGTCCCCAAGGGGAGGGCAGAGCCAGAAGGTGGGGCTGTGCTGGGCTGGCGCCCTCTGAGTGGAGCTCAGCCCTGACTTCACATTAGGGTTCTCAGGCATTTTGCAAATACATCTTTCATGCTGTTTCATCGGAGATGGCTATTATCATTTTTTTCTTAAAAAAAAATTTTTTTTATAAAGATGGGGTTTCACCATGTTGGTCAGGCTGGTCTTGAACTCCCGACCTCAGGTGATCCGCCCGCCTTGGCCTCCAAAGTGCTTGGATTACAGGCGAGAGCCACCACGCCCAGCTGAGATTGCTATTATAGGATGGGACCCACCGTCAATAATACTTACATTGGTGCTGGTGATTCTCCTCTGTGCCCAGCATTGAACATCAAGGCAGTTTCCTCCATGTTGAGAGCTGAGAACAGCCTGCGATCCACAGGGACGTGATGGGGCTGTGCTCTGCATGGGGTTTGGTGGGGGGGGGGGCGGGGGCGGGGGGCGGGGGGGGGGGGGGGGCGAGGAGAGGATGCTGGGTAACGAGTACCTTGTAGGTCCTTCTGTAGGATGCTCTTATGGTGCAGTGGGCAGCAGAGGACCGACTTTCTACAGGGTGAGGTCTCCCCTGTGTGTCTTTTGTCACAGGAAAAAAGTGAGTGCTTTGTTGTTGTTGTTTTTGTTTTTGAGACAGAGTTTCACACTTTTTGCCCAGGCTGGAGTGTAATGGCGCCATCTTGGCTCACCACACCCTCCTCCTCCCCGGTTTAAGCAATTCTCCAGCCTCAGCCTCCCGAGTAGCTGGGATTACAGGCATGTACCACCACGCCCGCCTAATTTTTTCTATTTTTAGTAGAGATGGGGTTTCTCTGTGTTGGTCAGGCTGGTCTTGAACTCCCGATCTCAGGTGATCCACCCACCTCAGCCTCCATTACAAGTACTGGGATTACAGGCATGAGTCACTGCGCCCAGACAACTGAGTGGTTTTTAAACATTAAATAATTGTCTGGTGCAGTGCTTCACACCTGTAATCCCAGTTCTTTGGGAGGCTGTGGTGGGCAGAGCACAAGGTCACAAGATCGAGGCCATCCAGGGTAAGATGGTGAAACCTGCCTCTACTAAATATACAAACATTAGCTGGTCATGGCAGCGTGTGTTTGTAATCCCACCTCCTTGGGATGCTGAGGCAGGAGAATCACTTTAATCTGGGTGACAGACATTGCAGTGTGCTGGGATTCTGCTACTGAACCCCAGCCTGGCAACGGAGAAATAAATAAATAAATAAGTTTCATATTTTTTTCACATACAGGATTGATTTCCAAAGACTCATGTTACGTGAGGAAGCCACCAGGAAGACCAAAGAAAAGGAGCCCGGGATGCCTCTTGCTCAGGTAAAATGATAGTCCTCAGTGGATTATTCTGTCATTTTTTGTGTCTGAAATACCAGGTTTGTAGTAGCCGGTCTTCTGTGAGTCTGAAGCATCCTGCCCGGCACATGTGCTCGCACTCACCCATGCCTTTTCTCAGTCCCTCTCATCTCCACTTAAATTCCATCTCCTATAACCCAGTGACAGGAGCTTGGGAAGAGGCTGCACTGGGCATGGTCCTGGGAAGGGCTCACCTCAGTCGTGGATGGAGACGGCGTGTGGGCCTTGTGCTGTCTGTGGTTTTGGGGAGCAGGGAATGTTCAGGGACCACATCTGGATGCACATGAAGCTCTTTGTGGACCAGATCCGAGAAACCGTATATGATAGTCATACATTAATGTGCACTGGTATCTGGAGGGGGAAAAGGAGATATGTTAGGATGTTAGGGGAGCTTTTTTTTTTTTTTTTTTTTGGAGACAAAGTCTCACTGTCACCAGGCTGGAGTGCAGTGGCACCATCTTGGCTCACTGCAACCTCCGCCTCCTGGATTCAAGCAATTCTTGTGCCTCAGCCTCCCGAGTAGCTGGGATTATAGAAACGCACCACCATACCCAGCTAATTTTTGTAATTTTAGTAGAGACAGGGTTTCACCATGTTGACCAGAATGGTCTCAATCTGCTGACCTTGTGACCCACCTGCGTCTGCCTCCCAAAGTGCTGGGATTACAGGCGTGAGCCACTGTGCCTTGCCTAGGGGAGCTATTTAGTGTCTGATTTTGTAATGCATTTAAAGCTACACTAGTGAATCAATATGTCTCTGACTCCAAACTTTTTATTTTAAAACACAGGTTGTCACTCCAGCATTCAGTCTGAAGTGCAGTGGCACAATGCTAGTTTACAGCAGCCTCGAACTCCAGGGCTCAGGTCATTAGCCTCCCAAGTGCCAGGATATCAGGCACGTGCCATCATGGCTGCTAATTTTTTTTATTATTTAGAGTTGGGGACTTGCTATGTTGTCTAGGCAGGGGTGACATGGCAAAATCATAGCTCACTATACCCTTGAACTCCTGGCCTCAAGTGATCCTCCCACCTCAGCCTCCCAATCTGCTGGGTTACAGGTGTGAGACAGCGAGCCCAGTGGGACTCTGCACATTTACTGGCTTGGAATAGAATGGAAAGCAGAGATAGACATCAGTGGTAGAGGTGGCTTTATTCCATCATTGACTTTGAATCATGTAATTAATATGAACATCTAACTACTGGGGATTCTTTAAATCATTCTCAGCACTTTGACCCCACAGAGATTTTTTTTTCGGGGCCCTGATTAATCAGGCATTTTGGAAAAAACTGATGATAAGTTTGCTCTGACATAAGACCAGAAGTTATTTTGTTAGAGAGAGTGAAGGCATTTTTTTCTACCCATTATTATAAAATGTTTATTTTCAACATTACACAATGTATATATGTGTTGTCTAGTAAAACTCCAGAGAAAGATGCACTATGCATCCCCTTTCTTGTCCAGCCTTCGACTTGTTCCCATGTCTCAATGGGGAATCCCTGTTAAGAGTTCTATGGCGGCCAGGAACAATGGCTCACACCTGTAATCCCAGCACTTTGGGAGGACAAGGCAGGTGGATCATGAGGTCAGGAGTTCGAGACCAGCCTGACCAACATTGTGAAACCTTGTCTCTACTAAAAATACAAAAATTAGCTGGGCACGGTGGCACACGCCTGTAATCCCAGCTACTCAGGAGGCTGAGGCAGTTTTATTGCTGGAACCCGGGAGGCAGAGGTTGCGAGAGCTGAGATCATGCCGCTGCAGTCTAGCTTGGGTGACAGAGCAAGACTCCATCTCAAAAACAAACAAACAAAAAAAGCATTCTGTGGCAAGTCAGCGCAATCTTAAAGAAATGTTTTCATACATTGTTAGAAGATTTTTTTAAAAATTATTTGATGAATGGATTTTTTTTGCATATTGTTTGAGACAGGGTCTCACTCTGTCACCAGCCTGGAGTGTAGTGTCACAATGCAACCTCTGCCTCTCAGGACCAAATGAGTCTCATGCATCAGCCAACTGAATAGCTGCAATTATAGACAGGAGCTACACACCTAGATAATTGTTATTCTATTAGTCAAGATGGGGTTTCATCATGTTGGCCAGGCTGGTCTTCAACTCCTGGCCTCAAGTGATCCTCCCACCTCGGCCTGCCATAGTGCTGGAATTTTAGGTGTGGGCCTTGGGCCCAGCCTGATGAATGTTTTGTTATTGTGTTTGATCCTGAAAAGTTTGAAAATTTCCATGTTTTCAAGGTAGAAAACAAGACAAATTGTTCTTTTAAATCCTCCTTGGAGTGTTCTTTGAATAAAGATTCTTGAGCCCTTGACAGTTCTGTTTTGTTTCTTTTCCTACTTTCTTTAGATGAAGTTTCATTCTTTTCACCCAGGCCAGAGTGCAGTGGAATTGTTTTGGCTCACTGCACCTTCTGCCTCCCAGGTTCCAGCAATTTTCTTGCCTCAGTCTCCCAAGTAGCTGCGATTATAGGCATGTACCTCCATGTCTGGTTAATTTTGCATTTTTAGTAGTGATGGGGTTTATACCATGTTGGCCAGGCTGGTTCGAAACCTCAGACCTCAGGTGACCCACCTACTTTGGCCTCTCAAAGTGCTCGGATTACAGGCATGAGCCACCACACCCGGCTTGTTTTTTGCTTTCTGTTTTTTTTTTCAAACTGAGTCTCCCTCTACTGCCCAGACTTAAGTTCAGTGGTATCATCTGGGCTCACTTTACCCTCCACCTCCCAGGTATAAGCAATTCTCATGCCTCAGCCTCTCAAGTAGCTGAGATTACAGGTGTCCGCCACCACACTTAACTAAGTTTGTATTTATAGCAGAGATGCGGTTTAACCACGTTGGCCAGGCTGGTCTCAAACTCCTGACTCCACGTGATACCCTTTACGGTTTTCACTGTTACCAGGAATAACACACTGGCTACCTGTGAGCGTGGGGACTTCACTGCAAAGTTGTGCTGCTGAAGAAGAGATTGCTTTTTCTTGGATTTGCCATTTCCTCTTTTATATCTGGGAAGATTTCATCCCTACCCCCCAGCTGCAGTGGTGCTGTCTCTGCCTGAGAACATGAGAAATTGCCCACTCAGTTAAGCAAAGCTTACTACTGCGGTCTTACTACCATGTTCTTTTTGTATTTGGTGAAAATGAAAGCCCTTTTTATTTATATTTTCTATTCCTTGAGGTATGAGTAGATTGCGTTAGTCATGGACATGTGTATGTAGAATGAAAATTTTAATACTTTGCTGAGCATCCTTTTCCTGTATTTTGAGAGCTAGTTTGGATTATTTAATTTGATTCTTTATTTTTTGCCCTGGGATTTTGTTCATATTATGCATTTTTTTTCTTTTGTTTAGCCCCAGCTGTTGCATATATTATGCATTTTTCAGATGGTAAAACAAATGTTTCTTCACATGACCTTTTTTTTTTTGAGACAAAGTTTCACTCTTGTCACCCAGGCTGCAGTGTAATGGCATGATCTCAGCTCACTGCAGTCTCCACCTCTGGGGTTCAAGCAGTTCTCCAACCTCAGCCTCCCAAGAAGCTGTGATTACTGGCACGTGCCGCCACGCCCAGCTATGCTTTGTATTTTTAGTAGAGATGAGGTTTCACCATCTTGGCCAGGCTGATCATGAACTTCTAACCTCAGGTGACCCACCCGCCTCAGCGCCCACCCCCTGCCAGAGTTCTAGGATTACAGGAGTGAGCCATCTTGCTTGGCCACATGCCCCCTTTGTTCATTTTCTTGTTTTGTGTTGTAAGCTTTGCAAATCAGTGATTATGACATCCTATTTTATTTAAATCTAATTTTATTGTTAAAAATTTGGTGGTGGCCAAACACAGTGGCTCACACCTATAATCCCAGCACATTGGGAAGCCAAGGCAGGGAGATTACGTAAAGTCAGGAGTTCAAGACCAGTCTGGCCAACATGGTGAAACCCCGTTTTTACTAAAAATAGTAAAAACTAGTCAGGCTTGGTGGCAAGCACCTGTAATTCCAGTTACTCAGGGAACTGAAGCAAAGGAATCACTTGAACCTGGGAGGCAGAGGTTGCAGTGAGCCGAGGTCTCATCATTGCACCCAGCCTGGGTGACAAGAGTGAAACTTAATCTGAAAAATAAAAATAAAAATAGATTTGGTTTATATTTAATTTGCATTTTTGTGTGTCTCTCATAGGTATTTCAGTTGATTTTAAAGTTTCAGGTAATGTATGTCAGCAAATTCATATGCAGTTGGCAAACTCCTCCATATTTTGCTTTATTTAACTGTGAAGCAGTGTTAGGTATATTCATATTAGCACGCAGCAGGCTTCTAGGTAATTTTTCCATCCAGAACCTTCAGTTCTGCAGAGCATAGCTGCAGATGTAGTGATGACCAGCTCCATACACTTCCGTTTAACTAAGGAAGATGTAATTTTTTGATATTTTTGGAAGGATCATTTTCTTGGGTATAGTATTTTTATTTGCCAGTGGGTTTTTTTTTTTTTTGAGCTTTGTACCATCCTACTCGCCTGTATACTCTGATGTTTCTGCTGAGCAATTTTTTAAGAGTATTACAGCAACACCATCTGGGGTGACAGTCAGCTCTTCTTTTCATTGTTGTCAGAATTCTTTCTTTATCTCTGAATTTTGACAGTTTCATTATGATGTTTGTTGTAGGTCTCTTGGATTTATCCTAATTGGATATTCTTAAGGTGCTGAATTTTTTTCTTTCGCATTCTGTAATTAGCAATTTTTGATCATTATGTCTTCCAACGGGCTTTTCTGTTCCTTTCTCCCTCACTGTCTTCTGGGATTTCTGGAATTTCTCTCTCTCTCTTTTTTTTTTTAATAGAGTTTTGCTGTGTCACTCAGGCTAAATTGCAGCGGTGCAGTGTTGGCTGACTTCAGCCTCTGCATCCTGGGTTAGAGTGATTCTCTCACCTCAGCCTCCCAAGTAACTGAAATTACATTACAGGTACACACCACCACACCTGGCTAATTGTGGTATGTTTATTTTCTTTTTTTTTCTTTGTGGTATGTTTAATATAAGGAGAATTTCACCATGTTAGCCAGGCCAGTCTTGAACACCCCGACCTCAGGTTTTTCCCCCACCTTGGCCTTCCAACGTGCTGGAATTACAGCTGCAAGCCCTCCTGCCTGGCCTGGGACTTCCATAATGTGTAGGGTGCTGTCCTTGATGACATCCTGTTCGTCTGTTTAGACTCCTTTCATTTTGATTTATTCTTTGTTGTTATTTGTTTTCCTCTTCACTAATTTTTTGTTGTTCTTGTTGATAAGGAGTTTTGCTCTTGATACCCAGGCTGCAGTGCAGTGGTGCAGTCTTGGCTCACTGCACCCTCTGCTTTTGGGTTCAAGTGATTCTCCGGCCTCAGCCTCCCGAGTAGCAAGTGCCACCATGCCCAGCTAATTTTGTATATTTAGTAGAGACAGTGTTTCTCCATGTTGGTCAGGCTGGTCTCAAACTCCTGACCTCAGGAGATTCACCCGCCTCAGCCTTTCAGACTGCTGGGATGACGGCCATAAGCCATCATTCTCGATCTTCTTTTATTTCTTGATTTTCTGCTCTTTTGAGACAGTCTCACTGTCTCTATCACCCAGGCTGAAGTGAAGTGGCACAATCTCAGCTTACTGCAACACCTGCCTTCCATATTCAAGTGCTTCTCCTGCTGCAGACTCTAGAGTAGCTGGAAATACAGGAGCCTACCACCATACCTGGCTAATCTTTGTATTTTTAGTAGAGACAAGATTTAACTGTATTGGCCACGCTGGTCTCTGAACACCTGACCTTAAGTTATTTGCTCACCTCAGCCTCCCAAAGTTTTGGGATTACATGTGTGAGCAACCTTGCCTGTTCCCTCTTCACTAATTTTTAATTTACATAATGAATTCTAATTTTGAACTCATATATTGAGTTTTTTTCATTTAGTTACTGTGTTTTTACCTCCAGAGTTTCTGTGTACTTCTTCATAATTTCTGTATCATGGTTGACCTTCTTATTTTCTTTATGCCTTGCTTTTTATAATTTCTTAAAGTTTTCTCTTAATTCAATGAGCTTCCAACTCTTTGGGGGTGGGAGTGATGGGGTCTCACTGTGTCCCCCAGGATAGAGTGCAGTGGTGAGATCTTGGTTCAGTTTAACCTCTGCTCTCCGGGCTCAAGCAATCCTTCCAGCTCAGCCTGGCGAGTAGCTGTTGATGTGTCCTCTCTAGGTTTTTGCTTGTAATGTCTGAAGTGAAGTTACCCATAAGTGTGTATGTAGGTGTGATTTGAAGTGTGTCCAGGAGTGCATTAATGAATAAGCCATTTATTTATTTATTTACTTACTTACTTACTTACTTATCTGTTTATTTGGGATAGAGTCTCACTCTGTCAAAAGGCTGGAGTGCAGTGATGCTATATCAGCTTCCTGCAACTTCCGCCTCCTGAGTTCAAGTGATTCTCCTGCATCAACCTCCCGAGTGACTGGGACTATAGCCACACGCCACCACACCCAGCTAATTTTTGTATTTTTAGTACAGATGGGGTTTCACCTTACTGGCCAGGATGGTCTCATTCGTTCTTCTGATCTTGTGATCTGCTCGCCTCAGCCTCCATAAGTAATGGCATTATAGGTGTGAGCCACTGTGCCTGGCCAAACCCACAGTGTGTAGAAACACATGATTAACTACTTATATATATATTTTTGATGTGTGTGTTTGTGTGTGTGTGTGTGTATATATATATATATATATATATATATATATATATATATATATATATTTTTTTTTTTTTTTTTTTTTAAGAGCCTCACTGTGTTGCCCAGGCCAGAGAGCAGTGGCATGATCAGAACTTACTGCAATCTCTGCCTTCAGAGTTCAAGTGATTCTTCTTCATTAGCTTCCTGAACAGCTGGGATTACAGGGACTTTCCCCCACCATGCCCAGCTAATTTTTAAATTTCTGGTAGATACTGGGTTTTGTCAGATTGTCTAGGTTTGTCTCAGACTCCTGACCTCAAGTGATTTACCCACCTCAGTCTCCCAATGTGATGGGATTACAGGTGTGAGCCACTATGCCTTCCCTTATTTATATACATATATATATATTTTGTTGTTTGTTTTTTGTTTTGTTTATATATATATATATATATATATTTTTTTTTTTTTTAGACAGAGTGTCACTCTGCAACACAAGGTGGAGTGCAGTGGTGTAATCTCAGCTGACTGTGAAATTTGCCACTGGGGTTCAAGTGAATCTCTTGCCTCACCCTCCCAAGTAGCTGGGACGAGAAACATATGCTACCACACCCAGTTAATTATTTTTTGTATTTTTAGTAGAGACCAGCTTTTACCATGTTGCCCTGGGTTGTCTCGAACTCCTGAGCTCAGGTGATCCACCCACCTTGGCCTCTCAAAGTGCTTGGATTACAGGCATGAGCCTCCTCATTCAGCAATATAGTTTTTTTTGTTTTTTTTGTTTTTTTTTTGAGACAGAGTCTCACTCAGTCACCAGGCGCCAGGCTGGAGTGCAGTGGCACGACCTTGGCTCACTGCAACCTCCGCTGCCCGGGTTCAAGCATTCTCCTGCCTCAGCCTCCCGAGTAGCTGGGACTACAGGCACGCGCCACCACGCCCAGCTAATTTTTTTGTATTTTTAGTAGAGACGGGGTTTCACCATGTTGACCAGGACGGTCTCGATCTCTTGACCTCGTGATCCGCCCCGCCTCGGCCTCCCAAAGTGCTGGGATTACAGGCGTGAGCCACCGCGCCCGGCCCAGCAATATAGTTTTTATATTGTCCACAAAACTGAGACTTCCACAGTGGCTTAGAAGATTTTAAAATTTATTATGGAAAAGTATAATAAAAAGCAACTACACAGAAAATATGTTCAAAGATACCTAATGTGGATTTGTTGAAACACGATCTGGGATCAAATCAATGCTTATTTTCTTTTTTATTATTTCATATGAAGGTGATAACTCACTCCTCCATAATGTTTTGTTGAAATGTGTTTTTCATTTTAGGGACGCTTGACTTTCAGGGATGTGGCTATAGAATTCTCTTTGGCGGAGTGGAAATGCCTCACCCCTGCGCAGAGGGCTTTATACGGGGAAGTGATGTTGGAGAACTACAGGAACCTGGCGTCTCTGGGTGAGGAAAACATCCGTCCAGACACGAGGAATCTGCCCTTGTCTATCTTGGCTCTTCCTGGTTTGTATTCTTTGTTGTGATTTTGCCCCATGTATGCTTTTGATATACATGTCATTAGTTTCTGCAGTGAGGCCCCTTCTGTTGGGCGTGAATACCTTCTTAGGGACTCTCCTATGGAGTGGCTTTACATAAAAACAGAAAATCCATGAACACGTGGACTAATACAGTTGAACATCATCCTGCTCTAGGCAGAGATGCCCCCTGGAGGCCCTGAGCAGAATTGTCTGCATGGTCCAGGATACGAGATAGAAAGCATGACACTGACTGACAAGTGTTTCCAGCTGTGGTTCTGACTGTTTGTTTGTGTGTTTTTGAGACATAGTCTCCCTCTGTTGCCCAGGCTGGTGTGCACTGCCATGATCTCAGTTCATTGGGATTACAGGTGTGAGCCATCATGCCCGGCCTTTCATTCTGGTTTTTGAGGAGCATCACAGAAGCATTTCTCACTGGCACTGTGACAGTGTTCTTCACATAAACTAATGATCATCTTCCCTAAGCAGCAGTCACTATGTAGACATTGCTTTGGCTGACTGCTTCATATATATGTATTTTTTTATTTGTTTGTTTTTTAACCACCAAAAGATATGGGAAGTTTAACACATAAGTCTCTTGATTGAATTATTTTTTTATTCTGACATGAAATTTCACCCTTGTTGCCCAGGCTGGAGTGCAATGGTAAAATCTCCGCTCACTGCAACCTCCACCTTTTGTGTTCAAGTGATTCTCTTGCCTCAGCCTCCTGAGTAGCTGGGATTTACAGGCACTCACCACCACGTCTGACTAATTTTTGTCTTTTTAGTAGATGGGTGTTCATAAATTGAAGATCACGTTTGGGAAGTTTAAAATAACTCTTGTTCTTTGTGTAGTATTTACACATTTCAGTATTACCTATTATTTACTATCTGTACTTAATTGGAAACCTGTTTGTCTTTATATTTTTCAGATAGCTTTTTAAAATCCATGATGAAGTTCTCATTAGCAGGGCAAGGGAGTACAAGAGAAGGGATCCACACAGGGACAATGGAAAAATATACAAGTCATCACATTGGAGATTTTTGCTTCCCAGAATTTGAGAAAGATATTCATGAGTTTGAGTTTCAGTGGCAAGAAGTCAAAGGAAATGGCCATGAAGCACCCGTGACAGAACCCAAAGAGCTGACTGATGGTACAGAGCGACATGAGGAAAGGTGTGCTGCCAGGAAGCCTGTTGGAGATCAGCTTGGACTAAGCTTTCATTCGCATCTGCCTGAACCGCACATAGTTCAGACCGAAGGGAACACTGATAATCAAGTAGAGAAGTCTGTCAATGATGCTTCCTCAGTTTCCACAGCCCAAAGAATGTCTTGTGGGCTCAAAACCCATGTTTCTAATAAGCATGAGAATAATGTCCTCCATTCTTCATTATTCACACAAAAACTGGAAGTTCACATGAGAGAAAAACCTTTCCATTGTAATGAGTGTGGCAGAGCCTTTAATAATAGTTCACTCTTAAGGAGACATCACATAACCCATTCAGGAGAGAAACGATACAGATGTGATGTATGTGTCAAAGTCTTTCATAAGAAGCATAACCTTGTATGTCACCACAGAGTTCATATTGGAAAGAAATCTTACAAGTGTAATGAGTGTGGCAAGACCTTCAGTGAAAAGTCATCCCTTAAATGCCATCATAGACTTCATACGGGAGAGAAATCCTACAAATGCAAGATTTGTGACAAGGTTTTCCGGAATACTTCATGCCTTGCAAAACATCACAGAGTTCATACTGGAGAGAAACCTTACAAGTGTAATGAGTGTGGCAAGACCTTCAGTCAAAAGTCATCCCTGAAATGCCATCATAGAATTTATACTGGAGAGAAACCCTACACATGTAATGAATGTGGCAAGGTTTTTAATCAGAAAGAACTCCTTTCACATCATCATAGACTTCATACTGGAGAGAAACCTTACAAGTGTAATGAGTGTGGCAAGACCTTCAGTCAGAAGTCATCCCTGCAATGCCATCACAGACTTCATACTGGAGAGAAACCTTACACATGTAATGAATGTGGCAAGGTTTTTAATAGAAAATCACACCTTTCACGTCATCGTATACTTCATACTGGAGAGAAACCTTACAAGTGTAATGAGTGTGGCAAGACCTTCAGTCAAAACTCGACCCTTAAATGCCATCACAGACTTCATACTGGAGAGAAACCTTATGAGTGTAATGAGTGTGGTACGACCTTCACTCAGATGTCAAACCTTCAGTTCCATCATAGACCTCATACTGGAGAGAAACCTTACAAATGCAAGGTTTGTGACAAGGTTTTCCAGAGTCATTCATACCTTCAAGAACATCAGAGAGTTCATACTGGGGGAGAAACCTTACAAGTGTAATGAGTGTGGCAAGACCTTCCGTCAGAGGTCATCCCTGAAATACCATCACAGAATTCATACTGGAGAGCAACCTTACACATGTAATGAATGTGGCAAGGTTTTTAATAAACAGTCACACCTTTCACGTCATCATAGACTTCATACTGGAGAGAAACCTTACAAGTGTAATGAATGTGGCAAGACCTTCAGTCAAAAGTCATCCCTTAAATGCCATCACAGACTTCATACTGGACAGAAACCTTACAAATGCAAGGTTTGTGAAAAGGTTTTCCGGAGTGCTTCATGCCTTACAAAACATCAAAGAATTCATACTGGAGAGAAACCTCACAAGTGTAATGAGTGTGGCAAGACCTTCAGGCAGAGTCATCCTTGAAATGCCATCATAGAATTCATACTGGAGAGAAACCCTACACATGTAATGAATGTGGCAAGGTTTTTAATAAACAAACACACCTTTCACGTCATCGTAGACTTCATACCTGGAGAGAAACCTTACAAATGTGAAGAATGCAACAAAGTTTTCAGTCGCAGATCAAACCTTGAGCGACATAAAATAAATTCATGCTGGAGAAAAACCATAGAAATGTAAGGTTTGTGACAAGGCTTTTGGGCATGATTCAGGCCTTGCACAGAGAGTGGCAAGACCTTCTGTCACTCATTATCCTTTACATGCCATCGTAGACTTCATACTGGAGAGAAATCTTAGAAGTGTAATGAGTGTGGCAAGACCTTCTGTTAGATGTTATCCCTTGTAGTCCATCATAAACTTCACACTGGAGAGGAAACTTACCAGTGTAATGAGTGTGGCAAGACCTTCAGTCTGATGTCATACCTTATAATCCATCATAGAATTTATACTGGAGGGAAGCCCTACAAGTGGAATGAGTCTGGCAAAACCTTTAATGCACAGTCAACACTTACTCACCAGCAAGCCATCCATGATATAGGGGAAACTTTACTAACACAATGATTCTCACAAAGCCTTCAGTAATGCTACAACCATTGCATATCAGTAGAGATCCACAATAAGAGAAATTTTACAAGTGTAATAAATGTGGCAAATTGTTCAGACATCATTCATACCTTGCAGTTCCATCAGTGAACTCACACTGGAGAGAAACTAACATCATAATTGTGGCAAGGTGTTCAGTCAAGCTTCACTGTAAATGAAACAGGATTCATACAGAAAAAAAAGCCTCTCAAGTGTGATGATTGTGGCAAAGCCTTTACTTCACGTTCACACCTCATTGGACATCTGAGAATCCATACTGGACAGAAATTTTACAAATGTCTTAAGTGTGACAAGGTCTTCAGTCCAAGTATCTCCTTGTAGAAAATAAGCATATTCATTTTTGAGATAATTGTTTCCAATGCAAAAAGCATAGGAAACCTTCAAGCATTAATTGACATTAGAGTCAATTCAGCACTGCCTTGAGTTTGATTTGACTTAACATTGAGTTCAAGTATTAATTGACATAAAAGTGTTTATGTTAAAAAGAATGGGCCAGGTGCAGTGGCTCATGTCTGTACCCACAGCACTTGTCCAAGTCGGGTAGATCACTGGAGGTTGGCCTGGCCAACAGACGTGAGCCACTTTACTCAGCCTGTTTTTTTTTTTAGATGAAGTCTTGCTCCTGTCACCCAGGCTGGAGTGCAATGGTGCAATCTGGGCTCACTGCAACCTCCGCCTACCACATTCAAGCAATTCTGCTGCAGCCTCCCAAGTAGCTGGAATTACAACGCGCGCCACCATACCGCGCTAATGTTTTGTTCTTTTGAGAAAGTCTCACTCTGTTGCCAGACTGGAGTGCAGTGGTGCAAACTCAAGTAATTGCAGTCTCCGCCTCCTGGGTTCAAGCGATTCTCCTACATTAGCCTCCCCAGTAGCTGAGACTACAGGCACATGCCACCACATTCAGCTAGTTTTTGTATTTTTAGTAAAGACACGGTTTCACTGCCTGGCCTATTTTTTGTTTCTTTAAACAAAAACTAGGCTGACACAGTGGCTCACGCCTGTAATTTTAGCACTTTGGGAAGCTGAGGTGGGTGGATCACCTGAGGATACGAGTTTGAGATTAGCCTGGCCAAAATGGTGAAACCCCGTCTCTCCTAAAAAATTAGCTGGGTGTGGAGGTGAGTGCCTGTAATCTCAGCTACTCAAGAGGCTAACAAAGGAGAATCACTTGAGCCTGGAAGGTTAAGGTTGCCGTTAGCCACGATCATGCCACTTCACTTTAGCCTGTGCTACAGTGTTGACACTGTATTCAAAAAACAACTGATAATTTTTTTTTTTTTTTACAGACGGGGTTTCACCACGTTGGCCAGGTTGGTCAAACTCTGACCTCAGGTGATCCACCTGCCCTGCTTCCCAAAGTGCTGGGGATTACAGGTGTGAACCATCGGGACCAGCCACTAATAAAGATTTTTTTTTTTTAAGACGGGGTTTCACCATGTTGGTCAGGCTGATCTTGAACTCCCAACCTCAGGTGATCCGCCGGCCTTGGCCTCCAAAGTGCTTGGATTACAGGCATGAGCCACCACACCCGCCCAGTATTTTTAAAAGTTTGGCGCCCTGGCTCATGCCTGTAATCCCAGCACCTTGGGAGGTGAACAGATTACCTGAGGCTGGGAGTTCGAGACCAGCCTGACCCACGGGGGAGAAACTCTGTCTCTACTAAAAATACAAAAAATTAGGCAAGTTTGGTGGCGCATGCCTGTAATCCCAAGCTACTCCGGGAGGCTGAGGCAGGAGAATTGCTTGAACTCACGAAGTGGAAGTTGCAGTGAGCCAAGATTGCACCATTGTACTTCAGCCTGGGCAATAAAACAAAACTAAAAAAAAAAAAAAAAAAGATTTTTTTAATCAGCATTGTGTTGAATCTAAATCACATTGGGTTGTGTAATCACTTAATAATATTAATACTTCCAGTCTATCAAAATGGGTTGTATATCTATTTAGATTTTTTGATCAATGTGTGTAGATTTCAAGGTACAAGCTTTTCACCTCCTCAAGTTTATTTGTATTTCTTTAAGTTCTCTAGCAAATGAAAGTGTGTTTCTAATTTTCTTTTAAAATTCTTTATTGTTAATGTATGTAAATTCAACTATTTTTTTATGCTGATTTTGTATTCTGCATTTACACTCTATGTGTTTGTTAGTTCTACTAATATTTTGGTTGATTCTTTGTGATTTTTTTTTTTGCTTTTGTGTTTTTTTGTTTTGTTTTGTTTGAAATGAAGTCTTAGCTCTTGTTGCCCAGGCTGAAGTGCAATGGCACGATCTCATCTCACAGCAACCTTTGCCTCCCGGGTTCAAGCGATTCTTCTGCCTCAGCCTCTCCAGTAGCTGGGAATACAGGCATGCACCACCACGCCCAGCTAATTTTGTATTTTAAGTAAATACAGGGTTTTGCCATGTTTGTCAGACTGGTGTTGAACTCCTGACCTCAAGGGATCCACCTGCATCAGCCTTCCAAAGTGCTGGAAATACAGGCTAGAGACACCATGCCTGGCCGCTGTATCCTATCACTGGGGTCTTGTGACCTTGTACATTGTGCTGACCTCCTGTGGTGAAGAAGACCTAACCTGGGAATGCAGCCCAGCAGGTCTCAGCCTCATTCTACCCAGCCTCTGTTCAAGATGGAATGAATGTCTTTTCAGCCAGAAGGCAGTGACTTACTCAGTTGTGAGTCACTCTTTTCTTTTCCCAGGATGGAGTAGCAAGTGGGGGAGTGAAGTTAAAAAAAAAATTGCTATTACATAATATTTTTAATTAATTAATATTTTTAGGCCAGGAGCGGTGGCTCATGCCTTTAATCCTGACACTTTCAGAGGCCGAGGCGGGCAGATCACCTGAGGTCAAAAGTTTGACACCAGCCTGACCAACATGGAGAAACGCTGTCTTTACTAAAAATACAAAATTAGCCATGTGCGGTGGGGCACGCCTGTAACCCCAGCTACTCAAGAGGCTGAGGCAGGAGGATCACTTAAACCCAGGAGGTGGAGGTTGCTGTGAGTTGAGATTGCCCCATTACACTTCAGCCTGGGCAACGAGAGCAAAACTCCATCTCAAAAAAACAAATTAGTGTTTTGAGACAAGGTCTGGCTCTATCTTCCTGTGCTGCAGTGCAGTGGCGTGATCTCCTCTAACCCTCCGGGCTCAAGCTGTCCTCATACCTCAGCGTCCTCCTCTAACCCTCCGGGCTCAAGCTGTCCTCATACCTCAGCGTCCTGAAGAGCTAAAACCACAGGCACCAGGCACCAATCCCAGCTAGTTTTTTTTGTTTGTTTTGTTTCATTTTTGGGGGGGGGGGGAAACGGGGTTTCTATATGTTTTCCAGGCTGGTCTCAAAATCCTGGACTTAAAGGATTCTCCTGCCTCGGAATTTCAAAGTACTGGGATTACAAGGATGAGCCACCATGCCTTGCCTACACAGTACTTTTTCTTTTTCTTTGTTCTTTTTTTGAGGAGTTCCCATTTGCTGTCCAGGCTGGAGTGCAATGGGCCAATATCAGCTCACTGAAACCTCCACCTCCCTAGTTCAAGTGATTCTCCTTCCTCAGCCTCCAGAGTAGCTGGGATTATAGGCACGCAACCACCAGGCCCGGCTAATTTTTTGTATTTTTAGTACAGATGGGGTTTCTCCATGTTGGCCAGGCTGGTCTCAAACTCCCAATCTCAGGTAATCCGCCCACCTCAGCCTCCCATAGTGCTGAGATTACAGGCCTGAGCTGCATAGTCTGGCCTAGTAATTTTTTTGTTTTTGTTTTTTGGGTCCGAATCTCACTCTGTCCTTCATTCTGGACTGCAGTTGTGTCATTTTGACTCTTTCTCCAAAAGAAACAAAAAACAAAAATGATAATGTATGCAGCTCATTGGTTTTTTTATTTTTGATTACTTCGGAAACAAGCTGTTACAAGCTTAAGGTGTTTAAATAAATGTAACTTTCTATATTTCTCTTCTGATGTTCTTTTTTTTTTTTTTTGAAGATGGAGTTGCTCTCTTGTTGCCCAGGCTGGAGTGCAGCGGTGTGATCTCGGCTCACTGCAACTTTGCCTCCTTGTTTCAAGTGATTTTCCTGCAAAGCCTCCCGAGTAGCTGAGAGTACAGGCTCTCACTATTACGCCTGGCTAATTTTGTATTTTTAGTAGAGATGGGGTTTCACCAGGTTGGCCAGGCTTGTCTCAACTGCTAACCTCAAGGTGATCCACCCTCATCGGCCTATCAGAGTGCTGGGATTCAATGTGTGAGCCATCGCACCCAGCCAATTGTATAATTTACTTACATTTTCTTGAGGACCCATGTAAAACAATAACCTGACTGCAGTGTATCGTTAGTAATATCTCATAATTATTCTTCATATGAAAATAAATCCCAAGGTTTAAAGACTGCCTATTTTACATTCTTTGTTATTCACACCTGATTGGACACTCAGACAAGAACAAAGGAGACACCTCAAAAAGATTACAGTTGGATGGGTGTGTTGGCTGTCCTGCAATCCCAGCATTTTGGGAAGCCAAGGTGGAAGGACTGCTTGAGTCCACGAGTTCAAGGCCAGCCTGAGCATCATAGTGGGACCCTGCCTCTACAAAATAGTAAAAAATTAGCCAGGCATGTTTCTGAGTGCCTGTGACCCCAGCTAGTTGGGACGTGTGGCAGGAGGATCACTGGAGCGCCAGATAATGAGGGTGCAGTGACCAGTGTTCCCACTACTTGTATCCCAGCCTGAGGAACAGAACTAGGTTCTGTCTCAAGAAAAAAAGTAAAACTTGAAAATAAAAAGTACATTTTCTAACTATTTTCAGAAGACACGTAAAGTGAATTCAATATTACAATGCCTTTAGAAATTATTGATATGTTTTCAGCAACGTTTACCTTATAAGTATTTGATTATATTGCAGAGAAGAAATAGAAAAAGAAAGTATTGGCCGGATGTGGTGGCTCACACCTGTAATCCCAACACTTTGGAAGGCCGAGGTGGGTGGGCCACGAGGTCAGGAGATCCAGACCATCCTGGACAACATAACGAAACACCATCTCTACTAAAAATAGAAAAATTAGCTGGGCATGGTGGTGTACACCTGTAGTCCCAGCTACTTGGGAGGCTAAGGCAGGAGAATTGCTTGAAGCTGGGAGGCAGAGGCTGCAGTGAGCCGAGATCATGCCACTGCACGCTAGCCTGGCAACAGAGTGAGAGTCTGTCTCAAAAAAAAAAAAAAAAAAAAGTATTTGAGGATGAGGACAAAGCTCTGGTTTTTTTTTTTATCTTGCCCAAATTTCTATATAAGAGGCCTGGAGAGTCATGCCCTACAAACCATAACTACTCATCAGATGGGTTTTGTGTAATTCTATATATCCTGTCTTTCCAGTCTGACTCTGGCATAATACGTGAGAAGAAAGGCAAAATATTTTACCTCACTACATGTTTCTTTGCCATATTTTGAAATGGTCCTGCAAAGCTGTCCTTTGTGGAGGCCACATGAGCACCTGGAAAGAATCTGTTAACAGAACTAGATCTTTTTCTTCTAGGCCCTCCCAATCCTGAAGAGATTAAGTATCTAGCACCTTTTAAAGATATGAATAGAGGCCGGGCGTGGTGGCTCATGCCTGTAATCCAAGCACTTTGGGAGGCCAAGGCGGGCAGATCACCTGAGGTCGGGAGTTCAAGACCAGCCTGACCAATATGGTGAAACCCCGTTTTTTTTTTTTTAAAAAAAAGATATGAATAGAAAACATTTCTCACCTAGTTATCTCTAAGGACAGCCAGTAGAAGACTTGAAAAGAATCTGGGTCTCCCAATCTTTTATCTGAACCTGAGTATTTCTCTTTATTGATCCCAGGTATTCAAACAAACTCAACCAATTGTCAATCAGAAAATGTTTACATTTACCTATAGCCTGGAAGCCCCCACTTTGAGTTATCCCTGCCTTTCTGAAGCAAAGCAATGTATTTCTTCAATGTATTTGATTGACGTCTAATGCTGCCCTAATATGTCTCAGAGCAAGCTGTTCCCATCACCTTGGGCACATGTTCTCTGGACCTCCTGAGGGTTGTGTCACGGGCCATGGTCATTCATAGTTAGCTCAAAATCAATCTCTTAAAATATTTCAAAGAATTTCACTCTTTTCCAAGACAAGAATAACTCATTTCAAGTGCAGTATAAAATAACACATGTAAGGAACAACTGGGCAATATATATGCACTGTTAAGCTGTCAAGTGCTTTTTTTTTTTAATCACTTTTTTTTCTTACTGAGACGGAGAAGGCTGGGCGTAGTGGCTCGCGCCTGTAATCCAAGCACTTTGGAGGCCAAGGCGGGTGGATCACCTGAGGTCGGGAGTTCAAGACCTGCCTGACCAACATGGTGAAACCCCGTCTTAAAAAAAAATAAATTAAGAAAAAAAAAAAGAGATGGAGGAGGGAGCTCTGGGTTAGAGGATCTTAGTTTGTCGCCCAGTCTGGCCTGGACCTCCGGCTCAGGGATCCTCCCGCTGCTGTTTCCTGAGTAGGTGGGACCCCAGACTCCCAACACCTCACCCTCATCCCTGCTGTTTAAGCAGCAGGTGAGCCGGGCGCGGTGGCTCACGCCTGTAATCCCAGCACTTTGGGAGGCTGAGGTGGGCGGATCACCTGAAGTCAGGAGTTGGAAACCAGCCTGACCAATATGGTGAAACCCCATCTTAAAATAAACAAATATAAATAAATAAATAAATAAATAAGCAGCAGGTGGTTACCTTACTGGCATGAGCACTCCCGCCCTGAACCCCAGGCGGTAGCCCTAGGGAAGCCTCCAGCTGAGCACAGACTGGACTCTCCAACCCCAGTGAATGGAGAATATAAAGGGAGAGGATTTCTATTCTGTTCTGTGGGCCGTCATCACGCAATTGTACGTTTCACTCACGCAGGGCTTTGCATTTCGCATTCTATTTTGACTTCTTAGAGAGGTGCTATTTCCCAGACTGCTGAGCTGCTCTAGCCCCATTGGCAGGTTTCGCCTGAAAACCCGGAAAACTCAGTTCCAGAGCCGGATGGAAAGAAGCTCAGGCCCCCCCCTCCCGCCCCCGCGGCCCCTCACAGCCCAGATCCCTTTTTCCCAGCGCCAGACCCCGCCCACCTCCTGGCGGTCCCGCCCAGGCATGGCTTCTGTCCTGCACTGATTGGCCCAGGCCCGGAAGCGGACGGCGTGGCCTGAAGGTCAAAATCTCGGAGTGCGAGTTTTGTTCTGTTTTGTCTACGCCTACCAGGCCGCTGGTGCTGCTGTACCGGCGAGGTGGGGTCTCCACAGACCTGGAAATTCCCGCCCCTCTCTCAACCCAGAGGAAATTGAGTCGTCCAGGTGAGAGTCCGTGGGTCAATTTTTTTTAAGTCGCCCTGAGGCTGATCCCGTCCCCGGTCTTTCTGTAGTGGGACATGCAGACACCTCCTATCACAAAATTTTCCAGCTCAAAATTTCTCCCGCCTCGCTGTATTTCAAGTTCTCACCCACGAGCTGGTTTCCAGCCCTGGGCGCCTCCCAGCCTCTCTGTCTTTGGTCCCTTTAGCGTAGCTTCGCAGCCCCAGTCCCAGAGCGGGGCGGCCTATGCCTGCTCCTGGGATCCTGGACACCCCACCCCTGTCCAAAGATGCCGTCGCCCCCCCACCTCCCTCTTCCTCCTATAGCCTGGCCCTGCTGCTCCCCAGTTCCACCCCTGGGTTAAAGGGATCCTCCCGCCTGAGCCTCCAGAGTAGCTGAAAATTAAGAAACAAGCTGGGCGTGGTGGCTCAGGCCTGTAATCCCAGCACTTTAGGAGGCTGAGGTGGACCAATCACCTGAGGTCAGAAGTTTGAGACCAACCCGGCCAACATGGTGAAACCTCGTCTCGAATAAATACAAAAATTAGCTGGGCCTGTTGGTGGACGCCTGTTATCTCAGCTACTCGGGAGGGTGAGGCAGGAGAATCGCTTGAATCCAGGAGGCGAAGGTTGCACTGAGCCGAAATCGCGCCATGCACTCCAGTCCGGCAACAGGGCGAGACGCTGTCTCAAAGAAAAATAAGTAACTGCGTCTTAAATAAGCTTTGGTAGAACCCTATGAGGTCGCATCATAGTTTTCCCACTATGATATGTGTTCAAAACTTTCTTAGACCCCCATATTTCGTTAGATAGACATTTTCTTAGACATTTTAAAATTGTTCTGTTGCCAATGTTTTATCCTGAAAGGTTTGAAAATTTCCATGTTCCCAAGGTGGAAAACAAGACAGCTTATCCTTTTAAATCCTCCTCGGCGCGTTCTCTGAATAAAGACTCTTGAGTCCTTGACAGTTTTTTTTTTCTTTGTTTTTTGAGAAGTTCTATTCTTTTTCCCAGGTTGAGGTGCAGTTGCACCGTTTCAGCTCACTACAACCTCCGCCTCCCAGTTCCAGCGATTCTCCTCCCTCAGTCACCCAAGTAGCTGTCTGGTTAATTCTGTATTTTTAGTAGAGACGGGCTTTCACCATGTTGACCAGGCTGGTTTCAAACTCCGACCTCAGGTCATCCACTTGCCTTGGCCTTTCAAAGTGTTGGGATTACAGGCATGGGCCACCTCACACAGCTTGTTTTTTTGTTTGTTTTGTTTTGTTGTTTTGTTTTTTTCCCAGACTGAGTCTCCCTCCACTGTCCAGGCTGAAGTTCAGTGGCATCATCTGGGCTCACTGTAACCTACACCTTCCAGGTGTAAGTGATTCTCGTGCCTCAGCCTCTCAAGTAGCCTCTAAAGTAGCAGGTATTACAGGTGTCCGCCACCACCTTAACTAATTTTGTGTTTACAGTAGAGATGCGGCTTAACCATGTTGGCCAGGCTGGTCAACTCCTGGCTTTACATGATCTCCTTGACAGTTGTTCGCTGATACCAAGAATAACACACTGGCTGCCTGTGGTGACTTCACTGCAAAGTTGGGCTGTTGAAGAACTGATTGCTTCTTCTTGGATTTGCCATTTTCTCTTTAGATCTGGGGAGATTTCATCCCTACCCCCAGCTTCAGTGGTGCCTTCTCTGCCTAAGAACATGGGAAATTTCCCACTCAGTTAAGCAAAACTTACTGCTGTGGTTTTACTGCTGTGGTTTTACCACCGTGTTCTTTTTATATTGGGTGAAAATGAAAGCCCTTTTTGGCCGGGCATGGTGGCTCACGCCTGTAATCCAAGCACTCTGGAGGCTAAGGTGGGCGGATCACCTGAGGTCAGGAGTTCAAGAACAGCCTGACCAACATGGTGAAACCTCGTCTGGTCCTGGGATCCTGCAGACCCCACCCCTGCCCGAGACTCCATCGCTTCGCACCTCTCTCCTCATTGCTGGGCCTTGCTGCTCCCCAATTCCAACCCCTGAAAAACGTGTTCTTCCTTGAGGCAGCCCTCTTATTTCATTTTCTCCCTGTTTTACCGAAAGGCAGTGTTTACTGTGAGATGTCGAAGTTTTTGGCTTTTGAAGATAGAATTGGGGAAAAAAAAAAAAGAAAAAACCTACAAAGTAAAAAAAAAAGAACTAGGTGGCAAAAGCAGGGATTCAATCAAAGCACTTAACAAGGTGCAAGTGGACCCGAGGGGGTCTCTGGGGCCCCGTTTACAAAGTTCTGGGGGTTAAAGTCTTTCTTTTGAGGTCCGCATGGGCTACCCCTTTTCTGGATGAAGGACTTTGGCCCTTGGTCAGGTGAATTGGCCCTCAGCCAGATCTGATGGGTGCCCTGTGCGGAAGGGGTGGCTGGTGCTTGGCTGTGGCCAATCCTGGGTACTCTCTTTCCTTGTAGTGAAAGGCAGAGAGCTGTAGAAAGAGTAGCCTTTGATCCTTTGTTACTCCGGGTGGGGGAGTGTAAGGTTACCCAAGAGAAAGGAGAGTAGACCCAAAGACTTTTGTGGCGGCAGTTTTTAAAAAACAGGATTTTTCAGGTATGTGTAAAACAGGAATTTACAAGTATGGAAACAAACATTTGTTTTCCATCCTCCCCCTTTGCTTTATTGTAGCACCTGGATAGGAGTTCAGGAATGCAGCTGCGGAGCATTCAGAGTAGGGCTGATCAGCTGCGCGGAGGGGGTTTTCCGAGGCAGGTTATCTCTAACAGAAAGATGGGTTTTTTCCTTTCAGTCTAGTTTTGGAAAGTTCACATTACCTGGTCTTAGATTCACTGCCCCCAGACCCAGGAACCAGGTGCTTCCTTTTTCTTTCTTTCTTTTTTTTTTTTATTAGTGATGACAGGATCACAGCTCACTGCAGCATCAACCTTTTGGGTTCAAGGGATCCTCCCACTTCAGCCTCCAGAGTAGCTGGGATCACAGCCACATGCCCCCACACTAAGCTAATTCTTAGGTGCCTGGTAGAGACGAGCTTTCACCATGTTGCCCAGGCTGGTCTCGAACTCCAAAGCTGAAGTGATCCAGCCTCATTGGCCTCCTAAAGTGCTGGGATTACAGGCATGAGCCACCACACCCAAATTGTTTTTTAATTAATAATACCAAAAAACACTGGCCGGACGCTTTTGTTCATGCCTGTAATCCCAGCACTTGGAGGGTGAGGCAGGCCGACCACCTGAGGTCTGGAGTTCGAGACCAGCCCGGGCAACATGATGAAACCTGTTCTTGACCAAAATACAAAAATTAGCTGTGCATATTGGCAGGCACCTGTAATCCCAGGTACTAGAGAGGCTGAGGCAGGAGAATCACTTGAATTCGGAAAGCAGAGATTGCAGTGAGCTGAAATTGCACCACTGGCACTCCAGCTGAGCAACAGAGCAAGACTCTGTCTCAAAATAAAATAAAATAAATAACTGTTTCTTTTTTTTTTTTTTAAGACGGGGGTTTCACCATGTTGGTCAGGCTCGATCTTAAACTCCCGACCTCAGGTGATCCGCCCACCTTGGCCTCCAAAGTGCTTAGATTACAGGCGTGAGCCACCGCGCCCGATAACTGTTTCTTAAATAAACTTTGGTAGGATCTTACTAGCTCACATGATGGTTTTCCAACTATGATGTGTGTTCAAAATTTGTTCTTTGACCCACATGTCGTTGCATATACATATTTTTTTCCATTTTAAAATTGTTTACCTCTGAAATTTATTGTGTTTAGTTTACCTTAAAAACTGTATGCTTTCTAGGCTATATCATACACGGGGAACATTTTTACTACCTGATAAATGATTTTAGGTTGTTTCATTGTGTACTTATTAAACATCAAGGATTTTTTTCTTTATGCTAACATCAAAATTTGGTTCAAGTAGCCTGTTAGTCCGTTTTCTTTTCTCATGTCGTCTGATAAAACGGTGAGCTGTGAGCTTCTAAGTAAACATTGCCCTCAAGCTCCTCTGGTCCATAGTATTCTCTGTAGGTGATGAAGGAGATGGGTTGACTTGGAAGCTTGTTTCAGCAGAGCCCATGTGTTCATGAAGAAAACATTTGCTCAGATCTCATTTCTGCTGTTGCATCTCTTTTAGTGTTTTAAACACTTATAGCTGTGTTTTCACAATTGTGTGTAGTTTGAAAGTATTCCTGTCATTTTTCTGGTAAAATAATTACATGTTTAGGATTCATGCCATCAGAACCTTAGATGATGTAAGAGACCTTTCTTTTGTTCAGGTTTATAAAAGATGATCCTGGAATTTTTTTTTGTTCCTTTTTTTTGAGATAGAGTGTTACTCTGTCACCCATGCTTGAGTGCAGTGACATGATCTTGGTTCACTGCAACCTCTGCTCCCAGGCCCAAGTGATCCACCCCAGTCAGCCTCCCAGATAACTAAGACCACAGATGCACAGCACCATGACTGGCTAATTTTTTGTACTTTTGGTAGAGACAGGCCTTCATCATGTTGCCCAGGTTGGTCTCAAACTCCTGGGCTCAAGTGATCGACCCACTTCAGCCTCCCAAAGTGCCGGGATTACAGGCATGAGCCACCATGCCTGGCCTATCCTGGAATTTTCTAGAGGAGGAAGTCCAACACAACCTGTTGGCCCTTCTAGGCCATCACATGGAAATCAGCCACATCTTTTTCCTACTCACCTCACAGCTTCTCGGGATACCTTGGTGTAATGTATCCTGCTCTGAACCTCAGTGAGCCCACCTGTAACACACAGGTGAATAAGACCAGAAAGCTCAGTCAGAGTGACACTAACCCCGGAAATGTTTAGCCAAATAGAGTGTCGCTTTTCCTGTAGGAGAGGGTAATGCTCAGGTGTAATTTGAATTTTAAATGGACTCTCCTCCTCTAAAAATGTAAAAAACACAAGTACCAGAATGGAAAAAAACAGGGGATTAGACTCAGATCACCTTGAACCTCTTCTTGTCTCTGTCCACACCCACTTCCCCTCCTTATCATCTCATCTCTCGGCTTTCACCCACCTACACGGCTCCGTGTCCCCTGCAGGCCTCTCCCCTGAGCTCTGCAATGCTGTGTCCAGTTGTCTCCTCAGCTCTTTGCTGGGACATCACACAGACCTCTCCACCTTCACGTATTTCATCAGTGACTTCCTAAACCCTCCTACACATTCCCCTGCAGTCCTGCATGTCTCAGATGAGGGTGAAGTGTACTTCTGGGGGTTAGCCAAACTTCAGATCATGCATTTTAAATTTGGGAAATAATTCCTTCTTTGTAAGCGTTGTAATTTTTATTGTAAAGAGAAAGTGGCATGTGTACATGAAAGAAGTGGGAAAATACATCATTTCAAAGATTCTTTGAGGCATGGGAGAATAATATTTCAAGACCTCATTACTGTGGATCTGCCCTCCTGGGACCTCTCTGACCTCACCTCCTGCTGTGTCCTCACTCCCTCGGCTCCAGTCACACAGGCCGCTTTTCTTTTCTGGGGCTGACATTGCTCCTTTATCTGGGCCTTCACCTGGGCTATCCCTCTGCCTAGGACTCTCTGGCTCCACAGCTGCAAGTGACAAGTGCGGGGTCCAGCCCCGCAGGGTCAAGTGAGTGTTCTTTTGTGTGTGGAGGATAGATCATAGCAAAGAAAGACACAAAACACAGAGATAAGAGAAGAATTCAGCTGGGCCTGGTGGACCACTGCTACCAAGGGGTGGAGTCCAGCAGTGGCCCTGAATACGCTGGTATTTATTGTATACAAGGCAGAAGGGCAGGACCAGAGGGTGACTCATCTGACATGATTGGTAGGGGTCAAGCAAATCACATACTGACAGTACAGGGGGCCACGTGGGTACAGTGCAGGGGGTGACATGGGTACAGTACAGCAGGCCCCTCCCCTCTGAGGTAGCCATACATCAGTATCTTTCTATGCACTTAGCAGAGACATCAAAGGCTTTTAGGATTCCTCTATTCTTCTCACAGCTTCTAAGAATTTACAAGGGAGCATGGGGTGGGAAAGTGGAACATGAAAGTGGACAAGGATGATGACCATTGGGGCACAGCACCACTGAGAGGTGTTTAAGCCCCTGGATATCTGCGGGCCGGCCTGGCTAGTATCAAACCTTCCTCCAGGGCCTGATAGAGCAGAGTTTTCTCTGAACTCCCCAGTGAAAGGGAAACTCCCCCCTCATGGTCTGCTAAGCAACAGGCACCTTCCCAGGCACTGGTGCTACTGCAAGTCATTTACTCTCACCTCCTAATCACGTCTCACTGTGTCCCTTCAGTTCATAATTATATTTCAACTGATTGTCTATACTGTAAGACTAAAAATGTTCCTACACAGTAATACTAAAGAAAAGGTTAATAATATAGAATAATATAAGATTGATTATATAATTGATTATGTGATTTTATCTAAGTCTATTTGGTATCATTGCTATAACTGAGTAATCATTTATTATGCTATAACTATGTAATCAGTAAATATATTGGGTATCATTGCTATATCTTTATAATCAGTTATTTATTATGCTGGGACAGATTGTGCCTTCAGTCTCTTGCTGTGACACCTGGGCAACTTTCTCCCTACAGACAAGCAGCCTTTCTTCCCTAAGTCCGTCTTCTGACATCACTTTCTTTTTCATCTTTCTTTTGGAGTCAGAGTCTCACTCTGTTGCCAGGTGCCAGGCTGGAGTGCAGTGGCACAATCTCGGCTCACTGCAACCTCCGCCTCCTTGGTTCAAGCAATTCTGCCTCAGCCTCCCAAGTAGCTGGGACTACAGGTGCACGCCGCCATGCCCAGCTAATTTTTGTATTTTTAGTACAGACGGGGTTTCACCATGTCAGCCAGGATGGTCTCAATCTCTTGACCTTGTGAACCACCCGCCTCGGCCTCCCAAAGCGCTGGGATTGCAAGCGTGAGGCACCGCGCCCAGCCTTTTTTTTTTTTTTTTTTAATTTTTAAATTTTTTGTGTTTGTTATTAATGCAAACTGACATCACTTTCTCTATGGAAACCTTTGTAACTTCCCACAGCCCCCCCATTTGACTTTGCAGCCCACCTTCACCCCACCTGTGGTCCATGTTGCCTGTTCTGTGTGATTCTTTTTTGCACCTTGGTTTTTCACTGGATCCTGGTGAGAATAAGTCCCCAAAGGGAGAGGTGGGGCTGTGCTGGACTGGCCCCTCTTAGTGGAGCTCAGCCCTGACTTCATGTGAGGGGTGCTCAGGCATTTTGCAAATACATGTTTTCTGATGTTTCATCAGAGATTGCTATTATCATAGGATGGGACCCATCCTCAATAATACTTACGTTGGTGCTGGTGATTCTCATCTGTGTCCAGCACTGAACATCAAGGCAGTTTCCTCCATGTTGACAGCTGAGAGCAGCCTCCGATCCACAGGGAGGTGATGGGGCTGTGCTTTGCATGGGGATTGGTCAGGGCCACCTCTGTGCCCTGAAGATCTGTGCCCTCCTGCAGTGTGTGTGTTTACTTTTCCAGGAGGGGGAGCAAAATCTAAAAAGGGCACAAAATTACCCCTTGTAGGTCTATTTGTAAGACATTTTTGTTTTTTTTTTAAGATGGGGTTTCACCATCTTGGCCAGGCAGGTCTCGAACTCCTGACCTCATGATCCACCCACCTTGGCCTCCCAAAGTGCTGAGATTATAGGAGTGAGCCACCACATCCAGCCCTGTAAGGCATCCTTATCTCTGCATGATCTCTGGTACAGTGGGCAGCAGAGGACCGTCTTTCTACAGGGTGAGGTCTCCCCTGTGTGTGTTTGTCACAGAAAAAAAAGTGAGTGGTTTCAAAATGATTGCAATCCCAGCTCTTTGGGGGGCTGAGGTGGGCAGATCGCTAGGTCAGGAGATCGAGATCATCCTGGCCAAGATGGTGAAATCTCATGTCTACTAAAAATACAAAAGTAGCTGGATGTGGTGTCATGTGCCTGTAATCCTAGCTACTTGGGAGGCTGAGGTGGGAGAATCACTTCAACCCAGGTGGCAGACGTTGCAGTGAGCTGAGATGCTGCCATTGAACCCCTGCCTGGCAACAGAGCGAGACTCCCTCTCCAAAAAAATAAAAGGAAATTTTATATGTTTTTTATGTACAGGATTGATTTTAAAAGACTCATGTTACATGAGGAATCCACCAAGAAAAGCAAAGAAAAGGAGCCCAGGATGCCTCTTGCTCAGGTAAAATGATAGTCCTCAGTAGATTATTCTGTCATTTTTTGTGTCTGAAATACCAGGTATTGTAGTAGCTGGTCTTCTGTGAGTCTGAAGCATCCTGCCTGGCACGTGTGCTCACACTCACCCATACCTTTTCTCAGTCCCTCTCATCTCCACTTAAATTCCATCTCCTATAACCCAGTGACAGGAGCTTGGGAAGAGGCTGCACTGGGCCTGGTCCTGGGAAGGGCTCACCCCAGACATGGATGGAGACGGGATGTGGGCCTTGTGCTGTCTGTGGTTTTGGGGAGCAGGGGAATGTTCAGGGGCCACATCTGGATGCACATGAAGGTCTTTGTGGACCAGATCAGAGAAACTGTATATGATAGTCATACATTAATATGCACTGGTGTCTGGAGGGGAAAAGGAGATGCGTTAGAGGAGCTATTTAGTGTCTGATTTTGTAATGCATTTAGAGCTACACTAGTGAGTCAATACGTCTGACTGCAAACTTTTTATTTTAAAAGACAGGGTGGGCCGGGCGCGGTGGCTCACGCCTGTAATCCCAGCACTTTGGGAGGCCGAGGTGGGCGGATCACAAGGTCAAGAGATCGAGACCGTCCTGGTCAACATGGTGAAACCCCATCTCTACTAAAAATACAAAAAAATTAGCTGGGCGTGGTGGTGGGCGCCTGTAGTCCCAGCTACTCGGGAGGCTGAGGCAGGAGAATGCTTGAACCCGGGCAGCGGAGGTTGCAGTGAGCTAAGGTCGCGCCACTGCACTCCAGCCTGGCGCCTGGTGACTAGAGTGAGACTCTGTCTCAAAAAAAAAAAAAAAAAGACAGGGTGTCACTCTGGGGTTCAGTCTGAAGTGCGGTGGCACAATGCACTCCCAGCTCTTTGGGAGGCTGAGGCAGGACAATCACTTGAACCCAGGAGGTGGATGTTGCAATGAGACGAGGTCATGTCACTGTACTCCAGCCTAGGTGACACTGTTACACCTGAGCTAGTTAAGGAATGCACCACACTCTGAGATTGTGGAGATAGACATCAGTGGTAAAGGTGGCTTTATTCCATCATTGAATTTAAATCATGTAATCAATATGAATATCTAACTGCAGAGGATCCTTTAAATAATTTTCAGCACTTTGACCCCATAGAGACTGTTTTTCCCCTGCCCCCGCCCCAGGGCTCTGATGAAGCAGGCATTTTAGAAAACAATGATTGTAAGTTTGCTCTGACATAAAACCAGAACTTACTTCATAAGCGAGGATGAAGGCATTTTCTTTTCTTCCCATTATTATGAAATGTATCTTTTGTTTTAAACGTCACACAACCAGGCACCGTGGCTCTCACCTGTAATCCCAGCACTTTGGGAGGCCGAGGCGGGCGGATCACAAGGTCAAGAGATCGAGACCATCCTGGACAACATGGTGAAACCCCGTCTCTACTAAAAAACTACAAAAATTAGCTGGGCATGGTGGCCCGCACCTGTAGTCCCAGCTACTCGGGAGGCTGAGGCAGGAGAATTGCTTGAACCCGGGAGGCGGAGGTTGCAGTGAGCCGAGATCACACCACTGCACTCCAGCTTGGTGACAGAGCGAGACTCTGTCTCAAAAAAATAAATAAATAAATAAACATCACACAACATATACATGTGTTGCATAGTAAAACTCCAGAGAAAGATGCACTATGCATCCCCTTTCCTGTCCAGCCTTCCACTTGTTCCCATGTCTCAATGGGGGATCCCTGTTAAGAGTTCTCTGGTGGCTGGCAGCTGTGGCTTACGCCTGTAATCCCAGCACTATTGAAGGCTGAGGCGGGCGGATTGTGAGATCAGGAGTTCTAGACAAGCCTGACCAACATGGTGAAACCCTGTCTCTACTGAAAATACAAAAATTAGCCAGGAGGTAGATGTTGCAATGAGACGAGGTCATGTCACTGTACTCCAGCCTAGGTGACACTGTTACACCTGAGCGAGTTAAGGAATGCACCACACTCTGGGATTGAATTATGAGTCCTTTGTTTTAGCTGGTGACCGAGAGGTGGCTAACGCCCAAAATTCTCTCAGCCCCAAAGAAAGAGTTAAGGAGTTTCTTATACCCTAGTTTGAAAAGGGAGGGGGGAACCAGCTGAAGCAATTTTTTCACAGAAGCAAAGTAAGCAAACAGTTAAAAGATAAACTAGTACATGAGAAATAAAACAGTACCAGGTGCAAGGCTAGAGCTGTCATATAAAGACACACAACTTATAGATAGCGGGGCTCTGGGCAATGGACAGCACCTGCATTCCCAGGCTCTGGCGGAACTGCTTCACTCAGCCTCTTATCAGCAAATGCGTTCTGGGGATGTGCCCGGGGTCGTCCTGCCCCAGCTGCAGACTGCAGTTACATACTTAATGAGGGGGAGTAACTAAAATGAAGAAGCTGACATGAAGCCTGAACAGCTCTTAGCTAAGAAAGAGTCAGTTTAAGCTAACAAAAAGGTTATCACAACACAGCAAGACTCTGTCTCAAAAAAAAGCAAAAAACAGAAGTGTTCTGTGGCAAATCAGCGTAATCTTATAGAAATGTATTCATACATTGTTAGGAGGTTTTTAAAAAATTCTTTGATGATTGGATTTTTTTTTGCATATTTTTTGAGACAGGGTCTCACTCTGTCACCACCCTGGGCACAAAGCAACCTCTACCTCTCGGGACCAAATGAGTCTCATGCTTGAACCAACTGAGTAGCTGCAGTTAGACCCATGCTACACACCTAATTAACTGTTGTATTATTAGTAGAGATGGGGTTTCATCATTGTTGGCCAGGCTGGTCTTCAACTCTTAGCCTCAAGTGATCCTCACGCCTTGTCCTCCCAAAGTATGAGAATTTTAGATATGGGCCCCAGGCCCGGCCTGATGAATATTTTGTTACCATGTTTTATCCTGAAAGTTTTGAAAATGTCCATGTTTCCAAGGTAGGAAACAAGACAGCTTGTTCTTTCAAATCCTCCTTGGAGTGTTCTCTGAATAAAGACACGTGAGTCCTTGATAATTTTGTTTTATTTCTTTGCTTTGTTTTTTTGAGAAGGAGTTTCATTTTTTCCACCCAGGCTGGGCTGCAGTGGTGCTATTTTGGCTCACTCCAACCTCCCCCTCCCAGGTTCCAGTATTTTTCTGCTTCTGTCTGCCAAGGACCTGGGATTACAGGCATGCATTTCCCACGTTCACTTAATTTTGTACTTTTAGTAGAGAAAAGGTTTTACCATGTTGGCCAGTCTGGTTTCGAACTCCGGACCTCAGGTGATCCACCTGCCTCTGCCTCTCAAAGTGCTAAGATTACAGGCATGAGCCACTGCACCCAGCTTGTGTTTTGTTGGTTTTTTCCCACAGAGTCTCTGTACTGCCCAGGCTGAAGTTCAGTGGCATCATCTGGGCTCACTGTAACCTCCACCTCCCAGGTATAAGCAATTCTCATGCCTCAGCCTCTCAAGTAGCTGGGATTACAGGTGTCCACCGCCATGCATAACTAGTTATGTATTTCTAGGAAAGATGGGGCTTAACCATGCTGCCCAGGCTGGTCTCAAGCTCCTGGATCTACATGATCTCCTTGACAGTTTTTTGCTGTTACCAAGAATAACACACTGGCTGTGAGTGTGGTGACTTCACTGCAAAGTTGGGCTACTCAAGAACCGATTGCTTCTTCTTGGATTTGCCATTTCATCTTTTATATCTGGGAAGATTTCATCCCTACCCTTAGCGGCAGTGGTGCTCTCTCTGCCTGAGAACATGAGAAATTTGCCACTCAGTTACGCAAAGCTTACTACTGTGATCTTACTACCATGTTCTTACTGTATTCAGTGAAAAGAAAGCCCTTTTTATTTATATTTTTTATTCCTTGAGAGTGTGTAAATTTCATTAATTGTAGACATGTATATGTAAAATGAATTTCAATACTTTGCTCAGCATTCGTTTCCTGTATTTTGAGAGCTATTTTGTATTATTTAGTTTAGTTCTGTTGGGGGAGGCAGCAATGGAGGGAAGGGTTTATAGTGTGCCTACATAAATTGGTTATAGGTAATATATAACATAAAGTGGTTATAAGTAATGTATAAAAGGAATCAGGAAAAATAAACTGCGGAAGGCCACGGAGGCCTCTGAGGAAGAAGGCCTCTCTATGCCAACATGGTCCCAGGAACACAGTGACCTAAGCTCTGATATTCTAAACATAGTGCCAAGGACATAACACTTCCTTGAAGCACTAGAATGTAGCCAGACATGAAGCCTCCTTGCTGAGCCTGCTCGCACCTGCTGCATTTCCTATTGACAAGCATTTGCTTTTAACTCTTGAGAAACTCACGTAAACCACCATTGCTATCGATTTCATGTTTGATGCACAGCCTCCCTTCACCAGTTCACCCTGCCACCTGCACTATAGATAAACGTGATTGTGTTCAATAAATATGTGGAAACCAGAACTCGGGGCCTTGACTGCCTCCAGTACAAGTGATGACCCCTGGTCCCACTTTCATTTTTTTTTTTTTTTTTTTTAAAGATGGGGTTTCACCGTGTTGGCCAGGATGGTCTTGATCTTCTGACCTCCTGATTTGCCCGCCTCGGCCTCCCAAAGTGCTGGGATTACAGGCATGAGCCACCGTGCCCAGCCCCACGTCATTCTTAATCTGTCTTTTTTTCATTCCTTTGTCACCAATGAACTCTGGGTACCCATGGATGGGGTGTGGGTGCTGGCTCCCTACAAGTTCTTTATTTTTGCCTTTAGGTTTTGTTCATATTATGCATTTTTTTTAAGGGTAAAACAAATGTTTCTTCACATGACCTTTTTTTTTTTTTTTTTTTGAGACAAAGTTTCACTCTTGTCGCCCAGGCTGGAGTGGAATGGCACCATCTGGGTCCCTGCAACCTCTCCCTCCCGGGTTCAAGCACTTCTCCTGCCTCAGCCTCCCAAGTAGCTGGCATTACTGGGACATGCCACCATGCCCAGCAAAGTTTTGTATTTTTAGTAAAGATGGGGTTTCATCATCTTGGCCAGGCTGTTCATGAACTCCTAACCTCAGGTATCTACCCGCCTCGGCGTCCCAAAGTGCTGAGATTATACAAGTGAGCCATCTTGCCTGGGCCCATGCTCTCTATTTGCATTTTCTTGTTTTATTTTGCTTTGTAAGCTTTGCCTAGTCAGTGATTATGACATCCTATTGTATTTAAATCTAATTTTATTGTTAAAAATTTGATGGCAGCCGGGCACAGTGGCTCACGCCTATAATCTTGACACTTTGACAGGCCAAAGCAGGGTGATTACCTTATGTCAGGAGTTCAAGGCCAGCCTGGTCAACATGGTGGAACCCTGTTTTTACTAAAAGTACAAAAAATTAGATGGGATTGGTGGGAAGCAGTTGTAATCCCAGTTACTCAAGAAACTGAAGCAAAAGAATTGCTCAAACCTGAAAGGCAGAGGTTGTAGTGAGCCGAGGTCATGTCATTGCACTCCAGCCTGGGTGACAAGAGTGAAACTTCATCTCAAAAATAAAAAATAAATTTGGTTTATATTTAATTTTAATTTTTGTGTCTCTCCTCATAGATATTTCAGTTAATTAATTTTAAAGATTCAGGTAATGTATGTCAGAGCAAATTCGTATGAAGTCAGCAAACACCTCCATATTTTGCTTTTCAAAATACTTTTGGTTTCGCTTAGACAGAACACACTTTATTGAAATTTGACTTTTTTCCCTTTAATGGCTCTTAATGTTTACAATTATAAAAGTCTGTTTCTTTGTTTTTCATTGCCCCATTTTATCTGAGACAGATATAGCAATCTTGATATCAACACTTAGTTCAGTATGAATTGGACATGTCAATCTTTGATGATGTGTTTCAGTAGTTTCTTTGTTTGACTGTAAAGTAGTGTTAGGTATATTCATGTTAGTATGCAATAGAGTTATAGGACTTTGTCTTATAAAACTGAAACTCTTGTACCCACTAGGAGCTAATTTTTCCATCCACAATATTCAATCCTACAGAGCATAGCTGCAGATGTAGTGGTGACCAATTCCCTCAACTTCTGTTTAACTGAGGCCCCCCCCCCGGGGGGGACCGGACCCGCCGCCCGGCCCCGCCCCGCCCAAAAGGGGCCAGCCCCCGGACCCGGCCCCCGGGGCGGCGCGCCCCGGCCCCCGCCGGGGGGGGCGTGAAAAAAAAAAAAGGGAAAGACCTAATCTTAAAATATTTTTTAAAGGATCATTTTCTCAGGTATAGCATTTTAATTTGCAGGTGCGTTTTTTTGGAGCTCTGACTGTTCCATCCTACTCACTTGTACACTCTGACGTTTCTGCTGAGAAATTTCTTTCTTTTTTTTTTTTTTAATTTTATATTTTTATTTTTTTTTAATTTATAAAATTTTTTTTTTTTTTTTAAATAAAGATGGGGTTTCACCATGATGGCCAGGCTGGTCTTGAACTCCTGACCTCAGGTGATCCACCCACCTTGGCCTCCCAAAGTGCTAGGATTACAGGCGTGAGCCACCGCGCCCGGCCTGAGAAATTTCTTAAGAATATTACAGCAACACCATCTTGGGTGACAGCTCTTCTTTTGGCTATTGTTAGAATTTTCTTTATCTCTGAATTTTGATGATTTTATTATGATGTTGTTTGTTGTAGGTCTCTTAGATTATCCTAGTTGAGTATTTTTAAGATGTTGAATTTGTTTCTTTGCCTTCTGAAATTAGAAAATTTTGAGCATTATGTTTTCCAGTAGGCTTTTCTGTTCCTTTCTGACTCTCACTCTCTTCTGGATTTCTGGAATTTTTTTTTCTTTTTTCTTTTTTTTTTTTTTTAAACATGGGGTTTCACCATGATGGCCAGGTTGGTCTTGAACTCCTGACCTCAGGTGATCCACCCACCTCGGCCTCCCAAAGTGCTAGGATTACAGGCATGAGCCACCGCGCCCGGCCTTCCTTTTTTTTTTTTTCAGACGGAGTTTTGCTCTGTCGCCCAGGCTAGAGTGCAGTGGTGCAGTCTTGGCTGACTTCAACTTCTGCCTCCTGGGTTGGAGTGATTCTGTCACCTCAGCCTTCTAAGTAGCTGAAATTACAGGTGCGCACCGCCACACCTGGCTAATTGTTGTATGTTTAATACAGAAGGAATTTTACCATGTTGGCCAGGTCTGTCTTGAACTCCTGACCTCAGGTGATTTCCCCCACCTTGGCCTTTCAAAGTGTTGGAATTACAGGTGTGAGCCACCCCGCCTGGCCTGGGACTTTCATAAGGTGTAGGATGCTGGCCTTGATGGCGTCGGTTACTCTGTTTAGACTCCGCTTATTTTGATTCATTCTTTGTTGTTGTTGTTGTTTTTCCTCTTCACTAATTTTTGGTGGTTGTTGTTGAGATGGAGCTTTGCTCTTGATAACCCAGGCTGCAGTGCGGTGGCGCGATCTTGGCTCACTGCAACCTCCACCTTTCCCAGTTCAACCAATTCTGCTGCCTCAGCCTCCCGAGTAGCTGGGACTACAGCTGTGTGCCACCACGCCCAGCTACTTTTTGTATTTTTAGTAGAGTCGGGGGTTTCACCATGTGGGCCAGGATGGTCTCTCGATATTTTGATCTTGTGATCTGCTTGCCATCATAAGTGCTGGTATTGTAGGCGTGAGCCACAATGCCTGGCCAAGTCCATGATTTGTGTATAAACACATCATTTGCATGTGCTCTCCTCTCTCTCTCTCTCTCTCTCTCTCTCTCTCTCATATGTATTTGTATGTATGTGTCTGTGTACATATATGTTTTTTTATTTTTTATTTTTTTTTTTGAGAAAGGGTCTCATTCTGTTACCCAGGCCAGAGTGCAGCGGCATGAAACCTCTGCCTGCAGAGTTCAAGCATTTCTCCTGCTTCAACTTCCCAAACAGCTGGGATTACAAGGGCTTTCCCCAGCCACACCCAGCTAATTTTTTTATTTTAGTAAATACTAGGTTTCACCAGATTGGCTAGGTTTGTTTCAAACTCCTGACTTCAAGTAATCCACCCCCCCTCGGTCTCCCAATGTGATGGAATTACAGGTGTGAGCCACTACACCTGGCCTTATTTATATACGTAGATATATAGAGCGAGACAGCGTCTAACTCTGGAGCCCAAGCTGGAGTGCAGTGGTATAATCTTGGCTCACGGTGAAATTCGCCTCTGGGGCTCAAGAAGTCTCTTCCTCACCCTCCCAAGTAGCTGGGACAAGAGGTGTGTGCCACCACACCCAGTTAATTTTTCTGTATCTTTGGTAGAGACCGGGTTCCACCATGTTGCCCTGGGTGGTCTTGAACTCCTGAGCTCAGGTGATCCACCCGCCTCAGCCTCCCAAAGTGTTGGGTTTCCAGGGGTGAGACTCTGCACTCAGCAATATATTTTTTATATTGTCCATAAAACTGAGACTTCCACAGTGGCTTAGAAGATTTTTAAATCTATCATGGAAAAGTATACTAAAAAGCAACTATACAGCAAAAATGTCAAAAGATACCTTAACGTGGGTTTGTCAGAACACAGTCTGATATCATAACAATACTTATTTTCTTTTTTTCTCATTTCACGTAAAGGTGATAACTCAGTTCTCCATAATGTTTTGTTGAAATGTGTTTTTCATTTTAGGGACGCTTGACTTTCAAGGATGTGGCTGTAGAATTCTCTTTGGCGGAGTGGAAATGCCTGACCCCTGCGCAGAGGGCTTTATACAGGGAAGTGATGTTGGAGAACTACAGGAACCTGGCGTCTGTGGGTCAGGAAAACATCCCTACAGACATGAGGAATCTGCCCTTGTCTATCTTGGCTCTTCCTGGTGTGTATTCTCTGTTGTGATTTTGCCCCATATATTCTTTTGATGTACATGTCATTGATTTCTGCAGACCCTCCTATGAAGCATGGATAGCTTCTTAGGGACTCTCCTCTGGAGTGGCTTTACATAAAAACAGAAAATTCATGAACACTTTGACTAATACAGTTGAACATCATCCTGCTCTAGGCAGAGATGCCCCTGGAGGCCCTGAGCAGAATTGTCTGCGTGGTCCAGGATAAGAGATGGAAAGCATGACACTGACTGACAAGTGTTTCCAGCTGTGGTTCTCACTGTTTGTTTTTGAGACAGTGTCTCCCTCTGTTGCTCAGGCTGGAGTACACTGTTGTGATTTCAGCTCATTGCATCCTCCACCTCCTGGGTTTAAGCAATTCTCATACCTCAGCCTCTCAATCTAACTGGAATTATAGGCACATGCCACCATACCTGGCTAATGTTCTTATTTTTATTAGAGATAAGGTATCACCATGATGGCCAGGCTTGTCTCAAACTCCTGGTCTCAAGTACTCTGCCAGCTTCAGCCTCTGGCCAAGTGTTGGGATTACAGATGTGCGCCATCATGGCCGGCCTTTCGTTCTGGATGTTGAGGAGAATCACAGAAGCATCTCACTGGCACTGTGACTGTGTTCCTCACATAAACTAAAGATTATCTTCTCTAAGCAGCAGTCACTGCTTTAGAAATTCCTCCTAGGGATGACATCGTTCAGGTTCACTGCCTCATATATATAAGGCTCTTGGCTGAACTCTTTTTTATGCTGACATGGAATTTTGCTCTTGCTGCCCAGGCTGGAGTGCAGTGGTGAAATCTCCATTCACTGCAACCTCCGCCTTTTGGGTTCAAGCGATTCTCCTGCCTCAACCTCCTGAGTAGCTGGGATTACAGGCACTTACCACCACACCTGGCTAATTTTTGTATTTTTAGTAGAGATGGGTGTTCTTAAACTTTCAAGATTACATTTGGGAAGTTTAAAATAATTACTGTTCTTTGTGTAATATTTGCACATTTCAGTATTAACTATTATTTACCATCTGTACTTAATTGGAAACCTACTGGTCTTTATATTTTTCAGATAGCTTTTTAAAATCTATGATGGAGTTCTCATCAACAGGGCAAGGGAGTACAAGAGAAGGGTTCCACACAGGGACATTGGAAAAATATACAAGTCATCACATTGGAGATTTTTGCTTCCCAGAAGTTGAGAAAGATATTCATGAGTTTGAGTTTCAGTGGCAAGAAGTCAAAGAAAATGGCCATGAAGCACCCGTGACAGAACCCAAAGAGCTGACTGATGGTACAGAGCGACATGAGGGAAGGTGTGCTGCCAGGAAGCCTGTTGGAGATCAGCTTGGACTAAGCTTTCATTCGCATCTGCCTGAACCGCACATAGTTCAGACCGAAGGGAACACTGATAATCAAGTAGAGAAGTCTGTCAATGATGCTTCCTCAGTTTCCACAGCCCAAAAAATGTCTTGTAGGCTCAAAACCCATATTTCCAATAAGCATGAGAATAATGTCCTCCATTCTTCATTATTCACACAAAAACTGGAAGTTCACATGAGAGAAAAACCTTTCCATTGTAATGAGTGTGGCAAAGCCTTTCATAATAGTTCACTCTTAAGTAGACATCAAATAACCCATTCAGGAGAGAAACAAAAGAAATGTGATGTACATGGCAAAGTCTTTCATAAGAAGCACAACCTTGTATGTCACCATAGAGTTCATACTGGAGAGAAACCTCACAAGTGTAATGAGTGTGGCAAGACCTTCAGCCAGAAGTCATCCCTGCAGTGCCATCACAGAATTCACACTGGAGAGAAACCTTACACATGTGATGAATGTGGTGAGAGTTTTAGTAGAAAATCACACCTTGCACGTCATCAGACCCCTCATACTGGAGAGAAACCTTACACGTGTAATGAATGTGGTAAGGGTTTTAGTACAAAAGCACACCTTGCCCGTCATCACATACTTCATACTGGAGAGTCACCTTACAAATGCAAGGTTTGCAATAAGGTTTTCCGGAGTCATTCATACCTTCCAGAGCATCAGAGAATTCATACAGGAGAGAAACCTTACAAGTGTAATGAGTGTGGCAAGACCTTCAGCCAGAAGTCATTCCTGCAGTCCCATCATAGAATTCACACTGGAAAGAAACCTTACACATGTAATGAATGTGGCAAGGTTCTTAATAAACAAGCACTCCTTTCACATCACTGTAGACTTCCTACTGGAGAGAAACCTTATAAATGTGAAGAATGTGACAAAGTTTTTAGTCGCAGATCACACCTTGAAAGACGTAACAGAATTCATACTGGAGAGAAACCTTATACATGTAATGAATGTGGCAAGGGTTTTAATCGAAAGTTACAGCTTGTATATCATCTTAGACGTCATACTGGAGAGAGACCTTACAAGTGTAATGAGTGTGGCAGGACCTTCAGTCGGTCATCATACCTTGTAGTTCATCATAGAATTCATACAGGGGAGAAACCTTACAAGTGTAATGAGTGTGGCAAGACCTTCAGTCGGTCATCATACCTTGTAGTTCATCGTAGAATTCATACAGGAGAGAAACCTTACAAGTGTAATGAGTGTAGCAGGACCTTTGGTCAGGTATCATCTTTTACATACCATCGTAGTCTTCATACTGGAGAGAAACCTTACAAGTGTAATGAGTGTGGCAAGACCTTCAGTCAGTCATCATCCCTTTTGGTTCATCGTAGAATTCATACAGGAGAGAAACCTTACAAGTGTAATGAGTGTGACAAGACCTTCAGTCGGTCATCGTACCTTGTAGTTCATCATAGAATTCATACAGGGGAGAAACCTTACAAGTGTAATGAGTGTGACAAGACCTTCAGTCAGTCATCATCCCTTTTAGTTCATCGTAGAATTCATACAGGAGAGAAACCTTACAAGTGTAATGAGTGTGGCAAGACCTTCAGTCGGTCATCATGCCTTTTAGTTCATCGTAGTCTTCACACTGGGGAGAGAAACCTTACAAGTGTAATGAGTGTGGCAAGACCTTCAGTCAAAAGTCATCCCTTTTACTTCATTGTAGAATTCATACAGGAGAGAAACCTTACAAGTGTAATGAGTGTGGTAAGACCTTTAGTCAGTCATCATCCCTTTTAATTCATCGTAGAATTCATGCAGGAGAGAAACCTTAGCAAGTGTAATGGGTGTTGCAAGACCTTCATTCGAAAGGCATCCCTTACAAAGCATCGCAGACTTCATACTGCAGAAAAACTTTAGAAGTGTAATGAGTGTGGCAAGACCTTCAGGCAGATGTCATCTCTTGTGGTCCATTGTAAACTTCATGCTGGAGAGAAATACTAGAAGTGTAATGAGTGTAGCAAGATCTTCACTCAAAATTCAGCCCTTCTAATTCATAAGGCAATTCATTCTGGAGATAAACTGACAAGTATAATGAACATGGCAAGGTTTGTCATTAGCAAACACACCTTGCACGACATTAGAGAGTTCATACTGGAGAGAAACCTTACAAATGGAATCAATGTGGCAAAGCCTTTAGTGTGTAGTCAACACTTATCCACCATCAAGCGATCCATGGTATAGGGAAACTTTTTTTTTATATATATTTTTTGAGATGGGGTTTCACCATGTTGGCCAGGATGATCTCGGTCTCTTGACCTGGTGATCGGCCCGCCTCGGCCTCCCAAAGTGCTGGGATTATAGGCGTGAGCCACCGCGCCCGGCCGGTATAGGGAAACTTAATGTAATGATTCTCACAATGTTTTCAGTAGTTAAAACCATTGCAAATTATTAGAGAATCTATAATAAAGACACATCTTACAAGTGTAATAAATGTGACAAGTTGTTTCATCATTGTTTATACCTGGCAGTTCATCAGGAAACTCATACTGGAAAGAAAGCTTACCAATGTCATGATTGTGGCAAGATCTTCAGTCAAGCTCCATCTTATGCAAAACACAGGAGAATTCATACAGGAGGGGAAACCTCACTAGTGTGATGATTGTGGCAAAGCCTGTACTTCATGTTCACACCACATTAGACATCAGAGAATCCACACTGGGCAAAAATCTTACAAATGTCGTAAGTATGGCAAGGTCTTCAGTCCAAAGTCACTCCTTGCAGAACATCAGAATGTTCATTTTTGAAATAATCGTTCCAAATGCAATGAGTATAGCAAACCATTAAGCATTAATTGACATTGGAGTCAATTCAGCCTTGATTTGAGTTTGATTTGACTTAACATTGAGTTCGAGCATTAATTAACATAAAAAGTGTTTATGTTAAAAAAGAATGGGCCGGGCTTGGTGACTCACTCCTGAAATCCCAGCACTTTGGGAGGCCGAGGCAGATAGATCACTTGAGGTCAGCAGTTAATGCAGCCTTTTTTTTCTTTTTTTGTGATGAAATCTTTCTCTTGTCAGCCAGGCTGGAGTGCAGTGGTGTGATCCTGTCTCACTGCAATCTGTTATCTTGTGGTTAAGCAATTCTTGTGCCTCAGGCTCTTGAATAGCTGGAATTACAGATGCATGCCACTATTTTTGTATTTTTATGTATATTTTTTCTTGAAATGGTGTCTCGGTCTGTTGCCAGACTGGAGTGCAGTGGTATGGTCTCAGCTAACTGCAACATCCGCCTCCCGGCTTCAAGCGATTCTTGTACGTCAGCCTCGTGAGTAGCTGAGACTACAGGTGCGTACCACAACGCCCAGCTAGTTTTTGTATTTTTAGTAGAGACGTGATTTCACTGTGTTGGCCAGGATTGTCTCAATACTTGACCTCATGATCCTCCCACCTTGGCCTCTTAAAGTGCTGGAATCACCAGAGCAAGCCCCCAACTTGGCCTGTTTCTTATTCCTGTGAACAAAAACTAGGCTGGTGCGGGGCTCACACCTGTAAGTCCAAGATTTTGGAAAGCCAAGGCGGGTGGATTGCCTGAGTTCGAGATGAGCCTGTCCAGTATGGTGAAACTCCATCTCTACTAAAAATACAAAAATTAGCTGGGTGTCGTGGCAAGGACCTCTAATCGTAACTACTCAAGAGACTGAGGCAAAAAATAACTTGAGCCTGGGAGGTGAAGGTTGCAATGAGCCAAGATTGTGCCACTGTATTTTTGCCTGGGTCACAGTGTGAGACCCTGTTTATTTAAAAAAAAAAAAAAAAAAAAAAAGAGGCCGGGTGCGGTGGCTCATGCCTGCAATCCCAGCACTTTGGGAGGCTGAGGCGGGTGGATTGCTTGAGGTCAGGAGTTCCAGACCAGCCTGGCCACAGTGGCTCATGCCTGTAATTTCAGCACTTTGGGAGGCTGAGGCAGACAAATCATGAGGTCAGGAGATCGAGACCATTCTGGCTAACAGGGTGAAATCCCGTGTCTCCTAAAAAAAGGTACAAAAAATTAGGCATAGTCACACGACCTGTGGTCCCAGCTACTTGGGAGGCCGAGGCAGGAGAATCACTTGAATTCAGGAGGAGAAGGTTGGAGTGAGCTAATACTGCGTCACTGCACTACAGCTTGGGCAACACAGTGAGTACTTATATCTAGCATACTTAGTTCCATATAATCTTTCTATACAGTCATATAAATACTGTAGTCTATATAATCATATAGGTATTGTCGGAGCTGTGCCGACACATTTAGTGCTGATTTATATAATCCTTCTATATGACTATATGGTAGTTTGTAGTAGGAGGAATGCCTAGAGCAGTTACAAAGTGGAAGCAGTATATGAGAAAACAGCCAGACCAGGACAAGAATCAAAGACCCAGGCGGTGGCATCCCTGCCTGAAGGGGCATACACTGTATGGCAGTGAATAGAGAATAGAAAGGGAGAGGACTTCTATTCTGTTCTGTGGGTTGTCAGCATGAAATTGTACGTTCTGCTCAAGCAGGACTTTCAATTTCACATTCTAGTTTGCATTTCCATTCCAGACGATTCCAAGGCTTTTGAATCATCCTTCAGCCTTCCTGGCCAGTCTCGCCTCCAAACCCAAAAAACAGGCGCTGGGAGCCAGGCTGAGAGACACAAGCCCCACCACCGCCCGCACTCTGCTAATTCTAAAAGGCAAGGTCTCTGCGCCTCGCGCCCCGCCCCTACCTTGCCTACATCCCCCTGGGTCCCGCCCAGGCCTGGCTTCACTACTGCGCACGCAGATTCGCGCAAACCCGGAAGGGGATCGCGTGGAACGAAGGTCACACCGCGGTGCGTGAGTTTCCCTCTATCTTGTCTGCACTTCTCAGGTCCCTGGTGCTTGTGTACCTGGGAAGTAGGGTCCCCACAAACCGCGAAATTCTCCACCTGTCCTCCTTCACCTAGTGCAAATTGAGACATCCCTGTGAGAGTCCGGGGGTCGCTTACTTTTGGGTTTAAAGTTGCCCTGCAGCTGGTCGCCTCTCCGGTCTTTCTCCCGTAGGCCAATGTATACACTTTTTATTGCATAATTTTTCCGCTCAAAACCTTTTTCTGACTCCTCCCGCTACGCGCTTTTTGAAGTCCTCACGCGAGAAGTGCCCGCCCTGGGCACCTCCTACCCTCGCCTTCGTCGCCCCTTGAAGCCCAGCGCCAGGGCCCCTGTCCCGGGGAGGCCGCATCCTCTGCTTTGTCCTGAGATCCTGCAGACCCCACCCTTGTCTTAAGGCGCCGTCGCCCCCCACCTCCTTCCTCGTGCGGAACCCTGCTGCTCCCCAGGTCTCCCCCTCCGCAGTCACCCCTTCCCCTGAGCCCGCCTTGGGGGAGGTGCCCAGAGCCTGTCCTGTGACACGAGGCGTTCTTGCCTGCCCAGCTCCAGCCCTTAGGAAAATGTGCTTCTCCGGGATGCAGGCGACTTACTCCAAACCCTCCTATGATTGTGTGAGTCAAAGGGATCATGAGACAGAGAGAGAAGTAGAAAACCTGAGACAGAGAAAAGAAGAATCAGAAAGACCCGTAACAGATGGCAAAGTAGAGAATGGGTGAGGGATTTGCCAAGAGACAACAACAAAAAAAAAAAAAAAGGGAGAAAAGCAACTGGAGAAATGTAGAGAAAAGCATGATGTACAGAGAGATGAAGGACAGCAAGGTAGGGATGGGGCAGCAAAGAGGGAGGCTTAGGAGAGTGAGGGAGGTGAGGAGGGATTTGGAGCCGGGGCAGACGGAGCAGAGTGGTGCTGGTGGCAAGGAGAAGAGAGGGGAACCACAGCAGGGAGGACACCTGGGGGATGTGGGGTGCCAGAGAGTGGGTACGGGGGTAGAAACAGGGAACAGAGAATTTAACAGGGAGAGCAGAGAAGATGCAGAGATAGGAGAAGAGGAGGAGATATATGGAGATTAAGGACGATGGAAAGATTGAGAAGGAACAACAAGAGGTTAAATAAGTGGCCAGGGTGGAGCAGAAGAGGCGGAAAAGAAGGAATAGAGGGGGAGAAGGGGATAAATAGCAGGACAAGAGAGTGGTACAAAATGAGGAGCAGAATTCCAGAGAAAAGACAAGAAAAGAGCTAGAGTGAGAAGGGGAGAATGAGAGACCAGCTGGGCAACATAGTGAGACCCCCATCTCTGCCCCGCCCAGAAAAAATTAACTGGGCGTGATGGTGTGCACCTGTAATTCCGGCTACTCTGGAGGCCCAGGCAGGAGGATCACTTGAGCCCAGGAGGTCCAGGCTGCAGTGAGCCGAGATTATGCCACTGTACTTCAGCCTGGTCAACAGAGCAAGACCCTGTCTCAAAAGAAAAAAAGGGACGGGGAGAACAATGTATTCTTTTTTTTTTTTTTTTTGAGAGAGAGTTTTGCTAACGTTGGGCAGGCTGGAGTGCAATGTTGCGATCTTGACTCACTGCAAACTCCACCTCCTGGGTTCAAATGATTCTCCTGCCTCAGCCTCCCGAGTAGCTGGAATTAAGGAGCCCGCCACCATGACCAGCTAATTATTGTATTTTTTTTTTTTTGAGACAGAGTCTCACTCAGTCACCAGGCACCAGGCTGGAGTGCAGTGGCGCGACCTTGGCTCACTGCAACCTCCGCTGCCCGGGTTCAAGCATTCTCCTGCCTCAGCCTCCCGAGTAGCTGGGACTACAGGTGCGCGCCACCACGCCCAGCTAATTTTTTTGTATTTTTAGTAGAGATGGGGTTTCACCATGTTACCCAGGACGGTCTCGATCTCTTGACCTCGTGATCCGCCCGCCTCGGCCTCCCAAAGTGCCGGGATTACAGGCGTGAGCCACCGCGCCCGGCCCTATTTGTATTTTTAGTAGAGATGGTATGTCACCATGTTGGCCAGGCTGGGCTCCAACTCCTGACCTCAGTTGATCCGCCTGCCACAGCTTCCCAAAGTACTGGGATTACAGGCATAAGCCACCACGCCCGGCCACCCATGTATTCTTGATTGAAAAAATTTGCTTATGCCTTAGTTCTATAACTGACCTTCTGTCACTGTTTTCAAGGTCAATAGTTGTCTATTCACCCTTCTGCATTTTATTTTGTGTATTTATTTGTTTTTTGAGACAAAGTTCACTCTTGTCGCCCAGGCTGGAGTGCAGTGGTACGATCTCGGCTCACCACAACCTCTACCTCCCATGTTTAAGCAATTCTCCTGCCTTGGCCTCCTGAGTAGCTGGGATTACAGGCCTGTATCACCGTGGCCAGCTAATTTTGTGTTTTTAGTAGAGACAGAGTTTCTTCATGTTGGTCAGACTGGTGTTGAACTCCTGATCTCAGGTGATCTGCCCACCTCGACCTCCCAAAGTGCTGGCATTATAGGCATGAGCCACTGCGCCCAGCCTCACACTTCTGCATTTTATAAATATTGCTGTGACTTTCTTATAAGGAAGAATTAAATGTAGGGAATCAATGGCATCAGAACCTTGCAAAAGAAGTTTCTTTAGCCCAGGTATGTCATAGATGGTTCTCTAATTTTTAATGATTGGGGTGATAAAGACCAAGCCTTCCTATTGGCCCTTCCAGGCCACCGTGTGAGAATTCAGGCCCACCTTGTCACTCATCTCAGACCTTCTCAGGGTAACTTGGTGTGAATGTCTCCCCCTCGGGCCTAGTGACTCTCCCTGCAACTTGGAGATGAGAGGCTAGACCAGAAAAGCTCAACCTGAGTGACCCTGGCCCCGGAAATGATTGACAAAATACAGTGCGTGACTGGGTGTGGCTTTTCTCCTGGGACAGGGGAGTGGCCAGTTGTAATTAGAATTTTCAATGTCATGCAATACCTCAAAAATGAAAAAAAAAAAACAGAGGAATGGAAGAAACATAGGTGTAGACTCAGGCAGAGACCATCTTCCATGGCCGTTCTCCGTATTAGGATATCACAGCTCAATCTAAAGTAGGTCCTGTCCGTCCCTGGTAGGGAACCCTCCATTGGCTTCCCGTGTTCCCCAGGACAAAAGCCCGACTCTTCAGTGTGGCTCCACAGCCCTGTGTCCAGGGCCCCGGCCAGTGTCCAGCCTCCTCCTGGGAGCCTGCTCTCATCTCATGACTCCCTCTGCCCCAGTCACATTTGCTTATCAGTCAGTCTCTATCACGTGACTCAGGTTTTATTATCTTCTTCATCAATCCTCACATAAAAAATGCTCTTTTTTTTTGTTTGCTTTTGTTTTTTGGAAGAGTCTCACTCTGTTGTCCAAGCTGTGAGTGCAGTTTCATGATCTTGGCTCACTGTAACCTCTGTCTTCCGTGTTCAAGCCATTCTTGTGCCTCAGCCTCCCCAGTAACTGGGGTTACAGTTGTGTGGCACCACACCCAGCTAGGTTTTGTATTTGTATTTTATTTTTTATATTTTTGAAGTGGAGTTTGGCTCTTGTTGCTCTGGCTGGACTGCAATGGTGCGATCTCAGCTCACCACAACCTCTGCGTCCCGAGTTCAAGCGATTCTCCTACCTCAGCCTTTTGAGTAGATGGAATTAATGGCATATGCAACCGTGCCCAGCTAACGTTTTGTATTTTTAGTAGAGACAGGGTTTCGCCTCATTGGCCAGGCTGGTTTCAAACTCCTGATCTCAAGTGATCAACCCACCTGAGCCTCCCAAAGTGCTGGGATTACAGGCATGAGCCACCACGCCCGGCTGAAATTCATTATTTTATAAAATTCTTTGGAGTTGTGGGAGAAAAAATGTTTCAAGACCTCCCCCCTGCCTGATTTATGTCCCCCAGGACCTCTCTGACCTCATCTCCTGCCTGTGTCCCCCTCGCTCCCTCTGCTCCGGCCACACAGGCCTCTTTCCTGTTCCTGGGGCTGAGGTGGCTCCTGCCTCAAGGCCTTCACGTGGGCTGTGTCTCTGCTGGAACTCACTGGCCCCTCAGCTGCAGGTGCAGACACGCCTCCTTCCCCCGGTGTCTGTTCTGATATCACCTTCTCGGTGGGGGACTTCTGTGACCCACCTCTCAAAGAACACTCCAGCCACACCCTCACCCCCACCTCTGGTCCATATTGGCTGTTCTGCATGCTTCTTTTTGTATTCTAAACCTTCCACTGCCTCAGTACTGATGACATCAAGGCCCCAGGGGGGAGAGCAGAGCTAGACAGGGCGGGGGCTGTGCTGGGCTTGCCTCCTCCTCCCAGTGGATCTCAACTGTGGCTTCACATTAGAGTGCTGGGGAATTTACACATATATCTATTATGCTCCAGAGATTTTCACATACTCAGGTTGGGCCTGAGTTGATTTTTGTTTGTTTGTTTTTAATGACGATTTTATAAGATTTTTTTTTTTTTTGAGACAAAGTTTCACTCTTGTATCCCAGGTTGAAGTACAGTGGCACAATCTCAGCTCCCCGCAACCTCCGCCTCCCAGGTTCAAGTGATTCTCCTGCCTCAGCCTCCCCAGTATCTGGGATTACAGGCATGTGCCACAACACCCAGCTAATTCTATATTTTTAGTAGAGATGATGTTTATCCATATTGGTCAGGCTGGTCTCCAACTCCTGACCTCAGGTGATGCACCCACCTCGGCTTCTTAAATTGCTGAAATGACAAGCATGAGCCACCGTGTCCTACCTTAACTTTATTTGATGTTTACGATGATGAGTGATTGGTTCTCATCCACAGTGCCGGTCTGTAGGTTTCTGAAAGTGGTAGCAGGTACACAGGTAACCACAGTATAGAGCTTATTTGGTAAATCTTCATCCTCATGGCATTTTTCTGGGCAACCACACGTGGACATGTTGTGGGACATTCCTTATTCCTTTGGCCGGGACAGCTTTGTTGAGCCTGGTATCAGTGCACACACCTGGAGTTTTCATCTCCTTCATGGCAAGTTTATGAATCTCTTTGGGCACCCGAGGGGGCAAGCTTCTTGAAGCCCACCCCGTAGATGCGCTCGTGAATGCTGATGGTGTACTCTCCAGTCACCGCCTCATTGATGGCAGAACGGCTCTTTTTTTCTTGCCACCCTTCTTTGCGGGGGTGAAAAGTTTCTGCCAGGTCCAAGATGAAAAGTTGAGCAGAGTTTTAATAATATTTAAAGTTGACTCTGTGTCCATCATTGAGCAGCAAGGTTTTTTTTTTTTGAGTTGGAGTCTTGCTTTGCTGCCCAGGCTTGAGTGCAATGGCAGGATCTCGGCTCAGTATAACCTCCACCTCCTGGGCTCAAGCGATTCTCCTGCCTCAGCCTCCCAAGTAGCTGGGATTATGGGCATCTGCCACCACGACTGGCTATTTTTTGTATTTTTTAGTAGAGATAGGTTTTCCTGATATTGGCTAGGCTGGTCTCTGGGCCAGGCTGGCCTGAAACTCCTGACCTCATGGTCTTCCTGCCTTGGCCTCCCAAAGTGCTGGGATTACAGGCGTGAGCCATCATACCCGGCCTTTATTTATTTATTTTTTTAAGATAGAGTCTCACTCTTGTCACCCAGGCTGGAGTGCACTTGTCCAATCTTGGCTCATTGCATCCTTCGCCCTTTAGGCTCAAGTGATCCTCCCACCTCAGCCTCCTATGTAGCTGAGACCACAGACACACAGACATGCACCACCATGCCTAAGTTTTTCTATTGTTTGTAGAGATGGGGTTTCATCATGTTGCCCAGGCTGGTCTCGAACTCCTGACCTCAAGCAATCCACCTGCCTTGGCCTCTTAGAGTGCTGGGATCACGGGTGCCACTGCCCCCAGCGTCTGCATGGGGTTTGATGAGGGCTGGATCTGTGCACTGAAGAGGAGCTCATTCCAGCCCAGCTCCTCACTGCTGCAGCATGTGTGTGGGGGCTTCTCCAGAAGGGGAGCAGATTCTGAAGAAAGGGGTCAAAACTTCACTTAGTTTTCCTGTAGGAGTTTATCATCCCTGGTGCAGTGGGCAGCAGAGGTAACTGTATTTCCTCAGGGTGAGGTCTCCTTTGTGTGCGTCGTTGTGTTCCAGGGAAGGGGTGTGTTGATTCTGAGCAGTAAAACAACATATTTTTAACATTTAGGATTGACTTCTAAAGACTCTTGATACGTGAGGAAGAAACCCGGAAGAGGACGAGGCAAAGCAAAGGAGTCAGGGATGGCTCTTCCTCAGGTGGATGATGTTCTCGGTGGATTGTTCTGTCTCCTTCCTGCTTGCAGTTGGGAATCTTCTCTGAGTCTGAAGCGTCCTGCCTGACAGGTTTACCCACACTCACCCATGCCTTCCCTCAGTCCCTCTCATCTCCCTTAGATTCCATCTCTGATGACCCAGTGACGTGAGCTTGGGAAGAGGCTGCACTGGGCATGGTCCTGGAAAGGGCTCACCCCAGACGTGGATGGAGACGGGTGTGGGCCCCGTGGTGTAGGGCTGCTGGGCAGCAGGGATCGTTCGGGGGCCGCATGTGATGCCCCGTCAGCTCTCTGTAGAGCAGGAGTGGAGCAGCTGCACGTGGCGGTCACGTATTAATGTGCACAGAGTACACGGTAAATACTAGAAATGGAGACCAATAAGGGGAAGTCTTTTCTGCCTGATTTTATGCTACATGTTTAGGTAATTGAGTGAGTTACTGTGTTTATGATTCCAAACATCTTACTGATTAGAAATGGGAAGTTGATACACAGACATGAATGATACAAGGTGTTTTACATCATTCTTTTTTTACAAGTAAGTTTTTTTATTTTTTTATTTTTTTTTTTATTTATTTATTTTTAAAGACGGGGTTTCACCGTGTTGGTCAGGCTGGTCTTGACTCCCGACCTCAGGTGATCCGCCCGCCTTGGCCTCCAAAGTGCTTGGATTATAGGCGTGAGCCACCTCGCCCGGCCACTACATCATTCTTTTAAACATATGAAACCAGCTTAAATAATAGAAGATTCATTAAACCATTTTTTAGTGCATTAAGCTCATGGAGACTATGGTGTTACTGTGGAGAGGCTTGTGAAACAGGCATTTTTGGTAAAAATGGTATAATTTTTCTTTTTCCCCTACAATTTTTCTTAAATATGGGAGCAGTACTTCATTTTATCCTAAAGAATGGAGCCATATTCTCATTCCACCTATTATTATTTTAGAGAAAGTGTTGCTCTGTCATTCAGGCCGGAGTGCAGTGGTGTGATCTCGGCTCACTGCAACCTCTGCCTCCCTGGTTCATGTGATTCTCCTGCCTCAGTCTCCCAAATAGCTGCCATTATAGGCCCCTGCCACCACACCCAGCTAATTCTTCTGTGTTTTTAGTAGAGATGGGCTTTCACCACGTTGGTCAGGCTGGGCTCAAACTCCTGACCTCAGATGATCTACGTGACTTAGCCTCCCAGAGTGCTGGGATTACAGGTGTGGGCCACTGTGCCCAGCCCCACCAATTATTATTTAATAAATATTTTTGTATTTAAACACCACATGATGTACATATTTGTTTTGCGGTAAAGCTTCAAGCAAAGCTGCAGCTCAGCCCCTTGGCTATAAAGTACCTCCTTTCCCTGTCACATCCTCCACCCTCCTTCCAGCCTCACCCGGGACCCACTACTGTCAATTCTGTGTCAGGTGTCGGGACAAGACTTATACTCGTGTATTTCTGCATCTTTATGAGACTTTTAGAAAAAATTCTGCAATGATAAAATTTCCTTTTATATTTATTTTTTAACTTTAGGCTACATGTGAAAGTTTGTTACATAGGTAGATTCATGTCATCGGGGCTTCTTGTACAGATTATTTCATCACTTCGGTATTAAGCTCCTTACCTAATAGTTATTTTTTATTTACCTTTTTTTTTTTTTTTTTTTTTTGAGAAGGGAGTCTTGCTTGTCACCCAGGCTAAAGTGCTATGGCATGATCTTGGCTGACTGCACCTCCACCTCCCGGGTTCAAGCAAGTCTCTCCCTCAGGCTTTCAAGCACCTGGAATTATAGGTGCCCACCACACCGCCTGGCTAATTTTTGTATTTTTAGTAGAGATGGGGTTTTACCATGTTGGCCAGGCTGGTCTCAAACTCCTGACCTCAAGATCTGCCGGCCTTGACCTCCCAAAGTGCTGGAATTACAGGCATGACCAACTGCACCTGGCTGTTTACCTTTTTTTTTTTTTTTTGAGACTGAGTTTTTCCTTTGTCACCCAGGCTGGAGTATAATGGCATAATCTTGACTCACTGCAACCTCCACCTCCTGGGTTCAAGTGATTCTCATGCCTCAGCCTCCTGAGTAGCTGGTGTTACAGGTGCCCGCCACCATGCCTGGCTAATTTTTGTTTTGTTTTGTTTTTGTTTTTTGAGACAGAGTCTTGCTCTGTTTCCCAGGCTGGAGTGCAGTGGCATGATCTCGCCTCACTGCAACCTCCCTTCCCAGGTTCAAGCGATTCTCCTGCCTCAGCCTCCTGAGTAGCTGGGATTACAGGTATGTGCCACCATGCCCGACTGATTTTTGTATTTTTAGTACAGACGGGGTTTCACCATGTTGGTCAGGCTGGTCTCAAACCTCTGACCTCGTGATCTGCCCGCTTTGGCCTCCCAACGTGCTGGGATTACAGACATGAGCCACTGTGACTGGCCATTTTTTGTATTTTTAGTAGGGACAGGGTTTCACCATGTTGGCCACACTGGTCTTATACGCCTGAGTTCAGGTGATCCACCAAGGATGGCCTTCCAAAGTGCTGGGATTACAGCCATGTGCCATCACGCCCAGTTGAATTTTAGTTTCTGATTTTTCACTGTGGACGTTGTCATTTCTGAAAACATCATTCATGTTCTGTCTCATCTAGATACAAAATGTTACTTGGTGTGTCAATAAAAGTTTCAAACATTTCTATAGCGAGAACGCTGCATTGATTTTTTGGTTTGTGCATTTCTTTTCTTTTTTTTTTTCTTTGAACACATTTAATAGCTGCTGTGTGTATTTCTTATATTATCCACAAACACAAGAAATCCATACCAAGAGGGAATCATGACCTCTTCAAAAAGTATAGTAAACACAACTGGGAAGACATAATGTGGTGAAAAATCCCTTTCTCAGTTTGTCAGAACATTCCCTACAATTAAATCCACGCTTTCACCTCTCTCCTCTTCTCATTCTCTGTAAAGATAGAACTCCTCCCATAACCATGTGGTTACAATGTGTTTTCATTTCAGGGTCTATTAACATTCAGGGATGTGACCATAGAATTCTCTAGGAGGAGTGGAGATGCCTGGACCCTGCTCAGAGGACTTTATACAGGGACGTGATGTTGGAGAACTACAGGAACCTGGTCTCCCTGGGTGAGGATAACTTACCCCAGAAGCGGGGACGTGCCCTTGCGTATGTTTGTGTTTTCCCTTATTGCCTCTTGGGATCTGCGTCCTTGCTTGGCTAATACGGAAGCCATATTGATTTTGAAATGAAAAGCTTCATGAATGCAGCATCTGGATTTTAACTGTCCCTTTTGTTTAGATGTTGTGCGTTCTTCATGATAAACTCACGGGGGTTTCCAGAAGTAAAGTAGGCAAAAACCTGACGGCAGGCCAGGTGCAGTGACTCATACCTGTAATCCCAGCACTCTGGGAGGCTGAGGCTTCTGGATCACTTCAGTTCAGGAGTTCGAGACCAGCCTGGTTAACATGGTGAAACCCCGTCTCTACCAAAAATACAAATATTAGCCAGGCATGGTCGTGCCCTCCAGTAATTCTAGATACTAGAAAGACTGAGGAAGCAGAATCGCTTGGACCTGGGAGGCAAAGGTTGCAGTGAGACCAGATCACGCCACTGCACTCCAGCCCGAGCTACAGAGCAAGACTCTGTCTCAAAAAAACAAAAACAAAACCTTCTGGCAGACTTTAAAGATATCCAGTTCCCTGTTTGTTACTCCTGTGCTTTTTATTCAGTAGTTCCTAGAAAGAAGCTTGATTTCCACATATTACAATGCTCTCTAAGCATTCAGAAGGAGGCAGTCATTGGAGGAATGTGTGAAATATTTTCCTCGATCCATCTGGAATGTCTTCTTTCCTACTGAAACATAGGGCTGGGACTCTGGAAAAGCTCGAGCACATCATGTTTCTTTCTTTTTACAAGCAGGAGCCTCTTTCTGTCCTGTTGTCTCCATGATGAAGCCCAGGAAAGAGCCCTGGACTATGGAGAGTCAAGTAAAAATAGCAGAAAAATCTAGATGGGTGGGAATGTATTACAGGTGTAAACACAAGTGGGAGCTAAGATGGGCAGAGTGGAAGCTACACCTTCAAATAGTGTGTGGGGATGTATGACCATAAAAAAGGATGAGTTTATGTCCTTTGCAGGGACCTGGATAAAGCTGGAAACCATCATTTTCAGCAAACTGACACAAGAACAGAAAATCAAACACTGCATGTTCTCATTCATAAGTGTGTGTTGGACAGTGAGAACACATGGACACAGGGAGGGAAACATCACACACTAGGGGAGGGGATAGCAGAGGGTGGGGGACTAGGGGAGGGTAGCATTAGGAGAAATACCTAATGTAGATGACGGGGTGATGGATGCAGCAAAGCCCTATGGCACGTGTATACTTAGATAACAAACCTGCTTGTTCTGTACATGTACCCCAGAACTTAAAGTATAATAATAAAAAATAAATATACTAAATACATAAATAAATAAATACTGTGTGAGGAAGCTCTCTGCAAGTGGGACAATTCTGTGGGAAAAGAAAAGCTTAAATTCTGAGAACTCTGAATGGACATCTTTGTCCCCACTTGTCCTTCTGTTTGCTATTTATTTATTTATTTTTGAGACGTCTTGCTCTTTCGGCTAGGCTGGAGTGCAGTGGCACAATAGCTCACTGTATCCTCTGCCGCCTGGGTTCACATGATTCTCCCGCCTGAGCCTTTCAGTAGCTGGGACTACAGGTGTGCACCACCACCACACCTGGCTAATTTTTGCGTTTTTAGCAGAGACAAGGTTTCACTGTGTTGGCCAGGCTGGTCTCGAACTCCTGACCTCAGGTGATCCACCAACCCCAGGCTCCCACAGTGCTGGGATTGCAGGTGTGAGCCACCGCGCCCAACCCCTCTGCTCTTTAGATGTGCGGTAGTTTAATCTTGGTTCAAGATCCAAGAGCTGCGGTGCTGCAGCTCAGAGACAAAGGCAGAGTCTTTATCCTGATGGGTAACACCCTGTCATCTGGCTTCTGTGACCTCTTTGGTTTCTTGCCTCTGCGGCACAGGGAGGGCTGTCAAAGGGTGTCTTCCCCTTGTGGTCTCCTGTGCTTGATTCCATATGATGCTCCATTCTCTGTCCCTATAGCTCAGAGCTGAGGCCTCCATACACCTATCTGCCCCTTGACCTGTTCAGGTTCCATCCCATTTCCTGTACCTAATCAGGAGAGGCGAAACATGGGCTGTTCCTTTTTTGCATCTGGGGCCCATAACACTGCCCAGAGCTCTCTCTGCTTGTTTAAATAGTCTACTTGTCTATTTGTAAAAAAAAAAAAAGGCCACATATAGTGGCTCACACCTGTCATCCCGGCACTTTGAGAGGCTGAGGAGGGCAGATCACTTTAGGTCAGGAGTTTGAGACCAGGCTGGCCAACATGGTGAAACCCCATCCCTACTGAAAATGCGAAAAGTAGCTGGGTATGGTGGCATGTGCCTTTAATTCCAGCTACTTGGCAGACTGAGGCAGGAGAATCTCTTGAACCTGGGAGCCGGAGGTTGCAGCGAGCTAAAATTTCACCCCTGCACTCCAGCCTGGATGACAGAGCAAGACTCTGTCCACCCCCACACACACAAAAAATCAGAAGCGCTTTTCCTACTCTCACATGCCACCTTGCACAGAATGCCTCACTTCTGATCACCAACATGTGGATTTCTTCCCAAACACATCCAAAGCTTGAACGGACACAAACTGAATTTCTTGTAGTTTAATTCACTTCTGACACTGTCTACCTGGAGTTAGAGTTCGATCTCACAGGTGAAGGGCTGAGTTCCCAGGCTGGCAAGGGTGGCCCCTGATCTCAGATGCCAGTTGCAAGTAGTAGATTGTCACATGTTCCTCTGACCAACCCGCTGTAAGTTGGGTTCCCTCAACCCCTTTCTTGGGTTTGATTGCTTTGCTAGGGTGGCTCACAAAACTCAGTGAAACACCTTCTTAGGTTCATGATAATGTTTCACAGGACACAGAGGGACAGCCAGTTGAGAAGGTTCACAGAGTGAGGCACTAAATTGTAAATGAATAGTCATTCTCTGAGATAACAGTAGCACACATTATTGATATAAAACAAAGAACACAAAGACTATCATAAAAAAATAGGAAAATGAGCCATACTCAGTGGCTCATGCTTGTAATCTTAGCACGTTGGGAGACCAGGTGAATCATGAGGTCAGGGGTTCGAGACCAGCCTGGCCAACAGCGTGAAACCCTGTCTCTACTAAAAATGCAAAAATTAGCTGGGTGTGATGCCACACACCTGTAGTCCCAGCTACTCTGGAGGCTGAGGTGGGAGAATCACTTGAACCTGGGAGGTGAAGGTTGCAGTGAGCCAACATCACGCCATTGCACTCCAGCCTGGTGACAGAGGAAACTCCGTCTCAAAAAAAAAAAAAAAAATAGAAAAATGATTATTAAATAAATAAAATCCAAGATCATGTGTAATATATAAAAATGTACTAGATGAAAGTAGAAGTAGCTTAAACAAATAACAGTGAACTTAAAACCAGAGGCATCTTTTTGTGAGCTGTGCTCCATACAAAGACCGTGGGGGAGATTCACAGGTGTGCCATGCCCCAGGCACCTGCGTGTGTTCAGCATTTGGAAGCTCTCCTCCCACATAGTTCACGTATTTTCAGGGAGGCTTCACCACGTAGTCATGATGATATTAATTCAGTCTCCAGCCCCTCTCCCCCTTCCTGGAGGATGGTGGATGGCAGTGACTGTTCCATGCTTCTAAGCCTGGCCTGATCTTACTAGTGATCAGCCCCATCCAGGAGACCATAGAGGTTTCCTCATGAGGACAGATCACGCTCCCATCACCCGGGACATCCCAAGGTGGGAAAGAGACCAATATATGCATTTCTTCTTATGTCACAAGGTTCCTCAGCCATTCTTCAGTTATACTTCACCCACACTACTAGTGTATGTCACAGGAGTAGGTAGATTTTTCTGAGATGGTTACTTAGCTGAGTGGGAAAGAGTCAACAGAAAGACCGTATATTGCATCCTCAGGTCCTCTTGGAAGTATAGCTCACTGGAAAGACGCCTCTGGTTTGAAGTTCACTGTTATTTGTTTAAGCCACTACTACTTTCATCTTACACATTTCTTTTTTTTTTTTTTTTTTAAGACGGGGGTTTCACCATGTTGGTCAGGTTGGTCTTGAACTCCCGGCCTCAGGTGATCCGCCCGCCTTGGCCTCCAAAGTGCTTGGATTACAGGCGTGAGCCACCGCGCCCAGCCTTTCTTTTTCACTTTTGAGATGGAATTTCACTCTTGTTACCCAGGCTGGAGTGCAATGGCGTGATCTTGGCTCACCGCAACCTCTGCGTCCTGGATTCAAGCAATTCTCCTGCCTGAGCCTCCCGAGTAGCTGGGACTACAGGCGTGCGCCACCATGCCCAGCTAATTTTTGTACTTTTAGTAGAGACGGGGTTTCACCATGTTGACCAGGATGGTCTCGATCTCTTGACCTCATGATCCACCCTCCTTGGCCTCCCAAAGTGCTGGGATAATAGGCGTTAGCCACCGCATTTGTATATATTACACGTGATTTTGGATTTTATTGATTTAATAATCTTTTTTTGTATGTGTGTGTGATGGAGTCTTGTTCTGTCACTCAGACTGGCGTGCAGTGGTGCAATCTCAGCTCACTGCAGCCTCTACCCGCTAGGTTCAAGTGATTCTCCTGCCTCAGCCTCCTGAGTAAGTGCGATCACAGGTGTGTACCACCACGCCCAGCTAATTTTTGTATTTTTAGTAGAGATAGAGTTTTACTCTGTTGGCCAGGCTAGTCTCAAACTTCTGACCTGAAGTGATCCACAAGCTGAAGCCTTCCATAGTGCTGGGATTACAGGCATGAGCCACGCACCTGGCCTCCCTCTACCTTTTTATTGGTGAGCTCTCTTGTTGTTTTATCCGTTATTGAAAGTTGTATGTTGAAATCATCTAGTATTACAGTGGAGCAATTTATTTGATTCTGTAAACATTGGCTTTATACATGGAGCTCTGATATTCATGCATATGTATCTAGTTCTTGTATATTAATGGTGAATTGACCCTATTATCGTGATATAATGTCCTTTCTTGTCTCTGATAAAATAGTTTTGAGTTAAAATATATTTTAGTATTCCCAGCTCTACTCTCTCTGGATGACAGTTGCTTGGGATATTATGTTTTATCTTTTGTGTTATTTTCTCTTAAAACATTTTTTTAGATACAGTGTCTTGCTCTGTCACCCAGGGTGGAGTGCAGTGGTGTCATCGTGGCTCACTGCAACCTCGAATTCCTGGGCTCAAGTGGTTGTCCCACCTCAGCCTCCCTGGGTAGCTGGTACAGGTGCATGCCACCATGGCGGACTAATGTTTTAGGTTTTTTTTTTTTTGTAGATACAGTGTCTTGCTGTGTTGTTGAACTTTGTCTTGATCTCCTGGGCTCAGGAGATCCTCCTGAGTACCTGAGATGACAGGCCTCAACCCCCATACTTAACTGTTGGTTTTTATTTTTTAAATTGTAGCATGTGTGTGTCCTTAGGGCTAATACAAGTCTTCTGTAGACAACACATAGTTGGCTCCTGTGTTCAGCCAGTCCTTTTCTTCTGAGCGCAGGGTTAAATATTTCCATTTGAAGTATTACTGATGGAGAAGACCTCACCATTGCCTTTCTGTTACATGTCATCTGTAATTCTTGTAGGGTTTTTTTTTGTTCTTCCTCATATGCTGCTTTTGTGTTTTATTGCTTTTTTGTGTGGACATGCTTTGACTCCCTTCTCATTTACGTTTTTTAAAATTTTATTTATTTATCTTTGAGACGGAGTGTCGCTCTGTCACTCAGGCTAAGTGCAGTGGCGCGATCATGGCTAACCGCAGCCTCCACCTGCCAGGCTCAAATGGTACTTACGCCGCAGCTTCCTGAGTAGCTGAAACTACAGGCACCCACCACCACCCCCAGCTAATTTTTGTGTTTTTAGTAGAGATGAGGCTACACCACGTTGGTGAGGCTGGACTCGAACTCCTGATTTCAAGTGACCCACCTTCCCCAGATTCCCAAAGTGCTGGGATTACAGGCATGAGCCTCTGTGCCCAGCCATTGTTATTATTTAAAATAGTTTTGTCTTTTAGTTTTTAGTAAACATATAAGTGGTTTAAGCATGATTACAATGTGAATATAACAATTACGTTAGTGTCCATTCCTTTTAGTATGAAGAACTGAAGCGTGTTGTATAGATATTTGGGGGAAAGCTTACAGTATAATAATCAAACTTAAAATTTCCATAACCTGGCCTGGTGGAGTTGCTCATGCCTATAATCTCAGCACTTTGGAAGGCTGAGGCAGGCTGATCACCTGAGGTCAGGAGTTCAGAACAAGCCTGGCTAACATGATGAAACTCCGTCTCTACTAAAAATACAAAAATTAGCTGGGTATGGCCGTGGGTGCCTCTAATCCCCGGTAGTCAAGAGACTGAGGCAGAAGAGTCACTTGAACTCGGGAGGCCGAAGTTGCAGTGAGCCAGTATCGCACCATTGCAGTGCTATGATTGTTTGACACTACAGAATTTCCACTGGATTTTGGTTATCTTTACATGAGCTCATTATGGATTATTTATCAATATAGTATGTGTGGTTCTTTAGCATTCATTTGTATACAGTAAATAGGCTATAAATATTAAGAATATATATTTTTTGCTTCATTGATGTGACAGTTTGTATTTTTTGCAAAGTGTTATATACTTTAGGGTCACTGTGGAAAAATACTCCTTCCTTTAGGCTTACACGTGTTTGTCCCCTGTCAGAGTTTTGTGTGATACTGGAAATAGGCTTCAGTAGACATGACTTGAAGTCCATGTAATCACCCTTTATTTATTAAAGGGTCTCACTTCTTTTGTGTTTCTTTTCGTGCGTCATATTTATACATTTTAGTATTATTTACCATTTGTACTTAATTGGAAACCTATTTGTGTTTATATTTTGTAGATATCTCTTCCAAATACAAGATGAAGGAGCTCTTGTCAACAGCACAAGGAGATACAGAAGTGTTCCACGCAGGGATATTAAATAGACATGAAAGTCATCACATTGGAGATTTTTGCTTCCAGGAAATTGAGAAAGATATTCATGATTTTGAGTTTAGAAATAGCCATGAGGCACTCATGAGAAAAACTGAAAAGTTTCCTTGTGATACAGACCAACATGATCAAAGGCATGCTGGCAACAAGCCTATTAAAGATCAGCTTGGATTAAGCTTTCATTCGCATTTGCCTGAACTGCACGTATTTCAGACGGAAGGGAAATTTGGTAATCAAGTTGAGCAATCTGTCAATGATGTTTTCTCAGTTTCAACATCCAAAATAATTTCTTGTAGGCCCCAAACCCATATTTCTAATAACTGTGACAACAATTTCCTCCATTCTTCATTACTCACACAAAAACAGAAAGTACACATGAGAGAAGTATCTTTCCAATGTAATGAGAAAAAAGCCTCTAACTGTAGCTCTCTCTTGAGGAAACATCAGATAATCCATTTAGGAGAGAAACAATATGAATGTGATGTATGTGGCAAGGTCTTTAATCAGAAGCAATACCTTGCACGCCATCACAGATGTCACACTGGTGAGAAATCTTACAAGTGTAATGAGTGTGGCAAGATCTTCAGTCAGATGTCATCCCTTACACGCCATTGTAGACTTCATACTGGAGAGAAACCTTACAAGTGTAATGAGTGTAGCAAGACCTTTGGTCGAAATTCAGCCCTTGTAATTCATATGGCAATTCATACTGGAAAGAAACCTTACAAGTGTAAGGAGTGTGGGAAAACCTTCAGTCAGAAATCATCTTTTGTATACCATTATAGACTTCATACTGGAGAGAAACTTTACAAATGTGAAGAATGTGACAAAGTTTTTAGTCGCAAATCAGACCTTGAAAAACATAAAATAATTCATACTGGAGAGAAACCATACAAATGTAAGGTATGCGACAAGGCTTTTGGGCGTGAGTCACACCTGATGCAACATACTAGAATTCACAATGGAGAGAGACCTTATAAGTGTAATGAGTGTGGCAAAGCCTTTCGTGGGCAGTCAACGTTACCTACCATCAGTCAACCCATGGTATAGGGAAACTTTACAAATGTAATGACTGTCATCACGTCTTCAGTAACACTACAACCATTGCGAGGCATTGGAGAATCCATAATAAAGAAAGATCTTACAAGTGTAATAAATGTGGCAAATTTTTTAGACATTGTTCATACCTTGCAGTTCATCGGCGAACTCATACTGGAGAGAGACCTTACAAATGTGAAGAATGTGATGCAGTTTTTAGTTGCAAATCAAACCTTGAAAGACATAGAAGAATTCATACTGGAGAGAAACCTTACAAGTGTAATGAATGTGGCAAGACCTTCAGTCAGATGTCATCCCTTGTATGCCATAGTAGACTTCATACTGGAGAGAAACCTTACAAGTGTAATGAGTGTGGCAAAACCTTCAGTCAGAAGTCATCCCTTACATGCCATCATAGACTTCGTACTGGAGAAAAACCTTACAGGTGTAATGAGTGTGGCAAGACCTTCCATCGTAATTCAGCCCTTGTAATTCATAAGGCAGTACATACTGGAGAGAAACCTTACAAGTGTAATGAGTGTGGCAAGGTTTTTAATCAACAAGCAAACCTTGCTTGTCATCGTAGAATTCATACCGGAGAGAAGCCTTACAAGTGTAATGAGTGTGGCAAGACCTTCAGTCAGATGTCATCTCTCGTATGCCACCGTAGACTTCATACTGGAGAGAAACCTTACAAGTGTAATGAATGTGGCAAGACCTTCCGTCACAATTCAGCCCTTATAATTCATAAGGCAGTACATACTGGGGGGGGGAGAAACCTTACAAGTGTAATGAATGTGGCAAGGTTTTTAATCAACAAGCAAACCTTGCACGTCATCATAGGCTTCATACTGGAGAGAAACCTTACATGTGTAATGAATGTGGCAAGGTTTTTAATCAACAAGCACACCTTGTACGTCATCATAGACTTCATACTGGAGAGAAACCTTACAAATGTGAGGAATGCGACAAAGTTTACAGTCGCAAATCAAGTCTTAAAAGACATAGGAGAATTCATACTGGAGAGAAACCTTACAAATGTGAAGAATGTGACAAAGCTTTCAGTCGCAAATCAAACCTTGAAAGACATAGAAAAATTCATACTGGAGTGAAACCTCACAAATGTAAGGTTTGTGACAAGGCTTTTGGGCGTGATTCACACCTGGCACAACATAGTAAAATTCACACTAGAGAGAAACGAGTTTAATGAGTGTGTGGTCAACACTTACTCACCATGAAGCAATGCATGGTATAGGGGAAACCTGACTCATGTAATGATTGTCATCAGATCTTCAGCAACACTATAACCAATTTGCATTCTCCAATGCAAATCATTGGAGAATCCATAATGAATGGATTCTTGCAAGTGTAATCAATTTGGCAAATTTTTTTTTATTGCATTTTAGGTTTTGGGGTACATGTGAAGAACATGCAAGATTGTTGCATAGGTACACACATGGCAGTGTGATTTGCTGCCTTCCTCCCCCGTCACCTATATCTGGCATTTCTCCCCATGCTATTCTTTAGACATTGTTCATACCTTTCAGTTCATTGGCGAACTCATACTCGAGAGAACCCTTACAAATGTCGTAACTGTGGCAAGGTCTTCAGTCAATTTTCATCTTATGCAAAACAGAAAAATTCATAGGGAAGAGAAACCTCACAAGTGTGATTATTGGGGCAAAGCCTTCACTTCATGTTCACACCTTATTAGATATTAGAGAATCCATACTGGACAGAAATCTTACAAATGTCATAAGTGTCACAAGGTCTTCAGGCAGAGGTCACTCCTTGCAGAACATTGAAAAATTCAATTTTGAGTTAATTGCTCTAGATGCGATGAGTCTAGCAACCCATCAAGCATTAATTGACATGAGAGTCAATTCAGCATTGACTTGAGTTTCAGTTGACTTTACATTGAGTTCAAGCATTAATTGATGTTAAAGTGTTTATGTTAAGAGGATTGGGCTGGGTGGGGTGGCTCACGTCTGTATTCTTAGCACTTTGGGAGGCAAAGACAGGTAGGTCACTTGAGTTCAGTTTGAGACCAGCCTGGGCAACAGATGTAAGCCACTTTTCCCAGCCTGTTTTTTGTTTCTTTAGAAAACTGATAGAGATTTTTATGGATATTGTGTTGATCTAAATCACATTGGGCTTTATAGTCATCTAATAATATTTCTCCAATCTATCAATATGTGTTGTATCTCTATATATGTTTTTAATCATTCTGATCAATGCTTGTAGATTTCATGGTACAATATTCTCACCTTTTTCCATTTACTCCTAAGTATTTCTTACTTTAAGTTCTCTAGCAAATAGAAGTGTGTTTTTAATTTTCTTTTAAAATTGTTTATTGTTTTATGGAAATTCAGCTAATTTTAAGTGCTAACTTTGTATTCTGCAATTACACTAAATATGTTTATTGAACCAATAATATTTTGATTCTTTGTGATTTTCTTTTCTTGCTTTCTTTTCTTTTTTTTTTTTTTTGAGAGGCAGTGTCACTGTTGTCACTTGAGCTGGAGTGCAATGGTGTGACCTTGGCTCACTGCAACCTCCGCCTCTTAGTTAAGTGTTTCTCCTACCTCAGGCTCCTGAGTAACTGGAATTATAGGTACCCCCCACCTACTGGAATTTCAGACCTGAGCCACTGCATCTGATCGTATCATATATTTAATGTTTCTCTTTGTTTCAATTTTAGCAGAATTTGTATTCCTCTCATAGAGGCTCTTTTCAAACTCATGTCTTACCCTTCTGAGTGCCTCAAACTAGAGCCTGTTCAGACATGTTACAACAAGTCTGTACTAGTCTGTTTTGGTGCAAAAAGTGTGAAATTCATGCACAAATACAAAAATACTTTTTTTGTATTTTTAGTAGAGATGGGGTTTTACCATGTTGACCATGTTGGTTTTGAACTCCTAACTTCAGGTGATCCTCCCATTTTAGCCTCCCATAATGCTGGGATTACAAGTGTAAGCCACTGTGCCCAGCGAGTGATTTCCTACATAGAAAGTCATGTCATCTGCAAACACACACACACATATATATTTTTTAGACAGAGTCGTTCTGTCGCCAGCCTGGAGTGCCATGGCACAATTTCTGCTCACTGCAACCTCCGCCTCCTGTGTTCAAGCAGTTCTCCTGTTTCAGCCTCCTGAGTAGCTGGGACTACAGGCTCACGCCACCACACACAACTAATTTTTTTTTTTTTGTATTTGAGTAGAGACAGGGTTTCACCGTGTTGGCCAGGATAGTCTTCAATCTCCTATCCTTGTGGTCCACCTGCCTTGGCCTCCCAAAATACTGAGATTACAGGTGTGAGTCGCCTCACCTGGCCCTGACAAATATAATTTTACTTCTTTCTGATTTGGATGAGTTTTATTTCTTTTGCTATTTAATTGCTCTGCTAGGACAGCCAGTATTTCTTGAATAGATGGGATGAGAACATTCTTGCATCATGTGAAATTCAATAGGAAAAGCATTTCATTTTCCCTTGTTGGTTATTTCACTGTGGTCATTTCATGGATGGTCTTTATATTTTTGAAATAAATTTCTTCTTTCTTTCTTTCTTTTTCTAAGACAGGGTTTCACCATGTTGGTCAGGCTGGTCTTGAACTCCCAACCTCAGGTGATCCACCCGCCTTGGCCTCCAAAGTGCTTGGATTACAGGCATGAGCCACCACGCCCAGCCGGTAAATTTCTTATCTACCTATTTTGTTTAGGATTTTTATGAAGGATGAATGTTAAATTTTGTTAAATGATTTTTCTTGATCTATTGAGATAATAATGTGGTTTTTATCTGTCATTCTGTGCAAATGGTATATCACATTGATTTGAGTACATTGAACCATCCTTGCATCCCATGAATAAGTAGAACTTGAATATGTACAATTCCTTTTTATATTCCCTTGAATACAGTTTGCTAGTACAAGGATCTTCAAGAAGTTCATGGAAAAATACATATTATGAACAATTTGTGCATGAATTTCACACTTTTTGCACCAAAACAGGCTAGTACAAACTTGTTGTAACATGTCTGAACAGGCTGTAGTTTGAGGCACTCAGAAGGATAAGACATGAGTTTGAAAAGAGCCTCTATGAGAGGAATACAAATTCTGCTAAAATTGAAACAGAGAAACATTAAATATATGATACGATCAGATGCAGTGGCTCAGGCCTGAAATTCCAGTGCTGTCAGAGGCTGAGGAAGGTGGTTCCCATGAGCCTAGGGTTGCAAGACTAGCCTGGGCAACAGGGGGACCTCCTCTCTGCTAAAAATTAAAAAAAAAAATTGGCCAAATGTGGTGGTGCAAACCTGTGGTCCCAGCTACTCGGGTTGCTCAAGTGGGAGGACGGCTTGAACCAGGGAATTTGATGCTGCAGTGATTCCTGATTTCCCCACTGCACTCCAGCTTGGGTGACAGAGCTAGACCCTGTCTCAAGCAAATAAATGAGAGGCATAATTTCTCCTTTGAAATTAAAGGAAAAAATTTTATTTTGTCTCTTTCTCGGGATATTTATTTAGAACATTTGTAAATGTATTTTCTCCTGTCTTCTGAAGTGGTACTTTTCAGACACTAAAGGATTTTTCAGTTTAGTGGTGATCTAAGGATGTCTTTTTAAAGGACTTAGGAGTTCTGTCTTTGAAATGCAAAAAACAAGAAACATAGTACCTCTATCTCAGTGGTAAATTAAGTAATTCAAAATTAGGCTGGGCGTGGTGGCTCATGCCTATAATTTCAGTTCTTTGGGAGGCTGAGGTAGGTGGATCGCCTGAGGTCAGGAGTTCGAGACCAGTGAGACCAACATAATGAAAGCCCATGTCTACTAGATACAAAAAATTAGCCTGGTGTGGTGGCGCATGCCTGTTATTCCAGTGACTTTGGAGGCTGAGGCAAGAGAATTGCTTCAACCCAGGAGGCAGATGTTGCACTGAGTGGAGATTGTGCCATTGCACTCTAGCCTGGGTAACAAGAGTGAAATTCCATCTCAATAAAAAGAAAAAAAGCAAATAATTCCAATTTTTTTTTCTTTTTTTTTGAGATGGAGTCTGTCTGGTTCTGTCACCCAGGCTGGAGTGCAGTGGCCTAAACTTAGCTCACTGCAATCTCTGCCTGTCTGGTTAAGTGCATCTTCTGCCTCAGCCTCCCTAGTAGCTGGCATTACAGGCATGTGCCACCACGCCCAGCTAATTTCTGTATTTATAGATGAGACAGGCTTTCGCCATTGCTAAAACACGCGCTCTGAATGAAGAGACCCCCCCCCCCAAGCAGGCTTTGTGTGAGCAACATGACTGTTTATTCACCCGGGTGAGGGTGGGCTGAGTCCGAAAAGAGAGCAGAGGGTGGTGGGATAGGAGTTGGTTTTACAGGTTTAGAATAGGCAGTGGAAAATTACAGAAGTTACAGTTTAGGGCGGTTTTTGCAAGCTGGGAGGAGGTTGTAGGGTGTGGAGTCATGAGGTTGACAAAGTCAGTTACAAAGTCCAATTGCCCTGTCAGTTGAGGTGGGAATAAGGAAGAATGCCTAGGGGGAGCTTTGCATTTTACATTTTAGTTTGCAACCCTTTTCCAGACAATTCCAGGGCTTTTGAATTATGCTTCAGTGTCCCAGGCGAATCTCGCCTTTAAAAACAGAAAAACAGGCCATCCACTGTGGCTCACGCCTGTAATCCCAGCACTTTGGGAGACTGAGGCGGGTGGATCACGAGGTCAGGAGTTCGAGACCAGCCTGACCAAGATGGTGAAACCCTGTCTCTACTAAAAATGCAAAAAAAAAAAAAAAAAAAGTTGTGGTGGCATGCGCCTATAATTCTAGCTACTCGGGAGGCTGAAGCAGGAGAATTGCTTGAACCAGGGCATCCTGTGTGACAGAGCGAGACTCCATCTCAATAAATAAAATAAAATAAATAAACTAAACTAAACTGAAAAACAGAGGCCTGGGAGCCAGGCAGAGCAAAGTATACTCCCCGCCCAGTCTCGCCCTGCCCCGCCTCCGGGGTCCCAGGCTGCTTATCAACCCCACGCCACGCCCCTTGCTTTTCACACCCCGCCCTGCCTCGTCCAGGCACCGCCCACCTTCTTAGGGTTCTTCCCAAGTCGGGCTCTGTCCTGTGAAGGCAGATTCGTGCAGACACGGAAGCGCATCTCCTCACTGAGGGTCACACTGCAGCGCATGAGTCTGTCTCTAGTAAGTCGGCCCTTCGGAGGCCCCCCCGTCCCCCTACTTCCACCCGGAACAAATTGGGACGTCCCCTGTTAGAGTCCGGAGGTCTGTTCCTTTTGGGTTTGTTTTTTGAGACAGAGTCTCACTCTGTCGCCCAGGCTGGGGTGCACTGCGACGTCTGCCACTTAGGTTCAAGCGATTCTCCTGCCTCAGCCTCCCGAGTAGCTGAAATTACAGGCGCATGCTACCACACATGACTATTTTTCTGTCACTGGCCGGGCTAATTTGTGTAGTTTTTAGTGGAGACGGGGTTTCATCATCTTGGTCAGGCAGGTCTTGAACTCCTGACCTCTTGATCCACCCGCCTCGGCCTCCCAAAGTGCTGGGATTACAGACGTGAGCCACCACGTCCAGCCTCCTTCTGGGTTTAAGGTCAGTCTGAGGCGGGTCCCGTCCCCAGTCTTCCTGCTGTTGAGCCATGTAGACGCTTTCTATCACGTAGTTTTCCTGCTCAAAATGGTTTCCTGACCCCTCCTCCCGCCCCTCGCTTTTTTAAGTCCTCACACCGGACGTGGATTCCCGCCCTGGGCTTCTCCCGGCTTTTTCTCGTCGGCCCGTGGAGCGCAGAGCAGACAGCCCCAGTCCTCGGGAGGCCGCGACCTCTGCCTGGTCCTGGGATCCTGCAGACCCCCCAGCTGCCCTAGGGCGCCATGCCCCACCTCCCTCCTCCTCATGCCAGGCCATGCTGCTCCCCAGTTCCAACCCGTGCAAAGCAGGCTCTTCCGGGAGGCAGCCATCTTACTCCATCCCCTTCCGGTGAGTGTGTGGGCCGAAAGGATCAGCAGAAAGGGAGAGCGAGTGACTGAGAAAGAAGTAGAAAAACCGAGGCAGAATGCTTGGTGCCATGGCTCACGTCAGGAATCCGAGCGCTTTAGGAGACAGGTGGTAGAATCGTTTGAGCCCAGCCTGGGCAACATGGCGAAATCACATCCTTAGATAAAGTGTTTTTTGTTTTTGTTTTGTTTTTAAAGACCGGGTTTCATCATGTTGGCCAGGATGGTCACGATCTCCTGACCTCGTGATCCGCCCGCCTCGGCCTCCCAAAATGCTGGGATTACAGGCGTGAGCCAGCGCGCCCGGCAGGAAAATTTTTTTTTTTAAGTTATCCAGGTATGGTGGTGCGCGCCTGTGGTCCCAGCTACTTGAAAGGATGAGGCTGGAGGATTGGCTGAGTCCAGAATGTTGAGTGTGCCTTGAGCCGTGCTCCTGCCACTGCACTCGCGCCTGGACCAGGAAGAAAGAATCCCTCTCAACAAAAAAAAAAAAAAAAAAAATAGAAAAAAGAATAGAAAAAAACTAAAAAGAAAAACCCAATCTGAGATAGAAAAGAAGAATGAGGGGCTGGCGTGGTGGCTCACGCCTGTAATTAGGAGGTGGAGGTGGGCAGATCACGCAGTCAAGAGTTCAAGACCAGCTTGGCCAACGTGGTGAAGCCCCGACTCTACTAAGAATACAAACAGTAGCCAGGCGTGGTGACTCATGCCTGTAATCTCGGCTAGTCGGGCGGCTGAGGCAGGAGAATTGGTTGAACCCAGGAGGCGGAGGCTGCAGTGAGCTGAGGTCTCACCACTGCACTCTAGCCTGGGCGACAAAGCAAGACTGCATCTCAAGAAAAAAAAAAAAACGTTAACTGGGCATGATGGCTTATGCGAAACGTAGGAGAATTTATACAGGAGAGAAACCTCACAAGTGTGATGATTGTGGCAAAGCCTTTAATTCGCGTTCACACATCATTAGACATTAGAGAATCCACACTGGACAGAAATACTTTTTTTTTTGTCTTGTCATTTTTTTCCTTTTTGTGGAGGATGGGGTCTCACTATATTGCCCAGGCAGGTCTTGAAATCCTGGGCTAAAAGCTATCCTCCTGCTTCTGCCTTCCTAAAAGCTGAGATTACAGGCATGAGCCACAGCACCTGGGTTTTTTTTTTTTTTTTTTTTGAGAGGGATTCTCACTGTCACCCTGGCTGGAGTGCAATGGTGTGACCTCGCCTCACTGCAGCCTCCCACCTCCCAGCAATTCTCCTGCCTCAGTCTCTTGAGTAGCTGGGATTACGGGCATGCGCCACCAAGCTTGGCTAATTTTTGTATTTTTAGTAGAGACAGGGTTTCACCATGTTGGTAAGGCTGGTCTTGAACTCCTGATCTCGTGATCCACCCGCCTAGGCCCCCCCCCACAGTGCTGGGATTACAGGTGTGAGCCACCGCCCAGTGCAGGACAGAAATCTTAACAAATGTCATATGTGTGGCAAGGTCTTCAGTCCAAGGTCGCTCATTGCAAAACATCAGAAAATTCATTTTTGAGATAATTGCTGCAAATGCAGTGAATATAGCAAACCATCAAGCATTAATTAACATTAGAGTCAATTCAGCATTGACTTTATTTTGACTTGACTTAACATTGAGTTCAAGCATTAATTGACATTAAAGTGTTTGTTAAGAAGATTGAGCCAGGTGTGGTGGCTTATGTCTGTAATCCCAGCACTTTGGGAAGCCAAGCTGGGTAGGTACTTGAGGTCAGCAGTTTGATACCTGCCTGGCCAACAGACGTCAGACACTTTTTTCCAGGCTGTTTATTGTTTATTTAACAAAAACTGATAGGAATTTTTATGCATATTGTGTTGAATCTAAATCACATTGGGTTATATCATCATTTAACAATATTAATCCATCAGTATGCATTGTATCTATGTATGTTTTTAATCATTTTGATCAATGTTTGTAGATTTCAAGGTACAAACTTCTCACCTTTTTACATTTATTCCTAATAATTTTTACTTTAAGTCCTCTGGGAAATGAGCGTGTTTTTTAATTTTCTTTTAAAATTGTTTGTTGTTAATTTATGGAAATTCAGCTAATTTTTAATGCTGATATTTTTTTCTGCGAATACACTTGAATGTGTTTATTAGTTCCAGCAGTATTTTGGTTGACTCTGTGATTTTCCACACAGAAGAGTATGTCATCTACAAACAAATATAATTTTACTTCTTTATTCCTGATTTGGATGAGTTTTATTTGGCTTTTTAATTGCTCTGGCTAGGACAGCCAGTATGTATTGAAGAGAAGGGGTGAGAGCATTCTTGCATCATGTGAGATCCTACAGGAAAAGCGTTTCATTTTTCCTGATTGGTTATTTCAGCTGTGGTCATTTCATGGATGGTCTTTGTATTGTTGAGGGTAAATTTCCTTCTCTGTTTTGTTTGGGATTTCTATGATGATTGGATGTTGAGTTTTGTGAAATGCTTTTTCTCCGTCTGTTGAGATGATGTGGTTTTCATCTTCCATTCTGTTCAAGTGGTATGTCACATTAATTTGCTTGAATGTGTTGAACCATCCTTGCATCCCAGAAATAAGTGGCACTGGGATATCTGCAATCCTTTTTAGATACTCTTGAATACAGTTTTCTAGTACAAGGGGTCTTCAAGAAGTTCATGAAAAAATATGCATTATGAGAAAATTGTGTATTAATTTGACACTTTTTGCACTAAAATAAACTGGTACAAATCTGTTATAACATGTCTGAACAGGCGTGTCTGAACAGTTTGAAACACTCGGAAGGACAAGACATGAGTTTGAAAACAGACTCTATCAAAGCAATATGAATTCTGCTAAAATTAAAACAAGAAGAATCATCAAATTTATGATGAGACCACACGCAGTGGCTCAGGCCTGTAATCCCAGCACTTTCGAGGCCGAGACAGGTGGGTCACGTGAACCCACATATTCAAGACCAGCCTGGGCAACATGGTGCAACCCCCTTCTCTACAAAAAATACAAAAATTAGCTGGGCATGGTGGCACGTGCCTGCAGGCTCAGCTACTGTGGAGTCTGTAGTGGGAGGATGGCTGGAGCCTGGGAGGTCCAGGCTGCAGTGAGCTGTGATCATGCCACTGCACCCCAACATGGGTGACTGGGGATACTGTCTCTAAAAAAAAGAATACTGGGCCAGGTGTGGTGGCTCACACTTGTAATCCCAGCATTCTATGAGGCCGAGGCGGGCCGATCACTTGAGATCAGAAGTTTCAGATCAGCCTGGGCAACATGGTGAAATCCCGTCTCTACTAAAAATACAAAAATTAGGTGGCATGGTGGTGCACGTCTGTAATCCCAGCTACAATCACTTGGACCTGGGAGGTGGAGGTTGCAGTGAGCCACTGCACTCCAGCCTGGGCAGCAGAACGAGACTATGTCTTCAGAAAAAAAAAATACTGGCCGGGTGAGGTGGATCGCCTGTAATCCCAGCTACTCAGGAGGCTGAGGCAGGAGAATCAGTTGAACCCAGGAGGAGGGGGTTGCTATTAGCCCGGGATCACGCCATTGCATTCCAGTATGGGCAACAAGAGCGAAATGTCATCTAAAAATAAAAAATAACAAAAAGTAAGAATACTTACAGTGAAGTTCATGTAGAGGAATAATGAAATCATGGCTGCTTTGTGAAAAGGTTATGGGGACGATGCCTGAAAGAAATCAACAGTGTGTAAATGGTAACTCATTTTGAGTTGGGCCAAGACAATATTGAAAGGGATTCATGGTTCGGCAGGCAGATCATCCACATCAGCGTCACAGAAAAAGAATTAATCTTGATTTCAACATAGGGAAATGCTCTTCAATCTTGTGTGATTAGGTTCCATCTGTCAGAGATACATTTCTAATATTTGATTAAAATCAAAACCCATTCTATGTAATTTTAGCCGATTTAAAACTGCAAAGAATAAATGATCAATTATATACACGCATAAAACTTCCTAATATTAGTATTGCTATTGCTATGTTCTCGGGGCAGAAGCTGAGTCTGTCAGCTACATTGCAAGAGAGTGGTGTCTTCCTTAATGGTGCTTAGGACTCTGTGGTGCATGAGTGGATAAACTGTTAAGCAGGAACCCAGGAGAGCTAGGATAGCAAAGTTCAAGTCCATTAAAACTTGCAGGACATTCCCTCCTGCTCACACACCAGTCACAATCATAAGATGCTTATGGTTTAGGAAAGCAGCTTAATAATACCTGCAAGGACAAACTCCTACAGAAACACAACGTCCAGATGACCCGCTATCCCTTGAGAATGTGTGCTTTTCAGATAGCAGGCTGGTCTCGAACTCCTGACCTCAGGTGATCTGCCCCCCCCCCGCCCTCGGGCCTTCCAAAGTGCTGAGATTACAGGCAAGAGGCATGTGCCTGGCCAAAGATAGCTTTAAATCAACCAAATACTAAGTTTTGTCACATTGTGAGCCCGCTGGCAGGTAGACATACCTTAGCTTTTTATGTAGGCCCCTATGTAAGAGAAACGTAAAGAGGAGGAGTTCCCCCCTGCTTTCTGAGGACGCCCTACTGTGTAACTGGTAGCTTTCAATAAACTCTCCTCACTGCACTTGAACACTCGGCTTGAATTCGTTACTGCTCAGGATCCAAGAACTCCAACATGCGGTGTGGACTGTGACCCCACTTTAGGCAACAAAACGACTGAACGTTATACAAAAACAGACAATTTATCTAATTTTCATAAAAGTAGGAATTTTGTAGTCCTCATCCACCACACCAAGCAGAGATCGACACAGTGGAGTCCCCCGCTCATGAGAACCAAGGGGCTGACAGCTGGGAAACATGGGTGGATGAAGGGTGAGGCGCTCAGCAGCTACCAACTGGGATTATTGAAAGGGGCAACAAGGTCTTGAAAGGCGGAGGACAGCCGGGCGCGGTGGCTCACGCCTGTAATCCCAGCACTTTGGGAGGCCGAGGCGGGCGGATCACGAGGTCAAGAGATCGAGACCGTCCTGGTCAACATGGTGAAACCCCGTCTCTACTAAAATACAAAAAAATTAGCTGGGCGTGGTGGCGCGCACCTGTAGTCCCAGTACTCGGGAGGCTGAGGCAGGAGAATGCTTAACCCGGGCGGCGGAGGTTGCAGTGAGCCAAGGTCGCGCCACTGCACTCCAGCCTGGCGCCTGGTGACTGAGTGAGACTCTGTCTCAAAAAAAAAAAAAAAAAAAAAAAAAGAAAGGCGGAGGACACAGTCTAAAACCATACAGAAGCTGCAGAGCCACCGGGCCTGCAAGTTTCCCATGGCGATGCTGGGACTCCCCGGACATCTGCACAAACTCGTCAGGGGATTTCAACATCCCGAAGCACCCCAGATTCCTGGTGTGGCTGTAGCCCGGGCTGGTGTGCTGCAGAAAGACAAAAACAGCTCTCACTTGAGTCAGCCTCGGGCGCTGCCTGCAGAGCAACAGTGGGCGGGCCCTGGACCTTGTCTGGGCGGGTTCTGGACGGTGGGCAGGGACCGAGTTGGAGAGGAAAAAGGTCCCTGAGGGGGGCGGGGCGTGAAAAGGTGCTGGGGGTGAGTGAGAGGATGGAGGCCTCTTTGGAAGCCTGGTTAGAGAGTTGGGTGAGGACTGAGGCGGGGCAAGATCGAGGAGGCTGTCTGGCAGCCTGGCCAAGCAGTGAAAAAGGTGGGGCCAGAGGATTATCGTCATCTTAGGGGCGGGATCTGGAAGGGGTGTTGTTCTAAAGCGAGAGGGTCCGGGTTCTCTCGTCAGCTGGGGCCCCAAAGTCTCCTGCTGCCATCCTCTTGCCCTCCAGGTCCGCATCCTCCGTGTACTGATGGGTGGATTGTTTCTGATGTGCCGTAATATTACCCCTAATATCATAGGGGTGCTTCCTGTCCGTTTTAGGTTAGTATTTCAAACAATCGAAGGTAGAATAACATTGTTGGCAGGGTGCAGTGGCTCACACCCGTAATCCCAGCACTTTCGGAGGCTGAGGCGGGTGGATCACGAGGTCAAGAGTTCAAGACCAGTCTGGCCAAGATAGTGAAACCCCGTCTCTACTAAAAATACAAAACTTAGCCTAGCGTAGTGGCGGGTGCCTGTAATCCCAGCTACTCGGGAGGCTGAGGCAGGAGAATCGCTTGAACCCAGGAGGCTGAGGTTGCAGTGAGCCGAGATTGCCCACTGCACTCCAGCCTGAGTGACAGAGCGAGACTACATCTCAAAATAAATAAACAACATTGTAGTGGGCCACCTATATTGAACTCAGAATCGTTTTTACTCTTAAGTTGAAAATGGTTTTCATGCAAAGCGTCTTCTTTGAGCGGGTCAAGTCGCGTGTCCTGCAGGCTGGACGAGCTCCCCCTCAGTTTGGGGCAGAGCAGAAGAGAGGGGTAGGGACCTCGGTAAAGGGGTGGAGTGGGGCGCTGGTTGCAGCGGGGACTGATAATTAGAACGGCTTATTAAACTAAGCAAGGTCCCGACTTGTTTGAGTGGATAATGGAAGCTGAAAGATGACATGCAAAACTGCCCATTACACACAAGAAGCAAAGGAGAATCTCATATTTCATGGAAATAAAGTCAGGGCTCGGAGTGGTGGCTCACACCTGTAATCCCAGCACTTTGAGAGGCCAAGACGGGAGGATTGCTTGAGCAAGGGAGTTCGAGATCAGCCTGGGCAACAAAGTAAGACCTTGTTTCGGCCGGGCGCGGTGGCTCACGCCTGTAATCCCAGCACTTTGGGAGGCCGAGGCGGGCGGATCACGAGGTCAAGAGATCGAGACCATCCTGGTCAACATGGTGAAACCCCGTCTCTACTAAAAATACAAAAAAATTAGCTGGGCGTGGTGGCGCCCGCCTGTAGTCCCAGCTACTCGGGAGGCTGAGGCAGGAGAATGCTTGAACCCGGGCAGCGGAGGTTGCAGTGAGCCAAGGTCGCGCCACTGCACTCCAGCCTGGCGCCTGGTGACTGAGTGAGACTCTGTCTCAAAAAAAAAAAAAAAAAAAAAAAAAAGACCTTGTCTCTACTAAAAAATAAAAAATAAAAAAAATCAGCCAGGTATGGTGGTGCACACCTGTGGTCCCAGCTACTCACGGCGCTGAAGTAGGAGGATCACTTGAACCAGGGAGCTGGAGTCGGCAGTGAGGCCTGATTTAACCACCACACCGTAGCCTGTGTGACAGAGCTAGACCCTGTCTCAAACAAACAAGCAAATAAATGGCATAATCTCAGGTCACTGTAACCTGTGTCTCTCGGGTTCAACCAATTCTCTGCTTTAGCCTCCTAAGTGACTGGGATTACAGGCATGCACCACCACGTTCGGCTCATTTTGGATTTTTAGTAGAGATGGGGTTCCTCCATGTTGGTCAGGCTGGTCTCAAACTCCCGACCTCAGGCGATCCACCCGCCTCGGCCTCCCAAAGTGCTCGGATTACAAGCGAGAGCTACTGTGCCCGGCCTGAAGTGCAAACTAACTACATTATTTTTCAGCTTAATGACACAGGGACATAATTCTGATGGGCTTAGGAGTGCTCCTCGGAAGGCAAACAAGGGAGATAGTACTGTATCTCAGTAGGAAATTAAATAATTCAATCATCAAATAACTCCAGTTTAAAGCTGTGGAACTTTAAATAATTCTGAGCCTTGAGAGGAATGTGCTCATGTAACCTGAGTGCAGTGATATGCAGGCGCAACTTCTAAGAGTTTTCCTGTAAATATTTAGGAAGACTAAACAGTCCCAGAGATGAGAACTTCTCAGATCATTGTTCCTTCTTATGGAGTGATATGCTAACCTTCCTTGAAGTGTATCAGTGTGTAACCAATCACGTTGCTGCAACCTATGCACTGATCTTGAATGGAAAATGTGGTGATTCTGCTAAAGCTTCTCTGTCTTTCCCTATGTGTGTGAAACCTTAATGTCTCCAATTTGGAATGCTGATCCCATTCATCTGGAGTTGATGTTTCCAGGTGGCTATCTTCAAGCTTAGTGTTCACATAAACTCTACACTTAATCATATATTCTAAATATTATTATTTACTGCTGACATCAATTTCTATCAGATTGTAGGAGCCTCACCAGAGAGGGTGCCTGTTGCCATGTTGTGAAACTCACACTTTTCAAAAAGACATGGATTAAAATTTGTCCCCCGTTCTCTGGATGAAGCTAATGAGCCGACACAGATGGTCACCTCTATCCATTACCAAGTAGAGCCAGGATGAACATGTGTGACCAAGGGTGTTGTCAAGTCCTCTTACCTGAGGACTGATTAGTGTTTGTCCCTGAAAACATGTAGTTAATTGGTTGTAAAGAACAGTGAAGTTTCTTTCTCTTGCTCTTTTTTTTTTTTTTTTTGACACGAAGTTTTGCTCTTGTTGCCCAGGCTGGAGTGCAGTAGGGGGATCTCAGCTCACTGCAACCTCTGCCTCCCTGGTTCAATCGATTCTCTTCTCTAAGCCTCCCCAGTAGCTGAGATCACAGCCATGCGCCACTACAACCAGCTAATTTTGTGTTTTTAGTAGAAACGGGGTTTCTCCTTGTTGGTCAGGCTGGTTCGACCTCACCACCTCAGGTGATCTGCCCGCCTCGGTCTCCCAAAGTGCTGGGATTACAGGCATGAGCCACTGCACCTGGCATCTCTTTTCAACCTCTTAGCTGTTTGCCTCTATTTCCCATCACATTCTGGTCTAAGGCTTATTTATTAATAAAATAGTTTTTATTTCTTTCTCTCTTATTGTAGTGGAGATGATTTCTCATTTGGGGAGAAGATTTTTTTTTGTTTTCAATTACATTTTCTCAACATTTGCAAAGTGAAATAAAGAGTATTTCTTGGGCCAGACACTGTGACTCAGGACTGTAAGCCCAGCACTTTGGGAGGCCAAAGCAGGTGGGTCAGTTGAAGTCAGAAGTTCGAGACCAGCCTGGCCAACATGGTGAAACTCCTTCTCTACCAAAAATACAGAAATTAGCCGGCTACTCTGGAGGATGAGGGAGGAGAATTGCTTCAGCCCAGGAGGCAGAGGCTGCAGTGAGCCGAGATCTCACCACTGCACTTTAGCCTGGGCGATAGAGAAATACTTTATCTCAAAAAAAAAAAAAAAAAAAAAAAAGGAAAACAAAAAAGTAAATACAAAGAGAAGGTAGTAGATCTCTTCCACAAATGTGCTGAAACAACTAACTGGATATCCACATGGAAAAGAATAATGGTGGATCCCTATGTCACACCATCAAAAATTTTGTTTAAAAAAGTTTGAGAGAGAGACGAGGAAGAAAGCCCTGCGGGAGGGAGTGTTACTTTGTTGCTTCCAGGAATTGTCAAAAAAACAATTCCACGGCTTTTGAATTATGCCTTAGCCTTCCTGGTCGGTTTCGCCTCCAACACCTGAAAAAGAGGCCAGCCTGAGTGAGATGCACAGGTCCCGGCCCCGCCCTCTGCCGGTGCTGAAGGGCGAGGTCTCTCCGCCTCGCGCCCCGCCCCTACCTCGCCCAGGCCCCGCCCCGCCCTCGAGGTTCTCGGCCAGGCCCCGCCCACCCCTCGAGGTCTCGCCCAGGCCCCGCCCACCCCCTCGAGGGTCTCGCCCAGGCCTGGCTTCCTGTGGGCAGATTTACGCAAACCCGGAAGCGGATCGCGTGAAGTGAAAGTCCCACCGCGGCAGGTAAGTTTCGCTCTGTCTTGTACAAGTCTGCGCTTCCCAGGTCCCCTGGCGCTTCTGTACCTGGGACGTGGGGGCCCCATAGACCTGAAAATTGTCGCCCGTATTTTCACTCAGAGCAAATTGAGACGTCGCCGTGAGAGTCCGGGTGTCGCTGCTTTTTGGGTTGAAAGTTGCATTGAGGCTGGTCCCGTTCTCGGTCTTTCTGCTATAGGACACTTTATAGACTTTCTATTGTGTAGTTTGCCTGCTCAAAACTTTTTTCTGACTCCTCCCGTCCCGCGCTTTTTGAAGTTCTCACCCGAGAGGTGGATTCTCGCCCTGGGTACCTCCCACCCTCGCTCTTGTCGGCCCCTGGAGCGCAGCGCTGCGGCCCTCTGCCTGGTCCTGGGGTCCTGCAGACCCCACCCTTGTCTTAAGGTGCCGTCGCCCCCAGACCTCCCTCCTCGTGCCGGACCCTGCTGCTCCCCAGGTCTCTCCTGTACAGTGACTGCATCCCCTGAGCTTGAGTTGGAGAGGTGCCCGGGGCCTGTCCTGTGACACGTGTCCTGTGACACGGGGTGTTCTTGCCTGCCCAGCCCCAGTCCCTGGAAAATGCGCTCCTCCAGGATGCAGGCGTCCTTCTCCAAACATTCCTGTGATTGTGTGGGCCAAAGGGATCAGGAGACGGAGAGCGGTAGAAAACCTGAGACCGAGAAAAGAAGAATGAAACCCATAACAGATGGCAAAGTAGAGGATGGGTGAGGGATTTGCCAAGAGATAGCAAAAATGAAAATAAATAAAAGAAAGCAGGAGAGGAGCCTGTAATTACAGGCGCGAGCCTGTAATCCCTGCACTTTGAGAGGCCTATGTAAGTGGCTCAATTGAGGTCAGGAGTTCGAGACCGGCTGGACCAACATGATGAAACCCTGTCTCCACTAAAAATACAAAATTAGCCTAGCGTGGTGGCACACACCTGTAGTCCCAGCTACTTGGAAGGCTGAGGCAGGAAAATCGCTTGGACCCGAGAGGCAGAGGTTGAGGTGAGCCGAGATCGTGCCATTGCACTCCAGCCTAGGTAACAAGAGCTAAACTCCGTCTTAAAAATAAATGAATATAGATAAGAAGGGCAATTAGAAGTATGACTAGACAGAAAGCAACAGAGATGGAGAGCTTGTGAGGTGTAGACCTAGTTTTAGGGGTGACTGCATACAGTCCTTTGCAAATAGCAAAGTTAAGAGAATTCCTGTGAACGTTAGAATATAATCTAAACTCGTGTGGTGGTGTCTACTCTTCAGGGATTCGAATGAGCTTAAGAGAAGTAGGAGAGAGTACTTGCGACTTCCAAAGGGAGGTGGGTGGGCTAGGCTGGTCATATGATGGACACAGTTTAATCCTGAACCAGTGAACCCAGTGGGGAGGGTCTTGTAGATGGACAGCAGTTGGGGTACTGTAGACAGTCAGGTAGGGCCTTTCCACTGAGGCTGCAGAGCGGGAGAGGTTAGATCCTTCACCACCACTGATCATTTGGCTCAGGTGTCCTCATAAGGCCAGGTGTCTGGGGTCGGTAAGAGGAGATCAGCAGTTTGACAAATTTTCTGCTTAGTTTGTTGGAGAAGGGGAATATTGTGTCCAAGAGGGGCTAGTTTCTGGGAGAAGGTTAGGCCCAAGCAAAAAGGTGTGGCCATACAGGAGTTCAAAGGGGCTGTATCCTGTGTGTTCCCAGGGAGTGGCATGAATTCAGGGAAGAGCAATAGGTAGAAGGGATACCCGGTCCTTCTTTAGTTGAAGGGTGAGCTTGGTAAGGTGTGTTTTTAGGAGGCCATTAGCTTTCTCTACTTTTACTGATGATTGAGGGTGGTAAGGGGCATGGAGATTCTATTGAATGCTAAGGGCCTGAGAGACTACTTGGGTAGTTTGGCTAATGAAAGCAGGGCCATTGTCAGATTGGATGGAAGTAGGCAGGCCAAATTGGAGAACGATCTCATTTAACAGACAAGAAATAACAGCAGTGGCCTTTTCTGTTCCAGTAGGGAAGGCTTCAATCCACCCTGTAAAGGTATCCACCCATAAAAGAAGATATTTACATTTCTTGACACGGGGCATATAAGTAAAGTCAATTTGCCAATCTAGTGTGGGGGTAAATCCCCACATTTGGTGAGTGGGAAAGTGAAAAGGTTTTTAAAATCCCTAGGGTCCTGCTGTAGGCCTTTTAGTAAATTAAAAAATCCCTGGGGTTTGGTAGAGTGGCAGAGGAAGCACTGAGATGTAATTATGTTAAACATGGACTTCCATGAATGGAAGGAGGTAAGAGGTTCTAAGAGACAGGCGAAAGACTTATATCCCACATGAAAATGGCTATGGAAGAGAGGACACAATGAGCTTGTGAAGTAGGAAGAAGAAATTTTCCTTTATCCAAAACCCAACTGCCTGAGTGGGAAACGATTGGTAGGTTAAGGATTCGGAAGGAGAGTAAGTGGGGGTAACTGATGAGAAAGAAAAATGTTATCCACTCTGAGGAGATACTGGTGCGTTTGCTGCCTTCTTAGCTGTGTCTTCGGCAAAAGCATTTCCTTGGGCAATGGGATCTAAAGTTTTTTGTTGCCCTTTACAGTGGATGACTCCAACCTTGGCTGGGAGGAGAGTGGCCTTAAGGAGGGCCTGAATTAAGGCAGCATTGATAATAGAAGATCCCTGTGTAGTGAGAAAGCCTCTTTCTGCCCATGTGGCAGCATGGTGGTGTAGGACGTGAACGGCATAGTTAGTATAGACACTGACATGTAGGTCCCCTTAGCAAGAGTAAGAGCACGGGTTAAAGCAGTTAGTTCAGCTTGCTTTAACCCATGCTCTTACTCTTGCTAAGGGGGACTACATGTCAATATCTATACTGACTCTAGAGGGAGGGAGTGTGGCAGCCTCAATGATAGACGAACAGGATACAGCTGCATAACCAGATTTAGCTGGGGCCAACTGACCAGGCCTCAAAGAACTCCCATCAATAAACCATGTGTGATCGGGGTCTGGAATGGGAAAGAGAGAAATATGTGGAAAGGGGGAGAATGCTATATGGATTAAGGAGATACAGTCATGGGGTTCAGGGCTTGTGTTTATGTTTGGTATTAGATAAGAAGCTGGATTAAAATCAGGGCCGTGTGCAATAGTCACAGTGGAGTTTTCATAAAGAGTGAATGGAGTTAAATAAGACGCGGGGCAGATAACAGATGTGGAAGGTGCGAAGAGAATACTAAAGCCTGAAGGTTGTGAGAGCTGTACAGAGTGAGTGAGGCATAGCCTGTGATTTTGAAGGCCTCAGGAAGAAGCAGAGAAGAGGCAGCTGCCACATGCAGGCATGAGGGCCAACCTGGGACAGTGAGACCAAGATGTTTAGAGAGGAAGGCAAGAGGACGTGGACGTGGCTCTTGTGTAAGAACTCCAGTTGCATAACCCTGAGTTTCAGCAGTGTATAGGGAAACGGGTTGGGATGACTTGGAGAGAGCTAGTACAGGAGTTGTTTCTAGAGCTGTCTTCAAAGAGTGAAAGGAGGAGTGAGGAAAGGATTTACAATCTACGGGGTCAGGTACGTTTCCCTTGGCGAGCTTATATAGAGGCTTGGTAAGAATTCGAAAACCTGGTATTCAAAGGCGAAAGTATCCGACTACACCTAGGAAGGAGAGGAGCTGCTGTTTGATGGTGGGAGTTGGGGCTGAGGAGATGAGATGGATGCCGCTGGTGAGGAGAGCACAGGTGTTTTCTTGGAGGAGAATCCCAGATAGGTGACAGATGGAGAAGAAATCTGGGCCTTAGAAGGGAACACATGATATCCCTTTAAGAATAGGTGCTTGCCAGGCATGGTGGCTCATGCCTGTAATCCCAGCACTTTGGGAGGTTGAGGTGGGCGGATCACAATGTCACGAGTTCAAGACCAGCCTGACCAACATGGTGAAATCCCGTCTCTACTAAAAAATGGGAAAAAAAAACAAAAACAAAAAAACCCAGGCATGGTGGCACGCCCATGTAATCCCAGCTACTTGGGAGGCTGAGGCAGGGGAATTGCTTGAACCAGAGAGGTGGAGGTTGCAGTGAGCCGAGATCACGCCACTGCAATCCATCCTGGGTAACAGAGTGAGACTCCATCTCAAAAATAAAAAAATTAAAAATTAAGAAAATAGATGCTGAAGAAGCAGGAGGGTATCTTGCTGAGAAGCTTCATAAGAGGGGCTGCACAGGAGGAGGTCACCCGTGTATTGAATAAGGTGACAAGTCGAGGGACGGAAAGAGAGCAGGTGAAAAGAAAGAGTGAGGGCCTGACTGGAGTAGCATGGGCTTTCCCTAAAGCCCTGAGGCAGGACGGTCCAGGTGAGTTGTTGTGACTGATGGGTGTCAGGTTCAGTCCAAGTGAAGGCAGATAGAGGCTGGGAGGAGGGGTGTAAGGTGATGGTTAAAAAGGCATCTTTGAGATCGAGAACAGAATAATGGGTTGTGGGAGGGAGGAATTGAGGACAGGACAGTATATGGGTTTGGCACTACAGGATGGAGAGGAAGCACAATTTGATAAGGTGAAAGTCTTAGACCAGCTGGTAAGATCTGTCCTGTTTCTGGACAGGCAAGATAGGAGAGTTTTAAGAACAGTTAGAAGTCTTTAGGAGACCATGTTGTAACAGGCGGGTGATGACAGGTTTTAGTACCTTTAGAGCTTGTTGGAGAATGGGGTATTGGCATTGGGTAGGGTAGGGATGATTGGGTTTTAGGGGATAGTGACAGGTGCATGGTCAGTTGCTAAGGATGGAGTAGAGGTGTCCCACACCTGTGGGTTAAGGTGAGGGGACATGATGGGAGGCTGCGTGGTAGGCTTTGGGTCAGGTAAGAGGGCAGCTATGAGATGTGGCTGTAGTCCTGGAATAGTCAGGGTAGCAGATAGTTTAGTTAAAATATCTCACCCTAATAAGGGAACAGGCATGTGGGGGATGACTAAGAAGGAGTGAGTGAAGGAGTGTTGTCCAAGCTGACACCAGAGTTGGGGGTTTCTGAGAGATTTTGAAGCATAGCCATCAATTCCCACAACAGTTATAGGGGCTAAGGAAACGGGCCGTTCAAAAGAAGGTAATGTGGAGTGGGTATCCCCTGTATTGACTAAAAGGGAGATAGACTTACCCTCCACTGTAAGTGTTACCCAAAGCTCGGCATCAGCGATGACCCAGGGGACTTCTGAAGCAGTCAGCATCAGTCTTCAGTTGCTAAGCCAAGAAGTTCTGGAAAGGTGTCAGCCAGAGAATATTGGGTTTGAACTCCGGGAGCCTTGGGAGTGGCTGTAATATGAGCTGGAGAGTCTGATTTCCAGTGGGGTCCCCCACAGACAGAACACGGCTTAAAGGGAACCTTGGGCTCTGAGCATTCATTAGCCCAATGTTCAAGCTTTTGGTATTTGATGCAGGTTGAAGCCCCAGGCTGTGGGCATTCCCTGGCCCAGTGGCCAGTTTTCTGGCATTTGAAGCAAGGCTCTGGAGGAGGGCGGCTTGGTGGAGCACCTGACTGCAATCCCTTGGTGCCTGGAAGTTCCTTGTGGTTGAAACCGTGGCTGGGGATTGTCTTACTGCGGAGACGATCGCAGCTCTGAAATGTGTTGCCGCCTGGCTGCTTCCTCCCGATTGTTAAACACCTCCAAGGCGATGTCGATTAATTCCTGTTGTGGAGTTTGAGGGCCTGAGTCTAGTTTTTTGAAGTTTTTCCCTAATGTCTGGGGCAGATTGGGTAATAAAATGCATATTGAGAATAAGGCAACTCTCTGGCCCCTGTAGGTCTAGTGCTGTGAAGCTGATAGGTGGGCCCCATGAGTTGGGCAGAATTTTCACATTTGCCCTGGGTTTTTTCTTGAAGCTTGTCGTAATTAATAGCTTTGTAAGCTGCCTGCTTAAGTCCCTAAACTAAGCAAGAGACCATATAGTCATGCTTGGCGATGTCAGGTGAGCCCTTCTGGTATTGCCAGTTGGGTTCTTCCCTAGATACTGCCCTGATGCCCTCTTGGAGGGCTGGCTCATGGCGTCTGTGGGCGTCAGCATAAGATTCAGCCAGAGTATAAACCCTATTTATTTCATCCGGAGAAAGAGTAGAGGTTAGAATGACATTTAAGTAATTCCAGGTTAAATTGTAGGACAGAGTTAGATATTGGAACTCTTGGATATATCTGGTGGATTCTTATGAGAAAGATCCCAAGTGCTGACCAATTTGGGACAGATCAGTGAAAAAGGAACATGCAAGCTGAACCCTGTGTCCTCGGCTTCAGCCACGTCTTGAAGGGGAAACTGTTGGGCGTGGGAAGGAGAGCTAGTTTTAAGGCTGAGTTGTGTCCCAGAGTGGATGTGGGATGGAGAAGTAACAGAGGAGGTATAAGAGGGGGAGGGGATGGGGTGGTGGGGGAGATTAGGGTTAGGTTCAGCCTGCTGAGGGGCAGCCTGATGGGGAAGGGAAAGGTAAGGAGGATCTATTGAAAGAGAAGAATCTTCATTGACAGTAGGGACAGAGGGCGTGGGTGGGAGGGAAAGGAGAATATGAGAGGGGTCACATTAGGAGCGGAGACTGGGAAGGGAACAAAGTGTGAAAAAGGCCTGGATGTAGGGGACTTCAGACCATTTGCCCATTTTACGACAAAAGTTGTCTAGATCCAGCAGGATAAAAAAATCAAAGGTGCAGTTTTCTGGCCATTTAGAGCCATTGTCCAATTTATATTGTGGTCAAGTGATATTGCAGAAAAAAATAAGATGCTGAAGTTTCAGGTCCAGGGATAGCTGGCGACGGCTGAGGTTTTTTAGAACGCAGGATAAGGGAGAGGAGGGAGGAATGGAGGGCAGGAGGTTGCCCAGAGTTTAAGAAGAGCAGTGGAGACAAAGAAAGTGAATGCGGCAACAGGCATCCCAGACTAAACCTTGGTCTGAACCTGGGGTGAATCGGTCAAAGGGGATGTCCCCTGTGTTTATCCATCACTCTACTAGTGTGCGTGAGTTACCAGAGCATATGTCTCTGCAATAATAGTCACCAAATGAGTGCGAGTGAGTGATCAAAGCGGACATCTCTGCAGTGGTCACTCACCGAGGGAAGACTGTCTTCCCAGTTCCATGACCTACGTAGGATTTTTCCAGTCATGAATTTCATGGAAAGTCCTGTCTGTCTTGTCTCTGCTGAAAGGGAGAGGAAAATAAAACTGAAAGGAGAAGGAAGCTGACAGGTAGTGAGAAAAGCAAAAGAGAAGACCTGAGGCAAACTGCTTACCTGGTCTGAGGATGGTGAGTGGATGCTTGGGCTGGTCTGATGAGCCTAGGTTGTAGGTAAGTCTCTTCACAGAGGGAGCACAAGGGGTGGGGACAGGGGGTTTGGTCTCCTGTAGGAGTTCGCTTGTCCCGGGTTTCGGTGTCAGTTGTCACGCACGTTGCTCATGTAAAGAGACCACCAGACAGGCTTTGTGTGGGCAACAAGGCTGTTTATTTCACACTTGGGTGCAAGCAGGCCAAGTCTGAGAAGTAGGTTGGGGCAAATGGTCAGCTAAGGAGATAATCTTGGGGAGGGGAAGGACATCACGGGATGCATGATTACAAGGGTAGGGGTCATTTGTTACAAACAGGCATGATCGTAAGGGTGGGGAGTATGGGCGGCAGTCAGAGGAGGGTGCAGTAGACTGCATAGTTACAGGCGTAGGGGTCTTGAGAAACCCAGCGTTGGGGGCTAAGTTTTGCAAGTCTGAACAGGAACAGTGCATCCAAGTTGCAGCAATTAGTTGAGGCAGGAACAAGTTGATTTAGTTCTTTTTGTGGCCACCGGTTACTTGTGGTTACTTCAGACTTCTTGGCTTCTGGGGAACCATCCAGAGGGGTACATGCCGGTCAGTAAGGCTAAAATGGCCAGGCCTGGACTTGGAGGCCTAACAGATTGCATCTCTCATGACTCAGTGACATGAACTTGGGAAGAGGCTGCACTGGGAAGAGGACTCATGCCCAGACATGGATGGAGATGGGGTGTGGGCCCCGTGGTGTAGGGCTGCTGGGCAGAGGGATTGTTGGGGGGCCACATCTGAGGCACCGTCAGCTCTCTGTAGAGCAGGATCGGAGCAGCTGCATGTGGAGGTAAAGTATTAATATGGGCAAAGTACACGGTAAATTCTAGAAAAAAAGATTGATGACGGGAAATCTTTTCTGCCTGATTTTATACTACATTTTTAGGTTTTTGAGTTACTGTGTTTCTGACTCCTACACAGACATGAATGATACAAGGTGTCTGATTCCATCATTATTTTAAGAATATGAGGCCAGGCACGAGTGGCTTAGGCCTGTAATCCCAGCACTGTGGAAGGCCGAGGTAGGCGAATCAAGAGGTCAGAAGTTTGAGACAAGCCTGACCAACATGGTGAAACCCTGTCTCTACTTAAACTAAAAAAAAAAAAAAAAATTATTTCTACTAAAAATACAGAAAGGGAAAAAAAAACTGCACTCCAGCCTGGCCAACAGAGCAAGACTCTGTCTCCTTGCCAAAAAAACCCCAGAAATATGAAAAAACAAAAGTGCTTTTTCTACTCTCACATGCCACTGAGCACAGAATGCCTCACTTCTGATCACCAGAATGGGTGGATTTCTTCCCGATCACATCCTGGAGTGCAATGGCCGGATCTCAGCTCACCGCAACCTCTGTCTCGCAGGTTAAAGTGATTCTCCTGCCTCAGCCTCCCAAGTAGCTAGGCAACAGAGCGACATCTGTCTCAAAATAAAATAAAATACATGAACACAAAATTACTCAAAGTACAAAAGGCTAATCAGAGACTCAAAAGAATGCAACCATTTGTGTCTTGTCTACCTATGTCCTGGAGGCCCTCTCTCCCGCTTTGAGTTGTCCCTCCTTTCCAGACTGAACCAGTGTATATCTTATACTTATTTGTCATGTCTCCCTAAAATGTATAAAAGCAAGCCATACCTAGACCATACTGAGCACCTGCTATCAGGACCTCCTGAGGCTGTGTCATGGGCATGCTTTTAAACTGGGTAAGATAAACTTTCTAAACTGATTGAGACCTGTCTCAGATACTTGGTTCACAAACTATTTTTTAAAGCCCCAGGTGATTTATTTTAGCTGCTGTAAGAATAAAACTGGACCAGGTGTGTTGGGCTCACACCTGTAATCCCAGTACTTTGGGAGGTTGAGGGGGGTCATCATAATCCCAGCTACTCCAAAAGCTGAGGCAGCAGAATCACTTGAACCTGGGAGGCGGAGGTTGCAGTGAGCTGAGATTGCCCCATTGCATTCCAGCCTGGGCAACAGAGGGAGATTCTGTCTAAAAGAAAAAGCTGATTTCAGGGGTTTCGGGTTACAACAGAAAGTTTCAGCAGCCATGCTTCAGAGAATTACATCTTGAAGCAGTGTTTGCGTCCTGAGTTCATTTTCCATCTGGCCTCTTGACTTTGGCTTAGTTTTGAAGCAGCCTCATTGTCTGGGATAATAACTGAGGTTCCTTGCCTCACAGCCATGGAGATCAAGAATGTGGACACCCAAGTGTGAGGTTAAGAGCAGAAGTTCAATAGGTAAAATAAAGACAACAGCTCTCTGCTACAGAGAGGGGTCCTGGAAAAATGGTTTGCAGATCCGTGGTGAAATGCAGGGTGTTTTATAGATGAGCTGGTGGGGGAGGCAGTGTCTTAGTCTACATGGGGTTTAAAAACTGGGTAGAACCTGATGTGCCATTTGCATAGGGCATGAATTTCTGGCAGCCCCCTCCGTAATCTTTGATTATGCAGGTGGGTTCTTTGCCTGAGCTGTGTCATGTTGCCCATTTCTTAGTGTACACGTGCTAACAATAAAGGGAAGATGGAGCTTCCATGGTGGGCACGCTTGGCCCCCAGGTAGCCCCTTTCTGTTGGCACAGCTGCCGACATTCCCCTGAACGAGCTTGCAGCTTGCTTCTATGTTTGCAGATTGATTTTTCAGGCTGCTCCATTAGAACAAAATGATTTTTTGGGCAGCTTTTTGTTAGAAGGAAAGCTCTGCTGAGGACTTTTTTGCTTTTACTATCTGCCTAAATAATTTCTTTTTACCTCTTGTATCAGTTGGATATGGCAAGAGTTACCCAGGTTATATGATGAACTTTCACTACAGCATAATTTCTGTAAGATTAGCTGAGAAAAAGGATGTGTGGACCCAAAATCAGGCAAGCAAGTTTTTATTAACCTGCCGGGCTGCTTTGTAACCATCAGAGGAGGCAGCCCCGAGCTTACAAAAGGTGGGGTCCCTATAGGGTGAGAGGGGCGTAAGAGAGTTTCAGGACTGAGATAATCTGTGGGCTTGTAACAAGCACAGAGATAGCTTGTCAGCTTGTGACAGACTTACATCATCCTGTGACCTTTGTAGCGGCAGTTTTTTAAAACAGAAATTTACAGGTATGTGTAACAAACGTTTCTTTTCCCTGTCCTCCCACCAGCTGCCCAGATGGCTGTAATCAGGCTTTGCTTAATCACAGCATGACTGGCAGCCTTGCTGTGGCACCTAGGTAAGAGTTCAGGAATGCAGCTGCAGAGCAGTCTGAGTGGGGTGCGGGGGCGGGGGGGAGTTACGTGGAGGGGGTTTTCTGAGGCAGCTTGTCCCTAACATTCCTGCCTGTTAATAGGTAATAGAAGAGGGGCGCTGTTGTCATCTGGCTGTTGCTTGTTGGACAGGGGAGACTGTGGCGGGGGCTAGATAGTAGGGATTGTCATTCCTGGAGATGTCACTATTCTTGGAGCAGTATTATATCTTGTATTGTTCCATGGCGGAAAGCTTTAATACGGTCCTGTAAAAAGTGGGTGAGGAGTTGTAAGAGGCAGGGGCCAATTGCTAGGAGGAGAAAAGGGTTATGGCAGGACCTAGGAGGGGCAGTAGCCAGGGTGCCTAGGGATTATAGAACCACTGGGGCCAGGTGAACTGACTGTCTTTAAGTTTTTGTGTTCCACCTTTCAGCTTTTTTTTTCTTTTGAGATGGAGTTTCACACTTGTTGCCCAGGCTGGAGTGCAATGGTGTGATCTTGGCTCACCACAACCTCCACCTCCTGGGTTCAAGCAATTCTCCTGCCTCAGCCTCCTGAGTAGCTGGGAGTGTAGGCATGCGCCACCATGCCCAGCTAAGTTTTCTAGTTTTAGTAGAGACAGGGTTTCTCCACATTGGTCAGGCTGGTCTCGAACTCCTGACCTCAGATGATCCAACCTCCTCGGCCTCCCAAAGTGATGGGATTACAGGCGTGAGCCACCGTGCCTGGCTGGTCTTTGAGCTTTTTGACAGCATCTCATACCCAGACTTATTGAGGTAGAAACAGCATTGTTCATTTAAAAGAGGCACAGACCTTCTTTTTCAGCAGTGAAGAGTTCTGGGCCTCTGGTTTTGTAGGGTGACTGAGTCTGCTATTTCTTCTAGTGATGACTGGAAGTCTCAGGAGAGCGAATGGAAATATGATAATGAGGTTTCCAGGCTTCCCGCTCCTAACCCGACTAGTTGTGACTCTGAGGGCTGCTAATGAGGGAATGAACTGTATTGCTCTTTTTGGGCGGATGTGTAACGTAGCAGGGACAGGGGAGCTCTTCTTGGTTCACAGCGACAAGGTTAATGTTGGGGGTAAGGTACACCAGGGTGCAAGTACCTGTCCGGTGGGTAGGGAGACAGAAGTAGGCTGTGGATCCGCAGAGGAAGAAGATGCCTGCGGTGTTAATGCAAACAGACAAGTGGATTGAGAATAGGTGTTGGAGCGTGTAGGTTCCTCATTTGGAGGGACTCGGTTCAGCTTCAGCAACCCAGAGTGAGGAGGAGAGAGAGAGCCCTTTGAGAACTCCTGTCTGGGGAAGGGGTTTCCATGTTTGAGAGGCAGGAGGGGAGGTAATGCGGAGGAGCTGGGTAAAGTGGCCGTTGGCTTCAGGGGAACTGAATAATATACTCAGAGTGAGGTATGGGAAGAGGGATGAGAGATGGTCTGAGTTGAGCCACAGGCAGAGGGAGGGGATGGTGCCCACGTGTATGTGTGCGTTCCACAAGGTGACACATAAGGGGGTTTGGCCAAGTTTTCTGGTGTGGAGGGTGAGGGAGTTTTGTGCGGTTGTAGTTGGCAGTGTATGTGGAGAGACGTTTGGTAGCTCTATTAGCAGGCAGTGAGAGTGAGGGCTCTGTCTACAAAAGCAGAGGCTTTTTGGATGGTGTATAAAAAATGCGAACAGGAGTATGGTCCCAGGGCTGAGAAACTGGGAGAGCAGAGTAGGCAGCAGAGGAAAGGGAAACACAGGTGCAGCAACAGGAAGTAAGTGTAGCCCTGGAGCACAGTAACGAGGAGTGAGATCCAGAGAGCGTGCGAGCCTCAGTAACAAGGAGTGAGTGAGATCCAGAGAGCGTGCGAGCCTCAGTAACAAGGAGTGAGATCCAGAGAGCGTGCGAGCCTCAGTAACAAAGAGTGAGATCCAGAGAGCGTGCGAGCCTCAGTAACAAGGAGTGAGTGAGATCCAGAGAGCGTGCGAGCCTCAGTAACAAGGAGTGAGATCCAGAGAGCGTGTGAGCCTCAGTAACAAGGAGTGAGATCCAGAGAGCGTGCGAGCCTCAGTAACAAGGAGCGAGTGAGATCCAGAGAGCGTGCGAGCCTCAGTAACAAGGAGGAGTGAGATCCAGAGAGCGTGCGAGCCTCAGTAACAAGGAGGAGTGAGATCCAGAGAGCGTGCGAGCCTCAGTAACAAGGAGTGAGTGAGATCCAGAGAGCGTGTGAGCCTCGGTAACAAGGAGCGAGTGAGATGCAGAGAGCGTGCGAGCCTCAGTAACAAGGAGCGAGTGAGATCCAGAGAGCGTGCGAGCCTCAGTAACAAGGAGGAGTCCAGAGAGCGTGTGAGCCTCAGTAACAAGGAGTGAGATCCAGAGAGAGTGCGAGCCTCAGTAACAAGGAGTGAGATCCAGAGAGCGTGTGAGCCTCAGTAACAAGGAGTGGGTCCAGAGCGTGCGAGCCTTGTAGAAGTGAGAAGGGAGTCTGAGGGAGCAGAGGCAGCAGATGAGTATTAAAGTAGAAACTTGAGGAGGAATGGGGTTCTGTATCCAGGGGAAGGAGTTGGTAGGGGCTGTACAGGGACATGGCCTCTTCTAGAGGGTCTCTGAGGCGGCTGATGTCACATGGCTCATCAAATTCTCCTTGCAAATGAGCAATAAATAGGTGAATTAGGACTTTTTGTTTGTGTGGAAATGGGAGAGAAGGGAGGAATTCTAGTATTTGGTATGCTTTGTGGGGAGGCTGTTCCTCGTCACAAGGCCTCGGCACCTGGAGCAGGGACAGTGGTGATACATGAAGGAATTACCGCTCACGAGTCTTCCTTAGGGGACGGACGGAGGGTGGCAGTTGGCGGGTCAGTGGGTGCTTTGGGAGCTCTTTTTAATCTGGAAAGATGATACCAAGAGGTATGTCCTGAGAGTTTGGCTGCAGTGGGGGTTGTGAGAACTTGAAAGGGACCTTCCCACTTTGGCTTAAGGCTTGCTCAGTTAAGAGTTTTTAGGACGACATGCTCTCCTGGTAGGGGAGTCTGGTTGGTGGGGCCTCTGCGGGATTTTGGGAGGGCCTGATCTGCTTGTTCACGGAGGAGACAGCAGATGAGGATAAATGTTGGGAGGTACTCTCCTAGCTGAGTTAGAAGGGCCCTGTTTTGTGGGAGGAAAGGGAGTCCATATGTTAACTCAAATGGGCTGAGGAAGGAGGGTGCTTTTCGGCTGGCTCTGATGCGGGCTAGGAGTATGGGCAGAAGGGAGGTCCGGGCTTTCTGGACTTCAAGAGTGAGTTTTAACTGAGTCTTGTTTTTGATATTTGACTACCCAGCTCCCTTGGAAGGAGGCCCCTTGTAGCAGGGAAGATTCTTCAGTGGGGGAGTATTGGGGTTGGATTATGGGGGTAATGAGGAAGAAAGGAGCAGGGGCAGAAGAAAGGCTTCTTTGGCTGCCTCCCCAGCCTTTGTTTCTTCTTGTCATCTGACCTTGTTTGATGTCCCCAACATTGCGTAACTCCTGCCTTACCTGAGAGGTGTGCAGCTTGGAGAAGTTGGTAAACAAGGGGCCATTAGTGACAGGGGTTCCTTTGGCGATAAGGAATCCTCTCTCTTGCCAGATGACGGCCTAAGAATGGAGAATGTGACAGGCGTATTTGGAGTTGGTAAAAATGTTGACTCTTTTGCCTTTGGAGAGATTAGGGCCCTGGTGAGAGCTAAGTTCTGCCTTTTGGGAGGAGGTCCCTAGGGGTAGGGGTGTGGCTTCAATTACTCGGTCAAGGGGAGACGACTGTATATCCGGCATTTGATGGGAGTTAGCTGACTTGGAAGAGGAGCTGTCTGTAAATAACTGGTCATCAGGATTGGTGAGAGGTTCAGGGGAGATATTAGGGAAATGATGCTGTAGGTGACCCAGGATTTCAGTACAGGAGCGGGTGGGAGGGGGAGGAAGATACTGGAAGTAGGGATGCAGGATTGAGGGGAGCACTTTTGGAGAGGCGGAACTCAGGGTTTTCAAGAAAGAGGGCATGGAGTAGTTGGCTTTGAAGTGCCGGCCGGGCGCGGCGGGGGCCGCCCGGAGGCCGGGGGCTGGGGGCCCCCGGGGGGGGGGGGGGGGGGGCGGGGGGGGAGGGGGGGGGGGGGGGGAGGGGGGGGTCTTTTTTTTAAAAAAAAAAAAAAAAAAAAAGTGCTCAGTGCTTGGGAGGAGAGGAGATCTCGTAGATTATGTAGGCTGTGGACTGTGGTGTCTTAATGGAATGTAGTGTCGTGCTTTCCACGGCCGGGTGGCGGCTGTTGCTGGGGCTCTGAGGCAGCTCGGCTGCTCTTGGGCGGTGCCGTCTAGTTGTTTAGATAGGTAAGCTATGGGAGAGAGGAGAGGACTTCCTTTTCTTTCCATGGTTTTGGGCTCTGTAGAGAATGAAAGGCTGAGAAATGTCAGGCAAAGACAGAGCAAGAGCAGTCACAAGGGTGGCTTTAGCTTTGTGGAAGCTAGGGGACTACGCTGTGTGAAGGATTTCGGGGCTCACTAACAGGGCCTTGAGCTGCTTCACAGAGGGTGCGGGCTAGGAGGGGGAAAACTGGGAATCCATATTCTGAAGAAGTCTGCTAGTCCTAAGAAGGAAAGGATTTCACTGGGGGGCAGGCTGTCTATCAGTGCTGCCCGTGCTGGGGTCGTGGCTTGGGCCCCCACAGGAGAGCTGAACTCCTAAATATGTCACTGTTGGAGTGGAGAGTTGGGCTTTGGAGGGGGGGAACCCTATATTCTTTACTAGCAAGAAAGTTTACAAGGACAATAGTGTGATCTGAGAGCCCTACAGGGAGAAGTTAGAGAGGAGGTCATCCACCTACTGGAGGAGCCGGCTAGGGAAGAGGTCAAGGGAGGTTAGGTCTTCAGCTAGAGCTTGACTAGAGCTTGTCCAAAGAAACGGGGGCTCTCTCTAAAGCCTTGGGGGAGGACTGTCCAAGCACGTTGTCCTGACTGGAGAGGGAAAGAGATTTTGGGAGTTATGATGAAAAGAAATGGCTTTTTTTTTTAAAGGCATCTTTTAGGTCTATTTCAGTGTCATGTGTTGTGTCTAGAGGGATGAGGAAAAGGAGTATATGGGGTTGGGAACCAGCGAATGGACGGGAAGGACCGCCTGACTGCTAGCCCGGAGATCTTCAACTAGCTGATAGGTGGGTCGTAAGCCTTTTAGGTGTGTTAATGAAACGGGATACTGAGAGACATTAGGAAATTTGGAGGGGGTGTTTTAGCCGGATTTTGATGGGGTCATGGTGAGCTGCTAGAGAAGTGTCCCACACTACGGGATTAACAGGACAAGTGGGGAGTGGATACTGGGGGGAGGGTTCAAGGTCTGGTGTGGTAGTGGAGTAGGAGAGAATCTGGTTGTGGGGCACAGAAAAAGGTGATGGAAGCTTTGAATTTGGTTAGATCTCTGCCTAGGATGAGTGGGTCCTGAGAATTCAGGCAAAGCCGAATGTTACCCCAGTATTGATGTAAAAAGCAATGGGCTTACCTGCTACTAGTAGAGTTACCCTAGGCTCTGAGGCAGTAATGGCAGAGCGGGTGGGGGCTCTGGGCCTCGCCAGGCTTCAGCAGCTAGGCCAAGGAGCTGGGGGAGTGCCAGGCATGCTTCACTTTTCGTCTTGATGTAGGGGTGGTGGCTCTGAGGTGCAAGCTTTTCTGTCTGTCTGTTGTGAGGACAGTTAGACTTCCAGTGGCCTGTCTGTTGGCAAAGTGGGCAAGGGGTTTCTGGCACTCATGGGTTAGGACATGCCTGCACCCAGTGACCTTCTTTGCTGCACTTTAAATAAGGCCCCGGAGAGCCCCTGCTATTGGGTCGTTGGTGCCCTTGGGTAGTGTGGCTGGGCTGAGGGACAGCTGCAGCTAGAATTTGATATTTAGCACGATTTTTGGGGGCTTTATCTAATTACTTTACTCATCCCTGTTATTGAAGACTTTGAAAGCCAGGTTAAGGAGGTCTTGTGGGGTCTGAGGACCATCATCAGCCTTTTTAAGTTTGTGCCAGATGTCAGGGGCAGATTGGGGAGATAAAACGGGTATTAAGAACAGTAGTTTCTTCTGGGGGAGGCAGGGTCAACATGAGTATGTTTTTGGAGAGCCTCTGTAAGGCAGAAAAGGAATTGGGCAGAATTTTCATCTGCTTTTTTGGGAAATTTGTTTTTTTCCAAAATGTATGGCCTTATGGGCAGCTTTATTAAGGCCTGCAATGAGGCAGGTGATCATATGGCTGTGGGATGCCCAGCTGCTGTCTGTGGGTTGGTACGTTAGGAAGGCTCTTCCCGGGGAACAGCAGCAGCTCCTACAGGCTTTGTAGGGTCTTCCCAATGAAGACTGTCAGCCTGTGCCTGGGCTATGAGCCACACTCTTTCCTTTTGGAAGGAGGGTAGAAGAGAGAGTAACATAGAGATCATGCCAAGTGTGTTCACCATTGACGGTGAGATATTTAAATTCTTTGATGTAAGTATCAGGATCGGCGAAGGACCCGAGATGTTTTTCAATCTGGGAGAGATGGGAGAGGACAAGTGGAGGTGGACGTGGACAAGCCCTTCAGCCCCTGCTACCTCCCAAACGAACAAGGAGCTGGGGTGGGGTAAGGGGTGGAGATGGGGAGGACTCAGAGTCAGAAGCAGGGTGGTTGGAGAGGGGGAGGAAGGGATAGGGCCAGACGGGGCACACGGTGGAGGATCGTGAGACTCTGGTGGGGAATTATGAGGAGAAAAATCGGTGGGGTCAAAGGCAGAGGAGTTGTTGGCTGGGGCTGTGGGGCGTGTAGCAGGCTGTCAGTCGTTAGCTGGAGCTGTGGGGCCAGTGACACAGGGAGAGTTGGGTTTGGAGCGAGCGAGGAGGATCTGGGAAGTAGAACAGGACTGGCAGAGGAAACGATGGCTACCATTTCCCATTGTGAAGGCAAAAGTTGTCTAAGTCTCTAGGTATATTGAAATCAAAAGTGCCATTTTTGGGCCATTGTGAGCCATTGTCTAATTTGTATTGAGATTATACAGGAGATACCCAATGGGGGTAGTTTTGGAAGAGGCAGACTGAGAGGCTCCCATAGCGAATTGGGGAGGAAGAAGAGGGTGTCCCCCTCTCCCACGGGCCCTGTCCAGAATAGAGGAGATAGCCACCGAGTCAGGCATCCCTGAAATGGAGGAACCAGAGGCCTGGAGGCTGGAGAAAGCCCTTGGCCCACCACTGGGTCTTTCGGGAAGGCAGAGACATCAAGGGTTCTGGGTGAATGGCAAGAGTCTCTTACCCGGGCGGAGGCTCTGATGGTAGATGAGGTTGCCAGCAATGGGAGAGTCTTGGAGAGCCTCTGGGTCTTCAGCAGGTTCGAGAAGGGGAGAGTTGGCCAGGAGAGGGAGGGAGAGAGAGGGGACAGAGAGAGCCCCTTAAGGATGCTCAGCCAGAGCCTATCTTTCCTTGGGTTTGGCACCAAAATGTAAGGTTAGCCAAGAGAAAAGGATGTGTAGACCCAAAGGCAGGCAAGCAAGTCTAACCTGCTGGGCAGCTTCGTAACAATCAGGGGAGGCAGGCATGATTGCATGTCCTCAAATTGTATGATGTTTGATTCCATCGTGAAAACAGTTTGTAGATTCTCACTGTTTGTGTCTAGACACGAAGAATCCTATAGAGGTAAGATAAAGCGATGCAGGTAGAAGGAACATGATTAACCCATAGTTATGAAAACAACATTAAATCTTATTAACACATAAGATCTATGATACTCTAAAACAATAGGAAATGTAGCCTGGCCAACGTGGTGAAACCCCATCTCTACCAAACAATGCAAAAAGTAGCTGGGCATGGTGGTGGCCTGCCTGTAGTCCCAGATACTCGGAAGGCTGAGGCAGGAAAACTGCTTGAACCAGGGAGCTGGAGGTTGCAGTGAGCCAAGACTACTCCCTTGCACTCCAGCCTGGGTGACAGAGTGAGATCCTATCTCAAAAAAACAAACATACATACAATGGGAAATACAGTGCTCCAGTTAAAAGGGATTTCTAATCAAGAACATGCTATTGTGCCTTTTTGGTTTTATTTTTTGTTTTTAACATTAAACTCTCCTCTTTGGGCTAGACACATAGGCTCATACCTGCAATCCCAGAACTTTGGGAGGCCAAGGCAGAAAGATGGCTTGAGCCCAGGAGTTCAAAACCAGCCTGGGACACATAGTGAGACCCTATCTGTACAAACAGAAGAAAAAAAAAAAACCAAAAACCCTTTCCTCTGTGGTAATTGTTCTTTTCAATTTCAAGCATTAACATCAATTACTAACAATCTTGCTATATGACAGCTACTGCCATTCAATGGAAAGGTGGCTAACATTTCCCCTGCATTACTTCTGCCATACAGAATCACTTCCTGTTAACATATTAATCGTCTCCTAAAACCTGCAGTCTCTTAAGATCTTGGACTGCCCTATTTAATGACTGGTTAGTAGAGCATTTCTTTTCTGTAATCCACACTGGTCCTCTCTGTCAAGGATGCCCTGTATGCGATAAGTATGACTGATACCACAGCTTTACATTATTCTCAGCCCCTTCCAAAGCCTAATTCGGCCAACTTCTTTTTTCCTTTCTTGTTTGAGACAGACTCACTGTCATCCAGGCTGGAGTGAAGTGGTGTCATCTAGGCTCACTGCAACCTTCCCCTTCTGGGTTCAAACTGTTCTCCTGCCTCAGCCTCCTGCGTAGCTGGGATTACAGGTGCAGGCCACAATGCCCAACCAGTTTTTGTATTTTTAGTGAAGATGGGGGTTTCACCACGTTGGCCAGGCTGCTCTCGAACTACTGACCTCAAGTGATCCCCCCATCGCTGCCTCCCAAAGTGCTAGGATTAGCCAGTATTCAGCCAATATTTAACTACAAAAGATTGTATTCTAAGGATCTCACCTAATGAAGTAGGCCAATTCCTTCTATTCTTACCTGCAGATCATGAAATGACTGTAAGAAAGACATTGTAAAAACATTTCAAGTGTCAGCTTGAAAGTCAAAAATGATAAAGAAGTCTTTCTCCTTCAATAATGTAACACATTATTTTATAACCATAAGGTAACTGGCCATTTCCAAATATCCTTGAGAGTCTTTGATATATGTCATAACTTTTAACATATTTTGAATTGTAATTATTCTGCAGAATATAGTATAAAAGATTAATGGCAGAGACTTAGACTTCATGTGAGCTTTCAGATAAATTATATTGTGAGAAAATTGGTTAAATTACCTACCATATCATTACATTTGTAAGGGTTCCATTATGATTTGTTTTTATTTTTTTGAGACAAAGACTCGCTGTTGCCCAGGCTAGAGTGCTGGAGTGCAGTGGCATGATCTCAGCTCACTGCAACCTGCACTTCCTGTGTTCAAGTGATTCTCCTGCCTCAGCCCCCCAAGTAGCTGGCATTACAGACTCCCACCACCACTCCTGGCTAATCTTTGTATTTTTAGTAAAGACGGGGTTTCATCATGTTGGTCAGGCTTCATGAACTCCTGACCTCAGGAGATCCACTCACCTCAGCCTCTAGTGCTGGGATTACAGGATTGAGCTATCATGCCCAACTCTCCTATGTAAATTACCCTATGTCTTGCAAGGCTTTAATACTGACTGAACACGTCTGCCGTATTAATTACATTTGAAAGGTCTCTCTCCACCATGGATTACATAATGGTTAGTAAGGCCTGAACGCACACTAAAGGTTTTGCCACATTCATTACATCTGTAAGGTTTCTCTCCAGTGTGAATTTTCCTATGATGTGCCAGGGATGAGTTTAGACTGAAGACCTTCCCACATTCATTACATTTGTAAGGTTTTTCTCCAGTATGAATTCTTTGATGGTATACAAGGTATGAATTTTGACTGAAGACTTTGCCACATTCGTTACATTTGTAAGGTTTCTCTCCAGTGTGAATTCTGCGATGTTGTACAAGATGTGAATTTTGACTGAACACTTTGTCACACTCATCACACTTGTAAGGTTTCTCACCAGTATGAATTATCAGATGTTGGGCAAGGTATGAATTGCGACTGAATACCTTGCCGCATTCATGACATTTGTAAGGTTTCTCTCCAGTGTGAATTCTCCAGTGGTTTGCTAGGGATGACTTGTGACCGAAGACCCTGCCACATTCCTGACATTTGTAAGGTTTCTCTCCAGTGTGAATTCTACGATGTTGTGTCAGGTGTGAAATATGATTGAAGACCTTTCCACATTCCTGACATTTGTAAGGTTTCTCTCCAGTGTGAATGATCAGATGTTGCACAAGGTAGGAGTTGCGACTGAACACCTTGCCACATATATTACATTTGTAAGGTTTTTCTCCAGTATGAATTGTCCAATGTTGTGCAAGGTGTGAAATTTGATGGAAGACCTTCCCACATTCATTACATTTATAAGGTTTCTCTCCGGTATGAATTCTTCGATGTTGTGTAAGGTGTGAAACTTGACTAAAGACTTTGCCACATTCGTTACATTTATAAGGTTTCTCTCCGGTATGAATCCTGCGATGCTGTGCAAGGTGTGAAATATTATTGAAGACCTTGCCACATTCATTACATTTATATGGTTTCTCTTCGGTATGAATTCTTCGATGACTTGCAAGGTTTGATTTTTTATTGAAGATCTTGCCACATATATCACATTTAAATTGCTTCTCTTCAGAACAGATTATTTGATATACAGTAAAATGTAAGCCTTGATGAAAGGCCTTGCCATACTCGTTATATTTGTAACGTTCTGTCCGAATGTTTGCTCTCTCTTTTCTGTGAATACAGAATCCGTAAGATGACATGTATATGTATGAGAAAGGTGGGTTTTGACAGCAGAAGAAATTCTTTGGGGTGGGGAAACTAAGGAGCTACTGTTGCTAGATTTTTCCATGTGATTATAGTCATGTATTTTCCCTTCAGCTTGAAATACCTGCAGTTCTGCTAGATGTGACTGGAAGTTTAATCCATGCTGATTTTTAATATGCAAAATAACCCTATCATCCTTTCTACCCTTGTAGGTCATAAATTTGTAGTGTCCTTCATCATGTGTCCACAGACACTGAGAGTCGTGTACGTTTTGTCGGATTTCTCTGAAGCAAAAATCTTCTATGCCATGACTTTCATGTCTTTCCAACATTACTGTTTGGAGTATTTCTCCTGTAATACTCTTCTCTTCTGGTGGTAATTCCTTGATCTCACATTTAGGAGAGATACCTACAAGATACAAGAAATCCGCAGTTTCCAATTGATTACAGATGGTCAATAAATATCGCCTATTGAAATATGTAATATTACACTAAAAGTAATACGTTGAATAGAGTTATAAAACTCCCAATTAATATTATTTAAAAAAAAATTTTTTTTTAAAGACATGATGGCCAGGCTGATCTTGAACTCCTGACCCTCAGGTGATCCACCCACCTCAGCCTCCCAAAGTGCTAGGATTACAGGCATGAGCCACTGCAGCCGGCCTATTTTTTTAATTTTTGAAAAACAAAAGGAACAGGTATTTTCTAACAAAGGGTGACTGCACATAATTCAAGCTAACTGCAGAAAAGCTTAATATGAAGGAATCTATGACCAAACCACTTACACTGCAAAAACTTAGCACCCCAAAAGGAGAATTTTTCCAACATGAAGCCATAGCATACTCAATAGAAGGAAAACATATGGCTGTCTAATAATTGAAAAAAAATTTGTACTTAGAAAATTTATTGAAAGTTCAGAGAAAACATTCTTTGGAGCAAACTAAACATAAGAAGAGCCTGTAAACACTAGAGTGCTTGCTTCCTTTCATTATGACATATGAGACACAGTGAGAAGCAGGCTGGGGGCTGCTACAATCCCAGCACTTTGGGAGGCTGTGAATCACCTGAGGTCAGGAGTTCGAGACCACCCTCACCACCATGGTTGAACCCCATCTCTGCTAAAAGGACAAAAATTAGCTGGGTGTGGTGGCAGGCACCTGTAATCCCAGCTACTTGGGAGGGTGAGGCAGGAAATTGCTTGAACCAGGGAGGCAGAGGTTGCAGTGTGGCCTTCCAGCCTGGGCAACAGCACAACTCCATCTCAGAAAAAAGGATCAGATATGTTAAAGGGGTTAACACCTCCCTGCAGGGGCCAACAACACCTCATGCAGGAGAGCTCTGGCTGGCATCTGGCAGTTGCCCTTCTGGGATGAAGCTACCAGAGGAAGGAACAGGCAGCAGTCTTTGCTGTTCTGCAGCCCCTGCTGGTGACTTCCAGGAAAGCAGGGTCTGGAGTAGACCTCCAGCAAACTCCAGCAGACCTGCAGCAGAAGGGCCTGACTTTTAGAAGGAAAACTAACAAACGAAGGAAAGGAATAGTATCAACATCAACAGAAAGGACATCCACTCAGACCCCATCCAAAGGTCACCAATCTCCAAGAACAAAGGTAGATAAAGCCATGAAGATAGGAAGAAACTAGCACAAAAAGACTGAAAATTCCAAAAACCAGAATGCCCCTTCTGCTCCAAGGTGTCACAACTTCTCACCAGCAAGTGATCAAAATTGGATGGAGAATAAGTTTGACAAATTGACAGAAGCAGGCTTCAGAGGGTGGATACACTTCTCCGAGCTAAAGGAGCATGTTCTAACCCAAGGCAAGGAAGCTAAGAACCTTGTTTTTTAGATGAAATGCTAACTAGAATAACCAGTGTACAGAAGAACATAAACGACCAGATGGAGCTGAAAAACACAGCATGAGAACTTCATGAAGCACACACAAGCTTCAAGCCAAACTGATCAAGCAGACGAAAGGATATCAGAGGTTGAAGTTCAACTCAATGAAATTAAGCAAGAAGACAAGATTCTTGTCTTCCATATTCTGAACAAAGCCTCCAGAATATGGAATATGTGAACAGACCAAATCTATGTTTGATCGGTGTACCTGAAAGTGATGAGGAGCTGGAAAAACTCTTCAGGATATTATCTAGCAGACCTTCCCTGACCCAGAAATGCAGGCCAACATTCAAATTCAGGCAATAGAACACCACAAAGATCCTTCTCAAGAAGAAGCAACCCCCAAGACACATAATCATCAGATTTACGAGGGTTGAAATGAAAGGAAAAATGCCAAGGGCAGCCGGAGAGAAAGGTCGTGTTACCTACAAAGGGAAGACCATTAGACTGAGCATATCTCTCGGCAGAAACCCTACAAGCCAGGAGAGAGTGGGGGCCAGCACCCAACATCTTTAAAGAAAAAAACAAACAAAGCTTCATAAGTAAAGGTGAAATAAAATCCTTTACAGACGAGCAACTGTTCAAAGAAATTTTGTCACCACCAGGGCTGCCTTACAAGAGCTCCTGAAGAAAGCACTAGACATGGAAAGTGGCCAAATTAAAAGACGCAGACTGGCAAATCGGATAGAGACTCAAGACTCATCAGTGTGCTGTATTCAGGAGACCCAGATGTTTACAGAGCTCAAAGAAATAGCTCCATTGTAATGCTAGGAAATTTCAATATCCCACTTTAATAATGGATAAAACAGCAAGACAACTTATCAATAACAAAAGAGAGGCCGGGCACATGGCTCACACCTGCAATCCTAGCACTTTGGGAGGCCAAGGATGGGAGTTTGATACCAGCCTGGCAAACACAGTGAAACCCCATCTCTGCTTAAACAAAACCACACAAAAATTAGCTGGGGGTGCTGGTGCACACCTGTAGTCTCAGTTACTTGGGAGGCTTAGGCAGGGGAATCACTTGAACTCAGCAGGTAGAAGCTGCAGTGAACTGAGATTGCACCATTGCACTCCAACCTGGGTGACAGAACGAGACTCCATCTTAGAAAAAAAAAGACGTATCAGTGGCTGAAACCAATAACAGTGAACTTTAAACCAGAGGCCTCATTTCTGTGAGCTATGCTCCCCCACGAGAACCTCAGGACCCAATACAGGATTTTTCTGTTGACTGTCTTTCCCACTCAGCTGAGTAACCAACACAGAAGGACCACCTACTCCCTTGTGACACATACTAGCAAAGTGTGGAAGAAGCACAACTGAAGAATGGCTGAGATGGCTGAGGGACCTTGTGAAATAGGGGGGAAACCAAACTCCCAAGACCTTGGGATGTCCTGGGTGATGGGAGCATGATTTGTCCTCATGAGGCCACCTCTATGGTCTCCTGGATGGGTTGATCAGCAAGACCAGGCCAGGCTTAGAAGCATAAACCAGTCACTGCCATCCACCATCCTCCAGGAAGGAGAGAGGGGCTGCAGACTACGTGGTGAAGCCTCCATGCAAACCCCTGAACTATGTGGGACAAGAGCTTCCAAATGCTAAACACACGCAGGTGCCTGGGGCATGGCACACCCGTGAATCTCCCCCACAGTCCTTGTGTGCAGCAGAGCTCACTGGAAAGATGCCTCTGGTTTTAAGTTCACTCTTACTTGTTTCAGCCACTGCTACTTTCATCTAGGACATTTCTATACATTACACGTGATTTTGGCTTGTATTTGGTCTTTGTGTTCTATCATAATGCGTGGAAGTGTTATATCGGAGAATGACTACTGATTGACATGCTAGTGCCTCCCCCTGTGGACCTCCTCCTCTGGCTGGCCATCTGTGTCCTGTGAAGCGTCCTTCATCAAGAACCTAAGAAGGCGTTTCACTGAGCTTTCTTGGCTGCCCTAGCAAAGTAATCAAACCCAACAAAAAGGCTGAGGGAACCAACTCACAGCGGGTTGGTCAGAACATGTGACAATCTACTACTTGCAACTGGCATCTGAGGTCGGAGGCTGGCCTTTGCCAGCCTGGGGACTCAACCCTTCACCTGTGAGATCTGACTCTACTTCAACTCCTCCCCAAAGGAAAAGAAAGTGTGGCTCATGGCTCAGGCCCATGCTGACCAATAGGGGCCGCCGCCATCCCCCGGGGAAGAACCAGCCTGAGAATACCAGCCCACAGATCCAAGGCTGAATATCCGGTCACCATATGATCACTTGCCTTAATTGCAGCCCTTAATAAGGCCACCCATAAGGCTGTACATTTTGAAAAACTCAAATTTCCCAAAAGGCAGATGCAGCTTCACTGCTACAACAAGGGGCTTCCTTCCAAGGCAACTGGATAGTCAAAGATCAAACCTCATCTTCTCTGAAGAACAAACCAAGGAAATTCAGCCCACCTGAGTTAATGTACGAACGCCCTTCTTCTTACAAACAGGCCCCCTCCTCTCAGCTCGGAGAATACCTCTCAACACTCTCCCACACCTGACACCTCCTCCGTGAATATGGTGACCATACCCTCCCAAAGCCTCACCAAGGCCCAGTTAACCAGGCCCTCCTCCCTGGGGAATGTCTTCCTAAAGACCTTGATCCCACAAGCCTTCACCAAAATGGGAAGGCCCCGTTCAGGTTCTCCTCGCAACCCCTGCTACAGCCAAACTCAGGACACACTTCTTGCTATCATCCTTCCAGGTTAAAAAGAGCCCCCGAGGCCCCCACTGGCCTGTCAGCTCCCTCCTCGAGAACCACCCAGCAATACTCAGCATCAAGTCGGGCCAACCAAACTCCACCTCACACCCATTCCAGACCAGCTGCCACCAGGTAATTAAGCAAAACTACCCGACTGGTTCCTGCTGCTTTCTTACACATTGTTACATCACTCTGAAATGAATGACTGCGTCACCCTTACAGGAACTGCCTGACTCTTGTCTGCAGTAGGTGTATACCCTAGCATTTAGCCTTGTCCTAATAACAGGAGTAACAGTTGCTGGCAAATAACCACCCCCACTTTCAGTGTTCTGTCTTTGTTTTCCTCTCTTCCTCCACTCCTTCACCCAAAACATTACATGGTTCCTCCCTAAAGAACCGACTCTCTCTTCATTTCTAAACTGGGTAACTGACCTCACCTTCCAAGGCACCCTGGGCTACCTTACCCCAACTGAAGTTCATTTTTCACCTTCATCCTTAGCCTTTGCTTCTTTGCTCCTCCTACCCGTCCATCCCCTTGCCACGCTACCTCCACCACACCCTCAACTCCCTTCCAGCTAAACTAGTCTAACCTGGACCTGGCAAACTGCCATCCTGGTCCCCACGCAAGATTGGCTACATACCAAAGTAACCTATCACCCCCAATTTCAACTAGACGGACCTTTCCAATATGATTTACAACAACTAATACGCTTTCTGAATCCTTTATGGGTATCAAGCCCCTAACCTTCACCAGACAGGCAGCTCTCTTTCTCCCCCACATTAATCACACCCAGCCCCTAATAAGCCCCATCACCACACAGCCAGCCACTTCCCGGCCAGCCATTACTTAGGCCACCTGCTCCCCCAGCAACGTAACTTTACAACTCCAACCCTCCACAAGCACATAAACCAAAACATACTCAAAGCAGCACTCCGCTTCTCAAGCCCTTCCAAACTCAACACTTCCCTGCTCCCTAAGAAGTCAGGTTTCTGTAACAGCAGACACACTCCCTACTTAAACTTTCAGCCCTGGCTATCCTCCTGTGATACCGAGCCACCCAAGACTGCCTCCTCCCCCATCCTTCACCAGTAACTCCTCTCACTGGATCCTAGTAGATACAAAATGCTTCCTCCTCCACTAGGAGGATAAAAAACCACAAACTACCCAACCCAGCCCCAATGCACGTCTTCAACCACTCACCGCAGCTGCCCTAGCAGGGACTTTAGGAGTGTGGCTTCCAAAGGACAAAAGATTTACACGCGGTGTTAACATGCACAGTCGGGATCTGCCTGCCAGAGCCAAGGCATCTTCTTCCTATGTGGTGCCTCCCTTTACATCTGCCTTCTTAACTCGGACTGGTGCCCGCACCTTAGTCTTCCTTCCCCAAAATCAACACCGCCCCAGGAAACCAATCCTTGCCTATCCCAGTTGACATCCCCACCCGACACCACAGAGCAATACAGTTTATACCCTTGCTTCTAGAAATAGGAATAGCCACAGGTGTCGGAATAAGAACAGCCAGACTACCCACCTCCCTTTCATACTATCACTCTTTCCAAAAACCTCACAGACAGTACCGAAGACATGGCAAATGCATTTCAACACTCCAAACACAAGTACATTCACTAGTGACAGGTATCCTACAAAATCACCGAAAAAGGAGGCCTCTGCTTTTTTTGTTTTTGTTTTTGTTTTTGGTATTTTTAGTAGAGTTTTGCTATGTTGCTCAGGATGGTCTTGATCTCCTGACCTCGTGATTTGCCTGCCGTGGCCTCTCAGAATGCTGGGATTACAGGCATGAGCCACTGCACCCTGCACCCAGCCAGTCTCTGCATTTTCTTAGACAAACAATGCTGTTTTTATCTCAACCAATCTGGAATAGTACAAAATGCAGTCAAAAGACTCAAAGGCTGAGCCTAAAAACTAAAAGAAAACAATTCCTCTGCCTGGCCCGCCTGGTCTCTCGGCTCTGGGGTCCCCTGGCTACTTCCTCTCCTGGGCCTGCTGTAACTCTCCTCTTAGTCTTTGTCACGTTCCTATTATGCCTTCTCACCCAGTTTACGCAGAATCGAATACAAGCTTTTACCCGAGGTACAGTACGAGACATAATAATGTTCCATGAACACCAACTTGTAAGCCAGCATCATCCAACATCCCTGCTCAGCACGAAGCGGCTAGAAAAAAACAACGCCCCTTTATCCCTTTCTTTCATATATATAACAAAAGACTGGAAACATTAGGATCACAAGACAGGCCCACAGACCTCCCCCACATTCACCCCTGTTAAGCCAAGTTCATAACAGAAACAGCCTTGTAAACAGGGCACCTAGGTTTCAGGATGAGGTCGCACCTGGCTCTAGAACCCAGGGATGTTGACCCCAATGAACAGGATGTCAGCCCTAAGAACCAGAATACGGCCACACGCAAACCCCTATATACCCCGCACACTCTGTAAGCCAGGCTGCTGCCTTCCCTGCCTGTGGCGAGGCAGCCTGGCAGGTTGAATAAACTTGCTAAACCTGACCTTGGGTCTGTCTCTCCTTTCCTTCGTGACCTTACACCAACCTCAAGTGATCCATCCACCTCAGCCTCAAAAGCGCTGGTATTGTAGGCATACAGTACAGTGCATGGCCTTTTTTCCTTTTTTTTTTTTTTTTTTGAGATGGAGTTTTGCTCTTGTTGCCCAAGCTGGAGTGCAACGGCGCGATCTTGGCTCAATCTTGGCTCACTGCAACCTCCCCCCTCCCAGGTTCTAATAGCTGGGACTACAGGCACGTGCCACCACACCCAGGTAATTTTTGTATTTTTAGTAGAAACGGGGTTTCTCCATGTTTGTCACACTGGTCTCAAACTCCTAACCTCAGGTGATCTACCCAACTCAGCCTCCGAAAGTGCTGGGATTACCACTGTGCCTTGCCTCTCTTTTTCCTATTTCAAATTGACAAGCAGACTATTTGAATAAGCAGAGAGGGCTCCGTGCAGTATCCTGGGCCCCAGATGCAAAGAAGGAACAGCCTATGTTTCCCATCTCCTGATTAGGTGTTGCAAGTACAGGAAATGGGATGGAACCTGAACAGGTCAAGGGGCAGATAGGTGTATGGAGGCCTCAGCTCTGAGCTATAGGGACAGAGAACGGAGCATCATATGGAATCAAGCACAGGAGACCACAGGGGGAAGACACCCTTTGAGAGCCCTCCCTGTGCCGCAGAGACAAGAAACCAAAGAGGTCACAGAAGCCAGATGACAGGGTGTTACCCATCAGGATAAAGACTCTGCCTTTGTCTCTGAGCTGCAGCACCGCGAGAACCAAAGATCAAACTACTGCACATCTAAAGAGCAGAGGGGCCGGGCGCCGTGGCTCACACCTGTTACCCCAGCACTGTGGGAGCCTGGGGGTGGTGGATCACCTGAGGTCAGGAGTTCAAGACCAGCCTGGCCAACGCAGCAAAACCCCATCTCTACTAAAAATATAGAAATTAGCCAGGTGTGGTAGTGGTGCATGCCTGTTGCCCCAGCTACTTGGGAGGCCCAGGCAGGAGAATTACTTAAGCCTGGGCAGGGAGGCTGTGGTGAGCTATTGAGCCACTGCACTCCAGCCTGGGCAACAGAGCGAAACTCTGTCTCAAAAATAAATAAAGAGCAGAGGGTTAAATGGGGCAAAGAAACATGTCCACTCAGAGATCTCAGGATTTAAACGTCTGCCAAAGAATTCCTCCACTTCAAGAGAGTTTCCCAACACACTGTTTGAAGGTGTAGCTTCCTGTTTGCCCATCTGAGCTCCCACCTGTAATCCCAGCACTTTCGGTGGCCAAGGCAGGCAGATCACGAGGTCAGGAGATCGAGACCATCCTGGCCATACTGGTGAAACTCTGTCTCCACTAAAAATATAAAAATTAGCTGGGCATGGTGGCTCACGCCTGTAGTTCCAGCTACTTGGGAGGGGGGGAGGCAAGAGAATCGCTTGAACCCGGGAGGTGGAGGTTCCAGTGAGCCAAGATCATGCCACTACACTCCAGTCTCGATGACAGAGCAAGACTCCATCTCCATTCCCACCCATCTGGATGTTTTTGCTATTTTCTCCACAGTCCAGGGCTCTTTCCCTGGCTCCAACATGGAGATAACAGGTCAGAAATAGACTCCCGCGTGTAAAAAGAACGAAGCATGACGTGCTGGCACTTTTCTAGAGTCCCAGCCTATGATTCAGTAGGAAAAAAGACATTGCAGATGGATCGAGGACAGTATTTCACAAATTCCTCCCTGACTGCCTCCTTCAGAATGCTTAGGGAGCACTGTAATATGTGGACATCACGTTCTCTTTTAAGAAATACTAAAATTGAAAACACATGAGTAGTAAACAGGAAACTGGGTATCTTTAAAGTCTCCCAGAAGGTTCTGTTTTTGTTTTTCGGACAGAGTCTCACTCTGGGCTGGAGTGCAGTGGTGCGTTCTCGGCTCACTGCAACCTTTGCCTCCGCAGTTCAAGCGATTCTCCTTCCTGAGCCTTTCTAGTAGCTGAAAAGACAGGCGTGCGCCACCACGCCCAGCTAATTTTTGTATTTTTCATAGAAACGGGGTTTCGCCATGTTGGCCAGGCTCATCGGAAACCACTGACCTGAGGTGATTCACATGCCTCAGTCTCCCAAAGTGCTGAGATTACAGGTGTGAGTCACCACGCTTGGACTGTCACAAGGTTTATGCCTACTTTCATTCTAGAAACCCCCACTGAGGTATCCTAAAGAATGCAGAACATCTAAACAAATGGGACAGTTAAAGTCCAGGTGCTACATTATGAAGCTTCTCATTTCAAAATCAACTCGGCTTCCATTTTAGTCAAGCAAGGACGCAGCTTCCAAGATGGTGATCAGTTAGAAGTGAAAGTCTGTGAGAGGATGGAAGGAAAGAGTCAAAACCCACACCACTAGAGTGTATGTTAAAGAACTTGAAGAAAGGCTTCTCACCAGGCACGGTGGCTCACGCCTGTCATTCCCAGCACTTTGGGAGGCTGGGGTAGGTGGATCACGAGGTCAGGAGTTCGAGACCAGGCTGGCCAAGATGGTGAAACCCCGTCTCTACTAAAAATACAAAAATTAGCTGGGCACGTTGATGAATGCCTGAAATCTCAGCTATTCAGGAGGCTGAAGAAGGAGAATCGCTTGAACCTGAGAGGCGAAGGTTGCAGTGAGCCAAGATCATGCCATTGCACTCCAGCCTGGGCAACAGCAATACTCCACCTCAAAAAAAAAAAAAAAAAAAAAAAAAGCCTTCTCAGGAGACTGTGGAGTTAAATTGTCCCCTCAGAAGTTAAGGACCTTGTGTGAGCTAGAATGGCCTTCCTTTGGGGTTGGATGGCCGTCCTTGGGAACGATAGACAAACCACTGGCTGAGTGTTTAGGGTGGTGACCAGAGTCGAAGGACAGCCAGGGCTCCCAGATCAGTTTCCATATATTGATTTATGGCTAAATATAGCCCAGACAGGCCCTAAGTGGTTGAAACCTTGCCTGGCTGCCTACTGCAAAGCCTTAGTGGCACAGACAGGGACAAAGGAGGCCAAGGAACCTACAGACCAGACCCCAAGCCCAGAAGGCAAGAGAAGAATGGGCAAGAGGTACCAGGGAAACCGATTTTACAGGTTCCCCCTGAAGAAGAGAAGCTCCACCCCCTTACGCTCCAATGCACCCATCCCTAGCACACCTGAGGCAAGGTGAAGAGCGAGGAGCAGTACTCATGCTGTGCAGGCCTAGGTACAGGGGCTCATGTAGAGTCAGAGAGAGTGAGAGCTCAACGTCTCCCCCCTCATAAGGAAACGAGAGAAAGAAAAAGAGAGTGACGTGGCCAGTTGTCTCTGATCTGACCAACCTTGGGCTTTCCAGATGCTTCTCCATGAAACATGGGCAGGGGCAGGTTCATGGTGGGCAAAGAGTCTTTATCTATTAGCCCTCTTCCACTACTGACCTTCTGAATTGGAAACAACACACTCCCTCCTTCATGGAGAAGCCCAAGTATTCATTAATCTAACACAGTCCATCTTTGCTACTCATAACCCTAATTGGCCGCACTGCCAGGAACTGCTGTTAACGTTGTTTAATACTGAAGAGCACAGGAGAATAAAGTAAGCAGCTCTCCAATGGTTAGAAAATAATGCGCCAGCAGGCACTGATGCCCTGCAGTATGCAGTGCCACCTTTCCCCTCAGGTAGTCCCTAAGTGGACAAAGGCAGGCGGGAAGAAGGTAATAAATATAGACGAAGTCTCAGAGGTCTGCCAAAACCCTGATGAAAGCCCAAGCGAATTTTATGAGAGGCTCTGTGAAGCATACCGGCTTTATACCCCATTTGACCCAGAAGCCCCTGCCAACCAATTATGATGAATGCGGCTTTTGTCAGCCAGGCGCAAGGAGACATTAGGCCGAAGCTACAGAAGCTGGAAGGATTTGAGGGCAAGGATGCTACTGAACTCACACCGGTGGCTACAAAGGTGTTTTACAATGGACAGGAAGAGGGCGTGGGAGAGCTGCAGTCAGACGGGAGTCTGAACTCAACCCAGATTAGAGAGATCAATGTGCGACGTGCAAGAAGAAAGGACATGGGAAAAATGAGTGCCCTGATCAAGATCAGGTACCCCCATACAGCCACTGCAATACCGAGACTAGCAGCAGCAAGCCAGCAGGCCCCAAGTAATCAGCATACAGGCTTAATCGGCTTGGCTGGGGTAGACAGCTCTAAGTACTGAAACAGACCAGGCTCCATCTCTCTAGGCCTTGGGAACCTACGGTCATGGTAAAGGCAGGGAGCCAACAAATAGATTTTACAGTAGATACAGGTGCTGAGCATTCAGTGCTGACTAAAGCAGTGGGGCCACTGTCCAAAACTTCTACCACCATTACTGGGGCAACAAGAGTGTCAGAAAAAAGACCCTTCTGCTAGTCAAAAAGATGTGTTATTGGAGGGGTGGGAGGTCCAGCATGTGCCCCGTCCCTTTGTTATGTTAGGAAGGGATTTGCTTCAAAAGTGACAAGCACAGATTTCCTTTAAACCAGAGGGGAACATGACTCTGCATTTTAACCAACCAAGAGCTGTGGTATTAGCCCTCACAGTCCCACAAGCTGAAGAGCAGTGGCTGTTTGCTAACAAAATGGAAGGACCCATAAAGCAGTCCTGGAGGCTGGTGGAGGAAGTCATACTGCCAGGGCTAATGAGTGAATTTCCAGAAGTATAGGCTGAAGGTATGTCACCTGGGTCAGCCCTAAACCCTGCTCTGGTGGTAGCAGAACTAAAAGCAGGAGTCACCCCAGTCTGGCTGTGCCAGTATCCTATAACCCGAGGGGTTGTCCTAGGCACAGAAAAGCATCTGGAACGGCTCAGAAAACACAGCATTCTGGTGCCATGTCAGTCACCTTGGGAATACTCCGCTCTACCAATGCCGCTACCCAGTGATGGGATATCTGCCTGCCGTGATTATAGGTCAGTACAGGACTTACGGGCTGTAAACCAGGCTACAGTAACTATTCACCCAGAAATTCCAAACCCATACGCTCCACTCTCACCAATCCCCTCCAGTGGAGCGTGGTGCACTGTTTTAGACTTAAAAGATGCCTTCTTTTGCCTTTGCCTCACACCAGTCAACCCTATTTGCTTTTCAATGGGGAAGTTTCCAACTTACTTGGACCAGGCTTCCCCAAGGGTTCAAGAACTCCCCCCACGATCTTCAGTGAGGCCCTAGCATCTGACCTTAATGCCTACACCCCCACCAAATAAACACTGTGTACTGCAGCACAAAGACGATTTTCTTTAGCAGCCCCCACTTTACAGGACTGTCCCAATGGAACCCAAGCCCTCCTTTACCTTCTAGGGAAGGCAGGGTATAAAGTATCCAGAAAGAAAGCCCAGATTTGTTGTGGGGAGCCACACATACTTGGAGTCTGTCAAAAGCCAAGGGCAACAACGTATGCTAGGTGGTGCACACAAGGAAGCTGTCTGTGGGATTCTAGCCCCAACCTCCCGACAAGTAAGAGAGTTCCTGGGGCAGCAGGGTTTTACCGTATTTGGATTGCAAATTTCTCACTAATGGCAAAACTGTGACATGAAGCCACCAAAGCAAGGGAAAAGGAACCCTTCATCTTGGGACCTGAGCAACAAAAAGCATTTAATGCAATCAGAACAGCTCTAGTTAGGGCCTCGCCTTAGGACTGCCAGACATAACTAAGTCCTTCTTTCTGTACGTTCGTGAGTGAAAGGGAATGGCTGTCGGCGTCTTAACTCTGATTCTAGGATCGTGGCACCGCCCAGCAGCCTACCTATCTAAGCAGCTGGACTCAGTAGCTCAGGGATGGCCACCCTGCTTTCAGGCTCTTGCCGCTCCAGCCATGCTCATACGGGAAGCTGGTAAATTAACCTCAGGACAGCAGTTAACCGTGGGGGCACCACACTCCGTCCTAACGCTAACAGATCAAAGAGGGCATCACTGGCTGTCAAAACCTAGAATGACCCAATACCAGGGACTCTTCTGTCAAAATCCCCCAAAAACTTTAAAAACTGTCAGCACTCTTAACCCTGCTACCTTGCTCCCACTAGAGCCAGGTGCTCCCCTTCATGGTTGTATAGAAACAGAAGATGACGTTTTCTCCAGCAGGAAGGACCTCCAGATTACCTCCTCCAGAATCCAGATGTTGAATACTTTCCAAATAGCAGCAGCTTTGGGAGAGGAGGAGCCAGGCGGCCTGAATATGCAGTTTTAACTTCAGATTCAATAGTAGAGGCCCAAAGCCTGCCAACAGGAACATCAGCCCAGAGAGCAGATTAACAGCCTTAACGAGCACTGCTGGTGAGGGTAAAAGAGCCAACATACACACTCAACATAGGCTTCTGCTGTACTGCATGTGCATGGGTGCACACACCAAGGAAGAGGACTCTTTTTTTTTTTTTTTAATAAAGACGGCGTTTCACCATGTTGGTCAGGCTGGTCTTGAACTCCCAACCTCAGGTGATCCGCCCGCCTTGGCCTCCAAAGTGCTTGGATACAGGCGTGAGCCACCACGCCCGGCCGGAAGAGGACTCTTAACTGCCCAAGGAACAAGTATGAAATATCCAGAAGGTATCTCACAACTTTTGAATCTACTACAGGAACCAAAGAAATAGCTGTTACACACTGCTGAGGCCATCAGAAAGATGAAATCCTAGAGGCCAAAGGAAAGAGGAAAACAGTTGCAGAAGCTAGGCGTGCAGCAATGAAGGCCACACCTTCTACCACAGCACCTAAAAGGCAGCCTGTGCCATGCCTCTCCTCCCGAACCCTCGCCTCTAGAGGAGCCAAATGACTTTCCAAATGAGAAGCCCGGGTTTGCTCAAGAAAATAGAGCCTATACTAAAGAAGGATGGTGGTAATTCTCAGACAGAAGGTTAGCTATTCCTGAGTAATAGCCCCCAGGTTTGTAAAACAATTCCACCAAGAAACTCAGCTGGGAAAGACAGCACTAGAAACGCTGGTGGGGTCACGGCTCACTGTCATCTCCCGAGCTGTTCGTGAATAATGCTTAGTCTGTGCTCAGAACAACCCCAGGCAAAGGCCAAGCAGGCCCCCAGGAATTCCAGGAGTAGGGGCAGCCCCTTGTGAAAAGTTGCCTGTACATTTTTAGAGTTGCCCCGGGCAGGAAGGAGGCTATTGCTATATATTAGTGTCTGTCTGTATACTCAGGTTAGGTAAAGGCTTTCCCCACCAGGGCAGAAAAGGCATGAGAAAGTAACTAGAATATTACTGAAAGATATTATTATCCCCAGATTTGGGCTACCCTCAACTATAGGATCAGACAATGGCCCAGCATTTGTAGCTGAAAGTGTCCAAGACCTAATACGGCTGTTGAAAATTAGCTGGCAATGGCATACTGCCTGTGGCCCATAGAGCTCAGGAAAAGCTGAGGGTGTGAATCAAACGCTCAAACAACTATTAAAGGAATTCTGCCAGGAAACCCAGCTGCAATGAGATCACGTCTTGCCCATGGTCCTCCTCCCAACCAGGTGTACCCCTAAACAGACCGGGTATCCACCCTATGAAATTCTGTTCAGCCGGCTATCACCAATCATCACCCAAATTAAAGAGGACATGAGAGAGTTAGAATTAACTCTAAGAAAGCAAGTGCAGGCCTTAGGCGTGACTATGCAAGAAATACGAGGCTGGGTTCATGAAAAATCACCTATCAGCCTGACAGACCCAGGACATCCCTTCAAACCTGGAGACTCAGTTTGTTTTAAAAAGTGGAACCTGACTACCTTAGGGCCAACCTACTACCTTAGGGCCACATATTGTAATTTTGTCCACCCCACCTGCTGTTAAGGTTGCAGGCATCGGGCCCTGAATTGCTCACAGCCAGTTAAAATCCACAGCAGCCCAGGAGAAGTGGCCCAGTGAGCAAGGTCCTGAACCCCTGACCAGGCAGATCTGAGACAAGCCCAGATGGCCAGCGAAGGAGCAGGCCTGCCCTAAGTGCATCACCAGAGGCTGACCAGTCCACGCACAGCTGAAGCTTGAGGAGTCACCAAAAGGAAATGTGGACTGAAATGTTAAATCTAACTGCTATCTTAGTATTGTCGAGCTGTTCTCTTCCTATGCTGTCATCTTTGCCAACCCTTATGTCCAAGGCGAGAGTCACCCTGCCCCTGTGTAGTGGTATAGAAATGTTAATTTTTATTCTACTATTGTTAACTTCAGTATCTGTACAAAAGGGGGGGGGGGGCAACTGGTAGAAGAATGTACTTACTGCCTGCAAACTACCCGGATTGGGAATACAGCAGTTAAGACGTTGCTATATCAAACATAAGTGTACAGGGACTCAGCTAGGGGCTTGCACTTACAATCAAACAATTTATTCAGTTTGTAACTCAGGCAATGAGCAATCTTATGTATATTATGACCCCAAGTCCATGCCTAGGACCTTGTTTAAAATACAAATGAAGTCAAAAAAAGGTCCTCTTCTAAACAGGACTGAGGTCTCATCTTTCCATAAGGGAGCATTCCTTTGTATTTTGATGCCTGCCAAGCAACATACTCAGGCATCGCCTACTCTACCTGTGGTAACCTAACCTGGGAAAGACATCATAGCACACTTTGTAAGTATGTGTGTGGGCCAAGAGTTCCTCCATCTTGCTCCCCTGAACCCTGGAAAATAATTATAGGTACTGCACAACATGGTCCCCTACGGGGTACCCTAAATGGCAGTATCAGGAACCAGCTGCGCTTACTAAAATGCCAACGAAGCCAAATTGCGAAACGAAACCTGCAATCCTATAAAGCTTACTATCCGAAAGCCAGATTTACCCACATGGACTACAGGTCACCCCATACCGTGTTTACAGAAACATTCCCAACGCCTGTTTGTATATTATCAAAAACGGAACTCAGGCCCATCCCCATCAACCTCAGCTCCAAGTTTTCAAGTCATTTTATGAAAATTGTAAAAGAACTAACCAGGAGGTTTTGGAACACCCTCCAGTAGCCAGTAATCTGTTTGCTCAACTGGCTGAAAGTATAGCTCATCATCTAGCTGCTTCTTCCTGCTATGTCTGTGGAGGCTCTAACATGGGAGATCAACGGCCATGGGAAGCAAAAACTTAATGCCTCAAGAAAACTTTACCTTGACCTCAGCCCTCCCAAGCCTACACTCAAGCACTCAAGTATCTGGCTCCTAAAAACTTCCATCATAGGAAAGTACTGACTGACCGCTGGGGGAAACACTTTCGTCACTCCAATAAAAGAGCTGGCTTGTCTAGGGCAGCAATACTACAGCCAAAGAGTACGGGCAAGAATAAACAAGGTCAAGTCACCTCCAGATTGCCACGCTACAACCCATTCTCTCACTTCCCAGCTTTCAACCACTCCCGGAATCAACTCGAGGCACCCAATAGTTGGCAGTCACCCGCTGGCCTTCAGTGCATTTGCGGACAGCAAGCCTGCTGGCAGTTACCAGCCAACTGGACAGGGCCCTGTGCACTAGGGACAGTGACATCATCCTCCTTCTTACTCCCCTTGCAGCTGGGAGAAACTCTAGGCTACCCTGTTTATGATGAGGTGAGAAACAGAAGTGAAAAGAAATGTACATATTAAAGGAGGTATAAAAATAGGAGACGGGAAAGACATTGATTGACCCCTGAAAGAATTATTCAATATTATGGGCAAGCTACCCGGGCACAAGATGGGTCATGGGGATACCATAGGCCTATCTATATGCTCAGTTACATTATAAGGTTGCATACTTGAAATAATTACCAATTAAACCACATAAGCTTTAGACCTGTTGGCTGTACAATCTATAAAATGAGGAATGCCACCTACCAGAACAGACTAGCTTTAGATTATTTCTTAGCCCAAAAAGGAGAGATATGTGGAAATTTTAACCTATCAAATTGCTGCCTAGAAACTGATGATAATGGATTGCTGAGGCTCTGGTAGGGGGTTTAAACCTTGCCTTTGTAAACAAAGTCGCTAGGAAGTTTAAACAGCAACTGGGCAGAGCCCACGGCAGCTCAGCAAGGCCTCTGCTGGCCAAAATGACTAGATTCCCTTCTTGCTGGGCAGGGCATCTCTTAAAAAAGGCAGAAGCCCATCAAGAGACTTATAATAAGACCCCACCTTCCTGGGACAGAACACCTGGGAAAGGGGTGGCTGTGGGTTCTGCATCAGCAGACTTAAACGTCCCTGCCTGGCAGCTTGAAGGGAGCAACGGATCTCCCAGCACAGCACTCGAGCTCTGATAAGGTCAGACTGCCTCCTGAAGTGGCTCCCTGACCCCTGTTTATCCAGACTGGGAGTCACTCATAGAGGAGAGCTCTGGCTGACACCTGGTGGGTACCCTTCTGGGATGAAGCTACCACAGGTAGAAACAGGCAGCAATCTTTGCTGTTCTGCAGCCCCTGCGGCTGGTCCCCAGGCAAGCAGGGTCTGGAGTGGGCCTCCAGCAAACACCAGCAGACCTGCAGCAGAGGGCCTGTTAGAAGGAAAACTAAAACACAGAAAGAAATAGCTTCAACATCAACAGAAAGGACATACACTCAGACACCCCATCCAAAAGTCACCAACCTGGAAGACCAAAGGTAGATAAATCCACCAAGATGGGAAGAAACCAGCGCAAAAAGGCTGAAATCACCAAAAACCAGAACACCTCTTCTCCTCCAAGGGATCACATCTCCTCACCAGCAAGGCAACAAAACTGGATGGAGAATGAGTTTGATGAATTGACTGAAGTGGGCTTCAGAAGGTGGGTAATAATAAACTTCTCGGAACTCAAGGAGCATGTTCTAACCCAATGTAAGTAAACTAACAGCCTTGGAAAAAAGGTTAGACAAAATGTTAACTAGAATAACCAGTGTAGAGAGAACATAAACGACTTGATGGAGCTGAAAAACAAAGCACAAGAACTTCATGAAGCATACACAAGTTTCAATAGCCAAATCAATCAAGTGGAAGAAAGGGTATCAGAAATAGAAGATCAACTCAATGAAATAAAGCGAGAAGACAAGATTAGAGAAAAAAGAGTGAAAAGAAATGAACAGGCCAGGCGCGGTGGCTCAAGCCTGTAATCCCAGCACTTTGGGAGGCTAAGGCAGGCGGATCACGAGGTCAAGAGATTGAGACCATCCTGGCCAACATGGTGAAACCCCGTCTCTACTAAAAATACAAAAATTAGCTGGGCATGGTGGCATGTGCCTGTAGTCCCAGCTACTTGGGAGGCTGAGGCAGAATTGCTTGAACATGGGAGGTGGAGGTTGCAGTGAGCCGAGATTGTGCCTCTGCACTCCAGCCTGGCCCCTGGCGAGAGTGAGACCCTGTCTCAAAAAAAAAAGAGCCAGGCGTGGTGGCTCACGCCTGTAATCCAAGCACTTTGGAGGCCAAGGCGGGCAGATCACCTGAGGTCACGTGTTCAAGACCAGCCTGACCAACATGGTGAAACCCCATCTTAAAAAAAAAAAAGAAAAGAAAGAAATGAACAAAGCCTCCAATAAGTATGGGATTATGTGAAAAAATCTAATCTACATTTGATTGGTGTACCTGAATGTGACGGGGAGAATGAAACCAAGTAGGAAAACACTCTTCAGGATATTATCCAGGAGAACTTCCACAACCTAGCAAGGCAGGCTCACATTCAAATTCAGAAAATACAGAGAACACCACAAATAGATTCCTCAAGAAGAACAACCCCAAGGCACATAATTGTCAGAATGACCAGGGTTGAAATGAAGAAAAAAAATGCTAAGGGCAGACAGAGAGAAGGTCAGGTAACCCACAGAGGGAAGCCCATCAGACTCACAGTGTATCTCTTGGCAGAAACCCTAAAAGCCAGAAGAGAGTGGGGGCCAATATTCAACATCCTTAAAGAAAACACCTTTCAACCCAGAACTTCATATCCAGCCAAACTAAGCTTCATAAGTGAAGGAGAAATAAAATCCTTTACAGACAAGCAACTGCGGAGAGATTCTGTCACTACACCAGACCTGCCTGAGAAGAGCTCCTGAAGGAAGCAATAAACATGGAAAGGAACAACCAGTACCAGCCAATGCAAAAACCTACCAAATTGTAAAGACCATGGACACTATAAAAAACTGCATCAACTAATGGGCAAAACAACCAGCTAGCATCAGAATGGCAGGAAAAAATTCACATATAACAATGTTAACCTTAAATGTAAATAGGCTAAATGCCCCAATTAAAAGACACAGACTGGCAAATTGGATAGAGTCAAGACCCATCAGTGTGCTGTATTCAGGAGACCCATCTCACATGCAAAGACACACACAGGCTCAAAATAAAGGGATGGAGGAGATTTGCCAAGCAAATGGAGAGCAAAAAAAGCAAGGTTTGCAGTCCCAGTCTCTGATAAACCAGACGTTAAACTAACAAAGATCAAAAGAGGCAAAGAAGGGCATTACATAATGGTAAAAGGATCAATGCAACAAGAAGAGCTAACTATCCTAAATATATACACGCCCAATACAGGAGCACCCAAGTACATAAAGCAAGTTCTTAACGACTTACAAAGAGACTTAGACCCCCACACAATAATGGTAGGAGACTTTAACAGAGTCCACTGTCAATATTAGACAGATCAACGAGACAAAAAATTGACAAGGAGATCCAGCACTTGAACTCAGATCTGAACCAAGCAGACCTAATAAACATCTACAGAACCCTCCACCCAAATCCACAGAATATACATTCTTCTCAGCACCACATCACACTTATTCTAAAACTGCCCACATAATTGGAAGTAAATCACTCCTCAGCAAATGCAAAAGAATGGAAATCGTAACAGTCTGTCAGACACAATGCAGTCAAATTACAACTCAGGATTAAGAAACTTACTCAAAACCACACAACAAACATAGAAACTGAACAACCTGCTCCTGAATGACTACTGGATAAATAATGAAATGAAGGCAGAAATAAAGATGTTCCTCCAAACCAATAAGAACGAAGACACAATGTACCAGAATCTCTGGGACACATTTAAAGCAGTGACTAGAGGGAAATGTATAGCACTAAATGGCCACAGAGAAGCGAGGAAATAACTAAAATCGACACCCTCACGTCACGATTAAAAGAACTAGAAGAGCAAGATCAAACAAATTCAAAATCTAGCTGAAGACAGGAAATAACTAAGATCAGGGCAGAACTGAAGGAGACAGAGACACAAAAAAACCCTTGAAAAAAAATCAATAAATCCAGGAGCTGGTTTTTTGAAAGATCAATAAAATAAATAGACCACTATCCAGACTAACAAAAAGAAAAGAGAAAAGAACACAATAGATGCAATAAAAAATGATAAAGGGGGGCCAGGCACAGTGGTTGATGCCTATAATCCCAGCACTTTGGGAGGCCGAGGCGGGTGGATCACGAGGTCAAGAGATCGAGACCATCCCGGTAAACATGGTGAAACCCCGTCTCTACTAAAAATACAACAATTAGCTGGGCATGGTAGTGTGCGCCTGTAGTCCCAGCTACTCGGGAGGCTGAGGCAGTAGGAGAATTGCTTGAACCCAGGAGGCGGAGGTTGCAGTGAGCCGAGATTGCACCGTTGCACTCCAGCCTGGGTAACAAGAGCAAAACTCCATCTCAAAAAACAAAAAAAAAAATGATAAAGGGGATATCATCACCAATCCCACAGACATACAAACTACCATCAGAGATTATTACAAACACCTCTATGCACATAAACCTTGAGAAGAGCAACCCCAAAGCACATAATTGTCAGATTCACCAGGGTTGAAATGAAAGGAAAAATGCTAAGGGCAGCTAGAGAGAAAGGATGGGTTACCCACAAAGGAAAGCCCATCAGACTCACAGTAGATCTCTCAGCAGAAACCCTACAAGCCAAAACTCTAGACAAAAATCTAAAGGAAATGGATAAATTCCTGGACACTTACACCTACCCTAGACTAAACCAGGAAGAAGTTGAATCACTGAATAGATCAATAACCAGGTCTGAAATTGAGGCAGCAATTAATAGCCTATCAACCAAAAGAGTCCAGGACCAGACGGGTTCACAGTTGAATTCTACCAGAGGAGCAAAGAGGAGCTGCTACCATTTCTTCTGAAACTCTTCCAAACAATACAAAAAGAGGGAATCCTCCCTAACTCATTTTATGAGACCAACATCATCCTGATACCAAAACCTGGCAGAAACACAACTAAAAAAGAAAATTTCCCACCAATATCCACGATGAGCATTGATGAGAAAATCCTCAATAAAATACTGGCAAGCCAAATCCAACAGCACATCAAAAAACTTAGCCACCATAATCAAGTCGGCTTCATCCCTGGGATGCAAGACTGGTTCAACATATGCAAATCAATGAATGTAATCCATCACAAAAACAGAACCAAGGACAAAAACCACGATTATCTCAATAGATGCAGAGGAGGCCTTCGACAAAATTCAACAGCCCTTTATACTAAAAACTCTCAATAAACAAGGTATCAATGGAATGTATCTCAAAATAACAAGAGCTATTCATGACAAACCCACAGCCAATATCATACTGAATGGGCAAAAACTGAAAGCATTCCTTTTGGAAACCAGCATAAGACAAGGATGCCCTCTCTCACCACTCCTATTCAACATAGTATTGGAAGTTCTGGCCAGGGCAATCAGGCAAGAAAAAGAAATAAAGGTACTCAATTAGGAAAAGAGGAAGTCAAATTTCCTCTATTTGCAGACATGATTGTATATTTAGAAGACACTATGGTCTTAGCCCAAAATCTCCTTAAGCTGATAAGCAACTTCAGCAAAGTCTCAGGATACAAAATCAACGTGCAAAAATCACAGGCATTCCCATACACCAATACCAGACAGAGAGCCAAATCATGAGTGAACTCCCATTCCCAATTGCTACAAAGAGAATAAAATACCTAGGAATACAACTAACAAGGGATGTAAAGAAGCTCTTCAAGGAGAACTACAAAGCACTGCTCAAGGAAATGAGAGGATACAAACAGATAAAAAAATCATTCCATGCTCATGGTTACGAAGAATCAATATCGTGAAAATGGCCATACTGCCCAAAGTAATTTATAGATTCAATGCTATCCCCATTAAACTGCCATTGACTTTCTTCATAGAATTGGAAAAAACCACCTTAAACTTCATATGGAACCAAAAAAGAGCCTGCATATCCAAGACAATCCTAAGCAAAAAAAAAAAAACCCCACAAAACTGGAGGCATAATACTACCTGACTTCAAACTATACTACAAGGCTACAGTAATCAAAACAGCATGGTACTAGTACCAAAACAAAGATATAGACTAATGGAACAGAACAGAGGACTCAGAAATAATGCCACACACCTACAACCATCTTATCTTTGACAAACCTGACAAAAACAAGCAACAGAGAAAGGATTTCCTATTTAATAAATGGTGTTGGGAAAACTGGCTAGCCATATGCAGAAAACTGAAACTGGATCCCTTCCTTACACCTTATACAAAAATTAACTCCAGATGGATTAAAGATTTAAACATAAGACCTAACACCATAAAAACCCTAGAAGAAAACCTAGGCAATACCATTCCGGACATAGGCAAAGGCAAGGACGTCATGACTAAAACACCAAAAGCAATGGCAACAAAAGCCAAAATAGACAAATGGGATCTAATTAAACTTAAGAGCTTCCGCACAGCAAAAGAAACTATCATTAGAGTGAACTGGCAACCAACATAATGGAAATTTTTTTTACAATCTACCCATCTGACAAGGGCTAATATCCAGAATCCACAAAGAACTTAAACGAATTTACAAGAAAAAACAACCCCATCAAAAAGTGGGCAAAGGATATGAATAGACACTTTTCAAAAGAAAACATTTATGCAGCCAACAAACATATGAAAAAAAGCTCATCATTGGTGTTCATTAGAGAAATGCAAATCAAAACCACATTGAAATACCATCTCACACCAGTTAGAATGGGATCTTTAAAAAAACAGGAGACAACAGATGCTGGAGAGGATGTGAAGAGATAGGAATGCTTTTACACTGCTGGTGGGAGTGTAAATTAGTTCAACCACTGTGGAAGACAGTGTGATGATTCCTCAAGAATCTAGAACTAGAAATACCATTTAACCCAGCAATCCCATTACTGGCCATATACCCAAAAATGATAAACCATTCTGTTATAAAGACACATGCACACGTATGTCTACTGCAACACTGTTCGCAATAGCAAAGACTTGGAACCAACCCAAATGCCCATCAGTGATAGACTGGATAAAGAAAATGTGGCCCATATACACCATGGAATACTATGCAGCCATAAAAAAGGGTGAGTTTATGTCCTTTACAAGGACATGGATGAAGCTGGGAACCATCATTTACAGCAAACTGACACAAGAACAGAAAAGCAGACACTGCCATGTTCTCACTCATAAGTGTACATGGAACAGTGAGAACATATGGACACAGGGAGGGGACCATCACACACTGAGGCCTGTCAGGGGGTTGGGGGAGAGATAGTAGGGGGGTGGATATGGGAGGGATAGCATTAGAAGAGTTACCTAATGTAGATGACGGGGCTGATGGACGCAGCAAACCACCATGGCACGTGTATACCTATGTAACAAACCTGCACATTCTGTACATGTACCCCAGAACTTAAAGTATAATTTAAAAGAAATAAATAAAATTAAAAATTTTTTAAAGAAATTGATGATAATGGACACGTAGTCATGGAAATTACAGCCGGAATGTGAAAACTGGCTCATGTTCCAGTTCAGACTTGTGGGTGACCCCCCATACAGGCACCGAGGAATGAGAGCTAAGCAGAACCCTGGCACAGTTAGGGCTTGAAGAATATCTCACTTTATAGTGTTACTACTCAGCTATTTCCTCTTACATAATCCTTTACATAATCATATATTACTTTATAGAATCAGGGCTTGAAGAATCTCTTTATATAATCCTCTATATAATCATTAATACTTGATAGTATGAGTGCCTAAAGGATATTTCCCTACATATATGCCTATAATTATATCTGAGTTCATAATCGGAGGAATGCCTAGAGTGGACACAGTGCAGAGCATGAATTAAGGAATAAGCAGCCTATAATCGGAGGAATGCCTAGAGCAGACACAGTGCAGAGCATGATTTAAGGGAAAACAGTTATACCAGGACAAGAATCCATGGCCCAGGCGGCAGCGTTGAGTATCGTAAAGATACCCGCTGTATGGCAGGCTTGGGGCGAGAGCCACTCCTCCTGATAAAGGAGTTGTAGGACCTTGCTCCAGTGCTTGTGGAAGGCTGCCCTCAGACCGGCAATCCACCTTGGTGACTGTGGTTTATCAGCTCCTGCTACTGTGCTGCTTGAAAAGCATCTTCCCATAGAACCCATTGGAAGCTGCCAGAAGGTGGCAGTAACCTTGACAGCTCTGTCACTGCTATGTGACTTAAAGCATCCTCTTATAAATCTTCTTAGAAGTAGTTTGCCCATAGATAGAAGTATTGCACACTGCACCCTCTTCACTGCGCACGGCCCACCTTCAAGCCTCGGTGACCTAATGGGGGTGGACCCCTTACTGCACACGGCCCTTGCCTTCATGGGAACGGGCCTCTTGCTGTGCACTGTCCACCTCCCGGCCTAGGTGACCTAATGGGGGGTGGACCCCACGTTTTATTGCTCACGACCCTATCACTATCCTTAAAGATGATTTCACTCACTGCCCTGCCCCCTAACCTACACACAATAAATACTCATGCTTCTGGACATTCGGGGCCTCGGCTGACTCCGCTTATAGGTGGCGTGGCCCCCCGAGCCCAGCTGCGTTTCCTTGTACTTCTGTGTCCTGTCTCTTTATTTCTCGGATCCTGCACCTCAGCACAGCATAAGGCTCACCCCACAACCCTGTGGGGCCATCAGCCCTACAAGACATGGTAAGGGTGGTCACTAGATTCCCTCTTCAGAGAATGACTTTTATAGTTTGGAGATTTGAAAACCCTCATAGGAGGAGTAATCATTAGGACGATCAGTAATCCTTCCTTGCCTCTTACCCCTCCTAACTGAAAATATTCAGTCAATTATAAAAGCTATAGTAGCCAAGCAAACCACCAGTCAATTAATGGCATTTACTAAGTACCAGCCTGTACCCCAAAAAGAAAACAGAACTACCTCAAAATGACATTATGATAGTGGTGCTTTCTGCGGGGCTTATGTAAGGTGTGATCATTTAGCTAAACCCAACTGTTAGCGAATGTCTGCATGAACAAGCTCAAAGAAAGCAAGTATGATGTTAAGAGCCCCAAAGCCTTAATACCATCTTTCCAAGCAGGCAACTTGACAGGGCAGCCGCTTAAAGCAGGTAACAGCTCTGTTCCTGGACCCACAGTGCTCTGTGGGTCTGCCCTCAAGAGCCTTCCAACCTTCAAACCGTCGCCCTGATTGACTGGCCTCGGGCAGATGGCTGGTTAGCCAAAGACGGGGAAGAATCCTCAGAAGAGCAGCAAGCTAAGACAGGCACAGTGGAGAAGGGGCCATCAGGAGCTAAGGTAGAGTTAATTTTGTGCCTTTCATGGCAGGAAAGGAGCTTCTGATCTAAAAGGATCTAACTCAATGCTATACGTTCACCATGAGCTAACACCCTAGCCTACTGTCCATCATCAAGTAACGGTAGGAAGGCAATCTTAAAGCCTTTCCCTACGAGCGTCTACAACACACCTAACCCTCCACCCTGACACTGAGGGACGAGGTGTTCGATCTACTTAAACAAATCTAGTAAACCACCTCACAGAAATACCAATCAGATTAAACCAAGAAAATGAAGACGGGAAAAAGGAGAGAAGAACAAACCCCAAACGGCGTACCTCTAAAGGTAACAGCAATGAGATGCCTACAGCGGCGGTGCTGCTTTCTGTTCAAGTGTTACTTACACAAAGCAACAAAGCGGAACAAAGAAGACAATGAAACCATCGCAATAACGGCAAAACAAAACCCTGTCATTTGTAGTTGCTATATAATAAAGTAAATTCTGCTGCGTTGTGTCCTGTTCAATATGATACCTCCCCGGCTCTGCTGAAGCAGAATATGAATTGCCTTCCTGCAAACTCATTTAACCTTATCTATCCTCCCCCCTCATTTAGCAAAGTTCCCAGTCATCTAAAAATTTCTCTTTTTCTTACTGACCAGCTGCAAGGTCACAGAGCAGATAAGCTCAAATCTGCAGAATGTGTTTCTCAAAATGTTACTTGTCAAATGTAAAGTGCATCACAAGACATGTCACATGTTAACTGTTCTTTGTTCTAGCTTCTGTAAACCTGCCTTCCTGCTTCGTCATCCTGTACCATATAGGTGCATAAAAAGGACCCATTTTCTTTGTCCTTTGCTCAGAATTAGGAAGCAATTCTGCTGAGCCCATGATCACATCAATAAAATCCTCCTGCAACCCCACCGGCCTCTCCAGGTCTTTGATTTCCCACTATAAAGCAAGGACGCGGCTCCCAAGAGGCAACAAGAGAAAATACAAAGATACGCAGGGCACTGTCCCCGCTTCTGGGGTAAGTTATCCTCACCCAGGGAGACCAGGTTCCTGTAATTCTCCAACATCACGTCCCTGTATAAGTCCTCTGAGCAGGGTCCAGGCATCTCCACTCCTCCTGAGAGAATTCTATGGCCACATCCTTGAATGTCAACAGACCCTGAAATGAAAACACATTTTAACCACATGGTTATGGGAGGAGTTCTTATCTTTACAGAGAATGAGAAGAGGAGAGAGGTGAAAGCGTGGATTTAATTGTAGGGAATGTTCTGACAAATGGAGAAAGGGATTTTTCACCACATTATGTCTTCCCAGTTGTGTTTACTATAACTTTGTGAAGAAGTCATGATTTCCTTTCAGTATTTTTTTTGTTTGTGGATGATAGAAGAAATATACAAACAAAAAATCAATGCAGGGTTTCGTTACAGAAACATTAGAAACTTTTCATTGACACACCAAGTGACATTCAGCATCTACAAGAGGCAGAGCACGAGTAACGTCTTCAAAGATGACAATGTCCACCATGAAGATCGGCGGGGCACAGGGGCACATGCCTGTAATCCCAGCTACCCGGGAGGTGGAGGCAGGAGAAATGCTTGATCCCATGAGGCAAAGGTTGCAGTGACCTGAGATTGCACCACTGCACTCCAGCCTGGGCAAGAGAGACTCTGTCTCAAAAAAAAAAAAAAAAAAGTTAGCCAAGCACAGTGGTAGGCACCTGTGGTCCCAGCTACTTAAGAGGCTGAGGTGGGAAGATGGCTTCAGCTTGAGGGTGAAGGGTGCTATGATCTAAGACTGCGCCACTGGTCTCCAGCCTGGGCAACAGCAAGACCTCCTCTCAAAACAAAATACACTAAAACAAAACTTCTCAAAGTATGAAAATCCATTTTGTTTTTAATTAATTAATTGTTATTATTATTATTTGAGACACAGTTTTGCTCTTGTTGCTCAGGCTGGAGTGCAATGGCGCAATCTTGGCTCACAGCAACCTCAACCTCCCAGGTTCAAGGGATTCTCCTGCCTCAGCTTCCTGAGTAGCTGGGATTACAGGTATGCACCACCACGCCTGGCTAATTTTTTGTACTTTTAGTGGAGACAGGGTTTCTCCATTTTGGTCAGGTTGGTCTTGAACTCCCAACCTCAGGTGATCCACCCACCTCGGCCTCTCAAAGTGCTGGCAGACTACAGGCATGAGCCACCGCACCCGGCCAAAGCTCCATTTTGTATATATATGACCACAAAATAAAACCTACACACACTCACAAAAAAACAAAATTAGCTGGGCATGGTGGCAGGCACCTGTGGTCCCAGCTACTTGGGAGGCTGAGGCTGGAGGATGGCTGACCTGAGGGTAGAGACTGCAGTGAGCTAAGATTGCCTAAGATCACGCCACTGTGCTCCAGCCTGGGCAACATAGCAAGAGGCTGCCTCAAAAGAAAAGAAAATACATGAAAACAAAATTACTCAAAGTATGAAATCCATTTTGTTTTCTTTTAAGACGGGGTTTCACCGTATTGGTCAGGCTGGTCTTGAACTCCGGACCTCAGATGATCCGCCCACCTTGGCCTCCAAAATGCTTGGATTACAGGCGTGAGCCACCGCACCCGGCCGAAAATCCATTTTGTATATATGTGTCTAAAAAATAATAAAAACCTAGACAGACTCACACAAAAACTAGATGTTAATGGGCCAGTCTCAGTGGCTCACGCCTGTAATCCCAGCACTTTGGGAGGTCAAGGCAGGCAAATCATGAGGTCAGGAGATGGAGATCATCTTGGCTAACACGGTACAAAAGTAGCTGGGCGTGGTGGCAGTCCTGGCTACTCGGGAGGCTGAGACAGGAGAATCGGTTGAACCTGGGAGGTGGAGGTTGCAGTGAGCTGAGATGGCACCACTGCACTCCAGCCTGGGCAACAGAGCGAGACTCTATCTCAAAAAAAAAAAAAAAAAAAAAAACAACCCAAAAACTAGATGTTAATACAAAGGGTAGTCATTTTCTCCACATTTTCAAAATATACACGTGTGTATACATATGTATGTATATGTATATGCAGTGTGTGTGTGTGTGTGTGTGTGTGTATGAGTATATATATACATATATATATAAAGGTTTTAAAAATATAACAAGCAGCAAGTTTGGGCTGGGCATGGTACTGCATGCCTATAATCCCAGCACACTGGGAATCCGAGGCGGGTGGATCACAAGGTCAAGAGATCAAGACCATCCTGGCAACAATGGTGAAACCCCATCTCTACTAAAAATACAAAAAAGAAAAAAAATTAGCCAGGTGTGGTGGCAAGCGCCTGTAATCCCAGCTACTCAGGAGGCTGCGGTTGCAGTGAGCTGAGATCACGCCACCGCACTCCAGAGCAAGACTCTGTCCAAACAAAAAAAAAGTCAGGAGACGACAGATGCTGGAGATGATGTGGAGAGACAGGAACGCTTTTACACTGCTGGTGGGAGTGTAAATTAGTTAAACCACTGTGGAAGACAGTGTGGCAATTCCTCAAGGATCTAGAACTAGAAATACCATTTGACCCAGCAATCCCATTACCAGATATATAACCAAAGGAGTATAAATCATTCTATTATAAAGACACACGCACACGTACGTTACTGTGGCACTGTTCACAATAGCAAAGACTTGGAACCAACCCAAATGCCCATGAGTGATAGACTGGATAAAGAAAATGTGGCACAGATGTACCATGGAATACTACGCTGCCATAAAAAAGGATGAGTTCATGTCCTTTGCAGGGACATGGATGAAGCTGGAAAGCATCTTTCTAAGCAAACTAACCCACGAACAGAAAACCAACACCACATGTTTTCGCTCAAAAGTGGGAGTTGAACAATGAGAACATATGGACACAGGGAGGGAAACATCACACACTGGGGCCTGTCAGGGGATGGGGGATAGGGGAGGGATAGCACTGGGAGAAAAGCTAATGTAGATGACGGGGTGATGGATGCAGGCAACCACCATGGCATGTGAATACCTACGTAACAAACCTGCATGTTCTGCACAGGTACCCCAGAACGTAAAGTACAATTAAAAATAAATAAACAAATAACTATTGGGTACTGGCCTTAATACCAAAGTGAGGAAATAATCTGTACAACAAACCCTCATGACATGAGATTACTTCTGTAACGAGCCCTCACATGTAGACCCAAACCTCAGGTAAAAGAATATTAAACTTTAATTGACTGCAGAATTTTTTCTAAAGTCTCATAACGATGCAGAAATACACACGTACGTGACTTGCACTGACACCTGACACAGAACTAACCGTAGTGTCTCCCCCAGTGAAGCTGGAAGGAGGGTGGAGGGGAAAGCAGGTGCTTTATGGTCAAGCGCGTAAGCTGCAGCTTTGCTTGGAGCTTTACCACAAAACAAATATACATATCATGTGATGTTTAAATATACAAATATGTATTTAATAATAATCTGTGGGGCTGGGCATGGTGGCTTCCACCTGTAATGCCAACACTGGGTAGGCTGAGGCGGGTAGATCACCCGAGGTGAGAAGTTTGAGACCCGCCTGGCCAACATGGTGAAATCCCATCTCTACTAAAAATATTTAAAAATTGGCCAGCCGTGGTGGCACATGCCTACAACCCCAGCTACATGCAAGGCTGAGGCAGAAGAATCGCTTGACCCTGGAAGGTGGAGGTGGCAGTGAGCTGAGACCATGCCACTCTCATGCCACTACACTCCAGTCTGGGCGACAGAGGGAGACTCCATCTCAAAATAATAAATGATGATGATGATGATGACAGGTGGAATGAGAATATGGCTCCATCCTTTAGGATAAAAAAAGAAGTACTGCTCCCATATTTGAGAAAAATCATAACCATTTTTACCAAAAACACCTGTGTCACAAGCCTCTGCACAGTAACACCACAGTCTCCATGAGCTTAATGTGCTAAGAATGGTCTCATGAATCTCCTGCTATTACTTAGGCTGGTTTCATATGCTTAAAAGAATGATGGAATAAAACACCTTGTATCACTCATGTCTGTGTGTGAACTTCCCATTTCTTTTTTTTTTTCTTTTTTTTTTTCATGCTATTCTCGGTAAACAATATAATGAACTTTCCATTTCAATTAGTAAGATGTTTGGAGTCAGAAACACAGTAACTCACTTAATTACCTAAACATGTAGCATAAAATCAGGCAGAAAAGACTTCCCCTCATTGGTCTCCTTTCCGAAAATTTACTCTGTACTTTGTGCACATTAATATGTAACGTCCATGGGCAGCTGCTCCGCTCCTGCTCTACAGAGAGCTGACGGGGCATCACATGTGGCCCCTAACGATCCCTGCTGCCCAGCAGCCCTGACACCACGGAGCCCACACCCCGTCTCCATCCACGTCTGGGGTGAGCCCTTCCCAGGACCATGCCCAGTGCAGCCTCTTCCCAAGCTCATGTCACTGGGTCACCGGAGATGGAATCTAAGCTTGATGAGAGGGACTGAGGGAAGGCATGGGTGAGTGTGGGTAAACCTGTCAGGCAGGACGCTTCAGACTCAGAGAAGATTCCCAACTCCAGGGCCCAGCATTTCTGAAAGGAAGGAGACAGAACAATCCACCGAGAATACCATCTCACCTGAGGAAGAGCCATCCCGACTCCTTTGCTTTGCTCTTCCTCTTCCGGGTTTCTTCCTCACGTATCAAGAGTCTTTAGAAGTCAATCCTGAATGTTAAAAATATGTTGTTTACTGCTCAGAATCAATACACCCCCTCCCTGGAACACAACGACACATACAAAGGAGACCTCACGCTGAGGAAATATGGTTCCCTCTGCTGCCCACTGCACCAGGGATGATAAACTCCTACAAGAAAACTAAGTGATTTTTGATCCCTTTCTTCAGAACCTGCTTCCCTCCTGGAGAAGCCCAACACACACAGGCTGCATCAGTGGGGAGCTGGGCTGGAATGAGCTCCCCCTTCAGGGCACAGACCCAGCCCTTACCAAAGCCCAGCCAGAGGCTGGGTGTGGTGGCTCATGCCTGTACTCCCAGAACTCTGGGAGGCTGGGGGTGGTGGATCACTTGAGCTCAGGAGTCTGAGACTAGCTTGGTCAACGTGGTGAAACCCCATCTCTACCAACACCACAAAAACTTAGCCAGGCATGCTGGTGCACGTCTGTGTCTGCGGTCCCAGCTACTTAGAAGTCCGAGGCAGGTGGATCACTTGATCTGTCAGGAGTTTGAGACCACCCTGGCCAACATGGTGAAACTCTGCCTCTACTAAAAATACAAAAATTGTGCCGGGCGCAGTGGCTCATGCCTGTAATACTAGCACTCTGAAAGGCTGAAGCGGGCAGATTACTTGAGGTCAGGAGTTACTCCATCTCTAACAAAAATACAAAAAGTAGCCGGGTTTGGTGGGTGTCTGTAATACCAGCTACTAGGGAGTCTGAGGCAGGAGAATCGCTTTAACCTGGGAGGTAGAGGTTGCAGTCAGCCGAGATCGTGCCAGCGCACTCCAGCCTGGATGACAGAGTGAGATTCAAAAATAAAATAAATATAAAAATACAAAAATGAGCCCGGTGGCACACACACGGAGTCTCAGCTACTTCGGAGGCTGAGACATAAGAATGGCTTGAACCCAGGAGACAGAGGTTACAGTGAGCCAAGATCACGAGACTGCTCTCACAGCCTGGATGATAGAGTGAGACTCTCAAAAAAAAAAAAAAAAAAAACGGTGTTTCTGATGTGATTGACGCAGCGATAAAACCTGAGTAATGTGACAGAGCCTGACAGGCAGAGGGAATTTCAGACGGGGTCGGGGGGATGGGGGAGACATCTCTGAGCCTAGACCTGAAAAAGGAGAAAGGGACAGGTCCATCATCATTTAGGGACATAGTATAAGACCAGGGACAACAATTTGAGACAGGAAAGGTTTTGGTGTTTGGGAACAGAAAAGCAAATGTGACTGGGGCAGAGGGAGTCACGAGATGAGCAAAGGCTCCCCCGGAGGAGGCTGGACACTGGCCGGGGCCCTGGACACAGGGCTGTGGAGCCACACTGAGGAGTCGGGCTTTGTCCTGGGGAACACGAGAAGCCGGTGGAGGGTTCCCTACCAGGGACCGACATGACCTGCTTTGGATTTAGCTGTGATCTCCTAATACAGAGAAAAGCATTTGAACATAGTCTCTGTGTCTGAGTCTACACCTCTGTTTTTTTCATTTTTCTGCTTCTTTTCTTCATTTTTTAGATACTGTATCTCATTAAAAATGCTAATTACAACTGGCCACTCCCCCTGTCCCAGGAGAAAAGCCACACCCAGTCACGCACTGTATTTTGCCAACCATTTCCGGGGCCAGGGTCACTCAGGTTGAGCTTTTCTGGTCTAGCCTCTCATCTCCAAGTTGCAGGGAGAGTCACTGAGGCTCGGAGTGGGAGACATTCAGACCAAGTTACCCTGAGAAGGTCTGAGATGAGGGAGAAGGTGGGCCTGAATACTTAACATTAACAGGCTGGAATGGCTAACAGGAAGGGCTGGTCTTTATCACCCTATCCTTGAAAATTAGAGAACCATCTTTCATACACCTGGACTAAAGAAACTTCTTTTGTAAGGTTCAGAGGCCTTTGATTCCCCAAATTTAATTTTTCCTTATGAGAACATTACAGTAACATTTATAAAACGCAGAAGGGTGAACACACAGCTATTGTCCTTGAAAACAGTAATAAAAAGGTCAGCTGTAGAACTAAGACATAAGCAAATTTTTTCAATCAAAAATACATGGGGTGGCCGGGCAAGGTGGCTCATGCCTGTAATCCCAGTACTTTGGGAGGTGGAGGTGGGTGGATCACCTGAGATCAGAAGTTCAAGACTAGGCTGGCCAACATGGTGACACCCCCATCTCTACTACAAACACAAAAAACCAGCCAGGCATTGTAATGAGTGCCTGTAATTCCAGCTACTCGGGAGGCTGGGGCAGGAGAATCACTTGAACCCAGGAGGTGGAAGTTACAGTGAGATCGTGCCACTGCACTCTAGCCTGGGGCAACAAAAGCGAAACTCAGTCTTAAAAAAAAAAAAACAGAAAAGAATATATAGGTGCTTTTGGAACAGAGTTCCATACCAATACAGCCCATCTTTCAACATTTGTCCAGAATGAACCAGAGGGCATTGAAAGAAACATGCACTTAATAGCTCACAGGTCAGGCCGGGCACGGTGGCTCCCGCCTGTAGTCCCAGCACTTTGGGAGGCCGAGGTGGGTGGATCACGAGGTCAGGAGTTCAAGATCAGCCTGACCAACATGGTGAAACCCCATCTCTACTAAAAATACAAAAATTAGCCTGTTGTGATGGTACACGTCTGTAATCCCAGCTACTCAGGAGGCTGAGGCACGAAAATCATTTGAACCTGGGAGGCAGAGGTTACAGTGAGCCGAGATCATGCCATTGCAGTCCGGCCTGGGAGACAGAGTGAGACTCCATCTCAAAAAAAAAAAAATAGCTCATAAGGCCAGGCATGGTGGCTCACGCCTGTAATCCCAGCACTTTGGGAGGCCGAGGCAGGTGGATCACTTGAGGTCAGGAGTTGGAGACCAGCCTGGCCAACACAGTGAAACACTGTCTCTTAAAAAAAAAAAAAAAAAAAAAAAGCTCACAGCTCAAGATTTTAACAAATGACATAAGGAAAGTAAACTGAAAAATAAACTAACTGTTTAAACTACATTTTGATGTTAAGGTAAAAGGTCACTGACATCTTTACTAAGGACGCACTTTAACAATCAAACTTTCGTATCTTAGGTACCAAAGGTTTCCAGTGAATAATGAAGACCAGAAAGCATTCAGACCTTGATCTAAACCAGATGCAACTATTTCAAACAGAAACTATTTTGAAATTGTTTTTAAAAAAAAATCCAACAAATTCTGGGGTCAAGGGGAAAATAACTGGAACATATATATGTACAGAAAAGAAGGATGTGAGCTGATTACAGGATACCACACAGGCATCTTTCAGAAGTGATTATGTATTAAAGAAATTTTTAAAACTAAGATTCATCTCAAACTCAAACTGCAAAGAAAAAAAAGGAAGAAAGAAATGAAGAGAAACCAGAAAGAAAAAGGGAATCTATTAACAGAATAAGAACAAAAGCACTTTTGATGTCCCTTTTGTTTTTTACGTCATTTGTGTTGTTGTTTTGAGATAGTGTTCCTCACTCTGCCACCCAGGATGCAGTGCAGTGGCAGGATTTTGGCTCCCTGCAACCTCTATCTCCCAGGTTACAGTGATTCTTGTGCTTCAGACTCCCAAGTAGCTGGGACTACAGGTGCATGCCACCACGCCAACCGACCTTTTGTATTTTTAGTAGAGACGGGGTTTTACCATGTTGGCCAGGCTGGTCTTGAACTCCTGACCTTACGTGATCCACTCACCTCTGTCTCCCAAAGTGATAAGATTACAGGTGTGAGCCACCACGCCCAGCTTTGCTGTCCCTTTAAAAAGTACTATGTAGGCTAGGTGCAGTGGCTTATCCCCTATAATGCCAGTACTTTGGGAGGCCAAGGCACAAGGATCCTTAGAGCCCAAGATTTCGAGACCAGCCTGGGAAACATAGTGAAACAGGTTTCTACAAAAAAAAAATATATATAAATACAAAAAGTAGCTGAAATTGGTGGCACAAGCCTGTGGTCCCAGCTACCTAGCAGGCTAAGGAGGCTGAGGCTGCAGTAAGAGATCACGCCACTGTACTCCAGCCCGAACATTTGAGACAGACCCTGTCTCAAAATATTAATTAATTAAATTAGAAGTATTATGTAGTAACAGAAAGTGATTTTTTTTCCCCCCCACTTTACTGTCCAACTTCCTACCCCACCCTGGGAAAGGGAAGACAGTGACCCACAGCTGAATAAGTCAGGCCGGCATGGTAGCGCAAGCCTGGAAGCCCAGCACTTTGGGAGGCTGAGGCGGGTGAATCATGAGGTCAGGAGTTCAAGACCAGCCTGGCCAACATAGTGAAACCCCGTCTCTACTAGAAATAAAAAAATAAGCTAGGCCTGGTGGTGGGCACCTGTAGTCCCAGCACTTGGCAGAGCTGAGGCAGAAAAATGGCTTGAACCCGTGAGGTGGAGGTTGCAGTGAGCTGAGATTGGGCCACTGCACTCCAGCCCTCCAGCCGAGGTGACACAGTAAGACTCTGTCTTAAAAAAAAAAAAAAAAAACTAATAAGGCACGGCCCTCTGGCTGACAGGGATTCCAAGTGGAAGCTAACCTCTGATGGCAAGATTTATAGAAAGTACATGTCTCATAGATAGAAATTTTAAAATTCTCAATCTGTATAATTTCAACAAGTTTTAAGTTAGATTATATACACAGAAGTCAACATGTCACAACTAATCATACCCAGTGAACTCACCCACTCATCTAAACTGCCTTTTTGTGTGTTTTATTGTTGTTGTTGTTTTTGTTTTGAGACAGGGTCCCACTCTCTTGACCACGCTGGAGTGCAGTGGCATAATCTGGGCTCACTGTAGCCTGGACCTCCTGTGTTCAAGTGATCCTCCTGCCTTGGCCTCCAGAGTAGCTGAGATTACAAGTGCGTACCATCACGCTCAGTTAATATTTTTTTCTTTTTTTTTTTTTTTTGGCAAAGATTAGGGTCTCACCATGTTGCCCAGGCTGGCCTCAAACTCCTAGACTCAAGAAATCCCCTTGTCTAGGCCAGGTGCAGTGGTTCACGCCTGTAATCCCAGCACTTTGGGAGGCCGAGGCGGGCAGATAACGAGGTCAGGAGTTCAAGACCAGCCTGGCCAACATGGAAAAACCCCGTCCCTACTAAAAATACAAAAATTAGGCGTAGTACGCATGCCTGTAAAACCAGCTACTCGGGAGGCTGAGGCAGGATAATCGCTTGAACCCAGGAGGCAGAGGTTGCAGAGAGCCGAGATCGTGCCACTGTACTCCAGTCTAGGAGTACAAGAGCAAGATTCCGTCTCAAAAAAAAAAAAAAAAAAATCTCCTTGCCTCAGTCTCCTTAAGTGCTGGGATTACAGGCAGGAGCCACTTCGCCCAGCCCCTCTTGTATTACTGTTTCCCTCCCTAATTCTGTACAAATCTCTTATTCCCCCTTCTCTCTCTAGCTCTTGTTGTTTCTTTTTCCCTGGGATTCTGCTCCTCATTTTTGTACCCCTCTCCTCTCCTGCTGTTTATCCCCTTCTCCCCTCTATTCCTTCTCGTCCGCTTTTCTGCTCCATCCTCCCAACTTATTTAACCTCTTTCGTTCAATCTCAATGTTTCCGCCTCGTCTCCCATCTCTGTGCCTCCTCTGCTCTCCCTATTATACCCTCCGTCTCCGCTCTCTGGCACCCCACATCCCCAGGGGTCCTCCCTGCTGTGGCTCCCTCTGTTCTCCTTGCAACGAGCACCACTCTGCTGTCTGCCCCGGCTCCAAGTCCCTCCTCCTCTCCCTCACTCTGATGAGCGTCCCTCTTTGCTGCCCCATCCCTACCTTGCTTCCTTCATCCCTGTATATCTCGCTTTTCTTTACATTTTTCCAGTTGCTTTTCTCTTTTTCACTTTTGCTGTCTCTTGGCAAATCCCTCACCCATTCTCCACTTTGCCATCTGTTACCAGTCTTTCTCATTCTTCTTTTCTGTCTCAGGTTTTCTACTGCCCTGTCTCCTGATGCCTTTGGCCCACACAATCACAGGAGGGTCTGGAGTAAGACGCCTGTATCCCCCGATAAGCGCATTTTCCAGGGTCTGGAGCGAGGCAGGCAAGAACGCCCCGTGTCACAGGACAGACCTTGGGCACCTCCCCAACGCGGGCTCAGGTGAAGCGGTGACTGCGGAGGGGGAGACCTGGGGGAGCAGCAGGACCCGGCACGAGGAGGGAGTGTGGGGGGTGACGGAGCCTTAAGACAAGGGTGGGGTCTGCAGGAGCCCAGGACCAGGCAGAGGAGTGACCTCCCCGGGCGGACTGGGGCCGCGGCGCTGTGCTCCAGAAGCCGACTAGGGCGAGGTGGGAGGCGCCCAGGGCGGGGATCCACCTCTAGGGTGAGGACTTTAAAAAGCGCGGGGCGGGAGGAGTCAGAAAAAGGTTTTGAGCAGGAAAACTTCGTGATAGTAAGTGTACACACTGCCCTATGGTGTAAAGACCGGGGACGGGGACCAGCCTCAGAGAGACTTTCAACCGTAAAGGAAGCGACCCCCAGACTCTCACGGGAATGTCTCAATTTGCTCTCGGTGAAGGAAGATGGGGGGAGATTTCCAGGTCTGTGGGGACCCCACGTCCCAGGTACAGAAGCCCGGGCACCTGGGAAGCGCAGATTTAATACAAGACAGAGCGAAACTCACGAGCTGCGGGGTAACCTGCCCTCCACGCCATCCGCTTCCGGTTTGTGCGAATCTGCGCACGCAGGACGGAAGCCAAGCCTGGGCGTGACCCACGTGGAGGTGGGCGTGACCCACGTGGGAGGTGGGCGGGGTCCTGACGAGGTGGGGGCGGCGCCTGAGGCGGAGAGATCTTGCTCTTAGGAAATCGCAGAGGACCGCACGGGGTTGAACCTGTGCGTCTCTCAGGCTCGCCCCCAGCGCCTTTATTTTTCAGGTTTTGGAGAGAAGACCGGCCAGGAAGGCTTGAGATGCAAAGCCCTATCTGGGCGGAACGTACAATTTCCTGCTGGCGGCCCACAAAACAGAATAGAAATTCTCTCCCTTTCTGTTTTCCGTTGAGTCGGGAGGGAGCTTCAGAGACTGTCTTAGGGTCACGGCCTGGGATGCGGGCGCGGAGTGCTCAGGCGCCGGAGGAGGTGCCACCTGCTGCTTAAACACTGCAGGGATGCGGGCGCGGGCGGGAGCCTCAGGTTCCAGCTACTCTGGAAGCAGCCGCGGGAAGATCACTGAGCCTCCGGGTCCGGCCAGTCTGGGCTCCCTTCCTCATCTCTCTCTCTCTTTTTTTTTTTAACTTTTTGAATAAAATTTTTAATATTATGATATTATTCTTTCCCATGTCGATATCCAGTTAGTTGTCTCAGCACATTGGTGGAAGAGATCTATTACTTTATCTTTTTTATTTACTTTTTACTTTTTTTTTTTTTCTGAGATAGTCTTGCTCTGTCCCCCAGGCTAGAGTGAGGTGGCACGATCTCGGCTCACTGCAACCGCGGCCTCCCGGGTTGAACCGATTCTCCTGCCTCAGCCTCCCAAGTAGCTGGAACTATAGGCACATGCCACCATGCCCAGCTAACTTCTGTAATTTTAGTGGAGACAAGGTTTCACCATGTTGGCCAGGCTGGTCTCGAACTCCTGATTTCAAGTGATCCACCCGCCTCGGTCTTCCAAAGTGCTGGGATTACAGGCATGAGCTACCACACTTGGCCATTATTGGTCTTCCTTTCTGGAATTTACCACGTGCCTTGTGCACATTCATACGTGACCTCCATGTGCAGCTGCTCCGCTCCTGCTCTACAAGAGAGCTGACAGGGCATCAGATGTGGCCCCTGAACAATCCCTGCTGCCCAGCAGCCCTGACACCACGGGGCCCACACCCCGTCTCCATCCATGTCTGGGGGTGAGCCCTTCCCAGGACCATGCCCAGTGCAGCCTCTTCCCAAGCTCATGTCACTGGGTCACCAGAGATGGAATCAAGCGAGATGAGAGGGACTGAGGGAAGGCATGGGTGAGTGCCAACAAACCTGTCAGGCAGGACGCTTCAGACTCAAAGATTCCCAACTCCAAGGCCCAGCATTTCTGAAAGGAAGGAGACAGAACAATCCACCGAGAATATCATCTCACCTGAGGAAGAGCCATCCCTGACTCCTTTGCTTTCCTCTTCCTCTTCCGGGTTTCTTCCTCATGTATCAAAAGTCTTTAGAAGTCAATCCTGGATATCAAAAATATGTTGTTTACTGCTCAGAATCAACACACCCCCTCCCTGTAAAACAATGACACATACACAGGAGACCTCACCCTGAGGAAATACGGTTCCCTCTGCTGCCCACTGCACCAGGGACAATAAACTCCTACAAGACAACTAAGTGATTTTTGATCCCTTTCTTCAGAAACTGCTTCCCTCCTGGAGAAGCCCAACACAAATGCTGCACCAGTGGGGAGCTGGGGTGGAGATGAGCTCCCCTTCAGGGCACAGACCCAGCCCTCACCAAAGCCCAGACAGAGGCTGAGTGTAGTGGCTCAGAGCTTTAATCCCAGCACTCTGGAAGGCCGAGGGAGGTGGATCGCATGAGCACAGGAGTTGGAGACCAGCCTGGGCAACATGGTGAAACCCCATCTCTACCAAAAATACAAACACTTAGCCAGGCATGGTGGTACACATCTCTGTGTCTGTGCTCCCAGCTAAATAGGAGGCTGAGGTGGGAGGATCACTTGAGTCCAGGGGGTGGAGGTTGCAATGAGCCAAGATTGCACCACTGCAGTCCAGCCTGGGTGACATGAGTAAGACTCTATGTTAAAAAAAAAAAAATCCCACGCATGATGGCTCATGCCTGTAATTTCAGAACTTTGGGAAGCAGAGGCAGGCGGATCACCAGGTCAGGAGTTCGAGACCTGCCTGGCCAAGAGACCAGCCCAGTCAATATGGTAAAACCTTGCCTCTACTAAAAATACAAAACTGGCCGGGCGTGGTGGCTCACGCCTGTAATCCACGCACTTTGGAGGCCAAGGCGGGTGGATCACCTTGAGGTCGGGAGTTCAAGACCAGCCTGACCAACATGGTGAAACCCCGACTTAAAATGAAAAAAAATTAAAAAAAAAAAAAAAATACAAAACTTAGCCAGGTGTGGTGGCCTATGCCTGTAATTCCAGCTACTTGGAAGGCTGAGGCAAGAGAATCACTGGAACCTGGGAAGTGGAGGCTGCAGTGAACCGAGATGGTGCCACTGCACTCTGCCCTGGGCAACAAGAGCAAATCTCCATCTAAAAAAAAAAAAAATTGTGCTATGTAGGCCAGGTGCGGTGGCTCATCCCTGTAATCCCAGCTGCAATCCCAGTACTTTGGGAGGCCAAGACAGGTGGATCCTTTGAGCTCAGGATTTTGAGACTAGCCTGGGAAACATAGTGATACCCCATTTCCACACACACACACAAATACAAAAACTAGTCAGGCTTGGTGGCTCATGCCTGTGGTTTCACCTACTCAGGAGGCTGAGTTAGGAGGATCACATGAGCCTACGAGGTAGAGGCTGCAGTTACAGGAGATCACCCCACTGCACTCCAGCCTGAGCCACAGAACCACACCCTGCCTCAAAATAGTAATTAAATTATAAGTATTATGTAATCACAGAAAGTATTTGTTGTTTTGTTTTGCTTTTTTGAGATATAGTTTCACTCTTGTTCCCCAGCCTAAAGTGCAATGGTGCAATCTCCGCTCACCGAAACCTCCGCTTCCTGGGTTCAAGCAATTCTCCTGCCTCAGTCTCCCAAGTAGCTGGGATTGCAGGCATGCACCATCACGCCCAGGTAATTTTGTATTTTTAGTAGAGATAGGTTTTCTTCATGTTTGTCAGGCTGGTCTCGAACTCCAGACCTCAGGTGATTCACCCACCATGGCCTCCCAAAGTGCTGGGATTACAGGCGTGAGCCACTGCACCCAGCCCATGAAGTGATTTTTTTCCCACTTCACTGCCCCACTTCCTACCCCACCCTGGGAAAAGGGAAGAGAGTGACTCACAACTGAATAAATCACTGCCCTCTGGCTGAATAGGGATTCCAAATGGAAGCTAACTTCTGATGCCAAGCTTTATAGAATACACATGTCTTATAGATAGGAATATTTAAATTCTCAATCTCATCTATATAATTTTTTAAAGTTCTAAGTTATTAGATAATATAACTTATGAAGTCAACATGTCACAACTAATCATATCCAATGAATTCATCCACTCATCTGAATCCAAAATCTCCCACCCCTTTTTTCTTCTGAGACAGGGTCTGGCTCTGTTGACCAGGCTGGAGTGCAGTGGCATGATCTCGGCTCACTGCAGCCTGGACCTCTTGAGCTCAAGTGACTCTCCTGCCTCAGCCTACAGAGTAGCTGAGAGTACAGGTGTGCACCATCATGTGCAGTTAGTGTGTGTGTGTGTGTGTGTGTGTGTGAGAGAGTGTCAGAGATGGGGTCTCACTATGCTGCCCAGGCTGGTCTGGAACTCCTGCACTCCATCAATCTCCCTGCCTCAGTCTCCTAAAGTGCGGGGATTACAGGCGGGAGCCACTGCGCCCAGCCCCTCTTTCTTCATTACTGTGCTTCCCTCCCTAATTCTGTACATCTCTCTCATTCTCCCCTTCTCTTTCTAGCTCTTGTGGGTTTTTTGTTGTTGTTGTTTATTTTTTCCTGCAACCTCCGCCTCCTAGGTTCAAGCAATTTTCCTGCCTCAGCCCCTGTAGTAGCTGGGATTACAGGCATGAGCCACAACACACCACACCCAGCTAATGTTGTATTTTTAGTAGAGACGAGATTTCTCCATGTTGGTCAGGCTGGTCTCGAACTCTCAACCTCAGGTGATGCACCCGCCTCGGCCTCCCAAAGTGCTGGGATTACAGGTGTGACCCACCGCGCCCGGCCTCTAGCTCTTGTTTTCTTTTTCCCTGGGATTCTGCTCCTCACTTTTTTTCCCCTCTCCTCTCCTGCTGTTTATCCCCTTCTCCCCTCTATTCCTTTTCTTCCGCCTCTTCTGCTCCATCCTCCCAACTTATTTAACCTCTTATTGTCCCTTCTCTGGAATCTTTTGATTGTCCTCAATCTCTGTATATTTCTGCCTCTTCTCCCATCTCTGCGCCTCCTCTGCTCTCCCTGTTAAATTCTCTCTTCCCTGTTATACTCCCCAACCCCGGCCACGTCTCCACTCTCTGGCACCACACATCCTCATGTGTCCTCCCTGCTGTGGTTCCCTCTGTTCTCCCCCGCCACCAGCACCACTCTGCTCTGTCTGCCCCGGCTCCAAATCCCTCCTCATCTCCCTCACTCTCCTGAGCCTCCCTCTTTGCTGCCCCATCCCTACCTTGCTGTCCTTCATCTCTCTGTACATCATGCTTTTCTCTACATTTCTCCAGTTGCTTTTCTCCTCCTTTCTTATCTTTTTTTTTCACTTTTGCTGTCTCTTGGCAAATCCCTCACCCATCCTCTACTTTACCATCTGTTATGGGTGTTTCTCATTCTTCTTTTCTCTGTCTCAGGTTTTCTACTGCTCTCTGTCTCCTGATGTCTTTGGCCCACACAATCACAGGAGGGTTTGGAGTAAGTCACCTACATACCGGAGAAGCGCATTTTTTCAGGGGCTGGAGCTGGGCAGGCAAGAACATCCCCTGTCAACAGGACAGGCCCTGGACGCCTCCCCCAGTGAGGACTCAGGAAAAGCGGTGACTTTGGAGGGGAGATCTGGGGGAGCAGCAGGGCCCCTCACAAGGAGGGAAGTGTGAGGGCGATGGCGCCTTAGGACAAGGGTGGGGTCTACAGGATCCCACAACCAGGCAGAGGACGAGGGCTCCCAGGGACTGGGGCCGCGGCGCTGCACTACAGGAATCGATGAGAGCGAGGGTGTAGGGCGCCCAGGGCGGGAATCTACTTCTCGGGTGAGGACTTCAAAAAGCGAGGGGGGGGGGAGGAGTCAAAAAAGGTTTTGAGCAGGAAAACTATGCGATAGGACGTGTATATATTGCTCTATAGCGGAAAACCGGGTGGGACTAGCCTCGGAGACTTTCAACCCAAAAGGAAACAACCCCCGGACTCTCAGGGGGTCTCATTTTGCTCTGGGTGAAGGAAGATTAGAGAGAATTTCCGCCGGGCGTGGTGGCTCATGCCTGTAATCCAAGCACTTTGGAGGCCAAGGGCGGATCACCTGAGGTCGGGAGTTCAAGACCAGCCTGACCAATATGGTGAAACCCCGTCTTAAAAAAAAAAAAAAGAGAGAGAGAGAATTTCCAGGTCTATGGGGATCCCACGACCCAGGTACAGATCCGCCCGGGACCTGGGACGCGCAGAGTTAACAGGAGAGAGTGAAACTCACGGGCCGCGGTGAGAGCTTCACTCTACGCCATCCGTTTCCGGGTTTGCGCGAATCTGCGCAGGCCCGAAGCCAGGCGCGAGCGGCCCCGTGGGGGAGGTGGGTGGGGCTTGGGGCGAGGTAGGGGCGGGGCGAGAGGCGGGGAGACCTGCCCCTCAGAACCGGCAGAGGGCGGGGCCGAGCCGGACGTGTGCATCACTCAGCCTCGCTCCCCACCGCCTCTGTTTTTCCAGTTATAGTTCCATCTGGGGCAGTATTATTAGGGATGAAAGTACAACATTGAGCTTCAATCATGACGCAAACTCCACCTTTCTCCGCTAATATCATGTCTAATGCTATTGTTTACCAGGTAGATCCTAACTTCTCAGCTATTCCTTTAATTGCATCTCTTGTATAATTAACAAATTGTTGCTTGTTGTGATAAATATAATTTATCCAGCCTACATTGTTATTAATAGTTACTATCCCAAATAATGACTCAAAACGTTCAGCTAATTGACTCCGAAGCTTTAAATTTATCTGTTACTCCCCATGGCACCCCAATGGCATCTATATTAACATTAGAATCAAAAGACTCACAAGGAACACTCCTTGTACTGCCATGCTTAGCTGTTATTTTCTTTGGTGGATGAAATGCCAGGGTGAAAGGGATAGCCAATTGAATCAGAGTGCAAGTACCATTTGAGTCATTTGGCAGTGTTTGATAAAAGCCTACCACAATACCACCGGACATCCGATCCAGGACGGATAAGGCAGACTGAGGGGGTAAGCTCTTGGAAAGACTTGATCTCACTGCATCCTGTGGAGTTTCCAAGGAACACCAAGTTCTCTCCCGGTTGTGACACACACGCGGCGAAATTGGTCTTGGAAGATGGAAGCTGGATGACCCTCGGGGGCTGACCCGCAGGGTGCTGAACTTCAAGAAATAGCAGAGAGTCTTGGCACTATTCATTACTCCAGGTTGTGGAGCCTGGAGAAAGAGCTACCATACAGTTTATGTCTGGTTGATTAGAGGACCATGCGAGTGGAAAGGGGACAATTTGGGCCTCTGGTCTACCAAGAGCACAAGCTAACAATCACTTTTGTTTAAAGTGCAAATGGAATGTTTAATCCATTCCGGCCAGGCATTTGCATCTTGGTGCCGTCTCAGTTGTTAAACTTTGCTTTAAATCTTTTACCTCTACTGTGTCTACTTTGGTCTTGTCACTAGGTATGTGGGGGGATAGTATGAAGAGGATGGGACAGAGGTGGTGAAGGGCAACAAAACATATTTCAAAGAAGCCCCTAAGGTCCTTCCCCGAGTCACTGGCCCCTATACCATAAATACGACCTGAAAAAGACAGGTATTTTGAAATGTTGCAGTAGTGTTAGTAAGCCGTACAGGACTGTATCGGTTGTATCAACAATTGGGAAGAGCACCCCTTTGGTGAAATGAATAAAATGGTCTTAAGGACTGGCAAAAACTTGTGGGAACAGTCCAACCAAGACCTTTAGTGCTCCATAGGACATTGGACCAAGTATAACAGACTGCATTTGTTCAGGAAGGACAAGAATCCCATTCCCACCAGCTAACACAACTGCTATTCTCGGGATTATGATCTGTGCAAGAATCCAATATATCCTTCCAATCTCAGGAGGTCCAGGAAGGGCAGAGATATTTCTCAGAAGCACTAGGCTGTCTTTGGTTCTGTAAATTACTGCAGGGCAAGACTAAATCAGCATCAAAAGTAATAATTCAGGGTGAGCTTGATCTGGTTACATTAATGATGGAATGGCTAAGCATTGGATAGGAAAAAGTAACAGAATAGTAGAGTAAATACAGAATGGTTAGATTTTTCTTAGCTTTATTGTGGTAGAATTATTTCCTGAAACGGTAGCCCATGATTCTGGAACCAATGAGGATTTCTTGACTTGGGTATGGACTGCAGTCTCAGTGGTTGGAGACACAAGGTAGGGTCCCTCCCAAGCTGGCTCAAGCTTCTTTTCTTTCCACCTTTTGATGAAAACGTCATCTCAGCCAGGCGCACTGGCTCACACCTGTAATCCCAGCAGGTTGGGAGGCTGAGGCAGGTGGAACACGAGGTCAGGAGTTTGACACCATCCTGGCTAACACAGTGAAACCTAGTTGCTACTAAAAATTAAAAAAATTAGCCTTGCATTGTGGCATGCACCTGTAGTCCCAGCTATTCGGGAGGCTGAGGCAGGAGAATCACTTGAACCCAAGAGGCAGAGGTTGCAGTGAGTGGAGATCGCGCCAGTGCACTCTAGCCTGGGTAACAGAGACTCTGTCTCAGGAGAAAGAGAGAAAAAGAAAACATGGTCTCCAGGTTGCTGCTGGTGTCCTGTGAATTCCAGGGGTGGTGTCTGTGCTAGAAGACCTCTGGTTTTAGGAGAAGAAAAGATAGAGGAGAGACCAAATATGTAATTTCTGAGAAACTGATCTTTTTTTTTCAAATGTAGGAAGGTCAGTGGTGGAATGTAAGTAGGGCAGTCCGTATATTTCATAAGGCAATAGGCCAATGTCTTTCCTTTTTTTTTTTTCCTTTTGTCTCCTTTCTTTCTAAAGAAAGGCCAATGTCTTTACAAGGGGCAGTTCTGATTTCTTAATGGTGCAATGGGAAGGCATTTATTTCAGGGTAACCAGATTTCTAGGACTAATTTAGTTAGGTGACTTTTGAGAGCTTGGTTCATCCTCTCTACTCTTCCTGAGGAAAATGGACATCAAGGAGTATGATACTCCCATTTTATGTCTAATACTTGAGTCAACTTTTTAATGACAAGTGCAGTAAAATAGGTTGCATTGTCTGAATCAATATTTTCTATTAGCACAAACTTAGGTATGTTCAAGTAATGCTTTAACCACATCGCCAGCAGTTGCACTCGAGAAAGGGACATCCTCTACCCCATGAGTAAAATGGTCTACTATTAATAAATATTTTAGCACACTGATTTGAGGCATTTCAGTACAATCAATTTGAATACTTTGAAATGGTCTTAATCCTGGATTTCTTCCCACAGGCGTAACTGCCTCAAGGCCTGTTTATTCATCTTTTTACATATTAACTCTCTGTGACTTGTCTCGCTAAAGTATAAATTCCAATACACCCATATCCTCTGAGAACTGTGTCACACATAACATGAGGCCCCCAATGAGTTCCTTGATGTAACTGAGAGAGGACTTCTCTCGTAAGAGGTTTAGACAACATTTCTTTCTGATCTGGCAATACCCATTTACCCTCCGAATTTTCTTTAGCCTCTATTTTTATCAATTTTTCTTTTTCGATGGGGGAGAAAATAGGAGCTACTGCAGGAGAAGGAAGGTGAGAGGTTAAACAAAAGATAGGCATTTCAGGAGAAAGGCAGCTTCTTGGGCTCCCTGATCTGCAAGGTTATTTTCTTTTTAAAGTCCTGACACACGTAAAATTCCTATTTCCTCTGGAAGCTGGAGATTGTTTAAAACAGGAACAATTTGCTGTTAAGAAAAAGTCAGAAAAAAAAAAACATGAACAATTAATGTCTCATGAGCCAGGTTTTGGCTCTTACTATGAGACGTCATTCGGCCAAAATTTTCCCAAATGAATGAGCTACTCTAAAGGCCTACTCAGAGTTGGTAGAGACGGTTCCCCTCTGGATTCTGTCAGCGCTCTAAGGCTTGGCTAAGCGCAAACAGCTCACAAGCTTGTGCAGACCAACTATTAGGTAGTCTTCCTGATTCTATTTCTTCAAGGGTTTCTCCATCAATTATTGCATACCCATTGTACCTATTTCCCTTGACTACCTTGAAGGAGCCATCTATAAGTGTGTGCTACCTTATTCTGAAGAGGGTCTCCCCTTTTTTTTTTTTTTTTTTAAGGCGGGGGTTTCACCATGTTGGTCAGGCTGGTCTTGAACTCCCGATCTCGGGTGATCCGCCCGCCTTGGCCTCCAAAGTGCTTGGATTACAGGCGTGAGCCACCACGCCCAGCCTAAGTGTTCCCTTTTTAAAAGTGGATTTCTTGTTAAAAAACCTGCGCAGTTGAGGAAGTGACTCCAATGTCACTTAATGCTTGATGGGTTGATATAATGCATTTGAAACAATTATCTCAAGAATGAATTTTCTGATGTTCTTCAAGGAGTGACCCTGGACTCGAAGACCTCGCCACACTTGTGACATTTGTAAGACTTCTGCCCAGTGTGGATTCTCTGATGTCTAACGACTTGTGAACGTGAAGCACAGGCTTTGCCACAGTCATCACACTAGTGAAGTTTCCCTCCTGTACGAATTCTCCTGTTTTGTGTAAGATGAAGCCTGACTGAAGACTTTGCCACAACCATGACATTTGTAACATTTCTTTCCAGTATGAGTTTGCCATGGAATTTCAAGGTTTGAACGATGTCTGAAAAGTTTGCCACATTTATTAGACTTGTAGGATCTCTCATTATGGATCTCCAATGATTTGCAATGGTTGTGGCGTTACTGAAGACCGTGTGACAATCATTACGTTAGTAAAGCTTCCCCATGCCATGGATTGCTGGATGGTGAATAAGTGTTGACTGTGCACTAAAGGTCTTGCCACACTCCTTACACCTGTAAGGTTTCTCTCCAGTGTCAATTCTAGCATATTGTTCCAAGTGTGAATCACACCGAGAGCCTTGTCACAAACCTTACATTTGCATGGTTTCGCTCCAGCATGAATTCTCTTACGTTGTTCAAGGTGTGACCTGGGACTGAAGACTTAGTCATATTCTTCGCATTATTGAATTTCTCTCCAGTATGAAGTCTATGATGACGTGCACGTTTTGATTTCTGATTAAAATCTTGCCACAGTCATTACACATACATGTTTCTCTCCAGTAAGAAATCAGTAACGTGGAAGGTTTGCTTTTCAATTAAAAACACTGCCACATTCATTACACTTCTAAGGTCTCCCTCCAGTATGAAGTCTACGATGGAATGCAAGCGATGACATCTGACTGAAGGTTTTGCCACATTCGTTACATTTGTAAGGTTTCACTCTAGTGTGAACTCTAGTGTGTTGTGTCAGGTACGAACCACGCCTGAAAGCCTTGTCACAGACCTTACATTTGTATGGTTTCTCTCCAGTATGAATTCTTTTATGAATTCCAAGGTCTTGTTTCCACCTGAAAATTTTGTCACATTCTTCACATTTGTAAGGTTTCTCTCCAGTATGAACTCTATGATGACATGCAAGGGTTGATTTTTGACTAAAAAACTTGCCACATTCATTACACTTGTAAGGTTTCTCTCCGGTGTGAGTTCTATTATGTTGTGTCAGGTGTGAAGGAAACCTGAAAGCCTTGTCACAGACCTTACATTTGCATCGTTTCTCTGCATGAATTTCCCTATGTCTTTTAAGTTCTAATTTCCGACTAAAACCTTTGTCACATTTTTCACATTTGTAAGGTTTCTCTCCAGTATGAAATCTACGATGCCACGCAAGGACTGATGGGTGTTTAAAACCCTTGCCACATTCATTACACTTGTAAGATTTCATTTCGGTATGTATTGCCTTATGAATTACAAGGGCTGAATTTTGACCAAAGGTCCTGCCACACTCATTACACTTGGAAGGTTTCTCTACAATATGAAGTCTACAATGGCGTGCAAGGATGGACTGCCGACTGAAGTTCATGCCACACTCATTACACTTGTAAGGTTTCTCACCAGTGTGATATCTACGACGGTGTGCAAGGTATCGCTTCTGATTAAAGACCTTGCCACAAACATCACATTCATATTGTTTTCCTCCTAAATGGATTATCTGATGTTTCCTTAAGAGTGAGCTACAATTAAACGCTTTGCCACTCTCACTATATTGGAAAAATTTTCCTGTCATGTGTACATCCTGTTGATGTGTAAGTAATGAAGAATGGAGGAAATTATTTTCATAGTTATTAGAAATATGGGTTTTGGGCCTACAAGAAATCCTTTGGGATGCTGAAACCGAGGAAGCATCATTGATAGACCTCTGTACTTGATTACCAATTTTCCCTTCAATCTGAAATATGCGCAGTTCAGGGAGATGCGAATGAAAGCTTAATCCAAGCTCATCCTTAACAGGCTTGTTTCCAGCATGCCTTCCATCATATCGCTCTGTACTGCTAGTCAAATTTTTGATCTTTGTCATGGGAGTTTCATGGCTATTTCTCTCCTCTTCTTCACACTGAAACTCAAAGTCATGAGTATATTTCTCAATTTCCTGGAAGCAAAAGTCTCCAATGTGATGACTTTCATGCGTTTCCAATGTCCCTGTGTGGAACATTTCTGTATTGCCCTGTGCTGTTGATGAGAACTTCTTCATCATGCAATTGCAAGAGATATCTACAAAATATAAACACCAATAGGTTTCCAATTGAGTACAGATGGTAACTAATACTGAAATGTGTAAATATGACACAGAAAACAATACTTATACTAAGCTTCCCAAACATGATCTTCAAAGTTTATGAACACAAAAGGAGTGAGATTCTTTAATAAATAAAGGTCGATTACATGTACTTCAAGTCATTTCTCCAGAAGCCTATTTCTGATATCATGATCACCCAGTGACAGGGCACAAACACGTGTAAGCCTCAAGTAAGGACTATTTTTCCACTGTGACCCTAAAGTGTATAACAGTTAGCAAAAAACATATCACTGTCCCCTCAATAAATTGAAAAATTTATAGTCTTCATATTTATAGTATATTTACTGTATACAAATAAGTTGTAAAGAACCACACCGTATACTACATTGATAAATAATCCACAAGCTCATGTAAGGATGCCCAAAATCAATGGAAATTTTGTATTGTGAAACAATCGTAGCACTGAGAAGATATGAAATGATTACAAAAATTTGCCAGGCCTGGTGGCCCACGCCTGTAGTCCCAGCTACTTGAGAGGCTGACGCCCAAGAATCACTTGAACCTGGAAGGCAGAGGTTTCAGTGAACCGAGATTGTACCACTGCACTTCATCCTGGGTGACAAAGCAAGACTCCATCTCTATTAATTAATTAATTATTATGAGATGGAGTCTCAGTTTCTCACCCAGGCTGGAGTGCAATGGCGCAATCTCGGCTCAATGCAGCCTCCCAGTTTCAAGCGATTCTCCTGCCTCAGCCTCCTGAATAGCTGGGATTACAGGCACCCGGCACCGCGCCTGGCTAATTTTTGTAGAGACAAAATTTCAATATCTTGGCCAGGCTGGTCTCGAACTCCTGACCTCGTGATCCCCCCACCTCGGCCTCCCAAAGTGCTGGGATTACAGGCATGAGACACCACACCCAGCTGAGACTTCATCTCAAAAAAAAAAAAAAAAAGAAAAAAGAAAAAAAAAGAAAAGAAAATATTAATACAATATTTTTCTAAATAAATGTCATAAAATTACATATATCCAGGGAGAACAGGTATTTTGTGACTTTTTTAAAAAAAGTTTTGCCGGGCGTGGTGGCTCACGCCTATAATCCAAGCACTTTGGAGGCCAAGGCAGGCGGATCACCTGAGGTCAGGAGTTCAAGATCAGCCTGACCAGTACGGTGAAACCCATCTTTAAAAAATGAATAAATAAATAAATAAAATAATATAAAAAGTTTTATATTTTTATTTTTTCGAACTCCTGGCCTCAAGCGATCCTCCCTCCTCAGCCTCCCAAGGTGCTGAGATTACAGGTGTGAGCCAGAGGGAGGTTCTATTTTTATTTTTTTGAGATAGTCTCGCTCTGTCACCCAGGCTAGAGTACAATGACGACACCTGCTTACTGCAACCTCCACCTCCTGGGTTCAAACGATTCTCCTGCCTCAGCCTCCTGAATAGCTGGAATTACAGGCATGCGTCACACCATGCCCGGCTAATTTTTGTATTATTAGTAGAGGTAAGGTTTCACAATGTTGGCCAGGCTAGTCTCAAACTCCTGACCTCAAGTGATCCACCTGTCTCAGCCTCCCAAAGTCTTGGGATTACAGTCATAACCCCTGCGCCCAGAGGCACTTTGTGACATTACCAAGTGGAGTGTGTCAGTTATATTGCAGACCACATACCAAAAAGCCATATGTAAATTCATAAAAATTAGTTGGCCGGGCATGGTGGCTAACGCCTGTCATTCCAGCACTTTGGGAGGCCAAGGCAGATGGATCTTGATGTCAGGAGTTCAAGACCAGCCTCGCCAATTAAGCAAAACCCTGTGTCTATTAAAAATACAAAATTTAGCTCGGTGTGGTGGCATGTGCCTTTAGCCCCAGCTACTCAGGAGTCTGAGGTGGGAGAACTGCTTGAACCCAGTAGACAAAGGTGGCAGTGAGCTGAGACCATGCCATTGCAATCCAGCCTGAGTGACAGAGTGACACTCCGTCTCAAAAAAAAAAAACAAAAATTGATTTTGGGCCAGGTGCGGTGGCTCATGCCTATAATCCCAGCACTTTGGGAGGCTGAGGTGGGTGGATCATAAGGTCAGGAGTTCAAGAAAAGCCTGGCCAAGATGGTGAAACACTGTCTCTACTAAAAATACAAAAAGTAGCCAGTGTGGTAGGGGGCACCTATAATCCCAGCTACTCAAGAGGCTGATACAGAGAACTGCTTGAATCCGGGAGAAGAGGCTGCAGTGAGCCGAGATCGTGCCACTGTACTCCATCCTGGGTGACAGAGGAAGACTGTGTCTCAAAAAAAAAAAAAAAAAAGTAATTAATATTGTAACCAATGACAAAACCAGAAAGCAAACAGTAGTACCTTTATACAGCCTGCAGAATTCTAAACAATTCCCTCTTAAGAAAAAAGCCACAACTTCTACTTACCACCAGCACACAATACAAAACTGAAATAAATGGTAAGATCACCACCTTCTGAATGAATCCCAGCACACCATCGAAGAGACACATTATAAACAAAGTACTGAAAATCAAAAACTCAACATTATTTTGAAATAAAAACACTCAACACACACAGAATACAAGAAACCCACCTCAACATGATAAAGACCATTTAGGAGAAGCCCACAGTTACCATCACAGTGGATGGTGAAAGCCTGAAATCTCTTCTTCTAAGATCAGGAAAGACACTAAGAAGCCTGCTTTTGCTATTTCTATTCAGCATGTTACTGGAATGCTGACTGAAGAAGTTAGACAAGAAAAAGAAATAAATGCCAAACAGTGGGAAAAAAAAAAAAGTTAAATGCTCTGTGTTCAGAGAAGATAGCATCTGATATGTGGAAATCACTAAAGATTCCGTGGAAGACTGGGCACGGTGGCTCATGCCTGTAATCCTAGCACTTTGGGAGGCTGAGGTGGGCAAATCACAACGTTAACAGTTCGAGGCCAGCCTGACCAACATGGTAAAACCCTGTCTCTACTAAAAATACAAAAATAGGGGGACATAATCCCAGCTACTCAGAAGGCGGAGGCAGAAGAATCACTGGAACCTGGGAGGCGGAGTTTGCAGTGAGTCAAGGTCGCGCCACTGGACTCCAGCCTGGGCGACAGCGACAGACCTACACTCCCTCTCAAAAAGAAAAAAAGAGACCGGGCGTGGTGGCTCATGCCTGTAATCCAAGCACTTTGGAGGCCAAGGCAGGCGGATCACCTGAGGTCGGGAGTTCAAGACCAGCCTGACCAACATGGTGAAACCCCATCTTTATTTAAAAAAAGAAAAAAGAGAAAGATTCCATAAGAAAACTGTGGAAATTATATATTTCATCAGGGATTATTATTTAGAATATACAAGGAATTTTTACAATTTGGCAACAAAAATCAAAAAACACAATTAGAAAATGAGTCTAGGAACTGAATACACATTTCTGCAGAAATGACAGTCAAATCACCAATAAGCATGGAACAAATAAGCACCAAGAAATAAAAATAAAAATGTAGCATGTAGGAAAAAACAAAAACTACAATGAAACATCACTACAAGTGTATTAAAAGATTTAGCATCCATAAGAATAGACAATAAGTGTTGGTAAAAATGCAGACATGGCCAAGAGCAGAGTGTCACTTTCGGAGGCTGAGACGGGTGGATCATCTCAGGTCAGGAGTTCGAGACCAGCCAGACCAACATGGAGAAGCCCTATCTCTACTAAAAATGCAAAATTAGCCAGATGTGGTGGCGTAAGCCTGTAATCTCAGCTACACAGGAGGCTGAGGCAGGAGAATCACTTGAACCCAGGAGGCAGAGGTTGCAGTAAGCAGAGATCACACTATTGCACTCCAGCCTGGGCATCAAGAGTGAAACTCTGTCTCAAAAAATAATAAATAAATTTTTGTTTTTAAAAAAATGCTAAGGTGAAAAACCCTTTGCACTGTTGCTGGGAATGTATAATGGGATAGTCCCTTTTAAAAAAATCATATCGGGCCGGGTGTGGTGGCTCACACCTGTAATCCAAGCACTTTGGAGGCCAAGGCGGGTGGATCACCTGAGGCCAAGGCCAGGAGTTCAAGACCAGCCTGACCAACATGGTGAAACCCCATCTTAAAAAAAAAAAAAAAAAAATCATAACACAGTTCCTTAAATAATTCATAATTGAATAACCCCATAACCCAAAAAATTGAAAATAGGATCTTGAAGAATATCTCTAGTAATATATATATAGAGAGAGAGATATAGATTTTGTTTTATTTTGTTTTTGAGACAGAGTCTCACTCTGTCACTTACACTGGAGTGCAATGGCCTGATCTCGGCTCACTGCAACCTCACCTCCCGGTTCAAGCGATTCTCCTACCTCAGCCTCCTGAGTAGCTGGGATTAAAAGTGTCCACCACCACGCCCGGCTAAGTTTTTTTTTTGTATTTTTAGTAGAGATGGGGTTTCACCACGTTGGCCAGGCTGGTCTCCAACTCCTGACCTCAGGTGATCTGCCCCCTCAAACTTCCAAAGTGCTGGGATTACAGGATTGAGCCACCATGACTGGCCTAGCAGTATTATTTACAACAGTGAAGAGAAGGAACTAATCCAGATGTCCATCGACAGATAACCATATGAACAAAATGTGGTATACGTATACAATGGAATACTGTTCAGTCTGAAAAACAAACTCGCGCAGGGCCAGGGGCAGTGGCATATGCCCGTAATCCTAGCACTTTGGGACTCCGAGGCAGGTAAATCACATCAGGCCAGGCATTCAAAGCCATCCTGGCCAACACGGTGAAACAGCCATCTGTAATAGAACTACCAAAAATGAATCAGGCGTGGTGACACCCGTCTGTAATCCCAGCTACTCGGAAGGCTGAGGTAACAGGATCACTTGATCCCAGAAGGCAGGTGGCAGTAAGCCAGTATCACACTACACTACACTACACCCTGGGTGAAAGAGTAAGAGTCCGTCTCAAAAAAAGAAAAGTAAAGTAAATGAAAAGCCATTCCCTGACACAACAACACTCACGATGCAGATATAAAAAAAAAAAAAAAAAAAAAAAAAAGAAGACTATCACCGAAAATAAGGAACTGAGGATTAAATAAAATAAAAATGCATGTATAATACATAGAAACTAGCCAGGCACAGTGGCTCATACCTGTACTCCCAGCACTTCGAGAGGCCGAGGCAGGCGGATCACCTGAGGTCAGGACTTCAAGAACAGTGTGGGCCGGGCGCGGTGGCTCACGCCTGTAATCCCAGCACTTTGGGAGGCCAAGGCGGGTGGATCACCTGAGGTCAGGAGTTCAAGACCAGCCTGACCAACATGAAGAAACCCCGTCTCTAATGAGAAAAAAAAAAAAGAACACTCTGGCTAACATGGAGAATCCACGTCTCTGCTAAAAATTCAAAACTAGCCAGGCATGGTGGTAGGTACCTGTGATCCCAGCTACTCGGCAGGTTGAGGCAGGAGAATCACTTGAACCCAGAAGGTGGAGGACTCAGTGAGAGGAGATCACATCACTGCACTCAAGTTTGGGCAACAGAGCATGACTCCAACTCAAAATAAATAAACAAGTTAAAAGCCACTGTGTCTTGAACAAATGACAGAACTAAAATATGGGGACCTCATTCAACCTCACAAGCTCTTTCTCAATAAGACTGATAAAAACCTATCTGTTACAGGGTTCATCCTACACTAAATTGAGCAGAAGTTTTCTTGTTAAAAATGAACAATGACACATATTGGTGTGAAAAATGTGAAATGAACAAGAGTTCAGTCAAAAGCCTCATACATACGAGGCTGTGAGTCAGAATGATGGCCTCCCTAGGAAGAATTTCAACAACACTGAACACTGCTTAGAGATGATTATTAGTTTATGAGATAAACACTGTCACAGTGCCAGTGAGAGACACTTCTGTGATGCTCCTCAAAACCCAGAATAGGCCGGGCATGGTGGCTCAGGCCTGTAATCCCAGCACTTCGGGAGGGGAGAAGTAGGTGGATCACCTGAGGTCAGGAGTACAAGACCAGCTTGGGCAACAAGGTGTATCTCTACTGAAAATACAAAAACTGGCCAGGTGTGGTGGCCCACGCTTGCAATCCCAGCTACAAGGGAGGCTGAGGCAGGAGAATTGCTTGAACCCAGGAGGTGGAGGTTGCAGTGAGCTGAGATTGTGCCACCGCACACTAGCCTGGGTGACAGAGGGAGACTCTTGTCTCAAAAAGCAAAACAAAAACCAACAAGCATTACGGTGATAACGCGTCACAGTCAGTGTCATGCGTTCCATCTCGTATCCTGGGCTATGCTGACAATTGTGCTCAGGGATCCAGGGGCATCTCTGCCTAGACAGGATGGTTCAATTATATTAGTGAAAGCGTTCTTCACGAATTTTCTGTTTCTATGTAAACCCTCTTCACAGGAGAGTCCCTAACAAGCTATCCATGACCGATAGGAGGGTCATCACTGCAGAAAACAAGGACATGTACATGTAAAGCATACACAGAGGCCAGGCGCGGTGGCTCATGCCTGCAGTCCCAGCATTCTGGCAGGCTGTACATTAAAGCATATACAGAGGCCAGGCACGGTGGCTCATGCCTGTAATCCCAGCAATCTGGCAGGCTGTACATGTAAAGCACACACAGAGGCCGGGCGCGGTGGATCTCACTTGTAATCCCAGCACTTGGGGAGACCAAGGCGGGTGGATCACCTGACGTTGGGGAGTTCGAGACCAGCCTCACCAACATGGAGAAACCTCGTCTCCACTGAAAGTACAAAATTAGTTGGGCATGGCGGCACAGGCTTGTAATCCCAGCAACTTGGGAGGCTGAGGTAGGAGAATGGCTTGAACCCAGGAGGCAGAGGTTGTGGTGAGGTGAGATCCCACCACTGCACTCCGCCCTGGACAAGAGTGACACTCTGTCTCAAAAGCAAACAAACGAAAAAGCATAATGTGTGGGGCAAAATCACAAAAAAGAAATATAAAACCAGGAAGAGCCAAGATGGACAAGGGCAGATTCCTCGTGTCTGGAGGGACGTTTTCCTCACCCACAGACGCCAGGTTCCTGTAGTTCTCCAACATCACGTCCCTGTATAAAGCCCTCTGCGCAGGGGTCAGGCATTTCCACTCCTCCAGTGAGAATTCTACAGCCACATCCTTGAAAGTCAAGTGTCCCTAAAATGAAAAACACATTGCAACAAAACATGGAGCAGTGAGTTACCACCTTCACATGAAATGAGAAAAGAGAAATTAAGTATCCATTTCATCACAGACTGTTCTCACAAACCCGAGTTAAGGTATTTTTGAACATTTCTTCTCTATTGTTGCATTTTATTGTCCTTTCCCACGAAAGATTTTAAGATCCCCAAAGTCACTGTAGAAGTCTTGGTTTTATGGACAATGTAAAAAATATACAACTAAAAAGGAAACACAAGGCCAGGTGGGATGGCTCACGCCTATAATCCCAACACTTTGGGAGGCCAAGGCGGGCAGATCATTTGAAGTCAAGAGTTCGAGACCAGCCTGGCAGGGTGGCTCCTGCCTGTAATCCCAGCACTTTGGGAGGCTGAGGCGGGCAGGTCACAAGGTGAGAAGACCAAGACCAGCCTTGCCAACACGGTGAAAGCCTGACTGTACTAAAAATACAAACATTAGTGGGGCGTGGTGGCACGTGCCTGTAATCCCTGCTACTCAGAAGGCTGAGGCAGAAGAATTGCTTGAACCCAGAAGGCGGAGGTTGCAGTGAGCCAACATCGCGCCATTGCACTCCAGCCTGGGTGACAGAGCAAGACTCTGTCAAAAAAAATTAATAAATAAAAGATGAGGGCCGGGCGCGGTGGCTCACGCCTGTAATCCCAGCACTTTGGGAGGCCGAGGCGGGCGGATCACGAGGTCAAGAGATCGAGACCGTCCTGGTCAACATGGTGAAACCCCGTCTCTACTAAAAATACAAAAAAATTAGCTGGGCGTGGTGGCACGCGCCTGTAGTCCCAGCTACTCGGGAGGCTGAGGCAGGAGAATGCTTGAACCCGGGCGGCGGAGGTTGCAGTGAGCCAAGGTCGCACCACTGCACTCCAGCCTGGCGCCTGGTGACTGAGTGAGACTCTGTCTCAAAAAAAAAAAAAAAAAAAAAGATGAATTAGCTGCTGCGTGTGCTGACACAGGCCTAATCATACTAGCTCTTTGGGAGGGTAAAGTGTGGATGACTTGAGCCCAGGAGTTCAAGGCTGCTGTAAACTAGAATTGTGCCATTGTACTCCAGTCCTGGGCCACAGAATAACACATTTTCTCATTTGTCTTTTTTTTTTTGTTTTTTTGAGATGGAGTCTAGCACTGTTGCCCAGTCTGTATTGCAATGGTACGATCTGGGCTCCCTGCCACATCTGCCTCCCAGGCTCAAGCGATTCTCCTGCCTCAGCCTCCCGAGTACCCGGGACTACAGGCAGGTGCCACCAGGTCTGGCTAATTTTTTTTATTTTTAGTAGAGATAGGGTTTCACTGTGTTAGCCAGGATGGTTTCAAACGCCTGATGTCGTGATCTACCTGCGTCAACCTCCCAAAGCGCTGGGAATACAGGTGTGAGCCACCATTCTGCTTTTTTTTTTTTTTTTCAGACAGTCTCTGTCTATCACCCAGGCTGGAGTGCAGCACAATCTCGGCTTGTTTCAACCTCCACCTTCTGGGGTCAAGTGATTCTCCTGTCTCAGCCTCCTGAGTAGCAGAGATTACAGGCATGCACCACCACACCAAGCTAATTTTTGAATTTTTAGTAGAGATGAGGTTTCAGCATGTTGGCAAGGCTGCTTTCGAACTCCTGACCTTTAGTGATCCATCCGCCTCGGCCTCCCAGAGTGCTGGGACTATAGGCAGGAGCTACTGAACCCAGAGCAACAACATGCCTCTTAAAAAAAAAAAAAAAAAAAAAAAAGTTTGGAGTCAGAGACATGTTGATTTACTACTGTGGCTTCCAATGTATTACCAAATCAGTTACAAAATATCTCCCCTTACTAGTCTCCTTTTCCAGAATTTACCAGGTATCTGTGCACATTAACCTATGTGTTTCATATGTAGTTTCTCTGATCTCGTCCACAAAGGTCTTACATCCAGATGTGGCCCCTGAACCATCCAGGCTGCCCGGCAGCACTGACACCACAAGGCCCACACCCTGTGTCCATCCAGGTCTGGGTGTCAGCCCTTCCCATGACCATGCCCAGGAGAGCCTGTTCCCGAGTTCATGTCACTGGGTCACAGGAGACTGAATCACAGAGCAGATGAGAGGAACTGAGGGAAGGCACGGGTGAGTGCGAGCCAACGTGTCAGGCAGGACGCTTCAGACTCAGAACAGACTGGCCACTACAATACCTGGCATTTCAGAAAGGAAAGAGACAGACGAATCCACCGAGCAGTGTCACTTTACCTGAGGAAGAGCCATGCCTGGCTCCTTCTCTTTCCTCTTCTGAGCTGCTTCCTCACTTAACCTGAGTCTTTAGAAATCAATCCTGTATATGAAAAAAATTTAAGACGTAATGTTAGAAAAAACTGACTCCTTTCCTGTGACAAAACACACCAAGGGGAGAGACCTCACCCTGTAGAAAGACGGGCCTCTGCTTCCCACTGCACCAGAGACCATGCAGAGAGAAGAAAGTCCCACAGGAACACCTACAAGTGTATGTGAGCCCGGTCTTCAGATCTCACTCCCCCTCCTGGAGAAGCCCCACACACCAGGCAGCAGTGGGGAGCTGGGCTGGACTGAGTTCCCCTTCAGGGCACAGACCCAGCCCTGACCAAACCCCATCCACAGTACAGCCCCTCCCCTCTCTGTGGATCACAGGCTGAGCTCAGCCCTCAGAAATGGAGGACACAGAGCCTTGTCCCTCAGTGCTGCACACAGATTACTATCACCTGGGATGCTGTCGGTATTACTGAGGTTGGGTTCCATCCCAACAGAATAAGAATCTCTGGTAAAGCAGAAGAATGTTCTATTTGCAAAATGCCTCTGCGCTCTAATGTGAAGCCAGGGCTGAGCTCCACTCAGAGGGGTGAGCCCAGCACAGCCACGCGTTCTGGCTCTGCTCTGCCCTTCGGCCTTCTTCTCACCAGGATCCAGACAGTGGATGGCAAAGCCACAAAACTAATCTCAAGAACAGGCAGCGTGGACTAGAGGTGGGGTGAAGGCTGGGCTGTGTGAAAGGAAAATAAAACTTGGGGGACCCGAAATCACTAAGCAAAAGGGAAAAGCCAAGCTGGGACCTGCTTAGGAAACCATCATCCCCTTCTATTCAAAGCCACCCCTCTGCTCCCTGACACAGACGTGTATCTGACTGCCATCTTTGGAAAGGCTAATCAGAAACTCAAGGCCAGGACACAGCACGGTGGCTCACACCTGTAATCCCAACACTTTGGGAGGCCGAGGCAGGCAGATCGCTTGGGGTCAAGAGACTGAGACCAGCCTGACCAACATGGTGAAACCACATCTCTACTAAAAATACAAACACCTGGCTGGGTGGCGTGGCTCATGCCTGTAATCCCAGCACACTGGGAGGCCGAGGCGGCAAATCGCTTGAGGTCAGGAGCTCGAGACCTGCCTGGCCAACATGGTGAAACCCTGTCTCTACTAAAAAATACATAAAAATTAGCCAGGCATGGTGGCGAGTGCCTATAATCCCAGCTACTTAGCAGCCTGAGGCAGAAGAATTGCTTGAACCCACGAGGCAGAGGTTGCAGTGAGCCAGATTGCACAACTGCACTTCAGCCTGTGTGACACAGCAAGACTCCATCTCAAAAAAAGTAAACAATGATGTGAGCTGATAAGATTCTACAAAAACTTAGTTCAGAAGTAATTTTTTTTTTTCAGTTAAAAAGCAGGCTGCACATGGTGGCTCGTGCCTGTAATCCCATCACTTTGGCAGGCCGATGAGGCTGGATCGCTCGAGCCTAGGAGTTCAAGACCAGCCTGGACAACATGGCAAAACCCAGTCTGTACAAAAAACACAAACACCTGGCCGGGCGTGGTGGCTCATGCCTGTGATCACAGCACGCAGGGGAGGCCAAGGCGGCCAGATCGCTTGAGGTCAGGAGTTTGAGACCAGCCTCGCCAACACAGAGAAACCCCGTATCTACAAAAAATTCAAAAATTAGCTGAGTGTGGTGGTGCATGCCTGTAGTCCCAGTTACTCAGAAGGCTAAGGAAGGAGAATCGCTTGAACACTAGAGGCAGAGGTTGCAGTGAGGCAAGACTGTGCAACTGCACTCCAGCCTGGGTGACAAAGAGAGTCTAAAAAATATATATATATACATTTATGTATATAAACATTAGCCAGGCCTGGTGGGGCGTGCCTGTGGTCCCAGCTACTGTGGAGGCGGAGGCTGAGGTGGGAAAATCACTTGAGCCCATGCGGTTGCAGTTGCAGTGAGCTGTGATCCTGCCATTGCACTCCCACCTGGGCAACAGTAACAGCATCTCCAAAAAATAAAAATTGAAGGCTGGGCGCAGTGGGTCACGCCTGTAATGCCAACACTTTGGGAGGCTGAGGCAGGCAGATCACCTGAGGTCAGCCTGACCAAGATTGAGAAACCCAATCTCTATTGAAAATACAAAATTAGCCGGGCATGGGAACGCACGTCTGTAATCCCAGCTACCTGGAAGCTAAGGCAGAAGAATCGCTTGAACCCCAGAGGTGGAGACTGCAGTGAGCCAAGATTGCGCCATTGCCCCCAGCCCAGGCGACAAGAGCAAACTTCCTCTCAAAAAAAAAGAAAAAAAGAAAGAAAAATGAAAAAATAAAAAACAACTAATAAAATGAGAGGAACTAGAAAAAAGTAAACTCATTACAATAAGAGAACAAAAGCACTCTTTGTTTTTTGGGTTTTTTTTTAGATGAAGTTTTACCTTTATTGTCAGCTGGAGTGCAATAATGCAATCTCAGTTCACCACAACCTCCATCTCCCTGGTCGAAATGATTCTCATGCCTCAGCCTCCTGAGTAGCTGGGATTACAGGCATTCGCTACCATGTCCAGGTAATTTTTTATATTTTTAGTAAAAGACGGGGTTTCTCCATGTTGGTCAGGCTGTTCTTGAACTCTATACCTCAGGTGATTCACGTGCCTCGGCCTCCCAAACTGCTGGGATCACAGGCAGCCCCCACCGCGCCCGACCCAAAAGCACGTTTAACATTCTTTTTTATTAGGTTCCATGTAGTAACAGAGACTCAGTCACTTCTTCCTCTACTTCACTGCCCCACTCCCCACCCCACCCATGGAAAGGGAAGAGGGGGGATACACGACTAGTGAGTCTTGTGACTGTCCTCCGGCTGAACAGGGGTTTCAAAGAGAAGCTAGCCTCTGAAGCCATGACTATAAAACGCGCCACACTTAGAGACAGGAGTTTGGCAGCTCTCATTCTCATCGGTAAATTGAAACAAAATTAAATTTATTACGTTATAAAGAGAGAAAGCAACACGTCATAACTTAATCATCACATCCAGTCAACTCACTGCTTCTCTGCACGCAGGGACCCCCTCGTTTTCATTACTGTTTCCCTCCCTCGTTCTGCACCCCAGCTCTTTCTCACCCTCTGTCTCCATCTGTTTCCTTTCTGCGTTTCCCGCTGAGCTTCTGCTTATTTTATGCCCCTCTCCTCTCCTGCCCCATTCTTTTTTTTTTGAGGCGAGTTTTACTCTTGTTTCCCAGGCTGGAATGCGATGGTGCAATCTCGGCTCATTGCAACCTCTGCCTCTCCGGTTCAAGCGACTCTCCCGCCTTAGCCTTCTAATTAAAAAAAATAGCTAGGTGTGGTAGCACATGTCTATAATCCCAGCTACTCAGGAGGCTGAGGGAAGAGAATCGCTAGAACCTAGGAGGCGGAGGTTGTGGTGAGCCGAGATCGCATCATTGCACTCCAGTCTGGGCAACAAGAGCAAAACTCCACCTTAAGAAAAAAAAAAGTACTGGGTAGGCCAGGCACAGGGGCTCATCCCTGTAATCACAGTATTTTCTCAGGCTGAGGTGAGCGGATCATCTGAGGTTGGGAGTTCGAGACCAGCCTGACCAACACGGAGATACCCCGTCTCTACTAAAAATACAAAATTAGCTGGTTGTGGTGGTGGGCCTCTGTAATCACAGCCTCTTGTGAGGCTGAGGCAGCAGAACCGCTAGAGCCCGGGAGGCTGAGGCTGCACTGAGCCCAGATGGAGCCATTGGACTCCGGTCTGGGCAACAAGAGCGAAACTCCACCTCTCACACAGAAAAAATAAAAAAATATAAAAAAAAAAAAAGGTTGAGTCTAGGATTTTGAGACCAACCTGGGAAACATAGTGAAACCCCGTTTCTAAAAAAAAAAAATACAAAACTAGCTGGGCTTGGTGGCTCACCCCGTGGTCCCACCTTCTCGGGAGGCTGAGGTAGGAGGATGGCTTGAGCCTAGGAGGTCGAGACTGCAGTTAGAGGAGATGACGCCACTGCACTCCAGCCTGGGAGTTAGAAGCAGACTGTGTCTCAAAATAATTAATTAATTTAATTAAAAGTATTATGTAATAACAGAAAGTGATTTTTTCCTCCCACTTCACTTTCCCACTTCCTACCCCACTCTGGGAAAAGGGGAAGAGAGTGACTCACAACTGAGTAAGTCACTGTCGTCTGGTTGAATAGGGATTCCAAGTGGAAGCTAACCTCTGATGCCAAGATTTATAAAGTGTACATGTCCTACTCATAGGAATTTTAAAATTCTCAATCTTCTAAAACTAACATAAGTTTTAAGTTATTAGATTATATACACAGAAGTCAACACGTCACAACTAATCAAATCCAATGAACTCACTCACTCATCTGTTCCCAAAGTCCCCCACCCTTTTTTTCTTTTGAGACAGAATCTCACTCTGTTGACCATGATGATCTTGGCTCACTGCAGCTGGGACCTCCTGGGCTCAACTAATTCTTCTACCCGCCACTCTAGAGTAGCTGGGATTACAGGTGTGCACCATCACACCCGGCTTTTTTTTTTTTTTTTTTTTTTTGGTAGAGATGGGGTCCCACTATGTTGCCCACGCTGGTCTGAAACTCCTGGACTCAAGCATGCCCTTGCCTCAGTCTCCTAAAGTGCGGGGGATTACAGGCGGGAGCCACTGCGCCCAGCCCCTTTCTTCATTACTGTGCTTCCCTCCCTAATTCTGTACGTATCTCTCATTGTCCCCTTCCCTCTCTAGCTCTTCCTTTCTTTGCTTTTTCCCTGGGATTCTGCTCCTCACTTTGTTCCCCTCTCCTGCTGTTTATCCCCTCTTCCCTCTGTTCCTTCTCTTCTGCCTCTTCTGCTCCGTCCTCACAACTTATTTAACCTCTTGTTGCTCCTTCTCCCCAATCTTTCCATCGTCCTTAATCTCCATATATTTCCGACTCTTATTCCATCTCTGCCCCTCCTCTGCTCTCCCTGCTAAATTCTCTATTCCCTGTTATATCCCCCCGATCCCTCTCTCTGGCACCCCACAACCCCAGGTGTCCTCCCTGCTGTGCTTCCCTCTGTCCTCCTTGCCACCAGCACCACTCTGCTCTGTCTGCCCCGGCTCCAAATCCCTCCTCGTCTCCCTCACTCTCCTGAGCCTCTCTCTTTGCTGCCCCATCCCTACCTTGCTGTCCTTCATCTCTGTACATCGAGCTTTTCTCTACACTTCTCCAGTTGCTTTTTTCCTCCTGCTTTTTTTTTTTTTCACTTTTGCTGTCTCTTGGCAAATCCCTCACCCATCCTCGACTTTACCATCTGTTATGGGCCTTTCTCACTCTTCTGTCTCAGGTTTTCTACTGCTCGGAGCGAATTTTCCAGAGACTGGAGCTGGGCAGGCAAGAGCACCCCGTGTCACAGGACAGGCCCCAGGCGCCTTCCCAACGCGGACTCATGGGAAGCGGTAACTGAGGAGGGGGAGACCTGGGGGAGCAGCAGGGCCCCTCACAAGGAGGTAGGCGTGGGGGCGACAGCGCCTTAGGACAAGGGTGGGGTCTGCAGAATCCCACGACCAGGCAGAGGACGCGTCTTCCCAGGGACTGAGGCTGCTGCGCTGCACTCAGGGGGCCGGCAAAGGCGAGGGTGGGAGGAGCCCAGGGCGGGAATCCACCTGGCGGGTGAGGACTTTAAAAAGCGAGGGGCGGGGCCAGGCGTGGTGGCTCACGCCTGTAATCCAACCACTTTGGAAGCCAAGGCGGGCGGATCACCTGAGGTCGGGAGTTCAAGGCCGGCCTGACCAAAATGGTGAAACCCCGTCTTTAAAAAAAGAAAAAAAAAAGCGAGGGGCGGAAGGAGTTAGAAAAAGGTCTTGAGCAGGAAAAGGAAGTGTATACAGTGCCCTATAGCAGAAAAACCACGGACGGGACAAGCCTGAGGGCGACTTTAAACCCAAACGGGAGCGACCCTCGGACTCTCGGGGGACGTCTCAATTTACTCTGGGTGAAGGAAGACGGGTGAGAATTTCCAGTTCTGTGGGGACTCCACGTCCCAGGTACAGAAGCGCCGGAGACATGGGAAGCAGAGACTTAATTCAAGACAGCAAAACTCACGCGTCGCAGAGGGACCTTCACTCCACTCGATCCGCTTCCGGGTTTGCGCGAGTGTGCGTGCGCAGGACAGAAGTCAGTCCTGGGCGGGGCCCGCAGGGAGGTGGGCGGGGCCTGGGCAAGGTAGGGGCGGGGCGCAAGGCGGAGAGACCTGGCCCTTCAGAAGCCGCAGGGGCGTGGGGGGGGCAGCACCTGTGTGTCTCCCGGCCTCGATCCCAGCGCCTCTGTTTCTCGGGTTTTGGAGGTGAGACCGGCCAGGAAGGCTGAGGCCTGATTCAAAAGCCCTGGAATTGTCTGGAACGGGGATGCAAACCAGAATGTAAAATGCAAAGCTCTGTCTTGGCGGAACGTACTATTACATGCTGACGGCCCACAAAACAGAATAGAAATCCTCTCCCTTTCCATACTCCATTCACTCGGAAGGGAGAGTCAACCTATGCTCAGCTTCAGAGACTTTCCTAACGCCACCGCCCGGGAGGCGGGACGGAGTGCTCAGGCCGGGGAGGAGTGAGGTCACCACCTGCTGCTTAAACACAGCCGGGATGCAGGCGCAGGGGCGGGAGCCTTAGGTCCCAGCTTCTCTGGAAGCAGCGGCGGGAGGATTGATACACTTAAAGGAAAATTACTTTATCATTCCACAACAAGGGACAATAAGCCAGGAGCGATGGCTCACGCCTGTAATCCCAGCACTTTAAGAGGCTGAGGTGGGTGGATCACCTGAGGTTAGGCTTTCGAGACCAGCCTGACCAACAAGGTGAAACCCCATCTCTACTAAAAATACAAAAATTAGCTGGGTGTGGTGGCAGGCACGTGTAGTCCCAGCTACTCAAAAGGGTGAGACAGGAGAATTCCTTGAACCCGGGAGGCGAAGGTTACACAGAGCCGAGATTGTGCCCCTGCACTCCAGCCTGGGCGAGGGAGTGAGCCTCCATCTCGAAAACAACCCAAGGGACAATGCTCGCAAAAGCTCTTATCCCTGGGGCTGCTTATCTTGCTAATTATTAACGGAAAAACTGTTTCTGTTTGCTTGCTTGTTAGTTTGTTTTGAGACGGAGTCTTTCTCAGTGGTATCAGCTCACTGCAACCTCCACCTCTGGGTTTCAAGCAGTTCTCCTACCTTAGCCTCCCAAGCAACTGGGATTACAGACACACGCTACCATGTCCGCCTAATTGTTTTCTATTTTTAGTTGAGACGAGGTTTCACCATGTTGGCCAAGCTGGTTTCAAATTCCTGACCTCAAGCGATCCACCCACCTCGGCCTCCCACAGTGCAATGATTACAGGTGTGAGCCACCGCTCTGGGTCCTGACTTTATTTTCATGAAATATGAAATTGTTCTTCACCTCCTGTGTGTAGTAGACAGTTTTGCATGTCACCTTTCAGTTTCCATTATCCACTCAGAAAAACCCAAGACCACCAATCAGAACCAAGAAGATCCAGTCCTGGAGGGCAAGGCAAAGACAGCGGGCGACATCTGGGGTCCACCAGAGAAGCGAGCCCAGACCCGCTCCCTCCAGGCTCGCCCTTTAAAAAAACATCACTTCCAGACCCCGCCCCTAAGATGACGATCTCTCTGGCCAAGCCCCTTCCGCTGTCTGCCCCAGCCCCCAGGCAACCTCCTCCCTCTTGCCACGCCCCAGTTCCGTTACAGGCGCCCCCACCCTCTAACCAGGCCCCGTCCCCACAGCTGCCTCCACCCGCTTGCCCCACCCCGGCACCTATTCAGGCCCCGCCTCCTCAGTGACCATTTTTCCCTCACGCCCGGTCCCCCACCCCGCAGTACAGAACCCGCCCAGATAGGGTCTAGGGCACCCACGTTTGTTCCGCAGGCAGCGTCCAGGGCTTACTCAGGTGTTTTTTGGTGGTGGTGTTTTTTGTCGTTCTGCTGCAAACCCGCTTTTCGAAGCACCCCAGCCCCGAGTCTCAGCCACACCAGGAATCTGGTTGCTTCGGGATGTTGAAATCCCCACGCGAGTTTGTGCAGTTGTCAGGGAGTCCCAGCTTCACCATGGGAAGCTCGCAGCCTGGTGGCTCTGCAGGTTTTGCATCTTTTTAGGCCAGGTACTCCGCCTTTCAAGACACTATTACCCTTTTCTTTACTTTTTGCTTTTCTTTTTTTTTTTTTTTTTTTTTTTTTGAGACTGAGTTTCACTCTTGTTGCCCAGGCTGGAGTGCAATGGCGCAATCTCGGCTCTTCACAATCTGCACCTCCCTGGTTCAAGCGACTCTCCTGCCTCAGCCTCCAGAGTAGCTGGGATTACAGGTATGCGTCACCAGGCCCGGCTAATTTTGTATTTTTAGTAGAGACGAGGTTTCTCCATGTCGGTCATGCTGCTCTCGAACTTTCGACGTTAGATGATCCGCCCGCCTAGGTCTTCCAAAGTGCTGGGATTACAGGCCTGAGCCACCACGCCCAGCCCTACACAGTCGCTTTCATCTGAGACATGTAGGACCGCAAGGGAATGTGTTTAGGGTTGACAAACTTATGGACACATGAAGGTGGAGATGTCTTCTGGATGTCCCAGCAGAGTCGAGGAGACAAATGGACACAGGATTGCAGAGCTCAGGGGGAGAGGCCTGAGGGGACGGGGGAGCCGAGTAGGTGGGCGAAAGCCATGAGCTGAAATGATAAGGAGGGGAAGTGGGTGTGGACAGAGACAAGAAGAGATTCAAGATGATGAGCTTAATTCCCTGCTTTTTCCATTCTGTGCTTTTTTTACATTCTCGGAGGGCTGGAATGCATTTAAAATTTAAATTACACCTGAGCACCACCCTTTCCTACAGGAAAAGCCACACACTCTATTGGCTAATCATTTCAGGGGTCAGTGTCACTCTGACTGAGCTTTCTGGTCTTATTCCTCACCTGTATATTACATGTGGGCTCACTGAGGTTCAGAGCAGGAGAAATTTCAAGTAATCCTGAGAAGTTCTGAGTTGAGTGGGATGGAGGAGTCACTGATTTTCATGTGATGGCCCAGGAAGGGTCAACAGGCTGCACTGGTCATCCTCCTCTAGAAAATTCCAGGACTGGCCGCGTGTGGTGGGTCACTCCTGTAATCCCAGCATGTTGGGTAGGCCAAAGCACGTGATCTGTTTAGCCCAGGAGTTTGAGAACAACCTGGGCAACATGGTAAAACCCTATTTCTATCAAAAGTATTAAAAATTAGCCAGGCATGGTGGTGCACATATGCAGACCCAGGTACTGTGGAGGCTGACACGGGAGAATCACTTGAGTTTGGGAGGTAGAGGTTGCAGTGAGCCGAGATCACGAGCCACAGTACTCCAGCCGGGATGTCAGAGTGGGACTACCTCAAAAAAATGAGAAAAAAGGCTGGCGTGCTGGCTCACACCTGTAATCCCAGCACTTTGGGAGGCAAAGACAAGCTGATTACCTAACGTCAGGCGTTTGAGGCCAGCCTGGCAAGCACGGTGAAACCCTGTCTCTAATAATTACACAAAAGTTGGCTGGGCATGGTGGCAGGTGCCTGGAATCCCAGCTACTTGGGAGGCTGAGGCAAGAGAATCTCTTGAACCCGAAAGGCAGAGGTTGTAGTGATCCAAGATCGTGCCACTGCACTCCAGCCTTGGTGATACAGCAAGACTCCACCACACACACACACACACACACAAAAAAAAAGGGCCATGCACTGAGGCTCATGTCTGTAATCCCAGCACTTTGGGAGGCTGAGGCAGGACTATCACTTGAACTCGGGAGGTGGACACCGGCCAGGAAGGCTGAGGCCTGATTCAAAAGCCCTGGAATTGTCTGGAACAGGGATGCAAACTAGAATGTGAAACGCAAAGCCCTGCCTGTGTGGGATGTACAATTTCATGCTGACGGCCCACAGAACAAAACAGAAATTCTCTCCTTTTCTATTCTTCATTCACTCGGAGGGAAAGTCCACTCTATGCTCAGCTTCAGAGACCACCCTAGGGCCACTGCCTAGGATGCAGGATGGAATGCTCAGGCCAGCGAGGAGTGAGGTTGCCACCTGCTGCTTAAACAGCAGGGATGCAGGTGCAGGGGCAGGAGCCTGAGGTCCCAGCTACTCAGGAAGCACGGCAGGAGGATGGCTGAGCCTAAGGGTCCAGGCCAGTCTAGGCGACAAAGTAACACCCACTCCCGCAGAGCTCCCTTCCTTTTTTTTTTTTTTTGAGACGGAGTTTCGCTCTTGTTACCCAGGCTGGAGTGCAGTGGCGTAATCTCGGCTCACCGCAACCTCTGCCTCCTGGGTTCAAGCAATTCTCCTGCCTCAGCCTCCTGACTACAGGTGTGCACCACCATGCCCAGCTAATTTTTGTATTTTTAGTAGAGACGGGGTTTTACCATGTTGACCAGGATGGTCTCGATCTCTTGACCTCATGATCCACCAGCCTCGGCCTCCCAAAGTGCTGGGATTATAGGCTTGAGCCACTGGGCCCTTTTTTTTTTTCTAATTTGAGATGGAGTTTTGCTCTTGTTGCCCAGGCTGGAGTGCAATGGCGTGTTCTCAGCTCACCACCACGTCCGCCTCCTGGGTTCAAGTGATTCTCCTGCCTCAACTTCCCAAGTAGTTGAAATTACAAGCACAAGCCACCATGCCTGGCAAATTACATGTTTTCAGTAGAGATGGGGTTTCTCCCCGTTTGTTAGGCTGGTCTTGAACTCCTGACCTCAGGTGATCTGCCCACCCCAGCCTCCCAAAGTGCTGGGATTACAGCCTTGAGCCCTTGCACCTGGCTGATAGAATCTCTTTTCAAACTTATGTCTTATTATTCTGAGTGCCTCAAACTAGAGCCTGTTTTAACAGATTTGTACCTGTTTATTTTCGTGCAAAAAGTGTAAAATTCATGCTCAATTTTCCGTAAATAATACTTATTTTTCCATGAACTTGTTGAAGACCCTTTGTACTAGAAAACTGCATTCAAGAGGATATAAAAATAATTGTAGATATTCAAGTGCCACTTATTTCTGGAATGCAAGGGTGGTTCAACATAAGCAAATCAATGTGATATACCACCTGAACAGAACGAAAGATGGAAACATCATCATCTCAACAGATGGAGAAAAAGCATTTCCCAAAATTCAACATCCGGTCATCATAGAAATCCTAAACAAAAAAGAGAAGGAAATTTACCTCAACAATACAAAGACCATCCATGAAAAGACCGCAGCAAAAATAACCAAGTAGAGAAAATGGAATGCTTTTTCTGTAGGATCTCACATGATGCAAGAATGCTCTCACTTCTTCTATTCAATAAATACTGGTTGTTCTACCCAGAGCAATTAAATAGCAAAAGAAATAAAACTCATCCAAATCAGAAAAAAAAAAAAAGTACAATTATATCTATTTGAAGATGACATGATACTCTGTGTAGGAAATCACAAAAAGCTGGCCAGACACGGTGGCTCAAGTCTGTAGTCCTAGCACTTTGGGAGGCCGAGGTGAGCAGATCACGAGGTCAGGAGTTCGAGACCATCCAGACCAACATACTGAAACCCTGTCTCTACTAAAAACATACAAAAATTAGCCAGGCATGGTGGTGGGAGCCTGTAATCCCAGCTGCTCGGGAGGCTGGGGCAGAAGAATCGCTTGAACCCAGAAGGCAGAGGTTGCAGTGACCCAACCACACCGCTGCACTCCAGACTGGGCGACAGAGTGAGACCACGTCTCAAAAAAAAAAGAAAAAAGAAAAATCACAAAAAGTCAACCAAAATGCTACTGGAACTAATAAACACAGCCAGTGTATTTGCAGAATACAATATCAGCACCAACAATTAGTTGAATTTCCATACATTAACAATAAACAATTTTAAAAGAAAATAAACAATTCCATTTGCTGGATAACTTAAAGAAAGAAAGACTTGGGAATAAACCTGAAGAGGTAAGAAGTTTGCACCCTGAAATCTACATTGATCAAAATAATTTAAAATATATATACATAGAGATACAACCCATATTGATCACTGAAAAAATTAATAACCCAATGTGATTTAGAGTCAATACAATACCCATAAAAATCCCTATCAGTTTTTGTTAAAGAAACAAAGAACGGACTGGGCGCGGTGGCTCACACCGGTAATCTCAGCACTTTGGGAGGCCGAGGCGGATAGATCACCTGGGGTCAGGAGTTCAAGACTAGCCTTCCCAACATAGTGAAACCTTGTCTCTACTAAAAATACAAAAACTTAGCCAGGCGTAGTGGCAGGCGCCTGTAATCTCAGCTACTTGGGAAGCTGAGGCAGGAGAATCACTTGAACCCGGGAGGTGGAGGTTGCGGTGAGCTAAGATAGTGCCACTGCACTCCAGCCTGGGCAAGAAGAGCGAGACTCCATCTCAAAAAAAAAAAAAAAAAAAAAAAGAAACAAAGAAACAAAGAACAGCCCAGGCATGGTGGCTCATGCCTGTAATCCCAGCACTTTGAGAGACCAAGGTGGGCATACACTTGAGGTCAGGAGTTTGAGACGAGCCTGGCCAACATGGTGGAACCCTGTCTCTACTAAAAATACAAAAAATGCCTGGGCATGGTGGTGGGCGCCTGTAATCCCAGCTACTTGGGAGGCTTACATAGGAGAATTGCTTGAACACAGCAGGCGGAGGTTGCAAAGAGCTGAGATCACACCACAGCACTACAGCATGGGCAAGAAAAGCAAGACTCGGTCTAAAAAAAAAAAAAAAAGTCAAAAACAGGCCGGGAATAGTGGCCAACATGCGTTGGCCAGACTGGTCTCAAACTCTTGACCTCAAGTGATCTACCCATCTTGGCCTCCCAAAAGTGCTGAGATTAGTGGCATGAGACACCACACCTGGCCCAATCCTCTTAACATAAACACTTTAATATCAGTTCATGCTTGAACTCAATGTTATGTCAGCTCACTGAAGTCAATGCTAAATTCTCCTATGTTTTGCGTAAGATGAAGCTTGACTGAAGACCTTGCCACAATCATGACATTTGTAAGGTTTTCTCTAGTATAAAGTTTATGATGATTTGCAAGTTTTTTGTTTAAATACCTTGCCACAGGTATTTTTGTGTAAAATACCCATTACACTTGTATGGTTTCTCTCCAGGATGAAGTCTATGATAGCATGTGAGGTTTGACTGTTGATTAAAAATCCTGCCACATTCATTGCACTTGTAACGTTTCTCTGCACTATGAATTGAATTATGAATGACAGACAAGGGCTGAATTTTGACCAAAGGTCTTGCCACACTCATTATTACACTTGTAAGATTTCTCTCCACTATGAGGTCTACGATGGCATACAAGGGATGACGTCTGACTGAAGGACTCGCCACACTCATTACTGCTTGTAAGGTTTCTCTCCATATGAGTTCACCAATGAACTGCCAGGTATGGACAATATCTAAGAAATGTGCCACATTTATTACACTCGTAAGATCTGTCTTCATTATGGATTCTCCAGTGATTTGCAATGGTTGTAGTGTTACTGAAGACTTGGTGACAATCATTACATTAGTAAAGTTTTTCTATACCATGGATTGCCTGATGGTGAATAAGGATTGACTGTTCACTAAAGGCTGTGCCACACTCATTACACTTGTGAGGTTTCTCTCCAGTGTGAATTCTAGTATGTCGCGCCAGGTGTGAATCACGCCTGAAAGCCTTGTCACAAACCTTACATTTGTACGGTTTCTCTCCAGTATGAATTCTCCTGTGTATTTCAAGGTGTGATTTGAGACTGAAACCTGTCACATTCTTCACATTTGTAAGGTTTCTCTCCAGTACGAAGTCTACAATGAAGTACAAGGTGTGATTTTCTATTAAAAACCTTTTCACATTCATTACACTTGTGAGGTTTCTCTCCAGTATGAATTGTCTTATGAATTACAAGGTATGAATTTCAGCTGAAGGTCTTGCCACACTCATTGCACTTGTAAGGTTTCTCTCCAGTATGACGTCTACGATGGTATACAAGGGATGACGTCTGACTGAAGGACTTGCCACACTCACTACACTTGTAAGGTTTCTCTCCAGTATGAACTGCCTTATGATTTACCAGGACTGTATTTCGACCAAAGGACTTGCCACACTCATGACACTTGTAAGGTTTCTCTCCAGTATGAATTGCCATATGGTTTACAAGGGCTGAATACTGACGGAGTTCTTGCCACATTCACTACACTTGTAAGGTTTCTCTCCAGTATGAAGTCTATGATGGCATGTAAAGGATGACACGTGACTGAAGGTCTTGTCACACTCATTACACTTGTAAGGTTTCTCTCCAGTATGAAGTCTACGATGGCATGCAAGGGATGACGTCTGACTAAAGATCTTGCCACGTTCATTGCACTTGTAAGCTTTTTAACCAGTATATCTACGATGGCATGCAAGGTATCGCTTCTGATTAAAGACCTTGCTGCATGTATCACATTTACATTGTTTCTCATTTAAGTGCATTATCTGATGTTTCCCTAAGAGTGAGCTACAATTAAAGGCTTTGTCACTCTCATTATATTGGAAAGATTTTTCTCTCATGTGTACTTCCTGTTTTTGTGTGAATAATGAAAAATAAAGAAAATTATTTCCATAGTCATTAAAAATATGGGTTTGGGACCTACAAGAAATTCTTGGAGATGTTAAAACTGCAGACGCATCATTGATAAACTTCTCACCTTGATTACCAATTTTCCCTTTGGTCTCAAATATGTAGAGTTCAGGCAGATGTGAATGAAATCTTATCCCAAGCTGATCTTTAATAGGCTTGTTGCCAGCATGCCTTTCATATCGGTCTGTACCACACAGAAACTTTTCAACTTTTCTTATGGGTGCCTCATGGCTATTTCTTTCATCTTCTGGCCACTGAAACTCAAAGTCATGAATATCTTTCTCAATTTCCTGGAAGCAAAAACCTCCAATGTGATGACTTTCATGTATTTCCAATGATCCTGTGTGGAACACTTCTGTATTGCCTTGCCCCGCTGGTGAGACTTCTTGCATCATGCATTTGGAAGAGATATCTACAAAATATAAACCAAATAGGTTTCCAATTAGATACAAATCTTAAATAATACTGACATGTGTAAATATGACACAAAACACAATACTAATTTTAAACTTCCCAAACATGATCTTCAAACTTCAGGAACACAAAAGGCGTAAGAGTATTTAATAAATAAAGGGCAATTACATATACCTCAAATCATTTCTACAGAAGCCTATTTCCAATATCATGACCACACAGTGACAAGGCACAAACAGGTGTAAGCTTCAAGTAAGGAGTATCTTTCTTTTTTTTTTCTTTTTTGAGATGGAGTTTCGCTCTTGTCACCCAGGCTGGAGTGCAATGGTGTGATCTTGGTTCACTGCAACTTCTGCCTCCCAGGTTCAAGCAATTCTCCTGCCTCAGCCTCCCGAGTAGCTGGGATTACAGGCATGCACCACCATGCTCGGCTAAAGGAGTGTCTTTCCACTGTGACCGTAAAGTGTATAGGTAGTTTGCACAAAACGTATCACTCACATCAATGGAAAGAAAAATATATATTATTAATATTTACAGCATATTTACTGCATACAAATAAATGCTAAAGAACCACACAGTATACTATATTGGTAAATAATACATAACAAGCTCATTTAAAGATAACCCAAATCAATGAAAATTCTGTATTGTGAAACAATCATAGCACTGAGAAGATATGAAAAGATTACAAAAATTAGCCAGGCATGGTGGCCCACACCTGTATTCCTAGCTACTCGGGAGGCTGAGGCAAAGAATAGCTTGAACATGGGAGGCGGAGGTTGCAGTGAGTCAAGATCACACCACGGCACTTCAGCCTGGGTGACTAACTGAGACTCTGACTCAAGAAAGGAAAAGAAAAAGAAAATGTTAATACAGTATTTTTCTGAATCAATGTTATAAAATTACGTATATCCATGCAGAACAGGCACTTTCTGGCTTTTTTTTTTTTTAAGTATTTGTATTTGTATATTTTGAGACAGAGTCTCGCTCTGTCACCCAGGCTGAAGTGCAACGGCGTGACCTTGGCTCACTGCAACCTCTACCTCCTGGGTTCAATTGATCCTCCTGCCTCAGCCTCAGGAGTAGCTGGGATTACAGGCACATGCCACCATGCCTGGCTAATTTTTGTATTATTAGTAGTGATAAAGTTTCACCATATTGGCCAGGCTGGTGGTCTCAAACTCCTGACCTTAAGTGATCCACCCGCTTCAGCCTCCCAAAGTCCTGCAATTACAGGGGTAAGCAAGGGCGCCTAGAGGCACTCTGTGACATTAATGAGTGGAGTGTGACAGTTATATTGCATACCACATACCAAAAAGCCATATGTAAAATCATAAAAATTAATTAATAAAATATTGTAACCCATGATAAAACCAGCAAGCAAATAAAAAGTACATTTATACAGCCTGCAGAATTCTAAACAATTTCCTTTGAAGGAAAATGCCACAGCTTCTACTTACCAGCAACACACAATATAAGAACTGAAATACATGTTAACATCACTACTTTCTGATGTGTGAGGTCAAGAAAATACACAGCATTATAAGGAATGAGAACTGACTAATGGCTAGGTGCAGTGTCTCACGTTTGAAAGCCCAACGCTTTGGGAGGCCGAGGCGGGCGGATCACAAGGTCAGGTGTTCAAGACCAGCCTGGTCAACATGGTGAAACCCCCATCTCTACTAAACATACAAAAAAATTAGCTGGGCATGCTGGCAGGTGCCTGCCATCCCAGCTACTTGAGAGGCTGAGGCAGGAGAATTTTTTGAACCTGGAAGGCAGAGGTTGCAGTGAGCTGACACCGTGCCACTGCACTCCAGCCTAGGAGACTGGGTAAGACTCCATCTCAAAGAAGAAAAACAAAAAATAATTGACTAACAGTGTCAGAGGTTATAATTATGATGTCACAACTCCCCAGTTATCTAACAGCCAGGTAATACAGTGATTCTATACATATGCTTCACCCTTAGTTCTCTAGTTCACTATGCATAAAATATTAAACATAGAATGTTTACTGAAAAAATTTATAAACTGAGCTCAAAGACTGCATAACACAAATCGTACAATAAAAATGTAAGAAATATGATGCAGGCTCCCTGGAATGAATGTTCTTATGGGCCAAAAGCCATGTTGAGAGTTCTCATTCTCCAATAGGATGTTCCTCCACATGGAGCCTTTGAGAGAATTTGGTCATGGGTGTTGGCTACTCGTGAATAGGATCAGTGCCTTTATAAAAAGAGACAGTCAAGAGCTCGTTCCCTGTTCTTCTTTCCACCATGTCAGGACACAGCAGGAAGATGACTGGGCTGAACCGCAATGGAAGCTCTCACCAGGAACCTATGTGGCTGCACCTTGCTCTTGGATTTCCCATTTTCTAGATTTATGAGAAATAAATTTCTGTGTCTTAAGCCTCCCAGTTAAAGCTATTTTTTTGTTTGTTTTTCAGACTGAGTGACACTCTATCCCCCAGGCTGGAGTGTAGTGGCACGATTCTCCTGCCTCAGCCCGGAGTCTCACTCTGCCACCTGGGCTGGAGTGCAGTGCTCCGATCTCAGCTCACTCTAACCCCCACCTCCGGTGTTCAAGTGATTCTCCTACCTCAGCTTCCAGTGCACCTATGATAACAGGCACGCGCCACCACGTCCAGCTAATTTTTCTAATTTCAGTAGAGATGGGATTTCATAATGTTGGCCAGGCTGATCTCTAACTCCTGACCTCAGGTGATCTGCCCGTCTCGGCCTCTTAAAGTGCTGGGATTACAGATGTGAGCCACCATGCCTGGCCAATTTTTTTCTACTTAGTAGATTCGAGGTTTCACCATGTTGGTCAGACGAGTCTCAAACTCCTGAACTCAAGCGATCTGCCCACCTCAGCCTCCCAAAGTGCTGGAATTAGAGGCGCTATTTCTGACAGGACAGTGAAATGACTGAGACAGGAAAAGGAGCTTCTCATCATCAACATCAGTGAAGGCTGACAAATCTTATTCAACAAAGGAAGTTTAGAGTCTGTCCTAGAAAACTTCCAATACTTGAAGCCATCTAACAGCACTAACATGTTTTAATAACCTTGAGGTAGGCCAGGCATGGTGGCTCACCTCTGTAATCCCAACACTGTGGGAGACTGAGGTGGGAGGATCACGAGGTCAGATCAAGACCATCCTGGCTAACACGGTGAAACCACGTCTCTACCAAAAGAACACATAAAGTTAGCCAGGCGTGGTGACATGCCTATAGTCCCAGCTACTTGGGAGGCTGAGGCAGGAGAATCACTTGAGCCCAGGAGGTAGAGGTTGCAGTGAGCCAAGATCGCACCACGGCAGTTGAGCCTGGGTGACAGACCAAGACTCAAAAAAAAAAAGAAAAATGAAAGAAAGTTAAAGAGTAACTTCAACCACAAATATACATAAAGTTCTTCAGTAAAGGTAAATAAAAGGACAGATAGGCTGGGCGCAGTGGTTCACACCTGTAATGCCAGCACTTTAGGAGGCCAAGCTGGGGGGGATCACATGAGGTTGGGAGTTCGAGACCAGCCTGACCAACAAAAAGACACCCTGTCTCTATCAAAAATACAAAATTAGCTGGGCGTGGTGGCGCATGCCTGTAATCCCAGCTACCCGGGAAACTAAGGCGGGAGAATCATTTAAACCTGGGAGATGTAGGTTGCAGTGAGTGGAGATTGCACCACTGCACTCCAGCCTTGGCAACAAGAGCAAAACTCCGTCTCATAAATAAATAAACAAACAGTTATAGAAATTGATGTAAGTGTACCTTTTCTTCATAATTCATTTTGTATTTTTTAGAATAAAAATACATGAAAAAAACACTGCACATCTATGTTAATGGAAATGCAACATACACAGAAATAATTCTGATATAAATAACAAAAACTTCTACTGGAGAAGGAGCGGTTTTTACAGGTTATAAAGTTTTGTTTTGTTTTTTTCCTTCTGGCAACCTCCGCCTTCCAGGTTCAAGAGACTCTCCTGCCTCAGCCTCTCGAGTAGCTGGGATTACAGGAGCCCACCACCGCACCTGGATAATTTTTGTATTTTTAGTAGAGACGGAGTTTTACCATGTTAGCCAGGCTGGTTTTGAACTCCTGATCTCAGGTGATCCATGAGCCCTGGCCTCCCAAAGTGCTGGGATTATAGGTGTGAGCACCCAGCCAGGTTATGCAAATTTTAAGTTTTATTACCATGCTATAACTTTAAGACGTTTAATATACCAGCTACAAAACCTCCTCCCAAATATCTACATAACACATTTCAGTTCTTCATACTGAAAGGAATGGACACTAACGTGATTGTTATATTCACAATTGTAATCATGCTTAAACCACTTACGTGTTTACTAAAAACTAAAATACAAAACTATTTAAAATAATAACAATGGCTGGGCATGGCGGTTCACGACTGTAATCCTAGCGCTTTCGGAAGCTGAGGCAGGTGGATCACTTGAGATCAGGAGTTCAAGACCAGTCTGACCAACATGGGGAAATCTTGTCTCTACGAAAACCACAAAACTTAGCTGGCCGTGCCGGTGGGCATCTGCAGTCCCAGCTACTTGGGAAGCTGGGGCACAAGAATCCTTTGAGTCTGGGAGGTGGAGTCTGTGGTTAGACAAGATCACGTCACTCTACTGTAGCCTGGGCGACAGAGTGAGACTCTGTCATAAAAAAAAATAATAAAAATAAAAATAAAGGAAATAAGGAGTCAAAGCATGTCTACAAAAAAAAGGAACGAAACACAAAAAGTAGTACATGAGAAATGAAGAACAAAGAAAACCTGTAAGAATTACAGATAATATTTAATAAAAAGACAAAGGTAAGGTTTTTCTCCATCAGTAATACTTCAAGTATAAATATTTAACTCTGCACTCAGAAGAAAAAGACTGGCTGAATCAATAGGAACTGACTAAATGTTGTCCACAGAAGACTCTTATTAGCCCTAAGGATACATACACGCTACAATTTAAAAAATAAAAACCAGCCGGGCATGCTGGCTCATGCTTGTAATCCCAGCACTTTGGGAGGCCAAGGTGGGTGGATCACAAGGTCAGGAGATCGAGATCATCCTGGCCAACATGGTGAAACCCCATCTCTACTAAAATACAAAAAACTAGCCAGGTGTGGTAGCGTGTGCCTCTAGTCCCAGCTACTGGGAAAGCTGAGGCAGGGGAATCACTTGAACCAGGGAGGCAGAGGTTGCAGTGAACCGAGATCGAGCCACTGCACTTTAGCCTGACAACAGAGCAAGACTGTCACAAAAATAAATAAATAAAATAAAATAAAATAAAATAGCAATAGGTATGGGGGCTGGGGGTTGTAATCTTAGCTACTTAAGAGACCAAGGAGGATCTCTTGAGCCCAGGAGATCAAGACCAACTTCAACAACACAGCAAGACCCTGTCTCTAAAAAAATAGAAACTAAAAAATTAGCCCGGCCTGATGGCATGCACCTGTACCAGCTACCGTCCGAAGCTGAGGTGGGACAATCACTTGAGCCAGGAATTCAAGGTTGCAGTGAGCCATGATCACACCATTGCACTCCACTCTGGGTGACAGAGAAAGATGCTGTATCTAAAAAAAATTGTTTTAATACAAAATAACACAAAAGATACCTAGTAATATTCCAAGCAAATGTCATCCAAAGAAAGCAGAGCTGGCAACAGTAAAATATGTTTTAACACAAAATTGTTTTATAGGAGACAAGGAAGGACATTATATCATGATAATAGGGTCAATTCACAAAGAATATACAAGAACTAGATATATATATGCATGAATATCAGAGCTCCATATCTAAAGCCAACATTTACAGAATCCAAAAATTGCTCCACAGCAATACTAGAAGACTTCAACATATGACTTTCAATAATGGATAAAACAAGAGAGCTGATCAATAAAAAAAGTAGAGGGAGGTCAGGTACGTGGCTCGTGCCTGTAATCTTAGCACTTTGGAAGGCTGAGGCGTGCAGATACCCTGAGGTCAAGAGCTTGAAACCAGCCTGGCCAACGCAGTGAAACCCCATCACTACTAAAAATACAAAAATTAGCTGGGTGTGGTGGCAGGCGCCTGTAATGCCAGCTACTCAGGAGGTTGAGGCAGGAGAATCACTTGAACCTGGGAGGCGGAGTTTACAGTGAGCTGAGATCATGCTACTACACTCCAGCCTGGGCGACAGAGCAAGACTCCGTCTTAAAAAAAAAAAAAATGTCCAAGATGAAAGCAGCAATAATTAACAAATAACAGTGCACTTCAAACCACAGGCATCACTTCCGTGAGCTATGCTTTCCACGAGAACCTGGGAACCCATTACAGGATCTTTCTGTTGACTGTCTTTCCCACTCAGCTGAGTAACCATCTCAGAAGAGCCACCTACTCCCCTGTGACACATACCATAAAGTGTATAAAGCACAATTCAAGAATGGCTGCGTGACCTTGTAGAAGAAGAAGAAATGCATAGATTGGTCTCTTCCCCGGTTACTGACCAAGAGCTTTGAAGACCTTGGGATGTCCCAGGTGATGGGAGCGTGATTTGTCCTCATGAGGAAACCTCTATGGTCTCCTGGATGGGGCTGATCACCAGCAAGACCAGGCCAGGCTTAGAAGCATGGAACAGTCACTGCCATCCACCATCCTCCAGGAAGGAGAGAGGGGCTGCAGACTACGTGGTGAAGCCTCCATGCAAACCCCTGAACTACGTGGGACAAGAGCTTCCAAATGCTAAACACACACAGGTGCCTGGGGCATGGCACACCCGTGAATCTCCCCCACAGTCCTTGTGTGGAGCAGAGCTCACTGGAAAGATGCCTCTGGTTTTAAGTTCACTCTTACTTGTTTCAGCCACTGCTACTTTCATCTAGGACATTTCTATACATTACACATGATTTTGGCTTGTATTTAGTCTTTGTGTTCTATCATAATGCGTGGAAGTGTTATATCAGAGAATGACTACTGATTGACGTGTTAGTGCCTCCCCCCTGTGGACCTCCTCCTCTGGCTGGCCATCTGTGTCTTGTGAAGCGTCCTTCATCAAGAACCTAAGAAGGCGTTTCACTGAGCTTTCTTGGCTGCCCTAGCAAAGTAACCAAACCCAACAAAAAGGCTGAGGGAACCAACTCACAGCGGGTTGGTCAGAACATGTGACAATCTACTACTTGCAACTGGTATCTGAGGTCGGAGGCTGGCCTTGCCAGCCTGGGGACTCAACCCTTCACCTGTGAGATCTGACTCTAACTCCAGGTAGACAGTGTCAGAACTGAATTAAACTACAGGACACTCAGTTTGTGTCTGTCCAAGATTTGGATGTGGTTGGGGGGAATCCACATATTTTGGTGATCAGAAGGGAGGCATTGTGTGCTCAGTGCCATGTGAGAGTAGAAAAAGCACTTTGTATTTTGCTTTTTTTTTTTGTGGTGGGGATACAGAGTCTCACTCTGTCGCCTAGAGTAGAGTGCAGTGGCAGGATCTCAACTCACTGCCACCTCTTCCTCCCAGGTTCAAGACATTCTCCTGCCTCAGTCTCATGAGTATCTGGAATTACAGGCACCTGCCACAATGCCCGGCTCCTTTTGTATTTTTAGTAGAGACAGAGTTCCACCCTGTTGGCCAGGCTGGTCTCAAACTCTTGACCTCAAGTGATCTGCCCACCTCAGCCTCTCAAAGTGCTGAGATTACAGGTGTGAGTCACCATGCGTGGACTTTTTTTCTATTTCAAATAGACAAGCAGACTATCTGAACAAGCAGGAGGGTTCCATGCCATATACTGGGCCCCAGATGCAAAGGAGCAGCAGCCCATGTTTCCCATCTCCTGATCAGGTGTTGCGAGTACAGGAAATGGGATGGAACCTGAATAGGTCAAGGGGCAGGTGTATGGAGGCCTCAGCTCTGAGCTATAGGGAGAGAGAACGGAGCATCATAGGGAATCAAGTACAGGAGAAGACACCACATGGGGAAGACACCCTTTGACAGCCCTCCCTGTGCTGCAGAGACAAGAAACAAAAGAGGTCACAGAAGCCAGATGACACGGTGCTACCCATCAGGATAAAGACTCTGCCTTTGTCTCTGAGCTGCAGCACCGCTAGAATGCCCAAAGATCAAACTACCGCACATCTAAAGAGCAGAGAGGCCGGGCGCCGTGGTTCACACCTGCAATCCCAGCACTGTGGGAGCCTGGGGGCGGTGGATCACCTAAGGTCAGGAGTTCGAGACCAGCCTGGCCAACTTGGTGAAACCCTGTCTCTACTAAAAATACAAAAATTAGCCAGGTGTGGTGGTGGTGCACACCTGTAGTCCCAGCTACTTGGGAGGCTGAGGCAGGAGAATCACTTAAACCCAGATGGCAGAGGTTGCAGTGAGCTATTGGCACAACAGCTCACTGCACTTCAGCCTGGGCAACAGAGCAAGACTCCGTCTCATAAATAAATAAATATACAAATAAAAAAGTAAAGAGCAGAGAGATAAGTGGGGGGCAAAGAAAGATGTCCATTCAGAGATCTCAGGATTTAAATTTTTCTTTTCCCACAGAATTCCTCCACTTGCAGTTTCTCCACACACTACTTGAAGGTGTAGCTTCCACTCTGTCCATCTGAGCTCCACCTGTGTTTACACCTGTAAAACATTCTCACCCATCTGGATGTTTTTTGCTATCTTCACTTCACTCTCCACAGTCCAGGGCTCTTTCCCTGGCTCCAACAAGGAGACGACAGGTCAGAAACAGACTCCTGCATACATACATACATACATATATATATATATATATATATATATAAAGGAACATGATGTGCTGAAGCTTTTCTAGAGTCCCAGCCCTATGTTTCAGTAGGAAAGAGGACAATACAGATGGATCTAGAAAGATATTTCAGAAATTCCTCCACTGACTGCCTCCTTCTGAATGCTTTGAGAGCATTGTAATATGTGGACATGGAGCTCTCTTTAAGAAGTACTGAATCAAAAACACATGAATAGCAAACAGGGAACTGGTTATCTTTAACCTCTACCAGAAGGTTTTGTTTATGTTTTGTTTTTTAAGACACTGTCTCACTCTGTCACCCGGGCTGGAGTGCAGTGGCACGATCTCAGCTCACTTCAAGCTTCACCTCCCAGATTCAAGTGATTGTTTATCCTTAGCCTTTCCAGTAGCTGCAATTACAGGTGTGGGCCACCACGCCCAGCTGATTTTTGTATTTTTAGTAGAGACGGGGTTGCGCTATGTTGGCCGGGCGGGTCTCGAACTCCTGACCTGAAGTCATCCACAAGACTCAGCCTCCCACAGAGCTGGGATTACAGGCGTGAATCACTGCCTAGGTTTTATAACTACTTTAGTTCTGGAACCCCCAGTGAGGTTGTCATGAAGAACCCACAACATCTAAACGAAGGGGACAGTTAAATTCCAGATGCTGCATCATGAAGCTTTTCACTTCAAAATCAATACGGCTTCCATTATAGTCAAGCAAGGACGCGGCTCCCAAGAGGCAACAAGGGAAAATACGAACATACGCAAGGGCACGTCCCTGCTTCTGGAGGGGAAGCTGTCCTCACCCAGGGAGACCAGGTTCCTGTAATTCTCCAACATCACGTCCTTGTACAAAGCTTTCTGTGCAGGGTCCAGGCATTTCCACTCCTCCTGAGAGAATTCTATGGTCACATCCCTGAATGTCAATAGACCCTGAAATGAAAACACATTTTAACCACATGGTTATGGGAGGAGTTCTATCTTTCCAGAGAATGAGAATAGGAGAGAGGTGAAAGCGTGGATTTAATTGCAGGGAATGTTCTGACAAATCGAGAAAGGGATTTTTCACCACACTGTCTTCCCAGCTGCGTTTATTGTACCTTTTGAAGAGGTCATGATGCCCTCTCGGTATGAATTGGTTATGTTTGTGGATACTACAAGAAATACACAAACAAAAAATCAATGCAGAGTTTCTGTTATAGACATGTTAGAAATTTTTATTGACACACCAAGTGACATTTAGTATCTAGGTGAGACAGAGCATGAGTAATGTCTTCAGAGATGACAACGTACACAATGAAAGATCAGAAACTAAATTTCAGCTGGGCACAGTGGCACATGCCTGTAATCCCAGCTATACAGGAGGCTGAGGCAGGAGAACTGCTTGATCTTGGAAGACAGAGGTTGCAGTGATCCAAGATCGCACCACTGCACTCCAGCCTGGTCAACAGAAACTCCATCTCAAAAAAAAAAAAAAAAAAAACATTAGCCAGGCATGGTGGCACACACCTGTGGTCCCAGCTATCTGGGAGGCTGAGGTGAGAGGACAGCTTGACCCTGAGGGTGGAGGTTGCAGTGAGCTAAGATCATGGCCCTGCACTCCAGCCTGGGCAATAGAGCAAGACCCCATCTCAAAAGAAAATAAAATGCATTAAAGCAAAATTACCAAAAGTACAAAAATCTGTTTTGCATATATGTATGTCCACAAAATAATAAAACCTATACAGACTCACAAAAACTAAATGGTAATAAAAAGGGTTGTCATTTTCCTCAGATTTTCAAAATATAAAAGATTTTCAAAATATATACATGTATGTATATATGCATGTGTGTGCATATATGTATGTGTTTATATATACATATATAAAGGTTTTAACAATATAAAAAGTAGCAAGTTTTGTTTAACTGAAGAGAAATCTCATCTTCATGGAAAAGGATACTTTGGCAGCTGGGGACAGGGGAGATCTTGTCAGATCTAAGAAAACAGGAAACGCTGCCTCCTAGAAGAAGAAATCATTCTTTCCACTTTCCAACCTGGAGGAATCTTCAGATATCTGGAGTCATGCAGGCGCACAGAGGCAGCCACTGTGGCACTATTAACACAGAGGAAAACCGCAGAGGCCCCACAGGTTGTCATTCAGGCACAGTCAAAGAGCGGGCTCCACGTCTGCTCACGCGAGGACATGTAAAGTTTCACAACTGGCAGGATCAAATTTCAAAGCAAAATATTTACTGGAACACAAAGAAGAAAACAACAGGCACTGGGGTTTACTGGACGGTGGAGGGTGGGAGCAAGGAGAGGAGCAGAAAAATGACTATTGGAGGGCAGGATGGTGGCTCACACCTGTAATCTCAGCACTTTGGGAGGCTGAGGCAGGTGGATCACCTGAGGTCAGGAGTTTGAGACTAGCCTGGCCAACATGGTGAAACCGTGTCTCCAGTAAAAATGTAATAATTCCCCAGGCGCAGCGACAGGCACCTGTAATACCAGCTACTTGGGAGGTTGAGGTAGGAGAATTGCTGGAACCTAGGAGGCGGAGGTTACAGTGAGCTGAGATTATGCCATTATATTTCAGCCTGACCAACAAGTGCAAAACTCAGTCTCAAAAAAATAAAGAAATAAACAGTAACTATTGGGTACTGGGCTTAGTACCGGAGTGATGAAATAATCTGTACAAAAACCCCGATGACACAACTCTACCCACGTAACAAACCTTCACACGTAGCCCCAAACCTAAAGTAAAAAAACAAATATACAAAAGTTTTCTTTCAATCTCCTGCCTCAGCCTCTCAAGTAGCTGGGATGGCAGGCACCTGCCAGCATGCCCAGCTAATTTTTTGTATGTTTAGTAGAGATGGGGGTTTCACTCATGTTGACCAGGCTGGTCTTGAACCCCTGACCTTGTGATCCGCCCGCCTCGGCCTCCCACAGCGTTGGGCTTTCAAACGTGAGACACTGCATCTGGCCATTAGTCAGTTCTCATTCCTTATAATGCTGTGTATTTTCTTGACCTCACACATCAGAAGGTAGTGATCTTAACATGTATCTCAGTTCTTATATTGTGTCCTGGTGGTAAGTAGAAGTTGTGGCATTTTCCTTCAAAGGAAATTGTTTAGAATTCTGCAGGCTGTATAAACGTACTTATTATTTGCTTGCTGGTTTTATCATGGGTTACAATATTTTATTAATTTTTATGATTTTACATATGGCTTTTTGGTATGTGGTATGCAATATAACTGTCACACTCCACTCACTAATGTCACAAAGTGCCACTAAGTGCCCTTGCAATTACAGGGGTAAGCAAGGTTCATGTGATTCTCCTGCCTCAGCTCCCCAAGTAGCTGGAACTATAGGCACACACCACCATGCCCAGTTAATTTTTGTAATTTTAGTGGAGACAAGGTTTCACCATGTTGGCCAGGCTGGTCTCGAACTCCTGATTTCAAATGATCCACCCGCCTCGGTCTTCCAAAGTGCTGGGATTACAGGCATGAGCTACCACACTTGGCCATTATTGGTCTTCCTTTCTAGAATTTACCACGTGCTTTGTGCACATTAATACGTGACCTCCAAGTGCAGCTGCTCCGCTCCTGCTCTACAGAGAGCTGACGGGCATCAGATGTGGCCCCTGAACAATCCCTGCTGCCCAACAGCCCTGACACCACGGGGCCCACACCCGTCTCCATCCACGTCTGGGGTGAGCCCTTCCCAGGACCATGCCCAGTGCAGCCTCTTCCCAAGCTCACGTCACTGGGTCACTAGAGATGGAATCTAGTTGAGATGAGAGGGACTGAGGGAAGGCATGGGTGAGTGCCAACAAACCTGTCAGGCAGGAGGCTTCAGACTCAGAGAAGATTCCCAACTCCAAGGCCCAGCATTTCTGAAAAGAAGGAGACAGAACAATCCACCGAGAACATCATCTCACCTGAGGAAGAGCCATCCCTGACTCCTTTGCTTTCCTCTTCCTCTTCTGCATTTCTTCCTCATGTATCAAGAGTCTTTAGAAGTCAATCCTGGATATCAAAAATATGTTGTTTATTGCTCAGAATCAACACACTTCCTCCCTGTAACACAACGACACATACAAAGAAAACCTCAGCCTGAGGAAATACCATCCCCCTCTGCTGCCCACTGCACCAGGGAAGATAAACTACAGGAAAACTAAATGATTTTTGACTCCTTTCTTCAGAACCCACTTCCCTCCTGGAGAAGCCCCCATACACATGCTGGAGCGGTAAGGAGCTGGGCTGGAATGAGCTTCCCTTTAGGGCACGGACCCAGCCCTCACCAAACTCCACGCAGAGACTGGGTGTAGTGACTGACACCTGTAATCCCAGCACTCTGAGAGGCCAAGGCGTGTGGATGGCTTGAATTCAGGAGTTTGGGACCAGCCTGGGCAACATGGCGAAACCCCATCTCTCCCAAAATGCAAAAACTTAGCCAAGCATGCTGGTGGACATCTGCAGGGTGTCTGTGGTCCCTGCTACTTAGGAGGCTGAGGTGGGAGGATCACTTGAGTTCAGGGACAGAGGTTGCAGTGAGCCAAGTTTGCACCACTGCACTCTAGCCTGGGACAAGAGTGAGACTCTATCTAAAAAAAAAAAAAAAAAATGCCCAACATGTTGGCTCATGCCTAATGCCTATAATCCCAGCAATTTGGGAGACCAAAGTTGGTGAATCATGGTGTCCAGAGTTCAAGACCAGCCCAGCCAATATGGTGCAACTGCATCTATAATAAAAATATAAAAATTAGGTTGGGCATGGTGGCTCATGCCTGTAATCCAAGACTTTGGAGGCCAAGCGGGCGAATCATCTGAGGTCAGGAGTTCAAGACCAGCCTGATCAACATGGTGAAACCCCGTCTTTAAAAAAAATAAATAAAATAAAATACATAAATTAGCCAGGCATAGTGGCGGGTGCCTGTAATCCCAGCTACTCGGGAGGCTAAGGCAGGAGAAATTCTTTAACCTGGGAGGCAGAGATTGCAGTGAACTGAGATCACATCACTGCACTCCAGCCTGGGCGACAGGTAAAGACTATCGAAACAGTATTCCAACAAAACTTATTTCAGAAGTAATTTTTTTTAAATTAAAAAACAGGCTGTGTGTGGTGGCTCATGCCTGTAATCTCATCACTTTAGGAGGCTTGAGCCCAGGAGTTCAAGACCAGCCTGGACAATATGGCAAAAACAGATCTCTTAAAAAAAAAAAAAAAAAAGAAATATCTGGCTGGGCAAGGTGACTCATGCCTGTAATCCCAGCACTCTGGGAGGCCAAGATGGGCAGATCACTTGAGGTCAGGAATTCAAGACCAGCCTGGCCAAGATAGAGAAACCCCGTCTCTACAAAAAATGCAAAAATTAGCCAGGCATGGTAGTGCATGGCTATAATCCCACCTACACGGGAGGCTGAGTCAGGAGAATCACTTGACCCCAGGAGGCAGAGGTCTCATCTCTCTGAAGATGAAAGACAGCAAAATAAGTCCTTTTCAAACTCTGAGTTGCTTTCCTCCTGCTGTTTTTTGGGGTGCTTCTTTCACTCGTACTGTTTCTGGATATCCCTCTTCGTTCTGTACCTTGCCATCTGTTCTTATTCTTCTTTTTTTTTTTCCCTAGACAAACCTGTTTTCTTTTTCCGTGGAGTTCTGCTCCTCCCTTTGTTCCCCTCTCCTCTCCTGCTGTTTATCCCCTTCTCTTCCGCCTCTTCTGCTCCGTCCTCACAACTTATTTAACCTCTTGTTCCTCCTTCTCTTCAATCCTTCAATCGTCCTCAGTCTCCATGTATGTCCGCCTCTTCTGCCATCTCTGTGCCTTCTCTGCTATCCCTGTTAAATTCTCTCTTCCCTGATATACGCTCCGGCCCCCACTCTCTGGCACCCCAGATTTCCAGGTGTCCTCCCTGCTGTGTTTTTCTTCCCCTCCCTCTGTTCTCCTCGCCACGAGCACCACTCTGCTCTGTCTGCCCTGCCTCCAAATTCCTCCTCGTCTCCCTCACTCTTATGAGCCTCCCTCTTTGCTGCCCCATCCCTACTTTGCTGTCCTTCATCTCTCTGTACACCTAGCTTTTTCTACATTTCTCCAGTTGCTTTTCTCCTCCTGTTTTATCCTTTTTTTTTTTCCACTTTTGCTGTCTCTTGCAAATCCCTCACCCATTCTCTACTTTGCCATCTGTTATGGGTCTTTCTCATTCTTTTCTCTCTTAGGTTTTCTACTGCTCTGTCTGTCTCCTGATCCCTTTGGCCCACACAATCACAGGAGGGTTGGAAGTAACACTCCTGCATCCCAGAAGAGCGCATTTTCCAGGGACTGAGGCTTGGCAGGCAAGAACACCCCGTGTCACAGGACAGGCCCCGGGTACCTCCCCAACGCGAGGTCAGGGGAAGCAGTGACTGCCGAAGGGAGACCTGGGAAGCATCAGGGCCTGGCACAAAAATGAGGGAGGTGGGGGGTGACGCTACCTTAAGACAAAGGCGGGGTCTGCAGGATCCCACGACCAGAAGACGCGGCCTCCCCGGGACTGGGGCTGCCGCGCTGCGCTCAGGGGGACGACGAGGATGAGGGTGGGAGGCGCCCAGGGCAGGAATCCACCTCTCGGGTGAGGACTTCAAAAGGCGCGGGGCGGGAGGAGTCAATAAAAGGTTTTGGGCCGAAACACTAAGCCATAGGAAGTGTATACATTGTGTATAGCAGAAAAACCAGGACGGGACCAGCCTCAGGGCGACTTTAAACCCAAAAGGAAGCGACCCCCGGAGAGTCACAGGAGGACGTCCCAATTTGCTCTGTGTGAAGGAAGACGGGCGAGAATTTCCAGGTCTGTGGGGGACCCCATGTCGCAGGTACAGAAGCGCCGGGGACCTGGGACGCGCAGACTTAATACAAGACAGTGGGAAACTCACGCCACACGGAAGGACCTAACTCGACGCGATCTGCTTCCGGGTTTGCGTGAGTCTGCGCGCGCAGGACAGTAGCCAGTACTGGGCGGGACCCGCTGGGAGGTGGGCGGGGCCTGGGCGAGGTAGGGGCGGGGCGCTAGGCGGAGAGACCTTGCTCTTAAGAACCAGCAGAGGGCGGGGCGGGGCCCGCACCTGTGCGTCTCTCAACCTCGCACCCAGAGCCTCTATTGGATTTTGGAGGCGAGACGGGCCAGGAAGGCTGAGGCTTGAGTCAAAAGCCCTGGAATTGTCTGGAACGAGGATGCAAACCAGAATGTGAAATGCAAAGCCCTTGCTTGGGCGGAACGTACGATTTCATGCTGACGCCTACAGAACAGAACAGAAATTCTCTCCCTTTCTACTCTCCATTTACTCGGGAGGGATAGTCCAGCCCGTGCTCAGCTTCAGAGACTCCCCTAACGCCACCGGCTGGGATGCGGGACTAAGTTAAGTGCTCAGGCCAGGGAGGAGTGAGGTCACCGCCTGCTGCTTAAACACGGTAGACATGAGGGTGCGAGGGCGGGAGACTGAGGTCCCAGCTACTCAGGAAGCAGCGGCGGGAGGATCGCTGAGCCTGGGGTTTGAGGCCAGCCTGGGTGACAAAGTAACACCCCTTCCCGCAGGGCTCCCTTTTCCGTGTCTTTTTTGGTATTGTAGTTAACATTTTTAAATAAAAATTTTGATGCTGTGACATAGGGATCCAAAGTTTTTCCTTTCCATGTGGATATTCAGTTATTTGTCCCAGCACATTTGTGGAAGAGATTTATTACTTTCCTTTTTAAATTGCTTTTTTAATTTTTGAGATAGAGTATTCCTCTGTCGCCTAGGCTGCAGTGCAGTGGGTAGATCTTGGCTCACGCCAGGCTCTACCTTCTGGGTTGAAGCAATTCTCCTGCCTCAGCCTTCGGAGTAGCTGGCATTACAGGCTCGTGCCACCATGCCCGGCTAATTTTTATATTTTTCTTAGATACGGGGTTTCACCATGTTGGCCATGCTGGTCTCAAACTCCTGACTTCAAGTGATCCGCCTGCCTAGGCCTCCCAAAGTGCTGGGATTATAGGCCAGAGCCACTACGCCTGGCGCAACAAATCCTCTTTACTTCACTTTTTTGTTGTTGAGACCGAGTCTCGCTCTGTCACCCAGGCTGGAGTGCAATGTCACTATCTCTGCTCACTGCAACCTCCACCTCCCAGGTTCAAGCAATTCTCCTGCCTCTCAGCCTCCTGAGTAGCTGGGATTACAGGAATGCGCCACCTTGCCTGGATAATTTTTTGTATGTTTAGTAAAGATGGGGTTTCGCCATGTGGCTGGTCTGGAACTCCTGACCTCGTGATCCGCCGGCGTCGGCCTCCCAAAGTGCTGGGATTACAGGTACTTCACTTTTTACATGTTGAGAAAATATAACTGAACACAAATAAATCTTCCATGCCCGACGTTAGAATTTTTGGATCTTGCGCAGTAAAGAATTCAAGGTGAGTGTTCGAGTGCAGTGATGAGGAAGTTTATTGAAAGCTTCCAGTTACACAGTAGGGCATCCTCAGAAAGCAGAGGGAACGCCTCCTCTTTATGGTTTTCTTACATAGGAGCTTACCTAAATAATGTAGACATACATAGATAATGTATGTCTACCTGCTGGTGGGCTGACACTATAACAAAACTTACTACTTTGTTGATTTAAAGCTATCCTTACTGAACCCAGCCAACCAATGCATTCATAAGATTCAGAGAGAAAAAATATATTCCCAATAAAACATGTCCACCTCCCCTCTCTAGATAGTGATGACATTTTCAGCTCAATATGGTAACATGATTGTCATCTTCAGAGAGTATAACTACGTGTGCCATCTCATGTGCACTTTCTTATAGACCCAGCTTGGTTCTTCCTCAATGTTTCCTTTTGGAGTTTTACCAAATTTTATTAATCAGTTTTCATCTGAATCCACTGGAGAATCAAAAGATTTTGCTTTCGTTTCTGGGCCAGGAATTGCTTAATTCTGAATGTCTCATGAAAAGACACAACAAGAAGCAGAGTCAGGCACGCACCATGATGGCAGAGAGCAAAAGAGAAGGGGCTTGACATCTTGTTTTTTTTCTAGACAGAGTTTCGGTCTTCTTGCTCAGGCTGAAGTGCAATGGCACCATCTTGGCTTACTACAACGTCCGCCTGCCGGGTTCAAGAGATTATCCTGCCTCAGCCTCCCGAGTAGCTGGGAATACAGGCGCCCAACCATCATGCCCAGCTAGTTTTTGTATTTTTAGTAGAGATGGGATTTCACCATGTTAACCAGGCTGGTCTCAAACTCCTATTTTCTCTACTGTTACCAGTCAGTCCTCTTCATAAAGGCACAAAGAAGATTAATTTAAAAAAACCCGAAAACCTAATTTGGACCAGGCTCAGTGGCTCAGGCTCTAATCCCAGCACTGTGAAAGGTGGAGGCAGGCAGATCATGTGCTCAAGAGATCGAGATCATCCTGTCTGACATGGTGAAACCCCATCTCTCCGAGAAATGCAGATATTGCAAGCCTGGCAATAGAGCAAGACTCCATCTCAAAAAAAAAAAAAAAAAAAAAAAAAACCTGATGTGGATGATCTGCCTGTTGCACCATGCATCACTTTCACATTGTCTTGACCCAACTTAAAATGAGTTACCCATTTACACACTGTTGATTTGCACTTGGCATCATCCCCATAACCTTTTTATAAACCATCAATGATTTCATTTCTCTACCCAAAATTTACCATAATTTTCTTTTTTTCAAACAGCAGCTCGCTCCATCACCCAAGTTGGAGTGCTGTGGCACGATCACAGGTCACTGCACCCTCGACCTTCTAAACTCAAGCCATCCTTTCACCTCAGACACCACAGTAGCTGAACCTGCAGGCCTGTGCCACCATGGCCAGCTAATTTTTATGTTTTCGTAGAGAAGGCGGTTTCACCATGTTGCCCAGGCTGGTCTTGAATACCTGGGCTCATGTGTCCCCCTGGTCTTGGCCTCTCAAAGTGCTGGGATCACAGGCCAGAGCCACTGCATCTGCTCTCATCATAAATTTGATGCTTCCTTTTATTTCATTTTAGCAGAATTTACATTGCTTTCATAGGTTCTCTTTTCAAACTCACGTCTTTCCTTCTGGGTGCCTCAAACTAGAGTCTGTTTAGACATGTGATAACAGATTTGTACTGGTTTATTCTGATGCAAAAAGTATGAAATTCATGCATAATTTTCTCCTATTTTTTCATGAACTTCTTAAACACCTCTTCTACTAAAAAACTGTATCCAAGAGGATATAAAAAGAATTGTAGATATTCAAGTGCCACTTATTTCTGGAATGCAAGGATGGTTCAAAACAATCAAGCAAATCAATGTGATATACCACTTGAACAGAATGAAAGATAAAAACCACATCATCTCAATAGATGGGAAAGAAGCATTTCACAAAATTCAACATCCAGTCATCATAGAAATCCTAAACAAAATAAATAGAGAAGGAAATTTACCTCAACAATATAAAGACCATCCATGAAATGACCACAGTAAAAATAACCAATCAGGGAAAATGCGATGCTTTTCCTGTAGGATCTCACATGATGCAAGAATGCTCTGACCCTTTCTATACAACAAATACGGGCTGTCTGCCAGAACAATTAAAGAGCCAAAGAAATAAAACTCATCCAAATCAGAAAGAAAGAAGTACAATTATATTTGTTTGGAGATGACATAATCTTCTGTGTAGAAAATCACAAAGATTCAACCAAAATACTACTGGAACTAATAAACGCATTCTGTATATTTGCGGAATACAATATTAGCACCAAGAATTAGTAGAATTTCCATAATAAACAATTTTAAAAGAAAATTAAGAAAACACCATTTGCTAGAGAACTTAAAGAAATACTTAGGAATAAATGTAAAAAGGTGCAAGATTTGTACCTTGAAATTTACAGCTATTGATTGAAATGATTAAAAACATATATAAATACAGATAGAACCTATACTAATGGATTGGAAAAATATTCTTAAAGGGTTATATAACCCAAAGTGATTTAGATTCAACACAACACCCTTAAAAATCCCTATCAGTTTTTGTTAAAGAAATAAAAAACAGGCCAGTCACCATGGCTCACACCTGTAATCCCAGTACTTTGAAAGACTGAGGTGGGCGATCATCTGAGGTCAGGAGTTCAAGACTAGCCTGGCCAACATGGCAAAACACTGTCTCTAATAAAAGTACAAAAATAAGCCAGGCATTGTGGCGGGTGCCTGTAATATCAGCTACTCAGGAGGCTGAGGCAGAACTGCTTGAAGCTGGAAGGTGGAGGTTGCAGTTAGCCGAGTTCGTGCCACAGCACTCCAGCCTGAGAAATAAGAGCAAGACTCTATCTAAAAGATTTTTTAAAAAATAAACAAAACTTCTCTCTAGTAGGAAGAGACTTCTCTCTAGTATGAAGTCTATGATGACATACAAGGTTTGATTTTTGTTTAAAAACCTTGCCGTATTTATTACACTTGTGAGGTTTCTCACCAGTATGACATGTATGATGACATGCAAGGTCTGACTGTTAATAACCTTGCCACATTCATTACACTTGTAAGGTTTCTCTCCAGTATAAACTGCTTTATCAATAACAAAGGCTGAATTTTGACCAAAGGTCTTGCCACACTCATTACACTTGTAAGGTTTCTCTTCAGTATGAGTTGGCCAGTGAACTGCAAGGTCTGAACGATGTCTGAAAAATCTGCCGCATTTATTACACTTGTAAGATCTCTCTTCATTATGGATTCTCCGATGACTTGCTATGGTGGTAGCCTTGCTGAAGACTTGGTGACAATCATTACGTTAGTAAAGTTTCCCTATACCATGGACTGCTTGATGGTGAGTAAGTGTTGACTGATACCTAAAGGCTTTGCCACACTCATTACACTTGTAAGGTTTCTCTCCAGTGTGAATTCTAGTATGTTGCGCCAGGTGTGAATCACGCCCGAAAGCCTTGTCACAAACCTTACATTTGTATGGTTTCTCTCCAGTATGAATTCTCCTATGTCTTTTAAGGTGTGATTTGCTACTGAAAATTTTGTCACATTCTTCACATTTGTAAGGTTTCTCTCCAGTATGAAGTCTACAATGAAGTACAAGGTTTGATTTTCGATTAAAAACCTTGCCACATTCATTACACTTGTAAGGTTTCTCTCCAGCATGAATTGTCTTATGAAATAGAAGGTATGAATTTCGACCAAAGGTTTTGCCGCACTCATCACACTTGTAAGGTTTCTCTCCAGTATGAATTGCCTTATGACTTAAAAGAGCTGAATTTTGACTGAAGGTCTTCCCACACTCGTTACACTTGTAAGGTTTTTCTCCAGTGTGAAGTCTACGATGGGATGTAAGTGATGACATGTGACTGAAGATTTTGCCACACTCATTACATTTGTAAGGTTTTTCTCCAGTGTGAAGTCTACGATGGGATGTAAGTGACGACGTGTAACTGAAGGTCTTGTCACAATCATCACACTTGTAAGGTTTCTCTCCAGTATGAAGTCTACGATGGCAGGTAAGGTATGACGCCTGACTGAAAGTCCTGCCACACTCATTACACTTGTAAGGTTTCTCACCAGTGTGACATCTACAATGGCGTGCAAGGTATCGCTTCTGATTAAAGACCTTGCCACATACATCACATTCATATTGTTTTTCTCCTAAATTGATTACCTGATGTTTCCTTAAGAGCGATCTACAATTAAAGGTTTTGCCACTTTCATGAAATTGGAAAGATTTTTCTCTCAGATGTTCTTTCTGTTTTTGTGTGAGAAATGAAGTATGAAGGAAATTAATCTCATAGTTATTAGAAATATAGGTCTTGGGCCTACAAGAAATTCTTTGGGATGCTGAAACGGAGGAAGCATCGTTGACAGATTTTTCAACTTGATTACCAATGTTCCCTTCAGTCTGAAATGTGTGGACTTCAGGGAGATGTGAATGAAAGCTTAATCCAAGCTGATCTTTAATAGGCTTGTTTTCAGCATGCCTTTCATCATATTGGTCTGTACTACTAGGAAACTCTTTGGTTTCTGTCATGGGGGCTTCATGGCCATTTCTTTCATCTTCTCGCCACTGAAACTCAAAGTCATGAATATCTTTCTCAATTTCCTGGAAGCACAAATTTTCAATGTGATGACTTTCATGAGTTTCCAATGTCCCTGTGTAGAACAATTCTGTATTCCCTGGCCCTGTGGATGAGAACTCTTTCATCATGCATTTGGAGGAGGTGTCTACAAAATATTAAAACCGACAGGTTTCCAATTAGATACAGATGGTACATAACGCTAAAATGTGTAAACATGACACAAAAATAATACCTATTTTAAACTTTCCAAACATGATCTTCAAAGTTTAGGAACACAAAAGGAGTGAGATTATTTAATAAATAAAGAAGAATTACATGGACTTCAAACCATTTCTATGGAAGCCTATTTCAAAAATCATGAGAAAACACTGAGACGGTACAATATTTGGAAGCTTAAAGTGAAGAGTATTTTTCCTCTGTGACCCTAAACTGTGTAACAGTCTGCAAAAAACATATCATTGTCACATCAATGAAGAGAAACATATATTCTTCATATTTATAGTATGTTTCCTGTATACAAATAAATGCTAAAGAACCACACAGTATACTGTATTGATAAATAATCCTTCATGAGCTCATGTAAAGATAACCAATATCAATGGAAATTCAGTATTGTCAAACAATCATAGCACTGAGAAGATAAGAAAAGATTACAAAAATTACTCAGGCATGGCAGTCACAGCTCCTCTGGAGCCTGAGGGACAAAATCGCTTAAACCCAATAGGCAGAGGTTGCATTCAGCCAATATTGCACCACAGCACTCCAGCCTGAGCAACAAGGTGAGACTCAGTCTCAAAAGAAAAAAAAAAGAAAAAAAATTAATACAATATTTTTCTGAGTAAATATTATAAAATTACCTATATCTATGCAGAACAGGCACTTTGTGGCATTAAAAAAAATTTTTTTTTTGTATTTTTATTTTTTTGAGACAGAATCTTGCTCTGGCCCCCAAGCTGGAATGCAATGGCACAATCATGGCTCACGGCAACCTCCGCCTCCTGGGTTCAAGCAATTCTCCTGCCTCAGCCTCCTGAGTAGCTGGGATTACAGGCACGTGCCACCATGCCCGGCTATTTTTTCTATTTTTAGTAGAGATGAGGTGTCATCATGTTAGCCAGGCTGCTCTCGAACTCCTGACTTCAAGTCATCCACCCGACTCAGCCTCCCAAAGTCCTGGGATTACAGGCATGAGCGACTGCGACTGGTAGGAGTTTGTGACATTAGCGAGTGGAGTGTGTCAGTTATGTTGCATACCACATACCAAAAAGCCACCTGTATAATCATAAAAATAAAGTACTGTAATTCATCATAAAACCAGCAAGCAAATACTAAGTCCATTTATACAGCCTGCAGAATTCTAATTTCCTCTTATGAAAAAAGCCACAACTTCTACTTTCCACCAGCAGACAATATAAGAACTGAGATACATGTTAAAATCACTACCTTCTGATGTATGAGGTCAAGAAAATACACAGCATTATAAGGAATAAGAATTGAAAATGGCCAGGTGCAATGCCTCACGCCTGTAATCCCAGCGCTTTGGGAGGCTGAGGCAGGCAGATCACAAGGTCAGGAGTTTGAGACCAGCCTGGCCAACATGAGGAAACTCTGTCTCTACTAAAAATACAAAAAAAAATTAGCTGGGTATGGTGGCGGGTGCCTTTCATTCCAGCTACTAGAGAGGCTGAGGCAGGAGAACTGCTTGAACAAGGGACTCAGAGGAAAAAAAAAACTGACTAACAGTGTCACAGGATACAATTATGATGTCACAACCACAGATATGTAACAGCCAGGCACTACAGCGATTCTATATGACATGCATTGCCCTTAGTTATCCAGTTCACTGTGCATAAAATATAAAACAGAATGTTTACTAGAAAAATTTATAAACTGAGCTCCGAGAAAACACTGCATAAAACAAATTGCAAAATAAAACCATTAGAAATATGACGCTGACTCCCTGGAATGAGTGTTCTTATTGGTGAAAAGCCATGTTGAGAGTTCTCATTCTCCAACAGGATGGTCCTGCACATGGAGCCTTTGAGAGAATTCGGTCATGGGTGGTTGATTACTTGTGAATAGGATCAGTGCTGTTATAAAAAAGAGACAGTCAAGAGCTCGTTGCCTGTTCTTCCTTCCACCATGTCAGGACACAGCAGGAAGACGGCTGGGCTGAACCACGAGAAGGTTCTCACCAGGAAGCAATGTGGCTGCACCTTGCTCTTGGAGTTCCCACTTTCCAGATTCATAGGAAATAAATTTCTGTGTCTTTTTTTTTTTTTTTTTTAAGATGGGGTTTCACCATGATGGCCAGGCTGGTCTTGAACTCTTGACCTCAGGTGATCCACCCACCTTGGCCTCCTGAAGTGCTAGGATTACAGGCGTGAGCCACTGTGCCCGGCCTAAATTTCTGTGTCTTAAGCCTTCCAGCTTAAGCTATTTATTTTTTGTTCGTTTGTTTTTGAGACAGAGTCGCGCTGTATCACCCAGGCTGGAGTTTTGTGGCACAATTCTTCTTCCTGAAGAGATTCTCTTACTTCTGCCCAGAGTCTCACTCTGTCGTTCAGCCTGGAGTGCAGTGGCATGATCTTGGCTCACTGAAACTTCCACCTCCCAGGTTGAAGCAATTCTCCTGTGTACCTGGGATAACAGGTGTGCACCACCATGCCCAGCTAATTTTTGTATTGTTAGTAAACATGGTATCACCATGTTGGCCAGGCTGGTTTTGAACTCCTGACCATAGGTTATCTGCCTGTCTTGGCCTCTTAAAGTGCTGGGATTACAGAGGTGAGCCACCACGCCTGGCCAATTTTTTGTCAGTAGATTCAAGGTTTCACCATGTTGGCCAGACTGGTCTTGAAATCCTGACTGCAAGTGATCCACCCACCATGGCCTCCCAAAGTGCTGGAATTAGAGGCGTGAGCCACCGCAGCCGGCCAGTCTAAGCTATTTCTGACATGACAATAAAGTGACTGAGACAGGAAAAGGAGCATCTCATCATTAACATCACCAAAGGCTGACAAATCTTATTAAACAAAGGAAGTTTAGAATCCGTCCAATAAAACTTGCAACACTGGAAGTAATCCAATAGCACTAACATGTTTTAAAAGCCTTGAGGCAGGGTGGGCATGGTGGCTCATACCTATAATCCCAGCAATTTAGGAGGTCGAGGCAGGAGGACCACAAGATCAGCAGATTGAGAACATCCTGGCAAACACGGTGAAACACCGTCTCTACTACAAGAATACAAGAAATTAGCGGAGTATAATGGCACATGGCTGTAGTCCCAGCTACTTGGAAGGCTGAGGCATGAGAATCACGTGAACCTGGGAGGCAGAGTTTGCAGTGAGCTGAGATCACGCCTCTGCACTCCAGCCTGGGTGACAGGCTAAAGAGTAATTCCAACATGAAAATATATATAAAGTTGTTCAGCAAAGGTAAATAAAAGGACAGAGAGACCAGGTGCCATGGTTCACACCTGTTATCCCAGCACATTAGGAGGACAAGCTGGGTGGATCACATGAGGTCGGGAGTTTGAGACCAGCCTAACCAAAAAGGAGAAACCCTGTCTCTAATAAATATATAAAATTAGCAGGGGGTGGTAGCATATGCCTGGAATCCCAGCTGAGGAATATTGTGAAATAAGGAGAAATGCATATATTGGTCTTTTCCCCAGTTCCTGACACACAGCTCCTAAGACCTTGGGATGTCCCGGGTGATGGGAGGGCGATTTGTCCTAATGAGGCAACCTCTAAGGTCTCCTGGATGGGGCTGATCACCAGAAAGATCAGGACATGCTTAGAAGCATGAACCAGTCACTGCCATCAGCCATCCTCCACAACGGGGAGAGGGGCTGGAGACCGAGTTAACATCAATCATGACTACGTGATGAAGCCTCCTTGCAAATCCCTGAACTATGGGATACAAGAGATTCCAAATGCTGAACACACGCAGCTGCCTGGGGCATCGCACACCAGTGAATCTTCCCATGGTCCTTGTGTGGAGCACAGCTCACTGGAAAGATGCCTCTGGTTTTATGTACACTGTTATTTGTTTAAGCCACTGCTACCTTTTTTTCCCCCAATATAGAGTCTTCCTCTGTCACCCAAGCTGGAGTGCAGTGGCATGATCTCGGCTCACTGCAACCTCTGCCTCCCAGGTTCAAGCACTTCTCCTGCCTCAGTCTCCTGACTAGCAAACAGGGAACTGGGTATCTTTAAAAAAACAAAATAAAACAAAACAAAACAAAAAAAACTAGACTTTCACTCTTGTTGCCCTGGCTGGAGGACAACAGAGTGAAATGGCGTGATCGTGACTCAGTGCAACCTCCACCTCCCAAGTTCAAGCCATTCTCCTACCTCAGCCTCCCAAGCAGCTGGGATTACATTTATGTGTCACAATCCGCAGCTAATTTTGTATTTTTAGTACAGACAGGGTTTCTCCATGTTGATCAGGCTGGTCTCAAACTCCCGACCTCAGGTGATCTGCCCACCTCAGCCTCCTAAAGTGTTGGGATTACAGGTGGGAACCACCGTGCCCAGCCAGAAGTGGGTATCTTTAAAGTCTGCCATAAGGTTTTGTGTTTGTTTTTTGAGATAGCGTTTCATCTGGGCTGGAGAGCAGTGGTGGGATCTCAGCTCTCTGCAACCTTGGCCTCCGGGGTTCAAGCGATTCTCCATCCTCAGCCTTTCTAGTAGCTGAAATTACAGGTGTGGGCCACCACGCCCAGCTGATTTTTGTATTTTTAGTAGAGACGGGGTTGCGCTATGTTGGCCGGGCAGGTCTCGAACTCCTGACCTGAAGTCATCCACAAGACTCAGCCTCCCACAGCGCTGGGATTACAGGCATGGGTGACGACACCTGGCCTGCCATAGGTTTTATAACTACTTGAGTTCTGGAACCCCCCGAGGTTAGCATGAAGAACCCACAACATCTAAACAAAGAGGACAGTTAAAGTCCAGATGCTGCATCATGAAGCTTTTCATCTCAAAATCAATACGGCTTCCATTATAGCTCAAGCAAGGACGCAGCTCCCAAGAGGCAACAAGGGAAAACACAAAGATACGCAAGGGCACGTCCCCGCTTCTGGAGGGAAGCTGTCCTCACCCAGGGAGACCAGGTTCCTGTAATTCTCCAACATCACGTCCTTGTACAAAGCTTTCTGTGCAGGGTCCAGGCATCTCCACTCCTCCGGAGAGAACTCTATGGCCACATCCCTGAATGTCAATAGACCCTGAAATGAAAACACATTTTAACCAAATCATTGTAAGAGGAGTTTTTGCTTTTTTTTCCTTTTCTTTTTTTGAGATGGAGTTTCCCTCTTGTTGCCCAGGCTGGAGTTCAATGGCATGATCTGGGCTCACCAAAATCTCTGCCACCTGGGTTCAAGCAATTCTCCTGCCTCAGCCTCTCCAGTAGCTGGGATTAGAGGCTGGTGCCACCACGCCCGACTAAGTTTCTATTTTTTATGCAGATAGGGTTTCTGCAAGTTGGTCAGGCTGGTCTCGAACTTCGAAGCTCAGAAGACCCACCCGCCTTGACTACCAAAGTACTGGGGTTACACGCGTGAGCCACCGCGTCCTGCTGGAGGAATTCTTATCTTTACAGAAAATGAGAAGAGGAGAGAGGTGAAAGCATGGTTTTAATTGTAGTGAATGTTCTGACAAATCCGAGTAAGGGACTTTTCACCACATTGTGTCTTTCTAGTTGTGTTTTATTATACTTTTTGAAGAAGTCATAATACCCTCTGGGTATGAATTCCTTCTGTTTGTAGATAATACAAGATGCACACATACACAAAATGAATGCGGGATTCCCATTATACACATGTTAGACACTTTTATTGACACACCAAGTGACATTTAGTATCTAGATGAGAGAGAGCATGAGTGATGTCTTGAGAGGTGACAGTGTCCATAGTGAAAGATCAGAAACTAAAATTTGGCAAGCTGTGGAGGCACGTGGCTGTAGTCCCAGCTACTCAGGGGCCTGAGGCAGGAGAATTGCTTGAACCCAGAAGGCAGAGGTTGCAGTGATCCGAGATTGCACCACTGCACTCCAGCCTGGGCAACAGAGCGAGAATTAGTCTCAAAAAAAATAAAAATAAAAATATGGCTCCATCCTCTAGGACAAAAAAAGAAGTACTGTTCCCATGTGTGAGAAAAATCATAACCATATATACCAAAAACACCTGTGTCACAAGCCTCTCCACAGTAATACCACAGTCTGCAGGAGCTTAATGCGTTAAGAATGGTTTCATGAATCTCCTGCTATTATTTAGGTTGGTTTCATATTCTTAAAATAATGATGGCATAAAACACTTTGTATCATTCATGTCTGTGTGTGAACTTTCCATTCTAATGTGGAAGATTTTTGGAGTCAAGAAAACAGTAACTCATTCAATTAGCTAAAAATGTAGTAAAACTTAGGCAGAAAAGATTTCCCCTTATTGGTCTGATTTTCTGGAACTTACCCTGTACTATGTGCACATTAATATGTGACCTCCATGGGCAGCTCCTCCATTCCTGCTCTACAGAGAGCTGAGAGGACATCAGATGTGGCCCCTGAACAATCCTTGCTGCCCAGCAGCCCTGACACCACGGGGCCCACACCCCGTCTCCATCCATGTCTGGGGTGAGCCCTTCCCAGGACCAGGCCCAGTGCAGCCTCTTCCCAGGCTCACGTCACTGGGTCACCAGAGATGGAATTGAAGCAAGATGAGAGGGACTGAGGGAAGGCATGGGTGGGTGCCAGCAAACCTGTCAGGCAGGGCGCTTCAGACTCAGAGATGATTCCCAACTCCAAGGCCCAGCATTTCTGAAAGGAAGGAGACAGAACAATCCACCGAGAATACCATCTCACCTGAGGAAGAGCCATCCCTGACTCCTTTGCTTTCCTCTTCCTCTTCCGGGTTTCTTCCTTATGTATCAGAAGTCTTTAGAAGTCAATCCTGAATGTTAAAAATATGTTGTTTACTGCTCAGAATCAACACACCCCCTCCCTGTAAAACAACGACACATACACAGGAGACCTCACCCTGAGGAAATACGGTTCCCTCTGCTGCCCACTGCACCAGGGACGATAAACTCCTACAAGACAACTAAGTGATTTTTGATCCCTTTCTTCAGAACCTGCTTCCCTCCTGGAGAAGCCCAACACACAGGCTGCATCAGTGGGGGAGCTGGGATGGAATGAACTCCCCTTCAGGGCACAGACTCAGCCCTCACCAAACTCAGGCAGAGGCTGGGTGTGGTGGCTCAGAACTTTAATCCCAGCGCTGTGGAAGGTCGAGGGAGGTGGATCCCTTGAGCAAGGAGTTTGAGACCAGCTTGGGCAACATGGTGAAACCCCATCTCTACGAAAAATACAGTTAGCCAGGCATGGTGGTACACATCTCTGTATCTGTGCTCCCAGCTAATTAGGAGGCTGAGGTGGGAGGATCACGTGAGCCGAGGAGGAGGCGGTTGCAATGAGCCAAGATGGCATCACTGCAGTCCAGCCTGGGTGACAAGAGTGAGACTCTATCCTAAAAAAAAAAAAAAAAAAAAGCCCGGGTGTGGTGGCTCAGACCTTTAATACCAGAACTTTGGGAAGCCAGGGGAGGCAGATCACAAGGTCAGGAGTTCGAGACCAGCCTGACCAAGAGACCATCCCAGGCAATATGGTAAAACCCCAACTCTACAAAAACACAAAACAGCTGGGTGTGGTGGTAGGCACCTGTAATCCCAGGTACTCTGGAGCCTGAGGCAGGAGAATTCCTCAAACCTGGGAGGAGGAGGTTGCAGTGAGCCAAGACCACTGCACACCAGCCTGGTTGAAAGAGCAAGACTGACTCAAAAAAAAAACCTTGCTGCTCAATGATGGGCACCGAGTAAACCTCAAATATTTTCAAAACTCAGCAAACTTTCCAACTTGGACCTGGCAGAATGGCTCCCGCAAAGAGGTGTGGCGAGAAGAAAAAGAGCCGTTCTGCCACCAACCAGGCGGTGACCCGAGAGTACACCATCAGCATTCACGAGCGCATCTACGGGGTGGGCTTCAAGAAGCTTGCCCCTCGGGCACTCAATGACATTCATAAACTTGCCATGAAGGAGATGAAAACTCCAGGTGTGTGCGTTGACACCAGGCTCAACAGAGCTGCCCGGGCCAAAGGAATAAGAAATGTCCCACACCATGCCCACGTGCGGTTGCTCAGAAAATGTATTGAGGATGAAGAGTCACCAAATAAGCTCTATACCGTGGTTACCTGTGTACCTGCTACCACTTTCAGAAACCTACAGACCGGCACTGGGGATGAGAACCAATCACTGATTGTCAAAAACATCAAATAAAGTTAAGGCTGGTCGCGGTGACTCACGCCTGTAATCCCAGCACTTTGGGAGGCCAAGGAAGGCTGATCACCTGAGGTGATCACTTTGAGTCCAGCCTGACCGACATGGAAAAACACTTTCTCTATTAGAAATACAAAATTAGCCAGACGTGGTGGTGCATGCCTGTAATCCCAGCTATTTGGGAGGCTGAGGTAGAAGAATCGCTTGAATCCTGGAGGCGGAGGTTGCAGTGAGTCGAGATCCCACCCTTGCACTCCAGGCTGGGCAACAAGAGTGAAACTTTGTCTCAACAACAAAAAAGTAAAAAATTGCCAAACAGACAAAAAAAAATAAATCAGGCGTACCCTGAGTATGGGAATGAGAATCTCTGCAGCGTCTGGGCATGGTGGTTTACGCCTGTAATCCAAGCACTTTGGAGGCCAAGGCGGGCGGATCACCTGCGGTCGGGAGTTCAAGACCAGTTTGACCAACATGGTGAAACCCCGTCTTAAAAAAAAAAAAAAAAAGAGAATCTCTGGAGCATAATAGATATATGTGTAAATTCCCCAGCACTCTAATGTGAAGCCACGGTTGAGATCAACTCGGAGGAGGAGGCAATCCCAGCACAGCCCCGCCCTGTCTAGCTCTGCTCTCCCCCTGGGGCCTTGATGTCATCAGTACTGAGGCAGTGGAAGGTGTAGAGTACAAAAAGAAGCATGCAGAACAGCCAATATGGACCAGAGGTCGGGGTGAGGGTGTGGCTGGAGTGTTCTTTGAGAGGTGGGTCACAGAAGTCCCCACTGAGAAGGTGATATCAGAACAGACACCAGGGAAGGAGGCGTGTCTGCACCTGCAGCTGAGGGGCCAGTGAGTTCCAGCAGAGACACAGCTCACGTGAAGGCCTTGAGGCAGGAGCCACCTCAGCCCCAGGAATAGGAAAGAGGCCTGTGTGGCCGGAGCAGAGGGAGCGAGGGGGACACAGGCAGGAGATGAGGTCAGAGAGGTCCTGGGGGCCCAGATCAGGCAGTGATCAAGTCTTCAAACATTTTTCTCCCACGACTCCAAAGAATCTTCCAACATATCTCCAGAATGAACCAGAGGGCCTTGAGGGAAACGAACTTAAGAGCTCACAGCTCAAGATGTTAATGAATGACATAAAGAAAGAAAACTGAAAAACAGACTAACTGCTTAAACTACATTTTGATGTTAAGGTGAAAGGTCACTGACATCTTTACCAAGTACACACTGAAACAAACTTAAGTATTAGGTACCAAAGGTTTCCAGTAAATAATAAAAACTAGAAAAGGCCGGGATTGGTGGCTCACACCTGTAATCCAAGCACTTTGGAGGCCAAGGTGGGCAGATCACCTGAGGTCGGGAGTTCAAGACCAGCCTGACCAACATGGTGAAACCCCATCTTTAAAAAAATAAAAAATAAAAAAATAAAAAACTAGAAAGCACGCAGACCTTGATCTAAACCAGACACAACAAATTTCAAACAGAAACTATTTTTAAATTGTTTTTTTAAAAAAATCTAAGGCCAGGCGCAGTGGCTCATGCCTGTAATACCAGCACTTTGGGAGGCCCAGGCAGGCGGATTGTGAGGTCAGGAGTTCGAGATCAGCTTGTCCAACATGGTGAAGTGTTGTCTCTTCTAAAAATACAAAAATTAACTGTGCATGGTGGTGTGTGCCTGTAATCCCAGCTACTCAGATGACTGAGGAAGGAGAATAGCTTGAATCTGGGAGGTGGAGGTTGCAGTGAGGGTAGGTTATACCACTGCACTCCAGCCTGAGTGACACAGCGAGTGTTCATCTCAAAAAAAAAAAAAAAAAAGTAACTAGCTAACTAACTAACTCTGGGGTCAACAGGAAAATAACTGGAACATAAACATGCACAGAAAGAAATGATGTGATTTGGTTATAGGATGCCACAAAGGCGTCTTTCGGAAGTGATTATGTAGTCAAATAGAAATTTTTTAAACTAAAATTCATCTCAAACTTGAAGTGCAAAAAATAATAATGATAAAGAAATAGAAATGAAGAGGAAATAGAAAGAAAAAAAGGAAATCTATTGCACCACAAGAACAAAAGCACTTTTGATGTCCCCTTTTTTTTTCTTTTTTTTGAGATGGAGTCTGGCTCTGTCACCCAGGCTGGAGTACAGTGGCGCAATCTCGACTCACTGCAGCCTCGCCTCCTGGGTTCCAGCAATTCTCCTGCCTCAGCCTCCCAGGTAGCTGGGATTACAGGTGCGTGCCACCACCCAGGGATAATTCTTGTATTTTTAATAGAGACGGGGTTTCACCATGTTGGGCACGTTGCTATCAAACTCCTGACTTCAGATGATCCCCCTGCCTCAGCCTCCCAAAGTGCTAGGATTACAGGCATGAGTCACCACACCTGGACTCTTGTTTTTTATTTTATTTTTCATTTCTTTCTTTCTTTCTTTTTATGAGATAGAAACTCGCTCTGCCACCCAGGCTGCAATGCCGTGGCACGATTTCAACTCACTGCAACCCTACCTTTCAAATTCAAGTGATTCTTGCACCTCAGCCTCCCGAGTACCTAGAACTACAGGTGCACGCCACCACACCCAGCTAACTTTTGTATTTTTAGTAGAGACGGGGGTTTCTACATGTTGTTCAGGCTGGTCTTGAACTTCGACCTTAAAAAGTACTATAGGCCAGGCATGGTGGCTCATGGCTATAATCCTACCACTTTGGGAGGCCAATGCGGGCGGATCACCTGAGGTCGGGCATTTGAGACCAGCCTGACCAACACGGAGAAACTCCGTCTCTACTAATTTACCCCTTTTTTTCTTCTGAGACAGGGTCTGGCTCTGTTGACCAGGCTAGAGTGCAGTGGCATGATCTTGGCTCACTGCAGCCTGGACCTCCAGGCTCAAGTGATTCTCCTGCCTCAGCCTCCTGACTAAGTGGGAGTCCAGGTGCGCACCATCATGCCCAGTTAATGTGTGTGTGTATGTCAGAGATGGGGTCTCACTATGCTGCCCAGGCTGGTCTGGAACTCCTGCACTCCATCAATCCCCCTGCCTCAGTCTCCTAAACTGATTACAGGCAGGAGCCACTGCGCCCAGCCCCTCTTTCTTCATTACTGTGCTTCCCTCCCTAATTCTGTACGTATCTCTCATTGTCCCATTCTCTCTCTAGCTCTTCCTTTCTTTGCTTTTTCCCTGGGATTCTGCTCCTCACTTTGTTCCCCTCTCCTCTCCTGCTGTTTATCCCCTTCTGCCCTCTGTTCCTTCTCTTCCACCTCTTCTGCTCCGTCCTCACAACTTATTTAACCTCTTGTTGCTCCTTCTCCCCAGTCGTCCTCAATCTCTGTATATTTCTGCCTCTTTTCTCATCTCTGAGCCTCCTCTGCTCTCCCTGTTAAATTCTCTCTTCCCTGTTATACCCCCCAACCCCGGCCTCGTCTCCGCTCTCTGGTACCCCACATCCCCAGGTGTCCTCCCTGCTGTGCTTCCCTCTGTCCTCCTTGCCACCAGCACCACTCTGCTCTGTCTACCCCGGCTCCAAATCCCTCCTCGTCTCCCTCACTCTCCTGAGCCTCCCTCTTTGCTGCCCCATCCCTACCTTGCTGTCCTTCATCTCTCTGTACATCTAGCTTTTCTCTACATTTCTCCAGTTGCTTTTCTCCTCCTTTTTTTTTTTTTTTTTACTTTTGCTGTCTCTTGGCAAATCCCTCACCCATCCTTTACTTTGCCATCTGTTATGGGTGTTTCTCATTCTTCTTTTCTCTGTCTCAGGTTTTCTACTGCTCTTTGACTCCTGGCATCTTTGGTCCGCACAATCACAGGAGGGTTTGGAATAACACGCCTGCATCCCAGAGGGGCGCATTTTCCAGGGGCTGGAGCTGGGCAGGCAACAACACCCCCGTGTCATAGGACAGGCCCCGGGCACCTCCCCAACGAGAGCTCAGGGGGAAGTAGTGACTGCGGAGGGGGAGACATGGGGGAGTAGTAGGGCCTGGAACGACAGCACCTTAAAACAAAGGTGGTGGCTGCCGGATACCACGACCAGGCAGAAGATGTCCTTCCCTGGACCGACTGGGGCTGCGGCGCTGCGCTCCGGGGGCCGACGAGGGCGAGGGTGGGGAGGCGCCCAGGGCGGGAATCCTCCTATAGGGTAAGGACCTCAAAAAAGCGCGGGGCGGTAGGAGTCAGAAAAAGGTTTTGAGCCGAAACACTACGTGATCCGAAGTGTACACATTGTCCTGTAGCAGAAAAACCAGGACGGGACCAGCCTCAGAGTGACCTTAAACCCAAAGGAAGCGACCCCAGGACGCTCATGGGGTCGTCTCAATTTGGTCTGGGTGAAGGAAGACCGGAGAGAATTTCCAGGTCTGTGGGGACTCCACGTCCCAGGTCCAGAAGCGTCAGGAACCTGGGACGCCCAGACTTAGTAGAAAGCAGAGCGAAACTCACGCGCCGCGGAGGGACCCTCACTCCACGCGATCTGCTTCCGGGTTTGCGCGAGTCGGCCCGCGCAGGACTGAAGCCCGGCCTGGGAGGGCCGCAAGGAGGTGGGCGGAGCCTGGGCGAGGAAGGCGCGGGGCGGGAGGCGGAGAGATCTTGCCCTTCAGAACCAGCAGAGGGCGGGGCGGGGCCCGCACCTGTGCGTCTCTCAGCCTCGCTCCCAGAGCCTGTTTTCGGATTTTGGAGGCGAGACGGGCCAGGAAGGCTGAGGCTTGAGTCAAAAGCCCTGGAATTGTCTGGAACGAGGATGCAAACCAGAATGTGAAATGCAAAGCCCTTGCTTGGGCGGAACGTACGATTTCATGCTGACGCCTACAGAACAGAACAGAAATCCTCTCCCGTTCTACTCTCCATTTACTCGGGAGGGATAGTCCAGCCCGTGCTCAGCTTCAGAGACTCCCCTAACGCCACCGGCTGGGATGGGGACTAAGTTAAGTGCTCAGGCCAGGGAGGAGTGAGGTCACCGCCTGCTGTTTAAACACGGTAGACATGAGGGTGCGAGGGCGGGAGACTGAGGTCCCAGCTACTCAGGAAGCAGCGGCGGGAGGATCGCTGAGCCTGGGGTTTGAGGCCAGCCTGGGTGACAAAGTAACACCCCTTCCCGCAGGGCTCCCTTTTCCGTGTCTTTTTTGGCATTTGTTAACATTTTTAAATAAAATTTTTGATGGTGTGACATAGGGATCCAAAGTTTTTCCTTTCCATGTGGATATTGTTATTTGTCCCAGCACATTTGTGGAAGAGATTTATTACTTTCCTTTTTAAATTGCTTTTTTAGTTTTTGAGATAGAGTATTCCTCTGTCGCCTAGGCTGCAGTGCAGTGGGTAGATCTTGGCTCACGCCACGCTCTACCTTCTGGGTTGAAGCAATTCTTCTGCCTCAGCCTTCGGAGTAGCTGGCATTACAGGCTCGTGCCACCATGCCCGGCTAATTTTCGTAAGATACGGGGTTTCACCATGTTGACCATGCTGGTCTCGAACTCCTGACTTCAAGTGATCCGCCTGCCTAGGCCTCCCAAAGTGCTGGGATTATAGGCCAGAGCCACTATGCCTGGCACAACAAATCCTCTTTACTTCACTTTTTTTTGTTGTTGAGACAGAGTCTCGCTCTGTCACCCAGGCTGGAGTGCAGTGTCACTATCTCCGCTCACTGCAACCTCCACCTCCCAGGTTCAAGCAATTCTCCTGCCTCTCAGCCTCCCGAGTAGCTGGGGTTACAGGCATGCGCCACCTTGTCTGGCTCATTTTTTGTATGTTTAGTAAAGACGGGGATTTCTCATGTGGCTGGTCTGGAACTCCTGACCTCGTGATCCGCCGGCCTTGGCCTCCCAAAGTGCTGGGATTACAGGTACTTCATTTTTTAAATAATGAGAAAATATAATTGAACACAAAAAAATCTTTCATTCCCGATGTTAGAATTTTTGAATCTTGCACAGTAAAGAATTCAAGGTGAGTGTTCGAGTGCAGTGATGAGGAAGTTTACTGAAAGCTTCCAGTTACACAGTAGGGCGTCCTCAGAAAGCAGAGGGAACGCCTCCTCTTTATGGTTTACTTACATAGGAGCTTACCTAAATAATGTAGACATGCATAGACAATGTATGTCTACCTGCTGGTGGCCTGACACTATAATAAAACTTACTACTTTGCTGATTTAAAGCTATCCTTACTGAACCCAGCCAACGAATGCATTCATAAGAGATTCAGAGAGAAAAAATATATTCCCAATAAAACATGTCCACCTCCACCTCTCTAGATAGTGGTGACATTTTCAGCTCAATATGGTAACATGATTGTCATCTTCAGAGAGTATAACTACGTGTGGCATCTCATGTGCACTTTCTTATAGACCCAGCTTGGTTCTTCCTCAATGTTTCCTTTTGGAGTTTTACCAAATTTTATTAATCAGTTTTCATCTGAATCCACTGGAGAATCAAAAGATTTTGCTTTTGTTTCTGGGCCAAGAATCGCTTAATTCTGAATGTCTCATGAAAAGACACAACAAGAAGCAGAGTCAGGCACGCATCATGATGGCAGAGAGCAAAGAGAAGGGGCTTTACATCTTGTTTTTTTTCTAGACAGAGTTTCGGTCTTCTTGCTCAGGCTGAAGTGCAATGGCACCATCTTGGCTCACTGCAATCTCCACCTACTGGGTTGAAGTGATTATCCTGCCTCAGCCTCCCGAGTAGCTGGGAATACAGGCACCCACCATCATGCCCAGCTAGTTTTTGTATTTTTAGTACAGATGGAGTTTCACCATGTTAACCACTCTGGTCTCGAACTCCTAACTATTGTCTCTACTGTTACCAGTCAGTCCTCTTCATAAGGGCACAAAAAAGAGTAATTAAAAAAAAAAAAAAAAAGCTAATTTGGACCAGGCTCAGTGGCTCAGGCTGATAATCCCAGCACTGTGAAAGGTGGAGGCAGGCAGATCATGTGGTCAAGAGATCGAGATCATCTGGTCTAACATGGTGAAACCCCGTTCCTCCTAAAAATACAAAAATTACATGGGCATGGTGTCGCACGTCTGCAATCCCAGCTACTCAGGAGACTGAGGCAGGAGAATCGCTGAGAACCTGGGAGGTGGAGGTTGCAATGAGCCGAGATCACGCCACTGCAGTCCAGCCTGGCGATAGAGCAAGACTCCATCTCAAAAAAAAACAAAAACCTGATGTGGATGATCTGCCTCTTGCACCATGCATCACTTTCAACATTCTCTTGACCCAACTTAAATAAGTTACCCATTTACACACTGTTTTTATTTGGCATCATCCCCATAACCTTTTTATAAAGTATCAATGATTTCATTATTCTCTATCCAAATTTTACCATAGGTATTCTTTTTTCAAACAGCAGCTTACTCCGTCACCCAGGCTGGAGTGCTGTGGCATGACCACAGGTAACTGCACCCCTTCTAAGCTCAAGCCATCTTTTCACCTCAGACTCCACAGTAGCTGAACCTGCAGGCCATGTGCCACCATGGCCAGGTAATTTTTATGTTTTGGTAGAGAAGGAGGTTTCATCACCATGTTGCCCAGACTGGTCTTGAATACCTGGGCTCATGTGACCCACCTGTCTTGGCCTCTGAAAGTGCTGGATTACAGGCCAGAGCCACCGCATCTGCTCTCATCATAAATTTGATGTGTCCTTTTAAATCAATTTTAGCAGAATTTATATTGCTTTCATAGGTTCTCTTTTCATTTTTTTTTTAAGATGGGGTTTCACCATGATGGCCAGGCTGGTCTTGAACTCCTGACCTCAGGTGATCCACCCACCTCGGCCTCCCATAGTGCTAGGAATACAGGCATGAGCCACCGCGCCCGGCCTCATAGGTTCTCTTTTCAAACTCAGGTCTTTCCTTCTGAGTGCCTCAAACTACAGTCTGTTTGGACATGTTATAATAGAGTTATACTTGTTTATTCTGATGCAAAAAGTGTAAAATTCATGCATAATTTTCTATTTTTTCATGAACTTCTTGAAGACACTTTATACTAAAAAACTGTACCAAACAGGATATAAAAAGAATTGTAGATACTCACATGCCACTTATTTCTGGAATGCAAGGATGGTTCAACACATTCAAGCAAATCAATGTGATATACCAACTGAATAGAATGAAAGATAAAAACTACATCATCTCACTAGATGGAGAAAAAGCATTTCACAAAATTGAACATACAGTCATCATAGAAATCCTAAACAAAATAATTAGAGAAGGAAATTTACCTCAATAATATAAAGACCATTCATGGAATCACCACAGTGGAAATAACCAATCAGGGAAAATGCGATGCTTTTTCTGCAAGATCTCACATGATGCAAGAATGCTCTCACCCCCTTCTATTCAACAAATACTGGCTGTCTTTGCCAGGACAATTAAAGAGCCAAAGAAATACAACTCATCCAAATCAGAAAGAAAGAAGTACAATTATATTTGTTTGGAGATGACATAATCTTCTGTGTAGAAAATAAAAAAGAATCAACCAAATTACTATTAGAACTAATAAACACATTCTGTATATTTGCGGAATACAATATTGGCACCAAGAGTTAGTAGAATTTCCATAAATTAACAATAAACAATTTTAAAAGACAATTAAGAAAACACCATTTGCTAAAGAACTTAAAGTAAGAAATACTTAGGAATAAATGTAAAAAGGTTCAAAGTTTGTACCCTGAAATCTACAACCATTAATCGAAATGATTAAAAACATATATAGAGATGGAACCCATACTAATGGATTAGAAAAATATTCTTAAATGGTTATATAACCCCCAAGTGATTCAGATTCAACACAACACCCTTAAAACTCCCTATCAGTTTTTGTTAAAGAAATAAAAAACAGGCCAGGCACCCTGGCTCACACCTGTAATCCCAATATTCTGAAAGACCAAGGTGGGTGATCACCTGACGTCAGGCGTCCACGATTAGCCTGGCCAACATGGCAAAACAACGTCTCTACTAAAAGTATAAAAATTAGCCGGGCATTGTGGTGGGTGACTGTAATATCAGCTACTCAGGAGGCTGAGGCAGAATTGCTTGAACCTGGAAGGTGGATGTTGCAGTGAGCCAAGATTGCGCCACAGCACTCCAGCCTGGGCAATAAGAGCAAGACTCAGTCTAAACATTTTTTAAAAAACACAAAACTTCTCTCTAGTAGGAAGAGACTCCTCTGTACTATGAAGTCTATGATGACATGCAAAGTTTGATTTTTGTTTGAAAACCTTGCCATATTTAACTTGTAAGTTTTCTCACCAGTATGACATGTATGATGACATGCAAGGTCTGACTGTTAATAACCTTGCCACATTCATTACACTTGTAAGGTTTCTCTCCAGTATAAACTGCGTTTTCAATAACAAGGGCAGAATTTTGACCAAAGGTCTTGCCACACTCATTACACTTGTAAGGTTTCTCTTCAGTATGAGTTGGCCAGTGAACTGCAAGGTCTGAACGATGTCTGAAAAATCTGCCGCATTTATTACACTTGTAAGATCTCTCTTCATTATGGATTCTCCGATGACTTGCTATGGTGGTAGCCTTGCTGAAGACGTGGTGACAATCATTACGTTAGTAAAGTTTCCCTATACCATGGACTGCTTGATGGTGAGTAAGTGTTGAACGCCCCCTAAAGGCTTTGCCACATTCATTGCACTTGTAAGGTTTCTCTCCAGTGTGAATTCTAGCATGTCGTGTCAGGTGTGAATCACGCCCGAAAGCCTTGTCACAAACCTTACATTTGTATGGTTTCTCTCCAGTATGAATTCTCTTATGTCTTATAAGTTGTGATTAACTTCTGAAAGCTTTATCACATTCTTCACATTTGAAAGGTTTCTCTCCAGTATGAATTCTACAATGAACTACAAGGTATGATTTCCGATGAAAAAGCTTCCCACATTCATTACACTTGTAAGGTTTCTCTCCAGCATGAATTGTCTTATGAAATAGAAGGTATGAATTTCGACGAAAGGTCTTGCCGCACTCATCACACTTGTAAGGTTTCTCTCCAGTATGAATTTCCTTATGATTTACAAGGGTTGAATTTCGACAGAGGGTCTTGCCACACTCATTACACTTGTAACGTTTCTCTCCAGTATGCACTCTATGATGGGATTTAAGGGAAGACGCCTGACAGAAGGTCTTGCCACATTTATCACACTTGTAAGGTTTCTCTCCAGAATGAAGTCTATGATGATGTTTCAAGGATGACAGGTGGCTGAAGGTCTTGTCACACTCATTACACTTATAAGGTTTCTCTCCAGTATGAACTCTACGATGGGATTTAAGGGAAGACGCCTGACGGAAGATCTTGCCACATTTATCACACTTGTAAAGTTTCTCTCCAGAATTAAGTCTACAATGGCGTGCAAGGGATGATGCCAGACTGAAGGTCTTGCCACACTCATTACACTTGTAAGATTTCTCACCAGTGTGACATCTACGATGGCATGTAAGGTATCGCTTCTGATTAAAGACTTTGCCACATACATCACATTCATATTGTTTTTCTCCTACATGGATTACCTCATGTTTCCTTAAGAGTGATCTACAATTAAAGGTTTTGTCACTCTCATGACATTGGAAAGGTTTTTCTCTCATGTGTACTTTCTGTTTTTGTGTGAGAAATGAAGAATGAAGGAAATTAACCCCATAGTTATTAGAAACATGGATTTTGGGCCTACAAGAAATTCTTTGGGATACTGAAACGGAGGAAGCATCATTGATAGGTTTTTCAACTTGATTACCAATGTTCCCTTCAGTCTGAAATATGTGGACTTCAGGGAGATGTGAATGAAAGCTTAATCCAAGCTGATCTTTAATAGGCTTGTTTTCAGTATGCTTTTCATCATATCGCTCTGTACCACCAGGAAACTCTTGGTTTCTGTCATGGGTGTTTCATGGCCATTTCTTTCATCTTCTTGCCACTGAAATTCAACACCATGAATATCTTTCTCAATTTCCTGGAAGCACAAATTTTCAATGCGATGACTTTCATTTCCTTGCAATGTCCCTGTATAGAACACTTCTGTATTGCCTGGCCCTGTGGATGAGAACTCTTTCATCATGCATTTGGAAGAGATGCCTACAAAATAGAAAAACCAATAGATTTGCAATTAGATACATAATGCTAAAATGTGTAAACATGACACAAAAATAATACCTATTTTAAACTTTCCAAACATGATCTTCAAAGTTTAGAAACACAAAAGGAGTGAGATTATTTAATAAATAAAGAAGAATTACATGGACTTCAAACCACTTCTACAGAAGCCTATTTCCAAAATCATGAGAAAACACTGACCAGACACCAGCATGTGTCAGCCTAAAGCAAGGAGTATTTTTTCCACTGTGACCATAAAGTGTATAACAGTTTGCAAAAAACGTATCATCGTCACATCAATGAAGAGAAACATATGTATTCTTCATATTTATAGTATGTTTCCTGTATACAAATAAATGCTGAAGAACCACACAGCATACTGTATTGATAAATAATCCTTCATGAGCTCATGTAAGGATAACCAATATCAATGGAAATTCAGTATTGTCAAACAATCATAGCACTGAGAAGATAATACAAAAATTACTCAGGCATGGTAGTCACAGCTCCTCTGCAGCCTGAGGGACAAAATCGCTTGAACCCAATAGACAGAGGTTGCACTGAGCCAATATTGCACCACAGCACTCCAGCCTGAGCAACACCGTGAGACCCAGTCTCAAAAGAAAAAAAAGAAGAAGAGAAAAAAATGTTAATACAATATTTTTCTGAGTAAATGTTATAAAATTACCTATATCCATGCAGAACAGGCACTCTGTGACATTTCTAAATTTTTTTTTGTATTTTTTTTTTTTTCAGACAGAGTCTTCCTCTGTCACCCAAGCTGGAATGCAATAGCGCAATCATGGCTCACGGCAACCTCCACCTCCTGGGTTCAAGCCATTCTCCTGCCTCAGCCTCCTGAGTAGCTGGGATTACAGGCACGTGCCACCATGCCCAGCTAATTTTTCTATTTTTAGTAGAGATGAAGTGTCATCATGTTAGCCAGGCTGGTCTCGAACTCCTGACTTCAAGTCATCCACCCGACTCAGCCTCTCAAAGTCCTGGGATTACAGGCATGAGCGACTGCGACTGGTAGGAGTTTGTGACATTAGCGAGTGGAGTGTGTCAATTATTGCATACCACATACCAAAAAGCCATACGTACAATCAGAAAAATAAACTACTGTAATTCATCATAAAACCAGCAAGCAAATACTAAGTCCATTCATACAGCCTGCAGAATTCTAAACAATTTCCTCTTATGAAAAAAGCTACAACTTCTATTTGCCACGAGCAGACAATATAAGAACTAAGATACATGTTAACATCACTACCTTCTGATGTATGAGGTCAAGGTAATACACAGCATTATAAGGAATGAGAATTAACTAACGGCCAGGTGCAATGTCTCATGCCTGTAATCCCAGGACTTTGGGAGGCTGAGGAGGGCAAATCACAAGGTCAGGGGTTCAAGCCAATATGGGGAAACCCTGTCTCTACTAACAATACAAAATATTTGCTGAGCATGATGGCAGGTGCCCTTCATTCGAGCTACTGGAGAGCCTGAGGCAGGAGAATCATTTGAACCTCCCCAGGAGGGCAGGTTGCAGTAAACTGAGATTACACCATTACACTCCAGCCTAGTTGACAGGGCAAGACTCCATCTTAAAGGAAAAAAAATAAAAAGGGCCGGGCATGGTGGCTCATGCCTGTAATTCCAGCACTTTGGGAGGCTGAGGCTGGCGGATCACGAGGTCAGGAGTTCAAGACCAGCTTGGCCAGCATAGTGAAACCCCATCTCTAGTAAAAATACAAAAAATTAGCTGGGCTTGGTGGTGCGTGCCTGTACCCCAGCTACTCGGGAGGCTGAGGCAGGAGAACTGCTTGAACACGGGATGCAGAGGAAAAAAAATAACTGACCAACAGTGTCACAGGGTGCAATTATGATGTCACAACCACAGTTATGTAACAGCCAGGCACTACAGCGATTCTGTATGATATGCATTGTCCTTAGTTATCCAGTTCACTGTGCATAAAATATAAAACAGAATGTTTACTAGAAAAATTTATAAACTGAGCTCCGAGAAAACACTGCATAAAACAAACTGCAAAATAAAACCATTACAAATATGACGCAGACTCCCTGGAATGAATGTTCTTATTGGTGAAAAGTCATGTTGAAAAGCCATCTTATTCTTCAATAGAATGTTCCTCCACATGGAGCCTTTGAGAGAATTTGGTCATGGGTGGTTGGCTACTCGTGAATAGGATCAGTGCTTTTATAAAAAGAGACAGTCAAGAGCTCGTTCCCTGTTCTTCTTTCCACCATATCAGGACACAGCAGGAAGATGGCTGGGCTGAACCACAATGGAGGCTCTCACCAGGAACCTATGTGGCTGCACCTTCCTCTTGGAGTTCCCACTTTCCAGACTCATGTGAAATAAATTCCGTGTCTTAAGCCTTCCAGCTTAAGCTATTTCTTTTTTTTGTGTGTGTTTGTTTTTGAGACAGAGTCCCGCTGTATCACCAAGCTGCAGTTTTGCGGCACAATTCTCCTGCCTCAAGAGATTCTCCTACTTCAGCCCAGTCTCACTCTGTCATTTAGGCTGGAGAGCACTGGCACGATCTTGGCTCACTAAAACTTCCACCTCCCGGGTCAAGTGATTCTCCTTTGTACCTGGGATAACAGCTGTGCACCACCACGTCCAGCTAATTTTTGTATTTTTAGTGGACAGAGTTTCACCATGTTGGCCAGGCTAGTCCTGAACTCCTGACCACAGGTTATCTGCCTGTCTTGGCCTCTTAAAGAGCTGGGATTACAGAGGTGAGCCACCACGCCTGGCCAATTTTTTGTATTCAGTAGATTCAAGGTTTCACCATGTTGGCCAGACTGGTCTTGAACTCTTGACTACAAGTGATCCACCCACCATGGCCTCCCAAAGTGCTGGAATTAGAGGCGTGAGCCACCGCAGCCGGCCAGTCTAAGCTATTTCTGACATGACAATAAAGTGACTGAGGCAGAAAAAGGAGCATCTCATCATTAACATCACCAAAGGCTGACAAATCTTATTAAACAAAGGAAGTTTAGAATCCGTCCAATAAAACTTGCAACACTGGAAGCCATGTAATAGCACTAATATATATTTTTATTTTTTTTAGCACTAACATGTTTTAAAAGCCCTCAGGCAGGGTGGGCATGGTAGTCATGCCTATAATCCCAGCAATTTAGGAGGTCGAGGCAGGAGGATCACAAGATCAGCAGATTGAGAACATCCTGGCAAACATGGTGAAACACCGTCTCTACTATAAGAATACAAGAAATTAGCAGAGCATAATGGCACGCAGCTGTAGTCCCAGCTACTTGGAAGGCTGAGGCATGAGAAGAATCACTTGAACCTGGGAGTCGGAGTTTGCAGTGAGCCAAGATCGCAACTCTGCACTCCAGCCTGGGCAACAGACCAAGACTCTATCTCAAAAAAAGAAAAGAAAGAAATGAAAGAAAGCTAAGGAGTAATTCAACACACAAATATATATAAAGTTGTTCAGCAAAGGTAGAGAGACCAGATGCCGTGATTCACACCTGTTATCCCAGCACATTAGGAGGACAAGCTGGGTGGATCACATGAGGTCGGGAGTTTGAGACCAGTCTAACCAAAAAGGAGAAACCCTGTCTCTAATAAATATATAAAATTAGCAGGGGGTGGTAGCATATGCCTGGAATCCCAGCTGAGGAACCTTGTGAAATAAGAAGAAATGCATATATTGGTCTTTTCCCCAGTTCCTGACACACAGCTCCTAAGACCTTGGGATGTCCCGGGTGATGGGAGGGCGATTTGTCCTAATGAGGCAACCTCTAAGGTCTCCTGGATGGGGCTGATCACCAGAAAGATCAGGACATGCTTAGAAGCATGAACCAGTCACTGCTATCAGCCATCCTCCACAACGGGGAGAGGGGCTGGAGACCGAGTTAATATCAATCATGACTACGTGATGAAGCCTCCTTGCAAATCCCTGAACTATGGGATACAAGAGATTCCAAATGCTGAACACACGCAGCTGCCTGGGGCATCGCACACCAGTGAATCTTCCCACGGTCCTTGTGTGGAGCACAGCTCACTGGAAAGATGCCTCTGGTTTTATGTACACTGCTATTTGTTAAGCCAGTGCTACTTTTTTTTTTTTTTCCAGAGATAGAATCTCAGTCTGTCACCCAAGCTGGAGTGCAGTGGCATGATCTCAGCTCACTGCAACCTCTGCCTCCCAGGTTCAAGCAATTCTCCTGCCTCAGTCTCCTGAGTAGCAAACAGGGAAATCGATATGTTAAAAAAAAAACAAAACAAAACAATACTTTCACTCTTGTTGCCCTGGCTGGAGGGCAACAGAGAAAATGGCATGACCGTGACTCAGTGCAACCTCCACCTCCCAAGTTCAAGCCATTCTCCTACCTCAGCCTCCCAAGTAGCTGGGATTACATTTATGTGTCACAATCCCTGGCTAATTTTGTATTTTTAGTACAGACAGGGTTTCTCCATGTTGATCAGGCTGGTCTCAAACTCCCGACCTCAGGTGATCCGCCCACCTCAGCCTCCTAAAGTGTTGGGATTACAGGTGGGAACCACCGTGCCCAGCCAGAAGTGGGTATCTTTAAAGTCTGCCATAAGGTTTTGTGTTTGTTTTTTGAGATAGCGTTTCATCTGGGCTGGAGAGCAGTGGTGGGATGTCAGCTCACTGCAACCTTGGCCTCCGGGGTTCAAGCGATTCTCCATCCTCAGCCTTTCTAGTAGCTGAAATTACAGGTGTGGGCCACCACGCCCAGCTGATTTTTGTATTTTTAGTAGAGACGGGGTTGCGCTATGTTGGCCGGGCAGGTCTCGAACTCCTGACCTGAAGTCATCCACAAGACTCAGCCTCCCACAGAGCTGGGATTACAGGCGTGGGTGACGACACCTGGCCTGCCATAGGTTTTATAACTACTTGAGTTCTGGAACCCCCCTTGAGGTTAACATGAAGAACCCCCAACATCTAAACAAAGGGGACAGTTAAAGCCCAGATGCTGCGTCATGAAGCTTTTCATCTCAAAATCAATACGGCTTCCGTATTAGCCAAGCAAGGACGCGGCTACCAAGAGGCAACAAGAGAAAACACAAAGATACGCAAGGGCACGTCCCCGCTTCTGGAGGGGGAGCTGTCCTCACCCAGGGAGACCAGGTTCCTGTAATTCTCCAACATCACGTCCTTGTACAAAGCTTTCTGTGCAGGGTCCAGGCATCTCCACTCCTCCGGAGAGAACTCTATGGCCACATCCCTGAATGTCAATAGACCCTGAAATGAAAACACATTTTAACCAAATCATTGTAAGAGGAGTTTTTGCTTTTTTTTCCTTTTCTTTTTTGAGATGGAGTTTCCCTCTTGTTGCCCAGGCTGGAGTTCAATGGCATGATCTGGGCTCACCAAAATCTCTGCCACCTGGGTTCAAGCAATTCTCCTGCCTCAGCCTCTCCAGTAGCTGGGATTAGAGGCTGGTGCCACCACGCCAGACTAAGTTTCTATTTTTTATGCAGATAGGGTTTCTGCAAGTTGGTCAGGCTGGTCTCGAACTTCGAAGCTCAGAAGACCCACCCACCTTGACTACCAAAGTACTGGGGTTACAGGCGTGAGTCACCGCGTCCTGCTGGAGGAATTCTTATCTTTACAGAAAATGAGAAGAGGAGAGAGGTGAAAGCATGGTTTTAATTGTAGTGAATGTTCTGACAAATCTGAGTAAGGGACTTTTCACCACATTGTGTCTTTCTAGTTGTGTTTTATTATACTTTTGAAGAAGTCATAATACCCTCTGGGTATGAATTCCTTCTGTTTGTAGATAATACAAGATGCACACATACACAAAATCAATGCGGGATTCCCATTATACACGTTAGACACTTTTATTGACACACCAAATGACATTCAGTATCTAGATGAGAGAGAGCGTGAGTGATGTCTTGAGAGGTGACAGTGTCCATAGTGAAAGATCGGAAACTAAAATTTGGCAAGCTGTGGAGGCACGTGGCTGTAGTCCCAGCTACTCAGGGGCCTGAGGCAGGAGAATTGCTTGAACCCAGAAGGCAGAGGTTGCAGTGATCCGAGATTGCAGCACTGCACTCCAGCCCGGGCAACAGAGACTCCGTCTCAAAAAAATGAAGCAAAGAAATAAACAAAAAATGGGGAGCAATGGCTCATGCCTGTAATGTTAGCACTTTGGGAGGCCAAGAGGGACAGATCATGAAGTTGGGAGATCGAGACCATCCTGGCTATCCCTGTCTCTACTAAAAATACAAGAAAAAATGAGCCTGGGATGGTGGCACTTGCCTGTAGTCCCAACTACTCGGGAGGCTGAGGCAGGAGAATCACTTGAACCCGAAAGGTGGAGGTTCCAGTGAGCTGAGATCACGCCACTGCACTCCAGCCTGGGTGACAGAGGGAGTCTCCGTCTCAAAAAAAAAAAAAATTATCTGGGCACAGTGGCACACACCTGCGGTCCCAGCTACTTGGGAGGCTGAGGTTGGAGGATGGCTTGAGCCTGAGGGTAGAGGTTGCAGTGAGCTAAGGTCGCACCACTGCGCTCCAGCCTGGGCAACAGAGCGAGACCCCGTCTCAAAATTAAATAAAATACATGAAAACAAAATTATTCTTCTGTAGTGTGGAGAGCAACAAAGAAAAAGAAAAACAAAATTACTCAAAGTATGAAAATCCATTCTGTATATATATGTCCACAAAATGATAAAACCTACACAGACTCACCAGAAACTAATTGTCATTACAAAATGTAGCCATTTCCCAGGTTTTCAAAATATAAAAGATTTTCAAAATATATACGTGTGTGTATATATGTATGTGAATATATACATATATAAAGGTTTTAAAAACATAAAAAGTAACAAGTTTTATTTAACTGAAGAGGAATCTCTCTCTTTTTTTTTTTTTTAAAGATAGGGTTTCACCATGATGGCCAGGCTGGTCTTGAACTCCTGACCTCAGATGATCCACCCACCTCCACCTCCCAAAGTGCTAGGAGTATAGGCGTGAGCCACCGCACCGGGCCGAGGAATCTCATCTTGTTGGAAAAAAATACTTTGGCAGCTGGAGGCAGGGAGGAATCTTGTCAGATTTCAGAAAAACAGGAAATGCACTCTCCTAAAAGAAGCAATCACTCCTTCTTTTTGGCGGGGGGGGGATAGAGTCTTACTCTGTCACCAGGCTAGAGTGCAGAAGCGCGATCTCAGCTCACTGCAACCTTCTCCTCCCAGGTTCAAGTGATTCTTCTGCCTCAGCCTTCCAAGTAGCTGGGACTACAGTTGCACGCTACCATGTCCAGCTAATTTTTGTATTTTTAGTAGAGATGAGGTTTCACCTTGTTGGCTAGGATGGTCTTGATCTGTTGACCTTGTGATCTGCCCGGCCTCAGCCTCCAAAGTGCTGGGATTACAGGCATGAGCCACTGCGCCCTGCCAGCGCAATCCCCCTTCAACCCTCTGACCTGGAGGAATCTTCAGATATCTGGAGTCATGTAGGCATGCACAGAGGCAGTCACTGTGGCACTATTAACACAGAGGAAAACCGCAGAGGACCCACAGGTTGTCATTCAGCCAATTTCCAATGCACATGTCAAAGAGCAAGCTAGCCATGTCTGCTCACATGAGAACATGTAAAGTTTCACAACTGGCAGGATCAAATTTCAAAGCAAAATATTTACTGGAACACAAAGAAGAAAACAACAGGCACTGGCACTGGGGTACTTGAGGGTGGAGGGTGGGAAAGAAAAGAGGAGGACGAAAAATAACCAGTAAGGGCCGGTCACGGTGGTTCACGCATGTAATCCCAGTGCTTTGGGAGGCCGGAGAGGGTGATTCACTTGAGACCAGGAGTTCAAGACCAGCCTGGTCAACATGCTGAAATGCTGTCTCTAGTAAAAACACAGAAATTAGCCAATACTAGTGACAGGCACCTGTAATCCCAGCTACTGGGGAGGCTGAGGCGGCAGAAACACTTGAACCTGGGAGGCAGAGGTTGTGGTGAGCCGAGATCATGCCATTATACTCCACCCTGGGCAACAACAGCAAAACTCAGTCTCAAAAAAATAAATAGCCAGGCATGGTTGCTCATGCCTATAATCCAAACACTTTGGAAGGTCAAACAGGTTTAACGCGAGGTCAGGAGTTTAAGACCAGTGTGGCCAAGATGATAAAACCCCTTCTCTACTACAAATACAAAAAAAAAAAAAAAAATGCTGAGCATGGTGGTGCATGCCTGTAATCCCAGCTGCTCAGGACGCTTAGGCAAGGAATTGCTTAAACCCAGGAATTGGAAGTTGCGGTGAGTAGAGATCGTGCCACTGCACTCCAGCCTCGGCGACAGAGCAAGATTCAGTCTCCAAGTAATAATAATAAATAAAAAATAACTGTTGGGTACTAGGCTTAATACTGGAGTGATGAAATAATCTGTACAACAAACCCCGACAACACAAGTTTGCCTGTGTAACAAACCTTCACATGGAGCCCCAAACATAAAGTAAAAAAAAAAAAAAAGTTTTTTTAATTTATTGCAGAATCTTTTCTAGTCTCATAACAATGACAAAAATACAGGTGTACAATACTTACTCTGACACCTGACACAGAACTAACCATAGTCGGTCCCTGGTGAGGCTGGAAGCAGGGTGGAGGACATGACAGGGAAAGGAGGTGCCTTACGGCCAAGGGGCTAAGCTACAGCTTTGCTTGAAGCTTTACCACAAAACAAATATGTACACCATGGGGTGTTTAAATACAAAAATATACATTTAATAATAAATAATGGGGCTGGGCACGGTTGCTCGCTCCCATAATTCCAGCACTCTAAGAGGCTGATGCAGGTGGATTACCTGAGGTCAGAAGACCAGGCCCAGCCTGGCCAACGTGGTGAAACCCCATCTCTACTAAAAATACAAAAAAGGTACCCAGGTGTGGTGGCCCTTGCCTATAATCCCAGCTACCTGGGAGGCTAAGGCAAGAGAATCACTTGAACCCAGGAGGCGGAGGTTGCACTTAGCCAAGGTCATGCCACTGCACTCCAGCCTGACCAACAGCAACACTCAATCTCAAAAATAATAATAATAGGCCTGGCGTGCTGGCTGATGCCTGTTATCCAGCACTTTGGGAGGCTGCGGCGGGTGGATCACATGGTCAGGAGTTTGAGACCAGCCTGGCCAACATGGTGAAATGCTGACTCTACTAAAAATACAAAAAGTAGCCAGGTGTGGTGGTGCGCACTCATAATCCCAGCTACAAGGGAGGCTGAGGCAGGAGAATAGCTTGAACCCGGGAGGTGGAGGCTGCAGTGAGCCAAGATCCCACCACAGCACTCCAGCCTAAGACAAAGCAGGTCTCCGCCTCAAAAAATAATATTCCTTGACATGTACAGGTAAGAAATAATAATAATAGCTGGAATGACAATATGGCTCCTAGCTGGGCGTGGTGGCGAGCCTGTAATCCCAGCTAGTCAAGAGGCCGAGGCAGGAGAATTGCTTAAAACCGGGAGGCAGAGGTTCCGTGAGCCAAGATTGTACCACTGCACTGCAGCCGGGGCGACAGAGTGAGTCTGTCTCAAAAAAAGAGAAAAAAAAGAGAGAGGGAGAGAATATGGCTCATCCTCTGTGATAAAAAGTACTGCTCTCATATTTGAGAAAAGTCATAACCATTTATACCAAAAACACCTGTTTCAGAAGCCTCTCAACATAACACCACAGTCTCCATGAGCTTAATGTGCTAAGAATCTTTTAATGAATCTTCTATTATTTAGGCTGGTTTCATATGCTTAAAAGAATGATGGAATAAAACACCTTGTATCATTCATGTCTATGCGTGAACTTTCCATTTCAATTAGTGAGATGTTTGGAGCCAGAAACAAAGTAAGTCACTCAATTACCTAAACATGTAGTATAAAATCAGGCACAAAAGACTTCCCCTTATTGGTCTCCATTTCTAGAATTTACCACGTACTCTGTGCACATTAATATGTGACCTCCACGTGCAGCTGCTCCACTCCTGCTCTACAGAGAGCTGACGGGGGCATCAGATGTGGCCCCTGAATAATCCCTGCCGCCCAGCAGCCCTGACACCACGGGGCCCACACCCCGTCTCCATCCATGTCTGGGGGTGAGCCCTCCCCAGGACCAGGCCCAGTGCAGCCTCTTCCCAAGCTCACGTCACTGGGTCACCAGAGATGGAATCTAAGCGAGATGAGAGGGACTGAGGGAAGGCATGGGTGAATGCCAACAAACCTGTCAGGCAGGACGCTTCAGACTCAGAGAAGATTCCCAACTCCAGGGCCCAGCATTTCTGAAAGGAAGGAGACAGAACAATCCACCGACAACATCATCTCACCTGAGGAAGAGCCATCCCTGACTCCTTTGCTTTCCTCGTCCTCTTCCAGGTTTCTTCCTCACGTATCAAGAGTCTTTAGAAGTCAATCCTGAATGTTAAAAATATGTTGTTTACTGTTCAGAATCAACACATGCCCTCCCTGTAAAACAATGACACATACAAAGGAGACCTCACCCTGAGGAAATACAGTTCCCCTCTGCTGCCCACTGCACCAGGGACGATAAACTCCTACAAGACAGCTTAAGTGGTTTTTGATCCCTTTCTTCAGAACCTGCTTCCCTCCTGGAGAAGCCCAACACACACAGGCTGCATCAGTGGGGGAGCTGGGCTGGAATGAGCTCTCCTTCAGGGCACAGACCCAGCCCTCACCAAAGCCCAGCCAGAAGCTGGGTGCGGTGGCTCAGAACTTTAATCCCAGCACTCTGGAAGGCCAAGGGAGGTGGATCTCTTGAGCAAGTAGTTGGAGACCAGCCTGGGCAACATGGTGAAACCCCATCTCTACCAAAAACACAAACACTTAGCCAGGCATGGTGGTACACATCTCTGTATCTGTGCTCCCAGCTAATTAGGAGGCTGAGGTAAGAGGGTCACTTGAGCCCTGAGGGTGGAGGTTGCAATGAGCCAAGATTGCACCACTGCAGTCCAGCCTGGGTGACAAGAGTGAGACTCTATCTTAAAATAAAATAAAAGGAAGGCCTGGGCGAGATGGCTTACCCCTGTAATCTCAGAACTTTGGGAAGCCAGGGCAAGCAGATCACAAGGTCAGGAATAGGAGACCATCCTGGCCAAGAGACCAGCCCGGCCAATATTCTAAAACCCCATCTCTACTAAAAATACAAAACTTAGCCAGGCATGGTCGTGGGTGCCTGTAATTCCAGCTACTCTGGAGCCTGAGGCAGGGGAATTCCTTGAACCCGAGAGGAGGAGGCTGCAGTGAGCCGAGATCCCACCACTGCACTCCAGCAAAAAACAAAAAGCAAACAAAAAAAAAACCTTGCGAGAGAGATCCAAGATGGCCGATTAGCAACAGCTCAGGATTGTAGCTCCCACTGAAAGCGTAGAGAGTGAGTGGACGCCACATTTTCAGACGAATTTTCATAGCCCACGGACCAAGAGATTCTTGGCGGAGGAGCCCCACGGGTCGCCAGCGCGACCCTTTTGGAGGGCGCGGCCGTTTTGCAGGCGCCCCAGCGCGGTGGTTCTCAGTCCGGAGTATACGGGACTGGGTGCCCTTTTGGTTGGTGTTTGGAGCTCTGGGAAGGCAGAGTCTCCCATTCAGCTGATTAAAAAGCGGACTGAAGTGGGGAACCAAGACCGGGAGATTCCCGGGCAGAAAAGCGCCACGAATCTTAACGCCGCTGTTTCAGCCAGCGTAGTGGGTCGCCGCAGGGGGAAGGCTGGTACCCGCCTCCACAAAAAAATAAAAATAAAAACAGCGGTTGGAACTGCTGAAGATTGAGAGTTTCACAGCAAGTGCAGCTGAACCCGGGAAGGGCCAGCTCTGTGGGGGGAGGGGCATCTGCCGAAGGAAAATTAAGAAATAGAGGAAACTTTACCACAAGCAAGCTGGACGTCCACTCAGAGACCTAGTCTGAAGGTCAGCAATTACACAGACGACAGGTGGATAAATCCACAAAGATGGGAAGAAACCAGCGCAGAAAGGCTGAAAACACCCGAAATCAGAATGCCTCTCCTCCTACAGAGGATTGCAGTGCCTCATCACCAATTGAACAAGGCCTGATAGAAAACGAATGTGAGGAATCAACAGAATCAGGCTTCAGAAGGTGGATAATGAGAAACTTCTGTGAGCTAAAGAACATGTTCTAGCCCAATGCAAGGAAACTAAGTGTGCGACCTCCAGAAAACGACCCCTTCTGATGTTCCTTCCCAGTTGTTCAGACCTCAGTAAGACTCAAGGAGTCGGAAACCGAGTCCAGGTTTATTGGGTTCTGCGGGCAACTCGGGCTAACGGGAGGGAAAGCTGAGGTAGAAAGGGTGGAGCGGGGGTTGCAATGGCGGCAAGGGATAAGGCGTTTCTATAGGGCTCGGTGGACGGGTGGTAACTAGGCCAACGGTGGTTGGATGTTGGTTTCCCCGGGCGCGGGGAAGCCAATATAACAGTCCTGATTGGGTAGGTTAAACCAATATAGCAGTCCTGATTGGGTAGGAGAGGTGTCGTGTTGTTGGTGGGTCGGTTCAGCCTTGGCGGGCCGGGGGAGGGAGGTGATTGGCTGCTCCTTGTTGTCAGGCAGGCTACAGACGGTTTCGGAAAAGGGGGGGGGGGTGGAGGATGGCCAAACATTCCCGACTCCTTAAAAAAAAAAAAAGGGGCGGCGAAGTTGTTCTGACTGCTTCCTGCTGGACGTGGGCGAAGAGGGGGGAAGGTTTCCTTTAAGGAGTCTGGGAGGTTGGCAGGGCCGTGTAGGTGTAAGGGTGGGCGAGCGGCTGTAGCATCATCTGGTTAATGGTTACCCGGGTTAGTTCTTGGAACCTACGTTGAAGAAACTGAAAGAAACAAGGAGCGATAAGTAAGAGGAGACAGATAATAAGTAGGGGTCCCAGTAACGGGGATAAGAGGGTGTACATTGAGGAAGACCACCATGCGGTGGCCTCCGTGGTGAACTTGTGGTCTTGTAGGTCCGTCTTGATTTTTTGAAGACTTTCGATCCGCGTTTCTACTAGGCCGGACTCATTGATGTAATAACAGCACTCTCTTGCAGAAAGATGCAGGTCCCTCCCCCGCTCGGCCGTAAGTAGGTCCAGTGCCCTGCGGTTTTGTAGAGCCACCTGAGCGACTGAGGTAATTTGTCGTTGGAGGGACGCCAGGGATGCGGCGGAGTCGTCAATGGCAGCCTGGAGTTGTGAAGAGAGGCGCGCCAGGCCTTGATGAGAGTGGTACAGTGCCCCTCCTCCCAACCCGGCCGCCAGGGCGGACCTGGCGAGAGAAAGACCTACAGCCACCGGGAGGAAGGCAGCCCTTCGGGCACGAGAAGGGGAGGCCTGGGGGATGGGTTTGTAGCATGAGGAATTCAGCTGGGGGAGTAGATAGTAAGTCGAGGGACCAGAGTAACTGGGAGACATAAGAGAGTTGCAGGTTGATTGGAGGAAAGGTTCTTCGTTAGAGTACCATTGCACCAGAAGAAGGCTCCCCGTGGGGCAGTGAGGTTCGTTGTGACAGGTATGGTAGTATTGCAGCTGGAGTGATTATGACCCAGAGAGTAGCATATAGGGAATAGGGACTCTGGGGGACTGTAAAGGCTAACTTCTGGAATTGGTGGAGAGAAGGAAGTTGTAAGACCTGAAGTGTTGAACGGAACAGGCAGGGGAACTGCAACGAGAGGAGTTTGGCCTAGAGTGGCGCACATGAGGCAAGAGGTTAAGTTGCTTAGGCCTGACTGGTTAGCAAGTGCTAGTCCCTCTCTGAGGAGAGTTATCCAAGAGAAAGGAGATTCGCGGGGCTGCAAATGAGATTTTAGGGCCTCTTCCTGGTTCTGTATGGTAGCATGTACTTCATGGGTGGAAGCAAGTACATAGGCCCGCCATATATACAGATGAGAAGAAGGGTATTGGGTGTTTCTAGTGTTGTATGCTGCTGCTTTTTGTGGGCGGGTCCACCTACTGTCCCAGGGGTCAGGGATGTGGATTGCAAAGCCCTCTCCGGCTCCTGAGTCAGCTCTCCAGCCTGTGATCATAAAGCGGGTGGGGAAAGTGGGTGTCCCAGTGTTCCCTGTGTGCTTTCTGCATCTCGCAGGATCTCCACACACAACCCATGCAAGAGTGCCATGTAGAGGATAGGCAGGCCCCTGTTTGTTCATAGTTAAAGCATAGGACGGGGTATACAGGCCCCCAGGAGGCAGATGGGACATTGTGGAACTTGGTGAAATTAAGGAAAATAGGTCTGGAACAACCTGTAGAGGGGCAATCCGCTGTGGCCAGAAGGAAGCCATGAGAATAAGGGTCGGGGTCACAGATGTGGTGTGTCTTAGTATAGTTTTCAGTTAGGTAGAATCTCCAGACATAAGAGGCGGGGGCAAAAGAGCTAGATTTTAGTAAGCTTAAGAGACAGAGGACCAGAAGGGACACATTTCCACTGTTGGGTGTTGGGGTCATTGTCATCAGGATATCTTTTTACCCGTGACAGGTGGATCCAGGACGGGACCTGTGTGACCTTAATGGCTGAGGGGGGTGGTTAGTATAACAGTGTATGGGCCTTCCCAACGGGGGGTTAGAGGTTTTGGGGCGAGGTTCTTTATGAGAACAGAATCCCCCAGGGGAGACCTTTTGAGTGTTTTCCGGCGGTTTGGAAGGCTGTGGTAGGGAGGCGTTAGCGTGCTCCCTGAGGAGGTTCCTGAGAAGGGTGAAATACGGGAGGTAATTTTCTAGGGGAGGAGGGTCAGGAGGGGGTGGAGTTGACAGCAAGAAAGGGCGCCCGTAGAGGAGCTCGAACGGGCTGAGTTGTGAAGGCCCCCTAGGGCGTGCTCGTAACCTGGCGAGGGCCAGGGGGAAGCAGGGTGACCCAGGACTGTCGAAGCTCCAAGGAGAGCTTGGTAAGTTGTTCCTTGATCAGGCCGTTTGCCTTTTCCACCTTACCAGAGGACTGTGGGTGGTAGGCGGTGTGGAGCTTCCACTGGATTCCTAGGGAGACACAAACACCATTAGTGATCTTAGAGATGAAGGCTGAGCCGTTGTCTGACTGAAGAGTGGTGGGGGAGTCCAAACCGAGGGATGATGTCCTGAATGAGGTGGCTGATTACTTGATCCGCTGATTCGGAGGTGGTGGGGAACGCCTCAATCCAGCCTGAAAAAGTATCAACCAGAGTCAGCAAGTATTTAAATTGTTTGTGCTTAGGCATATGGGTAAAGTCAACCTGCCAGTCTTGTCCTGGCAGGAACCCACGGAGCTGGTGGAGCCGTTGACGAAGATGGCACGCCCCTTGAGGGTTGGTCTTCGCACACGTGAGACAGCTCGCGTGTACTTGGTGAATGATTTGGGATAGTCCATCTGGATGTAGCAGGGGTGAGAGGAAATGAAGCAAAGCTTTGGGTCCAATATGTAGGGAGTTGTGGATGTCCTGGATGATTAGTTGTTTCTGGGATTGTGGGAGTATGAGCAGGTTGTGTTTGAAGGCCCATCCGTCCTTAAAAACAACCCCGGGGGGTGCCCTTTAGTACGGAGAGTTCAAAGTCAGAGTAGCATGGACTGTAAGAGTGTGACATGAAGTAGATACTAGCAGGCGGTGGACGGTTCTGTGCCGAGTCTTTTGCTACCCCGGTCTGCAAATGCATTTCCCAGAGCTACAGGCGATCCTGAAGTCTGGTGTCCCCGGCAATGGATAACAGCCACTTGTTTTGGGAGTTGGATGGCTTTGATGAGGTTAGCTATAAGTTGGCCATTGATGACAGGGGTTCCCTTGGTGGTAAGAAAACCTCGTTCTTTCCAGATCATACAGTGGGGAGTGGGCGATAAGGAAGGCATACTTGGAATCTGTATAGATGTTGACGATTTTATTATGGGCCCACTTTAAGGCTTGAGTGAGTGCAATGAGTTCTGCTTGTTGGGAGGTGGTGCCTAAAGGCAGGGAGTTGGTTTCAACGATGTCTGAGTGTGTGACACCTGCATAACCCGCAAGTCGGGGTTGGTGTGGGTGTGAAAAGGAACTGCCGTCCACAAACAATGTTATTGCCCCATTGATGGGGGTAGACTGCAAATCTGACCGTGGGGACTGAGCTTCTGCCAGCACTTCCGGGCAATGATGCTCTGACGTGGGGTTGGTGGAACTTGGAAAGAGGGTGGCTGGGTTAAGAGCAGCACAGTGAGAGAGCGAAATGTTAGAGTCTTCAATAAAGAGTAAATGTATGAGTTGGATTTTGGATGGCCCCAGGTGAGGCAGGGACCGGTGAGAAAGGAGTTCCTGGAGTCTGTGTGGGGGGAGAAAACCTGGAGAGGCTGTTGTAAATTAATTTTAAGGGCTTCAGTAGTGAGGGTGGCTGCGGCTGCCAAGGCCCGCAGGCAAGATGGCCACCCTTTCTCGGTTGGACTTAGTTGTTTAGAGAGGTATGCTAGAGGCAGAAACGTAGACCCCACCGGTTGTGCTAGTACCCCGACTGCCGTGTGTTCCTTTTCATCGGTGTACAGATGAAAAGGATGGGTGGGGTTAGGCAATGCTAGGCTGGTGGAGGCACTTAAGGTTTTAACCAGCTTATGGAAGGCCTGGGCCACGGTGCCTGGGGAATCCAGTGGTCCCTCAGGCGTGTCTGCAGCAGCCTGGTACAGAGGTTTGGCCAGAGGGGCGAAGTTGGGAATCCAGTGGCGGAAAAACCCAACAACGCCTAGGAAGGAAAGAATTTCTCGGGCTGACTGGGGTGGTTGGAGAGCCTTTAGGGCCTGCAGCCGGTCAGTAGTAATAGACTTTTTCCCAGGAGTGAGTTGTAAGCCCAGATATGTGACTGAGGTGGTAGTTAGTTGGGCCTTCTTTGGGGATACCCGGTATCCCTTGTCACCCAGAAAATTGAGTAAGCGGGTAGTGGCCCGCACGCACTCTGAATAACTGGGGGAGCAGACTAATAAATCATCCACATACTGCAAAACAACCGAGGGCCTGAGGTTACAATTAAGAAGGTCCTTGGCTAGAGCCTGTCCAAATAAGTGAGGGCTGTCCCTGAATCCCTGAGGGAGGACCGTCCATGTGAGTTGTTGAGAAAGGTCCGTGAGAGGATCCTCCCATGTGAAAGCAAAAATAAAGTAGGACTCGGGGTGAAGAGGAATGGTGAAGAAAGCGTCCTTGAGATCGAGAACTGAAAAGAAAGTGGTATTAGGGGGAATTTTTGATAGTAAGGTGTAAGGATTGGGAACAACTGGGTGTATGGGGACGACCGCGTCATTGACTAAGCGGAGATCCTGCACCAGTCGGTACTCCCCTGAGGGCTTGCGGACAGGAAGGATGGGGGTGTTGCACGGGGAGTTGATGGGGATGAGGAGGCCACGGCCTTTGAGTCGTTCAATGATGGGAGAAAGTCCGAGACGATGTGCTTTTGAAATAGGGAACTGGGGGCGACAGAGAAATCTAGGGGAATGTTCTTTAAGAGAGATTTTAATGGGCTGATGATGTTTGGCGATTATGGGTGTGTTAGTGTCCCAGACTTGGGGCTGGACATCTGGCAGATGGTTAAGGGGGTTTCTGACGTGGAAGTACGGTCAGAATCATGAACCAGTGCCAGGAGGCCACAAATGATAGGAGAGAAGGAGACGGTAGTGTTGAGTTTGGTGAGAATGTCTCGGCCCAGCAGAGGTACTGGGCAGCTCGGGATGACTAAGAAGGAGTGGCTGAACAGAGCAGGTCCATAGGAGCAAGTAAGTGGCGGGGTTTGCCGTGGGATGTGAGGGGCGCCATCAATCCCCATCACAGAGACCTGAGAAGGGAGAGTCTTGCCCTGATAAGAGGGGGAGTACGGAATAGGTAGCCCCCGTGTCGAGTAAGAAGGAGACACTTTTACCCGCTACCTGTAATGACACCCTGGGCTCGGCGAGGGTAACCGGGGTGGAGGAGCCAGGGCCTCCCTAGCTGTCCGAAAACCCCAACAGCTCTGGACAGAGGAGCTCTGAAGAGTCCGACTCCCGGGCACTATGGCCAGAGGCCGGACTATCCAGGGTGGCCCCCCCGTGGCCCAGTGTCTCCACCAGGAGCGGTAGGAACCCTGAGTGCATTGGGCAGTCTGACTTCCAATGTCCCGTGAGCTGACAAATAGGGCAAGGCTTAGTGGGAGGACGTGGCCGAGGGCACCTGGCAGCCCAGTGTCCCTCGGTGCCACATTTGAAGCAGGCTCCGGGCGGAGGCCGGGAACGGCCACCAGACTTTTGGTCTCCTTGCCGGCCGCAGGGCTGCCACCAGGGCTTGGGTTTGTAAAGCGACCTTCTGTTTTATTCGGGCTTGGCGGGCCGCCTCTGCCACATCCTCTCGGGCATTGAAAACCTTAAAGGCCATCTTCACCAGGTCCTGTATGGGGGTTTCTGGCCCCCTCCTCAGCCTTCCTTAACTTTTTTCCGAATATCAGGGGGCGGCTTGGGAAATAAAATGAGATGCTAAGACAGTGGCCCCATTTTGGGAGGCAGGGTCCAGTCGAGTATAGCGGACAAGAGCCTCCTGCAGGCGACCAAGGAAGAGGGCAGGATTTTCGTCTGGTCGTTGAGTAATTTCCCTGAGTTTATCATAGTTAACTGCCTTGTTGGAAACAGTATCCATGCCCCGCAGAAGATATTGAAGCATGCGGTCGCGGGCAGGGAGGTCAGACCCAGGTCCGTCTTGGTAGACCCACTGGGGGTCTGTGCTGGGGAGGACCTCAGTTCCGACTGGGATTTGGTTAGGGTTTATGGTATGGTCTTTATCTGCCATATGCCTGGCCGCCACTAGGATGCGCTCGTGTTCTTCTGCAGTAAGAGTGGAAGTACAGATAACACGAATATCGTGCCAGGTGAGGCTATAAGCCTGAGCGAGGTATTGGAACTCCTTGATGTAGGTGGAAGGGTCAGCGGAAAAGATCCTAAGCGTCTTTCTATCTGTGCCAGATCTTGTAGGGAGAAAGGGACGTGAACCCTAACTAAACCCTCCGCCCCTGCAACTTCCCGAAGGGGTGCCAGAACGGTTGGCTGATGTGAACGGGTATGAGCCGCCACAGGGGAAGTTACAGGGGGTGGAGCTGCAAGGGAGGAGGAAGGGATAGGAGGAGGAGGAGCTGAAGGGGCGGGCGCCGGAGAGGAGGAAGGGGTGGAAGGAGGAGGAGCTGAAGGGGCGGGGACAGGGATTGCAGAGGAAAAGGGGGCAGGATCAACGACAGGCGGAAGTGGGGGAAGGAGGAGGGTTGACGGGGGGAGGTGACAAATGATCAGGCAATTCCTCCTGTGGTGCGTAAGGAGGGGGTGAGCTAGCCGAAGGCGGCCAGGGCTTGAGAGAGGGGGGGGGTTTGAGCTAGAAGGACTTGGTGGGTGGAGCAGGAGGCACAGAGGTCGGGGTGGGAACGCAGATCCCAAAAAAGCCTGGACGTACGGCACCTCGCGATCCTTGCCGGTACGGCGACAAAAGTTGTCCAGATCACGTAGGACACTGAAATCGAAAGTACCAGTGGGAGGCCAGTGCGACCGGTTGTCGAGCTGGTACTGGGGCCATGCCACCTGGGACAGGAAAATGAGCTTTTTCGCCTGAGAGTTTGAGAATACCCCAGTCGGGAAAAGTTAAGAAGCAAACACCCAAGGGGAGTGCTGCTTGGGATTTTGGACTCCGCGTTCCCCATGGCGCGTGCAGCCGCAAGAACCCTCTATCAGATATGGGATAGACTAGAGCAGCCTCTAGCGATTGGTATAGGGCGAGTCAGAGAAGGCGTCCCCCCGTCTGACCAGCCCTATGGGGGGGGGGGGGCTAGGAGGGTCAGGGAAGGCGTCCCCCCCGTCTGACCAGTCCTAGGGTGTGTGTGCGGATGGGAGAGTCAGAGAAGGCGTCCCTTGTCTGGCTACTCCCAAGGCTCCTGGAGCCTGGGCGGAGGATCGCTCTCGGGCCGGCCGGCACTTAGCGAGGGATCCGCGGAGTGGGAACTGGAGGGGGGGGGGGGGGCTACACGCACCACAGGGGAAGGTAGGTAAGAGAAAAGACTTACCTTATTCGGAGCGTGGAGGCCGAGTTGGGGGCAGGAGAGATTCCGAAGGATCTGGAGGTCGCCGAGGGAGAGGGGGGCCCAGCAGCCCCCCGTCTCCCGGGTTTCGGCACCACTTGTGCGACCTCCAGAAAACGACCCCTTCTGATGTTCCTTCCCAGTTGTTCAGACCTCAGTAAGACTCAAGGAGTCGGAAACCGAGTCCAGGTTTATTGGGTTCTGCGGGCAACTCGGGCTAACGGGAGGGAAAGCTGAGGTAGAAAGGGTGGAGCGGGGGTTGCAATGGCGGCAAGGGATAAGGCGTTTTTATAGGGCTCGGTGGGCGGGTGGTAACTAGGCCAACGGTGGCTGGATGTTGGTTTCCCGGGCGCGGGGAAGCCAATATAACAGTCCTGATTGGGTAGGTTAAACCAATATAGCAGTCCTGATTGGGTAGGAGAGGTGTCGTGTTGTTGGTGGGTCGGTTCAGCCTTGGCGGGCCGGGGGGAGGGAGGTGATTGGCTGCTCCTTGTTGTCAGGCAGGCTACAGACGGTTTCGGAAGGGGGGGGGGGGGGAGGTGGAGGATGGCCAAACACTAAGAACCTTGAAAAAGGTTTCACGAAATGTTCATGAGAATGGACAATTTAAAGAGGAATATAAGTGAATTAATGGAGCTGAAAAACACAATACGAGAACTTCGAGAAGTATGCACAAGTTTTAACAGTCGAATTGATCAAGCAGAAGAAAGGATTTCAGAGGTGGAAGACCAACTTAATGAAATAAAACGAGAAGACAAGATTAGAGAAAAAAGGGTAAAAAGGAATGAGCAAAGTCTCCAAGAAATATGGGACTATGTGAAAAGACCTAATCTACGTTTGATAGGTGTACCTGAATGTGACGAAGAGAATGAATCCAAGCTGGAAAATATTTTTCAGGATATTATCCAGGAAAACTTTCCTAACCTAGCAAGGCAAGACAATACCCAACTCCAGGTAATACAGAGAACACCGGCAAAGATATTCCTCAAAAAGAGCAACCCCAAGGCACATAATCATTAGATTCATCAGGGTCGAAACGAAGGAGAAAATACTACGGGCGGCCAGAGAGAAAGGTCAGGTTACCCACAAGGGGAAGCCTATCAGACTCACAGCTGATCTCTCAGCAGAAACCCTACAAGCCAGAAGAGAGTGGGGGCCAATATTCAACATCCTTAAAGAAAAGAACTTTCAACCCAGAATTTCATATCCAGCCAAACTAAGTTTCATAAGTGAAGGAAAAATAAAATTTTTTGCAAACAAGCAAGTACTCAGAGATTTCATTACCACCAGGCCTGCTTTACAAGAGCTTCTGAAGGAAGCACTATGTATAGAGGGGAACAACCAGTATCAGCCACTTCAAAGGACCCATCAGTAAGCTGCATCCAGATCCATCTTACATGCAAGGATATACAGAGACTCAAAACAAAGGGATGGAGGAAGATTTGCCAACCAAATGGAGAGCAAAAAAAAAAAAAAAAAAAAAAAAAAAAAAAAAAGCAGTAGTTGCCATTCTCATCTCTGATAAAATAGACTTTAAAGTAATAGAAACCAAAAGAGATAAGAAGGACATTGTATAATGGTAGAGGGATCAATGTAATGGGAAGAGCTAACGACCCTAAGTCTATGCGCACCCAATATAGGAGCACCCAGATACATAGGGCAACTTCTTGGTGACTTACAAAGAGACTTGGACTCCCACACAATAATAGTGGGAGACTTTAACATTACATTGTCAATATTGGACAAATTAATGAGACAGAAGGTCAAGAAGGATACCCGGGACTTGAACTTAAACCTCAAAAAAGTAAACTTAATAAACATTTACAGAACTCTCTAAAAAAAAAAAAAAACAAAACAAAACAAAAAACCTTGCTGCTCAATGATGGACACAGAGTAAACCTTAAATATGATTAAAACTCAGCAAACTTTCCATCTTGGACCTGGCAGAATGGCTCCCGCAAAGAGGTGTGGCGAGAAGAAAAAGAGCCGTTCTGCCACCAACCAGGCGGTGACCCGAGAGTACACCATCAGCATTCACGAGCGCATCTACGGGGTGGGCTTCAAGAAGCTTGCCCCTCGGGCGCTCAATGACATTCATAAATTTGCCACGAAGGAGATGGGAAGTCCAGGTGTGTACATTGTGTGCTATAGCTGGCCTAGAGTTAGAACCTGAACAACGCCATTTTATAAAGAACAAAGCTATGTTTTAAAATAAGTTGTAACGGCTGCCCCACTCTCCTCACAATAACTGCTGGCCTTTGGCTTCTGTACATAAAACTGCTAGTTTGCTCTGCAAACTCTTTACCTTTCTTATCAGTAACAGCCAGAATTGTCAGCCTTTGTGACTACAATAGCAGCCCAAGCTAATTCCATCCTGGTCCCTGTGGCCTGTAATAAATAACTAAGATCTGTTATTTACAATACTGCCCAGAAGATGTGCAAACTAACGCTTATCTTAACTTCTGTGAGCCACTTAGGTAACAATCGAGGGGGGCAAGATGTCCTCAAGCCCTTGGAATGTCCGGAGCCCCGCTCCCTCCCCTCTGTCCGGGAGATGATTTACGAAAACCCCTAAATGTCTGTGTCCCTTCACCCCCCACCCCCGCCTCTCACCCTGACTCCCAAAGTAATTCTTACGGGTATAAAAGGTCTTAACCCCTTCCATTCGGGGCCACGGGTTGGAGAGACTCTAGTCCTCCGTGGTCGCCGGCTTAATAAACCCTGCTATTTGGCATACTTTTGTCTTGGTGCTGGTCCCTTAATCTCACCTCAAATATAACAATTGATACCAGGCTCAACAAAGCTGTCCAGGCCAAAGGAATAAGGAATGTCCCACACCATGTCCATGTGCGGTTGCCCAGAAAATGTAATGAGGATGAAGAGTCACCAAATAAGCTCTATGCTGTGGTTACCTGTGTACCTGCTACCACTTTCAGAAACCTACAGACCGGCACTGGGGATGAGAACCAATCACTCATTGTCAAAAACATCAAATAAAGTTAAGGCTGGTCTCAGTGACTCACGCCTGTAATCCCAGCAATTTGGGAGGCCAAGGAAGGCTGATAACCTGAGGTTGGGAGTTCCAGACCAGCCTGACCAACATAGAGAAACCCCATGTCTACTAAAAATACAAAACTAGCTGGGCGTGGTGGCGCATGCCTGTAATTCCAGCTACTTGGGAGGCTGAGGCAGAAGAAGCGCTTGAATCTCGGAGGTGGAGGTTGCGGTGAGCCAGATTGTACCATTGTTCTCCTGGCTGGGCAACAAGAGTGTAACTTTGTCTCAGAAAAAAAGAACAAAAAACCAAAATAATAAAATTGCCATAAACAAAACAGACAAGAAAAAAACAACTCAGGCCTACCCCGAGTATGGGAATCTCTGGAGCATAATAGATATATATGTAAATTCCCCAGCACTCTAATGTGAAGCCACGGTTGAGATCCACTGGGAGGAGGAGGCAAGCCCAGCACAGCCCCGCCCTGTCTAGCTCTGCTCTCCCCCTGGAGCCTTGATGTCATCAGTACTGAGGCAGTGGAAGGTGTAGAGTACAAAAAGAAGCAAGCAGAACAGCCAATATGGACCAGAGGTGGGGGTGAGGGTGGGGCTGGAGGGTTCACTGGCAGGTGGGTCACAGAAGTCCCCACTGAGAAGGTGATATCAGAACAGACACCAGGGAAGGAGGCGTGTCTGCACCTGCAGCTGAGGGGCCAGTGAGTTCCAGCAGAGACACAGCCCACGTGAAGGCCTTGAGGCAGGAGCCACCTCGGGCCCCAGGAACAGGAAAGAGGCCTGTGTGGCTGGAGCAGAGGGAGCAAGGGGGGACACAGGCAGGAGATGAGGTCAGAGAGGTCCTGAGAGCACAGATCAGGCAGGGGTGAGGTCTTCAAACAATTTTCTCCCACGACTCCAAAGAATCTTCCAACATATCTCCAGAATGAACCAGAGGGCCTTGAGGGAAATGAACTTAAGAGCTCACAGTGTTATATTTGAGGCGAGATTAAGGGACCAGCACCAAGACAAAAGTATGCCAAATAGCAGGGTTTATTAAGCCGGCGACCACGGAGGACTCGCGTCTCTCCAACCCGTGGCCCCGAATGGAGGGGGGTTAAGACCTTTTATACCTGTAAGAATTACCTTGGGAGTCAGGGCGAGAGGTGGGGGTGGGGGTGAAGGGACACAGACATTTAGGGGTTTTCGTAAATCATCTCCCGGACAGAGGGGAGGGAGCGGGGCTCCGGACATTCCAAGGGCTTGAGGACATCTTGCCCCCCTCAATTGTTACCTAAGTGGCTTACAGAAGTTAAGATAAGCGTTAGTTTGCACATCTTCTGGGCAGTATTGTAAATAACAGATCTTAGTTATTTATTACAGGGCACAGGGACCAGGATGGAATTAGCTTGGGCTGCTATTGTAGTCACAAAGGCTGACAATTCTGGCTGTTACTGATATGAAAGGTAGATAGTTTGCAGAGCAAACTAGCAGTTTTAGGTACAGAAGCCAAAGGCCAGCAGTTATTGTGAGGAGAGTGGGGCAGCCATTACAACTTATTTTAAAACATAGCTTTGTTCTTTATAAAATGGCGTTGTTCAGGTTGTAACTCTAGGCCAGCTATAGCACAACAGCTCAAGATTTTGATGAATGAAATAAGGAAAGAAAACTGAAAAACAGACCAACTGGTTAAACTACATTTTGATGTTAAGGTAAAAGGTCACTGACATCTTTACCAAGTACACACTGAAACAATCAAACTTCAGTATTAGGTACCAAAGGTTTCCAGTAAATAATAAAAACTAGAAAGCACGCAGACCTTGATCTAAACCAGACACAACTAACTTCAAACAGAAATTATTGTTTTTTGGAGACAAAGTCTAGCTCTGTAGCCTAGGCTGGAGTGTAGGGGCTTGATCTTGGCTCACTGCAACCTCTGCCTCCCAGATCCCGGTTCAAGCAATTCTCCTGCCTCAGCCTCCTGAGTAGCTGGGATTACAGGCACGCACCACCATGCTGAGCTAATTTTTATATTTTTAGTAGAGACAGGGTTTCACCATGTTGGCAAGGCTGGTCTCAAACTCCTGACCTTGTGATCCGCATGCCTTGGCCTCCCAAAGTGTTGGGATTAGAGGCAGAAGCCACTGCACCAGCTAGAAACTGTTTTTAATTTGTTTTTACGTTTTTTTTTTTTTGAGATGGGATTTCACCATGTTGGTCAGACTGTTCTCAAACTTGTGACCTCTGGTAATCCACACCCACCTCGGCCTCCCAAAGTGCTGGGATTACAGGTGTGAGCCACTGCACCTAGCCTAAATTGGTTTTTAAAAAATCTAAGGACGGGGACGGTGGCTCACGCCTGTAATCCCAGGCACTTTGAGAGGCCAAGGTGGGTGGATCACCTGAGGTCAGGAGTTCAAGACCAGCCTGGACATCATGGTGAAACCCCCTCTTGAAGAAAAAATAAAAAATAAAATAAACTAACTAGTTAACTAACTAATTCTGGGGTCAACAGGAAAACAACTGGAACATAAACAGGTACAGAAAGAAACGATGTGATTTCGTTATAGGATGCCACAGAGGTGTCTTTCAGAAATGATTATGTAGTAAAAAAGAAATTTTTTTTTTTTTTTTTTGAGACAGAGTTTCGCTCTTGTCGCCCAGGCTGGAGTGCAATGGCACGCTCTCGGCTCACTGCGATCTCCGCCTCCTGGGTTCAAGCAATTCTCCTGCCTCAGCCTCCCAAGTAGCTGGGATTACAGGCGCCCACCACCACACCCGGCTAATTTTTGTATTTTCAGTAGAGACGGGGTTTCGCCATGTTGGCCAGGCTGGTCTCGAACTCCTAACCTCGTGATCCACCCGCCTCGGCCTCCCAAAGTGCTGGGATTACAGGCATGAGCCACGGTGCCCGGCCACAGTAAAAAAGAAATTTTTTAAGGGAGAAATGCCAGATATAGGTGATGGGGGAGGAAGGCAGCAAATCACACTGCCATGTGTGTACCTATGCAACAATCTTCCATGTTCTTCACATGTACCCCCAAACCTAAAATGCAATAAAAAATATATTAAAAAAAAAAAGAAATTTTTTAAACTAAAATTTATCTCAAATTCAAACTGCAAAAAATAATAGTAAAGAAAAAAGAAATGAAGAGGTAACAGAAAGAAAAAATATATATATTGCACAACGAGAACAAAAGCACTTTTGATGTATCTTTTTTTTGTTTTGAGATGAAGTCTGGCTCTGTCGCCCAGGCTGTAGTACAGTGGCACAATCTTGGCTCACTGCAGCTCAGCCTCCCAGGTTCCAGTGATTCTTCTGCCTCAGCCTCCCAGGTAGCTGGGATTAAAGGTGCATGCCACCACCCACAGATAATTTTTGTATTGTTAGAAGAGACAGCATTTTACCAGTGTTGGCCACACTGGTCTTGAACTCCTGACCTCAGGGACGCCCACCTCAGGTGATCTGCCCGCCTCAGCCTCCCAAAGTGCTAGGATTACAGGCTTGAGCCACCGCACCCTGACTCTTTTTGTTTTGTTTTATTTGGTTTTTTTATTGTTTCTTTTTTATGAGATGAAGATTTGCTCTGCCGCCCAGGCTGCAGTGCAGTGGCACGATTTCGGCTCACAGCAACTTCTACCTTTCAAATTCAAGTGATTCTTGTGCCTCAGCCTCCTGAGTACCTAGAACTACAAGTGCATGCCACCACGCCCTGTAGCCATGAGGATATCCCTTTTAAAAAGTACTATGAGCCAGGCGTGGTGGCTCATGGCTGTAATCTCGGCACTTTGGGAGGCCAAGGCGGGTGGATCACCTGAGTTCAGGAGTTTGAGACCAGCCTGACCAACACGGAGAAACTCCATCTCTACTAAATATACAAAATTAGCCCAGTGTGGTGGCCTATGCCTGTAATCCCAGCTACCTGGAAGGCTGAGGCAAGAGAATCACTTAAACCCAGGAAGTGGAGCTTGCAGTGAGTGGAGATGGTGCCATTGCACTCCACCCTGGGCAACAGGAGCAAATCTCCATCTCCAAAAAAAAAAAACTAGTATGTAGGCCAGGTGTGGTGGCTCATCCCTGTAATCCCAACAGCAATCCCAGTACTTTCAGAAGCCAAGACAGGAGGATCTTTGAGTTCAAGATATTGAGACCAGCCTGGGAAACAGTGATACCTCGTTTCAAAAAAAAAAAACCACGAAAAACTAGTCAGGCTTGGTGGCTCATGCCTGTGGTTTCACCTACTCGGGAGGCTGAGTTAGGAGGATCACTTGAGCCTACCAGGTCGAGGCTGCAGTTACAGGAGATCACCCCACTGCACTCCAGCCTGAGCCACAGAACCACACCCTGCCTCGAAATAGTAATTAAATTATAAGTATTCTATAATCACAGAAAGTAATTTTTGTTTTCTTTGGTTTTGTTTTTTGAGACAAAGTTTCACTCTTTTTACCCAGCCTGGAGTACAATGGGGTGATCTCGGCTCATCAAAACCTCCATTTCCCAGGTTCAACCAATTCTCCTGCCTCAGCCTCCCAAGTAGCTGGAATTACAGGCATGTACTACCATGCCCAGGAAATTTTGTATTTTTAGTAGAAATGAGTTTTCTCCATTTTCGCTGGGCTGGTTTTTAACTCTAGACCTCAGGTGATTCACCCACCTTGGCCTCCCAAAGTGCTCGGATTACAAGCATGAGACAGGGGTGCCCAGCCCAGAAAGCGATTTTTTCCCCACTTCACTGCCCCACTTCCTACCCCACCCTGGGGAGAAGGGGAGAGAGGGACTCACAGCTGAATAAGTCACCGTCCTCTGGCTAAATACGGATTCCAACTGGAAGCTAACTAACCTGTGATGCCAAGACTTACAGAATGCACATGTCTTACAGATAGCAATTTTTAAATTCTCAATCTCAACTGTGTAACTTTTTAAAGTTCTAATGTGCTATAGCTGGCCTAGAGTTGAGAACCTGAACAACGCCATTTTTATAAAGAACAAAGCTATGTTTTAAAATAAGTTGTAACGGCTGCCCCACTCTCCTCACAATAACTGCTGGCCTTTGGCTTCTGTACCTAAAACTGCTAGTTTGCTCTGCAAACTCTCTACCTTTCTTATCAGTAACAGCCAGAATTGTCAGCCTTTGTGACTACAATAGCAGCCCAAGCTAATTCCATCCTGGTCCCTGTGCCCTGTAATAAATAACTAAGATCTGTTATTTACAATACTGCCCAGAAGATGTGCAAACTAACGCTTATCTTAACTTCTGTAAGCCACTTAGGTAACAATCGAGGGGGCAAGATGTCCTCAAGCCCTTGGAATGTCGGAGCCCCGCTCCCTCCCCTCTGTCCGGGAGATGATTTACGAAAACCCCTAAATGTCTGTGTCCCTTCACCCCCACCCCCACCTCTCGCCCTGACTCCCAAGGTAATTCTTACAGGTATAAAGGTCTTAACTCCCTCCATTCGGGGCCACGGGTTGGAGAGACGCGAGTCCTCCGTGGTCGCCGGCTTAATAAACCCTGCTATTTGGCATACTTTTGTCTTGGTGCTGGTCCCTTAATCTCGCCTCAAATATAACACTAAGTTATTAGATAATATAACTTATGAAGTCAACATGTCACAACTAATCATATCCAATGAATTCATCCACTCACCTGAACCCAAAATCCTCCACCCCTTTTTTTCTTCTGAGAGAGGGTCTAGCTCTGTTGACCAGGCTGGAGTGCAGTGGCATGATCTCTGCTCACTGCAGCCTAGATCTCCTGGGCCTAAGTGATTCTCCTGCCTCAGCCTGCAGAGTAGCTGGGAGTCCAGGTGTGCACCATCATGCCCAGTTAATGTGTGTGTATGTCAGAGATGGGGTCTCACTATGCTGCCCAGGCTGGTCTGGAACTCCTGCACTCCATCAATCCCCCTGCCTCAGTCTCCTAAACTGCGGGGATTACAGGTGGGAGCCACTGTGCCCAGCCCCTCTTTCTTCATTACTGTGCTTCCCTCCCTAATTCTGTACATCTCTCTCATTCTCCCTTCTCTCTCTAGCTCTCTTTTTTTTCCTGCCATCTCCACCTCCCAGGTTCAAGCAATTTTCCTACCTCAGCCTCTGTAGTAGCTGGGATTACAGGCATGAGCCACAACACACCACACCCAGCTAATTTTGTATTTTTGGTAGAGACAGGGTTTCTCCATGTTGGTCAGGCTGGTCTTGAACTCTCAACCTCAGGTGATGCACCCGCCTTGGCCTCCCAAAGTGCTGGGATTACAGGTGTGACCCATCGCACCCGGCCTCTAGCTCTTGCTTGCTTTTACCCTGGGATTCTGCTCCTCACTTTGTTCCCCCTCTCCTCTCCTGCTGTTTATCCCCTTCTCCCCTCTATTCCTTCTCTTCCGCCTCTTCTGCTCCGTCCTCCCGACTTTATTTAACCTCTTTCTGCTCCTTCTCTGGAATCTTTCGATTGTCCTCAATTTCTGTATATTCCTGCGTCTTCTCCCATCTCTGAGCCTCCTCTGAGCTCCCTGTTAAATTTTCTCCTCCCTGTTATACCTCCTTGTCCCCACTCTCTGGCACCCCACATCCCCAGGTGTCCTCCGTGCTGTGGTTCCCTCTGTCTCCTCGCCACCAGCACCACTCTGCTCTGTCTGCCCCGGCTCCAAATCCCTCCTCATCTCCGTCACTCTCCTAAGCCTCCCTCTTTGCTGCCCCATCCCTACCTTGCTGTCCTTCCTCTCTCTGTACATCATGCTTTTCTCTACACTTCTCCAGTTGCTTTTCCCCTCCTGCTTTCTTTTTTTTTTTTCATTTTTGCTGTCTCTTGGCAAATCCTTCACCCATCCTCTACTTTGCCATCTGTTATGGGTCTTTCTCATTCTTCTTTTCTCTATCTCAGGTTTTCTACTGCTCTGTCTCCTGATGTCTTTGGCCCACGCAACGACAGAAGGGTTTGGAGTAAGACGCCTGCATCTGGAGAAGCACATTTTTACAGGGGCTGGAGCTGGGCAGGCAAGAACATCCCGTGTCACACGAGAGGCCCCGGGCATCTCTCCAACGCGGGCTCAGGGTAAGAGGTGACTGCGGAGGGGAGACCTGGGGGGCAGTGGGCCCCTCTGTCAGGCCTCCATGTGCAAGCCCAGACTCAGAACCTCTGAAATCCTGCCTGCTTTGGCTAATTACCCCTCATCCCCGCCTGGGTTCGCCATTATCCCTGATAGCCCAGCCAAGCTTCCCCCGACCCCGTTAAGATGGCTCACCCCACCCTGCCATCTTAACTGTTATTATTAGAATGTGAATACTCCTCACCCCACTCTGCCATCTTAACTGTTATTATGATGTGAATACTCCTCACCCCGCCCTACCATCTTAACTGTTATTATGATAATGTGAATATCCCTCCAAGCCACCCTACCATCTTAAGTACTCTTCCGCCTTACCCCACCGCCATTGTAACCGAACTTACGGTAATGTATATTCCTTGCCCCTACCCCCACCACTGTAACTGATCTTACTCAGTAAGACCCTGTCCCCTCCCCAAAAAATTTGCCTCAACCTGTAAAACCAACTCCTATCCCATCGCTCTTCATTAAGGCCCTTTTCGGCCTTGGCCCAACCGCACCCAGGTGAATAAACAGCCACGTTTCTCACACAAAGTCTGTTTGGGGGGGTCTCTTCATTCAAAGCGCGCGTTTTAACACCCTCACAAGGAGGGAGGTGTGGGGACGGCGCCTTAGGAAACGGTGGGGTCTCCAGGACCCCAGGACCAGGCAGAGGACGCGGCCTCCCCCGGAACTGGGGCCGAGGCGCTGCGCTCAGGGGGCCGAGGAAGGCGAGGGCGGGGAAGCGCCCAGGGCGGGAATCCAGCCCTCAGGTGAGGACTTAACAAAGCGCGGGCCGGGAGGAGTCAGAAAAAGGTTTGGAGCAGGAGAAACTACGCGACAGGAAGTGTATACAGTGCCCTATAACAGAAAAACCGGGGGACGGGACCAGCCCGAGGGCGACTTTAAACCCAAAAGGAAGCGACCCCCGGACTCTCATGGAAACGTCTCAATTTCCTCTGGGTGAAGGAAAACAGGCAAGAATTTCCAGGTCTGTAGGGACCCGACGACCCACGTATAGAAGCACCGGGGACATGGGAAACGGAGACTTGATTGAAGAGAGAGTGGAACTCACGAGCCACGGTGGGACATTCACTCCACGCGATCCGCTTCCAAGTTTGCACGAATCTGCATGCGCGCGACAGAAGCGAGGCCTGGGCGGCCCGAGGGGAGGTGGGCGGGGCCTGGTCGGCCCGAGGGGAGGTGGGCGGGGCCTGGTCGGCCCGAGGGGAGGTGGGCGGGGCCTGGTCGGCCCGAGGGGGAGGTGGGCGGGGCCTGGTCGGCCCGAGGGGGAGGTGGGCGGGGCCTGGTCGGCCCGAGGGGAGGTGGGCGGGGCCTGGTCGGCCCGAGGGGGAGGTGGGCGGGGCCTGGTCGGCCCGAGGGGAGGTGGGCGGGGCCTGGTCGGCCCGAGGGGGAGGTGGGCGGGGCCTGGTCGGCCCGAGGGGAGGTGGGCGGGGCCTGGGCAAGGTAGGGGTGCGGCGCGTGGAGGAGAGAACTTGCCCTTCCGAACTGAGAGAGGGCGGGGCCCGCCGACACCTGTGGGCTTCTCAGCCTGGCTCTCAGCGCCTCTGTTTTTCGAGTTTGGGAGGCCAGATTTGCCAGAAAGCCCGAGGGATAATTCAAAAGCCCTGGTATTGTCTGCAACGGGGATGCAAACTAGAATGTGAAATGCAAAGCTCTGCCTAAGCGGAAGGTACGCGTTCATGCTAACAGCCCACAGAACGGAATAGAAATCCTCACCCTTTCTATTACCAATTCACTCAAGAGGGAGAGTCCACCCTGTGCTCAGCTTCAGAGACTTCCCTGAGGCCACCGCCTGGGGTGCAGGAGGAGTGCTCAGGACCGGGAGGAGTGAGGTCACCACCTGCTGCTTGAACACAGCGGGGGATACGGGCGCGAGGGCGGACTCCTGAGGTCCCAGTTACTCAGGAAGCATCAGCGGGAGAATCGCTCAGCCTGGGGTGTTCAGACAAGCCTGGGCAACACAGTAACATCCCCTTTCGCCTCACTGTATTTCTCATCTCTCTCTCCTTATTTATTTTTTGACTTTTAAAAATAAAATTTTTAATGGTGTGATATAAAGATTCAACATTATTCTTTTCCGTGTGGATATCCAGTTGTCTCAGCAAATTTGTGGAAGAAATCTTTTACTTTCTTCTTTTTTCTTTCTTGCCTGTGTAAACAAATCTTCTTTTTTTTAAATTTACTTTTTTCTTTTCTATTTTTCTGAGATGGAGTCTCACTCTGTTGCCCAGGCTGGAGTGAAGCGGCACGATCTTGGCTCACTGCAACCTCTGCCTCCCTCCTTGAAGCAACTTTCCTACCTCAGCTTTTGGAGTAGCTGGCATTACAGGTGCACGCCACCATGCCTGGCTAATTTTTGTATTTTTGGTGAAGACGAGGTTTCACCATGTTGGCCAAACTGGTCTACAATTCCTGACTTCAAGTGATCTGCCTGCCTCAGACTCGTAAAGTGCTGGGATTACAGGTGTGAGCCACCATGCCTGACCCAAGAAATACTCTTTACTTCACGTTTTGAATGTTGAGAAAATATAATTGAAAACAAAAACATCTTCCCCAAAATGAGAAATCATCTCCACAACAATAGAGATAATAAAAAAACATTTTATTAACAGATAAGCCTTAGACCAAAATGTGATAGGTAATAGAGGCAAACAGCTAAGAGACTGAACAGAAGGAAAGAAACTTCACTGTTCTACACAACCCATTACGTACATGTTATCCAGATAAACACTCATCAGTCCTCAGGTAAGGGGACTTAACATCACCCTTGGTGACACATGTTCATCCTGGCTCTACTTGGTAATGGAGGTGACCATCTGTGTCAACTCATTAGCTTCATCCAGAGGGAAAGGGAAAAATCCAAACCAATTTTTTTTTTGAAAAATGTGAGTTTCACAACATGGCGATAGGTGCCCTCTCCGGTAAGACTCCTACATTCTGACAGAAACTGATGTTAGAAGTAAATAATAAAGTTTAGAACATATGATTAAGTATTGAGTTTATGTGAACACGAAGCTTGAAGATAGCCACCTGGAAACATCAACTCCAAATGAATGGGATCAGTGTTTCCAAATAGAGACGTTAAGGTTTCTTAGAAGAAAAAGTTTGAAGTCTCAAAGAAAACAATCACTGGAAGAACTTCTCGGCAATGCAATTTTACCTCTGCAGAAGGGTGCTGCCTGTAAACCTAATTGCCATGAGAGAACACTAAACAAGGAGAGGAGGGCCTTTTATCCTAATGCACTGGGCTTCTACCACTGTCTCCATTGGCTGGAGGTGGACCTCACAATTTTATACTAAACCCGACTGGTTAAAAGCTTAAAACTTTGTTAAACAGGTAAGGCAATGGAGAGCAAAGGAAGGGAGAAAGTCGCAAGAAAACATATTTAAAACAAGCCCTTAAGGTCCTTTCCTGAGGCACTGGCCTCTATACCATAAATACAACCTAATGAAGGAGAGGTATTTTGAAGTATTGCAATAGTGTTAGTAAGCCATACAGGATTACATTGGCTGTATCAACAATTGGGAAGAGCGACCCCTTTGGTGAAACGAATAAATGGTCTTAAGGACTGGCAAAGACTTGTGGGAACAGTCCAACCAAGACCTTTAGTGCTCCATAGGACATTGGACCAAGTATAACAGACTGAATCTGTTCAGGAAGGACAAGAATCCCATTCCCACCAGCTAACACAACTGCTATTCTCGGGATTATGATCTGTGCAAGAATCCAATATATCCTTCCAATCTCAGGAGGTCCAGGAAGGGCAGAGATATTTCTCAGAAGCACTAGGCTGTCTTTGGTTCTGTAAATTACTGCAGGGCAGGACTAAACCAGCATCAAAAGTAATGATTCAGGGTGAGCTTGATCTCGTTACATTAATGATGGAATGGCTAAGCATTGGATAGGAAAAAGTAACAGAATAGTAGAGTAAATACAGAATGGTTAGATTTTTCTTAGCTTTAATTTGGTAGAGTTGTTTCCTGAAACGGTAGCCCATGATTCTGGAGCCAATGATGCTTTCCTGACTTGGGTGTGGATGTGTCCATCCTTTTTCTGCTGTGTGGACTGCAGTCTTGGTGGTTAGAGACACATGGTAGTGTCCCTCCCAAGCTGGCTCAAGCTTCTTTTCTTTCCACCCTTTGATAAAAACCTGGTCTCAGCCAGGCGAGGTGGCTCACACCTGTCATCCCAGCAGGTTGGGAGGCCGAGGCGGGTGGATCACGAGGTCAGGAGTTTGATGCCATCCTGGCTAACACAGTGAAACCTAGTTGCTACTAAAAATTAAAAAAATTAGCCTGGCGTTGTGGCGTGCACCTGTAATCCCAGCTACTCAGGAGGCTGAGGCAGGAGAATCACTTGAACCCAAGAGGTGGAGGTTGCAGTGAGATGGCACCACTGCACTCTAGCCTGGGCGACAGAGCGAACTCTGTCTCAGGAAAAAGCAAAAAAAAAAAAAAAAGAAAAGAAAAGAAAAAGAAAACATGGTCTCCAGTTTGGTGCTGGTGTACTGGGAATTCCAGGGGTGGTGCCTGTGCTAGAAGACCTCCAATTTGGGGGAGAAGAAAAGATAGAGGAGAGACCAAGTGTACAATTTCTGAGAAACTGATCTTTTGTTTCAAATGTAGGAACATCAGTGGTGGAATGTAAGTAGGGCAGCCCGCACATTTCATAAGGCGATAGGCCAACGTCTCTTCTAAGGGGCAGTTCTGATTTCTTAACAGTGCAATGGGAAGGCATTTATTTCAGGGTAACTGAGTTTCTAGGACTAATTTAGTTGGGTGACTTTTGAGAGTTTGGTTCATCCTCTCTACTCTTCCTGAGGAAGATGGACATCAAGGAACATGATATTTCCATTTTATGTCTAATACTTGAGCCAACTTTTTAATGACAAGTGCAGTAAAATAGTTCCATTGTCTGAATCAGTATTTTCTATTAGCACAAACTTAGGTGTATGTTCAAGTAATGCTTTAACCACATCGCCAGCAGTTGCACTCGAGAAAGGAACAGCCTCTACCCAGTGACTAAAATGGTCTACTATTAATAAATATTTTAGCACACCGATTTGGGGCATTTCAGTACAATCAATTTGAATACTTTGAAATGGTCTTGATCCTGGATTTCTTCCACCAAGGGGTAATTTCCTCAAGGCTTGTTTAGTCATTTTTTTTTCATATTAAACAACTATCTGTGACTTGTCTAGCTAAAGTATAAATTCGAATACACCCATAACCTCTGAGAACTGTGTTACACATAACTTCAGGCCCCCAATGAGTTCCTTGATATAAGCGGAAGAGGACTTCTCTTTCTGCAAGGTCATTTCCCTGCCCCTCAAAGAAGAAATCTTTTTAATGTCCTAACACATGTACAATTGCTATTTCCTCTGGAAGCTGGATGCCTGTTTAAAACATAAACAATTAATGTCTCATAAGCCAGGTTTTGGCCCTTACTATTAATAACACCCCGTTCTGCCCAAATTTTCCCAAATGTATGAGCTACTCCAAAGGCATACTTAGAGTCAGTAGAGATGGTTCCCTCTGGATTCTGTGAGCATTTTAAGGCTTGGCTGAGCACAAATAGCTCACAAGTTGTGAAGACCAACTATTAGGTAGTCTTCGTGATTCTATTTCTTCAAGGGTTTCTCTATCAATTATTGCATACCCATTATGACTATCCGTTGACTATCCTGGAGGAGCCATCTATAAATAAGTGTTGCCTTCTTCTAAAGGGGGCCTCCACTAAATCTGACCAGACTTTTACATGATAGTCAAATAAATCAAGACATAAGCGTTCCCTTTTTAAAAGTGGATTTCCTGTTAAGAAACCTGCTGGGTTCAGGGAGTGACTCTAATGTCACTTAATGCTTGATGGGTTGATATACTCATTGCATTTGAAACAATTATCTCAAGAATGAATTTTCCGATGTTTTGAAAGGAGTGACCTCAGACTGAAGACCTTGCCACACTTAGGACATTGGTAAGATTTCTGTCCAGTGTGGATTCTCTGATGTCTAATGAAGTGTGAATGTGAAGTAAAGGCTTTGCCACAATCATCACACTAGTGAGGTTTTTCTCCTGTATGAAGTCTATGTTATGCATAAGATGAAACCTCACTGAAGGCCTTGCCACAATTATGACATTTGTAAGGTTTCTCTCCAGTATTAGTTTGCCGATGAATTGCAAGGTTTGAACGATGTCTGAACTCTTTGCCACATTTCTTACACTTATGGGATCTCTCTTCATTACGGATTCTTCAATGATTTGCAATGGTTGTAGTGTTACTGAAGACTGTGTGACAATCATTACATTTGTAAAGTTTCCCTATACCATGGATTGCTGGATGATAAGTGTTCACTGCCCACTAAAGGCTTTGCCACACTCAATACACCTGTAAGTTTCTCTCCAGTGTCAATTCTAGTACATTATGCCAGGTGTGAATCATACTGAAAGCCTTGTCACAAAGCCTTATATTTGTATGATTTCTCTCCAGCATGAATTATCCTATGTCTTTCAAGGTGTGATTTGGGTCTGAAAACTCTGTTACACTCTTCACATTAATTAGTTTCTCCCCCAGTATGCAGTGTATCATGACGTGCAAGTTTTGATTTTTGATTACAAAATTTTCCACATTCATTACACTTACAAGTTTTCTCTCCAGTATGAAGTCAATGATAATATGGAAGGTTTGCTTTTCAATTAAAAACACTGCCACATGCATTACACTTGTAAAGTTTCACTCCAGTATGAAGTATATGATGACATGAAAGGTTTGATTTTTGATTAAAAACCTTGCCACACTCATTACTTTTTAAATTTTTTGTTTATTATTTTTTACATGACTACTGCAGTATACGCTTCTAAGGTCTCCGTCCAGTATGAAGTCTACGATGGAATACAAGCGATGACATCTGACTGAAGGTCTTGCCACATTCATTACATTTGTAAGGTTTCTCTCCAGTGTGAACTCTAGTGTGTTGCGCCAGGTGTGAGCCACGCCTGAAAGCCTTGTCACAAACCTTACATTTGTATGGAGACTCTCCAGTATGAATTCTTTTATGTCTTCCAAGGTCTGATTTCCATCTGAAAACTTTGTCACATTCTTCACATTTGTAAGGTTTCTCTCCAGTATGAACTCTACGATGACTTGCAAGGTTTGATTGTTGATTAAAAAACTTGCCACATTCATTACACTTGTAAGGTTTCTCTCTAGTGTGAGTTCTATTATGTTGTGACAGGTGTGAATGACGGCTGAAAGCCTTGTCACAGACTTCACATTTGTATGGTTTCTCTCCATGAATATTCCTATGTCTTTTAAGGTCTGATTTCCGAGTAAAAGCTTTCTTACATTCTTCACATTTGTAAGGTTTCTCTCCAGTATGAAGTCTATGATGACTTGCAAGGTTTGATGGTTGATTAAAAACCTTGCCACATTCATTGCACTTGTAAGATTTCTGTCCTGTATGAACTGCCTTAGGAATTACAAGGGCTGAATTTCGACCAAGGGTCTTGCCACACTCATTATACTTGGAAGGTTTCTCACCAGTGTGACATCTACCATGGCATGCAAGGTATTGCTTCCAATTAAAGACTCTGCCACATACATCACATTCATATTGTTTTCCTCCTAAATGGATTATCTGATGTTTCCTTAAGAGTGAGCTACAATTAAACGCTTTGCCACTCTCACTACATGGGAAAGATTTTTCTTTCATATGTACTTCCTGTTGTTGTATGAGTAGTGAAGAATGGAGGAAATTATTTTCATAGTTATTAGAAATACGGGTATGGGGCCTACAAGAAATTCTTTGGGCTGCTGAAACTGAGGAAGCATCGTTGATAGACCTCTGTACTTGATTATCAATTTGCCCTTCAGTCTGAAATATGCGCAGTTCAGGGAGATGCGAATGAAAGCTTAATCCAAGCTCATCTTTAATAGGCTTGTTTCCAGCATGCCTTTCATCATATCGCTCTGTACTGCTAGTCAACTTTTTTATTTTTGTCATGGGAGTTTCATGGCTATTTCTCTCCTCTTTTTCCCACTGAAACTGAAAGTCATGAGTATCTTTCTCAATTTCCTGGAAGCAAAAGTCTCCAATGTGATGACTTTCATGTGTTTCCAACGTCCCTGTGTGGAACATTTCTGTATTGCCCTGTGCTGTTGATGAGAACTTCTTCATCATGCCTTTGGAAGAGATATCTACAAAATATAAACACCAATAGGTTTGCAGTTGAGTAGACAGTAAATAATACTGAAATGTGTAAATATGACACAGAAAACAATACTTATACTAAGCTTTCCAAACATGATCTTAAAAGTTTAGGAACACAAAAGGAGTGAGATTCTTTAATAAATAAAGGTCGATTACACGTACTTCAAGTCATTTCTCCAGAAGCCTATTTCTGATATCATGATCACAGAGTGACAGGGCACAAACACGTGTAAGCCTCAAGTAAGGACTATTTTTCCACTGTGACCCTAAAGTGTATAACAGTTAGCAAAAAACATATCACTGTCCCATCAATAAATTGAAAAATTTATAGTCTTCATATTTATAGTATATTTACTGTATACAAATAAGTTGTAAAGAACCACACCGTATACTACATTGATAAATAATCCACAAGCTCATGTAAGGATGCCCAAAATCAATGGAAATTTTGTATTGTGAAACAATCGTAGCACTGAGAAGATATGAAATGATTACAAAAATTTGCCAGGCCTGGTGGCCCACGCCTGTAGTCCCAGCTACTCGAGAGGCTGACGCCCAAGAATCACTTGAACCTGGAAGGCAGAGGTTTCAGTGAACCGAGACTGCACCACTGCACTTCATCCTGGGTGACAAAGTGAGACTCCATCTCTATTTTTTTTGCGACAGAGTCTCAGTCTCTCGCCCAGGCTGGAATGCAATGGCATGATCTCAGCTCACTGCAACCTCCATCTCCCAGTGTCAAGAGATTCTCCTGCCTCATCCTCTCAAATACCTGGAATTACAAACGTCCGCCACAGCACCTGGCTAATTTTTGTATTTGTTGTTGTTGTTTTTAATTTTTGTATTTTTAGTAGAGACAAGGTTTCACCATCTTGGCCAGGCTGGTCTTGAAATCCTGACCTCATGATCCCCCTGCCTTGGCCTCCCAAAGTGTTGGGATTATAGGCATGACCCACAGCGCCTGACTGAGACTTCATCTCAAGAAAAAAAAAAAAAAAGAAAATATTAATACAATATTTTCTAAATATATGTCATAATCACATACATCCAGGGAGAACAGGTACTTTGTGACTTTTTTTTAAAAATTCTTTTTGATATTTTTATTTTTTTGAGACAATGTCTTGTTCTGTCACCCAGGCTGGAGTGCAATGATGAGACCTCCGCTCACTGCAACCTCTGCCGCCTGGGTTCAAGCGATTCTTCTGCCTCAGCCTCCTTAGTAGCTGGGATTACAGGCATGCATCACCATGCCCGGCTAATTTTTGTATTTTTAGTAGAGATAAGGTTTCACCATGTTGGCCAGGCTGGTCTCAAACTCCTGACCTCAGGTGATCCACCTGCCTCGGCCTCCCAAAGTCTTGAGATTACAGTCATAAACCCCGGTGCCTTGAGGCACTTTGTGACATTACCGAGAGGAGTGTGTCAGATATATTGCAGATCACATACCAAAAAGCCATATGTAAAATCATAAAAATTAGTTGGCCGGACGCGGTGGCTCACGCCTGTTATTCCAACACTTTGGAAGCGCTGAGGCAGGTAGATCATGGTGTCAGGAATTCAAGACCAGCCTGGCCAACAAAGCAAAACCCCATCTCTTTTGAAAGTACAAAATTTAAGCCGGGCACAGTGGCTCACACCTGTAATCCCAGCACTTTGGGAGGCTGAGGTGGGCGGATCACCTGAGGTTGGGAGTTGAGACCAGCCTGACCAACATGGAGAAACGCCGTCTCCACTAAAAATACAAAAGTAGCTGGCGATGGTGGCACATGCCTGTAATCCCAGCTACTCAGGAGGCTGAGGCAGGAGAATTGCTTGAACCTGGGAGGCGGAAGTTGCAGTGAGCTGAGATTGCGCCATTGCACTCCAGCTTGGCAACAAGAGCAAAACATCGTCTTAAAAAAAAAAAAAAAGAATAAAAACACAAAATTCAGCCAGGTGTGGTGGCACACGCCTGTAACCCCAGCTATTCAGGAGACTGAGGTGGGAGAACTGCTTGAACCCAGGAGGCAAAGGTGGCAGTGAGCCGAAACTATGCATTGCAATCCAGCCTGAGTGACAGAGTGACACTCCATCTCAAAAAAAAAAAAAAAAATTGATTTTGGGCCGGGCACAGTAGCCCATACCTCTAATCCCAGGGCTTTGGGAGGCTGAGGTGGGTGGATGACAAGGTCAGGAGTTCACGACCAGACTGGCCAAGATGGTGAAACCCGGTCTCTACTAAAAATACAAAAAGTAGCCAGTGTGGTAGGGGGCCCCTATAATCCCAGTGACTCAGGAGGCTGAGACAGAGAACTGCTTGAACCTGGGAGAAACAGGCTGCAGTGAGCCGAGACCGTGCCAGTCTACTCCATCCTGGGTGACAGAGCAAGACTCTGTCTTAAAAAAATAAAAAATTAATTAATAAAATATTGTAACCCATGACAAAACCAGCAAGCAAACAGTAAGTAAATTTATACAGCCTGGAGAATTCTAAACAAGTCCATTTTAAGAGAAAAAGCCACAACTTCTTCTTACCACCAGCACACAATATAAAAACTGAAATACGCCGGGCGCGGTGGCTTACGCCTGTAATCCCAGCACTTTGGGAGGCCGAGGCGGGCGGATCACAAGGTAAAGAGATCGAGACCATCCTGGCCAACATAGTGAAACCCCGTCTCCACTAAAATTACAAAAATTAGCTGGACGTGGTGGCGCGCGCCTGTTGTCCCAGCTTCTCCGGAGGCTGAGGCAGGAGAATTGCTTGAACCCGGGAGGTGGAGGTTGCAGTGAGCCGAGATCGCGCTACTGCACTCCAGCCTGGCGCCTGGCGACAGAAAGAGACTCTGTTTCAAAAAAAAAAAAAAAAAAAAACTGAAATACATGCTAAGATCACTACTTTCTGAATGAACCCCAGCACATCATCGAAGAAACACATTATAAACAAACTACTGAAAATCAAAAAGACATCATCATTATTATTATTATTTAATAGAGATGGGGTTTCACCATGTTGATCAGGCTGGTCTCGAACTCCTGACCTCAAGCAATCCACCCACCTCGGCCTCCCAAAGTGCTGCGATTACAAGCGTGAGCCACCGCGCCCAGCAACAACATTATTTTGAAATAAAAACACTCAACACACACAGAATATGAGAAACCCACCTCAACATAATAAAGACCATTTAGGAGAAGCCCACAGTTACCATCACAGTGGATGGTGAAAGCCTGAAAATCTCTTCCTCTAAGATCAGGAAAGACACTAAGAAGCCTGCTTTTGCTATTTCTATTCAGCATGTTACTGGAATCCTGACTGAAGAAGTTAGACAAGAAAAAGAAATAAATGCCAAGCAGTGGGAAAAAAAAAAAGTTAAATACTCTGTGTTCAGAGAAGATAGCATCTGACATTTGGAAATCACTAAAGATTCCATGGAAGAACTGGGCACGGTGGCTCATGCCTGTAATCCCAGCATTCTGGCAGGCTGTACATGTAAAGCACACACAGAGGCCAGGCACGGTGGCTCTCACTTGTAATCCCAGCACTTTGGGAGACCAAGGCAGGTGGATCAACTGAGGTCGGGAGTTCGAGACCAGCCTCACCAACATGGAGAAACCTTGTCTCCACTGAAAATACAAAATTAGTTGGGCATGGCGGCACAGGCTTGTAATCCCAGCAACTTGGGAGACTGAGGCAGGAGAATGGCTTGAACCCGGGAGGCAGAGGTTGTGGTGAGGCGAGATCCCACCACTGCACTCCGCCCCGGACAAGAGTGACACTCTGTCTCAAAAGCAAACAAACAAAAAAGCATAATGTGTGGGGCAAAATCACAAAAAGAAATATAAAACCAGGAAGAGACAAGATACACAAGGGCAGATTCCTCGTGTCTGGGAGGGACGTTTTCCTCACCCACAGACGCCAGGTTCCTGTAGTTCTCCAACATCACGTCCCTGTATAAAGCCCTCTGCGCAGGGGTCAGGCATTTCCACTCCTCCAGTGAGAATTCTACAGCCACATCCTTGAAAGTCAAGTGTCCCTAAAATGAAAAACACATTTCAACAAAACATGGAGGAGTGAGTTACCACCTTCACATGAAATGAGAAAAGAGAAATTAAGTATCCATTTCATCACAGACTGTTCTGACAAACCCGCGTTAAGGTATTTTTGAACATTTCTTCTCTATTGTTGCATTTTATTGTCCTTTCCCACAAAAGATTTTAAGATCCCCAAAGTCACTGTAGAAGTCTTGGTTTTATGGACAATATAAAAAATATACAACTAAAAAGGAAACACAAGGCCAGGCAGGGTGGCTCACGCCTATAATCCCAACAGTTTGGGAAGCCAAGGCGGGCAGATCACTTGAGGTCAAGAGTTCGAGACCAGCCTGGCATGGTGGCACCTGCCTGTAATCCCAGCACTTTGGAAGGCAGAGGCGGGCAGATCACGAGGTTAGTAGAAGTTCGAGACCAGCCTTGCCAACATGGTGAAACCTGTCTCTACTAAAAATACAAAAATTAGTGGGAGGTGGTGGCAGGCACCTGTAATCCCTGCTACTTGGGACGCTGAGTCAGAAGAATCGCTTGAACCCAGGAGGCGGAGGTTGCAGTGAGCTGACATCGCACCACTGCACTCCAGCCTGGGTGACAGAGCAAGACTCTGTCTGAAAAAATAAAGAAAGAAAGAATTAGCTGCTCCATGTTTCAACACATGCATATCATTCTAGCTCTTTGGGAGGGTAAAGTGTGGATGACTTGAGCCCAGGAGTTCCAGGCTGCTGTAAACTAGAATTGTGCCATTGTACTCCAGTCCTGGGTCACAGGGCCCTTTTTTTTTCAGTAAGACAGAGTCTCTGTCTGTCACCCAGGCTGGAGTGCAGTGGCACAATCTCGGCTTACTGCAACCTCCACTTTCTGGGTTCAAGTAGTTCTCCTGTGTCTGCCTCCTGAGAAGCTGAGATTACCACCATGTGCCACCATACCCAGCTAATTTTTGAATTTTTAGTAGAGATGAGGTTTCAGCATGTTGGCAAGGCTGCTTTCGAACTCCTGACCTTTAGTGACCTATCCGCCTCGGCCTCCCAATGTGCTGGGACTATAGGCATCAGCCACCGTAACCAAACCAAAAACATGTCTCTTAAGAAAAAAAAGTCTGGAGTCAGAGACATGTTGATCTACTAGTGTGGCTTCCAGTGCATTTCCAAATCAGATACAAAATATCTCCCCTTACTGGTCTCCTTTTTCAGAATTTACCAGATTATCTGTGCACATTAACCTATGTGTTTCATATGTAGTTTCTAAGATCTCATCCACAAAGAGCTAACATACATCTGTGGCCCAGAATAATCCAGCCTTCCCAGCAGCACTGACACCGTGGGGCCCGACCCCCATGTCCATCCAGGTCTGGGTGTCAGCCCTTCCCATGACCATGCCCAGTGGAGCCTCTTCCTAGTTCATGTCACCGGGTCACAGGAGATGGAATCTCAGAGCAGATGACAGGAACTGAGGGAAGGCACGGGTGAGTGCGAGCCAACGTGTCAGGCAGGACGCTTCAGACTCAGAACAGACTGGCCACTACAATACCTGACATTTCAGAAAGGAAAGGGACAGATGAATCCACCGAGGAGTATCACTTTACCTGAGGGAGAGCCATGCCTGGCTCCTTCTCTTCCTCCTCTGAGCTGCTTCCTCACATAATATGAGTCCTTAGAAATGAATCCTGTATGTGAAAAGAATTTAAGACTTAATGTTAGAAATCACTCACTCCTTTCCTGTGACAAAACACACACATGGGGGAGACCTCACCCTGTAGAAAGACGGGCCTCTGCTTCCCACTGCACCAGAGACCATGCAGAGAGAAGAAAGTCCCTGGCCAGACGTGGTGGCTCACGCCTATAATCCCAGCATTTTGGGAGGTGGAGGTGGGTGGATCACAAGGTCAGGAGTTCAAGACCAGCCTGGCCAAGATGGTGAAACCCTGTCTCTACTAAAAATACAAAAAAAAAAAATTAGCCAGGCATGGTGGTGGGTGCCTGTAATCCGAGCTACTCAGGACGCTGAGGCAGAGAATTGCTTGAACTTGGGAGGTGGAGGTTGCAGTAAGCCGAGACTGCACCATGGCACTCCATCCTGGGCGACAGGGCAAGACTCTGTATCAAAAAATAAAAATAAAAGTAAAAAATAGGTGACTTCGTGCAGAAATGGCACCTCGAAAGGGGAAGGAAAAGAAGGAAGAACATGTCATCAGCCTTGGACCTCAGGTGGCTGAAGGAGAGAATGTATTTGGTGTCTGCCATATCTTGGCATCCTTCATTGACACTTTTGCCCATGTCGCTGATCTTCCCCGCAAAGAAGCCATCTGCCATGTGACTGGTGGGATGAAGGTGAAGGCAAGCCGAGATGAATCCTCGCCGTATGCTGCTATGTTTGCTGCCCAGGACATGGCCCAGAGGTGCAAGGAGCTGGGTGTCACTGCCCTACACATCAAACTCCGGGCCACAGGAGGAAATAGAACTAAGACCCCTGGACCTGGAGCCCAGTCAGCCCTCAGAGCCCTTTCCCGCTCGGGTATGAAGATTGGGCAGATTGAGGACGTCACCCCCATCCCCCTCTGACAGCACCCGCAGGAAGAGGGGTCGTCGTGGTCGCCATCTGTGAACAAGACTCCTCAAAATATTTTCTGTTAATAAATTGCCTTCATGTAAAAATAAATAAATAAATAAAGTTAAAAAAAAAAAAGTCCCACAGGAACACCTACAAGTGTATGTTTCACCCTGGTCTTCAGATCTCACTCCCCTCCTGGAGAAGCCCCCACACACCAGGCAGCAGTGGGGAGCTGGGCTGGACTGACCTCCCCTTCAGGGCACAGACCCAGCCCTGACCAAACCCCATCCACAGCACAGCCCCTCCCCCTCTCTGTGGATCACAGGCTGAGCTCAGCCCTCAGGAAATGGAGGACACAGAGCCTTGTCCCTCAGTGCTGCACACAGATTACTATCACCTGGGATGCTGTCGGTATTACTGAGGTTGGGTTCCATCCCAACAGAATAAGAATCTCTGGTAAAGCAGAAGAATGTTCTATTTGCAAAATGCCTCTGCGCTCTAATGTGAAGCCAGGGCTGAGCTCCACTCAGAGGGGCGAGCCCAGCACAGCCACGCGTTCTGGCTCTGCTCTGCCCTTTCGGCCTTCTTCTCACCAGGATCCAGACAGTGGATGGCAAAGCCACAAAACTAATCTCAAGAACAGGCAGCGTGGACTAGAGGTGGGGGTGAAGGCTGGGCTGTGTGAAAGGAAAATAAAACTTGGGGACCCGAAATCACTAAGCAAAAGGGAAAAGCCAGGCTGGAACCTGCTTAGGAAACCAGCATCCCCTTCTATTCAAAGCCACCCCTCTGCTCCCTGACACAGACAGTGTATCTGACTGCCATCTTTGGAAAGGCTAATCAGAAACTCAAAGCGAGGACACAGCACGGTGGCTCACACCTGTAATCCCAACACTTTGGGAGGCCGAGGCAGGCAGATCGCTTGGGGTCAAGAGACTGAGACCAGCCTGACCAACATGGTGAAACTACGTCTCTACTAAAAATACAAACACCTGGCCAGGTGAGGTGTCTCATGCCTGTAATCCCAGCACACTGGAAGGCCAAGGTGGGCAGATCGCTTGAGGCCAGGAGTTCGAGACTAGCCTCACCACCATGGAGAAACCCCGTATCTACAAAAAATTTAAAAATTAGCTGAGTGTGGTGGTGCACGCCTGTAGTCCCAGCTACTCAGAAGGCTGAGCAAGAAGAATCGCTTGAACATGGGAGGCGGAGGTTGCAGTTAGGCAAGATTGTGCAACTGCACTCCAGTCTAGGTGACAAGAGAGTCTCAAAAAAAAAGAAAAGAAAAAAAAAAAATATATATATATATAAAAATAAACATTAGCCAGGCTTGGTGGGGTGTGCCTGTGGTCCCAGCTACTGCAGAGGCAGAGGATGAGGTGGGAAAATCACTGGAGCAAATGAGGTTGCAGCTGCAGTGAGCTGTGATCCTGCCACTGCACTCCAGCCTGGGCAATAGTAACAGTGTCTCAAAAAAATAAAAGTTAAAGTCCAGGCGCAGTGGCTCATGCCTGTAATCCCAACACTTTGGGAGGCTGAGGCAGGCAGATTACCTGAGGTCAGGAGTTTGAGACCAGCCTGAACAAGACTGAGAAACCCATTCTCTACCAAAAATACAAAACTAGCCAGGCATGTTGGTGTACGCCTGTAATCCCAGGTACTCAAGAGCTGAGGCAGGAAAATCGCTTGAACCCCTGGGGTGGAGGTTGTGGTGAGCCGAGATTTCGCCATTGCACTCCAGACTGGGCAAGAAGGGGCAAAACTCCATCTCAAAAAAAAAAAAAAAAAAGAAAGAAAAAGAAAATTAAAAAATAAAAAACTAATGAAATGAGAGGAAGCAGAAAAAAGGGAACTCATCATAAAATGAGAACAAAAGTACCCTTTTCTTGTTTGTTTTTGAGATGGAGTTTTACTTTTACTGCCAGGCTGGAGTGCAATAATGCGATCTCGGCTTACAGCAACCTCCGCCTCCCGGTTTGAAGTGATTCTCATGCCTCAGCCTCCTGAGTAGCTGGGATTACAGGCATTCGCCACCATGCCAGACTAAATTTTTGTAATTTTAGTAAAGACGGGGTTTCTCCATGTTGGTCAGGCTGTTCTTGAACTCCACACTCCAGGTGATCTACCCACCTCGGCCTCCCAAAGTGCTGGGATCACAGGCAGCAGCCACCGCGCCCGACCCAAAAGCACATTTAACATTCTTTTTATTAGGTTCCAAGTAGTAGCAGAGACTCAGTCACTTCTTCCTCTACTTCACTGCCCCACTCCCCACCCCACCCATGGAAAGGGAAGAGGGGGATACACGACTAATGAGTCACGTGACTGTCCTCCGGTTGAACAGGGGTTTCAAAGAGAAGCTAGCCTCTGACGCCATGACTATAAAACGCGCCACACTTAGAGACAGGAGTTTGGTAGCTCTCATTCTCATCGATAAATTGAAACAAAATTAAATTTATTACGTTATAAAGAGAGAAAGCAACACGTCATAACTTAATCATCACATCCAGTCAACTCACTGCTCCTCTGCACGCAGGGTCCCCTCGTTTTCATTACTGTTTCCCTCCCTCGTTCTGCACCCCAGCTCTTTCTCACCCTCTGTCTCCATCTGTTTCCTTTCTGCATTCCCCGCTGACTTTCTGCTTATTTTATGCCCCTCTCCTCTCCTGCCCCATTCTTTTTTGAGGCGAGTTTTACTCTTGTTGCCCAGGCTGGAATGCGATGGTGCAATCTCAGCTCATTGCAACCTCTGCCTCCTGGGTTCAAGCGATTCTCCTGCCTCAGCCTTCTACTAAAAAAATAGCTAGGTGTCTATAATCCCAGCTACTCAGGAGGCTGAGGGAAGAGAAGTGCTTGAACCCGGGAGGTGGAGGTTGTGGTTAGCCGAGATCGCACCATTGCACTCCAGTCTGGGCAAGAAGAGCGAAACTCCGCCTCAAACAAACACGCAAACAAAAAAAAGTACTATGTCGGCCAGGTGTGGTGGCTCATCCCTGTAATCGCAGTATTTTGGGAGGAAAAACGGGAGGATACGGCCGGGCGCGATGGCTCACGCCTATAATCCCAGCACTTTGGGATGCTGAGGTGAGTGGATTATTTGAGATTGGGATTTCAAGACCAGCCTGACCAACATGGAGAAACCCTGTCTCTACTAAAAATACAAAATTAACCAGTTGTGGTGGCGGGCCCCTGTAATGACAGCCTCTAGGGAGGCTGAGGCAAGAGAATCGATTGAACCCAGGAGGTTGAGGTTGCAGTGAGCTGAGATCGAGCCATTGCACTCCAGCCCGGGCAACAAGAGCAACACTCCATCTCAACAAACAAACGAACAAAGACACAGGAGGATCCCTTGAGCCTAGGAGTTTGCGACCAGCCTGGGAAACACAGTGAAACCTTGTTTCTAAAAAAATAAAATAAAATACAAAAACTAGCTGGGCTTGGTGGCTTGCCCTGTGTTCCCACCTTCTTGGGAGGCTGAGGTAGGAGGATGGCTTGAGCCTAGGAGGTCGAGACTGCAGTTAGAGGAGATGACGCCACTGCACTCCAGCCTGGGAGTTAGAAGCAGACTGTGTCTCAAAATAATTAATTCATTTAATTAGAAGTATTATGTAATAACAGAAAGTAATTCTTTTCCCACTTCACTGCCCCACTTCCTACCCCACTGTGGTTTCCCAGGGAAGAGAGTGACTCACAACTGAATAAGTCACTGTCGTCTGGCTGACTAGGGATTCCAAGTGGAAGCTAACCTCTGATGCCAAGATTTATAAAAGGCACATGTCTTATAGATAGGAATCTTAAAATTCTCAATCTCCTAAAACTAAAATAATAACTTTTAATAACTTAAAACGTATTTAAATAAGTTTTAAGTAATTAGATTATATACACAGAAGTCAACACGTCACAGCTAATCAAATCCAATGAACTCACCCACTCATCTGTACCTGAAGTCTCCCATCCTTTTTTCCTTCTGAGAGACTGGATCTCACTCTGTGGATGCATGATCTTGGCTCACTGCAGCCTGGACTTCCTGGGCTCAACTAATTCTTCTACCTGGGACTCCAGAGTAGCTGGGATTACAGGTGTGCACCATCACACCCGGTTATTATTATTTTTTTTTCAGAGATGGGGTCCCACTATTTTGCCCAGGCTGGTCTCGAACTCCTGGACTCAAGCATCCCCTTGCCTCAGTCTCCTGAAATGTGGGGATTAAAGGCGGGAGCCACTGTGCCTAGCCCCTTTCTTCATTACTGTGCTTCCCTCCCAAATTGTGTACATCTCTCTCATTCTCCCCTTCTCTCTGTAGCTCTAGTTGTTTTCTTTTCCCTGGGATTCTGCTCCTCACTTTGTTCCCCTCTCCTCTCCTACTGTTTATCCCCTCTTCCCTCTATTTCTTCTCTTCCGCCTCTTCTCCATCCTCCCAACTTATTCAACTTCTTGTTGCTCCTTCTCCCCAATCGTCCTCAATCTCTATATATTTCCTCCTTTTCTCCCATCTCTGCATCTCCTCTGCTCTCCCTGTTAAATTCTCTCTTCCCTGTTATACCCCCCAACCCCGGCCTCGTCTCCACTCTCTGGCACCCCACATCCCCAGGTGTCCTCCCTGCTGTGGTTCCCTCTGTTCTCCTCGCCACCAGCACCACTCTGCTCTGTCTACCCCCTGCTCCAAATCCCTCCTCGTCTCCCTCACTCATGAGCCTCCCTCTTTGCTGCCCCATCCCTAACTTGCTGTCCTTCATCTCTCTATACATCTAGCTTTTCTCTACATTTCTCCAGTTGCTTTTCTGTTCCTTTTTTTTTTTTTTTACTTTTGCTGTCTCTTGGCAAATCCTTCACCCATTCTCTACTTTGCCATCTGTCATGGGTGTTCCTCATTCTTTTCTCTGTCTCAGGTTTTCTACTGCTGTCTCCTGATCCCGTGGGCTCCCACAATCACAGGAGGGTTTGAAGTAAGTCGCCTGCATCCAGAGAAGCGCATTTTTACAGGGTCTGGAGCTGGGCAGGCAAGAACACCTCGCGTCACAGGACAGGCTCCGCAACGTGGGCTCAGGGGGAAGTAGTGACTGCGGAGGGGAGACCTGGGGAGCAGCAGGGCCCCTCACGAGAAGGGAGGTGTGGGGGCGACGGCGCCTTAGGACAAGAGGGGGGTCTGCAGGATCCCAGGACCGGACGCGGCCTCCCCCAGACTGGAGCCGCAGCACTGCGCTCAGGGGACCGACGAGTGCAAGGGTGGGAGGCGCCCACGGTGGGAATCCACCTGTCGGGTGAGGACTTTAATAAGCGCGGGGCAGGAGGGCTCAGAACAAGGTTTTGAGCAAGAAAACTACGCGATAGGAAGTGTATACAGTGCCCTATAACAGAAAAACCAGGGACGGGACAAGCCTGAGGGCAACTTTAAACCAAAAGGAAGCGACCCCCGGACTCTCATGGAAACGTCTCAATTTGCTCTGGGTGAAGGAAGACAGGTGAGAATTTCCAGCTCTGTGGGGACCCCAAGTCCCAGGTACAGAAGCGCCAGGGACCTGGGAAGCGGAGACTTAATGCAAGACAGAGCGAAACTCACGCGTCCCGGAGGGTCCTTTCACGCGATTCGCTTCCGGGTTTGCGAGAATCTGCGCGCGCAGGACAAAGCCAGACCTGGGCGGGGCCCGCAAGAGGTGGGCGGGGCCTGGGCGAGGTAGGGGCGGGGCCTGGGCGAGGTAGGGGCGGGGCGTTAGGCGGAGAGATCTTGCCCTTCAGAACCAGCAGAGGGTGGGGCCGGCCGCCACCTGTGTCTCTCTCGGCCTGGCTCCCAGCGCCTGTTTCTCCGGTTTTGGAGGCGAGACCGGCCGGGAAGGCTGACACATGAGTCAAAAGCCCTGGAATTGTTTGTAACGGGGATGCAAACCAGAATGTGAAAGGCACCCCGAGCTCAGCTTCAGAGACTTCCCGAACGTCACTGCCTGGGAAGCGGGACGCAGTGCTCAGGCCAGGGAGGAGTGAGGTCACTACCTACTGCTTGAACACAGTACAAATGCGGGCATTAGGGCGGGAGGCTGAGGTCCCAGCAACTCAGGAAGCAGCGGCCGGAGGATTGCTGAACCCCGGGGGTCCAGGCCAGCCTGGGAGACAAAGTAACACCCCCTCCGCTGTATTCCCTTCCTGGTCTCTCTCTCTCTTGTAACTTTTTAAAATTAAATTGATGATGTGACATAGAGATCCAACATTATACTTTTCCATTTGGATATGCAGTTTGTTGTCCCAGCACATTTGTTGAAGACATCTATTATTTTCTTTTTTTAATTTACTTTTTTCTTTCCTTTTTTTTTTTTTTGTTTATTTTTGGTTTTTTGAGACGGGGTCTAGCTCTGTCGCCCAGGAGGCGGGGGAGTGCAGTGGTGCGATCTTGGCTCACTGCAACCTCTGCCTCGCAGGTTCAAGCGATGCTCCTGCCTCAGCCTCCGGGGTAGCTGGGATTGCAGGCGCCCGCCAACACGTCCAGCTAATTTTTGTATCTGTAGTAGAGACGGGGTTTCACTGTGTTGGCCAGGCTGTTCTCGAACTCCTGACCTCGTGATCCGACTGCCTCGGCCTTCCAAAGTGCTACGATTATTACAAGCGTGAGCCACCGCGCCTTTTTTTTTTTTTTTTGAGACAGAATATTTCTCTGTTGTCCGGGCTGGAGTGCAGCGGCAAGATCTGGGTTGACTGGGATGACAGGCGTGAGCCACCGTGCTTGGCCCAAGAAACACTCTTCACTTTTTAAAGCTTGAGAAAATATAACTGAAAACAAAAACATCTTCCCCCAAATGAGAAATCATCTCCACGACGATATAAAGAAATAAAAACCATTTTATTAATAAACCTTAGACCAGAATACGATGGGAAATAGGCAAATAGCTAAGACGTTGACAAGAGAGAAAGAAACTTCCCTGTTCTATACAAGGCATTAAGTACATGTGTTCAAGGTAAACACTAATCAGTCCTCAGGTAAGAGGATGTGACAACACCCTTAGTCACACATGTTTATCCTGGCTCCTCTTCGTAATGGAGGTGACCATGTGTGTCAGCTCATTAGCTTCATCCCGAGGGAAAGAAAAAACCCTAACCCATGTCTTTTTGACAAGTGTGAGTTTCACAATATGACGACAGGCACCCTCTCTGGTGAGGCTCCTACAATCCGACAGAAACTGATGTCAGTAGTATATAATAAAATTTAGAATACATGATTAAGTATAGAGTTTATGTGAACACAAAGTTTTAAGATAGCCACCTAGAAATATCAACTCCAAATGAATGAGATCAGCATTCCAAGGTAGAGACGTTAAGGTTTCACAGGCACAGGGAAGACTGAGGCGCTTTATCAGAATCACCACATTTTCCATTCAAGACCAGTGCATAGGTTGCGGCAACTTGATTGGTTACGGACTGATACACTTCAAGGAAGGTTACTTTATCATTCCACAACAAGGGACACTAAGCCAGGAGCGACTGCTCACACCTGTCAGTAATCTCCACTTTGGGAGGCTGAGGTTAGGCGTTCAAGACCAGCCTGATCAACAAGGTGAAACCCCATCTCTACTGAAAATACAAAAATTAGCTGGGCATGGTGGCAGGCACCTGTAGTCCCAGCTACTCAGAAGGCTGAGACAGGAGAAATGCTTGAACCCGGGAGGCGAAGGTTACACTGCACTGAGATGGCACCTCTGTACTTCCTGTACTTCAGCCTGGGCGAGGGAATGAGCCTCCATCTCAAAAAAAAAAAAAAAAAAAAAAAAAAGAAGGGACAATGCTCCCAGGAGATTTTACCTCTGGTGCAGCTTATTCTTACTAATTATTAACAGAAAAACTTTTTTGTTTGCTTGTTTGTTTTGAGACAGAGTCTTTCTCAGTCACTCAGGCTTTAGGGTGGTGGCTCCATCTCAGCTCACTGCAACCTCCAACTCTCGATTTCAAGCAGTTCTCCTACCTTAGCCTCCCAAGCATCTGGGATTACACGCATACATTACCATGCCTGCCTAACTGTTTTCTATTTTTAGTTGAGACGGTGTTTCACCATGTTGGCCAAGCTGTTTTCAAACTCCTGACCTCAAGCGATCCACCCGCCTGGGCCTCTCACAGTGCTAGCATTACAGGTGTGAGCCACCGCTCCGGGCCTTGACTTAATTATTGTCATGCAATATGAAATTGTCCTTCACCTCCTGTGTGTAGTAGACAGTTCTGCATGTTAACTTTCAGTTTCCGTTATCCACTCAAACCCAGGACCTTGCTTAGTTTAATACGTCGTTCTAATTGTCAGTCCCCGCTGCTAAAGTGTGAAATTCAAGTACAATTTTCTTATAATACATATTTTTCCATGTTCTTGATGATCCCTTGTACTAGAAAACTCTATTCAAGAGGATATAAAAAGGATTGTAGACATTCAACTGCCAGTTATCTCTGGGATGCAAGGATGGGTCCACATATTCAGGTAAATCAATGTGATATGTCACTTTAACAGAATGAAAGATAAAAACCACATCATCTCAATAGATGGAGAAAAAGCATTTCACGAAATTCAACATCCAGTAATCATAGAAATCCTAAACAAAATAAACAGAGATACAAATTTACCACAACAATGTAAAGACCATCCATGAAATGAACACAGCAGAAATAACCAGTCCGAGAAAATGGAATGCTTTTCTTGCAGGATCTCACATGATCCAAAAACGCTTTCACCCCTTCTATTCAATAAATACTGGCTGACTTAGCCAGAGCAATTAAATAGCCAAAAAAATAAAACTCATCCAAATCAGAAAGAAGTACAATTATATGTGTTTGTAAATGACATAATCTTCTGTGTAGAAGATCACAAAGAGTCAACCAAGATACTACTGGAGCTAATAAACCCATTCAGTGTATTTGCAAAATACACTATTGGCACCAAAAATTAGGTGAACTTCCATACATTAATAAACAATTTTAAAAGAAAAATTTAAAAAAAACACTTCTATTTGTTAGAGAACCTAAAGCAAGAAATACTTAGGAATAAATGTAAAAAGGTGAGAAATTTGTACCATGAAATCTACAAACATTGATCAAAGTGATTTAAAACATACAGCCGGGTGCGGTGGCTCACACCCGTAATCCCAGCACTTTGGGAGGCTGAGGTGGGAGGTGCTTTCTCCTGTCTGGCAAGTAGCCCACGTTAAATGAGAAAAGGTATCAACAGTAACATGCACAAAAAGAGTCTACCAAAGGAGGGAACATGGGTAACATCTATCTACCAAAGAGTGTTAGGAGAAAGTCCCCTAGGGTTAACTCCAAAGGAAGGTGGCTGTAGAACTAAAACCTGACAAGAAGGACACTGTTGGACAGTAGATTTAGATTGTTTCCAAGTAATGGATAATTTGTTTTTAAACTCGCCGAATTAGTATGGGTTACCGCATGAAAACCAATTGCAGAAGCGACTAATGCATCAGCTCTAGCACGGGCTGCTGACAGAGGCCCTGGCAAAGGAGAATGAGAGCGAATGTGAGTAATATAGAAAGGGGAAGATCATGCTTGAAGCATAGCCTGGAATTGTTTAAAAAAAATAAGTGAAAGCAAATCGTCATCAGGCAAAAACTTAATCAGAGCAGTCTCAATGTTCTCGGCAACATGTACCACATAAGCTGAATCAGAGACAGTATTAACTGGTTCGGGGAAAATCTTGAAGTACAGTCATAACCACTATAAGCTCAGCACGCTGGGCTGAGGCAGAACCAGTATGCACCACTCACTCTTGTGGTCTTGTATACGTCGCACGAGTATTTGAGGAAGCATCGGTAAAAACAATCACGGCTTCAGGCAGTGGAGTTGTGCAGTCATGTTGGGCAGAATCCAGGACGTTAGTTTAAGGAAGTGAAAAAGCTTAACATTAGGGTAATGATTGTCAATTATTCCTGGAAAGCTAGCAAAATTTACTTGCCAAGTGACACAGTGAGTGAAAGCTTGCCAAACCTGTTATTTAAGGGAAGAACAATTCTATAAAGCTCCTGGCTAGAAATTTTAAGGTGTGAGCCTGTCCAATCAGAACAGAAATTTGGTCCAAATAAACAGTAAGCATTCTCAGAAAAACTGTGTGGAAGAAAACATCATTCAATCAAATCCTGTTTCTGAGTAATAACTTCTGTGGGAGAATAACACAAAGGGTAACTGGGGGACTAACCCGAATAACCTGTGCTTGTTGGATTTTGTTTTCAATTAGCTGCAGCTCAGACTCTGCCTCAGGAGTTAAAGATCTTTTGCTACATAAGTCAGGATTTCCTCATAAAGTAGATAAGAGGTTTGACATAACATAGGTGGGAATTCCCGAGGAGGGCTGAATCCAATTAATATCCCCAAGAAGTTTTTGGAAATCATTTAAAGTTTTAAAGGAGCTTCTTCTAAGCTGAACCTTTTGAGGTCTAATAACTTTTTCTTCTAATTGTATGCCCAAATATTGAAAAAGGAAAGAAGTTTGAATTTTCTCTAGGGGCAATTACCAGACCTGCCTCTGTGATGGCCTGCTGAATGGCCATGAAACAGTAAATTAAAACAGAACATGCTGGAGCAGAAGAAAGCATATTGTCCAGGTAATGAATAATATAGCATTGAGGGGAACTGTTCCCGAACAGGGTATAACATGCAGCCAACAAATGACTGGCAAATAGTAGGGTTATTCATCATGCCCTGTGGGAAAACTCTCCAGTGATACCGTGCTGCAGGACCTACATTGTTAAGAGCAGGAACAGTAAGGGCAAATTTCCCAAAGTCCTGAGCTGCTAGGAGAATATTGAGAAAAAAAAAAACAATCCTTACGAATCAATAATGATGAGACCAACACTCAGGAATCATGGTGGGAGTTGGCAGGCCAGGCTGTAGGGCACCCATAGGTTGAATAACTGCATTAACAGCTCTTAAATCAGTTAGCATTCTCCGTTTACCAGATTTTTTCTGAATTACAAATACAGGTGAATTCTATGGAGAAAAAGGTTCCTCAATGTGTCCCTTTTCTAACTGTTCAGAAACCAAAACATGGAGAGCCTCCAGTTTAGGTTGAGACAGTAGCCACTGATGGACCCAAATCAATGTATCTGTTTTCCAGGTAAGCAGAATGGGATCTAGAAGCTTGATAGTGACGGCAGCTAAGAAGAGCCATGACCGGTAGTGTCAACTTATAAGAAGGTTGAACAGGTTCTGTAGTTCCCTGCGCTGTTTTTCCTAATCCTGTCCCTGGACATAGCCCATATTAGACATCATGTCTGTGCTCTGTGGGCTATAGGAAACAGCTGTAAAGAGATTTGTGCCCCGCCATTGTTGTAGAGATCGCAGCCCCAAAGATTGACTAGAATGGGAGTGATTAAAAGATACACAGTACCCGACTGTCCCTCAGGGCCTACACAATTCAAAATGGGAGAGCTGTCATAAGCCTCAGAAGCCTGACCTACACCCACTAAACCGGTGGAAGTAATTCCTTTGGGCCAATGAAGAGGCCACTCATGCAAGGCAATAACAGAACAGTCAGCCCCCATATCAATCATTCCAGAAAACTTTTTGCCTGAATATAACCAGGACAGGACGATTGTCAGAAATAACACTCGCCCAGTAGGCAGGTTTACCACAGTTATCTGTGCTCCCAAACCCGCCCATTCTTATCTCAGAGCTGGAGCCAAGTCATATGCAAGGGAGAAGGAGTAGCTGAGCTATGCAATCTCCTGCCTGGAGGCACACCAAACAACAGCAGAGCTGATAAAGTGAATTTCCCCAGTATGATCAGAGTCCATAACACCAGTATGTACCTGGATGCCTTTATATTCAGACTTGATAGATGAAGTGAAAGGTCAACAGAGCCAGATGGCAAAGGGCCAAGACACAGTAGGTACAGCAACTGGAGACTCCCCAGGTAGTAAGGAAATGTCTCGGGTGCAGTAGAGGTCTACTGAGGCACTCCTGAGGTGGGGGGGACAGGTGTTGTAATGAGATCCTTGTTGGGGTTTTGCCACTTGTTCCTGGGGCACGAATGGTTGCAGTGGAAATGTGCTGACTGGAAAGGCATTCATCAGCCCAGAAGGTTAAGGCTGAACATTCTGGAATGCCCCATTGTTTTTGTGGAGCCTGGGGATGGCCCCTCTTCCCATTTCCCTGATTCTGGTTTTGTTGTAAAGGGTTGTCATCAATATCTTACAATGGCAGTGATTAGCCCAATGGTATCCTTTACAGCATTTAGGGCATGCATTTGTATTTTTATCCCTTTGCTGCATTGGTCTTTGAGACTGGCGTTGTGCGGAGCGTTGGCCAGAAGGGCCAGGACGATTCTTTGTATATGTCCGAAACTGACCACAATGAAAACAATTACCAGAGAATTGTCCACCCATTTTAATACCCACATAGCCTGAGGCATAATCATTGCCGTATGCGTGGTGCTGCCAACACCCTCAAAAGCCTTAATATAGGAAGTAAGTATATCTCTTCCTGGAGAGACTTTACCCTTAATTGGGCGAACAGCTGCCTGACAGTCTGGGTTTGTTTGTTCACAAGCCATGAGTTCCACAACCAGGCGTTGTTCACGACTATCAGGAGTAGCTTTTCTGCCGCGTCGTGAAGACGGGCAATAACGTCTGGATATGGTTCATTAAGTCCCTAACAGGTGTAAATCAAGGGCAACGTGCACCTTCGTCCTGAATTTTGTCCCATCCATCAAGGCAGCATTTACGAAGCTGACCAATGACCTCATCATTTAATACAGTTTGATTTATAATGAGCAGTCCATCGCCCCATGCCTAAAAGATTATCGGCAGAGATGTTAATAGGAGGATTAGCTCCCCTCATTTCTATGGATGTGTTCCTGAACAGCACCGACCCACCAAGTTCTTAAACTGCACATATTGAGATTTTGTTAAGACCGCCTTGCCAAGAGATACCCAATCACATGGCACCAAACATTTATCCTCTGCCAAAGCTTTAAAAGTGGGGTGGACAAAAGGAGAAATAGTTCCATATTGTTTGACTGCTTCCTTAAGATCTTTAAGAAATTTAAAAGAAAACTTTCCCAATTTGCCATGTGCACCTGAAGCTGTCCTGGATTGAGAGGCTCTGACTGGGACGACAGCTTGTACACCAGGAAGACCAGCAGCAGTGGGCACAGGCTGCTGAGAAACAGGCATTGGTGCCTGAGTGTCAGGCTTTACGCCCTTAGGCACCAGTGGCTTGCAGAGCAAGAACAGCAGGAGGACTAGTACCAGGGGGTGCCGGGACATAGGAGGCTGCATAACTATGGAAAACTGCCATGCCTCAGAATCCCCATATTCATGAGCCTGAGTAATAGCTGTCATCAGTGGCATATCATCCTCACCTGTGTTTGCAATGTTGTTTTTGGGAGCAAACCACAATCGTGGATGGACCAGAAACAGAAAGGAAATTGGAATGCTAGAGGAAAGGCTGAGAGCCTTTAACCAGCTGACCCATGGCTACCTGTGATGCATGTCTTCCAAGGGCCTGTGGACCAGGCTGTGAACCAGCTACCTGCGGAGTAGGTCTTTTGAGGGCCTGAACACCAGGCTGACCAATGGACTACAGAGCAGGCTTCCGAGGAGCCTGAGGCACAGGACAGAGTTGAGGGCCTTACAGCAAGCCTGAACAGGGATAGAGTTGAGAGCTTCATCACTGGGCTGATTAGATGGATGGTTCAGAGCCCTACAGCAGGGCAGAGAGAGGGCGGAGCTCTGGCCACGACGGCCGTTGCATGGACTGCTCAATCGGGCTTTGCCAATCAATAGTCTGTAACTCACGCATGAGGTCATCAGACGCAGTAAAAAGGTGGTACAGAAGGCTTAGGAGTAGGTGGAGAGACAAAAGTGAATTCTGGATCCAAGAACTTCCTCTACCTCCTCTGAAGAGAGGAAGGAGGAGTTGGCCTCCAAGGACTCTTCCTGTGTCTGCAGAGACTCAAGGACAGTACTGAAGACCAAACAGACCAGATTGCAACAGGAAAAATAGTCCATTTCTTTTGAGTCACTTTAAGATGGTGGCTGACCTTATCCCAATCCTTGAGTTTCAAGGTTCCTTCAACGGAGAACCAAGGGCAAAACTGATCCATAACTTCCAACAACTCAATAATCTCTCAGAAGAAACTGTGACCTTCCTTTTTGAAGGAGAATTTTAATAAAATTAAGATAGGCCGAGTATTTCGTACTGGCTTGTACCACGATTACCCTGGATTCCTCTGAGGCACCTAAGTTTACCACAAGCTTATTAACCACAGTCCTCAGGAATTTCTCACCGAAAGATCCTCTGCTTCCACGCTCAAGGCATACCTTCACACAAGAGAGAAACCCCACATTGGAGTGCCAGATGTAGGGTCCAGCCCTACAGGATCCTGTGAGCCCCTCTCTAGTGGTGTGGAGACGAGAAACTGGAAATAGTCACAAGACACTGAGATCGAGAGAAAGAGAGTTTGGGCCCAGGGGTCCACTGACAATCAAAGTGCAGAGTCCGGCAGTGGCCCCAAGTGTCTGCACACTCTGACTTTTATTGACTACAAAGCTGGGGGCAGGGTAGGGAGGGCAAGGCACTGGTGGTCAGTCATAGGGTCAAAGTACATCACGTGTCATATAGGTAGGGCCCCAGGACTCTCAAGAAGCTGAAACAACGGAAGGAGCATAATGAGTCAGCGCTTTTCCATACTTGTCAAGACATTAATATTTATATTACTTTTACTGATTTTACCTTCTAAAAAAAAAGAGGAACCAGGTCCAGAAGTGGAAGATGAAAGTAGACATGAAACGTGACCACTGAAGCACAGCATCACATACAGACAATTAAGCCCCTGGATGTCTGTGGGCCTCCCTGACAGCCATCAGGCCCACTGAAAGAACCTGGGGAGTGGAGTTTTCTCCTAGCTCCTGGAAGGAAGGAGACACGTCCGACGTCTCCTTCCATAGCTTGCTAAACAGCAGGCACTTTCCCAGCACTGGTGCTGTCCCATAGCCAAGGTGCCCTCCAGCAGCCCTTACACAGGCATGACAGAGCGCTTAAAGCATCTTGCTGTAGGGTCACCTCTTTCACAATGTCACCTTAGGTTCACAATTCCGACCTGAGACGCATTAGTAAAAGATTATGCTGAGTATACATATTTATATATATCTTAATGATTACCTATGAATAACTAAGATCACCTATGAATAACTACTACGGTTATCTCTATTTTCTCCTTCATTATTTATACGGAAACAGACTGAGGATTCTGACTCCTGCCTCGGCACTTATGGGGTCTCCTGCCCACAACAACCCTTATTGATATATTGGAAAAATTAATATTGTTAAATGATTATAAAGCCCAATGTAATTTAGATTCAACTCAATCCCCCTAAACATCCCTATCAATTTTTGTTAAAAAAACAAACAAACAAACAAAAAACAAACTGGGAAAAGAGGCTTACGTCTGTTGGCCACGTTGGTCTCAAACTCCTGATCTCAAGTCATCTACCCATCTTGACCTCCCAAAGTGCTGGGATTAGAGGCGTGAGCAAACATGCCAAGACCAATCCTCTTCACATAAACTCTTTAATGTCAATTAATGCTTGAACTGAATGTTAACTCAAACTCAAACTCACGTCAATGCTGAATTGACTCTAATGTCAATGCCTGATGGTTTGCTAGACTCATTGCATTTGGAACAATTATCTCAAAAATGAATTTTCCAATGTTCTGCAAGAAGTGACCTCAGACTGAAGAGCTTGCCACACTTAAGAAATTTGTAAGATTTCTGCCCAGTATGGATTCTCTCATGTCTAATGAGGTGTGAACGTAAAGGCTTTGCCACAATCAACAGTTGTGAGGTTTCTCTCCTATATGAATTCTCCTGTTTTCCCTAAGATGAAGCTTGACTGAAGACCTTGCCACAATCATAACATTTGTAAGGCTTCTCTCTCCTGTTTTCCATAAGATGAAGCTTGACCGAAGACCTTGCCACAATCATAACATTTGTAAGGCTCCCCTCCAGTATAAGTTTGTGAATGAACTGCAATGGATGAATGATGTCTGAAAAACTTGCCACCTTTATCACATTTGTAAGATCTCTCTTCGTTATGGATTCTCTAATGATTTGCAATGGTTGTCGCCTTACTGAAGACTTGATGACAATCATTACGTTAGAAATGTTTCCCTGTACCATGGATTGATTTATGGTGACTAAGTGTTGAATGCCCCCTAAAGGCTTTGCCACACTCATTACACTTGTAAGGTTTCTCTCCAGTGTGAATTCTAGTATGTTCTGCCAGAGTTGAATCACGCCCAAAGCCTTGTCACAAACCTTACATTTGTATGGTTTCTCTCCAGTATGAATTATCCTATGTCTTTCAAGGTGTGATTTGCTTCTGAAAACTTTGTTACATTCTTCACATTTGTAAGGTTTCTCTCCAGTATGAAGTCTACGATGAGGTAGAAGTTGTGATTTTTGAATAAAATCTTTGCCACATTCATTACACTTGTAAGGTTTCTCTCCAGTATGAAGTCTACAATGGTATGTAAGAGATGACTTCTGAATGAAGGTCTTGCCACATTCATTACACGTGTAAGGTCTCTCTCCAGTATGAAGTCTATAATGGCCTACAAGACTTGCCATCTTTCTGAAGGTCTTGCCACACTCATTACACTTGTAAGGTTTCTCTCCAGTATGAACTTTATGATGACATTTAAGGTGTCCCTTTTGATTAAAACCCTTGCCACATTCATTACACTTGTAAGGTTTCTCTCCAGTATGAAGTCTATGATGGCATGTAAGGGACGACTTTCGACTGAAGGCCTTGCCACACTCATTACACTTGTAAGGTTTCTCCCCCAGTATGAACTGCCTTATGATTTACAAGGGCTGTATTTCGACCAAAGGACTTGCCACACTCATTACACTTGTAAGGTTTCTCTCCAGTATGAACTACCTTATGATTTACAAGGACTGTATTTCGACCAAAGGACTTGCCACACTCATTACACTTGTAAGGTTTCTCTCCAGTATGAATTGCCTTATGGTTTAAAAGGGCTGAACACTGACGGAAATTCTTGCCACACTCATTACACTTGTAAGGTTTCTCTCCAGTATGAAGTCTACGATGGCATGTAAGGGATGACATGTGACTGAAAGTCTTGCCACACTCATTACACTTGTAAGGCTTCTCTCCAGTATGAACTTTATGATGACATTTAAGGTGTGCTTTTTGATTAAAACCCTTGCCACATTCATTACACTTGTAAGGTTTCTCTCCGGTATGAAGTCTATGATGGCATGTAAGGGATGACTTTTGATTGAAGGTCTTGCCACACTCATTACACTTGTAAGGTTTCACTCCAGTATGATGTCTACGATGGTAAAAAAGGTATGACGTCTGACTGAAGGTCTTACCACATACATTACACTTGTAAGGTCTCTCTCCAGTATGAAGTCTACGATGGCATACAAGATTTGCCATTTGACTGAAGTTCTTGCCACACTCATTACACTTGTAAGGTTTCTCTCCAGTATGATATCTACGATGGCGTACAAGCTGTCGCTTCTGATTAAAGACCTTGCCACTCTGTAAGTAAGCAGCTATAAGATAAAAAAAATTAAAAAGTTTAAAAAAAAAAAACCTTGCCACATACATCACATTTATACTGTTCCTCTCCTAAATGGATTATCTGATTTTTCCTTAAAAGTAAGCTACAATTAAAGGCTTTGCCAGTCTCATTACATTGGAAAGATTTTTCTCTCATGTGATGACTTTCATGTCTTTGCAATGTCCTCGTGGGGAACAATTCTGTATTAAGTTGTCCTGTGCATGCTGCCTTCATCATGCATTTGGAGGAGACGTCTACAAGATGTAAACACCAATAGGTTTCCAATTCAGTACAAATGGTAAATAATACTGAAATGTGTGAATATGACACAAAGAACAATTCCTATTTTAAACTTCCCAACATGATCTTCAAAGTATAGGAACACAAAAGGAATAAGATTCTTTAATAAAGGGCAAAATTAGCCAGACATGGTGGCAAGCACCTGTAATCCCAGCAGCTCGGGAGGCTAAGGCAGCAGAATCACTTGAACCTGGGAGGTGGAGGCTGCAGTGAGCTGAGATCACGCCATTGTACTACAGAGTGAGACTCCATTTCAAAAAAAAAAAAAAATCAGTAAGGAAATAATTAAGGGCAATTACATGTACCTCGAATCATTTCTACAGAAGCCTATTTTCAATATCATGAAAAACACTGACAGGGCACAAACATGTATAAACCTAAAGTAAGGAGTATTTTTCCACTGTGATCCTAAAGTGTGTAACAGTTTGAAAAAACACATTACCGTCATATCAATGAAAACTATATATTCTTCATATTCACAGCATATTTACTGCATACAAATAAATGCTAAAGGACCATACAATATACTACATTGGTAAATAATCCACAATAAGCTCATGTCAGCATAACAAAAATCAGTGGAAAGTCTGTATTGTCAAACAATCATAGCACTAAGAAGACAGGAAAAGGTTACAAAAATTAGCCAGGTGTGGTGCCCTGTGCCTATAATCCCAGCAACTCAGGAGGCTGAGGCACAAGAATCACTTGAACCCAAGAGGCAGAGGATGCAGTGAGCCGAGATCACATCACTGACCTTCAGTCTAAGCAACAAAGTGAGATTCTGTCTCAAAAAAAAAAAAAAAAAAAAAAGAAAGAAAGAAAGAAAAAAATCTTAATACAGTATTTTTCTGATAAGGACATAAAATTACCTATATTCACGCAGAACACTCACTTTGTGACTTCAAACAAAATTTCTTGGTGGTCGAGGTGGGATTCAAAAGAAAACAGCAACAAAAACAAATTATTATATTTTTATTTTTTTGAGACAAAGTCTCTCCCTGTCGCCCAGACTGGAGTGCTATGGTGCAATCTAGGCTCACTGCAACCTCCACCTCCTGGGTTGAAACAATTCTCTGATCTCAGCCTCCTGAGTAGGTGAGATTACAGGTACGTACCACCATGCTCGGCTAATTTTTCTATTTTTATTAGAGATGGTGTTTCGTCATGTTGGCCTGCCTGGTCTCAAACACCTGACCCCAAGTCATGGACCTGCCTCAGCCTCCAAAAGTGCTGGGAACACAGGCTTGAGCCACTGCACCTGGCCAAGTTATGCAAATTTAAAGTTTCATTCTTATGCTATAACTTTGAGAAGTTTAACATACCTGAAACAATGACTCCGCCCCAAATATGTACACAACATACTTCAGTTCTTCATACTGAAAGGAATCCACACTAACACAGTTGTTATATTCACATTGTAATCACGCTTAAGCCATTTATATGTTTAGTGAAAACTAAATGACAAAAACTACTTAAAGTACTAACAATGGCTGGGCACGGCAGCTCGCAACTGTAATGCCAGCACTCTGGAAAGCCGAGGAAGGTAAATCACTTCAGATGAGGAGTTAAAGTCCAGCCTCGACAACATGGTGAAACCCCATGCCTATTAAAAACACAAAAACTAGTTAGGCATGGTGGTGGGCGCCTGTAGTCCCAGCTATTCAGGAAGCTGGGGCAAAAAATCGTTTCAGCCGGGAGGCAGAGGATGCAGTTAGCCAAGATTGCACCACTGCACTTTGGGAGGCCAAGGCAGGTGGATCATTACGTCAGGAGTTCAAGGCCAGCCTGGTCAAGATGGTCAAACCCTGTCTCTCTCTCTCTATATATATATATATATATATATTATTTTTAAATTAGTTCGTCATGGTGGCATGCACCTGTACCAGCTACCAGGGGAGGCTGAGGTGGGAGAATCATTAGGCACAGGAATTCAAGATTTCCAGTAAGCCTTGATCACACCACTGTACTCCACCCTGGGTGACAGAGCGAGACACTGTATCTAAAAAAAAAAAAATTTTAATACAAAATAACACAAAAGATAAAAAAAGATACTCCAAGCAAATGTCACCCAAAGAGAGCAGGGGTGGCTATACTAAAATATGTTTTAACTCAAAAATATTTTATTGGCTGGGCGTGGTGGCTCATGCCTGTAATCCCAGCTTTTTGGGAGGCTGAGACAGGTGGATCACAAGGTCAAGAGATAGGGACCATCCTGGCCAACTTGCTGAAACCTCGTCTCTACTAAAAATACAAAAGTTAGCCGGGCGTGGTAGCAGGGGCCTGTAATCCCAGCTACTCGGGAGGCTGAGGCAGGAGAATGGCTTGAACCCGGGTGACGGAAATTGCCGTGAGCCGAGATCCCGCCACTGCACTGCAGCCTGGGGAACAGAGTGAGACTGAGTCTCAAAAAAACAAAAAATTTTTATTGGAGACCAGGAAGGACATTATACCATGATAAGAGAGTTAATTCACCCAGAATATACAACTAGAAATATATATATGCATGAATATCAGAGCTCAATATATAAAGCCAATATTTAAAGAACTCAAATAAATCGCTCCATTTAATGCTAGATTTCAACATCCCACCTTCAATAATGGATAAAACCACAGGACAGCTGGGCTGGGTGCAGTGACTCATGCCTGTAATCCCAGCACTTTAGGAGGCCATGGCAGGTGGATCACCTGAGGTGGGGAATTTGAGATCAGCCTGGCCAAAATGGAGAAACCCCATCTCTACTAAAAATACAAAAAATTAGCCAGGCATGGTGGAGCATGTGTGTAATCCCAGCCTCCTGCAAAGCTAAGGCAAGAGAATTGCTTGAACCCAGGAGAAGGAGGTGGTCGTGAGCTGAGATTGCACCATTGCACTCCAGCCTGAGTAACAAGAGTAAAACTCCACCTCAAACCGCCCCCCTCAAAAAAAAAAAAAAAAAAAAAAAAGTTGATCAATAAAAAAGTAGAGGGAGGCTGGGCCAGTGACTCAGGTCTGTAATCCTACCACTTTGGGAGGTCAGGAGTTCAAGGCCAGCCTGGCCAACACGGTGAAACCCTCTTTCCAGTAAAAATATAAAACCTTTAGCTTGGTATGGTGGTGGGCACCTGTAATCCCAGCTACTCAGGAGCCTGAGGCAGGAGTGTCGATTGAACCAGAGGCGAAGGTTGCATTGAGCTGAGATAGCGCCACTGCATTCCAGCCTGGGCAACACAGCAAGGCTCCATCTCAACAAAATAAAAATACAAAAACCTTAAAAATGGCACAAAGTGCCAATTTCAGTATGTCGTGCCAGGTGTAAATCACACCCAAAAGCCTTGTCACAAACCTTACATTTGTATGGGGTTTCTCTGCAGTATGAATTCTCCAATGTCTTTCAAGGTGTGATTTGCGACTGAAAACTTTGTCACATTCTTCACATTTGTAAGGTTTCTCTCCAGTATGAAGTCTACAATAAAGTACAAGGTGTGATTTTCGATTAAAATCCTTGCCACATTCATTACACTTGTAGGGTTTCTCTCCAGTATGAAGTCTATGATGACATTCAAGGTTTCCTTTTTGATTAAAATGCTTGCCACGTTCATTACACTCGTAACGTTTCTTTCCAGAATGAAGACTATGATGACGCGCAAGGTTTGATGGTTGATTAAAAACCTTGCCACACTCATACTTGTAAGGTTTCTCACCAGTGTGACATCTACGACAGTGTGCAAGGTATCGCTTCTGATTAAAGACGTTGCCACATATATCACATTCATATTGTTTCTCTCCTAAACGGATTATCTGATGTTCCTGTAAGAGTGAGCTACAATTAAGGGCTTTGCCACTCTCATGACACTGGAAAGGTTTTTCTCTCATGTGTACTTCCTGTTGTTGTGTGGGTAATGAAGAATGGAGGAAATTGTCATGGTAATTAGAAATATGGGATTTGGGCCTACAAAAAATTCTTTGGGATGTTGAAACCAAGGAAGTATCACTGATAGATTTCTCCGCTTGATTACCAATTTTTCTATTCAGTCTGAAATACATGCAGTTCGGGCAGATGCAAATGAAAGCTTAATCCAAGCTCATGTTTAATAGGCTTGTTTCCAGTATGCTTTTGAGCATATCTCTCTGTACTACCAGTGAAGTTTTTGATTTTTGTCATGGGTGCTTCATGGCCATTTCTTTCATCTTCTGGCCACTGAAACTCAAAGTTGGCCGGGCGCGGTGGCTCATGCCTGTAATCCTAGCACTTTGGGAGGCCAAGGTGGGTGGATCACCTGAGGTCAGGAGTGCAAGACCAGCCTGGCCATCATGGTGAAACCCCATCTTTATATTTTCAAAAAAAAAAAAAAAAAGAAAAAAGAGTAGGAAAAAAAAAGAAAAAAAAGAAACTCAAAGTCATGAATATCTTTCTCAATTTCCTGGAGGCAAAAATCTCCAATGTGATGACTTTCATGTCTTTCCAATGACCCTGTGTGGAACACTTCTGTAGTGCCTGGCCCTGTGGACGAGAACTCCTTCATCATGCATTTGGAAGAGGTACTTACAAACTGTAAACACGAATAGGTTTCTAATTCAGTACAGATGGTAAAAAATACTGCAATATGTAAATATGACACAAAAAACAATACTTATTTTAAACTTTCCAAACTTAATCTTCAAAGTTCAGGATCACAAAAGGAGTAAGATTCTTTAATAAATAAAGGGTGATTACATGCACTTCAAATCATTTCTATGGAATCCTATTTTCAATATCATGACAAAACACTGACGGCAGCAACATGTGTGAGCCTACAGTAAGGAGTATTCTTCCACTGCGGTCCTCAAGTGTATAACGGTTTGCAAAAAACATATCACTGTTACAACAATGAAGATAAACACATGTTATCTTCATATTTACAGTACATTCACTGTATACGAATACATGTTAAAGACCGTACAATATAGTATATTGGTAAATACACAACAAGCTCATGTAAGCATAACCAAATTCAACGGTAATTCTGCATTGTCAAACAATCATAGCACTGAGAAGATAAGAAAAGATTACAAACATTAGCCAGGCGTGGTGGCCCGCGCCTGTAGACCCAGCTACAAGAAAGGCTGAGACCACAGGCATAAGAATCACTGGCACCCAAGAAGCCGAGGTTGCAGTGAGCGGAGGTCACACCACTGCACTCCAGCCTGGGCGACAAAGTAAGACTCCGTTTCAAAAAAGAAAAAAAAAAGGAAATATCAATACAGTATTTTTCTAAATAAATGTCATAAAATTACCTATATCCACGCAGAACAGGCACTTTGTAAAATTTTCTTTAAAATTTTTTTGTATTTTTATTTTTTCGAGATGCAGTCTCACTCTGTTGCCCAGGCTGGAATGCAATTATGTGATCTCGGCTCACTGCAACCTCCACCTCCCAGGTTGAAATGATCCTCCTGCCTCAGCCTCCTGAGTACCTGGGATTACAGGCATGCACCACCACACTCTGGCTAATTTTTGTATTTTTTTAAATAGAGATGGGGTTTCATCATGTTGTCCATGCTGGTCTCGAACTCCTGACCTTAAGTGATCTACCCTCCTGGGCCTCTCAAAGTCCTGGATTACAAGCATGAGCCGGCGCAACCGGTAGCACTTTGTGACACTAATGAGAGGAATGTGTCAGTTACACTGCATACCACATACCCAAAAGCTCTATGGAAAATCATAAAAATTAATAAAAGATTTTAACCCATGATAAAACGAAAAAGCAAATAAAGTGCATTTATAAAGCCTACAGAATTCTAAACTCTCTAAGAGCGACGCCACAGCTTCTACTTACCAGCAGCACACAATATAAGAACTGAAATACATGTTAAGATCACTACCTTCTGATGAATGAGGTCAAGAAAATACACAGCATTATAAAAAATAAGAATTGACTAAAGTCCGGGTGCTGTGGCTCAGGACTGTAATCCCACCACTTCGGGAGGCCAGGGAAGGCAATTCACCAGGTCAGGAGTTCAAGACCAGCCTGGCCAACATGGCGAAAACCCGTCTATATTAAAAATACAAAAAAATTAGCTGGGTGTGATAATGAGCACCTGTAATCCCAGCTACTCAGGTGGCTGAGGCAGGAGAATCATTTGAACCTGGGAGGCGAAGGTTGCAGTGAGCTGAGATCGTGACATTGCAGTCCAGCTGGAGCGACACGGCGAGACTCCGTCTCAAAAAACAAACAAACAAATAAAAATATTTTACCAGGGTAAGGACAACACATAAATGAAAAAAAAAAAAAAAAAAGAATTGACTAACGGTGTTGGAGGGTGCAATTATGATGTCACAACTACAGTTATGTAACACAGCCAGGCACCAGGCAATACAGCAATTCCATATATATGCATGGCCCTTAGTTATCTAGTTCATTATACACAAAATATAAAACATGAATGTGTACTGGGAAAATCTGTAAACTGAGATTAGAAAAAAAAACATTGTATAAAACAAATTGCACAATAAAAACATAAGAAACATGATGCAGTATTAACAAGCAGAGGGAAGTGAGGGCAAAGACAGATGTCCATTCAGAGATCTTAGGATTTAAACTTCTTTTTCTATAGAATTCTCCCACTCGTAGAGTGCTTCCCCACACACTATTTAAAGGTGTAGCTTTCACTCTGCCCATCTCAGCTCTTACCTGTCATTACACCTGTAATACATTCCCACCCATCTGGAATATTTTTTGCTATTTTCACTTCACCCTTCACAATCCAGGGCTCTTTCCCTGGCTCCAACATTGAGATAACAGGTCAGAAAGAGTCTCCTGCCTATAAAAAGAAAGGGACGCCAGGAGTGGTGGCTCACGCCTGTAATCCCAGCAATTTGGGAGGCTGAGGCAGGTGGATCACCTGAGGTCAGGAGTTCGAGACCAGCCTGACCAAAATGGAGAAACCCGGTCTCTACTAATAATACAAAATTAGCCGGGCGTGGTGGCACATGCCTGTAATTCAAGCTACTTGGGAGGCTGAGGCAGTAGAATCGTTTGAACTTGGAAGGTGGAGGAAACGGTGAGTCGAGATCACACGATTGCACTCCAGCCTAGGCAACAAGAGAAAAAGTTTGTCTCAAAAAAAAAAAAAAAAAAAAAAAGGAAGGAAGGAGAGGAAGGAAGGGAGGGAGGAAGAGAGGGAAGGAGGGAGTGGGGGAAGGAACGAACATGACGTGCTGGAGCTTTTCTAGAGTCCCAGCCCTACGTTTCAGTAGGAAAGAAGACATTACAGATGGATCGAGGAAAATATTTCACAAAATCCTCCACTGACTTCCTCCTTCTAAATGCTTAGGGAGCATTATATGTGGACATTAAGCTCTCCAAAAACTACTGAATCAAAACCACAGGAGTAGCAAACAGGGGAACCGGTTGTCTTTTTTTTTTTTTTAATATCATTTCTAAATATTAAGAGACGGGGTTTCACCATGTTAGCCAGGATGATCTCGATCTCCTGACCTCATGATATAACCACCTTGGGATTACAGGCGTGAGCCACCAAGCCTGGCCAGAACTGGATATCTTTAAAGTCTGCCAGAAGGTTTTGTTTTTGTTTTTTGAGAGAGTCGTGCTCTGTCGCCCGGACTGGAGTGCAGTGGCGCAATCTCAGCTCACTGCATTCTTTCCCTCCCAGGTTCAAGTGATTCTCCTTCCTCAGCCTTTCTAGTAGCTGGAATTTCCGACATGCGCCACCACATCCATCTAATTTTTGTATTTTTAGTAGAGACGGGGTTTCACAATGTTGGCCAGGCTGGTCTCAAACTCCTGACCTGAAGTCATCCACAAGCCTCAGCCTCCTAAAGTGCTGGGATCACAGGCGTGAGTCACTGCAGCCAGCCTGCCATAAGGTTTATGCCTACTTTAGTTCTGGAACCCCCACTGAGGTATCATGAAGAATGCACAACATCTAAATACGCAAGGGCACATCCCCGCTTCTGGAGGGAAGTTGTCCTCACCCAGGGAGACCAGGTTCCTATAATTCTCCAACATCACGTCCCTGTATAAAGTCCTCTGAGCAGGGTCCAGGCATTTCCACTCCTCCTGAGAGAATTCTATGGCCACATCCCTGAATGTCAACAGACCCTGAAATGAAAACACATTTTAACCACATGGTTATGGGAGGAGTTCTTATCTTTAAAGAGAATGAGAAGAGGAGAGAGGTGAAAGCGTGGATTTAATTGTAGGGAATGTTCTGACAAATCAAGAAAGGGATTTTTCATCACATTATGTCTTCCCAGTTGTGTTTATTATACCTTTTGAAGCAGTCATGATACCCTCTCAGTATGAATTTATGTTTGTGGATACTACAAGAAATACACAAACAAACAAAAAAATCAATGCAGCATTCCTGCTATAGAAAGATTAGAAACTTTTTTATTGTAGAGATGGGGTTTCACCGTATTGGTCTGCCTGGTCTTGAACTCCCGACCTCAGGCGATTCACCTGCCTCCGCCTCCTAAAGTGCTGGGATTACAGGAATGAGCCACCATGCCCAGCTGGTTAGACACTTTTATTGACACACCAAGTCACACTCAGTATCTAGATGAGACAGAGCACGAGTGATATTTTCAGAGATGACAACGTCCACAGTGAAAGATCAGAAACTGAAATTCGGACAGGCACGGTGGCACAGGCATGTAATCCCAGCACTTTGGGAGGCCGAGGCTGGTGGATCACCTGAGGTCAGTCAGGAGTTCAAGACCAGCCTGGACAACATGGTGAAACCGTGTCTCTACTAAAAATAAAAAAATTAGCCACGCATGGTTGTCGGCACGTGTAATTCCAGCTACCTGTGAAGCTGAGGCAGGAGTATCGCTCGAACCTTAGCGATGGAGTCTGCAGTGAGCAGAAATCATGCCATTATACTCCAGCCTGGGCAACAAGAGCAAAACTCATTCTCAAAAAATACAAGTAAATAAGAAATAACTATGGGTATGGGGTTTAACAGAGGAGCGATGAAATAATCTGTATAATAAACCCCACATGACATGAGTCACTGATCATTATCACACCGTCCTAATTACAGCAATAGCAATAACTAACGTGTCTGAACACCTCCCACATGCTAAACACTGTTCTAAGTGCTTCCCATGTCCTCAGCCATAAACTAAACACACTGTCCCATGTGGAAAGATCTGTCCTTAAAGAGAACTGCCTCACACACACTCTAGGAAACTTGCAACAAATCAAATAGCTAAAAATGTGAACACAAGCACCTGAATCCAGAAGTCTGGGATTCAGCTTTGAATATAACCCCTAAATAACAGACACAGCTTCACATCTACATTGACAGTGGTTTACCTCGTGGAGAGAAGTGAGAGAAGTCCAAGGCTGGGAGCATGGGGCGTCGTAAAAGGTCACTGAATATTCACACAGGCGTGCGTGCAACCCTTTATCACCCTTCTTATCGTTTTTTTTTCTTTTGAGACTGATTCTCACTCTATGGCTGTGGCTGGAGTATAGTGGTGAAATCTGGGCTTACTGCAACCCCTGACACTCAGGTTCAAGTAATTCTACTTCCTTGGCCTCCCAAGTAGCTGGGATTTCAGGTTCCTGTCACAGCACCCAGAGGATACACACACACACACACATATATATATACACACACACATATATATATACACAAACACACATACGTACGTACACACACACACACACACACACACACACACACACAATTTTTTTGAGATAGAGTCTTGCTCTGCCACCAGGCTGGAGTGCAGTGGTGCATTCTCAGTTCAATGCAATTCTGGCTCTTTAGTTATGATTCTCCTGCCTCAGGCCACCAAGTAGCTGGGATTACAGGCATACACCCTAATGCCCGTAGTACCAGCTACCTGGGAGGCTGAGGAAAAAAAATCGCTTCAACCCAGGAGGCAAAGGTTGAAGTGAGCTGAGATCGCACCACTGCACTCCAGGCTGGGCGACAGAGTGAGACTCCATCTCAAATAAATAAATAAATACATACATACATACATACAATTAGCCGCATGTGGTAAAATATGCCTGTCACTCTATCTTTTTGGGAGGCTAAAGTACAGATCACTTGAGTCCAAGACTTCGAGGCTGCTGTCAACTCTGGATTGTGCCATTGCACTCCAGACCTGTGCCACATAGGGACACCTTCTCTCTGTTTTTGAGACAAAGTCTCACTCTGTTGCCCAGGCTGGAGCGCAGTGACATAATCTTGGCTTACGGTAACCTCCACCTCCTGGGTTCAAGTGGTTCTCCTGTGTCACCCTCCTAAGTAGCTGAGATTACAGACATGTGCCACCACACCAGCTAATTGCTGTATTTTCAGCAGAGATAGGGTTTCACCATGTTGGCCAGGGTGATCTCAAACTCCTGACCTCAAGTGATCCACCTGCCTCAGCCTCCCAAAGTGCTGGTATTACAGGCACCAGCCACCATACCAGGACCAATGTCCTGTCTCTTAAAAAAAAAAAAAAAAAAAGTTTGGAGTCAGAGACGTGTTGAACTACTAGTGTGGCTTCCACTGCATTACCAAATCAGTTACAAAATATCCTCCCTTATTGATCTCCTTTTCCAGAATTTACCAGACATCTGTGCATATTAACCTATGTGTTTCATAAGTGGTTTCTCTGATCTGGTCATGAAGAGGTGATATCTAGATGTGGCCCCTGAACCATCCAGGCTGCCCAGGAGCACCGACACCGCGGGGCCCACACCCCGTGTCCATCCAGGTCTGGGTCTGAGCCCTTCCCATGACCATGCCCAGTGCGGAGCCTCTTCCCAGGTTCATGCCACTGGGTCACAGGAGATGGAATCTCAGAGCAGATGAGAGGAACTGAGGGAAGGCACGGGTGAGTGCGAGCCAACGTGTCAGGCAGGACGCTTCAGACTCAGAACAGACTGGCCACTACAATACCTGGCATTTCAGAAAGGAAAGAGACAGACGAATCCACCGAGCAGTGTCACTTTACCTGAGGGAGAGCCATGCCTGGCTCCTTCTCTTTCCTCTTATGAACTGCTTCCTCACGTAACATGAGTCTTTAGAAATCAATCCTGTATGTGAAAAATATAGGTGATTTAAGGTTAGAAACAACTGTCTCCCTTCCTGTGACAAAACACACACACGGGGGAGACCTCACCCTGTAGAAAGACGGGCCTCTGCTTCCCACTGCACCAGAGACCATGCAGAGAGAAGAAAGTCCCACAGGAACACCTACAAGTGTGTGTGAGCCTAGTCTTCAGATCTCACTCCCCTCCTGGAGAAGCCCCACACACCAGGCAGCAGTGGGGGAGCTGGGCTGGACTGAGCTCCCCTTCAGGGCACAGACCCAGCCCTGACCAAACCCCATCCACAGCACAGCCCCTCCCCCTCTCTGTGGATCACAGGCTGAGCTCGAGCTTCAGAAATGGAGGACACTGATGTGGGTAACCCCCGATCTGGACACCGTGGAAGGAGAGCTACGCACATCCCCGGCACAATTAGTGCCTGAAGAATATCTTTGTTTTTTTTTTTTTTTAAATAAAGTCGGGCTTTCACCATGTTGGTCAGGCTGGTCTTGAACTTCCAACCTCAGGTGATCCGCCCGCCCTGGCCTGCAAAGTGTTTGTATTACAGGTGTGAGCCACCACGCCTGGCCATCTTTTTTTTTTTTTTTTTTTTTTAAGACGGGGGTTTCACCATGTTGCTCAGGCTGGTCTTGAACTTCCGACCTCAGGTGATCCGCCCGCCTTGGCCTCCAAAGTGCTTGGATTATAGGCATGAGCCACCACCCCCCGCCATGAAGAATATCTTATTGTGTTACTACTCAGTTACTTCCTTTATATAATCCTTTATATATAATCATGTAGTAGTTTATAGTTGGAACAATTAGTGCCTGAAGAGTATCTTACTACTCAGTTATTTCCACATATAATTATATCTCAGTTCACGGTTGGAGGAATGCCTAGAGCACACATGGTAGAGAGTATGAATTAAGGAATAAGCAGCCATATACATATCATCATATCTTGCTTATAGTTGGAGGAGTATCTAGAGCAGACACGGTGCAGAGCATGATTTAAGGGAAAAACAGTTATACAAGGACAAGAATCTGGCCCAGGCAGCAGTGTTCAGTATTGTAAAGATACCCGCTGTATGGCAGGCTTGGAGCAAGAGTCACTCCTCCTGAAAAGGAGTTGCAGTACCTTGCATCCAGTTCTTGTGGAAAGCTGGCCTCAGGTTGGCAAGCGTGCAAGTGTCTGAGGGCTTAAAACCCCTTCGGTATAATCGTGCCTAGGTGGCTATATACCTTGTCAGCTGTGTTGCCATGTACTGACTCAAAGCATCCTCCTACAGAAATCACTGGGAGCTACCAGCAGGTGGCCGTATAGCCTGTTAGTTCTTTAGCTACTGTGCTGACTCAAAGCATCCACCTATGGAATTCCTTAAAAGTAGCCTGCCCCTAGATAACAGACGGTGCACACTGCACCCTCGTCACTGCACATGGCCTACCTCCTTTCCTTGGTGACCTAATGGGGATAAACCCCTTGCTGCGCACTGCCCACCTCCTAGCCTAGGTGACCTAATGGGGGTGGACTCCTTGTTTATTGCTCAAGTGACTGTCGTGACCCTATCACTATCCTTAAGATGACCTCACTCACTCCCTACCCCCTAACCTATACTCAATATATACAGACGCTCCTGGATGTTCGGGGTCTCGTTTCTCTCCGCTTTTAAGTGGCGCCCAGTTGTGCTTTCTTCATCCTTCTGTGTCTTGTCTCTTTACTTCTCGGAACCAGCGCCTCTGCACAGCGGTAGGGTACACCCCATGTTCATATAGGGCTGGACCCTACACACAGAGCCTTGACGCTCAATACTGCACACAGATTACTATCACCTGGGACACTGTCGGTATTACTGAGGATGGGTTCCTTCCCATCAGAATAAGAATCCCTGGTAAAGCAGCACACACACTCTATTTGCAAAATGCCTCTGTCTCTAATGTGAAGCCAGGGTTGAGAGCTCCACTCAGAGCGAGTGAGCCCAGCACAGCCCAATGTTCTCTGTTCTGCCCTTGGGCCTTGCCCTCATCAGGATCCAAACAGTGGATGGCAAAGGCAGAAAAATAATCACACAGAACAGGCAACATGCACCAGAGGTGGGGTGAAGGTTGGGCTATGGAAAACAAATCCTGGAGTCCCCCAAGTCATTAAGCAAAAGGGGAAAAGTCAAGCTGGGAACTGCTTAGGAAACCGGACTCCCCTTCTATTCAAAGTCACCCCTCTGCTCCCCCGACACAGATGCATATCTGAGTGCATCCTTTGGAAAGGCCAATCAGAAACTCAAAGGAAGACCCCAGTGCAGTAGCTCATCCCTATAATCCCAAGACGCTGGGCAGCCAAGGCAGGCAGATAACTTGCGGTCAAGAGATCGAGACCAGCCCAGCCAACACGGCGAAACATGGGCGACAGAGCGACACTTCACCTAAAAAAAAAAAAAAAAAGAAAGAAAAGAAAGAAAGAAAGAAACTCAAAAGATTGCAACCCTTTGTGCCTCACTGATCGGTGACCTGGAAGCCCCCTCCCTGCTTGAGATCTTCCTGCCTTTGCTAAAAATTGTTCCACCTTTTCAGACCAAACCAATGTGCTTCTTACATACATTGATTGATGTCTGTTTCCCTAAAATGTATAAAATTAAGCTGTGCCCCGACTACCTTGGACACATGTCATCACGACTTCCTGAGGCTGTGTCATGGGTGCGTCCTCAACCTTGGCAAAATAAACTTTTTTTTTTTTTTGAGACAGAGTTTCGGTCTTGTTGCCCAAGCTAGAGTGCAATGGCACAACCTTGGCTCACTGCAACCTTCGCCTCCCAGATTCAAGCAATTCTCCTGCCTCAGCCTCCTGAGTTGCTGAAATTACAGGCATGTGCTACCATGCCTAGCTAATTTTTTTTTTTTTTGTATTTTTAGGAGAGACGGGGTTTCACCATGTTAGCCAGGCTGGTCTCGAACTCCTGACCTCAGGTGAGAGGCCTACAAGGGATGTGGAGCCGTGTAGGTGGGTTAAAGCCATGAGAGGATACGGTTCAAGGTGATTTGAGTCTAATACCCTTTTTCGCTCTTCTTGTGCTTTAAAAAAAAATTTGGAGGACTGGAATCCATTTAAAATTCAAGTTAAAACTAGGCACTGGCTGAATGCGGTGGCTCACACCTGTCATCCCAGCACTTTGGGAGGCCAAGGTGGGCGGATCACAAGGTCAGGAGATGGAGATCATTCTGGGAAACATGATGAAACCCTGCCTCTACTAAAAATACAGAAAATTAGCCGAGTGTGGTGGTGGGTGCTTGTAACCCCAGCTACACGGGAGACTGAGGCAGAACAGCTTGAACACGGGAGGTGGAGGTTGCAGGGAGCCAAGATCACGCCACTGCACTCCATTCCAGCCTGGGTGACAGAATGAGACTCCGTCTCAAAAACAAAAAGCAAAAACAAAAAAAAAGAAAAGTCACACACTGTATTTTGTCAGTCATTTCAAGGGTCAGTGTCACTTTGACTGAGCTTTTCTGGTTTTATTCCTCCCTTCTATGTTACAGGTGGGCTCACTGAGACATCTCAGCAAGTTATCCTGAGAAGCCCTGAGGTGAATAAGAAGAAGGTGTGACTGATTCCCATGTGATGGCCTATAAGGGTCAATAGGCTGCTTTGGTCTTCCTCCTCTAGAAAATTCCAAGACCAGCCGGGAGTGGCGGCTCACCCCTGTAATCCCAGCATTTTGGGAAGTTGAGGCAGGCAGATCACTTGAGCCCAGAAATTTGAGAACAACCTGGGCAACATGGTGAAACCCCTTCTCTACCAAAAATACTATTAGCCAGGCATTGTGGCAGTCGTCTTTGGTCCCAGCTACTGGAGAGGCTGACGCAAGAAGATTCACTTGAGCATGGGAGGCAGAGGTTGCAGTGATGCAAGATTGTGCCACTGCATTCCAGCCGGGGTGACAAGGTGACACTCCATCTCAAAAGAAAAAAAAAAAAATTCCAGGACCGGCCAGGCTCGGTGGCTCACGCCTGTAATCACAGCGCTTTGGGAGGCTGAGGCAGGTAGATCACGAGGTCAAGAGATTGAGACCATCCTGGCCAACATGGTGAAACCCGGTCTCTACTAAAAACACAAAAATTAGCTGGGGGCGTGGTGGTGTGCACCTGTAGTCCCAACTACTCAGAGGCTGAGGCAGGAGAATCGCTTGAACCCGGGAGGCAGAGGTGTAGTGAGCCAAGATCGCGACACTGCACTCCAGTCTGGTGACAGAGCGAGACTGCATCTCAAAAAAAAAAATTCCAGGACTATTTTTTGTATACCTGAGCAAAATAAACTTCTTTCAAGGTCTAAGGTTCTGATGGCATCAATCCCAAACGTGTAATTACTCACTCCCAGAAAAATGCTTAAAATATACACAATTATGAACACATAACTATAGGTGTTTCACACACTGAAAAAAGGCAGTGGTAGAAATGAGACCAGAGCAAATGTTTTGTTCATGAACACGTGGGCTCTGCTAAAACAAGGCCCAAGTTTCCAAGTCATTCCAGCTCATCTTTCAACATCTGTAGAATATTATAGACCAGAGGGACTTGAGGGGACATCTACTTAGAAACTCACAGCTCAACATTTTATCAGATGACATAAAGAAAAGGGAATAGGCTACTTCAACTAAACTTGTTAGGGTAAAGAAAAAAGGTCCTTGATGTCTTTATCAAGAACACATTGTAACAACCTAAGATCGTATATCAGGTAGTAGAAAATATTGTCAATATGTAATAAAGACTAGAAAGCACGCAGACCTTAATGTAAACGGAACATAATTTCATAGAGAAACAATATTAAAATGGTTAAAATATATATATCTAATGAAATCTTGGGTTACAGGAGAAAGATTTGAAAATATATCATACTTTCGAGAGTCTGAGGCCAGAGAATTTCTTGAACCCGGGAGACGGAGGTTGCAGTGAGGGGTGATTGTGTCACTGCACTCCAGCCAGGTTATCAAGATGCTGTCTCAAAACAAAACAACACAACTATGACGTCAGCTGATAAAATTCTACCAAAACTTATTTCAGAAGTAATTTTTTTTGTTTAATTAAGAAACAGGCTGCGCCCGTGTTGGCTCATGCCTGTAATCCCATCACCTTGGAAGGCCGATGAGGCTGGATAGCTTGAGCCCAGGAGTTCAAGACTAGCCTGGACAAATACACAAACATCTGGCTGGGTGAGGTGGCTCATGCCTATAACCTAGAACTCTGGGAGGCCAAGGCGGGCAGATGGCTTGAGGTCAGGAGTTCGAGACCAGCCTGGCCCACATGGAGGAACTCTGTTTCTACTAAAAATACAAAAAATTAGACGGGCATGGTGATGCACGCCTGTAATCCCAGCTACTCAGGAGGCTGAGGCAGGAGAATCCGCTTGACCCCAGGAGGTGGAGGTTGCAGTGAGGCAAGATCGTGTCACCGCACTCCAGCCTGGAGTCACGAAGAGAGTCTCAAAACAGAAAAAAAAACAACAACATCAGCAGGGCCGAGTAGGGCGCATCTGTGGTCCCAGCTAATCTAGAGGTTGAGGTGGGAAGATCACTTGAGCCCAGGAGGTTGCAGCTGCAGTGAGCTGTGATCCTGCTACTGCACTCTAGCCTAGGCGACAGTAAAAATGTCTCAAAAAACAATAATAAAAATTAAAATATAAAAAACTGATGAAATGAAGAGGAATTAGAAAAAAAAGAAAACGCATTATAAAATGAGAACAAAAGCACTTTTTTTTTTCAGGACGGAGTTTCACTCTTGTTACCTAAGCTGGAGTGCCATGGCGAGATCTCCGCTCACCAACCTCTGCCTCCCGGGTTCAAGTGATTCTCCTGCCTCAGCCTCCCGAGTAGATGGGATGCGACACCACACCCAGCTAATTTTGTATTTTTAGTAGAGACGGGGTTTCTTCATGTTGGTCAGGTTGGTCTCGAACTCGGTCGTTCGCTCGCTCTTTATCCCCTGGGCACACACACTCACTGGAAGGGGTTGGAATAAGATGGCTGCCTACTGGAAGGGCACGTTCTCCACGGTTTAGAACTCGGGAGCAGTAGGTCCCGGCATGCCGAGGAGGTAGGTGGGGGGGCATGGCGCCAGGGCTGAGGTCTGCCAAATCCCAGGACCAGGAAGAGGTCGCGGCCTCCAAGACACTGCGGCTGTGGCGCTCCAGGGGCCGACGAGGGAGAGGCTGGGAGGCGCCCAGGGTGGGGATCCACTCCGGGGTGAGGACTTTAAAAAGCGCGGGATGGGGGGAGGGTTCAGGAAACGGTTTGAGGCAGGAAAGCTACTAGACAGAAATCGTGTACAAGGCTCCGTAGCAGAAAGACCGGGGACGGAACCAGCCTCAGACTGACTTTATACCTAAAAGGAGGCCGGACGCGGTGGCTAACGCCTGTAATCCCAACACTTCGGGAGGCAGAGGCGGGTAGATCACCAAGTCAGGACGTCTCAATTTGCTCTGGGTGGAGGAAGGGGGGCGGAAATTTCCAGGTCTGTGGGGACCCCACCTCCCGAGTATAGGAGAGCCGGGGGGCCTATGAAGGGGCCGACTTACTACCGACAGGGCGAACTCACGGGGTTGTAGTGTGACCTTCGCTGAGGCGATCCGCTTCCGGGTCTGCGGGAATCCGCAAGCTCAGTACGGAAGCCAGGTCTGGGAGGAGCCCCGATGAAGTGGGCGGGGCCTGGGCAAGATAGGGCGGGGCGCGAAGGGCAAGCGGCGGGACGTGGAGGATAAAGGATCAAACTGTCGCCCAGGTTGGAGTGGAGTGGCGTAGTCTCGGCTCACCGCAGCGTCGACCTACGGAGCTCAATTTATCCTCTTGTCTCAGCCTCCTGATTAGCTGGGACTACAGGCATGCACCACCACACCTGGCTAATTTTTTTATTTTTTTTGCAGAGACGAGGTTTGGCCATATTACCCAGGCTGATCTCTAACTCCTGGGCTCAGGCGACCCACCCATCTCGGCCTCCCCAAAGTGCTGGATTACAGGCGTGAGTCACCGCGCCCGACCAAGTTATTGCCTTTTAAAAAACAACAATGGTTGGGCATGGTGGCTCACGCCTGTAATCCCAGCACTTTGGGAGGCCGAGGCGGGGCGGATCACGAGGTTAGGAAATCGAGACCATCCTGGAGAATATGGTGAAACCCCGTCTTTAAAACAAAAAAAATTTTTTTGAAAAGTTAGTGACATAACTTATCACAAGCCTTAGCTCTCCACACCCCAGATGTTTTCCTTAGGAAAGTCCCTGGAGCTAAGCACAGGATTGACCCTCACCCTCTGGAATCAATGGGAAACAGAAATGAAATTTCTTTTCTGTTCTGTCGGGGAGTCAGCATGAAATTGCACATTGCAACCAGGCAGTGTTTCACATTTCACATTCCAGTTTGCAACCCTTTCACAGATAACTCTAGGGCCTAATTAAATTGTTAAAATTAGCATTTATGTAATTATGTATTTTAGAGAGTGAATCAATGTCTTCCAAGCTGGAATGCAGGGGCGCGGTGTTGGCTCACGGCAGCCTCAGACACCTGGGCGCAAGTGATCCTTCCACAGCCTCCCGGGGTAGCTGGGCCTGTAGGAGCACGCCCAACCGTAAGCTTATTATATATATATTTTTTTTTTTTTTAAGATAGCGTTTCACTCGTGTCACTCAGACTATAGTGCATTAGCGCGATCTCGGCTCACTGCGACTTCTGCCTCCCCGGTTCAAGTGATTCTCCTGCCTGAGCTTACCAAGTAGCAGGGATTCCCGGCGCCCGCCACCACGTCCAAGTAATTTTTTGCATTTTTAGTGAGACTGGGTTTCTCTATGTAGACCAGGCTGGTCTCGAACTGTTGACCTCAACTGATCTACCCGCCTCGGCCTCCGAAAGTGCTGGGATTACAGGCGTAAGCCAGGGCTCCTGGCCGGTAAGCTTAAAATTAGTAGCAGGAATTGTCAGGGATGTAATCACCAACGGACTTTGCCCTGCCCTGGCAGGATCCCAGTGTGCAGACTGCTGAGTCACTCCATCCTCACAGCCAGGTCACTCCAAATCCGGAAAGACAGAGGTGCTGGGAGCAAGGCGGAGAGAAGCACACGCCCCTCCCTATCCCGCTCTGGCCCCGTCCCACCAAGGCCCTGCCCCAGCCCCGCCCGGCCTGGCTTCCGCTACGGGCGCGCGGAGTCTAGCAGACCCGGAAGCTGATCTTGTAGGGTGGTAGTGCCGAGATTTTCCCTTTGTTTAGATTAAATCTGCGCTTCCCAGCTCTCCCGCGCTTCTGTACTCAGGGTCTGAGGGGCAGCACAGACCTTAAAATCCCCGCGCTGCTCCCCTCCACCCCAAATAAATTCAGGCTTCTCTGTGAGAGTCCGGCAATCGTTTTCCTGCGTGTTAAAATCGCTCGGAGGCCGGTCCTGTCCCCAGTGTTTCTGCCATAGGACCATGTAGACAGCTCCTATCATGGAGCTGCTTCAGATCCTTCAGTGACACCTACATCCAACCCGCGCCACGTAAAGTCCTCATCCACTACTCACGTGCCTCAGGCCCCCAAAGCCTTGCTCCTCTCGGCCCCTGGAGCAGAGCAGCCCAGCCCCAAACCCTGGGAGCCTGCATCCTGTGACTGGGTCCTGGTATCCTGCGACTGGTCCTGGTATCCTGCACACCCTCCCTCCTAATAATTCCCCCTCTTCCCTTTTCTATCTTGATCCTCGCCCTTCTGATCACCAGGCGTCCCCTTCCTGGCCACCTCTTCTCCTGACCCCACATTGGAAAGGTGATCGGGGCCTGTCTGTTCACCTCCAAATGTTCTTGTGGTCCACTCAAAATGAGCTTTTCCGGAGGTGGGCATCTTATTCCAGTCTCCTCCTTTATGTGACCACCATGTCGGTCAGGCTGGTCTCGAACTCCTGACCTTAGACATTACGCCCACTTTGGCCTCCCAAAGTGCTGGGATTACAGGCATGAGCCACGGCACCTGGCTTTTTTTTTTTTTTTTTTTTGAGAAAGGGTCTTGCTCTGTGGCTTGGGCTGGAGTATAGTGGCGTGATCTGGGCTCACTGCAACCTCCACCTCCTGGGTTAAAGGAATTCTCCTGTCTCAGCTTCCTGTGTAGCTGCGCACACCACCACACTCAGCTAATTTTTGTATTTTTAGTAGAGATGGGGTTTCACTATGTTGGCCAGGCTGGTCTTGAACTCCTGACCTTGTGATCTGCCTGCGTAGGCCTCCCAAAGCGCTGGGGCTACAGGAATGAGCCATCACACCCAGCCACTTTCTCCAGGTCTTTATTCTGACATCACCTTCTCATTGGAGGCTTCTGTGACCATTCATCTGCCCACTGTTTAACACCGCAGCCACACCCTACTCCTGCTCTCCTCCATGTCGACATCTCTGTTTTTCTTTCTATTCTTTCTCTTTACAACTGTCTGGATCCTGGTGACAGCAAGGTCCCAAGGAGAGAGCAGAACCAGAAGGTGGGGGGTGTGCTGGACTTCCTCACTCTGAGTAGAGCTCAACCCTGGCTTCATGTTGATGTGCTGAGGCATTTTGCAAACACATCTCTTGTGCCCACTTGCAGATATTCTCATTTGCACACTCAGGTGGGGCCCAGCCTTAATAATATTTAAAGTTGGTGTTCAAAAACCTATAGAAATAAAAGGATAATAATAAACCAAATATCATGTTTCCCAAAAGCCTATGGAAATAAAAAAATAATAATACAAATAAAAAACCGAATGCCAGGCCAGACCTGGAATCACAACACTTTGGGAGGCTGAGGGCAGCAGATCATTGGAGGTCAGGAGTTCGAGGCCAGCATGGCCAACATAGTGAAACACTGTGTCTATTAAAAGTCCAAAAAAAATTTGCCAGGCAATGTGGCAGGTATCTATAGTCCCAGCTACGCAGGAGGCTGGTCACCTCCTGAGTAGCTGGGACTATAGTGCCACCTATAGTGGTTCAAGAGAATTGCTTGAACCCAGGAGGCAGATGTTGCAGTGAGCTGAGATCATGCCACTGCATTTCGGCCTGAGTGACAGAGTGAGACTGGCTCAAAAACAAAAACCAACCAAATACCACCTGCTACCCAAAAACCTATGGAAATAAAAAATAATAAAAATAAAGTTGATGTTATAGTATTTGCTCCTTATCTGCCAGTTTGCTTTCCATGGTTGCAGTTAATCGCCTTCAACCATGGTCTGAAAATATTACAAGAAAAGTTCTAGAAATGAAGAATTCACATTTTCAAATTCTCACCATTCCGAGTAGCATGCCGAAATCTAGCACTGTCCCACTCTAGTTTACCCAGGCCTGGAATCATCTCTTGTCCAGTATATCTAGGCTGTATAGTCATACCCTGGCATCAGAGGGATTCCTTCTAGGACCCTTGATGACACCAAATTTGGCTGATCATCAACTCCATTACATAAAAGTGCATATTACAGTCATGCACTGTGTAATGACATTTCAGTCAATGACAGAACATGTATATGATGGTAATTCCCTAAAATTTGCTGGAGCTGAAAAACTCCTACCACCTCGCCACACTGGAACAGTCATGACATCACGGTGCAGTGCATCACTCATGGACTTGCGGTCATGCTGATGTAAACAAACCCACTGCACTGACAGACAACTTTAACCTGGCTGCGGATGAGGATGACACTGAGAAGATCCTAGAGGCGGTTCATGAGGAATTGACTAATGAGTCATTGGAACTGATACAATAAGGCATAGCTGAAGAAGGGGCAAGAGAAAAGGAAACTGAGGAGAGGAAAAAGAACCCCCCAGAAAATTTACAGTGAAGGGTTTAGAAGCAGCTTTCGTAGACCTCACAAGCTCCTTCAGAAGTTTGAAAACGTCTACCCCAACATTTAAGGGTTTTCATTAGTAGGCACGTTCAGGGTACACTGTCTGCTTACAAGAATATTTATGAAACAAATTAAGTAAATTATCATGGACGTTTTTCTGAAAGGAGTGATACCTCCTCTAGAAGAGCCTCAGGCAGGTCCTTCAGGATGTATCCACGAGAAGGCATTGTTATCCTAGGAACTGACAGCTCCATGCATGCTATTGTCCCTGAGGATCTTCCCATGGGACAAGATGTGGCACTGGAAGACAATAACACTGATGGTCCTGACCCTTTGAAGGACTAAGCTAATAAGTAGGTTTATCTTAGAGTTAGTTAGTTAGTTAGTTTGTTTGTTTGTTTGTTTTTTCTTTTTTTAAAGCCAGTCAAATTTAGCAGTGGGGGGTTGTATACCAACTTTAGTGACACTAATGTTAATAAGTTCTGATAACCCACTACCATCGGACCAGCCAGTTAGTTTGTTTTTTTAGACAGAGTCGCTCTGTCACCCAGGCTGGAATGCAGTGGCACAATCTTAGCTCACTGCAACCTCCACCTCCCATGTTCAAGCGTGCACCACCATGCCCAGCTAATTTTTTTGTATTTTTAGCAGAGATGGGGTTTCACCATGTTTTTTAATTTTAAAATAGAGACAGGGTCTCACTATGTTGCACAGGCTGGTCTTGAACTCCTGGACTCAAGTAGTCCTCTTGCTTCAGCCTCCTAATGTGCTGGGATTACAGGCAGGAGCCACCACACTTGAGCTTACTTGTTGACAAAAAGGTTTAAAAGATAAAATTTAAAATTCTTAAACTAAAAAAAGCTTTTAAAGATACAAAAAATTTTTGTGTACCTGTACAATTTATTTGCATTTTAAGGTGTTATTGCTAAATAATGTAAAAGTTAAATTAAAAAATTTGTACAGTAAAAAGGATTCTGGTAAGCTAAGGTTACTTTATTATTGAAGAAGAAGTCTTTCTTATAAAGTGAGTGGAGACTGAATGTACAGAGTTGATAAGCCTACAGTAGTGGACAGTTATGTCTTAGGTCTTCACATTCACTCACCACCCACTGACTCACCAGAGCAATTTCTATTATAGACCTGCAAGCTTCACTGAAAAGCGCCTTACATATGTGTGCCAGTTTTTAACCTTTCATACCATATGATTACCTTTTCTATGTTTAGACATGTTTTGAGTATTTACCATTGTGTTATAGTTGTTCACACTGTTTAGTATCTAACATGCGGTACAGGTTTTTAGCAATAGGCTGTACCATGTATCCTACGTGTGTAACAGGTGATACTATCTCAGTTTATGTAAGTACAGTCTATAATGATACACCTGAAAACTCATTTCTCAGGAGAAATCCCTGTTAAGTGACACACGATTTTATTTGTGTATAACATATGCACATCCTTTACATCCTCATATACTTTAAATTACCTCTTGATTCCCATATATTTTATTTTATTTTATTTTATTTTATTTATTATTATTATTATTTTTATTTTTTTTAAAGACAGGGTTTCACCATGTTGGTCAGGCTGGTCTTGAACTCCCAACCTCAGGTGATCCGCCTGCCTTGGCCTCCAAAGTGCTTGGATTACAGGCGTGAGCCACCACGCCCGGCCTTATTATTTTTTTTTATAAGACGGGGTCTCACCATGTTGGTCAGGCTGGTGTTGAACTCCCGACCTCAGGTGATCTGCCAGCCTTGGCCTCCAAAGTACTTGGATTACAGGGGTGAGATTCCCATATATTTTAAATCATCTCTTGATGACTTACATTAACTCAAGAAATGTAAATTTGTAAATAGTTATACTATATTGTTTTCTTGTATTATTTTTATTGTTTATTGCTTTATTGTTTTATTGCTATTTTTATAGGATTCTCTCATTTTTTTTTCATAGTTTCGCTCTGTCGCCAGGCTAGAGTGCAATGGTGTAATCTCGGCTCACTGCCATTCAAGTCATCCTTCTGCCTCAGCCTCCTGAGTAGCTGGGACTACAGTCACACGCCACCATGCCCAGCTAATTTTTGTATTTTTAGTAGAGACAGGGGTCTCACCATATTGGCCAGGATGGTCTCGATCTCTTGACCTTGTGATCTGCCCGGCTCGGCCTCCCAAATGGCTGGGATTACAGACATGAGCCACTGCACCTGACCTGGCTTCTCTTTTTAAAAAATTATTTTGGCTGGGCACGGGGGCTCATGCCTGTAATCCCATCACTTTGGGAGACCAAAGCCGCTCCTAAGTTAAAGGTCTTTTTTGACCAGATCTACTTTTGTGGATCTCAGTGCTTTTGTTTAAGTAACTGTTACATTACTTAGTAACACCCCCAAATCACAAGTATTAATGCTTGCAGTTAGGATATACCAATGAGAAGCTGTAACGTGCATCCTTTAAGTGGAATAAATAGGGTTCAGTACTGTTTGCGGTTTCAGGCATCCACTGAGGGTCTTGGAACATATTCCCCATGGATAAGGGGATTTTACTGTAGTTCTGTGTCCAGCCTGACACATTTGCTGGCACTCACCCATGCCTTCCTTCCCTGAGTCCCTCTCCTCTCACTTAGATTCCATCTCCTGTGACCCAGTGACGTGAGCTTGGGAAGAGGCTGCACTGGGCATGGTCCTGGGGAAGGGCTCGCCCCCAGACATGGATGGAGACAAGGTGTGGGCCCCGTGGTGTCAGGGCTGCTGGGCAGCAGGGATTGTTCAGGGGCCACATCTGATGCACTGTCAGCTCTCTGTAGACCAGGAGTGGAGCAGCTGCCCATGGAGGTCACGTATTAATGTGTGCAAACACTTGGTAAATTTTGGAAAAAGAGTTCAGGAAGGCCAGGCATGGTGGCTCACACCTGCAATCCCAGCACTTTGGGAGGCTGAGGCAGGTATATCACTTGAGGCCAGGAGTTCGAGACCAGCCTGGCCAACATGGTGAATCTCTGTCTCTACCAAAATACAAAAAATTAGCTGGGTGTGGTAGCACATGCCTGTAATCCCAGCTACTCAGGAGGCTGAGTCAGGAGAATCTCAGGAGGCTGAGGCAAGAGAATCACTTGAACCTGGGAGGTGGAGGTTGCAGTGATCCAAGATCGTGCCAGCCTAAGCAACAGAGTGAGACTCCATCTCAAAAAGAAAAAAGTTCAGGAAGAGGAAATCTCTTCTACCTGAATTTAGATTCCATTTGAAGCTAAACAAGTGAGTCACTATTTCTGAGTCAAACATCTTAATGATTGGGAAAAGTATGGCATGTTCAGACACAGACATTAGTGATAGAGGGTGTTTTATTCCATCCCCTTTAAAACATAAAATCAACCTAAATATCTAACAGCAGGCAGTTCAAAAACAATTTAAAAATCTGTTTCTTTTCCTCGTTTTGGGACCTGGCTACATTCAGGGAGGAGATTTTCTCATCATTCTCAGCAGGATCCTCCCATGGAGACTGCAGGGAGTCTTGTGCAGCAGCTGTGTTAGGTGAAAAGGGGTATATTTTGGTAGTTGTTGTTTTTGAGACGGACTCTTGTTCTGTTGCCCAGGCTGGAGTGCAGTAGCACGATCGTGGCTCACTGCAACCTTCATCTACAGGTTCAAGCAATTCTTGTGCCTTAGCCGCTGGAGCTGGCTGGGATTACAGGTGCCTGCCACCATGCCCAGCTAATTTTTGTATTTTGTTTTAGTCACACCTGTAATCCCGGCACATTGGGAGGCCAAGGCAGGTGGATTACTTGAGGTCAGAAGTTCAAGACCAGCCTGGGCAACATGGTGAAACCCCGTCTCTACTAAAAATACAAAAATTAGCTGTGTGTGGTGGCGCGTGCCTGTAATCCCAGCTACTTGGGAAACTGAGGTGGGAGGATGGCTTGAGCCTGGGCGACGCAAAAAAAAAAAAAAAAAAAAAGGTGCTGCTGAAGAAGGAAACTTGTTTTCAGTATATTCTTCTTAGGTAATATGCTAAAATGACATTCTTTTCCTTGGTTATAATTATATCATCCATTAGTTTTAGCAGATTCAGCTCATTCTTGCCCTCCCCCTACCTCTCTCCTTGTGTGTGTGTGTGCGTGTGTGTGTGTGTGTGTGTGTGTGTGTGTTTATGCCTCTGCCTCTTCCCTCTGCTTCTGGTCTCTGTTCAGGCATCCTGTACAGTGATGATTGCCTACAGCACAGACAAGCCCCCTTTACTTTCCTTTGAATTCTAGAAGTATATCCCATGTTTACTAATAATTACGATGTTTCATGAGATATTCTTGCTTGACAGAGCAATTTATTTTTGGCCTGATTTTTAATTATCCTGTAATTTCTTAAGGTATTAAGGTATTTTTATTTGCCCTTAATATGTTAAATGAATATGTAATATTAATGAACTTTTTAATTATGTATCACTATTTTGTTAATGAAATAAATTAATAAATTTCATTGGGCTTTTGTTAACATCTAAATATCTATATTTTAATGGACATAAAATGAACATATTTATAGGCCAGGGGTAGTGGTATGTGCTTGTTATCCTAGTTTCTCCGGAGGCTGAGGCAGGAGGATCTCTTTAGCCCAGAAGTTTGAAACTAACCTGGGCAACCTAGTGAGACCCCATCGCAATATTTTTAAAAGTTTTATTCATATTTTTGAATATGAGTATTTAATAGAGATTGGAGTTCAACTTTCCATATATTTTTATGGTCTACCATTTTTATACCTTGATATAGAATCATGTTTATAAACTAAGTACAATTTATACATTTTTATTTTTGTAAACATGATGAAATGCACATTCGCAGAAATAACTATGACAGCTGGGCATGATGGTGTGTGCCTTTATCAGCAAGTATTTGGGAAGCCGAGGAGGGAGTTCAAGGCTAGAGTGTGTTATGAATAAGCCACCACACTGCCATCTGGACACATAGTGAAACCCTGTCTCCATAAAAATTTTAAAAGAAAATTGTGACAAATATCATCTTAAAAAATAGGTCATTGAGGCCAGGCACAGTGACTCACACCTGCAAAAGTCACCTGCAAAAATAAAGTGGTAATTTAGACTATCCTAGGTAATTTAGAGTGAGGGAAGACATGGGTGAGTGCGAGTAAACATGACAGGCAGGACGCTTCAGACTCAGAGAAAACTGACATCTCCAATGACCGACGTGTATAAGGAAAAATTCTCCTCAAATCTTGCTTTTCCTCTACTCTCACATGACAACAATTATCCACACAGAGGAAGACTTCTGTGACTAAATGTATGTGAGTTCTTTCCCCCACACACCAAGCAGCAGACACTAGCTGGGCATCCTCCAACATAATTCCGACACTGTCTACCTGGAGACAGTGTCAGATCCCACGGGTGGATGGCTGAGTCTTCAAGACTGCCTCCGCACACACAAGTCTCAAGCAAGGCCAGGCCTTCAGAACTTCTGATCGTCCAGCTTCAAACTGGGGTTCCCAGGACCCCCCTCTTCGGTTCAATTAATTTGCTGGAGTGGCTCACAGAACTCAGGGAACACTTACTTACCTTCACCAGTTTATTATAAAGGATACCGCAAAGGATACAGATGAAGAGCACCGACGGCAAGGTATGGAGGAAGAGGCACAGCGCTCCCAGGCCCTCCCTGGGCTCACCACCCTCCAAGAGCCTCCACATGTTCAGTCACCCAGAAGCTCATGGAACCTTGCCCTGCTGAGTTTTTATGGAAGCTCGTGACATCAGCATTCCTTCCCCCAAAGGTACAGGGTGGGAAACTCTTGGAGGAGGGTCTTAAGACCCACAACCAGAAAAGCAGGGGAACATCAGAGTGAAAGGAAGGCAGGAGAAGGTGAGAGGCCTGCCCCTGAGGCCTAACATACCCAATATTACAACAAAAGACTGTAACAAGGGCTATGGAGGTTACGAGCCAGGAACCATGGACAGAAACCAATATATATCATAACACCACATGTGGCATTTCAGAAAGGAAGGAGACACAGAACAGTCCACTGAGAATATCACTGTACCTGAGTCAGAGCCATTCCTGACTCCTTCTTTCCTCTTCCTCCTCTTCCAGGCTTCTTCCTTAGGTGAGATGAAAGAGACTTTAGAAGCTAATCCTAAAAACAAAGAAAATTAAAAAAAAAACGAAGTTAATCCCGAGTGTTCAAAATATGCTGTTTATTGCTCAAAATCAACACACCCGCTCCCTGTGCTATAACCACACACACAGAGGAAAGACCTCGCCCTGTGGAAAGATGGCCCTCTACTGCCCACAGCACCAGGGACAATGCAAAGAAAGTTCTACAGGGAGAACAAATGAGTTTCTGAGTTCTTCAAAACTCACTCCCCTCCTGGAGAAGATCACATATACGCTGCAGCACTGGGGAGTTGGGCTGGACTGAGCTCCCCCTTCAGGGCACAGACCCAACCCTGATCAAACCTCCTGCAGAGCACAGCCCCCCTCAACTCTCTGTGGATCACAGACTGATCTCAGCCTTCAGAAATAAAGACACAGCACCCTGATGTTCAATGACAAATATAGATTAGAATCATGTGGGAAACTGTAAATATTTGAGACTGCGCTTGAACCTATGTGCCCAGGACTCTCTGGAAAGGAGGCACAAGAGATGTCCTTGCAAAATGCCTCAGCACTCTAATGTAAAGCCAGGGTTGAGCTCCACTGAGAGACGGCAAGCCCAGAACAACCCCCACCTTCTGGCTCTGCTCTCCCCTTGGGTCCTTGTTGTCACCAGGATACAGAAAGTGGACAGCAAAGGAGTAGAAAGAAACATCCAGGGCAGGCAATATGGACCAGAGGGGATGAGGGTGTGACAGGGGGAGTGTCACAGAAATCTCCACTGAGAAGCTGATGTCAGAACCCAGACCTAGAAAAGGAAGGGTGTTTGTCACTTGCAACTGAGGGGTCAGAGAGTTCTAGGGGGAGGGACAGCCCAGGTGAAGGCCCTGAGACAGGAGCAACCTCAGCTCCCAGAAAAGGAAAGAGGCCAGTGTGGCTGCAGCAGAGGGAGCCAGGACACTAGCAGGAAACGAGATCAGAGAGGTCCTGGGGGCATAGATCAGCTGGACGCCTTTAAAAACTTTTCTTCCGGGGTGGAAGAAAAAAAATAAATAAATAAATAAAAATAAAATAAAATAAAATAAATAAATAAATAAATAAATAAAACTTTTCTTCCTCACCTGAAAACAACTGGAAATGCTAGTTCCTCACCTATTTTAAGCAATCATGTAATTTTTTTCTTTATGTTATTCCTTAAAACACTTTCAAACAAGGAACCATCTCCTAAATTTTAATATATGCCAATATGTTCACCTACGCTTCCAGGAGTATGGGGTCACCCTCATCTGAGATATGCAGGACTGCGGGGGAGCGTGCATGGGAGAACTCAGAAAGTCACTAGTGGACATGTAAGTATGGAGATGTCTGCTGAATGTCCCAGCAGAGAGTTGAGTAGACAACTGGACACATAATTCTAGAAATTAGGGATGAGGTCTACAAGGGATGGAGACATAAAGGTGGGGTTTAAAGATGACATGATAAAGGCAGCAGATGTGGACAGAGATGAAAAGTGGTTACAGGACTAAGCCGTGGGTCACTCCCACATTCAAAAAACAGTGAATCAGGACACACCAGCAGAGAAAAATGTAACAGATGAAGATGACAACAAGAAAATTAAAGCAAAGAGCAGGGACAAATCCTTCCCAGTAGGGGCCTTGAGACAGGTGGATGAGCCTGTTACAAATATCTTCCCTTCACTGAGGAAGGAAAAAACCAAACTGTTTTTGTTGCTCTCATGCTCAACACAAAATACTTTACTTCTGGTCAAGAAAATGTGTGTTTTTCCCTACACTGCAGACTTCCACCTGGGAATCCTAAAATTTAACTCAATTCTTACACTCAATGACTTATCTGTAAGGAAACAGTGTCACATCCCACAGGTAAAGGGTTCAGTCCCACAAGACTACCCTTCACCTTACAAGCTTACACAAGTAGTAGCTGTCACCTCTACTTCTGACTGACCAGATAAACATCATGGTTCCCAAATCCCCCACTGCGTTCAATTAATTTTCTAGAAAATTACTTAAAAACAATGTTTTACTAAACCTTAGTAAAACGTCTCTGGGTTCTGTGAGCTGCTCTGGCAAATTAATAATTACTGAGGCGTGGGTCATGGGAATCTTCAATTCATAGCCAGTGGCTTAGAAGTTCAGGTTCCAACCTGGGACTTGTAACTGACATCTGAAGTAGGAAAGTCTTGTGGAACTGAGCCTTCAGTCTGTGGGATCTCCCCGCTTACTCTAGGTAGAGCTGTCAGAAATGAGGTAAATTATGGGACACCCAGCTGGTGTCTGATGGAGAACTGCTTGTTACTGGAGAGAAATCCCCCACACATTCGGTGACCACTGGTGAAGTATTTTGTGTTCAGGGTTTACTACCGCATTGAGTTTGAGAGGAGGAAAGACAAGCGTTTTTCCTCTGGAAGAGCATATTTTCCAGCGGGTGAAATTTGGAACGGAAAAACATAGTGTCAAAAGCCAGGCCCCCGTCACCTCCCTCAGTGCACGGTACGGAACGCGGTGACTGTGAAGAGAAAACCTGGGGAACAGAAGGGCCCAGCCCACGGAGGACAAGGGTGGGGGTGGATTAGGAGAGAGGTGGGGTTTGCAAAATACCAGAGCGGGGCAGATGACGCGGCGCTGAGCTCCAAGGGACCAGAAAGGTGAGGCTTGGAGGACCCACAAGGCATGATCCACCACGCGGTGAGGGATTTTACGTGACGCGGGCCCGAGGAGAAATGGGACAAAAAGTGTCTACATGGCCCGAAGGCAGAGAGCCCAGGAACAGGACCAGCAGCCTCGGAGCGATTGTAACCTCTGAATTTCATGGCGACGTGTATATTTACCTAGTGTGGAGGGCACGGCGGGAGGATTTTAAGTTACGCAGGACCGCCCCACCCCCGCGCGCTAATACCGAGTACAGTAGCGATGGAAGCGAATCTAATCTAGACAAAGGGGAACTCACGCGAGGCTGCAAGACCATCACCACATGCGACCGGCTTCCGGGTTTTTAGGAAACTGCACGCGAGAGTTCACTCTGCGCGATTCACTTCCGGGTCTGCGGGATTGACTTCCGGGTCTGCAGGAACCCGTGTGCAACGGATGCCGGGAACCGGGAGAAGGAGGGGTGAGAGGCCTGCGCTTGTTTCGGCCTCGTTCTGAGCGCGTCTGTTCTCCAGGTTTTTGTTGTTTTTGAGACGGAATCTTGCTTTGTCACTAAGGCTGAAGTACAGTGGCACGATCTTGGCTCACTGCAACTTCCGCCTTCCGAGTTCAAGCAGTTCTCTGCCTCAGCCTCCCGAGTAGCTGGGATTACAGGCGCCCGCCACCACGCGCGGCTAATTTTTGTATTTTTAGTAGAGACAAGGTTTCACCATGTTGGTCAGGATGGTCTCTATCTCCTGACCTCATGATCCACCCGCCTTGGCCTCCCAAAGTGCTGGGATTACAGGCTACGCGCGTCTTTCTTGAGGAAAGACCCTACCAGTGACCAGAAGCCATGCCTGTAATCTCACCTCCCCTCCCCACAGCCTGCGAGAATAACAAGATAATGCCTCTAATAAAAGTGTGTGGAGCCCAGAGCTCAGGGCCACGCGGCCCCCCACGCTAGTATTTGTTGGCCCCCTGGACCCATACTGTGGAATTCTACTCTTGTCTTTTGTCGTATTTCTTTTCTCACTCCCTTGTCACCACCAGGACTCGGCATCCGCTACAGGGTTGAGGCTGGCACCCAACACAAGCACATCAAATTGGATCCTGTTTAGACATGTTATAACTAGTATGGGTTTATTTTGGTACACGAATGTTTGAAATCCATGCATAGTTTTTTTTTCATAATACACAATTTCCATGAACTTTTTAAAGACCCCCATATTATCCTAGTACTTATATTTAACTGAAGACTTACAGGGACACTCCTTTTTTCTTTCTTTTTAATGTTAGGGAGCTGAGTAAGACAGAGAGAGAGAGAAAAGGAGGGAGTAAGAAAGAGGGGGAGTGAGGAGAGCGAGGGATGGGGGAGAGGGAGGAAGGAGAAAGGGAAGGAGAGGGAGAAGGGAGGGGGGAGGAGAAAGGCAGAAAAAGAAGCTGGAGGAAGAGACCTTTTTTCATATTTATAGAGAACACAGGTTGTGTCTGCCATGTCTTATGCTTATTTTCATGTCAGAAAATTTTGTCTCCCAACAACACCCTTATTTATGTACCCCCTGAATTTTTTAGTGCAGTAACACAGGGAAGAAATCTATTAAACATATAAGCTGATTACAATGTATGGAAGGAAAAATACACTAAGTAAAAGTCATAGAAAAACAATAGTTATATACCATAATATGAATATTATGAATAATATATAATATGAATATATAATATATACCATAATATGAAAGTGTTACTTCCATCGCCTTTGGAAAAATGTTTTATATTTAGTGAGTTGTTAAACCTGGATAAAGCCTTTGCCATATCCATTACAGTTATATGATTTCTCTTTAGTATGGATGGTCTAATGTAGATTTATGTCTGAACATATGATGAAGGGTTTGCCATACTCATGTTTAAAAGATTCAATCAAGAGTAAATTACCTTATGTTGTGCATGGAGTGAATTGTGACTGCAGACCCTGGCACACTCATATTTGTAAGGTTCTCTCCAGTATGGACTATCTGATGGGTAATTAGGTTTGAATGCACATTAAAGGCTTTGCCACACTCACTACATTTGTAAGGCTGCTATCCAGTATGAATTCCCCCAATGACTTGCAAGGTGTAAATTTTGACTAAAGATCTTGCCACATTCATTTGTAATGTTTTTTTCTCCAGTATTAATTATTTGATGGGTGGTTAGGCTTAAATGCACACTAAAACTTTTGCCACATTCACTGACTTGTTAAGAGTCCTCTCCAGTGCTGGGTGCGGTGTCTCATGCCTGTAATCCCAGCACTTTGGGAGGCTGAGGCAGGCAGATCACAAAATCAGGAGTTTGAGACCAGCCTGGCCACTATGGGAAAACCCTGTCTTTACTAAAAATACAAAAGTTAGCTGGGTGTGCTGGTGGGTGCCTGTAGTCCCAGCTACTTGGGAGGCTGAGGCAGGAGAATTGTTTGAACCCGGGAGGCGGAGGTTGCAGTGAGCCAAGATCACACCATTGCACTCCAACCTGGGTGACAGAGCAAGACTCTGTCTCAAAAATAATAATAATAAAGTTAAAGGAAACTTTTAAAAGAATCAAAAAGATGGTTCACAGACACTCCATTGTATTTTCTTTCATGATCTTTCCACTGACATTCAAAGTTATGTGTATGTTTCTGGACATCCCTGAAGCAAAAGTCTTTGATGTCATGGCTTTCATAGCTTTCCAGTGTCACTGTGTAGAATACCTGTAATACTCCCGTATTACTTTTCCCTTTGAGGGGTAATTCCTTGACACATTTAGGAAATAGAAGATATAAAGGAGCATAGGTTTCTGATTAATTATAGATGGTAAATAAATATTTCATGTCCTAACCATAATCATTAATTTTTAGGAACATGAAAGAATAGGAGTCATTAGTAACAAATGAGTAATTACATATGATTCAAATTTAATACTAGGAAGTCTAGTTTCAAGCAACCAATGACCAAAACACAATGCACAACCCTATGTTAGTCCTGAAAGAAGTATTTTGCCACTGTGACCCCAACGTACATACTAATTGGCAGAAAACATATAGATGTGTCATAATTGTAAGAGGAAAAAAATTCCACATAATTACAGCATATTCACTGTGTACAAATAAATGCCGAAACACTCCATGATATAATAGTAATTAATCCACAACAAACTTACATAATATATAAGCTAAATAAATGGTAGGCCAGGCGCAATGACTCATGCCTGTAATTCCAGCACTTTGGGAGGCTGAGGTGGGTGGATCACCTGAGGTCAGGAGTTCGAGACCAGCCTGGCCAACATGGCGAAATATACATCCTTCTCAAGCACACACAAAATATTCTATAAGATAGTTCACATGTTCGGTCACACAAGAAGTTTTAACAAATTAAGAAGATTCACATTATTCCAAGTATCTTTTCCAACACAAAGTGATGAAAGTAGAAAGGCAAAGCCTTAAGAAAATGACAACATTCATAAATATGTGGAAAATAACAACACATTCGCGAATATTACGCACGGATCAAAATCCTTGGGTCTTCAGTGGGGCAAACTGATACTAAATCTAATGAAGTAGCATAAGGAAAACTAGAAAAGAACAAACCAAATTATATGTATATATATATTTGAGATAGAGTCTTATTCTGTTACCCAGGCTGGAGTGCAGAGGCACGATCTTAGCTCACAGCAACCTCTGCCTCCTCGGTTCAAGTAATTCTCTCCCTCAGCCTCCCAAGTAGATGTGGTGTGCACCACCACACCTGGCTAACTTTTGTATTTTTTGTAGAGACAGTGTTTTGCCATGTTGGCCAGCCTGGTCTTGAACTCCTGGTCTCAAGTTATCTACCTGCCCTGCCTCCTAATGTGCTGGGATTACAGGCATCAGCCACCGCACCTGGCCATCAAACCCTATTAATAGAAGGAAAGAAAGATCAGAGAAGAAGTCAATGAATACAAAAGATCAGTGAAGCAAAAATTGATTTTTAAAAAAGATGAACAAAATTGAAAAACCATTAACTAGTCTAGCCAAGATACAAAGAGAAAAAACCCAGTAAGTAAAATCAGAAATGAAAAGGAGACATTACAACTGATACAACAGAAATACAATGAATCTAAGACACTATTTGGTGCAACTGTATGCCAAGAAATTGTTAGACCTAACAGAAACGAATACATTGCTAGACACATACAACCTACCAAGACTGAGCCAAGAAGAAATAGAAAACCTGAACAGACCAATTAGAAGTAGTGAGATTGAATCAGTAATAAAAGGGCTCCCATCAAAGAAAAGCCCAGCACCTGATGGCTTCGCTGTGGAATCTACCCAACATTTAAAGAAGAGCAATTTTTCTCAAATTCTTCCAGAAAACTGAAGAGAAGGCAATGTTTTCCAACTTATTCTATGAGGTTAGCATTACCTGGATAACAAAAGCAGACAAGGACACAATGCAAAAGAAAACTAAGCCGGGGCGCGGTGGCTCACGCCTGCAATCCCAGCACTTTGGGAGGCTGAGGCAGGAGGATCACGAGGTCAAGAGATCGACACCATCCTGGTCAACACGGTGAAAGCCCGTCTCTACTAAAAAATATAAAAATTAGCTGGGTGTGGTGGCACACGCCTGTAGTCCCAGCTACTCAGGAAGCTGAGGCAGGAGAATCAGTTGAATCAGGGAGGTAGAGGTTACAGTGAGCCGAGATCCCACCATTGCACTCCAGCCTGGCAACAGAGCAAGAGTCCGTCCCCCCAAAAAAAAAAGAAAAAAAGAAAACTAAGAAATCTATAGGCAATATCTCTGATAAATATAGCTGCAATAATCCTCAACAAAATATCAGAAAACTGAATTCAGCAGCCCATTGAAAAGATCACTCACCATAATTAAGTGGGATTTGAAAAAGAAGTGGGATTTATCCCAGAGATGCAAGGATGTTTCAACACAGACAAATCAATAAACATGATACATCACATCAGCAGAATGAATAATTTCAAAAAAAATGATCATTCCAACAGAGAAAGTACTTACTGAAATTCTACAACCTCTTATGATGAATACCCTCGCCAAACTAAGTATAGAAAGAGCATACACGTATCTTTTTTTTATTTTTTTAATATAAAGACGAGGTTTCACCAAGTTGGTCAGGCTGGTCTTGAACTCCCGACCTCAGGTGATCCGCCTACCTTGGCCTCCAAAGTGCTTGGATTACAGGCATGAGCCACCACGCCCAGCCAAGAGCATACATATATCAACACAATAAAGCTACATATGACTTTGTGTGACAATATGACAAAGACATAGTTAACATTATACTTAACAGGGAAAAAGTAAAAGCTTTCCCTTAAGAACTGGACAAAACAGGCCAGGCACGGTGGCTCACACCTGTAATCCCAACACTTTGGGAGGCCAAGGTGGGTGAATCACAAGGTCAGGAGTTCGAGACCAGCCTGGCCAATATGGTGAAACCCCGTCTCTATTAAAAATACAAAAATTAGCCTGTAATCCCAGCTACTTGGAAGGTTAAGGCAGGAGAATTGCTTGAACCTGGAAGGCGGAGGTTGTGGTGAGCCCAGATCACACCACTGCACTCCAGCATGGGTGACTAAGCAAGACTCTGTCTAAAAAAAAAAAAAAAAACAATAAGAACAAGGATGTTTACTCTTCCAAATCTTAGCCCACATACTTTTGAAAGCTGCACAAGGGAAAAAAGTAAAGTGCATCCATATTTAAAAGGAGGAAGTCACATCATCCCTGATTACAGGTGGCAAGATTTTACATATAAACATCCCCCAAAGCTCTACTAAAAGCTCTTAGAGCTGACAAATTCAGTAAAGTTGCAATGTACAAAATCAACGTACAAAAATTAGTAGCATATATGCCAAAAGCAAACAAACTGAAAAATAAATCGAAAGAGCAATCCCATTTACAATAGCTACAAAAAAACCCCAAGGATTACATTTCATGAAGGAAGTAAAAAATCTCTACATAGAAAATTATAAAGTAATGAAAGAAATGGAAAGGTTACACAACAAAGGAAAGACATCCATGCCGTCTTCATGGGTGGGAAAATTAATGTGATCACACTACCAACGCAATGTACAGATTCAACACATTCTCTTTCAAAACAGCAAAAGACATTGTTCACAGAAATAGAGAAAAAGAATCCTAATGCTGGGTGCGGTGGCTCACGCCTGTAATTCCACCACTTTGAGATGCCAAGATAGGCGGATCACCTGAGCTCAGGAGTATGAGACCAGCCTGGGCAACATGGCAAAACCCATCCACACAAAAGATACAAAAATTAGCCAGGTGCGGTGGCACGCACCTGTGGTCCTAGCTACTCAAGAGGCTGAGGCAGGTGAATCGCTTGAGCCTGGGAGGCAGAACTTGCAGTGAGCTGAGATTGCACTACTGCACTCCAACCTGGGCAAGAGAGAGCCCTTGTCTAAAAATAGAAAAAAAATCCTAAAATCCATAGGGGAACTACAGAAGATCCAAAAAAGCCGAAGCAATTTTGAGCAAAATGAACCAACCTGAGGGGTATTACACTACCTGACTTCAAAATATACTAGAAAGCAATGGTATCCAAAACAACTTGCTACTGGGAGAAAAACAGACACATAGACCAACAGATCAGAAGAGAGAACACATAAATAGACCCCTCATCTTTACAGCCAGCTGATTTTTGACAAAGGTGCCAAGAACATGCATTGGGAAAAAGGAGAGTCTCTTCAATAAATGGTGCTGGAAAACTGGATATCCATATGCAGAAAAATAAAACTAGACCCCTATTTCTCACCACATACAAAAATAAAATCAGAATGGATTTGACATAAATGGATGATCTGAAACTGTAAGAGAACAATAGGAAAACTCTTCAGAGCATTGATCTGGGCAACAATTTTTTAGGTAAGACCTCAAAAACAGGCAACAAGAGCAAAAATAGACAATTTGGATTACCTCAAACTAGATTCTGCACAGCACAGGAAACAGACGACACACTGAAGAGACAAGCGACAGAATTGAAGAAAATATTTACAGTCTATCCTTGTGAGAAGGGATTAATAAGCTGAATATATAAGAAACAAAAACACCTCAATAGCAGTTGTTTTTTTTTAGATGGAGTCTCACTCTGTTGCCCAGGCTGGACTGCAGTGGCGCGATCTTGGCTCACTGCAAACTCCGCCCCCTGGGTTCAAGCGATTGTTGTGCTTGAGGTCATTATGTTAAATGAAATAAGCCAGGTACAGAAAAGACAGTTATCCCATACTCTCAGTCGTATGTGGGAGCTAAAAAAGTTGATGTCATGAAGATAGAGAGTAGAATGGTCATTACCAGAGAGTGGGAGGGTTAGCACAGGCACGAAAGAAGTTGGTTAATGGGGGGGAGAAAAAAAGAAGGAATAAGTAGTCTCCAGTAGCATAGGAGAGTGACTATAGTGAACAATAATTTATTGTATATTTCAAAGTAGCTAGAAGAGAAAATTTGAAATCTCATCAAAAGAAAAAAATTAATGTTTGAGGTGATGGATATTTAAATTACTGATCTGATCACTACCCATTGTATTCATGTGTCAAAATATCACATGTAACATATAAATAAGTACAATTAAAAATGTTAAAAGAGACTGGGCAAGGCCAGCGCGGTGGCTCACGCCTGTAATCCCAGCACTTTGGGAGGCCGAGGCGGACGGATCACGAGGTCAAGAGATCGAGACCATCCTGGCCAACATGGTGGAACCCCGTCGCTACTAAAAATACAAAAATTAGCTGGGCTTGGTGGCGCATGCCTGTAGTCCCAGCTACTCGGGAGGCTGAGGCAGGAGAATTGCCTGAACCGAGGAGGTGGAGGTTGCAGTGAGCCGAGATCGCGCCACTGCACTCCAGCCTGGCGCCTGGCGACACATCAAGACTCGGTCTAAAAAAAAAAAAGAGAGAGAGACTGGGCATGGTGGCTCATTTCTGTAATCCCAGCGCTATGGGAGGCTGAGGCCGGTGGATCATGAGGTCAGGAGTTCAAGACCAGCCTGACTAACATGGTGAAACCCCCTCTCTACTAAAAATAAAAAATTAGCCGGGCATGGTGGTACGTGCCTGTAATCCCTGCTACTCAAGAGGCTGAGGCAGGAGAATCGCTTGAATCTGGGAGACGGAAGTTGCAGTGAGCCGAGATGGCGCCATTGCACTCCACCCTGGGCAAAAAGGGCGAAACAAACAAACAAAAAAGTTAAAAGAAAGAATGATGTTAAAGTTGAATAACAATACTGAATTGTACACTTTAAAAGTTAAGAGACTAGAGTTCATGTTGTGTTCTTACCTGATTAAATAAAAAATTCTCCCAAATAATGCAATTTTCAAGCACAGATGGTAACATAAAGAGGTGCTTTTATTTTTGTAGAGAAGTCTCACTCTGTCATCCAGGTTGGAGTTCAGTGGCACAATCATAGCTCACTGTATCTTCAGCTGGGCTTAAGAAATCTACTCAACGGCCTCAGACTCCCAAGTAGCAGAACACCACGCCTGGTTAATTAAAAAAACAATTTTTTTTTTTTTGAAGTGGAGTCTTGCTCTGTCTCCCAGGCTGGAGTGTAGTGGTGCGATCTCAGCTCACTGCAACCTCCACCTCTCCACCTCTCCACCTCCTGGGTTTAAGCACTTCTCCTCTGCCTCAACCTCCCAAGTAGCTGAAATTACAGGTACGTGGCACCACACCTGACTAAGTGCTTTGTATTTTTAGTAGAGATGGGGTTTCACCATGTTAAGGCTGGTTTCAAACTCTTGACCTCAAGTGATCTGCCTACCTCGGCCTCCCAAAGTGCTGGGATTACAGGTGTGAATCACTGTGCCCAGCCAAAAAAAATTTTTTTTGGAGATGAGGTGATGAGGTCACACTATGTTGCTCAGGCTGGTCTCAAATTCCTAGCATCCCATGTCAAGAAACCCTCCCATCTCAGCCTAACACTAAACAATTCTATGAAGCCTGGAAAGAGGTATTAACAGCAATTATACACAATTTCTTCCAGAAAGCAGACGAGGGACTACTTCCCAAGTTAATTTATGAAATCATTATTATGGTTTGCCAAACTAGGCAAAGGAATTAGGAAAAAAAAAAAAGTCTGAAAACTAATTTCACACAAAGAAATTCCAAAATTCTTAAGAAAATATTAGCAATAGAAATCAACAATATATAAAATGATTTGTACTCCATGATTTAATGGGGTTTATTTGAGGATGGAAGGCTGTTTAATCATTTAAAATGTAATTAGTGTTCTGTCTACACTGGGTTGTAAGAAGAATAAAATAAAATTTAACCAATGTAACCCACAATATTAACATGATCACAGGACTGTATCAATAGTGGCAGAAAAAATACAACAAAATTCAACACTTGTTTATGATCTAACTTTCAAAAACTAACAATAGAGCAAAATTTTTCAACTTACTGAAGAACATCTACAAACATTAAAAAAAATGTCATTATTAGTTCAAAAAACAAAAAACAAATCTGAATGGTTCACCACAGAGATTGAGAATAAAACAAGTACGTCTACTTTTTTTTTTTTTGCCATACTATCAGAAATTATATCCAGTGAAATAAAAAAAGAAAAACAAATGTAATAGAGACCAGAAAGGAGACTAAAACAGTATAGACATTAACAGAATATATTAGTTATAATAGGATGAATGTGAAAATATCAAAAATAATGCTGTTTAGGGCTTAGAATCAACACACCCCCCTTCCTGTGCCATAGCCACACAAAAACGGAAGAACGCACCCTGTGGAAAGATGGTCCTTTGCTGCCCACTGTTGATCTCCTACAGGAAGATCAAGACGTGTTTGACTCCTTTCCTCAAAATTCTCTCCCTTCCTGGTGAGTGACACACACATGCTGCAGCACTGCGGAGTTGGGCTGGACTGAGCTCCTCTTAAGAGCACAGACTTGATCCTGACCAAACCGCATGCAGAGCACAGTCCCCTCACCCGTCTGTGGATCACAGGGGTCAATTCTGATAGAGAATATAGGAGAATCCCCTTATCCATGGGCAGTATGTTCCAAGAACCCCAGTGATTGCCTGAAACCTCCATCAGTACTGAACCCTATTAATTCCACTTAAAGTCTGCATGTTACAGCTTCTCACTGGCATATCCAAATTGTCAGCATCAAAACTCATGTGCTTGGAGGGCACTGTTAAGGAAAAAAAAAGTTACATAACAAAATCACTGAGATACTATAAAAATGGACCTCAGGAAAAACAAGACTTTTACGTGACAAATGAGCAGATAAGAGTCTAAAGTCAGCCCTTGGTATCTCTGGGGTCCACATCCATGGATTCAACTAACTACAGGCTAAAATAGTTACAAATAAAGGAAAAGAAAAGAATTGCCAAGTGTTGGGATTACAGGTGTGAGCCACCGCGCCCGGCCCGAATCCTCCAAGCTGTTTTAACACGTAGGGAAGGCGGGGCGCGGTGGCTCACGCCTGTAATCCTAGCACTTCGGGAGAATGAGGCAGGCGGATAACGAGGTCAAGAGATCAAGACCATCCTGGCCAACATGGTGAAACCCCGTCTCTACTAAAATACAAAATTAGCTGGGCATGGTGGCGCATGCCTGTAGTCCCAGCTACATGGGAGGCTGAGGCAGAATTGCTTGAACCCAGGAGGTGGAGGCTGCAGTGAGCCGAGATCGCGCCACTGCACTCCAGCCTGGCTCGGCGACAGAACTAGACTCTGTCTCAAAAAAAAAAAAAAAAAAAAAAAAAACCACCACGCAGGGAAGCTACCCCCAAACTGTTTAGATGATGTCTGAATTTACTCGGGGTGGATGGAGAGCGGGTGTAGAAGCACAGAGGAACTGGGCAGCCTAAATTTAATCTACACAAAAGGGAAACTCACGCACTGTGCCTAGCCCCTCTTCCCAAGCAATCGGCTTCCGGGTCTACCGGAAACAGCGCGAGAAACGTTCACTCTATGGGATCTGCTTCCGGGTCTGAAAGCAATTGCGCATGCCTAATATAGGCCTGGCCGGGGATGAGGGCGGAGCCGAGACAGGTGCGGTCCCGGCCGGAGCCTGCTCCTCTGTCTGCCTAACTTGGCCATCCTGGTTTTTTTGCTGATGTTTTTTTGTTTTTGGTTTTTTATTTTTTTGAGACAGAATCTTGTTCTGGCGCCGGGTGCCAGGCTGGAGTACAGTGGCGCAATCTCAGCTTACTGCAATGTCCGCCTCCTGGGTTCAAGCAATTCTCCTGCCTCAGCCTCCCTAGTAGCTGGGACTACAGGCGCACGCCACCACGCCCAGCTAATTTTTGTATTTTTTAGTAGAGACGGGGTTTCACCATGTTGGCTACGGACGATCCTGTTTCAGGGTTTCGGAGGCAAGATCTGCTCAGCAGTCCGGAAACAGATCTTGCAGCGACAGAGCAAAATTGGTTGGAGATTAGATCCACGAGAATTCCTGCTATTAAAATGAATCTTAAGTCCTAACTACTCTGGAAGCAGAGAGAGAAGAGAGTGAAAAAAGAGAAAGTGAAAAGAGAAGTTGAAAAACTAGAGAGAGACAAAACCAAGAAAGAAAAAAAAAGAAATCAAAAAGAAAGAGACAAGAAAGAACAAAAGAAAGACAAATGTTAGGAATTGAATTAAGACACTGGAATTGTCTGTGAAGGGGGTGAAAGCTAAAGGGTGAAATGCAAAACTCTGCCAGGGTGGAATGTGCAATATCATGACAATGCCCCACAGAAGATAAATACTTTTCACTTCTATTGCCATTCACTCCAGAGAGTGAGGGTCAGCCCTGTGCTCAATTCCAGAGACTTTCCTAGGGACACCACCTTGGGCATAGAGGACTTAGGCCAATGTGAAGTTAGGTCACTAATTGTGTCTTTAAAAAAAAAAGGCAATAACTTTTAATTGTGTCTTTTAAAAAAAAAAAGGCAGTAACTTTAAAAAATAGGTATAAATTACTTAGTTTTTTTAGACTTTAAAGTTATTAAAGACAGGATCTCACTCTGTAACCCAGGCTGGAGTGTAGTGGCACAATCATAGATCATTGCAACCTTGACTTCCTGTGTTTATGGGCACTTGCCACCTCAGCCTCCCCCAGTAGCTGGAAGTACAGGCCTGTGACATTGCACTATGCTAATTTTTTAATTGTTTTATATTATTATTATTTTGTAGAGATGGAGTCTCACTTTGTTGCTCAGCCAGGTCTCCAAGTTTTGCCCTCAAGTGATACTTCTGTCTATACCTCCCAAAGTACTTAGATTATAGGCATGAGTCACTGTGCACAGGAGGTAAGGACCGCATATCAGGACCTCAGGTATTTTTGAAACACAAATACATAAGACCCACAAGCAGGACCACTGGTTTCAGACAGTGGGGTCACCTGAAGAACTTTTCTTGTACCTGAATAGCAACTTCTCACCTAAGTCACTGGGATCTTTCCTGACCAGAGGACAGGCTGTTACAGTCCCCCCAGAAGAGGACACCCTTTTGTTAGGAACCAGCCCAACCCTGTACCCGGTGGTGACAAGGGAATGAGAAAAGAAAGACAAGAGTAGAATTCAACAGTATGGGTCCAGGGGGCCAACACACTCTGCACTCTCACGGGATGAACCATGTTGGCATTCAGCTCTGGCCTCCACATGCTTTTATTAGGAGCATTATCTTGTTAATCTTGCGGGCTGTGAGGACAGGGGTTGAGAAGGAAGATAGCTGGGGGGAAGAGCATGTGTCTGCCGCATTCAATAGCAAATGTGGTTCTTCTAAGAAATGCTAACTTAGGATACTGAGTTTTACCACCCACTGTCTATCCAGGTGCATCTGCAAAGAGGCTCAGCCAATGAGGCACCATAAGTTCTGACCACACCCAGTGCATCAAGGGGCTTTTATCTCCCTAGCACTGCGGACACAGAGCAATCAGAATTCCTCCATATTCTGAGAACATAGGCAGAACCTGTGGCGTTCTGGTTATCTCTGCCCTGCAAGACTTTCCAGCCTCCCAAGCTTCCATCTGCAAAGACCCTCCGGAGTCTTGTGAGCAGAGGTTGCATTCCTTCCCAGAGTTCTTGCACAAGCCCTCTTTATGAGACCCTCATGCAGACCCTATATTGGGAAGAGACTGTGGGACCAAAGCAGTCTTTCCTGCCTTGCGACCACACCGCAGCATTCCGCAGTTTTAAAGCACTCTCAGATGGTCATCACTATAGGCCTCCCGTTACCACCTGATTTCTGCTTTTACAGACCTTAAACAATTTTTATTTTACTGCATCATAGTTTGGAGTTTTCTTAATTCAATATTTGGTCTGTGGCACAAATCTAAGTGTATAAAAAGCAAAGCAAGCTTGTAATCATTTAACTATAAGTAACACAGGTCTGCCCCTGGCCATCTTGGCCTCCACCTTTAAACCAGTGTGCCACGCATCCCTGGAGCATGAAACCCAGGATGAGCCACCTTTCAGCCTCCCCCAGCTGTGATGCAAGTGGAGCACACACAGAGACTGCATCTGCACTGGGTGGCTTTCCTGATCCTTGGAGGAGCAGCATGCACGAATCCCAGGCATCCGCTGTCCCTTGGTGCCAATCTGTAAGTAACAAACTCACTTCTTGTAACTTACTGTCTATGCGTGGGATTCTCTCTCATTCAACTCAGACACATTGGAAAGCAGTGTGGAGTGAACTTGCTTCATAAGCAGGGTTGTGGAGAAATTGTAATCTTCATACATTTGGTGGGAATCAAATATACTGATGAGTGCTGCAGGTCAGCTGGCGTGGTTAGGCCTGGCTCACGCGGGAGTGTAGTTTTGGTTGTGAGGGTTACAAGATGGGAACACCACCGGACATTGAAATATCCCACTGTGGGTGAAACTTCCTGAAGACCTCAAAGATCCAGAGGTGCTCCAGGTCCACATGTAGCTGCTGGAAGCCATGTTCAGCCCGGACAGATCTCGAATCTCTTACATCGAGCAAGTGAGCAAGGCCACGCTCGAGCTGAAGGCTTTGGAGTCTTCAGACCTCACCAAAGTTGTCATTTACGGTTCCTATTATACAAGCTCTGGACCAAGTGGATGCTCCAGTCCCATGGTTGAGTGGCACCATTAGCGCCAGGAGCGAGGGATGCTGTAACTTGCGGAAGCCATGAATGCCCTCAAACCAGGCCCTTGGATGAAGTGAGCCAGCTTCCAGCCAATGCAAAGGAGGCCAGGATGTAGAGATTAGGTTGTGGCCAGAGCTGGAATGGTTCCTCCAGTTTGGTTTAAACTCTGCTCCAGCCTGATGAATTAAGAAAAAACCACCTGTCTGGGGGTTTCTGCCCTTGTTCTAAGTCTTGTTGTGAATATCTCTTTTGACAGTTGCCAATTAAAATAAAAAAAGTATTTAAAAAAAATACTGCAGTCAGCATGGAAAACAGTATCAGGGGAAATTTCTTCAATTTAACATCACCTACCAATTTATAAAGGATCATCATACATTCTGGTGAAAGTCAGAAAGATTCCCACAGGGGGTGGGGGATGAAACAAGGAAGTCTACTCTTACCACTGTTATTCCACACAGTATGAAAGGTTCCAGCCTCTGAAATAAAGGAAGAAAAGCAAATAAAAGTGACAGGGTGGGTATGGTATCTGCGGCCTGAAATCACAGCACTTTTTTGGAAGGGTGAGGAAAGGGGATGGCTTGATGATAGGAGAAAAAAAAAGTGTACAAACAGAAAATATGGTTGTGCAAGTCATCCCTGTGTTACTGAGTATGTCAAAAGGGAGTTTGCAAATGTGGTCTACTTAAGAATCTTTAGACAGACATTATCTTGGATTATATGGTCAAAGTGATAGAACCACAAGTTTCAACATCAGAAGGGTGCAAGTGAACGCTGAGGGACAGAGAGAGTGTGATGTGATAAAAACAGAGGGATAAACAGATTTTATCTCACCTTTAAAGATGGAGGAAGTGGACCATGAGTGGCCTCGGGAACCTACAAAGCGTAAGGAAACAAGTTCTCCTCTGGAGATTCATGAAGAATCACAGAACTGTGGACCCATATTAGATATGTGACCCAAAGAATTGTAAAATAATAATTTTTTCTTGTTTTAAGCCAATCACTGTGTGGTAGCAATAGAAAACTGATGAAATAATTTTATGTAGAAAATTTCAAGAAATCTTCAAAAATCTCTAGAACTAGAAAAATGTAAAGGTGGCAAGGGATAACATCAACATACAGCAATCTTGTACATTTCATTGGCCAGGCATGGTAGCTCATGCCTGTAATCTCAGCAGTTTGAAAGGCCAAGGCAGGTGGATCGCTTGAGCTCAGGACTTTGAGACCAGCCTGAGTAACGTGGCAAAACATGAAAATTAGCAGGCCATGGTGGCACACATCTGCAGTCTCAGCTACCTGGGCAGCTGGGGTGGGAGAATCACTTGAGGCGGCAGAGACAGAAGTTGCAGTTAGCTGAGGTTGTTCCACTGCACTCCAGCCTGGGTGACAAAGTAAGACCCCATCTCAAAAAAGTAATAATCTTACATATTTCTGTACACCAGCAATTTACACATGAAAGCTGATATTAAAATACCATGTATGATTGCTCCATTAAAAAAAAATAGCTAAGCTGGACATGGTGGCTCGTGCCTGTAATCCCAGCACCTTGGGAGGCTCACCTGAGGTCAGCAGTTCGAGACCTGCCTGGCCAACATGATGAAACCCTATTTCTACTAAAAATACAAAAATTAGCCATTCGTGGTGGTGTGTGCCTGTAATCCCAGCTACTCAGGAGGCTGAGGCACGAGAATTACTTGAACCCGGGGGCAGAGGTTGCAGTGAGCTAAGATCGCGCCATTGCACTCCAGCCTAGGTGACAGAGTGAGACTTCGTCTCAAAAAAAAAAAAAAAAAGGTCAAATACATGACAAACAAAACATGCATAGAACTGTTATGTTAAAACTATGAAATGTTGATGAAAGAAATGAAAGACACCAAATACAGAGACATATACTGAAATTATACCTAATAGGTCCCAGGCCAAGCTGAGTCAGGCATTCTTCAAGTTAGCCCGCAGACTAAGCACATTCCTTCCCCTTTCCAGTGCATAAAAACCCCAGTACAGACCTCACAGTCAGTACTCCTGTTCAGGACTCCCTCTCTGCTGGCAGAGAGTTTCTTCTTTTGCTTATTAAACTTTCACTCCAACCTCACTTTTGTGTCCTCACTCCTTTTCTTGAAGGTAGGACAAAGAAACACAGGCGTTGGGCTGGGAGTGATGGCTCACACCTGTAATCCAAGCATTTTGGAGGCCAAGGCAGGCGGATCACCTGAGTTCAGGAGTTCAAGACCACCCTGACCAACGCAGTGAAACCCTATCTTAAAAAAAAAAAAAGAAAAAAACACAGGCGTTATCTCAAGCGAGAGACTTGTTATATCTTGGTGCATTGCTGAGACTATGCTCAGAAAGAGAAAGGTCCTCAAAAATATATACATCAGGCGGGGCGCAGTGGCTCGTGTCTGTAATCCCAGCACTTTGGGAGGCTGAGGCAGGTGGATCACCTGAGGTCAGGAGGTCGAGACTAGCCTGATACCCTGTCTCTACTAAAAACACAAAATCAGCTGGGTATGGTGGCGCATGCCTGTAATCCCAGCTACTCGGGAGGCTGAGGCAGGAGAATCGCATCAACCTGGGAGATGGAGGTTGCAGTGAGCCGAGATCACGCCACTGCACTCTAGCCTAGGTAATAAGAGCAAAACTCCATCTCAAAAGAGGAGAGAGAGAGAGGGGAGAGGGAGAGAAGGGAGCAGAAGAGGGAGAGTAGGGAGAGGTAAAGAGGGAAGGCGAGGGAGAGAAACATGATGATACAGTGACCATTCACCAAGAGCGATGTACGTGTGTGAGGGTATAGGATGCTGCAGGGGCACTGCTATGGGATTTTCATCGTACCCACATAAGCATTCTAGGGCAGAGAACAGATATAATAACTCATGTACCAAGTATGATTACTCATATTCACACTTACCTAAAGTGACATGTTTCATTTCACAACCGGAAAACCTGCTTTCGATGCTCCAACCTTAAAATCCCAATGGTACATTACTGTGTGCTACTGAGCATCCATCCTCCTGAGGTGGGAGGAAATGGTGTTAGAAAAGACAAGATTCATTCATATGTAGGAAAAATGAAACTTTATTACTGCAAACATGAGAACTACATACATTCTAAAAAAAACAGTTACAACTTATAATGCCAAGAATTAAATGAGAATCTTACTTGAGAATATGCTGATTTGGCCAGGCACGGTGGCTCATGCCTGTAATTCTAGCACTTTGAGCCCGAGGAGGGTGGATCACCTGGGGCAGGAGTTTGAGACCAGTCTGGCCAACATGGTGAAACCCCGTCTCTACTAAAAATACAAAAATTAGCTGGGCGTGGTGGTATGCGCCTATAATCCCAGTTACTTGGGAGGCTGAGGCAGTGCTTGAACCCAGGAGGTGGAGGTTGCAGTGAGCCAAGATCATGCCACTGTACTCCAATCTGGGTGACAATAGCGAAACTCTGTCTCATGTAAAAAAAGAATATGCTGATCTGGTCATTTTGATTAAACTCTCGACTGAGATATAACTGTTCTCTCTTCCATTTCAAAGATAAATCTGGGCATGGTGGCTCATGCCTGTAATCCCAGCACTTTGGGAGGACAAGGTGCGCAGATCACTTGAGGTCAGGAGTCCAAGACCTGCCTGGCCAACACAGTAAACCCCGTCTCTACTAAAAATACAAAAATGATCTGGGTGTGGTGGTGCACACCTGTAGTCCAGCTACTTGGGAGGCTAAGACATAAGGACTGCTTGAACCCAGGAGGCGGAGGGTACAGTAAGCCAAGAACACACTACTATACTCCAGCCTGGGCAGCAGAGAGACGCTATCTCAAAAAAAAAAAAAAAAAAAAAAAAAAGACTATGTTGTCTCATCAGTCTTTGCTAAACACCAACTACTGCTATTCAATGGAGAAGGTGGCCACCTTTTTCCTTGCATTATTTCTGCTCTATACTGAGACCCCAGCAACCTATTACTCTCTTCCCATTAATAACCCACGTCTTAAGATCATGGATACTCCATTTCATGGTCAGTTGGTAGATACTGAAGCACTGTGCACTTACATCAGGAGAAAGTGTGCTGGTCAACAGTATGATGACGGTCATCAGAGTTTTATGTTACTCTGCCCACCTCTATGCTCTCTAAATCAGACAGTATTTAATCTGAAAAGGCAGTGTTCTTCTTCAGCAGGAAATTGGATAGAAATAATCCTCAGCTAATGAAGTCAGCCCTGTCATCCTACTCATTCTTTCCCAGAGGCCACAGTGAAAAGCCTGTATGGAAGGCACATGAAGAGATTTCAAAGTCATAAAGACTGAAGTAGCCTTTTCTACATGCCCCAAATAATCGAATTTTTTATAACCTGAATGTAACTGATCATTTCCACATGCGCTTGCACCTTCGATATACATCATCTCATGAGATTCAACATATTTTAACAGTATTCTGCAGCATGCCATATCATAAACACCGGAGAACCAGAGACTAAGTTACTTGTGCAAATCCTATCGTATTCTATAGTAATGGTCCTTGAATAATAGCCTGAGTACACATAATCCATATATGTGGTTTCACCCAAGAGGTATATTTTGATGTCCAGTGATTTGGCAGACCTTGATAAACCTGAGTCACATACATTTATATGATTTCCACTTAGTATGGACTCTCTGATGTTAATGCTGGAACTCATGATGAAGATCTTGCCATACACAGTTTGTAAGAACTGTCATGAATGAATTCTCTGATGCTGTGCAAGGTCAGAATTGTGACTAAAGACCTCACTGCACAGGGTGCATTTGTAAGGTTTCTCTCCAACATGAATTCTCTGATGATTGGTTAGGGAAGACTTGTGACTGAAGATCTTGCCACATTCTTTACATCCATGAGATTTCTTTTCAGCATGGATTGCAAGATGGGCAGTAAGGCCAGAACAACCTCTAAACGCTTTGCCACATTCATTACATCTGTAAGGTCTCTCTCCAGTATGAATTATTTGATGTCTTGTAAGGTATGAAGGTTGATTAAAGACCTTGCCACATTCATTACATTTGTAAGGTTTCTCTCCTGTATGAATTTTCTGATGGCATATAAGGTTTGAACTACGATTGAAGACCTTGCCACATTCATTACATTTGTATGGCTTCTCTCCGGTATGAATTCTATGGTGACTAGTTAGAGACGACTTGTACCTGAAGACTTTGCCACATTCTTTACATTCGTAAGGTTTCTCTCCACTATGGATTAGAAAATGGGCAGTGAGGTCTGAAAACTCTCTAAACGCTGTGCCACATTTACTACATTTGTAAGGTTTCTCGTCAGTATGAATTTTTCGATGTCGTATGAGGTCTGAATTCTGACTAAAGATCTTGCCACACTGATTGCATCCATAAGGTTTCTCTCTAGTATGAATTCTCTGATGAGAGGTCAGGAAACACTTGCGCCCAAAGACCTTGTCACATTCTTTACATTTGTAAGGTTTCCTTCCAGTGTGAATTAACTGATGAGTAATGACGCTGGAACGCACTGAAAACGCTTTGCCACATTCTTTACATTTGTAAGGTTTCTCGCCAGTATGAACTGTTTGATGTTCTGCTAGATATGAATGGCGACTGAAGACTTTGCCACATTGATTACATCTGTAAGGTTTCTCTCCAGTATGAATTTTCTGATGTCGTACAAGGTGTGCAATTTGATTGAAGACCTTGTCACACTGATGACATTTGTAAGGCCTCTCTCCGGTATGAATTCTTTGATGTTGTGCAAGCTTTGAACTGCTACGAAAGACCTTGCCACATTCATGACATTTGTAAGGCTTCTCTCCAGTATGAATTCTTTGATGTTGTGAAAGGTTTGAATTGCTGCTAAAGACCTTGCCACAGTCATTACATTTGTAAGGCTTCTCTCCAGTATGCATTCTTTGATGTATCACGAGCTTTGAACTGCAACTAAAGACCTTGCCACACTCACTGCATTTGTAAGGATTGTCTGCAATGTGGATTACTTGACGGTTGGTAAGGTTTGCAGATGCTCTAAAGACTTGACCATGCTCATTACATTCACAAGTTTCTCCCCCCAATGTGTGGTTTCTGTTCTTTCGGAAGTAATGAAGCATCATCAAAATTATTTCTGTATTTACTTAAAAGGTGGGATTTGACACTGGAAGAAGTGTTTTGAAGTGGTGAAACTGAGGAATTGTCATTTATGAGTTTTTCAACATGCTTACATCCAGACATTTTCCTTTCATCTTGAAATAGCTGCACATCACTCAGATGTAAATGAAACATGAATCCAAGTTGACTTTTACAAGGCTTGTTTCCTGCATTACTTTCCAATTTAGAACTCCTCTCTAAAACAGAAAGAAAACAGTGGAACTTCAACCCATAATAACGGCATGTTTAGTGTCTGACAGAGGATCTAGATTCTGCCTCACCTGACTCAGGCACTGGGAGGAATGGCAGCATATTGTGTATATCATGCTGGCGGTGCAGAAAACACAAGGAACTGAGGTGATGCACTGGAGCAGTGGGGAATCTGCAGGAGTCGAGAGAACTATGGGGAAGTCTGAGAGAAGTTATGAGTAGAGAAGTGCAACAGAAACCGAAAGCTTTTGGGAAAAAGCAGGGATGAGCCTCCTAGGGAAAATCAGAAATCCAAGAACAGCTATATAGACATTAGTAATGGTACTTCCACAATCCAGAAAAATCACATCTGCAGAAAAGGACTGAGTGTTCCCAGTAACCGTCTCACCCTGTACAATCCTTACATAAAAGAACTGGAATGGCCGGCGCAGTGGCTCACGTCTATAATCCCAGCACTTTGGGAAACCAAGTTGGGCTGGTTTTACTTTAAGTCAACAGTTCAAGACCAGCCTGGCCAACATAGTGAAACACACTAGGAGGTTAGCTGGGTCCAATGGCATGTGCCTGTAATCCCAGCTACTCAGGAGGCTGAGGCAGGAGAATTGCTTGAACCCGGGAGGCAGAGGTTACAGTGAGCCAACGCTGTGCCACTGGACTCCAGCCTGGGTGATAAAATGAGACTCAGTCTCAAGAAGGGGTAGGGGTAGGGGTAGGGGAAGGGGAACAGGAAGAGGAAGGGGAAGGGACGTACTGTAAAGAAATTATCAAAAGTCAAAAGAAGACAAAGACACAACTTGATAGCAGCAACAAGAAAGAGACTTGTCAGACAACAGGAAACACTGTAAGATTATATGTATTTTCCAGCTGATATCTTCTGGCTAGAAAGCAGTGAGGTGATATACTGAAAGTGCTTAAAGAAAAATAAGTAAAACAGCAATGCAGTATACTACACGTAGCAAAACTCACCTGCAAAAATAGAGACTTTTAGACTTTTCTAGATAAAGAAGAGCTGAGGAAGTTAATTAGTATTCTAGACCTGTTCAAGAAGAAATGCAAAAAGCAGCATTCAAGAAGAAAGGAAATCACTCTTTAATCTAAATGAAAATGTACAGCTCATCACAGGCTGGGCGCGGTGACTCACGCCTATAATCTCAGCACTTTGAGAGCCTAAGGCGGATGTATCACCTGAGGTCCGGAGTTCCAGACAAGCCTGGCCAATGATGAAACCCTGTTTCTCCTAAAAATATAAAAATTAGCTGGGTGTGGTGGTGGGCCCCTGTAATCTCAGCTACTCGGGAAGCTGAGGCAGCAGAATCACTTGATCCCGGGATGAGAGGTGGCAGTGAACCGAGATCCTGCCACTGAACTACAGCTTGGGCGACAAGAAGGAAACTCCATCCCCCCCAAAATAAACAATACAATAAAAAAGCTCATCATAAAAGGTCAGCAAATGATCAAATACAGAAACATGTATTACTGCACTTTTCACTTGTAACTTGACTTTAAATTCTTTCCTACAGTTTAAAAGACACAATCAGGCCGGCGCGGTGGCTCATGCCTAATCCCGGCACTTTGGAAGGCCAATGTAGGAGTTGGAGACCAGCCTGGCCCAGATGGCAAAAACCCATCTCTACTAAAAATACAAAAATTAGCCAGGGGTGGTGATGGACACCTTTAATCCCAGCTACTCAGGAGGGTGAGGCTGGAGAATCACTTGAACTCAGGAGGCAGAGTCTACAGTGAGCCAGGATCAGCCTGGGTAACAGAGGAAGACTTCATCTCAAAAAAAAAAAAAAAAAAAAAGACACATTCATTTAAAAAGCATTATAAACATATGTTAATGGGAACATAAAATATATAGGATTAATTTATACCAGTAATAACAGAAAGTGAGAGCAGAGTTGGTAAGCAGAGCTTTCAGTACCTAATCAAAGATAAGCTGTTAACATTTAAAATGGAATGTACTGGGCCGGGTGCAGTGGCTCACGCCTGTAATCCAAAACACTGTGGGAGGCCAATGAGGGCTAATCATATGAGACCAGAAGTTAGAGACCAGCCTGGCCAATATGGAAACATCCTGTCTCTACTAAAAGTATAGAAATTAGCTGGGTGTGGTGGTGCATGTCTATAATCCCAGCTACTCGGGAGGCAGAGGCATGAAATGCTGAAATTAACAAAAGAAAAAAATGTATTTTTATTTTTATAGTTTTTGAGACGGGTCTCCCTCTGTCGCCCAGGCTGGAGTGCAATGGCATGATCTTGGCTCACTGAAACCTCTGCCTCCTGGGTTCAAGCGATTGTCCTGTCTCAGCCTCCTGAGTAGCTGGGATTACAGGTGCCTGCCATTACACCCTGCTGATTTTTGTATTTTTTAGTAGAGGCAGGGTTTCACCATGTTGGCCAGGCTAATCTTGAACTCCTGGCCTCAAGTGATCTGCCTGCCTCGGCCTCCCAAAGTGCTGGGATTACAGGCATGAGCCACTGTGCCAAGCCAAAAGAAGAAAAATTTAAAGATCCACAAATATGTACCAATTAAACAACACACCTTGCTGGGTATGGTGGCTCACACCTGTAATCCCAACACTTTGGGAAGCTGAGGCAGGTGGATTGCTTGAGACCAGGAGCTCAAGAGCAGCCTGGTAACATGGTGAAACCCCATCTCCACAAAAAATACAGAAAATTAGCTAGGCATGGTGGCATACACCTGTAGTCCCAGCTATTCAGGAGGCTGTGGTGGAAGAATCCCCTGAGCCCAGGAAGTCAAGGATGCAGCAAGCTGTAATCAGCCACTGGACTCTGGCCTGGGTGATGCAAGAGAGACCCTGCTTCCAAAAATAAATAGGAAAATAAAGAAAAATGCCTGTTCAGAACTCACAAGATTTCAACTTTTGTTTTCCCATAGAATTCTCCCACTTGCAGAGAGTTTCCCAAACACTATCTAAGAATGTGGCTTTGCAGGGTACAGTGGCTCATGCCTGTAATCCCAACACTGGATGACGGAGCCAGGAGGATCCCCTGAGTCCAGGAATTCAAGGCTACAGTGAGCTATGATTGCCACTGCACTTAGTCTGGATGACAGAGTGCGACACTGTCTCAAAACACAAAAACTATGGGGCCTCTCCTCTGCCCACCTGAGCTCTTACCTGTGTTCACATCTTTGATGCATTCTCTGCCATCTGGATTCCTTGCTATTTTCTCTTCGCTCTGCAGAGTCCAGGGATCTCTCTTTTGCTCCAACATGGAGATAATACTCAGGTCAGGAAGACCCACTCCTATTTATAAAAAGAAAGAATAAATGTGTGCTATGGCATCTCCCAAGTCCAAGCCCTATATTTAGGTAGGAGAGAGAATATTACAAATGAATCAAAAATAGCATTTCACAAATTCATCCACTAACTGCCTCTTTCTGAATGCTTCGGGAACACTGAAACACACAGACATCAAGTCCCCTTCCGAGAACTACAGAATCAAAAGCACAAGGGGAAGAAACAGGAAACTGGATATTTTTAAAATCTGTCAAGGTTTCATGCATACTTCAGCCCTGGTGCCACCAATGATGAATCGTGAAGGGAGCAGAACACCTGAAGAAAGGGGACATTTCAAGTCCAGAAAGTCTAATGGAGCTTTTCAATTTTGAGTCAACAAGGTTTCGATTTCAGTCAAGCAATGCAGGAGCTCCCAAGAGGCTCACAAGAGACAATGCAGAGATCCACCAAAGCAGAGCTCAGCTTCTGGAGGGACATGATCCTCACCCAGGGAGACCAGGTTCCTGTAGTTCTCCAACATCACATCCTTGTACAAAGTCCTCTGAGCAGGGGCCAGGCATTTCCACTCCTCCTGAGAGAATTCTATGGCCACATCCATGAATGTCAAGGGTCCCTAAAAGGAAATCCGCATTTCAGCCACAGGGTATGGAGAGAGTGCTCATCTTCACACAGAATGAGAAGACAGTTGTTAAGGATTGACTCCACTGAAGTGAGCACTGTGAAAAATCCACATTAAGGTACTCTTGAGCCAGTTATGTGTCTGTAATTGTTGTTTTATTATACTTTTCCATGACAAGTTAAGACATTCTTTAAATCAGTATAGATGTCTCATTTTGTGGACAATACAAACAAAAAAATTAAACCAGGGTTATCTCTACATACAAGGGTTAGGCGTTTTCACACACCAAGTGATATCCAGTGTCTACCTGAGATACAATTCAAGTGGTGTCTTCGGAGATGACGATGCCTACAGTGGTTTTTCTTTTTTTTTTTTGAGATAGGGTGTCACTCTGTCACTCAGACTGGAGTGCAGTGGCACAATCTCGACTCACTGCAACCTCCGCTTCCCAAGCTCAAGTGATCCTCCAATCTCAGTCTCTGGAGTAGCTGGCACTACAGGCTCATGCCACCACACCTGGCAAATTTCTGTATTTTTTTGTAACGATAGGGTCTCACCATGTTGCCCAGACTGGTCTTGAACTCCTAAGCTCAAGCCATCCTCCCATCTCGGCCTTCCAAAATCCTGGGATTACAGGTGTGAGCCACCACACCCGACCTACAGTAGTTTTTTAAAATGGTCAAAATCTTGCCAGATGTGGTGGCTCACGCCTGTAATCCCAGCACTTTGGGAGGCCAAGGCAGGCAGATCACCTGAGGTCAGGAGTTGAGAACAGCATGGCCAACATGGTAAAACCCTGTCTCTACTAAAAATACAAAGAAATTAGCTGAGTATGGTAGTGAGCACCTGTAATCCTGGCGACTCAGGAGGCTGAAATAATTGCTTGAACAAAGAGGCGGAGGTTGCAGTGAGTCAAAATTGTGCCCCTGCACTCCAGCCTTGCAACAGAGTGAGAATCTGCCTCAAAAAAAAAAAAAAAAAAAAGAAAAATGGTCAAAATCTGAAAGCTGTGATGATGATAACAACAGCAATGGCTGAATGCAACACCTCCCATGTCATAGGCATTATTCTAAATGCTTTACATGAACTAACTGGTATAGCAACAAAACCCCATGAAAGAATGATATGTTCCTATCTTACTGAAGAGACAACTCTTTCACCTATACTCTCGGAGACTTGTCCCAGGTGTGAGGGCTGAAAATGGCAGGGTAAGCACCAGATCCCATATGTCTGGCTATTAGAATCAAATCTAACAAATCAAACAGTTAAGTAACAAATCTGTAACAAAAGTAAACTGACAATTACCTAATTCAGTAAACTTAAAACAATTTCAAGGATTAAAAACACCGAGCTGCCTAAAATGTCATTAGATCTGCATATATATAATGTTATATATCCCCATAATACATTATTCTTAGAGATATCAGCTCATTAACATGATAGGGTAGAAAAATTTGAACATCCTAATAAATATTTAAGACGTAATTTCAACTGCTAAAAAAATATACAATTTACATAAAATGACAGGCCATTCATAAAAACCATAGGCTTGCTCACCTGTGCACTCATACACACACATCACAGGTGTACACACAAATATACACTAACACTCATATACACTAGTACACATATACACTAACACGTCACCTGAAATAAGAGGAGTTGTCTCTCAGTGACCTATTTTTTACGTATTTTTCATTATTACTTTGGTTCACAATTTTTAGACACAAGATCTTAGTACATTGTCCAAATTGGATGGCAGTGGCCATTCACAGTGAACCACAGCCTTGAGCTCCTGGCATCAAAGGATCCTCCCTGCTCAGCCTCCCATGTGGGAAACTAAAGGCATGCACCACAGTGCCTACCTGTAAGTATTATTTTTCCTAACGTGTATTTCAGCATGTTTGCAACAATAAAAATGTGTAAACTGTACTCAATTTAGTTTATAAACATTATATGGTAAGTGATTAAAAATGGGAGACCGGCTGGGCGTGGTGGCTCACACCTGTAATCCCAGCACTTTGGGAGGCTGAGGCAGGCAGATCCCCTGAGGTCAGGAGTTCAAGACCAGCCGAACTAATATGGAGAAACCCCATCTCTACTAAAAATACAAAATTAGCTGGGCATGGTGAGAGAGGGGACTGATTTCTAATTCAAAGAACATTCACAAGAGGATGTAAAGGAGCAAGCAATCCAGCTTCCTAACACGGAAACATGCAAATTTTCACAACTTTCAGAATAAAATGTCACAACAAAACAATCACTGAGGATTTAAAAACATGTATCACAACGCTACATGAATATATCTGCCTAGGACTTGAGAGGACTCGACGCAGAGCTGACTACAGTGGCTCCCTGATGAGATATGAGGGAGGGTGGAAGACTGGACAGGGCATGGGATGCTTTGTACTTGATATGCTAATAAGCTGCACGTTTGTTTGGACTTTCATTATTTAAAAATACACATAATTTGATTGCTTAAAAAATACAGTACTTGGCCAGGTATGGTGGCTCACGCCTGTAATCCCAGAACTTTGGGAGGCCAAGGCGGGTGGATCACCAGAGGTTAGAAGTTTGAGATCAGCTTGGCCAACATGGAGAAACCCTGTCTCTACTGAAAATGCAAAATTAGCTAGGTGTGATGGCACCTGCAATCCCAGCTACTCAGGAGGATGAGGCAGGAGAATTGCTTGAACCTGGGAGGCAGAGGGTGCAGTGCGTTGAGATTGCACCATTGCACTCCAGCCTGGGCAACAAGAGGGAACCTCTGCCTTAAAAAAAAAAAAAAAAAGAAAAGAAAAGAAAAATAATTGGTAGTACAAGAACATGATTTCCTCCTCTCTAGTGACAAAAAAAATTCTAGGCCGGATGCAGTGGCTCACACCTGTAATCCCAGCACTTTGGGAGGGCAAGGCAGGGGGATCGCTTGAGCCCAGGAATTCAAGACCAGCCTGGGCAACATAGTGAGATCCCATCACTTTAAAAGAAAAAATAATAATAAAGAAAACAATAAAAAAATTATGCCGCAATCTCTAAGCAGAATTATAACCTTTTCCAACTAGCACAGCAGCTGCACAAGACTGCCTGCAGGAATGCCAGTCTCTGTGGGAGGCACGTGCTGAGAATGATGAGAGGGCATCTTCCCTGAACCAAGCCAGAGACAGAGACAAAAAACGGCAAAAGGTGAAAGATTTGTAAATGTTTTTGAATGTCCTGCTGTTAAGACATTTAGCTTGATTTCATATTTTACAATAGAATAGTTTATAAAGGGAATAAAACACTCTATCACTGATGTCTTTATCTAAACATTCCATTCCTTTGCCAATCATTAAGATATCTGAGTAAGATAGATAGATTGTTTAGCTTCCAATGTGATCCAAAATCAGGCAGAAAAACTTCCCTTTTGTCAACTCTTTCTCCAGAATTTACCAAATACTCATGCACATTAATATGTAACTTTTGGCTGGGTGAGGTGGCTCATGCCTGTAATCCCAGCACTTTGGGAGGCCACGGTGGCTGGATCACTTGAGGCTGGCATTCAAGATCAACGTGGTCAACATGGCAAAACCCCATCTCTCCTAGAAACACACAAATTAGATAGGGGTGGTAGTGCGCCCCTGTACTCCCAGCTACTCGAGAGGCTGAGGTGAAAGAATCCTTTGAACCTGGGAAGCGGAGGTTGTAATGAGCAGGGATCAGGCCACTGCACTCCAGCCTGGCTGGCAGAGCAAGACTCCGTCTCAAAAAAAAGAAAAGAAAAGAAAGAAAGAAACTTCTGCACACAGCTTCTCCAATTCTAGTCCACAGAACACCGACAGTGCATCCAGATGTGACCCCTGAACAATCCCTGCTGCCCAGTAGCCCTGACACCACGGGACCTACACCCCAGCTCCATCCATGTCTGGGGTGAGCCCTTCCCAGGACCATGCCCAGAGCAGCCTCTTCCCAAGCTCATGTCACTGGGTCATAGCAAACTAGAATCTCAAGTGGAAATGAAGGGACTGGAAGTAGCCATGGGTAAGTGCAAGGAAACCAGACAGGCGGGATGCTTCAGAGTCAGAGATCAGCAACTCCAATGCCGGGTATCTCAGGAAGAAACAGAGACAGAACAATCCACTGAGAATATTACCTTACCTGACTAAGGGCCATTCCTGACTCCTTTTCTTTCCTCTTCCGAGTTGCTTCCTCACATATGTCTCTTTGGAAGTGAATCCTGAATGTCAAAAATATGCTGTTTAGGGCTTAGAATCAACACACGTCCTTCCTGTGCCACAGCCACACACAAAGGAAAGACCTCACTCTGAGGTACTCCTCCAACTTTGACTTTCTACATAGGCCTGATTCATCCTAACTGAGCAAACAGATGTTAATAATTTTGGAAATCACTCCACTACGAGGATAAGGTACCTCATCTGTTGAGTGGATTCCCTCTGAGATTGTTTCACTTTATTCTTCCCTGCTTTAAAATTGTGAATCTAAAAACAAAAAAACTGTTCATGTGGTAATAAACCATGTGATTCCTAAAATCATGCTTTAATCAACCACTTATTTTAAAAATACGAAATTCAGCCAGGTGTGGTGGCTCACGGCTGTAATCCTAGCACTTTGGGAGGCTGAGGAGGGCATATCATGAGGTCGGGAATTCAAGACCAGCCTGGCCAACATGGTGAAACCTCATCGCTCCTAAAAATACAAAAATTTGCTGGGTGTGGTGACATGTGCTTGCAGAACCAGCTACTTGGGAGGCTGAGGCAGGAAAATCACTTGAATCCAGGAGGCAGAGGTTGCAGTGAGCCAAGATCACACCATTGAAACGCTCACGGAAAAGGAAAGGGGGCTCTGTGGTTGCAGTAGAGGGAGCGGGAGAGAACAGAGGCAGGAGAGGAGGTCAGAGAGCTCCTGGGGAACCAGATTAGGCAGGGCTGAGCTCCTCAAAAATTTTTCTCCCACACATCAAAAGAAATTTTGAAACAATCTATTTCTTCGCTCATTTTAAGTAAATGTGTCATTTATTCTTTGCATTACAAATTAAAACACAAGTAGTATCTCCTGTATTTTAAGCACATTCTGACAGGGTTAGTTAATCCCCAGAAAGCAAAAGGTGTCCCTCATCTGAGATGTGCTGGACTGGAGGGGAAGGTGTTTGGGGAGTTCAGAAAGTCTCTTTTGGACACATGGAGGTGGAGATGCCTGTGGATGACCCAGAAGATGTCGAGAACACCATTAGACACAGGACTCTGGAATTCAGGGGAGAGGGTTGGGTGGAGAGGGAAAACAGAGACATGGTGGTGGTGTGTAAAGCCATAAGATGACCTCAGAAGGAAAAGCAGAGGCTGTGGACAGAGAAAACAGGTTTAAGGACTAAATTGGGTGGCATTTCCATATCAGAGAGGACACTTCAGGAGACACCAGCAGAGGAAACTGGTAAGACATGAGAGTAATGGGAAAAATTTTAAACAGATTTTAAAAAATATGAACACTTTCCACAGAAAACTGAAGTAGAAAAAAAATATGAACACTGTCTTCAAAGCCAAGAAAAAAATAGTGATCAGCTGTGAAACATGCTGCTGAGAGAAAAAGAAAGATGAGGACAGAAAATTCAGATGAGGATTTAAGCATGGTACAGGGGCTCATGCCTATAATCCCATCACGCTGTGACTTCTTTGTAGGAAGATGGCTGGAAGTCAGGAGTTCAAGACCAGCCTGGGTAATATAGTGAGACTTTGTCTCTAAAAACAAAACTTTTTTTTGGCTAAGCGCAGTGACTCACACCTGTAATCTCAGCACTTTGGGAGGCCATGGCGGTTGGATCGCATGGTCAGGAGTTCAAGACCAGCCTGGCCAAGATGGTGAAACCCCACCTCTACTAAAAATACCAAAAGTAGCCAGGCTTGGTGGTGGACACCTGTAATCCCAGTTACTCGGGAGGCTGAGGCAGGGAACTGCTTGAACCGGGGAGGCAGAGGTTGCAGTGAGCGAAGATCACGCCACCGCACTCCAGCCTGGGCAACAGAGTGAGACGCCTTCTCAAAAAAAAAAAAAAAGAAAATGTTCTTTTTGAATCAGCTAGGCAGAAGGAGCAGGCCCATAGCCCTATCTACTCCAGAGGCTGAGACGGGAGGATTGCTGGAGCCCAGGAGTTTGAGGTTAAAATGAACTATGACTGTGCCACGGCATGCCAGCTTGGGTGACAGAGCAAGACTTTGTCTCTAAAAATTTAATGAATGAAAAAATAACTGGATTTAGAAACTGAGAAATCAATGGTGACTCCTAAAAAAAAGGAGCAGTAGAATAATTGGTGTCAAAAGCTGATTAGATGTGGTCAAGGAAGCAGCGGAGGAGTTTGAGAGAGAGCCTGAACAAGATTTTGGTATATTGTGCTCTTACTTGGAGCACAGAAAGGCATACTTGCTGCAAGTAAAAATATAGCTAATACTTCACTTTTTCTTCTGAAGATGAAACAGTAGGGAAAAAAATAAAGGCATTACTCTGTGTGTGTGTGTGTGTGTGTGTGTGTGTGTGTGTGTGTGTTTTAATGGGCAACACCTCCATCTGGGTACACTGACCAATAAAAGGCATTACTGTGGCCGGGCTGAGTGGCTCACACCTGTAATCCTAGCACTTTGGGAGGCCGAGGTGGATCACCTGAGGTCAGGAGTTCAAGACCAGCGTGGCTATCATGGTGAAACCCCATCTTTAAAAAAAAATAAAAATAAAAAAGGCATTACTCTGTGTGTGTGTGTGTGTGTGTTTTAATGGGCAACACCTCCATCTGGGTACACTGACCAACATTTAATTCCCTTGAAGTAAAAACTGATGACACTGTGGAGGAGGGATGCCATGTCATCATGAGAGTGTGAATGGGGCTAGCTTGCGGCACAAAGTCTCATGGTCAGCAGCAGCCAGCAGCAGGAACAATTCACAGTCACTACTGAGTAAGAACAGAGACCTAGAGACAGGTGGGAGGGCCTGTTGGAAAACTCTTCCTCTTACTATTTGAGATAGGAAGAAACCACATTGTTTTTACTACTCTTACACCACACAGAGAATACCTCACTCTAGTGATCAAAATGTGTGTGTGTGGTTGTTCCTAACTGAACAGTTAAACTGAACTAAATTACAGAACATCCAGTTGCTGTTTGACGAAGAATTGCTTGTTGGTGACAAGTATCCCCATATTATTTTGGTGACCAGAGAAAAGGCATTCTGTGTTGAGTGCTCTCCATTGCGTTCACTGTGAGTACAAAAAACCACTTGGGTTTTTCCTCTCATACACTCACTCACACCCTAGTCCATCCCAAGAAAGAGAAGAGAGTGGCCAGGTGTGGTGGCTCATGCCTGTAATCCCAGCACTTTGGGAGGCCAAGGTGGGCAGACTGCCTGAGGCCAGGAGTTTGGTACCAGTCTGGCCAGCATGGTGAAACCCCACCTCTACTAAAAATACAAAAAAATTAGCTGGGCATGATGGTGTGCGCCTGCAATTCCAGCTACTCATGAGGCTGAGGCACGGGAATTGCTTGAACCAGGGACGTGGAGGTTGCAGTGTGCCAAGATGATGCCACTGCACTCCAGCCTCAGCAACAGAACAAGACACTGTCTCCAATTTAAAAAAAAAAAAAAGAAGGAAAAGAGAAGAGAGTGAATCACACCTGAATGAGCCCAGTCACTGCCCTCTGGCCCTCTGGCAGAATAGAGATTACAAATGGAAGCCAACCTCTGATGCCAAGAATTACAGAATGCACATGCCTTATAAACAGTAGTGTTCCAATACTCATCTTCATGTGTGTTTGTGTGTGTGGTTTTTTTTTTTTTTTTTTTTTTTTGAGAGAGTAATGCTCTGTCACCTAAGCTGGAGAAGAGTGGTGCGATATAGGCTCACTGCAACCTCTGCCTCCCCAGGATTAAGCGATTCTCCTGCCTCAGCCTCCCAAGTAGCTGGGATTACAGGCGCAGGCCATCATGCCCAGCTAATTTTGCATTTTCACTAGAGACGGGATTTCACCATGTTGTCCAGACTGGTCTCAACTCAAGTGATCCCGCCCACCTCGGCCTCCAAAGCGTTGGGATTACACACGTGAGACACAGTCCGAGGCCTCATGTACTTTAGACAAATTTTATATTATCAATAGAGAAATTAATGTCACAATTTAATCATAATTTCCAATCAACTGACCAGTCACTTGTAACCTGAGTCTGCCTCTTTTCTCACTACTGTTTCCCTCCCTCATTCTGTACATATCTCTCATTCTCATCTTTTTTCCCTAGCTCTTTTTTCTCTTTATTTTCCCTTAGGATTCTGTACATTTCGACCCACTTCTCTTCTTCTCTTTGTCCCCTTCTTTCCTCTATTCCTTTTCTCCCACCTGTTCTGTGCCATTTTTACAATTTGTTTCACTTCTTATTCCTCTCTCTGCCCAATCTTTCATTGTCCCTAATCTCCATACATTTCTGCCTCTTTCCTCCCACATGTCAGCTCCCCTTGGGCTCTCCCTGTAAAATTCCATCTTCACTGTTACAAACTCCCTGTTGCCACTCTTTGGCACCCTCAGATACCAGGCCTCCCCCTACTGTGGTTCTCCCTCTCCTCTCCTTGTCACCAGTCGCCCCCTCTGACTATCCCAGCACCATGCTTCTCTGTCTGCCCTGGCTCCAAATCCCTCCCGATCTCTCCCACTCTCTGAGGAGCCTTCCCTATCTTGTTGAATTTTGGCTTTCTACAGATCCAGTTTTCTCTACATTTTTAGTTAATTTTCTCCCCCTGCTACTATCTCGGCACCTTCTTTCACTGTGTCTCTGCAAATCCCTCACTCACCTTCTACTTTGCCGTCTGTTAATGAGTCTCTCATTCTTCATTTGTTTCAAAATTTCTCTATTTCCTCTGACTCGTTCTCCATCTATTTTTCTCCACACATTCACAGGGAGGAGATTGGAGTAAGATGCCCACCTCCGGAAAAGCTCATTTTCAGTGCGCTCGAAGCTGGCTCCAGAGAACACTGGATGTCAGGAGATAGCAGTCACCCCCCACACTCGGGGTCAGGAGAAGCGGTGGCTGGGAAAGGGAGGCCTGGGGAACACAGGGTCCAGATCAAGGAGGAAAAAGGCAGGCGTGAGCCAGGAGAGGAGTGGAGTCTGCACAAACCGGGCGGAGTATGCGTTGTCTCGTGCCGCGTTGGGGCGCCGTGCTCCAGGGGCCAAGAAGGCCGAGGCTGGGGGACCAGAGAGACTTGAATCCACCTCGCGGGTAAGGACTTTACGTGGTGCGGGGCGTGTGCAGGGATTACTAAAGAATTTGAAGCAGGAAATCACGATAAGAGATGTCTACATGGCCACAGGGCAAAAAGGCCGGGCACAGGAGCAGCCTCCAAGCGATTTTAACACGCAGGAAAGCGACTCCGAGACTCTCAAAGGACGTCTGAATTTACTCGGGGTGGAGGAAGCCGTGCCGGGATTTCCAGGTCTGCCTGCCACTCAGATCCCGGGTATAGAAGCCCAGAAGAATTGGGCAGCCTAGAGTTTGTCTAGACAAAGCTAAACTCACGCGCTGCTGCGAAACAGTCCCTCCAAGCGATCGACTTCCGGGTCTACCGGAAGCTGCGCTCTAGGCGTTCACTCCCAGGGATCCGCTTCCGGGTTTGCAGGAAATTGCGCGCGCATCCTAGAGGCCGGGACGGGCTGGGACGTGGGCGGGCTGGGACGAGGCCGGGGAGGGGCCTGCGCTTCAGTTTGCCTGACTCGCGTCCCTCCAACGCTGTTGCAATGTTGTTGCACCAGGCGGGCCTGGTTCCCCTACTTGAGGCGGCAATCCTCTTGAGCCTAGTGAAACACACCTGGCTGTACCTCAATGATCCGCTCAGCGGTCTGAAAACGGATCTCGCCTACGCAGAGCAAAATTGGTTGGTGATTATATCCACGAATATTCCTTCTATTAAAATGAATTTCAAGTCCACCTGCTTTCTGTGGAAGCAGAGAGAGAAGAGAGAAAGAGAAAAGAAAGATAAATAGAAGAGAGAAAACCAAGAAAGAGAAAAAAGCGAAAAGAAATGGACAAGAAAAGGAAGGAGGGAAGGGAAGAAGGGAAAGGAAAAGAAGGAAGAAGAAGAAGAAGGGGAAGTTTTAGGAATTGAATTAACACACGTTGGAATTGTCTGTGAACGGGATGAAAGCGAAAATGTGAAATGCAAAACCCTGCCAGGGTGGAATGTGCAATTTCATGTCAATACCCCACAGAAAATAAATACTTTTCATTTCTAGTCCCCATTCACTCCAGAGATTGACGGTCAACCCTGGGCTCAATTCCAGAGAGTTTCCTAGGGATACCATGTTGGGCATAAAGGACTAAAGCCAGTATGAAGATACGTTAACCAACTGTTTCTTTAAAAAACAAAACAGAGGGGAATAACTTTAAAAAGTAGTCACAAATAACTTAGTTTTTGTTGTTTATTGTTTTTTTGTTGTTGTTTAGGAGTCTCCCTCTGTCACTCAGGCTGGAGTGCAGTGGCATGAGCTCAGCTCACTGCAGCCTCTGCCTCCTGGGTTCAAGTGATTCTCCTGCCTCAGCTTCCAAGTAGCCACCACGCCCAGTCCAACTTAGTTTTTTTATACTTTTTAAAATTTTGAGACAGGGTCTCTGTCACCCAGGCTGGAATGCAGTGGTGCAATCATAGCTCGCTGCAACCTTGACTTCCTGGGGTCCTGGGCACCTCCCGTCTCAGCCTCCCAAGTAGCTGGGAGTAAAGGCCTGTGCCTCTGCACTGTGCTAATTTTCTATTGTTTGTTTGTTTGTTTGTTTTTAATAGAGATGTAGTCTGGCTTTGTTGCCCAGCCAGGTCTCCAAATTCTGGCCTCATGTCATCTTCCCATCTGCTCCTCCCAGAATGCTCAGATTATAGGCACGAGTCACCTTGCACAAGAGGTAAGGACCCCACATCAGGACCTCAGGTTATTTTGGAAACACAAATACATAAGACCCACAAACAGGCCCACTGGCTACAGAGAGTGGGGTCATTTAAAGTTTTCTTTGATCTGAATACCAACTTATCGCTTAAGTCACTGGGATCCTGGACTATGGCACAGCTCCAGGCAGGCCTGGTTATCCTGCTTGAGGCGGCAATCCTCTTAAGCCTAGTGAGATACATCTGGCCGTATCTCAATGAGGTTGCACTGAGATTCTGTCAGTCAAGGTGTTACTTCAATCTCCTGAGACCAACCTCTACCTCCAGATTCAGGGAGGTCAGTGCACACATAAATGGACTAGCTTTATTAAAGGGGATATCTGGGCCAGGCATGGTAACTCACGCCTATAATCCCAACACTTTGGGAGGCCAAGGCAGCCAGATCATCTGAGGTCAGGAGTTCAAGACCAGCCTGGCCAACATGGTGAAACCCCATCTCTACTAAAAATACCAAAAAAAAAAAAAAAAAAAAAAAATTAGCCAGGCATGGTGGCACATGCCTGTAGTCCCAGCTACGCAGGAGGCTGAGACATGAGAATTGTTTGAATCTGGGAGACGGAGTTGCAGTGAGCCAAGATCGTACCACTGCACTCCAGCCTGGGAGACAAAGTGAGACTCTGTCTCAAAAAATATAAAAATAAGAGGGATATCTGGATTGGTGGGGAGACTGCAGGATGGCATTCAAGTGGGGTTGAGTTGGCCCAGTTGCATCTGAATTCTCACTTGTAGTTCCCAAGAATGAATGTAGAATGTGCTGGAAATGCAGCATCCTGGAGAGGAAAGGACCAGCCAGAAAAGGACAGGATGCCCTTTGATGCTTTAGGCCAAGGTGCCATGCATCCCTGGAGCATAAAACCCAGGATGGGCTGCCCTTCAGGGTCCCTCAGCTGTGATGCAAGTAGAGCACACGCAGAGACTGCATCTGCACTGGGTGGTTTTCCTGAGCCTTGGGGGAGCAGCATGCGCGAATCCCAGGCATCTGCCCATCTGTATGGAACAAATCCGCTTCATGTCACTTCCTGTGTGTGCGTGAGGTCATCTCTCTCTCAACCCAGACACATTGGCAACCAGCATGCGGTGAACCTGCTTCACAAGCAAGGTTGTGGAGAAATTGTATCTTTGTACATTTGTTAAGAATCTAAAATACTGCAGTCAGTATGGAAAACAGTATCATGGGAAACTTTCCTCAACTCGGTATCACCTACCAACCCTTACAGGATCATCATACATTCTGGTAAAAGACGGAAAGATTCCCCAGGGGTTGGAATGAGGGCAAGGATGTCCTTCTCATCACTACTATTCAACACAGTATGAAAAGGTTCCAGCCAGTGAAATAAAGGCAGAAAAGGAAGTTAAAGTGACAGGCTGAGGAGGGAAGGTGGCCTGAGGACAGGGAGAAAAAAACATAGTGTACTAACAGAAAATACGATGGTTGTGCAGGCTAACACCTTGGCTGAAGGAGGGTGTCTTCCTCCCCGTTACCTGTGTTACTGGATGTGTCTAAAGGGAGTTTGTTAAATTCCTTCTTCCCTGCTACACCTCCTTATCCCCCACTCTCCGGCACCCCCCAGGTCCCAGGCCTCCCCCCTGCTGTGGTTCTCACTCTGCTCTCCTTGTCACCGGGTGCCCCCTCTTGTTATCCCAGCACCACACTACTCTGTCTTCCCTGTCTCCAAATCCCTCCTCTCCCCAACTCTCCGAGGAGCCTCCCGCTTTCTGCCCCTCTCCCTATCTTGCTGAACTTTCTTAGAAATCCAGGTTTTCTCAAAATTTCTCCAGTTGCTTTCCTCCCCCTGCTCCTTTCTCGGCATCTTCATTCACTGTCTCTGCAATCCTCCTTCACCATCTACTTTGCCATCTGTTTATGGATCTTCTTCATTCTCTTTCTCATTTCACCATTTTTCTATTTTCTCTCCCTCACTCTCCTCTGCACATTCACAGGGAAAGGACTGGAGTCAGATGCCCACCTCAAGAGCACCTTTTCAGTGGGGTTGAATTTGAGACCAGAGAAACCTGAATGTCCTGGAGAGAGAAGTCATCTCCCCCACTCTCCAGGTCAGGAGAAGCAGTGGCTGGAAAGGGGAGGCCTGGGGGAGCAGAAGGGCCCCCAATCAAGGAGGAAAAAGGCAGGAGAAAGTCAGGAAAGGGGCAGGGTCTGCAGGATCCCAGGACCAGGAAGAGGACACGGCCTCCCTGGGACTGAGATGCTGCACTCCAGGAGCTGATGAGGGTGAGGCTGGGAGGCACCCAGGACGGGATCCACCTTGCGGTGAGGACTTTCAAAACTCAGGTGTGTAGGGGACACTGAAGGATTTAAAGCAGGAAAACTCCGTGATAGAAGCTATCTACCAGGCCGTACAGCAGAAACACGGGGGACAGAGTCAGTTAAACCTCTTTTTCTTTATAAATGACCCAGTCTCTGGTATGTCTTTATTAGCAGCATGAGAACAGACTAATACAGGAAATTGGTAACAGTAGAGTGAAGTGCTGCTATAAGGACACCTGAAAATGTGGAAAGGAATTTGGAACTGGGTAACAGGCAAAGGCTGGAACAGTTTGGAGGGCTCACAAGAACACAGAAAGACATGGGAAAGTTTGGAGCTTCCTAAAGAATGGTTGCTGAATGACCAAAAGGCCACACTGAGGTGGTCTCAGACAGAGGTAAGGAGCTTTATTGGGAACTGGAATAGAAGGGTGCTGCAGGGGTGCACCCCTCGAGGAGAACCTCTGCTAGAGCAGTGCATAAGGAAAATGTGAGGTTGGAGCCCCCACACAGACTCCTCACTGGGGCACTGCCTAGTGGAGCTGTGAGAGAGGGCCACCCTCCTCCAGACCCCAGAATAATAGATTCACCAACAGCTTGCACTGCGTGCCTTAAGTAGCAGACACTCAACACCAGACTGTGAAAGCAGCCAGGAGAGGAGATGCTCCCTGCAAAGTCACAGGGGAGGAGCCGTCCAAGACCATGGGAACCCACCTGTTGCATCAGCGTGACCTGGATGTGAGAATGGAATCAAAAGAGATCATTCCGGACCTTTAAGATTTACTGCCCCGCTGGATTTCGGGCTTGCATGGGAACTCCTCTGTTTTGGCCAATTTTTCCTGTTTGGAACAGGCTTTACCCAATGCCTATAGCTCTACTGTACCCAGGAAAAAACACTTGCTTTTGATTTTACAGGTTCATAAGCAGAAGAGACTTGTCTCAGATGAAACTCCGGACTGTGGACTTTTGAGTTAATGCTGAAATAAGACTTTGCGGGACTGTTGGGAAGGAATGATTGATTTTGAAATGTGAGGACATGAGATTGGGAAGGACCAGGGGGTGAAATGACATGGTTTGACTGTGTCCCCACCAAATCTCATCTTGAATTGTAGCTCCCATAATCCCCACATTTTGTGGGAGGGACCTGGTGGGAGGTAACTGAATCATGGGAGTGGGTTTTTCCCGTGCTGTTCTCATGATAGTGAATACATCTCATGAGATCCGATGGTTATTAAAGGGCAGTTGCCGGGCACAGGCTCTCTCTTGCCTGCCGCCACGTAAGACATGTGTTTGCTCTTTCGCCTTCCGCCATGCTTGTGAGGCCTCTCCAGCCCTGTGGAACTGCAAGTCCATTAACCTCTTTTCTTTATAAATTACCCAGTCTTCGGTATGTCTGTATTAGCAGCATGAGAACAGACTAATAAGACATCCCAAGCTACTCACCTATCCCTTTTCTCCAAAGCCGTTTTTGGACAAGCTGTGGAAGTCCCTCCTGCTTTCCAGAAAGGCTCATTATGTAGCAGACATCTGCAGACCATCAATCTATGGCATCATCATTTTCAACATCTAACCCAAACTTTAGGTGAACCTCAAACAAATTCCAGTAGAGCAGTCAAAAGTTCAAATTACCAAAAATATTATGAGGGTGAACATATGAAGTTTCTAGTCAATCTACAAAAGCAAAAAAAATTCCCATTCTGTGTGACCATTCTTAAGAGAAAATTTATGAACATTAATATTTTCCACTTAAGTCACTAAGCACTATTAGGAAAAAAAAGACATTGTGGTAGAGTATTTTCACTCTGATTCACATACTTTCATTGAATAATATTTGTCATATATTTGTACTTTTGCTTCATAAAAATTAGGGTGCATGCTATGAGTCTTCTTTGGCACAAAAGAGGCATGTAGAAATACAACAAACAGTGAATGTTTGATGCACTTTTGAGGGTGTATGAGGCTGAAGTTGCATTGTTATAGCATTTTTTTTTCTTTTTGAGACAGGGTCTCACTCTGTCACCAGGCTGGAGTGCAGTGGCGTGATCTCAGCTCACTGCAACCTCCGCCTCCCGGGTTCAAGCGATTCCCGTCTCAGCCTCCCAAGTAGCTGGGACTACAGGTGCCCGCCACCATGCCTGGCTAGTTTTTTGTATTTCAGTAGAGATGGGGTTTCACCATGTTGGCCACGATGTTCTCCATCTCCTGACCTCGTGATCTGCCCACCTCAGCCCCGCAAAGTGCCGGGATGACAGAAGTGAGCCACCGCGCCCTCCCGTGTTACAGAATTTTGTATGTACTCATATGAGCATCCTTTGCAAACGCACAGAGAGAATAACTCAAGTATTAAGTTACCCAAGGATATGGATTCACACGTGTGTGCATATGTTGTTTCAGTTTACACACACACACACACACACACAATTATTCTGGATGTGTCAGTCTTAAAATTCGAATGGTGCATTTTTTTTAAATGCCTATTTAACACTAAAGTTAGAGTGGTTAGACACATATCACCACTACATAGCTCAGAGTGAAGACAAAGAAGACTGCATTGCAGGGTATTTACTATTAATGGTGCATTATTGTGCACTATATTCTCCTAAGGGGGGGAATAAAACAGTTGGTAGAAATGACGTGATTCTTTCATACTTAGGAAAATTTTAACTTTATTAACCAAAACATGAGAACTATGTACATTCTAAATCAACAGCTGGAAATTATGCCAAGAGTTAAATGGGAATGCTACTCAAGAACATGGCATACTAGTAAATTCTCTAATCTGATACAACCGTTCTCTCGTCCATTTCAAAAATGATGACTTCTTTTTTTGAGACGGAGTTTCGCTCTGTCGCCCAGTCTGGAGTGCAGTGGCGTGATCTCGGCTCACTGCAACCTCCGCCTCCCCGTTCTTGCAATTCTCCTGCCTCAGCCTCCCAAGTAGCTGGGACTACAGGCGCACACTGCCACACCCAGATAATTTTTTGTATTTTAGTAGAGACGGGGTTTACCGTGTTGCCAGGCTGGCCACCATCTCCCCTGCATGATTTCTACAGATATACTGTATTTCATGGCTAGTTGGTAGAGCACAGAAGCACTGTGCCCGTCTGTCAGGAAAAACATGTGCTGAATACAACAGTATGATCTGCCATCAGACTGCCATCATAGTTTTATATGACTCCTGCCCACCTCCGTGCTAAATCAGACAATGAACTGAAAATGTACTGTTGTTCTTCCTCGGGAAACTGTATAGAAATGCTTTTCAGCTAATAAAGTCAACCCTGTCATCCTACTGATTCTTTTCGAGAGACCACAAGGAAAGGTCTGTAAAAAAGTCACATTAAGTGATTTCAAAGTTAAGAATCAAAGTCATAAAATGTAAAGTAGCCTTTTCAAAAAACCCCATATAATTAGGTTAATTGCCTGAATATAACTGACCGTTTCCACATGCCCTTGAACCTTTGACATGCATCACATCATGAGATTCCACATATTTTGAGCTGTAATTTTTCTGCGGCATGCAATATCATAAATATCGGAGAACTAGAGACTAAGTTATTGCTTGTGTAAATCTTATCATGTTCCATAGTAATGGTCATTGAATAATAGCCTCAGCATACACAATCCATCTGTGTGGTTTTATCCAAGATGTGTTTTGATGTCTAGTCATTTGGCAGGCCTCAAGAGACCTGTGTCACATACATTGGTAGGATTTCTCTTTAGTATGGAATCTCTGATGTTGATTAATGCTGGAACTAATGATGAAGAATTTGCCATACTCAGTTTGTAAGAACTCTCTCATGAATGCCTTCTCTCATGCTATGCAAGGTGTGAATTATGACTAAAGCTCTTACAGTACACATTTCATCTGTAAGGCTTCTCTCCAGTATGAATTCTGTGATGATTTGCGAGGTCTGAATTTCGAGTGAAGTCCTTACCACATTCGTTTCATCTGTAGGGTTTCTCTCCAGTATGAATTCTCTCATGTTTTGTTAGGTATGACTTGCGGCTGAAGACCCTGCCACATTGATTACATTTGTAAGGCTTCTCTCCAGTATGAATAGTCCGATGTCGTGCAAGGTGTGAATTTTGACTAAAGACTTTGCCACATTCACTACATTTGTAAGGTTTCTCTCCAGCATGGATTCTGTGATGAACCGCAAGGCTTGAATTTCGAGTGAAGTCCTTGCCACATTCATTACATCTATAAGGTTTCTCCCCAGTATGAATATTCTGATGGCTGCTTAGGGATAACCTATGCCTGAAGATCTTGCCACATTCATTACAACTGTAAGGCTTCTCTCCAGTATGAACTCTTTGATGTCGTGTAAGGCATGAAAGTCGACTAAATACCTTGCCACAATCACTGCATTTGTAAGGTTTCTCTCCAGTATGTATTCTCTGATGTTGTGCAAGGTGTGAATTGTAACCGAAGACTTTGCCACATTCATTACATTTGTAAGGGTGCTCTCCAGTGTGAATTATAAGATGATTGGTTAGACAAAACTTATGCCTGAAGACGCTGCCACATTCTTTACATTCATAAGGTTTCTCTCCAGTATGGATTCTTTGATGTCTGGTAAGGTGTGCATTTCGGCTGAAGACCTTGCCACATTTATTACATTTGTAAAGTTTCTCTCCAGTGTGAATTACAAGATGAGCAGTAAGGCCTGAACCCCCTGAAAATGCTTTGCCACATTCAGTACATTTGTAAGGTTTCTCTCCCCCTATGAATTTTCTGATGTCGTGCAAGGTGTGCATTTCGACTGAAGACCTTGCCACACTCATTACATTTGTAAGGTTTCTCTCCAGTATGGATTCTGTGATGATTTGCAAGGTGAGAATCTTGAGTGAAGACTTTGCCACACTCATTACATTTGTAAGGTTTCTCTCCAGTATGGATTCTCTGATGTCGTGCAAGGAGTGAAATTCTACTGAATAGCTTGCCACATTCATGACACTTGTAAGGCTTCTCTCCAGTATGAATCCTCTGATGTTGTACAAGGTTTGAACTACTACTAAAGACCTTGCCACATTCATTACATTTGTAAGGGTTATCTGCAGTATGGATTACTTGATGGTTAGCAAGTCTTGAAGACACTCTAAAGACTCTGCCATGCTCCTTACATTCACAAGGTTCATCCCTAATTTGTGCTCTTTGTTCTTGTGGGAGTAATGGAGAATCATCAAAATCACTTCTATATTTATTTAAAATGTGGGATTTGACACTAGAATAAATTTTCTGAAGTGGTGAAACTAAGGAATTGTTGTTGATAGGTTTTTCAACATGTTTACATCCAGAAATATTCCTTTCAGCTTGAAATAGCTTCAGTTCACTCAGATGTAATTGAAACGTTAATCCAAGTGGATTTTTAAGAGATTTGTTTCCTGTGCTGCTTCCCAATTTAGAGCTACTCTCTAAAAAAGAAAGAAAAAGAGAAACTTCAACCCATGAGAATGGCATGTTTAGTGTCTGACTGAGGGACTAGATTCTGTCTCATCTGACTCAGGCACTGGAAAGAATACCAGCATACTGTGTATGCCGGCAGTGCAGAAAACGAAAGGGACTGAGGGATGCATTGGAGCAATGGGGAATCTACAGGAGTCACGTGGATTATGGGTTAGTTTGAGAGAGATTATGAGCAGAGAAATACAACAAAAATTAAAAGCTCCTGAGAAAAAGCAGGGATGAGTCTCTTAGGGAAAAACAGGACTTTTACAGCAGCTGTATCGTCATTAGCAATGGTATTTCCACAAGCCAGAATAAAAACACATCCCCAGAAAAGGAGTGACTGTTTCTACACCCTTTATAGCAAGCTAATTAATAAAGGTATCCTTCTGCACAATTTTTTTTTTTTTTTTTTTTTTGAGATAGTGTCTCACTCTGTCCCTAGACTAGAGTGCAGTGGCCGTAGCTGGGACCACAGGCATACACCACCATGGCCAGCCATTTTTTTGTATCTTTAGTAGAGATGGGGTTTCACCATGTTGGCCAGGATGGTCTCAATCTCCTGACCTTGTGATCTGCCTGCCTTGGCCTCCCAAAGTGCTGGGATTACAGGTGTGAGCCACTGCCCCTGGGTCCTGCACAATTCTTATACAAAATAACTGGGAGAAATGGTTGCTTTACCAAACCTAAACTAAAAATTACGAGGCCTACAAAATGACAAGGAAATATGGCTAAAATTATAATCAATCAATCAATCAATCTCCAATAAACAAACCTAAAAATAGGCACCCTCTGAACTACTTGACAGGTATTTAAAGCAACTGCCTTAAGATGCTTAATGAGCTAAAAAAGATAACAGATAGATAACTAAATAAAATCAGGCAAACATTACATGAAAAAGAAAAAAAATATCAATCACAGAAGAAACTACTAAAAACAAAAGAACAGAAATTCTGGAGCTGATATACAGTAACTGAAGTAACAATTCACTAAAAGATTCAATGGCAGACTGCAAAAGGAATAGATAACAATGAGCAAACTGAAAGACAGGTTATTCAAAACTACCAGCTCCAAAGAGCCCAGAAATAAAATGATGAAGAAAACCAACCCTAATATATTTTTGAGACACTATCAGGTGAAACAATATACAAACTACTGGAGATTCACGAGAAGACAGAGTATCAGAAATCACTATTACAGGAATAATGTTCAAACAACCCAAATCTAAAAAAAGAAATGAATATACAAATTCAAGAAGCTTGACCATTCTAACTAAAACTAACCCAAGGACATTCACACAGAGACATATTATGAAGAAATTATCAAAAGTCAAAGACAAAGATACAGTCCTGATAGCAGCAACAAAAAAGACATCATATAAAGGAAAACTGCATCAGATTATATGTATTTTTCAGCAGGGAACTCTGCAGGCCAGACGGCAGTGAGAGGTTATGTTGAAAACAATTAAAGAAAGGGGAAAAAAAGGCAAAAATACCAACCAAGAATACTCTATTTAGTAACATTCACCTGCAAAAATAAGAAATTTAGACGTTCTTAGAAAATGAAGAGCTGAGGAAGTGCATTAGTATTCTAGACTTTCCAAACAAGAAATGCTAAAGGGACCCCTTCGAGATAAAATAAAAAGAATCCAAATAGTATCTGTAACCTCAATAAAAACAGAAAGTTCACCATTAATGGTCAGTAAATAAATCAAATATAGAGATACTTATTATTACCCCCTTTTCTTTTGTAACGACTTTTAATGGTTTGTTTGTTTGTTTGCTTGCTTTTTGAGACAGAGTCTCTCTGTTGCCCAGGCTGAAGTGCAGTGGCACTATCTCGGCTCACTGCAACCTCCACCTCCTGAGTTCAAGCGATTCTGCTACCTCAGCCTCCCGAGTAGTAGCTGGGATTACAGGCATGTGTTACTACACCTGGCTAATTTTTGTATTTTCAGTAGAGACGGAGTTTCAACATGTTGGTCAGGCTGGTCTCGAACTCAAAAGACAAAATCATTTAAAAAGCACTATATACATATGTTAATGGGACCATAACATATATCGAAATAATTTCTGCCATTAATAACAGAAAGTGAGAGCAGAGTTGCAAAGCAGAGCTTTCGGTACCTAAACAAAGTTACACTGTTAATACTTAAAAACAGTATGTTTTAGCTTCACAGTATTTGAAGTAGCCGCAATGCTAACCACACACAAAAATCTATCAGACACACACAAGAGATGGGATTCAAGTATGTCACTGCAATGAAACAAGCAAAATACTACAGAAGGCAGTAAGAAAGAAATGCAGGGGGAAAGTCTGCAAGATGTTAAATGCTCTACAGATAATAATCTAATATGAATTCTTTTCATAGTTTCTCCTATGTTTGGTATTCTCCTTCTCACATAATGTTGGCGTGATTTAACTTTGGAATCAGAAGAAAACAAGATTTACTAAATTCTATCTGCAAGAAACTCCCTTTAACTCTAAGGATACACATAGGCTGAAATTGAAAGGAAGAAAAATATATTCCGTGCACAGTAACCAGCAGAAAGTACAGGTGGCAGTGTTAATATAAGAGAGCAGATTTTTACTCAAAAACCATAAGAGATAAAGACAAAATAATTTTTTATTATAAAATACTTTTTATTTTATTATTATAAAAATTATTATAATAAAAAACTATTATAAAATGATGCAGGATTCAATTCACCAAGAAGATATAACAATTAAAAATACAGAAACAGAAAGTTTCAGAGCTCCTACGTACAGAATTAGGCTAGGTGCAACGGCTCATGCCTGTAATTCCAGCCCTTTGGGAGGCTGAAGCAGGAGGAATACTAGCGCCTAGGGGTTTGAGACAACCTGGGCAACACACTGAGATCCCATCTCTATTAGAAGTAATGAATAAATAAATAAAAACTAAGTATAGAATGGAAACTTGATAAAATTCCAATGAGAAATAGCTCCACAATATTATAGTTGAATTCAATATTCCAGTTTAGAAAATGGTTAGAATCAGACAGAAGAAGAACAGTCTCTCAGACCACAGTGCAATCAAATTAAGAACTCAGGACTAAGAAACCCACTCAAAACTGCACAACTACATGAAAACTGAATAACCTCCTCCTGAATGACTACAAGATACATAATTAAATGAAGGCAGAAATAAAGATGTTCTTTGAAACCAATGAGAATGAAGACACGATGTACCGGAATCTCTGGGACACATTTAAAGCAATGTGTAGAGGGAAATTTATAGCACTAAATGCCCACAAGAGAAAGGAGGAAAGATCTCAAATTGACAATCTAACATCACAATTAAAAGAACCAGAGGAAGCCGGGCGTGGTGGCTCACGCCTGTAATCCTAGCACTTTGGGAGGCTGAAGCGGGCGGATCACCTGAGGTCATGAGTTCAAGACCAGCCTGACCAATATGGTGAAACCCCATCTTTAAAAAAATAAAAATAAAATAAACGAACTAGAGGAGTGAGAACAAACAAATTCAAAAGCTAGTAGAAGACAAGAAATAACTAAGATCAGAGCAGAACTGAAGGAGATAGAGACAGTTAACCCTTCAAAAAAAAAAAATCAATGAATGCAAGAGCTGGTTTTTTGAAAAGATCAACAAAATAGACCGCTAGCCAGACTAATAAAGAAGAAAAGAGAGAAGAATCAAATAGATGCAATAAAAAATGATTAAGGGGATATCACCACCGGTCCCACAGAAATACAAACTAACATCAGAGAATACTATAAACACTTCTATGCAAATAAACTAGAAAATCTAAAAGAAATGAATAAATTCCTGGACACATATACCCTCCCAAGACTAAACCAAGAAGAAGTCAAATCCCTGAATAGACCAATAACAAGGTCTGAAATTGAGGCAGCAATTAATAGCCTACCAACCAAAAAAAGTCCAGGACTAGACAGGTTCACAGCTGAATTCTACCAGAGCTACAAAGAGGAGCTGGTACCATTCCTTCTGAAACTATTCCAAACAACAGAAAAAGAGGGAATCCTCCATAACTCATTTTATGAGGCCAACATCATCCTGGTACCAAAACCTGGCAGAGACACAACTAAAAAAGAAAATTTCAGGCCAATATCCCTGATGAACATCGATGCAAAAATCTTCAGTAAAATACTGGCAAACCGAATACAACAGCACATCAAAAAGCTTATCCATCACGGTCAAGTCGGCTTCATTCCTGGGATGCAAGGCTGGTTCAACATACGCAAATGAATAAATGTAATCTATCACATAAACAGAACCAAAGACAAAAACCACACGATCATCTCAACAGATGCAGAGAAGTCCTTTGACAAAATACAAGAGCCCTTTATGCGAACAACTCTCAATAAACTAGGTATCAGTGGAACATATCTCAAAATAATAAGAGCTATTTATGACAAACCCACAGCCAATATCATACTGAATGGGCAAAAACTGGAAGCATTCTCTTTGAAAACCGGGACAAGACAAGGATGCCCCCCTCTCACCACTACTGTTCAACACAGTATTGGAAGTTCTGGCCAGAGAATCAGGCAAGAAAAAGAAATAAGGAAAAGAGGAAGTCAAATTGTCTCTACCTGCAGATGACATGATTGTATATTTAGAAGATCCCATCGTCTCAGCCCAAAATCTTCTTAAGCAAATAAGCAACTTCAGCAAAGTCTCAGGATACAAAATCAATGTGCAAAAATCACAAGCATTCCTATACATCAATAACAGACAAACAGAGAGCCCAATCATGAGTGAACTCCCATTCACAATTGCTACAAAGAGAATAAAATACCTTGCAATACAACTAACAAGGATGTGAAGGACCTCTTCAAGGAGAACTACAAACCACTGCTCAAGGAAATAAGAGAGGACACAAACAGATGGAAAAACATTCCATCCTCATGGATATGAAGAATCAATATCGTGAAAATGGCCATACTGCCCAAAGTAATTTATAGATTCAATGCTATCTCCATCAAGCTACCATTGACTTTCTTCACAGAATTGGAAAAAACAACAACAACAACAACAAAACCCTTAAATTTCATATGGAAACAAAAAAAGAGACTACATAGCCAAGACAATCCTAAGCAAAAAACAAACAAAAAAAAAAAAAAAAAAAAAAAAAAAACAAAGGTGGAGGCATCACGCTACCTGACTTCAAACTATACTATAAGCCTACAATAATCAAAACAGCATGGTACTGGTACCAAAATAGAGATATAGACCAATGGAACAGAACAGAAGCCTCAGAAATAACACCACACATCTACAACCATCTGATCTTTGACAAATCTGACAAAAACAAGCAATGGGAAAAAGCTTCCCTATTTAATAAATGGTGCTGGGAAAACTGGCTAGCCATATGCAGAAAGCTGAAACTGTATCCCTTCTTTACACCTTATACAAAACTTAACTCCAGATGGATTAAAGACTTAAACATAAGACCTAACACCACAAAAACCCTAGAACAACACCTAGGCAATAGCATTCAGGACATAGGCATGGGTAAGGACTTCATGATTAGAACACCAAAAGCAATGGCAACAAAAGCCAAAATAGACAAATGGGCCAGGTGCGGTGGCTCATGCCTATAATCCCAGCACTTTGAGAGGGCAAAGCAGGCACATCACAAGGTCAGGAGTTTGAGACCAGCCTGGCCAGCATAGTGAAACCCCGTCTCTACTAAAAATACAAAAATTAGCTGGGCATGGTGGCAGGTGCCTATAACCCCAGCTACTCAGGAGGCTAAGGCAGGAGAATTGCTTGAACCCAGGAGGCAGAGACTGCAGTGAGTTGAGACCATGCAATTGCACTCCACCCTGGGTGACAGAGCAAGACTCTGTCTCAAAAAAACCAAAAATAGACAAATGGGATCTAATTAAACTAAAGAGCTTCTGCGCAGCAAAAGAAACTATCATTAGAGGGAACAGGTAACCTACAGAATAGGAGAAAAATTTTGCCATCTACTCATCTGACAAAGGGCTAATATCCAGAATCTACAAAGAACTTAAACAAATCTACAAGAAAAAAACAACCCCATCAAAAAGTGGGCAAAGGATATGAACAGACATTTCTCAAAAGGAGACTTTTATGCAGCCAACAAATATATGAAAAAAAGCTCATCATCACTGGTCATTAAAAAAATGCAAATCAAAATCACAATGAGATACCATCTGACGCCAGTTACAATGGTGATCATTAAAAAGTCAGGAGACAGATGCTGGAGAGGTTGTGGAGAAACAGGAACGCTTTTACACTATTGGTGGGAGTGTAAAGTAGTTCAACCATTGTGAAGACAGTGTGGCAATTCCTCAAGGATCTAGAACTAGAAATACCATTTGACCCAGCAATCCCATTACTGGGTATATACCCAAAGGATTATAAATCATTCTATTAGAAATAAACATGCACACATAATGTTTATTGCAGCATTGTTCACAATAACGAAGATTTGGAACCAACACAAATGCCCATCAATGACAGATGGATAAAGAAAATGTGGCATATATACACCATGGAATACTATACAGCCATAAAAAAGGATGAGTTCATGTCCTTTGCAGGGACATGGATGAAGCTGAAAACCATCATTCTCAGCAAACTAACACAAGAACAGAAAACCAAACACCGCATGTTCTCAGTCATAAGTGGGAGCTGAACAATGAGAACACATGGACACAGGGAGGGGAACATCACACACCAGGGCCTGTTGAGGGGTAAGGGGCTAGGGGAGGGGATAGCATTAGGAGAAATACCTAATGTAGAACACAGTGTGACGGATGCAGTAAACCACCATGGCACGTGTACAGCTATGTAACCAACCTGCACATTCTGCACATGTACACCAGAACTTAACAAATAATAAATAAATAAAAGAAGAAGAAGAAATCAACAGAGGACTCTGGTTGGGTGAAGTGCCTCATGCTCGTAATTCTAGCACTTTGGAAGGCTGAGGTGGGAAGATCACTTGATCCTAGGGGTTCAAGTCCAACCTGGACAACCTAGAAAGACCCTGTCGACACCAGAAAATTCTAAAAATTAGCCAAGCGTGATGGTGCATGCCTATAGTCCCAGCTACTTGGGAGGCTGAGGCAGGAAGACCACTTGAACCCAGGAGATGCGGACTACCGTGAGCTATGACTGTACCACTGCACTCTAGCCTGAGCAAAAGATCCAAGAGTGTATCTAAAAAAGGGAAAAAAATAAAAGGGAAACCCAAGGCTCAAACACCACTCTAGACCCATTCGGATATAAGAGATATGTACAGAACACATCACCAAAAACAGCACAATACAAATTTTTCTCCAATGTCCATGGAAGAACTTCCAGAATAGACCTCACGGTAGGATATAAAATAAATTTGTGAAAATTTAAGGCCGAGCACAGTGGCTCATGCCTGTAATCCCGGCACTCTGAGAGGCCGAGGTGGGCAGATTGCTTGAGCTCGGGAAGCCAAGGCTGCAGTGAGCTGTGATCATGCTACCGCACACTGGCCTCAGCAACAGAGTGAGACTGGGTCTCAAAAAAAAGAGTCTGAAATCATATAAATTATTGATTCCCATCATCATGAAATAAAACTAGAAATTAACAGCAGAGGAAAAATAGGTAAGTCCACAAATATGTGCAATTTTAACAACACACTTAAAAAACCCAAGGGTTCAAAAAAGAAATCACAAGAAAAATTAGAAAATATCTTGATACAAAGAAAAACAAAAACACAATACACCAGAAATTGGAATGTAACAACAGTACTGAGAGGGATATTAAGACACTGTGTTGACATTAAAAAAAAAAATAGGCCATGCACGTTGGCTCGCACCCGTAACTTCAGCACTGTGAGAGGCCAAGCACGAGCCCAGAAGTTCAAGATCAGCCTGGGCAACACAGAAAGACCTCATCTCTACTAAAAAAAAAAAAAAAAAAAATTTCCTGGGCATAGTGGCACATGCCTGTGATCCCCACTAATGGAGAGGCTGAAGCAGGAGAATTGCTTGAGCTCAGGAGTTCAAGGCTAGAGGGAACCACGATCATGCCATTGAACTTCAGCCTTATTACCAAGCTACCTTCATCAAAACAGAACTGTAGTGACACGAAGACAGACGTATAAATCGATGGAGAACAGAGAGGCCGGAAACAAACCCTCAAAAATGTGGTTAATGATGTTCAATAAAAATGCCAAAACCGTGTCAGGAGGAAAGACGAGGCACTTCAACAACAGGACTGGGGAAAGTGGATCTCTACATGCAAAGGAATGAAGCTGAGGCCTTACTTTACATCCTATGCACAAATTAACTTAAAAGTAGATTTATGACCTAAAAGTAAGACCCAAAATTATAAAACTCCTAGAAAAAAAATCATAGATAAGAAGCTTTATGACAGTGGATTCAACAATGTTTTCCTGGATATAACCTCAATGGAACAAGAAAGACAGTAAAAATACATAAAATACACTACAACAAGATAGACAATGATTGCGGATGAAAGAAAACAATTACCAGAGTAAAAAGGAAACTTACTAAATGTAACAAAATATTTGCAAATCAGATCTCTGATAAGAGGTTAATATGTAAAATACATGTAACTGGTACAAATAAAAAAAGACAGATGATTTTCGTTTAATATTATTATTGAATAAAAGTAAATGAACAAATTAAGAAATGGAGAAAAGAACAGAATACACATTTCTCCAGAGGTAATATACAAATAACTAACAACCATTTGAAAACATGCAAAGTATCACTAATCATTAGAAAAATGGAAAGAAAAAACACTATATCATCTCACATCCATGAGAAATGTTTATTGTTAAAAAAAAAAAAATCCAAAAAACAAATCAGTAAATCACAAGTGGCAAAAATGTTCAGAAATGGGAAACCTGTGCCCTGTCGTTGGAAATGTAAAATGGTGCAAGGAAGTAAGGGCTGGGTGCAGTGGCTCACACCTGTAATCCCAGCACTTCAGGAGGCTGAGGCGGGTGGATCCCCTGAGGTTAGGAGTTGGAGACCAGCCTGGCCAACGTGGCAAAGCCCTGTCTCTGCTAAAGAAGTACAAAAACAAGACAGATGTGGAGGCACACACCTGTAATCCCAGCTACTCGGGAGGCTGAAACACAAGAATCACTTGAACCTGGGAGGCAGAGGTTGCAGTGAACTGAGACTGTGCACTGCACTCCAGCCTGGGTGACCCTGTCTCAAACATAATTAAAAATAATAATAAAGTAAACAAGTATGACATTTCCTCACATAATCCAAAATCGAATTACCAGTATAGGCAACAATTCCTCATGTGGGTATATATACAAAAGAACTGAAGATAGCATCTTAAAGAGATATTTAGAAACTCATGTTCACTGCGGCATTATTAAAAATATCAGAGCCAGGTACGGTGGCACTCACGTGTAATCCCAGCACTTTGGGAGGCCAAGGCATATAGAGCACCTGACGTAAGGAGTTTGAGACCAGCCTGGCCAACATGGTGAAACTGCACCTGTACTAAAAATACAAAAAAATCAACTGGGCGTGGTGGTGGGCGCTTGTAATCCCAGCCACTCGGGAGGTTGAGGCAGGAGAATCGCTTAAACCTGGGAGGCAAAGGTTGCAGTGAGCCGAGACGGCGCCACTGCATCCAGCCTGGGCAACAAGAGAGAAACTCCATCTCAAAAAAAAAAAAAAAAATTCAGAGGTAGAAGCAACCCACGTGTCCAGCAACAGATGAATAGATAAACAAAAGTGGTATATATATAAAAAGAAACATTCTTCGGTCCTAATATAAAAATTTCTTTGTATGCTACAAAATGGATGAACTTGGAAGACGCTATGCTAAGTGAAGTAAGCCAGACATAAAAAGACAAATACAAAGGTTCCACTATACGAGGTATGTAAAATACTCACATTAACAGAAAGAGAACAGAAAGGGGGAGAGGGAAAGAGTCAAGCTGGGTGGGGGGAGTGAGTTTAAATGTTCCTGGTAATTAATTCAATCTAAATTCAAACAACAAGAATACTCTATTTAAACTCTGTTACACTTATACAATGCAAAATATTACAAAATTTGATGAAATAAACCAAAAAAGGCATAAGCAGAGGGACCAATACTTAACATACTAGTAGATACACAGCTGTGAGTGTGAAGAAATGGAAGTTACTATGCACTTATCTAAAACGAATACATTTGGCTTCATAATTACCAACAAAAAAACCACAAATAACTATGCAGAAAATAAGTGAACGAGCCACAGGGGGAATGGCTTGTACTGAAGGGCACTGTCAGTATCAGCACAGCGCAGAGACATTTCCTGGCAGTGGTGTGGAGACCCATGGACTAGGTCATCAGCAACATAAGCAGCAAATAAGAGCCACAGAACAGCAAAGCATCAGGTCGTGGATGACCAGGGATCGGGTGGACAACATGGGAAATTCCAATGGAAAGATGAGGACCAAAAGAGTCATCGTGTTAACTCAAGAATGTAATTGGCCGGGCGTGGTGGCTCACTCCTGTAATCCCAGCACTTTGGGAGGCCGAGGTGAGTGGATCACGAGGTTAGGAGATCAAAACCATCCTGGCTAACACGGCGAAACCCCGTCTCTACTAAAAATACAAAAAAAATTAGCTGGGCGGGCATGGTGGCACATGCCTGTACTCCCAGCTACTTGGAAGGCTGAGGCAGGAGAACTGCGTGAACCTCAGAGGCAGAGGTTGCAGTGAGCCAAGATCACACCACTGCACTCCAGCCTGGGCGACTGAGTGAGACTCTGTGTCTCACTCAGAAAACATAATTTCCAGAACTTCAGGCATTTTTCAGAAAATACAGGTGACATAAACAACAGTGGAGTAGTCCATGACGTACAAAAAAAATTGGCTACATTTTCAATAGAATACTATGAAATATTTGATCATTAATTTAGTAAATCATCAATCATTCAAACATAACAAATCTCCACAGAAAGCATAATGACTAGAAATAGCATTTGATCTGAGAAACAAAAGGTGAAATTTAAAGAATATCCACAAATTAGGTGGAGAAAACTGAAAACAGAAAATGCAGTGTTTTGGATGGGCGCAGTGGCTCACGCCTATAATCCCAACATTTTGGGAAGCCAAGGTAGGCAGATCACTTGAGGCCAGGAGTTCGACACCAGCCTGGCCAACATGGTAAGACTCTCTCTCTATTAAAAGTACAAAAATAAGCAAAATGTGGTGGTCGCACCTGTAATCCCAGCTACTCAAGAGGCTGAGGCACGAGAATACCTTGAACTCAGGAGGAGGAGGTTGCCTGACATGAGATCGTGCCACTGTACTCCAGTATGGGTGACAGAGCAAGACTCTGCCTCAAAAAAAAAAAGAGAAAATGAAATGTTCCCTTGTGATATTATAATCTATACACATATGTAGGCCTTTATCCATGATTCCTGGCTCATAATTGTCACAGCCCTTGTTACAGTCTTTTGTTATAATGTTGGTGTGTCTTAGGCCTCCAACGCAGGTCTCAGGAAACAGAATCTCTTTCTCTAACCTTCTCTAGATTTCTTTTCCCTTGCCCAAGGCAGGACTCTCATCTTCCCCATTTTTCCAATTATAGATCATAAGACCCTTATTCCAAAAAGAGTTCCGGGCTGGGCGAGGTGGCTCACGCCTGTAATTCCAGCACTTTGGGAGGCTAAAGCAGGCGTATCATGTGGTCAGGAGTTCAAGACCAGCCTGGGCAATATGGTGAAACCCTGTCTGTACTAAAAATGCATAAATTAGCCGGGCGTGGTGGTGCGCACCTGTAATCCCAGCACTTTGGGAGGCTGAGGCGGGTGGATCACAAGGTCAGGAGTTTGAGACCAGCCTGGCCAATATGGTGAAACCCTGTCTGTACTAAAAATACAAAAATTAGCCAGGCGTGGTGGCGCATGCCTGTAATCCCAGCTACTCGGGAGGCTGAGGCAGGAGAATTGCTTGAACCTAGGAGGCGGAGGTTGCAGTGAGCCGAGATTGCACCACCGCACTCCAGCCTTGGTGACAGATTAAGACTCTGCCTCAAAAAAAAAAAAGTGGTATATATACCGTGTGTGTGTGTGTGTGTATTTATGTACACACACGTATATATATATACGTGTATATATACGTATATATACACACACATATACTTTTTGTATACACGTATACGTGTATATATACATGTATATATACACGTATACGTGTGTATACGCATGTGTATATACACGTGTATATATATATATAAAATATGGAATACTACTGAACTATAAAAAAGAACGAAATAATGGCAGTCACAGCAACTGGATAGAATTTGAAGACCATTATTCTAAGTGAACTAACTCAAGAATGGAAAATCAAATATTGTATGTTCTCATTTATAATTGGGAGTTAAGCTAGGAACATGCAAAGGTGTAAAACAATGCAATGGACTTTGGGGTCATGGGAGAAAAAGTACAAGTGGGGTGAGGGATAAAAGACTATACACTGGGCCAGGCGTGGTTGCTCATGCTTGTAATCCAAGCACTTTGGAGGCCAAGGCAGGCAGATCACCTGAGGTTGGGAGTTCAAGACCAGCCTGACCAACATGGTGAAACCCCGTCTTTAAAAAAAAAAAAAAAAAAAAAAAAAAAAAAAAAGACTATACATTGAATATAGTGTACAATGCTCTGGTGATGGGTGCACCAAAATCTCAGAAATCACCACTGAAGAACTTATCCATGTAACTAAAAGCCACTTGTTCCAAAAAACCTAGTAAAATAAATACTAATAACAGCAGCAATAATAATAATAATGATAACACGGCCAGGAGCAGCAGCTCCTGCTTGTAATCCCAGCACTTTGGGAGGCCAAGGTGGGTGGATCACTTAAGGCCAAAAGTTTGAGAAAAGCTTGGTCAACATGGCGAAACTCCATTTCTACTGAAAACACACAAACAAAAACAAGTCAACCAGGCTTGGTGCTACACACCTGTAATCCCAGCTACTTGGGGGACGGAGGCATGAGTATGGCTTGAACCCGAGAAGCACAGGTTGCAATGAGCCAAGATTGCACCACTGCCCTTTTCTGAGAGAGACTCTCTCAAAAAAATAAATTAAGGTCAGGCGTGATGGCTCACGCCTGTAATCCCAGCACTTCCGGAGGCCGAGGCAGGCAGATCACAAGATCAGGAGATCAAGATCATCCCGATCAACATGATGAAACCTCGTCTGTACTAAAAATACAAAAAATTTTCTGGGAAAATCAAGTGATTCTTTTGCCTCAACCTCTGGAGTAGCTGTGATTACAGATGCATGCATGTAGGCCCAGCTAATTGGGAGGCTGAGGCAGGAGAATCGCTTGAACCTGGGAACTGGAGGTTGCAGTGAGCCAAGATCGCACCACTGCACTCCAGCCTGATGGCAGAGAGAGACTCTGTCTCAAAAAAAAATTATGGTGCCTCCACTCTACCCATTCAAGCTCTTACCTGTGTTCACACCTTTGATGCATTCCCTGCCATCTGGAGTGTTCACTATTTTCACTTCACTCTGCAGATTCCAGGGACCTCTACTTTGCTCCAATGTGGAGATAATACTCAGGTCAGGAAGACAGATTCCTATTTATAAAAAGAAAGAATAAATGTGTGCTGTGGCATCTCCAAAATCCAAGCACTATGTCTAGGTAGCAGAGAGGATATTACAAATGAATCAAGAATATTTACAATATTTAGGAAATTCACCCAATGACTGCCTCCTTCTAAATGCTGAGGAAACACTGTAACATACAGACATCGAGCTCTCTTGCAAGAACTAATGACTCATAAGCACAGGGGTGGATAACAGAGAACTGGATATGGTTTTTTTTTTTTTTTTTTTTTTGAGATGGAGTCTCGCTCCGTTGCCCAGGCTGGAGTGCAGTGGCACGATCTCGACTCATTGCAACCTCTGTCTCCTGGGTTCAAGCAATTCTTCTACCTCAGCCTCCCAAGTAGCTGGAATTACAGGCGCCCAACACAACGCCCAGCTAGTCTTTGCATTTTTAGTAGAGACATGGTTTTACCATGTTGGCCAGGCTGGTCTCAAACTCCTGACCTCAGGTGATCTGCCCGCCTCGGCCTCCCAAAGTGCTGGGATTACAGGCAGGAGCCACCGCACTGGGCCAAAACTGTATATCTAAGTCTGTCATAAGGTTTGATGCATACTTAAGCCCTGGTACCACTCAATAATGAATCATGAAGGAGGCAGAACATCTGAAGAAAGCAGTTATTTTAAGTACAGAAAGCATTATAGAGCGTATCGTTTCTGAAAAATACAGCATTATCAGGCATTATGGAGGTTTTCATTTCTAAGTCAACAGGGTTTCTATCTCAGTCAAGCAATACATTGACTCCTAAGATGCCTAAGAGTCACATGAGAAAATGCAAAAATACACCAGGGCAGATCCTGACTTCTGGAGGGAAGCTGTCCTCACCCAGGGAGACCAGGTTCCTGTAGTTCTCCAGCATCACGTCCCTGTACAAAGCCCTCTGAGCAGGCTCCAGGCATTTCCACTCCTCCTGAGAGAATTCTATGGCCACATCCCTGAATGTCAAATGTCCCTAAAATGAAAAACACATTTCACCAACAGGGTATCACACAAAACGAGAAAACAATTCTAAGGACTGACTTGATTGAAATGAATGTTCTGACAAATCCACATGAAGGTGTTTTTGAGCTAGTTATGTGTTTCTAATTGTGTTTTATTATACTTCTCCATAAAAAGTTATGATATTCTCTACATTAGTGTAGATTTCTAATTTTGTGGACAATAGAAGAAATACAGAAAACTAACCCACAGTTATCTCTATAGTGTCAGATACTATTTTTAACACAGCAAGTGATATTCAGTATCTACCCGAGATACAAGTGGGATCTTCAGAGATGACAATGTCTCTAGTGGTTTTGTAAAATGATCAGAATCTGGAAGCTGTGATGATGTAGCAGCAGCAATGGCTGAAGCTTTTGTTGTTGTTTTTGAGAGGGAGTCTTGCTCGAACAGGCTGGAGTGCAGTACTGCAGTCTAGGGTCACTGTAACCTCCGCCTCCCGGGTTAAAGTGATTCTCCTGACTCAACCGCTAGGAGTAGTTGGGATTACAGGTGCGCACGTCACCACACCCAGCAAATTTCTGTATTTTTAATAGAGATGGGGTTTCGCCATGTTGGCCAGGCTGGTCTTAAACTCCTGGCCTCAAGTGATCAGCCTGCCTAAGCCTCCCAAAGTGCTGGGATTACAGGCATGAGCCACTGAGTCCAGCCAGGATGAAACTTTTGAACACTTCCCATGTGACAGGCCCTATTCTAAATGTTTTACATGTACTAACTGCTATAACAGCAAAAGCCCACGAAAGAAAAATCTGTTCCCATCCTACTGAGGAGACAACTCTTTCACAGACACACTAAGAAACTTGCCCCAGGTGTGAAGGCTAAACATGGCAGAGTAGGCATCCGATCCCAGGCATTAGAATCAAACTTTAAGAATTAGGCCAGGTGTGGCGACTCACACCTGTAATCCCAGCACTCTGGGAGGCCAAGGCAGGTGGATTATTTGAGGTCAGGAGTTCAAGACCAGCGTGGTCAACATGGTAAAATCCCATCTCAAACAAAAATACAAAAACTAGCCAGGCATCGTGGTGGGCACCTGTAATGCCAGCTACCCAGGTGGCTGAGGTAGGAGAATCGCTTGAACCCAAGGCTGAGGTTGCAGTGACCTGAGATGGTGCTACTACCCTCCAGCCTGGGTGACAGAGCAAGACTCCTTCTCAAAAAAAGAAAAAGACAAAAAAAGATCAAACAATGAAGTAACAAATCAGCATCAAAAGTAAATTGACAGACAGTGACCTATTTGAGTAAAGTTAAAACAATTTCCAGGATTAAAATCAAGAAACTGTCGCACAGGTGTCCCCATAATAGGTTACTATTCTTATAGTCATCAACTCATTATAACAGCGTAGAACAATTTTAAAATCACGAAAATATGTAAGATGTAATTTTAACAATTAAAAAATATAAAATGTATATAAACTTATGAAGTGCCTTTGATAAAAACCATAGACTCACTCATCTGTGCACTCATGCACACACATACACACTTGTACATATACATATATATACACACACATATACTCTAGTGAACATATACATGACACCTGAAAGAGTTGTCTCTCAGTGACTTCTTTTTTAGATTGTATTTGTCTTTTTGTTTTTTATATATCCAGATGGCGGTGCAGTGGCTTATTCATTGCACACTACAGCCTTGAACTCCTGGCCTCAAATGATACCCTCTCCAAGTAACTAGAATGATAGCTGTGCATGCACCACTGTGCCTGGATGTCATTGTTATTTTTGCTAATGTACATTTCAGCATGTTTGCAACAATAAAAATGTATAAATCGTGCTCAATTCACTTTATAAACATTATTCACATTAAAGCACTTAAAAGTTAGACCATGTAAAAACATAGAAACTTGAATTCCAATCTCTATTAAATACCCATACTGTTTTAAAAATTGAGATGGGAGTCTTAGACTGTGTTGCCCAGAGTGGTCTCAAACTCCTGTGCTCAGAGAATTCTCCAGCCTGAGCCTCCGGAGAAGATGGGATTCCAGGACCATGTCACTCCCCCTGGTCCATAAATACTAGGTTGGTGCAAAAGTGATCGCGGTTTTGTCATTACTTTTGCACTAACCTAAACATAATTTTGTCAACCAAATATTTAGGTATTAGCAAAAGTCCAATGGAGATTGAAACATCAGATAGATTTCCTCTCATTTAAGGCACAGAAAGGGGGCTGGCCTGTGAAAAGAGGGGCGAGGCTTGGGGGACCTGAGAGACATGGACCCATCTCAAGGGTGAGAACTTTACGCGGCGCGAGGCGTGTCTAGGGGTCTGAAGCAGGAAAACTCAGCGATAGGAGCTTGTCTACTTGGCCCTGTGGTGAAACACCGGGGACAGGACCAGCCTCCGAGCGCTTTCAACTCTCAGGGAGGGCCGGCGCGGTGGCTCACGCCTGTAATCCCAACACTCTGGGAGGCCTAGGGGGGCGGATCCCGTGGTCAAGAAATAGAGAACATACTGGCCAACATGGTGAAACCCCGTCTCTACTAAAAATACAACAATTAGCTGGGCGTGGTGGCACGCGCCTGTAGTCCCAGCTACTTGGGAGGCTGAGGCAGGAGAATCGCTTCAACACGGGAGGCTGCGAGGTTGCGGTGAGCCGAGATCGCGCCATTGCACTCCAGCCTGGCGACAGAGCGAGACTCCGTCACAAAACAAAAACAAAAAAACAGTGAAGTGACTGCTGGACTCTGACTAGAACGTCTCAGTTTACTCGGGGTGGAGGGAGCTGTGCGGGGATTTCAAGGTATAGAAGCGAGAAGGGACTCGGCATCCCAGATTTAATCGAAACAAAGGGAAACTCACACGCCGCACCATAACTGTCACTCCACACCATAACCGTCACTCCACGTAATCTGCTTCCGGGTCTCCGGGAAACTGCGCGCGCAGCCGAGAGGCCAGGCCCTGACGGGATTGGACGAGGCCTGCGCTTCTCTCCGCCTCATTTCCAGCTCCTCGGGTTTGGAGGCGAGACTTGCCTTGGACTCTGGAGCAACTGAGTTTCCTAAAAACAGATCGTGCCCCGGCACAGGGAAAGTCTGTTGGTGATTAGAGCCACAAAAATTCCTACTAAATGCAGTAGTATGCTGAAAAATTCAGTACAGGAAAAAGAAAAAAAAAAAAAGAGAAAAAAATTCCTATTAAAAATAACTTTAAGGCGGTCGTAGGGGCGCTCGCCTGTGGTCCTAGCTACCCCAGAAGCTCAGGCGGGAGGATCGCTTCAGTCCATCAGTTGGAGGCTGCAGTGAGCCGAAATCCCGGCCACTGCACTCCCGCCTGGGCGGGATCTCAAAAACTTAAAAATAGAACTACCATATGAATACAGCAATTCCAGCTTTAGGATTTTATCCAGTATTGAGATCAGGATCATAAAGACGTATTTGCACTTCTATAATCATTGTGGGATTATTCACAATAGCCAAGATGGGTCAGCCACCCAAATGTCTATTGACGGTGGATAACAAAATTATGGTATATACATGGAATGGAATCTTATCCAGCCTTTAAAAAGTAAGACAGTCCCTCAAATAAGACAACACGAATAAACCTTGAGCACAACACGGTAACTGAAATCAACCAGTCACAAAAAGACAAATACTGGTAAATGGAGAAAGGAGCTAAAAAAAAAAAAAAAAGACAAATACAGCACAATGCCAGTTATAGCAATTATGTGTCTAATGAGTTAGACATATAAAAACATAGAATAGAATGGTGGTTGCCAGAGGATGAAGATGGGTGGGAAAATATTTCCTAGATACAGGATATAAAATTTCAGTTATGCAAGGTGACTAACTTCTGGATATATATCTATGTGTGATATATAACTATGTGCTATATAACAATGCCTATACTGATTAGTACTGAATTGTACACTTAAAAATCTGTTAAAGGGTAGAACTCATATTTTGTATTATTTTCTCAATTAAAAAATTACCAGTCGGGTACGGTGGCTTACACCTGTAATCCTAGCACTTTGGGAGGCCAAAGCGGGCAGATTACCTGAGTTCAGGAGTTCGAGACCAGCCTGGCCAACATAGTGAAACCCCACCTCTAATAAAAATTAAAAAATTAGCTGGGTGTAGTGGCAGGTGTCTGTAATCCCAATTACTCAGGAGGCTGAGACAGGAGAATCACTTGAACCTGGGAGGCGGAGGTTGCAGTAAGTGAGATCAGGCTATTACACTCCAGGCTGGGTGACAAGAGTGAAATTCTGTCTCAAAAAGAAAAAAATTATCACAAATGAAGAAATAAACAGGAACAGATGGTAACACTAGACAATTTTGTCAGATTTGTAAAGAATTACTTACAGCAATTGTACAGAATTTCTTTCACAATGTAGAAGAGGAGGGAATTCTGTTATCCACCCATCCATCAAGAGACATTTGGGCTGCTGACCCATTCTGGCTACTGTGAATAATCCCACAATGAGTATGGGAGTCCAACTCAATGAATGAGATCAGTGTTAGCATGATACCAAAACTAAACAAAGGCATTAGCAGAAAAAAAAAAAGGTGACTGAAAATTAAGTGGTACCAAAACTAGACAAACATTTTCAAGGAAAAAATGGTGACTGAAAGCTAAGTCCCTCATGAATAAAGACGCAGAAACTCTTAACAAAATATTAGCAATAGAAATCCACCACTTAAACTAGACTTTTCCTTTCCTCCCTTTTTTCTCTTCCTCTCTTTCCTTCCTCACTCCTCCCTTCTCTCCTCAAAAAAATAAACTAGGTAGGATAGAAGTATATATTCTGTTGGTTTACCATTTTTATCCCTGGTGAGAACAACAAAGGCTGGAGTAAAATACAGTCTCTGCACTTACTGTAAAAGAATGACACAGAGTGACACTAGCACACCCTCTGGCATAGCCTTCGCTTTGAGGGATGGGTGTGTTGAGGGTTCCGTTCCCCAAAATGAAGACCATGCCAGAGGGCATGCTAGTGTTCATGGGATGTGCTAGTGTTCTTGGGATGGTCTCCATTGTGAGTAAGGGGGAGCTGAGCAGGAGGCAGTGACCTGCTTTTCCAATAAGAGTCTAAACTCTGCAGAAAGAGAAGTTTCTATGCTGCCAAGATCCCTTCACGGAGAAAAGGTCCTGGGGTTAAAGATTTCTCACCTGTGGGATGGGCACGGTGGCTCATGCCTGTAATCCCAGCACTTTGGGAGGCCAAGGCGGGCAGATTACGAGAGGTCAAGAGTTTGAGACCAGCCTGCCAACATGGTGAAACCTGCCTCTACTAAGAACACAAAAATTAGCCAGGCATGTGGCATGTGCCTGTAATCCCAGCTACTTGGGAGGCTGAGGCATAAGAATTTGCTTGAACCCAGGAGGCAGAGGTTGCAGTGAGCCGAGATTGCACCACCGCACTCCAGCCTGGGCAACAGAGCAAGACTCTGTCTCGAAAAAAAAAAAAAAAAAAGATTTCTCACTTGGCAATGATGTTGGCTTGAATATTATTCATAGATCTAAATCCTTGGGTCTTGGGTGAGGCAAACTGATAGTGCAACTGCAAGACGTGAAAGTCTAAGCAGAGCAGTAGGAAGGAAGGTCAAAGCCCTGAGGGGAGGTGTAAAGGAGAGCCACAGAAAGATAAACCACTTCTCTTCCTCAACCACACAACTAAGGAAGCATCAGCTTTGCCTTTCTAGAGAAGACAATGGGGGAAGGAGAGAAGTGTGTGCAGGGTGAGAGTGGATGTTGGGGTGGAGAGCAAAGGCCTTCGCCTAAATGTAATCCTGCAGCTCACCCCATTGATTCTACCAACTGCTGGGCACAGGGGGCTCTCAGTGAGGCCGAAAAGAACTTTTTCTTTCTACAGTTCCCTAAGCCTCCCCGCCATAATTAAAGCTGTAATTCTCAAAGTCTGTTCCTAGAACCCAGAGGCCCCTCCTCTCAGAAGAAATATCCATTTTCCACATTTATATTAAAACACGTTGGCCCTCAGCTTCTCAGCTTCCTTGAGACATACTCCAGAATGAACAGTGAGTCAATAAAAAATATTATTAAACTAAAACTATTTTGAAACAAATGAAAATAGAAATGCATCCCACAAAAGCCTCATGGGATCTGCCTACCTCGACCTCCCAAACTGCTGGGATTACTGGTGTGAGCCACTGCGCCCAGCCTAATCATTTAAAATTTAATGTTCTGTCCAAACTGGGTTGTGAGAAGAATAAATCAATCAATAAATAACGTTTAATCAATATTAACATGATAAAAAGAAAAAATCGTAGGATTCTATAAAGTGATGCAGAAAAAAATTTGACAAAATCCAACACTCATTTATAATATAAACTTTCAAAGAAATAAAGAGAGCTAAACTTTCTTACCTTAATAAAGAACAGCTGCAAACCTTAAAGAAAACCTCAAAATTTCTGGTTAGTTTCACAATAGAGACTGAGAATACAGCAAGTTTGTTACTCTTCTGAACACAGTATTAGGCATTGTGGCCAGTGAAATAAAGGAAGAAAGACATATCAGACCAGAGTGCTCGCTTCGGCAGCACATATACTAAAATTGGAATGATACAGAGATTAGCATGGCCCCTGTGCAAGGATGACACGCAAATTCGTGAAGCATTCCATATTTTAAAAATTAAAAAATAAAATATTGTACAAATGTCCAATGTGAAAAATAAAGAAATAAAAAAAAAAGAGAAGAAAAAAGAAAAAAAAAGAAAATAAATAAATAAATAAATAAATAAATAAATAAATATGAGACCAGAAAGGAAGATGTAATAGTATACCCATTATCAGAATATATGATAATTGGCCAGGCGTGGTGGCTCTCACCTGTAATCCAAGCACTTTGGAGGCCAAGGCGGGCGGATCACCTGAGGTTGGGAGTTCAAGACCAGCCTAACCAACATGGTGAAACCCCGTCTTTATAATTAAAAAAAAAAACAAAAACAAAACAGAGAATATATGATAATTATGACAGAATGAGTAATATCCTTCCAAACGATGTCCATATCTCCATCCACACAATCTGGGTTACTTTATGTGTTAAGAGTTTGCAAATGTGATCACTTAAGGATCTTGAGATGAAAGTTTGCCCTGGTTTCTCTGATAAAATGGTATGGGCCAGTGTAAAAAGGATGCAGGGGCTGGGCACAGTGGCTCACACCTGTAATCCCAGCACTTTGGGAGGCCAAGGCAGCTGGATCCCTGAGGTCAGGAGTTCGAGACCAGACTGGCCAACATGGTGAAACCCCGTCTCCACTAAAAGTACAAAAATTAACAGATGCGTGCACGTAGGCCCAGCTAATTTGGGAGGCTGAGGCAGGAGAATTGCTTGAACCTGGGAGGTGGAGATTGCAGTGAGCCAAGATCGTACCACTGCACTCCAGCCTGGGCAACAAGAAACTCCATCTCAAAGAAGAAAAAAAAATACAATAACAAAGGTTGAAGAAATACGTGTCAGTCTAACAAAACATTCACAGGACTTTTATGTTACAACTACAAAATCCTGATGAAAAAAGACACCCAAATAGACACATATATAACATCCATTTACTGGAAGACTCAACAAAGAAACAATGTGAAATTACCCTACACTGACACATGGGGTTAATATATTTCCTATCAAGGCAGTTTGTAGATAACTGACAAGATTATCCAAAGTATTATGAAAGGCCAGAAAAAAATATATATCCAGAATATCTGAAAAGAATAAAGGGCTGGAATCACTTCACATGATTTCAAGTCTTCTAACAGAGTAAAAATATTTTTCTTTTTCATACTGATATTAAACCTAGTCTATATCTGCCATTGTCTTATAGGATACTCGTGTCACAAGTTTTTTTTTTTTGAGACGGTCTCACTCTGTTGCCCAGGCTGGAGTGCAGTGGCACACGCACAGCTCACTGACTGCAGCCTGGACCTCCTGGGATCAAGTGATCCCCCGACCTCAGCCTCCCAAGTAGCTGGGACTACATAGGCATGCCACCAGGCTGTCTCATGTCACAAAATTTTGTCTCCAAACACCACCCTCATTTATTTGTCCCCTAAAGTTTTCACCAGAGCAATACAGAGAAGAAATGTATTAAACATTGAATTTGGATGCAACGTATGAAAAAAATGTAAAAATATATATACATACAAAAAATATAATTTTATTACAATTGAAAGTGAACCATGGAATAATATTGCATAATATCATAATCTGAAAATGACATATCCATAGCTTTTGGAAAAACGCTCTTGTAGTAAAATTATATTTATTGTATAATAAATATAGATGACAAAATTGTCATTTATTGTGTAATACATTACAGAATTATGTCATATTTATTCTATAATTAGGTATTATAAAATTATATGGTAAGTCATATTATAAACACTTCCACACAATGATTTTCATTGTACTGTAAAAAAAAAACACAACAAAAACCTTAGGTAATTTTACTAAACTCTATTTCACAAGCATTTTCAACAATGATATTGTGCAATGAGACCTGTATGTGTATCCAGAAAAGGAATATAATAAGATGCTACCATGAAGAAAATTGGGGGATACGTCCTAACCAAGCCGGAAGGAGTTTCAAGAGGAAATATTCAGTGTTGTTAACAGAGTTGACTGCATTTTATGATGTGTGAACACTAACACCTTTTACACCTCTGCACTCCCTCTTCCTATTATGTGGATCTGGTCAAATCATAACAAAGTCCCAGTGCCCACTCCTTTGGAACCAACTGAAAGTTCAAACAAGTGGGCACCCCCGCCTCAGCCCTACCCTTTAGCAACCATGACACCCCAAGCCAGTCACCTATCTCACTTCTCTGAAGCCACTTTTGGACCAGGTGGAAAAGTACACCCTGCTTTCCCCAGAAAGCCTCATTATATAATGAACACTCTCAGACCATGTCAGTGCATGGCGTCATCATTCTCAATATCCAAGCCAAACCTTAGGGAGACTTCAAACAAGTTCCAGAAGAGTGGTCAAAAGTTCAGATTACCAAAAAACTTGTGAGGGTGACTATAAGAAGTTTCTAGTTAATGTACCAAAACAAAATTCCCTGTGTGCTTAGACTTCAAAGATGGATGAACATTAATATTTTCAAATTACGTCACTGAGTACAAAAAGAAATTGTTACAGCATTTTTACCCCCAAGTCCATACTTTACTTTTTTATTTTTTTATTTTTCTTTTTAAAGACGGGGTTTCACCATGTTGATCAGGCTGGTCTTGAACTCCCGACCTCAAGTGATCCGCTCGCCTCGGCCTCCAAAGTGCTTGGATTACAGGCGTGAGCCACCGCACCCGGCCCCATACTTTCTTTTATTTCATAATATTTGTTGTATTACTATTTATTTTTGCTGCATGAAAATGAAGGTGCACACCATGGGTCTTATTTGGCACACAAGAAAGAGGCATATAGAAACGTAATACAGGGCAAGCTCATTAACAGTGGTGCACAGGTGAGGGTGCACAAGGCTGAAATTGCACTACTATTCACAAAGGGATTTTCACTTTTCCCACGTAAGCATCCTACTCCAGAGTACAGAGAACTACTCAAGTACTACATGTAATTACTCAAAATCATACTTACCTAAGTATGTGCACCCAGAAGTGTGTGTTATGTCTCTCACACACATTCACACACTCACACACACACACACACACACACACACAGTTCTGGCTGCTTCAACCTTAAAATCCTAACGGGACATTATTCTGTGCTATAAAGCATCCTCCTGAGGTAAGATTAAACAATGTTGCTAAAAGGGATGTAACCATTCACACTAAGAATAATTTAAACTAGTCCAGGCGTGGTGGTTGCACACCTGTAATCCCAGTGCCTCCCGGGTTCAAGTGATCCATCTCAGTCTCTCGAGTAGCTGGGATTACAGGCACGTGCCACTACTTGTATTTTTAGTAGAGACGGAGTTTCCCCATGTTGGTCAGGCTGGTCTCGAACTCCTGACCGCATGATCCGCCCGCCTCGGCCTCCCAAAGTACTGGGATTACACATATGATCCATCGTGCCCAGCCCTGTCTCTCTCTTTATATATTATTTATATATATGTTATTAGCTTTACATTTGTAAGGTTTCCTTTCAGGGTGGATCAACAGATGGGTAATAAGGCTTGACCGCAAACTAAATTCTTTGCCACATTTTACGATATTTGTAAGGTTTTTCTCCTGAGTCTTCCATTGCTGTGCTAGGTATGAGTTTTAACTAAAGACTTTGTCACATTCATTGTATCTGGAAGGTACGCAGCGAATTCTCTCTCCAGCGTGAATTTTCCGATGTCGTGCAAGGTGTGGATTTTGATTGAAGACCTTGCCACATGCATTACACTTGTAAGGTCTCTCTCCAGTATGAATTCTCTGATGGTTGGTTAGGTATAATTTGCGCCCAAAGACCTTGCTGCATTCATTACATTTGTAAGGTTTCTCTCCAGTATGGATGAGAAGATGGGTCATAAGGCCCGAACGCTTGCGAAATGCCCTTCCACATTCATTACATTTATAGGGCTTCTCTGTACTATGAGTTATTTGATGCCGTGCAAGGTATGAAAGCAGACTAAAGACCTTGCCACATTCGTTACATTTATAAGGTTTTTCTGCAGTGTGACTTCTCTGATGATTGGTTAGAGAAAATTTGTGCCTAAAATTCTTGCCACACTCATTACACTTGTAAGGTTTCTCTCCAGTATGGATTACAAGATGGGTAGTAAGTCCTGAACACTCTCTAAATGCTTTCCCACATTCGTTACATTTGTGAGGCTTCTCTCCAGTATGAATTCTTTGATGTCGTGCAAGGTTGGAATTGCGGTTAAACACTTTGTCACATTCACTACATTTGTAAGGCTTCTGTCCGGTATGAATTCTCCAATGTTCTACGAGGTGTGAATTACGACTAAAGACCTTGCCACATTCAGTACATTTGTAAGGTTTATCTGCAGTATGGATTACTTGATGGTTACTAAGGCTTGCAGACACTCTAAAAACTTTGCCATCTTCACATTCATAAGATTTTCCTCTAATGTATACCTTCTCTTCTTGTGGGAGTAATGGGAAATCAATAAAATCATTTCCATATTTATTAAAAATGTGTGTTGTGAAACTAGGAGAAATTTTTTGAAGTGGCGAAACTGAGGAACTATGGTTTGTAAACTTTTCACCTTGATTACTTCTGTAGATTTTCCTTCCAGCTTGAAACAGCTGCAGTTGAGACAGATGTGACTCAAGGGTTAATCCAAGTTGATTTTTAATAGGCTGGTTTCCTGCATTGCTTCTTAATACACAGCTCCTCCCTAGAAAAGCAAGGAAGAGTAGAACATGAACCCATGATTCTGGCGTGTTTACAGTCTGGTAGAGGGACTGGAATCTGTCTCACCCAACTCAGACACTACAAGTATCAGTATACGCTGTGTGTCACGCTGTGAGGGCTGAAAACAGAAGGGGGTGACGTGATGCACTGGAGCAGTGGGGGATCTGTGGGACTCGGAAGGGTTAGGGTGACTCTGAGAAAGATAAAGGGCAGAGAAATAGAACAGAAACTGAAAGCTTCTCAGAAAAGGCAGGGATGAGCCCCTTAGAGAAAATAAGACATTTAAGAGCAGTTGTATGGACATTAGTAGTAGTATAATATATGCATAAAGCTAGGAAAGACACATCCCCAGAAAAGGACTGAGGTGTCCCCACACTCTCTACAACAGGCTAATTGGGAAAGGTTTCCCCTGTGCACAATTCTTATATAAAAGAACTGAAAGTAGTAGTTTAGTTTTACCAAACCTAAAAAAAAAGGTATGAGGCCTACAAAGGATGGGGAAATATGGCTAAAAGGACAAAATAATAATAAATGTATAAATCTTCGGAAACCAAACCTAAAAACATGTAATCTTGTGAATTACTCAAAAAATACTTAAAAGCAAATGCTTTAAGATGTTTAATGAGGCTGGGTGTGGTAGCTCATGCCTGTAATCCCAGTATTTTGGGAGGGTGAGGCAGGAGGACTGTGTGAGTGCAGGAGTTCAGGAGCAGCCTGGGTGACACAGCAAGACCTCATCTCTACTAAAAGTCAAAAAACTTAGCTGGGCATTTGGGCATGTGCCTGTAATCCCAGCTGCTAAGGAACAGACAAGTAAGTGAACTCAGGAAAACAATACATAATAATATGGAGAATATCAAGCAAAAGAAAAACTTTTTTTTTCTTTTCTTTTTTTTTTTTCAAAATGACCTAGGTTGTATCCATGAGTAAAAGAAACTAATTTTAAAAAACCAAACATTCTGCCGGGCCTGGTGGCTCACGCCTGTAATCCCAACACTTTGGGAGGCCAAGGTGGGTGGATCACCTGAGGTCAGGAGTTCGAGACCAGCCTGGCCAACATGGTGAAACCCCGTCTCTACTAAAAATACAAAAATTATCCAGGCATGGTGGCAGGCACCTGTAATCCCAGTTACTTGGGAGGCTGAGGCAGGAGAATCACTTGAACCAAGGAGCTGGAGGTTGCAGTGAGCCGAGATCGCGCCACTGCACTCCAGCCTGGGCAACAAGAGCAAAACTCCATCTCAAAAAACAAAAAATAAAACCAAACATTCTAGAGCTGAAATACAATGAAGAAAAAATTCACTAGTGGTTTTAACAGCAGACTAAATAAGGCACAGAGATGAATGAGCAAACTTAAAGGTAGGATACTCAAAATATCAGCCATAAAAAACAGAAAGAAAAAATGACAAAGAAAAGCACACGAACCCCAACATTTTGGGACGCTGTCAAACACAACAATATACAAACGATTGGAGGTTCGTAAGAAGACAGAGGATCCCTGTCTTTTGTGATTCAAGTAATAATTCAAGTAATAATGTCCAGACCAGGAACAGTGGCTCATGCTTGTAATCCCGGCACTTTAGGAGGTCGAGGTGGGTGGATCACTTGAGGCTAGGAGTTCGAGATCTGCCTGGTCAACATGGTGAAACCTTCTCTCTACTAAAAATACAAAAAATAGCCAGGTGTGCTGGGACACGCCTGTAATTCCAGTTACTTGAGTGGCTGAGGCACAAAAATCACTTGAACCTGAGAGGGGCAGACTGCTGTGAGCAGAGACTCTGCCACTTCACTCCAGCCTGGCTGACACAGTGAGACCCTGTTGGAAAGGAAAGGAAAGGAAAAAGGAAAAGGGAAAGGAAAAAGGAAAAGGAAAAGGAAAAGGAAAGGAAAAGAAGGAAAAGAAAGAAAAGAAAAGAAGGGAGAGAAATAATGTCTAAAACATTCCAAAATTGAGGAGAGAAGTGGATATACAAATTCAGGAAGTTTGGCCATTCAAAGTAAACTTAAGCACAGGACATTCATACAAAGACACACTACAAACAAATTATCAAAAGTCAAAGAGAAAGATACAACCTGGACAGCAGGAACAAAAAGAGACTTTTAATATAGAAGAGAACTGTATGAGACTATGTGCATTTTCCAGCAGAAACCTTGCAGGCTGGATCACAGTGAGATGATATGTTGCAAGTGCTTAAAGAAAAAAAAGTATGTCTGGGCATGGTGGTTCACGCCTGTAATCCTAGCACTTTGGGAGGCTAAGGCAGATGGATGACCTGAGGCTAGGAGTTCAAGACAAGTCTGTTCAACATGGTAGAACCTTGTCTCTGCTGGAAACACAAAAATTAGCTGGGTGTGGTGGTACATGCTTGTAATCCCAGCTACTCAGGAGGCTGAAGTGGGAGAATCACTTGAATCTGGGAGCTGGAGGGGGGCAGAGGTTGCAGTGAGCCAAGATCCTGCCACTGCACTCCAGCTTGGGCGACAGAGCAAGACTACTTCTCAAAACAAACCAACCAACAAAAAACAACCAACAATACTATATTAAGCAAAGCTCATCTGCAAAAATAAAGGAGAAATTTAGATGTCCCAAACAAAGAAGAGCTGAGGAAGGTCATTAGTACTTTCGAACTGTCCTATGAGAAATGCTAAAGGGAGTCCTTCAAAAGGAAATAAAAGGACCCCAGACAGTACCCCTAACCCAAATGAAAATATAAAGTTCTCTATTAAAGATCAATAAATGATTCAAATACAGAAACATATCCTGAGAGTGACACTGTATGAAAAAATATTTTTTAAACAAAAACAAAAAAATAATGCATTAGGGTACTTTTCATTTGTAATTTGACTTTTCTTTCCAGCATTTCAAAGGCAAAATTATTTAAAAAGAACTACAAATGTGTTAATGGGAACATAGCATATACAGAAGGAATTTCTGCCACAGTAACAAAGAGTACAGTTATAATGTAGTGCTTTCTGTACATAAAGTTAAGCTGTTAACATTTTAAAATAATGTTTTATTGTTACAATGTTTTATGTAACTTTAACTGAAATCACAAATGGAAAATCTACAAAACATACACCAATGGAGATGAGATGGGACTCAAAGCATGTCACTATAAAAAAAACCAACAAAATACAAAAGCAGGGAATAAGGGAAAAATGAAGGACAAAAAAATCTACAAGATGTTACAAGATCTACAGATAATATGTGACAACGTGGACTCTCTATGTGGACGCGAACTACAAATGATTTCCCATTGGAATCAGAACCAACGGGATCCAACTAAATCCTATTCACAACAGACTCGTCTTAACTCTAAAGACACACATTGGCCGAAACTGAATGGACAGAAAAGGATATTCCATGCAAATAATAAACAGCAGAGCACAGAGATGTCTATATTAAAAACAAAGAGAACAGATGTTTACTCGATAAATAAGCCAGCACAGTGGCTCACGCCTGTAATCCCAGCACTTCTGGAGGCCGAGGCAGGTGGATCACCTGAGGTCAGGAGCTCAAGACCAGCCTGGCCAACATGGTGAAACCCTGTCTCTACTAAATACAAAAATTAGCCAGGTGTGGTGGCATGTGCCTGTAGTCTCAGCTACTTGCGAGGCTGAGGCAGGAGAATCAGTTGAACCCAGGAGGTGGAGCCATCTGGTTCTATCCATTTTTGAAAATGAAGTATTGAAGTCTACTACTATATTGTGGAGCTATCTGTTTCTTCTTTGAATTTAGTTAAACAAACAAGAAAACAAAAGTGAAACATAAGCCTCAAATAACTAAAATGAGAAATGAAATAGAGGACATTACAAATAAAACTGAATTGTAGAAAATGAGATTGCACAACTGTGTCACAACAATGGGTAAATTTCTAGATATATGCTGCTTACCAAGACTTAAACATGAAGAAATAGAAACGTTAAGAACAGTAACAAATAAGAAATAAGGAGTAACAAATAAGGAGTTACAGTTACCAGCAACAAGTAAGGAGACTGAATTAGTTATCAAATAACTACTAACAAAAACAAGTAATGGATCAGACGACTTCACTATAAAACTCTATCAAATACTGAAAAAGGATTTAACACAACACTGTTCAAAATTTTCTATGATGAACAAAAAGATACACTTCCTTGGCCGGGCGTGGTGGCTCACGCCTGTAATCCAAGCACTTTGGAGGCCAAGGTGGGCAGATCACCTGAGGTCAGGAGTTCAAGACCAGCCTGATCAACGTGGTGAAACCCCGTCTTAAAAAAAAAAACAAGATACACTTCCTCACTCATTCAGTGAAGCTGGTGTTACCTTGACAGAAAAGGTACACAAAGGCTCTAAGAAACTACAGAGCAATACTCCTCATCAATCAAATGCAAATATCCACAACGAGATGCCAGCAAGCGAATCAGCAGTATATTAAAATGGATCACACGCTATGATCATGTACAATTTACTCCTGGAATACAAGGATACTGCAACTCAGGAGCATCCATTTCTGTAATACTCCACAAAAACAGAATAAAAACAAAAACCCACTTGAGAAAAAACATTTGAAAACCGTCAACTACTGATGACAGAAACACTACACATTAGGAATACGAGGAATCTACTTTACATAACAGAGGCCATATACAAAAAGCCAAAAGGTAGCCGGGTGCGGTGGCTCACGCGTGTAATCCCAGCACTTTGGGAGGCCGAGGCGGGCAGATCACGAGGTCAGAAGATCGAGACCATCCTGGAAAACATGGTGAAACCCCCGTCTCTACTAAAACAGAAAAAATTAGCTGGGTGTGGTGGTGCACGCCTGTAGTCCCAGCTATTCAGGAGGCTGAGGCAGGAGAATCGACTTGAAGCCGGGAGGCAGAGGTTGCAGTGAGCTGAGATTTGTGCCACTGCACTCCATGGCGCCACTGCACTGCAGCCTGGTGACACAGCAAGACTCCGTCTTAAAAAAAAAAAGGTAACATCATACTGAGTGTTCAAATAATGAAGGCTTTCCCTTCATAATTAGGAAAACAAAACACAAAGCCCTCCTTACATTACTTCTATTTAGAATATCGCTGTCTGCTGGTTTCCAGGAACCCCTATGTGGTGTTATGATATACATATCCACAGTTCTTGGCTTATAACTCCCATAGCCTTTGCTACCGTCTTCTGTTATAACATTGGGTATGGCAGGCCCTGGGGCAGAACTCAGGAAACAGAACCTCTCCAGCCTTCTCCTGCCCTCCTCTCACCTGCCCCAAGGCAGGACTCTCATCTTCCCCAACCTTTCTGACTACAGGTCTTAAGACCTTGCCAGAGAGCGTCCTGCTTTATGTCTAGGGGAAAGAATGCTGACAAAGGGCCAGGAATGGTGGCTCACGCCTGTAATCCCAGCACTTTGGGAGGCTGAGGAGGGTGGATCACGAGGTCAGGAGTTTGAGACCAGCCTGGCTAACATAGTGAAACCTGTCTCTACTAAAAATACAAAAAAAGCCGGGCGCGGTGGCTCACGCCTGTAATCCCAGCTCTTTGGGAGGCTGAGGCGGGCGGATCACCTTAGGTCAGGAGTTCAAGACCAGCCTCACCAACATGGTGAAATCCCGTCTTAAAAAAATAAATAAATAAATAAATAATTAGCTGGGGGTGCTTGCAGGCTCCTGTAATCCCAGCTACTCAGGAGGCTGAGGCAGGAGAATCACTTGAACCCAGGTGGCAGAGGTTGCAGTGAGCCAAGATCGCATCACTGCACTCCAGCCTGGCAGACAGTGCAAGACTCCATCTCAAAAAAAAAAAAAAAAAAAAGAAAATGTCTTTATATGCTACAAAATGGATGAACCTGAAAGAAGCTACACTAAGTCAAATAAGTGATTCATACAAAGACAAAAAGACACAGAATGAAGTTACAAAATGTAATAAAGCTTCCACAGAAACCTGAAAGGTCTGGGTTCAGAGACCTTCTGGACACTGAACACACCAAGGCTGACAGGAAGGTGAGCCGGAACTCACACACGTGCCAGGAGGGTGGCACAAGCCAACCCTAGGGAACAGAAGCTCTTGTGCTTGGGACCCTTCCAGACCTGACCCTATGTTCTCTCCATCTGTTAATTTCTCCTTATCAATTGATTTGGAATAAGGTCTCGCTCTGTGTCACCCAGGCTGCAGTGCAGTGGTGTGATCATCGCTCACTGCAGCCTTAAGCTCCTGGGCTCAGTCCTCCTGAGTAGCTGAGACGACAAGGTAACTACTACCACGCCTGGCTAATTTTTTGATTTTTTGTAGACATAAAGTCTTACTATGTTCTTGGTCTCAAACTCCTGGGATCAAGTAATCCGCCCGCCTCAGACTCCAAAAATGTTTGGGTTACAGATATGAGCCACCACACTGGGCCTGGATCCTTTAAAATATGCTGTGTAATAAACCCTGTAAACATTAAGTATGTATTACCATGAGCTCTGTGAATCACTCTTGCTAATTAATCAAACCCAAAGAGGGGAACACCAATTTTGAAGCCGTCTGGTCAAAATTTCCAGAGGCCTGGACTTGTGACTGGTGTCTGAAACGGGGCAGTGTTGAAGACTGAGCCCTAGACCTGTGGGATGTGACGTGCTCCAGGTACACAGCATCAGAATAGAACTGAAGGGCACCCAGCGAGTGTCCACTGCAGAACTGATTGCTTACTTATCGGTAGAGGAAAAAGCTCACATTTGGTCACAGGAGTTTTCTGTGTTTATTGTTGTGTGGTGCAAGACCGGACAGAGCAAGACATGGTTTGAGTTTTGTTCCTCAGTCTTAAATAACAAATTATGGCAAGCCAATGTAATGGTATTTCTGAGATTAAGACGGCAACAATTTTAAAACAGCATATTCTTAAGATACAAAAAATTTCCATATTATACACTATAATAAATTCAACTAGCAAAAGTGTTGTTTAATAGTAGCTACTAAGTCAGATAAAACAAAGGAAAATAAATATTTAAACTCCTATTCAAAAGTTTCTGGCATGGGTATAGGTTTTAGAGAATCTCCTACCGAGGTACACCCTGTGCCATAAAAAAAAAAGCACTCGGCTGGGCGTGGTGGCTCACATCTATAATCCCGGCACTTTGGGAGGCTGAGGCAGGCAGAGCACTTGAGGTCAGGAGTTTGAGACCAGCCTTGACAACATGGTGAAATCCCTTCTCTACTAAAAATAGAAAAATTAGCTGGGTGTGGTGGTGCATGCTTGTACTCCCAGCCACTGGGCAGGCTGAGGCACGAGAATCGCATGAACCTGGGAGGTGAAGTTACAGTGAGCTGAGATCACACAACTGCACTCCAGCCTGCATAACAGAGCAAGACTATGTCTCAAAAAAACAATTGTATGGCTTTGCAAGGTACAGTGACTGTAATTCTACCACTCTGGAGGGCAAGGCAGGAGGACTGCTTGAGTCTAGCTAGGGGTTTGAGGCTGCAGTGAGCTATGACTGCCACTGCACTACAGCCTGCGTGATAGTGCAACACCCTGTCTCAAAAAAATAAAAAATAAAAACCGTGGCTTCCACTCTGCCCATCCGAGCTCTTACCTGTGTTCACACTTCTGATACATTCCCTTCCATCTTGAATTTTTACTATTTTAACTTCACCCTGCAGAGTCGAGGGCTCTCTCCTTTGCTCCATCATGGAGATAATACTTAGGTCAGGAAGACAGATCCCTGTTTATACAAAGAAAGAACCAAGATGTGCTGGGTATCTCCAAAATCCAAGACCTATGTTTAGGTAAAAGAGGATATTGCAAATGCATCAAGAATAATATTTCAGCCGGGCGCGGTGGCTCACACCTGTAATCCCAGTACTTTGAAAGGCTGAGGCAGGTGGATCACAAGGTCAGGAGTTCGAGACCAACCTGCCCGACATAGTGAAACCCCATCTCTATTAAAAATACAAAAAATTCAGTCTGCTTGAGGCCATATTTTAAAAAATTAGAAGTTCACCCACAGACTGCCTCCTTCAGAATGCATAGGAAATACTGTAATATGCAGCCACTGAGATCTCTTCCAAGAACTACTGACTGGTAAGCACAGGGGAGAAAAGAACGAACTGGTTATCTGGTGCCACCCAATGACGTATCATAAACGGGGCAGAATATCTGAAGAACGGAGACACTTCAAATCCAGAGAGCATAATAGAGCTTTTCATTTCCAAGTCAACAAGGTTCCTATCTCAGTTAAGCAATTTAGGGGCTCCCAAAAGGCACACAAGAGAAAATGCAAAGCTGGCTTGGAGCAGATCCTGGCTTCTGAAGGGACATTATCCTCACCCAGGGAGACCAGGTTCCTGTAGTTCTCCAGCATCACGTCCCTGTACAAAGCCCGCTGTGCAGGGTCCAGGCATTTCCACTCCTCCTGGGAGAATTCTACGGCCACGTCCATGAATGTCAAGTGTCCCTAAAATGATGACCACATTGTTTGCAACACTAAAAATGTATAAATTGTACTCAATTTAGTTTATAAACATTTTTGAACAATAAGCCAATAAAAATGGCAGATCATTAAAACATACAAACTTTGACTCCTATATCTAATAAATACCCACATTCAAAAATATAAATATAGTATTTTTAAAAATTCAGATGGAGTTTTACTAGTTTGCCCAGAAAGATCTCAAATTTTTGAGTTTAAGGGAAGAGTTTAATCCTTAGATCTCAAACTTCTGAGTTCAAGGGAAGAGTTTAATCCTTCTGCCCCTGCCTCCCATGAAGGTGGGATTATAGGCATACACCACCAACCCTGGCCTATAAATACACTTTTGTCCACTAAAATTTACATACGTAGGTATTAGCAAAAGCCCAACGGAGTTTACTGATTTATTTTGTTAATAAAGCACTGATATATGATAGAAAAGAATATTATACATTAATTTAACAAATAGGCCAGGCATGCCTGTAATTCCAGCACTTTGGGAGGCCGAGGGGGGGTGGATCACCTGAGGTCTGGAGTTCAAGACCAGCCTGATGAACATGGTGAAAACCACCCCCCAAAAAAAAAAATTAGCCACACTTGGTGGCAGGTGCCTGTAATCCCAGCTACTCGGGAGGCTGAGGCAGGAGAATCGCTTGATCCTGGGAGGTGGAGGTTGCAGTGAGCCAAGATCGCACCATTGCACTCTAGCCTGGGCAATAAGAGTGAAAGTCCATCTCAAAAAGCAAACAAACAAATGAACAAAGGTCACAGAAAATATCTCAGCAGCACATAGCTTAAGAAATTACTAGATAAGGCCGGGCGTGGTGGCTCACGCCTATAATCTAAGCACTTTGGAGGCCAAGACAGGCGGATCATCTGAGGTTGGGAGTTCAAGACCAGCCTGACCAACATGGTGAAGCCCCATATTTAAAAAAAAAAAAAAAAAAAAGAAATTACTAGATAATTAATACTCAGGCTGAATGAAATTGGAAAAAACATCATGATATTAAACAAGAAGATCTCATAAAACATCATAATCAACAGCAAACATGGGATCCATTTGCTCTGATTTAAGGCAAGGAAAAGAGCACTGGTCTGTGCTGCAGACAATGACCACTGCACAGGAGGCCTGAGCAGGACCAGAAGCAGAGGAGAAAAACAGAAAAAAAAAAAGTTGGGGGAGGAGGCAAAAAAAGCAGGATCTGTTAGAACGAAGGAATGACAGGCCTGTAACCAAAACGGAATGCCATTTTAGCATATTAACTAATACACGGCTGGCACGGTGGCTCACACCTGTAATCCCAGCATTCCGGGAGGCCAAGAGGGCAGATCATGAGGTCAGCAGATCGAGACCATCCTGGCTAACACATTGAAACCCCGTCTCTACTAAAAATACAAAAATTAGCCAGGCTTAATGGCACACACCTGTAATCCCAGCTACTCAGGAGGCTGAGGCAGGAGAATCACTTGAGCCCAGGAGGTGGAGGTTGCACTGAGCTGAGACTGTGCTGCTGCACTCCAGCCTGGGTGACAAGAGCAAAACTCCATCTCAAAAAAAAAAAATAATAATAATAACAATAATTGGTGGAACGAGAATGAATATAATTTCTAACTCTTTAATGACAAAAAAATCTGCTCCAATCTGAGCAAAACCACAGCTTTCTCCACTAATACAGACGCTGTACAAGATTCCCTGCAGGAACACCAGTCTCCATGCGAGGGGGGATTCAGAGAAAGAAGAGAGAACGTCTTCCCTGAACCAAGCCAGAAACAAGAAACTAGGAAAGGTGTTTAGCTTCAAATGTAGTAAAAATCAGACAGAAAAGATTTCTCCTTCCTGAACTCCTTTTCCAGAATTTACCAGGTACTTGTGCACATTAATATGTGACTTCCACACGCAGCTTCTGTACTCCTGGTCTGCAGAGAGCTGACGGTGCATCCAGATGTGGCCTCTACATAAACCCTGCTGCCCAACAGCTCTGACACCACGGGGCCCACACCCCGTCTCCACCCACGTCTGGGGTGAGCCCTTCCCAGGACCATGCCCAGTGCAGCCTCTTCCCAAGTGCATGTCACTGGGTCACAGCAGATGGAATCTAAATCAGATGAGAGGGACTGAGGGAAGGCATGGGTGAGTGCCAGCAAACGTGTCAGGCTGAAGGCTTCAGGCATTTCAGAAATTAACAGAAATAGAACAATCCACCAAGAAGATCACTTTACCTGAGGAAGAGCCATCCCTGACTCCTTTTCTTTCCTCTTCTGGGCTTCTTCATCACATAGCATGACTGTTCAGAAGTCAATCCTAAATGTCAAAAATATGCTGATTACTGCTCAGAATCAACACATTCCCCTTCCTGTGCCACAACCCCACACACAAGGGTCAGACCTCACCCTGTGGAAAGATGTCCTCTGCTGCCCACTGCACCAGGGTTGATGCAGGGACAAGAAACTTCTACAGGAGGAACAACTAGTGAAATTTTTACTCTTTTCTTCAGGGCTCATGCCCCTCCTGGAAGCCCACACACATGCTGCAGCAGTGGGGAGCTGGGCTGGACTGAGCTGCCCCATTCAGGACACAGACTCAGCTCTGATCAAACCCCATGCAGAGCACAGCCCCCTCCCCTCTCTGTGGATCCCAGGGTCATGTGATCCCTCAGAAACGGAGTACAGAGAGCCTTGGTGCTCAGTGCCAGATAGAGAACACAGTGGAATCCCCTTATCCATGAGGGATATGTTCCAACATGCCCAGTGGATACCCGGAACCTCAAACAGTATTGAACTCTATTTACTGCACTTAAATTATGCATGTGACAGCTTCTCATTGGCATATCCAGATTGCCAGCATCAGTATCCATGTACTTGGGGGGATACTGTTAAGTAAAATAAGGGTTACTTAAACAAAAGGACTGAGATACCCCAAAAGTTAGACCAGATCAAAAAGAAGACTATTTTTTTTTTTTGAGACGAAGTTTCGTTCTTGTTGCCCAGGCTAGAGGGCAATGGCATGATCTTGGCTCACCGCAACCTCTGCACCCGGGTTCAAACGATTCTCCTGTCTCAGCCTCCAGAGTAGCTGGAATTACAGATGCCCGCCACCTCGCCTGGCTAATTTTTGTATTTCTAGTAGAGATGGTGTTTCACTGTATTGCCCAGGCTGGTCTTGAACTCCTGACCTCAGGTGAACTATGCCCCTCGGCCTCCCAAAGTGCTGGGAATACAAATGTAAGCCACTGCACCCAGCCAAAAGAAGGCTATTAACTGACTAACAGGCAGATAGAGTCCACAGTCCGCCATCAGTAGACTTCTAGGGTCCAAATCTAGGGATTCAACAGACAGACTGAAAAAACTACAATAAAAAAAAAAGAGCCAGGCGCAGTGGCTCAAAGGCTCACACCTGTAATCCCAGCTCTTTGGGAGGCTGAGTGGGGTGAATCACAAGGTCGGGAGTTCGAGACCAGCCTGACCAACATGGTGAAATCCCATTTCTACTAAAAACTACAAAAATTAGCCAGGCGTGGTAGCGTGCCTATAATCCCAGCTACTCAGGAGGCTGAGGCAAGAGAATCGTTTGAACCCAGGAGGCGGAGGTTGTGGTGAGCCGAGATTGTGCCACTGCACTCCAGCCTAGATAACAGAGAGAGACTCTGTCCCAAAAAAAAAAAAAAAAAAAAAGCAAGCAATAAATAGAAGAAAACAAGAAAGTATAACAACTATTTATATAGCATTTGTAAATTTCATTAATCCATTATAAGTAATCCATTATAAGTTTCATTAATCTATTATAAGTAATCAAGAGATGATTTAAAGTATATGGGAGGATGTGTGCAGTTTAAATGCAAATATAGTCATGCATTGCTTAGTAACGGGGCCTGTTTTGAGAAATGTGTTTTCAGACCATTTCATTATTTGACTGCATTTACATAAACCACGATGGTATAGCCTACTACATATCTAGGGTATATGGTGTAACCTATTGTTAAAAACCTATGCATCATGTTATGTACTGAATACTATAGTCAACTGTGACACAATGGTATGTACTTGTAAATAAAAACATGTCTCAACATAGAAAAGGTACAGTCATAATATGATATAAATGTTTAAAAAACGGTACATCTGTATAGGACACTTACCATGAATGGAGCTTGCAGGACTAGAAATTGCTCTGGATGAGTCAGTGAGTGTGTGGTGACGGACTGCGATGTCCTAGGACATAACTGTGTACTACTGTAGATTTTATAAATACTGAATCCTCAGCCACGTGTGGTGGCTCACACTTATAATCCCAGCACGTCTGGAGAACGAGGCAGGCAGATTGCTTGCGCCCAGAAGCTCAAGACCAGTTTGCGCAACATGGCGAGACACCTGTGTCTACAAAAAAAAAAAATACAAAAAATAAGTTGAGGAATGGTGGAACACACCTGTAATCCCAGCTAACCAGGAGGCTGTGGTGGGATGATCATCTGAATGTAGGAAGCTGAGGCGGCAGTGAGCCATGATCACACCACTGCACTCCAGCCTGGGCGGCAGTGTGAGAGCCAGTCTCAAAAATAAATACACAGGTTCTTCTGTATAACAACTAAAAAATAAAAATAAATACATACATATATACAGACTTACTGTATATTTAGGCTACACTAACATTTTTTTTCTCAATAACAAATTAACCTTAGTGTAAATTTTTGACTTTATAAACTTCTAAATTTAACTTTTTGACTTTTACAATAACATTTAGCTTACAACATTGTATAGCTGTACAAAAGTATTTTGTCTTTTATTTTCTCCTTTTAAACTTTTCTAAAATGAAATATTTTAAAAATATTTTTCCCATTTAAAATTTATTTTCCCCCCTTTAAACTTTTTTGTCAACAACCAGGACACAAACACATACATTAGCCTATGCCTACACAGGGCCAGGATCATCAATGTCACTGTCTTCCAGTGCCATATCTTGTCCCACTGGAAGGTCCTCAGGGGCAGTAATATGTATGGAGCTGTCACCTCCTGGGATGACAATGCCTTCTTCTGGATACCTCTTGAAGAACTTGCCTGAGGCTCTTCTAGCTGAGGAGGCACTCTTTTCAGAAATACGTCTGTGCCATAAATCTGAAAGTCAGCTGATTAGGAAATAAAGAGAGAGGAAGAAAAAAATATCCGTAGTGGCTTATTTTTTCTTCCTAAATGTTCTTGTGAGCAGATAATGAACCATGAACTTTACTATTAATAAACACCTTTTGGGGTTGGGCACGGTGGTCCACGCCTGTAATCGCAGAACTTTGGGAGGCTGAGGCAGGCAGATCACACAAGGCCAGGAGTTCGAGACTAGCCTGGCCAAAATGGTGAAATGTCGTCTCTACTGAAAATACAAACAGTAGCTGGGCGTAATGGCAGGTGCCTGTAATCCCAGCTACTCAGAAGGCTGAGGCAGGAGAATGGCCTGAACACAGGAGACGGAAGTTACAGTGAGCCGAGATCGCGCCGCTGCACTCCTGGGGGACACAGCGAAACTCTGTCTCAAAATAAATAAATAATTATAAACAAACACCTCTTGGTGTTGAAGTTCATGTTTTCAAACTTTTTAGGAAGCTTGCTGAGGTCTGTACAAGTTTCTGCTAAACCCTTCACTGTGAAAGATCTTGGATTTTTTTTTTCTCTTCTCCTTCACTTTCCTATCCTCTTACCTCTTCTTTCGCTATGTGTTCTTTTATCAGTTCCAACAACTTACTCGTTGATTTCTCATGAACCACCTCTAGGACCATCGCAATGTCAAACTCACCCACACCCAGGTTAAAGCTGTCTGGTAACAACCTAGGTTTGTTTACACCAGTGTCACCACAGACACAAGGCAGGCACTAGACTACGACGTCATGACTGCTCTGATGTAGCTAGGCAACAGGAATTTTTCAGCTCCAGTGCAACCTTATGGAACCACAATCACAGATCTGATCGTTGACCAAAATGTCATTATGCAGTGTATGACTGCAGTGCCCAACTTTATATAAGGGACTTGAAGATCACCTGATGTTGGTATCCTTGGGTGTTGTGGAAGTAACCCCTCTGATACTGAGGGATGACTGTATGGCCTAGACATACTGGAAAAACAGACGATTCAATTCCTGGGCAAATTAGAGTGGGACTGGACGGGTGCAGTGGCTCTCATCTGTAATCCTAGCACTTTGGGAAGCCAAGGTAGGCAGACTGGCTGAGCTCAGAAGTTCAAGACCAGCCTGGGCAACAAGGTGAAACTCCGTCTCTAGGAAAAATACAAAAAATTAGCAAGATGAGGTGGTGCACGCCTGTAATCCCAGCTACTCGGGAGGCTGAGGCAGGAGAATCGCTTGAACGAAGCAGGTGGAGGTTGCAGTGAGCCGAGATCATGCCACTGCACTCCAGCCTAGGCAACAGAGCGAGGCTCTGTTTCAAAAAAAAAAATCTTACAAATTGTATTAAGCCTGGTGCAGGGGCTCATCCCTGTAATTCCAGAGCTTTGGGAGCACAGAAGAGGGGCTCTTTCTAGAGGAAGAAATGTAGTTAATGTAATATTTTTTGTTTTAAAGATAGAAGAACAGAAGGAAAATAAAACTTTTTATTTTGTGTAGGAGTATGTTTGAATGAATCATGCCTCCATCTGGGTACATTTTGGGAGGCTGAGGTGGGAAGATCACTTGAGCTCAGGAGTTTTAAACCAGTCTGGGCAACACAGCAAGACCCCAACTCTACTCAAAATATCAGCATGGCACAGTGGCACACACCTGTAGTCCCAGCTACTTGGGTGGCTGAGATGGGAGAATCGATTGGGCCCAGGAAATTGAGACTAGCCTAGGGAACATAGCAAAACCCCGACCCTACAAAAAACAAAACAATAGAGGCAAACTGGCACGCACCTGTAGTCCCAATATTCAGAAAGCTAAGGTGGGAGAATTGTTTGAGCCCAGGAGGTCCAGGCTGCAGTGAGCTGTGATCATGCCACTGCACTCCAGTCTGGGAGATAGAGCCAGACCCTGTCTCAAAAATAAACAAACAGGCCGGACACGGTGGCTCATGCCTGTAAACCCAGCACTTTCGGAGGCCAACATGGGTGGATCATAAGGTCAAGAGATTGAGACCATCCTGGCCAACATGGCGAAACCCCGTCTCTATTAAAAACACAAAAATTAGCTGGGCGTGGTGGCATATGCCTGTAATCCCAGCTACTTGGGAGATTGAGGCAGGAGAATTGCTTGAACCTGAGACGCAGAGGTTGCAGGTTGGTGCCACTGCACTCCAGCCTGGAGACAGAGCAAGACTCCATCTCAATAAATAAATAAATAAAAATATTATCCAGGCATAGTGGTGCATGCCTGTAGTCCTGCCTATTTGGGAGACTGAGGCAGGAGGATCACTGGAGCCTAGGAGTTCCAGGTTATAGTGGGCTATGATTGCCTCACTGCACTCCAGCCTGTGCAAAAGAGGGAGACCTCATCCCTTATAAAATAATTAATTAATTAAAAATAAATTTAGAAACAGGTCGCTGGTGACTCAGGTAAAGGAGCAATGGAATGGTGGATGCGATAACTTGATTGGATAGAGTCAACCAAGAACTGGGGGCAAGAATTGAAGACAGGCTATCAACAAGATTTTAGTGCACTGCGCTCTAAAATAGAGCGTGCAAGAGGGGTACTTACTGCAGGGAGAAACGTAGTAAATACAGTATTTTTTGTTTTAAAGATTGAAGAAAGGAAAGAAAATAAAGGCTTTAATGAGTATGTGAGTGTGTGTGTGTTTTAATGGACAACACCTCCATTTCAGAATGCTGATCAAAATAATTTTCCTGGCTCACGCCTGTAATCCCAGCATTTTGGGACGCCGAGGCAGGTGGATCACTTGAGGTCAGGAGTTCAAGACCAGCCTGGACAACATGGTGAAACCCCGTCTCTACTAAAAATACACAAATTAGCCAGGCATGGTGGCGCACCCTGAAGTCCCAGCTACTTGGGAGGCTGAGGGAGGAGAATCACTTGAACCTGGGGCAGAGGCTGCAGTGCGCTGAGACTGCACCACTGCACTCCAGCCTGGCGACAGAGCAAGGCTCTATCTCAAAAAATAAAAAATAATTTCCTAGACAAAAAATTTAACAACACAGGAAAGATGGCATTCCATTCTGGGACTGTGAGTGGGGCTGGCACATGGTGGACAATCTCAGGATCAGCAGCAGCCGGGAGACGAGACAGATGATTCCCCGCCGCTACTGAGTAGATAGCACAGGCCCTGAGACAGGTGGATGGGCCAAGTCTCTTCCCTTTATTGTTTGAGGTAAGAAAAAAATCAAACTGTTTTTACTACACTCATATTCAGCACAGACTACTACGCCTCTTGTCACCAAAATGTGTGTTTTCCCCATGTTTGAGACGGAGTGTCACTATCGCCCAGGCTGGAATGCAGTGGTGCAGTCTTGGCTCACTGCAACCTCCGCCTCCTGGGTTCAAGCGATTCTCCTGCCTCAGCCTCCCAAGAACCTGGGATTGCAGACACATGCCATCACGCCCAGCTGATTTTTGTAGTTTTCATAGAGAAGAGGTTTTGTCATGTTGGCCAGGCTGATCTCGAACTCCTGACCTCAAATGATCCGCCCACGTCAGCCTCCCAAAGGGTTGGGGTTACAGGTGTGAGCTACCGCGTCCAGCCCATGCTGACCGGCTCTGTGGTACACTCACAGCTGTGTATCCCACAGGTTAACTCAATTTTGATACTGTCTACCCGGAGACAGGCAAAGATCCCACAGGTTAAAGATGCAGTCTCATAAGACCGTCCCTCAGTTTAAATGCAGATAAAAAGCATGGTTTCTGGCCGGGCACAGTGGCTCACTCCTGTAATACCAGCACTTTGGGAGACCGAGGCGGGTGGATCACCTGAGGTTGGGACTTTGAGACCAGGCTGACCAACATGGAGAAACGCTATCTTTACTAAAAATACAAAATTAGCCGGGCATGGTGGCGCATGCCTGTAATATCAGCTACTGGGGAAGCTGAGGCAGGAGAATCGCTTGAACCCGGGAGGCAGAGGTTGTGGTGAACTGAGATATCGTGCCACTGTACTCCAGCCTGGGCAACAACAACAAAAGCATGGTTTCCAAGAGCCTCTCCTTTTTTTTTTGAGACAGTCTCGCTGTTGCCCAGGCTAGACTGCAGTGGTGCGACCCTGGTTCACTGCAACCTACACCTCTTGGGATCAAGAGATTCTTGTGCCTCAGTCAAGTAGCTGGGACTACAGGCACGCGCCACCATGCCCAGCTAATTTTTGTATTTTTAGTAGAGATGGGTTTTCATCATGTTGGCCAGGCTGGTCACGAACTCCTGACCTTAAGTGATCTGCCCGCCTTGGCTTCCCAAAGTGCTGGGATTACAGGCGAGAGCCACTACGTCTGGTCCAAAAGTCCCTTATTTTGATTAGTTTGCTAGGAAGGCTCTTCCATCTGGCTGTTCATCTGTATCCTCTGTAATACTGTTTGTAACAAAAGGATGAAACTAAGCAAAAAATTTCCCTGAGTTCTGTGAACCACTCTAGCAAATTCACAAAATTTGAGCAAAATTCCCCAGTTTATAGATGGCTCATTGGTCACAAGGCTGTGGTCCCAACCCAGGACTTGCAAGTGGCATTTGAAGTGGGAGCAGTCTTGTGGAACTGAGCTCTCAACCTGTAGAATCTGATGCTAACTCCACATAGAGAATGTTAAGTGTGAAACTGAGTTAAATTACAGAACACCCAGGTGGTGTCTGATGAATTGCTTGTTGGTGGGAGATAATCCCCATACATTCTGGTGACCAGAGATGTGGCATTCTGTGTTGGGTGTTCACTATTGTGTTGATTCTAAGAGTAGGAGAAACACTTTGGTTTTCCCTTCTATCTTACACACTCATCTACACCTGAATGAGACAAGTCACTGACCTCTGGCTGAATGCGCGTTGTGAATGGAAGCTAACCTGTGATGCCAAAAATCATAAAATGCACTTGCCTTATAGACAGGAACTTTGCAAGTCTCATCTTCATCTGCATTTTAAAAATAAATTTTATATTTATAAGATTACAATGAGAGAAATCAGCATATCACTACTTAATCGTAATATTCAATCAACTCATCACTCACCTGCACTCAGGGTCCCCATCTCTTGTCATGAGTATGTTTCCCTCCCTCATTGTGTACATCTCTCTCATTCTCACCTGCTTTCTCCTGCCTTTTTTCACTTCATTTTTCCCCTAGGCATTGGCTCATTTTCCTGACCCTCTCCTATGCTATTGTTTCTCCCCGTCTTCCCTCTGTTCCTTCTCTTCCACTTGTTCTGTTCCATCATGGCAATGTGTTTTACCCCTAGTTCCTCTTTGTCCCCAGTTTCCATAAACGGCTGCCTGTTTCTTGCCCTCCCTATCTCGGCTTCCTCTCTGCTCTCCCTGCGGAAAGAAGTCTCGAAAATCCGTGTTTACCTGGCCCAAGGCAGAACGACCGCCGACAGGACCCGTCGCCGAGCGATTTTAACACACGAGGAAGCGACCGCCGGACTCTCACGGAGACGCCTGAATTTACACGGGGCAAAGGGAGCGATGCGGGAATTTCAAGGTTTTTGTCGGCCCTCAGATCCCGGGTACAGAAGAGCCGGGGAGCTGGGAATCCCAGACCGAATCTAAACAAAGGGAAACTGACGCGCTACGTCGCGACCTTCGATCCACGTGATCTGTTTCCGGGTCTGCAAAAAACTGCGCGCGCAACGGAGGTAGCCGGACGCGAAGGGGCGGGGCCGGAGCGTCCCTCGACCGACTGCCTGCAAAAACCGGAAAAGTTTTGCAGGCAATGAGGCTGGAGCAGCTCAGCCCTCTGCAAACTGGGATCATGCCGGGGCAAAGCAACGTCAGTTGATAATTAGATCCAAGAAATGTCCTGCTATTAAAATGATTTTTTTTTTGAGACGTAGTTTCACTCTTGTCAGGCTGGAGTGTAACGGCGCGATCTTGGCTCACTGCAACCTCCGCCTCCCGTGTTCAAGTGATTCTGCTGCCTCAGCCTCCCGAGTAGCTGGGACTACAGGAACGCGCCACCATGCCTGGCTTATTTTTGTGTTTCTAGTAGAAACGGGGTTTCACTTTGTTGGCGAGGCTGCTCTTGAACTCCTGACCTCGTGATCTGCCCGCCTCAGTCTCCCAAAGTGCTGGGATTATAGGCATGAGCCACTGTGCCTGGCCTAAATTAGTTACTTTAAAAATTAATAAACTTTATTTTAGAACATTTTTCGATTTCTATTTTAAAAATTGAAAAAAAGTGAACAAATTCTATATACCCTGACCTGTTTTCCCTATTAACATCTTACACTAGTATGGGTTTTACAGTTTATAAATCATTGTTGATACATTACCATCAAGTTATTCATAATTTATTCTCATTTCCTTAGTTTGTTTTTTTTTTTTTTTTTGAGACGGGGTTTCACCATGTTGGTCAGGCTGGTCTTGAACTCCCGACCTCAGGTGATCCACCCGCCTTGGCCTCCAAAGTGCTTGGATTACAGGCGTTGAGCCACCACGCCCGGCCCTGATTTCCTTAGGTTTAACCCATGTTCTTTTCTGTGGGCCCAGATGACCGGGGCAGACATATGCTGTCTCTACTAATGCTGATTAAACAAATATAAGTTTGATTTGCTTATTAGCTTATAGAGTTCTTGGTACACTGAAGTTTATACCCTGAAATAAATGATAGTGAATGAAAAGCACAGCACAAGAGAACAGCTTGTAGCTTGTAAAAGCATGAGCAGAAGTGATAATGGGAGGCCTAAAGTTAGACCGTCTGAGAGCGCCCCATTAACCATGGCACATCCGCGGTGTGGTTGCTGGGCAGGAAGACACCGCCTTGGTCCCATGAACTCCTTTCCAACATGGGGTCTGCAAAGGGGTCTTGTAAAGAGGGCTTGTGTAAGCACTCGGGAAAGGTCAGCGACCTTTGCTCACAAGATCCAGGAGGGTCTTTGCAGATGGGAGCTGGCAAGGCAGGAAGGCCTTGTGGGCGGAGATAGTGGAAAGCCTCCTGCTCTGCCTATGTTCTCAGAATATGGGGTAATCTCGGTTGCCCTATGTCCACAGTGCTCGGGAGATAAAAGCCCCTTGATGCATCGTGTGTGGTCAGACCTCGTGGCGCCCTACCTGCTGTGTTCAGGTGCAACAGCTTATCCATTATGATCAGCGGTAAAACGTGGTGTACTAGATGAGAGTCTCTTAGAAGAACCACCTGTTTCACTGTATTCTAATGATGCACGCTTCTCCCCCTGGCTATCTTGCCCCACAACAGTTTCAAGGCCTCCCCCGATAGTTTCAAGGCCTCCCCCTCAAAACCGCCCCCTGCTTTCCACCCCTCAAGTAACAAGTGTTACCTGTGGCTTGTAAAAGCATGAGCAGAAGCGGTAACGGGAGTCCCAAAGTTAGACCGTCTGAGAACGCCCCATTAACCATGGCACATCCGCGGTGCGGTTGCAGGGCGGGAAAACACTGCCTTGGTCCCACGAACTCCTTTCCAACGTGAGGTCTGCACAGGGTTCTTGTAAACAGGGCTTGTGTAAGCACTCGGGAAAGGTCAGCGACCTTTGCTCACAAGATCCAGGAGGGTCTTTGCAGATGGGAGCTGGCAAGGCAGGAAGGCCTTGTGGGCGGAGATAGTGGAAAGCCTCCTGCTCTGCCTATGTTCTCAGAATATGGGGTAATCTCGGTTGCCCTATGTCCACGGTGTCCGGGGAGATAAAAGCCCCTTGATGCACCGTGTGTGGTCAGACCTGGTGGCGCCCTACCTGCTGTGTTCAGGTGCAGCTGCTCATGGATAATGATCAGCGGTAAAACGTGCTGTACTAGATTAGCGTCTCTTAGAACCACCTGTTTCATTGTATTCTAATGATGCACGCTTCTCCCGCTGGCTATCTTGCCCCACAACAGTTTCAAGGCCTCCCCCTATCGTTTCAAGGCCTCCCCCTCAAAACCGCCCCCTGCTTTCCACCCCTCAAGTAAGGAGTGTGTGCACCTAATAAAAACCTGTGGAAACCAGAACTCGGGGCCAACGTGGTCCTCGCATGTTACGTTGTTTCCCTGGACCCACTCTTTGTCTTTATTTCCTTTCTTAATCCCTTGTCACTGCTGGGGCTTGGGGCACCCACAAGCAGGGTTGGGGCTGGTACTCAACACTTTTCTCTGCCTGGATCCTGTGCAGGCCACCACGTTACATTTAGGCATTACGTGTCTTTAGGCCCCCTCGGCTCTGACTGAGTCCTTGTTTTGTATAACCCGGTCAGCTTTGAGGAGTACTGGTTAGGCACAGCAGGCTGTCGATGTGCTGTTGGGGACTGCCACTCTATTGGGATGTGTCTGATGTTTCCCATGATTAGACAAAGGTCAGGTATGTTGGGCAGAAAGACGAAGGAGAAGAGCCATTTTTATCACATTCTATCAAAGTTGCACACTATTAATGTGACTTAGTCCCCTGTGGATGCTGACCTCGATCACCTGAGGCTGTCAGGTGTCTCAGCCATGAAGATCCTCTCATTCTCTTCTTGTTATCCTGTACTGTTGAAAAGGAAGCAGCTGTGTGCAGCCTGTATCTGTGGCGTTGGGAGTTACATGTATTCCACCTCCTTGGAGGTAGAGTGTCTACAAGAGTTATTTGGAATTCTTCTGCATAGAAGCTGGGTCTCTTCTCTCCCAATTATTTATTTAATCAGAATTATGCATATCAGAAAGTGCCATTTAATGTTTCAAACTATCAATTATTGACATCACATTCTTCCTTTCACTCTTAGTGCATTAATAGATCCTTCTCGGTCTCTTCATGGTATCCCATTTTTCTTCCCATAATCTAGAAGGGGTCTGGAAGCATATGGTTCTGAGGCAGGAAAAAATCAGATTCTGAGCAGAACTTAAGGAAGCAGAAGGTCCCGTGAAAGGTACACTTTGCGGAGAATCTCTTGTGGCTCAGACCTCCACATGTCCTGCACTCTCCACGTGAGCCCCCATCTGCTTCCAGGGTCCGTGGAAATAAAAAATCCTCTTCCAAATACTGCAGATGCAATATGCTCCCTAGATACTGTAATTGTTTCTGGTAACTGAGAACTGAGACAAATTATTAGAAACATTATTTTTGACTTCCCTAGCACGCACAGCCATTGTGCTAAAGGTAAAGTAATAACTGTCGTTCCTCAGGGAGGTAAAGTCACAGAATCACAAACCTTTATTTCAGGGTCTGGCTGTCTCCCTCTCACAGATACACTGGTTGTGGTAACCTTCACACTGAGCCCACCGTCCTGGGAGGAGAAGGGAGTATTTTCTATTTTATTCTGAGAGGCGCATCTGTGAAGGGAAGGAGGGCTTCAGGAATCTGGAGAAGTGCTTATGTCAGAAAATTCTTCTTTTTTTTTTAAATTTTTTTTTAAAGACGGGGTTTCGCCATGTTGGTCAGGCTGGTCTTGAACTCCCGACCTCAGGTGATCCGCCCGCCTTGGCCTCCAAAGTGCTTGGATTACAGGCGTGAGCCACCGCACCCGGCCAGAAAATTCTTCTTCATAAAAACTGGTCCAGAGCTATGTCCCAACGAGTTGTTGAAGTAATTCCTGGAGCATTTGGTCCTATACACTCTGTACAAATACACTCTATACAAATCCCTGATGCCTCTGACTGTAATTTAATGTAATCCACACTTGTAATGGTTGATGTCATATCCTGCTACTATTACCTGATATTTAAATCACACTTCAATTATAGTTGTGAAGTTTATCCAGCTTACAAAAATTACACTATTTTCAGGATAGAGGTGTCAGTATAAAGCCTCTTTTCATGTCATGATGAATAAACAGAACTGTGCGACAATTCTATCAAGAAACTGGGTGTCTCAGAGGCAATGGCTACAATATAAATAACTTATTTTTTCTGAAAGCTGGGCATATTATGTGCTTTATGGACACAGCACTACCCACAGAAAATATCTGTGATCTGCTGATTATAGGAAAACTATTATTCCTCTTGGCCTTAGGCAGTATCTGTTTGTGGAAAAGTTAACATTATAATGAGTCTCATACGAAAAAAGATCTGGGGCTTGACAGTTTTCAGGTTCAGATGTAGCTTGTGATAGTTCTGTTAAAAAGGAAAAAAAAAGGCTGGGCGCAGTGGCGCACGCCTGTAATCCTAGCACTTTGGGAGGCCGAGGTGGGTGGATCACCTGAGGTCAGGAGTTTAAGACCAGCCTGGCCATCACGGTGAAACCCCATCTTAAAAAAAAAAAAAAGGAAAAAAAAATGGTGGATGGGTGTGGTGACTCATGCCTGTAATCCCAGCATTTGGGAGACCAAGGTGGGAGGCTCCCTTGAGCCCAGGAGTTCAAAAGCAGCCTGTGCAACAGAACAACACTCTGTCTCTACTAAATAAATAAATAGTAGCCACACGTGGTGGTGCATGGCTGTGGTCCCTGGTGCTTGGAGGCTGAGATGGGACAATTGCTGGAGTCTGGGAGGTTGAAGGAATAGTGAGCTGTGTTCATGCCACAGTGCTCCAGCCTGGGTCACGGAGCAAGACCCTGTCTCAATGCCACTTTCAGTGTTTGTCTTTTCTTCAATGTCAGTAATTACATTACTCCTAGATTTAATGTGCCTTCATTATTTTTTAATTTTTTTTTAATAGAGACGGGGTTTCACCATGTTGGTCAGGCTGGTCTTGAACTCCTGACCTCGGGTGATCCACCCGCCTCAGCCTTCCAAAGTGCTGGGATCACAGGCGTGAGCCACCAGGCCCTGCCATGTGCGTTCATTATTAATCCATTATATGATATGTAATCAGTTAATAATTTAACCTCAGTCCTACAGTATTTTATCTCTTAACGTTTCAGAAACCCATTACTTAGCCTACCATATTACGGTGCAAAGATCTCCATCACTTTAAAATGGCAAAGGAAATCAGTGAAAATAAGTGGTCATGCACTATGTAACAATGTTTTGGTCAACTACTGACCACATATACAATGGTGGTACCATAAGATTACAATGAAGCTAAAAAAATTCCTACTGCCTAGTGACACTGCAGCCATGGTAACATCACAGCACAATTACCTCATTATAAAAAAATAAATTTAGTGTAGCCCAAGTGTCCAGTGTTTCTAAAACCTACAGTAGTGTGCAGTGAGTCCTAGGCCTCCACATTCACCCTCCACTCGCTCACTGCCTCACCCAGAGTAACTTCCAGTTCTGGAAATTCCACTCGAGTGGATCGTAAGTGCCTTGTCCAGGTGCACTTTGTTCCTAGCTTTTATGTTTTTTTTTTTTTTAAAATACGGATTTTTTACTCTTGTGCAATGGTGTGATCTTGGCTCACTGCAACCTCTGCCTCCCACGGTTCAAGTGGTTCTCCTGCCTCAGCCTCTCAAGTAGCTGGGATTACAGCCATGCACCACTCCACTTAATTTTGTATTTTTAGTAGAGACGGGGTTTCTCCATGATGGCCAGGCTGGTCTCCAACTCCTGACCTCCTGATCTACCTGCCTTGGCCTCCCAAAGTGTTGGGATTACAGGGGTGAGCCACTGCGCCTGGCTATGGCCCTTAATTAATAGCCTCTGCATACACAATCCTTCTGGTTTTTTTTTTTTTTTCCTGAGACAGGGTCCTGCTCTGTTTCCCAGGCTGGAGTGCAATGGCGCTATTTCAACTCACTGTAACCTCCACCTCCCAGGTTCAAGTGTTTCTTCTGCCTCAGCCTCCCCAGTAGCTGGGATTACAGGCACCCGCCACCATGCCCCGCTAATTTTCATATTTTTGGTAGAGATGGGTTTTCACCACGTTGGCCAGGTTGATCTGGAACTCCTGACAAGTGATCTGCCCACTTTGGCCTCCCAAAGTGCTGGGATTACAGGCATGAGCCACTGCACACGGCCTATGGTTTCACCAAAGATGTGTTGACATCTAGTGACTTGGTAGGCCTGGATAAAGCCTGTGTCACATACATTTATATTTCTCTCTAGTACGACACTCTGATGCTAATATTTTTCTTTAGAATGACACTCTGATGCTAATTAATGTTAGAACTCAACATGAAGATTTTGCCATACTTAGTAAGGACTCTCATGAATGCTCTGATGCTGTGCGAGGTGTGAAGTGTGACTAAAGACCTTACTACACATATTGCATTTGTTTTTGTTTTTGTTTTTTTTTTAGAGACAGGGTTTCACCATGTTGGTCAGGCTGGTCTTGAACTCCTGACTTCAGGTGATCCGCCTGCCTCGGCCTCCCAAAGTGCTGGGATTACAGGAGTGAGCCACCGCGCCTGACCCATATGGGGGATCGCTCCAGTGTCGAGGCCCTCTGACTGTGCCTCCGCCATAATGTGAGCTTGAGCCCAGACATATTCCCCCTCCTGGAGGCAGTCGAGCTAAGGGAAAGCAGGAACTAAAAGATCGATGATTTTGTAGAAGTTATCTCAGATTCCCTGACATTGACACAATGGCTCGGTGATGGCTGTGTGGTTTTACTAAGACATTGTGTTTTATCTTGGTACCTGTTTTGGGCTAGTTTTATGACTCTGTTTATCTAGTTTATGACTCTGTTTACTAAACATTATCTAAGCCCTGTAACTACTCACATGTCTCTTGGAGATTGTTACCTTTAAGATCTATGAGTTTTGCCTGACCTTAAAGAAATGTTACCTTCTCAAATGTAAATCCCTACACAATAGGTAAAGAAAAATCTCCACCCTCATGCTTACTTTTATGGCCCCTAGTTATGTACTTCCCTTTTATTGGTATTTTATCTTCTCCTCCAGACTTGCGGTATTGTAACTTTTGTTCCTCTTTATTGTATGGAATTAACAATGTGGGTTGACGTCAGCTACTGAAAACTGACAGTATATATTGGAACCCTTTTCACAAATAAAATTGCTGTTTAGGCACTGCTGTATGGGCACTGTCTATTCAGACCTCCAGACCCTACTTTTCTGTCCCCTATTTTTCCGTGCACTCTCTCTTCCAGGTATTGGGACTCTCTTGCTGGCCGAGAGCTCCCCCGGCACACGTGCCATTCCTGACAGGCCCACATATTGCATTTGTAAGGTTTCTCTCCAGCACGGATTCTGTGATGATTTGCAAGGTTTGAATTCTTAGTGAAGACCTTGCCACATCTGTTATTTATTTATTTATTTATTCAGACAGAGTCTTGCTGTCACCGAGGCTGGAGTGCAGTGGCTTGATCTCGTCTCACTGCCACCTCCTGGGTTGAACCCACCTTCAGGGTTCAAGTGATTCTCCTGTCTCAGCCTCCCAAGTAGCTGGGATTACGGCCACGCCACCACGCCCGGCTAATTTTGTATTTTTGGTGGAGATGGGGTTTCGTCATGTTGGCCAGGCTGCTCTTAAGCTCCTAACCTCAGATGATTCACCTGTCTTGGCCTCCCCAACGTGCTGGGAACACAGGCGTGAGCTACTGTGCCCAGCCCCATTTCCATTACATTTGTAAAGTTTCTCTGTATTACATATTATCTGATGAATAGTTAAGACTTGAAGACACACTAAATGCTTTGCTATAGTCATTACATTTGTAAGGTTTCTGTGCAACATAAATTCCTTGATGTTTTACAAGGGGTGAAATTTGTTTTTCATGTTTTATTTTAGGTTCAAGGAGTTTGTGTACATGACTCAACCGTATGTTGCAAAAGTTTGGTGTACAGATAATTTTGTCACCAGGTAATCAGCATAATACCCAACAGGCAGTTATTAAATCTCCATTCTCTTCCCAACCTCCACCCTTAAATAAGCCCCAGTGTCTACTGTTCCTTTCTTTGAGTACATGTGTATTCAATGTTTAGCACCTACTTTTTTTTTTTTTTTTTTTTTTTTTAAAGATGGGGTTTCACCATGTTGGTCAGGCTGGTCTTGAACTCCCGACCTCAGGTGCCCACTTTGGCCTCCAAAGTGCTTGGGATTACAGGCATGAGCCACCACGCCCAGCCAGCACCCACTTATAAGTGAGAACATGGGATATTTGATTTTCTGTTCCTGCGTTAATTCACTTAGGATAATAGTCTCGGCTCCAACTGTGTTGCTGTGAAGGACACAATCTTGTTCTTTTTTATGGCTGCATAGTATTCCATGGTGTATACATACCACATTTTTTTATCTGGTCTGTTGTTGGGCATTTAGGTTGATTCCATGTCTTTGCTATTGTGAATAGTGCTGCAATTAACATACACATGTACGTGTCTTTATGGTAAAATGATTATATTCCTTTAGGTATACACCCAGTAATGGGATGCTGGGTTGAATGCTACATGGTTTTAAGTCTTTGAGAAATTGCTGCCCTGCTTTCCACAATGGCTGAATTAATTTACATTCCCACCAGCAGTGTATACGCATTTCCCTTTCTCTGTAGGCTTACCAGCATCTATTTTTTGACTTTTTAATAATATCCCCCATTCTGAAAATACCCATTCTGACAGATGTGAGACAGTATCTCATTGTGGCTTTGATTGCATTTCCTTAATGATTCATGATATGAACCATTTTTCTCATATGCTAATTGGCAGAATGTGTCTTCTTTTGAGAAGCGTCTATTTATGTACTTTGCCCAGTTTTTAATGGGGTTGTTTTTTCATTGGTGATTTGAGTTCTTTAGAGATTCTGGAAGAGATCTTGATTAGATGCAGTTTGTAAACATTTTCTCCCACTCTGTAGGCTGTCTGTTTACTCTGTTAATAGCTTTTTGTTTTTGCTGTGCAGAAGTTATTTAATTAGGTCCCACCTGTCAATTTTTGTTTTCATCAAAAATTGGGGTCTTCCGGGATGTGGCGGTGGGTTTGTGTCTTGCTGCAGCCAGAGTTCTGGCTCTCGTCTTCGCTGTTCTCTGTCCTCTGCTTCTAGAGGCCCAGCCTCTGTGGCCTTGTGACCTGCTGGTACTGGAGAACCACAGCTAAGATGCCAGGACCCCCTGGAAGCTTAGAAATGACTCTTGTTCTTCTGCCCAGGCTGGAGTGCAATGGTGCTATCTCAGCTCACTGCAACCTCCGTCTTCCGGGTTCAAGCCATTCTCCTGCCTCAGCCTCCCAAGCAGCTGGATTATAGGTGCTGTCTACCATGCCTGGCTAATTTTTGTATTTATAGTAGAGACAGAGTTTCATGTTGGTTGGCTGGTCTTTAACTTCTGACCTCAGATGATCTGCCTGCCTCAGCCTCTCAAAGTGCTGGGATTGTAGGCATGAGCCACCGTGCCCTACCTCATGTATGTTGAATTAACTTTGGAACCAAGAAATAAACCCTCCTGGATCATTAAAAAAAAAAAAATTGGGGTCATCATTAAGTCTTTTCCCAGGCTTATGTCTGGAATGGCATTTCCTAGGTTTTCTTCTAGGGATTTAGTAGTTTTATACTTAAGTCTTTAATGCATCTTGAGTTATTTTTAGTGTATGCTGAAGAATAGGGGTCCAGTTTCAATGTTCTGCATACGGCTGGTCAGTTACGCCAGCACCAGTTACTGAATGAACTTCTTACTTCATTGCTTGTCAGCTTTGTCGAGGATCAGATGATTGTAGGTATATGCCTTTATTTCTGGATTCTCTAACCTATTCCATTGATCTGTGTGTCTGTTTTTGTACGAGTACCATCCTGTTTTAGTTACTGTAACCTTGTAGTATGGTTTGAAGTTGGGTAGTGTGATGCCTCAAACTTTGCTCTTTTTGCTTAGGATTGCTTTTGCTATTCAGGTTGGGCTCTTCTGGTTCCAAATACATTTTAGAATGCTTTCTTCTAATTCTGTGAAAAATGTCATTGGTAGTTTGATAGAAATAGTATTAAATCTGTAAATTGCTTTGGACAGTATTTTAACAGTATTGATTCTTCCTACCCATGTGCATGAAACATTTTTCAAATTTGTGTTGTTTCTGATTTCTTTGAGCACTGCTTTCTAATTCTTATTGTAGAGATCTTTCACTTACCTGGTTGGAGCTGTATTCCTGTTTTATACTTTTTGTGGCTTATGTGAATGGGATCCATCCTTGATTTGGCTCACAGCTTGGACATTACTGGTGTATAAATATACAACTAATTTCTGTGCACAGATTTTGTATCCTGAAACTTTTTTGAAGTTTTGTATCAGATCTAGGATCCTTTGGGCAGAGACTATGGGTTTTCTAAGTATAGAATCATATCATCTACAAGAGAAACTGCCTTCCTCTCTTCCTACTTGCATATGCCTTTTATTTCGTTATCTTGCCTGATTGCTCAGCTTAGGACTTCCAGTACTATGTTGAATAGAAGTGGTGAGAATGGTCATCCCTGTTGTGTTACAGTTCTCAAGGGGAATGCTTCCAGCTTTTGCCCATTCAGTATTATGTTGCTGTGGGTCCATCATAGACGGTTCTTACTGAAGTATGTTCCCTCGATGTGTAATTTGTTGAGGGCTTTTAACATGAAGGGATGCTGAACTGTAATAAAAACCTTTCTGCATATAAAGAGATGATCATGGTCACGTGGTTTTTGTTTTTACTTCCGTGTATGTGATGAATTACATTTATTGATTTGTATATACTGAACCAACCTTGCAGTCCAACAGTAAAGCCTGCTTGATCATGGTGGATTAGCTTTTTGATGTGCAGATGGATCTGGTTTACTATTATTTTGTTGAGGATTTCTGCACGTATGTTAACCAGGAATACTGGCCTGAAGTTTTCTTTTTTCACTGGTCTGTCAGGTTTTGGTATTAGAATGAAGCTGGCCTCATAGAATCATATAGAGAGGAGTCCCTCTGCATCTATGTTTTGAACAGTTTCAGTACAATTGGTAACAGCTCTTCTTTATACTCTGGTAGAATTCAACTATAAACCTGTCGGGTCCATAGCTTTTTTGATAGCTTTTTAATTACTGATTCAATTTTGGAACTCACTATTGGTCTGTTGAGGATTGCAATTTCTTTTTAGGTTGGGCTCTTCTGGTTCCAAATAAATTTTAGAATGTTTTCTTGGTTCAATCTTGGGTGTGTTATATCTTTCTAGCAATTTATCAATTTCTTCTAGGTTTTCCAGTTTGTGCAGACAGGTGTTCATAGTAATCCCTGAGGGTTTTTTGTATTTCTGTGGGGTTGGTGGTAGTGTCACCTTTGTCATTCCTGATTGTTTACTTTAGATCTCCTTTTGCAAGGTGTGAAATTTTGTTGAAGACTTTTCCATACATTCATTACAATTGTGAAGTCTCTTCAGTATATATTCTCTAGTGAATTATTAGAAAAAGTTATGTTCGAAGACCTTGTCATATTTTTTACATTTGCAAATTTCTCTGCAGTATGGAATAAGAGATGGGTAGCAAGGCTTGAGTGCACACTAAGTTCTTTGACACATTTATTACATGTGTAGTTTCTATCCCATATGAACTGTCCAGTGTTGTGCTAGGTATGAAATGCGACTAAAGGCCTTATCACACTCATTACATTTGTAAGGTTTCTCTCCAGTATGAGTTTTCCGATGTCGTGCAAGGTGTGCAATCCGATTGAAAACCTTGCCACACTCGTTACATTTGTAAGGTCTTTCACCAGTATGAATTCTCCGATGATTGGTTAGGGATAACTTGTGTCTGAATGCCTTGCTGCATTCATTACATTTGTAAGGCTTCTCTCCGGTGTGGATTACAAGATGGGCTGTAAGGCCCGAATACTCACTAAATGCTTTACCACATTCGTTACATTTGTAAGGCTTCTCTCCGGTGTGAATTCTTCGATGCCGTGCAAGATTTGAAAGTTGATTAAACAGTTTTCCACATTCATCACATTTGTAAGGTTTCTCTCCCCGTATGAATTCTCCAATGTTGTGCTAGGTGTGAATTCTGAATAAAGACCTTACCACATTCGTTACATTTGTAAGGTTTCTCTCCAGTATGAATTTTCTGATGCCGTACAAGGAGTGCAATTCTATAGAAGGCCTTGCCACATTCATCACATTTGTAAGGCTTCTCTCCAGTATAAATTCTCCAATGATTTGCTAGAGAAGACTTATGACTGAAGCCCTTACCACATTCATTACATTTGTAAGGTTTCTCTTCAGCATGAATTCTTTGATGTCGTGCGAGGTAAGAATTATTGCTGAAGACTTTACCACATTCATTACATTCATAAGCCTTCTCTCTGATATGAATTCTTTGATGTCGTGCAAAGTTTGAATTGTAACTAAAAACCTTGCCACAGTCATTACATTTATAAGGCTTCTCTCCAGTATGAATTCTCCAATGTTCTGCAAGGTGTGAATTACGACTAAAGACCTTGCCACATTCATTACATTTGTAAGGTTTCTCTGTGGCATGGATTACTTGATGGTTAGTCAGGCTGGAAGACACTCTAAACACTTTACTATGCTCATTACATTCATAAGGTTTTTCTCTAATGTGTACTTTCTGTTCTTGCAGGAGTAATGAAGAATCGTCAAAATCATTCCTATTAAAAATAGGGGTTTTGATACTGGAAGAGATTTCTTGAAGAGATGAAACAGAGGAACTGTGGTTGATAAAGTTTTCAACTTGATCACATCCATTTATTACCTTTTCATCTGGAAATAGCTCCAGTTCGGACAGATGTAAGTGAAAGGATACTCCAAGTTGTTTTTTAATTGGTATGTTTTCTGCATTGCCTCCCAATGCACAGCTGCTCCCTAAAAAACCAAGAAAAGAGTGAAATTCAGATCCATAATTCTGGCATGTTTAGAGTATGATGAAAAAACTATAATCTGCCTTATCTGACTCAAATACTGGAAGAAATATCAGCATACTCTGTACATCACATTGGCAGTGCTGAAAACAGAAAAGGGTAAGGTGATGCCCTGGAGTGCTGGGAAATCTGTAGGAGTCAGGAGGATTACGGGTGAGTTTTGGAGGGCTTAGAAGAGGAGAGAAAGAGAACAGGAATTGAAAGATTCTGAGAAACTACGTCTCTACTAAAAATACAAAAATTAGCCAGGCGTAGTGGCATGCACCTGTAAACTGAGATCATGCCCTTGCACTCCAGCCCGGGCAACAGGGCAAGACTCTGTTTCAGGGGGGGAGGGGAAAAAAAAGTATCAGCTCCAAAGACCAAAAACAAAAAACAGTGAAGAGAAGTAAACAAACACTAATAAGTTTTTGGATACTCTCAAGTGGAACAATATACAAATTATTGGAGGTTCATAAGGAGAAGACAGAGGATCAGAAATTGCAAATGAAGAAATAATGTCCAAATAATTGTCCAAATCCCAGTTCTGAAGAAAGACCTGAATATACAATTCAGGAAGCTTGACTATTAGGTTTAAAATTAACCTGAGGACATTTGACGGAGATACATTATAAACAAATTATCAATCATCAAAGACAGGGGAAGAATCTTGACAGCAGCAACAAAAAAGATACTTGCCATCTAGGGGAAAATGTATAAGACCATGTACTTTTCCAGCAGAAACTATGCATGCTAGAAGGCAGTGAGAGATTATATATTGAAAGTGCTTAAAATCAAGCAAGAATATTATATTTAGCAAAAGGCACCTGTAAAAACAAAGGAGAAATTCAGACTTTCCTCAATAAAGAAGAGCTAAGGAAGTTCATTAGTGCTCTAGACCTGTCCAGCAAGAAATGCTCCAGGGAGTCCTTCAAAATAAAATAAAAGGAATCCAGATAGTACCGGTAACCCAAATGAGAAGATAAAATTCTCCACTGAAGTAAATAAATGCGTCAGGTGCGGTGGCTCACAAATGTAATCTCATCACTCTGAGAGGCCGAGGCAGGCGGATTGCTTGAGGTCACGAGTTTGAGATGAGACTGCCCAACATGGTGAAACCCCGTCTCTACTAAAAACACAGAAATTGCATGGTGGTGCATGCCTGTAGTCCCAGCTACTCGGGAGGCTGAGGCAGGTGAATCACTTGAACCTGGGAGGCGGAGGTTGCAGTGAGTCAAGATTGCACCACTGCACCTCGGCCTGGGTGACACAGAGAGACTCCATCTCAAAATGAAAAAAAAGTAAATAAATGATCAAACAGAGACATGTATCACTGCACTTTTTATTTGTAACTTTGCTTTTAATTCTTCCCTAGCATGTGAAGGACAAAATCTTATGAAGCACTATAATGTATGTTTATGGAGACATAACATATACAGAAGCAATTTCTGCCATTAATAACTTAAAGTGAGAGCAGAGTCAAAACGTAGTGCTTTGTGCACATAATCAAAGTCAAGCTGTTAACACTTTTTTTTAACTTAATTAAAAAACTTTTTTCTGAGATGGAGTCCACTCTGTTGCCCAGGCTGGCATGCAGTGGCATGATCTCAGCTCACTGCAACCTCCGCCTCCCGGGTTCAAGCGATCCTCCTGCCTCAGCCTCCTGAGTAGCTGGGACTACAGGTGCCCATGCCCGGCTAATTTTTTGTATTTTTAGTAGAGTTGGAGTTTCACCATGTTGGGCAGACTCGTCTCAAACTCCTAACCTCAAGTGATCCGCCCACCTTAACCTCTCAAAATGCTAGGATTACAGGAGTGAGCCACAGTGCCCAGCCAAGCTGTTACCATTTTAAAATGGATTGTTTGACGTGTATAATGTTTTATTTAACTGCAATGGTAACTACACACAAGGAAACAACAGAGGCTGGGCACGGTGGCTCACACCTGTAATCCCAGCAGTTTGGGAGGCGGAGGTGGGTGGATCACCTGAGATCAGGAGTTCGAGACGAGCCTGACCAACATGGCGAAACTCCGTCTCTACTGAAAATACAAAAATTAGCCTGGCGTAGTGGCATGTGCCTGTAGTCCCTACTCAGGAGGCTGAGGCAGAAGAATCACTTGAACCCAGGAGGCAGAGGTTGCAGTGAGCCAAGATCATGCCACTGCACTCCAGCCTGAGTGACAGAACGAGACTCCGTCTCAAAAAATAAAAAAATAAAAAATAAAAAACCAATAGAATATACACAAAATGAAACAAGATGAAAATCAAATCATGTCACTACAAAAAAAAAACCCCGCCCCTCCCACACACAAAAGATGGCAGCAAGAGAGAAATGAAGGAGAAAAATTTCTAAGATGCTACAAGATCTACAGACAGTATGTGACTAAATGACAACAGTGATTAAGGCCTCTCGTCAGCACTTGAAATCTAAAGACTTGATACTGTAATCAGAAAAAAATCACAATCTAACCAAATCTTATCCACAAGCGACACCCCTCTAAGGACATTTATTGGCTGAAACTGGAAGGATGGAAAAAGATACTCCATGCAAATGGTAACCGGCAGAGAGCAGCGCTGCTTATGTTAACATCAGAGAGAAGATGCTGTCACTCAAAAACTGTTATAAGACACAAAGGTTGTGATGACGACAAAGGATTCCATTCACCAAGAAGGTGTAACAATTACCACACAGTAGCACCAAACATCACAGCGCCTAAAATATAAATGAAAAATGAGGTAAAAATACACATAGCACCAAACATCACAGCGCCTAAATATAAAATGAAAACATGACAAAATTCAAAAGAGAAACAGACAGCTCCGCAATATAGAAGTGGACTTTACTATCCCATTTTCAAAAATGGATGGAACCATATAGAAGAATAAACAGAGGACTAAAACACAACAGTAGGTCTATCAGACAAGACAAATGTATACTGAACACAGCACGTTACAAGAGCCAAATACAAATTTTCTAAATGCCCATAGAACAATTTTTAGAATAGATGTCATGTTAAGAAGCAAATTAAAAAAAAATTTAAAAATGGGAAATTATAAAATGATTCCCATCATGATGAAATAAAACTAGGAATTAGCGGCAAGAGAAAAAATGGAAAAATCTACAAGTATGTCCAAATTAAACAACATGCATAAAACCAACGATTCAGAAATCACAAAGGAAATTAGAAAACATCTTGATACGAAGGAAAAGAAAAATGACACACCAGAACGTATGAACTACATCAGAAACAACGCTGAGAAGGATATTATAACAATGTAAGCTTACATTAAAAATAAAGAAATGGCCAGGCATGGTGGCTCACACCTGTAATCCCAGTACTTTGGGAGGTCAAGGCAAGAGGATCACTTGAAGACAGCAGTTGCAGACCAGCCTGGACAACAAAGCGAGACCCCGTCTCTACAACTTTTTTTTTTTAATTAGCAAGGCACAGTGCTGTGCACCTGCAGTCCCAGCTACTTGGGAGGTTGATACACGAGGATCGATTGATCCCAAGAGCTCCTCCTGTGAACTATGATTGCACCATTGCACTCCATCCTCGGTGACAGAACAAGACCCAATCTCAAAAAAAAATGAAAATGAAACAATAAAAAATTACATATAAACAACCTAATCTTATACCTCAATGAAGTAAACAGACAAGGTATGGTTGCTCACACCTGTAATCCCAGCACTTTGGGAGGCTGAGGTGGGCGAATCATGAGGTCTGGAGTTCAAGACCAGCCTGGCCAATATGGTGAAACCCCATCTCCATTAAAAATGTGAAAATTAGAAAAATTAGGTGGGCATGGTGGTCCATGCCTATAGTCCCAGCTACTCAGGAGGCTGAGGCAGAAGAATCGCCTGAACTCAGGACTGGGAGGTTGCAGTGAGCCGAGACGGTGCCACTGCACTCCAGCCTGGGTGACAGAACCAGAATATGTCTAAAAAAAAAGAAAGAAAAAGAAGTAAACTAAACACAAAGGTAGCAGAAAGAAAAAATAAAGACCTGAAAACAAAGAATAGAGAAGCACTAGAGAAAGTCATGAAATTAAGCATTCATATTATTGGGTCTTTAAATTTTTTTTTCTTTTCTTTTCTTTTTTTTTTTTTTTTTTTTTGAGACGGAGTTTCCCTCTTGTTACCCAGGCTGGAGTGCAGTGGCGCAATCTCGGCTCACTGCAACCTCCGCCTCCTGGGTTCAAGCAATTCTCCTGCCTCAGCCTCCCGAGTAGCTGGGACTACAGGCGTGCGCCACCATGCTCAGCTAATTTTTTTATTTTTAGTAGAGACAGAGTTTCACCATGTTGACCAGGATGGTCTCGATCTCTTGACCTCGTGATCCACCCGCCTCGGCCTCCCAAAGTGCTGGGATTATAGGCGTGAGCCACCGCACCCGGCCTTTTTTGTTTTTTTTTGAGACAAAGTCTTGCTCTGTCATCCAGGCTGGAGTGCAGTGAGGTCATCTCGGCTCACTGCAACCTCCACCTCCCGGGTTCAAGTGGTTCTCCTGCCTCAGCCTCCCAGAGTAGCTGGAATTACAGGCATGTGCCACCACGCCCAGCTAATTTTTATTTTTTTTGAGACAGAGTCTCACTCTTGTCACCCAGGCTGGAGTGCAATGGTATGATCGCAGCTCACTGCAACCTCCACCTCCCAGGTTCAAGCGATTCTCCTGCCTCAGCCTCCTGAGTAGCTGGGATTACAGATGCCTGCTACCATACCTGGATAATTTTTGTATTTTTATTAGAGAAAGGGTTTCGCCATGTTGGCCAGGCTGGTCTCAAACTCCTGACCTCGAGTGATCTGCCTGCCTGGGCCTCCCAAAGTGCTGGGATTACAGGCGTGAGCCAACATACCTAGCCAGCCCAGCCAATTTTTTGTATTTTTAGTAGAGACAGGGTTTCACCATGTTGACCAGACTGGTATTGAACTCCTGACCTCAAGTGATCTGCCTGCCTCAGCTTCCCAAAGTGCTGGGATCACAGGCACGGGCCACCACACCCGGCCAAGGGTTCATATAGTGAATGATAAGACGACTGGTAAACACTTAGCATATACCCTAAAAAAAACCCAGCAAAAAGCCATGAAGCATGACATTCAAATATCTAAAATTAGAAATGGAAAAGAGGGCATTACAAATGAATGGTTACAGGCAGGGCACAGTGGCTCATGCCTGTAATTCAGGAGTTTAAGACCAGCCTGGCCAACATGGCAAAATCATCTCTATTAAAAATATAAAAATTGCCAGACATGGTGGCTCACACCTGTAATCCCAGCACTTTGGGAGGCCAAGGCAGGTAGATCACAAGGTCAGAAGTTCAGCAGCCTAGCCAAGATGATGAAACCCCGTATCTACTAAAAATACAAAAATTAGCCAGGCATGCTGGCGGGCACCTGTAATCCCAGCTATTCGGGAGGCTGTGGCAGGAGACTCACTTGAACCCAGGAGGCAGAGATTGCAGTGAGCTGAGATTGTGCCACTGCCCTCCAGCCTGGGCAACAGAATGAGACTCTGTCTCAAAAAATATGAAAACAAAACCCACTAATAAATGTTTACAAATGAAAATCAGTTGAAGAAAATGAGATTGAATAATTGTGTGACAACACAAAACATGATAATGAAGAAAATACCAAGTAAATAAGTGGAAGTGTTACCAAAAAAAAAAGATAATGAAGAAAATTAATGAATAAATTTCTAGACAGACACCACTTACCAAGACTTAAGCATGAAGAAGCAGAAACTCTATACACACCAGTAACAAATAAGGAGACCGAGTCACTTATCAAAAACCTACCAACTAAAAGAACAATGGATCAGATGACCTCACTGTAAAATTCTATCAGACACTGAAAAACCATTTAACACCAGTACTCCTAAAAATTTTCCGTATGGGTGACGAGAACACTTCCAAACTCATTTAATACGAGTAGTGTTACCTTCAAAGCAAACGCAAAGGCCCTATAAGGAAACTGCAGAGGAGTATTTCTGATTAATCTAATGCAAAAATCCTCAACAAAATGCTAGCAAAACAAATTCATTAGCATGTTAAAATGGATCACACACCATGACAAGCGGAATTTATTCCAGGAATGCAAGGATCACGCAACTTACGAACATCAATCCACGTGATAGCTGACAATAACAGAATAAAGAGAAGAAAACCCACACAATGATCTTGGCTAATCCAGAAACACATTTGAAAAACTTCAACAGTCACTTATGATAAAAACACTCAACACACTAGGAATACAAGGCGTCTACTTAATAACGGCCATATATAAAACGCCACCAGGTAACATCATATTCAATGCTTAAGGAATGAAGAGTTTTCCTCCATACTTAGGGGGTAAAAGGAACACAGAAATCCTACTTGCATTATTTCTATTCAGAATACAGCTGTTCCTTGGTTTCCAGGGAGGACTGATTCCAAAACTCCCGTGTAGTGTTATAATATACAGAGATACAGGCTGAGCATGGTGGCTCACACCTGTAATCCCAGCACTTTGGGAGGCTGAGGTGGGCGGATCACAAGGTCAGGAGATGGAGAGCATCCTGGCTAACATGGTGAAACCTCATCTCTACTAAAAATACAAAAAATTAGCCAGGCATGGCGAGCGCACGCCTGTAATCCCAGCTACTCAGGAGGCTGAGGCATGAGAATCACTTGAACCCAGGAGGCAGAGAATGCAGTGAGCCAAGATCGCGCCACTGCACTCCAGCCTGGGCAACAGAGTGAGACGCCGTCTCAAAAAAAAAAAGAAACGTAATTAAAAATAAATAATACACAGAGATATATACATTGGTTGTTACCCACGGTTCCTGGCTAGTAACTCCCACAGCCCTTGCTACAGTCTTTGGTTATAATATTGGGTGTGTTAGGCCTTCCCTGCAGGCCTCAGGAAACAGAACGTCTCTAACCTTCTCTTGCCTTCCTTTCACCTGCCTCAAGGCAGGATTCTCATCTTCCTCCAGCTTTCTGATTGTGGGTCTTAAGACCTTCCCCAGAGAGGGTCCCACTCTACATTCTATCGGAAGGAAGGCTGACCATAAACAACCATGAGGACTGGGTTCAGTGAGTTTCCCGATGGCCGAACATATGGAGATTCCTGGACGGTCATGCACCCAGGAAGGACATGGAAGCTCCATGCCCCTTGCCACATACGTTTCTTCATTGGTACCCTCTGAAATACCTTTTATAATAAACCGATAAACATTAAGTGTTTTTGAGAGCTTTGTGAGCTGCTCCAGCAAATTAATCAAGCCCAAAGAAGGGGTCAAGGGAACCCCCAACTTGATGCCCTTTGGTCGGAAGTTCTGGACGCCTAGGCTTGTAACTGGTGAGAGGAGGGCAAGTCTTGGAGACTGAGCCTTCAACCTGTGGGATCTGGCAATAAGGCAAAACCCCATCTCTAATAAATGCAAAATTAACTGGGCGTGGTGGCAGGTGCCTGTAATCCCAGCTACTCGGGAGTTTGAGGTAGGAGGAGCATTTGAACCTGGGAGGAGGAACTTGAAGTGAGCCAAGACTGCGCTCCTGCACTCCAAGTGTGCTGGGCAACAGAGCGAGACTCCCTCCCAAAAAAAAAAAAAAAAAAGAGTGGCCGGGTACAGTGGCTCACACCTGCAATCCCAGCACTTTGGGAGGCAGAGGCAGGCGGATCACCTGAGATCAGGAGTTCAAGAACAGCCTGGCCAACATGGTGAAACCCTGTCTCTACTAATAATACAAAAGTTAGCTAGGCATGGTGGCACACACCTGTAATCCCAGTGGCTTGGGAGGCTGAGGCAGGAGAACTGCCTGAATCATGGAGAGGGAGGCTGCAGTGAGCTGAGATCGAGCCACTGCACTCTGGCCTGGGAGACAAGAGTGGAACTGTCTCAAAAAAACAAACAAACAAAAATAATAATAAATTTTTAAAAAATGAAGACATCATCTTGAAGAGATACTTAAAAACCCATGCTCAAGGCTGAGCTCTGTGGCTCACAACTGTAATCCCAGCACTTTGGGAGGCCGAGGCAGGTGGATCACGAGGTCAGGAGTTTGAGACCAGCCTGGTCAACATGGTGAAACCCCACCTCTACTAAAAATACAAAAATTAGCTGGGCATAGTGGCATGCGCCTATAGTCCCAGCTACTAAGGAGGCTGAGGCAGGAGAATCGCTTGAACCTGGGAGGCAGAAGCTGCAGTGAGCCGAGATCACACCACTGTACTCCAGCCTGGGTGACAAAGTGAGACTCCATCTCAAAAAACAAAAACAAAAAAAACCCATGTTCATAGCAGCATTATTCAAAATAATAAAGAGGTAGATGGAATGCATGTGTCCACCAACGGATGGATAGTTAAACAAACTGTGGTACAGACAACAGAAAAACATTATTTAGTCTTAGAAGAATATACAATTGTTCTGATGTGCTACAAAATAGATGAACCTGAAAGACACCACACTAAGTGAGGTAAGCCAGTCATAACAAGATAAATACTGTATGATTCCACTTGAGTATCTGAAATACTGAAATTCACACAAACAGAACAGAAGCAGGGGGGAGGGGGAGAGAGTGAAATTGTGGGGGGAAATGAGTTAAATATTCCTGGCAATCAATTAAATCTAAATTCAAAATAAAAAATAAGATCAGGCATGGTGGCTCATGCCGGTAATCAAGAGTAATTTTGGAGGCCGAGGCAGGAGGATTGCTCGAGCCCAGGGGAGTCAACATCAACATGGGCAACATGGCCAGATAGATCCCTGTATCTGCAAAATAAAAAGAGGCTGGGTACAGTGGCTCACGCCTATAATCCCAGCACTTTGGGAGGCCGAGGCAGGAGGATCACTTAATGTCAGGAGTTCAGACCAGCCTGGACAACATGATGAAACCCCATCTCTACCAAAAATACAAAAAACATTAGCCAGGCATGGTGGCAGGTGCCTGTAATTGCAGATACCTGAGAGGCTGAGGCAGCAGAATCCCTTGAACCCAGGGGGTGGAGATTACAGCGAGCTGAGATCGCTCCACTGCACTCCAGCCTCGGCAACAGAGTGAGATTCCATCTCAAATAAGTAAACACATAGAAAAAAAGAAAGAAAAAATAAAATCTCCAGTCAAAAAAAAAAAAAAAAAAAAAATATATATATATATATATACACATATTTTTTTTATTTTTTATTTTTCTCCCAGGCTCTGTTTCATGACAGAGTGACACTCTGTCTCAAAAACAAGACAAACACAAAAATAAAAACAAAAACCCAAACAAGACAAAACAAAAAAGCCCAAACAACAGCGTGGCTTCCATGCTGCCCATCTGAGCTCTTACCTCTGTTTACAACTTTGACGCATTCCCCTCCTGTCTGAACTTTTTGCTGTTTTCATTTCATTCTCACCAGACCAGGGCTCCCTCCTTTGCTCCAACATGGAGTTAATATTCAGGTCAGGAAGAGAGATTCCTGTTTGTAAAAAAAAAGAATCAAAATGTGCAGTGTCATCTCCAAAATCCAAGCCCTCTGTCTGGGTAAGGGAGAGGATATCACAAATGAAATCAATAATAATGTTTCACAAAATCATCCACAGACTGCCTCCTTCTGAATGCTTAGGGAATAGTGTAACATGCAGGCATCGAGCCCCTTCCAAGAACTCCTGAGAATAAAGCCCAGGAGTAGAAAACAGGGACTTGGCCATCTTAAAAGTTTGCCATAAGGTTTTATGCAGCTGGGTGTGGTGGCTCATGTCTGTAATTCCAGCACTTCGGGGACGCTGATGAGGGTGGATTGCTTGAACCCACGGGTTTGAGACCAGCCTGACCAACATCGTAAAAATGAAAAATACAAAAATTAGCCAGGCGTAGTGGCAGATGCCTGTAATCCTGGTTACTGGGAGGCTGAGGCTCAAGTGAGCCAGGAGCACATCAGTGCCCTCCAGCCTGGGCAACAGAGCAAGACTCAATTTCAAAAACAAACAAGAAAGGTTTTACGAATACTTCAGCCCTGGCACCGCCCAATGACGTATACTGAAGGGTACAGAGTATCTGAAGAAAAAGAGGCATTTCAACTCCAGAAAACACTATGGAGCTTTTCATTTTTGAGTCTACAGGTTTTTTTTTTTTTTTAGATGGAGTTTTGCTTTTGTTGCCCAGGCTGGAGTACAGTGGTGTGATCTCGGCTCACTGCAACCTCCGCCTCTCTGGTTCAAGCGATTCTCCTGCCTCAGCCTCCTCAGTAGCTGGGATTACAGGAACCCACCACCGCACCTGGCTAATGTTTGTATTTTTAGTGGAGACGGGGTTTCACCATGTTGGCCAGGCTCACCTCAAACTCCTGACCTCAGGTAATCCGCCTGCCTCAGCCTCCCAAAGGGCTGTGATTATGGGCGTGAGCCACCATGCCCTTCCCAAGTCAACAAGGTTTTAATCTCAGTCAACCAATATAGGGGCTCCCAGGAGGCACTCAAGGGAAAGTGCTGAGATACCAAGGGCAGATCCTGGCTTCTGCAGGGGCATGATCCTCACCCAGGGAGACCAGGTTCCTGTAGTTCTCCAGCATCACGTCCCTGTACAAAGCCCTCTGTGCAGAGTCCAGGCATTTCCACTCCTCCTGAGAGAATTCTATGGCCACATCCGTGAATGTCAAGTGTCCCTAAGATGAAAACACATTTTACCAACAGGATATGGAAAGGGTATTTGTCTTCACTCAAAATGAGAAGAGACTTGGAAAGATTAACTCGATTGAAGTGAATGTTCTGACAAATCCACATGAAGGTATTTGTGATGTAGTTGTGTCTGTAATGTGTTTTTTTCTTTTCTTGAGACAGAGTCTTGCTCTGTTGCCCAGGCTGGAGTGCAGTGGTGCCATCTTGGCTCACTCCACCCTCTGCCTCCTGGGTTCAAGTGATTCTCCTGCTTCAGCCTCCCAAGTAGTTGGGATTATAGGTGCGCACCATCACACCCGGCTGATTTCTGTATTTTTAGTAGAGACAGAATTTCGCCACGTTGGCCAGGCTGGTCTTGAACTCCTGATCTCAACTGGTCCACACATCTCAGTCTCCCTAAGTGCTGGGATTACAGATGTGAGCCACCATCCTCGGCCTGTTAATTGTGGTTTATTATTCTATTCCATAAGTTATATTTTAAAAATCAATATAGAGGCCGGGCGCGGTGGCTCACGCCTGTAATCCCAGCACTTTGGGAGGCCGAGGCGGGCGGATCACGAGGTCAAGAGATCGAGACCGTCCTGGTCAACATGGTGAAACCCCGTCTCTACTAAAAATACAAAAAAATTAGCTGGGCGTGGTGGCGTGCGCCTGTAGTCCCAGCTACTCGGGAGGCTGAGGCAGGAGAATGCTTGAACCCGGGGCAGCGGAGGTTGCAGTGAGCCGAGGTCGCGCCACTGCACTCCAGCCTGGCGCCTGGTGACTGAGTGAGACTCTGTCTCAAAAAAAAAAAAAAAAAAAAAAAAAAAAAAAATCAATATAGATACTCATTTTGTGGGCATTTAAGAAATACAAATAAGAGGCCGGGCGCGGTGGCTCACGCCAGTAGTCTCAGCTACTTGGGAGGCTGACGCAGGAGAATCGCTTGAACCCAGGAGGCGGAGGTTATAATGAGCTGAGATCATGCCACTGCAGTCCAGCCTGGCGACAGAAGAAGACTCCTTCTCAAAGAAAAAGAAAGAAATACAAATAAGAAACCCACGGTTATCTCTATAATCTCTATAGAAGCAAGAGATATTATTTTCGACACTCCAATACAAGTGGCATCTTCAGAGATGACAATATCCACAGCGGCTTAAAAAAAAAAAAAAGAATTGTAAGCCAGGTACGGTGGCTCACGCCTATAATCCCAGCACTTTGGGAGGCCGAGGCGGGCAGATCACCCAAGGTCAAGAGTTCGAGACCAGCCTGGTCAATATGGTCAAACCCTGTCTCTAGCAAAAATACAAAAATCAGCCAGGCGTGCTGGTGGGTGCCTGTAGTCCCAGCGTCTCAGGAGGCTGAGGCAGCAGAATTGCTCGAACCCAGGAGGAGGAGGTTGCAGTGAGCCGAGATCACGCCACTGTACTCCAGCCTGGGATACAGAGTGAGACTCTGTCTCAAGAAAAAAAAAGGGAATTATAAAACTGTGATGATAACAATAACAATGACTGAAGCTTTTAAACACTTCCCATGTGATAGGCACTATTCTAAATGCTTTAAATGTACTAACTGCTATGACAACAAAAGCCCATGAAAGAAAGAGCTATGTCTTACTGAGAAGACAACTGTGTCACAGATATTCTAAGAAGCTCGCCCCAGGTGTAAGGGCTAAAAACGGCAGAGTAAGCACCGATCCCACGTGTCCCAGCATTAGAACCAAACCTAAAGAATCAAACAATGAACAGATCAGCATCAAAAGTAAACTGACAATTACCGAATTGAAAAAAGTTAAAACAAGTTCAGGGAGAAAATCATGGACCTGCATAAAAAGTCATTATATGTGAGTACACACACATATCCCATAAAATGTTACTATTCACAGCCATTGACTCATTAATATGGTGTAGGACAATTTCTGTGGTCATGGAAAATATTTCAGTGTAATTTTAACTGTTAAAAAAATAAAATATATATAAAATGATGATGTGCCTTTAACAAAACCAGAGGCTCGCTCATCTGTGCAGTCATGAACACACACTTATATATATGTATATATGTGTACACTTAGATGCACACACACCAGCACACATATACACTATTCACACCAACTGAAACAGGAGTTGTCTGTTAATAACCTATTTTTTAAATGACATTTGTCATCACTTTTGTTTTTTAATTTTCAGAGACAGGGTCTCACTATGTTGTCCAGGATAGACGGCGGTGGCTTATTCATAGTGCACTACAGCCTGGAACTCCTGGGGCTCAAATGTTTCTCCTTCCTCAGCCTCCCAAGTAGCTGGAACGAAAGGTTTGTACCACTGCACCCACCTGTCATAGTTATTTTTGCTGTGTACATTTCAGCATGTTTGCAACAAAAATTTATAAATTGTATTCAATTTAGTTTATAAACATTATTATATATTAAGCCATTAAAAAATAATAGACCATGAAAAAACACAGCAGGTTGAATTCCAATCTTTATTAAATACCCAGATTCAAAAATACAAATGTAGGCTGGGCTTGGTGGCTCACACCTGTAATCCCCGCACTTTGGGAGGCCAACTGCTTGAGGCCAGCGGTTTGAGACCAGCCTGGCCAACGTAGGGAGAGCCCATCTCTATTTATATAAAAAACATTATATACACATACATATAAAATTGAGATTGGGTGTCAGCATGTTGCCTAGGGTCGTCTCAAACTCTTGCATTCAAGGGAATCCTCCTACCTCAGCCTCCCAGGAAGCTGGGATTCTACACACATGACTGACTCCTGACTTATATAATAATTGTGTCCACAAAATTTAGATATTTATGTATTTACAAAAGCCCAATGGGGTTTATCAATTTATTTCATTAATAAAACATTAATACATTATAGAAAATTATTTGATATATTATAATTTAACAAATAAAGTCAAAGAAAATATCTCAGCAGTATATATCTTAAGAAATTACCATACAATTAAAAGCAAGACCAAAAATAAAACTGGAAAACAAAAACAACCATGGTTTTATTAAGCAAGAACAGCTCATGAAACACCATAATCAGCAGTAAACATGGCAGACATATCCTCTACTTTCAGGCAGGGAAAAGGGGGTTGGTCTTTTCTCCAGCCAATCACCACTGCACAGGATGCGTGAGCAGGGACCAGAAGAAGAGGTCAAAAAAAAAAATTAGTGAGGGTTGGGTAGGAAAGAGCTGGATTTAAAAAAAATAATTAACAACATGATTGTAACCAAGACAAAGAATGTCATTTTAGCATATTAACTAACAAGAATATATTGTCCTGGCACAGTGGCTCACACCTGTAATCCCAGCACTTTGGGAGGCCAAGGCAGGAGGATCACTTGAGATCAGGAGTTCGAGACCAGCCTGACCAACATGGTGAAAACCCATCTCTACTAAAAATACAAAAAAATTAGCTGGATGTGGCGGCAGGCACCTGTAATCTCAGCTACTCGTGAAGCTGAGGCATGAGAATAGCTTGAACCCAGGAGTCAGAGGTTGCAGTGAGCCGAGATCATGCCACTGCATTCCAGCCTGGGTGACAGAGCAAGACTCAATCTCAAAAAGAAAGAAGGCCAGGTGTGGTGGCTCACGCCTATAATCCCAGCACTTTGGGAGGCCAAGGTGTGTGGATCACGAAGTCAGAAGTTCAAGACTAACCTGGCCAAGATGGTGAAACCCCATCTCTACTAAAAATACAAAAAAAAAAAATTAGCTGGGCGTGTGACAGATGCCTGTAACCTCAGCTACTCCGGAGGCTGAGGGAGAGAATTGCTTGAACCTGGGAGGCGGAGGCTGCAGTGAGCTGAGATCGCATCACTGCACTCTAGCCCAGGCGACACAGCAAGGCTCCGTCTAAGAAAAAAAAAAGAAAACGAGGGAGGAAGGAAGGAAGGGAGGAAGGGAGGGAGGGAAGGAGGGAGGGGAAGGAAGGAAGGAAGGAAAGGAAGGCAAGGAAGGGAAGGAAGAAAAAAAAGAAATTTAAAAAAACAAAAAAGAGTATATTGAAATAAGTTTCCATCTTCAGCAGCACTATTTATAAAAAGATACAACCAACAGAATGGGAAAAAATTTTGCAATCTACCCATCTGACAAACGGCTAATATCCACAATCTACAAAGAACTAAATCAAATTTACAAGAAAAAAACAAACAAGCCCATTCAAAAGTGGGCGAAGGATATGAACAGACACTTTACAAAAGAAGACATATATGAGGCCAACAAACATACGAAAAAATGCTCATTATCACTGGTCATTAGAGAAATGCAAATCAAAACTACACTGAGATACCATCTCACGCCAGTTAGAATGGCAATCATTAAAAAATCTGGAGACAACAGATGCTGGAGAGGATGTGGAGAAATAGGAACACTTTTACACTGTTGGTGAGAGTATAAATTAGTTCAACCATTGTGGAAGACAGTGTGGCGATTCCTCAAGGACCTAGAAACAGAAATTCCATTTGACCCAGCAATCCCATTACTGGGTATATATCCAAAGGATTATAAATCGTTCTACTATAAGGACACATGCACACGAATGTTCACTGCAGCACTGTTTACAATAGCAAAGACTTGGAACCAACCTAAATGCCCATCAATGATAGACTGGACAGGGAAAACATGGCACATATACACCATGGAATACTATGCAGCCATAAAAAACGATGAGCTTTGCGTCCTTTGCAGGGACACGGATGAACCTGGGAAACCATCATTCTCAGCAAACTCACACAAGAACAGAAAATCAAACACCTCATGTTCTCACTCATAGGCGGGTGTTGAACAATGAGAACACATGGACACAGGGAGGGGGAGCATCACACACCGGGGTCTGTGCGGGGGGGGGAGTAGGGGAGGGATAGCAGGGGGTGGGGAATTGGGGGAGAGATAGCATGGGGAGAGATGCCAAATATAGATGACGGGGGAGGAAGGCAGCAAATCACACTGCCATGTGTGTACCTATGCAACAATCTTGCATGTTCGTCACATGTACCCCAAAACCTAAAATGCAATTAAAAAAAAAAAAGAAAGTTAAAAAAAAAAAGACACATACAGTAAAGAAATATCCTACATCTCCCTTAGGAAATATACATGGCCTTTGGGTACGTCTTTGTAGCAAAAAAAAAAACAAAAAAAAGAAATACACATGGCCTCTTACTAAAAGACCTTCCAGACCTGTGTAAGAAATCTGCAACTCTACTAAAAGAGTAATGTCAGCAAGACAGAAGACTAGGAAGCCCCAGACCACTTTGAATCCCTGTAGACACAAATTAAACAAGAATACACGGCCCAATTGCCTTTGTGAAAATCCAGAAGCCACTCAGGAGGCTGCACCCAGAGATGCACCAGTACCAACTGAACCTGCTGGGAGGCCAGTGGGAAAATGTGTGACACGCGCTCGTCAGAGCCCCTGCCTGGCGTGACATGCCGTCATCCAGAGGATACCACAAACTCCCAATTTCTCCTGAGAGAGGAAAACAATGGGAATGTCTATCCAACCTTCTGACTTTTCAGGGGACTGCCTGAGGGACAAGTTTCTGTCTTGACTGAACATAAGCACAGAAGTAACAGGGCCCCAGGTCAGGAGGCCACTGACAACAAAGTCACCAGCATAAACCAGACGGCGCAGTAACATGGGCATACACCTTTCTATGGCCCCACACAGGCCGCAGAGCAGGTGCAGAAAGGGGAGCTCCCGAGCAGAACCTGGCCACCCGCTTCAGTGAGGAAGTGACAAGCAAAGCCTTGGGAGGGCTCATCCCAGACAAAGCTCGGGACCTCCCGCGTCTCCAGCTGGGCGGAAAGCACGTCCTCCCTGAACAAGGCCAGTCACTAAAAACAGAGGGAATGTTTTTTAATTCAGAGAACTTTCACATGAGGGTGTAAAGGAGCAAATTTTCCTAACGTACAGAACAAAGTATCATAAAAGAATCACTGAGAATTGTACTTAAAATACCGTAATGCTGCATAACTGTATCTCTACAGGACTTGCTCTCACTGTTTTTTGCTTGCTTGCTTTGAGATGGAGTTTTGCTCTTGTTGCCCAGGCTGGAGTGCAATGGCAAGATCTTAGCTCATCTCAACCGCCGCCTCCCAGATTCAAGTGATTCTCCTGCCTCAGCCTCCCGAGCAGCTGGGATTACAGGCGCCCACCACCACGCCCAGCTGATTTTGTATTTTTAGTAGAGACGGGGTTTCTCCATGTTGGTCAGGCTGATCTCAAACTCCCAACCTCTGCCCACCTCGGCCTCCCAAAGTGCTGGGATTACAGGCGTGAGCCACTGCGCCCGGCCCTTGCTCTCACTCTTGACAGAGCTGACAGCAGTGGGTCCCCAAGAGTGGAAGGCTCCCCTCCATGACAACTACATGCATGTCATTTAGACATTTAGGACAGGGCATGCTTTGTATATGATGGCCTAACCTGTACATTTGGGGTTTTCCTATAAGACAAATTTATACATAATTTGATTTTAAAAATGATAATAATTGGTGGACAAGAATATGATTTCCTCCTCTCTAATGACAAGAAAAATCTACTCCAATCTCTGAGCAAAATTATATTTTTTGCCCAACACGGCTGCTGCAGGAGACTCCCTGAAGGAAAATCAGTCTCCGTGAGAGGCATGTGCTGAGGATGCTGAGAAAATGTCCTCCTGAACCAAGCTAGACATAAAAAACTGGGAAAAGCATTTAACTTCAAATGTAGTAAAAATCAGGCAGGAAGGCTGGACACGGTGGCTCACGCCTGTAATCCAAGCAATTTGGGAGGGTGAGGCAGGTGGATCACCTGAGGTCAGGAGTTCAAGACCATCCTGGCCAATATGGTGAAACTCCCGTCTCTACTAAAAATACAATAAATAGCCAAGCGTGGTGGTGGGTGCCTGTAATCCCACCTACTTGTAAGAATAACGCACAAGAATCGCTTGAACCCGGGGAGTCAGAGGTTGCAGCGAGCTATCATGCCATTGCACTCCTGCCTGGATGACAGAGCGAGACTTGGTCCCCCCACCACCAGAAAAAATAATCAGGCAGAAAAGGTTTCTCCTTCCTGAACTCCTTTCCTAGAATTTAATTTAGATTTAATTAAATTCCGTTTCTGGCCCCTTTCTTCAGAACTCGCTCCCCTCCTGGAGAAGCCTACACACACGCTACAGCAGTGGGGGAGCTGGGCTGGACTGAGCTGCCCCCATTCAGGGCACAGACCCAGCCCTGACCAAACCCCATGGAGATTTAATTTAGACAAAGGGAAACTCACGCGCCACGGCGTGACCTTCACACCACGCGATCCGCTTCCGGGTGTGTGGGAAACTGCGCGCACAGCGAAGGGCGTCGGGGGAGGGCGTGGCCGGGCAGGGGCGTGGCCGGGCAGGGGGAGGGGCAGGGGCGGGGCCTGCGCTTCCCTCCGCTTCGCTCCCAGCGCCTCTGTTTTCCGGGTTTTGCAGGCGAGACCTGTTAGCGAGGCTGGAGCATGTAGGTGCTTGTGCGCAATACATGACTTCCACGTGCAGCTTCTGGTCCACAGAGAGCTGACAGTGCATCCAGATGTGGCCCCTGAACAATTCCTACGACCCAACTGCCCTGACACCACGGGGCCCACACCCCGTCTCCATCCATGTCTGGGGTGAGCCCTTCCCAGGATCATGCCCAGTGCAGCCTCTTCCCAAGCTCATGTCACTGGGTCACCAGAGATGGAATCTAAGTGAGACGAGAAGGACTGAGGGGAAGGCATGGGTGAGTGCCAGCAAACGTGTCAGTCAGGATGCTTCAGACTCAGAAAAAAACTCACAAATCCAATGCCCGGCATTTCAGACAGGAAGGAGATAGAGCAATCTACTGAGAATATCACTTTACCTGAGGAAGAGCCATCCCTGACTCCTTTGCTTTCCTCTTCCTTCTCTTCTGGGCTTTTTTATCACACAGCATGACACTTCAGAAGTCAGTCCTAAATGTTAAAAACACGCTGTTTAGGGCTCAGAATCAACACATTCCCCTTTCTGTGCCACAGTCACACACACAGGTCAGACCACACCCTGTGGAAAGATGTCCTCCACGGCCCACCGCACCAGAGTTGATGCAGGGACAAAACTCCTCTAGGAAGAACAAGTCAGTTTCTGGCCCCTTTCTTCAGAACTCGCTCCCCTCCTGGAGAAGCCCACACACACGCTGCAGCAGTGGGGGAGCTGGGCTGGACTGAGCTGCCCCATTCAGGACACAGACCCAGCCCTGACCAAACCCCATGGAGAGCACAGCCCCCTCCCCTCTCTGTGGATCCCAGATTCATAGCAAATGGGTAAAACTAAGCAAAATGTTTCCTTTAGTTCTGTAAACCAAGCTAGCAAATTAATAAAATCTGAGGAAAGGGTCAAGGGAATCTTCAATTTTTCGATGTTTGGTTGAAGTTCTGGAACTTACAACCGGCATGTGAAGTGGGGGGCAGCCTTGTGGAACTGAGCCCCCAACCTGTGGGATCTGAGGCTAACTCCACGTAGACAGTGTCAACTTGAGTGGAATTACAGAACACCCAAATGGGTCTGATGAATTGCTTGTCGGTGGGAAGTAATCCCCACACATTTTTTTCATCAGATGTGAGGCATTCTCTGTCAAGTGTTCACTATTGCGTTGATTCCAAGAGTAGGAAAAACACTTTGGTTTGCCTGCTATCTTATAAACTCGCCGTCCCAGGAAAGGAAGGTGGGTGACCCACAATGAATGACTCAAGTCACTGACAGGTGCCTGAACAGGGAATGTGAGTGGACGCTAAACTCTGATGCCAAGAATTCTAAAATGCACCAGCCTTACAGACAGGAGTTTTGTACATCTCAACTTCATCTGTATTTTTAAAGCAAATTTCATATTATCAGATTATAAATAGAGAAATCAATGTCACAACTTAATCCTAATACCCAGTCAATTCACCATTCATCCGCACCCAGGGTTCCCTCTTTCTCAGTACTATGTGTTTCCCTCCCTCATTCTGTACGTCTCTCTCATTCTCACCCTCTTTTCCAGCTTTTTCCTCTTTCTTTTCCCCCTAGGATTCTGCTCATCTTGAGCCACTGTCTTCTCCTGATGTTCTCCCCTTCTTCCTTCTATTACTTCTCTTCCACCTGCTCCATTCTGGCAACTTGTTTCACCCCTTTTCCTAACTCTCTGCCCAATCCTTGAACGTCCCAATCTCCACCTATCTCTGCCCCCTCCTTTTTTTTAGATAGATTTTTGCTCTTGTCGCCCAGGCTGGAGTGCAATGGCGCCATTGGCTCACTGCAACCTCCGCCTCCCAAGTTCAAGCGATTCTTCTGCCTCAGCTTCCTGAGTAGCTGGGATTACAGGCGCCTACCACCACGCCCGGTTAATTTTTTGTATTTTTAGTAGAGACCCGGTTTCTCCATGTTGACCAGGCTGGTCTCGAACTCCTGACCTCAGGTGATCCACCTGCTTCAACCTCCCAAAGTGCTGAGATTACAGGTGTGAGCCACCACACCCGGTTCTGCCTCTTTCCCTGTCTCTGGTCCCCCTCTGCTCCCCCTGTTAAATCCCTTCTTCCCTGTTACACCCCCTTGTCCCCACTCTCTGGCACCCCGAGATCCCAGGCCTCCCCCTGCTGTGGTTCTCCCTCTGCTCTCCTTGTCAGCAGCTGACCCCTCTTCTGTCCCAGCACCAGGCTGCTCTGTCTGCCCTGGCTCCAAATCCCTCCTCTTCCCTACTCTCAGTCTGAGGAACCTCCCACTTTGCTGCCCCTCTCACTATCTTGCTGTCCTTCATGTCTCCGAAGATGGAACTTTTCTCTGTATTTCTCTGTTGCTTTTCTCCTCCTGCTACATTCTCGGCCTCATTCTCTGTCTTTGCAAATCCCTTATCCACTCTCTACTTTGCTGTCTACTTATGGCTCTCCCTCAATCTTCTTTTCTCCTTCAAAATGTTTCTCTTTCTTCTCCCTCGCTCTCCATCTCTCTTCTGCACCCACTCACATGGAATGGATTGGGACCCGATGCCCACAAGAAGAATGCCTTTTCGGTGGGGGTGTTATCTGGGACGCAAGAACACTGGATGTCAAGGAGACAGAATAAGTCACCTCCCCACACCCAGCGTCCGGAGAAGCGGTGGTTGGGAAGAGGAGGCCTGGGGAGCAACGGGGCCCCGGATCAAGGAGGGTAAGGGTAGGGTCTGGATCAACAGTGGGGTGGGGTCTGCAGAATCCCAGAACCCGGCAGAGGTCGTGGCTTCTCCTGGATTGAGACTGGAGCGCTGCGCTCCGCGGCCGACAAGGGCGAGGCTAGGGGGACCGGACAGACCGGAATCCACCTCACGAGGGAGGACTTTACGCGGTGTAGAGCGGGTGTAGGCAACAGTGAAGGACGTGAAGCAGGAAAACTCCGCGATAGGAGGTGACTACATGGCCCTGTGGCAGAAAGACTGGGGACAGGACCCGCCGCCGAGATAGTTAAACACACAGGGAAGCGACCGCCGGACTCTCACGGAGACGCCTGAATTTGGTCGGGGTAGAGGGAGCAGTGCGGGGATTTCAAGGTCCGTGTGGCCCCTCAGATCCCGGGTACAGAAGCGCGGGGGAGCTGGGAAGCACAGATTTAACTTAGACAAAGGGAAACTCACGCGCCACAGCGTGACCTTCATTCCACGCGATCCGCTTCCGGGTGTGTGGGAAACTGCGCGCGCAGCGAAGGGTGTCGGAGGAGGGCGTGGCCGGGCAGGGGCGTGGCCGGGCAGGGCGGGGCAGGGGCGGGGCCTGCGCTTCCCTCCGCTTCGCTCCCAGCGCCTCTGTTTTCCCGGTTTTGCAGGCGAGACCTGTTAGCGAGGCTGGAGCAGCTCACCTGTCTCCTAACTGTACTCTTGCCCGGGCAGAGCAAAGTCGGCTGATGATTAGATCCGGGAAAATTCCTGCTATTAAAATTATTCTTGAGCCGGCCGTGGGGTCGGGCACCTATAGTCCCAGCTATCCCGAAGGCTGAGTCGCTTGAGCCCAGGAGTTCGAGTTTACACGGAGCTATGACGGCCACTTCACTCCAGCTTGGGCGACAGAGACCCAGTCTCTGAAATAAATAAATACATAAAAACTAATTTTAGCAATTTAATTTAAAAGCCCTGGGATTGTCTGTGAAAGCGATGTAAATTAATATGTGAACTGCAAAACCCTGCCTGAGTGTAGTATGCAATTTCATGCTGAGGGCTCGCAAAGCAGAATAGAAATCCTCTCCTTTTCCATTTCCGTTCTTTTGGGAGGAACAGAGATGATCCTGTGCTCAGCTTCTGAGTTTCCTTAGGGACAGCCCCCGTGGCGTAGAGGGCTAAGGCCAGTGAGAAGTTAGGTCACCAGTTGTTGCTTTTAAAAAAGCATTAACTGGCCGGGCGTGGTGGCTCACACCTGTAATCCCAGCACTTCTGGGAGGTTGAGGCAGGTGGATCACCTGAGGTCAGGAGTTCGAGACCAGCCTGGACAACACGGTGAAACCCTGTCTCTACTAAAAACACAAAAATTAGCTGGACATAATGGCACGCGCCTGTAATCCCAGCTACTCGAGGCGGAAGCAGGAGAATCGCTTGAACCAGGAGGCGGAGGTTGCAGTGAGCCGAGATCGTGCCACTGCACTCCAGTCTGGGTGACAGAGAGAGACAGTAAAAAAAAAAAAAAAAAAAAAAAAATTAAAAAATACATGTAAATTACGTAGTTCTTTTTTACATTTCTTATTTTATGTTATTCTATTCCAATTTGAGATGAATTAACCTCAAATTCCTTTCAGATAAACTTAGTTGACATTGTAATATGTTTTCATCGATAATTTCTAAGTATACTGTAATTTCAAGTTCACTTTATATGCATTCTGAAAGTAATTAGAAAACGTACTTTTAACAATTGTGATCTTTTTTAGGTGTCTCATTTTCCTAATGTTCTCTCATGTAGAAGAGTAACAAAGCCTGAAGAGAGTCTTCAGAAGACTCCTGGACTGATTTTCACCAAAGAACAATCTTGCAATAATACTAAAGTTATCTGGTGGGCAAGTTATTCTTTTTCATGTGAATCTAGAAGAAAGTAAAACAAAATTATCAAAATTTAAATAGCCTCATGTCTACTGGCAATAATTTTATGGCAATATTTGTGAATAAACATGTAGGAATAAGTATGCTTTTCTCTCACATCCCTGTTATTGGAAGGTTGCATTCATCTTGAAGTGTTCATTAATTGAAATATGATTCTGTTGGCCAGGTGAGGTGGCTCACACCAAGAATCCCAGCACTTTGGGAGGCTGAGTTGGTGGATCACTTGAGGTCAAGAGTTTGAGACCAGCCTGGCCAACATGGTGAAACCCTGTCTCTACGAAACTCTACTAAATTTATTAAATGCAAAAATTAGCTGGGCGTGGTTGCGCACATCTGTAGTCCCAGCTACTTGGGAGGCTGAGGCAGGAGAATCACTGGAACTGGGAGGCGGAGGCTGCAGTGAGCCGAGATCAGGCCACTGCACTCCAGCCTGGGTGACAGAGCGAGACTCTGTCTATCGGTCTTTTTTTTTTCTTTCTTTCTTTCTTTATTTTTTCCTTTCTTAGGTCATGCCTCCACAGCATGTCTATCGGTCTTAAAATAAATAAATAAATAAACAAACCCCAAATATGATCCTTTTAGGATATAAAATTAGCATAAAATTTACAAGGGACCAACATGGATATAGTTTTTCTCTAATAAATAAAAATGGATATTTCCTCAGTTAGAGAAGATTTTTACATATGCTTACCTGTAATATCATTATAACGCAGATGGAAATCACTGAGGATTCAAAGTATTTTACTGAACTAGGAACTATTTTCAACTGTTGAGTATAGTTTACAGCCTATGCCACACACACACAAAAGAATGAACAGATTCCAGCACAGATGGCGTAATGAAAATATTTACATCTGTCAAAACACAAATTCACACTTAGGATGGGAGAGATGGTATTGAAAAGGATTATCACAATAGAGGATGCTCCAACCACGCCACAGAGAAAAGAGGTTTTACGTGGAGCATGGAGCAAGGCGAGAAAGGTCCAGGTATGGGGCAGTGCAAGAGCACCTGGCAGTGGGGACCAAGAATTCAGTAATCCTTGATACGTCAAAGGATGGGAATTTGGCAGGTCTCTATCTGGCTTTTATTTTTGTAAACAAGGGGACGATCATTAGACTTAATGAAGTGCTGTGGGGAAGAGTGGTTCTTCATTACTGGTGTTCTCCAGTAAGCTGTTCCCAGAAAAACAAAGGTGAGAGAGGGAGGAACGGGCAGGTGGAAGGGTGCTGTGGTAGTTAGCTTGTACTATTTTCTTTCCCTTTTTTGAGACGGAGTCTCGCTCTGTCACTCAGGCTGGAGTGCAGTAGCACGATCTTGGCTCACTGCAACCTCTGCCTTCCAGGTTCAAGTGATTCTCCCGCCTCAGCCTCCCCAGGAGCTGGGATTACAGGTACACTCTACCATGCCTGCCTGATTTTTTGTATTTTTAGTAGAGAAGGGGTTTCACCATGTTGGCCAGGCTGGTCTCAAACTCCTGACCTCAAGTGATCTGCCCACTGCGGTCTCCCAAAGTGCTGGGATTACAGGTGTGAGCCACTGCACCCAGCCTTTTTTTTTTTTTTTTTAATCACAGGGTCTTGCTCTGTTGCCCAGGCTGGAGTGCTGTAGTATGATCGGGGTTCATTGCAGCCTGGACCAGGCTCAAGAGATCCTCCACCTTAGCCTTCTGAGTAACTGGGATCACAGGCACAAATAATTTTCATTTTTATTTTATTTAATAATAATTTTTTGAGACAGGGTCTCGTTCTGTCACCCAGACTGGAGTGCAGGGCTTACTGCAGCCTTGACTTTCCTGGGCACAGGTGATCCTCCTAAGCCTCCATAGTAGCTAGGACCACAGGTGTGTGCCAGCATGCTCTGGTAATTAAAAAAAAAAACTGTTTGTAGAGATGGGGTTTTCCTCTGTTGTTCAGGGTGGTCTTGAACTCCTGGGCTCAATCGAGCCTCCCTCTTCAGCCTCTCAAAATTCTGGGATCACAGGTGTGGGCCATGACAACTGGCCACCCTTTGCTATTTTCTAGGAATTTAGAAGTGGAGTCAGTTTCAACATTGTCACCACATATTCTAACATGAAAAATTCAAAACATGATAAACACGTTATAACTGTCAAATGGAACATGAGCAAGTTTCAACTGATAATAATGTCAGCATAAACTTGGCCCATACCTCTGTCTTTGAATGGTATTCAGGGGCCCTAAGTATTCATTTTGGTTGTCTGGTGTCTGTTCCTGTCACATACAAGAGACAACACTAACTGGGCATAGAGGCACAGGCCTGTCATCCCAGCTACGCAGGACTATATGTCAGGAGAATTGCTGAGTCCAGGAGTTCGAGACCAGCCTGAGCAACATAAGGAGACCTCCTCTCAAAAGAGAGATATTATGAATTGTCACAAAGTGTGTTTCTCAATTTCCATTGTTAGGGTCTGTGTACCTGTTAAACAGAACAAAACTTAAAAGTATATTTAGGCTGGGCATGGTGGCTCAAGCCTATAATCCCAGCACTTTGGGAGTCTGAGGCAGGTGGATCACCTGAGGTCAGGAGTTCAAGACCAGCCTGGTCAACATGGCAAAACCCTGTCTCTATTAAAAATACAAAAATTAGCCAGGCGTGACAGCACACATCTGTAACCCCAGCTATTCGGGAGGCTGAGGCAGGAGGATCCCTTGAGCCCAGGAGGCGGAGGCTGCAGTGAGCTGAGATTGTGTAACTGCACTCCAGCATAGGTGACAGAGCAAGACTCTGTCTCAAAAAAAAAAAAAAATACCAACCAAACAAAAAAACCCCACAAGCATAGCATCTGGATGCAACATACGGAAAAAGAAAAAAGTAAAAATATATATGTGTATACATATATAACACACAAAATATAATTTTATTAGAGTAGAAAATGAACCATGGAATATATTACTTAATGCTATAATGGGAAAATGACATTTCCATAGCTTTTGGAAAAATGCTCTTTCTACTAATACCATATTTAGAGTACATTTTATTGTACAAATGTCCAATGTAAAAAAAAATAAAAATAAAATAAAAAAAAGAAAAGAGTACATTTTAATAAATCCTATAAATTATATAATACATTATATTTATTATAAACACTTCCACAGAATAATTTTCATTGTCTACTCTAAAAAGTATCTTAGGCAATTTTACTAAACAGTATTTCACAGGTGTTTTCAACAATCACATTGTGCAATGAGACCTGTATCTATAGCTATAAAAAGAATGTAAGATATTATCATGAAGAAAATTGGGGTCTTTCCTAACCAAGATGGCAGGAACTTCCCGAGGAAGCATTCAGTGTTGTACTAGAGGTGACTGCATTCTGTGATGTCTGAACACTAATGCCTTTTACACCTCTGCACTCCCTCTTCCTATTCCGCCCTCCATCTGGTCAACTGATAAAGCCTCAGTGCCCATTCCTTTGGTACCAACTGGAAGGTCAAACCACAAGCGGGCATCCGTACCCCAGTCCTACCCCTTAACAATCATAATACCCCAAGCCAGTCACCTATGTCGATTTCCTAAAGTCATTGTTGGACCAGCTGGAGAAGTCTACCTGCTCTCCCCAGAAAGCCTCATCACGTAGTAAACATTTTCAGACCACGTTAGTGCATGGTGTCATCATTCTCAACATCCAAACCAAACTTCAGGTGGATGTCAAAGCAGTCGCAGAAGAGTGATCAAAAGTTCAAATTACCAAAATGGTTATGAGGGTGAAAATAGGAAGTTTCCAGTTAATCTACCAAATCAAAATTCCCACTGTGTGTTCATCCTTAAGAGAACATTTCTGAACATTAATATTTTCAAATTATGTCACTGAGTACTACAAGGTCAATACTATGATTGTTAAAATATTTTCACCCTGAAGTCCACACTTTGTATCTGCATTTCTGATTGCTGAAGACGAAGGTGCCTAGGGTCTCACTTGGCACACAAGAAAAAGGCACACAGAAACATAATACAGCTCATGTTCAACAGTGATGAACCTCAGGGTATATGATGAAGCTGCACTGTGACGTGGTTTTCACTTTACCCACATAAGCATCTTAGGGCAGAACACTGAGGTCGGGAGCTCGAGACCAGCCTGACCAAGATGGAGAAACCCCGTCGCTACTAAAAAAAATTAGCTGGGCATAGTGGCGCATGCCTGTAATCCCAACTACTCGGGAGGCTGAGACAGGAGAATCGCTTGAACCGAGGAAGGGGGAGATTGCAATGAGCAGAGATGGCACCCACTGCACTTCACCCTGGACAACAAGAGCAAAAGTCCATCTCAAAAAAAAAAAAAAAGAGTAGAGAGAATAACTGAAGTACTAAATATTATTACCCAAAATCATACTTACCCAAGTGTATATATCCAAAAGTGTATGTCATTTCATTTAACACACGAAATTGTCGTGGACACTTGAACCTTAAAAATCCTGGCCAGGTGCAGTGGCTCATGCTGGTAATCCCAACACTGTGGGAGGCCAAGGCGGGTGGATGACCTGAAGTCAGGAGTTCGAGACCACACTGGCCAACATAGGAAAAGCCCATCTCTATTAAAAATGCAAACAATTAGCTGGACATGGTGCTGCTGGTGCATGCCTGTAATTCCAGCTACTCAGGAGGCGGAGACAGGAGAATGACTTGAAACCGGGAGGCGGAAGTTGCAGTGAGCCAAGAACACGCCACTGCACTCCAGCCTGGACGACAGAGCAAGGCTTCATCTCAAAAAAGAAAAAAGTCCTAGTGGTACTTTATGATTGTCTGCTATAAAGTATCCTCCTGAGATGGGATAAAACACAATATTGGTAGAAAGAATGAATCATTCACACTTTGGAAAATTTAAACTTTATTGTTCCAAACCTAAGAACTATGGACACTAAATCAAACAGTTGCAAATTATGCCAGCAGTTAAATGTGAATCCTACTCAAGAACATGTTACACTGGTATTTTTTTGGGGGGCGTGGGGGGGGCAGAGTTTCACTCTTGTTGCCCAGGCTGGAGTGCAATGGCGTGATCTTGGTTCACTGCAACCTCCACCTCTTGGGTTCAAGTGATTCTCCTGCCTCAGCCTCCCAAGCAGCTGGAATTACAGATGCCCACCACCAGGCCCAGCTAATTTTTTGTATTTTTAGTAGAGATGGGGTTCAGTATGTTGGCCAGGCTGGTCTTGAACTCCTGACCTCAGGCAATCCACCCACCTTGGCCTCCCAAAGTGCTGGGATTACAGGTGTGAGCCACCGCGCCCAGCCACATTGGTAGTTTTCATTAAACTCTCTACTCTGCTATAACTGTTCTTCTTCCATTTCAAAAATCAGAGTACTTTTTAATCAGTCTTTGCTAACAACAGCTATTGCTATTCAATGGAGAAGGTGGCCACCATTTCCCCTGCATCATCTCTACTACATAATCAGCCCCTAATGACCTCTCTTCGCATAAAAATCCCAGTGTCCTACAGTCATGGTGTGCTCTATTTCATGGTCAGTTGTAAAGCACAGCGCTGTGCCTGTCAGGAAAATAGTGTGCTAACTGCAATAAACATGACGACTGCCTTCACGGCTTTGTTATTCTCTATCCACCTCCATGGTCTCTAAAGCAGACAATATTTAATCTGAAAAAGCAGTGTCCTTATTCTTCCAGGAAGTCGGATAGAAACGCTCCTCAGTTAATTAAGTCAGCCCTGTCATCTTACGGATTCTTTCCCAGAGACCACAGTGAAAGGCCTGTAGGGAAGGCACATAAAGAGATTCAAAGTTCAGGATGAAAGTCATAAAAAGCAGCCTTTTTCTTTTGTGACAGGGTCTTACTCTGTCATCCAGGCTGGAGTACGGTGGTAAGATCACAGCTCATTACTCACTCTCTCAAACTCCTGGGCTCGAACAATCCTCTTGCCTTGGCCTCTGGAGCAGCCAAGGGCTACAAACCCAGGCCAAGGGCCCGGCTTACTTTTTCGTGTTGTAGAGACGGCCCTTGCTGTGCTGCCCATGCTGATCTTGATCTCCTGGCCTCAAGTGATCCTACTGTCTTGGCTTTCTATGTGCTGAGATTATAGGCATGAACCACCAGACGTGGCCTTTCAAACAAAACCCAAATAATTACTTTTTAATAACCTGAATATAACAGACCATTTCCACGTGTCCTGGCACCCTTTACACACATCGTATCATTAGGTTCAACATATTTTGACTTGTTAGCCTTGGCACACACAATCCATTTGTGTCATTTCACCAAAGACCTATGTTCTGATGTCTAGTGATTTGGTAGGTCTCGATACAGCCTGTGCCGTATTTACTACATTTAAATAATTTCTTTGTAGTATGGACTCTCTGATGTTGATTAATGCTAGAATGTATGATAGAGTTTGCCATACTCAGTTTGTAAGGACTCACTCACAAATGAATTCTCTGATGCTGTGCAAGCCATGAACTGTGTCTAAAGACCTTACCACACACGTGGCATTTGTAAGGTTTCTCTCCAGTATGGATTCTGTGATGATTTGCAAGGTGTGAATTCTGAGTGAAGACTTTGCCACACTCATTACATTTGTAAGGCTTCTCTCCAGTATGAATTTTCTGATGTCGTGCAAGGTGTGAAACCTGAGTGAAGACTTTGCCACACTCATTACATTTATAAGGTCTCTCTCCATTGTGATGTCTCTGATGAACTGTTAGGGAAAACTTGTGCCGAAAGGCCTTGTCGCATTCTTCACATTTGTAAGGTTTCTCTCCAGTATGGATTAACAGATGGGTGGTGAGGCTTGAATGCACACTGAATTCTTTGCCACATTTATTACATTTGTAAAGTTTCTCTCCTGTATGAATTCTCCAATGCTGTGCTAGGTATGAACTACTACTATAAACCTTGCCACATTCGCTACATTTATGAGGTTTCTCTCCAGTATGAATTTTCTGATGTCGTACAAGGTATGTAATTCGACTGAAGACCTTGCCACATTCATTACATTTGTGAGGATTCTCTCCAGTATGGACTTTCTCATGTCGGACAAGGTAGGCAATTCGATTGAAGAGCTTGCCACACTCTTTACACTTGTAAGGCTTCTCTCCCGTGTGGATTCTCCAATGTTCTGCAAGGTATGACTTGTTCCTGAAGACTTTACCACATTCATGACATCTGTTAGGTTTATCTGCAGTGTGGATTACTTGAGGATTAGGAAAGCTTAAAGACACTCTAAAGACTTTGCCCTGCTCTTTACATTCGTAAGGTTTGTTCCTAATGTGTGCTTTCTGTTCTGGTGAGACTAGTGGAAAATCAACAAAATCGTTCCTATGTTTATTAAAAATGCATGTTTTGACACCATAAGAAATGTTTTGAAGTGGTGAAACTGAAGAACTGTGGCTGATGAACTTTTCAACCTGACTACATTCGTAAAATTTCCCTTCACCTTGAAATAGCTCCAGTTCCGGCAGAGGTAACTGAAAGGTTAATCCAAGTGGATTTGTAACACGGTTGTTTCCTGTTTTGCTACTCACTGCACACCTCCTCCCTAGGAAAGCAAGAAAAGAGCCTAATTTGAACCCATGGTTCTGGCATGTTTAGACCCTGACAGACGAATCTGCCTCATGTGACTCAAAGACATTAGAAGAAATATCAGCATACTTCATATATCACACTGGCAGTGCAGAAAACCCAAAAGGTGGAGTGATGCATTGGAGCAGTGGGGAATCTGCAGAAGTCAGGAGGATTATGGGTGAATTTGAGAGAGATTAAGAGCAGAGAAACACAACAGAAATTGAAAGCTTCTAACAAAAAGTAGGATGAGCCTCTTAGGGGAAATAAGACACTTAAGAGCAGTTGCATAGGCTGGACGCAGTGGCTGTAATTCCAGCACTTTGGGAGGCTGAGGAGGGCGGATCACTTGAGGCCAGGAGTTCGAGACCAGCTTGGCCAACATGATGAAACCCCATCTCCACCTAAAAATACAAAAATTAGCTGGGCGTGGTGGTGTGCGCCTGTAATCCCAGCTCTCAAGAGGCTGAGGCAGAAGAATCACTTGAACCTAGGAGGCAGAGGTTGCAGTGAGCTGAGATGGTACCACTGCACTCTAGTCTGGTGACAGAGTGAGACACTGTCTCAGAAAAAAAAATAAAAATAAATAACTAAACTAGAATAAAATTATATATAAACAACCTAACTCTATACCTCCACGAAGTAAAGAAAAAAATAAACACAAAGATAGCAGAAGGGAAAAAAAAGCTTAGAAAACAAAGAACACAGCAGAAAAGCACTACAGAAAGTCATGAAGCTAAGAGTTCACACTTTGAATAAGACTGACAAACCCTTACTTAAAGTAGAGAAAAGAAACACGAAGTGTATGACTGAAACAACTAAAATCAGAAATGTCAAAGAGGACATTACAAACAAGTCTATACAAATAAACTGGAAGTTAATTGAGACTCAACAACTGTATAACCAAAAATATGATGACCAAGAAGAAAAGAATTGTAAGCCAGGCATGGTGGCTCATGCCTGTAATCCCAGCACTTCGGCAGGCCGAGGCAGGCAGATCACCTGAGGTCAAGAGTTCAAGACCAGCCTGGCCAATATGGTGAAACCCCGTCTCTACTAAAAATACAAAAATCAGCCAGGCATGCTGGTGGGTGCCTGTAATCCCAGCTACTCGGGAGACTGAGGCAGGAGAACCTCTTGAACCTGGGAAGTGGAGGTGGCAGTGAGCCAAGATCACACCACTGCACTCCAGCCCAGGTGACAGAGCAAGATTCTGTCTCAAAAAAACAAAAAAAATGGTGGCTTCCACTTTGTCCATCTAGCTCTTACCTGTGTTGATATCGTTGATACCTTGCCATCTACCTGGATTTTCTGCTACTTTCATTTCACTCTCCACAGTCCAGGGCTCTGTCCTTTGCTTCATCACGGAGATAATACTCAAGTCAGGAAGACAGATTCCTGTTTATTAAAGAAAGAATCAAGATGTGCTGTGATGTCTCCAAAATCCAAGCCCTAGGTTTAGGTAGAAGAGATTAAAAATTAATCCTTTTGCGCCAGTTAGAATGGTGATCATTAAAAAGTCAGGAAACAACAGATGCTGGAGAGGATGTGGAGAAATAGGAGCGCTTTTACACTGTTGGTGGGAGTGTAAATGAGTTCAACCATTGTAGAAGACAACGTGGTGATTCCTCAAGGATCTAGCACCAGAAATACCATTTGACCCAGCAATCTCATGACTGGGTATATGCCCAAGAGATTATAAATCATTCTACTATAAAGAAAAAAACATTAATCAAGAATTCAAGAATAACATTTCACCAATCCACCCACAGACTGTCTCCTTCTGAATGCTTAGGGAACAATGTAATAATTGGACACCAAATTATCTTCCAAGAACTACAGAATCAAAAGCACAGGGGTAGAAAACAGGGAACTGGCTGGGTGCAGTGGCTCACACCTATAATCCCAACACTTTGGGAGGCTGAGGCGGGTGGATCACAAGGTCAGGAGTTCAAGACCTGCCTGGCCAACATGGTGAAAACCCATCTCTACTAAAAATATAAAATTTAGCCAGGCGTGGTGGCGTGCACCTATAATCCCACTTACTCAGGAGGCTGAAGCAGGAGAATTGCTTGAACTTAGGAGGCAGAGTTTGCAGTGAGCAGAGATCACGCCACTGCACTCCAGACTGGGGACCAGAGCAAGACTCCGTCTCAAAAAAATTAAAAAAACAAAAAAAAAAGGAACAGGGAACTGGGTATTTTACTTTTTTTTTTTTTTTTAAGAGAAGGAGTTTCACCATGTTGGCCAGGATGGTCTCGATCTCTTGACTTCGTGATCTGCCCGCCTCGGCCTCCGAAAGTGCTGGGATTACAGGCTTGGGCCACCGCGCCTGGCCGGAACTGGGTATTTTAAAAGTTTGTCATAAGGTTTTATGTGCACTTAAGCCCAGGTACCACCCAAGGGTGTATCATGAAGGAGACAGAATATCTGAACAAAGGGGGCATTTCAAGTACAGAAAGCATACTGGAGCTTTTCATTTCTGAGTCAACAATGTTTCTTTTTTTTTTGAGACAGAGTCTTGCTCTATTACCCAAGCTGGAGTGCAGTGGCAGGATCTCAGCTCACTGCAACCTCTGCCTCCTGGGTTCAAGTAATTCTCTTGCCTCAGCCTCCCAAGCAGCTGAGATTACAGGCATGCGTCACCATGCCTGGCTGATTTTTGTATTTTTAGTAGAGATGGGGTTTTACCATGTTGGTCAGGCTGGTCTCGAACTCCTGACCTCAAGCAATCCACCCACCTCGGCCTCCCACTGCCCAGCCAAGTCAACATGGTTTCAATTTCAGTCAAGCAATGCTGGGGTTCCCAAGAGGGACACAGAGGAAAATGTAGAGATACCAAGGACAGATCCCAACTTCTGGAGGGACATTATCCTTACCCAGGGAGACCAGGTTCCTGTAGTTCTCCAACATCACGTCCCTGTATAAAGTCCTCTGAGCAGGGTCCAGACATTTCCACTCCTCCTGAGAGAATTCTATGGCTACATCCCTGAATGTCAAGTGTCCCTAAAATAAAAGATGTATTTGACTAACAGGGTATGCAGAGAGTACCTATGTTCACACAAAATGAGAAGAGAATTGTAAAGACTGACTCAACTGACATGCTGAAGTGAACATTCCGATAAATCCACATTAAGGTATTTTTGAGCTAGTTATGTATCTGTAATTGTGTTTTATTATACTTTTCTATAAAAAGTTATGATACTCTCTAAACCAGTGTACATTTTTCGTTCAATATCTACCTGAGCGAGAATACAAGACTCTCTGAAGACACCAACTACTTGAATTCTAGCTCAGGTAGACACTGAGTATCACTTGGTGTGTCAAACATAACACCTAACACTTCTATAGAGATAACTGTGGCTTAATTTTGTGTCTGGGCATTAGAATCAAACCTAAAGAATCAAACAGTTAAGTAGAACATCAGCATCAAAAGTAAACAAGTTCAAGGACAAAAACCTGAATCTGCATAAACGGTCATTATATATGCATACACACATATCCTAATATATTACTATTCTTTTTTTTTATTTTGAGACAGAGTTTCACTCTGTTATTGGAGGCTGGACTGCAGTGGCGCGATCTCAGCTCAATGCAACCTCCACCTCCCGGGTTAAAGCAATTATCCCACCTAAGCCACCTGAGTTGCTGGGATTACAGGCGTGCACCACCACAGCCAGCTAATTTTTGTATTTTTGGTAGAGACAGGGTTTCACCATGTTGGTCAGGCTGGTCTTGAACTCCTGACCTCGTGATCCGCCCACCTCAGCCTCCCAAAGTGCTGGGATTACAGATGTGAGCCACTGCGCCCGGCCAATACATTACTATTCTTACTGCCACTGACTCATTAACATGACAGCATACAACACTTTTAAGGTCATGGAAAATGTTTCAGATGTAATTTCAACTGTTCAAAAATGTAAAATTCTTAATGCCTTAGATAAAACTATAGGCTTGCTCATCCACGTACTCATACAAACACATCACACATACACACATATATACTTAGAAGCTTATAAAGTAATACACATATACTCTTCTACACATCAACTGAATAAGGAGTTGTCTCTCAATGACCTATTTTTTAGATGGTATCTGTCATCTTTCTGAAAAACGATTCTTAGAGACTGAGTCTTGCTATGCTGTCCAGTGTGGAGTGCAGTGGGTAATCACAGCCACCAGGCCCAGCCAGCTTCCTGTTCTCTTGCTGTTTCTTCAGCTACGCATTCCCGTATCCGCATTCCCGTATCCGCATTCCCGTATCCGTATTCCCGTATCCGTATTCCCGTATCTGCATTCCCGTATCCGCATTCCCGTACTGGTTCCAATGACTCCTTATTAACCCATTCATTCCTGAAGAACCACCTCTAAGAGATTCTCAGTGTCATCCTCCTCCACGTCCAGATTAAAACTCTGGTAACGCACTAGGTTTGTTTCTGCCAGCAGCACCATCAGCACAAGGAATGCACTGGACTATGATGTCGTGACTGCTCTGAGGCAGCCAGGCAAGCAGAATTTTTCAGCTCCAGTGTCATCTTATGGAACCACCATCATAGGCATGGTCTGTTGGTGACTGAAATGTCCTTAAGTGGCACAAGGCTGTATTATGCAATTTTTTTTTTTTTGAGATGGAGTCTTGCCCTGTTGCCCAGGCTGGAGTACAATGGTGCGATCTCGGCTCACTGCAACCTCCACCTCCCGGATTCAAACGATTCTCCTGCCTCAGCCTCCCGAGTAGCTGGGATTACAGGTGCCCACCACCACATTCAGCTAATTGTTGTATTTTTAGTATCGACTGTGTTTCACCATGTTGGCTAGGCTGGTCCTGAACTCCTGACCTGGAGATCTGCCCACCTCAGCCTCCCAAAGTGCTGGGATTACAGGTGTGAGCCACCTAGATGATAAGGAAGGGTCGTGTGTGTGGACCGAGATGAGAAGGGTTTTGAGATCTAAGCCTATTCAACACTGTACGAAAAAATCAAAAAATTACTCGGGTGTGGTGGTGTGCACCTGTAGTCCCAGCTACTTGGGAGGCTGAGGCAGGGGGACCTCCTGAGCCCAGGAGTTCAACGCTGCAGGGAGCTAGGATTGCATCCTTGTACTCCAGTCTGGGTGACAAGAGTGAGACCCTGTCTCAAAAACAAATAAAAAAGACCTAAGTCATGGGACACTCCCACATTCAGAGAGGACAGCTTCAGGAGACACCAGCAGAAGAAACTGCTAAGACAAAAATCTGAAACAAAGTAATTTAAAAAATGTAGACATGTCTTCAAAGCTAAGAAAAAGAACAGGGAACGATCAGCTCAACATGTTCCTAACAGGAAAAGATGAGGATACGAAATTCAAACTTGGATTTCGAAACAGAGGTCCCTGGTGACTCGGGGAAAAAAAAGGATCAAAGGAATGGTGGAGGTGAAAGCTTAATTGGAAGGGGGCAAAATCAAGAACTGGAGGCAAGACTGAAGACAGAATATAAACAAGATTTTAGTGCACTGTGTTCTCAAATGGAGCATAAAAGAGGGGTACCTACTATTAGGGAGAAATGTAATAGAATATTTTTTTTGTTTTAATTATGGAGGAGTGACAAGAAAATAAAGGCTTCATTCCGTGTCTGTTTTTTTTGTTTGTTTGTTTTGTTTTTTTTTTTTTGGAGAGTGAGAGTCTCGCTCTTGTCGCCCAGGCTGGAGTGTAGTGATGCAATCTCAGCTCACTGCAACCTCCACCTCCTGGGTTCAAGCGATTCTCCTGCTTCAGCCTCCCGAGTAGCTGGGACTACAGGTATGTGTCACCACACCAGGCTAATTTTTGTATTTTTAGTAGAGACAGGGTTCCACCGTGTTGGCCAGGCCTCTGTGTCACCACACCAGGCTCTCCTTGTCATCCCTTATCACTCCGACCATAAGTGATCTGCCCGCCTTGGCCTCCAAAAGTGCTGGGATTATAGGCGTGAGCCACTGCCCATGGTCAATGTGTCTGTTTTAATGGACAATACCTCCATCTGAGTACACTGACCAAAGTAATCCCTTGAGGTAAATATTGGTGATGCCACAGAGGAAGGATGCCACACTGTCCTCAGACTGTGAGTAGGGCTGGCACATGGTGTACAATCCCAGGGTCAGCAAAAGCCAGGGGGAGGGACAGATCATTCCCAGTTACTACTTAAGTAGAGATCACAGGCCCTGAGACAAGTAGGCGGGCCGACTGGGAGATCTCTTCCCTTTACTGTTTGAGATGGAAATGTGCGTGTTTTCTCTCCCCCCATACCGACCAGTTCTCTGGCACACTCCCAGCTGGGTGACCTATAATTAATTCAATTTTGATACTCTCTACCTGGAGATAGAATCAGATCTCATAAGTTAAGGACTCAGTCACACAAGACTGCCCCTCACTTCAGATGTGGATAAAATTCATGGTTTCCAAAATCCACTCCTCTCTTTTGATTTGCTAGGAAGGTTCTTCCATCTGTATCCTATCCTTTGTAATAACCTTTATAACTGATAGTAAACCTAAGTAAAATTTTCTCGGAGTTCTGTGAACCATTCTAGCAAATTAATAAAATGTGAGGAGGCTGGGCAAGGTGGCTCAAGCCTGTAATCCCAACACTTTGGGAGGCCTAGGTGGGCAGATCACCTGAGGTCTCAGGAGTTCAAGACCAGCGTGGCCAACACGGTGAAACCCCGTCTCTACTAAAAATACAAAATTAGCCAGGCATGGTGGCAAGCACCTGTAATCCCAGCTACGTGGGGAGGCTGAGACAGGAGAACCGCTTGAACCCAGGATGCAGTGAGCCGAGATTTTGAGCCCCTCTCCTCTCCTGCAGTTATTCCCTTCTTCCCTCTATTTCTTCTTTTCCACCTGACCTGTTCCATCTTGCAATGTTTTTTCTTGTTGCTCTTTCTCTCCAATCTTTTGATTGCCTCCAGTCTCCGTATATTTCTGCCTCTTCTCCCATCTCTGCTCCTCCTGTTAAATTCCCTCTTCTCTGCTATGCCCCCTTCTCCGCACCGTCTGGCAACCCCAGATCCCTGAGGTGGTTCTCCCTCTGCTCTCCTTTGTCACCGGCTACCCCGTTGCTCTCCCATTACCACTCTGCTCTGTCTGCCCTGGCTCCAAATCCTCCTCCTCTCCCCAGCTCTGCCTGAGGAGCCTCCCCCCTTTGCTGCCCCTCTCCCTATCTTGCTATCCATCACCCTTCTGGAAATAGAACTTCACTCTACATTTCTCCAGTTGCTTTTCTCTCCCTGCTACTTCCTGGGGTGCTTATTTCACTTTGCAAATCTCTCACCCTCCCTCTACGTTGCCGTCTTCCTACGGATCTCCCTCATTATTTTTTCTCTAAATCCTTCTATTTTCTCTAACTCACTCTCAATCTCTCTTTCACTACACAGTCACAGCAAGAGGACTGGAATAAAATGCCCACCTCCTCAATTCCAATGGGAGGAATCTGGGACAAAAGAACACTGGGTGCCCTAAGGCAGGTCCCGGCCACCTCCCGCAACACAGGATCAGGAGAGGCCGTGACTGCGAAGAGGCCTGGGGACAGAAGGGCCTGGCCCAAGGAGGACTAGCGCGGGAGGCAGATCAGGGATGGGGTCTGCAGAATCTCCAGGCCAGGCAGAGGACGCGTCCCTTCCTGAATTGCCGCTGCGGCGCCGCGCCCCAGGAGCCGACACTGACGAGGACTGGGACCCGGAGGGCGTGGATCCCGCCACGCAGGTGGAGAATTTACGTGGCGCGGGGCAGGCGGAGGGGTCACTGACGGGTTTTAAATAGGAAAACGGCGCGAAAGCAGCTGCCTACCCGGCCCTATGGCAAAACGACCGGGACAGAATCAGCACCAGCGCGATTTTAACACACAAGCAAGCGACTCCCGGTATTCCGACAGGAGGTGTGAATTTACTCGGGGCGGAGGGAGCGGTACGGGGATTTCAAGATCTGTACCGCCCCTGACATCCCGGGTACAGAAGCTTGAGGGCACCGCAAAGCAAACACTTAATCTAAACAAAGGGAAACTCACGCGCCGCAGTTGCGCCATCTCTCCACACGATCCACTTCCGGGTCTGCAGGAAACTGCGCGCGCAGAGGAGAGGCCAGGCCTGGGCGGGGCCAGCGAGGTGGTGGGCGGGGCCTGACCGCGGATGGGCGGGGCCTGAGCGTCCCTCCTCCTATCTCTGGGCGTGTCTCGGTTTTCCAGGTTTTACAAGCAATACTTACCAGGGAGGCTACAGCCACTCCACCTGGGATCTCACTAGGCGGATCAACATCGGATGTTTGGATTCAGGAAAGTCCCACAATTAAAATTAAGGAATTCAATTAAAATTTAGAAATTTCATTGAAAAGCCCTGAAATTGTCTGTGAAAGGAATGCAAACTAAAATACAATATGCAAACTCTTACACATTGACACAGAATGTGTAATTTCATGCTGACGCCCCACAGAATAGAATAGAAATCCTCTCTTTTTCTTTTTTTTGAGATAGTGTTTCGCTCTGTTGCCCAGGCTGGAGTGCAGTGGCGCCATCTCGGCTCACGGCAACCTCCGTCTCCCGGGTTTAAGCGACTCTCCTGCCTCAGCCTCCCCAAGTAGCTGGGACTCCTGGTGCGTGCCACAACATCCGGCTAATTTTTTGTATTAAATTAGAGATGGGGTTTCACCGTGTTAGCCAGGATAGTCTGAATCTCCTGACCTCGCCATCTGCCGGCCTTGGCCTCCCAAAGTGCTGGGATTACAGGCATGAACCACCGCGCCCAGCCTAAGTGAATTTCATCTTAGATAATTTTTCCTGTAGGATTATATGGTAATGAGTGTGTCTGCAGTTCATTTTAGTATTATTTCAGAGGTAATATTAGCCTGTGCAATAAAACTATAGACACAAATTTACCACAATCCCAATCTTCATATATCCTCATGATATATGAAGATAAACCATTTTAAAATGACAAGAGACACTAACAAAGTAAGTATAGCTGTTGAATAATTGAAAGAAAGAAATAGCCTTGGTAGTGTAGCACCATGGCGCCTGGCCTCTTATTTAACTTTTAAGAGTTTTCTAACTCACTCTCCCTCAGGACTTTCTTTTTTTTTTGAGACAGAGCCTTGCTCTGTCGCCAAGCGCCAGGCTGGAATGCAGTGGCACGATCTTGGCTCACTGCAACCTCCGCCTCCCAGGTTCAAGAAATTCTCCTGCCTCAGCTTCCTGAATAGCTGGGACTCAAGGCACACGCCACCACACCCAGCTAATTTTTGTATTTTTAGTAGAGACAGGGTTTCACCATGTCGGCCAGGATGGTCTTGATCTCTCGACCTTGTGATCCTCCCGCCTAGGCCTCCCAAAGTGCTGGGATTACAGGCCTGAGCCACTGGGCCCGGCCTCCCTCAGGACTTTTCGTGAGGCAGGTTTGCGATCACGAGGCTTCACAGGATTAATTTTCTCTTTGGAGCTCCAAAATTATTCTTATCTTATGTATTGCTTCTCTTGGGCTCGAGTCTCTTATTTCTCTACACAGTAAACAATTTTGTCATCTGCCACAAAAGGTGACACTATTTCTGTCATTCAAGCTTTGTGATTTGCATAAACATTCACAAAAGGACAGTCCTGACCAAAACCTGCACGTGTCCTTGTCAATAAGACATGTGCACATACAGATAACACACAGAACACTCTTTTCCACCAATACTCACCACTGATTTCCTAACTGTATTCACCTTTGGCTAATTTTTCATAAGCAAATCATTCTGATTAATCAGATGCAGGAGGTAAAACCAGATACATTTTCTTCAAGCAAAGTTTGACTAAGACTACTGTCAATGAGATAGCATGCACCAGAATTAGACAATTCTGCTAAATATACCTCCCTCTGCCCACGTAGGTACCAGCCTAAGCAACCCAATATTCCTTAGAGTCTATCTTAGAAAGACGTGGCTTTTCCTTAATGTTTTCTATAGACTTTTCCCTAAGGTTTGTATAGACTTTTTGAGTCTGATGCATGCATAAACAATTATGAAAAAAACTTACAATTTACATCTTTAAGATTAGGAATTTTTTTTTTTTTTTTGAGATAGAGTGTCACTCTGTCACCCACACTGGAGTGCAGTGGCATGATCTCAGCTCACTGCAACCTCCACCTCCTGGGTTCAAGCAATTCTCTGCCTCAGCCTCCTGAGTAGCTGGGATTACAGGTGTCCACCACGATGCCCAGCTACTTTTTGTATTTTTAGTACAGGCGAGGTTTCACCATGCTGGCCAGGCTGGTCTGGCACTCCTGACCTCGTGGTCTGCTTGCCTTGGCCTCCCAAATGCTGGGATTACAGGCGTGAGCCACTGCGCCCAGCAGATTAGGGGATTTTTTATCTCTTTATCCAGACAAAGTAAGGCCTGGATACAGTGGAGTCACGGCTCATGAGCAGGAAGGAGCTGACAGGTGGAAAACACAGAAATTAGGTCAGAGATGTTCACCAACCACCAACTGAGATTATGAAAAAGAGTAACAAAAATTTTAAAGATGGAGGAAAGGGTATAAAAGGATACAAAGGTGCTCACCAGAACAAGGACACTTTTGGTGGCTCTGGACTTAGGGCAGCATCTGGAGGAATGCTGCCTGTGAATACGTTGGAGCCACTGCTTGTGCCTATACAGGATGAAAATCATAGAGCCACTGACCCAGATTATGAGCACAGAAAACAGAACTTCAGCGAACACAATAAATGCTGTATAGACAGAGCCAATGATTTTTCTCATTGCGTACAACAGAGCAGTATCCAAAATCTCTGTTCTTGTGATGTTTTTGCTGCCCCATTTACCTGACACATACAACCCATACATAAGAAAGGGAAATGAAGAAGTCAATATCCTTTGGGGCTTTTACTTTGACATCCTTCCACCTGGAGTTCATAGAGCTGATCGTGATGGTATGAAAGACACTCAAAAGGCAGGTGGTGCCAATGGACATTCCCCTACCCACTCTCTGAATATACAAAAGAAGTTTGCATCCAAAATCATTGAGGAAATGTTTCAACCCTAAGGCTACTATTGTCTGGGGGTTGTCCTTTAGAGAGAAGGACCAAGGAGTTGGCTATAATCAGGTGCTGGAGAATCGAATCTGCAGACGTCAGCCTGCATGCAGTGTGGTAAAGGAAGAGATAGTGATAAAGAAGAGAGAAATTGCTCAGGATTCCAACCGCAGTCTGTGATAACATCACTCCTATCGCCACATTCCTGGAGGCTATTTTCTCATTCAGCACATTTTCCTCTAAATCACAGCAACAATCATTCCTCTGAGCAGAAAGCCTCATTGTAGAGTTTTGACACCAAGAACAATTTTGGTGATGTGCTCTTGTGAGATTGCTAGAAATTTTAAGAGGCAGGAGGAGTTGTAAAAAATTACCAGTGTATTTCCTGAGAAGTCAGCGCTAAGATAAGGGAGTGTTAGCCTAGGGGCAGCAGAGACAAGTGAGAGCAAATGCAAAGAAAGCGAAGTCCAACATTTTCACTCTAACCTGAAATTCATCCTGCTCACATTGAAAGAAAGAGAAACCTCAATCATTACGCACATGATGTAACAAATCAATTCTGAGTGAGCTGCTCATCTCAAGATTAGGGACAAGCAATAAAGGTTTTAGGGGGAAAAATGATATTTCTGACATCGCTGAATAAGGAAATACTTCTTACAAAACAGAAAACACATTAACCATATGAATGAAATAATAGATTATATAAAAGTTAAGAATTGTTCTCATTTAAAGACACAGAGAGAGAAAAACAGAGATAAAGACAGAATACACACACACACACACACACACACACAAAGTGAGAGAGATGGAAACAAACAGAATACACACACACGTACAAACAGAGAGGGAGAGAAAGAGAGGAAGACTTGTATTCCTTGAAAAACATATAAACAATACATATTAGGAATGGGCAAATCTTCCAGATGAAAATTCAAGAAAGAAGTTAACTCTGCATGATCCATGTGGTGATGAAACGCTTTGCAGGGCTGACCTGAGACACAATGACAGCCTCCTCTCTCCTTCCTGCCTGTGGGTGATGCTAATTTTTTTTCGAAAGATTTTAAGAAAGGAGAGTAAGTTATTACATGGATAATGAATATGTGAAAAGTAACCAATGTCCTTCGTAATCAGGAAAATTTAGATCAAACCACTACCTGGTAATGCAATACATCACCCAGAAAGCTCAAATGAAAATGACAGGAAATAATCAAGCTTTTACAAAAAAAACGCATGCACTGCTTGTGGGTGTTGAAATGATTATAAACATTTTGGAAAACTGTTTGCTAGTGTCTGTGTAAGGTTACCAGATGTCAATTTATGTTGCAATAATTTTTTTTTTTTTTAAAGTCGGGGTTTCACCATATTGGTCAGGCTGGTCTTGAACTCCTGACCTCAGGTGATCCACCTGCCTTGGCCTCCAAAGTGCTTGGATTACAGGCGTGAGCCACCAAGCCCGGCCCCGCAATAATTTTATTTCTATGAATTTAACCAACTGAAACTCATACATGTTATCACTGAGACAAGTTACACACTACATATAAATAACTATTCATTACACATAGGAGCCACAAACTTTAAATTCTGCACTGTATTTTTCTTCCTATCACCTCGAAAAATGAGTCTTTCTGCTATCAAAATAATATTGAGCCACTATTGTAACAAATAAATCCAATTTGCATATAATGCCATTTCCTTTACACCATGATTAGTGCATGTACTTTTTTTTTTAAGATGGGGTTTCATCATGATGGCCAGGCTGGTCTTGAACTCCTGACCTCAGGTGATCCACCCACCTCAGCTTCCCAAAGTGCTAGGATTACAGGCGTGAGCCACTGCGCCTGGCCGTGCATGTACTTTTTAAAAAAATTTTTTTTTTTCTTTTTTTTTTTTTTTTGAGACAGAGTCTCACTCAGTCACCAGGCACCAGGCTGGAGTACAGTGGCGCGACCTTGGCTCACTGCAACCTCCGCTGCCCGGGTTCAAGCATTCTCCTGCCTCAGCCTCCCGAGTAGCTGGGACTACAGGCGCGCGCCACCACGCCCAGCTAATTTTTTTTTTTTTGTATTTTTAGTAGAGACGGGGTTTCACCATGTTGACCAGGACGGTCTCGATCTCTTACCTCGTGATCCGCCCGCCTCGGCCTCCCAAAGTGCTGGGATTAAGGCGTGATAAAAAATTTTTTTGAGATGTAGTCTCACACTGTTGCCTGGGCTGGAGTGCAACCTCCACCTCCCGGGTTCAAGCAGTTCTCCTGCCTCAGCCTCCTGAGTAGGTGAGATTATAGGCACCCGCCACCACACCCAGCTAATTTATTTATTTATTTATTTTGAGGCAGAGTTTCCCCTCTTGTTGCCCAGGCTGGAGTGCAATGGCATGATCTTGGCTCACCGCAACATCCACCTCCCGGGTTCAAGCAATTCTCCTGCCTCAGCCTCCCAAGTCACTAGGATTACAGGTCCCCGCCATCACGCCCAGTTAATTTTTGTTATTTTTAGTAGAGATGGGGTCGCACCATGTTTGTCAGGCTGGTCTCGAACTCCCAACCTCATGTGATCTGCCCGCATCGGCCTCCCAAAGTGCTGGGATTACAGGCTTGTAATGTTCCCTAACCTGGAACTCATGAGAAGGAGAGATTATGAGAAACTCGTAGAGGTGTCAGCATTGAAAAGGGAGATTCTGCTGGGCGCAGTGGCTCACACCTGTAATCCCAGGACTTCGGGAGGCTGAGGCAGGTGGATCACCTGAGGTCAGGAGTTCGAGACCAGCCTGGGCAACATGGCAAAACCTGTCTCTACCAAAAATAAAAAAATTAGCCAGGTGTGGTGATGGATGCCTATAATCCCAGCTACTAGGGATGCGGAGGCAGGACAATTGCTTGAATCTGGGAGGCAGAGGTTGCAGTGAGCTGAGATTGCACCATTGCCATACAGCCTGGGCGACAGAGTGAGACTCTTGTCTCACAAAAAAAAGAAAAGAAAGAAAAAAAGGAAAGGCAGATTCTTACCTTGTGTATTAATCTGCTCGAGCTGCCATAACAAAATGTCATTGACTGTGCAGCGTAAACAACAGAAATTAATTTTCTTAGTGTTGTGGAGACTGGAAGTTCAAGACTGAAGTGAAGGCAGGCTTGCTGTTTTCTCCTTGGCTTGCAGATGGTCGCCATTATCAAGTGTCCTCACAGTCTTTATGTGCACGACACTCTGGTGTTTCTCTCTGTGTACATATTTTCCCTTTCTGTAAGAACATCAGTCAGATTGATTGGATCCCGCTCTAACACCCTCATTATAATTTAATCACCCTTCGAAGGTTCTAACTCAAAACACAGTCACCTTCTAAGGTAATGGAGATTTGGCGCAAGTCAACATTTGGATTTGGTAGCATCACAAAATTTCTCACATAACACCTTTCAGTGATCCACCCTTTGGTCCCTTTTGGCTGAGCAAGGTGGCTTATGCCTGCAATCTGAGCACTTCCGGAGGCTGAGGTGGGAGGATCCCCAGAGCCCAGTTCAAGGCTGTAGTGAGCCATGATCGCCACTGGGTGGCAGAGCAAGAGCGCATTTATTGAAGCAAAAAATGAGCTAATCAGGGAATTTAGGATATCCATCACATTAAATGCTTATCATTTCTTTGTGCTGAGAACATTTTAGACAGTCTCTTAGCTATTTTGAAATATACAATAAATTATTGTTAACACTAATTACTGTGCTAACAGAACTTATTCCTTCTATCTAAACGTATCTTTGTACTAATTAATCAAAATTTCTTCACCACTGCCCCAACTTTTTCCAGCCTGTAGTAACCATCATTCTACACTCTATCTCCATAAGATCCACTTATTTAGCTCCCACATATGAGTGAGACGTGACATTTGTCTTTCTGTGCCTGACTTTTTTCACTTAACCTACTAATTTCTAGTTCCATCCAAGTGGCTGCAAATGACAGCACTAGATGCCGTCTAAATAATATTCCAATGTGTGTATTCCTACCACATTTTATTTATCCATTAATTTGTTTATAGACATTTAGATGATTTTGTAACTTGGCTATTGTGACTAATGCTGCAATTAACATGGTGAATTAGTCTGTTCTCACACTGCTATAAGGACATACCTGAGACTGGGTAATTTATAAAGAAAAAAGGTTTAAGCAGGCCTTGGTTCTGTGGGCTGTGCAGGCTTCTGACTCTGGGGAGGCGCCAGGAAACTTAAAAATCATGGTGGAAGGCAAAGGGGAAGCAGGCACCGTCTTCACGTGGCCAAAGCAGAGGAGAGAGTTAAAAGGAAAGTGTTACACATTTTCTTTTCCTTCTTCAAGCGATTCCCCTGTCCCAGCTTCCCAAGTAGCTGGGATAACAGGCGTGCACCCACCACCATGCCTGGCTAAGCTTTTTGTATTCTTAGTAGACCCGGGGTTTTGCCATATGGCCCAGACTGGTCTCAAACACCTGACCCTCAAGTGATCTGCCTGCCTCGGCCTCCTAGAGGGCTGAGATTACAGGTGTGAGCCACCGTGTCTGTATAGCTATGCACTTTCAAACAACCAGATCATGTGAGAACTCTATCACAAGAATAACCAGGCAAAGTTTGCCCCCATGATTCAATCACCTCCCATAAAGCTCCTCCTCTAACACTGGCAATTACAATTCAACAGGAGAATTTGGGTGGGGACACAGAGCCAAGCCAAATCACATGGGATGCAGATATCTCTTTCACATACTGATTTTATTACCCTTTTGAATATATACCCAGCAGTGGAATTGTTGGCTAGTATATTAATTATATTTTTAATTGCTTGATAAACGTCCATGGTGTTTTCCATAATGGCTGTACTAATTTAGACTCCCACCAAGAGTAAGAGTTCCCTTTTCACCACATCCTTGCCTGCACTTTTTGTCTTTTTGATTTAGCCATTCTAACTGTGGTGAGATGACATCTCTTCGTGATTTTGAATTGCATTTCCCTCGTGATTAGTGATTTTGAGCATTTTGCCATATCCCTGTTGGGTATTTGTATGTCTTCATTGGATAAATACCCATTTATAACCTTTGCTCTTTTTTAAAGCAACGTATTTGTTTCCCCTGCTATTGGGTTTTTTGAGTTTTTTATGTATTTGGGATATAAACCTCTTGGTAAGGTTTCCAATTATTTTTTCCTAATCTATTGATGGTTGCTTCACTGCATTGTTTTTTTTTTTGCTGTACGTAAGTTTTTGATATAATCCGAGTTGTCTATTTTTGCTTTCATTGACTGTGCTTTTAGGGTAATTTCCAAAAATCATTCCTCAAATCATATAATGTAGCTCTTCCCCTATGAATTATCCTTGTAGTTTTATAGTTTCAGACCTTATGTGTAAGTTGTTAATGGATTTTGAGGCAATGTTTAAATAAAAAGTGGATAAAGGCTGGGCACGGTGGCTCATGCCTGTAATCCCAGCACTTTGGGAGTCTGAGGCAGGTGGATCACGAGGTCAAGAGTTCAAGATCAGCCTGGCCAACATGGTGAAACCCTGTCTCTACTAAAAAATACAAAAATTAGCTGGATGCGGTGGTGCACACCTGTAGTCCCAGCTACTTGGGAGGCTGAGGCATGAGAATCACTTGAACCCAGGAGACGAAGGTTGCAATGAGCTGAGATGGCGCCACTGCACTCCATCCTGGGCAACAGAGCAAGACTGCCTGAAAACAACAAAAAACCCTCTGCTTTTGTCTTTGATTTTTGACAGTTTATTATAATATGTCTTGCTGTAGTCTTATCTGAATTTAAATTAGAGACCTTTAAGCTTCCTACACCTAGACATTTATGTATTTTCCCAGATATGGACATTTTTGGCTACTATTTCTTAAATAAGTTTTTTATACCCTTTTCTCTCTTTTCCTTCTTGAAATCCTGTAATAGGAACTTGGCTCTTTTGATGCTGTCCCATACATCCTGATTACTTTACTTTTTTTTTTTTTTGAGACGGAGTCTCGCTCGTTACCCAGGCTGCAGTGCAATGGTGCGATCTCGGCTCACTGCAACCTCCGCCTCCTGAGTTCAAGCAATTCTCCTGCCTCAGCCTCCCGAGTAGCTGGGACTACAGGCGCGCGCCACCATGCCCAGCTAATTTTTGTATTTTTAGTAGAGACAGGATTTCACCATGTTGACCAGGATGGTCTCGATCTCTTGACCTCGTGATCTACCTGCCTCGGCCTCCCAAAGTGCTAGGATTATAGGCATGAGCCACCGCGCCCAGCCCTAATTTTGTGTTTTTAGTAGAGATAGGGTTTCCCCATGTTGGTGAGGCTGGTCTCAAACTCCCGACCTCACGTGATCCTCCTGCCTTGGTCTCCCAAAGTGATGGGATTACAGGCATGAGCCACTGTGCCCAGCCAAAATAATTTTTTAAAAAGAGAAGCCAGCATATAAGAAACAACATTCTGAAATCCTCAAACTCCCTCTACAAAACTGGCCAAAATTGGTTGAAATCAATATGGCCAAATGGAGTTTGCACAGAGCAAGCACGCTGATGTCACAGCCTGAATTTCCACACCGTGTTTCGTACTCACCCCCTGTAAATTTGCACATGATGCATAAGGAGACATGAAGAGAACTGTGCATGCCTGAAGACTTTCCAGACCTCTCCTTTCCTTGTACTAATTACCTGAGAACCCCAGAATCCACCTCCTGAACATTTTATAATCAAATTATTGCCTTAAAGTCAGCACAGAGAGACAGATTTGAGTTTGATTCATCTTGTGAGTCAACTTACAATAAAAAGCTTTTCTTTCTCAAAAACCTGGTGTCAAAATACTCGTTTCTAGTGCCTCATGGAGAGAGCTCCTTTTGCTTGCTAACAGTAGTATCAATTAGACAAGATGGTCTAACAGGGGGCTGCAGGTTCATGTTCTCTTAGTGCCTTTTCCCACCTTAAGAATCCTTTGGGACTGTTCCACTGATGTGTGATGGAAGCTCGCTGTGAACATGCTGAGAATTCTCAATGCCGGGCTGCCCAAGGCCACAGTGAGCTTCAGAAAAGGGAGAACTGTTCCTTTGTTCTGAATAGACTTTGTGACTCAGGGCTGAGCTCAATCTAAATGACATGCAGCATTGACTTCATTTTCTACTTAGTGTGTAGTCTAGGGGTCCTCCTGTTTCTCTGCTGCCTAGAGATCAATTCATTTTTATCATTATTTGGGAAAATCAGCGACATACATCAGGTAAGGGGACCCTAGACCCCGCCTCCAGTATCCTGCCCTTTGCCTGTTGCTCTTCTCACTTTCTAAATCAGTTACACTAGCACAGGGACGCACTGACATGCAGACTCTCGGGGAGATACCAGCACATGAGCCCTTGAAGAGAGCGGTTTGGACATGACAGAGCAGAGTGAGGGCCAGGGCTGGGGGTTCTGCCCAAAGTTCATCATCTGTGTGGTGGCTAGCTCCTGGGGAAATCCCAGGGTACTTCTGTGGCCATGGAGATTATTAAGAGAGGGGCAGGATCCCTGCAGAATGGTGTCTCCTGGACACTTGTTTATAATTTCCCTTTTCACGTGAGGGTCTCTGGACCAAGCATGATAGGGCTGATCTGGAGACCAATGTGGATGCTGTGAAAGCCTCTGATCACATAGGAGAATAAGCTCTGGGCTCAGGAAGCAGAATCTGATCTGACAGAGCTCCATGCTCCTGGAGATGAGATTCTGTACCCTTCCTCAGTGGAAGGCCACAGACTGAATAATCAATTGAGAATTGCAAGTCTTTCAGTTTCCTAAATAAGAAAAGAAAAAAAGTACTTATCCATGTTAAGAGTAACAGCAGCTACTTCAGGAGAATTGCTTCAACCCAGGAGGCAGAGGCTGCAGTGAGCCAAGATCGCACCATTGCACTCCAGTCTGGGTGACAGAGCTAGACTCCATCTCAAAAAATAAACAAAAAAAATAAAGCTACAAAATACATGAAAAAACAGAACATATGAAACAAAATATATGTACAAAATATATGAAAAAAGAGAAGTAACAGTAAAGGAACACAGATCTGAATTAACAGCCAGAGTGTTCATGAATAATAAACATCTGCCATTTGATTAGAGAAAAAGTGAGATTGGAGTTCTAGCCCCCTCATTCTTATTTTTCAGCATCAGGGAAGGTCCATTCTCCCTACTGCTCTAGAATATGCACAGGGTAGAGGAAGAGCAGGGTGGGGGCTGAGGCTAAGCCCAAGCTAATGGGTGAGTAGGGGAGCAGATTCCTGCTCCTCAGCTTCTGTCAGGAAAGGCATGTGCTCTTGGGGGCAGAGGGCAGTGATTCCCCAGGAAGACTTGGGGTCTCAGTTTCCCTTCACTCCTCCACGGTCTGGGAAGGACCCAATTAGCCAACCCAAACTTCCAGTTCCACTTTGTGACATGTGAAGCTACTAGTCTCTTACCCTTCCTGGAGGCTGACTGGGAAAAATCCAGCCCTATGAAGCCTGCAACCCCCCATCACCTCGCAGCTCTTTGTGGTAAGACATCAAGGGATCAGGTAAAGGACTACTGAATCAGGGCCTGGCACTGAATCTTTACTGGATTTTCTCTTTTTGACAAGTTGCTAAATGAGGATGATTGATTGATTGATTGAAGATAGTCTCGTCTGTTGCCCAGGCTGGAGTAGAGTGGCACAATCTCAGCTAACTGCAACCTCTGCCTCCCAGGTTCAAGCAATCCTCTTTCCTCAGCCTCCAGAGTAGCTGAGATTACAGTCGCCCTCCACCACATCCAGCTAATTTTTTCATATTTTTAGTAGAGATGGGATTTCACCGCATTGGTCAGGCTGGTCTCGAACTCCTGACCTCAGGTGATCCACCCACCTCGGCCTCCCAAAGTGGTGGGATTATAGGCATGAGTCACTGTGCCCAGCCTATTTTTTAAAATTTATTTTATTTTTTGTAGAGACGAGGTCTAAGTTGCCCAGGCTGGTCTCGAATTCCTGGGCTCAGAGCTGATGCCACCAGCTTGAGTAAATGAACCTGGTGTCGTCCCTCCCTCCAGGCCTGATGACCACATGCAGGATCTTGTCTGTGCCGTGTAGTTCGCTCCTCAGGGCTGAGGCACCACCTTGTGATCTGCACCTGCCCGGGGAAGTCATGGTAAATTCTCCTCCAGCGACAACCACAGCTGAAGCACCACAGGCGGATTCTGCACCTAAGGGAGGGCACGGTGATTCTAGAGCTCTACTTGTGCCCCTATGTGTTAGCCAGAGGCACCAAATGACTCAGCAACCTCATCTGCATTCAGATGCCTGGGTCAAAGCAGTGGAAATAAAACAGCCAGGGGGCAAATTTGTGTATGGGCTCCCGGGAATCGTGCTGCAGAAGGAACCATGAGAGACAACCAATGTAACTGCTGGGATTTAGGCCGAGAGAGGAGAAACTAGGCCAGTGTCGTATGTCCTGCCTGCACGCAGTCTCTCCACCCTGACCCAGCTCCGGCACCAAAGGCTTCCAGTGGTAAACTTCAGCTAATACAGAGAGGGCCAGGTGTATGGAGCAAACAAGCCTGCAACCTGGGAAATGAGGAACTGCTCCTAACAATGGACTTAATAACATCACATTCAACACCTGATTGGATTCTCCCAACTTGAAGCTCATAGAAGGTGAGTTATCTCAGTCCCCTTCTCCTGAGATCACTCCCTCAGTAAGACACTTGAGTGAGTCTCCACTCAGGCTCTGCTTCTGGGGCACATAACCCAAGACACCAGGCAACTCCTGGTTAACTCAGGATTCTCTGCTGGGGTTCAATACCTCAAGCTATCCTGCACTCTCGTCTGTCATACTCACTCCTGTGGTCTCTGAGTATCACCTTATTACTCAGCCCATCCTGGGTATCTGGCACACCTCCACCTCCTTTAACGAACCCCATTCCATGAACCGCCCAATCCTGCAGCCTCAACACATCCCTGAGACTTGTCTACATACGCACGCCCAATTCTAGATCCCACCTCTGAGCCACAGCGCATCCTCAGCCCTAGACCCAGGCAGCATTAACCTCACTCTCAAGAGAAAAACTAGGTGAAAGTGTTTAAGGCAGGAATTGTCAAACTTCAGTGTGCAGATGAACCTGGGCATCCTGTGAAAATGAAGGCTCTGACAGCAGGTCTAGGCAGGGGCAAAAGGGTCTGCACTTCTAACAAGGCTGCTGGGAACGTGAAGGCTGCTGGTCCACTGCACTCTTGTTGCAGTGGGAAGGCCCAGGTTTAATGTTAGACTTGGGTGTCCAGCTACACGTGTGTTCTCATTTTTAGAGCAGTGGTTCTCAACTGGGAGACAGTTTATCACCCAGGGCATAAATGGAAATGTCTAAGGATGCTTTTTGGTCTCCTTTAGCCTCATCCCCCCAGGGCACAATAAGGTCTAACAAGAGTAGGGACGTGCCAATAGGAGGGCTGAGCTGGTAAAATCACCTTGTCACTCAAAGGCGCATTTCTCTCCCACCACCTGTGCCAAATGTGCTCAAGCATCATGTCCTCTGTGAAACCCTTCCATGCAGACACCACCAGTCCTACTCCAGGGTGCTCCGGGCCCCTCCCTGCATGTTAGAATTCAGGTCACCTTCAAATGACGAAATCCCAAACCAATAGGCACTTGACCAGTTTAACTCTCTCAGGTGACAATACTGGCATGGCTCTTCACAGCCTCAGGCAGCCAGGCTCCCTCTGTCTTGTCCTGACTTAATTGACCTTCACTCCTAAGATCATTTTCTGGCCCAACGTGGCAGCTCCGTCTGCAGCCATCTGGTCCATGTTCCAGACTACAAGAAGGAGGGAAGGAGGTAGACTGCACCTTCCCCTTAAGAACACTTCCTAGAAGCTGCACGTACCACTTCTGTTCAGCATCTTTTTGGCTAAAATTTGGTCACAATATCACAGCTAATTTCAAGAGGCACTAGGAAAATACCCTGAATCCATGCAGTCATGTGCCCAGCTAAAAATCAGAGCTTCTCTGTTACGAAGGGGAGAACAGATATTGGCCGACGACTCGTCTATCTTGCCATGGTTTGCTCCCCCAGTACAGTCCTGATTACTCTGAGACCTCCTGGGGACAGGGTCCAAGCTGAAGTCTTCTTCGAGAACACAGGAAATGGCCCACAGGGGTTTCTCTGGCACGGTACGGCTAACTCTGACGACTTCTCATGCTGTGTACCGTTACACACTTTCCGGGATGCTAATTCACTTAGTCCTCGCCACCCACCCTGCCATCTAGGTACTCCTGTCACACGTCTATTAACTGAAGGAGCCACAGTTTGGCCCCAGGCAGCCTGGTTCCAAGGCACCTGCTCTTAACCTCCCAAATACTCGGCCAACATCTGTGAGACTGAACTGCACTACAGGACACCAGGCAGAGCACCTCGTGGACTCTCTACCCCCACAGGCCAGCGGCACTCCTTGGCGGAGGGGGGTCCCCAGAGAATCTTTTTGGGACATAGGGGTATAATGCGTCCTATAACAAGATCTTCTCCAGAGAGAAGGGCAGATGGTATGGCCCTGGGGTGGTACTCCCTCCTCCATGCTGATGACTAAGGCCAGAAGACCGACTATTTCTAGACCTTTATTTCTCTGTGAAAAGGGGGGGAAATAAAAGGAATAAAATAAAAATGGCACAGTTGACACAAAAACAAACCACTGAGGGGGAGGATGGGAGGTGGAGAAGTAGATGGGGGAGGGTTCCCATTACAGCAGCAGGCCCCAGTGACCCGGGATGCTCACACCTCTCCCCAGTGTGGGCGGAGCAGCCCCTTCCTCCCAGGAGCGCTGTCCTGTCGAACCCCGTGCTCCCTCAGCCCGCTGGGAGGTGGACAGTGAGACATCTTCCCAGGCTGGGGAGAGGGAAACCGTGCTAGAGGAAGGGGCCTGGGTTCAGACCATGCACAGGGAGTGACAGCCAAAGGCCCCCCAGTGTCTCCCCAAAGAGGGATGTGGGGGGGGGGGGTGTTGGAGAGTAGACACCAGAGGCCAGTGTTTGCTCCTCTTCCAGCATCAGGCGAGTGACAGAACTGGGAAAACAGGAATAGGCAAGAATCAGAACCAGAGCCCTCTCTCTGCTCACAATGCCATAGTACCTCCTCCTCCCAGAAGCTGCTGCCCACAGGCCTAGCACCTGTCCTTGAAGTCCACCCTCTTGCTAGGGCTCTGCACTTTCTAGGTCTTACCAGTCAGAGCCTCCTGGGCAAAGTATTTGACGTCCACATCCTGGTCCTGGGTCAGCTTCTCTAGGATGGGCTTGACTTCACTCTGCAGGGTACTGGAAAGCGAAAGGAGACAGGTAGAGAGAGGGTGAGCCAGGCTGGATTGGGGCAACAGGTGGGCATGGGGCTCTTAAGCAATAGGGTGTATACAGACATGGACACACCAAACCCAAGGTGGGAGGAGTCTCAAGAATCCAGGACACACACAGGAATTAGAAGTCTCTGATCACTGCACAGGAGGGTAACCACAGTTAACAATAATATGCTGTATATTTCAAAATAGCTGTAAGAGATTTTGATTGTTCTCATCACAAAGTGGTAAACATTTAAAGTGCCATGCTAATTATCCTAATTTGATCACTGCACATTTGCACACATTACGGAAACACTACTATACCCCCATAAATATGTGTAACTATGTGTCAATTAAAAGTAAGATCAGGCCGGGTACAGTGGCTCACATCTGTAATCCCAGCACTTTGGGAGGCCGAGGCGGGTGGATCATCTGAGGTCTGGAGTTCGAGACCAGCCTGGCCAACATGGTGAAACCCCACCTCTACTAAAAATACAAAATTAGCCAGGTGTGGTGGCGTATGCCTGTGACCCCAGCTACATGGGAAGCTGAGGCAGGAGAATTGCTGGAGCCTTGGAGTTTGCGGTGAGCCAAGATTACGCCACTGCACTCCAGCCTGGGCAACAAGAGTGAAATTCTGTCTCAAAACAAACAAACAAACAGTAAAATCAAGGCCGAGTGCAGTGGCTCACGCCTGTAATCCTAGCACTTTGGAGGCCAAGGCAGGCAGATCGCTTGAGGCCAGGAGTTCGAGACTAGCCTGGACAACATGGCAAAACCCCCGTCTCTACTGAAACTACTAAAATTAGTCAAGCATGGTGTTGCACACCTGTAGTCCCAGCTACTTGAGAGGATGAGGCACAAGAATTGCCTGAACCCAACAGGCAGAGGCTGCAGCGAGCCAAGATTACACAACTGCACTCCAGCCTGGGCGACAGAGCGAGACTCTGCCTCAAATGAAAACCAAGGAAACTGCAAAAAACCAACCAACCAGTCATTACTCTGAAGGTCAGAAGTATTAAAAAGAAAAACAGACTTCTCTGGGACCCTAAGAGGGAGATCAGAGCAGGCTGGGAAAGAAGAACTGAATCAAAGAACCCCCACGTCTCAGAGGCCAAACAAATGGATATCCTTCATTGATTTCACACATATTCACTGAGACCTACCACGTGTTAGGAGTGAATACAGAGCTAAATCACTCTTGATTTCTGCCCATGTGGCACCCAGGCCAGGAGGAAGAGAGAGATCAAACTGGTACGTAAGAGGGGGAGTGGCAAGTGGCCCCAAAGGGGAAGTTCCTGGTCCTCCTGGAGCCCAGAAGAGGCGTCCACTCTCATCTATGGGGCCCAGGGAAATCCGCCTGCACTGAGAGTCAACTGAAATGGAGAACTCTGGAAAGAAACTAAAGGTGAGGCTGTGTCCTGCAACGGATAGAGAGAAATCAGAAGTGCAGGCTTTGTGGGTCCCCCCACTTTCAGCTGACAGACAGCTCCCTGGTTCTCCCCAAATAACCACTGTCCTTCCTTCCATCATCTAGATTCCTTCATTCTGCCTGTTTCCGAACTTGACATAAAATGGTGTGTTCTTGGGTTTGGCTTCTCACGCAACATGGTATTTGTGAGAGTCACCTGTGTTGCTGCTTATAGCAGGCATTTGCTTTTTCACTGCTGAATAGTTTTCCATTGTATGAATAAACTAAAATTCATCTACTCTACTGCTGACAGACATGGAAGTTGTTTCCGTTTTCATGCCTGCTATGAATAAAGCTACCATGAACCTTCTTCTGACAGACATAAGCACTCATTTCTCCTGGACAGAGACCCAGGAGTGGAAGAGCTGTTTCACAGTGTTTTTGTGTAACTAGCTTCACCAAATCCCACTCGAGTTCCACTCTAGTTTTCAGAGTGATCAAACCCTACATGTGCAGCCCCAGCTGAAATCGATGAGAGTTCCAACTATTCCATGTCTTCACCAACATTTGCACCACTGAGTCTTTTTCTATCGCTGGCTGTTCTGGGAGGTGTGTAGTGATATGTCACTGAGTTTGAATTTGCATTTTCCTGAAGGCTAATGATGTTGAACACCTTGTCATATGCTTACTGGCCATGTGGAGATCCTTTTTCAACGGCCTATGCTAGGTGTTTTGCCCATCTCTTTCTTGGGGTTTCCTTGTCCCACCTGATTTGTAGACAAGTATTCTGGATGAGTCCTTTCTCAGAAACACATACTGCAGACATCTTCCTCCAGTCAGGGGCTTGCATTTTACTCTCAACATGTTGTCTTGAGAAATAGTTCTACATTTTACAGAAGGCCAACTTATCCATCACTTTCTCTAGTTTGCTATTCAACAAATCTGTGCCTGTTAAGTCATGATGATATTTTCCTACATTTTCTTCTAGGCGCTTTATTTTTAAAATCTTTCTGGTTATGGTCTGTCATCTCAAATTAATTTATGCACTGAGGTGAGACTTTATTCCTACATGGATATCAAATCGATCCAGCTATGTTTTTAAAAAACATACATTTCTCCACTGAACTACAGAGGTGCCTGCTTTTCCTACATGGAACTGTTTCTGTGCCCTTGATTCCATTCTATTGGGCTATTTAAATATTCTTGTGTTCACATCTATTTTAATTACTGTGGTGTGGTAAGTCTTGGTGTCTGGTAGTATAAATCATGCAACTTTGTTCATTAGAATTGTCAATCTTCCACTGAAGAACCTGTCGAGATTTAGCGGGTTTATACTGAATCGAAAGACAAGTTGAGGGGAACTCTCCCATCCATGAATATTATGTAGGTCAGCTTTAATTTTTTTTGAGACAGAGTCTCACTCCGTCGTCCAGGCTGGAGTGCAGTGGCGCGATCTTGGCTCACTGCAACCGCTGCCTCCTGGATTCAGGTGATTCTCTTGCCTTCAGGCTCCTAAATAGCTGGGATTACAGGTGTATGTCACCACACTGGCTAATATTTTGCTATTTTTAATGGAGACGGTGTTTCACCACGTCAGCCAGGCAGGTCGTGAACTCCCCACCTTGAGCGATCCGTCTGCCTTGGGCGGGGCTGCTTTAATTTCTCACAGCAATGTTCCACAGTTTACACTAGAGGTGTTACATACACATCTTTCACTAAATTTATTCCCATTTTATATTTTTGGTGCAATTATGAATTATACACATACTTACATATTAAAATATTAAGTGATTTCATTTTCTAATAATTTGTTACTAGTATACAGGACTGCTATCCCATCACCCCCTCTTTCTATTTCATTCTGTGATGTTCATTTTACAGTTGAGAAAACAGACCTTGAGAAGGGAAGGGAGCCAAGGTCACACAGCAACCAAGGAGTGGTGCCGGGCCTGTGACACTGGGCTCTACCTTCCAAGGTCCAAGATAAAGGTACCCAAAAACAAGCCCCTGCCAGTGTGTGTGGGAGTATCCAGACCTCACCTGTTGTCCAGGATGGGCCCTATCTTCTGCAGAGACTTGGCCACGTTGAAGCGAACATTGGCAACCGGGTCCCCAGCCATACGCAGGACCGTGGGAAGCATATGCTTCGTGGTAATGTCCTGCCCACAGACCTCGGACAGCACCTGGGGGCCCGTGAGTGGCAGAGGTGAGTATGCAAAGGTCCTGGGTAACTTTCATTTCCCACCTCCTCTGACCAGGCCACACTGGTGATCATGAAGCCCTACAGAGGCTGAGCAATACGGGAACTCAGTCCAGTGTCAGAGGAGTGGATCTCCCAAGTCCACTAACAGCATCCTAACATGTCTTCATTCTGCAATGTCCACCCTAACACGTCTTCATTCTGCAATGTCCCAGTTTCTCTGTCCTTATGCTTCCCTTAATTATTCTGGAGATGAACCTTAATTACGAAGCCCTGGGATCCCTCCTTAGAACAATGACCTCCAGAGTGTGGCGTGGGAAGAAATGATCAGAACACTTAGTTGTATTTGTTTTTAAATCCCATCCTGTAATTTCTAGCACTGTGTATAAGTAAAGTAGTACATGAGATAATTATAACTGTAGGAAAAGCAAACAGGAGCACTTCCTATCTGCAGCATAACAGTTCTAAGCCCTATGCACGTATAACCTGATTAATCTTCACACTCATCAGGCTGTGATTACCAGTATGAATCCTTTACAAAGCATCAAGTGGTTAGGTAACTATCCAAGGTCCACAGCTAAGTATGGCAGTGCCAGAATTCAAAACGAGGTCTGATCTAGAATCTGTACACTCACCCACCATACCAGATAGAGACACACATTTCTCAGGGAAGGAGAGGGGTACTCATAAAGCTCAAGACCACTGCTCCAACAGGTCAAGTCTCCCAGGCCCTGCGTCCCTCACCATCCACGCCCCCAATCCCGGAGGCCCTATGCCCCTAACCCTGGGAGCCCCACCCCCTGGCCTGCAGTTCCCCCAAAGACTCATCTCTGAATAGAAGATCCCTCTCCATGTCTCCGTTCCCAAGCCAGGTGTCTCCCTTGGGGAGGCCTCTACTATCTTTCGTCTCCCAGGCACTCCTCCCTAGGGATGGGCCAGCAGGCAGGTGGGGGGCTCACATTGATGCAGAAGAGCGTAGTCATGCGGTGCAGGTAGTTGGGGTCTCCAGACATGGCCAAGACCTTGGGGATGATCGTGGCATGGGCCCACTCCTTCCCAAACTTTTCCACTAGCTTCTTCAGGTTGCTGGTGGCTGCCTCGCGGATGGCATATACTGCAGAAGGGTGAGGGTGAAAGAGACAGGGATTTGGAGGTGAAGAACTGACTGGGCAAGATGTAGGTCACACTCACCACGGCTTACAAAGCAGCCCCGAGGTGCCAGGCCGCATGTGAGCCAAAGAGAGAAAAAAGGGCTTACTATGTGCTATATCTAGTAACTGTTTTTTTTATACAGTAACATTTCAACCTCTCCAAGAGGTAGGTTCCACTACTGGCCTCATTTTACAGACGGGCAAACTGAGGCTCCACCAAGTGATTTGCCTAAATTATGTGGCACTTATTACTTCACACGGGGCCCCAGAGATAAATATTACCTTTTTTCTCTTAAACAATGATCAATTTTCACAATGGCCCCAAGGGATCAGAATAAGAAGTTTCAAAGAATGAGCGTGAGGCTCATTCAAAGACGGCAAGTGACTTGCTTTAGATGTGACAGTCACAAGGGCAGGATTCAAAACCATGGGCTGGCTCCTCATGGTCCTCTGGCTCTCCACTATACCAGGCAACCCTGGGTGATGTTTCGTCCTCCTCCCACTCAACACTTCTCTAGGACTCTAACAAGCAACGAGCTGGTCCATATGAGCATCCAGTGACACGGGGAGGGATCCAGCCCCCTCCACTGCCCGCCGCAACCCCAGCCCCAACCAATCCATCCATCCTTTCTAGAGCTCCCATCTCCTCTTGCTGCTCCTATGGAGGTACTCACCATGATCCACAAGCCAGGCCATGCACAAGGAGTTAAGTTTCTCATCAAAGAACTCCACTCCCTACAAGAGAAACCAAGGTAGGGGTTCCAGGGAGAGCAGACAGGGAGAGCTGCCAGCCACACCCCAGGGAACCTACACTCACCCCAGAAAGACCGGACAGTTCTCAGCTTCATCTGAGGTGCTCCTTTCCCTCCTCTCTCTTATTGAATCCCATTTACCTTTTAAGGCCCTATTTCCTGGGTCCCTTCCTTTGACTCCCCCAGGCAATTGTCACAGCCTCCACTAAGCCTTCAAAGCACCCTGTTTCCCCATCACATCCCTAGACAAACTGCACCTCCCCGAGGCAGCACTGCCTGGCTCCCAGGCCCCCTTACTCACCAGCTGTCCAGCCAGCAGGGGCATGTACTCAATGATGGCCAGCCGCACCCGCCACTTGGCATCCTCAGCCAGCTCCACAATGGCAGGGAGCAGGGACTGGGACAGCTGTCGGATGCCAATCACCTCGTTCACACAGTCCAGGTTGGAGATGATGTTCAGCCGTACCTCAGGGCACTGAGGAGAGGAAAGAAGGATTCTGAGAGAATGCCATGCACACAGCAACCCAGGACAGGACGGAAAGAGCTCAGCTGTATCAACGTGGAATAATGGACATCTCCTGAGGGCCTACACCTGCCCAAGCCCAGCTCCCAGTCCTGGGGACACAATAAAGTCACACAAAAAGCAGCAGCATGGATCACTGAGGTAAGCACGTTTTTAAACCTTACAATAGTATCACAAGAAATGTTTATCCATTTTGAAAGGACTTAATACAGCACCCTGGAAAAAACAGGCAGACGTGATTCTTCTAATCCTAGCTCTGCTGCTTGTTAACAAGGGTTCCTTTCTGGATATCAATCCACAACATGGAGACGGAAAGGAAGAAAACTATTTCCTTACTAAAACTATTCTAGTCTAAAAAAATAAGTGAGCACTGAAATGAATCAATAAACCAAGTAACAAGGCTGGCCTGTTTAAACTCTGCACATTCTGAAGATAGGGCTGGCCCTTGCCCGGCTCCTGTCCTGGGTATGTGAGCCTCAAGGTGCTGAATGCGTGAGAAGAGAGGTTCAGAAAATACACCTTACCAATTTAAAAAGAGTTCTTTTTGATGCACCAAGAAAAAAGTAGCCTTTTTCATTTAGACAAGTTTATAAATTCTGGTGAGAGTCTAAATGTGAAATACGAAATTTATACATCTAAAATGGAAATCCCAAATATAAGTCAGATGAATTCCTCACACTAAGAAAACCATGCTGGTGGCCGGGCACGGTGGCTCATGCCTGTAATCCCAGCACTTCGGGAGGCCGAGGCAGGCGGATCACCTGAGGTCAGGAGTTCGAGACCAGCCCAGCCAACATGGTGAAACCCTGTCTCTAAAAAAATAAAAAGAAAAAGAAAAAAAAAAAAAGAAAACCATGCTGGTTATTTTCTTCTCTGTAAGAAGCTGCCCTCAGACAGGCTGGCTGCCAGCACGTTGATTACCATGTAGCGCTTGCTAAAGGTGAAACTGGAGCAAAAAACGCTTCAATTCTAGCGTACTTTCAGCACGTATGGGCTTGCCTTCACACTGGGCTGAGCCTGGATCCCTCCCTGATGCCAGAGGCAAAATGCTCTCAAAACCTCTGGAGAGGTGTGAAATGACATAGCAGACAACCTGAGGGGCTCTCACCTGCCACCTTATGCCATTAAAGCATCAAAATAAATAAAAATTATATTTATAATATCTATAAAAATGATTATAGAAGAAAATATGTGCATGTGAAGCATAACTCAGATATATTACTTAGGTCATAAAATTTGTCACGAAAATTAATGATGATTTAAACTTCTAGCAACTGATGTAAATAACTGATTAAAAATACTATACTGTAGGCTGGGTGTGGTGGCTCATGCCTGTAATCCCAGCACTTTGGGTCGGGGCCATGGCTGAGGTGGGCGGATCACCTGAGGTCAAGAGTTCAAGACCAGCCTGACCAACATGAAGAAATCCCATCTCTAATAAAAATACAAAATTAGCCAGGTGTGGTGGCGCATGCCTGTAATCCCAGCTACTGAGGAGGCTGAGGCAGGAGAATCAATGGAACCCGAGAGGTGGAGGTTGTGGCAAGCCAAGACCATGCCATTACATTCCAGTCCGGGCAACAAGAGCAAAACTCCGTCTCAAAAAAAACAAAAAACAAAACAAAAAAAACTCACACTGTTAATCACCCATTAATAGGGAACAACCCAGAACAAAAAATATATTAAAAATAGCACATTCTTTTCAATATATCAAAAAATTGACTGTAATTCTGGGGCTAAGAGATTATTCCACTGCAGCGGAACTGAATAACATAACTTTTCGGGGCATGGGGGACTGAAATGTGATGCAATACTTTCTGTTACAGTATTTCCTCCAACTTCCTAGCACACTGTGTGAGTGTGCCTGTGTACATAAAAGAAAGAAGGGGATGGGGGAAGAGACAAGGATTGAGGCCTTTGGGAACAAAGACGTCACATACCAGCAAACGATTACACCATCTGCCCAGTTTTTCACTACCATGGCAAAAACCATGTGTTCCCTTCTGCCTCCTGAACAATCTTGAATCCTTCCATATCACTGCAGCTGTATCTCTACATACCGCTCAGTCTAGCTCAGTCTTCCAGACTCCCACAGCAGCCTCCGGTTTGGTCTTCCTACATTTCTGCTGGCCACCTCACTTTAACCTTTCCTTCACATAAGCCTCAGGGTGCCTTCTAACACCAACTATATTCTGGCTCCTCCTCTTGCCCACAGTCAAGTCCAAACTCCTTCCCCAGTGGTCACCCCAATGATCTCTCCAGTCGTCACCCAGCACCTCCCCTCATCCTCTGCAATCCAGGTTACCTAAACTGCCAGATGTGGTCATGTGACCCTCCCTGGCCAATGGGTATATGGGGTACAAGCACATGTGAGGAATCTTGTCCTTCAGAGGACCGGGCCTGCTGTTGTCTGTGCCTGACCCCTCCATGCCGGCTAAGATGCTAAAAACTGGAGCAGTTGCCTGAGACTCAGAGACAGTTGAGGTTGGCAGGGCTTACCCACCAGTATAGGCCCGCCTAGACTGTTACGGAGAGAGAAAAAATCCTCCATCTAATTTAAGCCAGAATGTATTCTGGGGTCTCTATTATAGCGTCTTAGCCTAAACCCTAAACAACATGAACTCATCCATAACAGCACCTGTAACACCTTAAGGGTATCATGGGATTGCCGGACTATCTCCACTGCCAGTCTCTGAAGGCTTCTGAGGATCCAAACCGTCTCATTTTAGGCTGGGCGTGGCAGTTCACGCTTGTAATCCCAGGCCTTTGGAAGCCAAGGAAGGAGAACTGCTTGAGAAGAAGATACCAAGACCAACCTGGGCAACGTAGCAAGACCCCTGTCTCTATAGAAAATGTTTTTAAAAGTTAGCTAAGCAAGGTGGCTCTTGCCTGTAGTCCTAGCTACTTGGGAGGCTAAGATGGGAGGATCACTTGAGCCTGGAAGGTGAAGGCTGCAGTGGACCATGATCACACCACTGCACTACAGTGTGGACAACAGATCAAGACCCTACCTCAAAACACAAATTTTTTTTTTTTTTTTTTTTTGAGACAGAGTCTTCCTCTGATGTCCAGGCTGGAGTGCAGTGGTACGAACTGGCTCATTGCAACCTCTGCCTCCTGAGTTCAAGTGATTCTCCTGCCTCAGCCTCCCAAGTAGCTGAGATTACAGGCACCCACCACCACACCTGGCTAATTTCTGCATTTTTAGTAGAGACGAGGTTTCAACATGTTGGCCAGGCTGGTCTCGAACTCCTGACCTCAGGTGATCTACCACCTTGGCCTCCCAGAGTGCTGGGATTACAGGCATAAGCGACCATGCCCGGCCATAAATAAATTGTTTTTTAAATTTCGACTTATTTTTCATATCCTTAATGCCCAGGAAAGGACTCATGCAGAGTGCCTAGAGGAATGAATGCATGAACACACAGCTATGCCCACAAACATTCAACTCAGCAAAGATCTGGATATCTGTCCAGCCACAGGGCAAGGCTCTTCACCTGTCCCCTCCACAAACCCAGAGCTGAGATCCTGGCACCCTTACCTCATCCTTCAGCTGAGCCAGGAAGAGGGGCAAGAGGTGCTCGATGGTGTTGTCTTGCCCAGGATGGGAGAGAGGCCCATGATGACAGAGGCCAGGGCTGACTTGACATGTTGGTTGGCGTCGGACACCAGCTCCTGGGAGAGAGAAGGGGTAGGCACAGGGTCAGGGCAACCCCTGCAGCAGCAAGTGGCCAAGCGGATGCCAACTCCTAAGAGACAATAACCTGCTTCTGTCCCTCTCATTCACGGAGCAGGGGATGGCTTAGGGTACAGGGAAATCACTGTTCCTTATGTGTATTACCTACTCTTAGCAGCCCCCACTCCAACACCAAACCCCTGTCAATGAGAGGACTCAGTGACCTCTGAGGTTCTAGAAAGTACTCCCAACTTTAAGGCTGGCCCCACGCTGCAGTCGGACCCCTAACTGCTTAAAATCCAAGAGCTGCCTGGTCCCAGAGGGCTGGGAACCTGGTCTGCAGCTGACTATCCCCAAAGCCTTGTCTCCAGCCCCTTTTTTGGGAGGATTGATCCCCTTGGTTCCTCCCGTTAAACTCTCTGTTACCTTGATGCAGGGCAAGATCTGGGACATGATCACATTCTCCCGACAGTCAGCTGAGAGGTTTTCACAGAACTCTGTGGGCAGGGGAAAGGGAAGTGAGACCCGATATTCTAGCTCCACCTCCAGCCCCTTGGACACCCACCCAACTTGCTGTGTTATGGCTGCCAGCACCAACCTTTGACCTTGTGGGAGGCTGCGGCCCTCACCTCGGCCTCACAGTCCTTCATCAGGTTCTGGAAGGCAGGGACCAGGTCTGTCTTGGTGATCTCAGGCCCCACTGCTTTCTGGAGCTGCAGACAGGAAGGAGGAGGTGGAGAGTGAGAAAGCCTAGCAGGTACTCTGGGCTAAGGAAGCCAAAATCAAAGTGAAGGCACCAGAATTAGGGGCCAGCGTGTGGGCCTTGGAAGCACAGCTAAGATCTAATCCGAGTGCCAAGTCCAGCCCCAGGGCAAGGCTCTTCACCTCGCTAAGCCTCTTTTTCTTCAGAAGAAAAATGAGGACTGCAAGGGCACCTACATCATAGTGTCAGCATTAAAAACAACAGAGTTCCATATTGTTCAGGCTAACTGGGGTTGGGTTTTCTGTTACCTAATCCAAAAACATTCTAATGATATAGTGACTGCAACTTTTTGATTTATATATGGCTGTATTTCTTAAAGATCTGTTACCAGAAACACGTATTACTTTTGTAATGAAAATAAAACAATAGGCCAAGTGCGGTGGCTCACCCCTATAATCCCGGCACTTTGGGAAGCAGAGGTGGGCAGATTACTTGGGTCCAGGAGATCAAGACCAGCCCAGGCACACAGTGAAACCCTGACTCTACAAAAAAATACAAAAATTAGCCGGGTGTTGGGGTGGGCACCTGTAGTCCTAACTACTCAGGAGGCTGAGGTGGGAGGATCACCTGAGCCCAGCAGGTCAAGGCTGCAGTGAGCTGTGATTGTGGCACTCCACTCCAGCCTGGGTGCCAGTGTGAGACCCTGTCTCAAAATAAAAATAAAACAATAAAGACTGATGGGGGAAGGAGGCATCCCCATCTTCTTATAGGGCCAGGCACGGTGGCTTACACCGGTAATCCCAGCACTTTGGGAGGCTGAGATGGGAGGATCACTTGAGACCAGGAATTTGAGACTAGCCTGGCCAACATGGTGAAATCCCATCTCTAGTAAAAATACAAAAATTAGCTGGGTGTGGTGGCACACACCTGTAATTCCAGCTACTCAGGAGGCTGAGGCTCAAGAATCACTTGGGTCTGGGAGGTGGAGTCTGCAGTAAACTGAGATTGTGTCACTGTACACCAGCCTGGGTGAAAGAATGAGACTCTATCTCAAAAAAAAAAAAAAAAAAAAATATGGAGGCACGCTTGGCCCTGCCTTTTCCTGGCACCAGACATGGAAAGGTGCATGGCTGTTGCTGCAAAGCTGCTTCCTGCAGACCCCGTAGGAAGCAGGACAGTTCATTACTATGAAGGGAATGAACAAGTAAAAACCTTGAAAGGCCTCATGCTATCTTGGGCAAATATTGCCTTTTATTCATCTTGCAAATATTTACTGAATGTCTACTGTGTGCCAAGAACTGGTTTAACAGCCTAAAATTCCTGCCCTCATGGAATTTGTATTCTAACACCCAGTGTGACACAGCTCAGGAGATAAGGATGGGAAGAACCTTCCCTAACTGTGGTGCTGGTATGCTATTCTGAGGCTCTGAGTCCTTCTGGCAAATGCCAGTGGGAACCAGCATAATTACAGGCAAAGGGCACCCCAGAGTGGAGTGGTACTCAAGACCTCTCTGATCCCACCCTGCCCTCTCTCCTGCCTTCTCTCAGGCTGGGCCGTCAAGATCAGGCCTCAATCCTTCACCCCCAGTGCCCAGCAAATAGCTGGTGCTTAGCAAACATGTTTGTGGGATGTGGCAATCCGGATCCCTGTAAAAGGAGCACTGTCCTGGGAGTCACAGACCTGGAGTCTTGTCCCCTTTCTGCATGGCTGGTAGTGTCACTCTGACCAGTTCAACTTTCCGGGGAACAGTGGCTCACACCTGTAATCCCAGCACTTTGGGAGATCGAGGTGGGCAGATCACTTGAGGTCAGGAGTTCAAACCAGCCTGGCTAACATGGTGAAATCCAATCTCTACTAAAAATACAAAATCTAGCCGGGTGTCGTGGTGGGCACCTGTAATCCCAGTCCCTCAGGAGACTGAGGCAGGAGAGTTGCTTGAACCCGGGAAGGGAGAAGTTGCAGTGAGCCAAGAAACAGCATACTCTAGCCTGAAAAACAGCACTTTAGCCTGGGTGACAGAATGAGACATGCCCCCGCCTAAAAAAAAAACCCACAAAAACACCCCAACTTTTTGGGCTGTGTCTCTCCCTTTGTGAAAGGCGGGTTTGATTATGTCAAGAACACCCCACGTGCGGGACCCTTCTCTGCTCCTGTGGCACTTTCCTCCGCAAAGTCTTAACTTAGCCTCAGAATCCTTCTCAAGGCAGTACTCCCAGTTGCCAAATCAATCAACCAGGATTAGCACGTGAAATGAGATGAAATTAGATGATCATAGAGATCTTATTGCTCAAATGCCCAATGATTTTGTCGGTCTAATGGAAAACCTCAGCTCCTATATGCTTCCCTTCTGAGAGTGCCAGTGTCTTCACTGACAATGTCAGTGGGACAATGTTAACAGTCACTCATGTACCTCTGTGAACTTGTCGGCCACCATGTAGCGGACGCGCCAGGACTTGTCCTCAGCGGCCTGGCGCAGAGTGGGCATCACCAGGGCCTCCAGATCTTCCTGGGGCAGGAGTTGGGCGATGTTCACACACGCCTCCACTGCCAGCAGCCGCACCGAGTCCTGGGGAGAGGAGAGGAGCAGGGGGTGAGCAGCAGAGGCCTTGCTGAGCTCTGGGATTCTCTTTCAGGGGCAGGGTCCATCAGAAGGATGGGAGAGCAAAGATGGCCAGGGAGCAAAACCTACCTGCTCGTCAGAGGCCAGGTTGGAGAACATGGGGATGATCTCACTCTTGACGTTGTCCAGCTCCAGCACCTTGGCAAACTCCCCCAGCTTGGAGGCTGCGGCCCGCCGCACCATGGGGGTGTCATCTGAGCACAAGTTCCGGAAGTACCTGGGAGTTGGAGATGGGGATCCTGAGGCAGCAGATAGCATGCCAGAGGAGAGCAAGCACAGACTCTGCAGTCGTGTGGGTCCAGGCTTTAGCTGAATAACCCTGGGCAAGTGATGACCCCCTCTGTCTTCCCAGCCCTATGAAATGGAGCTGATAGTAACAGTACCTACCCCACAGGTCCTCATGAGGTTTAAATGGGATAATGTGCATGAGACACTTTGCAGATTGCACAAAATAAATCTAGTCAATGTTAAGTGTTGATGATTACATTATCATGACCATAAAAATTGCTTAACCAACAGGCCAGGCACGGTGGCTCATACCTGTAATCTGAACACTTTGGGAGACTGAGGCAGGAGGATTGCTTGAGCCCAGGAGTTCAAGACCAGCCTGAGCAACATAGTGAGACCCCATCTCTACCAAAAATAAAAAATGAGCCCAGTGTGACAGTGCACACCTGGTCCCAGCTACACGAGAGGCTCAGGCAGGAGGAATGCTTGAGCCCAGGAGGTTGAAGCTACAGTGAGCTATGACTGCACCACTGCACTTCAGCCTAGATGACCGGAAGAGATCCTATCTCAAAAAGCAAAAGAAAAAATTGCTTAACTAAGAGGCTGGTCTAGAGCCACAGAAAGGCTTTATTTCTCAGCAGCAACTGCTACGCTCAGAAATGGTGGGAGCCGGTGTAAGTATCTAAGCATGTGTACAGCTGTAAACCATAGTTCTGGAATGAGTCATAGCTCAGGCCTGGGCTTGATGGTCAACTGTTTGGAAAGTAGAGGAGCAGGAGGCTGAAAACAGGTGGTTTATCTGACAAAGGCATTGGACCTGGGACAGGCGGGAGACACCATCAGATGGATTTTGCTCTAAGCACTTTATATGTGATAATTCTTTCAAATCCTCACATTAACCAGTGGGAAGGAGGAACTGTCATCTTCTCATTTCCCAAGTGAGTGACGGGCAGAGGTGGCAAACTGACACCCAGCTGTGTCCAGAGACCAACTCTTGAGGACGTAGCCTATTGGGTAGCAAGCAGGAGTGGGGAGAGGAAAGAGTTAGGGGCATTTGAGCCCCAGGTAGACCAAAAGGAGCCTGAGGCTTCTGAGAAGGGGAGCGAGCTGAGGGGGGAGGTTGGAGCTTCCAAGCGGGGCTGAGACTCACTGTCGAAGTTCCGCCTTGACAGCACTGGACACTCGGGGGTAGCAGACGGAGAAGAGGCCGCAGGCCGAGGTTCGGGAGGTGAACCAGTCGCCGCCCGCCAGCCGCTTCACCAGCGGCACGAAGTGCGCCTCCAGGTCAGAGGGCGAGTGCTCGTGTGAGATGGCCCGTAAGGACTCCACTGCCTTGTCTCGCACCACTGTCTCCTCCACTGTGGCCAGCGACTCCAGGGGCGGCTGTGGTGAGAACACGAAGTCACTGGACAGCTCCTTCTCCACCATCCCCGGCCCTGGAGCCCCATCCTGCACACCCTCGTGGGCTCATCTCCTCAAAGAAACCTTCCCCATTACCCATCCTGGCCTTCATTAAAATAGCATTTAAAAATGGTTGCAGTGAAGGATTCAAAGAAAAAAGGTCCTATTATGGCAGACAGTAGATGGTCTCTGTCAGCGTGCCTTCCACAAGGGTTCTTATCTAGGGGTCCCGGAAGGAGTTTCACTGGGGCCCATGAATCTTACACACCTCACTTTCTGAGGAGAAAATTCTTAGCCTCTCAAAGTGCAATTTTCATCACTGATCATATGTAGAATCCCAGGTGAAGCCTGGCACTGGGCACCTACCTGACCACTAAACAGTAAGGATGACAACTGCACCCTGAGTTTACGATATTAAAAGCCACTACCGACTTGTTGGATTAAAGCGGACGTCCAAGGCCCATCTGTTCTGACGTGATCCCCCATGCTCTCCAACACGCTCTTCGCCCTGCCCTAGGCTGGCGGGACCATGGGCCTGAACCTAAGGGGTGGGCAAGAGGACTTCCTGCCTTCCACTCACCAGCAGGCAGTGCACGTATTCTGGGCCTCCCACCAGGGTAGTGAAGGTTCCCAGCTGTTCTGCCAGGGCAAGGAGGACCTCATCCTCATCATAGATGGTATCTGTGGAACCAAGCAAGACAGACTCAGTGACTGTCCCATCCCAACTCTGACCCCAGCCCAAGTTCAGAACGCACGGACTCCACTCTGCTTCCTCAGGCTGTCAGCACTCATTTTCCCCATCCGCCCATTTGCTCCCCCACTCTCCACCTGGGCTGACACAGAGATCAAGGCACAGACTTGGCTGGGATCACAGAGCCCTAAGTCCTGCTTCTCCCCTCTGCTAGGTGTGGAACACTGACTGACCTGAGTCCCAGCTTCTGCATCTGTAAAATGGTGTTCATTATCCCTGCCTCTTAGTGAGGCTACAGTGAGGAGCAAGTAAGACCAGGGGTATAAAGCGCAGAGCATGGTAACCGAGAGCCGTTTTTTGGTCCAGCTTCTCCCTCAGCACTGTTCTCTCTGCCAGAAATTTCTTTTTATCCTTGGAGATTCAGTTTAGCTACTCCTTCTTGGAAGATTTCTAGGATATCCGCTAGAACACCTTCTCTGGGCTCACTCTCCCTCTCCTTCCATGCCACCTTTACCAGATCCTTAACATAGGCTACAGTCAGCGAGCCCAGGACTCGCTGCTCTCTGTGCCTCATTTCCTACCAGAGCTAAGCACAGACAGACAGCAATTTAGGTTTGCTGAAAGAATGAATGACATGTGAAGGGAAAATCTGTTCTGTCCCTAATGCCTAAATCCAAAGGCCTCTCTCTTAAGCTCCATCCTCTCATCTCTGAGGCAGTGGGAACTGCGCATCTCTGTATAGCAGAAGATGCTAATATCCCTGACATCTATTAGCACTTAAACCTCCTGTGTTTAAGTTGAGTATATGGCAATCCAGCAACCGACTACATTTCCCAGGTGCACCTGCAGTTGGCAAGGCCATGTGACCTTGCTCTGGCCAATGGGATGTGACTGTAAGTGGTGCGTTCAACTTCTGGGTCACCTCCTTACCACTGGGTCACCTCCTTACCACAACCTTCTCATTTAAGTAGTCATTATCATCACCCCATTTTATGGTGGGTTCCAGTCTTGCTCTACTGTGGGCTGCTTATACAGCAATTCACTTCCCCTCTCTGAGCCTTTCTCATCCCCTAAATCACAGCAGGGTTGGTTTTTACTTCATAGGGTTGTTCTGAGACTAACAGGAAATAAATGCTTTCAGTGAAGAGCTCAGCACAGGGCCCAGTAGGAGGGTTAGCATCTCTGCCTCTTCCTTCAATCAATAAATTCTCACCAATATGACTGGCTACACTGTTCTTAGGCTCGTTCCCAGTCTCAGTTCCCCTGGGTCCCTCTGCACGCAGTTCAAACCACCCTCCCTGTTTTCTTTGTCTCCTGGAGACCTTATGCACATCCACAGACTTGATTCTTACTCTCCAGTCTAGACCTCGGAACCAAGCAATGCTGCTGAAGGCCACACACCTGGGAACTGCCAGCACCTGGTCTTACCACCAATCCACACAGAACAGTCCTCCTTGGAAGGGCTGGCCACTCCTTCTGAGCCAGGCCTGTCAACCCTCCCAACCTAAGGTCACTCTGACCATCTCTAGCCATCACCTGGGAGACTAACTTCCTACCTGGTTTTCCTGCTTCCACCTTTGTCCCAACACCATCTGATCTCCCAGAACCCAGAATGACTCTTTCAGGTGTAAAAGAAATCCTGACACTCTCCCACTTCAATCTGCCAGTGGTTTCTAAGAAACCTGATCTCACATGTGGTCACTGTTCTTCTCCAACCTCACGTCCTAGCCTCACTCTCCCTTAACAACCCTGGTCAACCCATGACTACCTCACTGTTGTTCTTTCAACACGCTGAGCACACATCTGCCTCTCCCCCACAGCCTGAAATGCTCTTCCCACAGAGTCCCACATGGCTGGTGCCTCCATTCCACTCAGGACTCTTGCCAAAGGTCATACCTCTAGAAGACCTGCTCTGACCCCCGGTTTAATATCCTTCACCATCTCTCTCCCATCTCATTTCTCTCTCTGGCCTCATCACACACTATCTATTACATCTCGCTGGTCTCTCCTGTCTGGAATGAAAGCTCTGTGAGGACAGAAACTGTGTACGGTTTGTTCTGCATAGCCAGACTAACACATAGCCCACAGTGGACAAATAACCAACCCTGCCAGCACCTTGATCTTGGACTTCAACCATCTGCAAGCCAAGCAAAGAGGCCTTGGGAGAAAGTGAACGAGCTGACACCATGATCTCAGACTTCCAGCCTCCGGAACTGTGAGAAAAATTTCTACTGTTGAAGCCAGCCAGTCTGTGGTATTTTGGCCCTAACAAACTAATATCATATAAGCTTCTGGAAAAACCTACAGGCTTCAGAGAGCATCCCGATAGTGAAACAAGTGGAGGTTCCTGGAGGGTGGTGTGTTCTGGGAGGGGAAGCCCCACGGCCTTTGCCCCACACCTCACTCCATGCATCTCTTCATCTGTACCCATTGCAATACCCTTTACAATAAACCGGTAAGCGTGTTTCCCTGAGTTCTGTGAGCTGCTTTGGCAAATTAATCAAACCCAAAGAGGGGGTCATAGGAACCCCAACTTGAAGCTGGTCGGTCAGAAGTTCCAAAGAATCTGTGACTGGTAGGTGCGGTTGGGGACAGTCTTGGGGGACTGGGCCATCAATCTCTGGGTAGACAGTGTCGAAACTGAATTAAAAGAAAACCAGCTGGTGTCCACTGCTTAGTTTGTGGGGGAAAACCCACACAAATGGTCACAAAAGTCACGTTCTGTGTTATGACAGCTGTGGTGTGAAAGTAGTAGAGGAAAGACAGAGCCTTCCCTACACACCCTGAGTGTTCGGTGCTGCTCTTATTAGACTCCTTTATGGATAAGGGAAACGAGGCTAAGAGAGGTGGGGGTGACCCACTCAGGTTTTCCTAGCAAGTCGGTGGCACAGCTATTTGTTTCAAACCCCGGTTCCTCCAACATTTTTCCTCTACGACTTCTTCACCACTTTATCATCCTGCCATGCCTCAGCATTCTAAAGCTTTCAAGTCTCCCCAGCAGTTCACCAGTAGAAGCCAACTGGTTTGGGGTTGCTTGTTCTGTGTCATAAGAGCTACACCTACTCTTCATGTGGCGTTGAGTCAGACACACCTGCACTCCTCAGTCACTAGCTGTGTCACTGTAGGCGAGTCACTGCACCTCTTTTGGCTCCAATATCCGATGTGCCCAGTGGGGGGTAGGGGTGACAAGTTCAAGCTCCTTCCTCCCCAGGATCATCACTAGGTCCAAGTAAGATGATCCCATACGCAAGAGTTTAATTAGTGACAAAGCACTCTAAACCTTCAGTTGTGATTCCAGCTGTTATTAAGCATAAAACATGAAGTAGTAATGGGAATGATAACAGAGGATTTACTATTCACTGGGAGTACAGTCTGTGTCAGACATTGTACTAAATGCTTTACCTACATCCTCACAGACAGCTGTGCTTCGTAACAGCCTGGCAGCTAACACTGGGGTAGCGCGTACTGCACAGTCTCATAAGCACTTTACGGTATCTTACTTAGTCTTCATGTTAGGTTACATGATTATGCCCATTTCACCTGTGAAGAATCTGAGGCAGGTAGATGTAAAATATCTTGCCCAAAGTCACACACCTAGAAAGTGGTAGAGCTCAGATTTGCCATCAATCATTAACCAATGCTGTCAAGTTTAAGGTCAGAATGACTAAATAAATATCCTTTCTCAGTTACCTCCTAACTTTATGACCTTGGGCAAATGAATCACTTCACCCCTCTACACCTTGGTTTCTTCATTTATAAAATGGGGACAGTAGTATTACCTGCTGAAGGCACTGCTCTGAGATTAACTCGGTGAAATGACAGTGATGCATGTTTGCTGACCACAGGCAGCGCTTTATAGAAACCCAGTCCTCATGAGATATGATGTAAAACACTGCCTGGCACACGATAAGCATATCATACGTATTAACAGTTATTATTAATGTTGGATGCTCAGATCCACACGATGGCACATGGATGATTATCTCAATCTACAGATGAAAAATATAAGAAACAGATAAACTAACTTGTCTAAAGTCACCAGCTTCTAACTGTCGGAGCTGCAACTCAAACCCAGTTCTATCTGCCTCTGGACCCCTTTCCCCAATGTCTGCCTCCATCATTCCAGACCATTCTTTTAGAGCAAGACTCCACTTCTCTGAAAGCCTTTTCCCACTCCATAGTGTCTAGGACAGGGCAGACACTCACGAACAATTTGTTAAATCCACAAGTCTTCTCATATCTAGTGAAAACCACCCCCCAAGAGTGCCCACATCTGGGCCCCAGGAGTCCTCTTCGTTACCTGTAAGGAAAGGCAGAGCTCACTTCGTGTTCTTTCGACACCAAGGGCCAAGGCGATGGTGGACAGCTTCTTGATGCTGTTGAGGCGAAGCTAATGAGAGAAGAAGAAGAAGGGAGAATGTTAGAAATCCAGACACACATGAGTTCTGACAGCTCTGAACCCAGTCAGCCCCTGGAAGCCTTGCTTGGTTATGTGTGAAGATGCTCAATAGTAATTTGTCAAACACCCACCAAGAGACCCTGTGACCCTGAGTGAATTAAATAACAACAACAGTAGTGGCAGCAGCCACAAATGCAAAGGCATCCTTTGGTTCTTATGGAGGCGATACCCACTCAGTTGCACTTTCCAAGACCGCTGTGCTTAAAACTGTACTTCGGCTCCTCCTTTCTGCTTCATCACCTTCTCCTGTACTTAGTACCATGTCACATGCCAATGTGCTGGCCTTTAACAGCAGCAGCCACGTTTATAACATGCTTAGACTGTGCCAGGTCCTCAGCTAAACACATCCACACACCTGAACCTCTGTCACTAGCTGGAGTCACATAGCGCCTCTGAGGTTGGAGCTATGCGTAAGTCTCATTTTATAGACAGGGAAACGGGCTTGGAAAACAAAAGTCCCCTCTCAGGGTCAGACAGCTAAGATGGCATCGAGCAGAATTTAAAGCCAGGACTGCTGGCTAAGTGACTATAAGACAACAAATAACACTCCAGTCTGGGCGACAAAAAAAAAAAAAAAGAACAAACAATATTATAATAAAATGACTATAAAAACAAGAGTAGCATTAGCAGTAGTAATAATACCACCAGTATAGGAGGCTGAATAGCAACCTCAAAATGTTATGTCCCAGGGATGTGCATGTTAAAATAAAGTCTTTGCAGATGTAGCTAAGCGTGTCCAGATAAGATCATCCTGAATGGAGGGTTAGCCTTAAATTCAATTATAGTGCCTTATAAGAGACAGAAAGACAGATACACACGGGGAAGGCAGGCATGTGAAGATGGGGGGAGAGACCAGGTGATGCATCCACAAGCCGAGGAATTGCTGGTGCCACTAGAAGTCCTAACCTCCAGAGAGGCAGGAAATAGGTCTCCCTCAGCGCCTTCAAAGGAACCAACCCCGCCAAGGCCTTGATTTCAAACTTCTGGCCTCTAGAACTGTGAGAGAATACATTTGTGTTAAGCCCCAGTTCGTGGTGATTTGCTGTGGCAGTCCTAGAGAACTAGTATTTTCGGTTAACCCACGTAATAGATCTCACACCAAGCATTTACATGTTGGGACCTCATTTGATCCTCTAGATCCTAGAAGAAAAGCATGGCTAATATCCTCTTTCACCACTTTGGAAAGTGAGGCTCAGAGAGGTAAAGACACCTGCCCAAGCAAGCACCGAGCGAGTCTGAGATCCAAACGCAGCGGCTCTGACTGCAGTACAGACTGTGGAACTCTCACCTCATTTCTTCATCTCCACCATGAGGCCTCTCCTATTATTAACAGCTCCCAGGGCTGTCGCAACAATGCAGTGAGCTCATGACTGTAGGAGTGAGAGGAAATGCTTTCTTGAGTGGGCGCGAGTGACTGATGGTCACATAGGGGAACTTTCTTCCTGGAAGGAGAGGCAGAACAGGTAGGGCCTGGGCAAGGTGAGGAGCAGGAACTCCCTTAGCCTGTTCTGTTTTGAGGCCCCACGTGACTAAGACGAGGTCTACAAGTGACCAAGATCCTGTGTGAGTTGGGTTCTCTGGTCCAGGAGTTTAAGAATATCTTTGGGATCACAGACGATGAGCATCTGAGGAAGTGCTGTGATGGTCTCTCCTCAGAAAAATGCACATAATAAATCTTTCACACAGATGGTCCCAAAACTCACCATCCTAGCATTAAATGGACCTGAGGATAAAGTACTACAAATCCTGCAACTGATTTTCAGCTAAAAAATACAATGTATATACAGACAGACCTATAGAAAGATAAAAAACTACTATGGCAAACACTAACAATTGCTGAGCCGGGGGTGTGAGTAGAGAGGTGCTCACTGCACTAGGCGAGAGGTCAGCAAAACTTACTCTGTACATTACCAGACAGGAATTCTTTTCAGCTTTGCAAACCTAAGTACTGAACTCTGCCTGTCTGGCACTGAAAGCAACCACAGAACCAGAACTAGAGAGGCAAACAGGCATAGCTGTGTTCCGACAACTTTATTTGCAAAAGCAGACAGTGGGCTGAGTTTGGCCCATGGACTGTAGCCTGCTGACCCTTGTATTAAGTCTTCCAATGTTAGGCATGTCTGAAAGCTTTCATAATAAAATACTGTGGGGAGTATTGACCTAGTTGCCTATTTCTTTCCTCTTTGTTTTCTCCAAGTTCATCTGTGTGTTATTCTCTCAGCTGAGCTATGGGGAAATACACACGAGCTAAGGCCACAATAGGTGAGCAGCAGCCCTGAGGACAATGAGACGCTGCAGGGAATAATCACAATTCATAATCGTAATCATAAGCAAGAACGACAGCAACAAACATTTATTGTCTGCTATGCTTGGCAGCATTCCAAGTGATTGACACGGATAATTAACACACTGAACCCTTCTAACTGCTCTGAGGTATGTATTGCTAGTAGCATCCCCCATGTCACTGGCAAGGACACTGATGCACAGAGGCGAGGCTGTCACTTACTGGAAAGCAACAAAGCCAGGCAGCCTGACTCAATTTCAACTTCATGCTGTCATTTAGACAAAAATGTTTATATCACGAAGCTTCCATTAAAATCAAAGAGGACAGGGTTCAGAGAGCTTCTGGACAGCAGAACACGCAGCGATTCGGAGTGTGGCATGCCCAGGGATGGCATGAAAGCTCCCGCCCCTTCCCCCGTAGCTCACCCTATGGATCGCTTCATCTGCATCCTTTGCAGTATCCTTTATAATAAACCAGTAAACATACGTGTTTCCTGGAGTTCTGTGAGCTGCTCCAGCAAATTAATCGAGCCCAAAGAGGGAGTTGTCAGAACCCCAACTTGAAGCTGGGGGATGCCCAAGACGCGGGCCCATGACAATCAGGTTGCTCTCCCGTGGCAGAGAGCCCTTTCCTTCCACTGCTGTTCTTTCGTATTCTGCTTTTGGTTTCACTAAAAACATTTCTTCAGGCAGACAGCATCATCAGTGCCCGAGAAAGGCGGCCCAGGGTGATACCACAGAGCCGCACTGTCCAGGTTGAAGGCTAAGCTGCTTACATAGTAGCTGTGGAATCTTGGGGCAATCCTTGTACCTTTCTGAGCCTCAATTTTCTCATCTGTGAAGTGGGGATGATAATACCCACCCTCAGGGAGTTGTCTTAAGTACAAAATGACATACTACAGGGACACCCTAGCACCAAGGGAAGATTAACAACGGCAGGCGTGGCAACCCCACCTCACTGACAGCATCCTGATTTTGTTCAGGTTATTAAGAAGGGCATTGTGGCAGCTGGTCCACTGATGTCTTTTTTCCCCTTTCTCACCATGACAAAGTAATAACAGCAAATATTTCCACAGTCCTTACTACGCCCAAGACTTTAATGTTTTAACTCCTTTGACCCTCACAATCCCATGAGGGAAATACAGAATCCCCCATCTTAGGCAGAGAACACAAAGGCACAGGGAACTTAATTACATACAGCTTACTGGTGGCAAAGCCAGGATTTGAACCCCAGCCACCAGGTTCTTAACCAGTACCATGGATTCATATTTGCGGTTTTTTCTTTTCTGTTGTTTTTGTTGTTGTTTTGAGATAGGGTCCCGCTTTGTTACCCAGCTGGAGTGTAGTGGCGGGATCGTAGCTCACTGTAGCCTTGACCTCTTGGGCTCAAGCGATCCTCCCACCTCCGTCACCCAAGTAGATGGGACTACAGGCACGTGACACCAAACCCAGTTAGTTTAACTTTTTTTTTTTTTTTTGAGACACAGTTTCGCTCTTGTTGCCCAGGCTGGAGTGCAATGGCGTGATCTCGGCTCACCGCAACCTCCACCTCCCGGGTTCAAGTGAGTCTCCTGCCTCACTCTCCCAAACAGCTGGAATTACAGGCATGCACCACCTCACCAGGCCTTTTTAACTTTGTAGGGATGAGGCCTCACTATGTTCTCCAGTGTGGCCTCAAACTCCTGAGCTCAAGCGATCCTCCCACCTTGCCCTCCCAAAATGCTAGGATTACAGGCATGAGCCACTGCACTCGGCTTTGGTTTTTTTTTTTTTTTGTAGAGGGGTGGGGTGATGCCATGAATCCCCATACTAGGTCTAATAATGAACACAAATTTTGAAACACAGGTGAACATAAACAACACTAGATATATATATAATAGCGGAAATGACATGTGAAAACACTCCTGATTTCCTTTGGTGACAGTGGCAGGGTTTTTTTTTTGTTTGTTTTTTGAGACGGACTCTAGCTCTGTAGCCCAGGCTGGAGTGCAGTGGTGCAATCTCGGCTCACTGCAACCTCCGCCTCCTGGGTCCCAGTTCAAGCAATTCTCCTGCCTCAGCCTCCCGAGTAGCTGGGATTACAGGCACACACCACCATACCCAGCTGATTTTTGTATTTTTAGTAGAGACCGGGTTTCACCATGTTGGCCAGGCTGGTCTTGAATTCCTGACTTCGTAATCCACCTGCCTCGGCCTCCCAAAGTGCTGGGATTACAGGTGTGAGCCACCGCGCTGGACCGACAGTCACAGGTTTTGCTAGTACTACCTATGACATAATATTGTGATATTATAATTCACAGCAGATGGGAAGTTAAAGCTATGTTAGAGGTTAATGAAAACAGATGTTATTTTTCCCGTCCAAATTCATGGACCTGCCTGGGAACTGCAGATGAGCCCTAAGTTAAGAGCTCCTGCACCGGGCTTTACTGCTGCTCATAACCCTTGGTTCTCAGCTGTACACATCACCCCTGGAAAAGACACTTCTGAATTGCCTCTGCATCTGAATGTGACCATAAGACTAACACTTGGCCAATAAAATCCAACTGGAAATAGTTTGTGCAACTTACAGGGATGGGGGCCCTTCTTCCTGTGTGGAATAAAGCTATAATGGTTGGGGCTTCAGCAGCCAACTTGGGGACGTGAGGTAACCTGGGGGACAGGGAGGGTAGAATGGAGAAAACAAGCAGCTTACAATGGTAAGAGCCTAGGACCCTGAGGCCATGAAGTGCCACAGCACCCTGGATTGCCACCAGTCATTTTGGTCATCAGTCAGAAATAAACTTCAAGCCCATTTAAGTCCCTGTTATTTAGAGTTTTGCTACTACTTAGAGCCAAACTTAACCTCAATTAACTCAGTACATGACCTAGTTCTGGGCAGAGATATACAAGCAAGTCTGCTGAGGAGATTCCAGGACAGATTTTCCTCCTTAATATAAGAGAGGAGGAGGGGGAAGAACCTCTCTGTCCTAAGCTGGCCCCCTGCTTTTAGTGTAGTTCTGCTAGGATAGCAGATGCTGCAGGAATCTTACAACCAAAATAGGCAATTCAAAAGACAGCACTTCTGTGATATCTCTGAGCTGCTGAACTTGCTATATGAGAAATTAAAAGAACCCTTACTTGGTTAAACGACTCTTGGTTGGGGGTCTCTGTAACATTCCTGATAGAAAAGCTATTAATGTCATCATTAAGAAACCGTTGCTCATGTCATATCCCTAGGAGAATTCCCTGTGCACTGAGTTAATCCCAAGTGTGTCCCCCTCCAAGCACCTGCCACAGTTGTGATATTGTGAAATATAGATTTGGTCTTCATCCCCATTTCCTTGCATACAACTCCTCAAATCCTTGGAATCTCCAAGGTGCTTTTTGTATGTTAATGCTGACTGATACCTTCAGAATGGGGTCTGTGCTCACTGGAAAGACACTCATGGAAAAGACAAAGGCATGATTAGAGGGTTGGGATTTCAGCCCCACCCCCGCAACCTCCAGGGAGGGGAGAGGAGCTGAAGGTCAAGGTGATCACCAATGGCCAAAATGACAGAGTCTGGGAGCTTCAACACAGCTGAACATACGGAGGCTCCTGGAGGGTGGCGCCCCCAAGAAGGGCATGGAAGCTCCACATCCCTTTCCCCATAGCTCACGCTATGCATCTCTTCATGTGTATTTAGACTATCCTTTAAAATAAACTGATAAACTTAAGTGTTTCCCTGAGTTCTGAGAGCTGCTCCAGCATATTAATCAAACCCAAAGGCAGGGTGGTCATGGGAACTACAACTTGGAGCAGGTAGATCAGAAGTTCTGAAGGCCCAGACTGGCAACTAGTGTCAAGGCGACGGTCAATGGGCAGTTTTGAGGCCTGAACCCTCAACCTGTGAGATCCGACATTGTCTCAAATAGTGTCTGAACTGAACTGGAAGGACACCCAGTTGGTGTACACTGCAGAAATGACTGTTTGCTTGGTGGTGGAGAAGAATCCCTCCCCCGACACACACATTTAGTCACTGAAGTCTTCTGTGTTGTTGACTGTTGTGTTAAGTAAGAGAACAGGAATTGGGATTTTCCAAACAGTCCACCCATATGGTTCCACGACAGCACTTACCACCACCCTGGATGGGACTCTCTGTGTCCCAGGAGGCCTCAGAACAGAGCCTGGTCTACATAAAATCCCCCTTCCCACTATATGCAACTGTGGAAAGGGGATCCATCTCTGCATTCAACCCATGGAGCCTTCCATAATATTAATGTACACAGGATAATCCAACACGTAGTATGTCCTCCCTTCACAATAGAATCAAAGATAAGGCCTTACTCTGGCCTACAAGGCCCAACACAATCTGACCCTAGTCTACTGACCCATTCTCACCGAGCCTGGCTTGTCACAATGGCTTCCTTGACAGTAACCAACCAACCAACCAACCAGTCACGTGTATTCCCAACCCAGGCCTTAGCACTTGCTGACTTGCTCCCACACGATTCTCCAGACGCCCCATTCCCTCAGGTCTGCTCAATCCCCCCCTACATGATTATCGTAGGTAAACCAGCACACATACCCCCTTTGCCACTGTGCTCTAATTATTCTATACATCTTAACTCTTAGCACTCCCCAACATACACAGGCTGAGCATCCCTAATGCAAAAATCTAACACGTGGGGCCGGCTACAGTGGCTCACGTCTGTAATCCCAGCACTCTGGGAGGCAATGGCAGGCAGACTGCTTGAGTCCAGGAGTTCAAGACCAGCCTGGACAACATAGTGAAAGCCCATCTCTACTAAAAATACAAAAAATTAGCTGGGCATAGTGGCATGCACCTGTAATCCCAGCTACTCGGGAGGCTGAGGTGGGAGAATCACCTGAGCCCGGGAGGTCAAGACTGTAGTGAGCTGAGATCGCGCTACTACACTCTAGCCTGGGCAACCAAAAAAGCAAAACAAAAACCAAAAACTGACACCCAAATCCTCCAAAATCCGTAACTTTTTGAGCTCCAACATGATGCCACAGTAGAAAATTCCACACCTGGCCTCATGTGACAGGCTGCAGTCAAACACTGGTGCACAACACAGTTTATTCAGCATTCCTAAGGACACTCTCCCAGCCCACTTCAGCTGCTGTGTTTAACAGGTGACACAGGTATTCTGGTGATGCTACCGTGCTACACTATTTCTTCACTGTACAAATGGTGTGTCACATTTTTTCCTGTTAGGTATTTATACGTAAATAAATGTAAGAAAATGATTGCTCATCAGCAGCATATAAACTCAGGAATGATGGTGACGCCAAATACCAGACTGTCCACATGGACGTCTGAGACAGTGACACCTTTGGTATCTGATGGTTCAATGTATACAAACTTCGTTTCACGCACAAAATTATTTAAAATATTTTATAAAATTATCTTCGGGCTATGTGTATAAAGTACACATGAAACATAAATGAATGTTGGCAAAAAGGCCAGTGCGGCTCAGGCAGAGAGAATGGCAAAGTGGTGGAAGGTAAGATCACGTGAGGCCTGTGGGCCAGGGTCAAGGCTTTGAAGATGGGAGGGCAGGGAGGAACTGCAAGGCTTTAAGTAGGAATGACGGGTTCTGATGTAATTTTAAAGGATCCTTCCTCTGGCTGTGGCAGGGGTTGGGCAGGAACACTGGTCCTGTTGAGGCATCATTACAGAGCACCCAGGACCAGTGTTAGCATAGGGGAGAAATGTGGTTAGAGTCAGGACACGCTGAGGGGCTGACGGGATTTGCTGGTGGGTGATGTAGTGGGAAGAACTGAGGATAACTGAGGTTTGAACCCCCGCTCTGCCAGTTTGCTCCCTGTGTGCCCCTGGAGCAGTACTTTCCCCTCTTTGGGCCCAGATTCCTCATTTGCAAAATGGGGATAATGATGAAGCAGCAGCATGTGCCTGGTTGTGAAGATGCAGTGAAATCGGCCTGTCAGTGGCTGCCTCAGACTAGGCGTTTAGTAAGTGATGACCTCAGTCAGTGGTCATGAGAGCTAAGCATCCTCCCACTCCTGGCCTTTGTCCCAACTATTCCCTTTGCCTGGCCTGCTCTTCCACGACCTGTTCCTTTCATTCAAATCCTTGTTCAACATCACTTCCTCAGAGAAGCTTTCTCTAATCTCCCTATCCAACATAGCAGTCCCAGCCCCAGGTGTTTGCTCTATTCCCCATACCTGTCCTATTTTTTGTTCTTTTTTTGGCGGGGTGGGGTGGGGAAGACAGGGTCTTGCTATCTATCGCCCAGGCTCTCACTGCAGCCTCGATCTCCCTGGTTCAAGTGATCCTCCCACCTGTCTCCTGAGTAGCTGGGACCACAGGCCTGTGTCATCACACCAGCTTATTTTTTGTTTTGTTTTTGAGACAGTTTCACTCTTGTTGCCAAGGCGTAAGAGCAGAGGTGCAATCTTGGCTTACTGTGACCTCCACCTCCCAAGTAGCTGGGACTACAGCTGCGTGCCACCATGCCCGACTAATTATTTTTATTTTTATTTTTTATTAGAGATGGGGTTTCACCATGTTGGCCAGGATAGTCTCGATCTCTTGACTTTGTGATCCACCCCGTCTCGACCACCCAAAGTGCTGGGATTACAGGCGTAAGCCACCACATCTAGCAATTTTTTTTTTTCTTTTGGTAGAAACAGGGTCTCACTGTGTTGCCCAAGCTGGTTTTAAACCCCTGGGCTCAAGAGATCTTTTCACCTTGGCCTTCCAAAGTGCTAGAATTGGCCAGGCAAGGTGTCTCATGACTGTAATCCCAGCACTTTGGGAGGCCAAGGCGGGGAGTTCAAGATCAGCCTGGCCAACATGGTGAAACCCACTCTCTACTAAAAATACAAAAATTAGCCAGATGTGGTGGCAGGCGCCTGTAATCCCAGCCACTCAGGAGGCTGAGGCAGGAGAATCACTTGAACCCGGGAGGCAGAGCTTGCAGTGAGCAGAGATGGCACCACTGTACTCCAACCTGGGTGACAAAGTGAGACTCAAAAAAAAAAAAAAAAAAAAAGTAAAATGTTAGAAATAGGCTTAAGCCACCAGGCCAGCAACTTTTCTGCTTAGCAATTACTGCCACTGACATTACAGACCTACTATCTGTCTCCCATACTAGAAGGCAAATCCCACAAGGGCAGCAGCTTTGCTGTTTTGCTTCCTACTATATGTATGTTTAGTAACTAAAACAGTCTGGCACATAGGAGGCGTTGATAAATATTTGCTAAACAAATAAATCAAGACTACAGGATTTCATATCCCATGTTCTTTCTAGTGTCCTCAACTGTCTCAGACACAGTTAACATATCCGGCATATGAATGCCATCAGCAACTGTGTGTCCATCCCACCCCCGACTCTATTCCACCCTCAGGTCCTGCTTCCTGTGGTATTCTTCCCCGGGCTCCTCCACTTCTCAGCTGTACAGCTTTGGCCAAGTTATTTACAGTGCTTTAGTTTCCTCATCTGGAAAATGTGGACAAGGACAGGGCCTACTTCAAAGAGTAACTGATAATCCAGTAAGATCGTCAGTGTGTTCACTCCTCTGTACTGTACCTAACATAGAGCAAGCACCCAGTCATTTGTTACGCAGATGGTTTAAGTCAGAGGTTGGCAATTTTTTCCCTGCAAAGGGCTAGAGAGCAAATATTTTAAGCTTTGAGGGCCAGACCATCTCTGCTACAACTATGCAACTCTGTGCTGTAGCACAAAGGTAGCCACAGGAGTTTCCAGACAGATGAACACCTGGTGGCTCCTGGAGGGTGGAATGCCCAGGGGAGGGCATGGAAGCTCCTCACCCCATACCTCACCCTACATGTGTCTTCATCTGTATCCTTTGTAATATCCTTTAGAATAAACCGGTAAGCTGCCTAGCTCTGATCCTGGCACAAAGACAACTCCCTACAAATGTATGCTGGTTAGTGAATGGATGGATGAATGAAAGGAAGGAAGGACAGACCGTTGAAAGAAGGGATCCTGTAATTAAAAAACAAAAAACTGGGCCAGGCACGGTGGCTCACGCCTTAATCCCCACACTTTGGGAGGCTGAGGTGGGCAGATCACGAGGTCAGGAGTTTGAGACTACCTGACCAACATGGTGAAACCCTGTCTTCAAAAAAAAAAAAAAATGGCCAGGTGCAGTGGCTCACGCCTGTAATCCCAATACTTTGGGAGGCCGAGGCGGGTGGACCATCTGAGGTCAGCAGTTTGAGACCAGCCTGGCCAACGTAGAGAAACCCCATCTCTTTTAAAAAACACGAAAAAAATTAGCCAGGTGTGGTGGCGTGCGCCCGTAATACCAGTTACTCAGGAGGCTGAGGCGGGAGAATCACTTGAACCCAGGAGGTGGAGGTTGCAGTGTGCTGAGATTGCATCAGTGCACTCCAGCCTGGGCAACAGTGGGAGACTCTGTCACAAAAAAAAAAAAAAAAAAAAGAACTATGGCCATTACACATCTACTCCCCCTTCCTGACTGGCTCCTCCCCCACCTTCTTTCAGTCTCTTCTCAAACTCTGCATCCTCAGAGGGGCCTTGCCCTGTTGGCCTACTTAAAATGCATCTGCCCCACCCGACTTTGTACTCGCTGTGCCCTCTGCCTCCAGGTGTGTCCTCAAACATCACTCAACAAGGCCTCCCCAGACCACACTTTAAAACTGCATCTCCTATCTCTCTTACCTTTCTCCCTGACACTCATCCCCATGTAATACAGTATACTCTTTGTTTACTGCCTGGCTTTCCTCACTACAAAATAAACTCCCCAAGGCCTGGAGTTTTTGTCTGTCTTGTTCCCTGCTATACCAGTGCCTAGAACAGTGCCCTGCACAGAACAGATGCCCAATTCAATATGGATTCACTACCACAACATCCTGTTTGTTCCCTTCCCATCACTTTTCACACAATAATCTATTCAGCTCTGTTGGCCTGTTTCACACCCGAATCTTGTAGAGCAATTGGTGTCTCCACTACATCCCCAGCATACCTGATACACGCCATGTTTTTACTGAAAAAAAGAATTCATAGGGCCAGGTGCAGTGGCTCACGCCTGTAATCCCAACACTTTGGGAGGCCGAGGCGGTTGGATCATGAGGTCAGGAGTTTAAGATCATCCTAACCAATAAAGTGAAAGCCCATCTCTACTAAAAATATAAAAAGTAGCCAGGTGTGGTGGTACGCAGCTCGCAGTCCCAGCTACTAGGGAGGCTGAGGCAGAAGAATCGCTTCAACCTGGGAGGCAGAGGTTGCAGTGAGCCAAGATCATGCCACTGCACTCCAGCCTGGGTGACAGAGTGAGACTACATCTCAAAAAAAAAATAAAATAAAATAAAAAAATAAATAAATAAATACAACAGCCCTATGAACTACATAATTATCCCCAACCAAGAGAAGAGCAAACAGAGCCATAGAGAGATGAACTAACTTGCCCATATCAATCAGTGAGAAGTGGAAGGGCCAGGAGTACAACCACAGTCTGTCTGCCACCAGAAGGTGATACAGCAGGAACCTAGGAGGTGGGACCCACGTTTGGCAGGTTACCCAGTGCATTTGTTCAATTTTATAAATGGGAAAACTGAGGCCTAAAGGGAGGATGGGACCTCTTTAATCACCACTCCCAATAAGTGCAGCTAATATTTATCCGGCCCTTATAACAGGCCTGACAGCATTCTACTTTTTGTCGTAATTCATTCAGTCCCTCAACAAGTCCCTCCAGCAAGAGGACTACAATTAGCCCACATTTTACGGAACATAGAGGCCCAGAGCGGTGAAATAATTTGCACAAGGTCACACAGCGGGTGGGAGGTGAACCTGAAGTCCTAACTGTTTTCAATCCCACACCATCTTGGGCCACCTCATCCCATTAACAGAAATGATCATCCGGGCTGGGCGCGGTGGCTCACGTCTGTAATCCCAGCTCTTTGGGAGGCCGAGGCAGGTGGATCGCTTGAGGTCAGGAGTTTGAGACCAAGCTTGGCCAACAAGGCAAAACCCCATCTCTACTAAAAACACAAAAATTAGTTAGGCGTGGTGGATCGCGGCGGTAATCTCAGCTACTTAGGGGGCTGAGGCGCGAGGACGGCTTGAACCCGGGAGGCGAGGCTGCACTGAGCCGAGATCGCGCCTCTGCACCCCAGCCTGGGCGACACAGCGAGCTCGGTCCCCCCCAAAAAAAAATTAGAAAGAAATGTTCATCCGCTTAGCAAAGCCTTCGCCCCCTATCCTGCTCAATGGGAGGATCCAGGGAGGTGGGGAGGCAGCTTTCTACAATATAATTCGCCCCTAAATTTGGCTAGTCCCCACTTTTGGGGGGGGGTGTTTCTGCGTCCCCCTCCTCTTAGGACACCTAAACCAAAACGAAAGGCGGAGGAAGAGCAGGAATTGCGATGGCAGGCTTTCGCCTCTCTGTCGCCGCTTGGCCCCGGAGTAGAAACCCAGAAAAGAAAAAAAACCTCTCCGGGTCCCGATCCACCAGGCGGCCCTCCCCCCACTCGGAGCCAAGTCACGCGTGCCCCACATCCCCAAGGGGTCATTCGGAGGCCGCCGTCAATCACGGAGTCCTCCTCTCTCCCCAGCCCAGCCTGCCGATCCTCGCCCGGGTCGCGACCTCCCAGGACCCTGGGCCACCGCGCGCACTCGGCAGGCCCGGGACCCTCGAGGCCGGCGCTGGCACCCGCCCTCCGCTGGGTCGACACCCAATCAGGGGCGCCGTCTCAATGAGTCCGGGCACCCGCGAAGGTAAGAAACGCACACTGATTGGCCGCCGCGTCCTTCCGCCACTCCCAGCGAACGTTGAGTCTTAGCGAGTGCCGCGAGTGCCGCCCGTGCCCCAAGGTCCCCCTCCCCATCTTCCCTAAGTCCCCCGTAGCCTCCGGACCTGAACATCCTCGTTGCGGAGTTCGTCTATGAGCACCGCGATGGGGTACAGCGAGTCGTCGCCGTCGGCCGCCGCCATCTTGGCTCCGTCCGGTTCCTGTCAGACTGCGGCCAGCGCTGTGCTGAAACCAGGGGCCAGGCTGGGAGGAGGAGGAGGAAACGCGCGCGTGGGGGGCGCCCAAGCCAGTTTACAGGGGCTGCTCCATGGTCATTGGCCGCGCTACGCCGGGCTAAGCCCGCGTTTCTTTGGTCCAGACTAGCGAAGTCCCGCCCACTTCCCATTTGCCATTGGTCGATTGAACGAGATTGGACTAGTTTGAGCCTAGGAGAGGGAGAAGAAAGAGGAACTTAGCGGTGTCCTAGCGACCAAGATTGTACCCGCCCTCGTCTCCGCTAACAACGACCGAGACGAGCAGTTGTTTCTAGCCAATGAAGGGCAACGTGGGGGAGGAGGCTAAGCCTGCCTTTCGGTAAGTCCCGGAGAAGGCTTCTGCGCGTGCGTCAATGGTAATACATGACGTCATGTGGGGGAGCGGTAGGGTGTGCAGGTTTTGGGTTACCAAGCCGTGGTTCCATTAGCTGGCGGACTGGCCCCCGCGCCTTTGCGCGGGAGGAGGAGAGAGTGAGACTTTGTATTTATTTTATGCCAAGGCCTAGAGAAGGGAGTGACTTGCCCTGTTCTCTCTCTCTCTTTTTTTTTTGCTTTTTTAAAGACAGGGTCTCGCTCGGGCTGGAGTGCAGTGGCGCGATCTTGGCTCATTGCCGCCTGGACCTCCCCAGGCTGAAACGACCCTCTGGCCTCAGCTTGCAGAAAATTTTTGTAGAAACCGAGTCTATGTTGAGCTCAGTTGCCTTGCTCTTTGGATGAAACCCAAACCCCTCGGCTGCTATCCAATACCCAGATTACAGGCGCGAGGCATCGAGCCAGGCCTAATCTGTTTTTAACCTCCCTCAACACAGCGCCCCGCCTCCCCCTCCCACCGAAATCTTAGGACCACTGTAAGTGAGGGAGTTGGATGGATGGGAAGGCCTGGGATGCTCTTTCCTCTTTTATTCTGCTACTTGAACGGCTGGGCTGAGCTAGCGCTCTGATAGGTCTGAATACCCCTAGCATGTAATTTTTTTTTTTTTTTTTTTTTGAGATGGAGTCTCACTTTGTCGCCAGGCTGCAGTGCAGTTGCCTGATCTCAGCACTGTGCAACCTCCATCTCCCTGGCTCAAGTGATTCGCCTGCCTCAGCCTCGGGAGTAGCTGGGATTACAGGCACCCGCCACCATGCCTGGCTAATTTTTGTATTTTTAGTAGAGACGGGAGTTTCACCACTTTGGGCCAGGCTGGCCTCAAACTCCTGACCTCAGGGTGATCTGCCTGCCTTGGCCTTCCAAAGTGTGAGCCATCACGCCTGGCCTTTGTCTTTCTTTCTTTTCTTTTTTTTTTTTTGAGACGGAGTTTCGCTCTTGTCACCCAGGCTGAAGTGCAGTGACGCAATCTCAGCTCACTGCAACCTCTGCCTCCCGAGTTCAAGCGATTCTCCTGCCTCAGCCTCCTGAGTAGGCTGGGATTACAGGCTTGAGCCACCACGCCCGGCTAATTTTGTATATTTAGTAGAGATGGGGTTTCACCATGTTGGCCATGGTTGGTCTCGAACTCCTGACCTCAGGTGGTCCGCCTACCTCGACCTCCCAAAGTGCTGGGATTACAGGTGTGAGCCAGTGCGCCTGTATGCGCCCGGCCCAGCATCTATTTCAAATACCCTTACCCATTCCAGTTAGGAAACTGTTGCTCATAAAAGTCGGGATGGGGTTGAATATTTCAGTCCCTGCCCTACGTATTCCCAGGATTCCCCCTGGCCCCAAGGCCTCTGAAAACAAAACTGCAAACTTTAAGAAGTACTTAATGCAAACTTTAAGAAGTACTTAACAAATACCTATACAAATCAATACCTATATGGATCAATGCCAATGATAATAGCTACAGTAAAGTGTATTCAATAAATTAATTCATTTAACCCTGACAACAACTCTGAGATATGTAAAGTACCAGTATCATCCTAATTTAATAGATGAGGAAACAGGCATAGAGAACTTGAAGAAATTGTCCAGTGTTTCATAGATGGTAATAGTGGTGCTGGGATTTGTTTGTTTGTTTGAGACAGGGTCTTGCTTTGTTGTGTAGGCTGGGAGTGCAGGAATGCAGTAAGTGCTCAGTGCAGTCTTGATTTCCCAGGCTCAGGTGGTCCTCTCACCTCAGCCTCACTGTAGCTGGGACTACAGGCATGTGCGACCATGCCTGGCTAATTTTTTAATTTTTGTAGAGACCCCTGGGGTCTCACTGTATTGCCCAGGCTGGTCTCAAACTCCTGGGCTCAAAAGTCCACCTGCCTTAGCCTCCCAAAGTGCTAGGATTACAAACATGAGCCACCCCACCCGTCCCATGCTGGAATTTGAGCCAGGGCAGTCTGACTCCAAAGGCTTGCTTGACTAAAACTCAGCTTTAATATAATGCTATAGGCCAGGTGCAGTGGTGGCTCATGCTTTTTGTAATCCCAACACTTTGGGAGTCCAAGGAGAAAGGATTGCTTAAAGCCAGGAGGTCAAGACCAATCTGGGTAACATAGCAAGATCCCTGTCACTGCAAAAAAGAAAATTTTACGATAAGTTTAGCTAGGCATGGTGGTACGTCCCTGCAGTACTCAGGAGGCAGAGGCAAGAGGGTCACTTGAGCCCAGGAGATCAAGGCTGCAGTGAGCCGTGATCATACCATTGCACTCCAGTCTGGGCAACAGGCAAGACCCTGCCTCAAAAAAAAAAAACAAAACTATATCTATATCTATATCTATATCTATATAATATATAATGTGGGATTTAGGATTATTTTACTATGCCTGAGTTCATAGTGGGGTGTGCTGTATAAAAGCAAGAGATTCTGGGACTAGCAGACATTCCTGATGTTGGGTCTTGGGCTTTCCTAATCCTCAGTTTCCTTTTTTTTTTTTTTAATTTTAAAAAAGTACAGACAGGGGTTTCACTTATGTTGCCTAGGCTGGTCTCAAACTCCTGTGTTCAAGTGATCCACCTTGGGCCTCCCAAAGTGGGGGGGGTTACAGGTGTGAGCCACTGTGCCCAGCCCTGATCCTCAGTTTCTACATATGTAAAATAGGAAAGTCCACTATTTGATGGATTATTGCATAAAATATCAGACATACCCACCATGGATTATTAAACCATTATTCATAAAAACCACTTAGATCTGTATGTATGGAATCAGAGGAATGGGGACGATATATGTTGAATGGAAAGTGGAAGTTGCAGAGTGTCTTAGTTTAGGCTGCTGAAATAAAATACCATAAACTGGGTAGCTTATAAACAACAGAAACTTATTTCTCACAGTTTGGGAGGCCAGGAAGCCTAAGCTCAAGGCACCAGCAATTTAGTGTCTGGTGAGGGTCCACTTTCTGGTTCGTGGATGGTGCCTTCTAGCTGTGACCTTCCCACGTGGTAGAAAGGATAAGCAAGTTCTCTCAGAACTCTTACTTTTTATTTTCTTCTTTTTTTTTTTTAGATGGAGTTTCACTCTTATTGCCCAGGCTGGAGTGCAATGGCACAATCTCAGCTCACTGCAACCGCCGCCTCCGAAGTTTAAGCGATTTTTTTGCCTCAGCCTCTCAAGTAGCTGGAATTACAGGCATGCACCACCACGCCCAGCTAATTTTTTGCATTTTTAGTAGAGACAGGGTTTCTCCATATTGGTTAGGCTGGTCTCAAACTCCTGACCTCTGGTGATCCGCCCGCCTCGGCCTCCCAAAGTGTTGGGATTACAGGCGTAAGCCACTGCACCCGGCCCTATGGTCTTCTTTTTAAAATTTGTAACATCCAGCTACTGCACAATACTCATTTTTTTTAACAATTTATTTTTTGGAGGAAAAAAAAAAACTATGTCACCCAGGCTGGAGTGCAGTGGCATGATCACAGCCTCAAATTCCCAGGCTCAAGCAATCCTCCCAACCCAGCCTCCTGAGTAGCTGGGACTACAGGCATTTGCCACTATGCCTAGCTAATTTTTTTTTTTGACAGAGTTTTGCTCTTGTTGCACAGGCTGGAGTGCAATAGCGTGATCTTGGCACACTGCAACCTCTGCTTCTCGGGTTCAAGCAATTTCCTGCCTCAGCCTCCTGAGAAGCTGGGACTGCAGGCATTTGCCACTATGCCTAGCTAATTTTTTTTTTTTGACAGAGTTTTGCTCTTGTTGCACAGGCTGGAGTGCAATAGCGTGATCTTGGCACACTGCAACCTCTGCTTCTCGGGTTCAAGCAATTTCCTGCCTCAGCCTCCTGAGAAGCTGGGATTACAGGTACTCACCACCACACCCAGCTAATTTTTGTATTTTTAGTAAAGACAGAGTTTCACCATGTTGGCCAAGCTGGTCTCAAACTCCTGATCTCAGGTGATCCACCAGCCTCAGCCTCCCAAAGTGCTAGGATTACAGGCCTGAGCCACCTCGCCCGGCCAAGAATGTTTATATAGCAAACAGTTTTGGAAGATAGCAATAGTGAGTCCCCATGGCCAAAGGCAGATTTGTTGCCTAACCAGTGTAAAAAATATATATAATAATAATGCCTATGTCTGAAGCAAAGGTTGGGGAGGTTTTCCAGTAGCCCTCTTAAAAGATTGCTTTTTAAGCTCAGGATTCCTCACTGTGACACACACTCACTGCATCACACACTCACTGTATGCAAAGGATCTGTCCGGACCCTTGCTCATTGGTCCTGTTGGACTTGAAGTGCAAGGGGATTGACGTGAATATCAAGTTTCTGCTGCTTTGCCAGTAATAAAGTCTGTTGGACCTGACACCAGAGTTTCATGTCTTCTTCAAGCAACCTTGAAAGTTTTCTTTTTCTTTCTTTTTTTTGAGACAAGGTCTCTCTGTTGCCCAGGCTAGAGTCTAATGGCGTGATCTCGACTCACTGTAAACTCCATTTCCTGGGTTCAAGGGATTCTCGTGTCTCACCCTCCTAAGTAGTTGGGATTACAGGCATGTGCCGCCATGCCCAGCTAATGTTTATATTTTTAGTAAAGACAGGGTTTCACCATGTTGTGATCTCAAACTCCTGGCTTCAAGTGACCCACCCAATTCAACCACCCATCTAGTGTTGGGATTACAAGCATGAGCTACCGTACCTGGCTTCATCCTTGAAATTTTAACAGAGTAAATTGTTAGCTTACAAGTAGGTAAAATCTTGAAACTTCCATAATTCTCGACAGCAACATGGTGCTACTGAAAACCACAAAATAGGCCTGGGCAACATAGGGAAACCTTGTCTTTACAAAAATGACAAATAGGCTGAGTGCGGTGGCTCATGCCTGTAATCCTTGCACTTTGGGAGGTTGAGGCGGGTGGATCACTTGAGGTCAGGAGTTCAAGACCAGCCTGACCAACTTGGTCAAACCCCATCTCTACTAAAATACAAAAATTAGTCCGGCATGGTGGTGGGCGCCTGTAATACCAGCTACTCAGCAAGCTGAGGCAGGAGAATTGCTTGAACCTAGGAGGCGGAGGTTACAGTGAGCTGAGATCATGAGTCACTGCACTCCAGCCTGGGCAATAGAGCGAGACTCTGTCTCAAAATAAATAAATAAATAAGCGGGGCACAGTGGAATCTGCCTGTCGTCCCAGCTACTCTACTTGGGAGGCTGAGGTGGGAGGACTGGTTGGGTCCGGGAGATTGAGGCTACAGTGAGCCATGGATGTGTCACTGCACTCCAGCCTGTGTGACAGAGCAAGACTCTGCCTCAAAAAAGGAAAAGAAAACAACAAAATAATATGAAAGGGCAATAGTGTTGGCAAGGATGTGGAGAAAAGGGAACCCTTGTACACCGTTGGTGAAAATGTAAATTGGTGGAAGACATTATGGAGGTTCCTCAAAAAATTAAAAATAGAACTACCAGATGAGTCAGCAATCCCCCTTCGTGGTATATATCCAAAGGAATGAAATTAATATCTTGGAAAGAGATCTGCACTCCTATGTTTATTGCCGCAATAACCAAGATGTGGAAAAACCTAAATGTTCACTGATTAATGAATAAAGAAACACACACACACACACACACACACACACGCACACACTATTCAGCCTTTAAATAAATGGGAATTTTAGGCTGGGCGTGGTGGCTTACGCCTGTAATCCCAGCACTTTGGGAGGCTGAGGTGGGTGGATCACTTGAGGTCAGGAGTTCGAGAGTAGTCTGGTCAACATGGTGAAACCCTGTCTTTACTAAAACTGCAAAAAATTGACTGGGTGTGGTGGCTCACGCCGGTAATCCTGGCAGTTTGGGAGGCTGAGGCGGGCGGATCACCTGAGGTCAGGAGTTCAAGACCAGCCTGACCAGTATGGTGAAACCCCATCTTTACTAAAAATACAAAAATTAGCCAGGCGTGGTGGCGGGCGCCTGTAATCCCAGCTACTCAGAAGACTGAGGCAGGGGAATCTCTTGAACCCAGGAGGTGGAGGTTGCAGTGAGCTGAGATTGTGCCATCACACTCCAGCCTGGACAACAGAGCAAGACTCTGTCTCAAAAAAAAAAAAAAAAAAAGGAGATCTTGAGAGGATAAATCCCTGGGAATTAGCAAACTGTGGGAAAACGCTGGACTTTCTGGATGATAGATTAATGAGATTAAAGTCTAGCTTCTCTAAGAGTGATGCTAGACCCATATGAAATTTGGGTTACATGTGGAATAGATAAAGTTGTACCAAGGGATTTTTTAAATTTTTAATTATTTATTTATTTGAGACAGAGTCTCACTCTGTTTTGCAAGCTGGAGTGCAGTGGAGCAATCTCAGCTCACTGCAACCTCTGCCTGCCGAGTTCCAGCGATTCTCCTCCTCAGCCTCCTGAGTATCTGGGACTACAGGTGGGCGCCACCACACCCAGCTAATTTTTGTATTTTTAGTAGAGATGAGGTTTCACCATGTTGGCTGGTCTCAAACTCCCAACCTCAAGTGATCTGCCCACCTTTAGCCTCCCAAAGTGCTGGGATTACAGGCTTGAGCCACTGCGCCTGCCCCAAAAGATATGTTTGATACGATGAGGGGATGGAAGTGGAATAGATGGAGGCTTAGGGAAGAGTGAAGGGACCATGTGCAAGTGGCTCACACCTGTAATCCCAGCACTTTAGGAGACAGAGGCAGAAGGATCCCTTGAACCCAGGTGCTTGAGACCAGCCCAGACAACATAGTAGAACCACATCTCTACAAAAATAAATAAATAAATAAAAATTAACCCAGTGTGGTGGTGCGTGCCTGTAGTCCCAACTACTGGGAGTCTGAAGTGGGAGGATCACCTGAGCCCGGGATGTCAAGACTGCGGGAATCACACCACTGCACTCCAGCCTGGGTGACAGAGAAAGACCCTGTCTAAAGAAAAAGAAAAAAAAAAGCTAAAAGATATTTTATGTATATATATATATATATATATATTTTTTTTTTTTTTTTTTTGAGATGGAATTTCACTCTTGTTGCCTAGGCTGGAGTGCAATGGCACAATCTCGGCTCACTGCAACCTCTACCTCCTGCGTTCAAGCAATTCTCCTGCCTCAGCTTCCCAAGTAGCTGAGATTACAGGCATGTGCCACCATGACTGGCTAATTTTGTATTTTTAGTAGAGATGGGTTTTCTCCATGTTGGTCAGGCTAGTCTTGAACTCCCCGCCTCAGGTGATCTGCCCACCTAGGCCTCTCAAAGTGCTGGGATTACACAGCGTGAGCCACCGCACCTGGCAATATTTTTTTAAAGTTTAAAAAAACAACAGTGGGCTGGGAATGGTGGTTCACACCTATAAATCCCAGCACTTTGGGAGGCTGCGGTGGGCAGATAGCTTGAGCCCTGGAGTTTTAAACCAGTGTGGGCAACATAGTAAGACCCTGTCTCTATAAAAAATCAAAAATTAGCTGGGCGTGGTGGCGTGCACCTGTAGTCCCAGCTACTTGGCAGGCTGTGGTGGGAGGATCACTTGAGCCTGGAGGCGTTGAGGCTGCAGTGAGCCATGATCATGCCACAGCATTCTAACCTGGGCAGCAGAGTAAAACCCTGTCTCAAAAGAAAAGAAAAAGAAAAAAGAACAGTGAAGGGACTGGGTTGGTTTCAGATGTCTGCTGGGGTTGGCTAGACTGGATGGTGGGAGGAGGGGCAGGGCTCACCTTCTCCTTTTTATCTCTTCCCCACCCTAAAGAACCTTTGTGGTGTTCTGTCACTCTGTGATGCAGACCTGGAACTCTGGTCTGAGATGCACTCCGTGTCCAGTAGCTCCAGGCAGCAGGGCCAACAACAGTACACTTCAAATAATAGAGCCGTTTCTTTGTTGGAGGGCACTCTGTGCCTCTGGCTGAACTCAAATTGGACTCCATGTGGCACGGACTCCACTTGCTACCTCCTGTGTGGGCTGGAGCTCCTCCTCTTGTTTTTCTACCATCTAGTGAGGAATCCATTTTTATCAATATTTGAGTAAATTAGAGACCAAAGTCAAGTAAGAGATCAGTAGATCCCATTAACAGCATAAACTGACATTTGGCCATTTGTCTTCTTTGCTACATCAATAATATCAGTGCAAAGAGACACCTAGATCGGTCTCCTCAGAAAGGATCATCCTTCTAGAGATGCAGATTGGGCAGGGGCCGGAGTGACATGCAGAGTTTTTGTTTTGTTTTGTTTTTGATACAGAGTCTTGCTCTGTCGCCCAGGCTGGAGTGCAGTGGTACCATCTTGGCTCACTGCAACCTCTGCCTCCTAGGTTCAAGTGATTCTCCAGCCTCAGCCTCCTGAGTAGCTGGGACCACAAGTGGCGCCACCATGCCTGACTAACTAGAGACAGGGTTTCACCATGTTGGTCAGGCTGCTCTCAAACTCCTGACTTTGTGATCTGCCCACCTCAGCCTCCCAAAGTGCTGGGATTACAGGTGTGAGCCACCTGGCCTCCAACCTCTTTTACCAGCAAGGTCTTTGTGACCTCTATGTCATGTGGACATCCTATCTCATCCTGTGACTAAGAATGAGAGGTCCTCCTTAACCTCCTGGGAATGCAGCTAGCTGAGTAGGTCAGGTCTCACTCGGCCTTATTTTACCCAGCCCTTATTCAAGGTGGAGTTGCTCTGGTTCACATACCTCTTACTGAACTGTCTCGGTAATTTTTTCTTTTTTTTTTTTGAGACGCAGTTTTGCTCTGTAGTTCAGACTGCAGTGGCACCATCTTGGCTCACTTCAACCTCTGCCTCCTGGGTTCAGGTGATTCTCTTGCCTCAGCCTCCCAAGTAGCTGGGATTACAGGCGCACACCGCCACACCTGGTTTATTTCGTATTTTTAGTAGAGACAGGGTTTCACCATGTTGGCCACGCTGGTCTCAAACTCCTGAGCTCAAGTGATCTACCCACCTCGACCTCCCAAAGTGCTGGGATTATGGGTGTGAGCCACTGCTTCTAGCCAAATTTCCTCTTAACAGGACATCAGCCAGATTGCCTCAGAGCCCATTCTAACAAGCTTAGTTTAACTTAATAACCTCTCAATACCCTATGTCAAAACACAGTCATATTCTGAGGTGCTGGATGTTAGAACTTAATGAGTTTTTTTAGGGACATTATTCAGCTCGTAACATTCTGTACTCTGGACTCCCAAAATTCATGTCCTTCTGATATGCAAGATCCCTTCACCCCCATCCTAATATCTCAAAAGTCTTATTATTATTATTTGAGACAGGGTCTCACTCTGTTGCCCAGGAAGCAGTGTAGTGGTGCAATGATGATTCATTGCAGCCTTGATCCCCTGGGCTCAAGAGATCCTCCTGCCTCAGCCTCCCAAGTAGATGTAACTGTAGGTGTGAGCCACCATGCCTGGTTAATTTTTCTATTTTTCGTAGAGACAGGGGTCTCACTTTGTTGCCCCAGGTTGGTCTTGAACTCTTGAGCTCAAGCAATCTTCCCACTGTGGCCTCCCAAAGTGCTGGGATTACAGGCCAGAGCCACTGCTCCTGGCCCATTTCAAAAGTCTTAATCCATTTCAGTATCAAACTCTAAGGCCCAAATATCACCCAGATATTATCTGAATCACATATGGATGAGACTCAAAGTGTGATTCATCCTAAGGCAAAATTTCTGTCCAGCTGTGAAACTGTGAAGCCAAAGAAAAGCCAAAGAAATTATTTGCTTCCAAAATACAATGGTGGGACAGGTATAAGATAGACCCTCAGCCCTGGGAACCACCCTGCTACTCTGCTACTATGATTTTGACGTTTGTAGATTACACATGTAAGTAAGCTCAGGCAGCATTAGTCTTTCTGTGTCTGGCACATTTCGGTTGGCATAATGTCTTCCACGTTCCTGGATCCAGCCAAGGCCCCACATCAAATTTTCACAGAGATTCTAGTTTCCCTGACTACTGAGTAGCTTCAGCCTCACTGACAAGACCGGATAGAGTTCACCAGGCTCGCAAAAAATCTGTTTTGACTTAAATCAGTTCAACCGGACAAGAAGAAAACATCTTAGTTTGCAGTGTAAGTGGACCACAACTTTAAGCTTTAACCTTAAATTCTGAAATATTAACTTAAAATAGATAGGAAGCAACGCTGCTTCACAGGACAAGAAATCGTCACAAATATTCCCAAATCAAGAGAACAAAGACTGGGTGGAAGGCACAGTGAATAACAGGCCCCGCCCACCAAGCAGGCCCCGCCCACCCGATCCAGTCCGCTCAGCACACCCGGCCCCGCCCACCACCGCATCGGCCTCGCCCCATCCTTTCAGAGTCCCCAAGTCAGTCCGTCTTTCTTCCCCGTCGCACCCCGCCCAAGCCCCGACCCAGACCTCTGTCTTTTTTCTCAGCGCGTGCAGCTTCCTGCACACCCGGAAGCAGATCACGCAGGGAAACGATCACCGCGCCGCGCGTCAGTTTCCGTCCACCTGGACTAAACGTTTGCTTCGCCCAGTCTACCTGAATTGGTGCACTTGGCAGTCTTCCTTTGTCCACACCCGTTTCCGGGGGATCGCTACGCACCTTGAAATACCAGCAACAGCCCCTTTGCCCCAAGTAAGTCTGATAATTGCCTCCATTTCGGTTTAAAATCTCTCAGGCTGTTCCTTGCTCCCTGCCTTTCTTCATTAGGACCTTGTAGACAACCCCATTCAGGTCATGTTCCTGCTTAAAACCCTTACTGACCTCTGCTTGGGCCCCGCGCCAACTCGAGTCCTCACTCGCAGGGTGGATTCACGCCCTTCGCGACCCCTGAGCTTCTCCCTTGTCGGCCCCTGGAGGGCAGCGCCCGCCGCCCGGCTCCTAAAGGAGCCCCTTCTCTTCCCAGGTCTTGGGATTCCGCACACTCTCTCTGTAGACTCCCCCCTCACGCCGGGTCCTTCTGCTCCCCCAGGCTTCCCCTTCACAGCCACTGCTTTTCCTGACCCGGCGTTGGGGGAGGTGACCTGAGTCTGTCTTGTGACACCCAGTGTTCCTCCTTCCCAGATCCACTGGAAGATGTGCTCTCCTGGGAGGTGGGCATCTTATTCCTCCCCTTTGCTCCTGAATGTGTGGGTGAGAGGGATCGGGAGAGGAAAAGAGGGGGGAGCGACGGAGCAAAAGGAAGAATTGAGGAGAAAAGAATGAGGGAGACTCATAAATACACGGCAGAATGGATGATAATTTTGGGATTTGCAGAGACAGCAAGAGTGAAAGAGAATGGATGGAGAAAGTAGCAGGGGGAAGAAAGCAAATAGGGAAATTAGAGGCGCGGCAAAGGAGGAGGCACTGCAGACAGACGGGGCAGAAGGTGAAACAGTTGGAGCCGCGGCTGACAGAGCCACGTGGTGCTGGGACTGAAAGGGAGGGCAGTGGGTGACAAGGAGAGTAGAGAGAGAACCACAGCAGGGAGAAAGCCTAGGAAGTGGGGGGTGCTAGAGAGTGGGAACAAAGGAGATGTAACAGGGAAGAAGGAATGTAACGGGGAGAGCAGAGAGGGAGCTCAGATTGGGGGGAAAGAGGCAGAATACCTGGAGATTGGGACAATCGGAAAGATTAGGGAGATAGAGCTGTAAGAGGTGAAGTAAGTTGCAAAGCATTGGGCAGAACAGACATAAAAGAGGGAATAAAGGAAGGGGAGAAAAACAGAAAAGGGGGGGAAAGGTACAGAATGAGAGAGGGAAACATGCTCGTGAAGAAAGTGGGAGAGGACCCCATCCAGATGAGCAGTGAGTTGACTGGATATGGATGGTGGTTGTAATACTCTAATTTATGGCTTTATATTCTAATTTAAACTTTATTTCTTTCAATTGTACTCATGAGGATGAAAATTGCCACTCTTTTCTGTAAGGCTTGTGCATTTTGTATTTATTTGTATCAAAAGGTATTTGGAAAGCCTATTTAGCCAGAGGGCATTTAAATTCAGTCATTTGTGGTAACTTCTGAGGGATGTGGTAGAGGGTAGAGTAGGGGAGAAACGGGCAAGAAATGACCGACTGTCACTCTCACCACAAGGTATGTCTGTTTTTCTTTCTTCTTTTTCTTTTTCTTGGAAGAAAATCACTTTATTCTAATTAACTCACAAAGAATAAAATCATAACAGCTATTTTAAGAAGGCCACACAAACATTTACCCGGCCCCAAATTCTACAGAGTAGGAGCACCCCCTTCCATTTAAATTCTGAAGCGAGGAAGCTAGGGATGACACAAGAGGCTTAACTGGTGGCTACACTTTATACCTTCACTATGCATTATATTTTTATACTAAATTAACTTGGTTATGAGACCTGGTTTTTCATTTCTCCAGTTTGAACTTCTTGATTAGGCCAATCTGTTTGCAAGTCAGCACTGTTTCAACACCTCATTGAAACCCTCGCAGAGCCTGATGTCACCCTGGTTCTGGGCATAGTCCAAAAACTGTTTGATCTCATAGAAGCAAGGCTGCTGCTGCTGTGCCAGCTGGGTTCCCTGAGGCTCCTGGTAAGTGATGTCAGGCCTCTCAGGCTCAGCATTACTTCCTCCACTGAAGCCCCCAGTAATGGCGTGGCCCAGTGCATGCTCCACAGCAGAGCCCACAGCCACGCTGGCTGAAGTGGTTGCCATCTGGGCCAGCAGACCTCGCTGCCCGGGCACAGCAGCCGGAGAGCCAACTGCAGATGGGGGGCTGCTGCTGGTGGCTGAGCGGCTGGTGCTGGCCTGGGTGCAGTCCTCATCTGAGGGATCCAGCTGGCCGGAGGGGCCATGTGGGAGGTGCGGCTTCAGCTTCCACGCGGCATCCTAGGTACCCAGCGGCTCGGCCTTTGGGCATGCGACAACCAGCGAAGAGCTCAGCGGTTTCTGAGAACTGTTTTTTTTTTCTTTTTTTGAGACAGGGTCTTGCTTCGTCAGACTAGAGTACAGTATCATGATCTCCACTCACTACAGCCTCAACCTCCTGGGCTCAAGCAGTCCTTCTGCCTCAGCCTTTGAAGGTGCTGAGATTACAGACGTGAGCCACCACGCCAGGCCTACAAGGTATGTCTTTGAAGGAGCATTAAGAGTCTTATTTTTTTGTATAAAGGATTTACTTTTTTCTTTGTAGTTCCTTTACATTTAATTCATTGTTATTTTGGAAGCTTCAGATAAATATTAGTTTATTCAATTTCTGCCTTTCTATAAATAATTACTAACTTCTGAAATAAGATTTGGTGGTATCCTCTAATCAGCTGACATCATTTGTTTCTAAATATTAAGTATTGTCATTTTTTAAACTTTCACCCTACAATTCATTAAATATATATATTTTTTGAGATGCAGTTTTGCTCTTATTGCGCAGGCTGGAGTGCAGTGGTGTGATCTTGGCTCACCGCAACTTCCGCCTCCTGGGTTCAAGTGATATTCCTGCCTCAGCCTCCCAAGTAGCTGGGATTACAGGCATGCGCCACTGTGCCTGGCTAATTGTGTATCTTTAGTAGGTTTCTCCATGTTGGTCAAGCTGCTTTCAGACTCCTGACCTCAGGTGATTCCCCTGCCTCGGCCTCCCAAAGTGCTGGGATTACAGGCGTGTGCCACCGCACCCGGCACTTCATTATATTGTTCAAAAACTTCCCAAACTGTTCACGTGTCCGATACAGTATAGTCACCATGGTGTATGTTAGATTCCCCAGAACTTCTTCATCTTATAACTGAAAGTTTGTACCTTTGACCAACATTTTTCCATTCTCCCCACCACCAGCCCCTGGCAACAACTGCTCTACCCTGTTCCTGTGAATTGGACTCTTTAAGATGCTGCTTGTGAGGTCATAAAGTAATTGTCTTTAGTCTGTCCTGTTTCTCTTAGCATGATGTCTGCAACCTCCACCTCCCAGATTCAGAAATTCTCCTGCCTCAGCCTCCCAAGTAGCTGGGATTATAGGCGTGCACCACTACACCTGGCTAATTTTTTGTATTTTTAGAGACAGAGTTTCACCATGTTGGCCAGGCTGATCTTGAACTCCTGACTTCAGGGGATCTGCCTGCCTTGGCCTTCCAGAGTTCTGGGATTATAGGCATGAGCCACCGCACCCAGCCTCATACTATTATGATTGCTTTAGCTTCATAATATAGCTGAAAATCAGAAAGTATGATTCCTCCAGCTTGTTCTTTCTCAAGACTGCTTTGGCTCTTTGGATTTTTTTTCGGTATGTCAATGTTTTAGGATTTTTTTCCCCCTATATCTATGAAAAATAGCGTTGAAGTTTTGATAGGGATTGCACTGAATTTGTAGGTCACTTTTGGTAACAGGGACATTTTAAAAAATTTAACAATAGTCTTTCAATCCATGAACATGAGATAGATTTTCATTTATTTATGTGTTCCTCAATTTTTTCTTTTCTTTCTTTTTTTCTTTTCTTTTTTTCTGAGACAGCCTCACTCTGTCACCTAGACTGGAGTGCTGGCAGGCAGTGGTAAGATCATACTTCAGTGCAGGGTTGAACTCCTGGGCTCAAGCAATCTTCCTGCCTCAGCCTTCTGGGTAGCTTAAGACTATGGGTATACTAATTTCAATTATTATTATCATTATTATTATTATTATTATTTTGTAGAGACTGAGTCTCACTGTGTCACACAGGCTGATCTCAAACACCTGGCCTTCAAGCGGCCCTCTCACCTCAGCCTTCTGAAGCACTGAGATTACAGGCATGAGCCACTGTGCCTGGCCTCTTCAGTTTCTTTCATGAGTATCTTACAGCTTTCAGTGTACAGATCTTTTACTTAATTGGTTATATCTATTCCTAAGTATTTTATTCCTCTTGATGCTATTGCAAATGGGACTGTTTTCTTAATTTCTTTTTTCTGATATTTTGTCTTTAGTTTACAGAAAATTTGGGGCCCCTCTTGCTCTGTGCATCCTCATTGAACTCAATCCAGCCAATCCCCTGGTGCCTCTAAAACTAGACTCCGTGTCGTCACCACTTGCCAGGGCCAAGTTTGATATCTTCATACTGAAGGCCCAGGGTCCTTCAGTTTGCAGTTTGTATACGTTCTTGCTGTGTTGCACGTGCCCAGAGTCCAAGTACCTTTTAGCCCAGTTTGTTCATGCATGCATGGAGGAGAGGCAGAAAAATGAGGAAAAGTGGAGGGGGACATAGGAGGGCTCCAGAAAGCAAAGCAAGGATGGCCCTCTAGATGAACCAGGGAGTGGTATGTGTACCTGTCCCCCCAATGTGGTTATATGAGCTATGGGTATGTGGAACTCTTGGAAAGAAATGTCTTAGGTCTGGCAGGAGCACTTGGAAGTGGGATTATAAGTGGTTGTGAGGGTGCATGGGATGCATGGACCATTTTGGAATGCCACAGTTTCTTAGCTCAGGTTCGATGGGACGCAGATACTGAGACAGATTTGCATGCACGGATTCCATTGGGAAACACCTGAGGAGGACTCAAGTTAGTGTATTGAGGAAACGTTATCCTGCAGTGTGGAGCTGACGCTTGAAAAACGTGGGCGTTAAGGGTGCCAACACACAGTCGAAAACGAAGGTATAACTTTAGGATTATACTCCCCCAACACTTAAGCACTAATAGCCTACTGTTAACCTGAAGCCATACTGATAACAGTCTATTAAAACATTTTGCATGTTATATGTGTCATATACTGTAATCTTAAAGTATGCTAGAGCAAAGAAAGTATCAACAAAATCATGGCCAAGCATGGTGACTCACACCTGTAGTCCCAGAACTTTGAGAGGTCAAGGTGGAAGGATCCGTTGGAGGCCAGAACTCTGAGACCAGCCTGGTCAACATAATGAGACCTCATCTCTGCAAAAAAAAAAACAAAAACACCCCAAAACAAAAAACAATTACTCAGGCATAATAATGCACGTCTGTAGTGCTAGCAACCTGGGAGGCGGAGGCTAGAGGACTGCTTTGCATGAGCCAAGGATATTGAGGCTGCAGGGAGGTGTGATTGTGCTGCACACCAGGCTGGCAGAGAGAGTGAGATCTTATGTCTTAAAAGAAAAAAAAAGGAAGGAAAATCATAAGGAACATAAAGTATCTTTGCTGTTCATGAAATGGAAATGGATCATCAGATGTCTTCACTGTGATCATCTTCACACTGAGTAGACTGAGCAGGAAGAGGAAGAGAGCCTGGTCTTGCTGTCTCAGGGCGGAATGTGGAAGAGATGGAGAAGAGGGAAGGAGAGGCAGGAGTTGGGGACGTACTCAGTGAAACTTTAAGGAAATACACCATAATTTTTGTGTGACATTTTTGCTATTTCATTTCTCTAAAAATGTTTCTACGTGGCACCAATCCTTCCACTGTTTGCCTTAGTTTTGGTTCCCTGACTGTAGAAGGGCACTGAAGTTATTATCTTGAATAATTGAAACTCTTCTCCCAGATTGTCTAGTATCAGTTTGTTTTCTGGCATGTCCATGTCTTCTTTCTCTTCTGGTTCTGCTTGCTTCAAAAGCAGTCGTTTCTGTTAGGTAGTCTTCTAGTAATTCCTCCAGTGTGCTGTCTGTTAGCTCTTGAATTTCTCCAAGGTCCGTATCTGGAATCCTCCACCCCCGCCTTTTTGTGTGTGCCATATCCACAATCTCTTTCATGATTTCTTTGATTGGCTGTCTAAATCCTGTGAAGTCTTGGACAACACCTGGACCCAGTTTTCTCCTGAAGAAATACATGTTTTGGGCTGGGCGCGGTGGCTCACGCCTGTATTTCCAGCACTTTGGGAGGCTGAGGCAGGTGGATCACAAGGTCAGGAATTCGAGACCAGCTTGGCCAACATGGTGAAACCCCTGTGTCTACTAAAAACACAAAAGTTAGCTGGGTATGGTGACGTGTGCCTATAATTCCAGCTATGTGGGAGGCTGAGGCAGGAGCCCTGCTTGAACCCAGGAGGCGGAGGTTACAGTGAGCCGAGGTCCTGCCACTGCACTCCAGCCTGGGCGATAGAGCAAGACTCCATCTCAGAGGGGAGGGGAAGTATATCTTGTTTTGAGCTTGATGGCTTTTCGGAGCTTTTTTGTTGATAGCATTGATGAAGTCTTCAGTGTAGTCCTTGCAGACTTGTATCATGTTTTCTGTATTGGGGCTCTAAACCTTCATAGCATTGACAATCCTTTCCATAGTGTAGTGAGCTGTAAAGGTCCTTATGACCTCCCGATTAGAAACTTTGTATTTGGAGGCAAGTAAACCCTTTGAACACCTGCTGAGTTGAGCTCCTGGGGTTCTGGGTGGCCAGGGACATTGTCCAACATGAAGGAACTTTAAAAGGCAGTCTGTTACTTGCAGAGTACTTCCTGATTTAAGGGAGAAAGCACTGGTGGAAGCAATCCAGAACAAGAATTCTCATGGCTCAGGCCGTCTTGTAGAGCCAAAAGACTGACAACTGATGTTTATCTTTTCCCTTCAAGGCCCAGGGGGTTAGCAGCTTTATAGATAAGGGCAGCCCTGATCATAATCCTGAGTGTGCTTGCATAAAACAGTAGAATTTGCCTATCACCTCCTGCATTAAATCCTGGTGTTCATTTCTCTTCCTTATTAATAAATTTTTTCTTTTTTTTTTTTGAGATGGAGTCTGACTGTGTCGCCTAGGCTGGTGTGCAGTGGCATGATCTCAGCTCACTGCAACCTCCACCTCCCAGGTTCAAGCCATTTTCCTGCCTCAGCCTCCTGAGTACCTGGGATTACAGGCACGTGCCACCACGCCCGGCTAATTTTTTTGTATTTTTATAGAGGGTTTCACTACTAAAAATCGTTTTCACTGTGTTAGCCAGAATGGTTTCACTGTCTTAGCCAGAATGGTCTTGATCTCCTGACCTTGTGATCCACTCGCCTTAGCCTCCCAAAGTGCTAGGATTACAGGCATGAGCCACCGAGACTGGCCCTATTAATAAATATTCTTTGTGGCTTGGTCTAGTAGTATGGGAGGCTAGTCCAGAACAATGGCCCTCCCATAAAAAAGGACCAGATCAGCCCAACGTGGTGGTAGGCACCTGTAAGCCCAGGTCCTTGGGAGGCTGAGGCAGGAGGATCACTTGAATCTGGGAGGTGGAGGTTGCAGTGATCTGAGATCGTGCCCTGTACTCCAGCCTGAACCATAGAGTGAGACTCCATCTCAAAAACAAACAAAACAAAGAATGAGATTATGTCCTTTGCTGGGATATGGATGGAGCTGGAGGCCATTATCCTTAACAAAGTAAAGGAGGAACAGAAAAGCGAATACCACATGTTCTCACTTATAAGTGGGAGCTGAACGATGAGAACACATGGACACAGAAGGGAACGGCACGCACTGTGACCTAGCAAAGGACAGAGTTTGGGAGGAGGGAGAGAATCAGGAAAAATCATTAATGGATACTAGAGTTAATACCCAGGTGAGGAAATAATCTGTTACAAGGTAAACGCCCCTTGACACGTTTACCTATGTAACCAGCCTGCACATCCTGCACAGGTACCCCTGAACTTAAAATATAAGTTAAAAAAGTAAATGACAAAAACAACAGCCTTCCATTAAATTTGTTTACCAACTGCATCATCCATTTTCACTTCTAGGGAATTGCTTTGAACAGTGTTCACAGATGGTGATATTGTTCATTAAAATGCGTGCACACACAGACACTTAATGCCTACGGTTTCCTTCCACTCTGCCCTAATTAAAACAAAACATACTCTTAACTACATTTCTGCCTGTAGTGAGTACCCCTCTTCTGTGCTTTATTTAAGAGCACAGTATGCTAAAATCTTTTATTTTATTTTATTTTATTTTATTTTTTGAGACAGAGTCTTACTCTGATACCCAGGCTGGAGTGTAGTGGCGCAATCTTGGCTCAATACAGCCTCCGCCTCTCAGGTTCAAGCAACTCTCCAGCCTCAGCCTCCCAAGTAGCTGGGATTACAGGTGTGCACCACCATACTTGGCTAATTTTTGTATTTTTAGTATAGATAGGGTTTTTCCATGTTGCCCAGGCTGGTCTTGAACTTCTGTTCTCAAGCAATCTGCCTGCCTCAGCCTTTCAAAGTGTTGGGATTACAGGTGTGAGCTACCACGCCCAGCCCTAAAATCTTGCTTCCACTCTCTGCCTTTACTTCTTTTATTTTTATTTTTATTTTTATTTTTTTTAATATATTTTAAAAAAAATATGGAACGCTTCACGAATTTGCGTGTCATCCTTGCGCAGGGGCCATGCTAATCTTCTTTGTATCGTTCCAATTTTAGTATATGTGCTGCCGAAGCGAGCACTTTTACTTGTTATTTTTTAAAAATAAAGATGGGGTTTCACCATGATGGCCAGGCTGGTCTTGAACTCCTGACCTCAGGTGATGCACCCACCTTGGCCTCCCAAAGTGTTAGAATTACAAGTGTGAGCCACTGCGCCCAGCCTGCCTTTACCTCCAATTCCCTCTTGAACGCATCTGATCAAACTTTGATATCCACCATTCCACTGATAACTTCATTTTTTGGAGTTACCAGTGACCTTCTCATTTCTAAATCCAGTCTGTTTCATTTCCTGCTCTAGTCTTTCTTTATCTCTCAGAAGCTGTCTTACTTATTTTTTTGTCACCTCCCTGACCACTTCACACTTTCCTCTGCTACTGTGTCCTGACTCTGAATATTTCTGAATGTGGGAATGACTCATGGCTCAGTCCTTTATTTATTTATTTTTTTTGAGACAGAGTCTCACTCCATCACCAGGCACCAGGCACCAGGCTGGAGTGCAGTGGCGCGACCTCGGCTCACTGCAACCTCTGCCGCCCGGGTTCAAGCAATTCTCCTGCCTCAGCCTCCCGAGTACCTGGGACTACAGGCGCGCGCCACCACGCCCAGCTAATTTTTTTGTATTTTTAGTAGAGACAGGGTTTCACCATGTTGACCAGGATGGTCTCAATCTCTTGACCTCGTGATCCGCCCGCCTCGGCCTCCCAAAGTGCTGGGATTACAGGCGTGAGCCACTGCGCCCGGCCTATGGCTCAGTCCTTTAACCTCGTCTTGTCTCTGTCCACGCCCACTGTCTTCCCTCATCATCTCATCTCATGGCTCTAAACACCGCTGCATTAGTGCATTCTCCAATTACTATAAAGAAACACCAGAGACTGGGTAATTTATATAGATGTATAGTTTTTTTCCTTTTACTTATCACATCAAAGGACATTTCAGTGCTAGAGACTGGGTAATTTACAAAGAACAGAGGTTTCATTGGCTCAGTGTTCTGCAGGCTGCACAGGAAGCATGGCAGCATCTGCTTCTGGGGGAGGCCGCAGGAAGAGTCCAATCATGGCACAAGGTGAAGTAGGAGTAGGCATCTCACATGGTGGGAGCAGGAGCAAGAGAGTGAGGGGGAAGTGCTATACACTTTTTTGTCTTTTTTTGAGACAAGAGTTTTGCTCTGTGGGTCAGGCTGGAGTGTACTGTTGGGATCCCCGGCTCACTGCAACCTCCGCCTCCCGGGTTCAAGCGATTCTCCTGCCTCAGCCTCCTAAGTAGCTGGTATTACAGGTATGTGCCACCATGCCCGGCTAATTTTTTTGAATTTTTTTTACTGGAGACGGGATTTCACCATGTTGGCCAGGCTGGTTTCAGACTCCTGACCTTGTAATCCACCCGCCTCAGCCTCCCAAAGTGCTGGGATTACAGATGTGAGCCACTGTGCCTGGCCTTTTTTTTTTTTAGATGGAGTCTTGCTCTGTTGCCCAGGCTGGAGTGTAGTGGCGCAATCTCAGCTCACTGCAACCTCCGCCTCCCAGGTTTAAGTGATTCTCCTGCCTCAGCCTCCCGAGTAACTGGGACTACAGGTGCGTGCCACCATGCTTGGCTAATTTTTTTGTATTTTTAGTAGAGACGGGGTTTCACCATGTTAGCCAGGATGGTCTCGATCTCCTGACCTCGTGATCCACCCACCTTGGCCACTATACAGTGTTAAACAACCGGATCTCCTGAGAACTCACTTTGATAAGAACATCACCAAGGGGCTGGTGTGAAGCCATTCATCGCAAATCCACCCCCATGATCCAGCCACCTCCCCACCAGGCCCCACCGGTAACACTGGGGATTACAATTCAATGTGAGATTTGGACCAAGGACACAGACCTGGTCCATATCACCCACCTACCCACCTACACATCTCCATGTCCCCTGCAGACCTGTCCCCTGAACTCTAGAATCCTTTGTCTTACTGTCTGCTCAGCTCTGTGCTCAGCCGTCTAACAGGTATCTCCACCCTTGTGTTTCCAAAAGTGACTTCCTGAACTCCCCCAAGTACATTCCCCTGTGCCCCCGCACATCGTACCTTACAGTGAACCTATACTTCCTGGGCTTAGGTTTACATGTCAGCATATATTTGAAACAGAGAAGACATGCCATTATATGGGAGTGTTTTAATTCGCATGACAAAGAAAAGTAAGATTTTTTTGTCTAGATCATCATAAAAAAGTTATGTTTACTTAAAATGGATGAGGAAATACATTGTTTCCAAAATTACTGTGAACTGTGGGAGAAAAATGTTTGAAGACCTCATCCCTGCCTGATCTGCTCCCCCAAGAACTCTCTGACTTCATCTCCTTCCTGTGTCCTCCTCGTTGTCTCCACTCCAGCCATGCAGGCCTCTTTCCTGTTCCTGGGGCCGAGGTTGCTCCTGCCTCAGGGTCTCCAGCTGGGCTGACCCTCTGCCTAGAATCCTCTGGCCCCTCAGCTGAGGTGCAAACACCCTTCCTCCCCCAGGTCTTTGTTCTGGTATCACCTTCTTTGTGGGGGACTTCTATGACCCTCCCTCATCTCTCCATTTAACACTCCAGCCATACCCTAAGCCCTACCTCTGTATTAAACAGGTCTGTGTTTCATTCTTGTCTTTTGCTTTCCATTGTCTGCAGACTGGTGACAAGGTCCAAAGAGCAGAGCTGGGAGGCTGGGGCTGTGCTAGCCTTGCCCCCTTCGAGAGTTATGCAACCCTGGCTCCACACTAGAGTGCCAAGGCATTTTGCACACATATGGTTTATGTCCCCTTACCAGAGATTCATCTTCCAATAGGGTGGGGCCCAGCTCCCATAATGTTTAAGGTACTCAACTTGATTGTAATTTTTTTTTTTTTTTGAGATGGAGTCTCACTCTTGCCAGGCTGGAGTGCAGTGGTGCAATTTCAGCTCACTGCAGCCTCCGCCTCCCGGGTTCAAGTGATTCTCCTGCCTCAACCTCCTGAGTAGCTGGGACTACGGGCACATGCCACCATGCCCAGCTAATTTTTGTATTTTTAGTAGAGATGGGGTTTCACCATGTTGTGCAGGATGGTCTCGATCTCTTGACTTCATGATCCGCCCACCTCAGCCTCCCAAAGTGCTGGGATTACAGGCGTGAGCCACTGTACCCAGCCTGATTTTAATTTCTATCCAGCATTGAGAATCAAGGTAGTGCCCTCTATTTCTGAGGGCTGTCATCAGCCTGTGATCCACAGAGAGGTGAGGGGATATGCTCTGCATGGGGTTTGATCAGGGCGGGTTCTGTGCCCTGAACTGAAGTCCAGGCCAAGCCAGCCCCCCCACTGCTGCAGCCTGTATGTGGGCTTCTCCAGGAGGGTAGTAAGTTCTGAAGAAAAGAGTGAAAAACTCACTTGGACTTTTTTTTTTTTTTTTTTTTGAGACGGAGTCTTGCACTGTCGCTGGGCTGTAGTGCAGTGGTGCAATCTCGACTTACTACAACCTCCGCCTCCCAGGTGCAAGCGATTTTCCTTGCTTCAGCCTCCCAAGTAGCTGGGACTACAGGTGCCCACCACCATGCCAAGCTAATTCTTTTAGTAGAGACGGGGTTTCACTATGTTGGCCAGGCTGATCTCAAACTCCTGATGTCATAATCTGCCCACCTTGGCCTCCCAAAGTGCTGGGATTACAGGCCTGAGGCACCGCTCCTAGCCACTTGGTCTTTGTGTAGGAATTTATTATCCTTATGCCCCCCATGCAGTGGGCTGTCTCTCCACATGCTGAGGTCTTCCCTGTGTTCGTGGTTGTAGCACAGAAAGGAATGTGTTGTTTCCAAGCATTAAACAACAGATTTTTTACTTTCAGATTTGACTTGTAAAGAGTTAATTATATTGACTGAGAGGGAAGCCCAGAAGAGGAAGAAGAGGAAAGAAAAGAAGTCAGGGATGGCTCTCACACAGGTAAAATGATATATATATATACATTTTTTTTTTTTTTTTGAGAAGAAGTCTCACTCTGTTGCCCAGGCTGGAGTGCAGTGGCACAATCTTGGCTCACTGCAACCTCTGCCTCCCAGGTTCAGGCAATTCTCCTGCCTCAGCCTCCTGAGTAGCTGGGATTACAGGCATGCGCCACCATGCTTAACTAATTTTTGTATTTTTAGTAGAGATGGGGTTTCACCATGTTAGTCAGGCTGGTCTTGAACTTCTGACCTTGTGACCCACCCGCCTCGGCCTCCCAAAGTGCTGGGATTACAGATGTGAGCCACCGCGCCCAGCCAAAATGATATTCTTAGTGGATCCTTCTGTCTCCTTCCTTTTCTGAAATGCGAGGCATTGGAGTTGCGAATATTCTCTGAGTCTGAAGCGTCCTGCCTGATGTGTTTGCTGGCATTCACCCATGCCTTCCCCTCAGTTTCTCTCATCTCACTTAGATTCTATCTCACTGTGACCCAGTGACATTAACTTGGAAAGAGGCTGCACTGGGCATGGTCCTGGGAGGGGCTCACACCCAGGGATGGATGGAGACGGGGTGTGGGCCCCATGGTGTCAGAGCTGTGGGCAGCAGAGATTGTTTAGAGGCAACATCTGGATGCAGTCAGCTGACCAGAAGTAGAGAAGCTGCAAGTGGAATTCACATGTTAATGTGCACAGCCTCCGCCTCCTGGGTTCAAGTGATTCTCGTGCCTCAGCCTCCCGAGTAGTTGGGATTACAGGCGCGCACCACCACACTCGACTAATCTTTGTATTTTTAGTAGAGATGGGGTTTCACCATGTTGGCCAGGCTGATCTCAAACTCCTGGCCTCAAGTGATCTGCTTGCCTTGGCCTCAAAATGGTGTTGGGATTATGGTGTTGGGATTATAGGCGTGAGCTGCCATGCCTGGCCTGTTTTGTTTTTTTGCTTTTTGTTTTTGTTTTTGAAGTAGGGTGTCACTCTGTCGCCCAGGCTGGAGTGCAGTGGCGCGATCTCAGCTCACTGCAGAATCTGTCTCCTAGTTTAAGCAATTCTTGTGCCTCAGCCTTGCAAGTCGCTGGGACTACAGGCATGAGCCACCATACCCGGCTACTTTTTGTAGTTTTAGTAGAGTCGGGGTTTCACCATGCTGGCTAGGCTTGTCTTGAACTTCTGACCTCAGGTAATCAACCCCGCCCAGCCTCCCAAAGTGCTGGGATTAATGCGTGAGCCAGTGTGCCTGACCTTCACTGGATTTTATACAAGACACATCATCATGGCCAGGAGCGGTGGCTCACACCTATAATCCCAGCACTTTGGGAGGCCAGGGTGTGTGTATCACTTGAGGCCAGGAGTCTGAGACCAGCCCTGCCAACGTGATGAAACTGTGCCTCTACTAAAAATACAAAAAAATTTAGCCCTGTGTGGTGGTACATGCCTGTAGTCCTAGCTACTCAGAAGGCTGAGGTGTGAGAATCGCTTGAACCTAGAAGGCAGAGGTTGCAGTGAGTTGAGATTGTGCCACTGCACTGCAGCCTGGGTAATGGAGACTGTCTCCAAAAAAAAAAAAGACACATCATTTCATAAATAAGCTTATTATTTTTTCACAGTTGAAATTATTTTGTTTTATTTTTATTTTTTTCATTCATCTACATAAGATACAGACTTGGCAACAGAGTTGAAATTATATCTTTTTTTTTTTTAATTTTTAAAAAAATTTTAATTTTTTTTTTTAAATTGAGACAGGGTTCACTATGTTGGCCAGGCTGGTCTCAAACTCCTGACCTCAAGTGATCCACCCGCCTTGGCCTCCCAAAGTGCTGGGATTACAGGCATGAGTCTCCGCACCTGGCTGAAATTATATCTTAAATGTTTGTATGGCCTTAAACTTTTTCTTGTTTTTTTTTTTTTTGTTGTTGTTGTTGGTTTTTTTTTAACTGTTTTTATATGTCTTTTTCTGTACACTGATTTAATGTTTCAAATTTATTTAAAAAATTTTTTTATATTATGTAAATGGGTTGAACAGTTATAGGAATAGTAATATATTATGTGTGTGCTTAAAGAATGATCTTTTATGCAGTTCTATGTCATTCTTGAACTTGATTCAAGTTTTCTCAGGCAACGCTCTGCCATTGTACTTTCCATGCTATGCTATGGTTTGAATATCGGATTCTCTCCAATATTCATGTAGAAAATTTCTGATGCAGTAGGATTAGAAGTATGGCCTGTAATCCCAGCACTTTGGGAGGCCGAGGCGGGCGGATCACGAGGTCAAGAGATCGAGACCGTCCTGGTCAACATGGTGAAACCCCGTCTCTACTAAAAATACAAAAAAATTAGTGGGCGTGGTGGCGCGCGCCTGTAGTCCCAGCTACTCGGGAGGCTGAGGCAGGAGAATGCTTAACCCGGGCAGCGGAGGTTGCAGTGAGCCAAGGTCGTGCCACTGCACCTCCCAGCCTGGCGCCTGGTGACTGAGTGAGACTCTGTCTCAAAAAAAAAAAAAAAAAAAAAAAAAAAAAAAGAAGTATGGCCATTGGGAGGTGATTAAGACCCTGGGGCTCTGCCCTAGTTAAGGCAATTAGGAACCTTCCTGATTATAAGAGCATTCCAAGTTGAATGGAGTGCTCTCTTAGTTTTTTGCCTTCCATGATGTGAGGACACAGCATTCATCCCCCACTCCTGGAAGACTTAGCAACAAGACCCTGTCTTGAAACAAGAAAATGAGGCCCTTAGCAGACAACCAACTTACTGGCACCTTTATCTTGGACATCCTAGTTTGCAGAACTGTGAGAAAGAAATTTGTTGTTTATAATTACCTAAAGTATTTTGTTACAGCAGCACAAGCTAATAGAAATTGGTATCAGAAGTGGGGTGTTGTTATAATAATTAAAAATGTAGTAGACGTGGCTTTGGAAATTAGTAATGGGTACACACTGGCACACTTTTGAAGTGAATTCTGGAAAAAGCCTGTTTTGCCATTAGCAGAGCATTAAAGGCAATTCTGGTGAGGGCTCAGAAGAGGAGAGCTTTAGAGAATACCTGTTTTGTAGACAATATAAGTGGTTGTCATCAGAGCGTTTTTAGAAATATGGACAATACAGGCAATTCTGATGAGGTGTCATGAAAATGAGGAATGTCTTACTGGAAACTAGGAAAGCCCGCCTTGGTAAAGTAGCAGAGAATTTGTCTGGATGAAGTCCATGTCTTAGTACTTCGTGGGAGGAAGAATTTAAGAGTGATGAAGCAAGATATTTGGCAGAAAAACCCCTCAAAGCAAATTGTTCAGGTTGCTGCATGGCTTCTTAACTGTTTATAGTAAAATGGGAGAAGAGAGAAATTAGTTAAAAACAATTTGTAATCAAAGCCCAATGTAAAGATTTGGAAAATTCTCAGCCTGGCCATATAAAGAATTAGAAGTGTATTTAGGAGAGAGAGAGCTGCAGGCACTGTGAGAACTTCTATGTGGGGTGATCCCAACAAAACCACTGGGGCAGGGATCCCTGGGATGTTGAGACCCAACCCCTACTCCAGGATGTCTTAGAAGGTGGGACATGGAGTCAAAGAAGATTATTGTCAAGCCTCAGTATTTAATGTGTGTCCCCCTGTTGGGTTTCAGACTTACATGGAACAGCTACCCCTGTTTCCTGTTTCTCCCACCTGTGTCTGCCCCACCATTGTATTTTGGAAGCATATAACTTGTTTGATTTCATAGGTTCACAGCTGGAAAGCAGTTTGCCTACGGATGAAATGCACATTTGAGTCTCACCCATATCTTATTTAGATTATAGTTAGATACAACTCTAGACTATAGGCTTTTGAATTGGTTGTAGAAATAGTTATGGCTTTGGGAGCCATTGGGATGGAATGTATTTTGTTTGTGAGAAGTACATCAATTTTGGGGTGAGGGTGGAATGCTATGGTCTGAGTTATTTTTTTTCTTCTTCACAATTCATGTGGAAGCTTAATCCCCAATGCCCAATCTGTAAATATTATGAGGTATGGCCTTTAGAAGGAGATTGAGTCACAAGGGGTCTGCCCTTATCAGTGGGTATGGTATTCTCATCAATGAGGTATCAAAAGGCTTTTCCTACAGAGGTCACTGCTTTTTGCCCCTTCTGTCCCTTCTGCCATGTGGGGGACACAGTGTTTGTCCCCTATGCAGCAAGAAGACCATCTTGGAAGCAGGAATCATCCATCAGCAGACATCAGTCCTGCTGGCACCTTGATCTTAGATTTCCCAGACAGCAGAATCATGAGAAATACATTTCTATTGTTTGTAACCTACTTAGTCTGTCTTATTTGGTTATAGCAGCATAGAGGGACTAGGACATACTGTAACCAGAATTTAACTGTTTGCTTCTTTGATTCAAGACTTCTTCTCAGACATTTGGGTTCAGATGCTTGCTCTGCCATTTTCAGGTTGTTGACCTAGGTGACTTTTCAGTGTCTGTGACAGAGTTGTCTTCTAGTAACACGGAAACAAATCTCTCTCTTGTAGGCTATTACGTTGTTACCTGAATTAGAACATGTAAAGCATTTGGAGAAATGCCCAGCACATGGGGAGTGTTCCAAAACTTCAGTCATTGCTGTTGCTCTGGTTGTCACAGTTTTTAGTTTCTGACCTTTGTTTAAAGCCGCTACAGACATTGTCATCTCAAAGACACCACTTGTATACTAGCTTCTGGACACTCAGTTGATATATTGAACATAATATCTAACATTTATACAGATAACCACATGTTCATTTCTTTGTATATTTCTTGTATTGTCCACAAAAATGAGAAGCATACGCTGATTTAGAGGATATAATAATCTCCTATTGAATTTTATAACAAACTAAAATTAGGGACACACAACTTTCTCATAGATGCTTTGCATGGATACGTCAGAACACACACTTCAATCAAATTGATGTGACAGTTCTCTTCTCTTCTCATTTTATGTAAAGGTAAGAGCTCTCCCATTGCTGCTTGCTGAAATGTGTTTTACATTTCAGGGACCTTTGACATTCAGGGATGTGACCATAGAGTTCTCTCAGGAGGAGTGGAAATGCCTGGACCCTGCACAGAAAGCTCTGTACAAGGATGTGATGTTGGAGAACTACAGGAACCTGGTCTTCCTGGGTGAGGATAATTTTTCTTGAGAAGTTCAGATCTGCCCTTGTGCATTTTTGTATTTTCTCTGTTGCATTTCTTGGGAGCCCCTCCATTATTTGACTGAGACCAAAGCCTTGTTGATTAAAAAATAAAAAGCTTCATAATGCTGCATCTGGCCTTTCACTGTCCCCTTTTTATAGATATTGTGCTGCCTTTTCTTTTTTTGAGACAGAGTCTCCCTCTGTTGCCCAGGCTGGAGTACAGTGGTGCCATCCCAGCTCACTGCAGCCTCTGCCTCCCGGGTTCACATTATTCTCGTGCCTCAGCCTCAAATAACTGGAATTACAGGTGCATGCCACCATGCCTAGCTAATTTTTTATTTTTAGTAGAGATGGGGTTTCACCAAGTTGGCCAGGCTGGTCTTGAATTCCTGACCGCAAGTAATCTGCCCCCTTCAGCCTCCCAAAGTGATTGGATTACAGGCAGAGCCATCATGCCCAGCTTCTGTTACCTGTACATTGGTGGTGGTCCCAGAGCTGAAGTACACAGAGACCTTTATGGCAGAGTTAAAAAATCCAATTCCCTGTTTTGTATCCCTGTGCTTTTTTGTTTGAGACAGGGTCTTGACTCTTCGCCCAGGCTGGAGTGCAGTGGCGTGATCATGGTTCACTGCAACCTTTGCCTCTTGGGCTCAAGCAATCCTCCCACCTCAGCCTCCCAAGTAGCTGGCACTGTGGACGCGTGCCATCATGCCCAGGGTTTCAATATGTCGTCAGGCTGATCTTGATTACTGGGCTCAAGTAATTATCCCATCTTGGCATCCCAAAATGCTGATAGTACAGGCTTGAACCAGTACACGTGGCTTATCCCTGTGTTTCTGATTCAGTAGTTCTTGGAAGAGAGCTAGATGTCTGCATCTTATAGTGTTTCCTAAGCATTCAGAAGGAGGCAATCAATGGGTGAGTTTGTGAAATATTCTGTAGATCTAATTGTAATGTTTTCTCTGCTACCTAAACATTGGACTAGAAATCTGGAAAGACAACGGCACATCTTTTTTCCTTTCTTTTTTTGAGACAGAGTTTCACTCTTGTTGCCCAGGTGTGTGTGTGCCAATGGCACGATCCCGGCTCACTGCAACCTCCACCTCCCGGGTTCAAGAGATTCTTCTGCCTCAGCCTCCAGAGTAGCTGGGATTACAGGCATCCACCACCATGTCCGGCTAATTTTTGTATTTTTAGTAGAGATGGGGTTTCACCATGTTGGCCAGGCTGGTCTCAAACTAGTGACCCCAGGTTATCTGCCCGCCTCGGCCTCCCAAAATGCTGGGATTACAGGCATGAGCCACTGTGCCTGGCCTATGTTAAGATTTTTTTAAACAAGTTAGTGCTGTTTGCTAGCTTAGAATATTGTGCATTTTATTGTAAAGACTCACAAATTTCTCTGTTTAATAAGGTATATCAACATTGCTTCATGTTTATAATGACATGGCAGCATACTGGCTTTACCTTAGTGTGGCTAGGTATAGCAGATACCGTAGACAGGGTGGTTTAAACAACAGAAATTCACTTTTCACAGATCTGCGTGATAAGCAGTCCAGATGTCAACACCACGTTTTTGGTGTAGACCCTTTTCCTGGTGTACCATGGCTAACTCTTTCTGTGTCCTCACATGGCAGAAGGATTGCCAAGCAAAAAGCAAAAGCTTTTTCACATCTCCTCTAATTTCATTCCTGAAATTCTACCCACCATGCTGACCTAATTGCCTCCCAAAGTTCACAACTCTAAGTAATATTACACCGAGGATTAGGTCCCCAACATATGAGCTTTGGCAGACATAAGTCAATATAGCTGACCTGCAATGCTTGTAGTGTTGCAGATGTCTGTTTTTCATGGAAATAGATGGTTTTGTTTTGTTTTTTTCCCCGGGTGGAGTCTTGCTCTGTCACCCAGGCTGGAGTGCCACAGTCCGATCTTGACTCACTGCAACCTCCGCCTCTGGGTTCAAGCAATTCTCCTGGCTCAGCCTCCTGAGTAGCTGGGATTACAGGTGCACACCACCATGCCCGGCCCGGCTAATTTTTGTATTTTTAGTAGACATGGGGTTTCACCATATTGACCAGGCTGTTCTTGAACTCCTGACCTCGTTATCCACCCACCTCGGACTCCCAAAATATTGGATGACAGGCATGAGCCACCGCGCCTGGCCAGAAATAGATAGTTTTATAACAGGTTTAATATGTATGTGATAAGTATTCAGAAAAATAACTTATTTTTATAACTTCAAAAATTTTTTTCTCATTTTCCCAGTACAATTTTTGATTTATAATTCTAGCTTGCCATTTACATAGATCATTAATTAGTTGAACTTGTTGATATTTAGCTGTAGTTTGGCATTTATTTGTGCACAATAAATATGAAGTAAATGTATATATATATATAACTTTTCTATTATGAGAGAGCCATATGTTTGCTGCTAGTTGGTGTATGATTTAGAGTCATGTTGGAAAAATACTTGCTTTAGTGCTAATATATGTTTGCACAACATTAGTCTTTTGGTCATTGAATGTTTGAAACTAGGCATCCTTAAAATTGATTTGAATTACATGTGATTACTCTGTCTTTACTAAATAATTCTACTCCTTTTTATTTGTAAAAATAGAAGATTGCTGTGGTAAAGTTTGGTAATTGTCTAGTATAAATGTTACTTTTAGCACAGTATATTTTCAATATAAAATATTTATGAATATTAGTTATTTTAAAAAAACAAAAAACAAATGATACTAGTTATTTTTAAAACCCATGTTTGGCTGGGCCTGGTGGCTCACGGGTGTAATCCCAGAACTTTGGGAGGCCAAGGCGGGGGATCACAAGGTCAGGAATTCGAGACCAGCCTGGCCAATATGGTGAAACCCATCTCTACTAAATATACAAAAAAATTAGCCATGCATGGTGGCATGTGCCTGTAGTCCCAACCACTCAGGAGACTGATGCAGAAGAATCACTTGAACCCAGAAGGCCGAGGCTGCAGTGAGCTGACATCATGCCACTGCACTCTAGCCTGGGCAACAGAGCGAGACTTCGTCTCAAAAATCAATCAAACAAACAACAACAACAACAAAAACCCATGTTCATTATATTTTGTAGGTATCATTCCTAAATGTATGACCAAGGAATTACCACCAACAGGGAACAGTAATACAGGAGAAAAATTCCAAACAGTGACGCTGGAAAGACATGAATGCTATGACATTGAAAATATTTACTTAAGGGAAATCCAGAAAAATCTACTGGACCTTGAATTTCAATGGAAAGATGGTGAAATAAATTTTAAAGAAGTGCCAATGACCTATAAAAACAATCTTACTGATAAAAGAGGTCAACATAGCCGAGAGAATGTAGAAAACAAATGTATTGAAAATCAGCTTACATTAAGCTTTCAGTCACATCTGACTCAACTTCAGAAATTTCAAACTGAAGCGAAAATTTATGAATGTAACCAAACTGAGAAAACAGTTAATAATGGTTCCTTAGTGTCACCAGTTCAAAGAATTCTACCTAGGGTCCAAACCAACATTTCTCGGAAATATGGGAATGAGTTTTTGCAACTGTCATTACCCACCCAACTTGAGAAAACGCACATTAGGGAAAAGCCTTATATATGTAATGAGTGTGGCAAAACCTTTACAGTGTCTTCAAGTTTTATTAACCATCAGATGATACATACTACAGAGAAACCTTACAAGTGCAATGAATGTGGCAAAGCCTTTCATCAGGGCTCACTACTAACTATACATCAGATAGTCCATACAAGGGGGAAACCATATCAATGTGATGTATGTGGCAAGATCTTCAGACAAAATTCAGATCTTATAAATCACTGGAGAAGTCACACTGGTGAGAAACCATACAAATGTAATGAATGTGGCAAGTCCTTCAGCCAAAGTTACAACCTTACAATACATCAGAGAATTCACACTGGGAGAGAAACCTTACAAATGTAATGAATGTGGGAAAACCTTCAAACAAGGCTCATGCCTCACTACACATCAGATAATCCATACAGGAGAGAAACCATATCAGTGTGATATATGTGGCAAGGTCTTCAGGCAAAATTCAAATCTTGTAAATCACCAGAGAATCCACACTGGAGAGAAACCATACAAATGTAATGTATGTGGAAAGTCCTTTAGTCAAAGTTCCAACCTGGCAACTCATCAGACAGTTCATACTGGAAACAAACCTTACAAATGTAATGAATGTGGCAAAACCTTTAAACGGAGCTCAAGCCTCACTACACATCAGATAATCCATAAGGAGAGAAACCATATACATGTGATATATGTGACAAGGTCTTTAGTCAACGTTCACAACTTGCAAGGCACCAGAGAAGTCATACTGGAGAGAAACCTTACAAATGCAGTGAATGTGGCAAGGTCTTCAGTCAGCATTCACATCTCGCGGGGCATCGGAGAATTCATACTGGAGAGAAACCTTACAAATGTGATAAATGTGGCAAAGCCTTTAAACAGAGTTCATTACTCACTAGACATAAGATAATTCATACCAAAGAGAAACGTTACCAATGCACTGAATGTGCAAAAGTCTTTAGTGAAAATTCATGCCTTGTAAGGCATTTAAGAATTCACACTGGGGAGCAACCTTACAAATGTAATGTGTGCAGCAAGGTCTTCAATTACAGTGGAAACCTTTCAATTCATAAGAGAATACATACAGGAGAGAAACCTTTCCAATGTAATGAATGTGGCATGGTCTTCAGGAATTACTCATGCCTAGCACGTCATCTAAGAATTCACACTGGGCAGAAACCTTACAAATGTAACGTGTGTGGCAAGGTCTTCAATGACAGTGGAAACCTTTCAAATCATAAGAGAATTCATACTGGAGAGAAGCCCTTTCAATGTAATGAATGTGGCAAGGTCTTTAGTTACTACTCATGCCTAGCACGTCATCGGAAAATTCATACTGGGAGAGAAACCTTACAAATGTAATGATTGTGGCAAAGCCTATACTCAGCGTTCAAGCCTCACTAAACATCTGGTAATTCATACTGGAGAGAAATCTTACAATTGTAATGAGTTTGGTGGGGCATTTATCCAAAGTTCAAAACTTGCAAGATATCACAGAAATCCTGCTGGGGAGAAACCACACAAATGTAGCCATTGTGGTAGAACTTTTAGTCATATAACAGGCCTGACATACCATCAGAGAAGACATACTGGAGAGATGCCATACAAATGTGTTGAATGTGGCCAGGTCTTTAATTCCACTTCGAACCTTGCAAGGCATCGGAGAATTCATACGGGGGGAGAAACCTTATAAATGTAGTGAATGTGACAAGGTCTTTCGTCATCAGTCAACACTAGCACGTCATCGGAGTATTCATACCGGAGAGAAACCTTACATATGTAATGAGTGTGGCAAAGCCTTTAGAGTGCGCTCAATTCTGCTTAATCATCAGAAAATGCATACTGGAGAGAAACCTTATAAATGTAATGAATGTGGTAAAGCTTTTATTGAAAGGTCAAAGCTGGTGTACCATCAGAGAAATCACACTGGAGAGAGGCCATACAAATGTATTGAATGTGGCAAGGCCTTTGGGCGGTTTTCTTGCCTCAGCAAACACCAAATAATTCATTCTGGAGAAAAACCTTATAAATGTAATGAGTGTGGCAAATCTTTTATTAGTCGCTCAGGCCTCACTAAGCATCAGACAAAACATACTGGAGAGAACCTTACAACTAAACTGAATGTGGCAGGGCCTTTAGATGCTCTCCTAACTTCTGCGTTCCAATAATTCATACTTACTGATATAGCTTGTATAATTTTCACTTCTTTCTGAAATCTCGTGGAATTTCAATACCCCAAATTGGAGGTGGGGTCTGGTGGGAGATGACTGGATAATGGGTGGATTTCTCAAGAATGGTTTAGCGTCACCCCCTTGGTGCTCTTCTCAGGATAGTGAGTTCTGGTGAGATATTGTTGTTTAAAAGTGTATGGCAGGCCAGGCACAGTGGATCATCCCTGTAATCTCAACATTTGGCGGGGGTCGAAGTGGGCAGATCACTTGTGGCCAGGTGTTCAAGACCAGGCTGGTGAACATGGTGAAACCTTGTCTCTACTAAAACACAAAAATTAGCTGGGCATGGTGATGCATGCCTGTAATCCTAGCTACTCAAGAGGCTGAGGCATGAGAATCACTTGAACCCAGGAGACAGAGGTTGCAGTGAGCCAAGATTGTGCTACTGCACTCCAGCCTGGGTGACAGCAAGACCCTGTCTCAAAAAAAAAAGTGTATGGAACCTCCCTCTCATTTGCTTCTCTTCTTGCCATGTGACATGTCCACTCCACCTTTGCCTTCCACCATGATTTTAACATTCTGAGGCTTCCCTAGAAGGTGAGCAGATGCCAGCACCATGTTTCCTGTAAAGCCTGTAGAACTGTGAGTCAATTAAACTTCTTTATAAATTATCCAGCCTCAGGTATTTCTTTATAACAATTCAAATATGGCCTAATACGTTTACACATGCAGTAAATGTAGCTAAGTTTTAAGCTAGTGTTCACTACTCACTTGGCATAAGAATATACATATTGGAGAATAATTACAGAAGTGTAATATGTATGGCAAGAATTCCATTCAAAGATCAAAACTTGTGGATCTATATATAATTCAAAGTGCAGAGATGCTTTACAAATGAAAAGAGTGTGGTAAAACCTTTACCAGAGTTCAATCACTATTGGACATAAGGGAGTTTATACTGAAAGGAAATCTACATGTATGTGCCAGAGACTTTCTCCAGGCATCAGAACTTACTAGACTTCAGAATATACAACTTTGAGAAGAACCACACAAATCTAATGTGTGTGGTAAGGCTGTTACCCGAACATCGAAATGGAAACCAGAGTATTCATACTGAAGAGCTACCTTACAAATGTAACAAATGTAGTAAGATTTTCTAACAAATCGTATGTTTGCTTCTGGAATGTAAGAGAATTTATGTAGGAGAAAAATCCTATAAATGTGCTGAACATGTGCCCACCTTGGCCTCCCAAAGTGCTGGAATTACAGGCGTGAGCTACCACGCCTGGCTAAAATTGTTTGTATTTTTAGTAAAGACGGGGTTTCATGATGTTGGCCAGCCTGGTCTCGAACTCCTGACCTCAGGCGATCTGCCCGCCTTGAACTCCCAAAGCGTTGGGATTACAGGCATGAGCCACCCCATCCGGCCAGCATCTGTCATTTCTCTATACATTTTTTGCCACACAAATCTGAGAATGCCACCTTGATTTATAGATCCTTCAAGTTCTTAAATGGAAGAAATGTAAGTCCATAAATCGGGTTAAATGGTTTCTAGTTGAGTGTACAATGATAAAAAATTATTTTTAAAATGTAGTTTTGGCTGGGCTCTGTGGCTCATGCCTGTATTCCTAGCACTTTGGGAGGTTGAGGTGGAAAGATTGCCTGAGCCCAGAAGTTTCAGAACAGCCTAGGCAACATGATGAAACCTCATCTCTACTAAAATACAAACACTGAGGTGAGAGGATCACTTGAGCCTGGGGAGGTGGAGGCTACAGTGAGCTGTGATAGCGCCAGAACACTGCAGCCTGGGCAATAGAGTGAGACCCCATCTCAAAAAAAAAGTATGCTACAGTTGAGAAATCATGGAATACAATGTTTATGATGATAACTTCAAATATGCCTTGTTAGAGCCTTTGAAAAATGCATCTTTTATTAAATTATTTAATATTTGTTGACTAATAAATATATATTTTATAGTGTAGTTGTAAAAATATAGACACTTTGTCTTAACAGTGTTTCAGAAGCATTTTCAACAATTATGTTGTGTGAAGTGTCCTATGTATGCATGAAGAAAGGACATGTATAAAGTTTTTAACATGAAGGAAAATTGAGTCTTGACCTAGGTGTCATGAGTTTCAAGAGTAAACATTTCAGTGTTGAATTAAAGAGTCTGAATTCATTTTTCTTTTTTTCTTGAGACAGCGTCTGCTTCCATCACCCAAGCAGTAGTACGGTAACGCCATCTTGGCTCACTGAAACCTCCACCTCCCAGGCTCAAGCGATTTCCCACTTCAGCCTTCCAAGTAGCTTGCACTACAGGTGCACACCATTACCCATGGCTAATTTTTGTATTTTTTTGTAAAGACGGGGTTTTGTCATGTTACCGAGGTTACTCTTGAACTCTTGGGTTCAAGCAATCTGCCCACCTCAGCCACTTTCAAAGTGCTGGGATTGCAGGTGTAAGCCCTTGTACCCTGCCTTATTCCTTTACTTGCTTAGTAAACTTGCTTTCACTTTACAATGTGAACTCACCCATAATTCTTTCTTGCACAAGATCCAAGAACCCTCCCTTTTGGTTGCAGCTGCCTAACAGGTTCTCCTTGCCCGCTGCCTAGACAGAACCAATTCATCAAGATAAAAGAGTTAAATTCACATGGAGCTGGCTGTACAGGAACCTGAAATTTTATTAGTATGCAAATTAGTCTCCCTGAAAACTCTGGGATCAGGGTTTTTGAGGATAATTTGATGGGTAGGGGTGAGTTGGGAATGCTGATTGGTTGGGTAGAAAATGAAATCATAGAGATCTGAAGCTGTCCTGTTGCAATGAGTCAGTTCCTGGTTGGGGTCATGTAGGGTCCAGCCCTACAGGGTCCTTGTGAGCCCTCTCTACTGGAGTGGAGACGAAAAATTGTAGAAATAAAAGACACAAGACACAGAGATAGAGAAAGAAAGTTTGGGCGCAGGGGTCCACCGCTAACCAAAACGTGGAGTCCTGCAGTGGCCCCGAGTGTCCGCACACTCTGATTTTTATGGAGTACAAAAGCTAGAGTCAGGGAAGGTAGGGTGTAGGTAGGGCATGTCCTTGGTAATCCGAGACTGGGGGCAGGGTAAAGAGGTTGTGGCAGTGATAGGGTCAAGTACATCACGTGTCATACAGGTAGGGGCTCAGGAATTTTCCATAGCCGAGATGAGGTAAGGGGCATATGGCATCAACATTTTTTCCATACTTGTCACAAAGACATTAAAATTTACGTTACTTTTGCTGATTAATTCTTACAAGAAAAGAGGAACCAGGTGCAGAAGCGGATCATGAGACTGACATGGAATGTGACCACTGAAGCACAGCATCACATTGAGACAGTGAAGCCCCTGGATGTCTGCAAGCCTCCCTCACAGCGTCAGGCCTACCACAAGAGCTTGGAGAAGCGGAGTTTTCTCCTAACTCCTCCTAGGAAGGAGACATCTCAGCTATTTTGGACATGTCCTTCCCCAGCTGGCTAAACAGAGGGCGCTTTCCCAGCGCTAGCGCTGCAGCTCAGCCAAGGTACCCTCCAGCAGCGCTTATGCGGGCTTGACAGAGGGCTTAAAGCGTCTTGCCTTAGGGTCATTCATTTCACAGTGTCTCCCCAGCTTCACACTTTTGACCTGAGAGGCATTAGTAAAAGAATTAAGATCACCTATGAATAACTAATAACTTCTGCAGTTATATTTCTAGTTACTTTCTTCTTCATTATTTAAATGGAAATAGGCTGAGGCTTTTGGCTCCTGCCTCAGGCACTTACGGAGTTCCCCCCCCCCCCCCCCCCCACCCGCCACAGGGTCACAAGACCAGTTTATGGATCTGGGCTGGTGTCAGGTGATCCATTAACTGTAGGGTCTGCAAAATATCTCAAGCACTGATCTTAGGTTTTATAATGGTAATGTTATCCCCCAGGAACAATTTGGGAACAGTCAGAATCTTGTAGCCTCCAGCTACCTGACTCCTAAACCATAATCTCTCATTTTGTGCTTAATTTGTTAGTCTTCCAAAGACAATCTAGTCCCCCAGCAAGAAGGGGGTTTGTTTTGGGAAAGGACTGTTAATGTCTTTGTTTCAAACTATAAACTAAGTTCCTCCCAAAGTTAGTTCAGCTTATGCCCAGGAATGAAAAGGCAGCTTGGAGGTTAAAAGCAAGATGGAGTTGATTAGGTCAGATCTCCCTCACTGTAATAATTTTCTAAGTTCTAATTGTGCAATGGCAGTCTCAGGTTCTGGATCAGGACCCTTTCCGGTACGTGAGGACAGTTATAAGTGCATCCAGATATCCAAAAAGTTACCTCTGAGAGTCAGGGATTTCCTAACCCTGTCGGTTCTTCCCCAAGGGTTCACTGGGAACCTAGAATTCCAGAGGCCAGTCTAGGAATATAAAGACAGGAGAGAGAGAGAAGAGGTGAAGAAGTTTTGAAGAAGAGAAAGAAGGTCCATGCTACCTGTTTTTTTTCCCAACAAACTTTTCATGCGGGGAAATAGGATCCTGGTTTGTGGGAGGGATTTGTAGGAGGGTGAGAAAAATGCCCTTTAAGGTAGAGTCTGTAGAGCCCTAATTGGGGAAAAGGAGTCAGCCTGGAAGGACCAGGGGAAAGCAAAGAGATAAAGCAAATAAGCTATAAATCTTTCTTCATGGTCCAGGACAGATAAACAAAATGAAGGAAGCAGATAAGCTGTGGCTCTCTCTCTCTTTTTTGAGACAGAGTCTTGCTCTGTCGCCAGGCTGGGGTGCAGTAGCGCAATCTCAGTTCACTGCGACGTCCGCCTTCCAGGTTCAAGTGATTCTCCTGCCTCACCCTCCTGAGTAGCTGGGACTACAGGCATGCGCTGCCATGCCCAGATAATTCTTGTATTTTTAGTAGAGACCGGTTTCACTATGTTGGCCAGGATGGTCTCCATCTCTTGACCTCGTGATCCGCCCGCCTCGGCATTCCTAAGTGTTGGGATTTACAGGCGTGGGCCACTGCACCCGGCCGATCTCTTTTTCTTCATGGCCTAGGACATGTAACCTTTCTGTGGAAATAACGTAAATAACTCACAAACTTTCTGCTTTCATTTATCATCAAACACCTCAGGTAACAGAAGAGACGCAAGTTAGCTCCCGGTTACCTTGGCCTCCCAAAGTGTGGGGATTATAGGCATGCGCCACTGCACCTAGCTAAATCTCCTTTTCTCATAAGGAAGTCAGTCAATGGGTTCAGAGCACACTCGAACAAACTTATTTTAACCTAATCACCTCTTTAAATGCCCTATATTTAAATACAGTCATATTCTGAAGTAGTGGGTGTTAGCACTTCAGGATATGGTTTTTTGGAAACATGATTCTGCTCTGGACTCGCAAAATTTATATCCTTCTTACATGCCAAGTCCCTTCACCCCATCCCAACGAATTTTTTTTTTTTTTTTTTTTTGAGACAGGGACCCTCTCTGTCACACAGGCTGCAGTTCAACTTGTTAAGAAGAAAATATCTTAGTTTTCAATATAAGTGAACCACAACTTTAAGCTTTAACCTTAAATTCTGAAACATTAACTTAAAATAGGCAGAAAGCAATGCTGCTTCACAGGACAAGAAATAGAAAACCAAAGACGTGCTGCCTGAGAAGCAGAGTGAATAACAGGCTCCATCACCGCTCCACTTACCCTATGACACCCCACCCCAACCTTCGCCGTGGTCAGCCCTGCCCCACCTAGCCATGCCCACTGCCGCCAGGGGCCCCCGCTCAAACCTCTCTTGGTCCCTCCCCAAGTCAGGCCCCTCTTTCAGTCCCGCCCCCTGCATGTCCAGGCCACGCCCCCTGGCTTCCCAATTTTTTCTCTCCCGGAGCAGTTTCCGGCACTCCCGGAAGCACATTGCACCCCAGAAGCGCCAGAATCACTGTGCGTGTGTTTCTGTCCACGTGTATTAAACGTCGCTTCGGTTCGTCTGCCTGGATTAAACGTGCCCTTTGCAGTTCTCCCTTCACCATCCCTGTGATTTGGGGATCGCTATGGACCTTAAATTATTCATTGCCCCTTCGTCCCTTCAACAGCCACTTCTCCCTAATTAAGTCCGAGAATTGCTATCTTTTCGGTTTAAAATCTGAGACCGTTGCTTCCTGCCTTTCTGCCTTAGGACCATGTAGATAACCCCATTCAGGTGTGTTCTGCCTAAAACTCTTACCAAGTCAAATTCTCCCCTGCTAGGTGAATGCCCGCCCGTCGAGACCCCCGAGCTTCACCCTTGTCACCCCTCGGAGGGGAGCACCCGCTGAAGGAACGACTTCTCCCAGGTCCTGGGATTCTGCAGACTCTCCCTGTCCTGAGACACCGTCCCCCTCGCCACCTTGTGTCCCCCTCAGGCCGGGTCCTTCGCTCCCCAGGCTTCCCCCTCCACAGCCACTGCTTTTCCTGACATGGCCTTGGGGGAAGTGACCTGAGTGTGTCTCGTCACACCCAGTGTTCTTCTTTCCCAAAGTTTACTCCACTGAAAAATGTGCTCTTCAGGGAGGTGGGCATCTTGTTCCTTCCCTTTCCTCCTGAATGGGTGGGTGAGAGGGATCAGGAGAGGAAAAGAGGGAGAGCAACGGAGCAGAAAGAAAAACTGAGGAGAAAAGAATGAGGGAGACCTTAAATACACGGCAAAATGGATCATAATTTAGGGACCTGCAAAGAGCAAGAGTGAAAGAAGATGCATGGAGAAAGTAGCAGGGGAGAAAAGCAGATAGAGAAATTAGGGAAAAGGGGAACCTTCAGGGAGATGAAGGGCAGCAAAACAGAGAGGGGCGGCAAAGGAGGAGGCCCTGCAGACAGACGGGGGGGAGAAGGTGAAAGAGTTGGAGCCGCGGCTGACAGAGCCATGTGGTGCTGGGACTGAAAGAGAGGGCAGTGGGTGACAAAGGAGAGTCGGAGAACCACAGAAGGGAGGAAGCCTAGGAAGTGTGGGGTGCTAGAGCGAGAACAAAGGAGATGTAACAGGGAAGAGGGAATTTAACAGAAGAGCAGAGAGGGAGCTCAGATGCGGAGAAGAGGCAGAAATACGTGGAGATTGGGTACAATGGGAAAGTTTGGGGGGAGAAAGCAACAAGAGGTGAAGTAAGTTGGGGAGCATTGGGCAGAACAGGCATAAAAGAGGGAACAAAAGAAGGGGAAGAAAAAACAGAAAAGGGGAAAAAAGACACGTGCAGAATGAGAGAGGGAAACACATGGTCGTGAAGAAAGTGGGAGAGGACCCCATCCAGATGAGCAGTGAGTTGATTGGATATGGATGGTGGTTGTAATACTCTAATTTGTGACTTTATACTCTAATTTAAACTTTGTTTCTTTAAATTGTACTCATGAGGATGAAAATTACCACTCTTTTCTGTAAGGCTTTTGCATTTTGTATTTATTTGTATCAAAAGATACTTGGAATCCCCATTTAGCCATGCTGCTCAAGGAAATAAGGGAGACACAAACAGAAGTAAAAACATTCCATGCTCATGGTTAGGAAGAACCAATATTGTGAAAATGGCCATAGTGCCCAAAATAATTTTTAGATTCAACGCTATCCCCATTAAACTACCATTAACCCTCTTCACAGAACTGGAAAAAACCACCTTAAACTTCATATGGAACCAAAAAAGAGCCTGCATAGCCAAGACAATCCTAAGCAAAAAGGAGCAAAGCTGGAGACATCACGCTACCCGACTTCAAACTATATTACAAGGTGACTGTAATCAAAACGGCATGCTACTGGTACTAAAACAGAGACCAATGGAACAGAACAGACGCCCCAGAAAGAATACCACACAACTACAACCATCTGATCTTTGACAAACCAGTCAAAAACAAGCAATCAGGAAAGGATTCCCTGTTTAATACATGGTGTTGGGGAAACTGGCCAGCCATGTGCAGAAAGCTGAAACTGGACTCCTTCCTTACACCTTATTCAAAAATTAACTGCAGATGGATTAAAGATTTAAACATAAGATGTAACACCATAAAAACCCTAAAAGAAAACCTAGGCAGTACCATTCAGGACATAGGTATGGGCAAGGAGTTCATGACTGAAACACCAAAAACAATGGCAGCAAAAGCCAAAATAGACAAATGGGATCTAATTAAACATAAGAGTTTCTGTACAGCAAAAGAAACAATCATTTGAGTGAATCGGCAACCAACAGAATGGAAAAAATTTTTTGCAAGCTACCCATCTGACAAAGGACTAATACCCAGAATCTATAAAGAACTAAAACAAGGGCCGGGCGCGGTGGCTCACGCCTGTAATCCCAGCACTTTGGGAGGCTGAGGCGGGCAGATCACGAGGCCAAGAGATTGAGACCATTCTGGCCAACATGGTGAAACCCTGTCTCTACAAAAATATAAAAATTAGCTGGGCGTGGTGGCGCGCGTCTGTAGTCCCAGCTACTCAGGAGGCTGAGGCAGAAGAATTGCTTGAACCTGGGAGGCGGAGGTTGCAGTGAGCTGAGATTGCACCACTGCACTCCAGCCTGGCGCCTGGCGACAGAGCAAGACTCTGTCTCAAAAAAAAACAACTAAAACAAATATACAAAAGAAAAACAAACAACCCCATCAAAAAGTGGGTAACAGATATGTACAGACACTTTTAAAAAGAAGACATTTATGAGGCAAAAAAACATATGAAAAATGCTCATCATCACTGGTCATTAGAGAAATGCAAATCAAACCACATTGAGATACCATCTTACACCAGTTAGAATGGCGATCATTAAAAAATCTGGAGACAAAGATGCAGGACAGCACGTGGAGAAATAGGAACGCTTTTACATTGTTGGTTTGAGTGTAAGTTAGGTCAACCATTGGAAGACAGTGTGATGATTCATCAAGGATCCAGAACTAGAAACACCATTTGACCCAGCAACCCCATTACTGGATATTTACCCAAAGGATTATAAATCAAAGTATTATAAAGACATATGCACATGTATGTTAACTGCGGCACTGTTTACAATAGCAAAGACTTGGAACCAACCCAAATGCCCATCAAAGATAGACTGGATAAAGAAAATGTGGCACATACATACCACGGAATACTACACAGCCATAAAAAAGGATAAGTTCATGTCCTTTGCAGGGACATGGATGAATCTGGAAACCATGATTTTCAGCAAACTAACACAAGACGAGAATACCGAACACCACATGTTCTCACTCATAAGTGGGTGTTGAACAATGAGAACACATGGACACAGGGAAGGGAACATCCACACTGGAGTCTGTTGAGGGGGTGGGTGGCTGGGAAGGGATAGCAGGAATGTGGAGAGATTGAGGAAAGGTAACATCAGGAGAAATACCTAATGTAGGTGACAGGGGAATGGAGGCAGCAAACCACCATGGCATGTGTATACCTATGTAACAATCCTGCAACATCTGCACATGTACCCCAAAACTTAAAGTAAAATAAAATAAAATATAAATGCAAAAGTTAGTGATCTCAACATATTTTCTACTTATCATATGCTAGCTGTAGAACATATGTTCTTGTTTATTACCAAGGGAGAACTGCTTAGAATTCCATACTATAAAGTTTCTGTATTTACATACAATGCAAATTTGTATATGCAATATAGAAATTTGTAGCACAGAATTCTAAATATATTGTATATTGTATTTTACTTACCTGCTGGTTTTATCATGGGTTATTAGAGTGTTTTATTTACTAAGTTATATAATTATTAATTAGTTGAACTTGTAAATATTTACCATTACATTATGTCTTGCTGTTGTTTGGCATTTGTTTGTACACAGTAAACATGAATTAAATATATATAATTTTTATTCTTTTCTGTTCTGAGAGAGCCATATGTTTACTGCCAGTTCGTGTATAATTTGGTGTCATTGGTCGCAAATACTTGTTTTAGTGCAAATGTATGTTTGCACAAGATGAGTCTTTGGTTGTAGGATGTTTGAAACTAGGCTTTCCTAAAATTAATTTGAATTACATGTCGTCACCCCTTCTTTACTATAGAATTCTATTCGTTTTGTATTTCTAAAAATAGAAGATCATGGTGGAGAACTTTCACACCTGTCTAGTATAAACATTATGTTTAGTGTAGTATGGTTCCAATATAAAATATTTATTTATCAATAATAGTTATTTAAAAAACCCATGTTCATTATACTTTGCAGGTATCTCTCCTAAATGTATGATTAAGGAATTACCACCAACAGAGAACAGTAATACAAGAGAAAGATTCCAAACAGTGACACTGGAAAGACATCAAAGCTATGACCTTGAAAATTTATACTTCAGGGAAATGCAGAAAAATCTACATGGTCTTGAGTTTCAATGGAAAGATGGTGAAAGAAATTATAAAGAAATGCCAGTGCCCCATGAAAAAAATGTTGCTGGTAAAAGAGCTCAACATAGTCAAGGGGATGTAGAAAGCAAGCATACTGAAAACCAGCTTACAGCAAGCTTTCAGTCACACTTGGCTGAACTGCAGAAAGTTCAAACTGAGGGGAGAACTTATGAATGTGATCAAATGGAGAAGACAAGTAATACTGGTTGTTTAGTTTCTCTACACATTAGCGGACAATCTTACGTGTGTAATCAATGTGGCAAAACCTTTGGAGAGTCTTCCAGTCTTACTACTCATCAGATGATACACACTACAGAGAAACCTTACAAACGCAATGAGTGTGGCAAAACGTTTAAACGGAGCTCAAACCTCACTTTACATCAGGTAATCCATGGAGGAAGAAACCGCATAAATGTGATGTATGTGGCAAGGCATTCAGACACAGATCAAATCTTGGATGTCACCAGAGAATCCACAGTGGAGAGAAACAATACAAATGCAATGAATGTGGCAAGGTCTTCAGTAAATGTTCAAGTCTTGCAGTGCATCGGGGAAGTCATACTGTAAAGAAACCTTGCAAATGCAATGAATGTGGCAAGGTGTTCAGAAAATGTTCAAGTCTGACAATGCATCAGAGAAGTCATACTGGACAGAAACCTTATAAATGCAATAAATGTGGCAAGGTCTACAGTAAGCATTCACATCTTTTAGTGCATTGGAAAATTCGTACCAGAGATAAACTTTGCAAATGCAATGAATGTGGCAAAGCTTTCAGCATACATTCATGCTTGCGGTGCATCAGAGAATTCATACTGGAGAGAAACCTTACAAATGCAATGAGTGTGGCAAGGTCTTCAGTCTGCATTCACGTCTTTTCAGTGCATCGGCGAGTTCATACTGGAGAGAAACCTTACAAATGCAAAGAATGTGGCAAGGTCTTCAGTCAATGTTCACGTCTTACAGTCCATCAGAGAATTCACAGTGGAGAGGAGCCCTACAAATGCAATGAATAGGGCAAGGTCTATAGTCAGTACTCACACCTTCTAGGGCATTGGAGAGGAACCTTACAAATGTAATGAATGTGGCAAAACCTTTTATTATGGGTCATCACTCAATAGCCATCAGAGAATTCATACCAGAGAGAAACCTTACAAATGTAATCAGTGTGGGAATTCCTTTAGTCAGCGTGTCCATCTTAAGACTTCATGAGACAGTTCATACTGGAGACAGACCCACAAATGTAATGAGTGTGGGAAGACCTTTAAACAGAGCTCAAACCTCACCGCACATCAGATGATTCATGCAGGAAAGAAACCATATAAATGTGATGTGTGTGGCAAGGGATTCAGGGATAGACCACATCTTGTAAGTCACCAGAAAATCCACACTGGGAGAGAAAAGATACAAATGTACTGAATGTGGCAAGGCCTTTGGACGGTTGTTTTCCCTCAACAAACACCAACGAATTCATTCTGTCAAAAAAACCCTTAAAATGTAATGAGTGTGGGAAATCCTTTATTTGTTGCTCAGGCCTCACTGAACATCAAGTAAGACATACTGGAGAGAATCTTACAACTAAACTCAATATGACAAGGCCTTAGACATTGTCCTAGCTTCTGGAATCACCAAATAATTCATACTTAGTGATACAGTTTGTATAGTTATCCCTTCTTTCGAAATCTCATGTGGAATTATAATCTCCAGTATTGGAGGTGGGGTCCATTGGCAGGTGATTGGATCATGGAGGTGGATTTCTCCAGTTGAGAAAGATTCAGCATCATCGTTGGATCTCAAAATTTAGCATCATCCCCTTGGTGCTGTCCTGGCAGTAGGAACTTCTCTTGATATCTGTGTGTTTAAAAGTGTATAGCACTTCCCGGTTGCTTGCTCTCATTCTCACAGTGTGAAATACCTACACTCTCTTTGCTTTCCACCATGATTTTAACTTTCCTGAGGCTTCCCTAGAGGGTGATCAGATGCCAGTAGTTTGTTAACTACAGAATAACTGCAAGACAAAATTTGTTAAAACTCAGGACAATATTTTAAAGGAACAAGTGCATGTGTGGAAATGGCTCATTCAGTTTATAAAATATTGTATTAAATTTGAGGGTTTTTGTTGCTGTTGTTTTTGTGTGTGTCTTTGACAAGGAGTCTCACTCGGTTGCCCAGGCTGGGCAATGGCGTGATCTTGGCTCACTGCAACATCAGCCTCCTGGGTTCAAGCGATTCTCCTGCCTCAGCTTCCCAAGTAGCTAGGATTACAGGTACCTATCACCATGCCTGGCTAATTTTTATATTTTTAGTAGAGACAGGGTTTCACCATGCTGGCCAGGCTTGTCTCGAACTCCCAAGTTCATGCCATCCCCCCGCCTCGGCCTCCCAAAGTGCCAGGATTAGAGGCATGAGCCACCACACCCAGCATAAAAGGAGGTTTTATTTTTTCTTTTGTGACAGTTTTGCTCTGTTCCCCATGTTATAGTGTAGTGGCTACAATGTCCCTATATGTTCCCCTATATCCTCTATGTGTATGTGTGTTTGTATGTCTTTTGATGAGAGCCAGCTCTTAATTTAATATGGTCCAATGTGTCATTTAATCCACGTGATGAATGCATTCTGTGTTCCTTGAGATAAATTTTGTTACTGTAAGACACAAGTATATTTAGTTATTCTAAATATTTTATTAATCACTAAAATTTAGATCAATAATCAAAGAATTTATTTTGTATCATATGGGTAGTAATTCAGCTTGTCTCTTTCTCCATATGACTAGCAAATATCAGTTTATTCTGAAGATGTTGGATTATGTTACCTTTCCATGTGATGTCACTTGTCATTGCTTCCCCCAGGTTAATTACCACTTCGTTCTTAGTGCTCACTTCCTTGAAATACTCTACAAATACACTCAAATCTCTGCATCTCTACATACGCCTTAATGTCTTCGGCAATCCCACAGCAGCACACAATTAAAATTATTTTGTCAACATTCTTCAATGAAGCTTCTGGCTCATAGGAATGTTTGTTGCTGTAATTTAGAGGGAAATGTACTAAATGATAAACAGTCTCCAGGCATGTGATCATGGGGATAATTTTATCACAGACTACAGTTGGAATCCTGGGCAATTTTTCTCTTCTTTACCATTACCTCTTTCTTTCTTGCACAAGATCCAGGAGGCTGAGGTGCATGGCCATTCTCTAAAGAACTTCCCCAGACAATGAGAGCTTTGGGGCTAAGACATGTATTCAGTGATTTTGGATGCCACCTTCTTTTCTATCTCCACAGAATGGGCAGAGGAGTGTCCATTGGCACCAGCTGCCTCTTGAGTGTTTTCCAGATCATCGTGATCAGCCCCATGAACTCCAGGTGGAAGAATCTTAAAATAACAGCCCCGAAGAACATTGGTTACTCCACTGCCTTCTGCTGGATCCCGTACATGGTACTACATTGCATTTTTCCTATGTATGCATTTGTCGAATATGACAACAACAACATCACAAATAAAAGAGATTTTGGATACTGTTCTACTCTAGGTCATGATGAAATCACAGCGTCACTATATGCGGCACTATTTGTATTCCCTGAAGTTTTATTTTCTGTGCTGATAATCTTGTCCAGAGGCTCCATGATTTTCATTCTGTACAAATACAAGGAGCGGGTCCCACACATTCACAGGAATAATGTTTCCTTCAGATCATCCCATGATCGCAGAGCCACCCAGAGCATCCTTGTCCTGGTGGGCACCTGTGTGTCTTTTCCACCCTCTCCTCTATCTTTCATGCTTGTATTTCTCTATTTCATAATCCAAGTTGGTGGCTGGTGAACACAGCTGCTGTTATTTCTGTGGGTTTTCCAACTGTCAGCCCCTTTGTGCTGATGAGCGGTGAGGGCTGATGAGCGGTGACTCCACTGTAACTCAGATTGCACTTCCTCTGGGTGAGAAACACAAAATCTCCTAATCTTATTAGAAATATGAAAACTATGTTTCAGCACAATGATCAGTTGTTTTTTTTCTCATCACCCTTGATATGTCAATACAGACACATGGAAAAGCCAAATATCTAAGATAAACCTTAAAGGGTACTGGGATTTTCAGCTTGTTATTCATGGGACACGTATGGGCACAGCGAAAGTGAATGAAGCAAGTTCCCAACATTCTGATGCATAGCCTCCTGCTGATAGTAGTCCTAATGAAATGTTTCTTAAGGCAAATTAAACAGATTTGGTCCCAGCTTGTCAGGTTAATGAAACCTTGATCAAACGCTGTACTTATGGCATAACATGCCAGAAGTGATTACAGTGAAGAAATGCGTGGTGGGTATTGTTGGAAGCCAACTCTCCATGGGTTTCTCACCTATGAACATGTCTAATGGATGGAGAAATGAACAGCATTGGTCCTGACCTGTGTTTTTATGAAATATTTGCGTAAAAAATATCCTTGGAAAATAGTGATAGTGTCACCCTCTGGAACACCGGACAGGCCGGTTTCCTGCACACCAAAATAAAGATAATGTTTCCCTCCTGAACAAATGGTGGGACAGATTTGGTAGCAGCTCATTTAAATTATTAAATTTTTCTACACCCTGGCTTCCTCAGCCTTGATATAAATCCACTGCACGTGCAGCTTTCACTAGGTCCTCTCTGCATCTTTTCCACTGGAACTGGGTTGGGGAGGGAGCAAGAGAAACTAAAGCAAACAGGATGTTCATACTTCCTGCTGTGTTGAGGACAATAAAGTTCTCTGCATTCTTAAAATAGACTGTATGTATTTTTAAAGTATTTTTTGGTTCACAGGCAAATTGAGTCAAAGATTCAGTGATTTCTCCCACTCTTCTACCTTGACAAATGCACAGCCTCCATTTTATCAAAGTCTCACTCCAGAGTGGTATATTTGTTATAACTGATGAAAGTATATTGACACATCATTTTCACCCAATCCCAGAGTTTAATTTTAAGGCTCACCCTTAGTGGTATATAGTCTATGAGTTTTGATAAATGTACATGGACATATATTCATCATTATTCTGGCATATACAGCGGTTTCCCTGCCCTAAGAATCTTCTGTGTCCCACCTATTCATCCTTCCCTCCCCCAAAAAGCTGGAAATCACTGATCTGTTTTCTGTCTCCATAGTTTTGCCCTTTTCAGAATGTTATATAATTGGAGTCACACAGAATGTAACCTTTTTAGATTGGCTTTCACTTAGCAATTTTTTTTTAAGACACGATCTTGCTCTGTCGCCCAGGCTGGAGTGTAGTGGCATGATCTCAGCTCACTGCAGCCTCCGCCTCCCGAGTTCAAGTGATTCTCTTGCCTCAGCTTCCCAAGTAGCCTCCCAGGATTACAGGCATGAACCACAGCACCAGCTAATTTTTTCTACTTTTAGTAGAGATGTGGTTTCATGTTGGCCAGGCTGTCTCAAACTTCAGTCCTCAAGTCATCCGCCCACCTCAGCCTCCCAAAGTGCTGATTACAGGCATGCGCCACCACACCCGCCCACCTCAAGACGATAATATTGTCTTGATAAAACACGGTTTATTTATCCATTCACCTACTGAAAAATATTTTGGTTACTTTCAAGTTTTGGAAATTATGGGCAAACTTACTATAAACAGTCATGTGCAGGTTTTCATATGGACATACATTTGTATCTCATTTGAGTAATATTCCAAGGACTAGAATTAGTAGGTCATTTGGTAAGTATGTTTGGTTTGGAAGATACTGCCAAACTGTCCTCCCAAGTGTCTGTACTATTTTGTATTTTTTGCTTTCTTTTTTTTTTTGAGACAGAGTTTTGCTCTTCTTGTCCAGGCTGGAGAGCAGTGGCATGATCTCGGCTCACCACAACCTCCACCTCCCCGGTTCAAGCAAGTCTCCTGCCTCAGCCTCCCAGGTAGCTGGGATTAGAGACATGATGTGCCACCACGCTCAGCTAATTTTTGTATTTTTAATAGAGATGGGATTTCTTCATGTCGGTCAGGCTGGTCTTGAACTCTCAACCTCAGGTGATCCACCCGCCTCAGCCTCTCAAAAGTGCTGAGATTACAGGTGTGAGCCACTGCGTCTAACCCTATTTTGTATTTTTCAAAGCAGTGAAACAGAGTGTCTGTTGCTCCACACCATCGTCAGCATTTGGTGGTGTATTTATTTATTTGTTTAATTTTAATTTTTGTGGGTACATAGTAGGTGTACCTATAGGGTACACTGGCTGTTTTGATACAGGCATGCAATGCGTAGTAATCACATTAGTAAAATACCCATTCCCTCAAGCATTCTCTTTGGTGTTGCAAACAATGCAATTATACTCTTGGTTATTTTTAAATAAACAATTAAATTATTACTGACTATAGTCACCCTATTGCACTATCAAACACTAGGTCTTATTCATTCTAACTTTTTTTGGTACCTGTTCAGCAACTCTATCACCTCACCATCCCCTTTTCACTACCCTTCCCAGCCTCTGGTAACCATCCCTCCACCCGCTATGTCCATGAATTTAATTGTTTTCATTTTTAGATTCCACAAATAAGTGAGAACATGCAATGTTTGTCTTTCTATTCCTGGCTTATCTCACTAAGCATAATGATCTCCAGTTCCATCCATGTTGTTGCATATGACAGGATCTCATCTTTTTTACAGCTGAACAGTACTCTATTGTGTATAAGTGCCACATTTTTTTTTTTTTTTTTTTAGTCATCCTGGTGGTCTTTTTTATTTGTATGTTTCTTGACAATCCTCTCCATCTCTTAGGTGCACTCTGATGTCTCTGGCAACCCCACAGAGGCACACAATGAAGGTTACTCTTAATGTCAACATTCTTCAGTGAGGTTTTTGCTCAGAGAAATAATTGCTGCCATAATTTAAAGGAAAATATGCTGAACGACAGAATAGACTCCAGGGATGTGGCAATTGGAATACTCTTGTTATCACAGACTACAGTTGGAATCCTGGGCAATTTCTCTCTTCTTTACTATTATCTATTCCTCTGCCACACAGGATGCAGGCTGAGGTCCACAGATGTGATTCTCAAGCACCCGATTATAGGAAACTCCTTGATCATTCTCTCTAAAGGGGTTTGCCAGACAATGTCAGTTTTGGGGTTGAAACATTTCTTCAATGATTTTGGATGCAGTCTCCTTTTCTAGCTCCACAGAGTGGGCAGAGGAGTGTCCTTTGGCACCACCTGCCTCTTGAGTGTCTTCCAGGTGATTACGATCGGCCCCATGAACTCCAGGTTCGCAGAACTTAAAATAGAAACCCAAAAATGCATTGGCTATGCCACTCCCTTCTGCTGGATCCTGTACATGGTATTAAGTTTCATTTTTCCTATGTATGCATTTGTCAAATGGAGCAACAAAAACATGACAAAGAAAAGAGAGTTTGGATAGTGTTCTCCTCTAAATGATGACAAAATCACAAACTCGCTATATACAACATTCTTTATATCCCCTGAAGTTTTATTTTCTGTGCTCATAATCTTGTCCGGTAGCTCCATCATCTTCATTCTCTACAGGCACAAGCAGCGGGTCCGACACATTCATAGGACTAACATTTCCTCCAGATCCTCCCCTGAGTCCAGAGCCATCATGAGCATCCTTGTTTTGGTGACCATCTTTGTGTCTTTTCACACCCTCTCCTCCATCATTCATGCTTGTATTGCTCTATTTTATAATTCCAGTTGGTGGTTGGTGAATACTGCTGCCCTCATTTCTGTGTGCTTTCCAACTGTCAGCCCCTTTGTGCTCATGAGCCGAGACTCCTCTGTATCCAGACTCAGCTTTCCCTGTCCAAGGAAGACAAAACCTCCTAATCTTATTTGAAATATTTAAGCTAATTTTTATTCATGTGTTCTCCAAATTTTTAATGTAGCAACACAGGAAAAAAGTAAAAATTAAGTATATAAAATGTGTTAAATACATAGAAGATAATAAGTTTGAGTAGAAAAAACACTAATTTCTTTTCTATTCAAGACTGTCTATAGCAGTATTATTCATAATCACTGAAAAATGAGAACATTCAAAATTTCCAACAACTAATGAATGGATAAGCAATATGTGACATATCAATACAATGGAATATTTACCACAAAAAGAATTAAAAAACGATGCATACTATAACATTGATGAACCTTGAAAACATTGTTTAAAAAACTCAGTCACGTAAGACCATATATGATATGTTTCCCTTTATATGAAAAGTCCAGAATAGGCAATTTTATAAAAACAGAAGAGTGGTGCCCTGTGGCTGAGGAGGCCAGGGATGGAGTGGGTTGGGGAGAAATGGACAGTAACTGGTAATGAGTATAAGGTTTCTTTTTATGTACGTTTATTTTATTTTTCAACTTTTAGTTTCATGGGTACACATGCAGATTTGCTACCTGGGTAAATTGCATGTCACCAGAGTTTGGTATACAAATGATTTCATCACCCAGGTATTATGCATAGTATCTAATAGGTAGTTTTCTGACCCTCACTCTCCTTCCACATTTCACCCTGAAGGAGGCCCGTGTATTCTGTTCCACTCTTTGTGTCCCTGTGTACTCAACGTTTAGCTCCCATTTATAAGTAAGAACAGGTGCTATTTGGTTTTCTGTTGCTGCATTAATTCCTTAGAAAAATGGTCTCCAGCTACATGCATGTTACTGAAAAGGACGTGATTTCATTCTTTTTAAGGCTGCATAGTATTCCACAATGTATATGTACCACATTTCCTTTATCTAGTCCAATGTTGGTGAACACCCAACTTGATTTCATGTATTTGCTACTGTGAAAAGTGACGTGATGAACATTCATGTGCATGTGTCTTTTTCATAGAACAATTTACATTTCTTTGGGTATATACCTAGTAATGGGATTGCTGGGTTAAATGGCAGCTGAAATTTATACTTTAAGAGTTAATTTTGTGTTATATGAATTATAAATCAGTAAAACAAACAAAACTATCTACTAACTTTACCTTAAACTGAAAAAAATTCTCATCTTCTGACCCTACCATACAATGCCTTGCAGATGCAAGGTCTTGTATTCATTGCAGTAAAAGAGGCAAAAGATAGTGATGATTTTGGCAATGTTAACGAGAAGAGAAGAATTGGAGATGATGTTAAGGTGAAATTAACATTGATTTCCTTAAATCTCAATGTTAGACATTTGAAGTATTAGACAAAGGCCTACTTGATTTACCTTTCTAGATTTCATTTCACCATCTTGCATTGTCTTGAGGCAGGAGAATAGGGAGCTAGGGTAACCAAAGGTTAAGGCAGAAGCACAAGAAGAGCAAGATTAGACAGCACACAGGCCACATCTGCTCCCACTGTAACAAGACAGAATTTTCCACAGCAGCCTCTGATTGACTGTGGGCCAAGCCTCCACTTCAGCCTCTGACTGGTCGCAGGCCAGTCCTTCATAGGGTGTATGCTATGAAGGACTGGAGGCCTCTAAAGGACATCTAGGGGTATTTCCAAGTTCTTTTGGCTTTATAAAAATGCTAATTGGGCGCTGGAGCCCGCTCCCACTCCGTGGATTGTACTTTGGGGGTTCTTCAACAAATCTGGGCCTTTGTTATCCTGTTCTTTGTCGCTTTATCTTTTGTTGCTTTGTTCTTTTGTTGCCTTGTTTGTGCATTTTGTTCAATTCTTTGTTCAATACACCAAACACCTGAGCAACTCACAGTAAATACCTTCTATTCAGTAACAGTCTTGAGTTCTTCCTTTGAACAAAAGCTGTAGATGGATATTAATTAACCATATTTAGAGAACACTTCTGTTGTATCTGTTATTGTGCTGCTTGCAATTTCCTATCACATAAATATTGCAACAATCTTAATTTAATTTCTCAAATCCTCTAGTGAAACCTTAGGATAGACCATTACCTAAAGACCTTGCCACACTCAATACATTGCATAGTTTCTCTCCCAGATAAATTATCTCATGATTCCAAACACATGAATATTTGGTAAAACCCTTATCATATTTGCTACACTTGTAAGTTTATCTTCAGTATGAATTCTCCAGTAATGCCAATGGTCTGGAAATTTGATAACAGCCTTATCATGTTTATTATATTTATGTTGTTCTTTCCATTATGAAGTCTACAGTTACTTGCAAAATGGGAGTTTTAAGACCTTGCCACATATCACACACACACACACACGGTATTTACGTGGTCTCTCTCTGTTGTGGATTCTCTAGTATCTCATGAAACATGAGAGATACCTAAAGGCCTTATAACTCTCTGAGTCAGATCTCTGCTCAGAATGAACTCTCTGATAACTAGGATGAACTGAGTATTGGCAAAGTGCCTTTGATATTCATGACATTGCATGATTTTTGTCTAATATGTGTTTTTTGCTACTGTGTGAGCAATGAAAGACAGACAAAAATATTCCCATATGTATTACAAGTGTTGCATTTTACACTAGAGAATCTTTTAAAGGGTGAAATCAAGGATCAAGTTTTGATACACTTCTCAACTTGATGACGGTCATAACTTTTCTTCTCATTTTCAGGTCTCTGCAGTTCAGGCAAAGGTGACTGGAGACTTAACTCAAACTTTTAATTTAATTTAATTTAATTTTTTGAGACAAGGTCTAGCTCTGTCACCCAGGCTGGAGTGCAGTGGCACAATCGTGGCTCACTGCAGCCTCTACCTTCTGGGCTCAAGCAATCCTCCCATTTCAGCCTTCTATGTAGCTGGAACTACAGGTGCTCACCACCATGCCCGGCTAATTTTCACTTTTGTAGAGAAGGGGTTTTGCCATGTTGCCCAGGCTGATCTTGAACTCAAGCAATCTGCCTGCCTCTGCCTCCCAAAGTGCTGGAATTATAGGCTGAACCACTGTGCCCAGCCCAAATCACATTTTCAAAACATTTTATATATTGGTTTTCTGCATAAGCTATGCTAGTTTTTATTTTTTAAAATGTCTTATAAATGACTTCCCATGTTTAAAATACGTTCTTTAGGCTGAGAACCTACAGAGACCTTTATTCTCTTGCCTCTCTCTTTACTGGGACTCTGCCCCTGGGGAAGACCAGGTTGGCTCCTGGCATGGGAATCCTCCATCTTCTTGGCACCTGTGGCATGGCCAGAAGGCCAAAAAGAACAGGCTAGCAGTGCAGACTTCAGCCTGACCCAGGGGGCCCAGCTGGGATCCTCTCAGCCAAGGGTGTGGGCAGAGGCTGCTTCTGTTAGGCTTTCAGCCCTGCCTGTCTGGGAAAACACATGCAGAATGGCAGTTCCTCAGCAGGCTGGGAGCTGACTCTTCCAAAAGTCTAGATGCTGAACAGCACCCTTCTCCTTCCTCAGGAAGGTTTTTGCCCTCTGGAGGTGGGAGCAGGAACCAGAAGAACAGTTTCTCTCCTTCACCATATGTGCAACCTGTGAGTCACCCAGCCTCAAATTTTTTAAGCCATCACCATGTCCCAGCATTGTCCACACAGTGGCAACCAAATGAAATTGTTCTAGTCAGTAGAGGGGGAAGAATGCAAAATCAGGACCAAAGTAAAACAAACCTCCTGCAAGTTACAACAGAAAAGCCCCATCCACAATCTATCCCTTTTCCTTGTGAGGCTGACCAACTTTGGGCCCCTAAACAACCTCTAAAATGAGACCAAAACCAAAGGCCTAACCCTCAAATCAACAGACCTCTCCTGAAACATGAAAAGGAAGTGCCCACCCTGAGACACCCAAAATAGTCTATGCAGATACAAAGAGACTGATGGCTTCACCCACCCTCTGTAAAATCTGGCACTGTGTCTCCATAAGGCCTCCCAAGGAGGGCAGGCTCTCTCTCAAGACCAGGATAGTGACAGCTTTGAGAATTGGTCCTTGCTGGAACCTGGGAACTGCTTTATCTTCAACTGACAGTGACAGTGGCCTGGCCCAGGGATAGGCTTGAGCTCCAGAGCCACCTCCAAGCCCCAGAGCCAGTGGTGTTTTCTAATGCACCCACCTGTGGCAGGCAGGAGGGACCCCTGGGAAACCAGCAAAATTCACAAATACAGATTAGGACGATATAAGGGCTACCTCCGGTGGCAAGATGCCAGCAACCTAAACTGAGCCAAGCAGGGGAAGGACACTAAAGGCCCCGTATGACTACAAATTTTCCAGATTTATAGCAAAGGCACAATTGGAGGTTCCCACACAGCTTGTCCCAAACGACATGTAGTTCCTCAATAAAGTCCTCAACGTGCACATGTACGTTTCAGATTTCCTGGCTCTGGATCCCAAGTGAGAGATTCCCTGGATCACTCTCTTCCCTACTCAATGCAGGCCCCCACCAGACCCTACTTTCCAGCTGGGGGACAGGCTGGAGTGGGGGCATGTTTGAGGTCACACATTCTGAAGAGTTTAATCTTGTCCATCCCCCACTCCTCTAATCATTCCTTTCCATTTTTTCTTCATCTCGTCACTCATCTGGTGGCACACTAAGGCTGGGGAGACCCCATGCTCTCCATAGTTCTTTCTCAAGGTAGCTGGAGGACACCCAGCCCATGAAGGGCCTCACTCCATCCAAGATCTGGCAGTACCACCAGAACATGCATGGGCAGCTCCTACTGAGAGCCTGTCCTTTCCTTATCTCCTAGTAGCACACAATAGAGATGAGCACGTTTTGAGATTATTGTGGATGAACTGAGACTTCTTGATGGGCTTAGGGTCCATGGGGAACACAGGGATGTCACTGCACTAGGTGAGCAGCAGGTATGAATCTGAGTCCTGGCTGGTGGCTGAGGCATCTCTTGGTCTCAAGGGCCATGGAACTGGCAGTGCTGAAGGAGTTCTGGAGGACATTTCTGAGGCTGTTGGTAGTTTTGAGCAATTCATTCTTCCACAGGGGAACAGACAGGCTTTTTTCCTCAAGTGGCGGGGACACAAACACCAACTGGGACCTGACAGCCACCTGCCACATGGCATTTTGCATCTTCATGGCCATGGCACCTCAGGTTTTTCCAAAGCTCCCAGGTGGCCTGACGGAAGGGATGGTGTCTTTCTGGTTCTGGGTTATGGTGTTCAGAGTTTGGAACTACTCCTCGATATCTTCCAGGACGTCTGACTTGCCCTCATTCTGCTTGCTCTTGGCGGTTACTGCATCTGGCTCTTTGTCAAAGGGGTCGGGTCGCTCATTCTCATCAAGCACCAAATAACGGGAATGAGGCCCAGCCCTCCAGCTCCCCCAAATCTCACATACCACTATCCACTTTGCAGCTTCTCAAGCTCTTGCACCTCCATGCCCACAGGGAAGCTGACCTCTAAGTCCTGGACCTTCAGGTAGGCACTACATGCCATGTAAAAGGTGGCCTGCCCTTCCCATGCCTTCTTGGTGGGAGATAGGGGGAGTGGTGGCCAATAGGGTGCTGCTCATAATCCATTAACACATGGTGTCCAGGCTCTACTTTGGGTGAAAACTACAAAATCCCCTAATCTTTTTAGACAGAAGTAAGCTATACATTTTACACAATGATTAGTTATTAAATCTGAGCATAGACCTTAAACCCTTCACAAAATTTAAGTGAAAATGACCCATACATGTAAATGTAAAACACAAAACAATAAAATTCCTAGAAGATAACATCGTACAAGGTATTGGTAACGTTGGGTTTCACAATTACCCTTTAGATCTATCGCTAAAAGCATGCTCTATGAAAGAAATAAGTGAAAAATTGGACTTTATTTAAATTAAAATTTTCTGCTCTGTGAAAGACACTGTCAAATGAATGAGACGACAACCCACAGATTCCAAGAAAATATTTAGAAAAGATATATCTGATAAAACAATGTTTTCCAAAATATACAAAGTACTATCAAAACTCAATAACAAAATATGAACCAGATTTTTAAAATGACAGACCAGAAAAAAACACCTCACCACAGAAGATACTAAGATGTGATATAAGCATATTAAAAGAGATTTAACATTAAATCTCATTAGGAAATGGTAAAGTGAAATAACGAGATCCACGTACACACCTACCAGAATGACCAAAATAAGGACAACCCCAAATTCTGGTGTGGATGTGAAGTAACAGACACTGTCATTCACTGTTTATGAAAATTCAAAATAGTACGGACACTTTGGAAGACAGTTTGGCAGTTTCTTCCAAAACTACACTTACTTAACATGTGATCTAGTAATTGCAGTTCTTGCTATATTTACCCAAATGAGTTGCAGCTATGTCCACACAAAAACCTGCACACAAATGTTTACAGCAGGTTGGCCCATGCTTCCCAAATCCTGAAAGCAGCCAAGATGTCCTGAAGTATGTGAATGGATAAAGGATGGTATATACAGACAATGGAACATTATTCGGCAATAAAAAGAAATGCACCATCAAGCCAAATAAGATATAGATGATCCTTAAACGCATATGGCTAAGTGAAAGAAGCCAATCTGAGAAGGCTACATATCGTGTAATTCCAATTACATAAAATTTTGAAAAAGGCAAAATTATGTAGACACCCAAAAGATCAGTGATATCCAGGTGTACGAGAAAGAGAAGAATGAGTAAGTGGAGCATAGGGGATTTTTAGATCTGTGAAAGTACTGTATACGCTAGTATAATGCTGAATACATGTCAGTACTCATTTGTCAAAACACATAGAACGTACAATACTTAGGGAAAACCCTAATGTAAACTATGGGCTTGGCTGATAATGATTTATCACCATACATTCATCAACTGTAAACAATATGCCATTCTGGTGTGGGATTTTGGTAGAATGGAGACCGCATATGTGAGAGTGGGGGAGACTAAGGTAAATTGCCATACCTTCCGATTAATTTTGCTGGGAACATAAATACTCTTAAAACGTCTATTTTAAAAAAGGAAAAGAACAACGCAAAAAAACTATTACTCATGGCACAGCAGGCAGCATGAACATTCTGATTATACCAGTTTTACTTGCTTCCTTTTCATCACAATTCCAGCAGGAACGATCCAGAGACGATCTGGTGAATGCTGCACATTCAGTAGGTTTGCATCACAGCTGAGGAACATTAAGTATTTAAAAATTCAATATTTTAAAGGGAACTACTGGCAAATCTGCCACACCACTTGCCCAAGAGGAAGACATTTATTTCCACATATGGGAAACAGGTCTGTTCACTGCCCCAGAAGGTAATGCTATTGCTATATTCCAAAAAAAATTTTTAAATAAAAATGATTTTTAGTTTTAATACAAATAACAAAATAATTGCCAAAACCAAAATTGCCAAAGCAGAACAACAACAAAAAAAAGACATTATATGAGTGACCATCTCCAAGCACAACAGCATTTATTAATGAATATAAAAAATAAGTTTTATTATCTTTATTTGCTTTACCCCCAGATTTGACTACATGGTTAGTTTTAGAAGCTTGAGTTCCTAAGACAATTTCACAGCTACACTGGTCCCTACAATGTGACTGGGTGAGGTTAAGGTCCCACTCCCATTAGAGAAAGATCTTTGGGGATTCTAAACAATTAGATCCTTAGAAACTTTAAAAACAAAACAGAACAAAACAGGTGCTTTCATCAGGATTCTTCTAACATGGAAAAAAATACAGATACTGTACATTAAAACACAAGCCAGTCTGGGTACTCTTCAGGTTTTCTAAGTTCTCCACCTGAATAACAGACTAGGTCACCATCTTTTCCGGCAACCCAGCCTACAGCCACTGCCATCTTCCGAACTATCAGCCTCCCAAGCTGCACTAAAACTGGAATGAACAAAACCTAAGATAACACGTTTTTGACCTTTCTTCCTAGAGTAGGAAAGGTCAGGAGGTTTTGCACCAAGCTTCACACTCACTATTAGTGGAAGGGCTGTGAAATCTACCATCGCACACCTGTGTTCAGGGTTTGAGTGTACTTACCCATCACCACACAAGGAAGTTAGAGTAAATTAACAAGTCACTCTGGACCAAGCCACTCAAAACAGAGGCAAATTTGGTGAACCGAGGTCATTCACTGCCTGTGGTAATAACCTCAGTTCACCTACGTCCTTTCCTGAAGAACCACATTAATCTCCTGATTCAAGAGGCACCTCTGGCCAGCACAGAGCAAGAAGGAAAGCATCACTTCAGGGTAGGGGAATGCACATGGAATTTAGAAGCTGCGGTTGAGTCTACAGCAAAAGATGGCAGCATTGCTAATATTTAGAGCTGGAAAGAGCGTTGGCTGGACCACACTCCTGGGGCATCTTTACTAATGCAGCTTAACAGCAGTTGCCCAGATGTCGTTTCCGGGGAGCAGGGGAGGGACCCATCCCTGGGGAACGCAGGTGCCTTTGGGATGATGGGATGGCGTCAGGCACTGACCCCAGTCATGCCTGGTCTGGATGAGCGCTGGCAGGGACTGCTCCGCTTGGAGGTAAAACTGCCAGAAAGGCTCCAAGAGGTGAGCACGTGGGAACTCGTCTGGATCCCCCAAACAACCTGGACTCCATTTCACGTTTCTGAAGTAAACTTTTCTTTTCTTCGTTTCTTTCCTCATTCTCTTTTCCTCTTCTCCTGTTCTCCGTCCAGCATAACTCTGAGGGCTCTCTTCAGCTTCATATAGTTCAGAGCGCTTTTTCATGAGTTTTGTCAGTCGCTGAAGATGACGCTCACAAGTCTCATCTGCTGAGGCTGGAGGACAGACCCCTTTCCCCGCTGCAGCCTCTTTCTTCAGTTTCCTCAACTTCCCCAAAGCCCGAAATACCTGCTTGCTTTTCCCTCACTTCAGTCAGTACGCCATCAGCAGCTGCTTTGAGTTCCTGCTGCCCCCTTCCTCCAGTCCACCTCCTGCACACACTTGACCCTCCAGCGGTCATCTCCTGCTCGCGTTCCACTGCCCCCGCGGCGTCTGCCTCCCGCCTGGCCTCGTGTTCCCGTGCCCCGCCCAGCCTCCTCCGCGCCTCGCCCACACAGGCAGCCTGGGTCAACGGCTGCAGCCGCTCAGCCAGTTCCGCACGCAGCGGCGCAGTCTGGGGAACCCGCCATCGGCTTCGGCCTCGCACAGGGCGTGGGTCAGGCCGCGCAGCAGCCGCACCAGGGGCAGAGCCCCGCGCACCCACGCTAGCACTTCGCCAAGGCTGGGCCCGGCGTGCAAGCGCCGGGGCACCGGCCAGCCCGTCCCGGAACACCGCGTCTAGTCACTGCCGGTCGCGCAGGCGTCGGGGGCCGCATCCGCGAGCGCGTCGGGCGCGGGCGCCTCAGGCCAGCGGAGGCTCCAAGGCGGTACCGGACCGGAAGTCGGCGGCCGCGGCCGCTAGCAAGCGTCGGTCCCGGGAAGGGCGGGCACTGGGGCGGCGGCGGCAGCGGCAGTGGTGGCACTGGTTAGAAGACGGCAGTGCCGCCGCCGCCGCCGCCACGGGAGGCTTCTGCGGAGACTCGGAGCTGCAGAGCCAGGGGAGGCTAAAGGAAGGGAGCGGAGGCCCCCGGAAAAAGGCCGCGCCGCTGGGGGAGAGGAGGCGGGAAAGCCCGGGAGGGCGACGGCGGGCTGACAGCCGACAGGAGCGGGAGGCGGTGCCTGCGGGGGCGGTGAGCCTGGGCGACCCTGGCCGAAGAAGGGTGGCAGCGCCATGTTCACAACGGAGATGATTGGAGAAGGAAGTCACGGGAATCTGAGTGGTTCCTCAGAAGAATCTCCAAGGAATTTTTTTACATGAACATTCCATAAAAGACCATTTAGAACAAATGCTGTCCCTACGTCTGTCTATAAGACATAACCATCCATGAGATACCCATGGAGATTTGTCTCCCGACAATACCCACCACTCACTTCCCTGCAATCACTTCCGACAGGTTATCCCTTAAGCACAACAGTCAGCCACCGTCTGACAAAGAATCTGGAGCCAAATCTGTTTAATTTGTCACAAGAAACATTTGTTTAAGACGACTGTCTGCAGGATCCTATGCATGAGGATGAGGGTAACCTGCTTCATTCACCTCTGCTATGTCCATGTAAGTCCCACAGTTAAACAGCTGAAGACCTCAATATCCATTAGGGGTTACCTTAAAAGGGCATGTGGCTTTTCTGTAAGTTTCTGTATTTACAACTCAAAAATGAGAAATGCAAAAAACTGATCATTGTGCAAAAACATGGTTTATCTAATAATATGAAGCGATTTCGTTTTCCTAACCCAGAGGAAGCAGAGTCTAAATACGCTGGAATCATGCCTCATGAGAAGAAAGGGGCTAACAGTTGGAAAACATGCAGAAATTAGGGCAGCAGTATTAACCAACCACCAACTGGGATTGTCAAATAGAGCAATACAAGCATGTAAGATAGAAGAGAGGGTGTGAAAAGACACAAAGGTGGTCACCAGGACAAGGATGCTCTGGGTGGCTCTGGACTCGGGGGAGGATCTGGAGGAAACTTTAGTCCCATGAATATGTCGGACCCGCCGCTTGTGCCTGTACAGAATGAAAATCATGGAGCTACTGGACAAGATTATGAGCACAGAAAGTAAAACTTCAGGGAATACAGATAACACTGCATACAGTGAGTCTACGATTTTGTCACGACCTATAGTAAAACAGTATCCAAAATCACTTTTCTTTGTGATGTTTTTGTTGCTGTATGTGACAACCACATAGGCAGGGAAAATGAAATTTACCACCAGGTACAGGATCCAGCAGAAGGGAATGGAGTAACCAATGTGCTTTGGGGCTTTGGCTTTAAAATGCTTCCACCTGGAGTTTATGGGGCTAATCATGATGGTCTGGAAGACACACAAGAGGCAGGTGATGCCAATGGATACTCCCCTGCCCACTCTTTCAACATACAAAATAAATTTGCATCCAAAATCATTAAAGAAATGTTTCAACCCAAAAGCTGTCATTGCCTGTGGAAGTCCTTTGGAGAGAAAGATCAAGGAGTTTGCTAAAGTCAGGTGCTTGAGAATCACATCTGTGGACTTCAGTCTGCATCCAGTGTGGGAAAGAAAGAGATAATGGTGAAGAAGAGAGAAATTGCCCAGGATTCCAAGTGTAGTCTGTGATAAGAAAATTATTTCTATTGCCAAATCCTTGGAATAAGCTCTTGTGTCATTCAGGACATTCTGCTTTAAATTATGGCAACAATCATTCTTGTGAGTAAAATACCTCAATGAGGATTTAACAACAAGAGTAACTGTCATTGCGTGCTCCTGCGGGATTACCAAAGACATCATGCACATCCAGGTAGAAAGGACTGCCGGGATATCTCATGGAAGTCAGCTCTAAGGAGAAGGCAGTGTTAACCTGGAGGAAGCAATGACAAGTGACAGCAAACAGAAGGAAACATAATCCAACATTTTCAGAATAAACTGGTATCTCTCAGGAATAAGGATAAAAAAGAGTCAACCTTAATCACTACTCAAATCATACAAAAGATAACTTTGAATGAATTGCTGATATAAATTTAATGGTAATTAATAAAATATTTAGAGTAACTAAAATATTTCTTTGTTCTTAGAATTTTTAAAAATGTGGAAACAGCACAAAACACATTTCACCATAAGGGTGAAATGATAAATTAGACCATAATCAATTAAGAGCTGGCACTCATTAAAAGGCACAAACACATACCACAGATACACACAGGAGGTGGGGAAGGGAGAGGTGTAGGTAGCTTAAAGAACAATAACAGAGTATACCATAGAATAAAATATGAGCAAAACATTCCAGTAGAAACTAAAAAAACAGGCAATATTCACTAAACAATAAATATGGAGAAAAAGTTCAATGCCCTTAGTAAAATTCAAATAACATCATTACCTGGTATCATTGTATACCAAGTGGAAATCTATATTTAAAATATCAGGAGGCCAGGCATGGTGGCTCTTGCCTGTAATCCCAGCACTTTGGGAGGTCAAGGTGGGTGAATCACCTGAGGTCCTGAGGTCAGGTATTTGAGACCAGCCTGGCCAACATGGCAAAACCCGTCTCTACTAAAAATACAAAGAATTAGCTGGGCATGGTGCTGGCAACCTGTAATCCCAGCTACTCAGAAAGCTGAGGCAGAAGAATCGCTGGATTCTGGGAGGCAGAGGTTGCAGTGAGCCGAGGTCGTGCACCATTGCACTCCAACCTGGACAACAAGAGCGAAACTCTGTCTCAAATAATAATAATAAATAAAATGTCTGAAAATACCAAGTTTCGTCAAGAATGAGGATAATCCAGGAATCTCCTACACTGTGGATGGGTGTTAAAACTGACACAAACATTTTGGAAAACTGGTAGTATCTACTTAAGCTGAACAGTATAAACCTATCTCCCAACAATTTCACTTGTATGAATATACCCGAAAGAAATTTCTATATATATATCACCAAAGACAAATTCCAGAACTTATATCCCAGCACTAGCCATAATAACCTTGAATTGAAGCCCACTCACATGCTCATCAATGGTAGAATGACTCAATTAATTGTTTGACATGCACACAATGCAATCTTATACAGCAATGAGATTGAACGCCAACAATACGTTCACAAAAATCATATGGAATGAAAACGAGGCAAATATAAAAGGAAGTACAAAACAGGCAAAGTGATTTAATCTCTTAAATTTAACAATAGACATAAACTTCTATCCCAACAATTCTACTCCTACAAATACACCCAACAGAACTATGCTCCTGGGGGCACTGACTTCGAGGGGACACAAGGAACTTCTGAAGGGCGGCCATACTCTATTTTCGAATCTAGATGTTGCATACAGAGGCATATTTTGTTTGTGATATTCAATTGAATTATACACATATAATGTGTATGCTCTTTTAATTTTTTAAAAAGGGAAAAACATTTGGAAGAAGTAGTTGGGGAAAAGGTTGTTCCTGTGAATATGTGCTATGTGCTGTTTGTGTCTTTATACAATAAAACTTCTGTAGCCACAGGTGCAGATCATGACCCAACACGAAACAAAAAGAGTAAGAACGATGCTGCATGTCCTGAGTTGTAGTTTTGCCATGAAGTTCAGTAGAACAGCATCCTAAATCTTTTTTTAATTTCTGATGTTTATTCTTCACTTTGTTTGACAACCATCTATATGAGAAAAAAATGATCCTTATCTGCATTACAGGGTCCAGCAAGGGAAAATAGAAAATACAATATATTTGGGAACTTTTATTTTAAGTTCTACCTATCTGGGGTTAATAGAGATTATCAAGATGTCTGGAGACACTCAAGAGGAAGATAATTCTTGTGAACACACCCTGCCACCTCTATGAGGATAGCAAACAAATTCACATCGAAAATCTTTAAGGAAATGCTTCAGCCTAAAAGCTGCCATTGTCTTGGGGACACATTAAAAGAAAGTGACCAAATGTGGCTATAAACATGTGCTTGAGAATTAAATATGTGAATCTCAGACTGCATTCAGGGCAGTTAGAGAATTTTTAAGAGATAATGGTAAGAGAGAAAATGCCCAGGATTCTAATTACACTTTGAGATATGTGGACTATTCCTATTGTCAGATATCTGGAAGGCATTCTGACAGTTCCCATTGCCTGGTTCCCATCTGCATCTGACAGTTCCCATCTGCCATCATCAGAGCTAGAGGATCCTGCATGGAGATATGCAGTGTGGGTGGCACCATTTATATCAACAAAATCCCATCTTTTCACTGAGAAATATTGGCTTACACTTCTATTTTGCTAAGAGTCCCTTTTTGGGACTTGAGTATGTATAGTTCAAATAGTACTTGCATTATATGAATCGCTGCTATAATGCTATACTTATGTTACTTTCTTTGATCTTCCAAACTATATGAGCTGGATACTGGCAATATATTCATTGTCAAGACATGAAGATCATAGAAACAGGGACGCTAAGTGATCTGTCTACATTCTCATGCTGAGTACAGGCAGAGTAGAGACATGAATCTGGCTTCGCTGGACACAGAGACAGTGCCCTAAGCACTGTGCCACACTAACAACCTATGTCAGCTGTGTTTTCAAATAACCTCGACCTATAGTTTGTTTTTATGACTTGGTATTTCATTTTACATTGTTGGAATTTTATAGTATAATTTTGGTTGTAACAAGTTTCCACTTTGGTATTAAGTTTTATTATCTAGGCCAGCATCAAAGAGGAATGAAGCTTCAGAGATCCTAATAAAATACAGTGTATTAATAAAACTAATGCTACATGAAACTGCTTGGTGTCCAAATAGAATTTAATGAAGCAAGACTGACTCAGTATTAGTTTGGCAGTAAAAAGATTCATTTGCTGTTATTGCAAAAAAAAAATATAGTGGCACCTATCAAATAAATTATTGAGCAATATTATTATCACTAAACTATGAAACATGAAACATTAATATGTGAAAAATAGTGTAGAAATTATTACTCATTTCAGGCTAAATGCTTGTCTATTTTTAATAGGTATTAAAAACTATTAGGAACGAGGTGAGATTTGTGAAAGATAAAAATACAAGAGACTTCCGCAAATGGATTCTGGAGAATATAAAATATTGTGCAAGTATGAATTGAAATAACAGAAAAATATGTCAAGAGCTTGGGATTGATGTTAAGGTATTATTAAACCAGAGGAAATAACACGATATACATTTGGTTTTGACATCCACTATCTAATGTCTATAGTTATAATGTTAGCTTCTCCTTAAAGGTTGTATTCCTAACTCCAAGAAGAAATGCAATCTCACCATAATTATCAGACCACAGATGTTTCCAAAGAAACACAATTACTACATTAAGTAGATCACTAGATTTACATTAAAGTATTTTTTAATTCTAGAAGGAATTTTAGAACATGGTTTCTGCACAGAATTAGCTAATTCCTAGAGTGCTATCCTAATCTTCATTATAAGCATGAAGGCATTATAAACACACCTATAATAATACTACTAAAAATGTAGTTTATTCTTCATGTAAGGTAATGTGAACAGAATATTGATTTTATTACTAAATCCCTAAGCACATTTAAAATAGGATATCAGATATCATTGTTGCTTGAATTATTCACTAATGATCATCTTTAGTGAGGGATTTAAAAATATATAAGAGCCATCAGAGATTGGCATATGATCTAGGACCTTTCTCTTTTTATTACCTCAGCTCATAGCAAATAAATTATTCTTCCTGCTTGTCTAGTCTTGCTACTGGATCTATTTCTACCTCAGAAGAATTTCTTTACCAGGCATGGTCACCTACTCATAATTCCTTTCCTTACAGACTGCATCTGAAATGAAATAGAAAATACTCACCGGACCTCTTCCCTCTGCCAGGGTGTGGGCTCAGTGTGAAGGTCATGACAGCCAAGACATGCAAGAGGCAACTAGACTCTGAGATAAAGTGTTGTGATTCTGTGACTTCAGCTCCTCCCAGGACTGCAATTATCACTTTCCCTGTAGTGGCAATGACAGTGCAGGCTTGGGGGAGCTGAGAACATTTCTGAAAACCTTTTTCCCACTTGCTAATTACCAAAACCAATTACAAGTTTCTTGTAAGTATCTTGTAAGAGACTGTTGAAGTGTTTGGGAGGAGCTCTAACTTTTTTATGATCCCTAAAGGCACACAGGGTCTCATCTGGAAGAAGCTTGAAATATTAACCTCCGATCCATGAGGGACTTGCAGAGAGGTTTGTGTGTCTCACTGGATTCCAGTCTTATCTGAGTTCCTCTACCCCAAAGTCAACTTAATTCCTAATTTATTATTTAAACTAAATTCTTAAATTTCAGATTTCTACATTGCAACATTTTTAAGATTCAGCAGATAAACAGAATCAAGACAAGGTTCCCTGAGAAGAATTTCTCTTTTATTATTACTATTATACTTTAAGCTCTGGGGTACATGTGCAGGTTTGTTACATAGGTATACACATGCCATGGTGGTTGTAGAAATGTAGAAATACCATTTGACCTAGCAATCCCATTACTGGGTATATACCCAAAGGATATAATGATTATAAATCATTCTATTATAAAGACACACACACATGTATGTTTATTGCGGCACTGTTCACAATGGCAAAGACTTGGAACCAACCCAAATGCCCATCAATGATAGACTGGATAAAGAAAATGTGGCACATATCCACCATGAAATACTATGTAGCCATAAAAAAGGATGAGTTCACATCCTTTGCAGGGACATGGATAAAGCTGGAAACCGTAAATTCTCAGCAAACTAACGCAGAAACAGAAAACCAAACATCACATGTTCTCACTCACAAGTGGGTGGTGAACAATGAGAAGGATTTCTAATGAGGTAAAAGTCAAAGCAAAATATGATGTCAGTAATTCACATTGGAAATCACTGGACTCACTTGTATATTAAATTCCTATTAATGTAGAATCTATGCTACAGAAATAATTTAGGAAAATGTACTTTACCAATATTGACCTCCAGCAGTGATAGGAAGTCTAAAGAGAAAATTATCCCCAGAAGAAAGGCAGATGTTCATAATATTCTCTCACAAAAACAAACGCTAGAACCAAATGGTTTAACTGACAGAGTCTATCGTATCTAACTATCACATAAGCCAATCCTACTTCAATTCAACAGCATTGAATGGTTACCAGAATTTTCTACACTTATTTTTGCTAAAAATAATGAGGATGTCTCATTGGTTATGTAATTAATAAAGAAATATAAAATTTAATGGTCAAAATAAGTTATCTGGATTTTGCAACAGACAAATTCACAATTTAATTTATGTCCACCATTTGCTCCTTTTGTGCATGTTTTTAGGCCAACTAAAAATAAGAGCGAACACAGTTTATGTAGGACCACCACTTTTTCTGACACCAACTGCCAGTCTGAAAGTTCCCCCAAACCACCCTCAGTTTCAGTAATTCTCTATAAGAAAACACAGAACTTACCTGGAGCTGTTGTGTTCACTGTTAATGATAAATACTTAAAGTTAGGTAAAACTCACATTTAATTAATTGCACACCAATACTCTTTTGATTTCCAAATGTAACCATTTTCTGTACTTTTGTGTTTATCCACCTTTTGTGTAGTTTCAGTGTACATCTGATATTGCATTTCTAATTGCACACAAATTAAATATATATTCACACCATACACATAGTCTTGTCTTGGTTCAATGGGTTTACATAAATGTAGTATACTGGACTTGCTAGCCCATTAGATTTATTTCTTCATTCCGTGATCCATGAAGAAGATATTTCATTCCCTGAAATTCTAGAAATCATTATCTTTCCTGAAACACTACCTGTTCATACATTTAAAGAGTTGAATGTACCCCATCACACACATCATGGAATGTGATCACTGATAATGTTGATACGTGTACTTGTGGATAATTCCACATGTGGATTTACCCATTTTAGAAGTGCATTTCATTTCCCCTTTGTAATTAGTAAGTACTCACTGCAGTAATACTTTGAGGTGTCCTAAATAATTTTACTTTTGATCAAATTGTTTTAGAATCTACTTACGATTTTCTCGTGTGACTCAATCATCAGACGATGACGGTAGCACAGACGTACTAAAGTTCCATTATGTATAAGGGTTTTGGTTGACAATCCACTATAAAAAAGGAGATTTCCCTTTTACTCCTCCACATTTTTATTATCCCAGAGGTTTCAAAGATTCCTTTTCACTTGCAATTAAAAATTGCAATATTGCAGGGAAAGCAGTATTCCTATAATTTTGTTGTTGTTGTTGAAGTTATTCCAAATGTGTTCATTGGAAAGTTTCCTAGCTGGGCTATAACTGATCAGTTTTTAATTTCTTCTGTATTATTGAGTTAAAATACACATAATGCAAATTCACCATTTTAGACAGTACAATTAAGTATACTTAGTACCTTCACAATATTGCATAACTATCCTAACTATCCCAACTATCTAGTTCTACAATATTTTTGTCATTCCACAAAGTAACTTAGTACCCATTAAGCAGTCACTTCTAATTTCCTCCCTCCCACAACCTGGAAATGATTGTGTTTTTTTACTTTTTGAATGAACGATATATTCAAAATTAATCCCATACTCTCTCTTACCTAGGGTGGGGTAAGCCATTTCTCCAAAGTCCTGGTTCCATTTATAAGGATTTGTGTTTAGAAATCAAAATATTATGCTGGAATTTTTTTTCTTTTAAAGTTTTATTTTAGGTTCAGGGGTACATGCACAGGTTTGTTATATAGTTAAAATCATGTCATCGGGGGGTGTTGTACAGATTATTTAATAACCCAGGTACTAAGTCTAGTACCCAATAGTCATTTTTTCTAATCCTCTTCATCCTCCACCCTCAAGCCCTGTGTCTGTTATTTCTTTCTTTGAGTCCATGTGTTCTCATTATTTAGCTTCAACTTATAAGGGAGAACACGTGATATTTGGTTGTTTCTGTGTTAGTTTGGTTAGTATAATGGCCTCCGGCTCCATCCATGTCTTTTCAAAGGACATATCCCATTCTTTTTACAGTTGCATGGTATTCCATGGTGTGTATATACCACAACATATAAGAATCTCTGGGGCACAGATAAGGCAGTGTTGGGACAAATTATAAAACTAAAACACTTGGGCCGGGCGTGGTGGCTCACGCCTGTAATCCAAGCACTTTGGAGGCCAAGGCGGGAGACCTGAGGTCCGGAGTTCAAGACCAACCTGACCAACATGGTGACACCCCGTCTTTAAAAAATAAATTAAAAAAATAAAAAATTAAAAAAATTAAAAAAAAAAACTAAACACTTACATCACTAAGTTAGAAAGATCTTAAACTAACAACCTAATATCACAACTAAAAGAATTAAAGAAGCAAGAGCAAACCAACCTCAAAGTTAGCAGAAGACAAGAAATAAAAAAAAAACACAGGTGAACTGAAGGATACTGACATATGAAAAACTATTCAAAAGATCGATGAATCCAAGAGTTGCTTTTTGGAAAAAAATTAAAAAGGTACATAGACCTTTATCTAGATTAATAAGAAAAAAAAGAGAGAAATCCAAATAAACACAATTAGAAGTGACAAAGGGGATGTTGCCATGGACCAAACAGAAACACAAATGACCATTAGAGTCTACTGTGAACACCTCTATGCACACAACTAGAAAACCTAGAAGAAACAGAGAAATTCCTAGACACATAACCTTCCCAAGACTGAACCAAAAAGAAATTGACTCCCCAAGCAGACCAATAATTTCTCTTTATGGAAATAAAGATAGTATCTCCCTTTTGGGCAAATGGTGAAATTGGTTTGCTAGTAGAGTCCTTTAAAAGATTAAATTTCAATAATGAGCTGCAAAATTGAATCAGTAATAGCCTACCAACCAAAAAAAGCCCAGGACCAGACATTCACAGCTGAATTCTACCAGATGTACAAAGAAGAGCTGGGAAACTTCCTATTCAGAAAAAACTGACAAGAAGGGGACTTCTCCTTAACTCATTTTATGAGACCAGCATCATCCTGATACAAAAACTTGACAGTTATACAACAAAGAGAAAAATTCAAGCCAACATTTTTGATGATGAACATTGGTTTAAAATCCTCAACAAAATACTTGCAAACCAAATCCAGCAGCACATCAAGAAGCTAATGCAGGCCGGGCATGGTGGCTCATGCCTATAATCCCAAGATTTTAGGAGACTGAGGAGGGAGGATCACTTAAGGTCAGGAGTTTGAGAGCAGCCTGGCCAACATGATTAAACCCAGTCTCTACTAAAAATAAAAAAATTAGCTGGGTGTGGTGGGACACACCTGTAATGCCAGCTTCTATGGAGGCTGAGGCATGAGACTCATTTGCACCCACAGGCAGAGACTGCAGTGAGCCAAGATCACACCATTGCACTCCCGCCTGGGTGATGGAGTGAGACACTGGCTAAAACAAAAGAGAAAAAGCTAATCCACCACAATAAAGCAGGCTTAATCCCTGGGATGCAAGGTTGGTTCAGCATATGCAAATCAATAAATGTGATTCATCACATGAGCAGAAACTAAAGACAAAAACCACATGATTATCTCAATAGATGCAGAAAAGGCTTTTGATAAAATTCAACACCCTTTATGTTACAACCTCTTAGTAAAGTAGGTACTGAAGGAACATACCTCAAAATAGTAAGAGCCATCTATGACAAACCCACAGCCAACATCATACATGCTGAGTGGGCAAAAGCTGGAAGCATCTCCCTTAAAAATCAGCATAAGATAAGGATGCCCTGTCTCACCACTCCTATTCAACACAGTATTAGAGGTTCTGGCCACAGCAATCAGGTAAAAGAAAGAAATAAAGCATGTCTAAATTGAAAGAGAGAAAGTCAAACTATTCTTGTTTGCAGACAACATAGTTGTATATCTAGAAAACCTCATAGTCTCCGCCCAAAAGCTCCTGGAGCTGATAAAACAACTTGAGTACATTTTGATAGTACAAAACCAATGTATAAACATTACTAGCATTCCTATACTCCAAATATAGCCAAACTGAGCACCAAATCAGAAAGGCAATCCCATTCCCAACTGCCACAAATAGAATAAAATACCTAGAAATACAGCTAACCAAGGAAGAGAAACATCTCTACAATGAGAATTACAAAACATTGCTCAAAGGAATTAGAGAGGACTCAAACAAATACAAAAGCATTCCACTCTCATGCATAGGAAAAATCAGTATTGTAAAAATGGCCAAACTGCCTGAAGCAATTTACAGATTCAATGCTATTTCTATCAAACTACCAATGATATTCTTCACAGAACTAGACAAAACTATTTTAAAGGTCTTAAGAAACAAAACAAAAAAGCCCTAATAGCCAAGGTAATTCTAAGCAAAATGATCAAGGCAGGAGGCCTCACATTACCTGAATTCAAACTACACTACAGGGCTACAGTTCCCACTGAAACAACCTTCCAAAGTAACACATCTTGGTACCACAGAAACAGGACAACTGGAAGCTCGGCACTTGCTACTTTTCCTGGACTCTGCTCTATAAACTTCTCCTCTTGGCTGTTTTTAATCTGTATCCTTTCCAGGCAATAAACTGTAATATAGAGTACAAATGCTCGCATAGAATTATATGTGTTCTTCTATAAAATTAGTGAAAGTGAGAGTGGATTTGGGGATCTCCAAACTTGCAGATAGTATCAGAAGTAGCAGGGATCTTGTGAAAATTGTGTTCCCTCTAACTTTTCAGGTGGCTTAAAAACCCTCACATGGGGAATGAATGGTGGACTTAAAGTGTCGGTTTGCCTGTTGCAAAATCCAAGGAATTGACTTTTACCATTAAATTTTACATTTCTTCGTTAATTACATGAGTTGGTGATCCTTATTTTTCTTGGGAGAAATATTTGAAATTATTCTGGTAACCATTCAATGCTGTTGAATTGACAAGGTAGTACTGGCTTATGTGACACTTAAAAAAAAAAAAAATAGAATCGGAGGCCAGGTGCAGTGGCTCACACCTGTAATCCTGGCACTTTGGGAGACTGAGCTGGTGGATCATGAAGTCAGGAGTTCGAGAACAGCCTGGCCAACATTGTGAAACCCCATCTCTACTAAAAATTAGCCAGGTGTGGTGGCAGGCACCTGTAATCCCAGCTACTCAGGAGGCTGAGGCAGGAGAATCGCTTGAACCCAGAAAGCGGAGGTTGCAGTGAGCTGAGATTGTGCCACTGCACTTCAACCTGGGTGACAGTGTGAGACTTCCTCTCAACAATAACAAAAAAAAAGGAATCTGCTAGTTAAACCTTGTGATAATGGTCCTTTCATTTGTAAATGAAGTTATAAACATCTCTTTCTCCTAGGGTTAGTGTTCTGTTTAAACTTCCTATCATGTCTGGGGCCAATATTGTAAAGTATATTTTCCTAGAATATTTCCATATCATCATCCAATTAATTTTCATGTAATTGTACAAATGAGTCCAAAGATTCCTAATGAGAATTATTAACACCATAGTCTTACTTTTACCTCACTAGACATCCTTCTCAGGAACTTTGATTCTGTTGATCTTAGAATACTTTAGAATGGTACAGCTTAGGGGTCTGAAAATTAAGAATTATTTTGAACACCAAAAGCATTGGCAACAAACACCGAAAGCATTGGCAACAAAAGCCAAAATAGACAAATGGGATCTGATTAAACTCCAGAGTTTCTGCACAGCAAAAGAAACAATCATTAGAGTGAACCGGCAACCAACAGAATGGGAAAAATTTTTTGCAATCTACCCATCTGACAAAGCGCTAATATCCAGAATCTGCAAAGAACTAAAACAGATTTACAAGAAAAAACAAACATACCCATTCAAAAGTGGGCAAAGGATATGAACAGATTCTTTTCAAAAGAAGATATATATGAGGCCAACAAACATATGAAAAAATGCTCATCATCACTGGTCATTAGAGAAATGCAAATCAAAACCACATTGAGATACCATCTCACGCCAGTTAGAATGGCGATCATGAAAATATCTGGGAGACAACAGATGCTGGAGAGGATGTGGAGAAATAGGAACACTTTTACACTGTTGGTGGGAGTGTAAATTAGTTCAACCATTGTGGAAGACAGTGTGGCGATTCCTCAAGGACCTAGAAATAGAAATTCCGTTTAACCCAGCAATCCCATTACTGGGTATATATGCAAAGGATTATATATCGTTCTATTATAAAGACACATGCACACATATGTTCACTGTGGCACTGTTTACAACAGCAAAGACCTGGAACCAACCCAAATGCCCATCGATGATAGAATGGACAGGGAAAATGTGGCACATATACACCATGGAATACTATGCAGCCATAAAAAAGGATGAGTTCCTGTTCTTTGTAGGGACACAGATGAACCTGAAAACCATCATTCTCAGCAAACTGACACAAGAACAGAAAATCAAACACTGCATGTTCTCACTCATAGGCGGGTGTTGAACAATGAGAACACATGCACACAGGGAGGGGAGCATCACACACTGGGGTCTGTTGTGGGGGACAAGGGGAGGGACAGTGTGGGGTAAGGGAGTTGGGGAAGGATAACACGGGGAGAAATGCCAGATATAGGTGATGGGGATGGAGGCAGCAAACGACATTGCCATGTATGTACCTATGCAACAATCCTGCATGTTCTTCACATGTACCCCAGAACCTAAAGTACAATAAAATATTAAGAAAGAAAGAAAGAAAGAAAGAAACTCAAGAAGAAGAAAAAAAAAAGAATTATTTTGATTTTGGGGGAGAAGAACTAGGGAGGCCCAGAATTCATTGGGACACACAGGCCTCTCTAAAAGTCGCTCATGGATCAGAGGTAAGTATTTTCTGCTCCTTCCATATGAGATTCTGCGTGTGTGTGCCTTTAGGGATCATGAAAAAGTAAGAGCCTCTCCCAAACACTTCAGTGGTCTCTTTGAAGATACTCGGCAAGAAACTTTTAATTGGTATTGCTAATTAGCAACTGCGAAAAGGGATTTCAGAGATGCTCTCAGCTCCCCAAGCCTGCATTGTCATGGCCACTCTAGGTGAAATGATAATTGCAGTTCTGAGGGAAGGTGAGGTCACAGAATCACTAACCTTTATCTGACGTTCGGGCTGCCTCTCTCCCTCATGTACTGGCTGTCATGACTGAGCTCATCACCTTGGAGTCCAGTGAGTATTTTCCATCTTAGTCTGAGAAGCAAAGCCTGTAAGGAAAAGAATCCTTTTTGTGTCTGGAAAGGGATTCTTCTGGGGTAGAAACACATTCAGTGGCACAGCTAGTCAAGGAGAGAAATAATTCCTCATCTATGCACTGAGTTAGTTGAAAAAAAAAAAAAGCACTATATCTTTGCCAATCCGTTGGCTACTTTTAATAAAACCCTCACTGAGGATGATTCTTGGTCAATAATTCAAGTGAACATAAAATCTGACATCTGATTTTTAACATGCTGAAGGATTGTAGTAATAAAATAGTTCTGTTCACATTCTCACAACAAATCGAACACTAAATTTCCAGTATTGTTATTGTAGGTATGTTTATAAACCCATATGCTTATAATAAAGATTAAAATAGAACTAGAACAATTACTGAATCTTGTGCAGAAATCATAATCTGAATTTGTTCTGGTATTAAAAATGTATTTTTTTTTTTTTTTTTTGAGACGGAGTCTTGCTCTGTCACCAGGCTGGAGTGCAGTGGCGCATTCTCGGCTCACTGCAACCTCTGCCTCCTGGGTTCAAGCGATTCTCCGCCTCAGCCTCCCGAGTAGCTGGGACCAGAGGCACATGCCACCATGCCCCACTAATTTTGGTATTTTTAGTAGAAATAGGGTTTCACCATGTTGGCCAGGATGGTCTTGATCTCTTGACCTCGTGACCCGCCCACCTCGGCCTTCCAAAGTGCTGGGATTACAGGCGTGAGCCACCGCGCCCGGTCAAAAATGTATATTTTTATGCAAATCTAGGTTTGTGATCCAGTTAATAGAGATAGTACTTGTGTCTTTACTGAAAAACCTGTGGTCTGATGTTTATGGTGACACTGCATTTTCTCTTGAAGTAGGAACACATTTAACGGAAAGTAACATTCTTATTGTTACGGCTTTTGGACAACAGTTCTCATGGTCAAATATATCTTTGTTATTTCCTGAGGTTTAGTAATATTCTAACATCAATACCAAGATTATAATGCATGTTTCTGTTGTTTGAATTTATATATTGTACAAGATTTCATATTCCCCAGATTCTTACATTAATTTCTTGTATGTTAATATCTTCCAAAATCTCATATCATTACTAATACTTGTGTATAACCTAGGTATTAGTGATACATAGGCATTTAGCCTGAAATTAGTAATAACATTCAAATCTGGGAAGCCTTTTAATAAAATTAAAAATTAGCAAATTTTTCTCAGAATATTGGATATTGTTAAAATGTAGCCCACATTGCATGTCCCCATACAGGATCCTCTGGCTCTGACAGTATCAGGCAGTGGGAACTGGTAGAAAGACCTCCAGATATTTGGCAACAGGAAAGATCCACATATCTCAGACTAGAGGTAGAATCCTGGGGCATCTTCTTGCTTCTTTACCACCATCTTTTCCCTCACTGCACTGAATGCAGGTTGAGGCCCATAAATTTGACTCTCATGCACCCAATTACAGTCACTTCATGGTCATTCTCTTTAAAAGTGTTCCCATGACCATGGAAGCTTTTAGGCTGAAGCATTTCCTTAATGTTTTGCATAATGTTTCTATTCTGACAGAGATGGCAGGTTATGTCCACTATCATCACTTTCCTTGAGTGTCTCTAGTCATCTCAGTAAGTCCCAAGAACCCCAGGAGGTGGAATCTAGAATGAAAACCCTCATGTACACTGATTTTTCCATTTCCTCTGCTGGATTATGCAGTGCTGGTACATATCATTTGTCTCATATCTATAAGGTTGTCAAAAGCAGAAAGAAAACAACACAAAGAAAAAAATGAGGACACTGTTCTGCTGAACTTCATGACATTCATAACTCATGCTATGCACTGTTGCGCTTTTCACCTGGTATTTCTTGTTTGGACTCACGATTTGGGCCTGTGACTACATAAATTTTTGCTTGTCCTGACACAAGCAAAAGGTCAAACATATTCACAGGAATAACCTTTTCTCCAGGTAATTATCTAACTTTTCAAGGGTGATTATGTGTATTTTGTTAAAGAAACATACACAAGTTATAAGTGCACAGCTCAGTGGAATTTCATAAACAAAACACACCGCTATAAACAATACTTAGATCATTTTAAAAAGACAGACTACTGCGAGGCCTCCACATACCCTTGTGTGTTCCGACCCTCAAGAACACAGCTCTGTTGGGTATGTTTGAGGAGAGGTTTACATCTATTCTAATATTTGAGACATTAGATGAGGTTTGCCTGTTTTGTACTTTATATAAATGAAAGCATACAGCAAGAACTGTTTTATATTTGCCCTTTTTTATTCCATATGATTTTTGTGAATATATTCTTGGCATTTGTTAGCATTGCTGTATAGGATTCCATTGTGTGAATATCAAACAATTAATGAAGTCATTCTAATGTTAATGGACACGTGGCTGGTTTTCAGTTTGGGGCTATTATGACTAGTGCTGCTGTATAAATTATGAAATTTGTCTTCTGGTGATACACATAGAAATTTTGTTTGGATAGGCTGATAAGAGTGGAATTGTTGGTACATAGGCTCACATATGTCCAGCTTAAGTAAAAGCACCAGTTTTCCAGAATGTGCCAATTTTAACACCGATCAGCAGTGTATGTGATTCCTGGTTTACCCACATCCTTGAGAAAACTTAGTATTTACTACCACTTTTATTTTAGATTTCTGGTTGGTATACAATAATGCCAGGTAGTGATGTTATTTGAATTTTCATGATTACTAAGGACATTAAACATTATTCCCATATTTTTGATTCATTGAATAAGATCTACTTTTTCAAGTTTCTGTTGGGATATTTTATTATGTGATCTTTAAATGTCCTTTGCGGCCGGGTGTGGTGGCTCACGCCTGTAATCCAAGCACTTTGGAGGCCAAGGAGGGCGGATCACCTGAGGTCAGGAGTTCAAGACCAGCCTGATCAACATGGTGAAACCCCGTCTTTATAAAAAAAAAAAAAAATGTCCTTTGCACTACAATTATCCCTCTCTCTCTATCCCTCTATGTATGTCTGTGTGTATGTGTATGTCTTTTGATGAGAGTCAGCTCTTAAATATGATCTAAATTTTCATTTCACCTATATGGTTAATATGTTTTGTGCTGTTTAAGGAACAGTATCTTATTATGAAGCTGCAGCAATATTCTTGTTATGCTAAAAAAAATTGCATTACTTCTTTCTAAAATTCAGGCCAGGGACGCTTTAGAATTGATTTGTTGTGTGGTGTGGGTAGTAATTGAGGTTGTCTCTTTACCCACATGACAAGCAAAACCAGCTTATTCTGAAAACGCTGAATTATGTTTTGTTTCCATTTGTTGTCACTTCTCAATGCCTAACCCATGTTAACACCACCTCCTCCTTAGTGCTGACTCCCACGAGATATCCTGGCAATTCCCTTCATCTCTATTTGTGCCTCTTGATGCCTTCTGCAATCCCACAGGTGCACACAATGAAAGCTACTCTTGATGTCAAAAAAAAAAAACCTTGAAGGATGCTATTTGCTCATAAGAATGATTGTTGCCATAATTTAAAGCAAAATTTGCTGAATGACAGAATATCCTCCAGGCATGTGGCAATTGGAATAATCTTCTTAGATTATTCTACAGTTGGAATCCTGGGAATTTTCTCTCTTCTGTACCATTATCTCTTCCTTTCCCACACTGGATGCAGACTGAGGCTGGCAGATGTGATTCTCGAGCACCTCACTACGGCAAACTCCCTGTTCATTCTCTCTAAAGGACCTCCGCAGGCAACGACAGCTTTTGGACTGAAACATTTTTTCAGTGATTTTGGATGCAAATTTATTCCGTATATTGAGAGAGTGGGTAGGGGAGTGTCAGTTGGAACTAGCTGCCTCCTGAGGGTCTTCCAGGGCATCATGATCAGCCCCATTAACTCCAGGTGGAAATATCTTAAAGTAAAAGTCACAAAGCACATTAGCCATTCCATTGCCTTCTGCTAGATCCTGTACCTGGTGATAAATTTCATTTTTCCTGTGTCTGTGGTTGTCACATATAGCAACAAAAACATCACAAAGAAAAGAGATTTTGAATACTGTTCTACTCAAGGTCATGACACAGTCACAGATTCACTGTATGCAGCATTATCTGTATTCCCTGAAGTTTTATTTTCTGTGCTCACAATCTTGTCCAGTGGCTCCATTATTTGCATCCTGTACAGGCACAAGAAGCGGTTTCAGCGCATTCATAGGACTCATGTTTCCTCCAGAGCCTCCCGAGTCCAGAGCCACCCAGAGTATCCTTGTCCTGGTGACCACCTTTGTGTCTTTTCACACCCTCTCCTCCATTATTTATGCTTGTATTGCTCTAGGTGATAATCCCAGTTGGTGGTTGGTGAATTCTGCTGCCCTCATTTCTGTATGTTTTCCAACTGTCGGTCCCTTTGTTCTCATGAGCCGTGATTCCACCACCTCCACACTCTGCTTTGTTTGGTAAGGAATACAAAATCCCTAGTTCCAGCTCCTTGGGAGTCTGAGGCAGAAGGATTCCTTAGCCCAGGAGTTCAGGGCTGTATGGCAAATAATCATGCCAGTGAATAACCACTGCACTTTAGCCTGTGCAATATAGCAAGACCTTGTCTCTAAAAAAAAAAGAAGAAAAAGAAACACAAAATCCCTTAATGTTATCTTAAGTTTTTCTGTTTAGTCACTTATTACCATCAAAATGTCAGTACAGAAACTTACGGAGGAGCCATGTATCTTTCTAAAGTAGACCCCAATGGGTATTAGGGTGTCTTCACCTGATTAAAGAAACTGAGACCTACTTGGGCATAGCAGAGGTGAATAAATCAGGCTGCCCTCATCTGGATGCACAGTATACTACTGATAGTAATGTGAAATAAATGTTGTTGAAGTAAATTAAATGAATTTGTTTCCAGCCCTTCAAAATCCATTTAATCAGAGTGCTATATTCATGGGAAATATTGTCAAAAGCATATACAGTGAGGAAATGTGTGATGAATACTCTTGTAAGGTAATTCTCCATAGGTTTCCAACATATGTGCAAGTCTTATGGGCAAAAGCATGGGCAGCCTCAGAAGACAGGAATAGTGTCACCCTCTGGAACTGCAAATAGACCTGCTTCCTGCACTGGGAAGTAAAGATGATGTCTCCCTCTGGAGCGACAGGTATGGAAGTCTGGCTTACAGTTCCCTTTATAAGATTGGGTTTTCCTATGCTCAGAGTTATTCATGAATGATGCAAAGTCACTGCATGTGTAGCATCTGCCCGGGCCTCTCTTCACCACTGCGCCTGATGAGAAGGGTAACATTCACAGTCCGGATGTTCACACTGCCTGCTGTGCCGTGAATAATACTGTCCTTTGTTCTTCATCTAGGAATGTTGTATCTTCTGCCAGGATCTATAACAAAGTTGTCTGCTAATCTCAGACTTTCACAGTTTCTGAAAGTAGCCTAGGCATGTGTGGCTATGTATATGAGGCTAAAAGAAAAAAAAAAAAAAAAAAAGTAGCCGTAGTTGGGACTTAAAGCAGGGAGATTTCTAGCTATCCTAAGTTGTCTTTATTATTCTCCAAATCACAATATATTTAGGTGCTCACATTAGGATGTGTACTTAGGAGAGTTAATAGATCTGTATTCAACTGGAGAAGCATGTAAGTTGTTGGGGCAGGGAGGGACATGGAGAGATCAGAACAAGAGCAGTCGGTGGAGCACTGCGTAGGTGGGAGAGGAAGACACATGAGCCCTCAAGGCAGGGCATCCTGGAGGGGCTTTGGGAAAAAAACAATTATTATGAGAAGATACTAACTTTTTGTGCTACAATGCTTTGGTATCTCTACCCCTGTCTGTCACTCATACAATATCTTTGAAAAGGGCCACTGGGATTAGTGAGGTTTTTCTGTGAAAGTAGATTCTCTGAAAAAATTTGAGGGGGATTGAGTTTTATGTCTGTGCTTAAATAAGGCAAAGTCTAATTTTATGGAAAAGGCTGAGTTGAGAACACAGGAGATCCTGATAAGGTAAACTCTTTGGAATCAGCACAAATTCCTGGGGAAATGGCAAAATTTCAAGGGTAGGGAAGTGGTGTAGTAAAAGTCAAGATCTTCAATAGATAACACTTGTCCCAGGAGATACTGGAGTTACATGTGAAATATAATTATTCCAAACAGAATCTTTAACATGACGAGAGAATGAGGAAATAAAAATAGGGCCCAGAGAAGACTAGAGAAATTGAGTTGACCCTGCAGGGTTTGAATCTACTAGATTGGACAGTGTTGGGCAAAATATAATTTTTGTACTGAGTTGATCTAGTTTTTAGGCCCTGCACAGAGGTCAATTAGTTCCCCTTCTAAAGCAGCGAATTAAGTCCAATTCCCCAGCTACAAGTGAATCTTGTGACATTTTAACTTGCCCTAATCCCCGCTCCATCCCCCTCAGATCCTAGGCAGCCTTGAAAAGCAACCCTCTTGCAACTACAGTTAACACTGAAAATCTGCATCCTAGCAGCCACTGGAGGGGTAGGAATTGCTCTGGCACAGATCAAAGTTCCCATTCCCAAAGAACTTTTAGAACTTAACCCATCTAGCAGCTTGCTGAATAGCTCTATTCTCATCTTTCTCTATTTGACCTCACTCAGGGGTGAAGGCCCACTCACCTCATCCTGCAGACTTCACCAATTGTCAGGTTCACAACTACGCCAAATGTCACATTAGGGGTCAGGTTCTGGCCTATCCTAAGGTCTGATGGGAGTCGGTGAATAAGCAGAAAGAATACTAGGGGAGTCGTGGGCAGGTGAAAAATGAATTTATTCAGCAGCAGCTCTCATCACTAGCTTTCTCACACTGTTTGCCCTGTCTCAGCTGCTTAGTCCAGCAACTCCCACACACTGCTGCACGGCCAGATCTCCCTTGCCTTCAAGGGTCAGCAGCTTAACTCTTTATCTCTCTGGGCATGAGAGCCCCTGTATAGCGTCAGCAGGGTAATTATATCTTTTACAGACGATAGTGGCATAGGGCCAAGGGATGGCCTTTCCATATTATGGCTACATGGCTATGATAACAAGTGGAGTTATACGTCTGCGCTCTAAACTCACTGAGTCACTCTGGCCCAGGTATCCGCCTCAGTCTATATTCCTTGACCAAAGTACAGCCATGTTCCTTACAGGTAGGGTTAGAAGATCAGAATATTTCAGTTTAAGGTAAAGTTAGTAGAGAGTTTTCAGTTTTTTATTCACTTATAATTCATGTAACATAAAATTAACTCTTAAAGTATAAAATTCAGCTACCATTTAACCCAGCAATCTCATTACTGGGTATATACCCAAAGGAATATAAATTGGTCTACCAAAAAGACACATGCACATGTATGTTCATCACATCGCTTTTCACAATAGCAAAGACATGAAATCCACTTGGGTGTCCATCAACAGTGGACGGGATAAAGGAAATGTGGTACATATACACTGTGGAATACTATGCAGCCATAAAAAGAATGAAATCATGTCCTTTGCAGCAACATGGATGCAGTCAGAGGTCACTTTCTTAATGAGTTAATCCAGGAACAGAAAACCAAATACCACATGTTCTAACTTATAAATGAAAGCAAAACAATGAGTACACAGGGACAAAAAGAGTGGACCAAAACACACAGGGGTCTAGTTCAGGGTGAAGGGTGGGAGGAGGGTGAGGGTCAGAAAACTGCCTATTGAGTTCTATGCTTACAACCTGGGTGATAAAATCATTTGTACACCATACTGCAGTGACATGCAATTTACTGATGCAGCAAATATGCACATGTACCCCTGAAACTAAAAGTTGAGAAAGATGGAGAAACAAAAATAAATATAAAGAAACCTTATACTCATTACCAGTCACTGTCCATTTCTTTCTTTCTTTTTTTTTTTTTTTTAATTTAAAAATTTTTTTATTTTTATTTTTTGAGAAAAAGACGGGGTTTCACCATGTTGGTCAGGCTGGTCTTGAACTCCCGACCTCAGGTGATCCGCCCACCTTGGCCTCCAAAGTGCTGGGATTACAGGCGTGAGCCACCACGCCCGGCCAGTCACTGTCCATTTCTCCCCCAGCCCACTCCATCCCTGGCCTCCTCAGCCATAGGCCACCACTAATCCACTTTGTTTCTACAGAATTACCTATTCTGGACTTTTCACATAGAGGAAAACAAGTGACACATGGAAAAGGAGCATGTCCTAACACTAATCCCAAAGCAGCATATCAGAGACAGGGGGGTTAAAAAGACACTTTAAGATCATCAGACTGGTGGAGTTACCTTCTGCCGAGTTCTAACAAGGGAAAAGGAGTCAGGCTGGTGGAAGCAGGGGGAAAGTAAAAAGAAAAGGCAGATAAGCTACAAGTTTGCCTTTCTTCATGGTCCAGGACATGTATCCCTCCTGCACAACTCACAGAGCTCACCACAAACACCTCAGCTGATGGAAAAATACAAGTTAGCTTACTGCAACGTTGGCATTATCAGTACAGCATGTAGCACTCTGCAGCCCAAGAACTATCCTATAAAATTCCCAGCAAGCCTTTTGTCTCCTGGCAGTCAGCTCCACTCTTGCTGATATGCCTGTTGCTTTCTTGCAACACATTTTCCTACTTTAATAAATCTGCCCTTCTTTACCTACAACTGTCTTGGTAAATTCTTTTTACTACCTGAGCGATAGCCGGATACTCACTACCAATTATACCGTGAGGTTTTACTTCCATTCTTTCTGATTACAAATCTAAGACAATTCCCAATTGCTTTTCCAAATTCTTACACCCATGGAACTCTATACCAACTGTACTTTGACCTCTAGATACATATATTATCCCTCTATCTCCAACCCTTGGATCATTTTAATCTGGGAACCAGGAATATCAGATATGCATCCTTCTAGCGCTAGCCCAAGAGAAAACGGTATAAAACTTGAAAGCAGGACAATTCATGGGAAGGAGGACATGAATGCAATATCTTGGCCACATCCAAATTTCAAAACTGTTTATGAACCTTCATAGACTTCCACCTAGAAATGGGTAGAATTTCCTACTGATTTCCTGATGTTACGCACATTCATGTCAATTGTCCATAGAATCACTCCTGTTGCCCTAGTAGGATCGAACGCTTTTCCTAAATACTGGGTTAAGTAAGCCATAAAAGCAATTTCCACACACTCTGAAAGTCAATATGGAAGGAGCTTACTCACTCACCATGATTACCAAATTACAGCTCAACAGTAATGGAAATGCAACAAATTAAACAGAAACAAAACTACATATCTAGAAAAAAACACTTAACAAACTTTCAATGAAAAAGCCAATAGAAATAAAAACTTTGAATTATTTAATATTAAATAGCAAAGAAAGCATTATATATGAAAATCTATGCTATCCTGGAGTATAAGAAAGTAATTTAACTTTTAAATATTTATTACAGATAAGTATGGATAATCTGGATAATCAGAAAACCATAATGTTACTGAAAAGTACAAGCATATATATCAATCAAGTCTATTCAAATTAATGCATTTATTTAATGTGGTAACTCATCTTGCCACTGGTTCATAACCACCTGACGTGACGATATTACAACAATTAAGAAAATGTATAATCAACTTATATAGAAATGTTTTAAATTACAAATTAAGTAACAAAATCAAAGTATGTTTATATAGATTATACCAAATGTGAAGATAGTATGAAAAGACTTTTAAAAACAAAACGGGCCGGGCACGGTGGATCACGCCTGTAATCCCAGCACTTTGAGAGGCCAAGGCGGGTGGATCACTTGAGGTCAGGAGTTGGAGACCAGCCTGACCAACATGGTGAAATCCCGCCTCTACTAAAAAGTACCAAAATTAGCCAGGCATGGTGGTGCACGCCTGTAATTCCAGCCACTCAGGAGGCTGAGGCAGGAGCACTGCTTGAACCCAGGAAGCAGAGGTTGCAGTCAGCCAGTATCACGACACGGCACTCCAGTATGAGTGACAGAGCGAGATTCCGGAAAAAAGAAAAAAAAAAAAAAAGAAAAACGGAATGGTTTTTCCTAGTGATGAGAGTTTAGAGTGACGGAAATGTTTTTATTTGTGTCAAAATGAACCTGAAAGGAAAAATCCAAGAAAACTGTAGAAACATGGAGACAAGAAAAACAAAAGGCACATGTTTTATAGTAACACGTCACTAGAGTATAGCTTTATATTCCAAGGCTTAAAAGGAAGAAGAAAAGATATCTAACCACTGTTAGGAAAATAGTGACAGGCATGGCTACATGAGAAAGAGAGTTCTGTTGTTTGAGACAGGGTCTCGCACTGTCCCTCAGGCTGGAATGCAGTGGCAGGAGCTCCTCTCTCTGGAGCCTCCTCAAGCGATCCTCCCACCTCAGTCTCCCGAGTAGCTGGGATACCCACAGAGCTCCACCAACTGTTTTTTGACCTCTGGATACATATATTTATTACCTCTTTATCTCCCACCCTTGTATCATTTTACTCTGAGAACCAGGAATATCAGATCTGCATGTCACCACGCCTGCTAATTTTTTAAATTTTCTGTAGGAACTGGGCTCCACTGACGCTTCTCCTCACGTCTCAGTCTCACATGAAGTCTCACACCTGGACGAAAACCGCCGTCACTGGCACCCTCGCCATCCAGCTTTCAATCACGGTGCCTCAAAGGCAGGATCTCTCCCGAAGACACCAAACCCCAGCAGTCAGACCCGCGACCTTTCATCCCTTCAGACCCTTGAACCGCTGACTACTAAAGGGACCATCGCGAAATCACCAGGATTGCCAGCGGCCGAATCACAAGAAACCCCCAGGACAGGGTCTTCCACCCAGGCCCCTCACCTGGGGTCAGGTTCGCCAAATCCTAAGCTTCTCACGACTCTGCTGGCAGCTGCCAGGGGCTGAACCCCTTCCTAAGCCACGTGCCACCCCGCGGCTCCTGCGCCGCGACCACCCGGGAAGTTACTAGAGACGCCATCTGCCCGCACGCGCGGCCCAGATAGTTATAGGCTCTGTGTCGTAACGTGGCCACGCCCACGGAACGGCCCATACGGAGCCGCCCTTTCGGCTGCCGTGGCGCAGCGCGGTGAGAGGACATTGTAATTCCTTTACGGCACCACGTTGCCTGAATCCCCCGTCATCAGTCAAGATCGCTGTGCTGAGTAAATTTTCAGGGGCCAGAGCCTATCCGAGGCCAATAAGGAGCGGCTTGCGTTTTCAGCCTTTTGGGAAGAATGGGAAGATGACGATGCCCAGGAGCCGTTAGAGCACCATGGGTGCGGCCATCTTAAGGAAGGCCGCTGTCAGATGGCCGCTGTCCGTAAGGCTGAGAAGACCCCAACTCGCTTCTGGTTGGAGGCGCCTTTGAATGGCACAGGGGTTTGTAGGACTGAGACGTTACTGGGGAGGCAGCGGTCACCACGTAGACAGAAACGCTGAACAATACGAACCCTGGGGATATTTAGAAATGAGGCGGGGATGGGAATGAGAATGAGTGAAGCCGGTCTGGATGAGGTTGGTCACAGAACTGCTGAAAGAGCAGAGCCAAAGGTGAGGACCCGGCTCTGTGAACCAAATGCCTTCCAGTGTTCTGGAAATGTAACTACCTCCAGCAAGGAGGGGAAAGAGGTGAGCCTCAAATATACGCACGTTTCGCTAAAAAACAAAGGGCATTTGTGAGCGATTAAATAACGAGATGTTACTTTGTTTAGCGTCGTACCCAATTTTAAAAATAAATAGCACACGCAAAAGAAATGTTAGCTATTTAGACAGGCAAGGAAGGTAGGTAGTAAAGGAAATAATTTTTGCATCCTTTTTTGGAGGACAACTTGGAAGTATCTGTACAATTTAAATTTTTTATTCATTTTTGATCCAGCAATCCCAATTCTAAGATTTCAATTAAAACTTTTTACATTAACCACAGCAGTTTGGGTAATTTTTTTTTCAAGGAGCAATATGAAGGGCCCGGCGCGGTGGCTCACGCCTGTAATCCTAGCACTTTGGGAGGCCGAGGTGGGTGGATCACCTGAGGTCAGGAGTTCAAGATCAGCCTGGCCATCATGGTGAAACCCCATCTTTAAAAAAAAAAAGGAGCAACCTGAATGTACATCAGTGAATAGTTTGATTATACACATCTCCTCAGCAGAACAGTATATAGCCATTAAAGAGCTGAATTATGCATATTACTTTTTTAAAAGATAACTGTTAATAAGAGGATGAAAAATTGATCTGCAGAACAATGTTTATAATCCTCTCATAGGAAAAATTAATTTGTTTGCATTTCTAAATTTTAAACAATAAAGTAAAACCTCTAATTCTGATTATATTTGCGGTTTTGGCTTGAGGATTAAATCTTTTTTTGTTTGTTTATTTATTTGAGACAGAGTCTCGCTATGTCACCCAGGCTGGAGTGTAGTGGCACAATCTCAGCTCACTGCAACCTCCGCCTTTCAGGTTCAAGCAATTCTCCTGCCTCAGCCTCCCGAGCAGCTGGGACTACAGGTGCATGCCACCACACCTGGCTAACTTTTGTAGTTTTAGTAGAGATGGAGGTTTCACCATATTGGCCAGGCTGGTCTCGTACTCCTGACCTTAGGTGATCCACCCACCTGGGCTTCCCAAAGTGCTGGGATTACAGGCATGAGCCACTGCACCCAGCCTAAAATCTTCATTTTATATGCAGTGTATACATTTGCTAATTTCTAATTAAAAGATATTTATTAACTTAGCATCAAATATAATGGACTTGGCTGGGCGCAGTGGCTCACGCCTGTAATCCCAGTACTTGAGAGACAAAGGCAGGTGGATCACTTGAGGTCAGGAGTTCCAGACCAGCCTGGCCAAAATGTTGAAACCCCATCTCTACTAAAAATACAAAAATTAGCTAGGCGTGGTGGCAATCGCCTATAATCCCAGCTACTCCGGAGGCTGAGGCAGGATAATCAATCAGTTGAACCCAGGAGGCCAAGGTTACAGTGAGCCAAGATCATACCACAGCACTCCAGCCTGGGCGACACAGTGAGACTCCGTCTTAAAAAAAAAAAAAAAAAATTGTATATATATGACATTGGAGACTCAGAAGCAGGAGATTAGGAAGGGGATGAGCGATTACAAACTACATGTTGGGTACCATATACACTACTCGGTGGCCAGTGCGCCAAAATCTCAGAATTCACCACTATGTAATTCATCTGTGTAACTGAAAACTACTTGTACCCCAAAACCTGTTGAAATAAAAAATGTATGTATTAAAAATAGCAGCCCTTTCAAAAAAAAAACCTATTTCACATAGCATCCAAATGCCCTGCTCCCCACTCCAACTGAACCTCAGAGTAAGCAACTCCAAAACTCAGGTCCCTCTCTCCTCCAGATTTACTTCTTCCTTATTCTGTCTCATCCAGAATGCAGATAAAGGAGTTATCTGGATTATAGGTTACTAGTTCTTGATCTGAAAAGGTCAAAGGACCAACCCAAAATACAATCCATGTGTCATCTTCACACCTGTCCCATTACTGATGATGCTGTCTCCAAAAGAAAAGTGCAATCTGTCCTCACTGCTTTAGTCCATTTATCTGAATTACTACTGCATTTGACATCTCGCTGGGCCCTGTAAGTTGGTGGCACTCCATCCACTTCCTTGTTCCATACCACAAACCATCTTTATTATACCCTCTATAAAACCCTGAATGAATGAACTACAGACTGAGATCTCAGAATGTTCAAGGCTGTACGCAAGCAAACACTAGATTCTCCATTCTCATCTTCCATTACTCTCTGCCTTACATTTGATTCTTATTCTGCCCCTTGCCCAGGTCTTATATGCTACCAGTAATTTGTACATACTTTCCCTTCTTGTGAAGTGCTTGGCACACAGGAAACAAGGAATATTAGTTACTATACTTGTCCTTTCATGAGTCATTTGAAATGTCACTTCTTCAGACAGCATTCTGGGATGCCTCTCAGGTTTGTCTTATTTATAATAATGCAATCATTAAATATAAAATTGCAGCTCCTAAGTGGGACTAAGGAAGGGAACTATAGAAGGCATCAAATAGGGAAATAAAGGAAGCGTCTCTCTTCTGGGGATGATTGGAGATCATTTTTCCTGATCATCATCATCTGCTCACTTAACTGCTGTTCACAATGGACTGTGAGTTTCACAAAGGCAGAAACTCTAATTTTTTTTAGCCCCAGTGCTCAGAACAAAAACTGGAACACAGCGCTTCAATAAGACGACTGTTAAACAAATACCTGTATCTAAAACAGTGCCTTGCACAGTGATGGTACATTAAAGTTACCTAGTAACCAGGATTTCTGTTGAATTCTGAGCTAGTCACAGCAAGGCACATTTCCATTTTTTTTTTCTATGAGCAGCACTCACTGTAACTTGGACAGTGTATCCATATAGGAATGAAGGTTAAAAAAACTGGATAAAGCCAAGAGACCTAATCCCAGAAAAGTGAGAAGAATGATGAAGATAAATCACGTCTAAAAAAAAACAACAAAATCACAGTTCAGCAGGTCACAGAGGAGCTGGATATTTGAAATGGTAACTCTAGCAGGTGATAGGTCTTACAGACAAATAAAAGGGTCATTTCTAAGATATCACAGAAGAAATCCACCTCCTCCCATCTGTTACAGTCTCGTCCATTCTTGGAGACCAAGATTTTCATCTTCCTTCTGTGTTCTACTTATTCTAAGGGTCATTTTCCTTTTATGTCCTGCCCCTTTTATATTTGTTTAAGTCTTGCTTATACCCATTACTGGAGTTAAAAAAAAAAAAAGAAATATATTTGTTTAAGTCACTCTAATCACACGAAAGTTGTGACTATTCCATTCTTTACAACTGTCATTCCCTTCAATGACAAAATAACTTTAACCTATTAGTTCATACATTCACTCCCCGAATCAATATATAATTACTTTTGTTTTTCTGTGTGTTGGGAAATACTAGATCATGCAAACCAGCCTCTCCAGCATAACTTTCTGGGATGTTGGAAATGATGAGAAAGAGTCCCCATTGTGTCCAGGTTCTGCTCACTGTGCTGTCCAGTTTGGTAGCTGCTACTCACATACAGCTCTTGAGCAGTGAGGGAACTGAATTTTTAAAGTTTGTGTTCGGTTTCTTTAATTCTAACATTTAAGTACCCACAAGACTTAGCAGGGAATCTGTAATCTCTTGGAGAGATAAGACATGGGCATCAAAAAAAAAAAAAAAACCCTCATTTTTGTACTAAGGTGCTTAAGTACCACTAACAGCAGTCCTTATGCTATTCCTTGAACAATAAATTATCATGTCCCCTAGACAGTTACTCCATGTCCATTTCACAGAATGTAGATATTTGCATCCCCTGACTAAATGAGCTGAATGTAATGATACAATTTAAAGATAACCCCACAAACTCTCCAGGAGACCACAGAGTTTTTCTTCTTTGTTTACCACTATGACCTCAGCTCCTGGAACAGGACAGGGTACAAAGGAAATAATTTTTAAATATTTGTTTAATGAAACAAATTGACTATTGTTTCACAGATTCCTCTGCATAATATAAAGTTCTGAAAGTTTATGGTCCTGGTTTTCAATTAATCCTTCACACTGATCTAAGGAAACTGAATTGACACATACACGTCCCCACATCCCCACCAATCCAGTATTAGCCCTTTCTCATCAACTGCCCCTTTTGGGGCTTTTCAGTCACTGCAACACTCCAGATACCGATTACCTCATCTGTTTGAAAAATTCGCACTACTTAATTTCCTCCACTTAAAAGTACCTGGGGTTCCTTCATTCATTGAATTGACACAATAGAGCAAATGCTGTGTATGTGCACAGGGTAACATTAGATTTTGCCTTTGTATCACAGCATATTTTAAATAGGATGAGTTTATCAGGCTTTTTCAGCCTTACACACTTTCTCTCAGTGTGTACTTTTAAGCCACATAATGAACTACAAATTTTTGCTCAACCCTTTTCCACATAGATCTGAGCTTTCTTCCTATGAGTTTTCTGTAACATAAAATAAGACATAATTGATCACGGAAGGCACGACCACATTCACTGCATTCACAGGGTTTCTGTCCTGTGCAAATCCTCTGTTATCTCCTGAGGCTGCACATCTGACCACTGGCTGTCCCACAAGGACTACGTTCCTGTTTGCTAGGAGGCCACTGATGTTTAATGATGTCTGAGGGGACATGGAAGGCAGTTGTGTAGTCACCATGCTAGCAGAGTTTTTCTTCTGCATGACATCACTGGTGTGTAATAAGCTGTGCCTCTCTGCAGGAGGATTTTCCACCTTGGCTGCCTCTTGTTTCTCCCTTGTGTGTATTCTCTTATGCTTAACCAGGCACGACATATAAGCAAAAGCTTTCCCACACTCATTGCAGCCATAAGGTCTCTCTCCTGTATGAGTCCTTTGATGGACAATGAGCTTCTGCTTTGTGCTAAAGGCTTTCCCACATTCACTGCATTCAAAGGGTTTCTCTCCTGTGTGAATTCTTTGATGTTTAATGAGACCTGACTTCTGAGACAGGATTTTCCACATTCACTGCACACAAAGGGCGTCTTTCCTGTGTGAAATCTCTGATGTGCTATGAGGCAAGTCTTCTGAATGAAGCCTTTTCCACACTCATTGCATATATAAGGTTTCTCACCCTGTATAAATTCGCTGGTGTACAATGAGATTTCCTTTCTGGATGAAGCCTTTCCCACATTCACTGCATATATAGGGTTTCTCTCCTGTATGTGTTTTCTGATGTATGTTGAGCCGTGACTTCTAGAAAGGCTTTGCCACATTCAGGGCATTCATATGGTTTTTCTCCTGTATGAGTTCTCTGATGTTCAGTGAGCATGAACTTTCTGGAGAAGGCTTTCTCACATAGACTACATCTGTGGGGTTTCTCTCCTGTATGCATTACTTGGTGATGAGTTAGCCAAGACTTCTTGATGAAGGCTTTCCCACATTCACTGCATACATGATGCTTCTCTAATTTTCGAGTTTTCTGATGCTTGGGATTGATGAATTGGGACTTAGTGCTGATGGATTTTTGACTTGCAGGAAATTTAACTGCAGTATGAAATCGTTCATGGTTGGCATTAAGAAGGAGTCCCCATTTCCTGTCAATTCAGCAGAGTTCTTCATTTCATAGCGTTTGTTCTGGTTAACTAAAGTTAAATTTGATTTCGAACTTTTTCTATCTAAGTCAAATATATCATGATTTTGCGCTAACAGAAACTGACTTTTGCTCCAATGAAGAATATTTTCAAATGCACCATTTTCCTGACATTGTTCCCTGCTGTTGACCAGGCTCTCACGCTGTAAGTGCTCCGGCACATGACCATATTTCCAGATTTCTAGAAAGAAAAGAACAAAGATTTCCATCATTTTATTTGGAGTAAAAGTTTGTTTGTTTGTTTGTTTTAGATGGAGTTTTGCTCTGTTGCCCAGCTTGGAGTGCAATGCTGTGATCTCGGCTCACTGCAACCTCCACCTCCCAGGTTCAAGCAATTCCCCTGCCTCAGCCTCCCAAGTAGCTGGGATCACAGGTGCGCGTCACCACGCCCAGCTAATTTTGTATATTTAGTAGAGATGGGGTTTCACCATGTTAGCCAGGCTGGTCTCGAACCGAACTCAGGTAATCCGCCTGCCTCAGTCTCCCAAAGTGCTGGGATTACAGGCGTGAGCTACTGCACCTGGCCCCAAAGTATTGTTTTTAATGCCTTGATGTGAAGTGTCCCTTTAGTAATAACCCTATGATCTGAGTGTAAATAAAACCTCATGTTCAATGTTCCTTGTACATTGGCAAAAAAGAATAATATAAACAAACTAAAAGGTAAAAACAGCATAAAAACAAGGTTAGATAATTAACAATTAAGAAAGATTTGGCTGCTTTCTAAATATGCCTTGCAAAACAAAGACCTTAAAATACAAGCAATTCACTGTGACCGGCAGACCAGAGGTTGGAGGGAGCCACTTCATCCAAAGGACAGATTCATTAATTCCACACACTCTTACTGAATGATCACCACGGGCCACGTAAGGTGCCAGTGTTGGGGGATAGGCATGAGAATCGCTTGAACCTAGGAGGCAGAGGTTGCAGTGAGCCAGGATCACACCATTGCACTCCAGCCTGGGCAACAGAGCGAGACTCTGTCTCAAAAAATACATAAATTAGGCTAGGTGTGGTGGTTCATGCCTATGATCCCAGCACTTTGGGAGGCCGAGGTGGGCGGATCACAAGGTCAGGAGTTTGAGACCAGCCTGACCAACATGTTGAAACCCCATCTCTACTAAAAATAAAAATAAAATAAAAATTAGCTGGGCGTCGTGGCTCATGCCTGTAATCCCAGCTACTTGGGAGGCTGAGGCAGTAGAATCTCTTGATCCTGGGAGGCCAGGTTGCAGTGAGCTGAAATCACACCACTGCACTCCGGTTTGGTGACAGAGCAAGAATTCGTCTCAAAGAAAAAAAAATTTATAAAAATAAATAATAATAAATACTCTTTAAATGATTGAGTCACGGAAGAAATCATATGTGTAGAACACACTGGGGAGGGTTTAGGAAAGAAGACAGAAATCTCTTTGTGAGCAAGATGATATTATATCACAGAGACCACTGAAATGAGAATTTGACAGGTAACATGGTTTACTGAAACTTAGTCTCATCAGAATACAATGGGGGGGGAAAAAAGCAAATTATTAAATACAGAATGGAATCAAATGGAAGTAGGTAGGAGTTATGACCTGGTTTAAGCTGGACTTCAGAATGCAGGATGTTAAAAAAATAACTTTTTTACTTAGAGATCCATCATGACTAGCAGAGACCTTTAAAGAAGAAAGCTCTTCAGGCAGGTGATGCCTGGCTGGTCAAGATTTAGGATGCACAGGAACAGAAGAGAATCGAAACTTAACCGGGGTTTTCTTAGAGGAAAAATGATTCTAGTTCCTTGCAGTTACTAGGAGCTCAGGGGCGAGTTGTCATCAAGTAAATTATATAGAACTAAAATCTGTGTGAGCATTTAGCCCTGCCTCTATAAGCCAAAAAAAAAAAAAGAACTAAAATCTGTGTTAGAGAGGAATAGGGAGATGGGGAGATGTCAATTTCAGACTCTCCTCCAGGGAATAGAAGGAGCTTAACTTACTAGAATTAAGGAAACTTTGAAGCGTGAAGGGCACAGACGAGAAAATGGAAACCAGGACCTTTGGAGAACCTAAGAATAAGGAAAAAGAGAAGCTAAGGAAGCCAAGGCACAGTGAAAGCCCAGTTGCCCTTGAGGAAGCTGCATCCAACACACGACAGGTGTCAGGAGGGGGAGGTCAACATTAGCCAAGGGGCAAAAAGGGGCCAGAGTCAGAAAACAGTGAGGACTTCAAAGTTTCTTCTTCGGAGAGAGGCCTGGAAGGTGGAATTTCATAGTAAGAGAGGGGGAAGCATATGAAGAAGGGAAATATTTGAAACCTGAGGAAGAAGAAAATTATGCAGGCAAACAAAAAATATGTTGATAAAATAAAGAATCAGATCTCTGAAGAGATAAAGGGATTTTTTTTTTAACTGTAAATTCCTATAAAGAAAAACGGTCTCACACTGGGGAGACAGATGTGTGGAGGAGCCGTTTACATATCTTCAAACCCCCTCCACAGCTCTGTTGCCTTCTCTGACAGACTAGAATGTGACTCCCACAGCCTTCTGCCTTGCGAGTTCTCTCACCTGAACAGGCTCCACTGTGGATTCCATCTTTTATTGTCCAGGGTGGTTGTCCTTGTTCCAACTTGAAGACTGCATCTAGTTTACTGGCTTGATACCCTGTTCAGGGAAATGATAGAAGACTTAGATATATCAAATTGGGCTGGCAATGTCAAGAAGGGAGAATGTTACATTTTAAGAACCAAACCTTCATATGAAAGGTTTAGTTTCATATCTGTAACACCAAGGTTTTCTCTCACAAGAGGGTAGATTACACTGTCTTGTGTGGGAGCAAGGGAAGGATCTGAGATCTACCACTTCAGAGTACTCCAAGTATTCCAAAGAGGTAAGCATCTGAGACAGGAAGGCCACTGACGAGGCACCCTTTGAGTGACAGAGGCAGCTGTCCTCACCCACTGCAACTAGGTTGCTGTAGTTCTCCAACATCACATCCCGGTACAGGTCCTTCTGAGCAGGGCCTAGGAGCTGCCACTCCTCCCAAGTGAAGTCCACAGCCACATCCTCCAGTGTTAGGGATTCCTGTAATAACAGTCCTGTTTAATGAAGTGATGCATTTTTGATGATATGGAAGAAATGCTAGTTTTTTTGCTCGTTTCCACTCTATAGGCTATGTTTATATACCAAATAGTTTTTTTAAAAAAATACATTGTGGAAGAAGTAAAGTCTTAATGAAATATTTTACAGTTGTATATTCAGTCATCCTCCATTCACCCAACTGGAAGTTTCTGTAATATGTGGAAGTTAAATCTTGCTAACCTGGGGCTGGGCGCAGTGGTTCGCGCCTATAATCCCAGCACTTTGGGAGGCCAAGGTGGACAGATCATGAGGTCAGGAGTTCCAGACCAGCCTGGACAACATAGTGAAACCCCATCTCTACCAAAAATACAAAAATTAGCCAGGTATGGTGGCACACACCTGTAGTCCCAGCTACTCAAGAGGCTGAGGCAGGAGAATCACTTGAACCTAGGAGGTGGAGGTTGCAGTGAGCCAAGATCCCACCACTGCACTCCAGCTTGGGCAACAGACCAAGACTTCATGTCAAAAAACAAAAGAAAAAAACTTGCTAACCCAGAAACAACATATTTACATATTTTATATATGTGAATATATACAAATAAATGTACATATATTTATTTTATATACATGCAGATGAAAGACATATATACAGTCGTCCCTCAGTATCTGTAGGGTATTGGTTCCAGGACCTCCTGAGGATGCTGCAGTGTCTGATATAAAATGGCATAGTATTGGTCAGGCACAGTAGATCACCCCTGTAATCCTAGCACTTTGGGATGCCGAGGCAGGAGGGTCGCTTGAGCCCAGGAGTTCAAGACCAGCCTGGGCAACAACATGACACCTCGTATATACAAAAAATTTAAAAATTAGGTACAGTGGGGAGTGCCTATGGTCCCAGCTACTTGGGAGGCTGAGGCGGGAGGCTCATTTGAGCCCAGGAGTTACAGACTACAGTGAGTTATGATCATGCCACTGTACTTCAGCCTGAGAAACAGAGAAAGACTCTGTCTTTAATACAATAAAATAAAATGGGAGAGTACTTGCAGATTTGCGTGTAACCCATGCACATCCTCCTGTATACGTTTTTTTTCTTTTTAAAAAGGAGACTCACTCTCCCAGGCTGGAGTACAGTGGCATAATCTCAGCTCACTGCAACCTCCACCTCCCAGGATAAGGCAATTCTCCTGCCTCAGCCTCCCCAAGTAGCTGGGACTACAGGCATGTGCCACCACACCCAGCTAATTTTTTTTTTTTTGAGATGGAATTTCACTCTTGTTGCCCAGGCTGGAGTGCAGTGGCGCGATCTCAGCTCACTGCAACCTCTACCTACCAGATTCAAGCCATTCTCCTGCCTCAGCCTCACAGTAGCTGGGATTACAGGCACCCACCACCACACCCAGCTAATTTTTTTGTATTTTTAGTAGAGACAGGATTTCACTGTGTTGGCCAGACTAGTCTCAAACTCCTGATCTCAGGCAGTCCACCCGCCTTGGCCTCCCAAAGTGGTGGGATAACAGGTGTGAGCCACCATGCCCGGCCCCATGTACTTTAAATTATCTTTAGATTACTCACAATATCTAATACAATGTAAATGCCATGACAACAGTTGTTATACTGTATTGTTTAGGGAATCATGACAAGAAAAAGTCTTTATATGTTCAGTACAGATGCTTTTTAAAAAATTTATTTTCACTCCTCAGTTGGTTGAATCCATGGATGGGGAAGCCATGGATATGGAGAGCTAACTATATGTCACAAATCCAGGTCTCTTATATTTCTGATGAACTAATTATAAATTGAAGGTTCCCAGGATCCTCTCCTTGAGTTTGATAATTTTGAAGAAGGAGAAAATTGAGTAATGGAGAAACAATATCCAAAGATCTAACACTAAGAATTTTTCAGAAGTGATTACACACTCCAAACATCAAACTCAAGAAACCCAACAAGTTTCAAGCAAGAAATTTACACATAGACACATCAGATTGAAACTAAATTACACCAGATGCAAAGGGGAGACTATAAAAGCATCCAGACACCAACACAGATTACCTACAAAGGAGACAAAATTTTCCGACAGCTGACTGCTCCACAGAAATACTTACAGCTAGTAAACACTGGAACAAAAAAGTGTAGGGTCGTCAACCCTTGGATAACACAGCCCAACCCTGAAGACCATCTGGGATTGAAAAGCATGGCTAGCAAAGGACCCACAGCCCTGTAATAGTGACAATTAAGACTGCTTATCAATGAATTATCAATCTTCTGTCTCAGGATGTGTTTAAAGGATACTGCTAGCTGTGAAATTGAGTCAGTAAAGACCCAGGGAACAGCAGAAGGTATACACTATCCTCATTTTATTGTAGAGGCCAGTGAACAGACTTGGTAGACAATACAAGTACTTAATCCTGGTTGGTTTACCTATTCTAAATTATTTATATGGGATATCTATCTGGAAAAAAGTAAAGTGAAAGTCCTACCTCAATCAACACTCAAAAATAATTTACTATATGACTGATCTATGGCAGGCAGATTCGATGGCTCAATGAACTCCACCCTTCCAGTATTCACACCTTTACGTAGTTCCCCTCCTTGAGCATGGACTGGCCTAGTGACTTACTTCTATCCAGGAGAATATGGCAAAGGTGTTGGAATCTCACTTCCTTAATTAAGCTACATGAGATGTGTTTAAAAAAATTATTCAATGAGAATTGTTAACGTACAGTAAGGAAGACTTTATTCAGGGCCATTGTGATAGGTATAAAGACAAATGTAATGGGATTTTGCAGTGGTAGAGGGTGACTGGACTCCAAATACAGCATAAGCAAGTGGAATTTATAGCTAAGGAGTAGAGGGTCAGTAATACAAAATTACTAAGAGGGCTGGGCACAGTGGCTTATGCCTGTAATCCCAGCACTTTGAGAGGCCGAGGCGGGCTGATCACCTGAGGTCAGGAGTTCGAGACCAGTCTGGCCAACATGGCAAAACCCCAACTCTACTAAAAATACAAAAATTAGCCAGGTGTAGTGGCACATGCCTGTAGTCCCAGCTACTCGGGAGGCTGAGGCAGGAGAATCACTTGAATCTGGGAAGCAGAGGTTGCGGTGAGCCAAGATGGCACCACTGTACTCCAGGCTGGGTGACAAAGTGAGACTCTGTCTCAAAAAATAAATTACTAAAAGGAAGCACTAGGGTAAGGGAGAGTCTGGCTGAACTATGCCAACACAATTCTTGCTAAAGACAGGACAGGGTAATCACACATCACCTGTAGGATGGTGAAGGATAAGGAACCCAGTCAGATATTGAGGGTTATCAAATCTTGAGGGTGGGGGTGCCTGCTAAACTGACTTAGCAGGGTTCTTTGCTAAAATTAGACTTTACAAGGAAGTGCACAGATGGGCCTAGGAACCTGACTAGTTTGTTTAAGCAAAGAATCTTAGTTAGATGTTACTTCTGTCTTACTGGCTTTGATGAAGCAAGTTGCCATATAAGAGAAAACCCACTTGGCAACGAACTGAGGGCTGCCTCTGGCCAACAGTGAGGACGAGAGGCCCTGAGTCCAATAACCCTCACAGAAATTAATTCTGCCAACAACCTGTAAGTGAGCTTGGAAGCACATCCTCTCCATTCAAGCCTGAGATCAGACTCCAGCTCCAGCCAACACCTTGACTACAGCCTTGTGAGAGACCATGAAGCAGAGCACCAACCTACGCTTTGCCCAGATTCCCGACCACAGAAACTGGGACATACTGTGTATTGTTTCAAGCTGCTTAAATCTGGGGACAATATGTAAGGAAGATAGAAAACTAATACAAGACCTAAACACAAAACAACAAAATTATGGGAAATACATGTGATACAAATCAAAAGCCAGAAATGAAGACAATTATAATTTTGTAATAAAGTTTTAATCAAACATTAAGGCCACACACAGTGGCTCATGTCTGTAATCCTAGCACTATGGGAAGCCAAGGGAGGAGGATCACCTGTGGTCAGGAGTTCGAGACCAGCCTGGGCCATACAGCAAGACCCCATCTCTCCAAAAAAATTTAAAAATTGGCCTAGTGTGGTGGTGTGCACCTACAGTTCCAAGTACTCTACAGGGTGAGGTGAGAGGATCACTTGAACACAGGCGGTCAAGGCTGCACTATGCTGTGATCGCGCCACCGCACTTCAGCCTGGGGGGACAGGCAAGATCGTGTCTCCAAGAAATATATATATTAAAACTTCTACATGGAAAGAAACAAGTGACAGTCTGGAAAAATATTTGCAACATATAAAAGAACGTATCAATATAGAGTGGATATAAACAATGCCTATAAATGAGTAAGACGAAACAGATTTTTCAATAAGGCAGGGGAAAAGCACAGGTAATTTATAGAACAAACAATTTAACTGACCAAGAAAGATTTAAATCTCACCAGTCATTAGAAAAATGCAAAATAAAGCAGAACAATACAGTTCTTATACTACTATGTCGTATGATATTGAGTTTAAAAACTAAGCTTATTTCCCTCCAGAACCTGTTTTTTTGAAATTTATACTTTTTGTATTAGTGAAATTGATTTTTATAGGCCTCTACAAATCTATTATGAGACAAAGGAAAGAATAAAACAAACCAAAAGTTAGTTACCTGGGCCTGGATCATCTTCTGTTCCTGGAAAATGGCATTCAACTGGGATAGTCTGTCTTTGTATCTTCTGGACTTCTCTTCAGAAGTCTCAGTCTTCAATCAAGTGTGTCCCTAGAAATGCTGATACCCAAATCTGCGTCCTCCCTCTTCGGGTGACGTTTTTGCTCCTGAGGAGTCAGAACCTGTGGTTTGAACAGCAAATTCAGTGTAAGTGGTACATTTTCTCCGGGCCCAGATACTCTCACTGCCCCTAGGCATTCATCTTAAAACAATGCCCCCAGTACAGTTAACTATCCCTTTATTTGGAGCCCCAGAAGATTTTATACCTCTGGCCAACAACATCTAGGATTCTAAATGTGGTGGAGCTATGCCTTTCTTCTGTGACGTCTCCATGGAAGGACGGTGAAGGCATGTAGGAAATGAGACCCACTAGAGCGCCATGCCTCAGGAGCCGGTGAACGCTCAGGCAGACTGGTTTTAGAAAAGAGACCATCAGCAAGGAGAGGAGCTGGTCTTTGTTTTCCTTTACATCATGGAGCTCACACACCTCTTCAAAAGTCTTTGTACACCCTGTGAGGACATGTACTTCAGTTTGAAAGTCAGTGTACTGGGCAAATCATCAGCATTGTCATAAAAACAGTAGTGATAATATTTTAGGAGGTTTTAAATACATAAAAAGCTAAAATACACAATAATTTACTAGATAAATTAGAAGGTGATAAATGAAGTTGGCATGCTCTCAGGTTTCTGTAGAATGGCAAAGTGCTAATTAACATAAGAATATGACAAAGGTTGCACACTACATGTAATTTCTGGTGTTATAATTAAAACTAGTAAGTCTGGGTGCAGTGGCTCATGCCCGTAATCCAACACTTTAGGAGGCCGAGGTGGGGGGATCACTTGCTATCAGGAGTTTGAGAGACCAGCCTGGCCAATGTGGTGAAACCCCGTCTCTACTAAAAATACAAAATTACAAGGGCATGGTGACATGCGCCTGTAATTCCAGCTACTCGGGAGGCTGAGGCAGGAGAATCACTTGAACCTGGGAGGCGGGTGTTGCAGTGAGCCAAGACTGCACCATTGCACTCCAGCCTGGGCAAAAAGAGCAAAACTCTGTCTAAAAAAAAAAAAACAACTAGTAATAGTTTTAAAGAACATAATTTCCATGCCAACAAAGTGGGGAAATGTAATAACAAGAAACTCATCCAAAAGAAGAGAATCAAAAACATAAAGCGAATACAATGCATTTAGATAGCTACTATAAAATAAAAAATACTAAGAACATTACATTACATTAAGTATTTCATGCTCAGGAAAAACAGAGCATGGATTCCAGTTAATTACATTAAATATAAATGCCTCAAAATTGTCAGAATGGATTAAAAACTAAAATCCAGCAACATGCAGTTATTATAGTTGATATGTCCAAAAGAAAATGATATGGGAAGTCTGAGAGTAAAACGTTGGAGACAATATGCCACAGAGAGAGTAAGCAAAGATCATCTGTTGCAACTGTTTTCTAGACAAAACTGACCAGAAACGCTAAAGAATTATCAGAGAGCAGGAGAAACAATGCTCACTGAAAAGAGGCATAATTTATGTCTTCATTCATAGAAATACTCCGTCTCGATACCCCTAACAACAGTCTTGAAATGTATACAGCAAAAAATAGACCCAAAAACAAGAAATAGAAAATTCAGACGAAAAGAAGACTTTAACACATCTCTCTTAGTAACTGACAGAACAAACAGATCATCAACAGACAAAATAAAATTTATAAATGAGAAAGAAATGAAACCTTTTATCTGAGGAATGTGACTCCCTTTAAATTATCAGGTCAAGAGAGGCATTAAAATGTGACAGCAGTCTTTCTGATAGGGGTTCCTCTGAAAAAAAAATTAAAAATTAAAAAAAATTTTAATATTACAATAGTCACATCTCATCTCCCCTCAAGCTAAATTAATTATCTCTTAAAGCCACTTGCTATGTAGGCTCTAGACTAACTCACACCAACTAGCCATAAAATGCCACTCATTGGACAGCACAGCTCATAAAACCCCATAGTTAACAATGCATAGCCAATCACCAATTGATGTTACTTCTGTAGCCCAATGAGAATTCCTGCCAAACAACTGTATGTCAGCTCACGGTTTGTTCTCTTTTGCCTTTAAAACCTACTTGTAACAAAGTCCTAACAGAGCACTTCCCAGGGCAACGTGAAAGTATTTTCTCAGGCAGCTGTCCTCATTTTGTCTCAAGTAAACTCTAAAATTGTATTTTGTGCCTCAGTTTCCTCCTTTAGGTTGACATAATATCATTTAGAAGAACTTGAATATATGTTTAAAATTAGAAATACTGAGATAAATGTTGACAGTTTTAAATAAATGCAAAGAGGTACTATAAAGATGAGTTGGAAAACAAACCATTTTTTTTTTTTTTTTTTGAGACAGAATTTTTGCTCTTGTTGCCCAGGCTGGAGTGCAATGGCACGATCTCGGCTCACTGCAACCTCCGCCTCCTGGGTTCAAGCGATTCTCCTGCCTCAGCCCCCTGAGTAGCTGGGATTACAGGCATGAGCCACCGTGCCCAGCTAATTTTTGTATTTTTAGTAGAGACAGAGTTTCACCATGTCAGCCGGGCTGGTCTCGAACTCCTCCTGACCTTGTGATCTGCCTGCCTCGGCCTCCCAAAGTGCTGGGATTACAGGTGTGAGCCACCGCGCCCAGCCAAAGCATTTTTAAAGTGTCAAGTCTCTCAGATCTACAGATTCAACAAAATCAGAATCAAATTCCCAAACTTACAATGAAAATATTAAATAGCTATGAACTATTTTTAAAAGTTTGAAAAAAAAGAAGACTTGTCCTATCAGTTATCAGGACTTACACAGGTACTTTAATCAGGACAGCACAATATTAGTACAATGATGGACAAATAGAACAAAGAAACAGAATAAAATGCTTATAAACAGAATTGAGCACATACAGAGTCTGAATGACGGTAACAGTACTGCAGGGAAGTAGATAAAGGCTATCTTTTCAATAAAGGGAACTGAGGGCGCCATGGCTCACACCTGTAATCCCAGAACTTTGGGAGGCTGAGGCTGGTAAATCACTCGAGGCCGGGAGTTTGAGACCAGCCTGGCCATCATGGCAAAGTCCCGTCTCTACTAAAAATACAAAAATTAGCCAAGCATGGTGGCTGATACTGGTAATCCCAGCTACTCAGGAGGCTGAGGCACAAGAATCGCTTGAACCTGAAAGGCGAAGGTCTGCAGTTGAGCCAAGATCGTGCCACTGCGTGGGGGATGGGAACAGAAGGTTAAAAGCCCCCTCGCAACAAAAAACATTTTAGGATCAACTGTCAATTTCAATGATAGAAGCATATCAATAAAGCTTTAAAGAAGATTAATATAAAAGAATCTCTCAATGTTATTAGGATATGGACAGATATTTTAAACAGGCCACATAAAGCACACTATAAAGCAAACCATATTCTACTAGGGAAACTGTAAGTGGTACAACCACTTTAGAAAGACAGTTTCACATCTACTGAGACTGAAATTATACACACCCTATGAAGCAGTGATTTTACTATGAGGTAAACATCTAGATCGAATATATCGCTGTCTCTCCCAAATGAGGGTACATGTGAACCAGAAGACATTTACACAAATTTTCATAGATGCATTATTCATAATAATACAAGCTTTAGGCAATACAAATGTAATAAATAATAGAAAAAAAACTGCTCTATATTCACATAATGGAATGTGACACAAAAACTATTATACCTTTGGCCCAGCCTGCAAGAATGCTTTCTACATTTTTTTTTTTTTTTTCAAGATGGGGTTTCACCATGATGACCAGGCTGGTTTTGAACTCCTGACCTCAGGTGATCCACCCACCTCAGCCTCCCAAAGTGCTAGGATTACAGGCGTGAGCCACCACGCCCGGCTTGCTTTCTACATTTTTAAAAGACTATAAAACAAAAAGCAAAGTAGCATATGCAAGAGACCGTAAGTAGCCTGCAAGCCCTAAAATATTCTCTATAAATCTGCCCTGACCTTGTCATTGATCAAAGAAAATATACTCAGATGCAACAGGAAAGACCTTCACCAATAATGAGCAAAAGAAGGCTGACACAAAACAAGAATGATGCACAATTCCACTGACACACAGTTTAAAATAGGCAAAACTATATTAACTACAAGGATAAATAAAAATTAATTATATGGTAAAACTATAAAGAAAAGCCTAAATTACTTTTCAGTGTAAGGATAGAAAAAGGCTCACAAGAACACCGCTGGTGTACTGACAATAATCTATTTCTTGACCTAGGCAATGATTGCTTATACATATACTGCCTCCATGATAATTAAAGTGTACATTTAAAATACACAAATCTAGAAAAATTAACAAACATAGGCCGGGCGCGGTGGCTCACGCCTGTAATCCCAGCACGTTGGGAGGCCGAGGCGGGCGGATCACGAGGTCAAGAGATCGAGATCATCCTGGCCAACATGGTGAAACTTCGTCTCTACTAAAAATACAAAAAAATTAGCTGGGCGTGGTGGCGCGCACCTGTAGTCCCAGCTACTCGGGAGGCTGAGGCAGGAGAATTGCTTGAACCCGGGAGGCGGAGGTCGCAGTGAGCCGAGGTTGCGCCACTGCACTCCAGCCTGGCGCCTGGTGAGGGAGTGAGACTTGTGTGTCAAAAAAAAAAAAAAAAAAAACGAAAAATTAACAAAGAAAAGGAAGAGATCAGCAATACCAAAAACTTTACCTCCAGGAAAGGTGTTAACTCCAAACAATACAACAGGTGAATTTTACAGGTAGGCAACAAAACAAGAATGTCCACTAACACCGTTTTCCTATTTTGTATTGGAAAGTTGAGTCAATGCATTAAGATAAGAATGAATTATAAGCATTACAAAGAAAGACAGAAAACTAAGGTCATTTTCAGGCAATATCATCACCAACATGCAGAAAGAGATTCAGGAAATTACATATTTAAAAAAGAAAATGCTCCCTCAGAAACTCCCAGGGCAGACTTTACATATATAGTTGTCTAGAATTGCACCATGTCTGAGTGCATTTCCATGTCGAAACTACCACTAGCAACGGCAATTGGAACCACTAAGATTGGTTAAGACCAATCAGGCCTTACTAAGAAACTGGGATTTGGGTTACCTTGCCAAAGGGATGGATACTTAACAAAATGGAGATTCTGTTAAGAAAATGTGAATATACGTTTAGGCGGGCAAGCAACACTGTCACTATATATTAAGACATGAAGACCGGGCGCGGTGGCTCACACCTGTAATCTCAGCACTTTAGAAGGCCGAGGCAGGCGGATCACCTGAGGTCAGGAGTTCGAGACCAGCCTGGCCAACGTGGTGAAACCTCGTCTCTACTAAAAATACAAAAATTAGCCGGGCATGGTGGCTCGCGCCTGTAATCCCAGCTACTCGGGAGGCTGAGGCAGGAGAATCGCTTGAACCCAGGAGGCGGAGGTTGCAGTAAGCCGAGATCGTGCCATTGCACTCCAGCCTGGGAGACAAAAAGCAAAACTCAGTTTCAAAAAATAAAAATAAATAAATAAATAAAAGAAGCGAGTGCAGAGGTTTTGATTTTGCCGGCCATGAGGTCTCTGTCACAACTCAACGCTACCTCTACAGCCATAGACAATATATAATCGGAGGGTATGGCTGAACTTGACCGCTCCCATCTGTAAACAGCCACTCCAAGGATCAGAAGAGTTGATATATAGTTTCGAAGTAATGCTGGAGGCTGTGTCGCCTTTTGCCACAGTAATCGAAATTCGAACCTCAACCCAGCACCCAAGGCGCCAAGGCCTCGAAAGCTTCAGCCCTAACAAGTCTTTGTACCACAGACACTGCCCCTGCCCCCATGCCCCTTATTCATCCGAACCACGGACCACACACTCTCCTGTGATGAACATCCTCCCCAACTCCAACATCACTGAATCGCAAATTAAGTCCTAAACCTGAAGCAGACACCTCTTGGATCCTAACAGCCGCCTCCATCCTTTACGAGCAAAGTGATCTATACCTTGACAGTTAGGACACGGTCGTTGATCTCTACAGACCCCTTAGTCGTTGTACTCACGCCAAAGGCATACGGACCACAGAGGGATCACAGACTCCCACCAGGTACCTTCCAAATGCCTGCAGCCCGGCGCTCTCCGGTCTTTCTGCCAAAAACTACGTGATCCAGGTTACACCAGGTCCTCAGAGCTCCCGAACCTTCCACTGCGACAAAAAACTTTCACGGACAAAACCACACACTGACCTCTATTTTCTCCAGATCCACAAGGAGGGCCGCAACGTTACACTTCCGTAAACTGCTTCTACCTCTGGACTCCTCGCACAGGTTTATGGTCCACCTACGGCGGCCGATGAAAACCTAAAATGTTTAAAAGAGCAAGGACAACCGGATTTACGGCCGTTGCTAGTCTGTAATATGGCCGCGCCCAATACTATAGCTCCATGGGGGCAGCCATGTTTGAAAACCGGACGTACAGAAGTCGGTGGCAGGTTTTTGAGCCAGCAGCCAGGGAAGATGAGAAGTCACTGAAATCGCCTCATTTCCTGGCACTTCAAGTCTTGCGAAAAGGGGCAGATTTTCAGAGACTCAAGCTTTATCAGGCAAATATGGGGCGAGCTAAATTGCTTTTAATGCTTTGCTATCCACTTTGTTAATTTTTTTTAAAAGGTTTTAAAAAGGGCAAGCAAGAGTGCAGCCAGGTGCAGACATCACAGAGAATGAATTGGAAATGCAAAAGGTAACAGATCAGGTAGAAAGGGAAAAGCCAACATATCAGGTAGGCGGACACCCACGGAAAGCGCTCTGGCGGAAAATAGCTTGCAGGAAGCGGTTTCTAAGAATACAAAAATAGCAAGTATTCAGGGGTGAAGAAAGAAAAAATAATTATAATTATTTTATTTTATTTTTGAGACGGAGTCTCATTCTGTCGCCCAGGCTGGAGTGCTGTACTCGGGAGGCTGAGGCAGGAGAATCTCTTGAACGCGGGAGGCGGGAGATTGCAGTGAGCCGAGATCGCGCACTGCATTCCAGCCTGGCGACAGAGCGATACTCCGTCTCAAAAAAAAAAAAAAAAAAAAGGAGGAAAGACACCAGTTAATCACCCTGAACTACTCTGATTTTTATGGGTACAGTGAGAAAAGTGGATGTAGAAAGACAAAGTTGTTTTTTTTAACAGACACCTTCAGGACAGATTTGAACTTGAAAGACTGACAGGGAAGAGTTCCCAGCATCCACAGTCTCAAAGCAACCACTAACCTTCAGCACACCTCAAAGCCTCCAGCCTCCTTACATTCTAAAACACAGACAAGCTCCGTCTTTCCACCAAAAATATTGCCTTCAAATTCAGTCTAAAACTTACGACAGAGGCACTCCTTTGACACTCCTTCCCCCAAACCATTCATTCATTCCACTCCTATTCCTAGCTCCAGCTTCTCTACATCTGAGCCCCACATTAAATTGCAAACCTGAGCGAAACACAGCATTCACTGAGACACACTCTTCATCGAGTTTTCAATTATTGAGACCCATGAAGAGTAATATATAGACCCCAGGCTCTATCCGTGGGACCCTCAGTTATTAAACTCTTCACACTAAGCCTTAACCTTCAACATCCAAGGATCCCTTTCTCACACCCGTATTCCTCGGTGACTAAACTGAAATAAAACTCCTGAACACGAACATTCACATGCATTTCCACTTCATGGTCCCCACAAGCGCCCCATCCACATTCACACACAGCATCAGACTACAGAATAGCAGTTAACAAAGGCTGAACACATAACAGAACCCACTTCCGATTCTGGAATTCTGCTGCTGCAACCCCATCCTTGGAGAGGCTGGGAGGCGGGCTTCTGGCGAGGGATATGGGACATTTCCCTAAGTCCAAGTTCTGGCTTTGAACACTTTATGAGCTATGTTACCCCATAGAGCATATTGCGTCATTTCTGATGGGAGTGACCTTAACGGTTGCTATGCTCAGCCAGGTGGGAAGAAAGGCAAATGTCTTTGGGTAACTTCAGTGCCCTCCCCTCCTCCTTACAAGAGCCTGTCAGCGACACCGCGCTAACTGTGGAGGTTTTCAGAGGCCGGAAACTATCTAAGGAGCAAAATGGAAAGATGGCTGCATTCTTGAGCCATTTGGCAGGAGCATCATGGGAACCGCCATCTTACAGAAAGTCCAAGGTCCATAAACAGAAAATACTGAAGACAACCGGCTGGATGAGGTTTGTAGAAGCCAAGATGTTACTGAGGCAGTCACAGTCAAGTGTGGACAAAAACACTGAAGGTTTCAGTCCTGTTCAGGTTTGACTGGATGTGAATTTTAGTAGTGAAAGGAATACGGAGTTGAAGATGGAAAATGTTCAGGTTTCAACAGCAACAAAAATAACATATTTGCAAATAAACAGTAAAGAGTCATTAATATTCAGAAAACAAAGCAGTCAATAAAACTAACTCTGAGTGGGTCCTAGTGAGGAATAGTGGAAAAAAGCTTCAAAGCCAGTATGATAAATATATTTAAAAACATGAAGAAAAATAGTAGGAACATATTTAAGTGTTTAAAAGAAAATACGGCAATAACCCAATAAACAGAAAATCTCAATAAAGACATTTAAAAGATAGTTTGAAAAATCCAATATAAACGTTGGTGCTGAAAAATACAGTAACAATGAAAAGTTCACATGATAAGATAACCAGCAGATTGCAATGTCAGAAAAAACGTTGAGTAAACTTAGAGAGCAAAAGAAATTATCCACCTGAAAGAAGAAGAAAAAAAATTGAAAAAAAAAGTGAAACTTTAAATACCTGTAAGACATCTGATATACCATTTTTTAAACAGAAGTGGAGTCTCACTATTTTGCCGAGGCTGGTCTCAAACTCCTGATATCAAGCAATCCACCTGTCTTAGCCTCCCTAAGTGTTAGGATTACAGGCATGAGCCACAAAGCCCAGGCCAGATGGGAATATTTTAAGAGATGATAGCTAAAATTTTAGGATTACAAAGGAACTTTTCTGAACCTTGTAAAAAAAAAAAAAAGTATGTACAAAAGATTCTATAACATATTTAATAGTAAAAGACTGAATACTTCTCCTCTAAAACTGCAATCATGGCCAAGATGTCCACTCTCACTGTTTCTCTTTAATAGAGTGGAAGCCCTAGCCAGTGAAGAAAGGAAGAAAAGGAAAAGAAAACATTGGAACAGCAGAAATATCACTGCCCCTATTCATAGAAGACATAATTATACAAATATAATCCCCAGGAGTCTACAGAACTAGACAAGTGAGTTTAGCACAGTCATAAGGTGCAAAGTCAACACATACTCAAATAAATCTTATTTCTAAAGGATAACAACAATTGCAAGCTAAATTATGAACATAAACCATTTTATAATAGCTCCAAAAATATGGTCAGGAGCAGTGCCTCACGCCTGTAATCCCAGCACTTTGTGAGGTCAAGATGGGTGGATTGCCTCAGCTCAGGAGTTTGAAACCAGCCTGGGCAACACGGTGAAACCCCATCTCTACTAAAAATACAAAAAATTAGCCAGGTGTGGCAACGTGAGCCTGTAATCCCAGCTACTCAGGAGGCTGAGGCAGGAGAATTGCTTGAATGTGGGAGGTGGAGGTTGCAGTGAGCCAAGATCATGCCACTGCACTCCAGCCTGGGTGACAGAGCAGGACTCCGTCTCAAAAAAAAAAAAAAAAAAAAGGATAAAATAACTGCAAAAATATGATGCACTTAAGTAAATATTTACCAAGACATAATGTATATGCTATAAACTCAAAAACACTGATTTTTTTTTTAAAGCAGGGAAAGCTAATTAAGTAGAGAGACATAGTTGGTTAGAAATTCAACATAGTAAAGACGGCAAATAAACCAACTTTGATTTATACATTTAATGCAATTTTTCTTTTCTTTTTTTTTTAAAGATGGGGTTTCACCATGATGGCCAGGCTGGTCTTGAACTCCTGACCTCAAATGATCCACCCACCTCGGCCTCCCAAAGTGCTAGGATTACAGGTGTGAGCAACCGCGCCCGGCCTTAATGCAATTTCAATAAAACTCCCAAAGGAGTTTCTGTGGATATAGACAAGCTTACACTAAAATTTATATGGAAAGGCAAAGGAACTAGATTAGACAAAACTATTTTGAAAAAGAAAAATAAAGCTGGCAAACTCTGACTACTCCATTTTACGACTAAAATCGCAATATGACAATAATCGCTATATGGTATTTGTGGGCCAAGATGGCCAGGGGCAGACCTATGTTATTTCTAGTTAAATGATTACAAGCCTGCTTTGCTTTTTATACACTGAGATTCGTGCCGTGGATCAAATATTGAATTAAGAAAACTCCAAACTATGGTGCAGTAAAATAAGAACCGTTTAAGGTCTGTAAAAGCAGAAATCAAGTGGTAACACGGAGGCCTGTAGTAAAGACCATCTGAGAGCGCTTTAAACCTCGGAACGCAGGAAAGACTGCTTTGGTCCCACAATCTCTTCCCAACACAGGGTCTGCATGAGGGTCTCCTAAGGAGAGCTTGTGCAAGAACTCTGGGAAGGAATGCAACCTCTGCTCACAAGACTCGGGAGGGTCTTTGCAGATGGGAGCGGCCTTGCAGGGCAGAGGTAACCTGAACGCCACAGAGTCTGCCTAGGTTCTCAGAATATGGAGTAACTCTGATTGCTCTGTGTCTGCGATCCTCGCAATGCTCGGGAGATAAAAGCCCCTTGACGCATTGTGTGTGGTCAGACCTAGTGGCACCTTATCCACTGTGCTTCTATGCAGATGTACCTTGATGACAAACGGTGATAAAACTCAGTGTCCTAGCTTAGCATTTCTTAGAAGAACCACATGTGCTATTGAATGCTGCAGACAAACAGCTCCGCTCCCTGCAACTCCCCCCCCATCTTACCCCACAATAGCTCAGGGCCAACGAGCTCGCGCTGCTCAGAGCCCACAATAGCTCAGGGCCAACGAGCTTGCGCTGCTCAGAGCCCACAATAGCTCAGGGCCCGCAATAGCTCAGGGCCAACGTGGTCCCCGAGCTTGCGCTGGTCCCCTGGACCCATATTTTGAAATTTGACTCTTCGTCTTTATTTCTTTTCTGACTCCCATGTCACTGCCGGGACTAAGGGCACCCACGTACAGGGTTGGGGCTGACAGCCAACAGTATTATTAGTGGAGTGATAAGGCGCACACATCAAGAACTGACAAATGATTTTTACAAATATTCAAAATTAATTTAATGGAAAGCAGACAGTGTTTTCAATACTGTTGAATCAACTAGGCAACCACAGGCTCAACTTTAACCCTTACCCTCTATACAAAGATGCATTTAAATGGATCATACTGCTGAATATTAAAAGCAAAATGACACTATTTTGTAAAAGGACATAGAAAAAATCATCAATTACAGTAAGGAAGGAATACTTAGATGTAATGCCAAAATCACAGTCCATAAAAGAAAAAAAACTTGCAAATTGGACTTCATCATAATTAAAATCTTTTTCTCTGAGAAAAAACAAAAGAGCAAAAAAAAAAAAAAAAAAAGGCTGGGTGTGGTGGCTCACACCTGTAATCCAAGCACTTTGGAGGCCAAGGCAGGCGGATCACCTGAGGTCGGGAGTTCAAGATCAGCCTGACCAACATGGTGAAACTCTGTCTTTAAAAAAAAAAAAAAAAAAAGAGCCACATCTAGGGAAAAATATTTGCAAGTGACATAAAACGATTATCCAGCTGTATAAAACCTTTATCCAGCATTAATAAACAACTCTCTAAGCAGGGCACAGTGGCATGTGCCTGCAGTCCCAGCTACTCTAGAGGCTGGGACAGGAAAACTTGTCAAGGCCAGGAGTTCGAGACTGTAGTGTGCTATGATGGTGCCTGTGAATAGCCTCTGCACTCCCGCCTGAGCAACACACTGAGACCTTGTTTTTCTAAATAAATAAATAAATAAAGCCTTTAAGGAATTGCAAACCAAGGCGACATACAATTGGTATGTGTGTATCCATGCCAAAGCACACATAATAGAATAGGTAAAATAAAACATACTGACAGCAGCAAGTGGAAGAAAGGAGAGCAACTGAACCTCTCATATATTGCTGGTGAGTAATGAAACACCGCTCTGGAAATACTTGTTTAGTGTCTTACAAGGGTAAACATACACTTACCTTATGACCCATGAATCACACTCTTCAGTTATTATCCTAGAGAAATGAAAAATTGTGCTCACACAAAGACTTTGCACACAAATGTTCATAGGATTTTTATCTGTAACAGTAAGAAAGGCTGGGCATGATGGCTCATGCCTGTAATCCTAGAACTTTGGGAGGCAGAGGCAGGTAGATCATCTGAGGTCAGGAGTTCAAGACCAGCCTGGCCAACATGGTGAAACCCCATCTCTACCAGAAATACAAAAAAAAAAAAATAAAGAAAAAAAATTAGCCAGGTATGGTGGTGGGTGCCTGTAATCTCAGCTACTCGGGAGGCTGAGGCAGGAGAATCGCCTGAACCCAGGAGGCAGATGTTGCAGTGAGCTGAGATTGCACCATTGCACTCCAAAGAGAGTGAAACTCCATCTCACAAAAAAAAAAAAAAAAAAGTAAGAAAAACTAGAAACAACCCTAATGTCCTTCAGTGGGTAAATAAACAAATTGTGGTATATTCATATCATAGATTATTAGTCACCCATACAAATAAAACAATATATGATACATAGAACAATTTGTATGGATCTGAAGTTATTTGCTTCAGGTCAAAAAGCCAATACCAAAAGGGTACAAGCTGTATGATTCCATTTTTATAACATTCTACTAATAACAAAACTAAAGATGAAAAGATTTCTGATTGCCAAGGGTTAGGGTTGAGGAGAGGTTGTGACTATAAAAAGGCAGCATGAAGGAGTTTGCATTGATGCAACATTCTGAATCTCGATTGTGGAGCTGGTGACATGAATCAATATATGATTTCTTAAAACTACATATAAAAACCAAACAAAAATGCATGCATGTTAAAACTGGTGAGATCCAAATAAATTCTGTAGTTAACAGTACTGTAATAAGTTCACTTTCCTGTATTTGATATTGAACTATGCGTATGTAAGGTGTTATCTTTGGAAGAAGCTGGGTTAAGGGCATTCAAGAACTGTGGAATATTTTGGTAAGATTCTGTGAATCTAAACTTATTTCAAAATAAAAACTTATAAAAACATCTTATTTATATTAATTTCATAACACCTGATGTTACTTATAAACTTAAACGCATTCAGGTACATTCAGTTACACTTATGAATTGAATACACTGTATCCAGTTTCATTCTGAAGTACTTCAATTATTCTGAAATAACAGACTTAGAACCAAAGGAATGCAGAAGTTAATCATATAATAAAATGAGGCAAGCATAAAATACGCCTGTATTGTATACAATATTAAATTTTAATTCGCGATTAGAGAAAGTCACAATTTAAAATGTATAAAATCGGTGACAAGGCAACTAGAAATATGGCTCGAGGTATCCTGTTCCCAAATGCACATGCGGCGTATGATCTCTTAAGGTAAGAATTTTGACAGAAAGCTCTCATCCATCATTTTGTGAAGGCTTCTTTCCTTCATTAAGTTCTCTGATATTTTCCTAAAAGTCTTCTACATTGAATGTTTTCATAAGTTTTTTTCTGCATTATTTCCTGGCACATGAGGCAAAACATTTTACTGAAAACCCTGCCATATTCACTGCCAGAGGAAAATATTTCTCCAGTGTGAAATATACTCTCTCAGTCTACTGAGGTTTTATTTCTGGGCAAAGGCTTTCCCATAATTATGACATTTCCACCAATTAGTAGTTTATTCATGATCTGTGATGATCACTTCTGAGAGGGTGTATCTTCCCCACCAAAGGCTTTCATAGTCTGCCACATGCATAGGATTTTTCTCAGTATACAATCTTTAGACATATTGTCCTAAAATATTTTCTCAAATGTTTTGTACGTTTTTTCTGACACAAAACATGAGGTAATTGATCACTAAACAACCAAATACTCCGCATTCATGAAATTACTCTTCTTTGCAGATATTTTCAGGGCCTACATCTGGCAGGAGGCTTTCCAAAAATGACTACCTGTGAATTCTCTTGTGTTTAACAAGGATAGACAAATGGGCAAAAGCTTTCCCACAATCACTACATCCATAGGGCCTCTCTCCCGTATGTTTTCTTGAATGAACGTTGAGCCCTGACTTTGTAGTGAAGGCCTTCCCGCAGTCACTGCATTTGTATGGTTTCTCTCCCGTGTGAATTCTCTGATGTGTAATGAGATCATTTTTGCGCAAAGAGAATTTTCCACATTCAGTACACGCAAAGGAAGTCTTTCCTGTGTGAAATCGCTGATGTTGTATGAGGCATGTCTTCTTCCTGAAGGTTTTATCACATTCATTGCATTTGTACGGCTTTTCTCCAGTGTGAGTTTGCTGATGTATACTGAGAGTACTCTTCATGGTGAAGCCCTTTCCACATTCATTGCATATATAAGGTTTCTCCCCCGTATGAGTTCGCTGATGTGCAATGAGCATGCTTTTCCCAGTTAAGCCTTTGCCACATTCACTGCATACATAGGGTTTCTCTCCTGTATGAGTGCGCCGATGTACATTGAGATGACTCTTCTCAGTGAAGCCTTTTCCACACTCACCGCACACATAAGGTTTCTCTCCTGTATGAGTTCGCTGATGTCCCATTAGCCGGATCTTTGCTGGAAAGCCTTTTCCACACTCACCGCATACGTAGGGTTTCTCTCCTGTGTGAGTTCGCTGATGCACACTAAGGCGGCTCTTCACGGGGAAGCCTTTTCCACAATGACTGCATACATATGGCTTCTCTGCAGTATGAGTTCGCTGATGTACAATGAGGTCACTCTTCATGGTAAAACCTTTTCGACATTCGGTGCAAACATAGGGTTTCTCTCCAGTGTGTGTTCGCTGATGTCTGATGAGTGGGCTCTTCAAGGTGAAGCCCTTTCCACACTCATTGCATTTATAAGGTTTCTCTCCAGTATGAGTTCGTTGATGTACAATGAGACAGTGCTTCATTGAAAAGCCTTTTCTACATTCATTGCATGTATATAATTTCTCTTCTGTATGAGTTTGCTGATGTGTGATAAGACTGTTTTTCAAAGTGAATCCTTTCCCACAGTTATTGCATATAAAGGGTTTCTCACCAGTATGAGTTCGATGATGTGTGGTAAGACGCCTCTTCTCAATGAAGCCTTTTCCACATTCACTACATATATAGGGTTTTTCTCCTGTATGAGTTTTCTGATGCGTAGTGAGACTGAACTTTGTAGAGAAGGCCTTCCCACATACACTGCATCCATGGGGTTTCTCTCCTGTATGGGTTCGCTGATGATAAACGAGCCGACACTTTTTGATGAAGGCTTTCCCACATTCACTACACGTATAAGGTTTCTCTCCCATATGAGTTTTCTGATGTATATTGAGCTGTGATTTCTTGAGGAAGGTTTTGTCACATTCGGTGCATTCATAATGTTTCAATCCTGTATGAGTTAACTGATGGTCCATTGGCCTGGATTTTCTGGAGAAAGCTTTCCCACACATACTACATCCATAAGGTTTTTCTCCAGGGTTAACTCTCTGATGATCAATACACTGGGACAACCTGAGGAAGGTTTTCCCACAGTCACTGCATACATGGGCTTTCTCTATGTTGTGAGTTCTCTGTTGCTTAATCATCTGGGTCTTATTAATAGGTTTTGCAATTGCAGGAAACTTCATTTCAGTATAAAATTGTTTATGGTTAGCATGAAAAAGGGATTTCCCATCTCCATTCAACTCAGCAGAGTTCTTTAGGCCAGAGCTCTTTTCTGGTTTTCAAAACTTAAATTTGATTTTAAAGGTTTTTCATGTAAGTCAAAGGTTTGATGATCTTGCTTCAGCAGGATATGACCTCTGTTCTGATTAACAATATTTCCAGACATATTCTGTTCATGGCATTGTTTCACACTCTTCTGAATACTTTGATTTTGCAACTGATGCTGCAGAGGATCATCAATTTTCCTGATTTCTAGGAAAGACGAGAACAATCACTCCATCATCTTGCTTTGAAATAAACTATTTAAACTACTTTTGAAAACTGCCTTGGTGTGAGGTGACTCTTTAGTGACAACCCTATTGTAGCATAAAGGAAATCCCATTTATAAATATCCCTCATCTCTTACACATTGGGAAGAGATGTGTAAGATTCCTTTTACCTCTCACACATAAAGGAAATTCCATGTATAAATATCCCTAATTTCTTACAAATAACACACGATAATATAAACACACCTAAAAGTAAAAGCAACTGTACAAAAAAGCCTACATCATTCACAACGTATATAGATTTGGCTGCTTTCTAAATAGGTCTTTGCACAATATACAGATAGTCAGACATAAACAGGTCACTTTTAACAGGGAACCCCACAATTTGGCAGGACACCAGATCACAGAAATTACTGAAATATCAGACCACACAGTGTGATCTCAAATAACAAAGGCCGTATTAATTTATTCTACAAATATTTGCAGAATAACATCTATGTGTAAGTCACTATGCTCATGCTTGGGATATACTAACATATTCCTTTTCTTTTCTTTTTATTGAGACAGGGTCTCACTCTGTCACCAAGGCTGGAGTGCAGTGGCACAATTTCAGCTTACTGCAACTGCAACCTCTGCCTCCCAGGCTCAAGTGATCCTCCCACCTCAGCCTCCTGAGTAACTGAGACCACAGGCATGTGCCACCACACCCAGCTAATTTTTTGTATTTTTGGTAGAGATGGGTTTTTGCCATGTTATCTAGGCTGGTCTTGAACTAATGAGCTCGAGAAGATCCACCTGCCTCAGCCTCCCAAAGTGCTGGGATTACAGGCATGACTCCACTACGCTCAACCGATTTTCACAGAGGTTTAATTTTAGTTAGGAAAAAATGAATTAACAAGGAAGCAAAAAAATAAAAAAGGTAACTGCATTTTGTGAGATGTAGTTAATAGAACAATGGAGATATAAGAGGTAGAGAAAATCAAGACATAAAGAAATTACAAGTTTCACTAACGGGTCCAATGGGAGGAGTGAAAGAGTATTGATGAAAGTGAGAACTCAAAGATTATTCCAAAATTTATATGGCTTCAGGCCAGACAGAGTGGCTCTCACCTGTAGTCCCAGGACTTTGGGAGGATGAGGCAGGCAGATCACATGAGGCCAGGAGTTCAAGACCAGCCTGGCCAACATAGCAAAACCCCATCTCTACTAAAAATACAAAAATTAGGCATGGTGGCACGTGCCTGTAGTACCACCTACTTGGGAGGCTGAGGCACAAGAATCGTTTGAACCCAGGAGATGGAGGTTGCAGTGAGCTGAGATCACACCACTGCACTCCAGCCTGGGTGACACAGTGAGACTCTGTCTCAAAAGAAAAAAAATTATATGGCTTCAGCCAGATTCATACTATCTAGAATGAAGGGAAAAATTTAGCATATATTGTGAAACATATAAAATTTAAGATGATTACTACAAATCCAAGTACAAACATGAAGAAATTGTTGAATATATAAATCTTGAAAAAGGGCTTATCTGGAAATAGCAATGTAGATGACATCCAACATTTACAAATTATTCAAAGAAAGAGTACTGGATGACATTTTAGCTGGAAACATGTAGAAAAAAAGAGTGATGGCCGGGCGTGGTGGCTCACGCCTGTAATCCAAGCACTTTGGAGGCCAAGGCAGGCAGATCACCTGAGGTCGGGAGTTCAAGACCAGCCTGACCAACATGGTGAAACCTCGTCTTAAAAAAAAAAAAAAAAAAAAGAGTGAAGGCACAGGGCCAAGGATTTCGTTACTCCAACATATAACGTTTAGGAATTTGTTAAGTCCACCGAAATGAATCCAGCGCTGACTGTTATGATCAGGTGCACAAGTGGAGACCCAGGTGTACAAAACAAACATCCAGGCATGGTGAGTGAGAATGGGACAACCTCTTGAAAATGGCTAAGGTAGTAGATTTTAGTGTTCTCATCACAAAAAAAAGGAAGTATGTGAGGAAGTATATCTGTCAATTTGTTCAATTTAGCTATTCTACAATGTACACATATTTCAAAACAACATGTATTACATGACAAATATATGTAATTTTTATTTAGGAATTAAGAAGTAATCATGGCCTGGCATGGTGGCTCATGCCTGTGATCCCAGCACTTTGGGAGGATGAGGCAAAGAGGATCACTTGATAAATTTGAGACCAGAAACTTGAGACCACCCTGTGCAACACAGTGACACCTTTCTCTATAAAAAATACAGAAATGAGCTGGGTGTGGTGGCATGTAGTCCCAGCTAGGCTAAGGTGGAAGGATCACTTGAGCTCAGAAGATTGAGCCTACAGTGAGCCATGATTGTGCCACTGCACTCCAGCCTGGGTAATAGAGTGGGAAAAAAAAAAAATCATACATTAAAAAAAAGAAGAATGTGAGATCCTTTTGATTGAAAGTGTGACATAGAGTGATGATTATCTCATTCCCCAAACTTGCTATTCTTCTTCATTCTACGTACCACCATTAAACTGATGTTCCCAAAGCACAATCTTAAGTTTAGATGAAAGATTCTATATTTAAGACTCCAACCAAGGGCCTAACTGGATCCCATGTTCCTACAGAAAGAGCAAACAATGATTTGCAGCAAAGTGTTGACTCAGCAGGGCTGGGCTATTGCAACCCTACATATTCCAAAGAAAGAACTCGTCTTGACTGGCTTCTAAAAGATAACCTCTGAGTCCCTGGAATATTCTGCCTGCTAAGGGCATCTTTTAATGCCTGAGGGCTTAGCTCCTATCAGACAGTTTATGCTAGCAATGAGATTTATGGCGGACATCTGGTTTTGCATGTCTCAGGCTTTGGGACACATTGTATTCTTTTGACTGTGGGGGGGCTAGAGACACTGGGCTTGGATGAGCTTCCCTAGTTGGCCACAACCTCACCTGTTGTCAAACACTGTTGCAGGGAAAATTCAGCACTTTGTGCAACTCCACTAGAACAGGAGAACTGAAAGCCTGCACCTAGTTTCTCCTGGATTATTCTTTCTGTAATTTTTATCTTTGATGATTTTAATTTGTATTATTTCACTGTCAAAAACTGTAATCATAGTGTAGCAGTTCCCTCTCCTCTCCATTAACGTCTACCTTCTACATAGCAGGCAAGGTAATCATCAAAAAAAATTAGTTATATCACGTCACTCCTCTACTCAAAACCCCCTACTGTGTTCTCATTTGGAATAAAATCAAGGTTATGAATGCCCTTGACACGCAGTATGTGACCTGTGTACCAAAACCTCCAGCTGTGACCCCACTGTTCATATTTCCAGCCAGTTTTGCTTTTGCTCACTCCACTCTATCTGTTTAAGCTTCCTAGAAGTTCCTCAAGCACACCCTAGGGTCATGTTTTTCAGCTTCTCATTGTCTCACACCTGGAACACTCCTCATCCTGGGAGCCTACACATGTTCATTATCTATCTGCTCAAAGGCACCTTAACAAAGAGCTGTTCCCACCCTACAAGCACAGTGCCAACTCCCAACACTTACTGTTCCGCTAGCTGCTTTAACTTTCCTTATAGCAAGTTTTACTCCAAGATGCGTTATTTATAGATCCACTTATTACAGATTATATGGTTACTTCTAAGAGAACAAAAGCCATGTGAATAATAAGGACATGGTATGTTTTTTCTTTCTTATTTATATTGCTGATAGCTTTGGAATATAGTAGGCTATCAAAACACAAGTTGTGTGTGTGTGTGTGTGTGTGTGTGTGTGTGATTTTTTTTTTTTTTTTGAGACGAAGTCTCGCTCTGTTGCCCAGCCTGGAGTGCAGTGGCGTGATCTTGGCTCACTGCAACCTCTGCCTCCAGGGTTCAAGTGATTCTCCCACCTCAGCCTCCTGAGTAGCTGGGATTACAGGCACGTACCACCATACCTGGCTAATTTTTGTATTTTTAGTAGAAACAGGGTTTCACCATGTTGGCCAGCTGGTCTCAAACTCCTGAACTCAAGTGATCCACCTGCCTTGGCCTCCCAAAGTGCTGGGATTACAGCTGTGAGCCACCTCGCCTGGCCAAAAACACAAGTTCTAAAGGAGAGAATCACATGTTTGCAGCACACTGAACAATGTTTAGGAGGAGAACAGAAACTTTTTATAATCAAGGTAATATGACATCACAAGGATCACTCAAGGAGAAACAGTAATCACATACGACAAGAAACATGATTAACTGGGACTAGGTGTCATCAAAATATGATAGAAAAGTAATTAATTTTATTTCTATATTCTAGCAATGAATAAATTGAAAATGTAATCAAGAAAACAATTCTATTAACTGGAGAAACAAAAAGAAAACTATACTTAGGAATATACTTAACAGAACATAAAAAATCAACAAAACAAAACAAAAAACAAAAAAAGGAAAAATAAGAAACAAAAACTAAAAAAAAAAAAGAATATATTTAGGAAGTGCCAAATTTATATTCTGAAAGCAATAAAGCATTGTCAGAAGTCAAAGACCTAACAAGATATGAAACTGTCCAATGTTCATGAATCAGAATACTTAACATGATAAAAATGGGAATACTCCCCAAGTTGTTACACAGACTCAGTGCAATACCTACCAAAATCCTACCCACCTTTTTTGTAGAAATTTACAACTGATTCTAAACTTCAAATGGAAATTCAAAGGACTGAGAATAGTCAAAACAATCTTCGCAGCGAAGAACAAAGTTGGAGGACTCACATTTCCCAATTTCAAAACTTACTACAAAACTATAATTATCAAGACTATTTGAGAATATGCATTTATACATCTTAAATGTTCCAAAAGTGACTGCACTATGGTTACACACCTAGGTGAACAGATTAAAAACCACTGACTTGTACGCCTTAAATGGGTGAAATCATGTGATATGTGCATCGTATCTCAATAACACTGTTTAAAAATATGATGAAAAAACAAAAGCTACATAGAAATGAATGTAGTAAAAACATCTAAGATGAATTAAAGAAAGTTCAGAATTAGCAAAACTATGAAGAAAATAATTTGCAGCAGGCATAAACGTCTGATGGTTTGGGCTAGAAATAATATAGAATATTAAAAGGTCTTTTCTAATTAATCAAAAAGTTAAAATAGAGAACTTGAAGACAGTTCAGCATGTAGAAAACATTTAAGGTAATGCTAGGATAGACAGAATTTATGATGTGCAGTAATGAAGGAGACGCTGAATTTAAACAGGAAAGCCTGTAGCACGATTCACAGTAGCAAAGACATGGAATCAACCTAGGTGCCCATGAATGGTGGACTGGATGACTGTGGTACATATACACCACGGAATACTATGAAGCCATAAAAAAGAACAAAAGCATGTCATTTGCAGCCACATGGATGCCAACAGACGCCACCATCCTAAGTGAAGTAACTCAGAAACAGAAAACCAGATACTGTGTAATCTCAAAAGCACTATTCTTGGAGAGAAGATTATTCTTGTTCCTCATACACAAAATGGGAAGTTACAAGCTAGTTGTCATGAAAACTAGTAAAATACATGGAAATAAAGTATACATTAGATAATGTCAAGGCAGAAGTCAATTTGGTAGTCTGTTCCAGAGAACGCAAAGAGTTATCTCATGCGAATGAAGGAAACCTTTAAGAGTTATGAGAACAGAAAAGAAAATGGAAAAAGCTGCGCACGGTGGCTCACACTGTAATCCCAGCACTTTGGGAGGCCAAGGCAGGGAGATCCCTTGAGCTGAGGAGTTTGAGACCAGCCTACGCAACACGACAAAACCCCGTCTCTACAAGAAATACAAAAATCAGCTGAGCGTGGTGGTGTGTGCCTGTAGTCCCAGTCACTTAGGAGGCTGAGGTGGGAGAACTGCGTGAGCCCAGGAGGTCAAGGCTGCAGTGAGCCATGATTGCGCCACTGCACTCCAGCCTGGGTGACAGATGAGACCTTGTTTCAAAATAAAAAGAAAAAGTATGAAAAAACTCAGTATTCAGTATAGGAGGAACTTAAGAAGCACACAAATGCCCGTCAGAGACCAGGTTATCATGGGCACAGCATCCAGAGCAGGAAAAAATGAAGGAAAATAATGATTCCCAGAGTGGGAATAAGGAAGGAAAAATATGATTTTCCTACTAGGGCAGGAAGAGGCAGTATCAGAAAACAAGTAATGAGTTCAAAGGTATCTCTTTCTGGAGAAGCCCAGAAAGTGGAATTTCATAGCACGAGCGGTAATACACAAGCAGAGACATTGTGACAGTGGATGAGAAAAGGCAGATTTGAAAATCCTAAGATAATTATGTAGACAAAAACCAGATGTGTATAAAATAACAAAGATGAAATCTCAAGGAAAAGAAAGTGGGGCATGTTTTCCATACTACAGAAAAAAAAGAGCTCTTCCCTGGGAAGAAGGAGCCTTGGAGGGGCCGTTGCTGTGTCTTCAGACGCCCTCACCGCTTTGACATCTGCTCTGTGTGAGCAGAACACGATGTCTGTGGCTGCCCACCTGGCTGGTCCTCTCACTCACCAGAACAGATTTGAGTGTGGATTTCATCTTCTGTTGTGCAGCAAGGTTGTTCTCCTCGTTCCAACTTCGAGAGTGCATCTGGTTTGCTGGCTTGATACCCTGTTCATGAGAAATGACAGAAGACTTAGACATATCAAACTAGGCTGGCAATGCTGAAAAGGGAGAATGTGACTTTTTAAGAACCACACAGGTGTCAAATCTGTAACATCAAGGCTTTTCTCTAACAGGAAGACAGATTATACTCTCCCGCATGAGACAAGAGAATGATGTGAGAATCTACCACTTCAGAGCACTACAGGTAAGCAGCTGAGGAAGGAAGGTCACTGGCTGGGCACCCTCTGAATGACACAGGGCAGCTGTCCTCACCCACTGCCACCAGGTTGCTGTAGTTCTCCAACATCACATCCCGGTACAGGTCCTCTGAGCAGGGCCCAGGAGCTGCCACTCCTCCCAAGTGAAGTCCACAGCCACATCCTCCAGGGTTAGGGATTCCTGTAATAACACACTCCTGTTTAATGAAGTGATACTCTTTTTGTGATAGGGAAAGAATGTCAAGGAAGTCATTCTGCTCTTTTTACCATATAGGAAGCTGGTGGGTTTTTTCTCAGTATATTGCAACAGAATAAGAATCCTGGTAAAATATTCTGTAATTGTGCAGTCATCCATTTTCAACAAAGTTGAAAAGTCTAAGAAATTTCTGTAATACACAGCTATCCAATCCTCTTGCCAATGAAAGAACATCTACAATACATAGCATCTATTTCCCAGTATCAAACTAGTTACAAGTATATGTTAATTACAAGTAGATGAATAATACAGATTCTTAAAATCACTATGAGCTTTCAGGCCAATTATCAAACTCTGTCATGAAGAGATGGCAGATGCTAGTATCACAGGACAATGTATCCTAGATAACTATGGCTAATCTAGTTAACCATATTATTATTTTATTCTGAATGAAATAAAAGAAACTATATAAAGTATGTACGAAGCACAAGAGATTATTAGATGATTAAGCAAATTTTTTTTTTGTTTGCTTGTTTTGTTTTTTTTGAGATGGAGTCTTGTTCTGTTGCCCAGGCTGGAGTGCAGTGGCATAATCTCAGCTCACTGCAACCTCTGCTTTCCGGGTTTAAGCAATTCTCCTGCCTCACCCTCCCTAGTAGCTAGGATTACAGGTGCACACGGTTAGCCGAGATCGTGCCATTGCACTCCAGCCTGGGCAAGAAAAGTGAAACTGCATCTCAAAAAAATAAAAAAGAACACTACCTACCACATCACCTCTGTGAAGAACTATCAAAGATGTACCTAAGCCTCAGAATTATATGCCATGAAACATTAACGTTCCCTCAAGAAACGGGTCTGCTATCTCACAGTTGACGTAACTTATGATTCTCTTGTATAGCTGTCAGAGATACTAAAGTCAAATTTACAGCAAATGTAACCTACAGAGCCCTGCACAGACACAGATTCCAACATGAATCATGTAGTATGAATCCTATGAATAATATATCCCTGATCCTTCTTTGTCCAGATTTCTCCAAGTCCTGATATTCCCAATTTATACTTTTCTGATTAATTATACTGATTTTTACAGGACTTTGAAAATACACTGGAGAATAAAGGAAAGAATAAAACAAACCAAAAGTCACCTGGGCCTGCATCATTGTCTCCTAAATTTGGGAAATTATTGGTAACTTGGATGTTCTGTATTTGTCTCTTCTGAATCAGCTCTAAATTTCTGTTCAAAAACTTCAATCTCCAGTCAAGGATACCCCCAGAAATGATGACACCCAGGTCTTGGAAACTCTGCCTCCTTCCTTCACTTGATTTCTTGTTCTCAGCACCTGTGGGCTAAAGAGCAAATTACTCTGAGCGATACATTCTCTTTAGGCCCAGATGTTGTCACTGTTCCTACATGCTCATCTTAAATCAAGGCCCCAAAATATCTATCTGTCCTTTTATTTAGTGCTCCAGAAATTTTATAACTGGGTTAGGAAAATATAACATTCTGAGTATATGGGAGGGACAGCTCCCTTCGATATCAAGTTGACATGGTATGACTACTGTTAGTAAGCGAAAGAGGATGTGGGAAAAAGAATCATCACAATATGATGCCCCAGCAGCAGGGGGATCCTCAGGCAGATCAATTTTAGAAAAGAGGTCACATGGACAGTTAAGACGCACACATTTTGTCTTTAAAACCATGTGCACCCATCTACCTTTTCAAAGGTCTTTTTACATTCTAGGATGCATATACTGTAATTTGAGAACACTGTCCTAAGCAAATAATAAGAACTATCTTATGTAAATTTCTCATTACCATCCACATCTCTAACTTTTTTTTTTTTTGAGACTCTAGTGGCATGATCTCTGCTCACTACAACCTCCATCTCCTGGGTTCAAGCGATTCTCCTGCTTCAGCCGCCTGAGTAGTTGGGATTACAGGCGCATGCCACCATGCCTGGCTAATTTTTGTATTTTTAGTAGAAACGGGGTTTCACCATGTTGGCCAGGCTGTTCTTGAACTCCTGGCCTCAAGGGATCCACCCACCTTGGCCTCCCAAAGTGCTGGGATTACAGGCATGAGCCACTGCACCTGGCCGCCATCCACATCTTGACATTGTGAAGTATTATAAGTATAAATGTATAAAGGATACTCAGTAAAAATATCCTTGAGGAATTACATATTACAGCAAATCCTGATGGATATTCTTCAAGCAAAAGAAAGATGACTACAGTGTAAGCAGATGAGCAAGGTCTGAAGAGGAACAAGATGGTAAGAAGTAAAGCCTAAATCAGTATTGAATGGAAAACTAGTAATGATAATAATATATCAGGAAGTTTAAATATATATAATATTAAAGTATTCCATAAAAACTTATGAAGTAGGAGGATAGCAGATGAAAAAATATTGTAAGATATCTGCATAGCAGAAGACTATAAAATACTAATTACCATAACATTAACAAGTTTATATGTTATTCGTAATCAGTAGTGTCAGCAATAAAACTAATTTTTTAAAAAATTTCTATGTTAAAACAAAAAGAGGTGTATGGTTTCCATGGCAACTATTCAACTCTACTGTAGTAGCTCAAAAATGCCCATATACAAAAAAATAGACTAATAAGTGTGGCCAAGTCCCAATAAAACTTTATTAAACAGAAACAGGCGCTGGGCCAGATTTAGTCCATGGTCTCTAGTTGCCCAACTTTGAATTAGTGCAGAAAAGCCGTATGGTCACCTAAATCAACAGTCAGTAATATAGTATCCGGACCTGGACCACTTGTTTTGTAAATAAAGTCTTATGGGAACACAGCTAGATGCATTCCATGACATCTCATCTCAGGCTGTTTTCACATTACAATGTCAGAGTTGAGAACTTGGGTCTAGAATGTTACTCAGTAGAATGCAGTATGAAAAAATAATCAAAGATGACTTTTGAATGTAAGAAGGGGCAAATTATCAGTATTTGCCTAATATGTCTGTATTCCTTTAGTCAGGTGACTGGATACAAAATTTAAATAGAAAAATCCTATATTCTCCTAAAGCATATACAGATCAAGAGTCAGTATTGAGAGCAGAACACTTCTTGGGGGATAATTTAACATTCTATTGAAAACTTCCAATAAAGGTATCCTTGGTAACCCAAAACCCCATTTCTAGAACTTTCTGAAAAGGTAATATTGGCAAAAGTGTGCTACCTGACAGGTCATTTTCACTTTCTTCATTGGATTTTTCATTGGGAAAACACATGTTTACATCAGAAAAATATTAGCATTCTACATTTAAAATAAAATTGCTGATGGTAGTTCAGTAATATAGGTTTATGGCTTTAAATGTTTTCATTAATAGAAAAAAGAGAAAAACAAAGAGGAAGGAAGGGAGAGAGACAATGAATATAAATACAAATTTTACAAAAGACAAAACCACAAATAATCCTCAGGGATACCCTGAATAAGAGATATTTAACTTCTCTTTTGGCCAACAAGGAAATAGACACAGGTCATGCCAATTACACAGTGAGCAAGAAGCAGAATCAGGACTGAAAATCCAGGTTTGTTTCATTTCAAAATTCACTTTTATTCCACTTTATACCTAACCAAAATTATTTGTAAATAAGACATCTCCTTATTAATAAAGAAAGCAATTAAAAGGCTATTAGAATTCTAGTTAATCATACGCAGAATTATTTAAAGGAACGGTACCTATGTCTGTAAGTTACTTTGAAATATACCAAAATCAACAACAAATAAGGAATGATTCACAAACAGAGGAATGGATGAACACTTAGTAGAGCTTGTCTAATACAATGTTAATGGTAAAAGCTAGGTGGTATGCATATTAGTGGCAACCTTAAACTTCTTTCAGTATTTCTATAGGTTCAAAAATGTTCACAAAAACATGTTAGGCAGAGAGAAAAATACTGTAATACTAAGATGACCAAATATAAAGCAAATATCTAAAATATCTAAAATTAATTGATCTTTTGTTATAGAGTATAAGGAAAAGAGTCAGAAAGCAATACACTGCAATAAAAGTAATAGTCTAAATTGGAGATGAAAGGCAGGAAAAACAAAATTCATAGATAAATGGATAATCATAAAACGTTCCTGAAAATGATACCTAAACATTTAAAAACAATTCACTTCTAACAAATGTATGCATAAACTTAACGTGAATGCACTCACAGTACCACCGGTTCAAACAGTAAAAACAGCTTGTAAAAGTTTATTACATAATATAAAGTAAAAGAGAAAACAGTAGTACCATTTACATAATTATCTGAATTATGAATATTAAGCACATAACATACATGTTTAAAATGGAAATAGTCTAAAAATTTGACAAAGGTTATCTTTCAGTAACCGAGCTTCATGGCAGAGCTGTTATCTTACTCGTGTCAGAAAAAACCTGAAAAGAAATATCCAAGAGGAATATACTGGAAACTTGCAGACAAAGCGTAGAAGCCGTATCTTAAATATAAAACATACTACTTTTATGTGTGCTAGATGACTGATCTCGCCGAAAACTTCCATTTTTGAGGATTCAAGACCAAGTGGTGATGGAGGGTGCCAGAGGGGATTTAAAAACCATTCGCGGAGAAGGGTCTTGGGCAGAAGGGGGAATACTCATGATCATCAATTCTGTTCCAGTAGCCAGGGCTGGGGCTCAACGCACCACCTGCCACGCTTCCCAGGCCTCCGGAGCTGCAGCCCACACCCGAATCTGTACCAGTAACACCACCGCCACCCGGATTAATTCCATAAACCTGCACCATAAACCTCCTTACCTGAACCCCCAAGACAGTTCCTCAGTCATTTAGTACCAAACAAAACCCGAACCGTAAACCTAATAGCTGACGAAACAAACCCTCCAGTTCGCAATCACTGAGCCCCGCCAAAGGGCAGCAGCAAAGATACCAGAATGTGGCTTGGGCACTCAGTAGCAGATTTCTAAAGATGTTTAACCACAAACCACACGAGGACCCTGTGACTGGTCCCAGAGGCACCCCCATCACACCCACCCACACCCACCCCACACACACACACACACACCCTATCAGGGACCCCTTAGAGTGCCCTTGCGATAGGAATCGCTTTTATCGCACCCACGCGAAGCTCCTGAAAGAATTCCACTGGCGTAATCAAACGCTGGCGCCAACAGACCCGGATCCATCACCACTGTCCACGAACACGCCCAGCCACAGATCGAATTTCCTCCCCCGTAACCACAGCGACCGCCCAGTGACTGAACTTACTTCCCAGAACTAGGTCAGCTCCGGCCTCATCTCTCGGCCTCCTCACTGCCTTACGGCAACTACCGAGGGTCGGAAGCGTTCCCCAGTGTTTGCTCAGAAGCAAGATGGCCGCGCCCTCGTTGCCGTGGCCCCATGGGGGCCTCCATCTTTGAGTATCTGACGTACACAAGGCAAAGGGGCCGTTTTGGCGCTGGTCACCGGAAATGGCCGGGAAGATGAAAGGGCACCGAAACCGACACATTTCATGGTGCCTCGATCCTTCATAAATACGGGTCCATATACGGAGGCTCCAGTTTACACAAGACAAAAATGGCGTGGAAGTAAATCCCTTTCAGCGAGCTGAGTAGAAGGCTAAGCTGGCCGCGACGTTTACACTCTGTACAAAAGTTAGGAAACAGCCCCTTGTGAGGGAAAAGGAGAACCGGCCGAGAGGGGGGCACGTCGGCCCCTTGGCTGGATTTCTAGCAGAAAGTGGCTTGAAGCGCCTTTTGAACACAGAAGAGGGCTGCTAGCTACGCTGACGGAACAGGGGTGGCAGTCACAGACTAGGAAATGAAAACGGTTGGAGCGTGCCAAAATTATATCGAGCGAAAGGCATGAGGAAAAGCCAGTAAAACCCAGAAAGTATAGTACAAGGGCTGAGCCTGGGACGGAGGCGGGACTTCTCCCTTGGACCCGGGTGGAGCCAAAGATGAGGGCAGGACTCAGGAGAAGTGGCCAAAAATTAAGGGAACAGGACCACTTCAGGGGGAAATAATATTGGAAGAAAGGGGCAAAGGAAAGGAGATCCTCCTTCCTTCCTTCCTTCCTTCTTTCCTTTCCTCTTTCCTTCCCTCCTCCTTCCTTCCTTCCTCCCTTCCTTCCCTCCTTCCTTCCTTTCTTCCTTCCTTCCCTCCTTCCTTCCTTGCTTCCTTCCTTCCTTCCCTCCCTCCTTCCCTCCCTTCCATCCTTTCTTCCCCTTCCTTCCCTCCTTCCCTCCCTCCCTCCCTTCTTTCTTCCTTCCCTCCCCCCTTCTCTTGTTTTCGTTTCTTTGGCAAGGGCCACTCTGTTGCCCAGTCTGGAGTGCCTGGGGAGATCACAGCCCACTGTAACCCGGAACTCCTGGGCTCCTGAGTAGCTGGGACTACTGGTGGACACCACCACACCTGGCTAATTTTTAAATTTTCTGTAGAGACCGGGGTCTCACTGAGTTGCCCAGCTGGTCTTTAACTGGCCTTAAGCAATCCTCCCACTTCTTCCTCCCAAAGTGCTGGGATGACAGGTGTGAGCCACTTTACCTTTCACCCGGCCCATAAAGAGATCTGAAAAGAAGAAAAAGCCAAGGGCGGTGGCTCACACCTGGCAATGGTACAGCCTGTCTGCAAACCGTGATCTCTGCCTGAGGGAGCCCCATGAGCAGAGGCTGCCAAAGGCCTTGGGAACCCACCCCTTGCACTAGATTTAATGACTACCCTGCTGGATTTTGAACTTTCATGGAGCCTGTAGCCCCTTCCTTGTGGCTTTCACCCTTTTGGAATGAGAACATTTATCCAATGTCTATACCCCCATTGTATCTTGGAAGCAAATAACTTCATTTTACAGGCTCACACGTAGAAGAGGCTTGCCTTGTCTCAGATTAGACTTTGGACTTTTGAGTTAATGCTGGAATGAGTTAAGCCTTTGGGGGACTGTTAGGAAGGGATGATGGTATTTTGCAACGTGAGGACAAAAGATTTGTGAGGGAGGAGGACCAGGGCTGAATGATACAGCTTGGATATTTGTCCCTGCCCAAATCTCATGTGGAAATGTAATACTCAACGTCAAAGGTGTGGCTTGGGAGGTGTTTGGGTCCTGGGGGCAGATCCTTCATGAGGGTTTGAAGCTGCCCTTGTGATAGTGAGTGAGTACAAGCGAGATGCAGTCACCTGAGCGTGCGGCACCTACCAGCCTCCACTGTCCTGCTCCTGCTCCCTCTTCACCTTCCACCATGCTTGTAAGCTTCCTATGGCTTCCCTGGGAGCAGATGTCAGTGCTATGCTTCCGGTACAGCCTGCAGAACCATGAGCCAATTAAACATCTTTTCTTATAAATTACCCAACCTCAAGTATTTATTTATAGAAAAGCAAGAATGGCAAAAATCATGCTGTCTCTACTAAAAAAAAAAAAAAAAAAAAGCCAGGCATGATGGTACACACATATAGTCCCACTTACTTGGGAGGCTGAGGCAGGAGGAACAATTGAAGCCATGAGTTTGAGGCTGGAGTGAACTATAATTGCACCACAGCACGAGACCCTCTCTTTTTTTTTTTTTTTTTTTCCAGACAGAGTCTTACTCTGTCGCCCAGGCCTGGAATGCAGTGGCAGGATCTCAGCTCACTGCAACCTCCACCTCCTGGGTTCAAGTGATTCCTGCCTCAGCCTCCCAAGTAGTTGGGATTACAGGTGCCCACCACCACACCCAGCTAATTTTTTTGTGTATTTTTAGTAGAGACAGGGTTTCACCATGTTGGCCAGGCTGGTCTTGGACTCCTGACCTCAAGTGATCTGCCTGCCTCGGCCTCTCAACAGACCCTATCTCTTAAAAAAGAAAAGAAAGAGCTTAAGATTGTAAATCCTAAAAAACAAACAAAAAACAAACAAGCAAAATCCTGTACATAAATTTCACAGCATCTTTATTTATAACACTTCAAATCAGGAAAACAGTGCAAATATCTCTCATAGGTGAATGGATAAACAAACTAGTACATCATACATGTATACTACTCCCTAATACAAACAACTTTCATCTGGTTAGATGATGGTAAAAAAATAATAATAAAACAACTATTCATCAACTCATATAAACCTTAGGAGTAATTTGCTCAGTGACAAAAATGCCAAAAGCTTACATACTCTCTATCAGTAAAAATTCATATAACTTGTTTATATAAAATTTATAAAAACCATTTATAAAAAATTTTATCACATTCATGAAATTATTAAATTATACTGATGGAAAGGAAAAGAGTGGGTGACAGAGTTAGGTTTGGATGGAGTGTAAGCATAAAAAGGTAGTATGAGGGAAGTTTGTGTTCATTAAACAGTTTTATGTGGTTGCGGCAGTTACACGAATCTATACATATAATACAACTTCTTAGAGTCAAAAGAAAAAAGAAAAAAACAAAAACGAGTGAAATCCCAGATAAGATTATTTACTTCATGGTATCCCGCCAATGTTATTTTTCTGGTTTTGATAATTATGGTCATGTAGGATGTTTTTACCAGAAGTTTGTTGAAAGATACTAGCAAAGCCTCTAGACTATTTCTGCAATTTCTTTTGAGTTCAATTTTATTTAAGTTGAAGGTGGTTTTATAAACTGATCAATCTTAGTTAAGCACGTCCAAATATGTTATGTTAATATATTTAACATATTCAGTTTCTTTTTAAACTACTTCAGTTTGCTAAATGTACAGTTAAGCTTAGAGCCAAGGAAAGGAAAGAGCTTATCATAATATGCGGTGGTCACAGATCATTCCTGTCTGGTTCTGGGGTATTTTCTGACAACAATAAATTCTCCAATTCTCCCACACCAACTGGGTGTTCTACAATTCAATTCTGGACTCTAACTACTCCAGGTTAGTGCAGACTCTACCAGTTAAGGGGCTCAGTCTAATAAGACTGCTCCCACATCAGATGCCACTCACAAGGACAACCTGCACTTCTGAATGACGGGTGATAAATTCAGAGTTCCCACTACCCCTGCTCAGGTTTGATAATTTGCTACAGGGCTCACAAAACTCAAGAAATCAGTGTACTTTGTTTTATTGGTTCTAAAGGATGCAAATGAACACTCAGATGAAGAGGTAAACAGAGTAAAGCCTGAAAGGGTCCTCCTAATCTCAGGAGCCTCTGTCCCTATGAAGTTGGGGGTGTACACCCTCCTGGGATATTTGGAGTTCTCTTAATCTCACTGTCTAATCTACAGCCCCTCTCCCATTCCAGGAGGCAGGAGAAATGGGACACAAAATTTCCATCCTCTAGTTACTTGATCTTCCTAGGGAATAGCCACATCCTGAGGCTGTCTAGGTGACCGACAGTAAGTCACTTCAGTGGCATAGTCAGGTGTAATTAAAAAGGCAGTGCTGTGAATAACAACAGCAACAAAAAGAACCTCTCCTATTACTCATGAAATTCTAAGGGTTTTAGGAGCTCTGTGCCAGGAATTAAGGACAAAGACCAAATGTATGTCTTATTATACCACAATTTTACATAACAGTAAAAATAAACAGTGACGAGAACAGAGTATATTATGGAATCATTGGCAAGGCCACTGAAAATGCACACCAGGTGTATTAGCTGATGTATAAGGTTATTAAGAAAAATCACTCAAACATTCATCATTTTCACCACATTTCATGCCTTCATGAGCTCTTGATATTTTGCTAACAGTGTTTCACATTTATTTGATAGCATGTTCATAACAATTTTACTTTCTATGTGATTTCCTGACAAATGATGAAGCAGAATGCGTCACTGAAATCCTGCCATTAATACTGTTACCTTAAATGTATTCTCCAGTGTAAACTTTGACACTCACTGAGGTCATATTTCTGAGTAAAGGCTTTGTCATGGTCATCATGTTTCTATCAACAATAAGCTCACTTATGTTGAAATCTATGACGAAACCTGATAATAAAGTCTATCTTTCCAGAGAAGACTTTTCCTAGTCTCTGCATTCACAGAATTTATCTCTGTACACTTTTCAGATATATGAGCAAAAATTATTGCTCAAGATATTTTCACATTAATATATTATAGTTTATTCAACATGTTTTCATTAACAGAAAATATGAGGTAAAAGACCACTAAAGGCACTACCTTATTTACTGTATTCATCAAGTTTATCTCTAGGGCAAATTACTTTACCTCCTGAGGACACACATCTGGTAACAGGCAGCACCATGTTTAGGTTCCGATTTGCTGGAAACACACTGATGTTTAAAAAGTCTGAGGTGCCACAAAAAGCATTTCCATACTCACTGCACTAGTAGGTTTTCATTATGCATGAGTTCACTTGTAAGGAAGGAGCTGTGACTCCCCATTACAGGAATTTTCAGTTTGACTGATTCTATTATCCATTTCTCTTATGTGCATCTTCTTATGTTTGACAAGGTTTGATAAGTGGGAGAAGGCTTTCTCACAATCACTGCATCCATAGGGCCTCTCTCCTGTGTGCGTTCTTTGATGTACATTGAGTACTGACTTTGTGGTGAAGGCTTTTCCACATTCATCGCACTCATAAGGTTTCTCTCCTGTGTGAATTCTCTGATGGGTAATGAGACCATATTTGTGTGAATAGGATTTTCCACACTCAGTACATACAAAGGGAGTCTTTCCTGTATGACATCTCTCATGTTGTATGAGGCATATTTTCTGGCTGAAGGCTTTACCACATTCATTGCATTCGTAGGGTTTTTCTCCTGTATGAGTTCGCTGATGTATAATAAGAGTACGCTTTGTGGTGAAGCCTTTCCCACATTCATTGCATATGTAAGATTTCTCTCCTGTATGAGTTCGCTGATGTATAATTAGAGTGCGTTTGACAGTGAAGCTCTTTCCACATTCGCTGCATATGTAAGATTTTTCTCCTGTATGGGAGCGCTGATGTACAATGAGATTGCTCTTCACAGTAAAGCCTTTTCCACATTCACTGCATATATAGGGTTTCTCTCCAGTATGAGTTCGCTGATGTACAACAAGATAGCGCTTCATGGTGAAGCCCTTTCCACATTCACTGCATATATAGGGTTTCTCCCCCTGTATGAGTTCGCTGATGTACAATGAGATTGCTCTTCACAGTGAAACCTTTTCCACATTCATTGCACACATAAGGTTTCTCTCCACTATGAGTTCGCTGATGAGCAATTAGATAGCGCTTCATTGTAAAGCCCTTTCCACACTCACTGCACGTATAGGATTTCTCTTCTGTATGGGTTTGTTGATGTGCAATGAGACTACTCTTCACAGTAGAGGCTTTTCTATATTCACTGGGTAAACAGATTTTGTCTCTTGTATTAGTTTTCAGATGCTTAGTAAACAGGACACTTCTGGGCAACTTCTCACACTGACCACTTCCAGGATTCTCTTCTATATGAATGTTCTCGTGGTAAATGAGCTGAGACTTCCTCAGGAAGGTTTTCTCACTTTCAATGCATGCATGGGGTTTCTCAATTTTCTGAGTCCTCTGATGCTTAAATACTTGGAATTTTGTATGGATGTATTTTGCATTTTCAGAAAATCTAGTTTTAGTGTGCGTATGTTCATGCTTACCATGTAGAAGGGTTTTCTCACTTCCAGTAAACTCAACAGGGTTATTTATTCCATGTCTTCTCTTCTGGTTGATTAAACTTAAACTTGATTTCAAATTTCTTCTGTACAAGTCAAATGTATGATGATTTTGCACTAGAGGAAAATTTGTCTTGCTGAGATATATAATATTTCTAAATGCATTCTGTCCATTGCATTGCTGCATGCTCTTCAGAAATCTTTGGTTTGCAGAGTGCTCTTGCAGATGACTGTCAACTTTCCTGATTCCTAAGTAAGAACAGAATAACAAATTCTTCCTTGAGAATTGTATGAAATAAAAATGCTTATGAGATGATTTGCTGGGGGCTGGCTCTTTATTGTCAACTCTATGATCCCAGTATAAAAGGAAATTATGAAGATGTAAGATGAAATTAGTAAGAAACAGATCAAGAAAAGATAAAAAGTCTTTAAAACTATAACAACATTTAAAAAGTTATCAGATGGGGGAGATGAATATATAGAGTAGCTGCTTAGGTATCCTCAGATGTTTTACAACTGTGACACCTTTCCTTAATGACTAAAATAAGACTCCGATCACCACTGTCCTTGCTGGTTCTCACTTACCTGAACAATTTTTGTTCTGGATTTTAGCATCTGTTATCCATGGTTCTTGTCCATGTGCAAACTTGGATACTGCATCTGGTTTGCTAGTTTGATACCCTGATCATGAGGAAAGATAAACACAAACATACTGAATCGGAGTCCAGTATGTCAAGATGGGAAAATAATACATTCAATTTCAAAGTAAGCATTCTCTCTTAGAAGAGATTATACTACTTTGGGTCAGAGAGGGGACTTGAAAATGTAACTCTTCCAAACACCATAGTGACTATAAAGCTTTGATTAGGTGAGCCTAGGACAGTGTCTGGCCATTGTAGGCACCTCTAGGTGACACAGGGGAACTATTCTTACCCAGTGATACCAGGTGGTTATAGTTCTCCACCATCACATCCCGGTACAGGTCCTTCTGAGCAGTGTCCAGGAGCTGCCACTCCTCCCAGCTGAATTCCACAGCCACATCCTCCAGGGTCAGTGATTCCTGTAATAACAAAGTCCTATTTAATATGATATAAACTCCTATTGTTAATATAAAAGCATGAGATAATTTTTTAAAATTTTCACAATACAGCCTGCATCTATATTCCTTTCTCAAATATACTTTGGAAGGGGCAAAATCGTCTATCTATATACTTTAGCACCTATTTCTAAATATTAAACAAAGGCAAATGACATCAAGACAAATAAAACATCCCTACATTACCAATGACTTCACAGCCAATATGAGGATCTGACATGAACAGACTCCACATCTTGAATTCATAAATAGTACTTTTAAATAAATGTAAGAGAAAAAAAAGAAACTATATACGTATAAAGCACAAAAGACCCTTAAAGTTGATTAGATTTTTATTTATTTTTTAATTTTTAGAGAGACAGAGTCTTGCTCTGTAGCCCCAAATGGAGTGCAGTATCATGATAATAGCTCCCTGAAACCTTGAACTCCTAGGTTCAAGCGACCTTCCCACCTCAGCCTCTCAGGTAACTAGGACTACAGGTGGATGCTACTACCAATTTTTGTAGAGACAGGGACGTGTTATGTTGACCAGGCTGGTCTTGAAGTCCTGGCCTCAAGTGATCCTCCTGCTTCAGCCTTCCAAAGTGCTGGGATTACAGGTGTGTGCCACTGCCCCCAGCAAAAAAAAAAAAAGAAGCTTCTAACAGAAAAACAGACATACGTATGTTTATTAATGGATAGATTAACAGCATATTAGATACTTATGGTTTCTAAAAGGGAAAATAGTGTAATAGAGAAGCAATAGCTATTAATAAATGTCTAAAAGCTAAGCTATTTCAGGACTGACTAAATACCTGAAATCTCAAATTCAGAAATCTCAACAAGTTTAGAGCAGGAACTCACATCTAGTATGACACATCAGACTGAAACTACCATACGTCAAATGCAAAGGGAAAACTATAATATCATCAAGAGACAAAAGACAGATTACCTACAAAGAAATAACAAAATGTACTGATGGTTGACATTTCAATAACAGAATCCAGAAAAGTATGGAATACTATCTTCGAAGTCCTGATTCTTCCAACAAAAAAGGCCAATTTTGGAAGGCCATTTGGGATTAAAACACATGGCTAGCAGATGACTTGCTGTCTTACAACCGTGATATCAGGGACCTGTTTGTCAAGTAAACTGCCATTCTCCTGCTTCACGATAACTTCTCAGAGAACTGCAGTGTGTGAAGTAGAGGTAACTAGAGCCGAGGAAATGTTGGTAAGATCATCTATCTTATCCTACTGTGTGGTATGCTGCATAGTCAAGAACATAGACTCATGAAAGGGTGCAAGTGCTCAAGCCTGGTCAGCTTATCTCATTCTAGAATCTTTATGTGAGATGTCTATCAACTGGGTAAATGTAAAGTTAAATTTCTACCTCACTCCACGGTCAAAACGAATTTATTACTGGATGGAAATCTTGCAGGCCAACTCTAAGGTAGCCTCTGATAATCTCACTCTCTAGCTGCAGTGACTTCTGACATCAACTACCTGGATTAGGCCAAACTTACCAGGTTAAAAGTACAGTCCTCCACAAGACTGCCCTCACTTCAGACACAAGCTGCAAGCCTGAAGCTACACAGACCACCCTCAACTGCAACGAGCTGGCTACAAATGTATGGAGCTACCATGACTCCCCTCTGGTTTAATAATGTGATAGAACAACTCAGACAACCCAAGAAAGTGCTGTATTTACAATTAGCACTTTACTATTGCAAAATGACACAAATCAGAATCAGCTAAAGGAAAATATGCACAGGGTGAGGTGTGGGAAAGTTCCAAACGCAAAGCTGCTGACTGTCCTCTCCTCATGGAATCCTGGGTGGCATTACATCTTCCTGACTACATCATGTAGCAATATTCAAGAGTACTTGCCAACCAGTGACGTGCACCCAAATTTTGATGTCCGGGAGTTTTTATTGAGACTTCATTATGTAGGCATGGTTTACTGAAAGTACTGCCCATGTAGCTGAATTCAGTCTCCAGTTCCCTCCCCTTTCTGACTCAAAGCCACAACTCTCTGATCACATAGTGCTCTTTTTGGCATGGGCAGCCCCTATTCAGTGTCATGTCATTGCCATAAATTATCTAGGGATCCTCTATGAGTCACCACTATATATATAAATACAAGCTATCGAATATGCGTGGCCCACCATGAATGACAGAGACACTCTTACAACTTGGGTAATTACAAGGGTTTAGAGGTTATCTCCCAGGAACGAAAGACAAAGGCTAGCCAAATTCTTCATTACACTCTAGGTATTCCTGCCCCTGTGTAGTACCATCCTCCTAAGTATCAAGTGGTCTAACAGCTTGTTTCTAATGAAAAGAAGACAGGAAAAGTGATGAGATGCCACTTTAAGATTACAGTCTATATGACTTCCATCTTGCTAGCAGAATCTGTCATTTTCTGGCTTTGATTAAACACTTTGGCATATAGGGGGAGGTGCACGTGGCAAAAAACTAAAGGTGGCCTTAGACAGACAGGTAGAAACTGAGGAACTCAACTGAACTGCCTCATTTCTTATTCTGGAAATGAATTCCTCCCAACAACCACATAAGCGAGTTTAGATGTGCATCTTTTCCCATTTCAGCCTTCAGATCAGATGCCAACCTGGCTAACACCTTGACTACAACCCCATAAGAGACTCTGAATCAAATTAGCCAGCTAAGCCATGCCTTTATTCCTGAGCCACAGAAAGTGTGAGTTTTTTCTTTTAAGTGTTGTTTCAAGTCATTACATTTTGGAGTAATTTCTTAGGTACTAATAGACAATGAACATAAGATATAAACTTAAAAGGAACTTATGAGGCTAGGAGTGGGGCTCATAATCCCAGGACTTCCGGAAGATAGTTTGAGCCCAGGAGTTTGAGACCAACCTTCGACATAGTGATACTCTGTCTCTGCTCTCTACAAATAATAAAAAATAAGCTGGGGTGTGGTGGTGGATGCCTGTGGTCCCAGCTATTCAGGAGGATAAGGCAGGCAGACAGTACTTGAGCCCAGGAGGCTGAGGCTGCAGTGAGCCATGACTGTGCTACTACTGTACTCCATCCTGGGGAAGTGAGCAAGTCCCTGTCTCAAAGAAAAAAAAAAGGAATAAAAGAAAACATGTTCATAAGTAAAAAGCTTTAAAAAAAAAATGGCTTCTGCATGGGAAAAAATATTATGAACAAGCTAAAAAAAAGTAAGACTCTAGAAAAATATTTGCAACATATAAAAGAATCAATATCCAGTCAAGATAAACAATCATAAATCAGTAAGACCACAAAACAATTAAATTAGCAAAAAGTAAAGACAGTTTATCACATTACAAATAATCCAAAGAAGCAACAAAGAGATGAGAAGGATCTGAATCTCACTGGTGAATGGGAAAATGCAAAATAAAATAAGGCAAAATAATACTGGATCATCTAGATCATGGAAAATATGCAATTTGATAACACAGTAAGTGTTGGCAAGATTTGCAGCACTGAATGTTCTTTTTGTGCAGTGTTTTCCAACACTAACAACCAATTCTCCAGTTCTCTAAATATCAACTAGATGTCCAACAATTCAATTCAATTCTGACACTACCTGTGTCAGAGTCCACAGATTTAAGTGTTCAATCCCACAAGACTGCCTCCTCTTTTTTTTTTTTTTTTAAAGACGGAGTTTCACCATGTTGGTCAGGCTGGTCTTGAACTCCCGACCTCAGGTGATCCGCCCGCCTCGGCCTCCCAGAGTGCTGGGATTACAGGCATGAGCCACTGCGCCCGGCCAAGACTGCCTCCTCTTAAGATGCCAGTCATAAGTTCTGGGCTATCAGTGTTTCTGACTAACTGGCTATAAATCAGGGGTTCCCACAAACCCCTCCTCAGGTTTGATAATTTACTACAACAGCTCATAGAACTCAGGAAACACTTTACTTATGGTACCTAGTTAATAATAAAGGATATAACTCAGGAACAGCCAGAAGAAATGCATAGGGCAAGGGATGGAGGACGGCGTGCCAAGCTTCTATTCCCCTCTGGGTGCAGCATCCTCCCAGCATCCTGGTCACCAACCTGAAGCTTGTTCAAAAGAGATTTTTTTATTTTTTTTTGAAATGGAGTCTCGCTCTGTCACCAGGCTGGAGTGCAGTGGCACAATCTCGGCTCACTGCAACCTCCACCTCTCAGGTTCAAGCAATTCTCCTGCCTCAACCTCCCAAGAAGATGGGACTACAGGCGTGTGCCACGATGCCTGGCTAATTTTTGTATTTTTAGTAGAGATGGGGTTTCACTATGTTGGCCAGGATGGTCTCGATCTCTTGACCTCGTGATGAGCCTGCCTTAGTCTCCCAAAGTGCTGGGATTACAGGCGTGAGCCACTGCACCTGGCCTGTTCAAGAATTTTCATAGAACTTACTCTCTAGTCCATTCTTCCTTTCAGTTCCAATCATCTGATTGCTTGGTCTTTCTGGGGCCTAGTCTCAGTCTCATCCTGACACTGTCTAGAGGTCCCACCATGAAGCTCAGGCACCTCATGAATAACAGAAGACACACCTATTCCTCAGGAAGAAATTTGAAGGGCTTTAGGCATACTGTGCCATGAACTGAGAACAATGACCAAATATATTTTTTATTATACCACATTTACATGTCACTTTTTATATACCATACTGTGACAAAATAAACATACATTTGGTCTCTACCCCAGAAATCTTTGGAATTGCTGAAGTGACAGTGTCTTCTGTATGCTATTGGGATGACTGGTGGCCGGGGCTCTTCCATGGCCTCAGGAAGGGAGCTGGTTGCCAGGGGAAACAACCTTGTGATCAGATAGTTGGAACTTTTAGTCCTACTTCCCCAGTCAACCTCTGACCTCTGAGGAAGGGAGAGGTGATAGAAATTGAGCTTACCACCAATAGTGAATGAATTAATGAATTATGCCTATGTAATGAATCTGCCACCATAACAATAAAAGGATGAGGTTGAGAGCTTCTAGGCTGCTGAACATATGGCAGTCCTGGGAGGGTAGAATATCCAGAGAGGGCATGGAAGCTCTGTGGCCCTTCCCCATTACCTGGCCCTATACATCTTTTCCAAGTGGCTGTTCCTGAGTTGTACCCTTTCATAATAAACCAGTAATCTAGTAAGTAAACTGTCTTCCTGCATTTTTTGGGCCTTCTAGCAGATGAATAAATCTGAGTAGGGGGTTGTGGGGGACATCCAATTAGTAGCCAAATCCAATAGAAGTTGTGAGTAACCTGGGGACCCAGCACTTTTCAGGGGCAGTCTTGTGGGACTGAGCCCTCAACCGGTGGGGTCTGTCCTAAGTCCAGGCAATTAGTGTAAGAATTGACTAAATTTTAGAATACCTAATCGGTATGGAGAATGGAATTGATGTGTGGGGAAAACCCCACATATCTGGTGTCAGAAACATTACCTGAGAATAGAGAGTAAAACTGTTGTTCCTGTATATAGATACTCTTCTAAATACGTTATATAGATTAACTCATTTTATGCCCTTACTATGGAGGTGCCATATCATCCCTCTGACAGATGAGAAAACTGAGGTGCATAATGGCTAAATGAAGTATGTGAGGTCATACAGCTGGCAACTGGCTCCAGGGTCAACACTTTTGGCCTTATGCTACACTGACCATAAAGTATTCCACTTTATGTCCATTTTGACAGCAATTGAAAGTATGCATTAAAATAAAAAATGACTACACCCTAAATTGATTTATTTGTAACCATCCTTAAGTAATACTGATATAATTTCACAAAAAGGCCATTAACACGACCACGTAACCTTGTTCAGTCATGTAGTTTGTAACAATATGCCTAAATGTTCACCAATAGGTGAACCGCTAAATTATCACACAGACATCATTTGGAGTTCACTGCATTAGGTTAAAAAAAAAAAAAAGAAAAAAAGAACTTAGCTGGCAGGCACTAGCATGAAAAGAATGCCAATATATTGAAAATGGTCTGGAGGATGCACATTAAAATGACAACCATAGTTCATTCCCGAGAGGTGATTCATGTATCACTGTAATGGTCAAAGAGTTGAACTACAAACAAAGCTTGCATTCTTTCATATTGAGTCTAATTTTTTTTTCCTTTTTTTTTGAGACAGGGTCTCACGTTGTCACCCAAATTGGAGTGCAGTGGTGCAAACATGGCTCACTGTAGCTTCATTCTCCCAAGCTCTAGCAATTCTCCCACCTCAGCCTCCCGAGTAGCTGGGACTACAGGTGTGTACCACCACACCCAGCTAATTCGTTTATTTTTTGTAGCGACAGGGTTTCACCATATTGCCCAGGCTGGTCTTGAACTCCTGAGCTCAAGCGATCCAGAATCTACTTCATAAGGCAGAATGAACCCCCACCTCTACTCCCAAAAGCAGTCTAAGTTAATTTCTCCCTAGTACACAATTACCCCAGTACATACTTCCTTAAGTTCAACTGACCCTTTCAGGCCACCATAAATCTATCAAAAAAAAAAAAAAGGGAAAATATAACAAACCAAAAATCACCTGGGTCTTGATCATTTTCTTCTGTGCTCAGAAAATTGTGGATAACATGGACTATATGTCTTTGTCTCTTCTGCATTTACTGTGAAGTTTTCCTAGTCAGAAATATTGGTGTCCACTTAAAGTTGTCCCTAGAAATGACATCCAAGGCCAGCAACCACCTTCTTCCTTCATTGCTTCACTTGAGTTATCTTGCTTCTGGGAGCCAGGACCTAAGGGCTGATGAGCAAAATGGCTTTAAGTGCACATTCATCTTGGGTCCAGATGTTGTCACTGCTGCTCTGTACTTACCTTAAATAAAGGACCCTAATATTTACAGTTCCTTTATTTGGTGTCCCAGGGTTTATACACCCTAGAGCAATAAAACAAGGTTCTAAATGTATGAAAGCTATGACTTTCTTTTGTGAAGTAGAAGTGGCATGACTATTACAGAGAAGGTGGGAAAGCAGAACTGACATAGCACAATGCCTCAGAGGCAGAGGAATTCTCAGGCAGATCAATTTTAGGAAAAGAGAATACATGGAAGACACCAGGGATGTCTTTAAAATGCATGTGTGCTCATGTACTGCTTCAAAAGTCTCTGTATGCTCTATGGGTATACATATCTCAGTGTCAAAACCAATGGACGAAACAAATCATAGGAACTGTCTCATTTCACATTATGCGCTAAAGAATTAACTTTACCCAAGAGAGGTTTGTCCTTTGCCCACAGTTCCAATGAGGCAAACTCTAAGCCTTTGGAATACGCTGCTTGATAAAATTGTCTTTGGTTATCAGGGCAATTTGAGCCACGCCAAATTATCTATCTTAATAATGTGATTTACTGTGGGAGGCCTTGGACCACGTGGTATTAGTTTGATATCTGGAGGGGCTGGAGATTAAAGTCAGCCACAAAGGAAGTCAATTATGTATATGTTAACTGATACCCAATAAAAACTCTGAACACCAAGGCCTAGATGAGTGGCAACAATGGTTGCAATGGCTGGCAATAATGTAAGCCTGTAGACATAAGGACATGACATATTAAGCAAAACAGAATTAGAAAGGATTGGACAATTCCACAATAATAATTGAAAACTTTATTACCTTACTCACAATAATAAGGAAAACAAACAGAAACTCAGCAAGGATACCGAAAACTTGAACAACATAATCAATCAACTAGACTTAACTGATATTTAACACTACACTCAATAGCAGTAAAATAAACATTGTTTTCAAGAGTATGTGTTATATTCTCAAGGAAAGCTCATATTCTGGGATATAAAACAAGTGTCAATAAATTCTAAATATATTTTCCAACCACAACAATTTAATTAGAAATCAACTTCAGAATGAAATTTAGAAAATATCCAAAATAGCACAGTTCTGAATAACCATGGTTAAAAAGAAAATCATGAGCCAGGTACAGTGGCTTACACCTGTAATTCCAGCACTTGGGAGGCTGAGATGGGTGGATCACTTGAGGCCAGGAATTCCAGACCAGCCTGGCCAACATGGTGAAACCCCTTGTCTACTAAAAATACAAAAAATTAGCCAGGTATGGTATCGCGTGCCTGTAATCTCAGCTATTCAAGACGCCAAAGTGGAAGAATCACTTGAACCCAGGAGGTGGGAGCGGAGACGGCACCACTGCACTCCAGCAAGGGCCAGAGCAAGACCCTGTCTCAAAAAAAAAAAAAAAAAAAAAAAAAGAAAGAAAAGAAAAGAAAGAGAGAGAGGAAAAGAAAAGCACACAGGAAATTGGACAATATTTTGAACTGATGGGAAATAAAAACACAACATCAACATTAATTAGCTGCCTCTACAGGAGTTCTTAAAAAAAAAACAACTTTAAATCATAAAAGAAAAAAACCTGTATCAGAAAAGAAAAAAAAAAAACAACCCTCAAATCATTACTGAATGTACAAACTGAAAAACTAGAAAACGAGGAGCAATTAAAACACAAAGCAGTTTGACTGAAAAACAGGAGAGTGGAAATCAGTGGGAAAAAAACAAACTCTTTTTTTAAATAAAGCAAGAATACGAAAGGGGACTGAAAAAGATCAATAAAATTGATACCTACTAACTAGACTGATCAAGAAAAAAAAGATACAAGTTACCTTGTGTCTAAAGAAAGGCATAGTTTTCACACATTTAGAACCTTGTTTTATTACCCCAGGATGTAAAAGCCTCCGAGGCACCAAATTAAGGAAGAAATATTAGGGTCCTTTATTTAAGGTAAGTGCACAGCAGCAATGACAATCAGGAATGTAAGATGAGACATTATTACTGCTGACTCTACAAAAATTAAACAGCTTATGAAGTGACTTCATGAACAATTTTATGTCACAGATCTCTGTCTCCATATAAGAGTGGCGATGTGGGGGGGGAGACAAAGTAAGTTTTTGGTAACGACCGCGAGGGGCGGACTTGAACTTGATTTGAGCAGGAGAAATGCAGCCTTCAGGGCTGTCCCCGCATTCAAGGTTTCAACCAATTATCAAGGGGCCCTGGACCTCCTCACATATTGACAGTCCCTACCAGGGTTCTCCATGTCTCAGCCCCACATTAAATCCCATATGAAACCCCAAACACGTCTAGGAAACCGAAAGGACATATCCCCAACCCAGACATCTCTAAGGCTAAGCCCCACATTAAATCGCGAGTCTGAACGAGGCCCCGGAGTTCATGGGTACAAACTTCTCACTCCAGTTCCCAATCACTGAGCCCCACAAGCCGAGTGCCTCACAAGGACCCCAAATCCAGACAGAGTCGGACTTGTAGCTGATTTCCTCAGACTCGCGACCCTGAACTAGGGCCCCGCGTTCACGGGTACAAACTTCTCACTGCAGTTCCCCGTCACTGAGCCCCACAAGCCGAGTGACTCACAGGGACCCCAAACCCAGACAGAGTCGGGCTCGTCGCTGATTTCCTCAGACTCTTCATCCCTACAGCCAAAGGCCCCGTCATTAACACCCGGCTTCCTCAGCTACTGCGTTCAAGTACAGCCCCAACCAGGATGCTCCACGCACCATCGGGTACACAGACCCACGGGCCGCGAGTCCATGCCCAGAACCCGACTCACCTGAGCCCGAACCTCTCCAGACACCACTGGCAGCCGACAAAAAGCCGCATCCAAGTCCGAAACCTTTTCCTATTCAGACGCGCCCCTGAGGCGGCCTACGGGACGCTTTGCGGTGTAGACGTTGGGGTGAGGCGAGGACCACGGAGCCTGCCCGAGATCGCGAGGTCAGACCGCTGGAGCCGCTCTATGAGGTCACACGGCTGCGCCCATCGCCGCGTTTCTGACAGGAGCGGCCTTAATGGCTGTGGAAATCACTCTCGGCCACCTCAGTGCCTTTCTCTCTGCGTTGCAAGGGACATTCAGCAGCGCTGGGCTAACCACGCAAGTTTTAAGAGTCGGGTGCCCAGCCAAGGCCAAAGCGGCGCAGTGGCATTCTATTCAGTCGGCGGGGGGGTGGGAAAAGATGGCGGCGCCCTTTGTGCCCGTTATAGCTGAGACTGGCGCCTTAGCTGGAGCACCACGGGCGCGGCCATCTTAGAGGAACGCAGCGGCCGTACGACCGAGAAGATGCTCAGACCCAGGACAATTTGGAAAAATAAACAAGGTTTGAAAAAGCCACGGTGCTGGGCAGCAAGCGGTCACAGAGTTGCCGGAACCAGTGGTCACTGAAAGTGTTAGATTTGGGGATAGGGCGGGGGTTGTGGACTAGGTAAGGCTTTTGTAGATTAATTAGACTGACTAAATGGACGAAGCCGAGAATAGGAGTGATGCTCCATTAAAGACTAATATCCACATGGGGCTTGCTACAAAACTACTGCCACTGGGGAAGGGGATGAGGTGAAGGTGCAAGGGTATTAATAATATCTACATGTTTCCTTCCACAAGTAAAGGAAGATGGCAATGGGGCACTTAAGAATATGAAATTGTTTGTACAAATGTCCAATGTGAAAAAAAAAAAGAATATGAAATTGTTAGAATGCGATCATCCTACTTTGCATAGTTTCTAGATTTTTTTAAAAAGTCACACTTAAAAATGTTAGTTCTATTTTTGCAGATGTTGGGGTTGTACCTGTAGAAGATTTAAGTAAATATTCTCTTTTTGGAAGGCAACCTAGAGCCAATTTAATGTTTTCGTTTTCTTTGACACAGCAATTCTGAAAGTTAATTTGGTAAAAAAGCTGTCTTAATATTGACCACAAGTTTTGTAATTTACAAAAAAAGAGGAATTACAATGAGAGATGAATACTTTGGTAAATTATGGAACATCCGCTTTCAACTGTAACAGTAGATATCAATGTAAAAGAATATACTACAATTGTTTTATAAATAAGAAAAGGTAACTATATTCTTCAGAGGACAAAAAAATGATCTGCAGGATAGTATATATATTATGGTCTTGTTATTGGAAGAAATTATAAACATCTTTTGGAAAATTGTGATCGGTTAAACAAGACATTGAGTTAATATTGTTTGTGTTCATAGGTACAGAATGCCATGTTTTTGCACTTCTTTTTTTTTTTTTTGAGATGGAGTCTCGCTTGGTCGCCAGGTTGGAGTGCAGTGGCGGAATCTCAGCTCACTGCAACCTCTGCCTTCCAGGTTCAAGTGATTCTCCTCCTCAGCCTCCCAAGTAGCTGGGACTACAGGCACGTGCCACCATGCCCAGCTAATATTTGTATTTTTAGTAGAGATGGGGTTTCACCATGTTGACCAGGATGGTCTTGATCACCTGACCTCGTGATCCACTGGCCTCTGCTTCTCAAAGTGCTGCAATTACAGGCATGAGCCACCACGCCCGGCCTGCACTTCTTAATTTTACTATCTTTATATCATAATCATGAATATCTATATTATAAAACAGATGTTGATCTTAGAAAAAAAGTAGGTATGATGATGTATAAGTTCATGCTATAATAAATGCAAAATAGGGTGTTTTCTTTCAGAAAATAAGTATCCTAATGCATTTGAAAAATTCTGGAGAATATACTAACAATATCTGACTCTTCCATACAATTATGGTGACTTAAAATTTCTTCATTTTACTTGTGTTTTGTAATTTCTAAAGAATAAGAATTTCACATTTGTATAATTTCTTGAGGGTTATAACATATTCCACCCAGGATTAAATTTCAGCCTCATTTATCTAGAATGTTAATCTCTGTAGGAATGTCAATATCTGGTAGGTAAGTTTAGCACCTGGTCTGTGGGACTGTGAGCAGCCCATGATGGGACCCTCACTGATCATTTTCAGGAGTGGGCTAATAGTCTTTGCCATGGCAAGCTATGCCAACTCACAGGACAAGGAAGGTGATTCAGGGGCCTTGCAAACTTCTTTTATAAGCTTCTCAGAGAATGCTGAGGTAGGAACCCCAAAGAAAACACTTAGAAAGTTCTGTAGTGGGCCAGGCGCAGTGGCTCATGCCTGTAATCCTAACACTTTGGGAGGCCAAGGCGAGTGGATTGCCTGAGCTCAGGAGTTTGAGACCGGCCTGGGCAACATGATGAAACCCCATCTCTACTAAAATACAAAAAAATTAGCCAGGCATTTGTGGTACATGCCTGTAATCCAGCTACTGGGGAGGCTGAGGTAGGAGAATTGCTTGAATCCAGGAGGCAGACGTTGCAGTGAGCCAAGATCATTTCATTGCACTCCAGCCTGGGCAACAGAGCAAGACTGTCTTCCATTAAAAAATTAAAAAAAGGTTTGTAGTGTTCTCGACTTAGAAATATGGTGGCTGTTTCCCCATAGTACACTTAGGCCTTGGTTCAAATTACATCTGCACCCGGGCATGGTGGCCCACACCTGTAATCCCAGCACTTTGAGAGGCCAAGGCGGGCAGATTACCTGAGGTCAGGAGTTTGAGACCAGCCTGGCTAACATGGCGAAACCCCATCTCTACTAAAAATACAAAAATTAGCCGGGTGTGGTGGCGGGTGCCTGTAATCCCAGCTACTCAGGAGGCTGCGGCAGGGAGAATCACTTGAACCTGGGAGACGGAGGTTGCAGTGAGCCAAGATCCAGCCATTGCACTCCAGCCTGGGCGACAGAGCAAAAAAGAAAAAAAAAATTACATCTGCACAGAAAAGCCTTCCCTGAAAACTCTAATTAAAGTAACTCTTTGATCACCATCTATGAACTTACTAGGCTTTATATTTCTTCCTAGCACTTATCTGAATTTAGTTTTGTATTTATCTTACTCAGCCTCCTTCACCAGACTATATGCTGTATCAAAGCCATCACTTTGCCTGTTTTGTTCATTGATGTGTCTCCATTGTCTACAACATGCCTGCCACAGTGTAGAAGCTCAAAAAATATTTTCAAAGGAGTGAATTACTCAATATGGAGTCAGGGATTGAATTCGGCCACAATACTTTATGGCAAATGTCCATTTCTTTTATAAAGAGAACTCACCATTTATAAACTGGATTAAATCTCCATATTAGATCAAGGGAAATAACTCTGGATAGAGAAAACAGGAATGCTGTTTCTAGGGAAACTAATAATTTTTTGCCAGCAGGACTGCTTAAAGAGAAATGATTAAGGAAGTTCACATAAAAAGGAAATAACCAAAAGAAAACAACATCAGAAATGAAGAAAAAGGAACAGAGAGGAAAAATATATTCTTTTGAGTTTTAAAAATTATGTTTGCTGGTTAGAAGCAACAATTACAATTTTTACTTGATATGGTTCTCAGTGGATGTAGAGATGCCGAATGTCATTTTCTGTTAGGGCAATGTAAATTGCGGCCATGATCCCATCCTACCACATACCTAATAGGAAAGCTAGCACATTGGCAGTGCCAAGAGCTAGAAAGGGCATGGAACAAATGGAGTGCTCACACATTGGTGGTGGGAATGGAAATTAGTACAGCCACTCTGGCAAAGAGTTGGCCGTTTCTTTCAAAGTATAACACAAACTTACATATTCATCTGCAGTCATGCCCCAGGTGTCCATCCCAAATATATAAAAACTTACGTTCACACAGTATTGGGTACACAAATAGTCACAGCATCTTTATTTATAACAGCAAAACACTGGAAACAACCCAAATGTCCATCAACACTGAATGGATACACAAATCCCAGTGCATCCATTTAAAAGAATAGTAACTCATTAACAAAAATTAAAACTAGACACCCAGTAACTTGGATGGATCTTAAGGGTAATTTGCTGAGTGAACAAAGCCCTATCTCAAAGGTTGCATACCTTACGATTCCATTTTAATAGCATTCTTGAAATGACAAAATTAAGAGTGATGGGATCAGTGGTTACTATGGGTTACGTTGGGAGGACAGTGTGAATATAAAGAGGTAGCAAGAGGAGGCCGGGCACAGTGGTTCACACCTGTAATCCCAGCACTTTGGGAGGCGGAGGCGGGTGGTTCGCCCAAGATTAGGAGTTCAACCAGCCTGAACAACATGGTGAAACCCCACCTCTACTATAAAAATACAAAAATTAGTTGGGCGTGGTGGTGGGCACCTATAATCCCAACTACTTGGGAGGCCGAGGGAGGAGAATCACTTGAACCTGAGAGGCGAAGGTTGCCATTAGCCAAGATTGCACTCTTGCACTCCAGCCTGGGCAACAACAGCAAAACTCTGTCTCAAAAAAAAAAAAAAAAAAAAAAAGGAGGTAGCAAGAGGATGGTTCTTTCTGTTGGCACAACAGTTCCACATCCTGATTGTGGTAGGATGTACATAAATCTATACATCTTATAGAATTTCTTAGACCTCTACACAAAAATAAATAAAACCACAATTACTGCATGCATGAAGTAGTAAAGTCCAAATAAAGCATTGTACTAATGTCATTTTATTGGTTTTGATTATTATGGTTATGTAAGGTAACATTGATGATGGTAAGCAAAGGATATTCAGGAAAACTTGTATATTTTGTAATCTCTTGTGAATCTAAAATTACTTCAAAACAAATTTTAGGAAAATAATATTTAAGACATTTTTGTAAACTACATAATGGTACCTACTAACTTGGATAAACACATCCAAATATACTGAATTACATTTATGAATAGACTGAAAAAATTAATTTAGGGGCCTATAATATGTAAGAAAAATGATACTAGGTTGACACAGAAAACAGCCCGTGTTGTATAAAGCATTAAATTTTAATCAATTATAAGAATAGCCCATTTTACACTTACGGAATCATTGATAATTATGAGGCAAGGTATGCTGTCCCAGAGCAGACATCAAGTGTATCATGAGTTCAGGTTTGTGACAGAAAGCCCTCAAATATGTATCATTTTCATGAGGCTTTTTTACTTCATGAATTTCCTGATCCTTTCTATTCTTCATGTAAGTTTTATTTCTGCATGAAGTGATGATGATGAGGCAGAATGTATCACTGAAATCCTACTGTATTCACTGCCATCTAAATTTTTTTCTCCAGTATGAAATATATTTGTCAGCTGTTAAGGTTTTATTTCTGGGCAAAGGCCTTCCCATAATGCTGCTAGTATGTGTAAATTCACTGATGATCTATTATGATCACTGATGACATAGGGTCTTTCTTCCCATAGAAGGCTTTCCTAGCCTCCCCCTTTGTAAGATTTATCACAGTAAATACTTTTCAAGACACAGTTACTTAGAAAATTGTCAAAACTTTTCTGCATTGGATATGTCAAGTTTATTTCCTACGTTTATTGTGACACACAATATGAGGTAATTAATCACTTAAGGCACTAGTGCATTCTCTGCATTCATTAAAATTCACTCCTGCAAATTGCATAATCTTCCAAGGGTGAAAATCTGGCAACAGGCTGCTGTACACTGCCTACATATATGTATGCTAGGAACACACTGATGTTTAATCCGTTCACATTACTAACATGGTTTTCCCTCTGCCTGAGTTTGCTTGTACGTAATCCGTTCAGATTCTCTGCAAAAGGACTATTTACCTTATACATTTCTCATGTGCACGTTTTTATAATTTTGATGAAGATTGACAAATGAAAGGTTACCCCCAATCCACAGACTCTCTCTAAGATGAGTTATTTTATATACATTGGCACATCAAAGAATTCAGAGCCTGAATTCATGTTGAAGGCTTTCTGACACTGATAGCATTCATCCTAGTGGATAACACTGGATTTTGAAATATGATTTTTCATACTCAGTACACATAAAGAAAATCTATACTGTGAAATCTCTGATGTTGTACAAGACATATTTTCTCCCCAAAGGCATGACCATGTCCATTGCATTGTTAGGGTTTGTTTCCATTATGAGTTCGCTGATGTACAATGAGATTTCTCTTTGAGGAGAAGGCTTTTCTACATTCACTGCATACAAAGGGTTTCTCTCCTGTATGAGTTCGTTGATGAACAATTAGACGGCTCTTCACAGTGAAGGCTTTACCACATTCATTGCATCCATACGGTTTTTCTCCAGTATGAACTTGCTTATGTAAAGCAAGCTCAGTTTCCACGGCAAAGCCTTTTCCACATTCACTACATATACAAGACTTCTCTCCTGTATGAATTTGCTGATGTACAATGAGATAGCGTTTCATGGTGAAGCCTTTTCCACATTCACTGCACATAAAGGGTTTCTCTCCAGTATGAGTTCGCTGGTGTACAACAAGATTGCTCTTAAAGGCAAAACCTTTTCCACATTCATTGCATATGTAGGGTTTCTCTCCAGTATGAGTTCGCTGATGTAATATCAGTCCACTATTCACAATGAAACCTTTCCCACATTCACTGCACCTGTAAGGTTTCTCTCCAGTATGAGTTCGCTGATGTACACTCAGCCGACTCTTTAAGGGGAAGCCTTTCCCACATTCACTGCATATGTAGGGCTTCTCTCCAGTATGAGTTCGCTGATGTATTATGAGCATGCTTTTCACAGTAAAACCTTTTCCACATTCACTACATAGATATGATTTCTCTACTGTATGATTTCTCTGATGTACAATGAGATTACTCTTCCTGGGAAAGGCTTTTCCACATTCGTTGCATACATAGGGTTTCTCTCCTGTATGAGTTCGTTGATGTTCGATCATACGGCTCTTCATGGTGAAGCCTTTCCCACATTCATTGCATATATACGGTTTCTCTCCTGTATGATTTCGCTGATGTATGATGACATAGTGCTTTGTGGTAAAGCCTTTCCCACATTCACTACAAATGTAGGGTTTCTCTCCTGTATGAGTTCGTTGATGTATGATAAGCATGCTCTTCCCAGTGAAGCCTTTTCCACATTCACTACATACATAGGATTTCTCTCCAGTATGATTTCGCTGATGTACAATGAGATTACGCTTGCCCGGGAAGCCTTTTCCACATTCATTGCATACATAGGGTTTCTCTCCAGTATGAGTTCGCTGATGTTCAATCAGACGACTCTTCATGGTGAAGACTTTTCCGCATTCACTGCATATAAAAGATTTCTCTCTTTTATGAATTCTTTGATGTTCATTTAGCCTAGACTTTCTGGAGAACACTTTTGCACACAAAGTACATCCGTAAGGTTTTTCTCCAGTATGAACTCTCTCATGATCAGTGAGCTGAGACTTCTTGACAAACGCTTTCCCACATTCACCACATATGTGGGTTTTCTCTATTTCTTGAGTTCTTTGATGCTTACTGACTTGGGATTTGGTGGTACTGGATTTTGTACTTTCGGAGAATTTGGCTGCAGAATGAAGTTCTTCATACTTACCATGAAGAAATGATTTCCCATCTCCATTAAATTTATTAGCGTTCTTAATTTCACAGCTTTTGTTCTGGTTGACTAAACTTAAATTTGGTTTCAAAGTTTTTATATATAACTCAAATGTATCATGATTTTCCCTGAAAAGACAATGGCTTTTGGTCTGAGAGGCAATATTTCCAAATGCATTATGTTTATAGTGGTGTTCCATACTCTTCAGCATCCTTTGATTTTCCAAGTGATCCTGCAGATGTTCATCAACTTTGTTGTTTTCTGGGAAAGAGGAGAACAATGAATCCTTTCATAGCTTGTTGGGGATAAAAGTGTTTTATTTAAAAAATTTGTGGTGTGTTTATTTTATTATTTATTTATTTATTTTTATTTTTTTGAGACAGAGTCTCACTCTGCTACCCAGGCTGGAGTGCAATGGCATGATCTCAGCTCACTGCAACCTCTGCCTCCTGGGTTCAAGCAATTCTCCTGCCTCAGCCTCCAGAGTAGCTGGGATCCATGCCCAGCTAATTTTTGTATCTTTAGTACAGACAGGGTTTCACTATGTTAGCCAGGCTGGTCTCAAACTCCTAACCTCGGGTGATCCTCCCACGTGATCCTCCCACCTTAGCCTCTCAAAGTGCTGGGATTACAGGCATGAGCCACTGCACCTGGCCAGGTGTTTTTAAATATGGCTGTTTAATGACAATACTATGATAACAGTATAAAAGCAACTTCATGTATACACTTTGATAAAAACATAATAAACAAACCAAAAGGTAAAAGCAGTCTGTGTGCAAATAAGGTTAGGCAGTTGATAATCTGTATAGATTTGACAGCTTTCTAAATAGGAACTTGCAAAACATGCAGACATAGTAAAAATCAAGCAAGTCATTATTATTATTATTATTATTATTAGAGACAAAGTCTTGCTCTTTTCACCCACGCTGGAGTGCAATGGTGTGATCTCAGCTCACTGCAACCTCCACCTCCTGGGTTCAAGTGATTATCCTGCCTCAACCTCCCAAGTAGCTGGAATTACAGGTGCCTATCACCACGCCTGGCTAATTTTTGTATTTTTAGTAGAGATGAGGTTTCCCCATGTTGGCCAGGCTAGTCTCGAACTCCTGACCTCAGGCAATCCACCTGCCTTGGCCTCCCAAAGTGCTGAGATTACAGGCGTGAGCCACCGTGCCCAGCCTCAAGCAAGTCATTATTATAAGCAAACAACAGGGCTTGGGGGAACACCATTCCATAAAATTTGGGGAGACACCAGACCACAAAGGTGGAAAAGGCAACTGATCCACAATGCTGAGGGTTGTATTTATTCACTCCACTAGTATTTGTTGAATGACTCCTATGGACAAGGCACTCTGCTGGCATTTGAGATTTATAAAATATGCCTTATTCTCACTGATGCTGAATTCTAGTTAGGAAAAACTGAATAAACAAGAAGAAACCAAAAAAAAAAAAGAAAAGGAAGCTGGAGATACTAAGTGTGGTTTGAAGGAGCAGTGTAGATGGTGAGAGGTGGAGGAAAGCAGGATATATTTGTATGAAGAAAAGAAGGTTAAATGATTAATTCAGTGGGGAGAGTGGTTAAGGAAAGTGAGGACTCGAAGATCACTAATTATATGGCTTCAGCTACTTTGAAATGGTTATCAAATACGTAACACAGACATCAGCAATCTGGTTGGAGGTATAAATGGAGAAGGCAGCGTGGAAATAATCAGTACATACATATTATTTGAGAAAAAAGGACTGAATTACTTTTTTTTTTTTTTTTTTTGAGACAGGTTCTCACTGTCACCCAGGCTGGCATGCAGTGGCACAATCTTGCCTCACTGCAACCTCCACCTCCCAGGGTCAAGCAATTCTCCCACCTCAGCCTCCTGAGTTGCTGGGACTACAGGAGCATGCCACCACGCCTGACTCGATTTTTTGTATTTTTTGTATAGATGGGGTCTTGCCATGTTGCCCAAGCTGGTCTTGAACTCTTGAGCTCAAGTGATCTGCCCACTTTGGCTTCCCAAAGTGCTGGAACTACAGGTGTGAGCACTGGGCCAGGATACCATGTTGAAAAGACGTGTAGGATGAAAGATGAAGGTACAGAACCAAGGCTTTAGACATTCCAACGTGTAGTTTTGTGTGGGTAACCCCCCACGTGGGCACTGAGGAAGGAGAGCTGTGTGGACCCCAGGCACAATTGGTGCTTGAAGTATAACTTACTGCTTACTTATATTTAGCTTATATAAGTATGATTATATATATATAATACTTAGTTCCACATAATCTTATATCTAGCTTATATAATCTTACTTAGCTCCATATTATCTTATATCTTATATCTAGCTCCATATTATCTTATATCTTCTATCTAGCTTATATATATATATAATCATACTTAGGTCCATATAATCTTTGGCCAGTCTACCATGTAGTTGCCTTCAGAAGCCAATGTGCTGCTGCATGGGATATGAAAACTGTCACCTCCTTCAATCACGTTCTGCATGCAGTAGAAGTCATATCAAGGCCACGCACGTTGGCTCACGCCTGTAAACCCAGCACTTTAGGAAGCTGAGGTGGGCAGATCACTTGAGCTCTGGAGTTCCAGACCAGCCTGGGCAACATGGTGAAACACCATCCTTACAAAAAATACAAAAGTTAGCCTGGCATGGTGACGTGCGCCTGTAGTCCCAGCTACTTGGGAGGCTGAGGTGGGGAAGATCGCTTGAGCCCAGGAGGTCGAGGCTGCAGTGAGCCGAAATTGTGCCACTGCACTGTAGCCTCAGCAACAAAGTGAGACCCTGTCTCAAAAAAAAAGAAAGTCATATCCAATTTTTCCCATTTCAATATCCCTGATATACTGTTTCCTCATCTGCCAGCAATAGCATCTACTTCAGTAATGCTACATTTATGTCTCAGCATCAGTTAAGTCGTACTAAACGATAAATTTATTCCTTCTAGATAAAGGTTGTGCCAGCTTCACCTTCAGTTTTTCTTAAGACATCTAGCTGTTCCTTATTGTTGCGACACTGCTGTCATCCAGATGAAAGGTCTTGTGAAAAGAAAAACATATAAAATTACCCAACCCTCAACCATGCTACCTCAGTTACTCATATATAAAATCAAAAGTCAGCCAGGCACGGTAGCTCACACCTACAATCCCAGCACTTTGGGAGGCCAAGTTGGGTAGATCACAAAGTCAGGAGTTCAAGGCCAGCCTGGCCAAGATGGTGAAACCCCTCTCTACTGAAAATGCAAAAATCAGCTGGGCGTGGTGGCAGATGCCTGTAATCCCAGCTACTAGGGAGGCTGAGGCAGAGAATTACTTGAACACAGCTGGTGGAGGTTGCAGTGACCCGAGATTGCGTAACCGTACTCCAGGCTGGTAACAGAGTGAGACTCCATCTCAAAAAATAAGTAAATAAAAATAAAATCAAAAGTCATCTTGACTAAAGAAAGTTTACATTACCATGAATATTACCATGTTTCTGCTCCAAGATTTCTCCAACAAATAGCTTCTATCACTGACCTGTACTTGGCCAACCTGAAGCCAATCTTTTGATAGTCAAGCCCATGGCCTTGAACAATTCCTATTTTGTGCCTTCAGTCTTAATTCATGTCACCACCTTCCTAATTTAAAATCTAGCTATGCCTTGTGCACATGATACTCTCGCTGCAATTCTGACTGCCATGTGGGAAGAGGTGTTACTTATAGTTAAATGATTACAAGCTTGCTTTGCTTGTTATACACTGAGATTTGTGCCACGGATCATATCCAAACTATGGTGCAGTAAAATAAAAGCAGAGGTCAAGTGGTAACAGGAGAATGGTAAAGACCATCTGAGAGCGTGCTGTAACCGCGGAACGCTGCCGTGTGGCTGCAAAGCAGAAAAGAAACTGCTTTGGTCCCACAACTCTTCCCAACATAGAGTTTGTGTCAGGATCTCATAAAGGGAGCTTATGCAAAAGACTGGGAAGTAATGCAACCTCTGCTCGTAAGACTTGGGAGGGTCTTCGCAGATGGGTGCTGATAAGGCCAGAAAGCCTTGCAGGGCAGAGACACTGGAATGCCACAGGCTCTGCCATGTTCTCAGAATATGGAGCAATTCCAATTGCTGTGTCCACAATGCTGGGCAGATAAAAGCCCCTTAATGCACTGTGTGTGGTCAGACCTTATGGTGCCTTATCCGCTGTACTTCTGTTGCTAAAGCACCTGGTTAGACAATGGATGGTAAAATATCAGTGTCCTTAGTTAACATTTCTTAGGAGAACCATGTGTGCTATTGAATGCTGCAGACACATGCTCTTCCTCCAGCTATCTTCCTTCTCAACCCCCTCTCCCCACAGCCTGCACGATTAACAAGATAATACACCTAATAAAAGTGCTTGGAAGGAAATTTTTTTTTAAGTAATTCAGCGAAATCCAAAATTCACTAAGGTGATGGTCACATAACTGTTCACATACTACAAAGCACTGAAAAATAAACTTTAAATTGGCAAATTGTATGGTATGTAAAATATCTAAGCTGTTAAAAAAATAAATCTATAATGGGAAGAACACATTAGGGAAATGAATACAATGCTACTGTCTAAGATGAACTAAAGGAAAAGCAGAAATCAAATGTGCAGAGGAAGTACTCTGAGTAGACATAAGTTATGACCTGGTTTGGACTAGAACTGATGTAAGATACAAAACAGTCCTTTCTAGGTAAACACTCAACAAAATTGTAGAGACTTTTAAGAAGATAATTCCATAGGTAGAGGACATTCAATATAACACCAGCACAGACAGGACGTATGTATGGTACTAAATGAGAAAATAACCTTAAGATGAGAAGGGTTTTTGGTGGAGGGAAAACGATTCCTATTCTTTTTTTTTTTTTAAGACGGGGTTTCACCATGTTGTTCAGGCTGGTCTTGAACTCCCGACCTCAGGTGATCCGCCCGCCTTGGCCTCCAAAGTGCTTGGATTACAGGCGTGAGCCACCACGCCCGGCCTACGATTCCTATTCTTAATGTAGTCACTGCTTCTGTGTCCTCAGACATCCACACAGCCTTCTTTTACTGACTATATGACTTATGCATCTTGCTGCTTCTCACGTACCTGGAGAGATTCGACTGTGCCTTTCATCTTCTGTTGTCCATGGTTTTTCTCCTTGTTCCAACTGGGAGAGTGCATCTGGTTTGCTGACTTGAAAACCTGTTTATGAGAAATGATAGAAGACTTAGATACAATGGATTGGGCTGGGATATGTAATATGAGAGAATGTTACATTTAGGTAACTAGATAGTTTTCACATCTGCAAAGCAGAGGCTTTTCTCTCAGGAAAGGGCAGATTACAGTCAGACCTTAATATCTGAAAATTTCACATCCAGGGATTCAACCAACGATGGATTGAAAATATTCGTTAAAACAACAATAAAAAATAACAATACAATAACAAAAAATACAAAGTGCAGTGGCTCTTGCCTATAATTCCAGCACTGTGGGAGGCTGACATGAAACCAACACTTGAAGCCAGGAGTTGGAGACCTGCCTGGGCAACACAGACTCCATCTCCACCAAAAAAAAAAAAAAAACTAGCCAAGCATGGTGCTTTGCACCCGTAGGCATAGCTCCTCAAAAGGCTGAGGCGGAGGATCACTTGAATCCAATTCAAGGCTCCAGCAAGCCAATGAAGGCACCACTACATTCCATCCTGGGTGACAGAGCCAGACCCTGTCTCTAAAGAAAATAATAATAACAAAAAACAAAACATAGAGTATCACAACTATTTACATGGCATTTACATTGTATTAAGTATCAGGCATAACCTAGAGATGATTTAAAGAGTTCGGGAGGAGGTGTGTGTAGATTACATGCAAATACGATGCCATTTATATGAGACGAGCATCTGTGGATTTCAAATCTATGGAAAGTTGTGAAACCAATCCCTCTTGGACAATGAGGAATATATCCTTTTATCAGAAGCCAGAGGATGTACTAAAAATCTGCTATTCAGAGCACTGCAGTGACTTCCAAGGGTAAGTAGCTGAGAAAGCAAAGGCCACAGACGGGGCACCTTCCAGGTGACCCAGGGCATCTGTCCTTACCCACTGATACCAGGTTGCTGTAGACCTCCAACATCACATCCCGGTACAGGTCCTTCTGAAAAGGGTCCAGGAGCTGCCACTCCTCCCCGGTGAACTCCACAGTCACATCCTCCAGTGTCAGCGATTCCTGTAAAAAAAACAGAGCCTTGCTTAATAGTAAGTGTTCCTCTTTTATTGACATGAAAAGAATGTGAAGAAAGTTGTCCCACTCACATTAACCACACAGACTGCATGCATCTATAAGCCTATTGTATTTTTTAATATTGCCAGAGAATTAATCTCCAAGTTTTCTATAATTGTACAGTGCCCCACTTGCTCAACAAAAATTAAGGTTTTATATCAAATTCTCTCAGTAAAAACAGGTTTTATGTATAAATTTTAATTTCAGTATATATTGACCAGTCAAGAAAGTATATGCTACTGACATCTAGATATCTGAAATAATTGTTTTATTTGCTGTAAGCCTTCCCAGCTAATACTAGTATGAGACATGGAGAGACTCTAGATACTAGAATCACGGGATACTACATTCATGTTTAATTATTAAATGGACTAAAAAATAGAAATGTATAGAAGCATAAGAAACTATTAAAGATTAATCAAACTGAAAACTTATTCTTGGAAATATATATCAAATATATATCTATATGCACACACACATACATACATATGTATATGTATATATATGTATACAGTCACAGGTATGTGTGTCTGTTATCAGAAAGGATATATTAGATACACTGATGAGATAATTAGTGAGTTGGAATTCACAGTAAAAAAAATAACAGGCCCAGTTGTGGTGGCTCACACCTGTAATCCTAGCACTTTGGGAGGCTGATGCAGGTGGAAAGCTTGAGCTTAGGCATTCAAGACTAGCCTGGGAAACATGGTGAAATCCTGCCTCTACCAAAAAGACAAAAATTAGCCAGGTGTGGTGGCACACACCTGTGGTCCCAGCTACTTGGGAAGGTAGATAAGGTGGGAGGATTGCTGGAGCCCAGGGAGTTGAGGCTGCAGTGAGCTGTGATCATGCCACTGCACTCCAGCATGGGTGACAGAGTGAGATACTGTCTCAAAAAATTAAAATAACTGAAAAATGAAGCAAAGACACAAAGTGAAAATAAGTACGAAGGAGAGTTTATTAAATATGGAAGACAGAGTAAGGCCTAACATACGCCTCTACATAGTTTTTGAAATATTATATTGAAATAGGAGAAGCAATTTCCAAAGAGCTGAGTGAGGAATTTTCAGAACTGATTGAATATCCTATAACTCAGATTTAGTAAATCAACAAAGCAAAGCAGAAAATCTACATCTAGACACATCAGACTGAAACTATTGAACATCAGATGCATATATAACATTATGAAAACAACCATTAACAGGAGGAAAAGATGCATTACCATCAAAAGAAAGATAGAATGTCCAAACAACTGACTTCCACAAAAATAAAAGAAGCAAGAAAAGTGCAGAATAACATCTTCAATGTCTTGATTCTGTGGCAATTGGCAAATTGCATGGTATGGCCGAGCCCCAAATGCCACAATAAATTGAGACGCTCTTGTCAGCTAAACTACCACTCTCCTATCTCAACACGACTTATAATAATATGGTAGTGGGAAGGAAAGAGCTAGGTGAAAATTGATGGGATAATCTGTCCTCATGTAATTGCAGAGATTAATACATAGAGAAGAGAACAGACTTGGTAAAATCTGCAGATTCTTAATGCTGCTGATCTTATCGCATTCTGAATTATTTCACATGAGAAATAAATCCAGGGGAAAAAAACCCTTAGGTTTTTATCTAATTAATACTTAAAAATAAGTTTTTCCTCTTTAAAGTCCTAACCAGAAAGCAGTAGAAGCAAATATGAAATATATTCATGTTCAAAGCCATAAAGGAAAAAAACGGACAAATTTTGTGAAAAAAAATTAAATTTCTACATTCAAAAATAGATCATAAACAAAGCTGAAAGAAAATGACAGGCTAAAAAAACACTTGGAGTAAACAGAAGATCAATACGTAGTAGATATAAATAACTCATTAACCAGTAAGAAAAAAGTTTTTTTAATGTAAAGTTATAAAGTCAGGCATTTCACAAGAGAAAAAATCCAGTTGGCCAAGACATACACAAGAAGGGTTTCAACCTCACCTGCGATGAGGAAAGTGCAAAATAAGACGAAAGAATACTGGACTACTGAAAATCGTGTGATTTGATAATGTCATATTTTTAAGTATTAGCAAAGATTTAAAGGCACAAAGGACTCCATCTATCAGTCTCTATGTGGCAGGCACTCACTTAAATACTTTACATAGTTTAACAATATTTTTATGTATGACTTTAGACAAATGGAATTTTATATAGTTAATATTCAATTAATTACAGTGAGTATTCCTTTATATTCTAAAACTATGCCATCTAAGGTAGGAGTGTCCATCTTCTGGCTTCCCTGGGCCACACTGGAAAAAGAAATGTCTTGGGCCACGCATAAAATACACTAATGATAGCTGAAAATAAAAAAACCCAAACAATTCTCATAATGTTTTAAGAAAATTTACAAATTTGTGTTGGGCTGCATTCAAAGCCGTCCTGGGCTGCATGCAGCCCACAGACCAGACCACAGGTTGTACGCGCTTGATCTAAAGTGACCAACAGGTGGAATGGGATTCCACTGAAGCGAAAGAAGCCATAATAAGTGTGTTTATATATACAGACACATACATAAAAGACACAGATGTATGTATTAGGAGACATACATACACATGCATACAGAGATGCACATAGTTTGGTGACAGCAGGTATGTGCTACCAAACATTTGTTGAAGCAGTATAAGGGGATTAGGAACTAAGTTATGAAGAAGGAATTTACTTTTTTAAACAGTGTGTACTTCATCATTAGAATTTACTTCCCTTAGGAGCCGGGCGCGGTGGCTCACACCTGTAATCCCAGCACTTTTGGAGGCCAAGGTGAGTGGATCACCTGAGGTCAGGAGTTCGAGACCAGCCTGGACAACATGGCGAAACCCCATCTCTACTATACAAAAATTAGCCAGGCATGGTGGCACACACCTGTAATCCCAGCTACTCAGGAAGCTGAGACAGGAGAATGGCTTGAACCCGGGAAGCGGGGGTTGCAGTGAGCTGAGATCACACCACTGCACTCCAGCCTGGGCGACAGAGCGAGACTCTGTCTCAAAAAAAAAAAAACCACAAACAAAAAAACCACACTTTTTTCCCTTTGGAATCCATGAGTAATTTACATAATTACAAAAAGTAAAAGCAATAAAAGTATGTAAGAATTGGAGATGAAAATGCAGAAGGATTCTGTATATTCTGAGATGACGTGAAATTATCAAACATGGCACCCAACTACTCAAGACCTTATCAGACAACTCCCTAATACCAAATCTGTAGTTACATGCCAGTTCAGCCACCTGTTCAGGACAAATGGAAGTTAAGCACGCCTTCCATTTTCCGAGGCCACTTAGATTTTATTCCTAAATAAGCTCACACAGACACACAAGACTGAGTCCTTTGAGTGGTCTTGCTTTCATCCCCTGAAAAAACTGTCAGTGCACTGAGTTTGCCCGGTCTATTTCCATAGGAGTATCTGAGGAACCCTGTAATAAACAGCAGTAAGAAATCTTCTGCCTTTATTAGAAAGCTAGTTCAAAACACTGTTCACCACATCACCTCTGAGAAGTATAGCAAATTTTTCTTGAGATCTAACTGCCATGAAATAATGATCTACTGAGGAAGCTCTGCTTTCTCTTCAGTTACTGTATATTATATAACTTAGCATGACTCTCTTGTACTGGCTGTCAGAGACATCAGATGCAAGCTGACAGCTAATGTAATGGAAAAGATCGTCTAGCCAGGCATTATGTTCCAACATCTGTCATTTTGTAGGAATCATATAAACACTATATTTCTGATCTTTGCCATGATGTTGGAGTTGGATTTAAAGTTTATTTCTCTCTAGATTCTGAAATGATTTCTTACAGGTTTCTACAAATCCACTATGGAATAAAGGAGAGAATAAAACAGAGAAAAGTCACCTGGGCACTGAGCATTTTCTTCTGTTGTGGGAAGTGGCCAGCACTGGGATACTCTGTCTTTGTCTCCTCTGGATCTGCCTTAAATTTCTAGTTAGAAACCCCGGTCACTACCAGTGAAGGGTATTAACAGAAATCATATCTAGGTCCTTGAATTTTCCTTTTTTCTTCATTCATTTCTTGTCTCTTCCTAGGGTAGCCAGGACCTGTGGACTGGAGAGCAAAACAACTTTCAGGCATACATTCAGCTTAATATGTGGCCCTAAGTAACTGTCTCTTTGATTCTCTCAAACCAATGAAACGCAAGACCCTCAATGTAGGTTGAATGCCTTTCTTCTGTGAAGTGTGGAAGTAACATGAAGATGAAAGGGAAGGTCACAAAGGATAATCCACACAGCATCATGCCTAAGTAGTACGTAATTCTTGTATCAGTTTTTTAAATAAGGCCATATGGATGGTGAAAAACTGTACATTTTTTCCTTTGTACAATGTTACCTTCACACCTCTTTAAAAGTCTCTACACAAATTTAAAAGTGTTTATATACAGCCAGGCACAGTGGCTCATGCCTGTAATCCCAGCACTTTGGGAGGCCAAGGCAGGCAGATCACCTGAGGTCAGGAGTTCGAGACCAGCCTGGTCAACATGGTAAAACCTTGTCTCTACTAAAAATACAAAAAATTAGCTGGGTGTGGTGGTGGGTGCCTATAATCCCAGCTACTCGGTAGGCTGAGGCAGAAGAATGGCTTGAACCCAGGAGGCGGAGGTTGCAGTGAACCAAGATCATGTCATTACATTCTAGTCCGGGCAATAAGAGCAAGACTTTATCTCAAAAAAAAAAAAAAAAAAAGTGTTTATATACACACTTCAATATGAAGAACAAGAAACACACTGAAAAAAAAAAGAGGGATACAGAGAAAAGGAATATGGTGTATAAATACAAATTTATAAAATAATTCAAAAATATAAATACTGGAAAAATAGCTGCCTTTATAGACTAACATACAAAACATGAAAGGAAACATCGATAAAAAATATGCAGTACATTTGCAAGAGGAAGGATAAAAATGGGCTCTTATTAATTTGTGCAGCAGTAATTAAAAAAAATAGACTCTTAAATAGAAAGCTTATTCATCCCCCTCGTTCCTGTCCCCCAAAAAACTTTCATTTTCTGCAGGTTCAAGAGTATGGGTTGTTGTGGGAAGACAAAGGGTTACAAAACTCATGGGGGAGGAGGGACTTGGACCTGAAACTTTTAGGAAGTGTTAACGTTCATCACGTCTGTTGCAGCAGCCAAAGTCTGAGAACACACACACACACACACACACACACACACCAGGATTCCTTAGGAAATGTTAACGTTTATCAAGTCTGTTCCAGCAGCCAAAGTTTGAGCTACACACACACACACACACACACACACACACACACACACTCACACACACCAGCCCGGACTCCTGTGAAGACTTCAGCTTTCACTTGTCTCTACACAAAAGACTCCGCCAGATTAATACGAAAACCCGGAGTAGATACACGCGTACACTGGCTTCCCTTAATGATTCCTCCATCACTGAGCCTCAGATTAATCCAGAATGTGAAACAGAAGTCACATTCATTGACAAAAGCCACCCCCACCAGTTCTCAATCACTGAGCCCCCCAAGGGAGTGACTTGCTAATACCCCAATCCCTGACCTCAAGACTATCGGTCGTTGATCTACTCAGGCCTTTAATCACTGACCATTCAGAGCCTCTACAAGGGACCCCCAAAGATACCCCATCACAGACACCTACCAGGGTCTCCTACCAGCGTCCCTCCAAAGAAGACACCCGCTCCCCCAACCCCAACCCCCAACCCCGCGCTACCTCCACGGTCTAGCGCCACCATCAACGCGGACAGCCTCAGAATGCTCCCTCCCACAGCGTTTCCAAGGCCTGACCCACATACTGACCTGACTCTCCTTGGAAGCGCCGCGATCTCTTAAAGGCTGAACTTCCCTAAACTTCTTCCACTTCTGGGCCCATAGCCCAGCTCCCTCCAGCAGAAACCTCCAGAGAGGGTCCACCGCGTTTCCCGGGAAGGCTGAATGAGGGCTTCCGGTTTTTCCTCAGGAGGAGACTCGCCAGCGCCGCCGTCGCTTCCCTGCTCTCGGGGCGGCCATCTTGAGTACGTGACGTACAGAAGGCACAGCATCCGCGAGACGCGGTGGGCAGAGGCCTCTAAAACTGTCTGATTTCCGGATACCTCAGCCCTGGCAGAAAATGGAGAGATTATTAGAGGCTTGAGTTCACACAGGCAGAAATGGCATGGGGGTAAAGTCCCTGAACGGACAGGAAATAGAATAAGTTGGTCTTCTCATTGAAGGGAACAGGAAACGGCGCAAACTTCTCCAAGGCCGGAGCCCGTTACCGCAAAGGAGTGGCATCCGTTCTTAGCGGTCATGACGACTGGGACGTCTCAGTTCAGTGGAAAATTAAAGTCACCTCTGGCACCTCAATCACTGTCCTAAATACGAAGCGTTTTAGAGGCCGTATAAAAAATGAAGCAAGCGGGACTAAAAAAAAAGAACGATGCGTTACAAGTAACCGCGCCGTTAGGCGAGAGCACCGTGGGCGTGGCCATCATAGGGGAAGTTCGGTGTCCGTACAGCAGAACTAACGCTTTCTGGGAAGTTTGCGGTGGAACTGGGCCATGGAAATGTCTTCAGAAGAACAAGCAGCTCTGGGAAAGTGAGGTGGTATGGGGGGATGCAGCAAGCACAAAATGAGCTGGGAAAGTCGACCTCGTGACCGTCTTTCCAGCCTCATCGCAATCAGGCCTTTTACCCTGCTGTGATTACGAAACACGCACTCCAGGCAGCCGGCGAGCTGCCCTGTCACTGTAGATTTGTAGAATCATACTGTATGCACTCTTTTTATCATAGTGTATGTACTCCAGCCTGAGCGATAGGGAGGTTACATTATAAAAATGTCAGTTTACAGGGATGGTTTGAGAATCTTGTTTGTATGCACTTAAAACCAGCTACAAAACGTGAAACAAGTGACAGAAGTGAAAACAATACAAATCTAGGTGGAGCACAGAGGATTTTTAGGGTACTGAAAGTCCTCCTTATGTTACTGTGATGGTGGGTACATTCCACCGTATAATACTTGTCTAAATCCACACAATGTACATGTGTGAACTAAATATCAACTATGGATGTTGGGTGATAATGTAACTCTCACTTCGGTGGGGAATGTTGATAACGGAGAAGAAGCTACACAGAAAATCTCTGTACTACTAAATTTTGCTGGGAACCTAAAATTGTTCTAAAAAAATATATTTTAGAAACAATTGAATTAGAAAATAGAATTAGAAATAAAAAATAATCAAAATCAAAAATTGAATTAGAAAACACTTCAGAATGTATTTGTGGTGATGTTCTTTAGAAACCCATAACTGTTTCCAGGAATTGGCAATGGGAATAAAGGTTTTCAGAAATATTCTGAGCTCACCAAGCACGCACTGTCGTTGTGAATACTGGTGAGTTGATAAATTGCAGTTTCTTTTTTCTTTTTTGCAAAGCTGCTATTTCAGAATCACAAACTTACATCACAGGAACCAGCTGGCTCCCCCCTCCACCAACACACTGGTACAGTCATCCCGCCTCATCTGCAGTGTCACTTTCCATGCTTTCAATTACACCCGGCAGCTGTGGTCCAAAAACATTAAATGGTATATTCCCATAATAAATAATTCATGTTTTAAATTGTGCACTCTTCTCATAAATGTGATAAAATCTCATTGTTCCACAGGACATAAATCATCCCTTTATATAGTGTATACACACTAAATATGCTACCCATCTGTTAGTCACTTAGCAGTCATCTCAGCCCATGAACAGTATTGCAGTGCTTGCATTCAAGTAACTCATTTTACTTAATTAACGGTCCCCAAACACAAAAGTAGTGATGCTTGCAACTTGGATGTGACAGAGAAGGTGTAAGCTACGCACAATGGCATGCAACTGTAGTCTCAGATACTCAGGAGGCTGAGGTGGGAGGATTTACTGAGGCCAGGAGTTTGAGCCCAGCTTGGGTAACATGGCAAACCCCATCTTTAATGTAAATTTAAAAATAAATTAGCTAGGCATGGTGGTGCACATCTGTAATCCTAATTAGGAGGCTGAGGCAGGAAGACTGCTTCTTGAGGCTGTAGTACAGAGATCTCACCTGTGAATAACCACTGCACCCCAGCCTGGGTGACATGGCAAAAACCCCTTAAAAAAAGAATAGAAAAGAGAGAGGAGAGGAGAGGGAGGAAAGGAAGTAAGGAAGAGAGGGGAAGGAAAAAGAAGAGAAAGCAAGAAAGCTGTAAAGTACCTCCTTTAACTGGAAGTTCTTGCTGTATAAGAAAAAAATCATATGCTGAAGCTGCTAAGATTTATCGTAAGAAATCTGTACGATAGCACTGAAATCTCCTTTGACGTGATCAAAACAAAAAAATCTGCATATGAAAGACTGAATAAAAAGATATTAGTGCTAGCTTTGCTGTCACACGTCAAAACTTTACTGAAACTGTATATATATGCTTCAGTACTACGGAGTTTCAGGCATCCACCAGGGGAGTCTTGAAAGGTATCCCATGGGTAAGGGGGACTACTGTATTTGCAAAAATCTGTTGTTGATTCTACCATAAAGAAAAAATTGTTACACATTATTTCAACCATGAAAGCATAATGGTGCAGTGTCTGTTAGTTCCTTACTAAGGTGGAATGAAACTGTGTTGGTAAAAGGAACATGACTGATGAACAAAAATGATAGTATTTTACTAATTAAAACATGAGACTCTGATACATTCTGAATATAACAGCAGTAAAATATAAACAGTTAAATGTGAATCCCACTTATGAACATGCGATTCTGGTTCTTTTGATTAAACTCTCCCGATAACTGCTCTCTTCTATGTCCAAGAATAAGATTATATTCTGATTAATCCTTGACATATAACATCTATCATTCAATAGAGACGACCACCATTATCCTGCATTATTTCTCTCACACAGTCATCTCTAGCAACCTATCACTCACCTTCCATGAAAATCCTGAATCTCAATCTATCAATGTCCTTCCTGCTGTTTCTTGGTCAGTTATAGGCAACTGTTTCCCACATCCCAAAGTAACACTCTATTTGTAAAAGGACACCCTGATTGAACACAACAAGCTCAGTGACTTACATTGTAAATTTACATTATTTTCCACCATACCCCATGCTGCTTAACTCACACAGTACAGTGGCCTTGATCTTCCAGAAACATGGATATGAAGAAGCCACACCTAATGAAGTAGGCCCCCTCATCTTACTGATTTATTCCCAGAGACCATAATGAAAGATGTGTAGGAAAGGCAATAGACTTCATACTTTATGATGAAGGTCACAAATAGTCAAGTAGCCTTTTTAAGAAATGTCAAAGTGAATATAATTGTTATATAAACTGAACTGGCCATTTCCACACATGCTCTTGCTCCTTTGATGTACATACTACTAGGAGTTCTAACAAACTTTGTCTTATAGTTACAGTATTTACCATTCCACGTCAATCCTGGATGGAGAAGCAGACTTAGTTATCCGTCGTATGATTTACCTAATGTGGAATCTGTTGAGAAATGGTTTAAAATTTTACCATATTGATTACAGTTCCAAGCTTTCTCTCCAGTATGAATAATTTGGTAAAGCCTGAAGACACACTACTGATTAAATGTCCTTCCATGTTAAGCACACTCATTTGGCTTTTCTCCTACATAAATTATCTCACATTCCAAAAACACGAACATTTGATTTTTTTATTTTTTTGAGGCAGTCTTGATCTTGTCACCCAGGTGGAGTACAACAGCACAGTCTCGGCTCACTGCAACCTCCACCTCCTGGGTTCAAGCAATTCCCCTGCCTCAGCCTCCCAAGTAGTTGGGATTATAGGCACCCACCACCATGTCTGGCTAATTTTTGTCTTTTTAGTAGAGATGGGGTCTCACCATGTTGGCCAGGCTGATCTCAAACTCCTGACCTCAGGTGATCCTCCCGCCTGGGCCTCCCAAAGTGCTCAAGTGTAAGCCACCACATGTGGCCCATTTGATTTTTTTAAAAAAAGGCTTACCACATTTGTGACATTTGTAAGGCTGTTGTCCTGTATGAATACTCTGATGTTTCTGTTTTGATGTTCAGGGTAAGAAGCCTTAGCACGCACATTCCATTCGTGTGGTTCCTGTCAAAGATGTATATTCTGATGTCTGGTGAGTTCAGATACCTGGGGAAAGCCTCTGGCACATACATTTGAATGATTTCTTCCCAGTATAAACTCTCATGTCAAGTAGTGACTGAACTCTGGTAAAGCTTTTGCCACACTCATTTCATTTGTAAAGCATATCTGCACTTCAAGTTACTCAGAGATTCACAAGTTTTGACCTTTAAGTAGTATTCTTACCACACATATTATACTTCTGTGATGTCTCTCCAGGAGGCATATTCTTATGCCTTGTAACGGTTGCTTAAAACTTAGCTATATTCACTGCATGTGTAAATGTATCAACTCATAATTGCATTAATAGAAATACCTGAGGTTGGGTAATGTATAAAGAGGTTTAATTGGCTCACAATTTTGCAGGCTTTACAGAAACATGGTGCTGGCATCTGCTTACTCTCTGGGGGAAGCCTCAGGAAGGTTAAAATGATGGTGGAAGGTGAAGGGGGAGTGGGCATGTCACATGGCCAGAAGGGGAACAACGAGGGAGGTGCCATTCATGTGTGTGTGTGTGTGTGTGTGTGTGTGTGTGTGTGTGTGTGTGTAAAGCGAAGTCACCCAGGCTGGAGTGCAGTGGTGCAATCTCGGCTCCTTGCAACCGCTGCCTCCAGGGTTCAGGTGATTCTCCTGATTTAGCCTCTCGAGTAGCTGGTACTACAAGTGCCTGCCACAAAGCCCCGCTAATTCTGTGTATTTTTTGGCAGAGACAGGGTTTCACCATGTTGGCCATGCTGCTCTCTCTCGAACTCCTGACCTCAAGTGATCCACCCACCTTGGCCTCCTCAAGTGCTGGGATTACAGGCATGAGCCATGGCGCCTGGCCCTGCCATTCACTTTTCAACATCCAGACCTCATGAGAACTCCCTATCACAAGGACAGCACTAAGGGGATGGTACTACACCTTTCTTGAGAAATCCACCCCATGATCCAGACACCTCCCACTAGGCTCCTCTAATACTGGAGATTAAGGGTAGGGATTTCAGAGGGGAAGGGACAGATATACAAGCTATATCAGTAAGTATAAATTATTTGGTGATCCTAGAAGTTAGGACAATGTCTAAAGGCCTTTCCACATTCAGTTTAGTTGTAAGGTTCTCTCCAGTATGTTTTATCTGATGTTTGGTGAGGCCTGAGCGACTAATGTAAGATTTGCTACACTCATTACATTTATAAGGTTTGTCACCAGAATGAAGTCGTTGGTGTTTAGTGAGGCAAGACCGCCGCCCAAAGGCCTTGCCACACTCAATACATTTGTATGGCTTCTCTCCAGTGTGATTTCTCTGATGGTAAACCAAGTTTGACTTTTCGATAAAAGCTTTACCACATTCATTACATTTATAAGGTTTCTCCCCAGTATGCATCATCTGATGATTAAGCAGAATTGAGCGCACTCTAAAGGCTTTGCCACACTCATTACATTTGTAAGGTTTCTCTCCGGTATGAATACTCCAATGACGTGCTAGGCCTGAGCGATAACGGAAGACTTTGCCACATTCATTACATTTGTAAGGTTTCTCTCCAGTATGAATTCTCCGATGACGTGCTAGGGTTGTGGTGGAATTAAAGACTTTCCCACATTCAATACATTTATACGGCATCTCTCCAGTATGTCTTCTCTGATGGTACACCAGACTTGTTTTATGACTAAAAGTTCTACCACATTCACTACATCTGTGTGGTTTCTCCCCAGCAGGATTTCTGTGATATCTTGCAAGTTTGGAACTTTGGATAAATGCCCCACCAAACTCATTACAATTGTAAGATTTCTCTCCAGTATGAATTACCAGATGTTTAGTGAGGCTTGAACGCTGAGTATATGCTTTGCCACAGTCATTACATTTGTAAGGTTTCTCTCCAGTATGAATTTTCCGATGACGTGCTAGGCATGAGTAGTAACTGAAGACCTTGCCACATTCATTACACTGGAAAGGTTTCTCTCCGGTATGACTTCGCCTATGAATTGAAAGGTTTCCACTGTCAATGAAGACCTTGCCACATACATTACATTTGTAAGGTTTCTCTCCGGTATGCATTCTCTGATGACGTGCTAGGCATGAATAGTAAGTGAAGACCATGCCACATTTATTACAACGGAGAGGTTTCTCTCCAGTATGACATCTCATGTGAACTGAAAGGTATCCACCATAATTAAAGACCTTGCCACACACATTACATTTGTAAGGTTTCTCTCCCGTATGAATTCTCTGATGTATAGTGAGTAATGAGCCCCAGTTAAAGGCTTTGCCACATTCATTACATTTGTAAGGTTTCTCTCCAGTATGGATTCTCTGATGCACGGCAAGATGTGAATGTTGACTGAAGACCTTGCCGCATTCATTGCATTTGTAAGGTTTCTCTCCAGTATGAACTCTCCGATGCCCTGCGAGACGTGAACGTTGAAAGAAGACCTTGCCACATTCATTACATTTGTAAGGTGTCTCTCCAGTATGAATTATCTGGTGCCTTACAAGTTGTGAACTTTGATAAAACACCTTGCCACATACCTCACATGTATATGGTTTCTTTTCTGCATGGATTATACGATGTGTAGTGAGGCTTGAGTTCCGTTTAAAGGTTTTGCCACACTCATTACATTTGTAGGGTTTGTCTCCAGTATGAACTGTCTGATGAGTTACAAGAGAGGAACTCTGACTAAAGCACTTCCCACATTGATTACATTTATAAGGTTTCTCTCCCGTATGAATTCTCTGATGAACTGCAAGGTGGGAACTTTTACTAAAGGACTTGCCACATTGATTACATATGTAGGGTTTGTCTCCGTTGTGACTTCTCTGGTGATTTACAAGATCTGAATTCTGTCTGAAGATCTTGCCACACACATCACATTGATATGGTTTCCCTTTTGAATGGACTACCTGATGTGCAGTTAGTAGTGAGCCCCGATTAAAGGCTTTGCCAGACTCATTGCATCTGTAAGGTTTCTCTGTAGTAATCTGATGATTAATAAGACTTGAAGACACTCTAAAGGCTTTGCCACACTCATTACCTATGTAAGGTTTTCCCCTAATATGTGTTTTCTCGTCTTGTGCAGGTAATGAACGCTGCAAAAAATCATTCCCATATTTTCTAGAAATGTTGGTTTGGACACTAGGAAAAATCCTTTGAAGTGGTGAAACTAAAAAACCATTATTAACTATCCTCTCAATTTGATTACATTCATAGATTTTCCCTGCAGTTTGAAATTTCTGCAGTTCAGCCAGGTGTGACTGAAAGCTTAATATAAGCTGATTTTCCATATGCTTGTTTTCTACATCCCCTTGACTATGTTGAAGTCTTTTACCAGTAAGGTTGTTTTTACAGGTCATCGGCACTTCTTTATAATTTATTTCACCATCTTTACATTGAAAGTCAAGGTCCTGTAGATTTTTCTGGATTTCCCTGAAGTAAAAATTTTCAGTGTAAGAGCTTTCATGTCCTTCCAACATCACCATTTGGAATTTTTCTCTTGTGTTACTGTTCTGTATTGGTGGTAATTCCTTGATCACACATTTAGGAGAGATACCTGTAAAATGTAATGAACATGGGGTTTTAAAATAACTACTACTGGTAAACATTATTTTATACTGAAAACGCACTACACTAAACATAATGTTTATACTAGCAAGTTGTGAAACTTTTCCGCCATGATCTTCTATTTTTAGAAACACAAAATGAATAGAATTCTATAGTAAAGAAGGGGTGACGACATGTAATTCATATCAGTTTTAGGAAAGCCTGGTTTCAAACATCCTACGACCAAAAGATACACGTTGTGCAAACATCTGAGCACTAAAACAAGTATTTTACAGCCACTGACCCTAAATGACACACCAATTGGCGGTAAACATATGGCTCTCTCAGAAGAGTAAAAAAGTTACATGTATTTATATCATACAAATAAATGCCAAACCACAGCAAGATATGCTGTAATGGTAAATATTCACAAGTTCAACTAATTAATAATCATAATATAGCCGGGCGTGGTGGCTCACGCCTGTAATCCCAGCACTTTGGGAGGCTGAGGTGGGCGGATCATCTGAGGTCAGGAGTTCAAGACCGGCCTGATCAATATGGTGAAACCCCATCTTCAAAAAAATAAAAATTGCATTCAGAATGTCTTTCTTGGGGCCAAAAAAGAAAAAAATAATAATAATAAAAATAAAAATAATCATAATATAAATCAACAAATAAAACATTCTAATAACCTGTGATAAAACCAGCAGGTAAATAATGAACAACCACAAAATACAAATATTTATGAAATTCTAAACAATTCTCCATTAATAATAAGCAAGAACTTATATTCTAGAGGCAGCATATGGTAACTGGAAAATATGTTGAGATCACTGAGTTTTAAAGATAAAAGAAAGGTAAATTTGTCTATGGCCATACCACTGTGAATGCATCTGATCTTGTCTGATCTCAGAAGCTAAGCAGGGTCAGAAACGGTTAGCACTTCGGATGAGAGAAAGGTAAATATATAACATAATAAAGAATTAAAAACTGGTGGCTCAGACCTGAAATGCCAGCGTTTTGAGAGGCCAAGGTGGACAGATCACTTGAGGCCAAGAGTTTGAGACTATCCAGGCCAATAAGGAGAAACCTCATCTCTACTAAAAATATAAAAAATTAGCCAGGTATGATGGTGCACACCTGTAATCCCAACTACTCGGGAGGCTGAAATATGAGAATCACATAAACCCATGATGGGGGAGGTTGCAGTGAGCCAAGATCATGATACTGCCTGGGCAACAGAGAGAGACTGTCAAAAAAAAAAAAAAAAAAAAAAAAAAAAAAGAATAAAACTTGGGAAAGGAAATCAGAATTCCCAGTTATGATTTCATGCCTACAACTATGTAACAAACAATAGAGCAATTCCCTATGTATTCACTGTCTTTTTTTTTTTTTTTGCTATTTTTTGAGATGGAGTCTCACTCTGTCACCCAGGCTGAAGAGTGCAGTGGCATGATCTCACCTCACTGCAACTGCCAACACACAGGCTCACGTGATCCCCCACCTCAGCCTCATGAGAGCTGCGACCACAGATGTGCACCATCATGCCCGGCTATTTTTTTTTGCAGTTTTGGTAGAGACGAGGTTTTGCTATGTTGCCCAGGCTGGTCTGGAACTCCTGATCTCAAGTGATCTGCCCGTCCCTGCCTCCCAAAGTGTTGGGATTACAGGTGTGAGCCACTGTGCCCAGTCCTATTCATTGTCTTTAATTATCTAGTTCACTGGCCACAAAATATATATGATATAGAGACTGTACTTGGAAAATGTATGAACTAAGATAAAAGACAACACTGGAACAAACTGCAAAATGAAAACTTACAGATACAATGTAGACTGCTCTGATATAAAGACTTATGTCTGCCAAAATTCCTATGTTAGGCACTCAGTCCTCAATGACATAGTATTTGGAAGTGTGGTCTTTGGGAGGCAATTAGGTCAGGATGGTGCATAGAACTTCAGGAATGCAATTAGAAGAGACATGAAAAAACTTCTGCTTTTTCCATGACAATCTCTCTGCCACATGAGGACACAGAGGGAGTTAGCCATGGCACACCAGAAAAAAACCCACACTAAGAACCAAAGTAGCTGGCTCTGACATGTCGAACTTCACACCACCCAGATCCTTGAAAAGTAAATTTCTATCTTGAAAAGCAAATAGCTATGCTCAACTTACAAAGATATGAACCTGGGTTTGCAGAATCAAACATGTTTTTAAAAACAACTTCCCTAAAGTGGCATGTTCTGAGGGAAAAAAAAACAACTTCCCAAACAAGCAGTGCAGGTAACATGTCAACCCAAATATCAAGAGTGTAGAAAGAAATACTTCAAAAGCCAAATGGTGTTGCCAAAAGCATTATTCAGCCATCCATCATGAATAACGAACAGTATCTGAGTCATCGTCCCCTGCACGTATTGATTTAGGCAGTGTAATCAGAAAGTGGTCAAGTGAATGAGTAGGGGTCACCCCTTGCAGAGTGAGCGTCATATGGGAGGTGAGGGAGTTCTGCAATAATGTGAGTATAAAATTAATATGCTAGTCAGTAACTGGGTAGTCCATCTGGACCAAAGTAATATGTTAAGAAAGGCCCAGGAGGAGAAAAGGCAAGAGGGCAGGGCAAGGAGTAATGAACATGGGGCAGCAACGTTTGTGCTTGCAGAGCTATGGGAATATAATTGCACAAGGAACAGCCAAAATCCTGGCTTTGGAAGAAAATATAGAAGTAGCATTATACTGACTAATACTTAAACATAAGAATTATACTATGGGTGGAGGACAACAAGGGAAGACAATTAAAAAGAAGGTAGTGTGATGATATGAGAGGATAACAGATTTATGTTTCTATAATATTTGCTATAAAATTTATCAAATTGAGTGTCCCAGGAGTTCTATTTCCAGGTATATGTTTAACAACCCTACATATCAGGAGATATGTAAACGAATGTTCTTACATTTCAATCCTGAAGAAAAAACAGAAAATAGCCATGAAGAGGAGATGGATGAATTCATTTTGTACACACATATAAAGACACCATAAAACCTTACTGACAGTACAAAAATGTTAAGGAGATATGGGATGCAGAATGAGGACCCCTAGCACGGTAGGTGAAGATTTGTTTGAGAAAACAAAGAAACAGGAGACTCTTGTCAAGGCTTAAATATGTGTTAATAGAGTTAATAGAGACACATATATATATATACACATATATATATATATATACACACATATATATATACACACACACATATATATATACACACACACATATATATACATACACATATATATATATACACACATATATATATACACACACACACAATATATATATATATATATATATATATATACGATGAACGTAATCTGGGATATCAAAAACACAACATGGAAGCAGATCCGTAAAAAAGGCATTTTTGTATGTAACTGAAGTTAAGCTGTTATTAGTTTAAAATAGGATGTTATAAATCTAAAGTGTTTTCTGTAATTGCAACGGTAACCACAAAGAATATATAGAAGACACACACAATGGAAATAAAACTATTTCAGGAAAAAAAAATCAACTAAATAAAAACGAACGCAGTAAGAGAAAGAACAACAAGAATCTAAAAGAGATACAGAAAACACTTAACAAAATGGCAATATAAGTCCTTTCTATCAGTAATTATATTAAATGTAAGTGGTTTATACTCCACAATCAGAAGACAGAGACTGGCTGAGTGAATTTTTAAAACTGGCTTCAGCTACACGCTATCCAGAAAAGACTCATTTTAATTCAAAGGACACACATAGGCTGAACTGAAGGGATGAAAAATGGTATCTCCTATAAATGGTAACAGAATGGAGGCTAAGATGATATCAGTTGAAATAGACTTTATGTCAAAACTGGTACAAGAGACAAAGAAGGGCATTATATATTGATCAAAGGGGTAATTCACTAGGAGGATATAATAATATGTGCCTAATATTAGAGATCCTCAAAGTGTAAAGCAAAATTAACATAACTGAAAAGAGAAATACTTCCACAGTAATAATAAGAGACTTCAAGGCCAGGTGTGGTGGCTCACGCCTGTAATCCAAGCACTTTGGAGGCCAAGGCAGGCAGATCACCTGAGGTCGGGATTTCAAGAACAGCCTGACCAACATAGTGAAACCCTGTCTTTAAAAAATAAATAAATAAATAAATAAATAAAAAGAGAGACTTCAATGGCCCACTTTTACTTAAAAATAGGACAATCAGAAGAAATATAAGGAACTACAGAACCTAAACTATACATCAAATTGGACCTAATCTATATATGCACAACACATCACTCAAAAACAGCACAAGTTTTTCAGAACTTCATATGAAACATTCTTCAAAAGAAGTATTTGAAAGAAAAAGTTCTAAAACTATTTAAAGACTAAAATTGTAAAGCATAACTTATCCCATCATAATAAAATAAAACTAGAGATCAACAGCAGAAGAAAGTTAGATTATCAACAAATACGTGGAAAACAACGTATTCTTAGGCTGGGCATGGTGGCTCATGCCTGTAATCCCAGCAATTTGGGCAGCAGAGGTGGGTGGGTCATCTGAGGTCAGGAGTTCGAGACCAGCCTGGTCAACATGGTAAAACCTTGTCTCTACTAAAAATACAAAAAATTAGCTGGGCGTGGTTGCAGATGCCTGTAATCCCAGCTACTCGAGAGGCTGAGGCAGGAGAATTGCTTGAACCCAAGAGGTGGAGGTTGAAGTGAGCCAAGATCACACCACTGAACTCTAGCCTGGGCAACAAGAGCAAAACTCCATTTCAAAAAACAACAACAACAACAACAAAACCCATGCTGTGAAACAGCCAGTATGTCAAATTAGAAATCACAAGGGAAATTTTTTAAAAATCTCAAAACAAAGAAAAATGAAAATAGAACATATAAAAACTTACGAATGTAGAAAAAACCGTTCTAAAATAGAAAATATATAGATAAGAATGCTAACATTAAAATAGAAGCTATCCAATGGAACAGAATAGGAAACACAAAAATACAGCCATATACCTACAACCAACTGATCTTTGATAAACTCAACAAAAACAATTGGGAAAAGACATTCTATTCAATAAAGGGTGCTGGAAAAACTGACTAGCCATATACAGAACAATGAAACTGGACTCCTGTCTCTCATCATATACAAAAATTAATTCAAGATGAATAAAGACTTACATGTAAGACCTCAAGCTACAAAAACCCTAGAAGAAAACCTAGGAAAAACTTTTCTGGACAAAATTAAATTTTTTTTTTCTTCTTTTAGGAGACGGAGTCTTGCTCTGTCACCTAGGCTGAAGTACAGTGGCGCAATCTCGGCTCACTACAACTTCAGCCTCCTGGGTTCAAGCAATTCTCTTGCCTCAGCCTCCCAAGTAGCTGAGATTACATGCAAACCAGGCTAATTTTTTTGTATTTTTAGTAGAAACAGGGATTCACTATGTTGGTGAGGCTGGTCTCGAACTGCTGACCTCAGACTTCAAAATGATCTGCCCACCTCAGCCTCCCAAAGTGCTGGGATTACAGGCATGAGTCACCACTCCTGGCCCAATACAAGTTTTTTAAGAGAATTTATTCCTCATTCCTTGATCATCATGAAAAAAAAATAATGGTTTTATAAACAGTAGAGAAGTCCTTGGAGTGTAAGAAACGGGCTAAATGTAAAATATATTTTAAATAATGATTCAGTATAACATGATGGACATGAATGTAGACAGGCGAATAGTTATAATAATATAGCAATTGTTCCGAGAAAGGAAAAAATGGTGCAATTTAAACAAAACCCAGCAAGTTACATTTAGGAAACTGAAACACACTACAGAAAAGTACTATATCTTATATAACAAAGAATGATCAATCTATTAAATGGTATTTCCACAATTAAGATAGTAACTTAATTAAAAAATTATATTTGAGATATTAAACATTTTCAATTTAAAAACCGTAATCCATTTAATTGACAAATATATAGTTTAATAGGAACTAAGTCAGGTGAAACAGAAGCAAAAGGAATAACTGAAACTGTCTTAACACATCATGGAGTTTGTGTAAGTTTTAGGGAAACTGCTGTTGAGCTATGCCATCTGTACTAAAGAAGGAAATCTAGTAAAATACACAAAACAATATGCATTCCCCAACACAACACTCCACACATAGAAACATAGAACAAAGAAAAACGGAGTATCCTCGAAAATATGGAACTGATCATTAAATAAATAAAAACAAAGTACACTTATAATACATGAAAATGCACAATATGAAAGCAATGTTTGCTTAAAACAAATTTTGTGGACTTAAAAAATATAAGCCTCATTCAACTTCATTAGCTTCCTCAATAAGATCAAAGTCATACTCACTGAAAACGGAAAATACTGGGGAAGAAAAGTGTGGCATCTGAGCAGTGGTTCAGGCAACCACCCTGCAGACATGAAGCTGTGAACTTGGACAGTGTTCTCCCTGGGAGAAATTCCTACACCATTCACCGCTACCTCAAAAATGAGGACCATTAGTATATGAGATCAACATTGCCACAGTACCCTTGAGAGACACTTTTGTGACCGTTCTCAAAAACCAGGCTCTTGTGATGCGCTCTGTCTGAATATCACGATACACGCTGACCATTCTGCTCTGGCTTTAACAGTCACAACTGTATGTAGCAAGATGATGTTAAAACTTACCACTCAAAGTGCTCTCCTTCAAGAATTTTCTCTCACCCAGTCAACCCACTCCATGAGATAGTCCACAAGATATTCCAAACCCCAAGATGGGTTATCATAGCAGAGAAAAGGATAAAATGTCTGACCCTAGAAATGTGTTTATCCAAAGCGAGTCTCAGAGGCAAAAATTCACACAAACATAAAAGAGAATATAAAATTAGGAAGAGCCAAGGCATAAACGAGACAGAAGAAACACAGGAGTTGTATTAGGAGGGATCTCAAAATGATACTCTGCTCTGTCCACAGATCCCAGCCTAAGAATCTGAAGACAGAGATATGCTCCCTGTGTAGGATTAAGAATAAAGAGAGGAACTTCGTGTCAACTGTCTTTACAGTTTTTCTATGTAACAATCTCAGGAGGCCCAACTGACTACCCTGTCACAAACCCAAGAATATCGTCCAAAGAAGAACTGAACAAATAGCTGAGGGACCTGAACAGGCAGACAGCGCTGAAGATAGTCCCATGCAGTTTCAGGATCCCAGCTTCAAAGAAAGGGTAACCAATGCTTCCCCACCTCTGGACCAGCACTTTCATGTATAGGAAATGGGGTGGACCCAGAAAAGCTCCAGGTATCAGGACTATGGAGCCCTCAGCTCTAATGTACATGAATCAGAGAACTGAGCATCAGAAGGAATGAAGCACAGGAGGAGAGTTGAAAAGGTCCTTCCCATGCCACAGAGCCAAAGCATCAGAGCTCACAGAACACAGACGACACTGTGACGCATCATAATAGTCTTGTCCTTCGCTCTGTCTGAGCTGCAGAACCACTGGAGAGTGAAAGGATAAACTTATACATGTCTGGGGGGCAAAGTGATAAACGGGAAAGAAGAAACATTTCAGAGCTCATAGAAAATTTTTTGTTTCCTTACAGAACTCTCCCACTTGCAGTTTTAAGCAAACAATTTCATGGTGCTGCTTCCATTGCGCCCATCTGAGCTCTTACCTGTGATCACACCTTTCATGCATTCCCCCCCCAGTTTGGGTTCCTTGTTATTTTCACTTGGCTCACCACAGTCCAGGGCTCTCTTCCTTGCTCCAACATGGAGATAACATTCAGGTCAGGAAGACAGAGTCCTGCTTATAAAAAAAGAAAGATGTCCCATGGTTTTTCCAGAACTCAGCCTGACGTTTAGGTAGAAGAGAAAACATTGCAGTTGAATCTACAAAATGTTTCACAAACTCATCCACTGATGGCCTCCTTCTGAATGCTCAGGGAACACTATAAGATGCAGACATCTAGCTCTCTCCCAAGAAATAATGAATCAAAACACAGGGATGGGCCAAGCATACGAGCTCACACCTGTAATCTCAGCACTCTGAGAGGCCAAGGTGGGAGGACTGCTTGAGCCCAGGAGTCCAAGATCAGCCTAGGCAACATAGTGAAACCTTGTCTCTACTTGGGCACGGTGGTGCACACGCATAGTCCCAGCTACTTGGGAGGCTGAGGTGAGATGATGGCTTGATCCCAAGAAGCTAAGGTTGCAGTGTGCTGAGATCATACTACCACACTCCAGGCTGGGTGACAGACTGAGACTGTGTCTCAAAATAAAAAGCACAGGGATAGAAAACAGGAACAGGGAATTTGCGACATTAACTCTGTTATGAGGTTTTATATGTACATCAGTTCTGGAACCACCACTTATGCACAAAGAAGGAAGCAGAATATCCATAGAAACGGGACAGTTAAAGGCCAGATACAGCATTATGAAGCTTTTTATTTGTGAATAAACAGGGCTTCAATCTCTGTCAAATAACGTAGGACCTCCTATAATAAGGAAGTACAAAAATGCACAAGGGAAGATCCTAACTTCTGGAGGAAAATTATCCTCACCCAGGAATCCCAGGTTCCTGTAGTTCTCCAACATCACGTCCCTGTACAAAGCTTTCTGAACAGGGTCCAGGCATTTCCACTCCTCCTGAGAGAACTCTATGGCCACATCCTTGAATGTCAAAGATCCCTGAAATGAAAAACACATTTCAACGATGAACAATGAGTGAGTTCTTATCTTTACATAAAATGAGAAGAGAACGTCGCATCAATTTGATGGAAGTATGTGTTTTGCCATATTCATGAAAAACAACTGAGAGATAATTATATGTCTCTAACTTCAGTTTTTATAAAATTCAATGGGAGATTAGAATTTTCTCTAAATCACTGCACATTTCTCATTTTTGTGGACAAAGTCAGAAATAAACACATGGTTATCCCTATGCAAGTATTAGATATGATATTTGATACACCAAGTGAGGTGTCTGGATGAGCTAGAATTCAAGTGGTGCCTTCAGAGATGACAATGCTCTTAGTGGCTCTAAAGGTCAGAAACTAAGAACTGTGATGACAAGAGCAACAGCAACGTCTGAAGTTTTGGAACACTCCTCATGTGCCGGGCATTACTCCAAATGCTTTACATGTTCTGATTCAAATGACGACACAATAACCAATGACAGAGAGATTTCTTCCCATCTTACTAGAAGACAATTATGTCACAGACACGCTAAGAAACTCGCCTAGGTCAACAACCTGCAACGAGCAGAGCAAGCACCTGAACCTAGATATCTGCAAATTAGAGCTGAATCAACAGAATCCAACAGTTACATAACAGTTAGAGTACGTCCTAGTCTTTCTGTGCTGCTATAACAAAATAAGGCAGACTAATTTATGAACAGAAATGTATTTCTCATGATTCCGCTGGCTGAGAAATCCAAGATCAAGGTGCCAGCAGACCGATGTCTGCTGAGGGATATTCCCTGCTTGCAAGATGGTGTGTTGTTGCTGCATCCTCTGGAGATGAGGAACGCTGTGTCCTCATCTCCATGGCAGAAGGGACAGAAGGGGCAAAAGGCAGTGAACTCCCTAGAATAAGCCTTTTGATATCAGCGAAAAGAACACCATATCCCACTGACAAAGGCAGACCCCTCATGATCCAACCTCCTCCTAAAGGCCACACCTCATAATTCTTGGAGATTGGGCATTGGGGATTAAGTCTGAACATAAATTGTGGAGGAGAGAAAACACTCAGACCGTGGAATTCTACCCCTGCCTGCCAAAATTCATGTACTTCTCACATACAAAATACATTCCATCCCAATGACTCCCAAAGCCTTAACGTTTTCTACTACCAATTCAAAAATCTATAGTCCAGAGCTGCATCTAACTATAATCAAAATCAGATATGAGTGAGACTCAAAGCTGTGTTTCATCTGGAGGCAAACTCCTCTCCAGCTATGAACCTGTGAAATCAAATGAGTTATGTGCTTCCAAATACAATAGTAGGGCAGACACATGTTAGATATTTCAATTCCAAAAGGAGAAACAGGAAGGAAGAGGTACCTGTGCCCATGTAAGTCTGAAACCCAACAGGGCACACACATTAAATAATAAGGCTTGACAATAATCTTGTTTGACTCAATGTCCCACCTTCTAGACATTCTGGAGAAGAGGCTGGGTCCCCAGCATCTTGTGAATTTCTGCCCCAGTGGTTTTGTTGGGATCACCTCACATGGACGTTCTTACGCACTGCGGTAAAGTGCCTACAGCTCTTCCAAGCTGAGATCACATATCGGTGAGTCTACAGTTGTGGGGTCTTGGTGAGAGGGGGAGACCCCCTCGCCTCCTTCAATTTCACCTCTTCCACCCCACCTTCCAGATGGGAAGGAGGGTGAAGAAGGAAAAAAAAATTAAATATCAAAGAGCTGGGAAAATGACTCCCTCTTTAGTTCCCAGTGTCTCTGCTACCTGTTAACCTAAAAAGAGCTGCAAATGAATGTTATCTCTGCCGGCTGGAGCCCGGCACTGGTTCATGCCCCCACATCTCCACAGACCAGGTTCCCTTCTGGAAACACCTCTGCTAACAAACAGCTTGTTGCTTTTGTCTTGTCTCTGTAAGCCTCCCTCCCTTGCTGGTTCCCGCTCATGCTGCATATGAATTAGCAAATCAATAAAGCCAAAAGACTGTAAGGTCAGACTCCAGCAAATGGACAATGACATAGTTCCACCTCCATTTCCCCTTTAGCATTGTAAGCCTATGAAAGGGGAGAGAAACTGCAGCCCAGGGAGCTCAATGAATGAGACTGTAGCACCCCCACAACTCCCAGCTGAATAAAAAACCACTTCCTTCCTCAGTTCGCTATTCAAGAGGTTTGTTCCCCCACTGCTCCTGCTACATCACCGTCAGACGGTCTTTACTATAGGCCTCCTATAACTGCTTGATCTCTGCTTTTATTTTACTACACCACAATTTGGAGTTTTCTTAATTCAATATTTGATCCATGGCACAGTGTATAAAAAGTAAAGCAACTTTGTAATCATTTAATTATAAGTAACACAGGTCTGCCCCTGGCCATCTTTTCCTACAGATACTGAAGTCTTTTATATAAAAAGGCATAGTATTTGCATATAACCTACCTATATCTTCCCATACGATTTAAATCATCTCTATATTACTTATAATAGCTAATACAATGTAAATGCTATGTAAGTAGTTGTTATACTGCATTGTTTAGGAAATAATGACAAAAAAAAAAGGACTGCACATTTTCAACACAGATGAAACCATCCATCTTTTTCTGGCTATTTGTAGTTCACAGTTGGTTCCACCTGTGGCTGCATAAGCCATGAATACAGAGGACTGACTCTATGTGAATTACAGAAGAATTTGAAAGAGCAGACACAAGAATGTTCAATGAGTTAAAAGAAAGCACACACACAGACAAGTTTGTGAAATCAGGAAAACTGTATGAACTATACATGCAAAGAAGAATATCAACAGAGATAGAAATTTTAAAGAATCAAAAAGAAATTCTGAGGCTAGGCACCATGGTGCACACCCGTAATTCCAGCACTGGGGGAGGTCAAGGTGGGAGAACCGCTTAAGCCCAGGAGTTCTGAGACCAACCAAATTAGGCAGGTGTGATGGTGTACACCTGTAGTCCCAGCTACTCAGGAGGTTGAGGTGGGAGGTTCATTTGAATCCAGGAGGCAGAGGATGCAGTGAGCCAAGATCATGCCACTGCACTCCACCCTGGGCAAGAGTGAAACCCTGCCTGAAAACAAAACAGAAAGAAAAAAATTGCAGCTAAAAATACAGTAACTGAGTTGAAAAATTCACTAGATGAGTTCAACAGCAGATTTAATTAGGCAGAGAAGGAATCAGTGAACTTAAAGGGGATTTTGACAGGGAGGAAAACAAAACTATAAAAAATAAAGAAAACAAAGAGAACCTAAGGGGCTCATGGGGAAACCATGGAGCACCAAGAACATATGCATTCTGAAAGTCCAATAACTAATGTAAACGTGTAAATACACCTAACATTACTGAACCGTAAGCAAACAAACAAGCTTTACTGAAAGGCATAATAAAGATATGATCACTGACTGACAAAATCAATTCTTATTGGAAGATGTGGTGACTTAAAGACCTGTAACTGTAAAAATTCATAGCCATTCAAACACAAAATATGTGGGAATTTAATAAAATGTGACTGTTACATAAAAAAGGAATGAACAAAAGTTTGGAAAGAAAATGGAGGGCTTTGCCAATCTTCATATGAACCTATTAAGATATTTATAATCTGAAATGTTAAAAGCAATCAAATATAATCTATAAAAAGATGTACACAAAAATTCAAATTAAAGATTCATGCAAAAAAAAGATTCATGCAAAGAAAATGTAAGCAAGAAACATGAGATTTTAAAGAAACACTGTATTTTATAATCACACCGTGAGCCAGACCTTCCAAAAAAAGATTAAAAAAAAATCTTTATTTTTGCTTTTGTGGTATACCATCCTAAAAGAAGCAATTATTCTTTGAACTGCCTGTGAAAGAAGCCTCAGACACTTGTGGTGAAAACAGTATGCACAGAGGCAGCCACGGTGACATTCTTTGTAAAACTGGAAAATTGTAAAAGATTCATGTCTTCATTTAGAAATTGCTCTAAAGAGTATGCAAAACAAGCTATTGGTGTTTATTAACATAAAAACATGTACATTTCAAAAACTTGCAAAATAAAATATCACAGCAGAACATTTCAATGAAGAATTGTTTTCTAAAATCTCCTAATGATGTGTAAATGCATCTTGACACCTCTCACTGACTCTTGTCACAGAACTCACAATAGTAGCTCCTCAATGAAATGTGAGGCATGGTGGAGGATGTCACAGGAAAAGGAACCTGGGTTCCTCCGGATAAAGTGTGATCACCTCTTCCAGGATGGTACATTTCCTATTTTGATGAATCTGGCTAGATTCCACCCCATCCCCCAAGTTCAAGGGTGCCCCCTCCCACCAATGACACATGACATTTCCCACTCTTTAAAAAAAAAAAAAGTACTTGGCCAGGTGCGATGGCTCATGCCTGTGATCCCAGCACTTTGGGAGGCTGAGGCAGGCGGATCACGAGGTCAAGAGATTAAGACCATCCTAGCCAACATGGAAACCCTGTCTCTACTAAAATATAAAAATTAGCTAGGCATGGTGGTGCACGCCTCTAGTCCCCGCTACTCGGGAGGCTGAGGCAGGAGAATTGCTTAACTCGGGAGGTGGAGGTTGCAGTGAGCCGAGATCGGGCTACTGCACTCCAGCCTGATGCCTGGTGACAGAGCGAGACTCTGTCTCAAAAAAAAAAAGACAGTACTACTATGTTCTTTTTTCTCTTTGAGGATCTAGAAAAAATAAAAGTTCTTTATATTTCCATTTTCCAATTCCTTGGACTGTGAGGATGTTTCATTATTTTGCAGAAATCACAACAAAATAATTCTCATTTTATGCTCAATTTTCTTTTACTGCATTCTAGAAGCTATTTCATATTCTATAAAGTTTTTAAATATATATGCCTTAATGTCCTTTTTTTAGGTTACAAGTTGTTTTTCAGATAAAACTGAAATGTATCTTGATGCCCTGTTTTTCGCTTGTTTGCTTATAAATTTTATGGTGTATATTTAAGGTATACAACATAGCAAGGCATAGATAGTAAAAAACTCACTACAGTTTAACAAATTAACATATCCATATCTCACAGTTAACTTTTTTTTTGCTTTTGTGGCAAGAACAGCTAAAATCTCATTTAGTATAGATTTCACATATAATAAAATATTATTCCCTATTATCCTCATGTTGTATCACCTTCATAATGCCTAAATTGTATCTGTGCTTGGACTTTTACCACAAAACAAATATATGTATCATGTGATGTTTAAAATAAAAGAAATATAATATTTAATAATAATTGGGGGAATGAGAGAATTTGGTTCCATCTTCTCAAAAAAGTCGGGCTCTCAGTAAAATCAGGAACACTGCATTCTCTGTGGGATGGATATGCAGAGAATGGCTAAATTAATCTGACGTTCAGGTTGATTTCATATTTTAAATTCAATAATGGAATAAAACACCCTCTATCACTGATGTCTGTACCTAGTGTTTCATTCCATTTCCAGTTATTAAGATTGTGGAGTTAGAAAGAGTTGACTCATTCATTAAAGCTTCAAATGTGGTATAAAGTCAGGGAGAAAAGACCTCCGCTTAAAGGCACCCTTTCAAGAATATATGAGGTATTTGTGTACATTAGCAGGTGTATTAACGTGTGACTTCCACATACAGCTTCTCTACTCCCAGTTTACTGAGAGCTAACAGTGTATTCAGATGTTGCCCCTAAACAATCTCTCCTGCCCAAAAACTGACATCATAGGACCCAGACCCCCTCTCCATCCATGTTTGGGTGTGAGCACTTCCCAGAACCATGCCCAGCGGAGCCTCTTCCCAAGCTCATGTCACTGGGTCACTGTGAGATCAGGAATCAAGTGCAGATAAGAGGGTTTGAAAGAAGGCATGGGTGAGAGTGAGCAAACATGTCAGGCAGGATGCTTCAGACTTGGAGAGAAGAGTTGCAACTCCAATGCCCTGCATTTCAAAAAGGAAAGAGACAGAACAATCCACCGAGAGTATCACTTTACCTGAGTAAGAGCCATCTCTGACTCCTTTGCTTTTTTCTTCCTCTTCTGGTTTTTTCTCTCAGTCAATATAATTAATTCTTTAAAAGTCAAATCTGAAAGTCAAATATATGTTGTTTAATGCTTGGAAACAACACATTCCTTTCTGTGCCACAACCATGCTTTGAAAATTCTTCCCTAAGTCACCACCATGCCACAGACCCCACCACAGAAAACCTTCCCTAATGAAAGCCTTCTTTCACTAGAGTCTGAGGCCCTAATGTTCCCCTCCTAAACTGGAGACAGGCTTACAGATTTCCATGGGGTCCCACACCCTTCCCAGATACTCCATGGTGTTCCCCATATCCTGCTACGAAATCCCACATGCCCCAACAACTCATAAACTCATGCTGAACGAATGTACACAAAGACACCAGAGAACTCAATGACCCAAGACACCCTATTCCACTCATAATGACCTCACCCCCAAACACTGGCACCACCATCTACTAAAACAGATGACTCCAGTGATGCACATACCCCAATGAGATCCCAACCAACATCTTCCAAGGAAACTCTCCATATTGACATTTGGATATTCCAAAACAGATCTATAAACACCTTAATTTCCAGCTCAAAATACTCCAAAAAACAAAGGTAACCCCTTAAATGATCTCTGAGATTTTCCAGATAATACTTCTGTGAGTTGCATGATGATTCTTGCACTCCCAAAGACCTCACAGAAGATACCATCAAGAGTGCTTATGGTGGTACAGCTCTGGGATCCCTGCCCTGAGGACCAATGAACCAGTTCTCCAGCTGCTCACCCTCTCTGTGGGCTCATCTTAGGCCTTGCTTCTCACTTCAGTTGATTCTAGAACAACATGAGTTTGGATTGTGTGGGTCCATTTATAGAAGAATTTTCTTCAATAAACATCTTGAAAAATATTTTCAAGATTTGCAACAACTTAAAAAAAACTCGCAGATGAATCACATACCCTAATTAAGAAAAAGGTACGCCAGGAATGCATAAAATATATGTAGATATTAGTATATTCGTCTATTTGATTTACTAGCATCAAATATACACAAATCTATTCTAAGTTAAAATTTACCAAACTTATACAAACACCTTTAGACTGTGTATGGTGCCATCCGTAGTCAAAATAAATGTAAAAATGTAAAGATGCAGTATTCAATCACAATTGCGTAAAATTAACTGTAGTACATATTGAACTACTATAATAATTTCATAGCCACCTCCCCTTGCTACTGTGGTGAGCTCAAGTGTGATGTTAATCATCTCCATGTGAACAGTCCATCTCTCTAGTACGCTGCAGATGGCAGTAAAACTGATCTCTGTGTTCCGGCACATTTTTCATCGTGTTTCCTGCAATACCATAAACTCTGAGTAACAACCCAGGACCCATCTGAAGTGCCACTAGTGAGGCTGGAAGTGCTCTCAAGAAGTAGAAAAAGGTCATGACATTACAAGAACATGTTCAATTGCCTGATACATACCATGGATTAAGGTGTGCAACTGCAGCTGCCCGTCATTTCAAGATAAACGAATCTGGTATAAGGACCACTGTAAAAGAGAAAATTCACGAGGCCGCCACTGCAGCTACACCAGTAGGCACTAAAACAATGCAATTTTTGCTAAATACCTTCTTTATCTCATATTGAAAATGCAGCTTTTATACAGGTACAAAATCACTATAATAAAGGCATACAAGACTCAATATGATTTGAGAAAAAGGGAAGTTATTTTATGACAACTTAAAGTAAACGGAAGGTAAAGGATCTAAAGCTGGAGAATTTGATGCCAGCAAAACATGACTGATAATTTGAGAAGTTTGGCATAAAAAGGTCAAGATAACTCCAACTAAGAGGCAGTAGATGGGGTACCCAAACCCATGAAGAAAATCATGAATGAGCCAGGCATGATTGCTCATGGAAGGCCAAGGTGGGCACATCACTGGAGGACAGGAGTTCCAAACCAGACTGGGCAACATGGCAAAACTCTGACTCTACTAAAAAATACAGAAAAATTAGCTAGGCATGGCAGCGTGTGCCTATAGTTTCAAGTACTTTGGAGGCTGAGGTGAGAGGATTCCTACAGCCCCAAAGGCGGACATTACAGTGAGCTGAGGTCACACCACTGCACTCCAGCCTAGATGACAGAGTGAGAGACCCTGTCTCAAAAAAAAAATTTTATCTCCCAGTGGAGTAAAAAATCAAAAAACAAACAAAATCATTGAGGAGAAAGGACATCTACCTGGACAGGTTTTTAATGCAAACAAAACTGCCCTATTCCCCCCCACCCCCTCAAAAAAAACCCACAATACAATTTATTAATAAAGAAGTGAAGGGTCAGGACTTACAGAAAGAAAACAAGATAGGCAAATTCTACTGTCTTATGCAAATGCAGTCAGGTTAATGATCAAGACTGCCCTTATCAATAAAGCTAACTCCCGGGCCTTGAAGAAAAAAGATAAACACCAGTTGCCAGCCTTTTGGCTGTAGAAAACAAGTCCTGAACAAGGAGAATAATTTTTCTAGATTTCCACTGATGTTCTGTCCCTGAAGTCAAGAAGTACTCTGCCAGTAAGGGACTGCCTTTTATTAAAGTTCTTTGGTATTGGACAATGCCCCTGGCCACCCACAACCCCATGGGCTCAGCTCAGAAGGTGGCAAAATACAAAGTTCCTAATCTGGAGGACAGAAGGACCTTGAAGGCTCATTATGCTACGGAAAGAACTGTTAATGTTATGGAAGCTTAAAATCACAACAGAATGTCCTGGAGCAGTGGCTCACGCCTGTAATCCCAGCACTGTGGGAGGCCGAGGCGGGCAGATCACTTGAGGTCGGGAGTTCGAGACTAGACTGGCCAACACTGTAAAACCCTGTCTCTACTAAAAATACAAAAATTAGCCAGGCGTGGTGGCAGGTGCCTGGAATCCCAGCTACTCAGGAGGCTGAGGCAAGAGAATCATTTGAACCCAGGAGGGTGAGGTTACAGTGAGTAGAGACTGTACCACTGCTCTCCAGCCTGGGCTACAGGGTGAGACTCCATCTCAAAAAATAAAATAAAATATAAAAAAGTTGATTAATGAATAAAATAAAATAATGAAACCACAATACGGAGAATATGATAAAAGTAAGCAAGGATTACATCATTGAAGACTCCATCGTTGCTATATAAAAAAGTTGTTAGCAAGTGGGGGGCTAGGGAGGGGAAAGCATTAGGAGAAATATCTAATGTAGATGACAGGTTGATAGGTGCAGCAAACCACCATGGCACGTGTATACCTATGTAACAAACCTGTACATTCTGCACATGTATCCCAGAACTTGAAGTATAAAAAAAGAAAAAAGCCGTTAAAGCCATCAAGCTCAAAACAATAAATTTCTGCTGGAGAAAACTGTGTCCAGATGTTTTGCAAGACTTCACAGGATTTACAACAAAGACAATCAAGAAAATCACAAAAAAGACTAGGATATGACGTGAAAAAGAGGTGGGGGTGGAGGGATTCAAGATATGGGTCTTGGAGAAATTCAAGAGCTAACAGACACTATACTAGAGGAATTAATAGAAGACAACCTGATGGAGATGAGTGCTTTAGCACCAGTACCAGAAGAGGAGGAAGGCATAAAATGCCAGAAAACAAACTGACATTAGACAATCTGGAAGAAGAGTTTTGATTATTCAGGATAGTAATTTCAGTGCTCTTCTATGATCTGGGCACTAAAACTAAGGCAAACAGTAAAAGAATTGGTGCCACATAGAAACATTTTTAGGGAAATGAAATAGCAAAAATGTCAGACACAGATTATGGTGCATTTCCATAAGGTTACACTGAGTATGCCCCCAACTCCTCCCTCTCCTTCCCTCTTCTCCATCTCTTCCACATTCCGCCCCTGAGACAGCAAGACCAGCCTCTCTTCCTCTCTCCTGCTCAGTCTACTCGACGTGAAGATGATCACAGTGAAGACATCTGATGATCCATTTCCATTTAGTGAACAGCAAAGATATTTTATGTTCCTTATGATTTTCCTTCTTTCTTTTCTTTTCCTTTAAGACAAAAGGTCTCACTCTATCACCCAGGCTGATGTGCAGTGCAATTGCAACTGACCACAGCTTCGAAATCCTTGGCTCATGCAAAACAGTCTTCTTGCCTCAGCCTCTCAAGGAGCTAGGACTGTGGGTGTGCACTATCATGTCTGGCTTTTTTTTTTTTGGTACAGACAGGGTCTCATTACGTTGACCAGTCTGATCTCAAACTCCTGGCCTTCAAGTGATCCTCCCACTTTCGCCTCTCAAAATGCTGGGATTATGGGTGTTAGTTACTAGGCAATTATGGTTATAATTTTCTTAATATTTTCTTTTATATAGCTTACTTTAACAATACAGTATATAATACACATAACATATAACATATGTGTTAACAGACTATAAACAGTAAGGCTCAGGTTCACAGTAGGCTATTAGCGGTTAAGTTTTGAAGGAGTAAAATCTAAAAGCTATACCTGGATTTTTGACTATGTGGCTCATCACCCCTAACACCCACATTGTTCAAGGGTCAACTCTACACTGCAGGATAATGTTTCCTAAATACACTGTCTTCAGTCCTTATCAGGGGTGATTATGAGTGTCCCAATTAAACCCCTGCATGCAAATCTCAGTCTTAGTACCTCATGTCCGAGAACCTGAGCTAAGAAACTATGGCATTCTGACCAGGCACAGTAATCCAAGTGCTTTGGGAGGCTGACGTGGGAGGATTGCTTGAGGTCAGGAGTTTAAGACCAGCGTGGACAACATAGTGAGACTCTGCCTCTACAAAGAAAAGAAATTAGCCAGGTATGGTGGTGCATACCTGTAGTCTTAGCTACCTGGGGGCCTGAGGCAGGAGGGTTGCCTGAGCCCAGCAGTTCAAACCTGCAGTGAGGTAAGATCGCCCCACTGCATGCCATCACTCCAGCATGGGTAACAGTGTGAGGCTGGTTCAAAGAAAAAAAGAGAAGAAGAAAGGAAAGAAAGGAAGGAAGGAAGGGAGGGAGGAAGAAAGGAAAGGAAAAGAAAAGAAAAGAAAGAAAGAAAGAGAAAGGAGAAAGATAGACAAATTGAAGAACATACAAAAAAAAATGGAAAGCTATCCCATGTTTATGAATTATAAGAATATTTTAAAATTATTAAAATGTCCATATTACCAAAAGTGATCTACAAATTCAGCACAATCCCTACATCAAAACTCCAATGCTATTTTTCACAGATAAAAAGAAAAAAACCCTAAAACTTGTATACAACCACAAAAAAACTCTGAAAGAGCCAAAGCAGTGTTGAGAAAGAACAAGCTAGAGGCATCATACTATCTGATTTCAAACTATATTATAAAGGTGCAGAATTCTAACAGTATAATACTGGCATAAAAACACACAGAGACCAATCAAACACAAGAGAGCTCAGAAATAAGCATGCACGTATATAACTAGCCTTTGACAAGGGCACCAAGAATATACAATGAGGAAAGGACAGGCTCATTAATAAATCCTGTCAGGAAAACTGCATAGTCACATTCAAAAGAATATGAAACTGGACCTTTATCTCATACTATATGCAAAGATAAACTCAAAATGGATTAAAGACTTAAATATATGATCTAAAAGTATAAAACTCTAGAAAATAGGAAAAAAAGCTCCATTACACTGATCTTGGCAATGATTTATTTTTTTTTTATATGACACCAAAAGCCCAGGCACAAATGGTGGGACTACATCAAACCAAAAAGTGGGGCTATGTCCAACTAAAAAGTTTGGCCCGTCGTGGTGGCTCACGCCTGTAATCCCAGCACTTTGGGAGGCCAAGGCAAGCAGAGCACTTGAGGTCAGGAGTTTGAGACCTGCCTGGCCAACATGGTGAGACTCCATCTCTACTAAACATAAAATTGAGCTGGGAGTGGTGGTTCACACCTGTAATCCCAGCTACTGGGGGGCTGAGGCAGGAGAATCACTTGAATTTGGAAAGCACAGGTTGCAGTGAGCTGAGATTGCACCACTGCACTCTGGCCTGGGTGACAGAGTGAGACTCCGTCTGGGGGGTTGGGGATGGGGGGTTTGGGACCGGCAGGCAGGGGCAGCAAAGCTCCCGCACAGCAAAGGAAACAATGAATTAAATGAAAAAGCAGTTTATAAGATAGAAATATGTATCTGCAAACCATATATTTCATAAGTGGTTAATACCCAAAATATACAAAAACTCTTACAACTCTATAGCAAAACACCCCAAATAATCTCAATAAAAATGGGCAAAGGACCTGAACATTTTCCTAATAAGACATACAAATGACCAACAGGTATATAATAAGATCACTAATCATCAGAGGAATGCTAATCAAAACCACCATAAACTATCAGCTCATACCTCTTAGGAAGGCTATTATCAAACAGGCAAAAGATAACAAGTGTTAGCAACGATACATGGAGAGAAATGAGCCCTGTACACTGTTGCTGGGAGTGTAAATCAGTACAGCCATTATGAAACACAGTATGGATACTCTTCAAAATATTAAAAATAGAACAACAATGTAATCCAGGAATCCCATTTCTGGGTATACATCCAAAGGAAACAAAGGAAACCTGTATCTTGAAGAGACAAGCTAGGCCAGGCATAGTAGTTCATGCCTGTAATCCTAGCACTTTGAGAGGCTGAGGCAAGACGATCACTTGAGACCAGGAGTTAAAGACCGTGCTGGACAACACAGCAGAGACCATGTATCTTCCGAAAAAACAGAAACAAAAAAACCTTACAAAACATCTGTCCCCATGATCACTACAGTATTATTCATAACACCCAAGATATGGAAACAACCCAAGTGCCCATCCACGAATAAATATATATGTGTGTATATATATATTTATGTATGTGTATATACAGAGTGTGTGTGTGTACAAATACATAAAGAAATATTATTCAACCATAAAGAAAAGAAAATCCTGCTATTTGCAACAACATGGATGAAACTGGAAGACACTGTGCTGGCTGAAATAAGACAGACACAAAAAGATAATTACTGTGTGATCTCACAAGTAGAATCTAAAAAAGTCCAATTCATAGGAACAGGGGTAGAACAGTTGTTGCTACGGGCTACTGGGTGGGGAAAATGGAGAAATGTTGGTTAAAGGGTACAAACTCTCTGTTATAAAATGAAGTTCTGAAGAATCTAATGCACACCATGGTGACTATACTATACTGGACACCTTAACAGTTTGGAAAGTTTTTGAAAAATCTAATAAATTATGGGATAAAGGTTTAAAAAATGATGGCACTTAATATTCAGAAATGAATGACATCAGCTGATTACAGGGATGCTACCAAATCTTATTTCTGGAATTAGCAACTATAGAAAAGAAGCAATTAAATAAAATTTATCTCAAGCTTCCAAAATAACAATGAATTAACTGTAAAGCAACTACAAAGAAAAAAGTAAATTCATTAAAAAAAAAAAAAAAAAGACTTCCAATGCTACTTCGGAGACATACCTTATAGGCCTGGTGTGGTGGCTCACACCTGTAATTCCAGCACACTGAGAGGCTGAGGTGGAAAGATTGCTTGAGGCCAGGAAGTAAAACCTGCAGTTAGCCAAGATTATGCCACTGCTCTTCAGCCTGGGCGACAGACAGACCCTGTCCCCAAAACACAAAACAAAACAAAAACACCAAAGACATATCTTGTAGTGACAGTCATTTTTGCCCCACTTCTCTCCTCCTTTTATCCTCTGCTCCATCCTTGGAAAGAAGAGAGTAACCAAAAATAACTGGAACAAGTCACTACCCGCTGGCTAAATAGGCATTCCAAATATCCTTTGACGCAAATAAACACAAAATGCACAAGACTTCTAGAAAAACCTTTGGTAATTTTCATCCTTACTACAATTTAAAGAAACATATTTGAAATTAGAATACAAAGCCTCAAATCAATATATTAAAATCACCATCATGTCCAATCAACTCACCGCTCATCTGGATGGTGTCCTCTCCCACTTTCTTCACTACCATGTGTTTCTCTCTCTCATTCTGCAAGTGTTTTTTTTTCTCCTTTTCTGTTTTTCATCTCTTTTTTATTCCCTCTTTTATGTCTGTTCTGCCCAACGCTTCACAACTTATGTCACCTGTTGTTGCTCTTTCTCCCCAATCTTTTCCAATTGTCCCCAGTCTCCACATATTTCTGCCTCTTTTCCTCCATCTGAGCTCCCCTCTCTCTGCTCTCCGGTTAAATTCCCTCTTCCCTGTTACATCTCCTTTGTTCCCACTCTCTAGCACTCCCCACTTCCTAGGCTTCCTCCCTGCTGTGGTTCTCTCTTTTACTCTGCTTGTCACCCACTGCCCTCTCTTTCAGTCCCAGCACCACATTGCTCTGTCAGACGGCTCCAACTCTTTTATCTTCTCCTCCGTCTCTCTGCAGTGCCTCCTCCTTTGCCCTTCCTCTCTATTTTACTGCACTTCATCTCCCTGAAGGTTCCCCTTTTTTCTAAATTTCCTATTTGCTTTCTCCCCCTGTGTGGGTAACCCCCCATATAGGCACCGAGGAATGAGAGCTAAGCAGAACCCTGGCACAGTTAGGGCTTGAAGAATCCCTTTATATAATCCTCTATATAATCATTAATAGTTGATAGTATGAGTGCCTAAAGGATATTTCCCTACATCTATACCTATAATTATATCTTAGTTCATAATCGGAGGAATGCCTAGAGTGGACACAGTGCAGACCATGAATTAAGGAATAAGCAGTCTATAATCAGAGGAATGCCTAGAGCAGACACAGTGCAGAGCATGATTTAAGGGAAAACATATCAGGACAAGAATCCATGGCCCAAGCGGCAGCGTTCAGTATCGTAAAGATACCCACTGTATGGCAGGCTTGGGGCGAGAGCCACTCTTACTGATAAAGGAGTTGTAGGACCTTGCTCCAGTTCTTGTGGAGGGCTGCCCTCAGACCGGCAGTCACACCTTGGTGACTGAACTTTATCAGCTCTTGCTACTGTGCTGCTTGAAAAGCATCTTCCCATAGAACCCATTGGAAGCTGCCAGAAGGTGGCAGTAACCTTTACAGCTCTGTCACGGCTATGTGACTTAAACCATCCTCCTATAAATCTTAGAAGTAGTTTGCCCATAGATAGAAGTATTGCACAGTGCACCCTCTTCACTGCGCATGGCCCACCTTCAAGCCTCGGTGACCTAATGGGGGTGGACCCCTTACTGCACACGGCCCTTGCCTTCATGGGAACGGGCCTCTTGCTGTGCACCGTCCACCTCCTGGCCTAGGTGACCTAATGGGGGGTGGACCCCATGTTTTATTGCTCACGACTCTATCACTATCCTTAAAGATGATTTCACTCACCGCCCTGCCCCCTAACCTACACACAATAAATACTCATGCTCTGGACATTCGGGGCCTCGCCTGACTCTGCTTATAGGTGGCGTGGCTCCCCCGAGCCCAGCTGCGTTTTCCTTGTACTTCTGTGTCCTGTCTCTTTATTTCTCGGATCCTGCGCCTCAGCACAGCATAAGGCTCACCCCACGACCCTGTGGGGCCATGAGCCCTACACCCCTGCTACTTTCTCCATCTGTTCTCTTTCACTCTTGCTGTCTATTTGCAAATCCCTAAATTATCATCCATTCTGCCGTGTATTTATGCGTCTCCCTTATTCTTTTCTCCTCGGTTTTCCTTTTGCTCCGTCTCTCCCCCTCTTTTACCTCTCCCGATCCCTCTCACCCACACATTCAGGAGGAAAGGGAAGGAATAAGATGCCCATCTCGCAGAAGAGCACTTTCCAGTGGAGTAAAATTTGGGAAGAAGGACACTGGATGTCACAAGACAGACTCTGGTCCGTTTCCCCAACGCGGGGTGAGGAAAAGCAGTGGCTGTAAGGGGAAGCCTGGGAAGCCGAAGGACCCGGCGTGAGGAGGACACGGAGGTGGGGGTGGGCGGGGTTTCAGAACAGGGGAGGGTCTGCAGAATCCCAGGACCTGGGAGGAGAAGCGGCTATTTCAGGAGCCGGGCGGCGGGCGCCCCCCCCTGCAGGAGCCGACAAGGAAGACGCTCGGGGGTCGCGACCGGCGGGAATCCACCCTGCGAGTGAGGACTCGACTTGGCCCGGGGGCCCAAGCAGAGGTCAACAAGGGTTTTAAGCAGAAACACGACCTGAATGGGGTTGTCTACATGTTCCTAACGCAGAAAGGCAGGGAGCAAGGAACAGCCTGAGAGATTTAAAACCGAAAGGGAGGCAATAATCGGACTTACTTGGGACGAAGGGGCTGTTGCGGGCATTTTAAGGTCGTAGCGATCCCCCAGGTCACGGGTGTGGAGAACGGACTGCGAAGTGCATGTTTAATCCAGGTAGATAAAACAAAGTAAACGTTTAATCCAGGTACACGGAATGAAGCAAACGTTTAATTCAGGTAGACGAAAACACAGGCACAGCGACGTGGCCTTTTCCCAGCGTGATCTGCTTCCGGGTGTGCCGGAAACTGGGCGCGGAAAGAAAAAGCTGGGCGGCCTGGGGGCGGGGCCTGCGCGCGGGGCCTGGGCGGGGCACGACTGGGAAGGGGCGGGTCGGAAAGACCAGGCCTGATTGGGGGCGGGGCCCTGAGAGGGTGGTGGGAGGCCGGGGCGGTAGGGGGCGTAACTAGGTGGGGCTTGGCTGGGCCGAAAAGTAGGAGATAAAGCGGAGCCTCCAGGGGTGGGCGGGGCCGAGGCGGGGCCTGTTCTCCACTCTGCCTTTCACGCAGCAGGATTTTGTTTTCTAGATTTGGGAATATTTGCGACTATTCCTTGTCCTGTGAAGCAGCGTTGTTTGTTGCCCATTTTAAGTTAGTTAATGTTTCAGAATTTAAGGTTGAAGCTTAAAGTTATGGTCCACTTATATTGGAAATTAAGATGATTTCTTCTTAACGAGTTGAACTGATTTAAGTCAAAACTGATTTTTGCGAGCCTGGTGGACTTCATCCAGTCTTACCAGAGAAGCTGAAGCTACTCGGTAGTCAGGGAACTAGGATCTCGGTGGGGATTGGATGTGGGGCGGTGACCGGATCCAGGAACCCAGAAGACATTCTGTGCTAGACACAGAAAGACAAAATACTTCATGCACTTACTTACACGTGGAAAGTACAAATGTCAAATTCTGAGGGTCTATATTATGCCTGTCCCACCACTGTATTTTGGAAGCAGATAACTTCTCTGGCTTCACAGACTCAAAGCTGGGCAGAAATTTTGCCTCAGGAAAATTTGAGTCTCACCCATATGTGATTCAGATAATATTTAGGTGCTTTTTGGGCTTAGAGTTGATACGGATATGGATTAAGACTTTTCAGATGGTCCAGGCAAAATAGCTCAGACCTGTAACCCCAGCACTCTAGGAGGCCCAGTCGGGCAGATTGGTTGAACTCAGGAGTTGAAGACCAGCCTGGGCACATAACAAAACCCTTGTCTCTACAGAAGATATAAAAATTAGCCAGGCTTAGTGGCACACTCCTGTAGTCCCACCTACATGGGTGGCTGAAGTGGCAGGATCACTTAAGGCCAGGGGTTTGAGACCAGCCTGGGCAACAGAGCCAGACCCTGTCTCTACAAAAAGTTAAATTAGCCAGGCATGGTGGCGTGCATGTGTGGTCCCAGCTATTGGGAGGCTGAGGCAGAAGGATCACTTGAGCCCAGGAGGTCGAGATTGCAATGTCATGATTATGTCACAGCACTCCAGCCTGGGTGACAGAGAGATCCTGTCTCAAGAAATAAATAAATAAATAAGAGATTTTTATTCGGATGGAAGTGAAGGGATCCTGTATGTAAGAAGGACATAAAGTTGGCTGGGCACTATTTATGTCCTATGTGGCTCACGCTTGTAATCCCAGCACTTTAGGAGGCTGAGGTGGGCAGATCATCTGAGGTCAGGAGTTCGAGACCAGCCATGACCAACATGGTGAAACCCTATCTCTACTAAAAATACAAAATTAATCAGGCGTGGTGGCACGCGCCTGTAATCCCAGCTGCTGGGGAGGCTGAGGCAGGAGAATTGCTTGAACCCAGGAGGCAGAGGTTGCAGTGAGCCAAGAGCCAATGCACTATGGCCTGGGCGACAGAGTGAAACTCTGGCTCAAAAAAAAAAGGACATAAAGTTTAGGAGTCCAGAATACAGAGTGTTATGAGCAGAGTCATGTCTCCAAAAAACCATATCTTGAAGTCCTAACACCCAATACCTCAGAATATAACTGTATTTGGATATAGGGCATTTAAAGGAGTGATTAAGTTAAAATAAGCTTGTAAAAGTGGGCTCCAATCCAATCTAAGTGATTTATTTGTAAGAAGAGGAGATTCGGCTGGGCAAAGTGGCTCGCCCCTGTAAATCCCCACACTTTGGGAGGCCAAGGTGGGCAGATCTCTTGAATCTGGGAGTTCCAGCCCAGCCTGGGCAATATGGTGAGCCCCATCTCTACAAAAAATATGAAAATTATCTGGGCATGGTGACCTGCACTTGTACTCCCAGCTACTGAGGATGGTGAGGTGGGAGATTTGCTTGAGCCTGGGAGGCAGAGGTTGTAGTGAGCCAAGGTCACACCACTGCACTCCAGCCTGGGAGCCGGAGTGAGACTCTTGTCTCAACAAATAAACAAACAAATAAATAAAAGATAACGCCAAGGTAGCAGGGACCTAACTTGCCTCCTTCTGTTAGGTGTTTGATGAAAAATTGAAGCAGAAAGTTTATGAGCCATGTACATTATCTGCACAGAAGGGCTATATGTCCTGGGCCATAAAGAAAAACAGACCTACAGTTTATCTGCTTCCTCTTTTTATGTGTCCTGGACCATGAAGAAACGCAGATTTCTTTAAAAAAAAAAAATTTTTTTTTTTGGTTTGTTTTTGTTTTGAGACAGTCTTGCTCTGTCACCCAGGCTAGAGTGCAGTGGTGTGATCAGGCTCACTGCAACCTTCACCACCCGAGTTCAAGCGATTCTTCTGCCTCACACTCCGGAGAAGCTGGGATTACAAGTACCCACCACCATGCCCAACTAATTTATTTATTTATTTATTTTTGGTATTTTAGTAGAGACAGGATTTTACCACGTTGCCCAGGGTGGTCTCGAGCGCCTCAGCTCAGGCAATCCGACCGCCTCGGCCTCCCAAGTGCTAGGATTAGAGGCATAAGCCACCTGGAAGGGCAGATTTATAGCTTATTTGCTTTATCTCTTTGCTTTCCCTGATCCTGCCAGCCTGACTCCTCTTCCCTAATTAGGCCTCCACAGACTCGACCATAAAAGTACATTTTTCTCACCCTCCTATACAATCCCTAGACTCCTAGTTTTACCACATATAAACCAGGATCCTATTTCCCAGCATGTAAACTTTGTGAGACAATAACCGATGTAGCACAGGACCTTCTTCTCTTCTTCAAAACTACTAAAACAGCCAGGTTGCCTGAATGAAAAAACAAAGGTTCTTGGTCTCAAGGCCAAGGAAATCAAAGACACAGAGGCACACCCAGAGTGAGACTGGAGCAGGAGTTTAACAGGCTAAAGAAGAGAACAGCTCTGTCAGAGAGGGGTCCTCAACGGGTTGCCAAGCTGTAGTAAAATGTAAGCGTTTTTATAAACATTCTGGGCCAGGTGTGGTGGCTCATGCCTGTAATCTCAACACTTTGGGAGGCTGAGGCGGGCAGATCACCTGAGGTTAGGAGTTCGAGATTAGTCTGACCAACATGGAGAAACCCCATCTCTACTAAAAATACAAAGTTAGTTCAATTCATTCACTTCTGAGGACAGTTACAATAGAAAAAAAAATACAAAATTCGCCGGGCATGGTGACACATGCCTGTAATCCCAACTATTCGGGAGGACTGTAGTCCCAGCTACTCTCAATCAGGAGAATGGCTTGAACTCAGCAGGCGGAGGTTGCAGTGAGCCGAGATCTTGCCATTGCATTCCAGCCTGGGTAACAAGAGTGAAACTCTGTCTCAAAAACAAACAAGCAAACAAACAGACAGGCAGACAGACAAAAAAAACGGGGAGTAAGGAGCCCATGGCTGGCTAGATTCAGACCAAACCAGTACAGGGCAGTCCCTTGAAGATGGTATGCCCATTAGAGAAAAAAATTGTTCTTAATATAACCCTGTATGATTATTAGCTCATGAAAGCTCATGCATATGATTATTAGCTCATTAACGCTCATGCAGTATTACGTATGTACTTATAATTATAAGATGGGGGTGATGCACAAGTGCATAGGGGCCAAAGAAACTATGCGACCAACCTATCAATCAAAAGGCAGATGCTGGATAGTGATTAGGCAACTTGAAAAGAGAAAAATGTATAAAAAGATCCAAAATACACAAAACAGACTCATGTCATTTCTCAGAGATCAGCCCACTCTCCCCTCTCTTAGAGGTTTTCAGTGCTTAATAAACATTTTCTGCTTCGTTATTTGTGTGTGTCATGTCCACTTCTTTGTTCGTGGCACCAAGAACCTAAGATTTCACATCTGCTACTAACACTATAAGGTGTCAAAATTTGGCATAAAAGTGGCAAAAGTGTAAAGCCAGCCCAAAACAGAATGATCTTTGCTTCAGTAATTTTTCATAAATTGTACATTAATATTGGTTTAATTAAAATAGCTGAATCTTGCATTAGTTACTAAAATAAGCATGTATTTAATCTCAAGCTTCTTACATAGGTAAACCCCGGAAGTTCGTAGGGTATCAAGTGGTTGACAGAAAATAACTGTAATTGTCCAATGGGGTCACCTTGTCCACTGCCTAGACAGAGTCAAATTATCAAGACAGGGAAACTGCAATAGAGAAAGAGTAATTTACGCAGAGCTGACTGTGCAGAAGAGTTTTATATCTTATTTTATTTTGAGATTAAAAATTATGTCCACCTAATTTTTTTTGTATTTTTAGTAGAGAAGGGGTTTCAATATGTTGGCCAGGATAGTCTCGATCTCTTGACCTTGCGGTCTACCCACCTTGGCCTCCCAAAGTGCTGAGATTACAGGCATGAGCCACCACACTCGGCCAAGAGTTTTATTATTATTCAAATAAGTCTCCCTGGAAATTTAGGAATCAGAATTTTTTCTTTTGTTTTGTTTTGTTTTTGAGATGGAGTCTTGCTCTGTCACCAGGCTGGACTGCTGTGTCGTGATCTCGGCTCACTGCAACCTCCACCTCCCAGGTTCAAGTGATTCTCCTGCCTCAGCCTCCCAAGTAGCTGGGATTACAGGCATGAGCCACTGTGCCTGGCCTAGGGATCAGAGTTTTTAAGGATAATTTGGTGGGTAGTGGGCCAGTGGGTCAGTAGTTGTGATTGGTAGGGTCAGAGATGAAATCATAGGAAGTTGAACCTCTTCACTTATGCTGAGTCAGTTCCTGGGTGGGGGATATGAGACCAGATTAGCTAGTTCATTGATCTGTGTGGTGCCTGCTGATCCATCGACTGCAGGGTCTGCAAAATATCTCAAACACGTATCTTACATTTCTTAATAGTGATGTTATTCCCAGGAGCAATTTGGGGAGATTGAGACTCTTGCAGCCTCCTGCTGCATGACTCTTAAATCACAATTTCTAATATTGTGGTTTATTTATTGGTCCTACACAGGGAGTCTACTCTCCAGTAGACAAGGGGGTTTGTTTTAGGAATGGCCTGTTATCATCTTAGTTTCAGAGATAATATACTCCTTCCTCCCACAGATAGTTCTGGCCTACTTCCAGGAATTATCAAAGACAGCTTGGAGGTTAGAGGCAAGATGAAGTCAAGTCAATTCTCTTTCACTGTCTCAGTTACAATGTTGCAATGGTGGTTTCATAATTTACATAACTATTGCAGTTTGCATAAATAATCTAGGTAAACTATTAAAATAATTAGGTAAATGTAATGGTATAAATACTTGTAGACAAACTTATAATTTAGAATCTAAAGTTATATTAAGTAATATATATTTATTAGTTGGGTATTTTCTAATAAAAATATAGAAAAACTTTTTTCTTAAAAAAAAAGTGTGTCCATGTTAAAAGGTGAATAATTTTTATCTAATTCAAAGCTTATCTAATGCTGGGTGCAGTGACCCACATCGGTAATCCCAGCACTTTGGGAGGCCAAGGCAGGTGGATCACCTGAGGTCAGGAGTTTGAGACAAGTCTGACCAATATGGTAAAACAGCATCTCTACAAAAATAAAAAAAAAGCAGCTGGATGTGGTGGTGCATGCCTATAATCCCAGCTGTTTGGGAAGCTGAGGCAAAAGAATTCCTTGAACCCGGGAGGCGGAAGCTGCAGTGAGCCGAGATCATGCCACTGCACTCCAGCCTGGGCAACAGAGTGAGTGAGACTCCATCTCAGGAAAAAAAAAAAAAAGCTCACTTAAAGGTTATGTATAAAATAACATAAAAGGAACCAGGAAACAAGAGAGATGTAAAGAAAGTTATAGAAATAAAGAGGCATTTTGGGTCCAGGTGTGGTGGCTCATGCCTGATATCCCAGCACTTTGGGAGGCCAAGGTGTACAGATTACTTCAAGTAAGGAGTTCAAGACCAATCTGACCAATACAGTGAAATATTAGCTCTACTAAAAACACAAAAAGTAACTGGGCATGTGGACATGTGCCTGTAATTCCAGCTACTCTGGAAACTGTGGCATTAGAATGGAGAAAAAATTTTGAGGACTCTCATGGAGAGCTGAAATGTTCATGACTATCAAACGAAATAGGTGTTAACTGTATGGGCTGAACTGATAGAAGATTAAAGTAATCTTATTGACATTTTTGCTTAAAACATTACTGATCCTTTGTTCTGTTTTTCAGAGTCAAAGAAATTTTTCTTTTGAGCTATTGATGGCATTTAACAATTGAGGAAATTTTACCCCTGTGATGAAAATGTGGAGCATATTTGTTTCTCTCTACCTGATTTCTCCAAAATTTGGAAATTATTTGTGAATATTTTTAACTTATATCTATGTAATTATTGGCATAAGTGCCAGAAGAATGTTTTCTTTTGCAATAGGAGACCAGCAGAACAAACTGGTCATTTTACCAAGGCTTTAACTGGAGCAGAGTGCTAATAAAACCTGACATAGATCCAATAAAAAGCCTCTCAGTAAAACTGACCTCATACCTTGTGAACACAGTCCCTGTACAGGGTTCCTGATCTGTGACAAGTAAAGAATGTCACTTTCTGACAGACCCAGGAACCTCAAGTTATCTTGGGACCTCACGAGGGGAAGGAATTTACCCACCTCATAGGTATTTGCTGGTACAAAGTCATGGCTGGGATTTGTTATAAAAAGTATTATCTGAGATTTCTTCCATGGAACAAAGTTTCATCAAAGCCAATTTAAAAATCCTATATGAAAAATAAGTATTCTCGTTGTACTTTATACATATAATCAGACCAAGTATAATAAAGTAAATTCATCCTATGCTGATTTGCTTTTAGTAAAAATGGGAAACTGAAGAAAGAAGAATTATGTTTCAAAAACTATAGTACACCTGTGTTAGATTCTAGTCTTGCCTAATATTTTTCCATTTTTTATTACTTTCTAAAGTTTGGACTCAATTCTCATTTTTCCAGGTCTCCAAAATGATGTTTTCAATTTTTCTCTTATTTTTCTTCATTGTTTCCATTTTTCCTAATTTGAAATCAATCACTGAAAACTGAGCTACATTTTCTTAAAGCCCTACAAACTGAAGCTAGAAGCTAGACAACATAAAATTCAGAAGAAAATAACAGCAATCTATTTACATACATAAGGCACTTTCATACCTGCCTACGTGGACTTCAGAGTAATATGGTCTATATCAGTTTTCCAGGATTGTTGTTTTTATGTTTGGGTTTTTTCCTCCCCTCTCCCCTCATTTTGTCTTTGTAGGCTTTAAGACTTGTCCCACCTTTCTGGGCCAAACCAATGTGCATCTTACATATTAACTAACGTCTCTGAAAAATGTATATAACCAAGCTACGCCCTGACCACTTTGGGTACTTGTTGCCAGGAACTCGTGAAGCTGTGCCATAGGCGCAAGCATCCCTAACTTTGGCAAAATAAACTTGCCAAATTGACTGAAGAAAAGAAGTAATCTTCGAAGAAAATAAAAATATCCAAAGGGAAAAACGGGGGTTACATGATAAAAATCTCAATTTGCAAAGATAATTTGAGAATCATCAATGTGTATGCACAAAAAAACAACTGCAAAACTAGTGAAGCACCAAGCGAAAGAAGAGAAAGAAATATACAAATCTAGGTGAAGCAAGAGGATTTTTTTTTTTCTGAGATGGAGTTTCACTCTTATTGCCCAGGCTGGAGTGCAATGGCACAATCTTTGCTCACTGCAACCTCTGCCTCCCAGGTTCAAGCGATTTCTCCTGCCTCAGCCTCCTGAGTAGCTAGGATTACAGGCGCATGCCACCATGCACAGCTAATTTTTCTATTTGTAGTAGAGATGGGTTTTTGCCATGTTGGCCAGGCTGGTCTTGAATGCCTGATCTCAGGTGATCTGCCCGCCTTGGCCTCCCAAACTGCTGGGATTACAGGTGTGAGCCACCACGCCTGGCCACAAAGAGGATTTTTAGGGTAGTGAAAGTACACCATATGTTACCATAATGGTAAATACATGCCATTTATGCTTCTCCAAACCCACACAATGTACAAGTGTGAGCCAAATATAAAGTAGGGATGATGGGTGATAATCTACCACTTTGGTGGAGGATGTTGATAACAGGGAAGGCTAAGCATATGTGGGGGAAGGAGCTGTAGGGGAACTCTCTGTATCTTCCACTAAATTTTGCTGGGAACCAAAACCTGCTCTACAAAGTAAAGTATATCTTATAAGAAAACAACTGAATTAGAATATAGGTAAAAACATGAGGAGAAATTTCACTGAAGAAGATGCACAAATAGGCAAAACAAGAGATTTTCCATATTACTGTCCATCAAGTCTCAGAACTTACAATGTTCTATTTCTATTTGATCCTGTCCTGCCTTCAGCAATCATTGAAAAGAAACAGCCTTTACCAAACATTCCAAAATGTCTTTGTGGTGATGTTCTTTAGGAACTCATAACTGTTTTCAGGAATTGGCAATGGGAACAAAGGTTTTCAGGAATATTCTTAGCTCACCAAGCATGCATTGTCATGATCAATATTGGTGAATTGACAAATTGCAGTTTTGTGCAAAGCTGCTATGTCAGAATCACAAACTTACTTCTCAGAACAGGCTAACTCCCTCCTTCCAACACACTGGTACAGTCATTCCACCTTATCTGGAGTTTCACTTTACGTGGTTTCAATACCCATGGCAACTGTGGTCCAAACACATTAAATGAAATGTTCCCAAAACAAACACCTCAGAAATTTCGAACTGCACTATTCCCAGTGATGTGATAAAATTTCACATTGTCCAACCAGGACATAATCATTCTTTCATGCAGTATAGCCAGAGAGAATAACCTACCCATTACTCAGTCTCTTGTAGTCATTGCAGTTAGTATATTCTTAGAGTGTTATGGTGTTTTTGTTCAATTAACTCCTATTTTACTTAATAATGGCCCCAAAGCACAAAAGCCATGATGCCTGCAACTTGAATATCTCAGAGAAGCTGTAAGCTAGACAAAATAGCATGTATCCGTAGTCTCAGGTAGTCTGGAGGCGGAGGTAGGAGGACCAGTTTTTGAGGCTGCAATGTGCTAAGATCTCACCTGTGAATAACTGCTGCACTCCAGTCTGGGTGACAGAGAAAAACCCCGTAACGACAACCACCACCAAAAAAAAAAAAAAAAAAAAAAAGAGAGAGAAAGGAAGAAAGTTGTAAAGCGCCTCGTTTAAGTTAAAAAGTGAAAGGTTATTGATTTAATAAGAAAAAACATTATACGAAGTGTTAAGATTTACTATAAATCTCCTGTACGTGAGTGCAAATAAAAATAATCAGTGCTTGCTTTGCTGTCATACCTCTAAATGTGACTCAAACTGTATATTTAGGGTTCAGTACTATCCGCTTTTAGGTATCCAATAGAGAACACTTGGAAGGCATCTCATGGGTTAAAGGGGACTAAGGTATAGGTAAAAATCTATGTTGTTTGATTTCACCATAGAAAAGAATTGTCATACATTATTTTAACCAGCCGAGTGTAGTGGTGCAGTGTCTGTTAGAAAGTTCTTTAGTAAGGTGGCATAAATCTGTTGGTTAAAGGAGTCACTGAGTTGTGAACAGAAATAACATTTTATTAACTGAACCATGAGACTTCTGATACATTCTGATTGCAATAGCAGTAACATATAATAAATGTTTCAATGTGAATCTGACTTGTGAACATGCCATTCTGATTTTGATTAAACTCTCCTCTCTGATAACTGCAGTCTTCCACTTCCAAGAATAAGACTAATTTTAAATTTCTCTTTAAGATAAAACAGCTGTCATTCAATGTAGATGACCACCATTTCCTTTGCATTATTTCTCCCACACAATCCATCTTCATTAAACTATCACTTGCCTCCCATTAATATCGTTAATATTCCATCAGTGTCCTCACTGGTGTTTCAGTCAGTTGGCTGTGCAATTATTTCCTACAACCCAAAGTGGCACTCTACACCCTGAATGGACACCCTGAACACAAGCAAAATTTGTCATAATTTACATTATTCTCCCAATTACTCCATGCTGCGTAACTCACACGACACTGAATTTTAAAATTCAATGGCCTTAATCTTCAGGCAGCATGGAAATGAAGGAACCACACCAAATGAAGTAGCCCATTTTTCTTGATGGTTCATTCCCAGAGACCACAATGAAGGATATGTAAGGAAGGTGATAGACCTCAAACTTTAGGATAAAGGTCATAGTTTAGTAGCTGCCTTAAGAAATGTCTCACCGGGCATGATGGCACAAACCTGTAATCCCAGCACTTTGGGAGGCCAAGGCAGGCGGGTCTCGAGGTCAAGAGATCGAGAACATCCTGGTCAACATGGTGAAATCCCATCTCTAGAAAAACATACAAAAGTTAGGCGGGCAGGCTGGTGTGAGTGTAACCCCAGCTAGTTGGGAGGCTGAGGCACAAATTGCTTGAACCCAGGATGTAAAGGATGGAGTGAGGTGAATTGGTGCCACTACACTATAGGATGGGGAACAGAGCAAGATTGTCACAAAAGAAAAAAACAGAAACCTCCTTTTGTGTTGGGTACCGTGGCTCACGCCTGTAATTCTGGTACTTTGGGAGGCCAAGGTGGGTGGATCACCCCGAAGTTCGGAGTTCGAGACAAGCCTGGCCAGCATGGTGAAACGCCATCTCTACTAAAAATAAAAAAATTAGCCAGGCGTGGTGGCAGGCACCTGTAATCTCAGCTACTTGGGAAACTGAGGCAGGAGACTTGCTTGAACCCAGAAGGCGGATGTTGCAGTGACCCAAGATCATGTCATTGCACTCCAGCCTAGGCAACAGAGCGAGACTCGTTGTCAAAAGACAAAAAAACAACAACCAAAACCCCCCCTCAAATTTAATACAATATTGTATAAACCAAATGAGCCATTTCCACACATGCACTTATTCCTTTAAAATACACACTGTCCTGAGTTTTAACGAATTTTGTCTTGCAGTTATTCTCTAGTTAATATTCCAGGCCAATCTTGGAGAAGTAGATTTGGTTATCTGATAATATGATTTCAAAGATATGTAGTCTGTTGAAAGAAATGGTTGAAATTTCTACCACACTGATTACATTGCCAAGGTTTCTCTCAAGTAAGAATAATTTGGTAAAGCCTGAAGACACACTACTGCTTAAAGGCCCTTTCATGTTCAGCACATTTGTAGGATGCTTCTCCTCTATATGTTCAATCAAACTACAAAGGTGTGGGCATTTGTTTTGTCTCACTTTAAGTTCTGGGGTACATGTGCACAAGTTGCAGGTTTGTTACATAGGAAAACATGTGCCATTGTGGTTTGCGGCACCTACCAACCCATCACCTACGTATCAAGGCAAAAATGCATTAGCTATTTTTTCTGATGCTCCCCTTCCCCCAACCCCCCACTCCTATTAGCAGGCCCCAGTGTGTGTTGCTCCCCTCCCTGGGCCCACGTGTTCTCATTGTTCATCTTCCACTTAGTGCGAACATACGGTGTTTGGTTTTCTCCTCCTGTGTTAGTTTCCTGGGGGATAATGGTTTCCAGCTCCATCCATGCAACAGACATGATCTCATTCCTTTCTATGGCTGCATAGTATCCCATGGTGTATATGTACCACATTTTCTTTATCCAGTCCAGTCTATCACTGATGGGCAATTTGGTTGATTCCAGGTTTTTGAACATTTGATTTTTAAAAGAGCCTTACCACCTTTATTACATTTGTAAGGCTGCCCTCTAGTATGAATACTCGTTTCCATTTTAATGTTCATGTAAAAGCCTTAGCATGCATATTATATTTCTTTGGTTCCTCTCTGATGTCTAGTGAGCTCTGATGCCTGGGGGAAAGCCTCTGACACATACATTTATATGATTTCCTTTCAGTATAAACTCTCTTATGACAAGTAGTGATTTGAACTCTAGTAAAGGTTTTCCCACCCTCATTTCATTGGTATATCTATGCCCTTTGAATTATCTATAGATTCACAAATTTTGGCTTTTGATTCAGAAGTTTTGAGAATTCTTGCCACACATATTATGATTCTGTGATTCCTCTCCAGGATGTATATTCTTACACCTAGTGAGTAGTGAACGCTAGCTTAAAATGTTGGTATATTCACTGCATGTGTAAATGTGTTAGTTCACAATTGCATTGTTAAATAAAAATACCTGAGGTTGGCCGATGTATAAAGAAAACAGGTTTAATTGGCTCACACTTCTGCAGGCTTAACAGGAAACAAAATGCTGGCATCTGATCACCCTCTAGGGAAGCCTCAGGAAAGTTAAAATCATGGTGGAAAGCAAAGAGAGTGTAGGTATTTCACACTGTGAGAATGAGAGCAAGCAACAGGGAAGTGCTATACACTTTTAAACACACAGACCTCAAGAGAAGTTCCCACTGCCAGGACAGCACCAAGGGGATGATGCTAAATTTTGAGATCTAACGATGATGCTGAATCTTTCTCAACTGGAGAAATCCACCTCCATGATCCAATCACCTCCCAATGGACCCCACCTCCAATACTGGAGATTATAATTCCACATGAGATTTCGAAAGAAGGGATAACTATACAAACTGTATCACTAAGTATGAATTATTTGGTGATTCCAGAAGCTAGGACAATGTCTAAGGCCTTGTCATATTGAGTTTAGTTGTAAGATTCTCTCCAGTATGTCTTACTTGATGTTCAGTGAGGCCTGAGCAACAAATAAAGGATTTCTCACAATCATTACATTTATAAGGTTTTTTTGCCAGAATGAATTCTTTGGTGTTTGTTGAGGGAAAACAACCGTCCAAAGGCCTTGCCACATTCAGTACATTTGTATCTTTTCTCTCCAGTGTGGATTCTCTGGTGACTTACAAGATGTGAGCTATGTCTGAATCCCTTGCCACACACATCACATTTATATGGTTTCTTTCCTGCATGAATTATCTGATGTGCGGTGAGGTTTGAGCTCCGTTTAAAGGTTTTCCCACACTCATTACATTTGTAGGGTCTGTCTCCAGTATGAACTGTCTCATGAAGTCTAAGATGGACACGCTGACTAAAGGAATTCCCCACACTGATTACATTTGTAAGGTTTCTCTCCGGTATGAATTCTCTGATGTCTATTGAGTGTTGAGCCCTGGTTAAAGGATTTGCCACATTCATTACATTTGTAAGGTTTCTCTCCAGTATGAACTCTCCGATGCCCTAGAAGATGTGAGTACTGACTATAGACCTTGCCACATTCATTGCATTTGTAGGGCTTCTCTCCACTGTGAATTCTCTTATGGACTGTAAGACGTGAACATTGACTGAAGACCTTGCCACATTCTTTGCATTTGTAAGGTTTCTCTCCAGTATGAATCCGCCGATGCTTTGCAAAAGCTGAACAGTCACTTGAAGACCTTGCCGCATTCTTTACATTTATAAGGTTTCTCTCCAGTATGAATTCTCCGATGCACTGAAAGACGTGAATGCAGACTGAAGACCTTGCCACACTCATTGCATTTGTAAGGTTTCTCTCCAGTATGAATTCTCTGATGTGCTGCAAGACGTGAATGTATGCTGAAAACTTTGCCACATTCATTGCATTTGTAAGCTTTCTCTCCAGTATGAATTTTCCAATGCACTACAAGATGTGATTGCTTACTGTAGACCTTGCCACATTTATTGCATTTGTAAGGTTTCTGTCCAGTATGACTTCTCTGATGCATTGCCAGACTTGAACGTTTACTGAAGACCTTGCCACATTCATTGCATTTGCAAGGTTTCTCTACAGTATGAATTCTCCTATGCACTGCAAGACTTGAACATTTACTGAAGACCTTGCCACATTCATTGCATTTGTATTGTTTCTCTCCACTGTGGATTCTCTGGTGACATACAAGATTCGATCTATGTCTGAATGCCTTGCCACATACATCACATTTATGTGGTCTCCCTCCTGCATGGATTACCTGATGTACAGTAAGGTTTGAACTCCGTTTAAACGTTTTGCCACACTCATTACATTTGAAGGGTCTCTCACCAGTATGAACTGTCTGATGAAGTCTAAGATGGACACGTTGACTAAAAGATTTCCCACACAGATTACATTTGTAAGGCTTTTCACCAGTATGAATTCTCCGATGAACTGCAAGGTGAGAACTTTTACTAAAGGACTTGCCACATTCATTACATATGTAGGGTTTCTGTCCAGTGTGACTCCTTTGATGTCTTACAAAATATGATTTTTTTCTGAAGATCTTGCCACATACATCACATTGACATGGTTTCCCTCTTGTGTGGACTACCTGATGTACAGTTACCAGTGAGGCCCGAAAAAAGGCTTTGCCACACTCATTGCATTTGTAAGGTTTCTCTGTAGTGTGTATCATCTGATGAGTAGTAAGACTGGAAGACTCTCCAAAGGTTTTGCCACATTCATTACACACATAAGATTTTCCCCTAATGTGTGGAGAAACTAAACAACCATTATTACTTGTCTTCACCATTTGATCACATTCATAAGTTCTCCCCCTCAGTTTGAACTTTCTGCAGTTCAGCCAGGCGTGACTGAAAGCTTGCTGTAAGCTGGTTTTCAGTATGCTTGTTTTCTACATCCCCTTGACTATGTTGAGCTCTTTTACCAGCAACATTTTTTTCATGGGGCACTGGCATTTCTTTATACTTTCTTTCACCATCTTTCCATTGAAACTCAAGGTCATGTAGATTTTTCTGTATTTCCCTGAAGTATAAATTTTCAAGATTGTAGCTTTGATGTCTTTCCAGTGTCACTGTTTGTAATCTTTCTCTTGTATTACTGTTCTCTGTTGGTGGTAATTCCTTGATCATACCTTTAGGAGAGATACCTGCAAAATATAATGAACATGGGTGTTTTTTGAATAACTATTATTGATAAATAAATATTTTATATTGGAACCATACTACACTAAACATAATGTTTATACTAGACAGGTGTGAAAGTTCTCCACCATGATCTTCTATTTTTAGAAATACAAAACGAATAGAATTCTATAGTAAAGAAGGGGTGACAACATGTAATTCAAATTAATTTTAGGAAAGCCTAGTTTTCAAACATCCTACCACCAAAGACTCATCTTGTGCAAACATATATTAGCACTAAAACAAGTATTTTGCAACCAATGACACCAAATCACATACCAACGGGCAGTAAACATATGGCTCTCTCAGAACAGAAAAGAATAAAAGTTATATATATTTAATTCATATTTACTGTGTACAAACAAATGCCAAACTACAGCAAGATATTGTATAATGGTAAATGTTCACAAGTTCAACTAATTAATAACCATATAAATTAATAAATAAAACTTCTAATAACCCATGATAAAACCAGCAGGTAAGTAAAATACAATATACAATATATTTAGAATTCCATGCTACAAATTTCTATATTGCATATATAAATTTGCATCATATGTAAAGATACAAAATTTAGAGCATGGAATTCTAAATAAAAGGAACTATAATCCATTTAATTAACAAATTGAATAGTAGGAATTAAGTCAGGTGAAATGGGAGTAAAAGGAGTAACTGACTTATGACAGCACTATGGAGTTTGTGTAAGTTACAGAGAAACTGCTGCTGAGCTATACCATCCGTACTAAAGAAAGAAATCTTGTAAAATATATAAAATGATATGCATTCCCCCAATACAACTCTCACAAAGAAACATAAAACAAAGAAAACTGAGCATCCTCAAAAATATGGATCCAATAATTAAATAAATAAAAAGTTCACTTACAATACATGAAAATGCACCAGATAAAAGTAGCGGTCAATTAAAAGAAATTACATGGTTTTAAAAAATATAAGCTTTAGCCAGTCATGGTGGCTCATGTCTGTAATTTCAGCACTTTGAGAGGCCGAGGTGGGCAGATCACGAGGTCAGGAGTTCGAGACCAGCCTGGCCAACATAGTGAAACCCCATCTCTATTAAAAATACAAAACCATTAGCCAGGCATGAGGTGGCGGGCACCTGTAATCCCAGATACTTGGGAGGCTGAGGCAAAGAGAATCACTTGAACCTGGGAGGTGGAGGTTGCAGTGAGCTGAGATCACACCACTGCACTCCATCCCAGGAGACACTGCAAGCCTCCATCACAAAACAAAACAAAAGAAAAAAAAAGCTTCATTCAACTTCACTAGCTTCCTCAATAAGATCAAAGTCATACTCGTCGTAGATGGAAAATACTAGGGAAGAAAAGTGTGGCATGAGCAGTGGTTCAGGCAACAGCCCTGCAGACATGAAGCTGTGAACTTAGACAATGTTCTCCCTGGGAGAAATTTCTACACCATTCACTGCTAGCTCAAAAAGGAAGGTCATAAGTATATGAGATCCACAGTACCCTTGGTAGATACTTTTGTGACATTTCTAAAAACCCATGATCTTGTTATGTTCTCTACCTGAATATCATGGGAAATGCTGACTATTCCAGCATTAAAGAGTAGACTCTGGCTTTAACAGGCATATCTGTATGTAGCAACACGATACTAAAACTTATTACTCAAAGTGCTCTCCTTCAAGAATTTTCTGTTAACCAATAAACCTACTCCATGGGATAGTCCACAAGATGTTATTGATAACCTCAAGGTGGGTTGTCACAACGAACAAAGGATGACATGTCAGACCCCAGAAATGTGTTTATCCAAAGTAAGACTCAGAGACAAAAAAAAAAAAAAATAAAATCACACAAACATAAAGCGAATATAAGAAGAGGAAGAGCCAAGGCAAACCATACTTGACAGAACACTGGAAGACAGGGAAGACACAGGAGGGGGATTAGGAGGGATCTTGAAATGAGACTCTGCTCTGTCTACAGAAGCCAAGGTAAGAGTTTCAAGACAGAGATATGCTCCCTGTGTAGCACTAAGAATCGAAGAGAGGATGTCTGTGTCAACTGTCTTTCCTATTCTTGTATGTAACAATCTCAGAGGACCCATCTCACTCTGCTGTCACAAACCCAAGAAGAGTGGCCAAGAAGAACTGAAGAAATGGCTGAGAAAGCTGAAGAGGCAGAGAGGGCTTAGGACAGCTCAGTGTAGTTTCTGGGAACACAGATTCAAAGGAAGAACAACCAATGTCTTTCCATCTCCTGACCAGCTCTTTCAAGCATAGGAAATGGGTGGAAACAGGAAAGCACTAGGCATCAGTAAGATGGAGGCCTCAGCTCTGATCTGTACCGACAAGAGACTGAGCATCTAGATGAAAGCAAGACCAGGGAAAAGAGATTCCTTTGAAAAGGCCCTTCCCATGCCACAGAGTCAAAGCACCAGAGTTCACAGAAGACAGATGACACTGCTGTCCATCATAACAGTCTCGTCCTTTTGTTCTGAGCTGCAGCAGCACTGGAGAGTGAAAGGATAAACTGATACATATCTGGAGAGCAGAGTGATAGGTGGGAAGAAAGATTTCAGAGCTCAAAGGAAATCAAATTTGTTTTCCAACCAAACCCTCCCAATTGCAGTTTCCCAAACAGAATTTCACTGTGCTGCTTCCATTGTGCCCATCTCAGCTCTTAACTGGGATCACACCTTTCATGCATTCCCCTCCAATTTGGGTTCCTTGTTATTTTCACTTGGCTCACCACAGTCTCCAGGGCTGTTCCCTTGCTTCAACATAAAGATAATATTCAGGTCAGCAAGACAGAGTCCGGCTCATGATAAAATAAAGACAATGTGCCGATGGTGTTCCAGAATTCCAGCCCAATGTTTAGGTAACAGAGAAAACATTACAGTTGGATCTACAAACTATTTCACAGACTCATCCATTGATTGCCTCCTTCTGAATGCATAGGAAACACTGTAAGATGCAGGCATTTAGCTCTCTCCAAGAACTGAATCAAAACACAAGGATAGGTCAAGTGTACTGACTCAAGCCTGTAATATCAGCACTCTGGGGTGCCAATACCGAAGAATTCCTGGAGCCCAGTAGTTCAAGAGCAGCCTGAGTGACATAGCGAAACCCCGTCTCTACCCGGGCATGCTGGCATGCACCCATAGTTCCAGCTACCTGGGAGGCCAAGGTGGGACAATTGCTTGAGCCAGGAGACAGAGGTTGCAGTGAATCGTGATCACACACTGCACTCCAGCCTGGGCAACAGAGCAAGACCCTGTCTTAAACGAACAAATTAAAAAGTGCAGGGACAGAAACCAGGGAATTGGCGATTTTAACTCTCCCATTAAGTTCTCTGTGTACTTCAGCTCTGGAACCAACACTGAGGTACAAAGAAGGCAGCGGAGTATCTACAGGAAGGGCACAGTGAAAGGCCAGATGCAGCATTATGAAGCTTTTTAATCAACAACTTCAGTCTCAATAATGGAGGGGCTCCCAAGAAAGACAACAGAGAAGATGCAAACATGCACAACGGCAGATCTGAACCTCTAGAAGGAAATCATCCTCACCCAGGAAGACCAGGTTCCTGTAGTTCTCCAACATCACATCCTTGTACAAAGCTTTCTGCGTAGGGTCCAGGCATTTCCACTCCTCCTGAGAGAACTCTATGGTCACATCCCTGAATGTCAAAGGTCCCTGAAATGTAAAACACATTTCAAAAAAGAGCAATATGATTTACCTAAAATATGTTTTATTTAACTAAAAAGGAGCACTATGTTTACCTAAAATAGGAGAGAACTGTCACATCACTTTGATTAAAGTGTGTTTTGACATATCTATAAAAGGCATCTGTGAGAAAGTTATTTGTCTCTAATTTTAGTTTGTTATAAAATACAATAGAATATTATTATACTCTCTAAATCAGTGTATATTTCTCTGTTTGTGGAGAATACAAAAAAATACACAAATAAGAAAAACACATGGTTATCCGTAAAAAAGTGTTACATATAATGTTCCATACATCAAGTGTCCAGATGAGCTAGTATTTGAGTGGTGTTTTCAGAGATGACAATGTCTATAGCGGCTTTAAAGAAAAGTCAGAAACTAAGAACTGTGGTGACCAGAGCAACAGCAATGACTCAAGTTTTGGAACACTCCCTATGTGCTGGGCATTTCTCCAAATGCTTTACATGTTCTAATTCAGATAACCACATAATAGCCTATGAAAGAAAGATAGATTTCTTCCCATGTTACTGTGTCACAGACACGCAAACAAACTTGTCTAGGTCAACAATCTGAAAAGAGCAGAGCAAGCATCTGAACCCAAATGTCTGAGAATTAGAGTTCAATCAAAACAATCAAGCAGTTAAATTACAGTTACAGTATGTCCTAGTCTCTCTATGCCGCCATAATCAAAGAAGACAGACTGGGTAATTTATGAACAATAGAAATGTATTTTTCATGATTCTGCATGCTGGGAAATCCAAGATCAAGGTTCCAACAGGACTGATGTCTGCTGAGGGATGATCCCTACTTCCAAGATGGTGTCTTGTTGCATTTTCTGGAGGGGAGGAACGCTGTGTCCCCCACATGGCAGAAGGGACAGAAGGGCCAAAAAGCAGTGAACTCTGTAGGATAAGCGTTTTGAAATCTCATTGTCCAGAACACCATATCCCATTGATAAGGGCAGATCCCTCGTGATCCAATCACCTATTAAAACCCAGACCTTACAATACTTGGAGATTGGGCACTGGGGATTAAGTTTCAAATGAATTGTGGAGGAGAGAAAAACACTCAGACCACAGCATTCCATCTTGCCCCCACCAAATTTAATGTACTCTTCACATAACAAATGAATTCCATCCCAGTGGAAAGTCTAAAAGTTTTCTACTACCAATTCAAAAGTCTAAACACATCCTGAGGCAAACTGCTCTCCAACTGCGAACCTGTGAAATCAAACGACTTAAGTGCTTCCAACATCCAACAGTGGGATAGACACAGGTTACATATTTCAATTCCAAAAGGGAGAAACAGGAAAGAGGTAGCTTCTCCCATGTAAGCCTCAAACTCAAATAGGGCACACACATTAAAGCTTAAGGCTTGACAACAATCTTCTTTGACTCTGTCCCACCTTCTAGACGCCCTGGAGTAGGGGCTAGGTCCCCCATGTCCTGGGGATCCCTGCTGTAGTTTTGTTGGGATCACCCCACATGGAAGTTCTCACAGGCTGTGGTCTCCCGAGCTGGGACCACATACCAGTGACTCTACAGTTCTGGGGTCTCAGGGGGTGGTCCTGCTCCCGGGGCTCCCCTTGACCTTGCCCTCGTAAGGACTCTCTGAGGTGTCCCTGCCCTATGGCTAGACTGAGAATTACCCTAGTGATGACTTCCTGTGGTAGTACTGAAAGAAGCAGAATGAAAGGTTAGGGGCCACTGAGCAAAAAAATGATTGACATAAACCAGTGACTACAGTAACACAGAAAGAAATGAGGGTGAAGATCTAGTACCACAGATGTCTGCAGTACCAGAGTCTACAATAGCACAGAAAATAGGGGAGCTTCTGAGTAGAAATCAGCAAACCTCTTCAATAGGGAGATGACAAGCAAAGGCCCAGAGACGACACAATCCCCAGCAAGAAAAGGCATGGGAAGTCTCCAGAATCTAGGGTAGTTGATTGGAGTGTCCTCCCTATACAAAGCAATCACCAAATCTGGGAAGGCAGGTGATTTTTCAAATGCTGGAGTTGCAAAAGAAAACAATAAAACATACAAAGAAACAGGAAAATGTGGTCTATAAAAAAAAAAAAAAAGAATCTCTACAAACCTACATGAAAGAAAGGGTGATTTACATCTTCACTTTAAAGAATTAAAAAGAAATGTGAGTCGGGCGTGACTGCTCACAACTGTAATCCCAGGACTTTCGGAGGGCCAGGAGGGAGGATCACTTCAGGGCAGGAGTTCAAGATCAGCCTGGCCAACATTATGAAACCCCATCTCTACTAAATATATAAAAGTTAGTTGGGCGTAGTGGCACATGGCTGTAATCTGAGGCTGAGGCATGAGAATCACTTCAACCGGAGGCGGAGGTTACAGCGAGTTGAGATCGCAACACTGCATTCCACCCTGGGCAACAGAGTGTGACTCTATCTCAAAAAATAAAACAATAAAAAAGAAAAAGAAAAAGAAAGAGAAGCTAAAAACACAACTGAGTTGACAAATTCACTAGATGAGTTCAATAGAAGGCTTAATTACAAAGAAGGAATCAGTTAACTCAAAGGGGATTTTGACAGGGAGGGGAAGAAAAATTATTAAAAAAAGAAAGAAAATGTTGAGTTGGGCAGATCACCTGAGGTCAGGAGTTTGAGATGAGCCTGGCCAGCGTGGTGAAACCCCGTCTCTACTAAAAATAAAAAAGTAGCCGGGTGTGGTGGCACATGCCTGTAGTTCTAGCTCCTAAGGGCGATTGAGGCAGGAGAATTGCTTGAACCCAGGAGGCAGAGGTTGCAGTGAGCCAGGATTGTGCCACTGTACTCCAACCTGGGCAACAGGGTGAGATTCCATCTCAGAAAGGAAGGAAGGAAGGAAGGTAGGAAGGAAGGAAGGAGGGAGGGAAGGAGGGAAGGAGGGAAGGAGGGAAGGAGGGGCAGGCAGGAAGGCAGGAAAATGAAGAGAGCCTAACAGACTGATGAAAAACCATCAAACACCAAGAACATATGCATTCTGGGAGTCCAATACACAATGTGAATATATCTAACATTACTGAACTACAGTAATATATTATCAAAGACTGACAAACTCAATTTTTTTTTCCCCTGACATGGAGTTTTGCTCTTGTTGCCCAGGCTGGAGTGCAATGGTGTGATCTCAGTTCACCGCAACCTCTGCCTCCCAAGTTCAAGCAATTCTCCTGCCTCAGCCTCCCGAGTAGCTGGGATTACAGGTGTGTGCCACCATGCCCAGCTAGTTTTGTACTTGTAGTAGAGACGGGGTTTCTCCATGTTGGTCAGGCTGGTCTCAAACTCCTGACCTCAGGTGATCTGCCTGCCTTGGCCTCCCAAAGTGCTGGTGGCTCACAGGTATGAGCCACAGCGCCTGGCCTCAAACTCAATTCTTCATTGAAGATGTGGTGACATAAAGACCTGCAACTGAAAAAATTCAGAGCCATTCAAACACAAAAGAAATATGTGAATTTTTCTTTTTTTTTTTTTTAAGACAAGTCTCACTCTGTTGCTCAGGCAAGAGTGCAGTGGTGTGATCTCGGCTCACTGCAACCTCTACCTCCTGCGTTCAAGTGATTCTCCTGCCTCAGCCTCCCAAGGAGCTCAGATTACAGATGTGTACCACCACGTCTGGCTAATATTTGTAGTTTTAGTAGAGACGGGGTTTCACCATGTTGGTCAGGCTGATATTGAACTCCTGACCTCAGGTGATCCACCCACCTTGGCCTCCCAAAGTGGCTAGATTACAGGCATAAGCCACCGCGCCAGGCCAATATGTGGAATTTAAATAACACGTGATTGTGTTGTGTAAAAGGAGAACTAAAATAATTTTGGAAAGAAAATGAAGGGGGGTTTGCCAACCTACATGTGAACCTATTATCATATTTATAATCTTTTTTTCTTCTTTAAAATACAAATTACATCCAGCCCAAAATGTCAGATATTTATAATCTAAAACTTTATAATGAAATATAATCTACAACAAAACATACAAAAAAATTCAAATGAAAGATTTGTGCAAACAAAATGTAAGCAACAAAACATTAGATCTAAAAGAAACACGTATTTTATAATCCCACAGTGAGCCAGGCCTTCCAAAGAAAGATCAAACACTTATTTATCCCAACCTGAAGGAACCCTCAGACACCTGTGGTGAAGACAGCATTACGGCAGCCATGGTGACATTCTTTGAAATAGCGAAGAATTGTAAAAGATCCGTATGTCTTCATGTAGACATTGTTCCAAACAGGACGCAACACAAGCTACTAGTGTTTATTAACACAAAAAATACGCACGTTTCAACAACTGGCACGATAAAATTTCACGACAGAACATTCGCAGAAGAATTGTTCTCTAAAATCTCACAACAACACGTAAATGCATCTTGACACCTCTCAGTGACTCTTGCAACAGAACTTACAACTGTAGCTTCCCACTGAAACATGAGGGATAATGGAGATCATGACAGGGAAAAGGAACCTGGGTCTCCTCCGGTTTGGGTAATTGCAAGAGCGATCGCCTCTTTAGGACGGTGCATTTCCTCTTTTCCTGGATCTGGCAAGACTCCCCCACTACCCTGAGGTGCAATGGTGTTCTCATATACCAATGAAGCATGAGATTTCCCACTCATTAAAAAAAGAACTTACTACTACGTTCTATTTACATTTTGAGGATATGGAGAAAATGAAAACCCTTTGTATTTCCATTTTCCAATTTCTTGGACTGTGAGGGGGTTCCATTATTTTATGGAAATCAAACAAAAATACTTTTCATTCTTTGCTCAATTTTCTTTTACTGCATTCTAGGACCCATTTCATATTCTGTAGTTAAAATTTTTTAATATAAATGGCTTGATGTCCTTTTCTTAGGTTACAATTTTTTTTCTATGTCAAACTAAAACGCTTCCTTGATGCTCACTTTAGTTTGCTGATAAATTTCATTGTGTATATTTAAGGTATACAACATGATATTATGGTATGAATAGTAAAAAAGTCACTAGAGTTTAACAAATTAACATATCCATCATTTCAGTTACTTTTTTTTTTCTGTTTCGCCGGAACAGCTAAAATCTCATTTAGCATGAATTTCATATATAATAAAGCATATTTTCAGGTGGCCAGGTGTGGTGGCTCACACCTGTAATCCCAGCACTTTGGGAGGAAGAGCATAAGGTCAAGAATTTGAGAACAGCCTGGCCTACATGGTAAGACCTCCCCATCTCTACTAAAAATACAAAAATTAGCTGGGCATGGTGGTGCACACCTGTAATTCCAGCTATCGGGAGGCTGAGGCAAGAGAATCACTTGAACCTGGGAGGTGGAGGTGGCAGTGAGCCGAGATCACACCACTGCATTCCAGCCAGGGCAACAAGAGTGAAACTCCATCTCAAAAAACAAACAAACAAAGGTCATAGAAAATATCTCAGCAGCACATACCTTAAGAAATTACTGGATAATTAATACTTAGACCAAGAATGAAATTGGAAAAAAAATCATGATATTAAACAAGAAGATCTCAAAAAAATCATAATCAACAGTAAACATGGGATCCATTTCTTCTAATTTAAGGCAAGGAAAAGAGCACTGGTCTGTGCTGCAGACAATCACCACTGCACAGGAGGCCTGAGCAGGACCAGAAGCAGAGGAAAAAAAACAGAAAAAAAAAAAGTGGGGGTAGGAGGCAGGAAAAAGTAGGATCTGTTACAACTAAGGAATGACTTAGGAATATGTTAATGCCTGTAGTCAAAACAGAATGCCATTTTAGCATATTAACTAATACAAGGCTGGCACGGTGGCTCACGCCTATAATCCCAGCACTTTGGGAGGTTAAGGCGGGTGGATCACGAGGTCAGCAGCTTGAGACCATCGTGGCTAACACGGTGAAACCCCGCCTCTACTGAAAATACAAAAAATTAGCCGGGCGTGGTGGCACGCGCCTATAGTCCCAGCTACTTGGGAGGCTGAGGCAGGAGAACTGCTTGAACCCGGGAGGCAGAGGTTGCAGTGAGCCGAGATCGCACCACTGCACTCCAGCCTGGGTGACAGAGTGAGACTCCATCTTAAAAAAATAAAAATTAAAATTAAAAAAATAAACTAATACAAATAAATTGAAAACAAGTTTCCTTTCTTAGCAGCACTTATTATAAATAACATACACATGCAAGAAACATTCTACATCTCCCTGAGCAAATATACATGGCCCCTAACTAAAAGATATTCCAGACCTGTGTAAGAAATCTGTAACTCTACTAGGAGAGTAATCTCAGTAAGACAGAGAAATAGGAAGCCAAAAACCTTTCTGTCCCCATGAAGACAAAAATTAAACAATACATGGGCCAATTGCCTTTGTGAGAAATGCAGGCCCTTAGCAAGTTCCTACACCCCAAAGAAGAACCAAATCAACCTGCTGGGAGCCCAGCGGGAAAATGTGTGAGCCCGTTAGCCTGAGCCCCTGTTCAGGCATGACGTGCCATCATCTAGAGGAAATTACAAACTCCAGATTTTTCCTGAGGGACAACGTTCTGTCTTGACTGAACATAAGCACTGAAGTAACAGGACCCCAGATCAGGAAGCCACAGAGAACAAAGACACCAGCATAAACCAGAGGGCGCAGTAACGCGGGCAGACACTAGGTGGTGGTGCGGACCTCAGCTTCCTATGGCCCCACACAGGCTGCAGAGCAGGTGCAGAAAGGGGAGCTCCTGAGCAGAACCTGGCCACCCACTTCAGTTAGGAGATGACAAGCAAAGCCCAGAGAGGGCACATCCCAGACAAGGCTGGGGACCTCCAGAGTCTCTTCCTGGGCTGATTGGTGCATGTGCTCCCTGAACCACGCCAGGCACAAAAAAACAAGAGACGTGACTCATATTTTTAAGTAGAGACAGGGTTTCACCATGTTGGCCAGGCTGGCCTCAAACTCCAGACTTCAGGTGACCCGCCCGCCTCAGCCTCCCAAAGTGCTGGGATTATGGGAGTGAGCCACCGCACCTGGCCAAAATGACTTGATTTCTAATTCAGAGAACATTCACATGAGGATGTAAAGGAGCAAGGAATCCACCTTCCTAACACAAAAACGTGCAAATTTTCACAACTTTTGGAATAAAACATCACAACGAAACAATCACCGAGGCTTTTATTTAAAATACCATAATGCTGTATAAATATATTTCGACAGGACTTGCTCTTGCAGTGGGTTGCCAGTGAGACACAGGGAGGTGGAAGGCCGCACAGGGGCAGGGGAGGCTTTGTAATTGATAGCCTAAGCTGGATGTTTGGTGTCTTCCTATAGAACAAATAGACATATAATTCGATGTTTAACATTAAAACTGTAAGAACCAGCCGGGCATGGTGGCTCACGCCTGTAATCCCAGCATTTATGGAGGCCGAGGCAGGTGGATCATCTGAGAGCAGGAGTCCAAGACGAGTCTTGGCAACATGGGGAAACCTGTCTCTACTAAAAACACAAAAATTAGCCAGGCTTAATGGCATACACCTGTAATCCCAGCTACTCAGGAGGCTGAGGCAGGAGAATCGCTTGAGCCCAGGAGGTGGAGGTTGCACTGAGCTGAGACTGTGCTGCTGCACTCCAGCCTGGGTGACAAGAGCAAAACTCCACCTCAAATAATAATAATAATAATAATAATTGGTGGAACGAGAATGAATATAATTTCTAACTCTTTAATGACAAAAAAATCTGCTCCAATCTCTGAGCAAAACCACAGCTTTCTTCACTAATACAGATGCTGTACAAGACTCCCTGCAGGAACACCAGTCTCCATGGGAGGGGCGGTCCGAGAAAGAAGAGAGAACGTCCTCCCTGAACCAAGCCAGAAACAAGAAACTAGGAAAGGTGTTTAGCTTCAAATGTAGTAAAAATCAGATAGAAAAGATTTCTCCTTCCTGAACTCCTTTTCCAGAATTTACCAGGTACTTGTGCACATTAATATGTGACTTCCACACGCAGCTTCTGTACTTCTGGTCTGCAGAGAGCTGACGGTGCATCCAGATGTGGCCTCTACATAAACCCTGCTGCCCAACAGCTCTGACACCACGGGGCCCACACCCCGTCTCCATCCACGTCTGGGGGTGAGCCCTTCCCAAGACCATGCCCAGTGCAGCCTCTTCCCAAGTGCATGTCACTGGGTCACAGGAGATGGAATCTAAATCAGATGAGAGGGACTGAGGGAAGGCATGGGTGAGTGCCAGCAAACGTGTCAGGCTGAATGCTTCAGACATTTCAGAAAGAAATAGAAATAGAACAATCCACCAAGAAAATCACTTTACCTGAGGAAGAGTCATCCCTGACTCCTTTTCTTCCTCTTCTGGGCTTCTTCATCACATAGCATGACTGTTCAGAAGTCAATCCTAAATGTCAAAAATATGCTGATTACTGCTCAGAATCAACACATTCCCCTTCCTGTGCCACAACCACACACACAGCTTAGACCTCACCCTGTGGAAAGATGTCCTCTGCTGCCCACTGCACCAGAGTTTCTTGTTCTAAGAACAAGAAAACAACTAGTAAAGATTTTACTATTTTCTTCAGGACTTGCTCCCCCTCCTGGAAGCCTACACACATGCTGCAGCAGTGGGGAGCTGGGCTGGACTGAGCTGCCCCATTCAGGACACAGACTCAGCCCTGATCAAATCCCTTGCAGAGCACAGCCCCCTCCCCTCTCTGTGGATCCCAGGTTCATGTGATCCCTCAGAAATGGAGGACAGAGAGCCTTGGTGCTCAGTGCCAGATAGAGAACACAGTGGAATCCCCTTATCCATGAGGGATATGTTCCAATATGCCCAGTGGATACCCAGAACCTCAAACAGGACTGAACTCTATTTACTGCACTTAAATTATGCATGTGACAGCTTCTCATTGGCATATCCAAATTGCCAGCATCAATATCCATGTACTTGGGTGATACTGTTAAGTAAAATAATGGTTAATTAAACAAAAGGACTGAGATACCCCAAAAGTTAAGACCAAATCAAAAAGAGGACTATTTTTTATTTTGAGAGAGAGTTTCACTCTTGCTGCCCAGGCTGGAGAGCAATGGGGTGATCTTGGCTCACCGCAACCTCTGCCTCCCAGCTTCAAGCAATTCTCCTGTCTTAGCCTCCCAAGTAGCTGGGATTACACATGCCCGCCATCTTGCCCAACTCTTACATCTGAGCAAAATTATAACCTTAAAACTTAAAACGACTGCTGGTAAGCATCCCTGCATGAACACTGCAGTCTCTGTGGATGGATATTGACTACGGCTAGGGAAATCGGATGTTCAGGTTGATTTCATATTTTTAAATCAATGATGGAATAAAACATGCTCTGATGTCTGTATCTAATTTTCCATTCCATTCCCAGTCACTAAGGTGGTGGAGGTAGAAATAGTGACTATTCATACAGCTTCAAATATAGTATAAAATCAGGCAGAAAGATCTCCCTTTACAGTCCTCCTTTTCCATATACATACATACATACCTACATATACAGACAAATTTTTTTTTAGGACGTCTTGCTCAGTCCTCACAAAAAGGACAGGCTGTAGTGCAGTGGCACCATCTCGGCTCACTGCAACCTCCACCTCCGGGTTCAAGAAATTCTCCCACCTCAGCCTCCTGAGTAACTTCGATAACAGGCAACTGCCACCATAACTGGCTAATTTCTGTATTTTTTTACTAGAGACAAGGTTTTACAATGTTGGCTAGCTGGTCTCAAACTCCTGACCTCAAGTGATCCACCCGCCTCAGCCTCCTAAAGTGCTGAGATTACAGGAGTGAGCTACGGCACCTGGCCAAGTTTGATAATTTCCTAGGTATTTATGCACATTAATATGTGACTTCCACGTGCAGCTTCTCTATTCCTGGTCTACAGAGAGCTGACAGTGCAGCCAGATATGGTCTCTAAACAATCCCTGCTGGCCAACAGCTCTGACACCATGGGGCCCACACCTGGGCTCCATCCACATCTGGGTGTGAGCCCTTCCCAGGACGATGTCCAGTGGAGCCTCTTCCCAGGTTCATGTCGCTGGGTCATGGTGAGATGGGATCTAAGTAAGATGAGAGGGACTGAGGAAAGGCATAAATGAGCGTGAGCAAACATGTCAGGCAGGATGCCTCAGACTCAGAGAAGATTCGCAACTCCAACGCCCGGCACTTCACAAAGGAAGGAGACAAAATGATCCACCGAGAATATCACTTTACCTGAGAAACAGCCATCCCTTACTCCTTTTCTGTCCTCTTCCTCCTCTTCTGGGTTTCTTTCTCAGTCAATGTAATTCTTCACACATCAAACCTGAAAGGCAAAAATATGTTGTTTAATGTTGTTTAACACATTCCTTTCTGTGCCACAACCATGCACACAGGGAAGACCTCAGCATGTGGACACAGCCCACTGCACAGGGGGGGATAAGGATAATAAATTCCTACACAAAGACCAAGTGACTCTTTCACCATTTTCTTCAGCACTTGCTCCCCTCCTGGAGAAGCCCACATACATGCTGCAGCAGTGGGAGCTGGGCTGGACTGAGCTCCCATTCAGGGCACAGACCCATCCCTGACCAAACCCCATGCAGAGCACAGACCTCCTCACCTCTGTGGGTCACAGGCTGAGCTCAGTCCTCGGAAACGGAGGATAAAAAGGCTTGAAGCTCAATGCTGAACAGAAATTAGAATCAACTTGGGGCTGGGCATGGTGGCTTACACCTGTAATCCCAGCACTTGGGGAAGCTGAGGCAGGTGGATCACCTGAAGTCAGGAGTTTGAGAGCAGCCTGGCCAACATGATGAAATCCTGTCTCTACTAAAAATATAAAAATTAGCTGGGTGTGGTGGTGTACACCTCTAATCCCATTTACTTGGAAGGCTGAGGCAGGAAAATTGCTTGAACCCAGGAGGCAGAGGTTGCAGTGAGCTGAGATCAACCCATTCCACTCTAGCCTGGGTGACAAGAGTAAAAGCCCACCTCCAAAAAAAAAAAGAATCAACTTGGATACCTTAAACATTACCGAGGCTGGGCCCCACCCTAACTATTAGAAGGAGAATCTCTAGTAAGGGATCACAAACCATGTGCTACTACAAATGTCTCAGCACTCTAGTGTAAAGCCAGGATTGAGCACATCTCAAAGGGGCCAAGACTAGCACAGCCCCAGCCTCCCAGCTCTGTATCCCTTTGGAGCCGCGTTTATAGAAAGCAGAAGGCAAAGGACCAGAAAAAACATACAGAGCAGAAAATATGGACCTGCTTTTATTTGCAATCATAGAATCAGACAACACCTGATTCTTAAAATGAAAGGAGTGTACTGATAAGCTGAGGGGGACGAGTTGGCTTCCTAAGCTGAAAAGGGCTGCATGGAGCAGAATAGGAAACTAACAGCAGGCTGATTGCGTCAAAGTTACTTTTCTTTGGGATGCCATTTCCCCCCCAGATCCTCAAAATGTAAAAAGAACATAGCAGTAAGTTTTGTTTAGATGAGAGGGAAATCTCATGTGATGCTGGTCGGAGAGGGCACCTTTGCAGCTCGGGGTAGTGGGAAATCTTGCCAGATTAGCTGCAACTGAGGGGCCCTAGAGTTCTAGGCACAGAGACAGCCCAGGTGGATGCCCTCAGGAGCAACCTCGGCCCCAGGAACAGGAAAGAGGCCTGTGTAGCTGAAGCAGAGGGAAAGAGGAGGACACAGGTAGAAAATGAGGTCAGAGAGGTCCCAGGGCAGCAGATCAGGTAGGGACAAGGTCCTCAAACATTTTTCTCCCACAGCTCACAGCACTTTTGGGGACTATGCATTTCCCCACCATTTTAAGTAATTGTAACTTTCTGTTTACATTTGAATTGAAATACTTCTATATAATGTCATATCTTCTCTATTTCAAATATATGCTGACATGTAAAGCTAAGGCCAGGAAGTATAGAGTTACCTAAATCTGAGATGTTCAGGATTGCAGGGGAATGTACTTGGTGAGTTCAGGAAGTCACTTTGGATACATAATGGTGGAGATGTCTCTTAAAGCGCTGAGCAGACAGATGAGGAGACGACAGGACAAAGGATTATAGACTTCAGGGGAAAGTTCTGCAGGGGACATGGAGACACATAAGGTGGGTGATATGGATAAGGTTTGTGTCCCCTGGCCCAAGTCTCAAATTGAGACAGGCTTACAGACTTCCATGGGGTCCCACACCCTTCCCAGATATTCCATGGTGCTCCCCATATCCTGCTACAAAATGCCATGTACCCCAACAACTCATAAACTCATGCTGAACTAATACATACAAAGATACCGAGGACTCAATGACCTAAGGTACCCTATTCCATTCATAATGGTCTCACCCCCAAACACTGGCACCACCATCTACTAAAACAGGTGACTCCAGTGATGCACATGCCCCAATGAGACCCCAACATCTGCCAAGGAAACTCTCCATATTGACATTCGAATATTCCAAAACACATCTATAATCATCTTAACTTACAGCTCAAGATATTCCAAAAAACAAAGGTAACCCCTTAAGTGATCTCTGAGATTTTCATAATACTTCTGTGAGTTGCATGATGATTCTTGCACTCCCAAAAGACCTCACAGAAGTCACCATCAAGAGTGCTGACTGCGGTGCAGCTCTAGGGACCAATGAACCAACTCTCCAGCTGCCCACCCTCCCTGTGGGCTCAGCTTAGACTGCTGCTCACTTCAGTTCACCCTAGAACAATATGGGTTTGCATTGTGTGGGTCCACTTATAAAAGAATTTTCTTCATTAAACAATTTGAAAGCTATTTTAAAGATTTGTAACAACTTGAAAAAACTCACAGATGAACCATATAGCCTAATTATTTAAAAAGGTTGGCAGGAGCTGGGTGTGGTGGCTCATGCCGGCAATCCCACTTTGGGAGGGAGAGGAGGGTGGATCACCTGAGGTCAGGAGTCCAAGACCAGCCTGGTCAACACGGCAAAACCCTGTCTCCACTAAAAATACAAAAAATTCGCCAGGCGTGATGGCACGTGCCTGTAATCCCAGCTACTTGGGAGGCTGAGGAAGGAGAACTGCTTGAACCTGGGGTTGCAGTGAGCTGAGATCGTGCCACTGCACTCCAGCATGGGCGACAGAGCGAGACTCTATCTCAAAAAGGAAAAGGTATGTAAGGAATCTGTAAAATATAGATTTAAGTCTATCATGTACAACCATAAAATACACAGAAATGAGCCGGGCACGGTGGCTCACGCTGGTAATCCCAAAACTTTGGGACGCTGAGGTGGGCAGATCACCTGAGGGCAGGAGTTTGACATCAGCCTGACCAACATGGTTAAACCCCATCTCTACTAAATAAAAAATTAGCCAGGCATAGTGGCTGGCACCTGTAGTCTCTCAGCTACTTGGGAGGCTGAGGCGGGGAATCGCTTGAACCAAGGAGGTGGAGGTTGCAGTGAGCCTAGATCACATCACTGCACTCCAGCCAGGGCAACAAGAGTCAGGCTCCGTCTTAGAAAAAAAAAAAAAAGCCATACAAATGCCCAACAGGTATATGAAAAGGTGCTCAAGATCGCTAATCACACCAGGGAAATACAAATCAAAACCACGATAAGCTATCACCTCATACCTCTTAGGAAGACTATTATAAAATAGGCAAGAGTTAACAAGTGTTAGCAACGATACGGAGAAACATGAGCCCTTGTACACTACTGCTGGGAGTGCAAATCAGTACAGCCATTATGAAAAGCAGTATGGATGTTCTTCAAAATATTAAAAATAGAACAACAATGAAATCCAGCAATCCCATTCCTGGGTATACATCCAAAGAAAATGTAATCAGTATGTTGAGGAGACATCTAGGCCAGGCGTGGTAGTTCATGCCTGTAATCCCAGCACTCTGAGAAGCTGAGCTGGGAGGATTGTTTGAGACCAGGAGTTAGAGACCAGCCTGGACAAAATAGCAAAACCATGTCTCTACTTAAAAAAAAAAAAAAAAAAAAAAAAAATTTAGGAACCTCTCTCTCCCATGATCACTACAGTATTATTCACAACAGCCAAGATATAGAAACAACCTAAGTGCCCATTCATGAATGGATATGTAAAGAAAATGTGTGTACATATATATTTGTGTGTATATATATGAATATATAGAGTGTGTACGTGTGTACACTTATATAATGGAATATTATTTAAGCATAAAAAAGAAAATCCTGCAATTTCCAACAACATGGATGAATTTGGAGGACATTATGCTGGGTGATATAAGACAGACACAGAAAGAACACTGCTATGTTCTCATAAGTAGAATCTTAAAAAGTCCAATTCATAGTAACAGGGCAGAACAGTTGTTGCCACAGGATGGTGGGTGGGGAAAATAGAGAAACATTGGTCAAAGGGTACAAATTCTCAGTTATAAAATAAAGAAGTTCGGAGGAATCTAACATATTGCATGGTGAATATACTGTATTCGATACTTTAACATTTTTGAAAAGTTTTTGAACAATCTAATGAATAATGGGGTAAAAGTTAAAAAAAAGGCATTATTGGTCGCGGTCTCCAGATCGCCCGGGTCCCACCGCCGCCACCATGCCTCGGGGGAAGCCGCAGCGCGGCCGCCCGGCCAGTCAGCCGCCCCGTTGCGACCTCTGCCCACCCGCCCGCGCACCCACCGCCCTCGGCAGCAGCCCCGGCTCCCGCGCCTTCGGGCCAGCCGGGCCTCATGGCTCAGATGGCATCCACGGCCGCAGGGGTGGCCGTGGGCTCGGCTGTGGGACATGTCATGGGCAGCGCCCTGACCGGAGCCTTCAGCGGGGGGAGCTCGGAGCCGGCCCAGCCTGCCGCCCAGCAGGCCCCGACCCATGCTGCCTCCCAGCCGCTGCAGACGGGGCCCTGCCCCTATGAGATCAGGCAGTTCCTGGACTGTTCCACCACTTAGAGTGACCTGTCCCTGTGTGAGGGCTTCAGCGAGGTCCTGAAGCAGTGCAAGTACAACCATGGTCTGAGCTCCCTGCCCCTGAAGATGTCAGTGCACTCAGGGGCCAGCCCTGCATCGACCTCTGCGCCTCATCAACAGCTAGACCACAACACTAGATTGTATGTAGATAGCTGGGACTGCAAATGAGGAGGAGGTTTCTCACCCCACACCCAAGACACAAATGTGCAATTAAAAGAATTTATTTTAGACCACAAAAAAAAAAAAGGCATTATTTAGAAATTAATGACCAATTGATTAGGATGCCATCAAGTCTTATTTCAGAAGTTACCCGTTCTTTATAGAACAAACGGAATAAACTAAAATTTATCTCAAACCTCCAAAATAACACTGAATTAACTGTAAAGCACCTACAAGGAAAAAAGTAAATCCATTAACAAAACAAAACAAAACAAAAACACTCTCAACCTTCCTTCAGAGAAGGCCTGCATTCCTTCATTGTAGGCCTGGAGTGGTGGTTAACACATGTAATCCCAGCACCTTCAGGGGCTGAGGAGGAAGGACTGCTTGAGCCCAGGAGGTCCAGGATGCAGTGACCCGACATGTTACTGCACTCCAGCCTAGGCGACAGAGAGAGAGACCCTGACTCAAAAGAGAAAAAAACAAAACAAGACAAAAAAAAAAAATATATATATATATATATATATCTTGTAGTGACAGTCATTTCTTGCCTATTTCTTCCCTCCTCCATCCTCTACTCCATCCCTGGACAGAAGAGTTACAAAATGACTGAGTCAAGTCCCTGCTCTATGGCTAAATAGGGATTCCAAGTATCTTTTGATACAAATAAATACAAAATGCAAAAGCCTTACAGAAAGGAGTGGTAATTTTCATCCTCATGAGTACAATTTAAAGAAACAAAGTTTGAATTAGAGTACAACGCCACAAATTAGAGTATTACAACTACCATCCATGTCCAGCCAACTCACCGCTCATCTGGATGGGGTCCTCTCCCACTTTCTTCACGACCATTTGTTTCCCTCTCTCATTCTGCACGTGTCTTTTTTTTCCCTTTCTGTTTTTCTTCCCTTCTTTTGTTCCCTCTTTCATGCCTGTTCTACTCAATGCTCCCCAACTTAGTTCACCTCTTGTTGCTCTTTCTCCCCAAACTTTCCGATTGTCCCCAATCTCCTGTATGTCTGCCTCTCCCCCCATCTGAGCTCCCTCTCTGCTCTCCTGTTCAATTCTCTCTTCCCTGTTACATCTCCTTTGTTCCCCGCTCTAGCACCCCACACTTCCTAGGCTTCCTCCCTTCTGTGGTTCTCCTACTCTCCTTTGTCACCCACTGCCCTCTCTTTCAGTCCCAGCACCACGTGGCTCTGTCAGCCGCGGCTCCAACTCTTTCACCTCTCTCCCCCCGTCTGTCTGCAGGGCCTCCTTCTTGGCTGCCCCTCTCTGTTTTGCTGCCCTTCATCTCCCTGAAGGTTCCCCTTTCCCCTAATTTCTCTATGTGCTTTTCTCCCCCTGCTACTTTCTCCATGCATCTTCTTTCACTCTTGCTCTTTGCAGGTCCCTAAATTATCATCCATTCTGCCCGTGTATTTATGGGTCTCCCCCATTCTTTTCTCCTCGGTTTTTCCTTTTGCTCCGTTGCTCTCCCTCTTTACCTCTCCTGATCCCCCCTCACCCACACATTCAGGAGGAAAGGGAAGGAATAAGATGCCCATCTCGCAGAAAAGCACTTTCCAGTGGAGTAAAATTTGGGAAAGAAGAACACTGGGTGTGACGAGACACTCTCAGGTCACCTCCCGCAACGCGGGGTCAGGAAAAGCAGTGGCTGTGAAGGGGAAGCCTGGGGAGCAGAAGGACCCGGCGTGAGGAGGACACAACGTGTTGGAGGACGGAGTCTCAGAACAGGGAGGGTCTGCAGAATCCCAGGACCTGGGGAGGAGAAGCGGCTATTTCAGGAGCCGGGCGGCGGGCGCCCCCCCTGCAGGAGCCGACAAGGAAGACGCTCGGTGGTCGCGACCGGCGGGAATCCACCCTGCGAGTGAGGACTCAACTTGGCCCGGGGCCCGAGCAGAGGTCAACAAGGGTTTTAAGCAGAAACACGACCTGAATGGGGTTGTCTACATGTTCCTAACGCAGAAAGGCAGGGAGCAAGGAACAGCCTGAGAGATTTAAAACCGAAAGGGAGGCAATAATCGGACTTACTTGGGACGAAGGGGCTGTTGCGGGTATTTTAAGGTCCGTAGCGATCCCCAGGTCATGGGTATGGAGAACGGACTGCGAAGTGCATGTTTAATCCAGGTAGATGGAACGAAGTAAATGTTTAATCCAGGTACACGGAGCGAAGCAAACGTTTAATCCAGGTAGACGAAAACACAGGCACAGAGACGAGGCCTTACCCCGGCGCGATCTGCTTCCGGGTGTGCCGGAAACTGGGCGCGGAAAGAAAAAGCTGGGAGGCCTGGGGGCGGGGCCTGGGCGGGGCGCGACTGGGAAGGGGCGGGGCGGAAAGACCAGCCTGACTTGGGGCGGGGCCCTGAGAGGGTGGTGGGAGGCCGGGGCGGTAGGGGCGTAACTAGGTGGGGCTTGGCTGGGCCGAAAAGCGGGGATGATGCGGGGTCTCCAGGGGTGGGCGGGGCCGAGGCTTGGTCTGTTCTCCACTCTGCCTCTCACCCAGCAGGATTTTGTTTTCCAGATCTGGGAATATTTGTGACTATTCCTTGTCCTGTGAAGCAGCGTTGCTTCTTGCCCATTTTATGTTAATGTTTCAGAATTTAAGGTTGAAGCTTAAAGTTATGGTCTCACTTATATTGAAAACTAAGATGATTTCTTCTTAAGTTGAACTGATTTAAGTCAAAACCGACTTTTGCGAGCCTGGTGGACTCGATCCAGTCTTACCAGAGAAGCTGAAGCTACTCGGTAGTCAGAGAACTAGGATCTCGGTGGGGATTGGATGTGGGGCGGTGACTGGATCCAGGAACCCAGAAGACATACGAAATGTGCTAGATACAGAAAGACAAATACTTCATACACTTACTTACATGTGCAAAGTACAAACATCAAATTCACAGTAGTTCACATAAGAGGTAGTTGTTTAAAACAGCCTAGCACCTTCTCCTCTCTCTTGCTCCCTCTTGCCATGTTAGATATCAGCTTTCTCTTTTCCTTCCACCATGACAGAAAGTTTCCCAAGGCTTCACCAGAAGCCATCCGGATATTGGTGCCATGCTTGTACAGCCTGCAGAACTGTGAGCCAAACAAATCTCTCTTTTTTTTTTTAGAAATTACCCAGTCTGAGGCATTTTTTTTCTTTATAGCAGTGCAAAATGGACTAACACAGACAGGGTTTCTTCAAAACATCCTATAGCCTCAAATAACAATGGCTTACCTGATCCACAATGTAAGTAGAATGGAAAAAGTTACACATAAAAAAAGTCAAACAAAAGAAAAAATAATTGTCTATATGTTAATATCTTATAAAGTAATCTTCACAGGTACATGTCAGCACCTTCTGAGGATATGTCACAGGTGTGTGTCCTTAAGTTTGGCAAAATAAATCCTAAATTGACTGAGACCTGTCTCAGATATTTGGTGTTCAGATTTTGGTAACCGTGGAGGAATTCTGACAAATTCCCCTGGCTTTTGACAAATCTCTTACTGGTGCTTGGTACCAGCTTCAGCTGTGTCTATGGCTCAAACCAGTAGGACAATTTGCTGAGGCCTGGGAGCACCCACTCCAGAGAATCACTGATCTTGCCAAATTTGGTTCGGCAAATTTATTTTGCCGAACAACTCCTTTTTTAGAGGGGGAGGTTTTACTTTCTTCCATCAAGAAAGGTACATTTTCCTGCTTCCATGACAACGGAAGGCAGGTAACTTCTTTCTGGAGTTTGAACTTGCTTCCAACAAGTAAGGAAAGTTTCAGGTTTTTCCTGCTTCTAGAATGGTAGGGAGCAGTCTTCAGCCTGAGACCCCTAATAGGTAAGTAACTGAATTGGGGTTCTGTCTTGGCTAAAATTAATATTAACAACCAGCTGGTTGTAATTTCTCCTTACCTTTAGAGTGCTCAGTAATCGTAGATATAGGTTTAATGGAAATAGCTAAATCTTGCATTATTTAGTAAAATAACCATATATTTAATCCTCAGGTTATTAGGTAAACACCTGAAATTCATAGGCTATAAAATGGTTGACAGGGTAAAAACTGTAATTGTCCAGTGGGTTCACCTTGCCCACTGCCTAGAGAGAGCCAACTTATCAATATAGGATAACTGCAATAGAGAAGGAGTAATTAACACAGAGCTGGCTGTGCAGGAGACATGAGTTTTATTATTACTCAAATCAATCTCCCTGGAAAACCAGGGATCAGAGTTTTTAAGCCTAATTTGGTGATTAGAGGGCCAGTGGGCAGGAGTTCTGATTGGTAGGGTTGCAGATGAAATAGTAGGAAGTTGAAGTTGTTCTCTTATGCTGAGTCCGTTCTTGGGTGCGGGCTATGAGACCAGATGAGCTAGTTTATGGATCTGGTTGGTGCCATCTGATCCACTGAGTGCAAGTTCTGCACAATATCTTGAGCACAGATCTTATATTTCACAATAGTGATGTTATCCCCCAGGAGGAATTTGGGAAGATTGAGACTATTGCAGCCTCCAGCTGCATGACTCCTAAACCATAATGTCTAATCTTGCGGCTTTAGGAAGCCTAGTTCCCCGGCAGGAAGAAGGTTTGTTTTGGGAAAGGACTGTTGTCATCTTCGTTTTAAAGACAATGCATAAACTAGCTTCCCCGGAAGTCAGCTCCACCCTGTGACCAGGAATGAATAAGGACAGCTTGGAGGTTAGAGGCAAGATGAAGTCAGGTCAAACCACTTTCACGTATCAGTTACAATTTTGCAATGGTGGTTTTATAAATGTAAATAATGACTATCGCAGTTTTCATAAAAAATCTGGCTAAACTATGATAATAATTAGGTAAATGTAATGGGATAAATACTTGTAGACAAACAACATAATTTACAATCTAAAGTTATACCGAGTTAAATTATATTTTATTAATCGGATATTTTCCAAGGAAAAATATTATAGAAAAACATTCTTCAAAAAAACTGTGTCTTTTTTAGAAGGTGAATAATTTTTGTCTAATTCAAAGCTTAGCTAAAGGCTATGTATAAAACAAGGTAAAAGGAACCAGGAAACAAGAAAGATGTAAAGAAAGTTATAGAAATAAGACTGTCTGAAAAAAAAAAAGTTACAGAAATAATGAGGTATTTTTGGGCCTGGCATGGTGGCTCATTCTTGTAATCCCAGCACTTTGAGCAGTCAAGGTTCCGGGAGGGTCATTTGAGGTCAGGAGTTCAAGACCAGCCTATCCAATACAGTGAAACCCTATCTCTACTGGAAATGCAAAAATTAGCCAGGCATGGCAATGTGCACCTGTAATCCCGGCTACTCTGGAGGCTAAGGCAGGAGAATCACTTGAGCCCAGGAGGTGGAGATTGCACTGAGCTGAGATCCAGCCATTGCACTCCAGCCTGGGCCACAGAGAGAGACTGTCTCAAAAATAAATATATATCACAGTGATGGCTGACCAGGGCTCCCTGACCTATACAGGCCTCTGCTATGGGGGTGATGGCCAGTCCTGGTGTCTGAGTGATTCCCAGGGCCCAGCAAAGGGACCAAGTCTCCAGAGCTCTGAAGACAAGGGGTAACACACCAAAATATGGACTCATTTTCCACTCCACCTTCATTGGCTGAGCAGCTGCCAAGAACAAGGGCCGCATCTCCCGATACCTGGCAAACAAATGCAGTATTGCCTCACGAATCGATTGCTTCTCTGAGGTGCCCACGAGTGTATTTGGGGAGAAACTTCGAGAACAAGTTGAAGAGCGACTGTCCTTCTATGAGACTGGAGAGATTCCACGAAAGAATCTGGATATCATGAAGGAAGCAATGGTTGAGGCAGAGGAAGCGGCTGCTGAAATTACTAGAAAGCTGGAGAAACAGGAGAAGAAACGCTTAAAGAAGGAAAAGAAACGGCTGGCTGCACTTGCCCTCGCGTCTTCAGAAAACAGCAGTAGTACTCCAGAGGAGTGTGAGGAGGCAAGTGAAAAACCCAAAAAGAAGAAGAAAAAGCAAAAGCCCCAGGAGGTTCCTCAGGAGAATGGAATGGAAGACCTGTCTACTTCTTCTCCAAACCCAAGAAAAAGAAATCTTTTTCCAAGGAGGAGTTGATGAGTAGTGATCCTGAAGAAACCGCTGGCAGCCCCAGTCTTCCCAAGAGGAAGAAATAATCACCCAGGGAGGGAACAGTTAATGACCCCGAAGAGGCAGGTAACAGAAGTGTCTCCAAGAAAAAGAGGAAATTCTCCAAGAGGAGCCGGTCAGCAGTGGACCTGAAGGGGCTGCTAGCAGCAAGAGCAGCTCCAAGAAGAAGAAAAAGTTCCGTAAAGAAGCCCGGGAAGATTAGAATGCAAATGGACATTCTCTGGGAGGTGGGGCGTACCATAGCCCAAGGTGACATTCCCCACCCTGTGTCCTGTTCCCCAATAAAAACAAACTCAAAAAAAAAATAATAATAAATAAATATATATATAAATATTTTTGGTAAGAAAGCTTGAAGAAAAGGCCGGGCGTGGTGGCTCAAACCTGTAATCCAAGCACTTTGGAGGCCAAGGCGGAAGGATCACCTGAGGTCGTGAGTTCAAGACCAGCCTGACCAACATGGTGAAACCCCGTCTTTATATAAAAAATAACAGTAAAAAAAAAAAAAAGAAAAGAAAGCTTGAAGAAAAATAATTCTATATGAGAAAGAATCTTGTATGTGAAATTTTGTCCTGGAATAAAATGACTGATTGTATCAGAAAGATGGATGTTCAGGACAAACAGGAAATCCCAAGCATGTCACGAATGGTCTCTTTAGGTCATAATAAGACTTATGAAAAAAAACTTTTATGTGATCAAATTCTCTATAATTAAAGGGAAATTATAATGGTCTTTCTAGAGATTGGGTTTTCATTTAATAAAAAAACAAACACACCACTTAAGGCCAGGTACGGTGGCTCATGCCTGTAATCCCAACATTTTGGGAGGCCAAGGTGAGTGGATCACAAGGTCAGGAGATTGAGAGCATCCTTGCCACATGGTGAAACCCAGTCTCAACTAAAATACAAAAAACTAGTTGGGCATGGTGGCATGCACCTGTAGTCCCAGCTACTCAGGAGGCTGAGGCAGGGGAATCGCTTGAACCCGGGAGGCAGAGATTGCAGTGAGCCGAGATCACACCGCTGCTGCACTTCAGCCTGGCATCAGAGCAAGATTCTGTCTCAAAAAAAAAAAACAAAAAACCACTTATACACTAAAGAATTGTTTCAAACTACAAAATTTTCTTAAAGTAGTGCTTTACTCTTAGTAAATTATAAAGCATTATCATTTATTCATTGTAAAGCTGAAGTTTTATGGAATCTCACTGTTTTCAGCTTTCTCTCTCCTTTTAAAAGGCCGGAAATCATAACTCTTTCAACTAATTGTCAAAGGTTCAAGCAATTCTCCTGCCTCAGCCTTCTGTGTAGCTGGGATAACAGGCATCTTCCACTGCACCCAGCTAATTTTTATATTTGTAATAGAGACAGGGTTTCACCATGTTGGCCAGGCTGATCTTGAACTCCCCCAATTTTCTCTTCATAAGACATGAGAATTTACAACCTGCTAAAAATAAGCTTTCTTAATAATATGAGACTTACCTGCCTAAAAATAAACTATCCTAGTCAAGAAAGACCAGATGAAACCTGAGACCAGAGACTCATTTGCTTCTAAAATGCTTTCTCCCAAAGGTTTTTAAAGGAGAAAATGAGAAATGTGAAAGGAAAATAAATCTTGAGACCCAAAACTCACTAAGCCAAAAGGAAAAGTCAAGCTGGGAATTGCCTAGGGCAAACATGCCTCCCCCTTCTATTCAATCATCCCTCTGTTCACTGAGATAAATGGGTATCTGATTGAATGCAACCTTTGTCCCTTATCTACCTATGACCTGGAAGCACCTCCCTTCTTGGACTTGTCCTGCCTTTCTGGACCAAACCAATGTGCATCTTACATATTAATTGATGTCTCCTAAAAGTGTATAAAACCCAGCTGTGCCCCCAACCACCTTGGGCTCATGTGGCCAGAACCTCTTGAGGCTGTGTCACAGGCAAGCATCCTTAACTTTGGCAAAATAAACTTGCTAAATTGGGACAAAAGAAGTAATATTCAGAGAAAATAAAAATACCTGGGAAAAACAAGGAAATTGCAGGATAAAAATGTCAATTTACAAAGATGATTTGAGAATCATCAGTGTGTATGCACTAAAAAACAGTTGCAAAACGTGAAGCAACAAGTGACAAACGTGAAAGAAATATACAAATCTAGGTGGAGCAAAGAGGATTTTTAGGGTATTCAATGTACTCTGTATGTTACCATAACGGTGAATATGTGCCATTTTACAGTTGTCCAAACCCACACAATGTACAAGTGTGAGTCAAATATAAACTAGGGCTGTTGGCTGATAATCTACCACTTTGGTGGAGGATGTTGATAACGGGGAAGGGTATGCATATGTTGGGGAAGGAGCTGTATGGGAAATCTTTATACCTTCCACTAAATTTTGCTGGGAACCAAAAATTGCTCTACAAAGTAAAGTATATTATAGGAAAAAATTGAATTAGAAAATAGGTTAAAAACATGAGGAGAAATTTCACCAAAGCAGATGCACAGATAAATAAGCAAAAGATTTTCCATGTTACTGTCCATATTAAGTCTCAGAACTTAACAATGTTCTATTTCTTTTTTTTTTAATTGAAAACTGAACAGCAAATGAATTTTTATGGTTCATTTTCTCCCACAAACTTAACAGTATTAAAATGTATGAGATGTAATATTTATTACAACAGGGTTTGAGGGTGGAAACAAATAATTAGTCATACAATCTGCTGGAAGCATGACAGAGCTTACTGACATTTTCAAGAAAAACAGCAAAGAAAGAAGTCATCAAACAGGATGGTATGTTGACAAAGGCACAGTGCTCCATAACTGCCTCACACTGTGTGCACAATAAATCCTCTTAGAGAGAGGAGAGGAGTCATGCCAAACGGGTCTGCACGTGAGCTGCGGACACTACCACTGGTATTATTCATACAACCAAGGCTCTACAACACCCCTCTGGATAACAAAGGGCAGGACAAAAACTGTGTAGCAAAGGAAAGCAAAAGTAGCAATGAAGGCCCAGAGGAATACACACAGTGCAAATACAGTACTGCAAACTCAGTAAAAGGAGTTTTTGATTTCAAGGTGAAGATATATTTCACAGGAATATTCACCCAAAGCTTGAGAGCTAGAGCAAAGAGAGACTTGCAGTCAGTAACTTGGTAGATGAAACACCTAATTTTTCACTAGGTGGTAATTCCCTTTGGGAAGAAGTGCTTTATCTTCAATTATTCCACTTTTTGTTATATGGTTCATGCTTTTAAACTGCAATTATGGCCAGGTGCAGTGGCTCATGCCTGTAATCCCAGCACTTTGGGAGGCCCAGGTGGGCGAATCACAAGGTCAGGAGTTTGAGACCAGCCTGGCTAATGTGGTGAAACCCTGTCTCTACTAAAAATACAAAAAATTAGCTGGGCATAGTGGCAGGCACCTGGAATCCCAGATACTCGGGAGGCTGAGACGGGAAAATCGCTTGAAGCCAGGAGGTGGAGTTTGCAGTGAGCCAAGATTGTGCCACTGCATTCCAGCCTGGGTGACGGAGTGAGACTCCGTCTCAAAAAAAAAAAACAAAACAAAAACAAAAACAAATACTGCAATTGTCTCAAAATTGCTTGCTATTGAATTGTGTAATATCAGATAAAGGCAGGTTGTCAAAGACAAGTCCAGTGGATAATTTAGGCTACTTTTATGAGAAGCATGGTGCTAAGCTGCCTTACACAGTCTTTTTACAGTAACCATAAAAAAACTGAGTTTATCTGATCATGTATTATCCCTTCTCACATAAAGTAATATTAGAGGAATTCTTTTTAAAAGAGGCTTTCAAACTAGTCATTTGGACATTTAAAAAATCATTATATAAATGCACACTTCTTCAATACATAAGAACAAACATTTCTCCTTTACAAAAAAACCTTTCATTTTTAGGCCAAAATAAATTACAACTTGCTGAAATACCTTTTATGGCTCAGTGCTCATTCTAGATACATGAAGCTATATTTTTTGCACATCTTCACAAATCAAAGATACTGAGAGAGAGTAGTTACTTCTTTTTATTTTTGAGACGGAGTTTCACTCTGTCACCCAGGCTAGAGTGCTGTGGTGCGATGTCCGCTCACTGCAACCTCCACCCACAGAGTTCAAGCAATTCTCCTGCCTCAGCCTCCCAAGTAACTGGGATTACAGGTGCCTGCAACGATGCCCGGCTAATTTTTGTATTTTTAATAGAGATGAGGTTTTGCCATGTTGGCCAGACTGGTCTTTAACTTGACCTCAGGTGATCCACCCACGTTGGCCCCCCCAAAGTGCTGGGATTACAAGCGTGAGCCACTGCACCTGGCCAGAGAGAGAGTGGTTACTCTTAAAATGACATGATGATATAACCTTGGCTCAGGGAACAGATCAAGTTCTAAATCTCAGGAATAAAAACTGATACACATTATCCAATACATATAGTCTTGTATTATATACATATTAACAGTCTATGCAATGAAAAACAAAGAACAGAAATTTTATAAAACTTTCAAAACTCAGAACATAAAAATGTAAAGAAACAAAACATTTAATGTACAATCTACTCCATTTGGCAATGTGTACTGAGAAATAAAAACTTATCTAGAAACAGAATGTCAAGGAAAATGTGATTTAAGAAGTGATCTCAGGTCCATAGCCCTTCAGTTCTTCCAAATTTGTAGATCAGAGTGTTTGGGTAACATACGCGCCAAAAGGAATCCACATGGAAGCAATAAGTGACCCAAACATCAACATGAAACCAATGAAAAGCCAAACTTGAGCACCTGTTTTTCCTCAACAGCTGCTTTCATAGCTCTCACCTCTCACCTGAACATTCGATACAAAATTTATCATGAAGAAAGCCAATGTGGAAAAGACACCACATGTGTGAAAGGCATGGTTCAACTGTTCTGGCCTAGGATACACCACAGCTGAGTCAATCATTAAACACCAGCCCGCAGAAAACAATATACCTGCTACAACAGAAACCACAGCATTTCTTTTCTCACTCCAGTCAATACATTCACATTCTGGTCAATGAAAATTATTTAGGAAGCCTGCCATTTTTAATTCCTAAGCATACATTTTTCATTAAATGCTATATCCCCACTTCCACAAATGCCCACATGGATTTCAGGTGGGTGCACAGGAGGGAGACTACTGCTCCACAGCCCGGCTGGCGTCCTCTGGCTCCACCTCAGCCTCGGGAGCCCACAGTGTTCTATTTCTATGTGAGCCTGTCTGCCTCCAGCAATCACTGAAAAGAAACAGCCTTTACCAGACACTCCAAAATGTCTTTGTGGTGATGTCTTTAGGAACCCGTAACTGTCCCTGGGAATTGGCAGTGGGAACAAAGGTTTTCAGGAATATTCTTAGCTCATCATGCTTGCACCGTCATTATCAATATTGGTGAATTGACAAATTGTAGTTTTTTGCAAAGCCATTATCTTAGAATCTCACAAGCAGCTGGCTGCCTCCCTGCAAAACATTGGTACAGTCGTCCCACTTTGCAGTTTCGCTTTCCGTGATTTCAGTTACCCATAGCAACCGTGGTCCAAAGACATTAAATGAAATATTCCCAAAATAAATATAACTCAGAAATTTTAAACTGTGCACTATTCTCAGTGCTATGATAAAATCTCACATTGTTCCACCCAGGACCTAAATCATCTGTTTATGCAGTGGAGCCACACTGAATATGCTACCCATTGCCCAGTCACTTAGTAGTCATCTCAGTTAGCAGATTCTGAGAGTATTGTGGTGTTTGTGTTCAAGTAACTCCTATTTTACTTAGTAATGGCCCCAAAGCGCAAAAGTTGTGATACTTGCAACTTGGATATCTCAGAGAAGCTTCGAGCTAGACAAAACAGCATGCATCTATAGTCTTAGCTACTAAGGAGGCTGAGGTGGGAGGACCACTTTTTGAGGCTGTAGTGTGCTAAGATCTCACCTGTGAATAACCAGTGTGCTCCAGCCTGGGTGACATGGCAAAACCCTCCAACACATACACAGAAGGGAAAAAAGGAGAGAAAGCAAGAAAGCTGCAAAGTGTCTCCTTTAAGTAAAAAATGAAGTTGCTTATTTAATAAGAAACAAAAATTGTACGCTGAAGCTGCTAAGATTTACCATAAATCTTCTGTACATAAGTGTGAATAAAAAATAATCAGTGCTTGCTTTGCTGTCACACCTCAAAACTAGACTAAAATTGTAATATTTGGGGTTCAGTACTATCCACTTTCAGGCATCCACTGGAGAACTCTTGGAAGGTATCCCATGGGTTAAAGGAGAACTACAGTATTGACAAAACTCAATGCTGTTTGACTCCACCATAGAAAACAACTGTCACACATTATTTTAACCCACAGAGCACAATGGTCTATTGTCCGTTGGGAAGTTCCTTACTAAGTTAAGAAAACCATGTTGGTAAAAGGAACATCACTGAGTTATGAACACAAATGACAGCAATTTGTTAATTGAACCATGAGACTTCTGATACATTCTGAATATAAAATATAAATGGTAAATAAACATGGTTAAATGTAAATCCCACTTGTGAACACACTATTGATTTTTTTGACTAAAGTCTCCTCTCTGATAATTGCTCTCTTCCATCTCCAAGAGTAAGACGGATTTTTAATTGATCTTTGATATATAACAGCTGTCATTCAATGGAGATGTCCACCATTTCCCCCTCCTCACTAGAAAAAATCTCTCCCCTTATTCCACATAGAAGGGAATGAAAGAGGGAGAGGAGTCTCTCCCTGTTGTTCTGGTTCCTGTTTTCCCTTTTCCTTTAAGTCTCCTGAATGTCCTTCAGGTGGAGAACATGGGCAGTTTGACTCACTGCAATCTGGCAGGTAAAGAGGATACAATGCAGAGCACACCAGCGCCCAGGTGGTCAAAATAGTAACATTAGTAAAATGACCTTGCTCATATGCTCTTTTTAGGCAGTGACCTACCTGCTCCCATAACTCTAAATCTAAGGTTCCTTGATCAGGAAACCAAGGGCATTTCTACCCAGTTAAGATCATAAGCTTGTGTAGAGCTCCAGGTTCTACAGTACACTGAATAGCCTTAAGTAGCTGTTGCACTGTTTTAAAAAATACTTTCTGCTCTTTGGTCATTTATTGACCCATGATAACCTAGCCCCTGATATTTTACGCGTGCGTCCCATCAGGATGATGGACTGTCTCTTATCGGGATTCCCCCGAAAAACGACGAGCTCTCCTCCTTCATGCGTAATTTCAGGGGCACCACTTGAAGAGCTTCTAGCTTGCAGTGAACGCTGAAAATGAAGTACTCAGATAGTTCCAGCTGAGTGGGGCTAGAGGGTAGCTCTTCTGAGAGTCGGAGCCAGCCTCTGTCCGCCAAGTGTTTATTGAAAGGGCTTGTATTAACTACACACATCCACTAGATGGCCATTTGAGGTGGGTTACTGAGGCACTCCTATGCGCAAATAACATACAGCGTTAACATAAATAACAGCGCCTCAGGATTTTTCCACGCCCCGACCTCAAATGTCATGTACATAAGCTTCAATATGTTGCCATGCGCCCCCCACACAACAGATGCTGGAGAGGATGTGGAGAAATGGGAACGCTTTCACACTGTTGGTTGACTGTAAATTAGTTCAACAGTATGGCGATTCCTCAAGAGGATCTAGAAATAGAAATACCATTTGACCTAGTAATCCTATTACTGGGTATATACCCAAAGGATTATAAATCATTCTATTATAAAGACACGTGTACACGTATGTTTATTGTGGCACTGTTCACAATAGCAAAGACTTGAAACCAACTCAAATGCCCAACAATGATAGATTGGATAAAGAAAATGCGGCACATATACACCATGGAATACTATGCAGCCATAAAAGGATGTGTTCATGTCCTTTGCAGGGACATGGATGAAGCTGGAAACCATCTTTCTCAGCAGACTAACACAGGAACAGAAAACCAAACACATGTTCTCACTCGTAAGTGGATGTTGAACAATGAGAACACATGGACACAGGGAGGGGAACATCACACATGAAGCCTGTCAGGGGTAGGGGACTAGGAGAGGTATAGCAGGGGGTGGGGGATAGGGGAGGGACAGCATTAGGAGAAATACCTAATGTAGATGATGGATGCAGCAAAACCACCACTATGGCATGTGTATACCTATGTAACAAACCTGCACATTCTGCACATATACTCTAGAACTGAAAGAATAACAGTAAAAAAAAGATTTGGAAAAGTTTCATGTTCGAGTAGGAGAATAGCTCATGACGTGCACTCTCCAATGAGAACACATATGTGGCAAGTCTCCCACGTGTCAGGCCTCACCATTTCTTGCTCGTGACTTCATGGGAGACCCCATCTTCCTCCAGGGAACATGAAAAAGAAAGAGTCTCTCAGGACATGCTAACTAAAAGCTTGTCATTGTTTTAATTAGCAAACAAAAAAAAGTTTTCAAAAATGTTCTCAGCTCTGAAGTTTACATGCCCATTGCTGCCACAGGAGAAATGATAATTGCAGTTATCAGGGGAGGTGAAGTCACAGAATCATGAGCTCATATTCCAAGGTCAAGCCTCCCCCCTCTCACACATGCACAGAATGCTGGACATTCATGCTGCGCCTACTATCCAGGAAGTAGGACGGAGTTTTGAGTATTCAGATTTTCAACCCGAGAGACAGAATCTGTGAGGGAAGGAGGAGTCATGGGAGTCTGGGTAAGTGATCATATTGGGAAGAATGATTTTCCTGAGATTAAGCTTGGTCTAGTCCCCAAGCAATACAGGGGAGAAAAAATTTTGAGGCATGAGCTGAGCTAGTGAAGTGAGGTCCTGGGCCCCCACACCACTTTCTTATGACTCCTAATGTAATATAATATAATCCAAAGTGAGGGTGATTTGGATGTTTAATCCAAGCAACAGGAAGCCTGATCTTTAATGTGCTAAGGACTGTAGTTCCAGTATCAATCTGCTGTTGAGCCCCCTTGACAGGAATCATGGACATAATTTTCAGGTTTACTAGAGGTGCGCCTGTAATACCTTCATGCTTGTAATAAAGAAGATGATTAATCTACAGGAACCTTCTAATTTTGTGCAGAAACAGGTGTCTAATAGCACTTGCTGGAATAGAAACGTTTTCTCTAACTTTGGGTGTATAGAGTCCTTAGTAGATTCAATAAGAACAACTCTAATGATTATGGAGATAATTTTCTCTCCTAACATTACAAAAGCTGCATTGGCCGAAAGGTAACTTTGTAATTTTCAATTTCAGAGAGTATCTTTCAGGCTCAATGGTATCTTTTTAAAATATTTCTCCTACTTTAAAATGTAATAATCAAAAAACGGTGTTTTAGTTTATAGAGTGCACAATACTTTCTACCCTCTCATTACATTTTGCCTGGGCCCCCCTGTTTTAATATTTGTAACAAATAGTGCATTATTGTTAATATGATTTTACTTAACTCAAGTATTAATTGATAGAGAAGCATATGATTAGAAATCAGTAATAACTTAGTTTCTACCATATGCTTTTATGTCAGACACCAGTGTTCCGTGTGCTGTAGTTCCTGTGATTGGTGCCACTATACTTTTGTTCCTGGGATAAAAGCAAATGAGTCTTTCTGTAAGCATTCTTATATGAAGCCATCCCTGTGTTCATTAAATCCAAATGTCAAGGGGGAGGTACCTATAGGATTACACTGAAATCTATACATCTACATTTCAGTAAGATCTCTAAAGTCTTCCTCAAAATTTGCATTGGTCAGTAGAATAACTTTTTATAAATCAGTGGAAACTGTAACTACAAAAATTATGAAATAAGATACCAGCAATAGTATGAAATAACAAAGTGTAAAATAAGAACGTATTTTAGAACTGGTTTGTTGGAAAAGTACAGCGAATTAGTTTTTTTAGCATGTCATGGATTAAACACAGTATTTCTGTGACCAGCACAGTCAGGTTCTAAGTCCCATTCTGCCCCTACAAGGCTGTGAATTTAGACCATGTGCTCAACCTCTCCGTGCCTGTGTTCTCATCTTTATAAGGAAAGTAATAGTCATAGTCATCGCTGCCTCATAGATTTGTGAGGAATAAAGAAGTCACTCTATGAATAACTTTCATAGCTGTGACTTGTACATTGCAAGTATTTTTTAATGGTTATACATTCCAGTCTGGGAAGCCGCTAATGGATGGAACAACTGTAAGCAATTAATTTTTGCATGAGAACTGCTGGTACACAGAGAACAGTGTATTTCAGCTGATGTGACAAATGTTGCCCCATCCTCATATTCCCATGCAGTTTCCTCCTGCTTGGAAGACAAATATCAGTCACTGAGAACTGACAGGATGTTCACCAGGGATTTGGCCGTAGGAATGATATTCTTATCACAGACTGTATTTGGAATCCTGGGGAACTTCTCTCTGCTTTACCACTATCTCTTCCTTTATTTCACTGGGTGCAGGTTGAGGACCTCAGATTTCATTGTAGAGCACCTGATTGTAGGCAACATTTTGGTCATCGTCTCTGGAGGAATCCCCTCTACAATAGTGTCTTTTGGGTGGATATACATCTTCAATGATATGGAATGCAGATTCTCTTACTATATTCACAGAGTGGGCAGGGGAGTGTCCATTGGCAGCACCTGCCTGTTGAGTGTCTTCCAGGCCATCACCATCAGTCCCAGGAACTCCAAGTGGGCAGAACTTAAAGGGAAAGCTCCCCAAGTACACTGGCCCTGCTATTTTGCTATGCTGGACCCTGCAGATACTAATAAATATCATTTTCCCTCTCTATGTAAATGGAAAATTGAGCAACAAAAACATTACCAACACAGAAGATTTTGAATACTGTTCTTCCATTCATCAGAATCATACCACAGACTTTCTGTTTGCAGCACTGCTGTCCTTCCCAGATGTGTTCTGTTTGGGGCTCACGCTCTGGGGTAGCAGCTCCATGGTTTTGGTCTTGTACAGGCACAAGGAACGGATGCGACACATTCACAGGACCTATATCTGCCCCAGATCTTCCCCTGAGTCCAGAGCTACTAAAACCATCCTTCTCTTGGTGAGCACCTTTGTCTGTTTTTACACCCTCTCCTGCATCTTTCAAGTTTATTTGCTTCTTGTTAATAATTCCAACTGGTTTCTGGTGAACTCTGCTGGGAGAGTTGCGGCATGTTTTCCAGTCATCAGTCCCTTTCTGCTCTTGAGCCGCGTGACTCCAATGCATTCACACTGTGCTTTGCCTGGATAGACAATACAAAAGCCCCCAATCATATAGGGAACACGTGAATTATAAAATTCTGCAAAATAGTGAATGGCTTCTTCATTTGTCTCTCACAGAATCACATGTATCAGTCGTATAAAATGCAAATGGTGGCTTACGCAAATGTGTACACAACGCACAGAGGCACACTTGTACACTATCGTGTGCATGTATATACATGTATGTAGATATGCATGTGTCTTATGCACATCAATCAGATTATGGTTGTTATTCATCAAGCTATAACACTATGAAATTATACACAGGACATGCACAATTTAAATTTAAAATAATACTAACTGGCCAGGCACAGTGGCTCACGCTATAATCCCAGCCCTTTGAAAGGCTGAGGAGGGTGGATCACCTGGGTCAGGAGTTTGAGACCAGCCTGGCCAACATGGTGAAACCTCGTCTCTACTAAAAATACAAAAATGAGCTAGACATGGTGGTGGGCACCTGTAACCCCAGCTACTCAGGAGGCTGAGGCAGGAGAGGTGCTTGAACAGAGAGGCAGAGTTTGCAGTGAGCCGAGAGCGCACCACTGCACTCCAACCTGGGCAACAGAGTGAGACTCTATCTTAAATAAATAAAATAATACTAATTGCAATGATCACAAACCATATGCCATAACGTACATTTTATCTGATATTCATCTTGGCATTGTAGTTGATAACCTTGTTAAGATACGTGTATTTTATTTGTATTTATGTACTTTTATTTTTATGACTGTACTATAGCTCTTGAAAAAATATCCAAGATAATCAAGCAATATTTCAGTTTGATAGAAGTAATTAGTCTCTTTTGTTTAATATAATAATGGACATACTTGGAGAGCATTTACCAAAATATTGTTTGCTCTTCCTGACACCTGTTCTATTTTCTTAACTTTCTATGTCAATTTTTTTATATTTATTTAATTCATATCAAATATACTGTATTTTAACCCAGTTCTTTGAGTGCTGTATATTATGTCTACATTTCAACCTAGATGTTACATCGTACTTCTGAAAATAAGCATAAAAGTTGTTTAATACATTTACTCTCTATATAGACAATATAAACACTTTCATATGACTCTATTTGCTTCTTACAATTCATCATTTAATTGCTGATATGTATTTTTACAAATTTGTGTCCAGGTCATGAATCCATTGTTCAACAAACTTCACAAACTAAGCACATCTCCATATACAGATCTTATATTAAAGCCTGGGGGGTGCCTCCTCATACCCATATCAGTTACTGTTTCCACAAGTGACCACTATTTCTTTTTTTTTTGAGACAGAGTCTTGCTCTGTTGCCCAGGCTGAAGTGCAATGGTGCGATCTCAGCTCACTTCAACCTCTGCCTCCTAAGTTCAAGCAATTCTCCTGTCACAGCCTCCTGAGTAGCTGGGATTACAGGTATGCACTACCAGGCCTGGCAAATTTTTGTATTTTTAGTAGAGATGGGGTTTCACTATGTTGGCCAGGCTGCTCTTGAACTCCTGACCTCAAATGATCCTCCCACCTTGGCCTCCCAAAGTGCTGGGATTACAAGGGTGAGCCACTGGGCCTGGCTGAGTGATCACAATTGCTACATTAAACAATACAGTTCAGTTCCACCTACTTATATTTATGTAAATAAAATGATTCAGCATGAATTCTTTTGTATATTTGTCTTTTAAGAATTTATGTATTTGTACATTTTACACGTTGTTGGTAATAGTATTTGTGTGTTGAATCAAACAAATAATTCTATCTTTCCTTTTAATGTGAATATGAGTGGTTTTAAGTTTGAGGCTATCATGAAATGTACCTGTGTGAAAGCCCTACGTCATGTTTTGGTGATATATACATGGATTTCTGTTGGGTATATATGAGATAGCGGACTTGCTGGGTCATAGTTTTCTATCAACTTAGCTTTAGGAGGTATTGCCAAACAATATTCCAAAATGTTTGCACAAATATTATAGCCAGAAGATGCTCCTAATTTTAATATCATATTATTTGTTATGTCACCCTTGAGGGTTAATGTTTTCTGTCTGTTAAAAAGTATTTTCCTATCATAACAAAGATGTTCTTTTGTTGTTGATTTTTTTTTTATTTTTTTTGAAGAACTAATACCTTTTAAGAGTAGAGTCATTTTAGATGTTGTTGTTTTATAAGAAATCATTTTGTGCCTTTACAATTTACATCAGCAATTCATTCAGAACGTATTTGTTACGAGTGTCGGTATGATTGAAGTGTTTTATATCAAGGGAATAAATCTCAATTAATTCTGAAAATGTTATGTTTGGCTTTCATTTTATTTGTTATTTGTCATTACTTCACAGAGGTTAACCTTACTTTTCTTTGGAACTGACTTTTCTGTCAAGGTTCCTGGTCATTTTGTCTTCTGTAGTCTTTAAAACTCCAGTGCACCATACCATCAAGGTTCATCTTCATGTCAAAATCTTCAATGAGAGGGACTAATGGGAAGGTGGTAGAGTAGGAAAGACCAGGAATTCTTCTTCCCATTTAGGCAACAATTAAACTGACAGAATCTGTCTGACGTAATTATTTTGCAGCTTCAAAGTATTTTGAAGGCTCTTATCTGTCACTGAAAAGCAAGCTTGGGTAGTAAATTACAGCTACGTTCGAAGATACCAATCTTGCCATTCCCAGGCACACGGCAGGCAGGGATACATGTGTTCCTGCAGCAGCTTGCAGGCATCCTGGAGAAGCCAGCATGTGAAATAAGAACTCTCATCTCCAAATATTCAGGACCTGTGTTTGAATTGTTCATTAATGATTGTGGTCAGGGTGTTGCCGACATAGAGGCAGGCAGCCATTGTTGCACCTACTGCCCACCGTTGAAAACCTCTCCCACTCTCCGACGATTTAAACAGTCAGAATCTTTTATTCTTGGTTCCATTTCCAACCTTCATTTTTCTCATTCGACCTTTCGGAATACACACATTTAAGATCTAGGGTATTCAAAGAGATTGCATATATGGGGTAATTTAGGAAATCACCCTGCATGCTAAGGGAAAGGCACCAGGTTAGAAAACACCTGAGCAGACTTTAGGTTTACACCTCAGTCTGAGCTGAGCTTGGAACACACAAAACCTACAACAATCAGGAAATCAAAATAAAACTAAGCAAACTGGGGAAAGGGAAAATGTGATTTACAGGTTACCATATTATTAGATTCAAATGCCTACTTTTTAACTGCTATGGTTTGAACGTGTCCCCATAAAAAACACTGTGGAAACTAAAAAACAGTGTGGAAACTACATCCCAATGTAACAAGGGTAAGAAGCTGGACCTTATCTCATGAGTGTGTTCATACTTGTGGAAGAGATTGCCTTACAGAAAGCTGATGTGATGATTAATACTGAGGTTCAATTTGATTGGATTGAAGGATGCAAAGTATTGATCCTCGCTGTGTCTGTAAGTGTGTTCCCAAAGGAGATTAACATGTGAGTCAGAGGGCCAGGAAAGGCAGTTTTTGAAGTCTGATCCTCACAGAAATCAGAGCGAGATTTTGAAGTCTGATCCTCGCAGAAAACAGAGAGAGCAGGCATTGGAAGAAAGCAGAACCTGGACACTTCACCCATGATATGCTCTCCCCATCCACTGTAATTACAAGAGAATGGAGTCAATAACAAGTCTTTTCCATTGGGGGTTCTGTTGAGCTACAGAGGAAGGAGTACTGGTTGGTTTGGAAGTGGAATTTCCTGGTCAAAACTTTGGACATTTTTTTCATTTCCCTATGGCACAGAATCTACCAGTGAGATGGCACATTGCCTGCGTTCCTTGTAGGATATTGTAAATCCCAAGGACGACCCTGTATGAGCAAGCACTCAGAAAAGGTAAAGCACTGCACACGTGTGAACCTTCATACCATAATCCCAGACCTTGTGACCTTGCATCCTCAATGTGATGCTTTCAGAATCTAAAATTACAAGACTGTATCTACTAAGGCGTCTTTTTGAGCCTTCTAAAAATTCCTTTTTTCCTAATTTACGCATCAGTCAGGCTCTTACTTTCCAGTGTGGAGTTTGTCAGAAAAAAATCGGAGGTACCATAGCACCTTCCTTTTCTTTCCTGCAACTACCTCACATCTCGTACTCTCTTTTACATCTCCATTTCTAGACATGTCTACGTGATTTTAGGTCCCAAATAAAGCTTAACACTGTCCCTTATTCTGCAAAATTCATGTTATCTTGGGCATTGCTGTTTCTTGGCTGGAGCATCTTATTTTGTTTAACAGCAAACAAATTTGTCCTCTACTCTAGAAAGTGACACTTTGTCTATCTTCCATGTGGTCTCCAGGTGTTGAGGGAAGGGAAGGATGACTAGGTGGAGCCTGAAGGAATTTTGAGGCAGTGAAACTAACGTATATGAGAGCATAATGCTGAATACATGTCACCACATACTTGTCAAAACCCATAGAATGTCCAGCACTGAGAGGATTCAGTAATGGATACTGTGGGCTTGGCTGAAAATGAAGTGTCAATGCAGGTGCATCAGTTGTAGCAAGTGTAATATTCTGGTGTGGGGACGTTGATAAGATCAAGGCTGTGAATGTGTCGGGTAAGGAGGATAAGAGAAATTGCTGTATTGTCCACTAAATTTTGCTGTGAACCTAAAAATACTCTACAAAATAAAGTCTATTATTAAAATAGAAAAAATGCAACAAAACCCTTTCTTCACCCTTGGCATAGCAGGCAGCATGAACATCCTGAGTGCCTCAGTTTTGCTTGATCTCTTCCCACCACAACTGCAACAGAAATGATACTGAGAGGACCTGGTGAATGCTGCACATGCAGTGGGTTCACCTCCCAGACGAGGAACCCTGAGAATAGCAAAATTAAAGAAGCAGCTAGCAAGGCTCCCCAACCACCTGCCTAAGAAGGAGAGATTATCTTTATTTTTTTAGATAGGAAACAATTATGTCAACTGTTCCAAAGGGTGATACTACCCATATCTTTTTTTCCATACACGTTCTATGAAAAGACAGTTCAGAACAAATGCTGCTCCTACCCCTGTCCATAAGATGTATGCACACAGTAGATACACATGGTGACTTTGAATATTTCTTCACTGTAATCACTACTGGCAGGTTATCCCATCAATACAGCATTTGGTCAAACACCCATTAATCTGACAGAGAAGCTAGGACTAAATCTGTTTAATTTGCTTCAAGAAATATTTGATTAGGACTCCTATCGACAGGACGAGGGAAACCTGCTTCATTTCCATCTGCTTTGCCTACGTAGTTCCCACAATAAGCCAGCTGAAGACCCCGGTACCAATTAAGGGCTACCACAGAAAGACATGTGGATTTGCCATAAGCGTCTGTATTGACATATCAAGGTTAACAACACAGTTTACATGTTTTGAATAAGATTAGGAGATTTTGTGTTCTTTACCTGTGGAAAACAGAGTTTAGATAGAGTGGAGTCACGACTCATGAGAACAAAGGGACTGACAGTTGGAAAACCCATAGAAATGAGGGCATGAGAATTCACCAACCACCAACTGGGATTATGAAATAGAGCAATACAGGCACGAAAGATAGAGGAGAGTGTGTAAAAAGACACACAGGTGTCCACCAGGACGACGATGCTCTGAGTGGCTCTGGACTCGGGGGAGGATCTGGAGGAAACACGAGTCCTGTGAATGTGTTGGACTGGCGGCTTGTGCCTGTACAAGATGAAAATAATAGACCTACTGTGACAAGATTATGAGCACAGAAAATAAAACTTCAGGGAATACAAATGAGGCCGTATAAAGTGAGTTTGTGATTTTGGCATCATTTAGAGGAGAACAGCATCCAAACTCTCTTTTCTTTGTGATGTTTTTGCTGCTCCATTTCACAAATGCATACACAGGAAAAATGAAATGTCCTGCCAAGTATAGGATCCAGCAGAAAGGAATGGAGAAGCCAATGTACTTTAGGGCTTTTACTTTAGGCTTCTTCCACCTGGAGTCCATGGGGCTGATCTTGACAGTCTGGAAGACACTCAAAAGGCAAGTGATGCCAATGGACACTCCCCTGCCCACTCTCTCAATATACATCAAAAGTTTGCATCCAAAATCACTGAAGAAGTGTTTCAACCCCAAAGCTGTCATTGCCTGAGGAACTCCTCTGGAGAGAATGACCAAAGAGTCTGCCATAATCAAATGCTTCAGAATCACATCGGTGAACCTCAACCTGCATTCAGTACAGTACAGGAGAAAATAATGGCAAAGAAGAGAGAAATTGCCCAGGATTCCAACTGCAGTCTGTAATAAGAAGATGATCCCAACTGCCAAATTCCTGGAGGCCATTCTGTAATTCAGCACATTTTTTTAAATTGTAATAACAGTCACTCATCTGAGCAAAAACCCTCATAAGAGATTTTTTTTACATCAAAACATCTTTCATTGACTCCTGTGGGATTGCCACAGACATCAAGGTGCATGTAGTGACGGGGGAGAATTATCAGGGTATTCCAGGGAAGTCAGCACTAGGGATGAGATGGTGTTGACCTGGAGGAAGCAATGACAAGTGACAGCAAATCGAAAAAAAAGCATAACCCAACATTTACAGAATACATCAATTTTCCTAGTTGTATGTGAGAAAAGAAACCTCCTTCACTACCCATGCCATTCAACAGACCAATACTAATGGATTGCTGACTGAAACTTAAAAATTGATAATGCAATTTTGAGAATTACAAAAAGAAATATTTGTTGTGGTCTTAGAATCTGAGGATGTTTTATAAACAGTACAAAACACATTAACAATATGGGTGAGATGACAAATTAGAACATATTAAATTAAAAGTTGGCTCCCATCACACACACACACACACACACACACACACACGGGAGCCTAAGGAGGAAAAGTTGTATGTAGCATAAAGAACACTTACATATCACACAATATAATAAAGTTAGGGAACACATTACAACAGAAACTAAAAAATGAAAATTGTCCAGTGAATAGTAAATAGGAAAGGTTCGACGTCCTCAGTAATTGCAAAACTTCAAATAACACCACTACCTGGTGCCATCATACACCAACTAGAAGTCTCACATTAAAATGGCAGGAAATACCAAGTTTTGGCAAACATGTTAATATACCAGGAATTCCATGCACTGTTGATGGGTGTTAAAATTGGCACAGGCATTTTGGAAAGCAGTTTGGCAGTATCTCCTTAAGTGGAATAGACATCAACCTCTGTCTCAACAATTCCACTTTTATAAGTATACCCCAAATCAATTTCTAAATATATCACCAAAAAGCAAATTTCAGAATTTGTTATTAGCAGTAGTCATAACTGCCCCAAACATGAAGACCAACCACTTGCTCACACAGAATAGAATGACTCAAATATTTGATATTAACAGAAGGGACTGTTATATAGCAAGGCTAATGGATATCAATAGTATATTTTAAAAATCAGATAAAAATGTAAAAGCCAAATATAGAGGGGTTCTTGCTCTATGATTTCATTTGTATAAAGAACAAACAAAACAAAACATACAAAGGTGATGTGATCTCTTAAATGTTGGAATAGATATAAATCTATGTCTCAACAATACTGCTACTCAAATATACCCGACAGAACTAAACTCTTGAGGGTAGGACTTTAGAGGGGGCACAAGGAGCTTCTGGGAGGGTAGAATATTCTGTTTCTTGATCTAGGTGTTGTATACAGAGGTGTATTTTGTTTGTGAAATTTCACTGAGTTATGCACTGATAAACTGTGTATGTTCCTTTGATTTTTAAAAAAATACATATCACCAAAAAACAAAGTGGGAAGAAGTGGCTGGGGAAAGGTTGTTTCTGGGAAAGTGTGTGGCCAGTTGCTTGTGCCTGTACAAGATGAAACTTATTTCGGGACAGGCCCAGATCATCAGGCCAAACAAGAAACACCAAAGGCTAAGAAAAATACTGCATATCATGAGCTACGAATTTGTCATGAAGCTCAGCAGAAGAGTAGCCCAAATCTGTCTTGTGTGTATGATATTATTTTGCTCAGTTTGACAACCATATATATGTGGAAAGTAATACTTGCCAGCATTACAGAATCTAGCAAAGGAAAATGGAAAGCTTAATATACATGAGCGCTTTTATTTTATATATATATATATATATATATATTTGTTTGTTTTTTGAGATAGAGTCTTGCTCTGTCGCCCAGGCTGGAGTGCAGTGGCACGATCTTGGCTCACTGCAACCTCCCGCTCCTGGGTTCAAATGATTCTCCTGTCTCAGCCTCCCGAGTAGCTAGGATTACGGGTGAGCACCACCACGCCAAACTAAGTTTTGTATTTTTAGTAGAGATGGGGTTTGCCCACCTGGATTTCTTGGGGTTGATGTTGTTGGTATTTTAAAGTATAATTTTGGTTGTAAACGACTTTCCATTTGGTGTGAAATTTTATTATACACAGTACTATCAAATATGAATAATGTCTCAGAGATCCTAATAAAATATAGCACACTCATTACAGTCTAATCTACAAAAATTGCCGCCCATGTCCAAATGTGACTTAATGAAAGCTAGACTGATACAATACTACTTTGGCAGCAGAAAGATTCATGGGCTCTCAATCCAGGAACAAAAATTGAGTAGTATCTATCCAATAAATGGCTGAGCAACATTGCTTTCTCCCTAAACTAAGAAACATGAAAGAGTAATGTATGATAAACAATGTAGGATAGAAGTTATTACTAATTTCATGTTAAACACTTATCTATTACTAATACCTAGCTTAAGTGCAAGTACTAGCAATGAGATATTTGTGAAGGATATCACAATACATGAGACTTCTGTAAATCAAATCTGGAGAATATGAAATCTTCTGCAATGTAAATTCTATTATTTGAATGTAAAAATTCAAATAACAGAAAAAAATGTGTCATGAGCTTGAGACTGATGTTCATATATTATTAAACCAGAAGAAATAACCCAAGATACGTTTGGTCCTGGCAACTGTCATCTAATATCCATAATTATAACATTACCTTTTCCTTTAATGCGGCCATAACTGTAAGAGAAAATGCAATCTCTCCATAATCATTAGAACATGGATAATTCATTACAGACACAATTACAACCTCCATTAACAGGATAATAAACCTAGATTTATAGAAAAAATATTTTTATTCCAGAAACGAATTGACACCATGGTTTCTGTACAAGATTATGTAGTTCTTATAGTTTCATCCTAACCTTTCTTATAAACATGTAGGCATTATAAATGTACCTGTAACAATAATACTGAAAATTTCGTCTATAATTCAAGGTAATATGAATTATTTCACATTATAATTCTTAAGCATCTTCAAAACGAGATATCAAATTTTGTTATCACTTGAATTATTCACTAACAAACATTCTGAGTGAGAGTTTTATTAAATTATAATAGGAGCCATCAAGGACTAGCATAGGGTCTAGGACCCTTGTCTTTCTACTAACCCAGCTCAGATCTAAGGAATTATTCCTCCTACTTGACTGGCCTTGCCACTGAATCTGTTTCTACCCCAGAATCCTCCCTTTCTAGACATAAGCATGTAGTAAGACTTCCTTTCCTTGCAGACTCTGCATCTCAGAGTGCAACAGAAAATACTCACTGGACTTCTTCCCTCTACCAGGACGGTGAGTTCAGTGTGAAGGTCATGACAGCCAGTACATGAGAGAGAAAGGTAGCCAGACCCTCAAATAAAGGTCTGTGATTCTGTGACCTCCCCCTCTCCTCAGAACTGCAATTATCACTTTACCTGTAGGGTAAATGACAGTGAAGGCTTGGGGAGCTGAGAACACTTCTGAAATTTTGTTTCCCAATTGCTAATTACCAACACCAGTGACGAGTTTCTTACGTGCGTCTTCAAAGACGCTGCTGCAGTGTTTGGGAAAGGCTCTTACTTTTTCATGATCCCTAGAGGCACACAGGGTCTCATACGGAAGAAGCAAGAAATACTGAGGTCTGACCCATGAAGCGCATGCACAGAGATGTGTGTGTCTCACTGGGTTCCAGGCTTCCTTGAGTTCTTCTATCCATAATCTAGTTAACTCTTAATTTTCAGATGCTTGGGCTGTACACTTTTAAGTATTCAGCAGATACACAGAATCAGAAAATGTTACTGACAAGGACATCTAGTGAGGTAAGAGTAAAAGCAAGAACACAACATCAATAATTCACATTAGAGGTCACTGGACTTGTTTGTATAATTAAAGGCAAAATAACTTGGAAATGATGATATAGAAATATTCTAGAAAAATGTGCTTCACCAATATTGACCCTGGCAGGGATAAGAAATTGGGACAGAAACTTACCCCTAGAAGAAAGAGATGTATAGCATTCTCTCAAAGATAAAAGCACCAGCATCAGACAGTTTAACCAGAAGATTACATCATTCTTTTAATTATTACCTAAGCCAACTCTGCATCTCAATTCAACAGCATGGAACGGTTATCAAAATTCGCGACACTTATCTTTGCCAAAAAGTAAGGAGCATTCATTGGTTATGTAATTAATGAAAACGTGTAAAATGTAACAATCAAAATCAATGCTTTGGATCTTGCAACAGACAAATTCACATTTGACAAGGTCCACTATCCTTCCCTTCATGAGGATTTGTAGGCAAACAAACTGTAGATGGAACTCAGTCTATACAAGGCCACCATTCCTTCTGACACCATCTTTAAGATTTCAGGTCCCCCAATTCACCCTCAGTATTGGTAATTCTCTGAAGGACGCACAGAACTCACTGAGAGCTATTTTACTCGCTCTTCTGGTTGTTTAGGGGAAAGGATACACATTAAAATCAGCAATGGGGAGAAACATAGAAGACAGAATCCAGGACTAGTACCAAAAATGCTGAGTGAGTTGTCCTCTCTCCTTATTGTCATGATATATTACTTTATCAGCAGCAATATGAGACAATACTCATGAATGTTTTCATTCACTAAAGCTCGCCCAAGCCTTGGAGACCAGAGTTTTTTCTGGAGCTTCAGTGACTACTGCCTGCATGGCTGCCCTTAAGTCTACCTCCATCAGAGGCTAAGCTGTTACTATGTGACCCAAAGCTTCCCTCATAAGGCAAATTCTTAGACTGTCTGATGCTCAAGCCTACAGGAAAACAAAAATAATTTCTTCAGGCATGACATTTAAAAAAAACGGGCATCGCTTCGGGTAGGTAAGGGCAAAGGCCAGACCTCACATTGGGAATGGTAAACTTTTTGCTACACGGGCCATCTCCAGGTCTCTGTCCACTACTTGTCTTACAGCAAAATGAGTATATTTGTCTGGTCTCAAACTCCTGACCTCAAGTGATCCCCCCTGCCTCAGCCTCCCAAAGTGCTGGGATTACAGACATGAGCTACCATTCCTGGCTCAGATACCTCTTATCTCTTTTCATAACCACAGTAATGTTTCACTTTACTTGGATATCTCAGACATTCCAGAGACTAGTTGACAACATTGAGCAATCAATGTAAATGGATCCTGAAGTTAACATCAGATTGTGTCTCTGTATCAATGCACAATGTAGGATGAATTTATCAGGCTTTCCCAGTCTCTGCATTCATGACTTCTCTCATTTAATCAGCTAGAGAATAAGCTACAATTTTTTTTTTTTGGCTGAATCTTCTCCATTCAATGTATCTGAGCACACCTGAATATACCTGAGTTTCTTTTCCATGGATTTTTTGTTTTTGTTTTGTTTTTGAGATGAAGTCTTGCTCTTGTCACCCAGGCAGGAGTGCAATACCATGATCTAGGCTCACTGCAACCTCCGCCTCCTGAGTTCAAGCGATTTTCCTGCCTCAGTCTCCTGAGTAGCTGGGATTACAGGTGCCTGCCACCATGCCCGGCTAATTTTTGTATTTTTAGCAGAGACAGGGTTTTGCCATGTTGGCTAGGCTGGTCTCGAACTCCTGACCTCATGATCTGCCCGCCTTGGCCTCCCAAAGTTTTGGGATTACAGGCATGAGCCACGTTGCCCGGCCAAGTTCTGGGATTACAGGCGTGAGCCACTGCACCCAGCCTGGATTTTTGAGACATAAAATGTGACATAATTGATCACTGAAGGCACTATCACATTCACTGCATTTATAAGTTTTTTCCTCTCTGCAAATTCTCTGCTATCTCCTGAGGGCACACATGGAACAAGAGACTATGCCAAAGAACTATGTTCCTGTTTTCTAGGAGCCCACTAATATTTAATGATATCTAAGGAGTTAGAGGCATTTTAACACAATCACTGAATAGTTTGCTCCTAGGTATTTTGCTTAAATCAAGAGATAAGTGGAAACTGTCTTTGCAAGAGTGAATATTACTGAGGTTTGGGATGTAGGAGAAATAATTATGCTTTTAAAAACATATACATATTTAGATTTTTATTAAAGTACAAAATACCCAATTTGTTGAGAAAGGGCTTGAGGAGGGCAATGTGGAAAATATCAGGACATAAATATTTAAGGATAAAAGACTAGATGAGATTATGTTCAGAGAATGCCAAAACTGCAAAGATGAAGGCAAAGAACCAAGACGTTAGTCATTCAAACATTTGGTTTGGAAAAGCTCACTAAGGGGAACCAAACACTCATCAGGGAAATAAGCAGACACACTTGTTTTGAACAATATCTTGGGAGAGGTAAGTCAAAATGTCAGATTTTGATTTCAAAACCTGTGACACTCTTAGATGGTCATCCTGCTTCTAAAATGTATTCCTTTTCTTCATTCTGCATCATCAAACTGATTTTCCCAAAGCAGCAATCTCCAATTTAGAGGCACATTTATTGTCAGTGTCCAACCTTTAGTCTCACTATGGGCACATTCTCCTGTGCTTCTAAACAAAGACGGAAAAATGAGAAACAATGATCATTTGGGAATTTGGCAACAGGCCAACGCACCATGTATGGAGACCTCTCCAGAAGCAGATGTGCTTCTGAATAGGATAAAATGTGTTACTGAATGGGTACTGCTGCTGGTGCCCACATGTGTCATCTGTCACCTTCTTCAGTTAGATTTGGTATGTAGTACTTACACAGATGTCACAGCTGAATTTTTCCCATTTCGTTGTCCCTAACACACGGATCCCTTGTCTTGTAACTAACAGCATCTTCTTCTATAATTCTACAATTACGTCTTGGTTAGCATCACACAAGGGGCCTAAGGGACCACCTGCTTCCTTTTTAAACCAAGACTCATGCCACCTTTAAATATTTCTTAGAAACGCTGGCTGTTCCTTAGTATTGCATCATTGCTGTCACTGGATGAAAGATAAGACTACCCACAGACTAGAAAAATACAAAAGAAACCTACCCTCTACCAGCTACCTCAATTACTAACACACAAAATCCAGTCAGTCTGCCAATAAAAGTTAATGTTGCTGTTATTACCCCACTTACCCACATTTGCATCTTCATGTGTTTCAGGGAAATATTTGATTAAATTTGAAGCCTCATTTCTTTTTTCTTACTACAGGTAACTGTAAGGCCGGTTGCCTCCCTGGGAGCTCGGACACGCCCATCCCTCTCCGCGCCTGGAAACTCCACACCAGGATCTGCACTCAACACTAACCTCTGCACTGGACGCCTAGCTCTGCATTCGACACCCGCCTCTGCACTGGACACCTGCCTCTGCACTCGGCACCTAGCTCTGCCAGGTGGCTTCCCCCAACGCCCACTTCTGCACTTGGCACCAGAATCTGCACTGGACATCTGCCTCTGCACTCAGCACCTAGCTCCTCCACATGGCTTCCCCAACGCCCACTTCTGCACTTGGCACCAGAATCTGCACTGGGCACCTGCCTCTGCACTGGGCACCTAACTCCGCCACATGGCTTCCCCAATGCCCACTTCTGCGCTGGGCACCAGAATCTGCACGCGGCACCTGCCTCTGCACTCGGCCCTCCGGACAGCCCCAGATGCAACCCTGGCTGGCTCTTTCACCAGAAAAACCCGCCCAATAACCTGCCAACCAATAGCATTTTGCTCCGCCCAGGTCCCACTCCCCCCTGGGGGAACCGCTCACGGAAATCCCGCCTACCTACCAATAGCAGCTTGTGCCCTCCACCTCCCGTTTCTCCACAACCAAGCAAGACGCCTTCACTCCCTATAAAACCCCACGCCCAAGAGGCGCCAAGCACCACTTCTCTGGCCCCCCCTTTCCCGGACTACAGAACCTCGCCCTGGAGCTTAATAAATTGGCATTTAATTTTCCTAGGCTGGTCTCAGTTTCCTCATTTTAAACTTGGCAATAACCCTTATAGTAACCACACACTGTACGCAGTTGCACGTGGGCATTGATCCTCATAGAGGTCATCCCCCTATTTGGCCTCAAGACACTTCTCAGCTAGACTAGACTTGCCCATTCTCTTCTCCATCCCTTGAAGGGGATTCAGAACGTCCACAAATTTGGTTCACTCTGTGATCACTGTCCCCCTATTCCCCTTCAGCCAATTCACCTTTGACACACCTTGTTGGTCCTGAAGAGGCCCTCAGAGATACTCCACGATTCCGCCCTAAACTCCCAAGAGATTGTATTTTCTGCTGAATGGAAACAGCCGCCTCCTAAGATGAACTGCAGCCATGATGCTTCTTCCTAATGGCTCAGTATGGGGTAGAGCGCGCAGCCATCTTCTTATTATTTTCCTCATTAGAGTTAATATAATTTTCTGATAATTTATTTAGTTTGCGCAGTGACTGAGGTGCCCTGAAATTAATTCCCTGTCTTCCAACGCCGTGGTAACAGCCCTTCCTTCCGGATTCTCCGGTGGGAGTGGCCGAGATGGGCGTGGCCATGATACGTCACAATGCGAGGCCGAGGGAGGAGCTTGGATGTGTGGGAACGTCTGGTTTCCCCCGCCGGATGCCGAGGGCCATCAAAGGCCCTAGCGACGAAGACGGAGAGAGATGGAAGTCGTTTTGGGTTCAGGCTCCGCGTTTGGTCCCAGCGTTCGATGGAGTCGGGAGAGACTCAGGATCAGGTGGGTCGCGGTCTGGGTGTGGCTCTCAGTGCAGGGGAGCCCCTGTTCTGAGACCATGTGCAACCTCGCGTCCTGGGGTTCTGTCTGCGTTTAACTCATTGGAGAAGCCTGGCTTTGGTGATAGGGCACTTAGCGGTCAGTGATTCAGAGACTGGAAGATATTAACGATCGAAAGGCCAACTGTCGAAGTTTATGTTCGTTGAGGGGAATGCAGTGGGAATCAAGTGGTTGAGAAACGGGGTAGAAAAGTGTGTATTAATGAATGAATTTGGTGTCCAAATCGGGTTTGCAGTTTAATGTGATAGAGAAGCTTGGGGCTGGAGGTTTTAGTGAAAGAGGTTTCAGATTTAATTTGGAGTCAGTGTTTGAGGAGGCCTGTACGTGTCTGTGGTTGGAGCTTTGAAGACCCAAGGACCCCGGAGAGTGGGTGGGTTGAGGCTTAATAATTGACTGCTGATTACAGTTGTAATTAAAGCTATATTTACCTAGTGGGTCTACATCCAGTTCAGTTCTCGAAGTCCAAGTCCGTCTTAAAAATAACAATGACAAACATTTGCCTTCCTGTATCATCATTCATATCATTGTCTACAAACCCTGGACGATGTAATGATGAGTTTGCTACTAAAGGCGAGTTTTTTCTCTCTAGTTCCCAACTTTACCGTGTCTTTTTTCATAAATATTTTCTTCAGATTTATTCTGACACAAGAAAAAAATTTCTATTACCCACATTTCTGATTCTTATTGAAGACTTTTTTTTTTTTCGGTTTCATCCTACAGTTTTCACAATTGCAATACTTTGGGTAAATATTTGATTTCATCACTTAAATTCTCATCACAAACATACATACATGTATGTATGTATATATATATCTCTATATATCTCTCTATATATACATCTATCTATCGATCCATCCAGTTAAATAACTAAAGAGGCCAGGTGCCATGGCTCAAGCCTGTAATCCCAACACTTTGGGAGGCCAAGTCGGGAGGATCACTTATGCCCTGGAGTTGGAGACCAGCCTAGGCAACATAGTGAGACCCTGCCTTTACAAAAAAATACAAATTAGCAGGGTCTGGTGGCATGCACTTGTAGTTCGCAGCCACTCCTGAGGCTGAGGTGGGAGGATGACTTGGCCTCAGTAAGCCATGATCAGGCCACTGCACTCCAGCCTGGGTAACAGAGCATGACCCTGTCTCAATCAAAATAAAAACAAACAGCTGTTTAAATTTTCAAACTTACTAAATAATGCAGTTACCATTTGGCAAACTGGACGCTTTTTATGAAGGTGAGGGCGATGTGCCTTTTGAAAGAGGCAACCTGGAATTGAGTATCTAGTTAAATTTATTTAGCTGGGATGCCAACTTCTTAAAGGTGAATTCAACATCTGGCCTAAAGAACAGGCCTGCGTAGCCCAACAGCGCACCCTGATATATGCGTTCAGGGAGTAAGATGCTATGACTGCTTTGATAGGATGTGCAGATTCACAAGCCAAGAAGTAGACAGAATCTGAAGTCTAGATTGAAGAAGAGTCCATTTCTTATATTCTTAACTACAGAGCATCTGTACTGAATCCATCCTGTTACAGGCCACTACTTTATGTTTAGTTCATCAGTGTATCCTGTGTGTACAAGCGCCTGCCACAGTGCAAATGCTCAAAGACTGTTTGTTGTAATCACCCAATAACCCAGAGTTTGGGTTTCAGTTGTGAGGCAGCTACTTTAAGGCAAATTTCCACTTTATTTTTCCTTGTAAACAGGACCGTTTCTAACGTGGATAAATCTTTATTGGATCAAGGGAAGGAACTCTGAGTAAAGCAGACAACAAGGGTCTCAACCCTAGGTAAGAAGCAATGATGAAGGTAAATTGTATGTTCCAATTCAGCGTATCACAGAGGAGCTAGGATCTTTAAAACAGTGGCAACTCTCCAAGGTGACAGAACTACAGACAAATTTCAGGGTTCTTGTCTAAAATATTCAAAAGGATCTCACCTTTACTCATCTTACATGCTGTTCTTTATTTTTAGAGAATGAAGTTATTTTGTTTTTTTAATTGGGCTTATTCTGTGAATTCTCTTCCTTCTCTGTTCTGCCCCTCTTATGACAGAAATGAGGCTCTATTCAGGATTTTTTAAAAAGTTTTTTTTAAGAATAGTACTAATCCTTAGAATTTCTTTCTGGTAGCTCCTTTTCTTCAGTGACAAAAGTAATTCTGATCAATTGTCCACTGGGTTATTCACGTACCGTCATCCATCTTCCAAATCTACATATAATTAATTTATATTTTGGTATCTGCTAGGGTATATACAATTGCCTACAAACTGTCACGGAATTTATAATTTAGGAAGAGATAAGACATGAACACTTTTTAGAAGAGTATTCATATCCTGTTTTATGTAAGGAAAATTGAGTCTTTTCCCTTCCCACTCCAAATAATAATATGTACCTTGAATAAGAAATTATCAGGACAATTTGATCTCTATATTGTATGTCTTTTTCAACTGATATAGGGATATGCATTTTTAAACTGCAGTTGGTGGAGGGTAAAATAGCTACATGCATATAAAATCCAGCTTTTAAAAAATGCTGGCTTGAAATTTTGTTTTGTTTCCCACTGCCGTCATCCACAGTTCCTAGATAAAGGAAACAGTTTCAGGTAAAGAAAATGGATCATACAAACTATTCTGAATGGCGTGTATGCCAACAATAAGAGAAACCACAGGGTTAGGATGAGGACTACCTTCTAAATTAAGAGCATGACCAATCATAAGTTTTGAACTTCATTCCGCCGGGGTGATATTTATAAAGTTAAACACATCCAAGCTTGTTGTGTTACATTATTAAATACATATTTCCTTTTGAAGAACTTCAGCAGTCTGAAATAACAAGTGAAGAAATTTAGAATCAAAGAAACACAAGAGCTAATCATATAATGATCTTGGCTGGGAATAGAAAACTCATGCCAAAAATGGGGGAAAGGGCGCATTGTGTTATAAATTTAACCAATGATGTTTAACACTGACAACCCTTTTAATTAGTCATTGACATATCAACTAGTGATTCAAGGTATACTGTCTTTAAAAACACATCCTGTTTATTATCTGCTGTATGATGATGTTAGATTTGCAATCAGAATCTCTAAAATACCCATTTTCTCAGGGCTTATTTGCTTTGTGTGTTCTTTCATATTTTGCTGAAGACGTTCTAGTTGCTGTTTTCATAGTTTTATTTCTATATGATTTCGTCTGAGGATAAGGCAGAATGTACCACTAGCAACCCTGCCACATTCACAGCCTTCAAAGGCCTTCCAACCGTTCCTCCCTTGTGTAAAGCCTCTGATACCTACTGGGGTATTATTTCTGAACAAGGACTTTTCCATGATCATTATATTTCTACCAACTGTAAGCTCACTGATGATCACTAATGAGGGGGATCTATCTTCCCATAAAAGACTTTCCCAGTCTCTACCTCATACTGATTTTCGCTGAGTATATGCTTATCAGCCATAAGATTTTACTCAAGGGCTTTCCACCTTGAATGTATCAGTTTGTTCCTGTGTGTGTTCTGTGCCATATGCTGTAATTAATTACTGAAAGCACTACCACATTCACTGCATTCATAAGGTTTTTCTGCTGTGCAAATTCTACTATCTGCTAAGGGTGAACTTCTGGCAACAGGCTGGCTCACAATGGCTACTTTGCTATCTGCTTGGAATTCACTGTTACTTAATGAAGTCTGAGCTGCCACAGAAGGCATCTGCACAGTCACCATGTTAACAGAGTCTTTATCCTGTACGAGATCACTTGGATGTGATGAGCTATGACTTTCTGAGAAAGAATTTTCCAATTTGACCAAACCTACACATTTCTCTCTTGCATGCAGCATTCCCTTATGATAAACTAGGCATGACAAGTGGGAGAGAGCTTTCCCACAATCAGAGCATCCATAGGGTCTCTCCCCTGTATGAGTTCTTCGATGTCTATTGAGACATGATTTATCTCTGAAAGCTTTCCCACAGTCACTGCACGTATAGGGCTTCTCTCCTGTGTGAATTCTCTGGTGGTTAATGAGACCCGACTTGTGTGAGCAGGATTTTCCACACTGAGTACATACAAAGGGTGTCTTTCCTGTGTGAAATCTCTGATGGGATACTAAGCATGTTTTTCTGGCTGAAGCCTTCCCGCATTCGTTGCATACGTAGGGTTTCTCGCCAGTGTGAGTACGTTGATGAATAAGGAGATTGCCCTTTTGGATGAAGCCTTTTCCACATTCATTGCATATATAGGGTTTTTCTCCAGTATGAGTTCGCTGATGTACAATGAGATTTCCCTTCTGAATGAAGCCTTTTCCCACAGTCACTGCATATATACGACTTCTCTCCTGTGTGAGTTTTCTGATGTGCATTGAGCTGTGATTTCCAGCGGAACACTTTGTCACATTCAGTGCATTCATAGGGTTTCTCTCCTGTATGAGTTCGCTGGTGTTCAGTGAGCCTGGACTTTCTGGAGAAGGCTTTCTCACACAGGCTGCATCCATGTGGTTTCTCTCCTGTATGAACTCTCTGATGATTAATGAGCCGAGACTTCTTGATGAAGCCTTTTCCACAATCACTGCATACATAGGGTTTCTCTCCTGTATGTATTTTCTGATGTGCAGTGAACTGTGATTTCCAGCGAGATGCTTTGTCACAGTCAGTGCATTCATACCGTCTCTCTCCTACATGAGTTTTCTGATGTTCAGTGAGCCTGGACTTTCTAGAGAAGGCTTTCCCACATATACTGCATCCATGAGGTTTCTCTCCAGTATGAACTCTCTGATGATCGGTAAGGCGAGACTTCTTGAGGAAAGCCTTGCCACACTCAGTGCATTCATGGGGTTTATCTGTCTTTTGAGTTTGCTGATGCTTAATGAATTGAGAATTTGTATTCACAGAATTTCCACATTTGGGGGACTTCATTTCATTATGAAATTGTTCATGCTTGGCATGAAGGAAGGATTTTCCATCTCCATTAACCTCAACAGAATTCTTGATTTCATATCTTTTGTTCTGGTTGACTAAACTTAAATTTGATTTCAGTATTTTCCCATGTAAATCAAACAGATCATGATTTTGCCTTAAAGGAAGATCACTTTTCCTCTGAGGAATGATGTCTCCAAATGCATTATGTTTATGGCACTGTCCCACTGTCTTCAGACATCTGTGGTTTTGTGAGTGCATCTGTAGATGATTGTCAACTTTCTTGATGTCTAGGGAAGAAGAAAACAATAAACCTTTCCATGAGCATGGAAAAGAACTATTTCACAAACAGCTCTGCACAGGCTGGCTCTACTGACCACACTATTACCACGGTTTTAAAAAACTCCAAGTAGATGTGCTCATTGTCATTTGGACAAGAATAAACCATTATAAGTTAAACAAAGAAAACAAAAGGTAAAAGCAGTCAGTGTATAAACAAGGTGAGTTTCTCAGGAAATGGCAAGTTAATTCCTGGTCAGACTCATGCCAGAAACCTTACCATCATCTTTCATTTGTATGTTTCTCTCATACCCTTTGTCTACTTCAATAGGAAATGACTATGTCCTCCTTCATAAATATATAATAATCCCTTCTTATCTATGGGTGATATGTTCCAAGACCCCCCCCCATAGATGCCTGAAACTCTGAATCATACTAAACCCTATATCTATTATGTTTTTTCCTATACAGTGCATACATACCTATAATAAAGTTTAATTTATAAACTAGGCACAGCAAAAGATTAACAATAACAAATAATAAAATAGAAGAATTATAACAATAGGCCAGCATCACACTCTTGAGCTTTGGAGGCATTATTAAGTAAAACTCAGGTTACTTGAACACAAGCACTGTGATACCTTGACAGTTCATCTGATAACCAAGATGGCTACTAAATGACACAGGTGGGGGAGCGTATACAGCATGGATATGCTGGATGAAAAAGTGATTCTTGTCCCAGGATGGAACAAGATGGTACAAGATTTCATACTCCTTGGAATGGTGAGCAATGTAATGAAGAATTGTTTATGCCAGGCATGGTAGCTAATACCTATAATCCCAGCACTTTGTGAGGCCGAGGCAGGCGGATCACCTGAGGTTGGGAGTTTGAGACAGCCTGACCAACATGAAGAAACCCTGTCTCTACTAAAAGTACAAAATTAGCCAGGCATGGTGGCACATGCCTGTAATCTCAGTTACTCAGGAGGCTGAGGCAGGAGAATCACTTGAACCCAGGAGGCGGAGGTTGCAGTCAGCTGATACCGCACCATTGCACTCCAGCCTGGGCAACAAGAGCAAAACTCCATCTCAAAAAGAAAAAAAAGAATTGTTTATTTCTGGAATTTCCCATTTAACATTTTCAGACTGTAGTTGACTGCAGATAACGGAAACCATAGAAAGAGAAACTGTAGATGAAGGGTGACTCCTATATTCTGAAACTGACTAAAACTCACCCCCCTCTACCTAGGTGTAAGAGAATCACTCTCTCTGGTACTATAGCAATAGCCTCCCAAGTGGATTTCTGGCTTCAACCTCTGCCTTCTCCTATATATTTTCTACAAAGTAGTCAAAGTGATCCTTTTAAATATAAATTATATCATGTCACTCTTCTACTAAGAACTCCCTCATGTTTCCTCATCTCAAAATTGTTTTAAAAATCGAGTCATTAAAATGTCCTTGAAAGGTCATACATGACCTGGCTATCTCAAACTCTAGATCCCACCACACTGTCCTTACCTCCATATTATCTCCAGCCACTGGCCCTCTTGTTCACTGCTCTGTATTTACACAGGCTTCCTTGAAGTTCCTCAAACACACACCTGCCTTGGGTCTTTGGACCTGCTATTTTGTCTACCTGGAAGGTAATTCACCCAAGGTACATACTCATGTCTCTCATTTAGCTGCTCAAAGGCATCTCACCAAAGAGTCATTCCCACTCCCAGCATCCCTCATTATGCTTTGTTACTGATCTTCCCAGCATTTTTCACCACAAGACATTTATCTATTTTGATTAATTTCATGCCTCTTCCTTTTAGCATGTAATCTCCAAGAAGAATTTTGTTGTTGTTACTGATGTTCACAGTTGTCAGGGCCCATATGTAATAGGCTATCAAAAAATATTTAAGGCAATGAAACAAGAAAAGTTTCACATGTATAGGACACCTTGGGAAAGACTACTTCAAATGTAGTGCTTCAAATATAGTTGGCTTTGAATTTAAGAAAAGGAAAGCAAACTCTGTGTAGGCAAGATGATACCATATCATGGTGATTCAACTAGAATATCACTTGACAGAAGAGAAATTTCCATCTTATATGACTGCTATGATTCACTGGGACTTAGTGCCATCAGACGATGGTAAGAACAGAAAAACTTTAAGGGAATAAGTCTAGCATATAATTTAAGAGAAACTAAATAATGGTATGATAGAATATATTGTTAGGAAGAACGAAAGAAAAAGAAAACAAAAAAAGAGAAACTAAATAATGGGCAGAATTAATGATTCCAAAAGGAATTGAAGCAAAGCAGTCATCAGGTTTAGTAATCTAGTTTGGGTTGGAAAGAGAATGCGAATTCTTCAAAAATCAACTGAAAGCGCGAAGACTTTAAATAAGGGAGCTGAGGAGGCAGGAAAGTTTCAAGGTAACCCTACAGTGGTCAGGATCAACTCAAGGAATTGACATGCAAGTGGGTGAAAAATATGGTAGAAACATGTAAGGTAGGAAATATTAAGGGAGATGTCAATCTGAGAGTCTCCACAGAAAACAAGAACTTAATTCATTAGAATGAAGGAAACCTTTAAAGAATGTGAGAACAGAGCAAAATAAATGGAAAGAGAACCTCTGGAGGACCTCGGAGTGGGGAGAAGAAAAGAGAAGCTAAGGAAGCGTATATATGCAAAGCAACAGACCAGGTTACTAAGCGGGCACAGGGTCCAAGATAGGGAAGACCTTAGGGAATTATCTAAAGGGGCAGAAAGGTACAGTGGTCAGGAGAGAGTGCTGAGATCCAAGGTCGTTCTTGGGGAGACAGTCATGGAAGGAGGAAATTCACAGCAAGCGAAGTAGAAGGAACAGGTAGTGGTGCTCTGATGGAGGAACAAGAAATGATGAGATTTCAGAACCCTAAAAAGGAAGAAGCCCTGAGAAAAACAAACCAAACCTAGATTAAATAAAGAGTGATGAAAGGCTGGGTGCAGTGGCTCACACCTGTAATCCCAGCACTTTGGGGGGTCGAGGCAGGTGGATCACCAGAGGTCAGGAGTTCAAGACTAGCCTGGTCAACTTGGTAAAACCCTGTATCCATTGAAAATACAAAAAATTAGCTGGGCATAGTGGCAGGCGCCTGTGATCCCAGCTACTAGGGAGGCCAAGGCAGGAGAATTGCTTGCACGCAGGAGGCAGAGGATGAAGTGAGCTGAGATCACACCACTGGACTCCAGCCTGGGGGCAAGAGTGAGATTCTGTCTCAAAAAAATAAAAAATAAACAGTGATGAAATCCAAGAAGAGATAAAGCGGTAGATGTTCCTCTACACACCTGAAGGAAAAAGAACTTTTGTATGAGGAGTGGGATACACGGAGGCTCTGTCCACACAGCCTCAGATTCCCTCACAGCTCACACACTGCTGAACAACTATCACGTGACTTGCTCAGCCACCCTCCTTGCTGGCTCTCCACCTTGAACTCACCTGGACAGATTTGCCTGTGGATTTCATTTTCTATTGTCCATGGTTCTCCTTGTTCTAACTTGGAGAGCGCATCTGGCTTGCTGGCTTGATACCCTGTTCATAGGAAATGACAACTTAGGCTCACTGAATTGAGCTGTGGTGTATCAACGTGGGACCATGTTTTGTTTTGGGAATGATGTAATTTATGTGCCTGCAAAGCAAAGGGATTTTCTTTCTGAAGGGGGCTCATTATACTCTTTTATCTGGGGCTGGGGGAGGGGACAGAATGTATCACTTCAGACACCACAAGCCCTTCAGAGCTTTTGAAAGCCAAGAAAGCAAAGGCCTTTGATTGGGTACCCTCTGAGTGACACAGGGCAGCTGTCCTCACCCACTGACACCAGGTTGCTATAATTCTCTAACATCACGTCCCGGTACAGGTCCTTCTGAGCTGGGCCTAGGAGCTGCCACTCCTCCCAGGTGAACTCCACAGCCACATCCTCCAGGGTCAGTGATTCCTGTAATAAGAGAGTCCTGCTTAGTATGAAGTGTTTTCTCTTTTATTCATATGCAAGATATGTGAAGGACATTGTTCTGCTCATTTTCACCAAGTAGTCTGCATCTATACATCTAGGTGCTGTAAAAATATACATTGTGACAGAAGCAAAATCTATCTCCAGAATCTCCCTATATTCAAAATCTATCTCTAGCAAAATATTCTGTAACTGTGTAATTATCCATCATTTCACAAATCAGACATTTCTATAAGAGCTGATTATTTAATCCTCTTGCTAATCCTCTTTTCTTTTGAGCACATATTTGCCAGGCACTAAATATATTTAGAAATAACAGGATGAATAAAGCATATTCCTTTATTTGCCATGAATCTTCAATGATTTTTCATATGCACTATCAGAATCAACCAGGAAGAAACCCCAGATACTACAAGATATTACATGACAAGTAAGTATATTTTATATGTTAGGAGGAATAAAAGAATCTTTCCAAACGTGTCCAAAGAACAAGAGACAGTTAAGTCTTATTACCCACTACTGCTAAACGTGACTGGCTTAAAAAATAAATAGGCCAGGTGAGGTGGCTCAAGCCTGTAATCCTAGCACTTTGGGAGGCCTAGGTGGGCAGATCACCTGAGTGGCGAAACCCCATCTTTACTGAAAATACAAAAATTAGCTGAGCATGGTGGCGCATGCCTGTAATCCCAGCTACTCGGGAGGCTGAGGCAGGAGAATTGCTTGAACCCAGGAGGCGGGGGTTGCAGTGAGCCAAAATTGTGCCACTGCACTCCAGCCTGGGCAACAGGCTCAAAAAAATAATAAATAACAATAAAACACACTGATCAATAATTTTTAAAAATATATAATATTATTCAAAAACCATACACACACATATAGTTTTTAAAGTGTTTATATTTACATTATCAGGCATGTTAGCAGCATAACTGAAGAGATCTACTTACAGTGAATTGGTAAGTGATCTGAAAAAACTACCAAAGACGCAGCAAAAGGCCAGAATGATGAATACGGAGGCTAGGTGAGGTCTAGTATTTACTAATTTTGTTTGTGAAAGAGAAAATACAGTAATGGAAAGGTACTATCCACAGATCTAAGGGCTAAGACAGATACATCTCTAAATATACACACAGACATAGAAATATATGCAAACATGTATACATGTATGTTTATTCATGTGTCACTTAGTAACAAGGATACAATCGAGAAATGCATCATTAGCCAATTCTGTTGTTCAACCATCCCAGAGTACACTTACTTAAACCCAGATGGTACAGCCTATTACATGCCTAAGCTCTACAGTATAGTCTATTGCTCCCAGGCTATAAACCTATACAGCACGTTGCAGTATTGAATATTGTAGGGAATTATAACACAACGGTTACGTAGTCATGTATCTAAACGTATCTAAATATATTAATAGAACAGATACGGTAAAATACGGTATAAAAGATAAAAAATGGGGCTGGCCATGGTGGCTCACACCTGTAAATTGCAGCACTTTGAGAGGCTGAGGCAGGACTGCTTAAGCCTAGGAGTTTGAGGTTATAATAAGCTGAACAGCCCCCACTGCAGTCCAGCCAGGGCAACAGAGTGAGGCCCTGTGTCTAAAACTAAAGACAAAAAGTGGCACATCTGTACAGGGCATGTGTCATAAATGGAGCTTGCAGGACTGGAAGCTGCTCTGGGTACACTGGTAAGTGAATCTGAAGGCCTTGGATGTAACTGTACACTACGGTGGACTTAAAAAATGTGTGGATACTTAAGCTACACTAAATTTTTAAAAAAATAAATTGTGTGCTACAATGTTGCCACTCACTTGGCAATGATATTTTTCACCTCTTTTATAATCTAACGGGACCACTGTCCCATATGTGATCCATCATTGACCAAAACGTCATTATACAACACGACTGGATACAGATGATATGGTTTGGATTTGTGTCCCTGCCCAAATTCATGTCGTATTGGAAGAGGGGCCTGGCGGGAGGTGATGGATCATGAGGCACATTTCCCCCCTTGCTGTTCTTGGGATAGTGAACGCGTTCTCACAAGATCTGATGGTTTAAGTGTGTAGCACTTCTCTTCACTCTCTCTCTCCTGCCTCTATGTGAAAAAGGTCCTGGCTGCCCCTTCACCTGCCTCCATGTTTGTAGTTTCCTGAGGCCTCCCAGTCGTGCTTCTTCTTAAGCCTGTGGAACTGTGAGTCAATTAAACTTCCTTTCTTCTAAGTGCCATGCAATAGTGACACCTCTCGGGAACTGATCTACTTTCTCCTGAGAGTCAGTACATATCCTGTGACCAAGGACTCTCTGTATGTGATGACAGAGACATTAGACAGAAGGTGACAGCTACTATAACCCACAGGATGCTCCAGTCACACATTAGTTTCCAGCACTAGTCATTTTGTGTGAATTCCATTGTGCTGTTTTTACTCACACACTTCTGATACCAAATGTGTGGGCTTTTGCTCACATCAAGCAATTCTCCAATTCTCTAACATCAAGTAGGAGTCCAACAATTAGATTCAATTCTGACAGCAACCCCTGGAAGACCCCATAGGTTAAGGTTTCAGTCCCACAAGACCAGCCCCGCTTCAGACACCAGTCACAAGTGTGAGGACTCCAGGTTACAAAGACTTCTTTCCCTTGGCTACTAATATGGGGATTTCTGCAACCCACCTTCAGGCTTAATAATCTACTAAGGAAAGCACTTTACTATTACTGCTTTATTTCCAATTCAGGAACAGCCAAATGGAAGAGCTGCACAGGGCACAGTATGGGGAGAAGCTCCATGCTCTCTCCGCCTGCACCAGCCTCCCAGAAACTCGATGTGTTTACCAACCCCGCTCTCCAAACCCCTCTGTTTAGAGGTTTTATGTTACACAGGCATGGGTGAATAAATCATTGGCCACTGGTGACTGAACTCCATCTCCAACGTCTCTCTGCTCCCTGGAGATTAGGGGTAGGACTGAAAGTTCCAAGCTTCTAATCAAGGCTTGGTCTTTCTGGCAACCAGCCTCCACCCTGAAGCTACCTAGGGCTCTACCAAAAGTAGTCTCACTAGAAAAAGAGGACTAGGCATGATGGCTCACAGCTGTAGTCTTAGAACTTCGGGAGGCGAAGGTGGACGAATTGCTTCAGCTGAGGAGTTCAAGACCAGCCTGTGGAACATGGTGAAACCCCATCTCTACAAAAAAAATACAAAAAATTAGCTGGGCCTGGTGGCACGCACCTGTAGTCCCAGCTAGTTGGGAGGCTGAGGGGATGATCGCTTGAGCCCAGGAGGCCAAGGCCGCAGTGAGCCGAGATTGCACCACTGCACTCCAGCCTCGGTGTCAAAGTGAGACCCTGTCTCAAAAAAAAAGACGCTTATAATTCAGGAAATTCCAAGAGTTTTAGGAGCTCTATGCCAAGAACTGCAAAGACCAAATATCTTTCTATGATACCACACGTGAACAATATAGTCCTGATCCTACTTTGCCTAGATGTTGAAATTAGAATCTAAATTTACTGACGCACAAATTCTGGTTTACCAATTTATACTTTTTCACTTAATTCAATTGACTTTTAAAGTTGTCCAGAAATCAATCGTGATGAAGAAAAGAATAAAACAAACCAAAAGTCACCTGGGATGTGATCATTTCCTTCTATGACTGGGAAACGGCCAGTAAGTCTGATGCTGCGTCTGTAGTCTCTCCGTGAACGGCCTTCAATTTCTGGCTAGAAATCTTGGTCTCTGGTGCATTACATCCCTGCAAAGCATGGCATCCAGGTCCTGGACCTCCTCCTCGCCTCACTTGAGGTGTGTTGCTTCTGGAGTCAGACTGTGGATTGAAGAATACATTTATTTGAGTGTTCATTCCCTGCAGGTCCAGGTGCTGTCTGCTGCTGTGTACTCACCCCAATGCAAGGCCATCTCTAACTGTCCCTTTATTTGGGGCCCCAGAAGTTTTTAGCCACCCTGAGGCAACAACACATAACATTCTACATGTATGAGCAATACATTTATTACCGGTTTTTCTTCTGTAAAATGGAAGTAGAGTGACTGCGAGAGGGGCGATGGGAAAGGAGAACCAGCACCAACATGGTGCTGAAACACCAAGGGACTTCCTAGATCGGGTTTTAGAAAAAGGACAGAGAAGGTGAGGATTTGGGTATTTATTTCTTTAAAACCACATGTGTTCACATGCTTGGTTAAAAGTCATCATACACCTCACATGTAGGCATGCCTCAGTTTGAAGACAAATGTGCTAAGCCAAGCAGAGGCACTATCTTATTTGATTTCTCATTACTACCTACTGCGTTATATCCTTATAAAGTATCATTATTTTCCATTCCAGTGTTATCCCAAGGCTTACAGATTTAACTATATTGTCCAAAAGCAGAAGTAGAATCTGAACCCACGTGGCCTGTCTCTAAGAACATGACCTTAGCCACTGCTGAATTCCTTTGGGCCACATACCGTCATTGCATGTCTTAGCTCTCTTTGTCACTACCTTGAGGTAGTTTCATTCATCATGGAAGATGGCCACTGTCAGCTACATATAATCTGACCCTCTGAAATCAGCGCTGCCAACAGTGACATAGGCAACTACCTTTTCCCATAAAGACAAATGGAAAAGCTGCACGCTACACCCCTGGCCTGAAAGCCAGGTCAGAGAGTGGCGGCCCCAGAGGCTTTCTTTAGGCCCAATTCTAAAACTCAAGTGAGAGACTTACATGATGCTCTCACCATGAGCTTTCCTCCTACCTGGGAGGAATCATGGTGACAAGCTCCCAGTGGCCCTCGTGCCTGCTCCAAACCCACAGGGCCTGCACTGACTCGTCTCTCTCGCCCACAGCTGCAAATGCTCCCTTTCCTTCTGCAATCTCACAAGCACATCATCGTTGCAGGAGACTTTCCACACTGTACTTCTTAGAATGCCACCAGTGCAAAGGTGCAGAACCCAAATGATGTTAACATGCATTAGCAGAAGGTGGCGGAGGCAACACTTCAGTGACATCCAGGGTGTGTGTTTCCAACGGCAAGCCTTCCTTTCCCAATAGCTGCCACAGCCCTTTTCCCAGGAATAGCTGAACGTTGCTGTTCTGCTTTACAAGTTTTTGAGAAATGCCCATTACTTTTCCAACCGGAGTGAGTTCCAAAACAGGAGGGGGCATGTTGCATAGGTCTTTCAGGTAGTTAGAATAGAAAACAAACTATTTTTTTTTATTTTATTTTTGAGACAGGGTCTCACTCTGTCACCCAGGCTGGAGTACGGTGGCGAGATCATGGCTCACTGTAGCCTCAAACTCCTAGGCTCAAGTGATCCTCTCACCTCAGCCTCCCAAAGTGCTGGGATTATAGGCATGAGCCACTTCACCCAGCTAAACAAAATTATTTGTAAATAAAGTCTATTCTGTTCCCTCCAGGGCCTGAGTCCAGGATCCCACATTGGGAATGGTGGTCGCAATCTTCAAGACCATCTCAGAGCTGGGGAGGGGGTGGAGCAAAGACAAGTAAAAATGGCACAAAACTTTCCTACAACCCCACAACCACAAAAACGTTATGCTAAATGAAAGTGCCAGACACAGGCGCAGCGGCTCACACCTGTAAGCCAGCACTCTGAGAGGCCAAGGCGCGTGGACTGCTTTGAGCTCAAGAGTTCAAGACCAGCCTGAGCAACATGGGAAACCCCATTTCTACAGAAAGTTTCAAAAATTAGCCAGGCATCGTGGTGTGTGCCTGTAATCCCAGCTATTAAGGTGGTTGAGGCAAAAGAATTGCTTGAGCCTGGGAGGCAGAGGTTGCAGTGAGCCAAGAGTGTGTCACTGCACTCCAGCCTGGGCAACAGAGTGAGACCCTGTCTTAAAAAAAGAAAAAAAAAAGAAAATGCCAGACACTAAATGTCACGTTATATGATTTCATTTATTTAAAATACCCAGATTAGGTAAATGCATAAAAACCGAAAGCACATTGGCTGGGTGCAGTGGCTCACCCTGTAATCCCAACTTTGGGAGGCCGAGGTGGGCAGATCACCTGAGGTCAGGAGTTCAAGACCAGCCTGACCAACATGGAGAAACCCAGTCTTTACTAAAAATACAAAATTAGCCTGGCGTGGTGGTACGCACCTGCAATCCTAGCTACTTGGAGCCCGAGGCAGGAGCATCGCTTGAACCCGGGAGGTGGAGGTTGCAGTGAGCTGAGATCACACCATTGCACTCCAGCCTGGGCAACAAGAGTGAGACTCCGTCTCAAATAACACACACACACACACACACACACACACACACACACACACACAGCACAAGGGTGGTTGCCAGGGTCTCCTGGAGGGGAGAATGTGAAGTGACTGCAAGTGGTGGTTGTACAATACTGTGAATATACTAAGAGCGACTTCATTGTTGACTTTAAAATGGTTAATTTTATGTCTTGTGAATTTTACCTCAATTAAAAAAATTAGATACATCCTATACAAGTTCTATGAAACAATAAAAGTACTTCTCTAAAGTCAAAAGCAGTATCAAAGATGAACAGGGTCACTAACACTATCTTAACTATTCTAGAAATGCTACCCAGTTAGTTTGATAAAGAATCAAGTATAAATCATGTTACAGAAGAGGAAACAAATTATATGACTAAGCAAGAGTGACAGTTTTATAGATTCAACTGAACATATATAAAAAATAAAGTTTTAGTCAGATTGATGATTTTATATCTAAAAATTGCAAGCATTCCAAAACAGACATACTTCTTTATCAAGTATTAAGTGACTAAATAGTTTTGGAAATAACACTTTGTATTGAATACTTTTAATTGAGATATTACTAGAACCCAAAAATCCACCTTGAAAATTTTTGCAAAGGAAATAGTGATACATGCATGCAAAGTTGATGTAAAGTATTTAGGTCTATTAATAGAGGATTAATTGGCTGATTATAAGTACACACATCCAGTGAAATGGAGCTATCTAGCTATTAAAAATACTTATAATCTATATTTAGTAAAAATACATGTATCTCAGGTATGTATATCATAAGCACATGAAAAGTGGCTCAACATAAGTCTTCAGAGAAATGCAAATCGAAACCATGATGAGATACCACCTAACACCCACTAGAATGTCTACAATAAAAAAAAACTAACAAGTGTTGGTGGGTATATGGTAGCATGGAAACCCTCAAGTATGACTGGTGGAAATGTTAAATGGTGCAGCCACTTTGGAAAAGTCTGGTAGTTCCTCAAATGGTGAAACATACTATATGACCCAGCAACTCCATTTCTAGGTTTATATATAATAAAAACAAATAAAAGGTTACACACAAATGTTTATGGCACACTATAACAGCCGAAAAGGGGGAAATAACCCGAAAGTCCATCAACTGATGAAAGGATAAATATAAGGTGCTATACCCATACCATGAAATACTATTTTGGCATGAAAAGAATGAAGTACAGATACATGCTACAACACAGACAAACCTGAAAAAAATTATGCTACGTAGGCCGGGCGAAGTGGCTCATGCTTGTAATCCCAGCACTTTGGGAGGCCGAGGCAGGTGGATCACCTGAAGTCAGGAGTTTGAGACCAGCCTGGGCAACATGTTGAAACCCCGTTTCTACTAAAAATACAAAAATTAGCCGGGCGTGGTAGCATGTGCCTGTAATCCCAGATACTCAGAAGGCTGAGGCAGGAGAATTGCTTGAATTTGTGAGGCGGAGGTTGCAGTGAGCCCCGATTGCGTCACTGCACTCTAGCCTGGGCGGCAGAGTAAGACTCTGTCTCAAAAAAAAAAAAAAAAAAAAAAATCATGCTATGTGAAGCCAGTCACAAAAGACCACACATTTTATTATAGCAATTACATAAAATGTCCAGAATAAGCAAATCTATAGGGACAGAAAGTAGATTAGCGGTTACTTAGTCACAGCAATGCAGGGATAGGGAATGGTAACAAAAGGGTATGGGGTTTCTTTTAGGTGACGAAAATGTTCTAAAACTGACTTTGGTGATGGCTGCACATAGTGAAAGCCACTGAATTATATGGTATGTGAATAATAGACTTATAATTAGGAAAAGCTGTCACTAGAATTTTATGATAAACATACTGAAATATTTAGGGGCAACTATATGAATGTCTGCAACTTACTTTGAAATGCACCAAAAAACAAAGCAATATTTTACAAGCTGGATTCATGTGGCTCGGCAAGGTGGCTCACACCTGGAATCCCAGCACTTTAGGAGGCCAAGGACAGAGGATCACTTGGGGCCAGGAGTTCAAGCTCAGTCTGGGCAGCATAGTGAGATGCCATCTCTATAAAAAGAAAAAAATATGGATTAATGATGAGTAGAAAGATGACATATAGATAGATACGTAATAAAAGAAACACAATAAAATGATGATGACATCCAGGTGGTAGGTATACAAGTATCCAATTGTAAAGTTCTTTAAATCGTGTTATGTCTGAAAATTTTTGTAAACTGGAGAACAGGGGAAGTTTGTTCAGTAAGGTGACCAAAAACAACGTAAATATTTTCTAAACTAATTGCTCTTCTGTGTAAGAGTAAATTAGAGCAGAACAGAAAGGTTGAAAATAGAAACACACTATCTACAACTGCAAAAAAATTAAAAACCAAGGTGCAGATGAGGATCAGGGAGCAACATGTTTGGGTAAACACAGAATCATAACCAGTTCTTAAAAGCGATAAATGAACTTTTTAAGTCTTAAAATTCTATCTAAATATATTCATATACTTAGTGATTCAAGTCACAATGGTCAGTGTTGCCTCTTAATGGTATACTATTACAGAAATCTGTAAAAAAATTTTTTTAAACAAAAACTGTAAGAATGTTTATAATATAAAATTAAGGCATATTATTCCAGTGTTTCAGCAGTTTATCTGATTTGTGAAAATCAAGCATAGAAAACTGAAATTGAAAAAAAAAAAAAAAAAGAAAACTGAAATTGAAATACATAAAAATGTTATCAAAAGTCATCACTGGGGAACATATTTTGGGGTAAGAGATGTTATTTCACTTGTGTCAGAACCTGAAATAAAATTTACATGTGTGTATACATACATTCACACAGTAAACTTGAGGAAGAAGAATGAAAATCCTTCTCTTTAATAGAAACCTTACCATTTTCTTTTGTTTTTTCCTTTTTGTTTACTTTTTTTTTTTTTTTGAGACAGGGCCTTGCTCTGTCACCCAGGCTGGAGTGCAGTGCCTCAATCATAGTTCACTGCAGCCTAGACCTCCCCCGGGGTCAGGTGATCCTCCCACCTCAGCCTCCGGAGTAGCTGGGACTACAGACACGTGTCACCACACTCAGCTAAGTTTTGTATATTTTGGAGAGACAGGCTATGTTGTCCAGGCTGGTCTCCAACTCCTGGGCTCAAGCAATCTGCCCACTTCGGGCTCCCAAATGTTGGGATTACGGGCGTGAGCCACAACACCAGGCCACCTTACCATTTTAGATTTGATTAATCTTTGATCTCCCCCCAAAGCTTCCTATCTACCAGGATGAGAGGAAGGAGAGACGTGAGAAATCAAAGGTGATTTGTAAACTAGTCCTCGAAGGGAAACTTAAAGGGACTGAGATGGAATGTACCATTTGGACCTCAACACACACACCAATCCGAATGCCCCGACTGCCAAAGCCTTCACATGCGTCTCCACGACTGTCACATCTAGACTTTCCTAACACTGGTCACACCCCCTTGGATTAATCCCAAAACCTGGACCACACACCCTGGTTCATTGACCATGAGCCCGGGCTTGTCCTCACTGGGCCACATATAAAATCCTGATTACAGCCTAAAGCGAAGCCAAAGTGGGAAGACCGTTTGAGGCCAGGAGTTGGAGACCAGCCTGGGCAACATAGTGAGACCCCCGTCTCTGAAAGAAAAAAAAAAAAAAGGCGCGTGGTGGTGCTCACCTACAGTCCCAGCTACTCGGGAAAGCTGATCCCGAGCTCAGCTGAAAGACCACCTGAGCCTCCGTCCCAGCTACTCGGGAAAGCTGATCCTGAGCTCAGCTGAAAGACCACCTGAGCCTCCGGAGGTGGAGGCTGCAGCGACCCACGATCGCGCCACCGCACTCAAGCCTGTGTGACAGAGCGAGACCCTGCCTCAAAAATGAAAAATAAAATCCCAAATCCGCGGCAGACACCGTTTTCCTTGACAAAACCACTCCCGACTCCAGCCCTCTATCACTGAGCCCTACAGAGTAAACCGCAAAGACACCAAACCCTGACCACGGACTTCCAAGCGTTGCGTTGGACAGACCCTGACCACTGACCACTGGGATCCCTCAGGGCTGACTCCGGAGGCGCCCCAACCCCCAATACCCGGACTCCCACTTGCTCCCGCTTCCCTCACAAACTCCACGGCTACCTACTACACAGGCGCCCACAGACACCCTCCTCCCCTCATCCTGCTCCCCAGACAGACCCACACACAGACCTAATTTTGCGGGGAACCCACGGAGACTTCCCAGAACCTGCACTTTCCTTAATTCTTCCACTTCTGGGCCCTTACCGAGCCGCCAAGCAGTTCTACGGCGGCCGAAGAGAGTCTGAAGTTGCAGGTGTACGGAGCAGCGACGACTGGAAGGCAATAAGTCCGCGTCCTCTCGTCGCTGATCCAGGAGGCGGCCATCTTTGAGTACTGCACGTACGGAAAGTAAAGTGGACCTTTTCAGCCCAAGTATCCAGGGATGGCTCGGGACGGTGACGAACCCCCCTATTTTGGCATCTAAATCCTGGGCCCCAAGTTTCATTGATTTTCAGTGGCTCGAGCTTAGCCAAGACAAACATGGGATGGGCTACGTCCACCTTAGCGGAATAGGGAGAAAAGTCGTCCCCTTTGCACAAAGAATGACGGGAATGACACAACCGACGCGGCCATCTTAGAAGTTAGGTGTCCGTACAAGTGAAAACGCTTTCTCCGCGGAGGAAAAAGTGCAATCACACCCTGAGGCGTATATTGCGAAAACACTTCTAGCTACGGGTGGAGAGCAAAAGGAAGATTTTGAGGACAAAAAGGGTTTGGAGAAGCAATTGAGGTACGGGGAAAGCATTCACCCCGTTAATGGAAAGTGACAAAACAGCGACTGGCGGGAACCTCGTTTACATTTGAGGGACACGGTCACCGCCCAGTGCAGGTAGAGTGCAGCCACTAGCCAACCAGAAAAGGGAATCCAATACGGGAGGCGGGAATTTTCCTTGCGAGAGAAGGGCCTTCCCTCTGCTAGAGGTGGAGTCAATCTTAAGGTCGGGGTTTTCTGAGAACCAAATGCCTAAAATTCTGGAAGGAATAAATAAGATGACTCTGGGAGAGTGAAAAGTTGTGCAAGCCCAGGCGCGATGAGGCGCACCTGTAGTCCCATCTACTGGGGAGACAGAGGCCGGAGGATCTCTTGAGGCCAGGAGTTCCAGGCTGCAGTTAGCTGTGACTACACCTATCAATAGCCACTGCACCACACAGCCTTGGCAACCCCTTCATTAGGAAAAAAGGAAAAAAAGTACAAGAAAAAAATAATCATAGGATAGTACCTGACTGACCTATAAATATTATTTACATATTAATCATAACATAAATTCTAATTCTGATCCAACCTAAATCAAGTCAATTCTGTTGGAAGATGAGAAGGAAATTCCTGCGTGCAGTGGAGTGTTTATGTTTCTAACAGAGTTTTGACGGTTCTTCATGATAAATCTATAGAAAATGCCCCAAAATGAAAACTCCATTTTGGAAACACACACGTTACTTAAAATATAAAATCTGTGAAGAGTAAAAAGCTTTGCAGAACTATTTGACTCCTTAGTAGAATAGCAAAATAAAAGCAAGAACTCCTATGACTCAGGAATTCCACTCCTAGATATTTTACTCAAGAGTAATGAAACTATATGTCCTCACAAAGGCTCACAAGAATGTTCACAGTACCTTTATGCATAATAGCCCCCAACAGGAAACAGTCCAAGTGTCCATACGTAGAGGAATGGATAAGCAAAGTCTAGTGTAACCATACCCTGGAATACTACTCAACAATAATAAAAGAACGCATGATAGATGTATGACCCAACATAGATAAATCTCAATAAACTTACTCTGAGGAAAAGAAGCCAGGCAGAAAGAAGAGAGAACATGTTAAATGATTCCATTTACATGGAATAACAAGTGAGGTGATTTGTGGAAGAAGTGGAACCTTCACACGCTGCTGGTGGAAATGTAAAATGATGCAGCCACTTTGAAAAATAATCTGGCAGTTCTTCAAATGGTTAAACATATTGACCATATGATCCAGCAGTTTCACTCCTGGGTTTATACTCAAGAGAAATAAAAACATATGACCATACAAAAATGTGTGTATGAATGTTTATAGTAGCATTATTTATAATAGCGCAAAGTGGAAACAACCCAAACATCCATCAGCTGATGAAGGACAAAATAAAATGTACTATAGCCATACATTAGAATATTATTCAGGTATAAAAAGGGATGAAGTGCTGAAGCATGCTACAACATGAACGAACCTTGGAAACATCCTAAAGGAAGAAGCCAGTCACAAAAGACTGAATATTATATAATTGATTGCATGTATATGAAATGTCCAGATAGACAAATCTAGAGGTGGAGGGAATGGCAGGATTAGCAGGTGTTAATATACATAGTATGAATACAAAAAAGATAACCAATATAAAATTGAAAAAACAAGTAAATAAACAAGCAACTTATAAAATATGAAATAAAACTAAGGTAAGATTTTTATTCATCCTTAAGACTGGTAAAGATTAAACGACCAAGGTTGTGAGGAAATATGCATTCCAACAGACTTAGCCTTTCTAAGCCTTTTGTAAATATGCAGAGTGAAGGTAATACTTATGTTCACCATCTAAAGCTTTTATAGTATTATGTAAGATAAGCAATTATTATGCTTGGCGTAGGTGCCTATTCAAAAATGTGTATACACTTAATAAGTATTAGCTAGTAGTTTTCAGTGGAGTTCTTGGGGGAACAATAGATAGCAGCTAGTATAGTATATACATTAATAGAACTTTTTTTGGACAACAACCTGGAATTATGTACTCAATTAAATTTTTCATTTTCTTTGGATCAGCAATTCCAATTCTAATAACTTAGTAGAAATTATTGATTTGAGATACAGCTTCCACAAAAATTTCTACCAACCCTCGCTGGGATCCAACTTGGTCAACAGCAAAGCCCCGCCCTTTCCACTCCCTACTGTCCCAAACCCTATACTGTTCCCCAGAAGCATTCCTAGAGATCGAAGCACCTGCTCCCCACTCCGTAAGGGACGTCGCTCTTTTCCTTCTGAATATGTACACTTTCTCCAAGATGGCCGCGCCCGATGTAACGCGGCTTCGTACTTACAAGTGGCAAAACACAGGGGGCCGTACTGGGCTTGATGCGTCTTCCGGAAGAGGATTGGACATGCGGTTTATAGAGACGGGATGGTGCATGCGCATCGCCGTGGGCGTCGCTCCCATTGGACTCAATGCCGACCAATAAAGTTATCGTGGCCGGGGAAAGATATACGGCCAATCTTTTAAGATGGCGGCCCCCCACATGTATAAGGTACGAGGGCGCGGCCATACTCTCGCGCGGTGTCTTTGTCTAAAAGACCCGAAAGCTGGATCGAATGGGCCACAGGTGATGACTGGAAGACTACAGACTTGGAGGCTCCAGAGGTTAAACTTGACCAGTGAGGTGGAGCGGCCGGACGAGTCTGAAGCAGAAGTGATGGACCGGGGCCCTTGCGACCCAGCTGCTGCGCCCAGGATCCTTTAAGGGGTCTCAGTTTCGCTTTCGGGGAGCGGAATCAGGAGCTGGGTTTGTGGAAATTTGAGGTTTATGTTAGAGGAGTCTGTGGGGGTCCATGAGGGTGGGAAAGCGGGATGGTAGGGAAAGTTGCCGGTTTTTCTGAGGTTGGGATTGGGGTGGGCTGGAGGGATTGGCCTGGGCTACAAGAAGGACGTTAGTGCTTGGGGTTAGCCTTTGTAGGGCAGGTCAGGGATTGGAGCGACCTTGGAGGCAGATCAGTGATTGGAGTGATCCACAAGGTGATTCAGTGATTGTGATTTTCCCAGGATGTGATTGAGGCATTCTTGAAGGAAATTGGGTATCTTTGAGGGGTGTATCAGTACCTTAAGCCTTCTGGGGGAAGTTCAGTTCTTGGGACAAAGTTGAAGGGCGCGATGTCAACAATTGAGACATCCTTGGGGGATAAGTCAGTAATTATCCCCCAAACATAATAACCCCTGTTCTTCGCAGGGTCACTAATTGGAGTGTCCAACAGCTGAAGTCAGTGGCTGAAATCTCCTTGAGTTAGATTAGTATTTGGGGCATCTTTGGAGGTGGTCAGTGAATATGGTGGCCTTGTAGGGAGGTCGTGGTTGGGGCAGCCTTTTTTTCTTGCCTTTGAGGGTGTTCAGGAGTTACTAAGAGTTATGAGGGTCTGAGTGCTTGTGTCTCGATAGACTAGTGATAGTTTCCCTGTAGGAATCAACTAGAATGATCTGGGGTGGCCTTGCAGCTGATATTTTAAGTATGATGTAGGCAGGCATGGGTACCCAAGAAATTCAAAGGAGGTTTGGAACTTCGGAAGTCTTTGGTTTTGTAAGGCATTGGGATTTTAAAGTCCCACTGACTTTTCATAGGTTAAGTTAGTGCCTTCTTCAAAACCTGTCTTCCAACTTCTGTCCTCTAAGTCACTCCCCCTTTCTTCACAACAATGGAAAGTGCTTTTGAAATGACCAAAGTCTAAACAGAACTGCATATTGTGAAAATTGTGGTGTCTGGCCCTCTGGTCTTCAAACTTATTACGTGTTTTCTTAGGCTCTTCCCTTTTCATCCTTCTGATACATAAGGGGAAATTCCCACACCCCAAATCCTGATACCTGGAGATACATATTGTTAAACTTTTGATTTATTTCCTTTTCCGTACTTTTCTGTGATTTGTTTTATTGTAAAGGTGTGATAACACTGCATAAGTAGCTTATAATTTGCCTTTATAAAAACAGCCTTACATGATAAAATTGTTCCACCTTTACTGACTTTTGGTACAAAGTTTTGTTGATATCTGCTTAGTATACATGTGGATCTCCTTGCAATGTTGACGGAGATTGTGTTAAATCTTTGAAGTAATTTGGATAGATAAGACATATTAAAATATTCACATAGGTCTGGACATTCTTTGTTACTTTTTTCCCAGATCATATATACTTTTGCTGCTATTGCAAATGGCTTTTCTTTACACTTAAACTTATTATTTTTTTTAATTTTCTGGTAGCTAGAAAAGCAGCTAACTTAAAAGATATTTTCTCTTTCATTTCTTTACTGAGCCCTTATCATTAATATGTTTTATTACTATTATTAGTAATAAATATTTTTCATTATTTAGTAATATACATTATTACTAATATGTTTTATTAACATATTACTAATATGTTTAATTATAGGTTTTCTAGGTAAGCAGTCAGAACATCTACAGGTAAGTTTGACTCAGCAAAGAATAAAGACTTTGGATTTGAGCAGACCTAGGTTTTTTTTTTTTTTGCATTTCAGTAACTTTATTGAAAGGGATATCCCTTAGTACTAAAACATAATGGTAGTTGGTTAATTTACTTCTGCCAACTCAAAATTAACAATGACGTATTCAAAATATTGAAATTTATCAGCCTTTTGGGAAAACTAAAAAGTTACCCACAAAACATGGTTTATAAAAGTTAAGAATAAGATATACTGTGGTTCTTTGGTTTTTCATTGTGTATTGATCCATAACATGATGTCAAATTGATTACAGCCATTCTGGAAGGACTCAGGCTATACATTGCACTGAGTACCTGTTTACAACACTTTAACACTGTACTTACATTCACTAACTGACATGGAGAATCCTAAACACTACCTCAGCAGCCTCATTCATAGTTATGCAGGTGTCTACTTGCTTAAGACTTTGTTTTAGCACAGTAAGGGCATCAGTGGAAGTATATTCTCTTTTTTATAAAACTGCCATCACTTCTAATTTAAAAACAATCTTTAGTAAAAAAACTTCTGGAATGTTGCATCTAGCCTGAACTTACCTTGGTGTGGGAAAGCAAATTTTCGAAGTGATAATTTATTCTGAGTTACTAATACAATAGAAACTAATTTTCTTGATGGGATTCAGTTTGAGGCAGTAGGTTCTGTATAAAAATTTTATCGTAGATACAAATGTCACCTGTTTTCTAGAAAAAAGTATTAAAGATACCTTAATGAATATGCCAAACTTTCTAGGTCTGTATCTTTCCTTATATAAAATGCCCTCAAATTTAAATGTAATTCCGATATAGCAATAAAGTCCACATTTCTGGAGTATCTATTACTTGCATTATGGGGGTGTGTTTATACTGCCTAGAATGTTAACCCTTATTATACCTTAAAAGTGCATTTGTGAAATGTTGCTTTTGACGTAAACTTCATAACTTAAAATTTAATATTTAAATTAAGTAGGATTAGAATAACGAAAGTGATTGAAGCTGTGGGAAGACTGACAGTTGATGGTAGTAGTGTAGCTCCTCCAATACCATTTTCAATACCACCTAAAGATAATGATCTCACATCTACAGTTAGAGCAGTGATAGAAATGCAGATTCACAGTTTACCTTCTCAGGCTTGTCATTAGCATTTCACATTTAGGCTTTTAGCTTTGATTTGAATGCTTCACAGATGAATTCAAATCTAAACGTAATTCCACTACAGCATAACATTAATTAGGCAGTTTTCTGAAGTCTGAGATCATCATGCTTATCTCGTGTTTTGAGGCTTCATAGCTTAAATCCATTGTAATATTATGGAATCCATAGAACAAGGTTGTGGAGAAAGGCTTCAGAGAAGTTTTTTGGTGCTGTAATAATCCAATTAAGGAACCATTTCAGGAATTGTTGGAAGGTGAGTTATTCTGCAGTAACTATGCTTCAATTGCCGTGCAGTACGCCCAGAAACAATCCATTTCAACTTCTGAACATTTGGTTTGGAACACTTGTTTGATGAATATTCAGTTAAACACTTGGATACAAGCTCTTGCCAGAAGGTCAAATCTCTGCCATTTATCTTGGAATATTTCTGAAGACATTCTATTCCTTCTGTTAACTCTACACACTTCTGTGCTTGGATCTCTAATGCAATGATAGACAATGCCAACACAGAAGGCTTTGCTTTAGAGAATATGATCCTGCAATGACATGCCTTAAGTTGAGCTTCTAATCTTTCAAAATTAATGCTATTTCTCCTTTCAAGTGGCAAGTTCTCTTGAAGGAGTGAATAATACAGTTGCAGAAATTGAAAGGCAGTAGTAGCTTTGACTTTCCAACACACCTTCTCCAATACAATCTTTTCCATTCGCATCAAGTCTGAAACCGTAAACCTGTACTGACTTATTCGGATTAAGTCAGTTGCCAATGGGACATTCCTTTCCTCTTCTATTGATTTTACAGCCAAATAGAAGCAGCTCAGTCCAACACACCCAAGGTGCTTGGGCTGTACCTTCATTTTTAGACAGGAATCTGTCCAGTAAATTCACAGCTAGAGAAAATGTCTCTGTGTCGAAGCCAAAGAACTGAGTTAGACTAAGAAGATCTTTTACTTCAAAGTCCCTTAGTCTTGCAGTCATTCTGAGGCCATTATCGTGTGCAGACTCAGTTAGTCTCAAGCCACAGACCTTTGGCTGACATCTAGACTCCTGTTCCAAAAGGGCATTCAGCAGGTGTAGCAGTTTCTGAGAGTCAGGTGTTGTCAGTACCTCAATCATCTCGACAGCGACTACAGCTCCTCAGCGGTAACCACCCTCCCCGGGCCTGCTCACCTCACCCCACGATATCAGATTCGAGAGGCCTACGAGGAGAGGGGGACTCGCAGGAAAGAGGAGAGAGGCCCGGGGAGGGGGGCCGGTCCAGGGTGGAGGTCTCAGCAGCGCCGCCGAGACGACTCGGCCCAGATCAGGGTCAGCTCGGAGCCCCAGACCTAGGTTTTTATCTGTATTCTGCACTTACACTATGTGAACTTGGGCGAGTTTCTCAACTTCTCTGAGATAGTTTTTTCATTTTTATAAAAACAAAATCATTAATAACTACTCATATAGTATAAATACTTAGCACATAGTAGGTACCCAAGACAGGTAAGCAAACAGTATTCCACTTCTTCTGTTTCTCTGGATTTTTTTTTTTGGCTTTTAAATTTTTCTCCTTTGATTTTTTTTCCCTTTTATCTTTATAACTGTCTTTTTCCAAATGAAGGTTTACTTTTGAGTATAGTTTTGGGCAAGATTTTATAATTTAATGAAGATGACTTTGTTGGTGTTTGCTGTATCAAATAATTGTGTTGTAAAACCAACCATCTGGTACTATGTATTTTTTCCTTTAAATTATTAGATTAACCTACCACCTGAAGAAAACACAGTTAACAGTTAAATAATTGTGCATATGTGTGTATCTAAGACACACATATAAATAATGACTCACACAACTCAAAACATCTGTTATAATCACAATTTATCAAAGCAGTGAATTCCTTTAATCCTCAGGTCCTGGCTTATTGGGACAGAATAGTTCCTATGAGGGAAGGAGGTGAAGGCATTAGGATCAACACTTTATCCTTGACCAGTGACCAGCTTCAGAGAAGAGCCCAGAATAGAGCAAATATTCCAGTTGCTGGCCATATCTAAGGGCACCAGAAAATGTCCAAGTCCCAAGTGAGTTATACATGTATATTTTGACTTCCTACTTGGTTTTCCAGTGGATTTGAAGAGATTTTATAATGCACGTAATTAAAAGGATATTATGAGGCTGGGCATGGTGGCTCATGCCAGTAATTTCAGCACGTTGGGAGGCTGAAATGGGAGGATCACTTGAGCTCAGGAGTTCAAGATCAGCCTGGGCCACATAGTGAGACCTCATATATGGAAAAAAAAAAGGATATTATATTTGTTCAGTATTTGTGAGGACTACTGTATGCCAGATACAACATGAATAAATAAATTTCAGAATTGGTTAAAAAAAATTACTAGATTAAAGATCAGCTTCACTGCCAGGTTGCAGTGGGAGTGTATAAATCATTTGTTTACACAGATAGCTTAAAGCTAGAACATAGATTATAGCCTATGTAGCTCTGAAGAGTTAATAAAATTGAAGGTCAAATTTTTCTCTCTAATGCAGTCTTGTGTTGCTTAATAACAGGGAAAAATTCCGAGACATGCCTCGTTAGGCAATTCTGTCATCCTAGAGTGTACTTATACCAACCTAGATGGTATAGCCCACTACACACCTAGACTGTGTGGTATAACCTATTGCTTCTAGGCTACAGACCTGTACAGCATGTTACAGTGCTAAACACTATAGACAATTATAACACAACGGTAAGCATTTGTGGATCTTGACATATCTAGAAAAGGTACAGTAAAATTATATTATAAAAGATAAAAACGGCACACCTGAATAAGGAACTTACCATGAATAGTGCTTGCAGGACTGGAAGGTTGCTTTGGGTGAATCAGCAAGTGAGCGGTGATTGAATGTGAAGGACATTACTGCCCACTATTATAAACTTAACACTATACACTTAGCCTACACTAAATTTATTTTTTAATTTGTTTTTATTCAATAATAAACTAATCTGATGTTGGGTACCAGCCCCAACTCTGTTTGTGGGTGCTCTGAGCCCCAGCGGTGACGAGGGATTAAGAAAGGAAATAAAGATGAAGACACAGAAATGGAGTTAAAGCGTGGGTCCAGGGGACCAACGTGAAGTGTGAGGACTGAGTTGGCCCCGAGTTATTTCCACAGGTTTTTATTAGGTGCACACACTCCTCAGTTAAGGGGTGGAAAGGAGGGGGTGGTTATCAGGGGAGGACTTGAAACGATCGGGGGAGGTCTTGAAACTATTGTAGGGCAAGATAGCCAGCGGGAGAAGCGTGCATGATTAGAATACAGTGAAACAGGTGGTTCTAAGAGACGCTAATCTAGTACAGCACGTTTTACCGCTGATCATTATCCATGAGCAGCTGCACCTGAACACAGCAGGTAGGGCGCCACCAGGTCTGACCACACACGATGCATCAGGGGGCTTCTATATCCTGAGCACTGTGGACCTAGGGCAACCGAGATTACCCCATATTCTGAGAACATAGGCAGAGCAGGAGGTGTTCCACTATCTCCGCCCGCAAGGCCTTCCTGCCTTGCCAGCTCCCATCTGCAAAGACACTTCTGGATCTTGTGAGCAAAGGTCGCTGTTTACAAGACCCCTGTGCAGACCTCACGTTGGAAAGGAGTTCGTGGGACCAAGGCAGTGTTTTCCCGCCCTGCAACCACACCGCGGATGTGCCATGGTTAATGGGGCGCTCTCAGACGCTCCGACTTTAGGCCTCCCATTACCACTTCTGCTCATGCTTTTACAAGCTACAAGCTGTTCTCTTGTGCTGTGCTTTTCATTCACTATTGTTTCTCTCGGATATAAACTTCAGTGCACCGTGAACTCTATAAGCTCATAAGGAAATCAAACTTACATTTATTTAATCAGTAATAGCAGAGACAGCATATGTCTGCCCCTGGTCATCTGGGCCCACAATCTCAGCTTACTGTAATTGTTTTACTCTTTAAACTTTTTAATTTTTTTAACTTTTTCATTCTTTTGTAGTATCACTTAGCTTAAAATACAAATACATTGTACAGCTGTACAAAAATATTTCATTTCTTTATGTCTTTATAAGCTTTCTTCTGTTTTTCTTATTTCTAAAATTTTTTTGCACACATTAGCATGGGCCCACACGGGGTCAGGATGAGTGATACCACTGTCTTCCAACTCTACACCTTATCCTACCAGAAGGTCTTCGGGGGGCAGTAGCACGCGCAGAGCTGTCATCTTCTGTAATCCTTCCTGAAAGACCTGCCTGAGGCTGTTTTACAGTTAACTTTTTTTTAATAAGTAGAAAGATAAAAATACTCTAAAATAATGGTTTAGTATAGTAAGTACAGGAACCAGTAACATAGTCATGTGTATCATTAACAAGAACTACATACTGTCCATACTGCATGTGCTGTATTTTATATGACTGGCAGAGCAGTAGGTTTCTCTACACTAGCGTCACCACTGACAACTGAGTGACACATGCTACTACCTTGAGATGGCTACATCACTAGGTGGTAGGAATTGTTCAGCTCCATTACAATCTTAAGGGACCACAGTTGTGTATGTAACCCATCATAGACTAAAATGTTGTTATGGCTGTTTCCCCTAGTCCAGGTAATTTGTTGCTATACACCAAGCCAGCCTGAGATCTAGAGATGTGAATTTATTTTTATGATCTTCATGGATTCAGTGAGTCAGGAAGTGAGACATGGTGATGGCTTCTGTGTTCTGGGGTTCCTCAGGTTCCATAATTTGCTAGAATAACACAGAGCTTAGCAAAGCTGTTATATTCATGATTTTATTTTGTTATGTAGACTGGATACAAGTTAAAATCAGCACAGTTTCCCTTCCAACTTTATAGGGCAGGGTCTGGGAGATGCTATGCAGAAGCTTCCAGTTTTCCTCTCCGCATGGAGTCACATGGACAATGTTTGATTCTCCTAGCCATGATGTATGGCAACAAACATGGAGTATTGCCCGTCCAGGAAGCCCAATTGAGCCTGGGTGTCCAGGGTTTTTATGTGGGTTTAGTTATATGGGTGAGGCTGACCACATGAGTGACTGACCTTATTCTTCAGCCCCTTTAGAAGCCACCATGCTACGGTGTAGCCCAAGGCTCCCATCGTACATTGTTAGCACAGACTATCTTGTGTGACCAAAGGCTCCCAGTAAACAGACACTCATCAGGAAGTATATTCCAAGGGCTTAGAGTAGGGGTGTCCAATCTTTTGGCTTCCTTGGGCCACACTGGAAGAATTGTCTTGGGCCACACAAGAAGTATACTAACACTAACAATAGCTGATGAGCTTAAAAAAAAAAAGAAAAAAAAAAAAACCTCAGAAAAATCTCATAATGTTTTAAGAAAGTTTACAGATTTGTGTTGCATTCAAAGCCCTCCTGGAGGCCAGGCGCGGTGACTCATGCCTGTAATCGCAGCATTCTGGGAGGCCGAGGTAGGAGGATCACTTGAGGGCAGTCGTTCAAGACCAGCCTGGCCAATGTGGTGAAACCCTGTCTCTACTAAAAATACAAAAAATTAGCTGGGCATGGTGGTACATGCCTGTAATCCCACTTACTTCAGAGGCTGAGGCAGGAGAATTGCTTGAACCTGGGAGGTGGAGGTTGCAGTGAGCTGAGATTGCGCCACTGCACTCCAGCCTGGGCAACAGAGTGAAACTCCATCTCAAAACAACAAAATAAAACAAAGCCCTCCTGGGCCATGTGCACCCCATCCTCTGCAGGTTGGACAAGCTTGGTTTAGAGGTTACCTCCCAGGGACAGGCAAGGCTGAACCTTTCTTTGGAATGTTCAGCATATGGGCAACCCAGACTCGCCCTGTTGATTCTTTTTTTTTTTTTTTAATTTTTTTTCTTTTTTTCTCCACCAAGGTGGTGAGCCCTGTTGATTCTTTACTGCATGGCTTGTCTTCACACCATGATGTCTTGAATCTCAGCTGGAAGACTCAGAAGGTTGGGAACTTGGAATCATCTGAAGGCTTCCTCCTCTCTGTATCTGTGCACCAGGCTGAGATGACATGAAAACTAGACTCAGCTGAGGCTGTCAGCCAGTGCACCTGGGCATGGCCTCATTGTGTGATGTGGGTGGGCTTCTCACAGCATAATTCTAGTTCTGAGACAGCCAAGATGCAGCTACAGGGCCGTTCTGCCTTAGCTTCAGAAGTTATGTTGTGTCACCTTTGTTTCATTCTGTAGGTACAAGCAAACCACTAATACTAGCCAGATTCAAGGAGAAGGGAATAGGCTCCATCTCTTGGCGTGGGAGTGGCCAGGTGACAGCAGAAGGTTTTCTTTACAAGGTGAGATATTATTGTAGTCATCTTTGGGAAATGCAGTCTACCACATGGACACAATAAGAAATCGTTTCCTTCTCCAAAGAGAAAGCTCCTCTAGAAAAGTAAATATTTCATGTCACTTAAAGAAGAAGAAATTTCTTTGGTGGGTCATGATATAGATCATGTAGAAGTTAGTGCCTTCAACAGGAAACCACTGATAAATAAAATGGTAAGTTTTCTCTGGTTGGGTCTGAGTGGGCCACAGACAAGACAGTGCTGCAGTACCAAAACCAAACTCGGTGATCAGAGTGCTTTAGGGCCCCAAAGCAGTGTAGCCAGGGTCCGCAGCCTCCTGGTGGTCTTTTATTCAGGGATAAAATGTAGAGATTTTTAAGAATGGATGGATTCTATGACCATCATGTGGTCTTCCACAGAGAGCTCTCGATGTTCTGTCCTTTTCTTTATATCAGTAGTTCTCACTTTCGGACAGTTTTTGACCCCCCAGGTGACATTTGGCAATGTCTGGAGACATTTTTGATTGTCACACCTGGGAAAGGAGGGTGCTAACGGGAGCTTGTGGATAGAGGCTAAGAATGCTGTTAGGCATCCTACAATGCACACTACAGGGCCCCGAAATAAAGAATTCTCTGACCCAAAATGTCAGTGCAGATTGAGCGTCGCTTATCAGAAATGCTTGGGACGAAGTGTTTCAGATTTTAGATTAGTTTTTTTTTGTATTTGAGAATACTTGCATTATACTTACTAGTTGAGCAACCCTAATCTGGAAAATCCAAAATTTGAAATGTTCCGGAAAGCATTTCCTTTGAGCAAGACCTTTGTGCATCACATCAGCCCTAAAAAGAATTTCAGAATTTGGAGCATTTTAGGTTTCAGATTTTTGAAGCAGGGAGCTCAACCTGTAGTGCTGAGGTAGAGAAACCTCTATTTACATTGATTAGAAAACATTTCCAAGTTACACTGACAGAATCTTAACAGTTTCCCTTTATAATCTCTTCACACCCAAGAATGCAGTGTCAGGTCTCTGTTCAAAGCCAATACTTATGTACTTCTTTTTTTAAAAAAATTTCCAATTATACTAATGAAACTTAAAAGATTCACAATGTCAGCTGGGCTGCTGGTGGTGGCTCACACTTGTAATCCCAGCACTTTAGGAGGCTGAATGGGAGATCACTTGAGCCCAGGAGTTTGAGACCAGCCTGGGCAACATAGTGAGATCCCATCTCTACAAAAAAAATACAAAAGTAAGCTGGGTGTGGTGGCACACACCTGTAGTCCCAGCTACTCAGAAGGCTGAGGTGGGAGGATCGCTTGAACCTAGGAGGTCAAGGCTGTAGTGAGCTATGATCATGCCACTGCCTTCCAGCAGGGGCAACAGAGCAATATCCTGTTTCTAAACAAAATTATCATCATTATAATACTTACCCAACTTGAATGAATTTTTAAAAAGAAAATATTCACAATGTCAAACTTTCAAACAATGTAGAAGTTTCTAGCAAAACCTGAAAGTTCCCCCTTAATCCTTTTTCACCATCTTTAAAATAATCTCAAAACATTTTTGTGTATTTTTACGGTTTCCTGTATCAGCATTGACATATCTAAATGTGAATTTGAGTGAATTTTAGTTGAGTGTCTCTAGCCCACCCTCAGCCTCAATAATTCTCTAAAACAGGGATTCCCGACCCTTATTACTGGTCCGTAGCCTGTCAGGAAGTGGGCCATACAGCTGAAGGTGAGCTGCAGGCCAGTAAGCAAAGCTTCGTCTGTATTTACAGCCACTCCCTATCACTCACATTACCGCCTGAGCTCTGCCTCCTGTCAGATCAGAGGTGGCATTAGATTCTCATAGGAGCACAAACCCTGTTATGAACTGCTCATGCAAGGGATCTAGGTTGCAAGCTCCTTATGAGAATCTAATGCCTGATGATCTGTCACTGTGTCCCAACACCCCTAGATGGAACCATCTAGTTGCAGGAAAACAAGTTCAGGGCTCCCACTGATTCTACATTATGGTGAGTTGTGTAATTATTTCATTATATATCACAGTGTAATAATAATAGAAATAAAGTACACAATTAATGTAATGCACTTGAATCATCCCCAAACCATCCCCTTGCCCCAGTATATGGAAAAATTGTCTTCCACAAAACCAGTCCCTGGTGCCAAAAACGTTGGGGACTGCTGTTGTAGATTACATACTTTCTTAAAGGATGTAGGAGGTTCTGTTTCTCTTTTGTGAATGAATAATTAAATGTGTGAGTCAGTGAATGAATAGAAGCACCAAAATAGGATATTTTAAATAAAACATTTTTTGTTATATATTATAATGCAAAACTAGTTATATGGAAGGCAGCCAAATAACTTACTCTGGGAAAATGTATTATAAGAAATTATCATTTATCTTCAATGGTAATTCTTTAGAATTTGAGTAGGAATATTCTATTACAGGGCTCACTTTCATTCAAGGATTTAGCTGTGGGTTTCACCTGGGAAGAATGGCAGCTACTGGACCCTGTTCGGAAGAATCTGTACCGAGATGTGATGTTGGAAAATTATAGCAACCTAGTATCACTGGGTAAGCACAGTTTTCCTGGGTAGTGTAGGTAATCAATTGCCCTTCCTTCCTTGTTTTGTTTTTTTTTTTTTTGAGACAGAGTCTAGTTCTGTTGCCCAGGCTGGAGTGCAGTGGCATGATCTCAGCTCACTGCAACCTCCACCTCCCAGGTTCAAGCGATTCTCCTGCCTCAGCCTCCTGAGTAGCTGGGATTATAGGTGCCCACTACCACACTCAGCTAATTTTTAAATTTTTAGTAGAATGGGATTTCACTGTGTTGGCCAGGCTGGTCTCAAACTCCTGACCTTGTGATCTGCCCGCCTCAGCCTCCCAAAGTGCTGGGATTACAAGCATGAGCCACCACACCCAGCTTCCCTTCTTTCTGAGTAATAAAAGGGGTGGGGCCTCATAAACGCTTTACTTTTTTTAGACTTCAGTTTTATACATCATAGATTTTTAGTACTTTTCTGGCCTCCTTTCCAAAGGATGTCAAAGGCCTTTACTTGGCCCAGATGTGAATTAATAACCCCTTAAATGTAATCTTTGCCATTTTTCAGAAGTCTTATAGCCCAAGTACGTGAGTTCATGTGTCCTTTATGATTTTCCTTGATACTTTCCTGGGGTATCAAGTTACCAAAGCAGACGCATTATTCCGGTTGGAGCACGGAAAACTATGGATACTAGAGGAAGAAATCCAGTCAGGTTTGTCCAGGTAAGTGAAAAACCAGTCCTACGGGAGAACTTGAAATAATATCACAGTTGAACAGAAGAAATAGGGGGGCACCTCTGAAATGTTGTTGGAGAAGTCTTTTTGAAGTTCTTTGTAAATGTGACTCAGGACAGCTGACATAAGCTCCTCATATACCTTAACACTGCCTCCACTTTTAAGTTTCTCCATATTAGAAGTCTTTTGCCTGGCTTTTAAAAGAATCCATGTTCTTCTTTTAGGTACTCTGATCAAATCCCTCTCTGGCCATCTCGGAACTTGCTTTCCTGGTTAATCTTTCTTCCTGGCATCTTTAGTTTACTTGTTTCTCCTGCTTCCATCCCCCTAATCAATAGGCATAGCCCATATTTTCAAGTAGTCCTAAATCATCCTCTCATATCCTCATTTTCTGTGTGTTTCATTCCTCTCAGTTTCTTCTGTTTTTTCCTTCTTCCATTTATAAATGTCTCAGACTTTCATTCTCTACCCACAGTCTCACTTCCTTTTCTCTCCTTGGCCCTTGCTATTAGCTTCTACCCCTTTTATTATATGACCACAGTGGATTCATTGGTCTCTTTTCTAGAGGATGCCTGGCAAGTCAATGATCACACAGAATGGCACCAGGAAAACCAAAGCAGTCTTGAAACTATGGAGAGGCACCACAAATATCATACATTTGGCAAAATAATATCTCATCTAACCTCAAATCTTCACACCCCTTTTGTACTTGGGAAACACCTGAATCCTAATCTAGAGTACTTTATTCGAAATAAAAGCTATGCAAGAAGTGAAGGTGAATGTCATGGATATGAGAAAGTTTTTCTTTATACTAAGCATGAGAAAAGTCATACCGAAGAGCAATACGAAGGGTATAATGAATGTGTAAAGGCTTCTAGTCATCAGTCACAGCTCATTAAACACTGGAAAACTCAAGCAGGAGAGAAACAGTATGACTGCAATGACCATGGGAAAGGCTTTTTCCAGAAATCAGACCTCATTAAGCATCAAAGAACGCACACAGGAGAGAAACACTTTGAGTGTCGTATATGTCAGAAAGGTTTTGGTGATAAGTCACAACTCACTTTACATCAAAGAACTCATACCGGAGAGAAACCCTATGGATGTAGATGGCAGAAAAGCTTCAGAGTAAGTCACAGCTCATGATCCATCAGAGAACTCACACGGGAGAGAAACCCTATGGTTGTGATGCGTGTGGGAAAACATTCCCCTTTAAGTTTAGCCTCATTTTACATCAAAAAACCCATAGAGGATAAAAACCGTATGGGTGTAATGAATGTGGGAAAGCCTTCATTCAGAGATCTGAGCTCATTAGACATCACAGAACTCACACAGGAGAGAAACCGTATCACTGCAGTGAATGTGGAAAAGGCTTTAGTGTAAAGTCACTCCTCAATACTCACTGGAGAACTCATATGGGAGAGAAACCCTATGGATGCAACGAATGTGGGAAAATGTTCTCCATCAAGTTTAGCCTCATTCTACACCAAAGAGCTTATACAGGGGGAGAAACCCTATGAGTGCAGTGTCAGAAGACTTTCACCCAAAAGTCACACCTGACTATTCATCAGCGGTCTCACACTGGAGAGAAACCTTATGAATGTGGTGAATGTCAGAAAGCCTTCAGCCGGAAGTCATATCTTCTGATCCATCAGAGAATTCACTCGGGAGAGAAGCCTTACGAATGCCTTGAATGTGGGAAAACTTTCTCTCACAAGTTTAGTCTCATTATTCATCAGAGAATCCATACAGGAGAGAAACCCTATGGATGTAGTGAATGTGGGAAAACTTTCCCCATCAAGTTTAGCCTGGTTTTACATTGGAAAACACATTCAGGAGAGAAACCCCACCAATGCAGCAAATGTCAGAAATCTTTTGCCCAGAAGTCACGTCTTATTATACACCAAAGAACGCATACAGGTGAGAAATCTTATGGATGCAGTGAGTGTTGGAAAACCTTCTCCCACAAATTCAGCCTCATTCTACATCAAAAAACACACAGAGGAGAAAAATCACAAATGAAGTGAGTATCTGAAAGTTGACAGTGAGAAGGACTAGCTCATTAAACCACAAGGTGAATATAGGAGTGAAACCTCAAGGCCACAGCAAATGTGAACAAACAGTTTTCAAGCGTACACATCATTCCTCATCAGAGAATAGTGCTGGGCAAGATGCGAGTCAGGAGATAATGCTTTTTCCAATAAATGCCAATGAATATAAGCCAGAGGGAACAAACAGGAAGGAATATCTATGTATTATTGATTGTGGGGGATGTTGTTGGCAGAAAGTTCAGTTACATCAGTATCAGATAATTGACACTGAGGAAGAAAAAGTCTGTACTTTAGGCCAGGTGCAGGGACTCACACCTGTAATCTCAGCACTTTGGGAAGCCAAGGTGGAAGGATTGCTTGAGCCCAGGAGTTCAAGACCAGCATTTTCAACATGGTAAAATGCCATCTCTACAAAAAATACAAAAATTAACTGGACATGGTGGTGCACACATGTAGTCCCAGCTACTCAGGAGGCTGAGGCAGGAGAATTGCTTGAGCCATTCTCAAGTAATGGGAGGTGGAGGTTTCAGTGAGCCAAGATTTTGCCAGCATGGGCTACAGTTTGTCTCAAAAAAAAAAAAAAAAAAGAAAGAAAAAAGAAATTTGTATGTTAATGAATCTGGGAAATCATGCTTTCATCATTATTTTTTTTCCTGGTCTTGTGATATAATAAGCAACATATAGAAAGTATTAAATATGTAAATAAATGTTTGTTAGAAAACAAAGCAAAAAATACCAGAACAATACCAAATCTTTAAGTGTTTTTTACTTAGTTTTATTATAAAAATGATTATTCATATTTGGGAATTGCATGTGTTAACATCACAATTGTGAATTTGTAGTACATATACTTAAATGTGCATAAAACCTTCGCATTGAATATCTGCATTGAATCTTTGTATAACACTACATAAATTATAATTGAACTGCAGTCCTTCATTGTTTTGGTAAAAAAAATAAAATACTTTATATCTTTATCTCCCTAGTGTTTGCTAGTATTTGTAAATGGGTCTGGAAGATGTGCTGCTCTTGAGTAAAACTTTATCTCATCAATTCTAAGATAGACATTTTTCCAATATATTACCACTGCTAAAATTTAAATGTGGCACATATAATTGATGGCTTAACATATTTAAATGGAGAACTTGGTGTATAAAATTGTGGTGTGCCATACAATCAAAGGTATCTTAGATTGGATGAAACATAGTAGAAGCCATCATCTTTATATGTGTTTTTTTTCTTACAAACCAACAAAATATTTGGGGATTGTGGAAGATGAGTCTTCTCAGGTTTTATGCCCCTTCTGAATTCTAAATAATTTGAGAGATAGTCCCTGATATCAGATAGATGGAAATTAAATAATTGTTGCAGTCCTGGTTTTGTTGCATGAGTGCATAATGTGGCTTGATCCCATAGTCAAATAAAATAAGCTTCTCTTTCCTTCATAGTCACAAGGTGTGCAAGATGTGTTTCCCTTTGAAACATAATAAGCCAAACATAAGAGATGTTTTTATTAATCTCTCTCTAGAATGTAGCAGGGAAGTCTCCTAAACTGTTTTCTGAAAGTGAGAATAAATTCTAAGATGCATTGAACTTGATTTTAATTTTACAAAAATATTTCCTTTTCAAGCACAATGTTTTTCTTTTTTTTTTTTTTTGTATTACTTGATTTTATTTTACACTAGGTGGTGGACACAAAGCAATCCTCCTTAATAAAGGTGACAATTAGCTTCACTCAACATTTTTAATAATGCACATTAAAAAAAAGTATTCATTTTACAAATTCTTCTGCAATCCAAACATACAATAGCTTGGAGAACAACGTTTAGAAAACAAAAGTCAATGTAAAAAGACAGATTAAAACAACTAGAACAGTACAGGTTTTATATGGCTCGGATTTTACAGTTTTCTTACTGCATCATCAATGTCAGAAATCTGTTCCTTCAGCTGGCTCCACTGTTCTGGATTTAAAGAAATACCTTTTCTTCCTGGTTTCATTTCACCTTCTGGATCCATCCAATATTCTCTAATATCAATTAGCACTTTCCCTTTAAAATCTCCAACGCTAACATACCTCATTTTCCCAATCTGAAACATGTTATCATCTCTGTTGCTGCTGCTCTGTTTAGAAGATGACAGAGCTCTCGAAGTTTCACCTGTCTTTTGCTTCTTTACAGGTTTTTCTGGAGCAACTTGCTTTTTCCTTTTTAACTTTTTGTCAACCTCACTGTCAGAATCACTGCCAGAAGAGCTTGAAGAAACAAGTTCCTTTGATTTAGGCATCGCTCCGCTCGGTTCTAGCAGTCGCACACTCTCCTGCTCGCTCGCTCGCACAATGTTTTTCTTAAAATAGGTGACTGCAATTATAGCAGTTACCCAGGATAAGATGTTGAACAGTCTCACATGACTCCACAAGTTATACTTACATAAGACTCCAAGAAAGACAAAGGCTACAGTATAGCATGAAAAATAAAATCCAATGAAATAAAATACCGGTAAATATGATGGTGTTCTGAGACACACAGGCACAGATTCCAGGGATCTTTTTCAGTCACACAGGATACTATTTGTCTCCAGATCACCAACCACCAAATATAGGTGAGATCTCAGTTTCAGGGGAACCAAGGCACAAAATTACTGAGACGTCTTTTATATACATAAGTCACAGCCAAAATCAGGCTTTTTAAACAGAGGTAGATCATGCATCTATTTTCAAAAGACAGGCCAGGCACACTGGATCACACCTGTAATCCCAGCATTCTTAGAGGCTGAGGCAGGTGGATCATTGGAGGTCAGGAGTTTGAGACCAGCCTGGGTAACATGGTGAAACTCTGTCTCTACTAAAAATACAAAAATTAGTTGGGTGTGGTGGTGCACACCTGTAATCCCAGCTACTTGGGAGGCTGAGGCAGGAGAATTGCTTGAACCCAGGAGGTGGAGGTTGCGGTGACTTGAGATCACACCACTGCACTCCAGCCTGGGTGACAGCAAGACTCCGCCTGAAAATAAAGAATGATAGTGTAGGCAAGCTGGTATATGCACCTCAATGGGAGTTTTGGATTTTTTTTTTTTTTTTTTGAGTCAGAGTCTCACTCTGTCACCCAGGATGAGTGCAGTGGTGCAGTCTCCACTCACTGCAACCTTTGCCTCCGAGGTTCAAGCAATTCTCCTGCCTCAGCCTCCCGAATAGCTGGGATTACAGGCGTGCACCACTTCATAGCCTACACAAATCAATGCTTTGTGTATTAGACTATAAAAGTCAGCAGACTATTTTGGTGCAGGACCAGATAGTAAGTATTACAGGCTTTGCAGGTTACGAACGATCTCTTGCATATTGTATTTATTTTACTATTTGAAAATATTAAAAACCAATCAGCTCAAGGGCAAAGCAGACTATGGACTAGATATGGCTCATGAGCAGCAATTTGCTAGACCCTGGAACCCTGAATTGAACAGCAAAATCCTAAAAGTGTTAGAGGAAGACACAAGAGAATGTCTTTATGATCTTAATGTGAGGAAGAATTTCTTTAAAAAGACTTAGCATAAACTATAATAGAAAATATTAGGGCCAAAGGTAGTGGGTTGTGAGATTACAGTGAGCTAAGATTGTGCCATTGCACTCCAGCCTGGGCAACAGAGCAAGACTCCCCATCTCAAAAAAAAAAAAAAAAAAAAAAAAAAGGGAAAATGGGGAATTGTTTTGAGTTCCCAATATGTACAAAGCACTCTTGGCATAACTAACTCCATTTTACAAAAAGCCTTCATCTTACATTTCAAAAGGCCTCATGCCAACTTGGACCAGATGTTTTGCCTAATCAATAAATATTGCATCCAACCAGATAAGGACATAAATGGGCACACTCTATATAAGTCCTCACCTGAGGACTCTGGCCATAAAAAGAGCAGGACTTCACAAGATTGAAACAGCGGTCTTAATAGGCACCATCTTGCTGTCACTTGCAATAAGCACCCAGTATTTGCTGCCAAAGGCTATGCCCACATCAAAGACTCTTCCTTTCAAGATTTTGACATCCACCCAGATCAGGGAAGACATTCTCTTTGTCCATGTAGCTCTCCTTTAACTTTTTCCTATCCCTTTCTCTTATTAAATTTTACTTTGTTTGATGTAATGTTTAATCTTTAACATTTATATATTGATTAAATATACTATTGTGTATGGTTTGACCTATTGACTGACTTATAGAGTAGCTTGAGCCTGTGTGCCCATGGCTCTGACTACTGAATGAACAGGGAGTCCTAAGGAGAATTGCCTCTGTGGGAAATCCATGTAGCTTGTGGCTTTTATGATTGAAACAGCATCAGTAAAAATCTGACCTTGTCGAAAAACACAGACAAACACGGACTTAGGTATGTCATCACGTATGACAGAGCATTGGTATTAAGTTCTGACTGACTGATTTACATTGCCTTACAAAATTCAGGGACTGGTTGATTTGTCTCTGCCATAGTTCACTGCTGCTACAGCTGAAAGGAGCTTGAACTGAGGCACAGAGAGATGCTAGACTGGAGCAGAAAGGGGCAGACACAAGAAATTCACAAAACAGCACAAAGATACTCTGGTCTTCTTTCAGTAGTCTCAGTTGCAAGCGAAGGCACTGCAGGTTTGATTACATCATCCTGGAAAGAATGGTTGTGTGCAATTCCTTGCTTATCCAATGATGCCATCATAATGATGTAGGGCAGGTGAGCCCCAAATTGAGGCTTAGCCCAGGAGGGTTCTTGGCTTAACCCAGGAAAGAATTTAGGGGCCCCACAGTGATGTTAGATAGGAACTTTTATTGAAGTGGCAGTGCACAACAGCAGCAGCAGAGATACTGCTCCTTGTGGAGCAAAGTGCCCAGAGTTACAGCTCACAGGCAGCTCTTCAGTCATACTTCTGCCTACTTTTAATTATATGCAAAGTAAGGGGTGGATTATGCATAAATTTCTAGAAAAAGGTTGTAACTTTCAGGTCATCAGCTTGTTGTCACGGAAAATGGCAATAACTCCCAGGTGTTACCACGGAAATGGTCAACTTGACATGGAATACTATGTCTTATCGCGAGATATGGCAAGATTTCTCTTCAAACAGCCTGCCCAACCTTTTATTCTTTAATTCCCAGTACCCCCCACCCTTTCTTCTCCTTTTCTACTTTCTAACTTTACTACATGCCCATGCATTGCCAGAGCACCAGTCACATTATCAGCACCAGCTCACATTCCTTTCCTTATTTAAAAAAAAAACTAGCTCTCTAGTTCACCACAAACAACCCCTTCCTCCTCTCCCCCTCTCTCCCATCATGCATCCACCTTATCAAAAACAACATTTAAATGTTTAGCGAATCAAGTCTAGTTTAACTTGTGCAGTCTGACCCCAGCCAATGGGGAAAGGACACAGGGGCAGGAGTTACGTTAAAAATAAAAACTTCTACTCTCCTTTGTTCTTTGTGCTCTCATAGCAACCAGCCTTACAAAAAGCACCCTCCTGCACAAAAATAAATTTGCTTTACGAAAAAATCCTTTGTCTAAGTACTCGTTTTTCCTTGCAACTCTAAGCCTTATTTCTAACACTTTTGAAAAGCTGCTTCTGCCCTGTTGCTCTTTTAGCTAGTCCTCAATTTGGTCTGGTGTTGGAGCCCAGCTTCTGGAGTCAGGTCCCACCTCCTACCTTGATAGTGGCTTTTGTATTCAGTTTTTTTCATAGAACACAATTTCAAATTTTTACACTTGGTGTTTTCCAAACAGGCCTGAAGCAAAAAGCAACCTTTAAAATGAATACATATATATGAGTATTATGAATAATTTAATATGAATATATATATATATCTCCTCACTCACAACTTTAAAATCACTAGCTGAGATGGAGGGGGCTTGCCATGAGCCTCGACTACTCAAGCTAAGTGGCCTATTTTTTCCCCGTTTCTCAAAGCATATTCACTGCTATAGGGACAACTGAAATTCCAGTAAGATGGCCATCCTCAGTGGGTTTCCTCTGACAGTTTCCTAGTAGTCAGTCAATAAAGGGTGCAGTCACCTCTCCCCAGCTAACTGAGGTAGACATAGCTGGCACTGTGCTGGCCTTGGTTCCATTTGAGCCTTTGAGTATCTGTGTGGTTTGTGCAGTGTTGTTGGTGTTCCTTCCAACCTCACAGTGCAAGGGTTGAGGTGTCAGGAGAGGGAACACATCAGTGCCGTTTCACTGTCTCCAGCGTCAAAGCAAAATTAAAATGCAGACCAGACTGGAAAAAATTCTGAGCAAACAAAATGCGTTAGGCCTTAAAAACAGCCTTAACCTACTTAACCTGTAAACATAAGCAAGAATTCACTTGAGTATTTCTGGTAAATGGTTGTGTTAGGGAAAGACAAAACTCAATCTCAACTGATCAACGCAGCCAACTCACATACCATTATGTCATCAGGGACTTTCCAAAGCAAATTAAAAAAATCCATTTTATTTTTTAAAAAGATGGGGTTTCACCATGATGGCCAGGCTGGTCTTGAACTCCTGACCTCAGGTGATCCACCCACCTCGGCCTCCCAAAGTGCCAGGATTACAGGCGTGAGCCACCGAGCCCGGCCAAAAAATCCATTTTTATAATGATAACTAATCAAATAATTTCTTTTCCTTCCTCATTCACCCTATGAATACTTGCGTCTAATGCTTTAAGCACAGGAGCAGGAAACTTCTTTTGGTTTGATGTTCCCCAATTCATAAACTACTGTTTGTTCAGATAAACTCTAGAAAATTTTTACTGCACTTCAGATTTTTGTCTTCAGGAGAGCCATCCTGGGATAACGACGCAAGAACAGCTGTTTCCCTTCTGTAGGTCAAATCTACCAAGATAGCCGCGCTAGGGAGCCTTGGCGCAGGGCGCGGACATGTTATTCCCCGAAGAGCCGCCCAAGCCCGATCGTCCAAGCGCGACAGAATTGACTTGCGCCCTCGTCGGCCGCCGTAGGCCAGGGCCAATGGCGGGGCTTAAGGGACAGAAACCGAGAGCAGGAGGCTTCTGAGGAGCCTGTGGGGGAGAGCCCGCGGCCTGGGCGGTTGGGGTGCCTTTGCTGTCCGGCTTGGGAGAGCGTTAAAGGTCTGTCGAGTTCAGCCACTGAGACTCGGCGTCAGAGTCTGGGGTCTCTGAGGGTCACTCTGTCAGTAGGGCTCTCGATCACTGGATCGAGAAGTGTAGGGGGACGCTGCCCAGCACCCCGGCTTCATCACCGACCCCATTATTATCACTCCAACGCTGCAGTTTAAAGGCGATGATGAATCCGGGGTGCTGGGCAGCGTATGAGGGTGTCTGGTGTAGGTTTTGGGGTAAATCGGGATGTATGTTAAGTGTTTAAGGAAGGTCCAGGCATGTGGGGCTCAGAGGCTTGAAAAATCGGATCTTTTACAAGCCCAGGCCGCTGGCTGGTGGTTAAGTTGTGAAACTGTAATCGTCCCATGGGTTCCCCTTGTCTGCTGCCTAGACAGAGCCGATCTGTCAAGACAGGGAAATTGCAGTGGAGAAAGAGTAATTCATGCAGAGCCGCTGTGTGGGGGAGACTGGAGTTTTATTATTACTCAAATCAGTGATGAAAGAAAAACTTCAGCCGAATTGCATTTAAAGGAGTTTAATTGAGCAATGAACGACTCGCGAATCGGGCAGCCCCCAGAATCACAGCAGACTGACAGAGACTCCAGGGGTGCCTCGTGGTCACAACAAATTTATAGACAAAAAAGGTAAAGTGACATGCAGGAATCGGAAGCGAGGTAGAGAAATAGTGAGATTGGTTTGCCTTATTTGAAGGCAGTATGAACATTCAGTATTCTATGAGTATGGCCTCTGGGATTGGCCCGCACTCAGCTGTTGTTACAGGTCGATAGGATCAAGTTCAGTTTTCTATTTTGTCTATTAAGCTAGATTGCAGTTCATCCACAAGGACTCAGATATGGAAGTATGGAGTCCTTCTCAGGCAATATGTAGTTTGCTTTAACACCAGTCTCTCCGAGCATTTGGGTATCAGACTGTCCCCCGACCCTCCAGACAGAATCTCGCTCTGTCATCCAGGCTGGAGTGCAATACCATGATCTCAGCTCACCGCAACTTATGCCTCCTGGGTTCAAGCAATTCTCCTGCCTCAGCCTCTGGAGTAACTGGGATTACAGGCGCACACACCACTCTCAGCTAATTTTTTTATTTTTAGTAGAGCCAAGGTTTCACCATGTTGGCCAATCTGGTCTCGAACTCCTGACCTCATTATCCGCCCACCTTGGCCTCCCAAAGTGCTGTGGTTACAAGCGTGAGCCGCTGGGCTTCTTTAGTGGCGTCCACGGGCAGAAAGGCTTTGTGTGTCTCTTAAGCTATATAGACAAATTTTATGTGGCTGTTTCTACATGATTATTCTGAGTCCTATATGGGACTATACCAAGTAGGATTTAATGAACATACTTTATCAGGAGCCTACAGCACCATGGCCTATATACCCGGCCTTGTTGCAGTGTGCGTTTATCTGTGAATAAACCTAATTTCCTAAAAAATGCAAGGTTTGCTTTGAAAGGTGCTCCATGAACAGGTCACTAAACTGGTGTTCAAGTATATCCAAACTCAAATAAAAAATACAGTATTCTCAGGAGTGAAACCCACTTATATAGAATGCCATAGCAGAGGCCGGGTGCAGTGGCTCACGCCTGTAATCCTAGCACTCTGGGAGGCCGAGGTGGGTGGATCACCTGAGGTCAGGAGTTCAAGACCAGCCTGGCCATCGTGGTGAAACCCCATCTTTAAAAAAAAAAAAAAAAAAAGAATGCCATAGCAGATTCCACTGGGCCAACTGTGGATCCTGAGTATGCACAATTTCAGCATATGCGGGGCATCCTGAAACCAATCTATTGAGTATACCAAGGGACAGCTGTACAGATACAGCTTACATGGTGAAAATGGGCAGAATGACTTCATATTTATTCCATGTCAATAAAAGAGAAACACTTCATATTAAGCAGGACTGTGTTATTACGGGAATCACTGACCCTGAAAGATGTGGCTGTGGACTTCACCTGGGAGGAGTGGCAGCTCCTGGGCCCTGCTCAGAAGCATCTGTACTGGGATGTGATGTTGGAGAACTACAGCAACCTGGCGTCAGTGGGTGAGGACAGCTGCCCTGTGTCACTCAGAGGGTGCCCAGTCAGTGGCCTTTGCTTTTGCAGCTTCTGGAAGCTTTGGTATGTGTTTGCTGTGCTCCCATATAGCAGATCCTCAGGCCCCTCTCTGGTCCTGGAGGAGGAGGTATAATCTTCCTTCATCTTAGAAAAAAAGCCTTTAATTTGCCAACATGCAAATTATGCCATCCCTAACATTACCTTTCTCCTATCATCAGAGACACGTACTGCAATTCAGTGAGCCCAAGTCTTCTCCCATTTCCCACAAACAGTATATTGAGCCAGCAAACCTGATGTCCTCTCCAAGTTGGAACAAGGAGAACCACTACGGACGTTAGAAGATGAAATCCATAGTCCAACCCATCCAGGTAAGTGAGAGAGAACCAGCAAGAGGGGAAGGCACTGGAAGTCACATTCTGGTTGTTTAGAGAAGGCGTGACAGTTGTGAAAGTGTCTAGGGGAGACAGATACAGCGGCCACATATCCTTCTCCCCCACAGGATACAAGAGCTCTTTTTCTTCCAGGAATTTAAAGAAACATACATACCTCTTTATCTCTTCTTGGAACTGATCCCTATTCATTTCTTCTTAGCTGTTGAGTTGTTTTTCTCCTAAGATCTTCTTGCTTGGATTTTCACATCTTCCCATTCTTCTTCATCACTTGTCAGAGGATCATTTTGTGTTTCTGAGGCAAAAACAACAAACTGTTTTTTTTCTCTCTCACACAGTCACTCAACACAGCATTTATGCCACTGGATATATAGGGGTTGTTTCCTCACACCCCAGGCAGTTCTCCAGCAGACATCAGCTGGGGTGTTCTGTACTTCAGATCAGCTCTGACACTATCTACCTGATACAGGATCAGATCCCACAGGTTAAGGGCTCAGTCCAAGACTGTCTCCCACTTCAGATACCAGTGGCAAGTCCCAGGTTGTTACCTCAGCTTCTGATCAACCAGCTGTAAAGTAGGAGTTCCCATGACTCTCTCCTCGAGTTTGATTAATTTGCTAGTGTGCTATAGCTGGCCTAGAGATAGAACCTGAACAACACCATCTTATAAAAGATAAAGCTATGTTTTAAAATAAGTTGTAACGGCTGCCCCACTCTCCTCACAATAACTGCTGGCCTTTGGCTTCTGTACATAAAACTGCTAGTTTGCTCTGCAAACTCTCTACCTTTCTTATCAGTAACAGCCAGAATTGTCAGCCTTTGTGACTAGAATAGCAGCCCAAGCTAATTCCATCCTGGTCCCTGTGCCTTGTAATAAGTAACCAAAATCTGTTATTTCCACTACAGCCCAGAAGATGTGCAAACTAACGCTTATCTTAACTTCTGTGAGCCACTTAGGTAACAATCGAGGGGGCAAGATGTCCTCAAGCCCTTGGAATGTCCGGAGCCCCGCTCCCTCCCCTCTGTCCGGGAGATGATTTACAAAAACCCCTAAATGTCTGTGTCCCTTCACCCCCACCCCCGCCTCTCGCCCTGACTCCCAAAGTGATCCTTACGGGTATAAAAGGTCTTAACACCCTCCATTCGGGGCCACCACGGGTTGGAGAGATGCGAGTCCTCCGTGGTCGCCGGCTTAATAAACCCTGCTATTTGGCATACTTTTGTCTTGGTGCTGGTCCCTTAATCTCGCCTCGAATATAACACTAGAACAGCATTTATATATATATATATATGCATGTGTGTATATACGTGTGTGTGTACATACATTTTTATATCTGCACTTTATATATATCATATCTATATCTATCTATCTGTATACATTTATATGTGACATGGTAAAAAGCCCCATAAACCTGCATACCTCAACCATACCTCGGCTTTCTGTTGAAACAGCTCTCTATAGCCCAAATATGAATAAGTAATTAAGGACTATAATTGCCACCCTACCCAGACAATGTGCAAACAAATGCTAATCTTGACTTTCCTGAACCACTTAAGTAACAATCAGAATGTCAAAAAGTTCCCTGGCCCTCGGAATGTCCGAAACCCCTCACCCTCACCCCCGCCCCTCACCCTTATCTCCGCCCTGAAGGTGATTTACAGAATCTACTAGCCCTCGGAATGTCTGAAGCCCCTCACCCCCCACCCCCGCCCCTCACCTTCACTCCCAAGGTGATTTTTACGGGTACAAAAGTTCTTGACACCCTCCTTTCGGGGCCACGGATTGGAGAGACGTGAGTCCTCCGTGGCCGCCGGCAATAAAGACCCTGCAATTTGGCATACTTTTGTCTTGGTGTTGACTTTCTATGCTAGGGCCAGTATAACAATATATGAGAGAGAGCCATAAGCAGCCATAATACACAGTAGAAGAGACTGAATTTAGTGAGAAACAAAGAAATGTTTTTCTTTAGCAAAGATTTTGTTAGCAAAATAGGGCAAATTTTTATGTAATATTTACAAATTAAACTTTTGAACATGTGAAATGTTTTTGTTACAATTCAGGGCTATGCAAAGATAGAGTGAATAGTAAATATAGAAAGAATTGTAAAACTTTAGAAGAAATGTAACCTACAGTGGTCTAGAAAAGATGGAGAATGACAGAATGATAAAATATCTTATGCAAGAGACATAACTAGGCCTTGAATTAAGAAGATGAAGACAGATGTTGGTCACTCACATTTGGTTCAGAATAAATCTCTTCAAATGTTAAAAAAGAAAAAAAAAAGAAGATGAAGAAAGATGACAAGTTGTAGTGTTATATTGGAGGCGAGATTAAGGGACCAGCGCCAAGACAAAAGTATGCCAAATAGCAGGGTTTATTAAGCCGGCGACCACGGAGGACTCGCGTCTCTCCAACCCGTGGCCCCGAATGGAGGGTGTTAAGACCTTTTATACCCGTAAGGATCACTTTGGGAGTCAGGGCGAGAGGCGGGGGGTGGGGGTGAAGGGACACAGACATCTAGGGGTTTTCGTAAATCATCTCCCGGACAGAGGGGGAGGGAGCGGGGCTCCGGACATTCCAAGGGCTTGAGGACATCTTGCCCCCCTCGATTGTTACCTAAGTGGCTCACAGAAGTCAAGATAAGCGTTAGTTTGCACATCTTCTGGGCTGTAGTGGAAATAACAGATTTTGGTTACTTATTACAAGGCACAGGGACCAGGATGGAATTAGCCTGGGCTGCTATTTTAGTCACAAAGGCTGACAATTCTGGCTGTTACTGATAAGAAAGGTAGAGAGTTTGCAGAGCAAACTAGCAGTTTTATGTACAGAAGCCAAAGGCCAGCAGTTATTGTGAGGAGAGTGGGGCAGCCGTTACAACTTATTTTAAAACATAGCTTTGTCTTTTGTAAGATGGTGTCGTTCAGGTTCTAGCTCTAGGCCAGCTGTAGCACAGTAGAACTGGAAATGCACGGCCACGTGGGGGACTGGAGGAAGATTAGCCTGCCTTTTTTCAGGGCTGCCCTGCCCAGCGAGGAGGCAACCTAGTCACTGTCTGCCTGCAGAGGCGTTACTGAGCTGCTGTGGGCTCCGCCCAGCTGCCCTGTGAACTTCCCAGCAGTCCTGTTTATAGGGGTATAGGCAGAACTGCCTGGGCAGTGGCGGCCCACCTCGGTCATGGCGGACCGCCTCGGCAACAGGGGAGCCGCCTGGGCAATGGCAGACTACCCCGGTGGCAGTGGACCGCCTCGGTCATGGCGGACCGCCTCGGCAACAGGGGAGCCGCCTGGGCAATGGCAGACTACCCCGGTGGCAGTGGACCGCCTCGGTCATGGCGGACGCCCCTCGCCCACAGAGCTGGACCGTCTGGGTTCAGATGTGCTTGCTGTGAAACTCTCACTCCTGAGCGTTTCAGATTGCTGGTTTTTGTGGGGGGTGGGACGGGCCGAGCCTGATCACCTGGCTCCCTGCCTCAGACCCCTTCTTTTTTCAGTTGAACGAGCGACTCTGTCTACCAGGCGTTCCAGTCACCAGCTGAAATGGCGCCCGGATTTGTGTGATTTCTTGTGCATAGACCCGCTGTGCCTGCTGAAACAGCCGCACTGGGGGCTCACGGCGCTTTTCCGCCCGGGGAATCTCCTGGCCTGGCTCCCTGTTTGAGTCCCCTTTTTTCCGTTGAATGGGTGACTCTGTCTCCCAGGTGTTCCAGTCGCCTGTTGAAAAGGCTCCTGGATCTGTGTGATTTCCTGTGCCGCGACCCACTGCGCCGGCTGAAAAGCTAAATCGGCGCCCAGACCCCTGTGAGTATTTTGTGCAGAGACCTGCTGGGCCGGCCAAAACAGCTGCACTGGGGACCCATGGGGCTCCTCCCCCCCCCGGGAGTCACCTGGTCTGTGGGCAATACAAATCCGTCTGGAAATGCGGAGTCCACTCACCCTGGGCGCTCTGGCTGGGAGCTGCCATCCAGAGCTGCTCCTAATCGGCCATCTTGGATCCCTCCTCAGGTCAACTGTTTTAATGGAATTATAATCAGAGCAGGTTTTTTAAAAAATCAGTGTATCATGCAAAAACCCTAAGAAACACTTGAAGAACATCTTAACTATTCACTTAAAGATTTTGACAAAATATGTAAAGATCTTTTATATATTTCAATACAAAGGTTTGGTTGATATATCTCTACACCCAACAGTTTTCCTGAAATGCACATAGACCAGCATATGGCTGGCCATAAAGCAAGTCTAAATAAATTTCAAAGAATTAAAATTATACAGAATATTTTTTCTTTAACTACAGTGGAATTAAACTATAAACTAATATGAAAATGATTCATTACGGAACAATCATGTGACTGGAACTATCAATTCAGAAGATGCTGTTTTCTTGTCAGAATGATTGACAGTTGTGCCGTATAGTTCTAAATAATAATTTACTTAATAATTAATATTAAATAATAATTTACTTCTATGAGTTAAAAAAAAATCTGTGGAGCCCACGAGTTCGAGAGATTCCTCTTGAGCCCGGAAGTTCTAGACCAGACTGGGCAACAGCAAGATCCCATCTCTAAAAGAAAAAACAAAAAGGAAATGGTCTACTGGTTATATTTTTTTTACATGACCTTATTGGTTAGAGATTCATACTGGAATACTTACAAATTTCAAGGCGTGAAACCTTGGATTTGCTATGAAATTCTCCAGAGTAAAACAAAAGTGGAGGCACAGATGAATATGACTGTCCATGAACTGATAACCACTGAAGCTGGGTGATGGGCAAATATTATAGTATTCTCTCTGTAAGGGTTATTGCCGAGTTTAAAGTGAAGAAACTGAGACCAGCATAGGAAAATTAAATGCCAATTTATTAAGCTCCCGGGCGAGGTTCTATGGTCCGGGGAAGGGGGGGGCCAGAGAAGTCGTGCTGGCTTCCCAGAACCAGGGGTTTTCATGGCTTTGGGAGAACAAGGAGTGGTTGGGTGTTCTAATTGGCTGCGGGGGGAGTGGGATGGAGAAGGGGCGGGCTGTTATTGGTGGGTAGGTTGTGGGGGCAGGTTTTTCTGGTGCAAGAGCCGGCCAGGGTTGCATCAGCTGGTGCTGTCCGGAGGGCTGTGTGCAGAGCTAGGTGCCGAGTGCAGAGGCAGGTGTGGAGTGCAGAAGTGGGCATTGGGGAAGCCACGTGGCGGAGCTAGGTGCCGAGTGCAGAGGCAGGTGTTGAGTGCAGAGGTGGGTGCCGAGTGCAGAGGTGGGTGCCGAGTGCAGAGCTGGTTGCCGTGTGCAGAGGCGGGTGTCGAGTGCAGAGGCGGGTGTCGAGTGCAGAGCTAGGTGCCGAGTGCAGAGATGGGTGCCGAGTGCAGAGGTGGGTGCCGAGTGCAGAGCTGGGTGCCGTGTGCAGAGCTGGGTGCCGAGTGCAGAGGCGGGTGTCGAGTGCAGAGCTAGGTGCCGAGTGCAGAGGCGGGTGTCGAGTGCAGAGGCGGGTGTCGAGTGCAGAGGTGGGTGTCGAGTGCAGAGCTGGGTGCCGAGTGCAGAGGCGGGTGTCGAGTGCAGAGGTGGGTGTCGAGTGCAGAGCTGGGTGCTGAGTGCAGAGCTAGGTGCCGAGTGCAGAGGCGGGTGTCGAGTGCAGAGCTAGGTGCCGAGTGCAGAGGCAGGTGTCGAGTGCAGAGGTTAGTGTTGAGTGCAGATCCTGGTGCGGAGTTTCCAGGTGCGGAGAGGGATGGGCGTGTCTGAGCTCCCCCGCGAGGCAACTGGCCTTACACTCTCTATTCTCAATCTCCATGAAAAAAAGTTAAAAAGAGTTACCAGAGCCTGATAAGTTCTATGTAATCTTTACAGATGATTCTAATATTATCTAACATACACAAATCACAGAGGAAGAGAAGTCTCTCTACCAACTGTATAAAGCCAGCATTTCCAAACACTAAGCAATAGAATAGAAAAAAAAGAATTATAGAGATAGGTGTTTATTCATTGATTTTCATCCTTCCATCTTTTCTGATACTTTCATTAAGTTATAAGTTGTCTCCAGTGACTTAGGCTAAATTCTACCACATTAAAAAAAATAGAATAATAATAGCATCCTAGAAGCCCTCATCTCCTCTCTTCTCTCCGGAGGTAACTATTATCCTAAAACATCATAAATTTGCCTAGTTATCATCTTTTTATAAATGAAATCATAAGTACACTTTCTTTTGTGGCTGGCTTCTTTTGCTCAGCATTTTGTTGTGAAATTCATCAAGTTGTTGCAGATAGTGGTAGCTCATTTCTATTCATTGCTGTGTAGTATTCCATTCATGATTATACCCCAGTTTATTGATTCATTGAATAATGTATAAATATTACTATGAGTATCAGTTTTAATACAAAACTTATTATAGCATCAAATTGCTGAATTTAAGCTCCTGCGTATAAGGTCTTCAGATAAGTTATACACTGTAGAAATTAGACTGTAACCTTCGCGAGGGTAGGAAACTAATTTGTCTTGTTCACCCCTGTTTGCTAGATGTCTAGAACTTGCCTGTCATAGAGTAGTTACACAGTACATATTGTTAACTGACTGAATCTCATTCAAAAAGTAATCTGGTTTTGTTTAACAAAGATTAAAGGCAAAATTCAAAAGGATCAAACTGTTTCCAAGTAACATAAATGTGTCACAGAACAAGCCTCAAGAATAGAAAGCCAGATTCGGTGACTCACACCTGTAATCCTAGCACTTTGGGAGGCTGAGGTGGGCAAATCACCTGAGGTCAGGAGTTTGAGACCAGCCTGACCAACATGGAGAAAGCCCATCTTTACTAAAAATACAAAATTAGCTGGGCATGGTGGTGTATTCCTGTAATCCCAGCTACTCGGGAGGCTGAGGCAGGAGAATCTCTTGAACCCAGGAGGTGGAGGTTGCAGTGAGGTGAGATTGTGCCATTGAACTCCAGCCTGGGCAACAAGAGCGAAACTCCATCTCTCTCGCTCTCCATATATATATATATAAATGCAAACATATCCAGCTCCCCACTCCAAGCTAAAGTTGGCAATTTCTGGCATCCAATAAAAAATTAGCATGCATGCATAAAAGTAGAAAAGTGAGAAACATTAAGAAAAAATGCAATCAAAACAGACGTATAATTCACAGAGATACTAGATTGAATAAACAAGGGTAGAGTTAGAACTGTACAGAGCTACTATATTTACTAGTTGAAACTGCTAGAGAAAAGATTGAATACACTAATGTGTATAGTAGGGTTTATAAGACATGAAATACATGTTACTTTTTTACATCTTATAAACCTCACTACCCCTCCCACAATATTGTTTTTCATTGATTATCTTGATCACAGAATTTGACTGGGGGTGGGGGCAGTTTTAGACGCTTCCACTTGGTGTTCCTTGCAAAGATACCTCTTACTCCATGGGCCAAGGTAGGGGTTAGCTTTTGTTCTCTTTGTAGTTTGGGTTGTATCTCTTGCCTTATTCAAGTTCACACATCTTTTTGTGTGTACACATGTGTACTTGAAAATGATGTTCATGCTTTTTATTATTTTGCCCTTTATTGTTTCATTTTTGATAGTTCTTACAGCTGGGTCTTTCAGTTCACTAATGTTTTTTCCACAGTGTTTAATATGTCATTAATCCCATCCAAAGTATGTTTTATCTCAGATATTATAATTTTTAATCTCTAAAAATTTGACTTGGGTTTTTCTCTTATAGCTCATATCTTTATTTATTATGGTTTTGTTTTTAACCTACTTATGATTTCACATTTAAAGTGGGTGTTCAGTGGGCAACAAATAGTTGGGACTTCCTTTTTTATCCAATTAACCACCTCTGTCTTTTTACTGGGGCACTTAGATAATTTATATTTCATGTATTGATGTGTTTAGATTTAAATTACTAATTTACTATTTGTGGTTTATTCTATGTCTTCTTTGTTCTCCTTTTCCTCCTTTTTCTGCCTTCCCTGAGAGTAACTATGTTTATTATTACATATTGTCTCCTTTGTTGGCTTATTAACTATAAATCTTTGTCATTTAAGTGATTCCTTTAAATACATCATTATGAGAGATTGCATGTTTACGTCCCCTCCAGATTTACGTGTTGAAGTCCTCATCCTTAAGGGATGGCATTGGGAAGTGGTACCTTTGGAAGGTAATTACATCTTGAAAGTGGAGCCCTCATGATGAGACATTAGTGTCTTATGAGACAATACAGAAGAGGGTTTGTTTTCTCTTTCTCGGCTCTTTGCCACGTGAAGGCACAATGAGATGACCACACATAAACCAGGGAATGGACTCTCACTGGACACGATCTGCCAACACCTTGATTGTGTTCTCGAGTCCAGTCCTAGAGACTCCTCTACCTCTGGAACTGTGAGAAATGAATGTTGTTTTAGATAGTCAGTCTATGGTGTATTTTTTTCTAGTAGCCTAAACTGAAAGAAAATCATGAACTTATCATTGAACTTCAAGGACTTTATATCACTTAACGTATAATAAAATAATCTTACGATAGTATATCTCTGTTTCATGTGACCAGGTCAGTGTCAGTGAAGAGACTGTCTTCTAGATGCTGCTGGAATACGTATTTGAGGTATGGGTAACCTTGATTTTACACGAAAAATTCACTCTAGCATTCCTAACTCCATTTACCTTTGGATACTTTATAATATATGAGGAAATATCTGGCATTTAAACTTTATTTAGTGCAGGCAAATTTTGAGTCCAAGTTTCAGCCAGTCAACCAAGTCAACTGTTAGCACCACTCAATTTAGGTCACACACTGAAATTGCCGGTAGAATGTAATCTCCATGAACGAGGGTCTTTGTGCCCGTTTCCAGCTTTTGTATTGCCAGCACGCACAACAGTGTTTGACACACAATAGGCATTTTATAAACGTTCGTTGGATAAATGAGTAAATGATCAATCCCTTTAAAGGTTCTCTGAGGCAGGTTGTAAAATTATAGGGAGCAGGTTTGGTGCTAGAATTCATCAATTTAATTGATCAGCTGAGCCTCAATATCGAATAGAATCATGTCCCCTTCAGAGTTTTGATTTCAGGTAGCTCCCACCTTCGTGGATGTAAAGGCTTATTCTGCCTTTGACTTTTCCAGGGCGGGGAAAGCCATGTTTCCCCACTTTGGTCGGCCGCTGTGATCAACCGCGTTCCCCAGTCTCCACACCAGTTATAACTAAACCTTTAACACGTCGTCGTTTTAGCCATTCTGTCACCGACTCCTTCCTCGGAGGTTACGTCTGACGTAGATACAGAGATACCTCTTAGGCAGTTCTCAAAGGCTGCTTTCTCCATAAGGTCCCTCCAGCCAGAGGCAACCTCAGGATAGTAGCCCCTCCGATTGTTGCTCGAGGTCCCTCCCTCTTGAAACTCCTCTAAGATTGCCGCGCCCACATGGTTTCTTTCCATTCTTTTTAGGATCAAAGTGCCTAAATGTCTGTGACCATCTTTACCCTGCCTGCAGAAAAATCAGGGGCAGGCTTGAGCCTTTGAGAAACTAAGCAGTTTATGTAGCGCTCCTGGCGAATGTTGCAAAGCCAAGGTCCAGCAGTTCACCTGGCATGGGAAAAGGGTGGAACGGGACGTTTTCAATTGCTTTTCATCGACAGAGTCTGCCTGTCTAAGGCGCAAAAAAGGGGACTCCGCCTGCTGTACGGCAGTAGGCTTGAAAATGGCTGCTCCCAGTAAGCATCCCCCTGGGCGCAACATACTGCATCATAAAGGGACGGCCCGCGCCGGATTCCGCGTCTCTGGAAAAGCGCAGTGTGACCCTCGCCAGCCGCCATGCCTAAAGCCTGCGAGGGTCGCATCTGTAGCGTGCAGGGGTCGCGGGGTGGCGGTCTGAGGCGACTGTTTAGAGATTTAGGGTCCGTGACTCGCCTCCAGCGGTGGAGACAGAGGTCATTGGTCAGGTCGGCGTGGGATTCTGGGAGTGTCTCGGGGCCAGGGAGAGCGCGTTGGGGTTTTTCTGTTGTTCGCTGGCGCGGGGGTGTCCGTGTTGCGGGGAGCCGGGGAGAGTCCTCGCTGGGGGTTCGTTTCGCAGAGTCGTGCTGGGGTTACTCGAGTCGGGGAACTAGTGGGCCCCGCGTGGGGGGCGAGCGCTTGGGAGGTCTTGGTTGCAGAGTAGCGGTGGGGCGGTCGTGGTGGGAAAGCGAATGATGTCGGTGTTGGAGACAGCTCGGGGCAGTTCGTGTTCATTGCTTATCCCATGGGTACTTAAAAAGGGGGTTGCTGGTCCCCTTGCTTCCATGCTGCCATATATTCTGCAGAAAATTTGCTTTCAGGTTCATTGCGACCCAAGTAATGACCTCCCCCATCATCTTAAATACTCCTCCAGAAAATAACTCTTGTTTAGCGTATTACATGTTTAGTGTTGGGATCAGGTGTCTAGGTATTGGTATAATTTTATTCGTATTTAATCTAATATCTTGTCAACTACGTATTCCCGTGTTACATGCTCTTTGAGAGTTTTCTTTTTTAAACTGCTGCAGTTTCATCAAGTGGTTGCTTTAATTTGGTAGAATTGATGTAGATGTAGATCCAACACTTTCAGAAACATGTGGTGGATTTCCATTAACCCAAGATTTTTTTTTTTTTTTTTTTTTTTTTTTAAAGACAGAGTCTCGCTCTGTTGCCAGGCGCCGGGCTGGAGTGCAGTGGCGCGATCTCAGCTCAGTGCAACCTCCGCCACCCGGGTTCAAGCAATTCTCCTGCCTCAGCCTCCCAAGTAGCTGGGACTACAGACGCGCGCCACCACGCCCAGCTAATTTTTATATTTTAGTAGAGACGGAGTTTCACTGTGTTGGCCAGAATGGTCTGGTCTCGATCTTTTGACCTTGTGATCCGCCCGCCTCGGCCTCCCAAAATGCTGTGATTACAGGCGTGAGCTACCTTGCCCGGCCAACCCAAGATTTTTATTTCTTTGACTAGCTGTAGTATTTTTCCATACGTGTCTTGGACTTTTCCGGTTATGCTTATTTCTACATAGTTAATACTTTTGTTGTAAATCGCGACTTCTTTATTTTTGCATAAGGCCTTTCCGCTTTTCTTTTTTTGTTTCTGCTTAGTGGACAAGAGCAGAAGTTAAAAGTATAGATGTTTATTCTGTCACTTCATTCTACTCATGTCATTACACATAACTTACAGATTGATGTCTTTCTGTTTTCTAGTTGAGCATTTTTGTCACCTGCAAATAGTTTTAGCCAGGTGGCAAGTGTATGTGGAATAAGAAGAACCTGCCTCTGCCTCTAACTTAGGTAGGTTAATCTCTGAGTCAGTTTCTTTATTTGTGGAAAAAAAGCTGTCATAATTTCTATTTCATAGAAATATTATGAAGATCAAGAGAGCAAATGTTCTTTATGTACAAAGTGTGGTACTAGGCACGTAATATGGTCTTAATAAATAATAACTCTGATTTACCAAGTTTATATTTCTCTTTCCCAAGGGCTTTTGACCTTACAATTATTTTCATTCACATTTTTTCTCTTTAAAATTTTCTTTGATTTATGTTGCTCTGTTTCCCAATTTCATATATTCCTGGGGTGGAAAAACATACTTAATGGTTTGTTCTTTTAATATGAGACTGGATTTTATTTGCTAATATTTTATTTAATATTTTGCATCGAGAAATGAAAAGATGTCTTACCTGTTTTGTCCTTTGTTTCCCAATGGATCTGTGGAAGCTTGTAAAAGACAGTCTGGTTAGATGAGATAGTGAATACCGATAAAAATCAGGGTTTGTCGGAAAATAAGTTGTAATCTTAAAATCCTGGCACGTTAAGAAATGAGATATATAGATCGGGGGTTTTTTTGTTTTTGTTTTTTTGGAGGAGTCTCGCTCTGTCACCCAGGCTGGAGTGTAGTGGCTCCATGTCGGCTCACTGCAACCTCCGTCTCCCAGGTTCAAGTGATTTTCCTGCCTCAGTCTCCCGAGTATATGCAGAGTTTTTATGTCAGAACATAGCTAAGTGACTGTTAAGACCCTGTGGGTTTTCTCTCCTTTAAACTGTGTCTCTTTTGTTTTTTTGGCAGCGGAAATAACAGGAAACACATGAAAAATGCCATGATTGTAATGTCTGTGAGGAGAGAGCAAGGCAGTTCTTCAGGGGAGGTAAACACGTTATTGCTGTTAGATCTTGAGAAATGTCTTTCCTTTAGAGAGCTTTTGTGGTTGACAGTGTCCTCAAATTCAGGCTCGTAATAAAGGCGTGGGACATTTTCTTTGGCTTTTTCCTATTGTTTAGTGGGGTAAGCTAAGGAAAACTGGATTGGACAAAATTCTTTGGAAACTGTGCCTTGAAAATAGAGGCTTCTGGTCATCCGACTTTGCCCAGGAATAAACCTGGAGTATCCAGTAGAATTAATGGGCTGCTTAACCTTTAAATGATCCTCTATGAAGAAGAATTTTCTCAACCATAACATATCAATAACAACCAGATTTTTATTATTAATTTGGTAACAGCTTGGAATGCAGATACTGACAGTGCTTCTTTCTTACCTTCTTAATGCCAGGTTCAAAAAACAAAGCACCAGTTATGCTTGTTTTGGTTTTTGTATGTTTACTGAAATGATACATAGCTACATTTGCGTGCAAGAGATTCAAGCAAACAGACGCATTTATATCAAAAGACGCTATCTCCTTTCACCCTTTTTTCTGCCCAAACTTCAACCCAAAGGGTAATAAGTGGTAATAGTTTTGGGTCTCCATCCAGTTCCTCCCTGTGATTGACGTGTTGGAATATATTTATATACATTTCTGTATACATACATGTATGTACTTACACATGTAGAATTGTGTATATTATTACTTTTTTTTTTCTCGAGACGGAATCTTGCTCTGTTGCATAGAGCTGGAGTGCGATGGCGTTATCTTGACTGACTGCAACCTCTGCCTTCCGAATTCGAGGAATTCTCCTGCCTCAGTCTCCTGAGTAGCTGGGATTACAGGCGTGCACTACCACACCCTGCTAATTTTTGTATTTTTAGTAGAGATGGGGTTTTACCATGTTGGCCAGGCTGGTCTGGAACTCCTGACCTCAGATGATCTGCCCTCCTCGGCCTCCTAAAGTGCTGGCATTACAGGCATGAACCACTGCACCCAGTTATATTATTACTTTTTTTTTTTTAACATGTCTTAGATCATATATTATTTGGGAGCTTAATTTTTTTTCACTTAAGAGAAAGCCTTGGAGATCATTGATAGCCATATGTATATGTACACATCCGCCTCATTGATTTTAACATTTTTGTAGTATATTATAGCATGGAGATGCTGTAATTTAACCCTGTCTGCTTTTCATAGACATTTAGATTATTGATAAGGTTTTCATTATTAGAAACAAAGGAATAATGAACATTCTTATTGCACATTGTTTCATATCTATGCAAATACTGCCTTAGTGCTTTTTGAGGGTAGGAAGAATTACTGGAATTCTACGGTCCTATGGTATGTGAAATAGTCATGTTGTGCATCATTTGTCATGGAGAAAAGGATCAAGACATGTCTGTGTCCCTCTTTTCTACATCGTCTATTGTTACCCACTTCAGATTGCATTGAAATTGTTATTATAGGGATTATTGTCATTCGAAGATGTGGCTGTGGACTTCACCAGGGAGGAGTGGCAGTTTTTGGACCCGTCTCAGAAGGTCTTGTTCAAGGAAGTAATGTTGGAGAACTACAGAAACCTAGTATCAGTAGGTGAGGACAGCATCACAGTCACTTACCTTTTCTTCCTTATTTGGTAACCTCTGTACAGTCTCTTAGATAGTTAATGGTTTCGACCAAAGCATTGTATATCATAGGTTTTTTTTGTTGTGGTAAAATATATAACATAAAATTTACCATCTTAACCATAAGTATGCAGTTCAGTGGGATTAAATGCATTCACAGTGTAATGCATCCACCACCACCACTACCATCTGTCTTCTAAAACTGAAACTCTGTACCCATGAAACAATAACTACCCATTCCCTCACTTCACATCAGCCCCTGGCAACCACCATTCACTTTCTGTCTTTAGGATTTTGACCTCTCTAAGTACCTTATGTATTTGTGTCTAGCATATTTCACTTAGTATGATGTTCTCAAGATTTATCCATGTTGTAGCATGTGCCAGAATTTCCTTTTTAAGGCTGAATAATATTCTTTTGTATGTATATACCACCTTTTGCTTATCCACATATCTGTTAAGGAACACTGGGTTGCTTCCATGTTTTAGCTCTTGTGAATCATGTTTCTATGAATATGTGTGTACAAATATCTCTTTGAGACCCTGCTTTCCATTCTTGGGGGTATATAGCCAGAAGTGGAATTGCTGGGTGACACGGTAATTCCATTGTTAATTTTTTGAGGAACAGGTTTCCACAGTGTCAGTACCATTTTACATTCCCACCAGGAGTACACAGGATTCCAGTTTCTCCACATCTTTGCCAACAATTATTATTTTCTATTTTGTTTTGTTTTTGATAGTAGCCATCCTAATGGATATGAGGGTCGTAGACTTGTATTTTCCTCCCTGGCACAAAGTGGATGTGCTCTTCTCCCGACTGAGGATTTTTACTTTATCAAAGTACAAATGCTGTGGTTCTGAGACATAACTCTCTCCATTTTCATTGATTCCCCCAAGCATACATGCCACGTGTTCAGTGATTTCTTGTTTACAGGGTATCAAGGCACCAAGCCAGATTCACTCTTCAAGTTGGAGCGAGGAGAACCCCCATGGATAGTAGAAGGAGCAGCCCACAGTCAAACCTGTCCGGGTAAGGGAGTGAAAACTAAGAAAATGGGGAGAAATGGCATGAAAATCCAAGCTGGTCAGAAAAGGGTTGATGCTTTTAAGGTGTTCTTTAGAGGACTTTATACTAGTTGGTGGCCCAGTAACTTAATCAACAGCCTTTCTGTATCTGTGTCCACCCCTAATAGAGCTGTCCTTTCTCTGCTCTCAAAGGATCATGTCTTCCTTTCTTCTGTTTTCTGGATCTGATTTCAGTCCATGTCCTTGAATTCTTAACCTGGTTCCATTTCCCAGCCTGCTCCCAGCTTTGTCTCTTCTTGCTCTCTACCTTACTTGCTTTGAAATTCCTCTCGAAACCCATCTGGATTGTGTTGCTTTTAGCACTTCTGTAACTTAAGCATATCTTGGCCCCTTTGGAAAGGGCTGATTTCCTCTACTGGAAATCATCTCACCTTAACTCAAGTGAAAGCCCTCACACCTTGTCTCTCTGGCTGTCTCTGTCGACTTATTCACCTCCTGCTCCCCTACCTTCCCAGCTTCTGTTTTCTTTTTATCTTCTCCTGATTATCCTGGTAGAAGTTAAATTTATTCTCAAGGCCTGAGCTCCCTGTCCCCTGCTGGAGACTGGCAAATTGACATTTCTGCTACTAATGTCTCGTCTGCACGCTAACCCCAAGTGTGTCGCCAGCCGCCAGGACAGCTGTCCAAATATTTCCTCCTTCCAGTATGTGAAACCAGAATCCTCCTTTCTCCCAGATGTTTCTACTATCATATACTCATATGTAATAAAGATTTCAGCTGTGTTTTCTGACAAATAGCCTCATGCGGATATCTCCCCTTCTGTTACCTTACCCACCTTCTTGTTCTGTATTTTGCCAGCACCCAGGACGATTATTCTGTGAAATTCTTTCCTTCCCTGTGCATTACGTTTAGGTTCTGCTGTATTGCTCACCACTCCAGTATGTGTTCACCTTGGAGTTGCCTTGAATCGTCTGTGTTTACTCTGTTCTTTGTCTGAACATCTCAGCTGCTCCTGTCACTTTTTACTGTTTTGAAAGGTCTTTTGAACACTCCGCTCTCAATTCCCACCTCACAGTAGGCCATGCTAATAGAGGTTCACATTGTCTCCATTGCTACATGTGTTGACTGACTTCGGTTTTTTGTGAGTTCCTTTCGATGTTACGGCTTCATTCCCCACTGGGCAGGGGCTATCAAGGCACTGGAACTTAATGACAAGACTTGAAGAGTGAGTGTTGGGTGAAGAAACAAGAGGTCCACATATATGCAGAGATTTAAAAGAGAAGAACCCAGCCACACTGAAAAAGTATCAGGGTTGTGGTAGGAGAGTCAGACGATGTCCATGAAATAAGTGACAAAATTATTCCAAGGAGGAGGAAGGCATATATTTTATTGAATGCTGCAGATAATGTCAAATAACATGAGGACTGGCATCTGTGCATTTGATCATGTTGCATTTTTACATCCAGATACTGCTCTCTCTCACTGTCAGCTCTTGTTTTACTACCAAGAAGTAGTTTTTGACTATTTAAGGGTACATTTGGAGTTTCCTCTTTTTTTTTTTTTGAGACAGTTTTGCTCTTGTTGCCCAGGCTGGAGTGCAGTGGCCCAATCTCAGGTCACTGCAACCTTCACCTCCTGGGTTCAAGCAATTCTCCTGCCTCAGCCTCCCGAGCAGCTGAGATTGCAGGCGCCCACCACCACCCCTGGCTAATTTTTTTTGTATTTTTAGTAGAAACAGGGTTTCATCATGTTGGCTGGGCACGTCTCAAACTCCTGACCTCAGGTGATCCACCCATCTCGGCCTCCCAAAGTGCTGGGATTACAGGCATGAGCCACTGCACACGGCCACCTTCTTTTCTGACTTCTGTCTCCTTTGTGTCTATGCTGCACTAACTTAGTAGTGGTCATGTATTGTTTTGTACGTGTATTGTTTTACTGGTTGGTATGAGGCTTCTTTTTACCATATCGAGAAAAGGGTTTGTGTCTTACTGTCCTTGCTTAATGTGGACTCCATAGTAGAACAAAATCGCTTGCATGCATTCATCACAGCTTTCTTGAACGCAGGTTTTGTTTCGTTTCATTTTGGTTTTACAGTTTTGTCTTCTAATCATGGATGTGCATAAAAGCATTTTCAAACTACAGGCTGTGTCTCTTGAGATTCTACTTCTGATTTGTTAGACATAGGGAGTGACCTGAGCATATGAAGTTAGCAAGGGTTGGCAGGCATTTCTGCCTGGAACTCTGTAGCTAAAAAGCCAGCATTTTCATAGGCTCCAAGAGAGACTCCAATGTAATGAAGGACATAGATGTGTAAAGTTTTTAAATTTTGAGCATTTGGGCTGGTCACGGTGGCTCACGCCTGTAATCCCAGCACTTTGGGAGGCCGAGGCAGGTGCATCATTTGAAATCGGGAGTTCAAGACCAGTTTGAAAAACTTGGAAAAACCCCGTCTCCACTAAAAATACAAAAATTAGCCGGGTGTGGTGGCAAAGCACATGCCTGTTATCCCAGGCTACTCAGGAGGCTGAGACAGGAGAGTCGCTTGAACCTGAGAGGCAGAGGTTGCGGTGAGCCGAGATCATACCATTGCACTCCAGCCTGGGCAACAAGAGCAAAACTTTGTCTCAAAAAAAAAATTTGAGCATTTGACTATAAGGCGTTTTGGTATATTACAAGGCTATGCAAAATGAATTGTCAAATAGGTACAAAGACAGTAACAGGTGTCAAGTAAACATATAAGTGTTTCAGAGAGAATAAAGTACTGTTTTTGTAAGCATGGTAAAATATTTTTTGCAGGAAGAATGCTGGATTTTGGATAAAAGTGATGATGGAAGGCCTTCATCATCAATGGGTCAATAACAATATAAAGAAAACTTGGTAGCACGAAATAGGAGGGTGAGATGGGAGATGCTCAATAGATTGACCTGTAGGAGACTACGAGAAAGTAAATGGCTGATTACTCTGGGTTTTATGTTAATATTTGGCTTAGAAAGTGTGAATTTGGTTTTGTTTTATCCTTTTTTTTTTTTGAGACAAGAGTCTTGCTCTCTCCCAAGTTGGAGTGCAGTGGCGTGATCGCCACTCACTGCAGCCTCCGCCTCCCACTTCCCAGGTTCAAGCGATTCTACTCCCTCAGCCTCCTGAGTAGCTGGGATCACAGGCGCGCATCACCATGCTTGGCTAATTTTTGTATTTTCAGTAGAGACTGGGTTTCACCATGTTGGCTAGGCTGGTCTTGGACTCCTGACCTCAGGTGATCCACCTGCCTTGGCCTTCCAAAGTGCTGGGATTATAGGCATGAGCAACTGTGCCCGACCTGTTTCATCTTTCTTTGATAGTTCTAGAGAGTCTTGCTTGATAGTCAGGTAGAGTCATTGTAATATTAGGAAAGTATAACTTGGTGTTCTAGGATGAATGGAAGATAAAGCAGATGAATGTTTTTCTGGATGGGGAGTGATTCCTCAGAATGTCTAACTGATGAGTGCCAGAGATGATGTAGGAACGGAAATTAAGGAAGAATGTGGTATTAATTGAAAGAAGACAATTTGGGGATGACCGTATCAAGGAGATTATAATGGCAAATACAGATAATTGTCTGTGTCTATGCTGGCCAATGCATTGGGCACAGGCTACATGTAGTTATTTAAATTTAATTAAAATTAGGTAAAATTAAAAATTCAGTTTTGTTTTTTTTTTGTATTGAAGCAGATTCTTGCTCTGTCTCCTAGGCTGGAGTGCAGTGTCATGATCTTGGTTCACTGCAACCTCCACCTCCTGGGTTCAAGCAATTCTCCTGCTTTAGCTTCCCAAGTAGCTGGGATTACAGGCGCCCATCACCACACCCAGCTAATTTTGTTTTGTATTTTTAGTAGAGACAAGGTTTCATCATGTTGGCCAGGCTGGTCTCCAACTCCTGTCCTCAAGTGATCTGCCCACCTCTTCCTCCCAAAGTACTGGGCTTACAGGTGTAAGCCACTGTGCCTGGTCCAAAAGTTCAGTTCTTTAGTCACTCTGGCCACATTCAAGTACTCAATAGCCACACATAGTGGCTACCATATTGGAAAACACAGATAAAGAACATTTGCATCATTGCAGAAAGTTCTGCATTTGACACAGTTAGAATATTATTATACTGAATGGAGACATAATTAATACTGACTAATTTTCACTGGTCGATATGATTGTAACACTTCCCCTGGGAAAAGGGAAGGTGATCCAGGGAACTATTTTTTAAATCATATGTATCTGGGATACTGAATATTGTATGGTTGTTTCATACCTGTAAAGGGAAAAAATTGTTTTTCTGCTCTTACGGAATACAACTGACACCAAATGTCTGGGGGTTTTCCTCACACCAACCAGTTCTCCAACTCTCCTGACACCAGCTGGATGTCCCACAATATCACTGTGACATTAACTACCTAAAGTTAGTGCAGACTCCGCAGGTTAAGGGCTCAGTCTCCCAAGACTGTCTCCCACTTCAGATACCAGTCATAAGTAGCAGACTCCCACGTTACCCACATTTCTGACTTGACCACAAATAAGTGGTTCCCATGATCCCCTTCTCAGTTTTGATAATTTGGTGTGACTGCTTACAGAATCCTGGGAAACACACTTGCTGATTTATGACAAAGACCATGACAAAGGATGCAGCCAGATGAAGAGGTGTGTAGGGCAAGATCTAGAAGAGTCCCAAGCACTGGAGTTTCTGACTTCAGGGAGTTGGAGTGAATCACCCTTCCAGTATGTGAGTGTGCTCACTAACCTGGAAGCTCTCTGAAGTCTATCTTGTAATTATTTTTGTGGAGGCTTCATCACATAGATATGATTGATTATTAATCTCTAGCCTGGCTGGGCATGGGGGTTCATGCCTGTAATCCCTGCACTTTGGGAGGCTGAGGCAGGCAGATCACCTGAGGTGAGGGGTTGAAGACCAGCCTGGCCAACATGGCGAAACCTCATCTCTACTAAAAATACAAAAATTAGGTGTGGTGGTGCACGCCTATAATCCCAGCTACTTGGGAGGCTGCGGCAGGAGAATCACTGAGGCGAAGGTTTCAGTGAGCTGAGGTGGCACTACTGCACTCCAGTCTGTGCAGAGCGAGACTGTCACAAAAAAATAAAAGTCCTGGGCTTGGTGGCTCATGCCTGCTATCCCAGCACTGTGGGAGGCCAAGGTGGGCGGATGACTTGAGGTCAGGAGTTTGAGACCAGCTTGGCCAAAATGGTGAAACCCCGTCTCTACTAAAAATACAAAATTAGCCAGGCATGGTCGTTGGTGCCTGTAATCCCAGCTGCTCAGGAGACTCAGACTCGAGAATTGTTTGAACCTGGGAGACAGAGGTTGCAGTGAGCTGAGATTGTGCCACTGCATTCCAGCCTGGGCGACAGAGTGAAAAGTCATCTCAAGAAAAAAAACAAAAACTTCAGCGCTATCTGGAGGATGTGACCAACCCCCATCTTGAAACTGTCTAGGAGCGCATCAGGATTTGCCTCATTAGAGCAAAACATGCCCTCATCATCTAGGAACTTCCAAGGGATTTAGGAGCTCTGTGTCACGTACCAGAGTCAGAGACGAAATACTAGAATTGCTCCCAGCACCCCTGTCACTCTGGAAATTGCAAGGGATGTAGGAACTCTGTGCCAGGAACCAGGGGTGAAGTCCAAATATGTATTTATTATTATATCACAGTATCTCAGTGTCTACATAGCAAGTTTGAGCGTTGACTACAGTATTGCTCTAAATTGGTGTTTTAGGAAAGTTTGATTTTGTTGTGCGGTTGGAACGTGGGGGGGAAAGATTTAGTAACTAGGTGATTATTGAGTATTTTGCCTCAGTGACCTTGAAAGGAAATGCTGTGCATCCTGTATTCTGATTTTCCAGTTCTAAACCTTTGTTACTAAAACCCGCATTGCTTATTTGCTTGGTCAGCACAGACATAGTTTGATGTCTCTGGATGGTCTTTTCAAATTCCCTGTGCATATCCCCCCTCCCAAAACTCTTAAGACTCAAAGTGCATGAAGCTCTTGTCCTAGGCCCTCCTGTTTCTCTGTCTATCCTTCCTAAAGACTCTCATCTAGTCCTACACAGTCCCAAATATTTGAATAACGTTTATATACTTGTGACTTAAAATTGTAATCTTATATCTAGAACTTTCTCCGTACTCAGATCTGTATACTTGATATGGTCTCTTTAATTATGTATTATTCATCTCAAGCCTCTACAGGCCTCTAAATGGAGCATGCATTCCCCCCCCCCGTGCCAGTGGCAAACCTATGCCCCTAATCTTCTTCATTTTATTAAATGGCACCAGCACCTATATAGGTGTTTAAGCCACATATTGAGCAGCTGTCTTCAATTCTTCCCTTTCTACTGGCAGCGTTTGTTGTAAGAGTGAATCTTATCTCTTCCTCCTCCATCCTTATGTCCTTGTTTTTTCACATTTCTCCATCTCCATTGTAATTATTCCTGATCAAGCCACCTGAATTCTGCCATCGCCTCCAGTGTATTCTTCTCTATAATTTTATCTCTCCATTTGATTCTCCATAGAACAGTAATGTTGGGACTGTCAATTTGGAACACGTTTTCTTGGCAAAAAGTGTTTGGTGGCTTACTGCCATTGTTCTTAGCATAAATTCCAGTTTCTATCAAAGTTTTCCTACAAAATCTCTGTGTTGTTAATTCTGCTAGCCTTGCCAAACTTTTGTATTTCTACTTCATTCAAACTCAGGATATTCCAGGCATACCAGCTTCTCTTACATTTTTTTTGATGACACCTAAGTTTTTTCTGCCTCTGGGTTTTCACACTGGCTGTTCTCTTTTCTTGGAATGTTCTTTGTTTTGTTCTTTGCATAACGTTGCTTGTTCTTACCCTATGATGTGAGCTACTTCCTTTGTATTGTTCTTCACATTCTGTAATTTTCCTCCTTCTCTGCATACCTGTTGATTCTCTCTTTTTACCTAATTACAGGTTCATGGAGACAGAGAATGTATTAGTCACTGTAGTATCCCAAATACCAGTCCATTCAGTGTTTGTTGGGTGAATACACCCATCCCCCTCCATCTGTTTTCGATTTGTTCCAGTTGCAGTGTGTTTCTGTTTCTACTTCTGTCTCCATTTGCAGGGTCCTCTTTGGGAGGCAGCCCAAGTTGTATTTACTCATTATAGAGTACACATTGTTGTTGCTAAAGTTGCTGTGTTTTCCTTTTGCTGTTTTATAGTATCATCCTTTTTCACAGAGTGTGAGGTACATTACTCTGAGACTGTGATCTTATAAGAGCCAGCCAAAACCATGGCATTTTTGCGCCTACTGCCACCTCCACAAAAAATTATCATGGATGTTCTTATTGTTCTTTTTCCTAGAAGAAGTATAAGGGATTGACCATATGCAGTGGTACCCAGAAAACCAAAATAAGCTTAAAAATTTAGAAAGATGTCAGCAAAGTTCTGCCCTTGGAAATAAGTTTGGTTTATGTAAGAGTATTGTTCCTTTAATATAAAGACACAATAAGTTTGGCTCACATTGTAAATGTTTGCAATCTCATTTAGGTTTTGTTATGCAGAATACAAGATATGCAGGAAAAGATTCTGATGCATTTGGTGGATATGGGAAATCATGCCTCCATATCAAGCATGACAAAACCCTTACTGGAATTAAATACCATAGATGTGTTAAACCCAGTAGCACTAAATCACAGCTCAGTGACCATCAAAAAATGTATACAGGAGAGAAACCACATGAATGCAGTGTGTGCGGGAGAGCCTTCTCCAGGAAAGCACAGCTTACTCAGCATCAGAGAACTGAGAGAGGAGAGAAACCCCATGGATGTGGTGAATGTGGGAAAACATTTATGAGGAAGATTCAGCTCACTGAGCATCAGAGAACTCACACGGGAGAGAAACCCCATGAATGTAGTGAATGTAGAAAAGCCTTCTCCAGAAAGTCACAGCTCATGGTCCATCAGAAAACCCATACAGGAGAGAAACCCTACAGATGCAGTGAATGCGGAAAAGCCTTCAGCCGGAAGTGCCTGCTCAGTAGACATCAGCGATCCCATACTGGAGAGAAACTCTATGGGTGCAGTGTGTGTGGGAAAGCCTTTTCCCAGAAGGCATACCTCATTGCACACCAGAGACTTCACACAGGAGAGAAGCCTTATGAATGCAATGATTGTGGAAGAACCTTCTATTTTAAGTCAGACCTGACCAGACATCAGCGGATTCATACAGGAGAGAAACCTTATGAATGTAGTGAGTGTGAAAAAGCCTTTAGAAGCAAGTCGAAGCTCATTCAGCATCAGCGTACTCACACTGCAGAGAGACCGTATTCATGCAGCGAGTGTGGCAAAGCCTTTGCCCACATGTCAGTCCTCGTTAAACATAAGAAAACTCACGTAAGAGAGAAAGCCATAAATTCACTGAAGGTGGAGAAACCTTCCTCCAGGAGTCATACTTCCTTATACATGAGTGAACTCATAAAAGAGCAAAACACTGTGAACACAGTACATATAGAAATGCCTTCCTCAAGAACCCCTCCATTGTTAAACATTAGTGAGCTCCTAGTGGGTAGAAATGTAGTGATTGTGGAACCACCTTTTCCAAGAAATCAAGCCTTTGTAGTGAATCAGGAATTCGAACAGGGAATAAGCCTTGCGAATGAAGTAAATGTGGCCCCATCAGTAATAAATTATGTCTTGTATCTTACAGATACTGTATAAGAATAAATCTTCTGATACCAGAAAGGTGGGAAAATCTTTAGCAGGGATCCTCCAACCGTTATATGCCAGATAGCTCATTTGGGTCTGAAACTCTGGAGGCACTGGTTGTGGAGGACATTTGTGTGAGAAGCTAAACCTGTTAAACGCCCTTGAAGTCATGTTGGCTAGAAATGCAGGTGTTATGAGGAAGCCCTTACCTGGAGTTGGTATCTCAATTGGTATCAAAGAATTCTTACAGGAATGTTTGTGAAAGATTGTGATGGTGTTTTTAGTGCTAAATTGTGCCTCGTGTGTCAAAGAAACAGACAACTTTAGAGGCAGTGGAGATGGAAAACATTTTTAGTAAAATTTTTAAGGGAGAATTTATAGAAAAAAAGTCTTGAAAGTGAGAAATGATGGAAACTCACCAAATTAACTCATGTGTCACACTTTTATGCCTTGAGAGTCTTGGAGGGACATGTTTAATAAATGACATCTTGAGCCCCAGGAATGGTATTATGTAATGAAATCCTATGAATATTACAAATACGGAAGTAAACTGTTAGTTTCTTATGGGTGCTGCAACAAGCTGACACAGATTTGATGGCTTAAAATGACCCAAAATCATTATCCTACAGTTCTGGAGGTCTGGAGTCCAAATGCATCTCACAGGGCTAAATCAGGCTGTTGACTGGGCTGCTTTTCTTTCCGGGGGCTCTAGGGGAGCATCTTTCCTTGCCCTTCCAGCTTCTGGAAGCTGCCCAAATTCTGTGGTTTGGGGCCTCCTTTCAAAACCAGCAGTGACCAGTCTTACATCACTCTTAACACTTGAGTGTTCTTCTGTCTCCCTCTTCCATGTTTGAGGACCCTTGTGATTACATTGGGAAAACCCAGATAAAACAGGATAATCTCCCTATCTTAATAATTATGATCCAAGTATGTTAAAATTTTTATTGTATAATCAGAGAATCTTATGATTGTTACATGTGAACATTGTAGATGCTCTTGAAATGTTAAAGTTGCATCAGCACTGGAAAATAACTCCTAAATGTCCAAAAAGAACATGAGATTTATGATGCTTGAAATGTTGCCAAACGTAAATTTGTATCTATTCTGAAATTACATAAATGAACATACCCGGCCAGGCACAGTTGCTCACACCTGTAATCTGAGCACTTTGGGAGGCCAAGGCAGGAAGATCACTTGAGCCCAGGAGTTTGAGACCACCCTGGGCAATGTAGCAAGACTATATCTCTACCAAATAAATAAATAAATAATAGCTAGACATATTGGTATGTGCTTATTGTCCCAGCTACTTGGGAGGCTGAGGCAAGAGGATTGCCTGAGCCCAGGAGTTCTAGGCTGCGTTGAGCAGTGATCATGCCACTTGCAATCCGGCCTGGGTGACAGAATAAGACTCTTTCTAAAAAAAAAAAAAAAAAGCTAACATACTTTATTATGAGTATGGAATACATATGACGTTATGCACCTAGATACGGAGTAATCTTTTTCATAGTCAACTCCAACAGTCTCTTTTTTCTTTAACGATAAATGTCTAATGTATGTAATCTCATGCCTTAAATATCTGAAGAAGATACACAATATATGAGTGAACTTCATCAGACATTGAGAAGTAAAGGACTTAGGACGGCTTTCCATGAGAGAAAGGAAACGATGAAATGAGCTTTATGATTGCCCCAGCTTAGTGCCTGGAGAGTTTCCAGTCTGCAGCATTGAGAGGAGAAACCCAAGTAGATCCCAGCCATCTCTCTGAATTGAGATAGTTTTGGGTTTGAGGAATTCAAGGTGGCCCAAATTCTTGAGTTGGATTATTGGGGAAGAGCTGCACTTGGAATTGAGAGTTCTGTAGTTTCCCCCCACAAGCCTTTGAGTCATAATCAGCACATGTATGTGAGGAAAAACCCCCCCAGGTTGGAGGAGGAACTATTGGAAATGACCAGACAGAAAAATCCTTGGATCCTACACAAGGTTGGGAGTAACTGGCATTTCCACCAACTGTAATGGAAATGCCTCCTAACATTTGGAGAATCACAGTGGACCTTAAGAGGAGTATTGCTTCCATGGGTGGCTCAGATTTGCTCTATATTAAAGGCTGCCTTGAACCCTCCTCACAAAACATACATACAAGCTACAAAAAGGCCAAACTTTCCAAGTTTTTAGCAGTCCAGACAGAGACTAATAAAGAAATAGAAAGCAATCTGTCAGTAATTGACCATGTCTGGCATCCAATCAAAAAACTTACCCAGGTGTGCAAAGAAACAGGAAAATACAACCCCATAACATGAAGAAAACTCAGAGACACAGAAGTGACACACTGATAGAATTAGCAGAAAAGGGTGTTAGAAACAGATGCTATAAATGTCCCATATGTTCAAGAGGGCTGAATAAAGTGAATTATAAAAATTATAATTTACTGAGGGTTTCCCCCCCACCTGAACAAGGGAGAGATGAAGCTTGGTCTGGTTACTGGAGCCAATGCCCCTAGTTGTTCAGTCTCCCAGGGAGGGACCAGAAGGAGGCAATTGGGACCAGGTTCCCTGAGGGAGAAGCAAGCACTGCTGAATTTGTGGAGTGTCGTCTACCCCATCTTTAGCCTCTCTTTGCCTTTTCTGGGAACTGAGACTTCTGAGCAGGGCTGCTGAGCTTCCTGGGAAGTGTACTTTGGGCATGGGCAGTGCCTAAGACACCTGTGCTGGGCTGTTGAGGTTTCTGGGAAGTACAGTTAGCAGGCCTAACAGCTCTTATTCTAGTTAGCGGCTGGTGTGTCTTGACTGTTTAGCCCCAGTAGGGGTTTCTGGCACACATCTGCCTTTGGCCATTTTTCTCCACGTGAGTAAATTCTGTCTGGGTGTTCAAGAGGTAACAGAACCTTAGCCAGTGCTTGCTGGGGCTTCTGTAGGCAGCATTATGAGGGAATTGGCCTTGGGCACATCAATTCTGAGCTCATCTGGCAGTTCTGCTTTGGCTGGGGCAGACTGGTAGGTCAGACCCAGTCGGTTCTTGGTGAGTCTGCCCTGCTGTGTGGCTGAGGTGGGAAGCAGCCCTACAGACATGTTTGTTCTTGTTCTTGCTCTCAAGATGGATCCCATGTTGGAGGCTGTGGAGGGGACTCAGGGCATGGGTCTTACTTAACCTTACTCTGCTGACTTTCTCCTTTTATACCCCAGATGAAACGTTTTTAGGTGTGTAGGTGTCTGTGTGTGCTCTGGGATGTCCAGAACTGGTCTGTTAACAACTGCATCAGTGTTAACAGAAAGCTTCTAGAGCAGTGTCTGCAATACAGTGCTTTGAGGACTAAGCAACTTTTCAACTTCTAGGTGGGAAGATGATTTATGTATAAAGAAATTTGACACACTTAAAAACCTAGCAACTCCTGGTACACAGATTTACAGATTACACCCACTTTGTCTTGATTCCCAGTTTAGAACTTTGGTCTGTAGATTCTAGAACCTTCCAGAAGTCCATTGTCAGTTCTCCCACCAGAAGTTGCCTGGCTCTGATCCCATGCAAGGGAGAAGATAGTCCAGATTCTCATTGCCTTTTTCTGTATTTATGTTTAGGGGTGGAGGTAGAGAACTGGAAATTCTTCGTTGGTCCTGATTAGTCTAACCTCTGAGGGCTTTTTCCAACCTTAGCTTTGTGCTTTTAAAAAGTTGTCCTTCATTAAGAGAGGGAAATTTAGTAATTGTCACAATTCTAAAAGCTGGGCCCCTCTCTGAAATGTCTCCTTTACTCTTGATAAGAGATCTTTTCCAAAAGGTTCAGAATCAGAAAAGACAACAGCTAGATCATACCTTAGAAATGACAGCTCTTTCCTAAGAACAGAAGAAAATGATAAAAGCCATGGCGAGGTTTTGTTTCTTACTTTTGCCTTTCTCTACAATGGATTTGCAAGGCTTAATACAAATAACTATTACATGGAAATACACACATTTCTTATTTAAAAATTTAGGGAAAACCAAACAGAAACCATAAAATCAAGGTTCAGATAAAGGTAGAATGAGGAAATGTAGCTTCATGCAAAGTGCATTAAGTTTGAATACAGGTGAATAAATAAGAAGGAAAGAAGGTATGATGTACTTAAGTTGTTTCTTAAAATTTTTTTTTTTTTTTTTTTTTTTTTGAGACAAAATCTCACTCTTGTCCAGATTGGAGTTCAGTGGCACAATCTTGGCTCACTGCAACCTCTGCCTCTTGGGCTCAAGTGATTCTCTTGCCTCGGCCGCCTGAGTAGCTGGGATCAAGGTGTGTGCCACCACACCTGGCGAAGTTTTGTATTTTTAGTAGAGGTGCGGTTTCACCATGTTGGCCAGGTTGGTCTCAAACTCCTGACCTCAGGTGATTTGCCCACCTGAACCTCTCCGAGTGCTGGGATTAGAGGCGTGAACCACCATGCCTGGCTTGTTTCTGATGTTTCTGGTGTCAATAATGTATTAATTTTCTGTTGATGCCAAAACAGATTCTCACAAATATTTAGCAGCTTGAAGCAACACATTTATCTCACAGTTCTTTAGGTCAGCCTGGGTGACGCAGTAAGACCCTGCCCCTATTCCAGTACTATTTTTGCTTGCTTCATAAGTGACTAGAAAATAAATAATTTATTGTGTATTCTCGAAAAGCTAGAAGAGAGGATTTTGAATGTTCACCACACAAAGAAATGATAAATGTTTTAGGTGATGGATATGCTAATTACCCTGATTTGACTATTATACATTGTGTACATGTATCAACATATCACTCTGTATCCCTTAAATAGGTGCAATTATGACATGTGAACTAAAACCAGAAGAATATACTGTACCCCTAACCGTTAATCTAAACCATCATCAGCCCTGACTGCTTCCCAAAATTACAGCTTCATAAAACCAACTCAACTTCTTGGAATTTCTGTGGACACAAACAATAGGCATGACAAACTAAACATTCTGAAAACAATATCCCCAATTCTCCTATTCCCTGACCTGCCCCTTCCTTCATTTTCTTTCTTTTAGGAATCCGAGCCATTGTCCTCTCAATTGATGAAGTGCCAAGTCTAAAAGTTATTATTGATTTTTCTCTCATTTGGTAACCAAAATCCAAGTGCTGCTGGTTTTATGAGCCCCAAGAATCACCTCCGGTGCTGCCATGCTCATACGGTCCCATGCCATCTCTTGCCTGGATGCCTGAACTAGTTTTCACAAATAACTCTCTCTCTCCATGAACAGAAGAAAAAATGACTTTTTAAAACACAGTCAACAGAGCTAATTCCATCAGTGATGGCAAAAAAGAGACCAGATTTATGCTCCTACCTTAAACAACCGAAAATCTAGGGAAAGTGGGAAATAATGGTTTTCCAACACTGGACAACGGATAGCATAGCATTGCGATCTCCAAAAAAGGGGAAATAAATAAAATGATCCCCGTGATTGCTCTGCTTACTGACTTGAGAGAGTTTGCAGGCCACAGTGCACTAGGGGAAACACAGGTAGAGCCAGTAGATTCTTTGAAATGAGTTTGAAATGAGAAGATAAAGTTGGGAGTTGGGAAGAACAAGGCAGATAGAGTTCAAAGATTAGTACTGAATAAGAGAGTACTGCAGACAGAATATGATTAAGACATCGATTCTTCCTCAAGCAAATCCATAGATTCCAGGTGATTCCAGTTAAAAAAAAACATTAACAACCTAATTCTAAAAAATTTATATGGAAAGGCAAAGTAACTAAAATAGCCAAACTACTTTTGAAAAGGAACAACATTGGAGTACTCATGCCTCTTAATATCAAGACTTGCTATTAAGCTACAGTTATCAAGACAGTGTGATATTGGCTGAAGAATAGACATACAGACCAATGGAACACAAAAGAGTCCAGAAATAGATCCACACACAATTTAGTCAGTTAACTTTTGACATAAGTAAAAAGTTCAATGAAGAAAGAATATTGTTTTCAACAAATGGTACTGGTATAATTGGAGATTAAAAAATAATGACAAAAAAGAAACTCAACCTAAGCCTTACATTCTTTGCAAAAGATAATTAAAGATGGATTATAGATTTAGGTGTTAAATGCAGAACTACTGAATTTTTAGGAGAAAACATTAAAAAGTGTCCAGGACCAAGAGCTAAGCAAAGAATTCTTTGACATGACACCAATAGCACAATCTGTAAAAAGGAGTAAGTTGGACTTCATAAAAATGACAAATTTTTACTTTGAAAGTTATGGTTGGTTAGCTAGGCATGGTAGCTTGTGCCTCTAGTCCAAGCTACTCAGGAGGCTGAGGCAGGAGGATCGCTTGAGCCCAGGGGGTGGAGGCTGCAGTGAGCCAAGATTATGCTGCTGCACTCCAGCCTCGGCAACAGAGTGACACTTTGTCTCAAAAAAATAAAAATAAAAAAGAAAGTGAAGGTTAAGCTTTAGGCTCAATAAATTAAAATAATAAAAAAAAGAAAAGAAAAGCAGAGCTCTGCATCTTTCAGTGGCTGCCAGACTTTTAACTCAGGCTTAACCCTGCTGTATCTGGCTCAGACCTCATTTTCTGGACACCCACTCTTTTACACTCTTTCTCACTGAAAATTGACAGATGAACGTGGAGACTGTTGCAATAGATGAAGACAAAGAGAGGCGTCAAAGGCCCTCAGACAGGTGAAGAATGAGAGAAGGGAGGTGGTTTTGTGATTGACAGAAAGGTACGATGAATGCTATGAAAAGAACTAAAATAGTTGATGAACTAGACTGGAGAGTGCCTGAGAGGCTATGCTATCTTAGGGACTCAGAAAACAAAAATATTCTGAGGAGGTTATGTTTAAGCTGAGATTAGAATTACATAAACTGGTCCCATGAAGTTCAAGAGGAAGAATATTGCAAGCAGGAGAGCAGTTAGTACAAAGATTCTGAGATAAGAATGAATTTGGTATGTTTGGGAAATAAAGATATTACTAGTGTAATTACTAACATCATAGTAGATGAGAGAAACACTTTTGAGGAAGAACATCAACGGGACAGGCAAAAGCCAGATAATACGAGGTTTTGGGAGTCAGACAGTGGAATCGGATGTTTCTTTCATTAGCACAGTGGGAAGCTGTGGGAGGCTGTTAAGAGAGGGGCATGATCATATTTACATTAGAAAAATTTGACTGCTGTGTAAATAATTGATTGCTGTGGAGCAAGAGTGAAAGTAGAAAGATTAGGAAACTAGTGGTCCAGATGGTGGTGGTTTGAAGTCATGTGGTAGTGGACAGGAAAGAAACACACAGATTTGGTGCATGTTTTTGACATAGAGTCAATGGGATATGGTGGTGGATTAGATTAAAAGAATAAGCAGCTCATGCCTGTAATCCCTGCACTTTGGGAGGCCAAGGCAGACAGATCACTTGAGACAGGAGTTCGAGACCAGCCTGCCCAACATGGTGAAACCCCATCTCTACTAAAAATACAAAAATTAGCCAGGCAGTGTGGCATGCGCTTGTAATCCCAGCTACTTGGGAGGCTGAGGCAGGAGAATTGCTTCAACCTGGGGAGGCGGAGGTTGCAGTGAGCCAAGATTGTGCCACCGCACTCCAGCCTGAATGACAGAGCAAGTCTTTGTCTCATTAAAATAAATAAATAAATAAAAAGGAATCAATAATTACTTATATGTGAGACTTAAGACATTTGGTAGAGGGTAATGACTTTTCCTAAATTTGGAAGAAATGTAGAAGATTTGGCAAGCAAATGTTTTGGGGAAATCAAATTTATAGTTTTATTTTGTTGATGCCCCATACGTTTTCAAGTGGAAATGCAGAGGAGGGAGGAAGATACCAGTCTGGACTTCTGAAGAGAAGTTGTGGGTTATGATGGCTGTTTAGGGGGAGTCATTAATATACAGATGGGATTTCAAGTTATAGGAACACATTACCTAGGATGACTGCATTGAGGCAAATAGATGAGGAGGGTCTAGAATTGAGCCTTCGGGTACACCAACATTTAAAAGTCAGAAAAGAGCCAGTCAAGGAAATTGAGAAAGAGAAGTCACTGAGGTAGGAAGAAAACCAAACAAGTATAATATCTCCAAGATAATTATACATTTTAAAATAAAAGGGGTGTGGACAATTGAGTCATGTATGCTTAGGGGCCCAAGATTCCCATCATTATCAGATAAGCATATATGACTTAGATTTATCCCATTGGATTTGTAGGGAAGCACCAAATATCCAAAATTGCAGTGCAGTAGCATGGCAAAGGATGTCACTGTTGTCCTTGATAAGAGTAGTCCCAGTGCAGTAATCAAGATATGAACCCATTTAGAATGGATTCTGGAGAAAATGTGAAATGAGGAAGAGAGATAAACTGGAAGTGACTCTTGAGTTTGCTGTCAAAGAGAGCAGAGAAATTGGTTGTAAAGTTCAGGAGGATGCGTGTGGTACAAGAAGTTTTTAAGTTTTCAGTTAGTAGATTAGAGAACATATGTATATGCTGATGGCAAAAGCACAAAAAAGAAAATTTGATGATGAGGACAGAGCATTTCCATTTCTTCCACTCAATTTCTACTGATTTCTATTAGTGCTTTATCTTTCCTGTTTGTTTTTTTCTTTTTAACACTATAAACATATGCTGTGTCAGTCAGGTTTCCACCAGATAAATAGGACTCAAAATAGATCATAGACTTAAATGTAAAAGACAAAACTATTAAACTCCTAGAAGATAACAGGAGAAAATCTAGATGACCTTGGGTTTGGCACCCTGTTGTTTTGACCTTACAAATCGTTACCAAAAACTTTTGAGGGGTGAGCTCCATTTGTACTGGCCTTGTAGACAGCTGCTTCCCTTTTGAGTGTGCCCCACTTGACCTCTGAGTGGCTGGTGGGGACAAGGAGTGATAGCAAGAATGTAGCAACCAAGGAGGTACCTGCCTCAGCAGCACTTGCTCTTCCAAGGTGCCATCGGGACTCAGGCAGGTACAGTTGCCATATCACAGTTTACGCTTAGGTGACTTAATCCTTTCATCCTGCCTCTCCTTTATCAACACAGCGAAGCCCAGCATTTTATCATCTTTTCTGACTTCACTGTGAAGGAATTGCTGCTGCCCAGGAGCCTGGTATTCTGTGGCTCTTTTATCAGTGAGATGGAGGTAGAGTTTCATCATACTGGCCAGCTCACTCTGGCTGGAGACCAGGACTTTGCAACTGATGCCCAATACAGGCCAGACCACTATCAAGACCCCACGTAACAAGAGCAGCATATATAGCTCAAGGAACAACAGGCCCTCGAGTAGTGGCCTGTCACCAGGGGCCTAACTGGAGAAAGAGTGACTTCTGTTCTATAGTGAAACAGTCTCATTACAGTGAAACCTGCCCTCCAGGAGCTGCAGGGGAGCCTGAAGGTTCAGAGTTATCTGTATTCAGCAGAATTTTTGGAGAGTCCCCCACGGCAACACCTGACAACAGCAGTACTAAGTTGCACAAAGCAGCAACATCTAAAACCAGCAAACAGTAATGCCGTCCCAGACCGACCAGGCTTGATACAGGAAATTAGTGATCCATCCACATGGACACGCATTGGGAAGTGTTTCTTTGTGATAAGTGTCCCATAACTTAAAACAAAGCAAAATAAAGAACTCAGTTTCCTGATCCCACAATATATCATAATGCAATGGAAATTGAGACTCCACAATGAAAACTCCTCATGAGAAAAAGAAAAAGGAAGAGGATACAGCAGGCACTGTTCTACTGCAGTTAACTGAGGCCAGTGAAAAAGAATAGTAAGAATCCCCTATCCCGGCAGTGGAGGAAGTCTTGGTTCTCCTATCTAGTGGTCGTATACTGTTGTTCTTGGCTCTTGGTCTTTCCCTTTTGCCTTTTGTCCTTGTTCCTTCTTTCTTTTCTCTCTCTTCCTTTCCTTTCCTTCCCTCTTTCCCTCATCCCTCTCTGTCTCCCCAGGCTAGAGTGCAGTGGCACATTCTCGTCTTACTGTAACCTCCACCTCCCAGGTTCAAATGATTCTTCCTCAGCCTCCCAAGTAGCTAAAATTACAGGTGTGCACCACTATGCCTGGATAATTTTTGTCCTTTTAATAGCGACAGCATTTCACCATGTTGCTCAAGCTGATCTTGAACTCCTGACTTCAAATGATCCACTCACCTTGGCCTCCCAAAGTGCTGGGATTACAGGCATGAGCCATCATGCCCAGCCTTGTTCCTTATTTTCTATGGCTACACCTTAGGCATTTAAGAGTATTCACCTCCTGTGAACTGTAAAGCATTTTTAGGAGTCAAACGTGCAAATAAAATGTACAAACTACTCTGCCTTGGAAATGCAAATAACTTTAGGGGAGACAGTAAGGAAAGGGAGAAGGAAATTAACTGAGTAAAGCAGTGGGATGAGTGAGAACATTGATAACAGGACTGCCTGATATACATGTTGAGTAGTGTCTTTTGCCATTGCATCAGGAAAGTATGTCATACAATACAGAAATGACAATTTCTGAATGTTTATGTGCAGAAAGCAAGGTAAAGGGCTGAGTTATGAATTATTTATTTAACTACAAAGTCGTTGGGCAATGGTTAGCCAGAGTATTTTACGTAAGCAGAAATTCAAAATCAGAAATGTTCGTGAAAATGTAAGCTGGCTGGGAATTTACAAATACTGTGAACATGAGGATGGGAATTTACTAGACCTGACCTGATTCATATTATGAGGGCTGGAGATAATTTTGACTGGACGTTAAGTGATGTTATTGTTTATCAATGCTGTAAACATTTGTTGAATGCCTATCATATATCAGACACTATCTTATATGCAGGGGATTGAAATCCATCAGCAAACAATATAGACCAAAATCCCTACCCTCAGATAGCTTACATTCTCATTACTTGAAAGAAACATATCAAGTACCATACAATTACACTGTTTCATGACAATAAGTGAAACCACAATTGCAAAGATTTTGACAGAGAAATCTAACATGGCTGACTTTTTCCTGCTTTTAGCCTCAAAGATTGTGTGTCTTTTCTCACTCCTGTCTGTAGGCTAAGATAAGCAGGTGAAGAATTTAGTTTATAGTTTAACATGTAAGCAAGGATAATAGTAGGCCTTCCCTAACTAACACCCTCCTTGCTCTGGGACTGAAAAGTAATGAAAGGCTCTGAGATTAGGATTATTCAAGGGGTCTGAATTCTGCTAAAATGTAGGATTATAGTTTCTATAATCCCTTACTGCCCAGGTGTCATGTGGCCAGAGACCCCTGGGCAGTAAGGGCCAAGATTTGTGACTTTCCCAATTACTTCTATAGGTAACACTTCTATTGTAGAACCTAAGGTTAGTCTTTTAAGATGTTTTTCAGACTTGCATTCTAGCAATGACTCATGACTCAAGTGGTCCTGTAACCCCCTCACTCCAAGGCAGACTCAGTGCATGAGGACCACTTCCCACTCTCCTGTGGTTGCCTCCCCGACCAGTGAGCAGCACCCATTCCTTCCTGGCCACCAAACTATCTTTGAAAAACCATTAACCTCTCAACTGTCAGGGAAACTGATTTCAATGATAACTTCGGTTCATCCATGTGGCCAGCATCATGTTAATTAAACTCTTTCTTTACTGCAATACCACAGTCTCACTGAACTGGTTTTGTCTGTGCAGCAGGCAGGAAGAACCCACTGGGTGATTACATAAGCTTTGTAGTTGGGATGAAATGGCTGAATTCCTTGAATCTGAAAATCGCAGTTTACCAAAAGTGACCAATGTGAAAAAGAAAACTGCCAGGCCTAATAATTAGAAATTGAACCTATATTTAAAAGCCTTCTCAAAAAGCAAACCCAAGATCCAGTTGGTGTCACTAGCAAATTTTTCTGTTCAAAAAAGATGTAATACCCGAGGATAGAATCAGAAAATCACTTCCAGACTCCTTTCAGGAAAATGTAAGTTTAATGTAAAAGCTAACAAGGACAGTAGAGAAAAGGGAAATAGCAGAGCCATCTCTACATGAACATAAATACAGAAATTGTAAACAAATCTGTGAGACAGATGATAAATGTTGAAAAGCCATCATGAGCAAGCATGGTTTATTTCAGAAAGGCAAGGGTAGTTTAACATATAAATTCATCTAATTTATAATCATGTAAATGAAGGAATAAAAATAATATGATTATGTTAATATTTATAGAAACTTCATTTAATAAAATTCAATATTCATTTATGATTTAAAGAATAAAAGAAAACTCTTAACTAAGAAGAAACCTTCAACAGTCTGACTTTAAAAGAGAAAGCGCCAGGAAGCCTACAGCAAACATTTTACTTAATGGTAAAGTAAAGTTTTTATTTTTTTCAAAAAAAACACTATCTTATCTAAGCCTTATAAATCCCCCCCACTTCTCTCCTCTTGTACTCTTTTCCCACTTCTACTTAGCCTCAGGATATAGGCTGAGGTCCAGAAATGAAAAATGACACCTACAGTGGCCTCATTGTCTACTTCTTACCCTTAAATCATGGGGTACAGAAGTATTTTCCCTGAGGAAGTACTTGAGCCACTCATCCTGGAATGGCTCAATGTGACCAAGGTTAAATGGAGTTAGGACTGGGATTAGGGTATCTGGTACTAAAATGTATGTTGGTTTTAGCCCATGGTTTCTGCTTCATAAGTCCCATAGCCTTTGCTACAGTCCTATATTATAATGTTGGGTATATTAGGCCTCAGGAAACAGAATCTCTCTCCTCTCCTTCATCTACCCCAAATCAGGACTCTAATCTTCTCCCACCTTTCTAATTGTGGGTCTTAGACTCTCCCCAGAAAGGGTCCTATAGTATACACTGGGGGGAAAGAATGCTGACATCATGAAGCTTCCATAAAAACCCAAGAGGACTGGATTTGGAGAGCTTGATGATAGGTGAACACATGGAGGTTCCTGGAGGGTGGTGCACTCAGGGAGGGCATGGAACCTGTATATCCCTTCTCGCATACCTTGCCCTGTGTGCCTCTTCACCTGTATCCTTTGTAGTATCTTATATAATAAATCAGCAAGCCTAAATTGTTTTGCTGAGTTCCATGAGCCACTCTAGCAATTCATTTATTTCTCTGAGTTCCATAAGCCACTCTACCCCCGAAGAGGGGGTGGTGGGAACCCCAAATTGAAGCTGGTTGGTCAGAAATTTCAGAAGCCTGGGTTTGTGGCTTGTGTCTCAACTGGAGGAGCAGCCTTTTGGAATGAGCCGTTACACCTGTGGGATCGATACTAGCTCCAGGTAGACAGTGTTGGAGTTTAATTGTAGGACACCCAGCTGGTGTCGACTGCTTGGTTGTGGGGGAAAACCCCCCACACATTTGGTACAGAAGTCTTCTTCTATGCTGATGATTGTGGTGGTGGTATGAGAGTAGAGGAAACGCAGGGTAGGAAGAGAGCTCAAAAGTACCCCCAACCTCACACTGCTTGTAACTCCGTCTCCTCAGGAGGTGAAGCAGGATTGGCGTTTCTGTTGCTACTCTTGGCTGAGTCAGGGCCCTCACTCAGGGCCCTCTCCAAAGTAGTGGGCAAGGAGCGAATCAGTCTTTCTTGGACGTTACGACCCATGAAGACGTAGAGAATTGGGTTGAGGCAGCTGTTAAAAAAGGCCAAGGAACTTGCTGGGTTAACCAGGGCAACAATGATTTTGTATTTGCCATTGAACAGTATCTCTTTGAGCCAGACTGCCATTAGAATGCCAATTAGTTCAGAAGGGAACCAACAGATGAAGAAGAAGCCACCACAGCGGTGAGGACCCGTAAGGGACGGCTGGATTTCATCATACGCTTCTTGTGAATTTTGGCAGCGATGATCCCGTAGCAGACTGTGATGATGGACATGGGGACGCTGAAGCCAATAATGAAGTGGAGGGTCACATAGACCTTGACCATGGTAATGAACACGTTCAAATTCTCTGCCACAGTGTCAAGCCAGAATGCCACGTTAAAGATACAGTATGTGTCCCCATTCTCAGTACTTGTAGTCCAGAAGATGAAATTTGGTAAGGTAAAGACTATGGCAACAATCCAGAGTCCCATGATCACCCTCTTGGCCAGACTCATGGTGCGGTGGTTCATGGCCCAGACTGGATGCAGGACACAAATACAGCGGTCCAGAGCAATGACAGTGATCAGGTAGACACTGACATAGAGGTTGATGTCTGCCATGACGTGAACCAACTTACATAGGAACCGGCCAAAAGGCCACTTTTCTCCCATGGCGACTGAGACCATGCGGAATGGCAGGATGGCACTGAAAGAGAAGTCAGCTAGGGCCAGGTTCAGGTAACAGATGGTGCTGACTGTGCGTTTCATCCGGAATCCAGCCACCCAGAGCACAAACCCATTGCCCAGGACCCCGAAGACAGAGCTGACTCCATGGAATAGCAATGAGAAGATCCACAGAACGGTGTAGCCATCACGCTCAGGGAGCACCTTCTCAGATTCATTCAGAGGGATGGAGAAGTCAGTTTCCATCTTCCCACACCTGAAACATGAAACATTTCAGCAATGGCCATTTCTCAGCTGTAGAACCATCTTACGGTACAACTCTTCATCAGCTTCCACTATAGCACCTCCCGCTACCAGGAGAACCCACTCCAGTGAGCTGTCAATAGTCACAGCATAAAATTGGCACTCTCTTGCAGTGGGAAAGAACATGGGGAAAGGACAGTTCTCCATGTTCACTTTACCAAGAGTATTAAAGGGCTCTGTCCAGCAGCAGAAATACTAAACTCAGTGTATGGACAATGGAGAATTGAGCAGAGGCCGCTTCTCCAAACAAGACTGAGAGTCAGAAGGTTTACATCTGGTCTCCATCACTCAATGCAAACATGCTGGCAAGCTCTGCAACTTCTTTTGGCCTCATGCTCTCCCAGTCTCTCAGCTCCTGTCCCTCCCACTGTGAGGGCCCTTGACCTATTTTTTAGGTGGTATTTAATTTAAAGTTTTAGGATTTGGGTTGAGTTCATAACTGAAGAGGATTTCAAACCATTACCGGTAATATGTAGACATATATTACGTGCACGGTGGCTCATACCTATAATATCAGCACTTTAGGAGGTCGAGGCGGGCGGATCACTTGAGGTCAGGAGCTGGAGACCAGCCTGGCCAACATGGTGAAACCCCGTCTCTACTAAAAATACAAAAATTAGCCATGTTTGGGGGCGAGAGCTATAACACTAGCTACTTGGGAGGTTGAGACAGGAGAATGGCTTGAACCCGGGAGGCGGAGGTTTTAGTGAGCCGACAGAGCAAGACACCATCCTCCAAAAATAAATAAATAAAGCCGAAATATATTATATCATATAGATTCTGTGCTAGAAGAAGTGAACACAGAGGGCTGTGTGTCTACTTTCTCCGGACTGCTTTTCATTGTCCCTGCTTGATACAAAGTTCTCTGTTTGGGATGCAGTGAATTAGCATTCATGTTATATATCTTCAAGGTCTGTGGGATAAACAGAATGAGCATGAATATTTAGCTAATATTTGTGGGGTTCTTGTCAGAGACTATTTACTGTGTTAATTGCTACATACGGGTTGTAGTTTGGTTTGCATAATAGCTCAGCAGTGTTCATTATTTGTCGTTTCCATAAGAATGAATCACTATTGAGAGCAATTGTGAAATCTGCTGATCACTTAAATAGGAAATAGGAGACAAGCATCTTTAGTTCAGGTTAGTCTGACTTCTAAGCCCTTTCTCTATGCAACTGTTTTGACAGATATTGCTGGCGACACCCCCTCCCCCAACCAAATAACTGTTCCTCATTTCTTCTCTGCAAATCAAATTGCAATTTTGTTCAGTTACTCTTTGGAGAACATTTCCCTCCTCCACCTTTGCGGGTATATCTTGGTTTTCTAATTTGTACTAACTAGAATTCCTTTTGCTTTGCAAAGGATCGTTTATTGGTGGACACATGACTAAATTCGGGGCAGTAACACTATGGGAAGATATCCTGGGGTGTTTCTGGGATCTATTTCCTTGCTTTTAAGAAACAAAATCACAGAATTATAGTCCCTGCCTCTGCAGCAGGTCACATGGGAAGCTGTTGCATCCAACTCGACCCAAAGGTCTCTGTGACCCCTGTGCCTTTGCCACTTGTCCAAATTTGCTTACACTGTGGTCTGTGGGCTTTATCACAAACATCCAAGGTATTTGTTAAAATGCGTATTCATGAATCCCCTCACCCCCACCCACCCCGCTAGAATCTCTCTGTCTAAAAACTACAATGATTTTTATGGCCATGAAAATTAGAGCTGGGCTATCCAGCCTCTCTAAAATAACAGGAATTATCTAGCACTTGTTCACATCTAATACCCGTTAATAACATTGTGGGGCAGCCATCATTACCCCTTTTTTGCCAGAGGGAATTCATGGCCTAGGGGTTTTAGTAGTTTTTTTCAGCATCATGTCCAGCCAGTTCGTGGAGGCAGCAAGATTTGAAATTCAGGATGAGCAACTTCAGAGCCACTACCTTTGCAGCTCTACAGTGCTGCATTTGAAAGGAGTTCCCCAAAGATTTCCAGGATATGGTCATACCCTAGCGTCATGATTTTTTCCTTCTTTCCCTTTCTCTCTTCCTCTTCTTCCTGTCATTACCAGTCACTTTCACTGAGGTCTTTCATGGGACATTGTGTAATGTAGCTCAAGGTTTCTCAATCTTGGCACTATTGACATTTGGGGTTGCATAATTCTTTGTTGTGGGGGACTGTTCTGCACACAGTAGGATATTTAGCAGCATCCCTGGCCTCCATCCACCAATGCTGGTAGCACCTTCCCCTTTAGGAGTGACAGCTGAAAGTGTCTATAGACATTGTCAAAGGTCCTGGGGGAGGCAAAATTCCCCCGAGCTGAGCATCACTGTTATAAAGAGCACCGGGCTTTGGGATCAGTTAGATCTCTACTCTTGTCGGCACCTTGCCAATACGAGTTCTTGGTCAGTGACATCTCTCTGAGCCTCAGTTTTCTCCCCTGCAGAATGAGGACACTTTTGTGGTGAAGTCTAACTTTGAGGTGAGGATTAAGTGAGATTAGACATGGAAATCTAGGCTAGACTGAGTGAGTCTATGACAAATGGGAACTCGTGGTCCTCACCAGGCTGTGTGCTGTGTCATGGGGCTCAATCCCAGGCCATGCATTATGAAGTTTAAGGTCAGGACAAGAACGATGCTCATAGGAAGAGTGGCTACGACTTACAAACATTACCCACATGCCAAGAGCTTGTCCTTTAACCCTAACAACTCCTCTCACAGCCTCTGCAGTTGGGATGTATTAATATGTAAGAACTAAGCACGCCCTGAGACATGGTGAATATTGACTAATCTTATTTATAATTAGTACAAACACTGTACAGATGAGGAATTTGACTTATATTGGTTACATTAATTATTTAAAGCCCCCAGTCAGAAAGGGGTAGAACCAGAGTTGGAGCTCAACTGGACTGATTTCAACAGAATTGTATAGTTAACCCTCTCACATTCCCTAGTTCCTCAACAGACTCAGATTTTCTCTACCCACTCTCCAAATATCCTAGAAGGCATTCAGAAGGTATGATGTATCAATAATCTCTAAGTCATTTGGAAATGTTGACACAAGAGGGAAAGATAAATGTCCAGTGACAGGTAGGGACAGGCCAACAAGACGATCTTGTAAAATTTTGGATCCACCCTAGTTATAAAGTGGGGGAAGAGAACCGTGGATCAGAGATAATACCTCTACTGATTATGAGGGCTGCTGTTTGGTGAGGTCCCAATGTGTGTCAACCAGTGTATATTTTATTATTTCTAATGATAACATCCTTGTTTTGGGACAAATATCGATCTTGTGTAATCCATAGGAAACCACGGCTCAGAGAGGGGAAGTGACTTGCTCAGTGTCACGGTTGTTGAGAGGCACATCTGGATGTATGATTACAGGTTTCAAATGGAAACTCAGCACTTCCTTGTTAGCATCTGTGCTTCTCCAGCACATGTGATTTCTCATGCCTTAAAATAACATTCAGCCCTTCTGTTTATCCTCAAACTAACCAGCTTCCTCTACTACTCCACTCTCAGCGAATGGCCTTGCCTGATACTTTAATGAGAAAATGGCAACAGTTAGATGTGCATTTTTTAGCCCTTTGTCTCCTAACCCTCGATTTACCTGCCCTTGTTATTGCGAATAAAGACTTGTTCTTTCCAGTGACTTCCCTCTTGAAATTTGCTTTCCATTCCACTCTCTCTCATCTTCCCAAGAACTTTCCCCTGGCATTTACCCTTCTGTTTCCTGCTGAAAACAAACCTTCAAGATTTTATTTGTACTACATCATTCTTGTTATCACATAAACATTATCCTGTCCCTTCCCTTTAAAAGAAAACCAATCTTAGCTCGTACTTCTTTCTAAGCTTCAACCCTGTTTCTTTAAGAGAAGTGTTTTCTGGAAAGAGAATTCCTAGACAAACTTTAGAAATGATGATCTCTAATTGCTTGCTTTTTTTTTTTCCTCACCTCACCTCTTCTGCTGAATCCATTTTATATTGACTTCAGTCCTTAGCACTCCAGCTAATGCACTCTCCTAAGGATGCATGTGACCTTCCAGGCTACCAAATCTAGTGGGCGTTTCTGAGTTTTTATCCTGATGTTCCAGTGACATAGGACCCACCAGATCTCTTTCTCCTTTTTCAAACACATTTTTTCCATATCGTAAGATGTATACACAATCCACTCTTGGTTGTCTTTACAGCTCAATTGGCCACCTCTTTTCAGTCCAATTTATGGTGTTTTCTGCTCTAAATTTCTCTAAATTGAAGGTGTCCCACATTCTATAGGTGATATCATCCAGTATCACAGCTTAAAGCGCCATCATCTCATCTGAATTGTCATTCTATAGGTGATATCATCCAGTATCACAGCTTAAAGCGCCATCATCTCATCTGAATTGTCATTCTATAGGTGATATCATCCAGTATCACAGCTTAAAGCGCCATCATCTCATCTGAATTCTCATTCTGTAGGTGATATCATCCAGTATCACAGCTTAAAGCGCCATCATCTCATCTGAATTGTCATTCTGTAGGTGATATCATCCAGTATCACAGCTTAAAGTACCATCATCTCATCTGAATTGTCATTCTGTAGGTGATATCATCCAGTATCACAGCTTAAAGTACCATCATCTCATCTGAATTGTCATTCTGTAGGTGATATCATCCAGTATCACAGCTTAAAGTGCCATCATCTCATCTGAATTCTCATTCTGTAGGTGATATCATCCAGTATCACAGCTTAAAGTGCCATCATCTCATCTGAATTCTCATTCTGTAGGTGATATCATCCAGTATCACAGCTTAAAGCGCCATCATCTCATCTGAATTCTCATTCTGTAGGTGATATCATCCAGTATCACAGCTTAAAGCGCCATCATCTCATCTGAATTGTTAGCATTGGCCTCCTTTGGAGCTCTAGTCTCATAGAATCAATTGACTTCTTGATATCTCCCCATGGGAGTCTCATACGCTCTCCACACCTAACATTGCCTAAACTAAACATTGTTTGTCCCTTCCTCCCAAACCTGCCACTCTTCCGATATTCAGTATCTACTTGGAGCTTAAATATTCAGTTATTAAAGCTCTAAATCTAGAACTCACCTTTCATTTTCCTTACCACCCAATACAATCCAAATCCTATTTATTCTATGTACAGAACATGCTGAATGCACAGCCAGAGCCATCTCCATCTCCACTACCCATGTCCATGGCCCTGTCAGGCTTGGATATTTGCACAAACCTTGCCGATAGCTTACTCCTTTTCCTTCTGTTCCCTAAAGTCCAGACACAGAAAAAGTATATTTTAAAAGGAAAAATAAGACAATGGTGTTATTCTTCTCAGCACTCTTCTATGGCTTCCAAATTTCTAGCTCACACTTCTCAAGCACCCTGGGATCTGTCTTGTGTATCTCCATACCTGATCTCTGCACTCTCACCTGACACACTGTGCTGGACACATGGTGGACTCCTTGATTCCTTGACCATACCAGCTCCTCACCGTCTCAGGGGTCTCCCTTCTCTCTTCCTTCTGCCTACTATGATCTTCCTCTTGAGCTTTCCACACCTGGCTCTTTCTAAATGTTTATATTTTTTAGCTTAAATATTTTGTCCTCAGAGATGTCCTCTTGACCCATTTGCAAAACAGCTGACCCAGGTCCAGCCTATCTTACCAGATACTTTTCTTACTTGTTCATTCGTTTTTTTTTTTTAATCCTAAATGCTTTCTCCATTGATAGGCAAACTCCACAACTAGCACCTTCTTTCAATGCTATGTCTCTAGCATAGCACTGTCCAATGGAAACATAGTGTGATCTGTAAACACAGGCCACATATGTGTATTATAATTTTCAAGTAGCTGTAAACAGAGTGGGAAACATTTGAGAGATTAACATCAATAATATATTTTGTTGTACATATCAAAAAGAATATTGGCACATGTAATCAGAATAAAAATTATCAATGAGATAACTGGCATTCTTTTCATACTAAGTCTTAGAAGACAATAAATGCATTTTATATCTGTAGCATACTTCAGATTAAATGAGAAAAATAGCAAACACTCAAAAGCTGTATTTGGCAAGTGGATACCTCAGAGCAAGCATTCCAACAATAATTGGCAATTTTTAAATTGCCAACTTACCACCAGCTGAGTTCCTTTTCTTGTGGCCAGTTCCTGGCTTCCTGTTGAGCAACACCAGCCCTAAGGATTTGTCAAAAGACAAAATTACAGTAAATTTAGTGTAAAGTTTATGTTGGCTTTATTTGTAATTCTAGAATTTGGCAACACCTAATCCCTTAAAATAAAATGCATGTATTGATGGTACAACAGAGAAGTTTGGTTTTATAGGGAGAGGAGGGCTAAAGAAAGCAGAAACAAAGAACAGAAAGCTGAATGGTCATTTTAAAGTTGCTTCTTCTGCACCGGGAATAGGGAAACAATAATGATTAAAAAAAAAACCAGATTGACTGACATGGTTACTTAGGTTACTTCTTTTGTAAGGCTTAAAGCAGAGGCATTTTCATGCCTACTGAAAGCGACCTGTTTGGAATTTGGCTATCTTCTCTCTCTCCCTCTTTATGATTTCTTGGAAAGCAGGATAAACAGCTTAGTTTTTGGTTTGGTGGCATAGAACTTTAGTCTGAGTGACTCTGTTTTGGTTTTGTTTGTCGGGTGTAGTACAGTAGCTCAGTTTAAACCAACGATGTCCTATGATTTTTACATAATAGCCTTCAGCACAGACTTTGCTGAAGGACAAGGGGAGGGACAATGGAGCTGGAATCAATCCAGTGACAGAAACTCAGGGTTTCTTACCATTCCCAGAAGACACCTTAGAGATGTCATCAAACTACTTGTCTTAAAAACCTATGTGTCTGAATGTTCCTTCACCTCTAACCTTCTGTGGGAGACTGGAGTTCATCCCTCCAAATAACAAGAGTCAGGGAATCTGAGAGTCCAGGCCCTTTCTTCTTCAGAGATTCAGGAAAATGAAAGAAACAATTACCGAGGGAGAATGAGAGGAAAGCAATAAACAAAGATGCACAATTAAGCAAAAACTCACTTCTCTGTTTACACACATACTTCTAACAGCATATGTGTGGGCTTTTTCTAAACAGAGCATTTCTCCAATTCCCTGGAGACACCACTGTCTGTCCTACAATTAAATTCAGTTCTGACACCGTAACTGGAGCTAGCATCAGGTCACACAAGTTAAAGGACTCACTCACACAGGACTGTCCTCACTTCAGACACCAATCCAAGCCCCACGTGGCCACCTGTACTTCTCACCGATGGGCTGTAAATCAGGGGTTCCTATGACGCCCTCCTTAGGTTTGATAATTTGCTAGAATGACACACACAACACAGTAAATCACTTTGCTTTCATTTACTGGTTTATTCTAGACAATACAGCTTAGGCCAGGCACAGTGGTTCATGCCTGTAATCCCAGCACTTTGGGAGTCTGAGGCAGGTGGATCACTTGAGGCCAGGAGTTCGAGAACAGTCTGGTCAATGTGGCAAAATCCTGTCTCTATTAAAAATATAAAAATTAACCGCATGTGGTAGCACATGCCTGTAATCCCAGCTACTGAGGAGGCTGAGGCACGAGAATCATTTGAACCCAGGAGGCAGAGGTTGTAGTGAGCTGACATCATGCCACTGCACTCCAAGCCTGGGCAACAGAGTGAGACTCTGTCTTTAAGGTGTTGAACAATGGGAACACATGGACACAGGGAGGGGGAGTATCACACACTGGGGTCTGCCGGGGGCAAAGGGGAGGGATAGTGGGGGGGTGGGGAGTTGGGGAGGGGATAGCATGGGGAGAAATGCCAGATATAGGTGATGGGGAGGAAGGCAGCAAATCACACTGCCATGTGTGTACCTATGCAACAATCTTCCATGTTCTTCACATGTACCCCCAAACCTAAAATGCAATAAAAAAATAAAATAAAAAAAAAAAAAAAAGATGGTGATTAACACTGGGAAGCAAGAAAAAAAAAAAGGAAACAAAAGAATACAGCTCAAAACTCATCAAATAAAATGGCTTCATACGGCAAGTATATAGCAAGGACGAGGTTAGGGTGGTACTCTGTAAATCCCACATTCCTGAAGTTATGATTGCTTTATTATAACTCACCTGCTTTGATGCAAATGTTTTTATTCTCCCCTCCCCAGATTTGTATGGGAAATTCTAATCTCCAAGGTGATGGTATTAAAAGGTGGTGGTTTTAGTAGGTGATTATATTATGATTGTTCCGCCCTCGTAAGTGGGATGAGTGCCTTATAAGAGTCCTACAGGCCCTGGTCTGTCCCTTCCACCACATGAGGACTCATAGAAAGCACTGTCTGTGAGTAATGGCCGTCACCAGGTGTTGAATCTGCTAGCACCTTGACCTTGGATTTTATAGCCTCCCAGAACTGTGAGCAATAAATTTATGTTGTGTGTGTGTGTTTGTTTTGAGACAGAGCATCACTCTGTCACCCATGCTGGAGTGCAGTGGCATGATCTCGGCCCATTGCAACCTCCACCTCCAGGGTTCAACCAAGTTCCCTACCTCACCCTCCCTGGTAGCTGGAACTACAGGTGTGCTACCATGCCCTGCCAATTTTTATGTTCTGTGGTAGAGACAGGGTTTCACCATGTTGGCCAGGCTGGTCTCAAACTCCTAACCTCTGGTGATTCACCCGCCTCAGCCTCCCAAAGTGCTGATATTACAGGCATGAGCCACCATGCCTGGCCTGAATTTATGTTGTTTACAAATTACCCTGGGTAATAAATTTTGTTGTAGTACTTGAATAGACTAAGAGACAAGTTAGTCTAAATGACTGTAATGTGTGTATCAAGTGAATCTTCTTGGAGGAGGATGTCCTCAACGTAATGCTGTATCTGTGCTCATGGAGATTGTGGCTGTCATTAAGCTCTTGTCTGCAAAGCTTGTGTGTGATGACAAAGCTTTGAGGGTACCCCTAGGTAGCCTGGAAAGGTGTATTGTGTTTCTTTAGAGGTGGAGGCAACTATAGCTGAGGGTCTGTAGAAATAAGCACTTAATAGAACATGCCAGCCAAATGAATGAGAGCAAACTATTTACCAGTTCTTGATTGAATAGTATTAGCAATTTTAAATAATATTAGGTGTTAGGTATAGGGTCCCTGATAGATGGGACTACCTCCTTAATGCTTGTAGTCATCCATCATAAGCGACTCTTTATGATATTTTCTATTCTCAGATATGAGAACAGGAAGCACTTTGGGCCGTTAAGTGGAGATGCAGCGTGGATAGTCACCATTTTATTGTGTTTTGCGTAACAAAACTTAAATTATTGAAGGCCATGTTTCACCCTACATTGGGCCGTATTAACTGTCTTGACTGGGGGACTAAGTGATCCCATTTTATCAAGCCGATCTCTAAGTGCCAACAACTTACTTTAATTTTCATGTATTATTTATTATGTATACCTCCGACATACAGCAACCTACCTCCAACGTAGGCTATTTTAGAACAATAGGTATGACTATGAGTAATTTAGGCAAGGCTGTAGTTAAAGTGAGATATACTCATTTTTCAAAATGCTATATGTAGTTGTCTTCTCAAGACGATAAGGGCAGGGTGTGTAAATTTAGTGGGATCCTCATGTATAACTGTAATTTGAGCCCTGATATTAAGTCCATAAATTTTTGTCAATTTGAGCATTTTTGCTGTTGTTGAAGTTAAGTTAGTACCTATGTTGTAAAGGCACAAAACCAAATCATGCCTTTTTATCCTTTTGTTATATTAAATTTTTTTTTTTTTTTTTGAGAAGGAGTTTCGCTCTTGTTACCCAGGCTGGAGTGCAATGGCGTGATCTCGGCTCACCGCAACCTCTGCCTCCTGGGTTCAAGCAATTCTCCTGCCTCAGCCTCCCGAGTAGCTGGGACTACAGGTGTGTGCCACCATGCCCAGCTAATTTTTGTATTTTTAGTAGAGACAGGGTTTCACCATGTTGACCAGGGTGGTCTCGATCTCTTGACCTCGTGATCCACCCGCCTCGGCCTCCCAAAGTGCTGGGATTATAGACGTGAGCCACCATGCCCGGCCTATATTAATTTTTTAGTATAAAAATTAATATATGAACTCCCAATCAAATCAAATTGTAAAATTTTTGTTTTGATGTAGTTATATATTAAATGGACATTATTCATCTATTTGTCATATGTTTACTTTAAAATATTGTATACATATATATGTGATATATCTAATTTCCTTTTATCACCCCTCTTTTAGAAGTTTGTTCATAAATCAGTAAGTATTCTGAGGCTAGGATTATGTTTCCTAGACCTGGATTCTGCTCAGTACTTAAATTTAAAGCTCCTCTTTTTTTTTCTTGGACTTGTGACTGTGGCGTAGAACTGGAAACTATGTCAAGGATGACTGAGTCCTGTGCCTCATATGAGAAAATTAAGCTTGTGTTCAGACTGCATGCTGAGGCAACAGACGCTTATAAGCATTCGCTGCAGTGAGGAAGGGTGATGAATGTTGGGGTAGGCAGCTGTCAGCCTTGGCCAGAATTATGCCTTCGGATACTTAAGATCCCTTCACACTCTTCTCCCAAACAGAGAAGTAGCTCCATCCTTCCCAAAGGTTACATTCCCATCATTTTATGTCGAAGTTTCTTTGTGGTAAGTGTCCCATAACTTAAAAGAATACTCAGCTTCGAAGCCCCAATATTCCACGATGCAATGAACGTTGGGAATCCGCAATGGAAACTCCTAATGAGAAGAAAAATGGGGAGAATGTAACAGGCACTGTTCTACTGCAATTAACCAAGGCAAGTGGGAAAGAAAGGCAAGAATTCCCTGCCCTGGCAGTGGAGGAAGTCTCTTAGCCCGTCTGGAAGCCCTGACTCTCCTATCTAGAGGTCACACACTGTCCTTCATGGCTCCTGACTTTCTCTCTTGCATTTTTATCTTTTTCCTTATTTTCTATGGCCACAACTTAGTTGGGCATTAAAGAATATACTTTTTTTTTTTTGGAAATTGAAAGCATTTATAGGAGTCAAAAGTAAGAATAGAATGCGCAAACTGCTCTGCCTTGGAAATGCACAGAGCTTTAGGGGAGGCAGGAGGTAAAGGGAGAGGAAATGAGTAAGTAAAACAGCGCGGTGAGTGAGAAGGTTGATAACAGGACTGCCTTATATTCATGTCGACTGGTGTCTTTTGCCATGCATCAGGAAAGTATGTTACACAACACAAAAATGACAGTGTCTGAGTGTTTATGTGGAAAAAGCAAGGTATAGGACTATGATCAGTTGATTTATTTAAATACGAAGTCATTAGGCAGTGGTTAGTGAGAGTATTTTATTGAAGTGGAAACTCAAAATTTAAGGTGTTTATGAAAATGGAAGCCACCTGGGAATTTATAAATATTGTGCACATGAGTATGAGAATTATTAGATATGACTTGATTCATGTTACGAGGGCTGGAGATAATTTTAATTAGACAACAAATGTTTTTCACTTAAATATCTAGGTGACATTACTATTTCTTGATTCATTAATTCAGTATTTATTGAGTGCCTACCACATGTCAGATACTATTTTACACATGGGGGTGAGGATCCATCTGCAAACAATACAGATCAAAATCCCTGCCCTCAGATAGCTTACATTCTTCTTGTATGGAAACAACCATATGAAGTTTGTATACAGTTGTTATCCCACTTCATGACAATAAACTTCATAGTTAAGATGAAATGGCCAAATTTCTTGAAAATAATAGTTTACCAAAAGTGAAAGATATGAGGAAGAAAACCAAACAATCTAATAATTGTTAAAGAAATTAAACCCATATTTACAATCCTTCCCAGAAAGAAATCCCAAGACCCAGTTGGCTTCATGTAAATGTTTTTAAAAAGTTTTTTTAGTAAACACTTTTTATAAATTTTGAGGCCGGGCACAGTGGCTCACTCCTGTAATTCCAGCACTTTGGGTGCCCGAGGTGGGTGGATCACTTGAGGTCAGGAGTTCAAGACCAGCCTGGCAAACATGGTGAAACCCTGTCTGTACTTAAAATACCAAAAACTTAGCCAGGCATGGTGGCACATGCCTGCAATCCCTGCTGCTCAGGAGGCTGGGGTATGAGAATCACTTGAACCCAGGAGCCAGAAGTTGCAGTGAGCCGAGATCGTGCCACTGCACTCCAACCTGGACAACAGAGTGAGACTCTGTCACAAAAAAATTTTTTTTGAAAATTAAAAAAAAAAAAGTGTAACAGTGTGTAAAAAGATATAATACTACAGAAGAGAATCAGAAAATCACTTTCCAGTTCCATTCAGAAGACCATTATAGGTGGATGTAAAACCTAACAAGGACGGTAGAGAAAAGTGAAACAACAGCCATCTTTACATAAACATAAATACAGAAATTCTAAACAAATCTAGGAGGTCAAATACAAATATATAAGATACACTATGAGCAAGCATGGTTCATTTCAGAAATGCAAGGATAGCTTAACATTAAAGAATTCATCAATCTAATTTGTAATGTTGTAAATGAAAGAATAAAAATAATCATGTTACTATTGGCAGAAGTTACATTTGATAAAATTTAACATCCATTCATGATTTAAGCAATACAAGAAGAAAACTCATAAAAAATAAGAATAGAGGACACCTTCAATAGTCTGATTAAAAAGAGAAAGATACAAAAAGTGACAGCAAACGTTATACTTAAGGGTAAAGTAATTGAGTTTTCCCTTTAATACATACTATCTCATCTAAGCCTTACGAATCCCCCACCACTCTGTTTTCTTGTAGTTTTTTTCCACTTCCACTTTCCCCAGGGTGAGGTCTAGAAATTAGAAATGACACTCACAATACCCTCTTTTCTATTTCTTACTCTCAAATCAGGGGGCACAGAAGTATTTTTTCCTGATTAAAAACTTGATCCACTGATCCTTGAATGGCTTAATAGGACTCAGTGGTAGATGAGGCTGGGACTGGCATGAGGGCGGAATGAGAAAGAGCTAAAAAATATCCCGACCCCCCTCCTCACATTGCCTGTACCTCCACCTCTGCAGGAGGTGAAGCAGTGTTGGTAGCTCTGACCCTGATCTGGGCTGAGTCCTTGGTCAGGGCCCTCTCCAGAATGGCGGGCAGGGAGTGAATGGGTCTCTCTCGGAAGTTACAGCTCGTGAAGACACAGAACGTGTGGTTGAGGCAGCCTCAGCAGCCCATCTACTGTAGTCATTCATCATAAGGCATCCTTATGAATTTTTTTTTTAGATTTGGGAACACGAAGAACTTTTGGGTTGCTAAGTGGAAATGTGGTGTCGATAACGACTTTTATTAATTAGGTTTTATATCATAAATTTTAATCCTTGAAGGTGCTGTTTCAACTTCTGTTGGGCCATAATAAATTAACTGGGGGACTAAGGGGCCCCATTTGATCAAGCCAATCTGCAGATGCCAAAAGCTTACTTTAACATTCATTTGTTATTAATTGTGTCACAGAATTTATGTTCAACGTAGAATATTTTAGAGCAGTGAATGTATGACTGGGAAATTTAAGCAACACTACAGATTAAGTGAGGTCTACTCAATTTTCAAAATTTCAGTTAGCTTCTCAAGATTATGGGGTACAGTAAGTAAATTTAATGGGATCCCTATGTATAACTATAATTTGACTCCCACTATTAAGTCCATAAATCTTTGTCAATTTGTGTGGCTGGAGTGCAGTAGCATGATCTCGGCTCACTGCAACCTCTACCTCCCAGGTTTAAGCAATTCTCCTGCCTCAGCTTCCCAAGTAGAGCTGGAATTACAGGGGCCTGCCACCGTGCCCAGCTAATTTCTGTACTTTAAGTAGAGATGGGGTTTTACTGTGTTGGCCAAGCTGATCTCGAACTCCTGATCTCAGGTGATCCGCCCACCTCAGCCTCCCAAAGAGCCAGGATTACAGGCGTGAGCCACCGCGCCTGGCAGTTAATGGTAAAAGTTAAGTGAGAACCTGTGGTGTAGAGGAACAAAAGCCAATCAGTGTCCTTTTTGTGTTTTTGTGACATAAACTTTTACTACAAAAATTAGTATATGAATTTTGAATTTCCAGTCAAATCAATTTATAAAACCGCTTTGATTTGGTTATATATTATATATACATAATTTATCTATTATATATTTACATTAAAATTTTGTATGCATATATAATGGATTTAATTTCCCTTTGTCACCCCCCCTCATATCTAGAAGTTTCTTCATAAATTAATAAGTAATCTAGGGCTAGCATTATGTTTGCTAGACCTGGTTTTTGCTCAGCACTTAAAAGTTTCTCTCTTTTTCCTGGGACTTGTAATTGCCTAGAGCATTAGTCTCTCTGTAATTTTTTTCTATTTTCTTTTCCCCCCAATCAGTCTATAGGGTCCAGCCCTACAGGGTCCCATGAGTCCCTCTCTGCTGGTATGGAGGTGAGAAACTGTAGAAATAAAAGACACAAGATACCAAGATAGAGAAAACAGAATTTGGCCCCAGGAGTCCAGTGCCCACCAAAGCGCCGAGTCTGGCAGTGGCCCCAAGTATCTGGACACTCTGACTTTTATTGAGTACAAAGCAGAGGGAAGGGCAGGTAGGATGAGGTATTGGCGGTCAGTGATAGGGTCAGGTAAATCACGTGTATTGAAGACAGGCCCAAGACTTTGAAGAAGCCGAGGGGAGAAAACCTAAGGCGTCAGCACTTTTTTCATACTTGTCAAGAAATAACAAGGTCACTAAGATTTCTGTTACTCTTACTAATTCTTATCTTCTAAGAAAAAGAGGAACCAGGTACAGAAGCGGAACTTGAAAGTAGACATGGAACGTGACCACTGAAGCACAGCACCACATAGAGACAATTAAGTCTCCGGATGTCTGTGGGTCTCCCCTCACAGCTGTCAAGCTTACCACAAGAGCTTGGGAGAGCAGAGTTTTCTCCTCACTCCTTCGAGGAAGGAGACGTCTTGGCCATCTTGGATGTCTCCTTCCCTAGCTGGCTAAACAGCGGGTGCCTTCACAGCGCTGACATTGTCACACAGCTGAGGCGTCCTCCAGCAGCCCTTATGTGGGCATGACAGAGGGTTTAGAGCATCTTGCCTTAGGGTCACCTCTTTTCCAACACCACTTAAGTCCCATACTTCTTGACCTGAGACTTATTAGTAAGATTAAAGATTATATGATTGTATATATGTGTATATTTATGACTACATGTGAATAGCTATGTGATTATTTATGATTATATATAGGAATAACTATATCTCTAATTCTTTTCTAATTCTGTGTTTACATGAGAACATGCGGAGGCTGCAGACCCTTGCCTCGGCTCTTGCGGGGTTCCCCCCCCACATCAGTCTTTCCGCCACTTGAAGCCAAAATTCTTAGTTTCTGTCCAGTTGATAAGAGAAAAAGAGGAAGGAAGAAAAGAGCCCTATGGCACTAGACAGTCGCCCTCTCTGGGAAGGACCCATTGCAAGACAGTGAGTCTTCTCTCCTCTCTTTCTTCTATTTAAAGTAAAACCCTTAAAATGGCTTGCATTTCTAGGCATATAATATTTATACACTTTTTATTTCCGATCTTCACTCTCTGGATGTTTACTGGACAAGGTTCCAGTGGTATGGAGTAGCATTCTGCTGTTTTGACTTCACACATTGTTATCAAAAAGAAGAAAAAATGGGGATGAGAGTTAGTCCAAACTGTACTATTTTGTATTAAGCCCCCGAACGTTTTGCAAACCTTGGTCAAAGTGAAACATTCCACAGGGTTTCGGGCCATGAGAAAGATCCTGCCCAACCACCCCGACCATAAGACACAGGAACATCCTTATCCTACCCTCCTGGGCAAAGGCCCAAGGAACATCACTGTCACACTCCGTGGGAACGGATGCCAAACCGCCTCATCACGGGAACATGTTATCAACATTTTCCCAGGCATCAGGCCATGCCCTGCTTCCAGACCCCTCCCACCCAGGCCTGAATTGCCCCAGCCTGTAAGCATTGGCGGGCATTGGCAACACTGCAGGTTTATGCTGGACACAAATGCCTGCATTTGCTGTTGAGATGCTCCCTCTCTCTCTTTGTATGTCTTTCTTTAACCTCACCTTCTCTTAAAGCTGTGCAATGAGCTCCGCTTGCACCGGCCTTGTAGGTAGCTGCTTTTCTTTCCAGGGTGACCCGATCTTACTTCTGAGGGGCTGGGAGAATAAGAAGTGACAGCAGCAAGGAAAGCAGCTACCAAGGAGGCAGTAGCCTCAGCAGCACCTGCTCTTGCAAGGTGCCACGGGGACAGAGCGAGACTCCATTAAAAAAAAAAAAAAAAGAAAAGACAAAGGAGTTGCTCATATTGGGTTAGGCCAATCATGATTGATTTCCTAGAACAGTGGCACATTGCTACCTGCCATTGGATTAAAATGGAATTTACTTATCAGTATAATAAATGGTGGTGGGTATTGTACAGGTGAGCCCTCTGAAGAGGTGCTCCCTTGCTGGCTTCTGCAGACACAGAGCTTAATCAGACATGTGCTTTACCCTAGAGATGCCGACCACCTGGGTAGAGAGGTGAGAGAGTCACTCTACTGTGACTAAGCATAGTCTTATGCACCCTTTGTGCATAATGGTGTCCTCTGCCATTTCCCTAAGCAGTCACAGTAGATGGGGATATGTAGTGACAGACAGATGCCTGGTTCATGATGAGATTTCCCAAAAGGAACAACTTACTGAGACTGACAGGGATCAAAGTCACTTCCTAGTGCAATGCAGGTAACATCTGGGATGAGTCTTAAAGACTCAGATAAAGAAGAAAAAAAAATACATTCTAGGCAGAGGAGAGTGAAAGCACACAAGAAAGGGGGCAAGAAATAGCAGGTTACCTGTGGTTATTGGAGCATAGATGGTGAGGCAGAAAGCAATAAACACTGAGTGTGTAGCAAGTGGCAGAGGCCATCTCTTGGACGGTCTTGAATGCTGCAAGAAGGACTTGGAATTTCTTCATAATAGCATGAAAAGCCATTTAAGCAGGAGAGTGACTTGTCAGGTGTGTGCTTCTGAAAAATACTGTTCTGTAGTCCTGCAAAGGGATGGCTTTGAGAATGTTTTCATTTGGAGACAGAGATATTAGGGTGGAGAATGTTGCCAGAGGTCAAGGTGAGGTTCTTGAAGAGCTGCCCAGGGTAGGAGTAGCGTGATCAGGAGGAGGCGTAGTTTAGAGAGAGATTGTCCAGGCTTAGTGGACCAGCCTTGGAGTCTGGGTGGCTGTGGGGGGATGGGGAAGAATGAGTGCCCTTTATAAATCCCAAGTTCCTAAAGTTACTATTGCTGCATCGTAACTCACCTGCTACAGTCTGAATGTTTCCTCCCCTCCCTGGATTTGTGTGGGAAATCCTAACCCCTCCCCTCCCCCCGAGATTATGATATTTAAAGGTGAGACCACAGGGAGGAGATTAGAGCATGATGGTTGCACCCTCATAAATAGGATTAGTGCCTTTATAATAAAGTCTTGAGGGAGCTTGTCTGTCTCTTTCCCCATGTGAAGACACATGGAAGGCGCTGTCTGTGAGTAATGGGCCCTCACCAGACATGGAATCTGTTGGCGCCCTAACCTTGGTTTTTTTTTTTTGAGACAGTCTTCCTTTGTCACCCAGGCTGGAGTGCAGTCATACAATCTCGGCTCACTGCAACCTCCGCCTCCTGAGTTCAAGGGATTCTCATGCCTCAGCCTCTCAAGTAGCTGGAATTGCAGGCTTATGCCACCATGCCCAGCTAATTTTTTGTTTGTTGGTTTGTTTTGTTTTTAGTAAAGATGGGATTTTGCCATGTTGCCCAGGCTGGTCTTGAACTCCTGACCTCAAGCACTCTGCCAGCCTCTGCCTCCCAAAGTGCTGAGATTATGGTGGCATGAGCCACTGTGCCCAGCCTTAATGTTGGCTGTTCTCTCCTCTAGTATTGTGAGTAATAAATTTATTTTGATTATAAATGACCCTAATAGATTTTGTTATAGCAGCTCAAATGCGCTACAAGACTAATTTGTACCAAGAAGTAGAGGTATTACAATTAGAAATACCTAAAAATGTGGAAATGGCTTTGGAACTGGATAATGGTCAGAGGTTGAAAGAGTTTGTATGTGAGTGCTAGAAAAAATCCTGAATTCTCATGAAGGTAACATTGATGGTGATTCTGCTACAGGCTCAGAAGAAGATAGCAATAATGATCAGATCAGAGCATTGGTAGAAATGTAGACAGCATAGGCCATTCTGATGAGGTCTCACATGAAAATGAGAAACAGTATTGGAAACTGTAGGACGGACAGCCTCATTACAAAGTGGCAAAGAACTTGGCTGAATGGTGCCCGTGTCCTTGTGCTTTGTGGAAGGTAGAACTTCTGAGTGATGAAATAAGATGTTTGATGGAAGATACATCTTAGTAAAGAGTTCAGGGTGTGGCGTGGCTTCTGTTGACTGCTTGTAGTAAAATGCAGGAAAAGAGTTACATAAAAAATGGCAATTATAATCAAAAGGGAAGTAGAACCTAAAGGTTTGGAAAATTCTCAGCCTGTAAAATGCAAAAATGTGTTGAGGGGGAGAACACCAAGGGTGTGGGCAAGTGAACATTTGATAGAAGATTAGCATGGATAGAAGCCAGGTAGTATTCATCAAGACAATGGGAGAATGACTGTGAAAGGCATCTCAGAGATCTTTATGTCCTCCCTGTGCATCACAGACACAGAATGCAAACAGTTTCAAGGTCTTGGCAGCAAACAGTTTCAAGATTGAGTTCACCATGTTCCAGTGTAGCACTCCTTGGCCTTTCAAGCTTTGGCTCAAGCAGGCCAGAGTGCAGCTCAGGCCACTTCTCTGGATGGCACAGGCTGTAAACCAAGGTTACATCTGTGTGGCGTCATCTCCACCATGGCACAGAGTGCATGAGCTGTGGGGTTGTGTCTGTCTCCCCCTTAGATTTCGAAGGGAGTCACAGGCATGCAACTCAGGGAGAGGGCTGTCTCCAGGGTGGGGTTACCACAGAGAGTCCCTCCCCCAGTATGATGGCATTAAGAGAATGCCAGCACAGCAGTGGGGGATGGGGCCACCACAGAGTGCCTCTGCTAGGGCAGTGTCCAGTGGAGCCCTGGGGGCGAGGCTGGCCCTGAGACCCCAGAACTGTATAGCCACCTGTGTGCAATGCCACCCTTGGGGAGCCGCAGCACCAGACTTCAACCCCTGAGAGCTGCTGCATCAGCTACGCCCAGCAAAGCCATGAAGGCAGTGCTGCCCAGAGCTGTGGTGGCCCAACCGCAGCTCCAATGTGTCCAAAAAGCAGAGCGTGGAGTCGAAGATTATTCTCAGGCCTTAACGTGGTGTTTGCCACACTGGGTTTTGTACTTTCTCAGGATCTGGTTCCCCTTTCTTCCTACCCGTTTCTTTTTTTTGAAATGGGAATGTCAATCCTATGCCTGTCCCACCACTGTATCTTGAAAGCACATAACTGTCTAATTTCACAGGATTACATCTGAAGAGGAATTAGCCTCAGGATAAATCACACTTTGAGTCTCACCCATGTCCGATTGGCATGATCCTTAGATGAGACTCTGGACTTCATACTTTTGGGTTGATGCTAAAATGAGTTACGACTGTGGGGGCTATTGGGGGTGGAATGAATGTATTTTATATGTGAAAGGACATGAATTTGGGGAGGTACAAGAGAAGAATGATATGATCTTAATGTTTATGATTTCCCAAAGTTCATATGTTGAAATCCTAAACCCCAAAGTAATGACATTAAGAGAAAGGGTCTGTGGCAAGTCATGAGGTCCTGAGGGAACTGACCTCATGAATAGGACTAGTACCCTCCTAAAAGAATCCTGAGGGAGCTATTTAGCCCCTTCCACCCTTTCTACCATGCGAGGATGTGGGGAGAAGGTGACATCTTTGAAGTAGAGAGCAAGTCCTCACTAGACACCAGACCTGATGCCTTGATCTTGGACTTTGTAGACTGCAGAACTGTAGGCAATCCATTTATCATGTTTATGAATTACCCAGTTTAAGGTACTTTGTAATAGAAGCCTAAATGAATTAAGACACCACCCCAAAACAGTGATGTACAACAACTGCCTTATTACACTTACGGATTGTGTGTGTTGGGGGATTAGGATAGGCACAGAAGTGACACTTGTCTCTACCACCACCGACTCCAAGTTTTGGGGTGACCACAAGGCTGAGATTGGGGTCATCTGGAGCACCTCATTCACATGTCAGTCACCTGGGTTGGAATGACTCAAATGCTGAATGAGGCTGGGACTACATGTGGCCTCTTTAGCATGGCGGTCTTAGGGGAATCCCATTTCCTGCATGATGGCTCCCTTTCTCCAGAGCACGTTCCCAGGAGAACCAGAAAAAGCTACATGAAAATCGAACACCGCATATTCTCACTCATAGGCGGGTGTTGAACAATGCGAACACATGGACACAGGGAGGGGAGCATCACACACTGGGGTCTGTCGGGGGAAAAAGGGGAGGGACAGCGGGGGGGTGGGGAGTTGGGGAGGGATAGCATGGGGAGAAATGCCAGATATAGGTGATGGGGGAGGAAGGCAGCAAATCACACTGCCATGTGTGTACCTATGCAACAATCTTGCATGTTCTTCACATGTACCCCCAAACCTAAAATGCAATTAAAAAAAAAATATATATATATATATAGAAAAGCTACATGGCTTTTTTGACCTGGACTTGAAAGTTACGTGGCGTCATTTCTACCACATTCCATTGATCAAGTAGTCCCAACCTTACCCAGGTTCAAGAAGAGAGGGCATAGACCCTTCCTCTCAGTGGGAGAACTGTCAAATAATTTTGTGGCCGTTTTCTTTAAAACCACTGCACCAAGGTAACTGCATGGATTTGGGAGCCATCACTGAGATGAGAACTCATGAGGAGAAGCGGCGTTTGGTTTGCTAGGGTGGCCATAACAAAATGCCGTTAACAAGGGGGGTAAAACAATAGCAATATATTTTCTCGAGGTTTTAGTAGCTGGGGATTTTACGATCGAGGTGTCAGCAGGGCTGGTTCCTTCTGAGTCCTCTGTCCTTGGCTTGCAAATGTCGCCTTCTCCTCATGTCTTCATGTGGTCTTCCCTCTGTGCCTGTCTGTGTCCTAGTTTCCATGTTTCATAAGGACACCGGTAATAATGATTTAGAGTTTACCGTAATGACCTCAGCTTGGATTATTACCTCTTTTAAGGTCCTGTCTCCAAATATAGTTACATTCTGAGGTGCCGTGGGTTAGAGTTTCAACATAAGAATTTTCCGAGAGTCATAATTTCATCCATGGCACAGAGGTATGAGAGGAGATGATGAGACCAAATGCTGAAGACGAGCCTGAAGGGGAGAGATGAGCTCAAAATGATGTGTCTGGACATCACGGGCAGGTCTGAGCTAGAGACAGGGATCTGGGGAATGTTAGCTGAGGTGTAGTTTAAGCATGGATAGATTCACCAGACAGAATGTGAAACAGCAGATAGAGAGGTTTATGTAATTACTAAGATATCCGTGATATTTATCGCATTGGAACTCATATGTAAGTGCCTTGTATCACCAATCTTATTTGTTCTGCTCCAGAAAAGACCTCTGTGAATGTAGTTAGTCTCATTTCCAGGTGAAGTCATGGAGACTCATTCACTCCAGTTAAACCAGGGGTCAAATATGGCCCACCACCTGTTTCTGTGTGGCTTACTAGCCATGAATGGCTTTTACATTTCTTACTGGCTGAAGAAGCAAATGAAGAGTGTTTTGAGACATGTACAAATTATATAAACTTCATTTATAGTGATTTAAATAATGTGTTATTGGCACGCACTAGTGCTCCTCATTTATATGTCGCCTGTGCCTGTACTGATGCTGTAACAGCAGAGCCAAGGAGCTGGGATGGAGACCCTGTGGCTTGCCAAACGTAATATATTGACTGTCTGGCCCTTTACAGGAAATGTTTGGGACCTGTGGGTTAACTGGCTTGTCCATGCTCAGAGCTCATGAACAGCAGGCCTAGGATGGCAGTCCAGCCAATCTGGCTTTGCCATGGCAGCCTTGTAGTTTACTGAGAGGCTCTGCTGCTCACAGAGTTCATTTCAGACCTTTCTGCTACCGAAAGAGTCAGGGATTTTTGCTTTACACGCAGAAATTTTCCCCACTCAGGTCAACCCCAAAGCCACTTCCTCTTCAGCCTTACCCAGATTAGGCAATGGAGTTTTGTTCCATCACAGTGAAAGTTTATTTTAAGACTTGTCTTTTGTTTACTTGCCTCTAGCTATTTTTGTTAGTTGTGGGCCACTTGGTAGCAAGGAAGAAAACCTTCCTTTTTTTTTTTTTTTTTTTTTTGAGACGAAGTCTCACTCTGCCACTCAGACTGGAGTGTAGTGGCACAATCGCAGTTTACTGCAACCTCCGCCTCCCAGATTCAAGTGATTCTCCTGCCTCAGCCTCCCTTCTCCTCACCCTCCTAGCTGGGGTTGCAGGCATGTGCCACAGGCCCAGCTCATTTTTGTATGTTTAGTAGAGACAGGGTTTTGCCATGTTGGCCAAGCTGGTCTCAAACTCCTGACCTCAGGTGATCCACCCATATTGACCTCCCAAAGTCTGGGATTACAGTGTGAACCACCATGCCCAGCCGCTTATGTTTTAATAGAGTTTATGGGAAACATGCGGAGGCATCTAGGAGCCCAGTTTTAGGAATAACAATCAGACTTCAAAAGACTTGCAGATTTGTTTGGCAATTAGTCTCTGTGGGGTCCTTTGTATCTTTTTCTTCTCTTGACATCTGGGTCCTTCTCCTTTGTGCATAATGGTGTCCTCTGCCATTTCCCTTATTTTAACTGCCCCCCCCACACCACCACACACACAATATTTTGGTTTCCTTGTGTCTCTTAGACACACCTATACTTCTTACCCTTCCTTGCTTGGGAATCTTCTAAAATCCTTCTGGTTATTAGGGCCCAAAAATAATTTTTTTTTTTGAGATGGAGTTTCCCTCTTGTTGCCTTGCCCAGGCTGGCATGCAATGGTGTGATCTAGGCTCACTGCAACCTCCCCCTCCCAGGTTCAAGCAATTCTCCTGCCTCAGCCTCCTGAGTAGCTGGGATTACAGGCATGCGCCACTACGCCTGGCTAATTTTGTATTTTTAGTAGAGACAAGGTTTCTCCTTGTTGGTCACACTGGTTTCAAACTCCCAACCTCAGGTAACCAGCTTGCCTCGGCCTCCCAAAGTGGTGGGATTACAGGCATGAGCCACCACGCATGTTTATAAAATAAATCTGAACATATCTCACGTCAGACAGAAAATCTTGTGCCTTGTATCACCATTTTTATGCCCATTTTTATGGTTATTCTTCATGATATGCTAAACAAGGGGGTGGATTATTCTTGCCTCTCCTTTTCAGACCATATAGGGTAACTTCCTGAAGTTGCCATGGCATCTGTAACCTGTCACGGTGCTGAGGGGGAGTGTAGCAGTGAGGACGACCAGAGGTCACTCTCGTTGCCGTCTTGGTTTTAGTGGGTTTTGGCTGGCTTCTTTACTGCAGCCTGTTTATCAGCAAGGTCTTTGTGACGTTTATGTTGTACTGACCTCCCATCTCATCCTGTGACTTAGAATGCCTTCATCATCTGGGAATGCAGCCCGGTAGGTCTCAGCCAAATTTTACCCAGCCCCTATTCAAGATGGAGTTACTCTGGTTCCAGTGTCTCTGACATCATCACAGTACTTGCTCCTCTCTTCACCTTGACCTTTGGAGAGAGAAGGGGCCTGGACACCCAGATTCGTTGGCCCTTGATGTTGAGATGTTGAACCTCTGCGTCCCAAAAAGACTGAGGTTGAGAAACAGTCAGGTACTTTATTTTCTAGATGGACCCACCCCAATCCTCAAATGCTATTGAACAAGTGGTATATTGGTGTATTCTTGGGGCCATTAAAAATCAGAAGGAGCTCTGGTTTCTGTTTCCTGTTCCCCAGCTGGTTTCAGTTCGCTTATTCCTCCTTTGTCCCTTGGGGTAACTTCTGCTGTGAAAATTATGTGAGAATCACTCTCTCCAAGAGACCAGGACCTAGAACTTCCCAGAGCAAGGACCCAGCTGGTAGAAAATAAAATTCAGATGAGAAATATATTTCTCGGGAATGGGGAGCTTGTTAAGGGCATACTTAATAGACTCAGTGGAGCACAATAGACTCTTTGGAGTGAGCAGAAGAAGAATGTGAAGTTGAAGAATAATTTTTTAAAATATAAGAGATTCTAGAGGGTATCAGAGTGCTAATAGGAATGATAGAATATAGAGAAAGTATTGATACTGCAGGAGACAGAGGAAGCAAGTAAAGAAGGGAAGTTCTTGAGTAAATGAGGGGGTGAGTTTTGCAGGACCAGTAGAGGAACACTTGGGAAGGAACACTTGTTTTTTCAACGTTGAGGGAAAGGCAGAGAACAGTGGTGCAGGAACCGGCAGGAGGGGGAATCTGGTGGAGTAGGAGGCAGAACTTGAGAGCATGACGGGGGTCAGAGAGGAGTTTTGCAGCTTTGAAAAGAAGAGCAGAAGGGCCGCAGTGATTATTATGGGTAATGGGAAAATGAGTGTGATGTGGAAACAGTCACCTTTCAGAGCAGTGATGAGTCTCCACATGAAGAGACTGGTCCTACATGGTGCAGGGGACCCATCACTAGAATTCAGCTCTTCCTTCTCAAGAACTGCAGACTTAGGCTGGTCCCCTCCCCTCTCAAAGCCCTAATGTGCTCTTCTGTCCCACAATGAGGACGAAGTATAGGCAACACTGAGCTTGTTGAGATCAGAGGCAGGAACGATGAGAGTGTGATCCAGTGATTGCCACAAAGAAGGGGTTCAACAAAATGGTATCCGCCGTGTTTTTTTGTTCATCGTAAATCACAGGTTTTCTCCCTGAAACCATGGTGGAGTCATCATGGCACAGCTTTTTCTCGCTGGCAGGAAGCTTCCTGTCATTGCAGAATCTCCCTTATTAATTGCATTAAAAAAAAAACAAAAACCCTCAACCTAAGTTTTACCTCCTTTATAAAAACTAATCCAAAATGGATAACAGATGTAAATGAAATGCAAAACTACTAACTTTTGAGAAGAAAACGTAGAAGAAATAGGACTTAAGGCTAAGCAGAGAGTTCATAGACACGACACCAAAAGCACAATTCAGAGAAGAACAAAGTATACATTAGACTTAATTAAAATGGAAATGTTTACTCTTTTGAAAGTTACTATTCAGCTTCAGAGTCAATTAAAAAAAAATTTAACAACATATCAAATCATGACATTACCCTGCTCTTCATTCTCCAGTGGCTTCCAAATTTCGAACTCAGGCTTACCAAGCCCTACCAGAACTAGCGCAGACATCATTTGCTGGAAATCTGTTTTCCCTTTCACAGAATAGCAGATGAATGCTGGTGCTGTTTCAATAGATGAAGAGACAGAGAACGAGGCACTCAGATCAGTGACTGTAAAGATTGAGGGAAAAGGGTACTTTTGTGATTGACAGAAGGCAGCTATGAAGGTTATCAAGAGAATAAATACAGTTTCATGGACTAGAAGGGAGAGTGCCTGAGAGGCTACTTTATTTTAGAGGCTCAGAAACCCATATCCTGAAGAGGTGACATGTAAGCTAAAATCAGAATTACATGAACGGCTAATATGAAGTGTAACCACCCAATGGGTTCACCTTGCCTGCTGCGTAGACAAAGTCAATTTATCAAGGCAGGGAAATTACAGTAGAGAAAGAGTAAGTCACACAGAGCCAGCTATGTGGGAGACTGGAGTTCCATTATTACTCAAATCAGTCTCCCCCAAGCATTCAGGAAGCAGAGTTTTTAAGAACAACTTGGTAGGTAGGGGGAAGCCAGGGAGTCAAGAGTATTGATTGGTTGGGTCAGAGATGAAATCATAGGGAGTTGAAACTGTCTTCTTGCACTGAGTTAGTTCCTGGGTGGGGCCACAAGATCAGATGAGCCAGTTTATCCATCTGGGTGGTGCCAGCTGATCCATCAAGTGCAGGGTCTGCAAAGTATCTCAAACACTCGTCTTAGGAGCAGGTTAGGGAGGGTCAGAATCTTGTAGTTTCCAGCTGACTGACTCCTAAACCATAATTTCTAATCCTGTGGCTAATGTTAGTCCTACAGGACAGTCTAGTCCTCAGGCAAGAAGGAGGTCTGCTTTGGGAAAAGGCTATTATCATCTTTGTTCTAAACCATAAACTAAGTTTTTCCCAAAGTTAGTTCAGCCCATGTCCAGAAATGAACAAGGACAGCTTGGAGGTTAGAAGCAAGATGGGGTTGATTAAGTTAGATCTCTTTCACTGTCTCGGTCAAAATTTTGCAAAGGTGGTTTCAGAAGTTCAAGGGAAGATATATTTCAGGCAGAGGAGTGGTTAGCGCAAAGATTCTGAGACAAGAATAAGCTTGGTGTGTTTGAGAAATAAAAATATTATCAGTGTAGTTAAATCATCATTGGTGAGAAGAAACGTGACGTGAGAGAAGATCAGAATACGAAAGAACCAGATAATACGAGGCTTTGCTAGAGAGGATTTAAATGTTCGTTTTATTAGTGCAATGGAAAGCTATTACAGGGCGTTAATCGGGGGAGGAGCATGATGATACACTATGAAAAAGGTTTGTAAAGATGGATTGCTACGAAGCAAGAGTGGAAGCAAAAAGATGAATTAGTAGACTATTGCAGTTGTCCAGATGGTGATGGATTGGAGTCACGTGATAGTAGTGCATAGAAAAGAAACACACAGATTTGGTTGATGTTTCTGACGTAGAGTCAGTGTGATTTGGTGATCGATTACAGGAAAATAATCAGGAATAACTCCTATTTGATACTTAAGATATTGGGTAGAGGATGGTAACTTTTTCTGAGTTTGGAAATGATATAGAAAACAGGGCAATCAGTTTTTTGCGGAAGAATCAAATTGATAGGTCTGTTTTCGTCATGCTACATGTAATACTTCATTTAGATTTTCAGGTGGAGATGCAGAGGAGGGGGGTAGATATCAGTCAGGACTTCTGAGAAGAGGTTGTGGATTATGATGGAGATTTGGGAGGGGTCATCAGCGGACAGGTGAGATTTCAAGTTATAGGAACGCATTACCTAGGATGACTGCATTGATACAAATAGATGAGGGAGTCTAGAATTGAGCCCTCGGATACACCAATATTTAAAAGTCAGAAAAGAGTCAATCAAGGAAATTGGGAAAGAGAAGTCACTGAGGTAGGAGAAAAACCAAACGTGTGATGTCACCAGGAAAATTTTATAGTTCAAGGACTGGTCAACTGAGTCCTATATGCTTAGGGGCTTATGATTCCATTGTTACCTGACAGATGGTAGATTTCTCCCCATTGGATTCGTAGGCAAGCACAAATGTCTGAACCGGCAGTGAGGTAACATGGCAGCACATGTCACTGTTGTCCGTAATAAGAGGAGTCCCAGGACAGTGATGACATGAAGCCATATAGAATGGGTTGTGGTGAAAATGTGAAATGAGGAAGTAGAGAACTGAAGTGGAAGTGGCCCTTGAGGTTGCTGTCGAGGAAAGCAGAGATTGCTTGTAAAGTTTAGGAGGAGGTGTGTACTACAAGGAGGTTTTTTATTTCAATTAGTAGATTAGAGAATGTATGTATTTGCTGATGGAAATAACGAAATAAAATTTAGTGATACAGGAGCGAGAGAGAGAGAGAGAGAGAGAGAGAGAGAGAGAGAGAGAGACCACCTCCATCTCTTCCTCTCAATACCTATTCATTTCTATTAATGTTTTATCATTCCTCTGTTTTATTTCATAATATGGGATATTTTAATAGAAAATACAGAACTGATCGAAGTAATATGGCAGTCTTGGAATGGAGCAAAATATAAAGCCTTATTATTTCAATGAGAAAGTAAGTAGACATGATTGGCATTTCAAAACACAGTTCATAATTACAGAGTTTCCATAGATAAATAAAAATAATTAGTGTAAGTACCTGAGATGTCAGATTGTTAGATGATACAGAATCAAATGAGATTTTTTTTTTTTTGAGACAGAGTTTCACTCTTGTTGCCCAGGCTGGAGTGTAATGGTGCGATCTCGGCTCACTATAACCTCCGCCTCTGGGTTCAAGTGATTCTCCTACCTCAGCCTCCTGAGTAGCTGGGATTACAGGCATGCGCCACCACTCCCAGCTAATTTTGTCTTTTTAGTAGAGGCAGGCTTTCTCCATATTGATCAGGCTGGTCTCGAAATCCTGACCTCAGGTGATCTGCCCTCTCGGCCTCCCAAAGTTCTGGGATTACAGATGTGAGCCACCTTGTCTGGCCCAAATGAGAAATTTTAAAGCAATAATAATTATGTTCAGTTTTTTAGAGAGCAGTAGACCTTTCTCCCCCCCTCTCTGGGGAGAACACTAGAAACATATGACATATCAGTCAGGGTTCTACCAGATAAATAGAACTCATATATATATATGAGATGTTGGTTAATGAGACTTTGGAAGCTGGCTCAGTAAGTCTGAAATCCATAGAGCAGACCATCAAGAAGGGAAGGCTGGAAACTCCCAGGCTGGAGTTGATGCTTCAGTCCACAGAGTTTCTTCTTCATGGAAACCTTGGTTCTGCTCTTAAAACCTCTCAATTTTTTGTTTCAGGCTCATTCAGATTATAAAAGATCGTTTTCTTCACTTAAAGTCAACCGGTTGTAAATGTTAATCATATCCGAAAGGAAATTCACTTCAACATCTAGAATAATTTTTGATGAAGAGGACACTGTAGCCTAGCCACGCTGACACACAAAGCTCACCACCAGAGTCCATTCCTTTCATCCTGTCACCCATAAACCCATAAATATCTCCTTAAATCATGTTTGTTTAATTTCCAAAGAAAGGCAAGAACAAAGTTCCTCTTTCACTTAACATGATACACCTATCTTCCCTATAACTAAAAATGCACTGCCTCTTCTCCAGAAGAGGATGCAGAGTCCTTGGGTGATGTTCTCTCTCTCTTTTTTTTATTTTTATTTTTGAGACGGAGTCTTGCTGTATTGCCCAGGCTGGAGTGCAGTAGCGTGATCTCGGCTCACTGCAACATTTCCCTCCTGAGTTCAGGTGATTCTCCTGCCTCAGCCTCCCAAGTAGCTGGGACTGTAGGCCCACATCACCATAGCAGGCTACTTTTTGTATTTTTAGTAGAGACAGGGTTTCATCACGTTGGTCAGGCTGAGTCTTGAATTGCTAGCCTCAAGTGACCTACCCACCTCGGCTTCCCAAAGTTCTGGGATTACAGGTGTGAGCCACCGCGCCCATCCTTCCTTCTTCTTTTTGATCTCCTCTAAAATAAACAACATGATGTAAAATTACCTATTATTAATACAGTTTATGTTACATAATAAGGAGATAAAAGAGGAGAGAAAACAAAAATTTTTGATAGACATTAATTTACTCATGACGAAATAAGAAATATTCATTAAAATTATAGTCTTCACTTCTGCACCTGATCCCGTGATCATGGCTGGTGTTTATAAGTACCATCTTTCACTTCTCATTCCATATTCCATTATCCCTCAGCTAGTACCTCAGCTGGTCATCATCTGTGCTTAGTGGGAAAACCCAGACCTTCATTCCTGAAAGATCTGGGGCATTAGCAGTCCTGCTTGATACAGTTGTAGTTTTACATCGACTTTAATGACAGAACAAGGTAGTACTAAGAGATGTTCTAATGGGTCTCTTGTATTCCAGACATGTTCTTCATTATCTCTATTTAATATAGAAGCATACCAATTTCCTTCTCAGTAGTCAGGATCAATCACCCCATCCATACAGTAACTCCCTTCTTTGCCTGCTCATTCAGAGCAAGAGGAGCCCAAAGTAGTGGTGGGCAGTGGTACCTTCTAGTTCTGTAGCAACATTGTTGTGTCTCTGGGTGGATGCATTTCTTCCTTTGGAACTAAGACCTCTGAGTCAACACAGCATAAGGTCATGAGGATGGGAAGCAGAAATTTTACTAGTGGATCACTAGGGGTAATAATGGGTGGTGCAATTCCCATTTCTACCCCTTCATTCCTGGACCCTTGGATTCTAGTTACGGGAGAGAGAGCACCACATACTGCATGCTGATTTAGAGTATACAAAGCTTCCCAAAGGATATTGCCCAGCCCTGCAAGTTATTGCCTGCTAGCTGGTGCTGGGGTAAGTCTTCGAAAGATCATCCCACCATTCCATCAAGCCAGGTACTTCAAAATGGTGGACAATATGGTAGGACCAGTGAATTCCAGAGTGTGGACCCATTGCCACAGTTTATTTGCTGTGAATTTAATCCCTCACTCAAACCAGTGCTGTATGGGACAGCATGATGGTGGGCAAAGCATTCTGTAAGTCCACAGATGATAGTTTTGGCAGAAGCATTACGTACAGAGAAAGCATATTCATATTCAGAGTTAACGTCTCTTCCAATAAAAACAAGGCCCTGCTCCTCCCATGAGGGAAGTGGTCCAATGTGTTCAACCTGCTGCTGGGGAGCTCGGTGATTACCCCAGGGAATGGCGCTGTATCAGGGACTCAGTGTCCATCTCTGCTGTGGGCAGATTGGGCACTCAGGAGTGACTGTAGCCAGAGTGGCCTTGGCAAGGGAAAGTCTATGTTGCTGGTCCCAGGAACACCCTCCATTTCTGCCACTGAATCTGTAGAAGCAGGAAACATGTTGGAATGATTAAGGAAAGAAACCAGATTTCTCTGAATGTATCTAGTTCTTCTTATGGTATTTTGACTGTAACAATAATGGGATAGGAGGTGCCAACTGAGAAGAAATTGTACTTGATGTACAACAGCATAACCTATATAAACATTTTTTAATGATTCCTTCTCTAAAACTGGGCTTGAAATTACTTTTCGACTCCCGTAGTCTAGATACCCATCATGACTGGTAAAATGTTTACTATGATTTGACTATCTAGAATGATCTCTAGAGACTGTGGCAGACTATATTTTCCACTGATATCTATTGTTATATATTTATCTCATCCCACATGTTGTCTTTATAGGTAATTCCCATTCCTCCCACTCCTCCCACAGAGAGGTGAGGGTTTTCCCTCTCCATTTCAATCTGGACCAGGACTTGTGCCTGCCCTGACCAATGGAGTATGGCAGAAGTCATGCTATATCCCTTCCAAGTGTAGTTCGTAAAAAGAATGAAACTTCCATTGAACACTTTCTCACTCTGATCACTCATCCTGGGAGATACCGTCAGCCATGTTGTGAGAATACTCAAGCAGTTCTGTGGAGGGGAAGCAACTTTCCAGCAACAACTCATTATCTGTGGGATTATGTCACCTGGAAGTGAATTTTCTAGTCTCAGTCAAGCCTTCAGATTACTGCAGCCTCAGGTCACATCTGACTACAAACTCATGAGAAACTTCAAGCCAGAAACACTCAACCCAGAAACTCCCAAATTTCAGAGAAACTGTAACAGATAGTAAATTAGATTACTATTATTTTAAGCCACTGCTTTGAGAGTGATTTGCTACACAGCAATTGATAACTAACACAGGAACAATGTGGTATAATATTAGCTCAAGTGTGACTTAAAACAGGTGAAACGTTATGAATTGCCAGGAATTTTATCAACCAGCAAGCCTCCCAACTCTGTGTGGGTCTCAGAAAATCTCCATCAATTTTGTGAGAACCACACGGGTAATTATTTGACTGTATCTTCCAAAATTTACTCTGTGATTGCCGTTTCAACTGGAAGGGAATACACTGGCTAAGAGGAACCATTTGACACCACTTCGCTACAAATTGGGACAGGAAGTTAGTGTTAGGACCTGAGGGAATGAGAGTAAGGGACATGGTTATTAGAGGAGACATTGGCTCTTTTTTGTATCAGAGTTTGTCCTTCCTCTTTCATTTTGTTTCTCAGTAACTATTATGTGCTTTGTGTATACATACACAAATCTGATCCAGATTTAGTTGGTTTACTATTTGTAAGATTTGAGGTGTAAAGGGTATGGGGGACTTTTTTCTGATGAATTATTGACTCTGGTTACTGTTGCTGAGAACTCTTCTTTCAAAAGAACAGAATTATTGACAGCTTAGCTTGCCCACACCTGTGATTTCAAGACCAGAGAGTTCCCAGAGGGGCTTGCACAATATATTGGGGATAACAGCCTTGCTCTTCAGATTTGCTTTCCTAAGTGGGACTTCTGCTCATGTTCTCTTCTCAATGGCTGTGTCATCACCCCATATGAAAAAGACCATTTGTTCTATAGTGTGGACCATAAAGATACATCTGTGTTTCCAAGAGATAATATTAGTTCCAATTCTCATGGTCTAATATTAGTTCTTACTATGCTCTCTAGTTAAGAAAGGATTTATTCAAGTGCTAGAAAGCAGGGGAATCATTGCTGGGTGCAGTGGCTTACACCTGTAATCCCAGCACTTTGGGAGGCTGAGGCAGGCTTGAGCCCAGGAGTTCGAGACCAGCTTGGGCAACCTCATGAAACCCCGTCTCAAAATACAAAAACAAAAAAGCAAAAATAGGCCCCATGTGGTGTGGTGGTATGTGCTTGTGGTCCCAGCTACTCAGGAGACTCAGGAGGGAGGATCACTTGAACTGGGGAGGCTGAAGGTGCAGTGAGCCATGATTGCACCACTGGACTTCAGCCTTGATGATAGAGTAAGACCCTGACTCAGAAACAAAACAAAACAAAAAAAGAAAACAGGGGAATCTGATTGCACATTATAATTTACTAGGGAATACATAAAGGGAACAAAGTTAATCTGTGATTAAATACAGATTATTGCCCTCTGCTCCAAACTTTATAAATCAAGATACTTTGATGCTGCAGTGACCCAGTCCATATTAAAAAACAACAACAACAACAAACACCTCCCCAGTTAATTCTGATGGAATGGCATCAGTGTAGATCAACGTTTGGGAAGCAGTTAACTAGATGGCATTTGGAGCTGGGGGAAGCATGAGACGGAAAGGTAAAAAGGAACCACAGTTGAATGGTCCTCAGCATCCCAAGGTCATGAAGCGTTTACGTGGATTTTCTTTCGTCTAGTGGCACTAGTAACTCATAGAATGGATGAGATACAGGAGAGATATCCAGCCTCCATAGTCTCTGGAATGTGCATTCTGGAATGAAGGGGACTTCCTGCATTTAAAAAAACAAAGTTACTTGTACAGATGTGCTTAGAAATTTATTCTGGGGGGAGCTAGCCAAGAAATAATCAAGCTTTCCGAGGGCTGTCTCCCAATGCGGTCATAGAACTGAGAGTGAAGCAAGACTTGGCATTTGCTTGCTTTTTCTTTTTAGCCGCCACAAGATGGAGCTCGATTTCTAATGCGTTAGTTTTCACGAGCGCTGGAGACCCAAGCGTCTTGCCGGGGATGGCTTCCTGCTGCGGCCTTTAACCCTCAGTTCCCTCTGTCCCAGCAAATATGAGTTTAGAGAGTTGCAGACCGGCTTTCCTTCTCCCACAATCCCTCGCGCTCTTCCTTTCCAACTTGGACCCGGCAGAATGCCTCCGGCAAAGAAGGGTGGCGAGAAGAAAAAGGGCTGTTCTGCCATCAACGAGGTGGTAACCAGAGAATACACCATCAGCATTCACAAGTGCATCGGTGGAGTGGGCTTCAAGAAGCATGCCCCTCGGGCGCTCAAAGAGATTCGGAAATTTGCCATGAAGGAGATGGGAAGTCCAGGTGTGTGCATTGATACCAGGCTCAACAAAGTTGTCTGGGCCAAAGGAATAAGGAATGTCTCATACTGAATCCGTGTGCGGTTGTCCAGAAAACGTAATCAGGATGAGAGTCACCAAATAAGCTCTATACTTTGGTTACATATGTACCTGTTACCACGTTCAAAAATCTACAGACAGTCAGTGTGGATGAGAACTAATTGCTGATCGTCAAATACATCAAATAAACTTATAAAATTGCAAAAAAAAAAAAATTGCGACACCTATATGAATGGTGTCCTGCTTCAGTGGTGTCAGTCTAATTTCAAGAGCTATGAAACTTTACTGGTATAAGGAAAGAGAACCGGAATTTGATTTATTTTTTCTCTTTTTTTTCTTTTTCTTTCTTTTTTTTTCTTTTTTTTGAGACAGGGTCTTGCTCTGTCACCCAGGCTGGAGTGCAGTGGCACAATCATAGCTCACTGCAGCCTCCACCTCTCAGGCTCAAGTGATCCTCCCACTGCAGCCCCGATCCCTCTGCTTGATCTACCAGTGCGTACCCCCATGCCCAGGTAATTTTTGTATTTTTACTAGGGACAAGGCCTCCCTACATTTCCCAGGCTAGTCTCGAACTGCTGGGGTCAAGCAATTCGCCCACCTCAGCCTCGCATCCCAAAGTGCTGGGATTACAGGCATGAGCCACTATGTCCAACTGACTTATTTTTCTTAACTTTTAAAATGTGGACTATAACACCCCTCCCCACACACACACACACACACACACACACACACACAGACACACATACACACATGCAAATGAGAAAAAGACAAATGTGACGATTAATATATTTGTGTAAAGCAAAATGCTCATGCATTCCCACTCATGTTACAGAAATAGATCACTATCCATTTTTCAGAAAGTTGTCTTCCTAAGATGTGGCAATGGGCTTTATAGCTCTGAGAGTAGTTAAGAGCAGAGAAATCAACTAAATTACAAACTATCTTTTTTAGTATTACTTTTTAAAATTTTTAATTTTTGTGGGTACATAGTAGTTGTATATATTTATGGGGTACATGAGATACTTTGATATCATTCGTGCAATGTGTAATAATCACATCATGGAAAATGGGGTATCCATTCCCTCAAATATTCATCCTTTGGATTATAAACAATCCAATTATACTCTTGTAGTTTTTTAAAAAAATACAATTAAATTATTATTGAGTATATTCACTCTGTTGTGCCATAAAGTAGGTCTCATTCATTCTTTCTATTCTTTTTGTACCCATTAACCATTCCTACTTCTCCCCTGACCCCTGCTACCCTTCCCAATTTCTGGTAACCATCCTTCTATTCTCTGTCTCCATGAGTTCAGTTGTTTTGATTTTTAGCTCCCACAAATAAGTGAGAACATGCAAAGCTTGTCTTTCTGTGCCTGATCCATTTCAGTCAACATAATGACCTCCAGTTCCATCCATGTTGTTGCAAATGACAGAGTCTCATTATTTTTTGTGGCAGAATAGTACTCCATTGTGTATATGTACCATATTTTTTGTTCATTCATCTGTCGATAGACACTTTGGTTACAAACTATTTTAATTTTTTTCTACAGACAAACCCACATTGATGCAAAGAAATGTGTGTGGCACATGTATTCATCGTAGCATTTTTATTTTGCAACCAGCAAAAGATCAGAAACAATTTTTTTTTTTTGGAGACAGAGTTTTGCTTTTGTTGCCCAGGCTGGAGTGCAATGGTGCAATCTCGGCTCACTGCAACCTCTGCCTCCCAGGTTCAAGTGATTCTCCTGCTTCGGCCTCCCGAGTAGCTGGGATTATAGGCATGCACCACCACACCCAGCTAATTTTGTATTTTTAGTAAAGACAGGGTTTCTGCATGTTGATCAGGCTGGTCTCGAACTCCCAACCTCAGGTGATCCGCCCACCTCAGCCTCCCAAAGTGCTGGGATTACAGGCATGAGCCACGGCTCCCGGCCAATCAGAAAGAATTTTAATGTTCATTCATATGTGACTGGTCAGATTTAATTTGTTACATTTATCCAATAAAATACAATGCAAAAAATAAAAAGAATGAGGAACTTTTAGAATATAGAGACAGAAGGAACACTTTCTAACCAATGACAAATCCCTGATCATCCTAATAACCAAATCCATTTAAAGACATTACAAGAAAACAAAACTGCAGACCGATAACTGTCATGAACATAGATGCAAAAATTCTCAACAACATATTAGCAAATCAAACCCAAAAATGTCTAAACCATTATAATCTAATGTATAAAACAAAGTATAAAAATTATTCATGCCAAGGTATGCAAGTCTAATTCAAATTTCAAAAATTAGTTAATGTAATCAATTACATCAACAGACTAATAAAAAAAACACAGTTATATCAATAGATGCAGCAAAAATACTTGACAAAATTCAACATCCATTCATAATTTTAAAATATGCTCAGTCACCTGGGAATAAAGACGAACATTCTCAATTTGACAAACAACGTCTGCAAAAAAATCCTATAGCTAACATACTTAACAGCAGGAAACTGGAAGCTTTCCCACTAAGGCCGGAAGCAAGGCAAGGCTGTCTTCTCTCATACTGGTTTTCAGCATTGCTGAAGTCTTAGCTAATTCAGTTAGAAACCAACTGAAAAGGCATGCATATTGGAAAGGAAGAAAAAAAACTATTTTTTCACACCTGACATGATCATCTATTCAGAAAATCCAAGAGAATGGACAGGAAATACTCCTGGAAGTAATAAGTGATTATAGCAGGGTTGCAGGATAAAAAAAAAGTCAGTCACTTTCCTAGATACCAGCAGTGAGCAAACGGAATTTGAAATTAAAAACACGATACTATTTATATTATCTCCCTCAGAAATGAAATACTTAGTACAAATCTAACAAATGACGTACAAGATCTAGGTGAGAAAAACTACAACACTCTGATGAAAGAAATTAGAGAAGAACTGCAGAAATTGAGAGCTATTCCATGTACAGGGCTAGGAAGATTCAAGATTGTCAAGATGTCAGTTTTCCTCCATTTGATCTTTGGATTCAGTGCAATCCCAATCAAAATTTCAGCAATTTATTTTGTGGATATAACAAACTGATTCTAAAATTTACATGGAGAGGGAGAAGACCTGTATAGCCAACATAATATTGAACAAGAAGAGCAAAGTTGGAGGACTGACACTACCTGATTTCAAGACATACTGTAAAGCTACAGTAATCAGGACAGGGTACTACTGGCAAAAGAACAGACAAATAGATCAATGGAACTGAAGACACAGCCCAGAAAGAGACTCACATTAATATAGTCAAGTGATCTTTATCAAAGGAGCAAAGGCAGATCAATGGAGAAAAGATAGTCTTTCCAACATACGTTACCAGAATGACTAGACATCCATGTGCAAAGAAGTAAATTTAGAAACAGACCTTACCTGCTTCACTAAAATTAACTTAAAATGGCTCACAGACCTAAATGTAAAAGACAAAACTATAAAACACCTAGAAGATAACAAAATCTAAATGACATTTGATTTGACAATAACTTTGTAATTACAAAACAAAAGGTATAATCCATGAAAGAAAGAATCAAGAAGGCAATTCTTACTAAAATTGAAAATTTCCAGCTGGGCATGTAACCCCAGCACTTTAGGAGGCTGAGGTGGGAGGATCACTTGAGCCCAGGAATTTGAGACCAGCTTGTGCAATAAAGTGAGACCCCCCCCCCCCTGCCATCTCTACAGAAAATAATTAGCTGGGCATAGTGGTGCACAACTGTAGTCCTAGCTACTTGAGAGAATGAAGTGTGGGGATCACTTGAGTCCATGAGGTTGAGGCTGCTGTGAGCCGTGATGGTACCACTGCACTCTGGTGTGGGTGACAGAGTGAGACTCTGTCTCAAAAAAAAAAAAAAGCTCTGTGGGAGAGTCTTGCGACAGACATATCAGATAAAGGACTGTTATCCAAAATATGCAAAGAACTCTTAAAACTCAACAATGAAAACACAGAAAGCCCGTTTTAAAAATGGGCCAAGTCCTAAACAGGCACCTCAAGAAAGAAGATATACAGATGCCAGGTTAACGTATGAGTGGGTGCTCCACATCAGATATTATCAGGGAAATGCAAGTTAAAACAATGAGATACCACCCTACACCTATTAGAAATGGCCCAAATCCAGAACACTGACAAAACCAATTGCTGACAAAGACAAGGAGCATCCTTATTCATTATTGGTGGGAATGCAAAACGGTACAGCCACCTTGGAAGAGAATTTGGCAGCTTCCTATGCAACTAAACATATGCTTACCACACAATCCAGCAATCATGTTCTTTGGTATTTATCAAAACAAGTTTTAGACTTCCATCCACACAAAACCTGGATGTTTATAGCAGCTTTATTTATAATTGCCTAATTAGTAAGCAACCAAGATGTTTTTTAGTAGGTGAATGGATAAATAAATGATGGTACATCCAGAGAGAGTGGGCATTATTCAATGCTAAAAAGGAATGAGCTCTCAGTCCGTGAAAAGACATGGAGGCAACTTTAAATGAGAGATGCCAATAGTAAAAGGCTACATACTGCATGATTTCTGCTATATGACATTCTGGAACAGGAAAAACTATGAAGACAAGGAAAATATCAGTGGTTTCCAGGGAATAGGGAGGAGGGGGCAGCGAATAGGCAGAGCACAGAGGATTTTTAGGGCAGTGAAATGAGTCTGTATGATACTGTAATGGTGAATACAGGTCATTATACTTTTGTCCAAACCCACTGTATTAGTCTGTTTCATACTGTCATAAAGAACTGCCTGAGACTGGGTAATTTATAAAGGAAAGAGGTTTAATTGGCTCAGAGTTCAGCATGGCTGGGGAGGCCTCAGGAAACTTACGATCATGTCAGCAGGCAAAGGGGAAGCAAGGTATCTTCTTCACAAGACAGCAGGAAGACGTGCCCAGTGAAGGGGGAAGAGCCCCTTATAATGGTTATCAGATCTCATGAACACTCACTCACTATTACAAGACCAGCATGGAGAAATTGCCCCCATGATTCAGTTACCTCCACCTGGTCTCTCCCTTGACACATGGGGATTATGGGGATTACAATTCAAGATGAGATCTGGGTGGGGACACAAAGCTTAAGCATATCGCCCACTGAATGTGAAACACAAGAATGAACCCTAGTGTAGACTATGGGTTTTGAATAATAATGATGTATCTATGTAGGTTTATCAGCTGTAAGAAATGTATTACTCTGGTGGGGGATGTTGATAATGAGAGAGGCTGTGATTGTCTGGGGGCAGTGGGTTTATGGGAAATCTCTGTATTTTCTTCCCAATTTCCTGTGAATCTAAAATTGCTCTAAAAAATAAACTCTAGGCCAGGCACAGTGGCTCACACCTATAATTCCAGCACTTTAGGAAGCATGGCAGGAGGATTGCTTGAGCTCAGAAGTTTGAGACCAGCCTGGGGTGACTTGGGGAAATGCTGTCTCTACAAAAAATACAAAATTTAGCTGGGCACGGTGGCATAAGCCTGCAGTTTTGCTACTCAGGAGGCTGAGGTGGGAGAACATCTAAGACCAGGAAGTCAAAGCTGCAATGAGCCGTGATTAGTGCCACTGGGCTCCAGCCTGAGTGACAGAGTTAAACCCTGTCTTAGTAAATAAATAAAAAAAAACAAAAAACAAAAAACACTCTGTTAATAAAATAATGAGGCAGCCCTTATGTACTGATGTAATACTACTATTCCATCTTACTGCTTAGAATTTACTCACATCTAGCTGGAAAGATGACTGAGAAAGGATTATTTTAGCTGAATGAATTGCTGCCCACATTTGTTAATAAAGTAGAGGGGAAGAATATTTGGTAGGCAGCCGGCAGTCTCCACAGGAGCTTACGCCTTTGGGTACTCAACATTTCTATACTCTTCTCCCCAAACAGAACATGTGGTCTCGTCTTTCCCAATGGCACTATCCCCAGAGTTTTATTTTGGACTTTCAGATTCAAGCAAGTCTGGAAATGTTTCTTGGTGGTGAATGTCCCATAAACACAAAAATCCTCAGCTCCTGAAGACCCCAGTATACAAGAGTGCAGTGGGAACTGAGAATCCACAATGACAACTTCCAATGGAGCGAAGACAAATGGGGAGGATGCAGCAGGCACTGTTCTACTGCAATTAACTAAGGCCAGTGGGAAGCAAAGTAGGAATCCTCTGCCCTAGCGGTGGAGAAAGGCTGTTAATTAGCCAATCTGGAAGCCTTGGTTCTCCTGTCTAGAGGTCATAGACAGTTCTTGGCTCCTGGCTTTTCCTTTTTGCAATTTCTCCTTGTTCCTTATTTTCTATAGCCACAACTTTGTTGAGCATTAAAGAGTATACTTTTCTTAGGAACTTGAAAGCATTTATGAGTCAGGAATGCAAATGAACTAAGTAAACTGTTCTGCTTTGGAAATGCAAATAACTTTAGGGGAAACAGGAGGGGGAAAGGGAGAGGAAAATTGACAGTAAAAGCAGTGGAGTGAGGATGCTGGAAACAGGACTGCCTCATATTCATGTAGAGTTGTGTCTTTTGCCAGTACAGTATGTCCCATACTGCAGGACCATTTCTGAGTGGTTATTTCCTGAAAGCAAAGTAAAATGCTGAGTACCTTTGTGGTTGATTTATTTCAAAACAAAGGCATGAGGAAACAGTTACCCGTGGTACTTTCCTAAAGCAGAAGCTCAAAACCAGAAATTTATGAAAAAGTAAGCCACATGGAAATTTCTAAATACTGTGTGCTTGAGGGTGTGTGTTTACTGGACATGGTCTGGTTCGTGTAATGAGAGTTGAAGATAATTTTGATTTGATGTTAAAGGTTCTCACTTGACATCTAGGTGATACTATTGTTTATGGATTCATTCATTCAATGAGCATTTAATAAATGCCTGTTACATATCAAACAGTATTTTACACATGGAAGATGGGGTTTAATACTGGACCAAAATCCCTGCCTTCAGAGAGCTTACATTTTCATTGTTTAAAAGAAACCATATCTCCAAAGGCTGTACTCTAAGATTATAACAATAACAAGAACAAAAATCAGGAAAAATAAATAAATAAAAGAAAGCGTATCAAGTTTCATACTGTTTTATAACTTTTAAACAGCTATTATACTGTTTCATGCCAATGAGTTGGACAGTTGGAATGAAATGGCCAAATTCTTTGAAAATCACAGTTTACCAAAACTGACAAATATGAAAAAAAAAAACTAGAAGAGTCTAATGACTGTTAAAGAAAACGAACCTGTTATTAAAAATCTTCCCAGAAAGAAAACACAAGACCAAGTTGGCGTCACTGGTGAATTTTTTCTGAATATTTAATAAGGGTATACCACCAGAAAATGGAATCAGAGAAATCACTTCTCAATTCCTTTTAAGAGACTATTACAAGTTTAATGTAAAACTTGGCAAGGATAGTAGAAAAAAGTGAAATAACAGAGCCATTTTTATATTAACATAAACACAGAAATTCTAACCAACTCTTGTGAGATATATTATAAATATTTAAAGTATGTTGAGACTAAGCGTGGTTTATTCCAGGAATTCAAGAGTACTTTAACATTCAGAACTTAATGAACATAATTGATAATGATTTACATACAAGAATAATAATCTGATCATCGTACTATATGTAGAAAATGCATTTGATAAAATGTAACATCTATTCATGATGTAAGAAAAGGAAACAGAAAACTCTGGAAACTAAAAATAGAAGAAAACTTCCATAGTTTGATTTTTTAAAATAGCTATAAAAACCCTACAGCAAAACTTTATGGTATAAACGTTTTACTTTATACTTTAAAGTCTTCCCCTTATTATACGCTATCTTATCTAACTCTTAAAAATCTCCATCTTTCTTTCTCTTCTCATGTTTCCCATCTCCACTTACCCCAGGGTACAGACAGAGGTCCAAAAACCAAAAATAATACTAATATTATAGTAGATGGACTGTCTATTTCTAGCTCCAAATCAGGGACACAACAGCATTTTTCCTGAATAAACACTTGAGCTGCTCATCCTTGAATGCCTCAATATGGCTCAAGAGTAGATGAAGCTGGAGCGGGCATTAAGGTAGGATGAGACAGAACTCAGAAGATCCCTGACACCGTCCTCTCACATTGTCTGTAACTCAACCGCTGCAGGAGGTAAAGCAGAACTGGTAGCCGTGTCAGTGGTTAGGGCTGAGTCCTCAGACAGGGCCCTCTCCAGACTGCTGGGTAGGGAGTGGATCAGTCTCTTCGGAAGTCCTGACCCACAAAGACATAGAGTATGGGGTTGAGGCAGCTGTTGAAATAGGCCAGAGCACTCACTGGGTTATTCAGGGCTTCAAGGATTTTGTACTTGCCAAAGAACAACATCTCTTTGAGCCAGACTGTGCCCAGAAGGGCAACCAGTTGAAAGGGGAACCAACAGATGAAGAAAGAAGCCACCACAGCGGTGAGGACCCGTAAGGGACGGCTGGATTTAATCATGCCCTTTTTGTGCATCTTGGCTGCAATGAGCCCATAGCAGATGACAACAATGGACATGGGCATGCTAAAGCCAATAACAAACCGGATAATCCCTCTGGCTGTCAGCATGGTAATGCCCACGTTTAACCTCTCCTCACGGGTTTTGCCCCAGGACGCAAAGTTGAAAGTACAGTATGTGTCGCCGTTTGGAAGAGTTACTGTAGTCAAAAAGAGGAAAATTTGCAAGGTAAGGACTAGGGCAAGAATCCAAGGTCCCATGATCATCTTCATGGCCAGACTCACGGTGCGGTGGTTCTGGGCCCAGACTGGATGCAGGACACAAATGCAGCGGTCCAGCGCAATGAATGCAATCAGGAAGACACTCCCAAAGAGGTTGATGTCCACCACGATGTGAATTAACTTACACAGGAACCAGCCAAAAGGCCATTTTTCTCCCATGGCCATGGAGACCATCAGGAATGGTAGCGTGGCAGTGAAAGAAAAGTCAGCCAGGGCCAGGTTCAGGTAACAGATGGTGGTGACTGTGCGTGTCATCCGGAATCCAGCCACCCAGATCACAAGCCCGTTGCCCAGGACCCCGAGGACAAAGGTGACCCCAACCACCACCAATGAAAGGATCCGCAGAACAGCGTGGCCAGCAGGCTCATAGGAAACTTCCTCACTTCCATTCAGAGGAGTAGAGAAGTTGGTTTCCATCTTGCCGGCACCTGAAACATTCCAACAATAGCCATTTCTCAGCTGTGGAACCATCTTACAGCATCTGTATTCATAGCTCACATCAACTTTCACTAAAGCGCACACTCCTACCAGGAGACCCACTCTGTCTACTAAGCCTTGCTGACAATGGGGCTATAGAATTGGCATTCTCTTGGATGTTTCTTTGGAAAGGGATAGTCCTCCAGAGTCCCGTCATTATCAATATGCATTTCACTTAGCAGGCTCATCACTTCGCCAAGAGGGTTACAAGGCTCTGTCCACTAGCAGAAGTACTGAACTTACATTGTATGGACAATGGAGAATTAAGCAGAGGCAGCTTCAGCATTGTGAGAAAGGCACAAGACTCAGAGTCAGAAGGTTCACGTCTGTGTCTCCCATCACTCAATGCAAACATGCTGGCAAGCTCTGCAACATCTTTCAGCCCCAGGTTCTTCCAGTCTCCCAGCTCCTGTCCCTCGCACTGTGAGAACCCTCGATCTATTGTTTGGCTAGTACTCAAGATAAAATTTGAGGGTTTGGCTTGAGGTTATTGTTGAAGAGGATTTTGAGCAGTCACTGGGAATATGTAGTAGTATGGTACATCCTGAGGACTCTGAACTAGAGGAAGTCAGCAAAGAGGGTCCCATCTCTGCTGTCCACCCTCTGCTTTTCCCAGTCCCCACTTGATGTGGAGCTCTTCTCTGTTTGGAATGCAAATAATTAGTACCCATTTGTATAGCTTTGGTGTCTGTGGGATAAAGACTATGAGAATAATAAATTGTATTAATACTTATGAAGTTCTTATTAGAGAATACGCATTGTGTTAATTACTACATATGGGACCCAGTTTGGCCTATGTAATAGCTCTGTAATATTCATTACTTCTAGTTTTCATTAGAATAAATTGATGCTCAGAGGGTAATTGTGAAATGTGTTGAAGATCACTTAGGTAGTAGATAATAGACTAAGGACTTCAGTTCAGCTTGGCCTGCCTTCGAAACCCTTACTTTTGACAGATATTGCTGGTTGCCCACCCAGCAACTGTTCCCCATTCTTCTCTGCTCAAAAACTGGCAATTGTGTTTTGTTACCCCACAGAGAAGGTGTCCTTTCTCCGTGTTGGGAGTAAATCTTGACGAGTCTAATTAGCACTAACTAGAATCCCTTTTACTTTGCAAGGGATTGCTTTAGCAGTGGACACGTGACTAAATTGTGGACAATAACATTGTAAGAATATAACCTGCAGAGCTTCTCAGATCTCGTTTCTTTTTCTTTTAAGAACAAAAATCCAAAAAATGTAGTCCCTGCCTCTGGTCCGGGTCACATCTGTAATTTTTGTTCAGATTCAACACAAAGTTCCTTGCCACTTGAGCACATTTTCTGATGCTGTGGTCTGTGGACTTTATCAGAGACATCCAGGCTGCCTGTTAAAATTGTACTCATTATTATTAGCAAACTAATGCAGGAACAGAAAACCAAATACCACATGTTCTTACTTACAAGTGGGAGGTAAATGACGAGAACACATGGACACAGAGGGGAACGCTGGAGCCTACTGGAAGGTGGAGGGTGGGGAGGAGGGGAGAGGATCAGGAAAAATACCTAGTGGATATTAGGCTTAATACCTCGGCGACGAAATAATCTGTACGATAAACCACGAGGATACAAGTTTACCTATATAACAAACCTGCACATATACCCCTGAACTTATAATAAAAATGAAAAAATATATATATTCTTAAATCCCACTCTAGAATCTGTGTAAAAGTCAGGATGATTTGTTATGGCCATGAGAATTTGAGAATCATCTCAGACTGGGCTATTCAGCATCTTTAAGAGAAACAGCAATTCCCTACCACTTGTTCACATCTAACGCTCATAATAACATTATGAAGCAGCCATCACACTGGGGGGGAGTTCATGGCCCAGGGACTTCCGTAGTTTTTTCAGCGTCATGCCCAGCCACTCAGTGGAGGCAGCAAGATTTGCAAACCAAGATGAACAAGTCCAGAGCCACTGCCTTTGCATACTCAAGAACTGCCTTTGAAAAGGGTTCCCCCAAGATTACTAGGATAGGGCCATGCCCCAGTCTGATGATTTTTAGCCCTCTTTTTTTTTTTTTTTTTGAAACAGAGTCTTGCTCTGTCAACCAGGCTGGAGTGCAGTGGCACAATCTCGGCTCACTGAAACCTCTGCCTCCCGGGTTCAAGGGATTCTCCTGCCTCAGCCTCCTGAGTAGCTGAGATTACAGATGGGTGCCACCACACCCAGCTAATTTTTGTGTTTTTAGTAGAAACGGGGTTTCACCATATTGGTCAGGCTGGTTTCGAACTCCTGACTTCATAATCCACCTGCGTCGGCCTCTCAAAGTGCTAGGATTACAGGGATGAGCCACTGTGCCCAGCCAACCCTCTTTCTTTTACTCATTTCTTCTTTTCTTCCTGCTATTACCAGTCACTTTCACTGAGGTCTTCCATGGAACACTGTTTAATGTAACTCAGGGTTTCTCAACCTTGGCACCATTGACATTTGGGGCTGGGTAATTCTTTGCTGTGGGGGACTGTTCTCTACAGAGTAAGATGTTTAGCAGCACCCCTGGCCTCTATCTGCAGATACCAGTAGCAACTCCCTCTTCAGGAATGATGATCAACAGGTTCCATAAACATTGTCAAAGGTCCCTTCAGAGGCAAAGTCACCCTCAATTGAGAGTCACTGTTGTAAAGAAGACTGGACTCTGGAGTCAGCTAGATCTCTATTCTAATCTCATCTGTGATGTCTCTTCACTATGAGTTCCTGGTCAGTGGTAACTCTTTGAGCCTCAGTTTTCTATTCTGCAGAAAGAGGACAATTTTATGGTGAAGTCTAACTTTCAGGTGAAGGTTAAGTGAGGGTAGACCTGGAAATCTTTTAGCCTAGACTGAGTAAGTCTATGACAAATGGGAATGCTTGGCCTCACCAGGTTGTGTGCTGTGTTATGGGGCTTAATCCATTATGAAGCTCAAGGTCAGGAAAAGAACGATGCTCATAGCAATAGTAGCTTCTAATTATGAACGTAATCCACACACCAAGAGCTTCTCCTTTAACCCTCCCAACTCCTCTCACAGGCTCTGTGGATGGGCTGTGTTAATATGTGTAAGCACTGAACACATCCTGAGACGTGGTGAATATTGACTAATCTTAGTGATGTTAAGTTGGTGCAAAGGTAATTGCGGTTTTTGCCATTGAAAATAATAGCAAAAACTGCAATTACTTTTGCACCAACCTAATAATTAGTATAACCATTGTACAGACAAGGAAGTTAAGACTTAGACTGGCTACATTAATTGTTCAGCATTCCCGGGTAGAAAGAAGTAGAGCTGGAACTGGAGCTCACCCAGATTGAGTACAACAGAATTGTGCTGTTAACCCTCTCCCACCCCATTGTCCCTCAACAGACTCAGATTTTCTCTACACACCCTTTGAACATTCTGCAAGGCACTTAGAAGACATGATTTATCCATAATCTCAAATTCATTTTAAAATGTTGTTACAGGTCAGGCACAGTGACTCACGTCTCTAATCCCAGCACTTCGGGAGGCCAAGACAGGTGGCTCACTTGAGGCCAGGAGTTGGCGACCAGCCTGGCCAACATGGTAAAACCCCATCTCTACTAAAAATACAAAAATCAGCTGGGTGTGGTGGCGGGTGCCTGTAATCCCAGCTACTCGGGAGGCTGAGGCAGGAGAACCGCTTGAGTCTGGGAGGCGGAGGTTGCAGCGAGCTGAGATCGTGCCGCTGCACTCCAGCCTGGGTAAAAGTGTGAAACTCCATCTCAAAAAAGAAATGTTGATATAACAAGAAAGGATGATTGTGCAATGACAGGTGGGGTCAGGTTAACAAGGCAAGAGTTGCACAGTTTTGGGTCCACCCTAGTTGTAATGTGAGGAGAACTGGGAACCACAGATGATACCTGCACTGATTATCAGGGCCGCTATCTGGTGAGTCCTCACTGTGTGCCAGGTGCTATGTATTTTATCATCTCTTATTACAACTTCCTTGCTTTGGGAAAAGTGCCATCCTTGCATAATAGGAAAGTACAGCTCAGAGAGGGGGAAATGACTTGCTCAATGTCACAGTTATTGAGAGTTGCAGCTGAATTCACGACCACAGAGTTCAAATGAGAACTCAGCAGTTCCTCATTAGGTTACTCAAGTTCTTCACGCGCTTGCTGTCCCACACCTTAATGATTTCAGGCCTGCTTTCTCCAAAAAGTACCGTATTTAATCTGTTTTCCCCACTCTCAGCAGATGCCCTTGACTGACATTATAATGAGAAAATGGTAACAACTAGATGTGAAATTCTCAGCCTTTCCTCCCTTAACCCTCAGTCTACCTGCCCCTGTCACTGTGAATAAAGACTTCTTATTCTTTCCAGTAATTTCACTCCCTACGTTGGCTCAGGATGCCCTCTCACCTCCCCCACTAACTTCCCTCCTGCATGTGTCCTTCCGTTTTCTGCCAAAAACACACCCTTAAGATTTTATTTCTAATAGATCATTCTCACTATTACATAAATGTTATCATATCCCCTCCCTTTAAAAAGAAGCTATCCTTGGCCAGGGGTGGTGGCTCATGCCTGTAATCCCAACACTTAGGGAGGCTGAGGCGAGTGGATCACTTGAGGCCGAGTTTGAGACCAGCCTGGCCAACATGGTGAAACCCCGTCTCTACTAAAGATACAAAAATTAGCTGGGCGTGGTAGCATGTGCCTGTAATTCCAGCTACCCGGGAGGCCAAGGCAGGAAGACCTCTTGAACCTTGAGAGGCGGAGGTTGCCATAAGCTTGACATCTCACCACTGACTCCAGCCTGTGACAAGAGACTCTGTCTCAAAAACAAACAAACAACAATAAAACAAAGAAACCCAAGCAACAACAGCAACAAAAACCAAAAAAATCCTTAGATTATATTCCTTTCCAGTGTTAACCCTACTTCTCCTAAGAGAATTCCTTCTGTGAAAAGAATTTGCAGCCAGATTTTGGAAGGAGTTGATTGTATTTGCTCCCTTTGATTCCTTGCCTCATCTTTTCTCCTGAATCCAGTCCGTATTGACTCCAGTCCTTACCACCTACCTGGTACATTTTCTTGAGAATGCTTATGATCTCAAGGCTGCAAACCAGTGGGTACAAATACACATTGGTTCTTATCTCAGTGCCTTAGTGATATAGGACCCGTTGGATCTCTTCTTCCCATTGGATCTCTCTGTCTCCTTAAATTACATTTTTTCCTGTGCCATGAGATGATACATGTACACACACACACTTTCACTTGCCTTTAAAGTTCAATTGACCACCTCTTTTCAGTCCCCTTTGCTAGTATTTTCTGCTCTAAATTTGACTCTAAATTTAGGAGAGTCCTACAGCTTCTACTTGTTCCCACCTCTCTTATCTCTGTATAGTCTTTCCATAGGTGATGTTATCCAGTCTCAGGGCTTAAAATAGCATGCTGTCTTCTCATCTAAATATCAGCCTTGGCCTTACCCTGGTGCTCCAGTCTGATATAACCTCTCCCCATGGGAGTCCCATAGACATTCCAAACCTAATGTGGCTCAACCAAATGGTTCATTGTCTCATCCTCCCAAACCTGCCACTCTTCCAATATTTTGTATCTATTTATCCTCCCAAACCTGCCAGTCTTCCAATATTTTGTGTCTATTTGAGTTTAAACATTCGGTTGTTAAAGCTTCCAATCTAGAACTTATCTTTCATTTCCCTTTCTCTCACCACAATCCCGTCCAAGTCCTATTTATTCTATCTACAGAACCTGCTGAATGCAGAGCCAGAGCCATCCCCATCTCCAATACCCGTGTCCACGGTCCTGTCAGGCATGGATGTTTGCACCAACTTTGCAAATAGCTTGTTCCTGGTTCTGCTTTCTCCTGCCCTACAATCCCATCTCCAGAAGGAAACCACATGAGCTTTTAAAAGGTTTAATAAGAGGGTGATGTTATTTTATTTTATTTTGTTTTTGAGATGGAGTCGTGCTGTGTCACCCAGGCTGGAGTGCAGTGGCGCAATCTCGGCTCATTGCAACCTCTGCCTCCCAGGTTCAAGCGATTCTCCTGCCTCAACCTCCCCAGTAGCTGGGAACAGGTGCGCGCCACCACGCTCAGCTAATCTTTCTATCTTTAGTAGAGACGGGGTTTCACCACGTTGGCCAGGATGATCTTGATCTCTTGACCTCGTGATCTGTCCGCCTCGGCCTCCAAAAGTGCTGGGATTACAGGCATGAGCCATAGCACCCAGCCGGTGATGTTATTTTTAACACCTTCCAATGGCTTACAGGCTTCTAACTTACCCTTATCTTAAGCTCCCTGCAGCACCCCTGGTTCTACCCTGGGCATCCCCCAGACCTCATCTTGGCACTTTCACCGGACACCCTGTGCTCCACCCACAGCGGGCCCGCATTCCTTCAACATGCTCATTGTCATCTCAGGGCTTCTGCCGACTCTGTTCCTTCTGCCTGCCGTGCTCATCCTCTTACGCTTCTCACACCTGGCTCCTTCACATGTTTGTTTGTTTATTTGTTTATTTACCTTTGAGGTGGAGTTTCATTCCCTTCACCCAGGCTGGAGTGCTAACCTTGGCTAACTGCAACCTCCGCGTGTCTTCTCCCTCAGCCTCCCGAGTAGCTGGGATTACAGGCTCCCACCATTACGCCCAGCTAACTGGTTTTTGTATTTTTAGTAGAGATGTGGTAATGCAATCCCTAAATGCCAGCCACACATGTGATTCACAACTTTCTAGTCGCCATGTTAAAAAAAATAAAATCACTGGGAGAAATTAATTGTAATAATATGTTTGATTTAACCCCAGAAATCAAAAAGAATATCGTTGGAACATGTAACCAACATAAAAGTTATTAATAAAATAAGTTGTATTATTTCTATCATACTAATGATTAAACTACACTACGTAGCCAGGTGCAGTGGCTCACACCTGTAATCCCAGCCCTTTGGGAGGCCGAGGTGGGCGGATCACAAAGTCAGGAGATTGAGGCCATCCTGGCTAACACTGAAATCCTGTCTCTACTAAAAATACAAAAAATTATCTGGGCATGGTGGCGCACGCCTGTAGTTCTAGCTACTTGGGAGGCTGAGGCAGGAGAATTGCTTGAACCCGGGTTGGGGAGGTTGTAGTGAGCCGAGGTCACACCACTGCACTCCAGCCTGGGCGACAGAGCCAGATGCTGTCTCAAAAACAAAACAAAACATAACAAAAAAACAAAAAAACTGCACTAAGTATATTTTACACTTAAGCACATTTCAGATCAAGATAGAAACATGAGAGCTCAAAAGCCACATGTGGCAAGTGGCTACTCCATTACAACACTACTCTAGAATTTGAGAGGCGTCTGTCATAGAGCAGGCATTCCAACGATAAACTTTAAATGGTCAGACCCCAACTTACCAGCAGCCAAGCTCCTTTTCCTGTTTCTGTTTCTTGGCTTCCTGTGGAGCAACACAGGCTCTCAGGGCTTTTGCAGAGACTTTATTGAAGGACAGGGGGGAGGGACAATGGAGCTAGAGCCAATCCTCTAACCGAAACTCAGGATGTCTTACAATTTTCAGAAGACACCTTGGATATGTTGTCAGCAGACTCTTCTCGAAATCTCTGTGTCTGAATTTTCCTTCACCTGTAGCCTTCTGTGGGAGACTGGAGTTCATGCTTCCAAATATCAAAGCCCAAGGAATCTGAATGTCCAGCCCTTTCTTCTTCAGCGTTTCATTAAAACGAAAGAAACAATTAACTGAAGTGAGAAGAGTTACAGCCACACAGTAAAGAACAAATATGGTTAAGTAAAACTCAATTCTCTACTTACACAATCCTTCTGATGCATGGGTCTTTCCCACGTCAAGCAATTCTCCAGTTCTCTGGGGTTACCACTGGGTATCTCACAATTCAATTCAGTTCTGACGCTGTCTGCTTGGACTTAGTGTCAGATTCCATAAGTTAAAGGGCTCACTCTCCCAAGACTGTCCTCACTTTGGACACCAATCCAAGTCCCAGATGACCACCTGTACTTCTGACTGACTGGGCATAAATCGGGGGTTGGGGAATGTTTATCACCCCTTCCTCTATTTTGATAATTTGTTAGAATAGCTTAAGAAGGCACATTACTGGCCGGGCACTGTCGCTCACGCCTGTAATCCTAGCACTTTGGGAGACCGAGGTGGGCAGATCACTTGGGGTCAGGAGTTCAAAACCAGCCTGGCCAACATGGTACAACCCCGTCTCTACTAAAAATACAAAAAACTTAGCCAGGCGTGATGATGGACACCTGTAATCCTAGCTACTCAGGAGGCTGAGGCAGTAGAATCACTTGAACCTGGGAGGCGGAGGTTACAGTGAGCCATGATCATGCCACTGCACTCCAGCCTGGGTGACAGAGCAAGACTCCTCTCAATCTCAAAAAAAAAAAAAAAGAAAAAAAAAAAGAAAAAGGCACGTTACCTACATTTACTAGTTTGTAATGAAGGATACAACTCAAGAACAGTCCAATGGAAGAGATGCATAGTGCAGGTACATACCGAGGGAAGGGGTGTGGTGATGCATGGGGCTTCCATACTTTCCAGGGAACTACCCTCCTGGCATATCTAAGTATTCACCAACATGGAAGCCCATCAAATCTCATTGTTCAAGACTTTTTATAGAGTTCAGCTTCCAGTCTCTGCCTTCTCTTCCGGGATGCCGGTGGGTGGGGCTGAAAGCTCCAACCCTCTAATCATTACTTGGCCTTTCTGTTGGCCAACCCCATCCTAAGGCCATATGGATGGCCCCACATTAAGTCATCTCATTGGCATATACTCAGCTGTGATCAAAAAGTGCTCTTGGCCAGGCCCGGTGGCTTCTGCCTGTAATCCCAGCACTTTGGGAGGCTGAGGCGCGCAGATCACGAGGTCAGGAGTTTGAGACCAGCCTGGCCAACATGGTGAAACCCCATCTCTACTAAAAATACAAAAAAACTAGCTGGGCGTGCTAGCACGTGCCTGTAGTCCCAGCTACTCAGGAGGCTGAGGCAGGAGAATTGCTTGAACCCAGGAGGTGGAGGTTGCAGTGAGTCAAGATTGCACCACTGCACTCTAGCCTGGGCATTAGAAGGAGACTATCTCAAAAAAAAAAAAAGTGCTCTTTATGAATAACTAAAGACACTCCTATACTCAGGAAATTCCAAGGGTTTAGGAACCTTGTGCCAGGAACCAAGGACAAGACCAAATATAGTCATTCTTATACCAAAATGGTGCTAAAAGAAACAGTAACCAGGAGCATGGAGAGAGGTGAATGAGACACCCTTCACCCCATGCCATCACCAAGATTAACCCCCTAAGCTTCTGCTCCTAGAGAGATAATTTGTGGGACATCATCTGAGGAGATAGGCTCTGTCTGAGGTTTTTAGCACCATCACAGTGGTCCAGAAAATTGTTCAAACCCAAGGGATATAAAGATGAGGAAACATGGAGAGCCGGAAAGACAAGAGTCTAAGAGGAAGAGATAAGTAATTTTCTCTTTTCACCCTAAATTGCTAGGTAGGATGTTTTCAGTGATAAGTCTAGTTCATGAAGACGTTTATTATAAAAAACATCTTTGGAAAGAAGTAAATTCTGAGTCTGAACAAGAATTGGGTTTCAGTTCTAGGCTGGGACTGTACTAAGTGCCTACAGGCAGCCTCCCCAGCGTGGCGGCCTCAGGGTAATCAGAGTCCCTGCACGATAGCTGCTTTCTTCCAGAATACGTCTCAGGAGAACCGGAAGATGCTTCGTAGCATTTTTTGACCTAGCCTTGAAAGCTATGTGGTGTCATTTCTACCACATTCTTTGGTCAAAGTACTTCCAACCCTAGGCAGGTTCCAGATGAGAGGGGACGTAATATAACACAAACGTTTATCAAGTACAAATGAGCATGTCACACTTCTGATTAAAGATCTTTGTTCGGGACTGGTGGCTCACGCCTGTAATCCCAGCATTTTGGGAGGCTGAGGCGGCTGGATCATGAGTTCAGGAGATCAAGACCATCCTGGCTACATGGTGAAACCACATCTCTACTAAAAATACAAAAAAAATACAAGAAATTAGCTGGGTGTGGTGGCATTTGCCTGCAATCCCAGCTACTCCAGGGGGCTGAGGCAGGAGAATTGCTTGAACCTAGGAGGCTGAGGTTGCAGTGAGCTGAGATTGGGCCACAGCACTCCAGCCTGGGTGACACAGCGAGACTCCATCTCAAAAAAAAAAAAAAGAAGAAGAAGATCTTCAGTGACTCTCCATTTTATCCCTATCCTCTTGGAGTGGGGTGCTATATTGCAGCAGTCCCCACCTTTTTGGCACCAAGGACCAGTTTCATAGAAAACAATTTTTCCATGGACTCAGGGGCAGCGGGATGGATGGTTTCAGGATGATTCAAGCACATTACATTTATTGTAGACTTTATTTCTATTATTATTATCACATTGTAATATATAATGAAATAATTAAACAACTCACCATTATGTAGAGTCAGTGGGAGCCCTGAACTTGTTTTCCTGCAACTAGATGGTTCCATCTGGGGGTGATGGGAGACAGTGACAGATCATCAGGCATTAGATTCTCATAAGGAGCACAGCCTAGATCCCTCACACGTGCACTTCACAGAGGGTTCACGCTACTATGAGAATCTAATGCGGCCACTGGTCTGACGGGAGGCAGAGCTCAGGCAGTAATGCCAGCAACGGGGAGTGGCTGTAAATACAGATGAAGCTTTTCTTGCTTGCCCGCCAGTCACCTCCTGTGAAGCCCAGTTCCTGACAGGCCACAGACCAGTATCGGTCTGTGTGTTGGTCTGTGGCCCCGGGGGCTGGGGACCCCTGCCGTAGAGTGAGGTCAGGAGCGATAGTAGCTTCTTGCGGCCATGAAGTGGCCATCCCCCAGGAATAAAAGATACCATATTAGGGATAATAAAGAGAAAAGATTAAAATAAATGTAGTTCTTGATGATATTTCCAGATATAACCTAACCTAGTGTTACCCTCTTACAAAATTCTTGTCAAGTAAACCATACATTTTGTCTTTGTTCTAAGCCACGCTGTCCAACCCATGGCCCAGGAGGATGGCTTTGAATGTGGCCCAACACAAATTCATAAACTTTCTTAAAACATTATGAGATTTGGGGGGGATTTTTTTTTTATTTTAGCTCATCAGCTGTCGTTAGTGTTAGTATATTTTATGTGTGGCTCAAGACAATTCTTCTTCTTCCAATGTGGCCCAGGGAAGGCAAAAGATTGGACACCCCCTGGTTTAAGCCATTGTTAGGTGTAATTGTAAATTGTAAATTACTTAGAATTAAAAACAGCAGCCATAGCTGGGCACGGTGGCTCACGCCTGTAATCCCAGTGTTTGGGGAGGCTGAGGCAGGAGGATCACTAAGCCCAGGAGTTTGGGACGTGCCTGGGCACCACCATAGCAAGACACCGTCTCTAAAAAAAAAAAAAGAAAAAAAGAAAAAAAGAAAAATGAGTGAAAGAAAGAAAGAAAGAACAGCCTTAATGAAACAAGGCCTTGGGGATAATGCTTTTAGGATCAGTGTCATTGTTTCGGTTTCTGTAACTGTCTTACCATATCTCTCCATTTAACTGTGATACCCTTGGAATGATGCTTAATATTTCAGAAAAACAGTTATCTCTTTGGGCTGGAAGACTACAAATGAGCTTCCACAAGATCAGAGGATTACGGGGTTAATCTTGGTGGTGTGCATGGGTGTGGACACGCCGTCCCACCAACTGTCTCAACTTCCCCCGTCTCCCTTACCTCTCTCTGTGTTTCTGGTCTCCATCCCTCATGATTTTTTCTCTGCCTTTCATTGCTTCCCTCTGATTCTTCTCACCACCATACTTGCTCCTTTCCTTACCTTGATCCTTGGAGGGAGAAGGGGCCTGGACACCCAGATTTCTTGGCCCTTGATGTTGAGACTGTTCAACCTCTGCATCCCACAGAGACTGAGGCTGAGAAACACAGTCAGGTATGTGAGTTTCTAAACATGGCCCAGTCCACTGTCCTAATGCCGTTAAAATAGGTAGTATAGGCCAGGCACAGTGGCTCACGCCTATAATCCCAGCACTTTGGGAGGCCGAGGTGGGCGGATCACCTGAGATCAGGAGTTTGAGACCAGCCTGACCAACATGGAGAAACCTCATCTCTACTAAAAATACAAAATTAGCCAGCTGTGGTGGCACATGCCTGTAGTCCCAGCTACTCGGGAGGCTGAGGCAGGAGAATCGCTTGAACCCGGGAGGCGGAGGTTGCAGTGAGCCGAGATTGTGCCATTGCACTCCAGCTTGAACAACGACAGCGAAATTCCATCTAAAAAAAAAAAAAATGAGGTAGTGTATTGGTGTAATTCTTGGGATCATCAAAAATCAGAAGCAGCTCTGGTGTCCTATTTCCTGTTGCCCAGCTGGTTTCAGTCCCCTTACCCCTCCTCCTGTTCCTTGGTGTATGTTTTGTAGAGACCATTAGAGCCTGAGTCACTCTCCGCAGGAGACTTGGACCTAGAACTGCCCAGAGCAAGACCACAGCTGGTGGGCAGTCCAGGTAAGAAGCATATTCCGGGGGGACTGGGTAGCTTGACACAGACACACTTAATACACCGGTGAACACAACTCTTTGGCTGAAGAAGGATATGGAGTTGAAGAATAATTTTTTTAAAGAGGTTCTAGATAGGCCAGGTGCAGTGGCTCACACCTGTAATCCCAGCACTTTAGGAGGCGGAGGCGGGTGGATCACTTGAGGTCGGGAGTTCGAGACCAGCCTGGCCAACATGGTGAAACCCCTACCTCTATTCAAAATACAAAAATTAGCCAGGCGTGGTGGCAGGTGCCTGTAATCCCAACTACTTAGGAGGCTGAGGCGGGAGAATTGCTTGAATCCGTGAGGTGGGGTTGCAGTGAGCTGAGATGGTGCCACTGCACTCCAACCTGGGTGACAGAGTGAGACTCCATCTCACATAAATAAACGAATAAATAGGCTCTAGCTTTTACTGGGGTCCTGATGGGAATGATGGAATGTAGAGACGGTGCGCTGCTGCAGGAGAGACGGGGTAAGTGAAGGAGGGAAGTTCTCGAGTAAATGAGGGAGTACATTTTGCAGGATCGGTAGAGGGTGGTTCTTGGATGGGAACACTTGTTTTCTGGTCATTGAGGTGAGGGCAGAGAACAGCGATGCGGCAGCCGGCAGACGGAGAATCTGGTGGAGCAGGAGACAAGGGCGTCAGCTTGAGGGCAGGAGTTGGGGTGGGAAAGGACGTTTAGTTTGAAGCTTTCAGGAGAAAGCAAAAGAGCCCTAATAATTATGATGGGTCATGGGGAAATGAGTGTAAAACAGAAGGAATCACCTTTCAGAGCGGTGATGAGTCTCTGCATAAAGAGAGTGGTTGTGTGCAGTGCGTGGGACCCAGCAGCGGAATAGAGCCCTGCTCTCTCATGAATTTGCAGACATAGGCTGGTCACTTCTCCTCACGGTTCTAGTTTCCTCTTCTGTCTCACAGTGATGATGCTGTATAGTCAGTGCTGCACTTGTTGAGATCAGAGGCAAGAAAGTTGAGAACATGGTACAATGATTGCCAAGTATAAGGTGCTTCATCGATGGCAGCCACTATGGTCTGTGTTCACTGTAAATCACAGGATTCTCCCTTGAATCATAACTGGACAAAATTGCACAGGCTTTCCTCTCTAGTATGTTCCGGCTCATCACTGCAGAATCTTCCTCATTCATCCCAACAGTCTTTCGAACTGGTTGCCTTAAGAGATTCTTGAGGACAAACCGTCCTCAGGGTCTTCTGGTGGTTGGATGGGTGGTAGGGGAGGGGAGATATCTCTGAGTTGTTTCTGAGATTGTGGAGTATCAAAGTTGAGTAGAAATGTGAGCCACATAAGTACTTTTAAAGTGTCAGGTAGGCACTTTAACAAGATGAAGAGAAACTAGTGAACTTCATTTTAATAAAATATCTAACCTAAACTTAAATAACCAAATTATTGCTCTGATTGTTATTATAGCAGTAGGATTAGCTTATGAAAGAGTTCAAAAAGGGTTGGACTGGATTGAATTGGTATATAGTTTAATCAAAACAAATGATTTCGACTCATTAGATTATGATAAGTCCTTTTAACATGCAGTCAATATAAAAGCTGTTAGTGAGATGGTTCACAATATTTTTTTTCATACTAAGTCTTTGAAATTTGATGGGTGTTTTACTCCTACAGCCCATCTCCAGCTGGACTAGCCACATTTCAGGTGCTTAAACGCCACATATGGTGAGTGACTAGTGGATTAGACAGCGCTTCTGTACCAGTTGCATGGCAGGGCAGAGGCAGAAAGAGACATTTGCTGGAATTTGACAGCCTGGGCTGTTGGGTGACTTTAAGTGATTAACTGAAATGCTCTAAGGCTCACTTTCCACATCTGCAAAATGGGTACCATAAAGAAAGTAAAACCTAATGTTAATCAGTGCTGACTGTGCATCAATCACGGGCTCATGCTTTCTGGTTTGAACCCATTTCACCCTCATAGTAACAATTTTGAGGAAGGCTGCTGCAGGCAGTCGAAGAGAAGACCAGCTCTTGGCAAGAGCCTGACATTCACTCTGCATACCGGACCTAATGAAATGTCATACCCAGTACATACTGGGACTGTGATTTCTATCACGGTCTTCTTCATCCCCCAAGAGTGCTGAGCCCATCCAGTGAGTGGAGAAGCACCTCCCATCCATCTGGCCAAGGTAAACCCAGAGGCAAGAGTGAAAACGGAGTCTGTTGTTCTGATTTATTCTAGCAAAGAATCCACTGGGTGTAACACTTTCTCCCACATGGTTTTATTATCACTCATGGACCCATTTGACCTGTCTTGTAAAACTAACCAAGTATTATGCCTTGTCTCCCACAATGACAGAAGAGAGGGAGATTTCATGACCTTTGTGGAGAGAGAGGGAGCAGACTTTGGAGTGCAGAAGTTGCATAGGTTATAGTTCTTATGCGGAGAGTCATGGGTGAGAGAAAGCCTTGGTCCACGTTTGCCTGACACTAGGTTAGTGAAGCTGTCTCCCACCAATTTTCTGATATCATACACTGTTAGTTTTTCTCTATTAAATTGATAGTAAAATACACATACAAAAAGTTAACCATTTTAGGCTGGGCACAGTGGCTTATGCCTGTAATCTCAGCCGAGGGAGGCAGAGGCGGGCAGATCACCTGAGGTCAAGGAGTTCTAGACTAGCCTGGCCAACATGGTGAAACCCTGTCTGTACAAAAATATAAAAATTAGCCGGGTGTGGTGGTGAGTGCCTGTAATCTCAGCTACTCGGGAGGCTGAGGCAGTAGAATCACTTGAATGTGGGAGGCAGAGGTTGCAGTGAGCCAAGATTGCACAGTCTGGGCGACAGAACGAGACGGCATCTCAAACACCAAAAAAATTTAACCATTTTAAATGTACAATTCAGGTGACATTAAGCACACCTATAATGTGTTGCAACCATAACCATCATCTAGTTCCAGAACTTTTTATCACACCAATTAAAAACTGCATACCTATTAAGCAATAATTCCCCACTTTCTACTTTCCCCAGTCCCTGGCAACCAATAATCTGCGTTTGGTCTCTGTGAGTTTGTCTCCTCAGGATATTTCATACACCTACAATCATACAATATATGAGTTTTCCTGCCTGCCTTCCTGCCTTCCTTCCTTCCTTCCTTCCTTCCTGCCTGCCTTCCTTCCTCCCTCTGTCCCTCCCTCCCCTTCCTCCCTTCCCTCCTTTCCCTCCCTTCCATCCTTCCCTTCCTTCCTTTCCTTCCCTTACTTCCCTTTCTTTATTGTTTCATTTTAGAGACAGGGTCTTGCTCTGTTGCCCAGGCTGGGGTGCAATGGCTCAATCATAGCTCACTATTAAGCTTGAATTCCTGGGCTCAAGTGATCCTCCCATCTCAGTAGCCAGGACTACAGGTATGTGTAGCTAGGATCACCTGAGGTCAAGATGTGAGTAGCTAGGACTACAGGTGTGTGCTACCACATCCAGTTAATTTTAATTTTTTTTTTTTGAGACGGAGTCTCCTTCTGTTGCCAGGCTGGAGTGTATGATCTCAGCTCACTGCAACCTCCGCCTCCCAGGTTCAAGTGATTCTCCTGCCTCAGCCTCCCCAGTAGCTGGGATTACAGGCACGTGCCGCCGCACCTGGCTAATTTTTTGTATTTTTAGTAGAGACAGGGTTTCACCATGTTGGCCAGGATGGTCTTGATCTCCTGACCTCATGATCCGCCCACTTCAGCCTCCCAAAGTGCTGGGATTACAGGTGTGAGCCACTGCGCCAGGCCAATTTGTGTGGGTGTGTGTGTAGAGATGAGGATTTTACTGTGTGGCTCAGGCTGATGACGAACTCCTGGGCTCACGTGATCCTCCTACCTCAGCTTCCCAAAGCGCTGGGATTACAGGTATGAGCCACCACATCCAGCCCTCTTTGTTTAGCCTCCTGTTTTCAAGCTTCATCCGCACTGCGGCATATGTCAGTGCTCCATCCTTTCTTACGGCTGAATGACAATCCACTGGATGGATGGACCACATTTTGTTTATCCATTCATCTGTTGATGGATGTCTGGGGTTGTTTCTACCTTTAGGCCCTCATGAGGAGTGTCTCAATGAACATTTTTGTTTGAATGCATGTTTTCTCTATACATACTTAGTCCCATATTCTCCTGCTGGACGTCGACACCCATTTAATCCTTAGCCATTTAATCTCCCTGGTAGGGGTTTGCGTGTTAGCGATTGTGGGGATGTGCCATAAGACGCAATCCTGGCTGCGCGCCACGGCTCACGTCTGTAATCCCAGCACTCTGGGAGTCCGAGGCGAGTGGATCACGTGAGGTCAGAAGTTCAAGACCAGCCTGGCTAACATGGAAAAAACCCACCTCTACTAAATATACAAAAATTAGCCAGGTGTGGTTGTGCACACCTGTAGTCCCAGATACTTGGGAGTCTAAGGCAGGAGAATCGCTTGAACCTGGGAGGTGGACGTTGCAGTGAGAGATGATGCCACTGTACTCCAGCCTGGGTGACAGAGCAAGATTCTGTCTCAAAACAAAAACAAACAAACAAATAAACAGATGATGTAGTCTTGCCCAACGGGTACAATAAAAGATTGCCAATGTATAGATGCGGGCCTGTGTAAGGGACAGGGATGAGGATATTCTGGCTGGAGCAGAAGCTCTAGGGGAAGGTGAGAAAGCTGTGAGTGGGAAAACTGTCAGGGGTAGAAATGAGGGGCTGGGGGAAATGGTATGGCGGTTCGTAACTGAGGAGTGACCACACTGCACTATTTCAGGAGTGGACAAGATGGAGACCAATTCCTCTCTCCCCGTGAGCATCTCTGGAGGGACACCTGCTGTACCTGCTGGCTATCTCGTCCTGGATATCTTCTCTTATCTGGTATTTGCAGTCACCTTTGTCCTCGGGGTCCTGGGCAACGGGCTTGTGATCTGGGTGGCTGGGTTCCGGAGGACACACACAGTCACCACCATCAGTTACCTGATCCTGGCCGTGGCTGACTTCTGTTTCACCTCCACTTTGGCACATCAACTTGTTTGGAAGTGTCTTCCTGATCTCCCTCATTGCCCTGGACTGCTGTGTTAGTGTCTTGCATCCAGTCTGGTCCCACAACCACTGCACCGTGAGCATGGCCAAGAAGGTGATCGTCGGGGCCTGGGTGCTGGCTCTGCTCCTCACATCGCCAGTTATCATTCGTGTGACGACAATACCTGGTAGATTGGGGCCAGGGACAGTAGCCTGCACTTTTGGCCTTTCACCCTGGACCAATGACCATGAAGAGAGGTCGAAGGTGACCGTCGCCATGTTGACGGTGAGAGGTATATCCGGTTCATCATCCGCTTCAGCGCACCCGTGTCCATCATCGCTGTCAGCTACCGGCTTATTGCCACCAAGATCCACAAGGAAGGCTTGATTAAGTCCAGTCGCCCCTTACGTGTCCTCTCCTTTGTCGTAGCTGCCTTTTTGCTCTGCTGGTTCCCATATCAGGTGGTGGCCCTCATAGTCACCATCAGAGTCTGTGAGTTAGTATTGTTTGGCATGAACAAAGCAATGACAGTTGCAAGGGATGTGACAAGTCCCCTGGCCTTCTTCAATAGCTGCCTCAACCCGATGTTCTGCGTCTCCATGGGCCAGGATTTCCGGGAGAGACTGATCCACTCCCTGCCCACCAGTCTGGAGAGGGCCCTGACTGAGGACTCTGAGCAGACCAGTGACACAGGTACCAATCCTACTTCACCTTCTGTAGAGGTGGAGTTACAGGCAGAGTGAGGAGGGGAGCTGGGGGATACTTTCGAGCTCCCAGTTTCAACTTCGTCTCACCTTGAGTTAGGCTGAGCCTACAGGCATTTCCTGCTAATTTTAGGGTTACCCACTCATCACAACAAAAGCCTTTGTGTCCCCCTAATTTGGGGAGAATAAACAGATAGGAGTTTATTATTGATTTCTTGTTTTGATCTTGGACCTCAGCCTTGGGTGGTCAGAGGTGGGAAATGATGGGAAGAAGCTGTCATCTGCACCCTTGTTTGCCTGAAATGGGCCTGAATGATGCCCATCATTATTAGTCCTGAATTATCAGTAGTGAATGATACCCATCCTTCCGGCGTAACGATGAGCAGTGCCTACTTCCATTCTGAAAAGTGTCCTGCTGTGAAAAATAAATTACGTAGTCATCCTAGGTAAATGGAGGAGGGAGAAGTGAGAAAGAGTGTGGCTTAAATCAGACAAGATACAGAAAAAGATACTTTATATAAAGCCCTCAGCCTTCATTGGTGAACAAGTGACTAAAAATACAAAGTTACTTAGATGTCAGCTGAAGACGCCTCATCCCTTGAGACCTACCTGATTGCCTACTCTTTTGTATCATAAACTTTGAGAAAGAGATTGTTCTCCCACAAGGGAGGGCCCCCAGGGCCCGTGTTTTCACCTCTGACTCTAAGTCTTGCTTCAGCTGAATTAGTCCAATGCATACCATGTCTGGTGGTTGCTGCCCTGAATGAAATTAACCCAGAGAGGAGCTCAGACATTTCCCTCAATTTCCTGAAAAGCTACCTTAAAAGGTATTTAAATGTGGAACACATTTTACGGAAGCTCGGCAGTGTGGGAACATGCAGCTGGCCAGCAATTGACAAACATGACGCTTCCAGTTGAACTTGAGACACCCTTTTAAAAGTCCACCCTCCCTCTTATCTCCTCACCTCCAGATTTCTGCTTTTTTTTTTCTTTTTTAATAATCCAGAGTAATTTAGCCATCTTTCCTTTGACTCTCTCATTTTTTTTTTTTTTTTTTTTTTTTTTTTTTTTTTGAGATGAGTCCCCCTCTATTGCCCAGGCTGGAGTGCAATGTCATGATCTCAGCTCACTGCATCCTCCACTTCCCAAGTTCAAGCAGTTCTCCTGCCTCAGCCTCTTGGGTAGCTGGGATTACAGTCATGCGCCATCATGCCTGGCTAATTTTTGCATTTTTAGTAGAGATGACGTTTCGCCACGTTGGCCAGGCTGGTCTCGAACTCCTGACCTCAAGTGATCCACCCACCTCGGCGTCCCAAAGTGCTGGGATGACAGAGGTGAGCCACCGCACCTGGCCGACTCTGACTCTTTATCCCTCAGGTCTCCTTTCCCAACTCAAGTCATTTATCAGTGACAGCATCCACCTTAAGAAGATTTCTGGTCCCTGCTCTTGAAGCAATCATTACAGACACTATCATTTTATTATAACAAGAAACAGAGGAGAAAGGAGAGAGAATCAACAGAAAGAAGAGAGATGAAGGAGAAGCCTGGAGGGTCCAGAGTCCACCTACAGCAGAACCTGTCTTTGGGTGAGGGGCTGGGCGATGAAGGCTGATTTCATTCCAGTGCAAGGGGAGATTCCTGAGTTTGATGATATGATGTGGTCCTTGGGAATCTAGCTCTTCTCTGGACTCCCATGACGGTTTTCTCTGCACAACCCCCATGAAGCTCTGCAAGCCTTGCTCATCAGCATCCAATGCATTTATTTAATCTATGCCACTGACCCCAGAGCTTCCAGAGGGCATTGTGTGATCCTTGCTTTCCCCTTGCAAACAAAAGGCTTCAATAAATGATGGTTTAACTAAACCTTTTGCTACTGTACCTCGTTTATAATTACCCAGGATACTTGCAAATCCGGGAAACCCCTTCGTTCACCAGCTCCATGAAGTCAGCTGAGTTCTACTTCCTGTGTTGACAGATGTAGAAAGTGAGGCCCAGAAGGAAGGTACAGTAAAACAGGAACCTGCTGCAAAGTTAGAGAGCACAACCTTCATACAAGACCACCCTTGCTCCTGACATCAGATGCAAATTTGCAGAATCCCCCAGGACACCCTCAGGTTGGACCATTTGCTAGGAAGAGTCACAGAGAGAAGATGGAGCAGAGGATTTGAGCAGAGAAGAAGTGAGAGATGATGAAGCCCCAGATTGCAAGGGGCAGAGAGAAGCTACCAGATAATGTTCCGATTCCTGTAAGGTCTAGACGTACCATCTGCAGTTAACTTCCTTTGAATTCCCTTGTGTTCTGCCAGCAAAGAGGTTTAACTTAAGCCAGCTTGACTGAGTTTCTACAACTCACAACTCAACTATCCATTTCTAAGGTATCCATAATAAATGTCAGAATGAATCAACCACAGGGTGGTTCCTGTGACTTGAGGCTGAGCAAGAGAATGGGGGGAGAGACATGGCTTGCGGGGGATGGGTATTACTCTTCAGGCCACTTACTGGGGGAGCTCCTGGTCTTGCATGAACCAGCAAACAGAGGAGAGGCAATGGCCTGTGATGTGGTCAAAGAACGAGAATAAATGATAAGCCCCATCTTCTCTCAAATCCTAGCAATATCCAGCTTACCCCTGGATAGTGCCTCTACGAGGGAAAAAAATCCCTCTATCAGAATTTAGACACAGAGAATACAGACCATCCTATCAAGTTGACTGGATTGGAATCCAGACCTCATCTCTTATAAGCTCTGTGATCTGGGGGAAGTCAGTTACTTTTTCTGTGTCAGTACTGTCCCCTCACGAAAAAGGTAGCACACTAAAATGATTTAGTTAGAGAGCTGGAGACCCAGGAATGCTGCTGGTGAGTCCCAGTCCTAGTGTGAAGGGCTGAGAATCAGGAGAGACAGTGGTGTAATCCCAGTCCAAAGGCTGGCAGCCTTGAGACTCAGAAAGAGCTAATGTTTTAATTTTACGTCCAAAAGCAGGAAAAAAAAAAACAACTCATGTCCCAGCTTAAAGTTTGTCAGGCAGGAGGAATTCCTTTTATTTATAGGAGGGCCAGCCTTTTTGTTCTATTTAGGCCTTCAACTGATTGGATGTGGCTCACCCACAATAGAGAGGGTAAGCTGTGTTACTAAATCTATCCATTTACATGTTAATATTGGGTTGGGTGTGGTGGCTCACACCTGTAATCCTAGCACTTTGGGAGGCTGAGGCGGGCAGACAACCTGAGGTCAGAAGTTCGAGACCAGCCTGGCCAACGTGGTGAAAACTCCATCTCTACTAAAAACACAAAAATTAGCTGGGCGTGATGGTGTGCGCCTATAATCTCAGCTACTCAGAAGGCTAAGTCTGGAGAATCAATTGAACTTGGGAGGCGGAGGTTGTAGTGAGCCAAGATTGCGCCATTGCACTCCAGCCTGGGTGACAGAGCGAGACTCCATCTCAAAAACATAAAAACTAAAAAATGAAATAAAAACTGGTACTGGATTTTGCAAGAAATAGCAAGTCACCCTGAAGTTATAATTGTATGGCATTTACATACAATGAAGAGAATTGTAGATTATATTATTATTCTTTGAAAACTGTGTGGCACGTATCCTTTATAATCAGTAAAACTATAAAATTTCTTGTAAACGTATGTGTTTATACACAGACATACATTTTTCCCCCTTGGAGAGCCAGTTGTTAAACGTTAATCAGCACACCACTGTGTAGAAAGCACACGTAATCTGGATCCTGTAACAGTTGTGTTCAGATCCCGGGGCGTTGCTACTTGTGTGACCTCAGACAAGTCATTGCCCTCTTTGTTTTTTTGTTTTTGTTTTTGCTTTTGTTTTTGAGATGGACTTTCGCTCTTGTTGCCCAGACTGGAGTGCAATGGAGTGATCTTGGCTCAACGCAACCTCTGCCTCCCAGCTTCAAGCAATTCTGCCTCAGCCTTCCAAGTAGATGGGACTACAGGCACGTGCCACCATGCCCAGTTAATTTTTTGTATTTTTGGTAGAGATGGGGTTTCTCCATGTTGGTCAAGCTGGTCTTGAACTCCCAACCTCAGGTGATCCGCCCTCCTCAGCCTCCCAAAGTGCTGAGATGACAGGCGTGAGCCACCATGCCCAGCCCATGTCCTTTTCTGAATGTCAATTTTCTCTTTAACATGGGAGCAGTAATAGCTACCTGAGGGAGGCTTTTGCTTGGAGTTCATGAAGATAAGATGGGAAGCTCAGACCTGAGCATCTGTATCCTAGCTGGCCAGGCATGGTGGCTCACACCTATAACCCCAGCACTTGAGGCCAAAGCAGGCGGATCACTTGAGCCCAGGAGTTCCAGACCAGCCTGGGCAACATGGCGAAACAGTGTCTTTACAAAAAAAAAAAAAATCAGCCAGGCTTTGTGGTGCACATGTGTAGTCCCAGCTACTCAGGAGACTTAGGCAGGAGGATCGAGGCTGAGCCTGGGAGGTCGAGGCTGCAGTGAGCTGTGATCGTGCCAATGAACTCTAGCCTGGGTGATAAGAGCAAGAGCTGTCTCAAAATAAAATAAAAACATATGTATCATGGCCACCATCAACATAATGACCATTTCCACTTGCTGGAGACAGGGTTGCTTAGTCTCTGCCTTCTGCAATCACACTGACGTGACACTTCCTGTACGACCCACCCTATCCGGTCCTCACAGTCTTTTCCCCCGCTTGCACCGCCCTTTTGTCAAGCCACAGCTGTAGGGGGTCATTTAGTAGGTATTACTCTGAAGTCGCTGCACCTGGGGTTAGGGGCGAGCAAACACTCTCCTAGTGATCTGCTCTGATCCCAGTCACCTTAGAAGAGCACGCAGGGTCCCGGCGAGCTGCTCTAGGGCACAGAGGGCAGCTTGTTCATCACGCGCTCACAAGTGTCCTGCGCTGGGCTGGCGTGTAAATTTGCTAGAGTGCTGTAACGCATGACCACAAACCAAGTGGCTTCAAACCACAGAAATGGATTATCTCACAGTACTGGAGGCCAAAGTCTGAAATCAAAGTGTTGGCAGGGTTGGCTGCTTTTGGAGGCTCTGGGGGAGAATCCCTTTCACGCCTCTCTCCTCGCTCCCCGGTGGCGGCTGCTATCCTTGCCATTCTTTGGTGTTAGGGATGGAATTTTGTCCTCTCCACACCCTCCATTCCTATGTTGAAGTCCTAACCCCCAGCCCCTCAGAATGTGTCCTTATTTGGATACTGGATCATGGCAGATGTAATTATTTAAGTTAAGGTGAGGTCATACTGGACTAGGGTGGAGCCATAATCCAATATGACTGGTGTCCTTACGGAAAAGGGAAATCTGGATGCAGATGCACACACAGGAAGAACACTATGTGATGAGGAAGTCAGAGGTTGCGGTGATGCTTCCACAAGCCAAGGAATGCTCATCAGCAAATCACCAAAGATCGTCAGTGTCGTGCACCAGAAGCAGCCAAGCATGGTGGCTCTTGCCGGTAATCTCAGCACTTTGGGAGGCTAAGGTAGGAGGACTGCTTGAGCCCAGGAATTTGAGGCCAGCCTGGGCAACATAGCAAGACCCCGTCATTACAAAATATTAAAAAGTGAGCATGGTGTGGTGGTGCGCACCTATGGTCCCAGCTATTAGGGAGGCTGAAGCGGGAGGATCACTTGAGCCCAGGAGTTCCAGGTTGCAGTGAGCTATGATCACACCACTATACTCCAGCCCAGGTGACAGACCAAGACCCTATCTAAAAAATAAAAATTAAAAAATAAGCCTAATCTGGTGAGGTATCTCTCACCCATAGTCCCAGCTACTTGGGAGGCTGAGGCGGGAGGATTGCTTGAGCCCACGAGTTCAAGACTAGCCTGGCAATGTGGTGAGACTTCTTCTCTACAATTTTTTTCTTTGAGACAGAGTTTCACTCTTGTTGCCCAGGCTGGAGTGCAATGGCGCAATCTCGGCTAACTGCAACGTCTGCCTCCCGGGTTCAAGCGACTCTCCTGCCTCAGCTTCCTGAGTAGCTGTGTTACAGGCATGCACCACCATGCCTGCCTAATTTTGCAGTTTTAGTAGAGACAGGGTTTCTCCTTGTTAGTCAGACTGGTCTTGAACTCCCGACCTCCGGTGATCTGCCTGCCTTGGCCTCCCAAAGTGCTGGAATTATAGGTGTGAGCCACTGCGCCCAGCCCAATTTTTTTTTTTTTTATTAGCTGAGCATGGTGACCTGTGGCTATAGTCCCAGCTATTTGGGAGGCTGAGACAGGAGGCTGGCTAAAGCCTGAGAGGCAGAGGTTGCAATGAGCTGGTTGTGCCTGGGTCAGCTCACTGGCTCAGAGGCTAGTGGGCAGTGAGCTGACTGTACTCCATCTTGGGCAGCAGAGAAAGAGCCTGTCTCAAAGAAAGAAAGAAAGAAAAATCACCAGAAGCTAGGCGAAAGGCATAGAAGACATTCTGCCTCACAACCCTCGGAGGAAACGAAGCCTGCTGGGACATCCTGATCTTGGACTTTTAGCTTCCAAAACTTTGAGACAGTAAGTGTCTGTTGTTTAATCCCCTGAGTTTGTGTCACAGTCAGCCCTTCTTATGTGTGGTTTCCACATGTAAGGATTCAACCAATCACAATTAGAAAATATTTGAAAAAAGCAGTAAAAAATAATACAAATTTTAAAAATACACTGTAACAGCTGCGTATCATGTACATTGTATTGGGTATCCTAAGTAAGCTAGGGGTGGTTTAAAGTATATGGGAGCACTCTGGGAGGCTGAGGCAGGCAGATCACTTGAGGTCAGGAGTTTGAGACCAGCCTGGCCAACATGACAAAACCCCGTGTCTACTAAACATACAAAAAATAGCCAGGCTCGATGGCGGGTGCCTGTAATCCCAGCTACTCAGGAGGCTGAGGCAGGAGAATCACTTGAACCCAAGAGGTGAAGCCGAAATCCTGCTGCTTCACTCCAGCCTGGGCGACAGAGTGAAACTCTGTCTCAAAAAATCATAAATAAATAAGTATAAAGTTATGGGAGCATGTTCATAGGTTATGTGCAAATACTACACCATTTTATGTGTGTCTCGAACAAATGTACATTTTAGTATCCACAGGGTCTTGGAAGCAATCCCCAGAGAATACTGAGGGGGATCTGTACTTCTTTATTACAGAAGTCCTAGAAAACTAGTACACTTGGTCTGTGATACATCCCTCCAATCTCCACCTCTGCCTTTGCATCACTTTCTTTCCTTTCTTGAGATAGGGTCTCCCTCTGTTGCCCAGGCTGGAGTGCAGTGGTACAGTGATAGCTCACTGCGGCCTCAATTTCCTGGGCTCACGTGATCCTCCTACCTCAGCCTCCCAAGTAACTGGAACTGTAAGCGTACACCACCACATCCAGCTAATTAAAAAAAGTTTTTTGGTGACAGTGTCTCACTGTGTTGCCAGGCTGGTCTTGAAACCCCTGGGGCTCAAGCAATACTCCCACCTCTGCCTCCCAAAGTGCTGGGATTACAGGAGTGAGACACCACATTCAGTCTTATTATTTCACTTTGGGAGGCATTTTTTTTTCCCTAATCAGATGGTTCTCAAACTGTATGTAAGAATTACCTGGGGCATTTGTTTAAATCATTTCCACAGCCCAGAGCTCACAAAGTCGGAATAAACGGCAGTGAAGACCAGTAATCTTCGTGTTTACCAGATGCACACAGGTGATGTGGATGCTTTGGGGTCCGTGGACCAGTTTTGCAAACACTTGAATGTACAATGACAAGAGCCCATGGGGGAGGGTGTGTCTTGTGCTTTGGGGCAGCTTCCTTCGTCTCTCTCTTATCTCTCAACATCTGAAAAATGCAAATTATCACAAGGACCAGGAGGGTGTTGGCCAGGATGGTATCAGGCTTGAAAAGCCAGATCTCATCTCAAAATCCCTAACTGTATGACATCTTCAGAAGCTCTTAAAACCCTTTATCCAAATGAGGTCACATTCATAGGCTCTGCAGGTTGGGACTTAGATGTATCTTTGGGGGCCACCTGTCAACCCCACTACATGTGGAACCAAGGGTACTGAGGGGCAGATGTACTTTGTTATTACAGAAGCCTCAGAAAAGGAATACACCTGGCTTGTGGGTTCACCACCCCAGTCTCTGCCCCCATCTTCACATCACCTCTGTGTTTTGTCTATCTCCCTCTGACTCACTCTTATAAGGGTTTGGGGCTCACTTTAAATCTAGGATATACTCATCTTGAAATTCTTAATTTTATGATATTTGCAAAACCCCTCTTTTCAAATCAGGTTGCAGTCACAGGTTCTGGGGGTCAGAACATCCCCATATGTAATCGTCTCTTGTAATATATAGACGGGAAACCACGGCAGTGTTATTTCCTCTTCATCTTACAGCATTCATGGGGAATGACAACATTGTGGTTTTGAGCCTCCGGACTTCGGGTGTCTGCAGTCTTGGTCACAGAAAGGGGCCGCCGGACGCCTGCAGCTCTGACTCCTCTATCTGGAGCAGGCGCGCCCTTTGGTGACACACCCTCTGTGCTGCACACCAAGCTGTTCAGAGCTTTCTGCTATGTCCTGGGTAAGAAGGTCTATTCACCCCATGCTTGGGGTCCAGGGATTAAGTGGATGCCAAACAGAGTTCCACCCACCTGCATCAACAGGGGTATGGTTATCCTTGTCTGCAGGTGGCCGAGGTGGAGGGTGAGGCTCAGAGCCAGGAGGTGGCTTGCACAAGGCTGCCCGCCTTGGAATCCAGGGGTGTCTAATGGTGGAGTGTGGGGCTCCTCCCAGCTCCAATGTGGCTTACTCCTCAGAGGAGAGGTGGGGTATCCAGAGAGGGTGAAGGGGTGGGGTGTCCAGGGAAGGGTCCCCCTGTTATCACCTGAGTTAGTCCTGGAGACCTTCAGCCTCTGCTCTTCCAGGAATGTCTAAACTCACCTCATATTCCAGGGTACCAGACAGACTGTCTCTTAATCTTAAGGGCTATTCTATGAAGGACAAATTGAGATAGTCCCATTTTACAGATGAATAAAGAGAGGCTCCGAGGAATGAAATGGCTCCATGCCAAGAACAGGCAACTAACTGAGATGCAGTAAGTATTTGGGTCCCCTTAACTTCATTGTTGAAATCCTAATCCCCAAGGAGATGGTATTAGAAGTGGGCATGTTTAGGGGGTGATTAGGTTATGAGCCCCCATGCATGGGAGTGGTGCTTTTGCATAAGAAGTCCAAGAGAGAGACCCCTGCCCTTACCACCGTGTGAGGTCACAGCAAGAAGATTCCATTTATGAATCAGAAAATGCACTCTCGCCAGCCACCAAATCTGTCAGTACCCAGGTCCTGGACTTGCCAGCCTCTGAAGTGTGAGAAATAAAATTTCTGTTGTTTATAAACCACCCAGCTTAGGGTAATTGTTAGAGCAGACAGAAGCGACAAAGACAATAAGAACTATATATGGCCGGGCGCGGTGGCTCACGCCTGTAATCCCAGCACTTTGGGAGGCCGAGGCGGGCGGATCACGAGGTCAAGAGATCGAGACCGTCCTGGTCAACATGGTGAAACCCCGTCTCTACTAAAAATACAAAAAAATTAGCTGGGCGTGGTGGCGCGCGCCTGTAGTCCCAGCTACTCGGGAGGCTGAGGCAGGAGAATGCTTGAACCCGGGCAGCGGAGGTTGCAGTGAGCCGAGGTCGCGCCACTGCACTCCAGCCTGGCACCTGGTGACTGAGTGAGACTCTGTCTCAAAAAAAAAAAAAAAAAAAAAAAAAAAGAACTATATATTTGGGGCCGGGTGCAGTGACTCACGCCTGTAATCCCAGCACTTTGGGAGACTGAGGCAGGCAGAGATCAGCTTGGCCAACATGGTGAAACCCTGTCTCTACTAAAAATACAAAAATTAGCTACGGGTGTGGTGACACAATCCTGTAATCCCGGCTACTCGGGGGGCTGAGGCAGGGGAATCACTTGAACCTGGGAGGTGGAGGTTGCAGTGAGCCAAGATTGTGCCACTGCAGTCCAGCCTGGATGACACAGTAAAAAAAAATAAAAAAAGAAATAAATAGGCCGGGCGTGGTGGCTCACGCCTGTAATCCAAGCACTTTGGAGGCCAAGGTGGGTGGATCACCTGAGATCAGGAGTTCAAGACCAGCCTGACCAACATGGTGAAACCCCCGTCTTTTAAAAAAAAAAAAAAGAAATAAATATATATTTGGGCCGGGTGAGGCAGCTTACACCTGTAATTCCAGCACTTTGGGAGGTCTAGGTGGAAGAATCACTTGAGGCTAGGAGTTTGAGACCAGTTTGGACAATATAGTGAGCTCCTGTCTCTACAAAAAAAAACAATAAAATTAGCTGGGCATAGTGGCACAGCCTGTATTTCCAGCAACTCAGGAGGCTAAGGTGGGAGGATTGCTTGGACCTGGGAGGTTGGGGCTGCAGTGAACAGTGACTGCACCCCACTGCATTCCAGCCTGGGCAACAGAGTGAGACCTTGTCTAAAAAATAGAAATATATATTTGTTTGTGCCCCTGATTTCTGGCACATAACTCCTAAAATTCTTGTAACTTCCTGAGTAAGGAGGTGAGAAGAGCATATTTTGTTATTCATAGTTAGCCCCTATCAGCCATACCTGAGTTTGTACTAATGCAACGGACCTGGGTGGATGGTTGCCAGAGAGGTGAACCCTGCAATTCCAGTGGAATTTTTAGCCTCATGCCCCAAATTCCAAGAGGGGGAGAGGAGCTGGAGATTGACTAATCACCAGTGGCCGATGATTTAATCAGTCATGCTGTAAAATAAAAGTAAAATCCTAAGGCCCTCCCTTCGCTCCCTCACCACCACCACCCACCCGACTCAACAGGACCCTTTCTTGGCCAAGGGATCCCAGTGAAACCTTAAAATCTGAGCTCCTGGCCGTGACTTGAAGGCAGGTGGTACACACCTTATTATACCCCTTCCCTTCTGGAGTTTAGGAACGACAGCAGACAGCATTATAGTTAAAATAGAGGTCGTAAGATGCACAAAACAGACTTTGTGGTGATAAGATATCAAATTACACACGAGACCTAAGGCAGGTGTTAAGTCACGTCTACGGGCCGTCAATCTTGCTATACAGCATCCTTATCGTAAAACATTCTTTTCTGCAGACTCCAGGTTTTAAGCAGAACCTTACTCCTTTAACCAACTGCAAATGAAAGACTCTCTGAATCCATCTATAACCTGTAAGCCCGCCCCTTTTGGAGATATCCCGCCTTTTCAGGCCAAACTAATATATGTCTTCCAGGTATTGATTTATGACTTTGCCTGTAACTCCTTTCTCCCTAAAATGCATCAAACCAAACTTTTTTTTTTTTTTTTCATTTTACTTTAAGTTCTGGGATACGTGTGTAGAATGTGCAGGTTTGTTACATAGGCACACAGGTGCCGTGGTGGTTTGCTGCACCGTCATCGGGGTTTTGAGCCCTGCATGCATTAGGCATTTGCCCTAATGTTCTCCTTCCCTTTATCCCCCACCTCCCCACAGGCTCTGGTGTGCAATGTTCCCCTCCCTGTGTCCATGTGTTCTTATTGTTCAGCTCCCACTTCTGAGTGAGAACATGCGGCGTTGGTTTTCTGTTCCTGTGTTAGTGTGCTGAGAATGATGGCTTCCAGCTTCATCCATGTCCCTGCAAAGGAGATGAACACATCCTTTTTTATCGCCGCAGCATCGAACCAAACTTAATCTGACCAACCTTGGGCACACCACAGTCACTCAAATTGTCTCAGAATAAACTTCTGTAAAATATTTTACAGGGGCCAGGTGTGGTGGCTCACGCTAAAAATCCCAGCACTTTGGGAATTTGAGGCGGAAGGATCACTTGAGCCCAGAAGTTTGAGACCAGCCTGGGTAACCTAGGGAGACCCTGTCTCTACAAAAAGTTAAAAAATTTGCTGGGCGTGGGGGCACACACCTGTAGTCCCAGCTACTGCAGAAACTGAGGTGGGAGGATCACCTGAACCCAGAAGGTCGAGGCTGCAGTGAGCCATGATGGCGCCACTGCACCCAGAGTGAGATCTTGACTCAAAAAAAAAAAATAAAAAATAAATAAAGTACTTTATAGAGTTTGGTTTTTCTGTTAACAATGCCCAGGAAGGCTGGGCAGGGTGGCTCATGCCTGTAATCTCAGCACTTTGGGAGGCCAAGGCTGGCGGATCACCTGAGGTCAGGAGTTCGAGACCAGCCTGACCAACATAAAGAAACCCCGTCTCTACTAAAAATACAAAATTAGCTGGGCGTGGCGGTGCATACCTGTAATCCCAGCTACTGGGGAGGCTGAGGCAGGAGAATTGCTTGAACCTGGGAGGCCGAGGGTGTGGTGAGCCGAGATCGCGCCATTGCACTCCAGCCTGGGCAACAAGAGCAAAACTCCATCTCAAATAAACCCAAAAAAACAAAACAAAACAAAATGCCCATGTAAAGGAACATCCACAAAACCCCTAAACAGTGGGGTCTGGAGAGGTTCCAGCTTGGTGAAGGCATCCACATGGCGCCATCACAGAGACAGACGCTCCTGTACTTGGAACCCTTCTGGACCTCACATCACGTTCTCCCTCATCTGTAATCGTTATAATACTCTTTCTAATAAACTGGTACACAGAAGTAAAGTGCTCCCCTGAGTTCTGTGAGCTGTGATAGCAAATTATTGAACATCAGGAGGGGCTGGGACCTCTGATTTGTAGCCAAGTCAGGCAGAAATGTGGGGTACCTGTGGTCCCAGTGCCTGTGACTGGCATATGAAGTCGGGGGCACTCCCGTGGGGCTGAGCCCTCAACCTGTGGGGGCTGCGCTAACTCCAGGGAGTTAGTGTCAGAACTGAAGTGAATCGTTACACACGCAGTTGCTGTACAGAGAGATGGAGAGTTGATGGTTGATGGGAATGAAACCTTGCATCTTTGGTGTCAGACGTGTTACGAGTGGAAAAACAGGGTTTTATTTTATTTTTTTGTTTCCTTTTCTTTTTTTTTTTTTGAGACTAAGTTCTGTGGCATGATCTCAGCTCACTACAACCTCCACCTTCCGAGTTCAAGCCATTCTCCTGCCCCAGCCTCTGGAGTAGCTGGGATTACAGGCACGCGCCACCACGCCTGGCTAATTTTGTAGTTTTAGTAGAGACGCGGGTCTCTGCATGTTGGTCAGGCTGGTCTTGAACTTCTGATCTCAGGTGATCTGCCCACCTCGGCCTCCCAAAGTGCTGGGATTACAGGCATGAGCCACCATGCTCGGCCCTACTTATTTTTTTTGAGACACAGTTTCACACTGTCACCCAGGCTGGAGTGCATTGGCATAATCTTGGCTCACTGCAACCTTCACCTGTCAGGTTTAAGCAATTCTCCTGCCTCAGCCTCCCTAGTAGCTGGGATTACAGGCACCTGCCCCTACCACACCCAGCTAATTTTTGTGTTTTTGGTGGTAGAGATGGGATTTCATCATGTTGGCCAGGCTGGCCTCCAACTCCTGACCTCACATGATCCGCCTGCCTTGGCCTCCCAAAGTGCCAGGATTACAGGCGTGAGCCACTGTGCCCGGTCCGGGATTTTCTTTCAAATCTACTCCTCCCTGGCGGCCCCAGAAGTCCAGGCCACCAACCCTGGGCCCTGGATCCCCACCTTTAAATCTGTTTTCTGAATCTGATTGCCATGTTTGTCCTACGGAGACTCTTCTGTCCTGACTGTGGTGGAGGCCGATGCAGGAGGCAAGTTGGATGATGGGAACTTGCGGAGGGTGGGGTTAAGCTGCGGAGCTAAGCCACAAGTGTGAAAGGAAGCTGGGCTTGGGAAGGTTTTCTGTCAGTGCTCGGAATGTAATGGATGGAGCTGAGAATCCAGGGGCCCAGGCCTCATCTTGAGCCCACAGGATGCTAGGCCCCCAGCCCCACCTCCCTGAGACCCAGGAGTCCAGGACCAGCTCCTCTCTTCCTGAGACCCAGGAGTCCAGGTCCAGCCCCTCCTCCCTGAGACCCAGGAATCCAGGACCAGCCCCTCTTTCCTGAGACCCAGGAGTCCAGGTCCAGCCCCTCCTCCCTCAGACCCAGGAGTCCAGGTACCAGCCCTTCCTCCCTCAGACCCAGGAGTCCAGGTCCAGCCCTTCCTCCCTCAGACCCAGGAATCAAGGCTTTCAAGTCTTAGTCTAAGCTCCTAGCTCCTTCCTCCCCCTCGGTGACTGGCAGGGTATAGTCTAGTGCGTTAATGCCTAATGCCTGATTTCGCTCACCTGGCCGTGCTGCCTGTGCGCTGTAGCGTTGTCCCAGGAAACTACTGTTCTTGCGCCTCAGTTTCCCTATCTGGAAAATGAATCTGCTCCTCTCTCTTGCTTCCCTGGAGAGGATAGACAGCTTTTGCAAAAGGAAGCCCCTCCCTCCCTCTCCCTCTGTCTGGCTCTTGCAGTCTGTTTCTCTCCAGGGAAAGGGGCAGGAGAGACGGTGGATGCTGGGGTAGAAAGTGCCTTCGACAGGATACAGGCAGGGCTCTCCCCTCCAGTTCTTCTTCTCCCTCCTCCCAGCTCTAGAAGTCCTACAGTTTCTCCCAGAGGTGCTGGCTGGAGGCAGAAGGTGGATGTACAGTCATCCTTGCTGGCTGCGCTCCCTCCCCTCCCTCCCAGGATTTCAGCAGAATCATGGGAGCCTAGGTGTTTCCCGGAATATGCGTGTGGGGGGAGGAAAGGTCCAGTCTAACTCTCGCCCACCCAGGGCTCTGAGTTCCTGGAAGTCCAGAGGCAGCCTCTTTCCAGACTTCGGGTCTTTGCTGATCCTGGAGTCTTTTTGGTCTAAGGTCCCACCTCCCAGGAGCTCCTCATCCCATCCTCCCAGGACTGGCCACTCTGAGTGGTGTCCATAGAATTATTATGTATGGGTGGGGTGGGGGTCCCTGCTGCTGGACTCTCTCTCTCCAACTTCTCTCCTCCCCCTCTTCCCTATCCTTCCCCTCTCTCCTTCCTCCATTCTCCTCTTCCTCTTCTGACCTTCCTCCCCCTCCTTCTGTTTCCCTCCCTCCTCCTCTCCCTCTCTCCGTCCTCCTTCTTCCCTTATCTCTTCTTCCCTCATTCCTTCCTCTCTGTTTTTTCTTTTTTTTTCCCCCCCCCCAGAGTCACTTTGTTACTTAGGCTGGAGTAGAGTGGCACAATCTTGGCTCACTGCAAACTCCACCTCTGGGGTTCAAGTGATTCTCCTGTGTCAGCCTCGTGAGTAGCTGTGACTACAGGGGTGCCTCACCACATTGAGCTAATTTTTGTATTTTTAGTAGAGACGGGGTTTCACCATGTTGGCTAGGCTAGTGTCGAACCCCTGACCTCATGATCCACCCATCCCAGGCTCCCAAAGTGCTGGGCTTATAGGCGTGAGCCACCATCCCTGGCTGCTCTCCTTTTTCTTTCCCCCTCTCCATCTACTAATCTGACTTTCTCTCCTGACCCCACATATTTGTTCAACACATATTCGTTGAGCACCTACCAGGTACTAGAAAAAGGTCCATAGGAACGAGCCATGAACAAGCCAGATAAAGACAGCGCCTGTGTAGAGCTTGCGTTCCAACCAGGAAGATACACATTGTACAAAAAGCTGGCCAGATGCCGTGGCTCACGCCTGTAATCCTAGCACTTTGGGAGGCCGAGGAGAGCAGATCATGATGTCAAGAGATTGAGACCATCCTGGCGAACATGGTGAAACCCCGTCTCTCCTAAAAAAAAATACAAAAATTAGCTGGGCGTGGTAGCACCTGCCCGTAGTCCCAGCTACTTGAGAGGCTGAGGCGGGAGAATTGTGTGAACCTGGGAGGTGGAGGTTGCAGTGGGCCGAGATCACAGCACTGCCCTCCAGCCTGGAGAGACTCTGTCTCAAAAAAAAAAAACAAACCAAACATACCTACGCAAGTTATGCATTATGTAGGAAGGGGATCAATGCTATGGGGAAAATGAAAAGGAAAAAGCAGAGGAGAGTAAAGGGGGTCCGGAATCCAGGGCTAGGGCAGGTTTCACTATTGAATAGATGGTCTCAGAAGCAAGCTTCTGCTCTTTCCTCCCTCTCCCTCCCTTCCTTTCTCCTCTGTCTCTCGGTATCTAGATCCCCCCCAATGCATTTCCCTTCCCAACCCAGGACACCTAGCAAAGAAACCAGCTACCTGGAGTCAAGCATTTAGTAAAACAAGGACTTCTTCCGGTTGCTGCCCAGAGACCCCCTGCCCGCACTGGTTCCTCGGGAATTACCTGCCTGTGACAGGGTGCATGAAGGAGGAACTGTCACCAGCACTAGCTGAGGTCAGGGACTTGGCGAGTTAGCCCACCGTGTCTGTGTCCATCTCCCAGTCTTCTAGCTCCTGGCTCCTGGGGTCCTGCATCTCTGCCCAACCTCCCTCACACTTGCTCTCCAGCCTGGAAAAGCCCCAGGGATCTCTGATGCAACCCCAGTACCCAGCGACTCATCCTGGCCCACAGCCCCCTGTCTCTCCATCCAGTGTGTTCCGTACTCAGACCCAGAGCTGATCCTGTCCCTCCCTTGCTCACAGGCCTTCCATGGCTCCCCAGTGCCACCAGCCTCTGATTCCTGCATTCCAAACCCAACATGTTGCATGCTTTAAATAGCTTGATTTAACCATTTCACAACGTATATATACAGAACAAACGTCATGTTGTACACCATTAACATGTATATTTGTTACTTAGTTAAAAAAATGTTTTTTTGAAACGGGAGGCTGGAGTGCAGTGGAGTGATCTTGGCTCACTGCAAGCTCCGCCTCCTGGGTTCAAGCGATTCTCCTGCCTCAGCCTTCCGAGTAGCTGGGATTACAGGGGCATGTCACCACACCTGGCTAATTTTTGCATTTTTAGTAGAGACAGGGTTTCTTCATGTTGGCCAGGCTGGTCTCGAACTCCTGACCTTAAGTGATCTGCCTGCCTTGGCCTCCCAAAGTACTGGAATTAGAGGCATAAGCTGCTGTGCCTGGTCAAAAAAGCTTTTTTTAAATTAGGCACCCTGCAACCCCCACCTCCTTGTTTCAACCTGTGTGCTTCACAGCATCAATCCACTCTCACTTTTTTGACTGGCCACACCATTTCTTGCCTTGGAGGCCCCTTTTTTGCCTCACCTTCCATCCTTACCCTGACCATGGCTAACTCCTCATCAGCCAGCATCACCTCCTCCAGGAAGCCCTCCCTGACTCTTGGGCTGGCTTGGTGCATCCTTGCACTGTTTCATGGCCCTCTGTTTATACAGCTGTCTTCTCCACCACATTGGCATCTCCCCCAAGGGCAGGGCCCAGGGCTGAGTCATCTGTGTGTGCCCGGCATCGCCCAGCCCAGCCCCATCCACCAGGGCTCATGAGATGACCCCAAAATGAATGAATGTTCTCGCCTCTGCCTTTTCTTCATTTTTGCCTTACCTCTCCCACCCCACGCTCCTTCTGTCCAGGTGTTTTGTAAGCTGTACCCTGAGGTTTCCAGACAATGGCTGAAATGTAGGGGGGGCCACTGTGGACCCACTGGAGTGCAGCCACGACGGGAGAGATGGCTGTTAGTGAGGGGTGCGGGGACCCTACCTGTCCCTCCAGCAGCAGCCCAGCCTTCGGTGGGAGTGCCCAGCGTCACTGCTCCCTGTCCTTCAGCACTTGTCTCGGCTGCTTCCAGCCTTGGTCATCTCTTCTTGCAAGAAATTCCGGGGGCTGGACATGTAGGTCCAAGGGAGAAGAAAGCTGAGAGTTGAGACTTTGGGGTCTGAGGGAGAAGGGGCTCTGAGCCTGGACTCCTGGGTCTGAGGGAGGAGGGGCTGGGGGTCTGGACTCCTGAGTTTCAGGGAGGCGGGGTTGGGGGCCTGGACCCCTGGGTTTGAGGAAGGAGGGGCGGGGAGCTTGGACTCCTGGGTCTGAGGGAGGAGGGGCTGGGGGTCTGGACTCCTGGGTCTGAGGGAGGAGCAGCTGGGGGCCTAGACTCCTGGGTCTGAGGGAGGAGGGGCTGGAGTCTGGACTCCTGGGTCTGAGGGAGGAGAGGCTGGGGGTCTGGACTCCTGGATCTGAGGGTGGAGGGGCTGGGGGTCTGGACTCCTGGGTCTGAGGGTGGAGGGGCTGGAGCCTGGCCACCTGTGTCTGAGTTGGAGGGGACTGGGAACCTGGATGTCTGGGTCTGTGGGAGGAGGGGCTGGGGGTCTGGACTCCTGGGTCTGAGGGAGGAGGGGTTGGGAGTTGAGACTCCTGGGTCTGAGTTGGAGGGGACTGGGAACCTGGATGTCTGGGTCTGCGGGAGGAGGGCTGGGAACCTGGATTCCTGGGTCTTGGAGGAGGGAACCTTTGGGGGATTAAAGGCCTGGCTCTCCTTCCTCATCCACACTCTGGTTTTAGAAACATCTGGTTTTATACAGCTGCTCCACCCGGGCAGGGCGGGGTGGGGGCTGGGCAGCCAAATGCCTGGCTTCTGGGCGGAGCCTGTACTGCCCCCCTCCCACTGGGCAGAGGACTCACCCTCCCCTTCTGCTCTGGGCTGGCCTCAGATCATCTGAGGTTCCATCATCCTGACACAGCCAGACACCAGGCGGCCTGGCTCCCAGCAACAGCGTCAGACACAGTCCGCCTGCCCTAGTTGGTGGGCGGGGTGTTCGGGCTCCTTGGGAATGTCCCTTCTCCCTGACAGCCAGGCCCAGGCAAAAGGCTTGGCCTGGGGCTGCCTCCTCGGAAAACCCAGGGTGTGAGGACTTGGTATCTGGCAGGGGAGAACTCCAGGACAGGCTGGGAGAGGCGAAGATGTAGAAACAGAGAAATGGAGAGAAACAGTGAAAGAGAGAGAGAGACAGAAGAGAGAGAGAGAGAGAGAGAGAGCGTCTCACAAAGAGATAGGCACGGTGGCTCACACCTGTAATTCCAGCATTTTGGAAGGCCAAAACGGGTGGATCACTTGAGGTCTGAAGTTCAAGACCAGCCTGGCCAACATGGTGAAATCCCATCTCTACTAAAAATACAAAAAATTAGCTGGGTGTGGTGGTGCACGCCTGTAGTTACAGCTACTTGGGGGGGCGGAGGCAGGAGCATTACTTGAACCCGGGAGGCAAAGGTTGCAGTGAGCCAAGATCTCGCCACTGCACTCCAGCCTGGGCGACAGAGCAAGACTCTGTCTTGAAAAAAAAAAAGAGGCTGGGCGTGGTGGCTCACGCCTGTAATCCAAGCACTTTGGAGGCCAAGGCGGGCGGATCACCTGAGGCCGGGAGTTCAAGACCAGCCTGACCAACATGGTGAAACCCCGTCTTAAAAAAAAAAAAAAAAAAAAAAGAAAAAGAAAAGAAAGAGATGGGGATGCAGAGAGACTGAGAGACAGAGATAGAGACAGAGATAGAGACGGAGACAGAGAGGGAGACAGAGACGGAGATAGAGGGAGACAGAGACAGAGACGGAGACAGAGGGAGACAGACGGAGACAGAGAGGGAGACGGAGACAGAGAGGGAGACGGAGACAAGAGGGAGAGGGAGACGGAGACAGAGAGGGAGACGGAGAGGGAGACAAGAGGGAGACAGAGACGGAGACAGAGACGGAGACAGAGAGGGAGACAGAGATGGAGACAGAGAGGGAGACAGGGAGACAGAGACGGAGACAGAGAGGGAGACAGAGACGGAGACAGAGAGGGAGACAGAGACGGAGACAGAGACGGAGATAGAGACGGAGATAGGGAGATAGAGACGGAGATAGAGATGGAGATAGAGATGGAGATAGAGACAGAGATAGAGGGAGACAGAAGAAGAAGGAGAGACAGAAAGAAAGAGACACACACACATGGACGCAGTGAGGAAGGTCAGGGAGAGGCACTCAGAGCGAGAGCCACAGAAGAAGAAAGTCAGGGACACGTCAGAAATGCAAAGGGACAGACATGCTCTTAGGTCAAAACAGAGAGAGAATGGTTGTGAGGGAGGACGAGGAGGAGAAACAGACAGGAATACAGAGAGGCGGAGACTCAGACAACCGAGAAACAGAGAAGGGGACACAGAAACAAGATGACAGAGACTCGGGGAGAGACAGAGACAAGGAGAGAGAAGGACAGAGGAATTTCTCCCGGCTGCTCCATGTCTTCCAGCCTGTCCGAGAGCTGGCCCCCGCCAGACACCAAAGATCGTCGGAGTCACAGGCGGGGAGAGATGGAACGAGGTAGCTACCAAGGCAGAAAGTTACACATCCACAGTTCACAGTCAGAGGAGCAGAGAGAAGAACAGAATTAGATGCAGAGAGCTATTTAAAGATTCATGGAAAGAAGGGCATGGAAACAGACATTTATCACGGATCTTCTGGTCCAAGGGGCTGAGGCCCGGGCACCCCAGGTCCCACATCTCTTCTCGCCCTTACTCTGACTCAGTTTCCCTGACGGGTGAGAGCACTGACAGACCCCGGCTGGCTCCCCCGAGGGCAGCTGACCAGCAACTCTCTGAGTTCATCCCTGAGTCCCCAGGGACACAAATCCAGGCGCCCCAGCCCTCCGCCACAGACCCTGGTGCAAACACGCAGACCCACGTCAGGCACTGAACGGACAGACGTTCACTCACAGCTCCGGTTCCAGGCAGCCGTGGCTCAGGCCAGCGCACACACAGGCACACCCACAGCACACACGTGTGCGTGTTTCATTCTGTCTACCAGTTGCTGAGACATGTCCCTGGGGGCCCAGCCCAGAGATGGATCCTGGGGACAGGAGGGGCGGCTGTCGGGGAGAGGCAGGGCGGGGGTGGCTGGGGAAGGTGAGAAGGGGGAGGTGAGGACAGCTTTAAAGGAAGAAGAGAAAGAAACGAGGATGAGAGGAGGAAAGAGAAGTGGAGAGAAAGAAAGGGATGGAGAGAAAGACAGGAACCTGGAGAAAAAGTGGTAATGGGGAGAGAGACGACGTTACCAAGAAAGAGATAAGGAGAAATAGTGGTTGAGGAGAAAGAAAGGGATGGAGGGAAATACAGGGATAGGGGATGAAGGGGATGAGGGGAACCCCCAAACACAAGTGAGGTGGAAGAGAAAAATCAGGGGAGGCAAGGGACAAGAGAGGGGAGGAAGAGGGAAGAAACAGAGGAGAGAGGCTAGGAGAGGAGGGGAGTGACAGCAGGGAGGACTAGAGGAGGGGTGCGGGGAGACACAGGGGCCTGGGAAGGGAGGCCCGCCTGGCTGAGGGGGGTGGGAGTAATAGCGGGAAGCGGGTGGAGCTGCCCGGCTGGGCCGTGACCTCAGAGCCCCTGGCCCAGCTTAGCCTGACGTCAGCGCTGGCCTCCCGCCCCCGCCTGCGCTGGTCTTCAAATGACCCCCCTCCAGCTCTCTGGCCACAGAGAGGCTGGGAGAGCAAGCTGGAGAGAAGAGAGAGCCTGGTCAGACCCACTGCGATGAGACAGGTGTGTGTGTGTGTGTGTGTGTGTGTGTGTGTGTGTGTGTATACAGCCATGTGGGAGAAACTAGTACCATATGTGTGACCACGTGCGTGTGTGTGATTCCATGTGTGTATCCATGTGCGTGTCAGTGACCACATGTGTGTGGGGGACAGCGAGCATGTGAGGCCAGGTGTGCAGGTTTCCATCTCTGGGTGTACACTGCCGTGTGTGGGCGGCCATCACAAGTACATGTAGGTGAGACGTGATATGTCCGAATTTCTGTACCTGTGTATCTTGCTATAAATTCGTGTATGTCTGTGTTCCCCAGGAGGCAGAGAGAAAGAGCAAGTGAGAGAGACTGAGTGAGACAGTTGGATTTGCCTGTGGCACATGGGAATGGATTTCTGTTTCGTGTGCTCAATAGCTACTAAGTTGAACCGAAGGAAATCGCTGACACTGAGCTGCTCTGAACTTGTGAGAATGGCAATTTCATCTGGCTCAGTATCAGCTTGACAGTCAGGGGCTATTTCTCTTGCCATCTTCGCAGTGCACCCCATTGCCCCAGACTCTCAGGTGGGTCTCTGTGTGTTTGTGGCCACGGGGGCATCCCTTGCTGGTGTTGCTTTTCCTACTGAGGGGTGTGAGTCTGCGGGTTCACCTGTGTGGCTGTCGGCGGGGGACACGGGATCACTGTGTTTGGCCTGAGTGGGTGTCTGGGGTCGTCCTGTAAAACGCGAGTATTTTCATTCTGTGTATCGCTCATCATGTGTGAGTTCACGTGTGGGGGTGTGTCTGCACGGGTGTTCATCTGTGTTTCTGGAATCACAACCTTTTGGATCCCCAGCATGAATTGGGCTGCCCTCGGGAACTGAGGCAGGGCCAGGTTTGAGGCAAAGGAAGAGAGGAGGAGGATTCGGGAAGAAAGCATAATGTTTAATGTTGAGAGCTTAAAAGCCCTATCTCAGCTTTGTCCTGTAGAAACATAACAAAATCCACGCCATCTTATTTAAAATTCTCTTGTAGCCACATTTGAAAAAACAAAAACAAAATTGTGAAATTAATTTTAATAATGTATTTTTATTTAACTCAATGTGTCAGGGGCCAGCACATTTTTTTGCTAAAGGGCCCAATATTAAATATTTGAGGCTTTTGGGGACCATCTGGTCTCCTTTTGAAAGTACTCAACTTTGATATTGTAAATGTGGAATCAGCCACAGATGATGTATAAACAAATGAATGTGGTTGTGTGCAAATAAAACTTCATTTAAGGACGCTGAAATTTGAATTTCATATTTTTCATGCTCCACAAACAATTATTCTTCTTTTGGCTTTTAAAAACCATCTAAAAACATTCAAAAAAAAATTATTAGGTTGCAGGCTGTAGCAGGTCTTAGCATGCTCGACCCCTGCCATGTATAAGATACGATCATTTCAATACATAATCCATACATGTTAATGAGATATTTTAGTTTCTTTTCCCCAGACTTGGGCTTCAAAATCCAGTGTGTTTTTATAGCACTTCTCATTTCGATGCTACCTTTTCACTGGAAATACCTAATCTGTGTTTAGATTTTATAAACTTTACAGTTACAGAAGGAGCATTCTAGATGCAACTTGTTCCAAACATATTTAAAAACTTTCCAATAACTGAATCAAGTAAGAGTTTTTAAAATTAAATACAATTAAAAGCAGTTCCTTGGTGATACTGGCTGCATTTCAAGCGCTCAGTAGACACATGTGGCTGGTGGTACCTGTATTGGACACAAAGATCTCCATCTTAATGACGCATTTAAATATCCAACAGTAAGCCTAGGAGGCAGGGACTGGTGGCATGCGAGGCACTTTAGCATAGAGGAGACGGCAGAGCCAGACTGCCTGAATTTGACCCCTGACTCTGCTTAGTACCTGAATGACCTTGGGTAAAAGTATTTGCCTCTCTATGTCTGTTTCCTTATCTGTAACAAGAGACAGTAAAGATACCTGCCTTATAAGGTTATTGTAGAGACTGGGTATGGTAGCTCACGCCTATAATCCCAGCACTTTGGGGAGGGCAAGGCAGGAGGATTGCTTGAGCTCGGGAGTTCGAGACCAGCCTGGGCAACACAGCAAAATCCTGTCTCAATAATAATAACACTGTCACCCAGGTTGATGTGCAGTGGCGCCATCTCAGCTCACTGCAACCTCCACCTCCCGGGTTCAAGAGATTCTCCTGCCCCAGCCTCCTGAGTAGCTGGGACCACAGGCGTGCACCACCACGCCCGGCTAATGTTTTTACTTTGGTTTCACAATGTTAGCCAGGCTGGTCTCGAACTCCTGACTCAGGTGATCCACCCTCCTCGGCCTCCCAAGTGCTGGGATTACAGGTGTGAGCCACAGCGCCTTGCCTGCTGTCTCAGCTACTCTACAACAACCTTATTTTATCATTATACACACACACACACACACACACACACACATATACACACACATATATATAGCATTTTATCATTATATATATATAATAAAATAAGATTGTTGTAGAGTAGTTAAGTATCACATAAAATGATAAAATAAGGTTGTTGTAGTGTAATGTCTGGCACACAGAAGGGTACTTTTCCCTCTGATTCTGAGCTCTTCCAGCAGCATTCACTGGGGCACCTGGTTCGGCTGGGGAGTTGGGCAGTGGAAAAAGAGAACCTGGCTATGCCTCTGGAAAGTCAGAGAGAGATTCCTCCACCGTGGGCTGCTGACCTTGTGCAGGCCACCCTGCGTGGCTACTCTGTCCTCAGTTTGGCCACCTGTACGGCGGTAGTGAGCACTATCTGTCCCCCCAGGGCTCTCCCAAGGGCTAAAGCCAGTGTATTAGGTTGAGGTTTAGCGATTCAGTTCCTAGGGTTCAAATCCTGGCTCCTCTGCCTTCCTGGGATGACCGTGAGCAACTTGCTGAACCTCCGTGTGACTCAGTTGCCTCATCTGTAGAATGGGGATAATAATAACAGTACCTACCTTACAGTGCTGTTGTAAGGATTTAAATAAATTGGTTCATCTAAAAGGCTTAGAGCAGGGACTGGTACATAGCATTTTTGTTTCTTAGTACATATTATTATTACTGTCTGAACTCTAAGAAACCTTTGATTGGGAGATAAATCCTCATTTTATGTGCCACTAAGAAAGAGGAGGGAAACGCCCTGGTAATTAAATTGTGACACTCCATTGCGTGTAATCATCCTCATGGATTTAAGAGATTTCAAAACGTGGAAAAAAATTGTATTAGAAGGAACAAAATCAGGCTGGGCTTGGTGGCTTATGCCTGTATCCGCAGCACTTTGGGAGACTGGGGCCTGGGCAACATAGTAAGAGTCCTCTAATTTTTTTTTTTTTAATTACCAAGGCATGATGACTCCAGCCTTGTGGTCCTGGCTGCTTGGGAGGCTGGGGTGGGAGGATCACTTGAGCTCAGGAAGCCGAGGCTGCAGTGAGCAGAGATGGTGACACTGGGCTGGAGTGAGACCCTGTCTCAAAAGAAAAAGAAGAAAGGAGAGAGGAAGAGAAAGGGAGAGCAAGTGAGAGAGACAGAGAGACACAGACAGAGAAAGAGAAAAAAGAGACACAGAAAGAGAAAAGAAAAGAAGGAAGGAAGGGATGGAGGGAGGGAAGGAGGTAGGAAGGAAGGAAGGGACAGAGGAAGGAAGGAAGGAAGAGATGGAGGGAGGGAGGGAGGAAGGAAGGGACAGAGGGAGGGAGGAAGAAAGGAAGGAAGGAAGGGACGGGAGGGAGGGAGGAAGGAAGGAAGGAAGGGACAGAGGGAGGGAGGAAGGAAGGAAGGGACAGAGGGAGGGAGGAAGGAAGGGACAGAGGGAGGAAGGAAGGAAGGAAGGGACAGAGGGAGGGAGGAAGGAAGGAAGGAAGGGACGGAGGGAGGAAGGAAGGAAGGGACAGAGGGAGGAAGGAAGGGACGGAGGGAGGAAGGAAGGGACGGAGGGAGGAAGGAAGGAAGGGACGGAGGGAGGAAGGAAGGGACGGGAGGGAGGGAGAGAGGGAGGGAGGAAGGGATTTTCTGGTAATCTTCTCTCGGAGGAGGCCCTCGGGACTCACACCCCTTCCTTTCCCCTCTCGCTCCCAGCAGGACGCGCCCAAGCCCACCCCTGCCGCCCGTCGCTGCTCCGGCCTGGCCCGGCGGGTGCTGACCATCGCCTTCGCCCTGCTCATCCTGGGCCTCATGACCTGGGCCTACGCCGCCGGGGTGCCGCTGGCCTCCGACAGCTACGGCCTCCTGGCCTTCGGCCTCTACGGGGGCCTTCCTCTCGGCGCACCTGGTGGCGCAGAGCCTCTTCGCGTACCTGGAGCACCGGCGGGTGGCGGCGGCGGCGCGGCGCGCGGCGGCGCGGGGGCCCCTGGAGGCAGCCACGGCGCGCAGCGTGGCACTGACCATCTCCGCCTACCAGGAGGACCCGCGTACCTGCGCCAGTGCCTGGCGTCCGCCCGCGCCCTGCTGTACCCGCGCGCGCGGCTGCGCGTCCTCATGGTGGTGGACGGCAACCGCCGAGGACCTCTACATGGTCGACATGTTCCGCGAGGTCTTCGCCGACGAGGACCCCGCCACGTACGTGTGGGACGGCAACTACCACCAGCCCTGGGAACCCGCGGCGGCGGGCGCGGTGGGCGCCGGAGCCTACCGGGAGGTGGAGGCGGAGGATCCCGGGCGGTTGGCGGTGGAGGCGCTGGTGAGGACGCGCAGGTGCGTGTGCGTGGCGCAGCGCTGGGGCGGCAAGCGCGAGGTCATGTACACGGCCTTCAAGGCGCTCGGAGACTCGGTGGACTACGTGCAGGTGAGTGGAGGCGCCCTCAGCCCACTCGTGACCCGAACACCTGAATCCCACGTTCCTGGGGTCTTGCCTTCAGTGTACAGATTCGAATGAATCTCTCTTTCTTTCTTCATTCATCCATGCAGTGGAGAGATTCTTTCCTTCACTCATTCATTCATCACCCATCTACCCCTTTTCCAACATGGAGAGCAGTCGTTCATTTATTCATTCATTTACTCGTTCAATTTAGAGGCATTCTTTCCTTTCTTCATTCACTTGCGCATTCCAGGAAGAGACAATTTCACTCATGCTTGACTCATCCATTCATCTATACATCCTATTCAATATAGAGATTCGCCTGTTCATTCATCCATTCACCCACTGATTCAATTATCCATCCATTCGATGAAAAATTAAGTCCCTCCTTTCTTCATTCAATGTAGAAGCTCTTCCTCGCTCATCTATCCATCCATCCATCCAGTCTGGAGAACATTCATTTTTTAATTGCTTTATTTATGCATTCCATATAGAGTCATTTCTTCCTTTCTTTGTTTACCCACCCATTGGAGGCAGATACTTTATTTCACTTATTCATTCACTTACCCATTCATTTATCCATTCATTCAATGTAGAGATTCGTTCATCTATCCATCCATCCATCCATTCAATATAGAATTAAGTTCTTCCTTACTTCATTCAGTGTAGAAATGCTTTTCTTCACTGACTCATTCATGCACCCGTGTATCCATCCAATACGGAGATTATTTACTCATTTATTCATTCATCTATTAAATGTCGAGATTTGTTCCCTTTCTTCTTTCCTTCTTCCCTCCCTCCCTTTGCCCTTCTTCAGTGTTGAGATTATTTCATTCATGCATTCAACCATCTGTCTATTCAATATAGAGATTAATTTCATTTATTTACTCATTCATCCATCGCATTTGGTGTAGCAATTTTTTTTTTTTTTTTTTTTTTTTTTGGAGACAGAGTCTCACTCTGTCACCCAGGCTGGAGTGCAAGGCGCGATTTCGGCTTACTGCAACCTCCACCTCTGGGGTTCAAGCGATTCTCCCACCTCAGTCTCCCCCAGTAGCTGGGATTACAGGCACCAGCCATCATGCCCAGCTAATTTTTGCATTTTTGTAGAGACAGGGTTTCACCATGTTGACCAGGCTGGTCTCAAACTCCTGACCTCAGGTGATCTGCCCACCTTGGCCTCCCAAAGTCACCAAGTTGCAATCAAGGTGTCAGCTGGAGCTGGGTCTTTTTAAGGCTTGGGGTTATCCTTCAAGCTTATGTATTTGTTGGTTGGCAAAATTCATTTCTTGCAGCCACAGAACTCATGGTAGCAGTCGTTTTCCTCTTGAAGGCCAGCAAGGAGAGTCTCTGACTTGTAGATCTTCATTTAAAGGGTTCTCCTGATTGGACCAGGCCCACCCAGGATAATCGCCTTTTGATTAACTTATAGTCAAGAGATGTGAGGACTTAATTATATTGCAAAACCCATTCACCATTTCCATATTAGGTAGTAGAATCATGGCAGTTACATCGCATAACTTCTGCCATATTCTATTGCTTAGTAGCAAGTTAGGGGTCTCACACACCAGAGGAGATTGTGTACTTCTTAGGGCTCATGTTCATACAGGATGTGTGCCTTGAAGTACATGTTAAACTGTGATTGCACATTGAAAATGACTAAAAATCTCAAACCTACCTTCAGATTGGTTGCAGAGTGCCTTAGCGGCATCGCGTCCCCTTCGTGCCCCTCTTTAGGCATCAGCCTGGTGCAGGGCTCTGTACTGATCCTGGCCCCTTCCACCTCACAGGTCTGTGACTCCGACACAAGGTTGGACCCCCTGGCGCTGCTGGAGCTGGTGCGGGTACTGGATGAGGAGCCCCGGGTAGGGGCTGTTGGCGGGGGATGTGCGGATCCTCAACCCTCTGGACTCCTGGGTCAGCTTCCTGAGCAGCCTGCGATACTGGGTAGCCTTCAACGTGGAGCGGGCTTGTCAGAGCTACTTCCACTGCGTGTCCTGCATCAGTGGTCCCCTTGGTAAGCAGGGGCAGGGATTGGGAGGGCCGTGGATGGGGTGGAAAGGGGAGAAGGGAAGCTGGATGGGGCTGAGCATGTGACTGGGGTTGGGGACAAAGATGGAGCAGGGCAGGAATCGGGGATGGGATAAAACTGGAAGTTGGTGGTGAGGATGCTGTTGGGCTCAAGCTGGGCTTGGTGTGGGGGAGTGAGGTTGGAGAAAGAAAATATGGATGGGGATTGAGGTTGGGGCTGGGGAAGGAGATGGGGGAGGCTTGGAGTCAAAGACAGAGGTGGAGCCAGGTTTGAGGTTGCAGTGGGTTTTGGATGGGGCTGAGAATAGCTGTGGGATTGGTGATGAGACTGGGGTGGGCAGGTTTGCAGTCACAGTGGGCATGGTTCAATGACAGGCAGGTTGGAGTGGGTATGAGGTTGAGGACAGCATGGGGGCTGGAGTTGGGACTGGAGATAGTGCTGAGACTGCGATTCTGATGACTGAGGTCGGGGTTGGAACTGGAGATGGGGTTGGGGCTGCAGACAGCATTGGAGTTGGTGTTGGTGGCAGCAGAGGCTGACACTCTTTCACACTTCCCCCTCCACTCAGGCCTATACAGGAACAACCTGTTGCAGCAGTTTCTTGAGGCCTGGTACAACCAGAAGTTCCTGGGCACCCACTGTACTTTTGGGGATGACCGACACCTCACTAACCGCATGCTCAGCATGGGTTATGCTACCAAGTAAGCTGAGGGGACCAGGCGGTCGGGTATATGCAGAGGCCAATGAGTATCTCAGCCTGTGTGTGCATGTGCTGGGAGTTCTCCAAATCTAAAGTAACTCACTAGACAATGGGCGCTACCAAGTGAGACATTGGAGGAGAGAGGAAGATACCATAAGGGCAGAGGGGCCATTTTCATTGAGCCAATGGACTCTACCACATGAAATATTAGGGGAGAGTAAAAGACACTATAAGGGACAAGGGTGGCATTTGCATTGAACCATGGAATGCAGTGAACGCTACCAAGAGAGGGAAGGTGAGGGTGGAGAACTCCACCTAGAATTGAGATAGGGTGACTAGGTTCTGCCATGGAGACCAAGGTAGCACAGTGAGGAGTGAAGTGGGAAGGGCAAGAAACAAATGGATGGCATGGGATCTAACTAGTGAGAGAGCCATGGAGAAAGAATCAAGTGAGGGGCCGGGTGCGGTGGCTCATACCTGTAATCCCAGCACTTTGGGAGGCCGAGGCGGGCAGATCACGAGGTCAGGAGTTCGAGACCAGCCTGAACATGGTGAAACCCCATCTCTACTAAAAATCCAAAAATTAGCTGGGCGTGGTGGCATGCACCTGTAATCCCAGCTACTCAGGAGGCTGAGGCAGGAGAATCACTTGAACCTGGGAGGTGGAAGTTGCAGTGAGCCGAGATTGCACCACTGCACTCCAGCTTGGGCAACAGAGTGAGACTCCATCTCAAAAAAAAAAAAAAAAAAAAAAAAAAAAGGGAGAGGAGAGGAGAGGAGCACGCGAACTCTAGTAAGTTCAAGAGAAGACAGATAATTCAATAATTCCATGAGACTCAGGGGAGTATGAGCTAGACCAAGTGAAGTTCAGGGGAGAGTGATTTCTGCAAAGCCAGGCCCACTGAAAGACCCAGAGAGAAGTTGAGCTATTCCAAGGGAATCCATGCATTCATTCACTGCACAAATATTCATTAGGTGCCTAGAATACTTAAGCTGCAGGGATACAGCAATAGACAGATGGGACACCAATTGATTACATCAGTTTGGGAGACACACGATAATTAATAAGTAGAACATACAGTATGTTCATGATATGTATTATGGAGATAAATAATGCCGGGGTCCGGGGGATAGGAAGTTTTGGGGTGGGGAGTGAAGTGTTAAGTGGAGTGCCTGAGGTAGGATGGGGAGCACCGAGCTGGGGGAGTATTAGGAGAGGAGGATGGAGAGTTAACAAGGGACCCACTCATGAAAGGCTTATAGGCTTAAGGACTCTAAGATGAGGGAGCCGTGGGAGGATTTTAAGCAGAGACGTGATGTGTTGTAATGGGGATTCCTCTGGCAGCTGTTTTGGGTATCGACTGCGGGAGGCAGGGTGGGAAGCAGGCAGACCATTGAGGATGCCAAGTGACATAGCGGAGGAGACTGGACACTGTCAAGTAATGCCCGGGATTCTAGTCTTGTGTGGGCTTGGCTGGAAACTGTGCAGGGATTGATTAATGATGTCTGCCACAGCACGGGGAAGGAGACCTGATGGCTCCCTTGAGAAGTTCTAATACATAGACTACCCAGGGTAGCAACCACGCCCATCTTGCTCCTCACTGTAGGGCCTGCCAGTAATAGTAAGCATGGTAGTATTAGTAATGTGTTAGTAATAGTGTGAGTAACCAACGTGATATTAGAAACAGCAGTAGTAGTGGTATTAGTCATAGTAAAACACAGTAGTAGCTAACAGTTATTGAGCAAATACTATCTACTGGTCCTAAGCACTTGTCATTGAATCTTCATTCAATCCTCACAATATCCTTGTCAGATAAGAATCTTTTTTTTTTTTTTTTTTTTGAGATAGAGTCTTGCTGCGTTGCCTAGGCTCAGGCTGGAGTGCAGGGGCACAATCACAGCTCATGGCAACCTCAAACTCCTGGGCCCAAGTGATCCTCCCATCTCAGCCTCCCAAATAGCTGGGACTACAGGCACATATCACCTGTAACGTGAGACCCCATCTCTAAAAACAAAAACAAAAACGCCTGGCTATTTATTTTTATTTTTATTTGTTTTAGAGATGGGGTCTCACTATGTTGCCTAGGCTGATCTTGAACTCTTAGTTTCAAGCAATTTCCCCACCTCAGCCTCCCGAAGTGTTGGGATTACAGGCATGAGCCATTGTACCCCGCTCATTGGTGCTTACATATTTATTTGTTTATTTAGTAGACATAGGGTCTTGCTATGTTGCCCAGGCTGGTCTTGAACTCCTTATGCCTCAGCCTCCCAAAGTGTTGGGATTACGGAGTGAGGAACCATGTCCAGGCCTAGAAACCATTACGGACCCTATTCTACACATGAGAACACTGAGGCCTAAAGAGTTTAAGAAGCTCGCCCCCAGTGGCCATCCACAGAGGCCATTTCTGCCCCCAGAATCCTGCCCAGGCTCCAGGGAGCACGCAGTGATGCCCTCGTTCCTCGCCCCGGTGCAGGTACACCTCCAGGTCCCGCTGCTACTCAGAGACGCCCTCGTCCTTCCTGCGCTGGCTGAGCCAGCAGACGCGCTGGTCCAAGTCGTACTTCCGCGAGTGGCTGTACAATGCGCTCTGGTGGCACCGGCATCACGTGTGGATGACCTACGAGGCGGTGGTCTCGGGCCTGTTCCCCTTCTTTGTGGCGACCACCGTGCTGCGTCTGTTCTATGCGGGCCGCCCGTGGGCACTGCTGTGGGTGCTGCTGTGCGTGCAGGGCGTGGCGCTGGCCAAGGCGGCCTTCGCGGCCTGGCTGCGGGGCTGCCTGCGCATGGTGCTGCTGTCGCTCTACGCGCCCCTCTACATGTGTGGCCTCCTGCCCGCCAAGTTCCTGGCGCTGGTCACCATGAACCAGAGCGGCTGGGGCACCTCGGGCCGGAGGAAGCTGGCCGCGAACTACGTCCCTCTGCTGCCCCTGGCGCTCTGGGCGCTGCTGCTGCTTGGGGGCCTGATCCGCAGCGTGGCACAGGAGGCCAGGGCCGACTGGAGCGGCCCTTCCCGCGCAGCCGAGGCCTACCACCTGGCCGCGGGGGCCGGCGCCTACGTGGGCTACTGGGTGGTCATGTTGACGCTGTACTGGGTGGGCGTGCGGAGGCTTTGCCGGCGGCGGGCAGGGGGCTACCGCGTCCAGGTGTGAGTCCTAGCCACGCGGATGCCATCTCCAGGGTCTTCCGGGGATGCCAGAGGGAGACCTGCAGGGCCCCCGAGCCACGAACTTGCTGGGTGGTTCTCTGGGCCTCAGTTTCCCTCCTCTGCAAAACGAGGGGGGTCAGCCCAAGATTCTTCAGTCTGGACTATATTGGGACTGCGACTTCTGGGTCTCTAGGGAGGGGTATTTATTGATCAGGATGTGGGATTTGAGGAGTGGAGGGAAAGGGCCCTGCTTTCTCCTCGTTCTTCTTTAATCTCCATTTCTATGGTGTGAGTAGGATGTAATAAAGAATTTTATTTATTTTCCCCCGAGCCTCCTCCTTTTTTGAGAACTAAGGGGATTGGATGATTGAGAATTGGGAGCGCTGGGCTCAGCGTTGGGTGCTAGCCATTTGAACCTGGACAAGACGCTCTCCTTCCTTGGAACCTGGGGGTTGCCTCTTTTGATAGCAGGGATTATTAATCCCATGGGGCAGGGTTGGTGTGAGGGTTACATCACTGAACTCATTCACTGGTACTTACGAAGCACCTGCCACCTGCCTGCCGACACTGTCAGGCACTGCAGATGGTGCTTTTCTCTCTAGACCATCTGCTCAGAAGGCTAACTCATCCCTTTTCTCCTCAAACCTCCAGCACCTCCTCCCCCAGCCTCTTAGCTGGCTTCCGGTCTCACTGAGAAAGTAGGGGTTAAAAAAGAAAACTTTTGTCGGAGTTGCTATCTCCAGGTCTTTCCAGTCACTTGCCCTATGCCCACAGACTCCACCTTCTTCCTATTGTGGAGGGTGACTTGTCTGTGCTCCAAGCCAGTGCCAACCTCTTCCATAGGGCAAAAGACCCTCTGACCTCTTTGTCTGCTCAAAGACTTCACTCCAGCAGTTCTTTCCACCTGATCATCAATTGTCCTTTCCCTTTGACCCTTTTCCATCAGCATCCAAACATTCTGTTACTCTCCCATTTTTAAGACCCCCCCTCTCTTGACCTCAGCTTCCCCCATAAACTACTGTTCCATTTCTTTTTCTGTTAATAGCAGATTTCTTTGGGACACTTGTCCATATTTGTCTCCAATTTCTCTCCCACAGAGTTCACCCATTCAAAGTGTACAATTTGGCCGGGTGTGGTGGTTCACGCTGGTAATCTCAGCACTTTGGGAGGCCGAGGCGGGTGGATCACTTGAGGTCAGAAGTTCGAGACCAGCCTGGCCAGCATGGTGAAACCCCATCTCTACTAAAAATACAGACATGGTGGCGCATGCCTGTAATCGTAGCTACTCGGGAGGCTGAGGCAGGAGAAATCACATGAACCAGGGAGGCAGAGGTTGCAGTGAGCCGACATCGCGCCACTGCACTCCAGCCTGGGCCTCGGAGTGAGATCCTGTCTCCAAAAAATAAAATAAAATAAAACAAGTCCTGCTGGTGTGCAGAGAATGGGCTACAGTAGGGAGAGGCCAAGGAGAGGCAGGGAGGCTGGTCCGTGATCCAGACCATGAGGTGGGGGTGATGGGGACCACAGAGAACGCAGCTTCAGGAGATATTTAGAAGTTAAAAAGTCTGAGAGTTGGAAATGAAAATGAGTTGGAAGTGGAGGAGAAGTTAGATTCCTAGGTTTCTGGTTTGAACTGCTAGGTGGATGGTGGTGCTCTTTCTGGTAGGAAGAAAGCCTTCGGGAGAAAGCCTCTGAGGACAACATCAAGGACTCTATTTGGGGGGTGCCTTCTGTAGGTGGAAATGTCAAGGAGACAGCCAGTAATCTGAGGGGGTATCTGGGTTCCCTCCTAAACCCTCAGTGCAGAAACCTGCACTGCGATACCTATTCCTATCACTGTCATTATGGGGACCAGATTCATCTGGGCATGTGTGGGCTTGCTGCGCCTCCTCCTACCCCGAGTTAGTAGTGACCACCTTCAGAGACGAAACAATCCAGAGTTGAAATATATTCTTTATTTTCAGGATGGAAATAGGATAGGGAAGGAGAAAAGAGATACCTTTGTTAGCTGCCACTGCAGTACCACTGAAAGAACATCCTGGGGAAACAGAGAGGTACGTGTGTAACAGGAAGGGTTGGTGGCTAGAAATCTAGGTCCTGGAAGCCTGGACACCTGGGTCGAAAAGGTGGACAGAGCCTGGACTCCTGGGTCTGAAGGAGGAGGGGCAGGAGGCCTGGACTCTTAGGTCTGAGGGAGGAGGGTAGGGGGCCTGGACTCTTGGGTCTGAGGCAGGAGGGGCTAGGGGCCTAGACGGAAACCTGGGTCTGAGGGAGGAGGGAGCCTTGGGGCCTGAACTCCTGGGTCTGAGGGAGGATGGGTCTGGACTCTTGGATCTGAGGGAGGAGGGGACTGGGGGGCATGGATTTCTGGGTCTGCCTGAGGTAGTACTAGGGACCTGGACTCCTGGGTTTGAGGGAGGAGGGGCTGGGGACCTGAACTCTCGGCTTTGAAGGAGGGGGGCCTGGGGCCTGGGCTTCTGGGTCTCAGGGAGGAGGGGGCCTGAGGGCCTGGATTCTTGGATTTGCGGGAGGAGGAGACTGGGGGACTCCTGGGTCTGCGGGAGGAGGGGCTGGGGGCCTGGACTCTTGGATGTAAGGGAGGAGGGGCTGGAAGCCCGACCTCCTGAGTTGGAGGTTGCTGGGAACCCAGATCTCTCGGTGGGATCTGAGAAAGCGGGGAGCTAAGAGGCTGGGACTCCGGGGTCCTAAGCACTCACCACATCAATACGGTCGCACACACTGATGCGAGGGCCCCGAGGGCTGCAAGCAGGAACAGGTTGCTCGGCGTCAGAGCCTCGGGCCTGGCCAGCAGCTCGCCCAGGCTGGGCCTCCAGGGCTCAATCAGCTCGGCATCCCGCGGGGCCCAGCGCAGCACTTCCCGGAACGCGGCCTGCAACTCTGTCTCCGCGCGCGGGGGCGGGCCCGTCACTGCGGGGGCGCGCACGTCACACGGGCACGAGCCCCGCCCTTCGCCCCGCCCCGCTCGCTCCCGCCGCCGCGCCCCGCCCCACCGTTAAGAAAGAAGTAGAGCCGAGCCAGGGGGCGCTGGTCTTGCTTGATCACGCAGGAGAACGTCCCGCGGTGCGTGAGCTGCGCCGGCCGGATCCGCGCCAGGTATCCTTCGGCCTGCGGCACATCTCGGAAATAGGACAGGTCCTGAGTCCGGAGCTGCGGGACCCGCGGGCTTAAGCTTCTCAACTTCGGCTTGCCAAAGAGTAGCCTGCAAGCCCCATCCCCCGAGCCAGCCCACGCCCCCTTGAGTCCCGGCCCTGAGCCTTGACCCCAACCCCGAGCCTTCTACTTGCTCCCCAGCCCTAAACGCACTTTCCCCGCACTACCTAAACCCTTACGCATAACCTGCCCCTGGAACCTGCATTTATTTATTTATTTATTTCCAAACAAGGTCTCGTTCTGGCTCCCAGGCTGCAGTGCAGTGGCGCGATCATAGCTCACTGCAGCCTCGAACTCCTGGACTTTAGCAATCCTCCCACTCAGCCTCCCCAGTGGTTGGGACTATAGGCGTGCACCACCACGCCCGGCTGTTTTTAAAATTTTTTGATAGAGGTGGGGGTCTTAGTATGTTGCCCAGGCTGGTGTCGAACCCCTGGGCTCAAGCAATCCTCCCGTCTTGGCCTCCCAAAGCGCTGGGATTGCAGGAGCGGGCCACCGCGCCAGGTCCTTGGTCCTGCATTCTGATCTTCGAGCTCTCCCCTAAATCCCGGGGGCCCTCCTCTTGCTGTTACCTGTGTCTAGACGCAGCTCCCTGAGAGTCTCACTTCCGCAGGCTGACTCCCCCAACCTATAGTTTAGCCTGACTCGCCCGTCTAAACCCTTTGCGCCGCCTTCGCCCCGACTCACACCTCCTCCTGCAAACTTCCAGGAATAGGTGATCTCCTCCTTTGGCAGCTGGAAATTCACGATGCAAGAAAACATAGCCTGGTCGCCCCGAGTCACTGTCACATCCTGAACTGAAGACAGAGCATGGATCACTCGCTGGGCCCCGCTCACTCCTGGCCTCGCCGTGGTGCTCTGGTCCCGTTTCTCAGGTTGGTCCCCTACACCCCGAGGCCCTGCCCCTCACCTGGGCAGTCCAGCGGGAGGTCACAGACCCTGGAGTAGCACCCTTTGCAGAGGAAACGCCGGGCAAACTCCTGGAGACCTGTGGAGTGGGAACGCTAGGTCTGGGCGCCATCTGCTCAGGGCCCTTTAGCCCTTTTGAGATCCATACAGCTCCCCCGGGGGTCCATTGGCCAGGTAGCATCTTGACCCCGCCGTCCCTGCAGTCCTTAGCCGCCTCTCACTCCTCTCTGCCCTCTAGGATTCCTATTGGTTTGCTTCGGCTCTCACACCCACCTTCTGTGAGGATTTAGAGCAATACCTGGTTTACTTCTTTTCTCCGGGGCTCTTGTTGGTCTCCTTTTCTCCGGGGGCTCCTTGTTGAAGCCCACCCGATTTCCCCACGTGATGTCTTAGGTTTTGGCCCCAGCCACCTCCCTTACCCGACAATTCCAACTTTTAGATGAACTCCTTACCGCAGGGAGGGATGCAGGCCTGGGCTGTAGAGAGAAAGGAAACATCACCACTTTAAGGTCGTGGGAAGACCCCCCCCCACCCCATGCTCCACTATCGGATGTTATAGGGCTGGACGCTTTCCTCTGAGGGGGCGGGGTCAAGCTGCAGTCGTAACCTGGGGGCGGGGTCAAGCCGGCTGAGTTGCACCCGGGGGCGGGGCCAGGCCTGAGCTTTGCACTAGGAGGGGTCAGGCCCAGGTCCGCTGCCAGCCATCTGCTTGGGGGTTAGGGGGAGACACTGGCCTTCCGGAGGGCCTGGCGGGAGTGGGCAGTCCAGTTATATTCCCCTGAGAAGGCGGGGCTAGAAGTAGTCTCGGAAAGGGGGATGAATAGGAGAGGAAACCTTCCATCGAAGGGGTGAGGCCAAATCCACAGTAGTCCACACGGGAGTCGATCCCCAAGGCCTGAGGCTCAGAGATGGGGCCAGGAGAGTGGATCGGGGTCTCAGAAATGGGTTTTGTTTAGTTTTGTTTTGAGACGGAGTCTTGCTCTGTCACCCAGGCTAGAGTGCAGTGGCACGGTCTCGGCTCACTGCAACCTCACCTCCAGGGTTCAAGTGATTTTCCTGCCTCAGCCTCCTGAGTAGATGGGATTACAGGCATGCGCTACCACGCCAGCCTAATTCTTGTATTTTTAGAAGAGACGGGGTATCACCATGTTGGTCAGTCTGGTCTCGAACTCCTGACCTCAGGTGATCTGCGCACCTCAGCCTCCCAAAGTGCTGGGATTACAGGCGTGAGCCACCATGCCCAGCCAGGAGTGGGGTTCTCCAATTCTGTGTCTGGGGGAGGAGATAAGGAGTCTGTTTTACCTTCTTTAAGCTGTGTAATGACCGTCTTTATTTTCTCCACCGCATCAGGGAAGGCAACCTCAAAGGATCCTGGAGAGTAAAGGGGAGGGTGGCCTGTGTAGTAAAATCCTTCCCCTAGGGCTTGGTCCTTGGTCCTGCATTCTGATCTAAAATCGCTAGGGCTAGGCTGGCGCTAGCTCATGGGATGTGCTGTCAGTGTCTGCCCTTCCCCAGCTCCTCTCCACCCCTATGGCTCTCTTATTACCATATCCTCTGCTCCTTCCTCTAATCTCTTCCCGCCCTATGTACTGGAAGGCTAACAAGTCCCTAAGTCTCCTTTCTTCTGCTTCCTGAATCTCTCCCGGATGGCAGCCCTCCTGGACATCACCTATATGTAGCTTGTTGAGGGGAGCAGGGGTGGATAAGGATCAAATTCCTCATGAAGGCCTGTGAGGTCCTACATGGTTTGGCCTAGTTCCCCCTCCCTACCTGTCCCATCGCTAGTGCCTACCTTTCATTTCCTTTTTTATTTTATTTTTTTTGAGACAGTGTCTCACTCTGTTATCCAGGCTGGAGTGTAGTGGTGCAGTCTCCACTCACTGCTATCTCTGCCTCCTGCATTCAAGTGATTCTCCTGCTTCAGCCTCCCAAGTGTCTGGTACTACAGGCACGCACCACCATGCCCAGCTAATTTTTTGTATTTTTAGAAGAGACAGAGTTTCACCATGTTGGTCAGGCTGGTCTCAAACTCCTGACCTCAAGTGATCCACCCACCTCGGCTTCCCAGTGCTGGGATTACAGACATGAGCCATTGAGCCAGGCCTCATTTCCTTTAATATGAAAACAACCACATTCCCTAGCACCTCAGGGCCTTTGCACATGCTGGCTTCTGCTTTTAGCACATTTTTCTGTCTCATAATCATCCTTCCATCATCACAAATCTAATCAAGTTCCCTGTTTTTGTCTCTCATCGCAATCATTTCATTCCTAGCTCTCATCCGTCTGCAATTACATATATTTATATATAGATGATGATCATTCATGTCTGTCTCGTAAGTAAACATGTTCTTCCTTAGCGCTGTGTCCTCTGAATCCTGGAGAGGGCGCTGAATCTTAGAAGTGCTCATTAAGTATTTATAGAATGAATTCCAGGATCCAACTGGAACTGGAGACCCCAACTGGTGGCCTATGGCCCAAATCCATCCTTGGGATGTGTGATATTTGGCCTGGAAAGTGTTCAAAAGAAAACGAACCAGTCTCCAACATAAAATTTGGACTGTCACATAAATGTTTGGCATCTCTTTAAAAAGTTGGAAGAGGTGTAACACAGAGATCACATTTCCATAAGGCAGCAATTAGCTAGAGATTAGTAGCAGCCACTCCCTTGAAATGGGGCACACGTCGGCCACTTCTCTGTAGTCTCCAGCCTATATTCATTTCTATAATATTTACAGAATACATCTTTTACCCTTGTATGTTCTTTGTCTTTGTAGGTGTTTTTGTTTTGAGAGAGTCTCGCTCTGTTGCCCAGGCTGGAGTACAGTGGCGTGTTCTTGGCCCAGTGATTCTCCTGCCTCAGCCTCCCCAGTAGCTAGGATTACAGGCACCCAGCACAATGCCTGGCTAATTTTTGTATTTTTAGTGGACACGGGGTTTCACCATGTTGGCCAGGCTGGTCTCGAATTCCTGACCTCGTGATCTCCTCACCTTGGCCTCCCAAAGTGCTGGGGTTACAGGTGTGAACCACCATGCCTGACCTTGTGTTTTGACCACTGTAATGGCCTCCAAACTGTAAGGGTTTGTGGCTTTTTCTGGTGGAATTAAAAAAAGTGGACAGCTGGCTTGATCTCATGGTGGTTTGTGGAAATTAGGATTGCGGCAGGATTTTATGGGCTAAATTGTGCCCCTATCCCCAAATTTGTTTGTTGAAGTCTTAACTCCCAGTACCTCAGAATGCGACTGTACTTCGTTCTTAAAGAGGTGATTAAGTTAAAATGAGGTCATTAGGGTGGGCCGTAATGCAGTACGATTGGTGTCCTTACGAGAAGACGAAATTAGGACACAGACGTGCACACAGGGACATATGAAGAAAGCATCTACAAGCCAAAGAGAGAGGCCTGAGAAGAAACCCACCTGCTGACACCAAAACCTTGACCTCAGACTTCTGGAAGGCAGAAACTTCTGTTGTTTAAGACACCCAGCCTACGGTACTTTGTTACCGTGGTCCTAGCAAACAAATACACAGGGATTGTCCATTGCCTCTAAGTATCTGTGTATCTATATCCACAGAACACAGATAAAAGGCTTCATCTCCCAGCCTTCCTTGAAGCTGTGGTCATGTGGCCAAGCTATAGCCATAGGATGTAAGTGGATATGTTATAAGTGAGTCACAGGAAGCAGCCTTAAAAGGGAGGTGGTACTGCACTTGGAATCCCAGCTACTCAGGAGGCTGGGGTGAAAGGATCTCTTGAGGGCAGGAGTTTGAGACCAGCCTGGGTAACATATGAAGACGCCATCTCTAAGCAAATTTTTATAAATTAGCCAGGTGTGATGGCATGTGCCTGTAGTCTTAGCTACTCAGGAAGCTGAGGTGGGAGGATGGTTGAGCCCAGGAGTTCGAGGCTACAGTGAGCTACGATTGCACCACTACACTCCAGCCTGGGCAACAGAACAAGACCCTGTCTCTAAAAAACAAAAACAAACAAAAAAAAAGAGAAGGTAGCGCCATGTTATTGATTCCCTCCTCCATCTGCTGCCTGAAAATTTGCATCCTGTTGCCTGAAAGTTTGTTTTGATGGCTGGAGCTCTAGCAGCCACACAGGACCATGAGGACGAGGGCTATTCCCTGGGATATTAAGTCTTGAAGGAGCTTGGGTCCCCAAGAAATGGAGGTGCCGTACTAACCTTAAGTGCCTACCTCTACCTCAAGACTTACTTTGTATGGGAGAGGTAAACTTCCTATTGGCTTAAGCCATTGCAGGGACAGGGGAAAGCTTCCTCTGTGATGTAAAGCCATACAAAAAGGGGAGGGAACTAAGGATATTGGCAAGAGAGTGGCTGAAACAATGATCACTGGATATACACTTGGAGACAGAAGGCACTCATGCCAAGAAGTGGGTTCCAAACGAGGACTTAGTGGTCTCTCCTTGGCCACAGTGCAGGAGTGTGGTCTCACGATGGCAGGATGATCAGGAGCACGTGGTCAGACTGGGGTGCACAACGAGAGGCCAGCATGTTGGAGGAGTCTTCCGAAGAATTTCTATGGGCCAAATCAAATGACTCAGGGAAAGGGTGACTGTGGGATATACCAAGTAAGCCATGGTGGCGGGGTGGGTTTATAACCCACCAGGGGAGTACGAATGGAGTGAAATGTTCCAAACGGGCCAAGGAGCCTGGGTTATATCAAGTGGGCCATAAAGAGGCATGGGTGGGTGTTGTAAAGTCTTCCCTAGAGGAGATGCATATCATCAGGAGCTCCAACTCTGATTTAGAACATCTGGGTCTGAGTCCTGGCACTTGTCCTGGCACTTGTTTCAAATCTGAGTATCAATCACAAGCCCTCCTCCCCATATGACCAAGTGACTCCACCTTCCTTTTCCTCAGTTTCCTCATTCATAAAATGGGGATGATAGAAGTGTCTGTATCACAGGAGCAGTGTCTGTATCGCAGGGTTGGGGAGAGGCTGAATCATTCAGTAAAAATTTGTTTTGATGGCTGGAGCTCTAGCAGCCACATAGAACCATGAGGGCTATGATTTAATGATTGTATGGCATGACGTCTCTAAGCGTGTAGAATGGCGTCTGGCACGTAGTGAGTGTTAGAGAAGACTGGAAAACTTACCGATTGCCATCTCCAAGTTTGAGATGGGGAAACTGGGGCACGGGGGAGATTAGAGAAGTGATCCAAAATCACATGGCGACATTTGACCCTGGTGGTCAGGCTCTAGAGCCTCCATACCTAATCGTTGCGTATGGCATACTGCATGCTGTCTGTACCACGTCATCCACTCTATGGATTATACATACACCTACACAAACAAGACCACCTGGCATCATCAAGAGGCAGCCAGCCTATGTCAGCTCCTCCAACTCCCTGCTCCTCCATCTGGAGGAGACTCAAAGGTCATCCTTGATTCTTCCCATTGCCCTCACCCACCTACATCTGGTCCAGTCTATCTCCAAATATATCCCAGGTCTACTGTTCTTGTCAAGATGAGCCCCAGTGTTCCCATCTGAAAAGTGGGGCTATAAAACCCAGCCTCGCAGGGCTGGTAGAGGGATATCCTTTGTTTTGTTTTCTTTTCTTTTGAGATAGAGTCTTGCCTCTCGCCCAGGCTGGAGTGCAGTGGCGCGATCTCGGCTCACTGCAACCTCCACTTCCCGGGTTTAAGCAATTCTCTGCCTCATTCTCTCGAGAAGCTGGGATTACAGGCGCCTGCCACCACGCCCAGGTAATTTTTGTATTTTAGTAGAGACAGGGTTTCACCATCTTGGCCAGGCTAGTCTTGAACTCCTGACCTCGTGATCCACCGCCTCAGCCTCCCAAAGTGTTGGGATTATAGGCGTGAGCCACCGCGCCTGGCCAAGGATATCCTTTAGGAGGATACTTCCTATGAATGACTCTCTGTATGGCAGACACAGCCTCTCACACACATGGGCAGGCCTAGTCAAATCCTCGTGCCTACCCTGCTCTGCTCGGACCTCATCTGGTCTCCCCCGGACCACTGTGACTTGTCTAACCCACGACGAGCCAGCTTCTCACTGGAAGTCTTCCTGCCTTTGCCCAGGCCCCACACGGCTGCCAGAGAGATCTTGTTAAACCCCAGGTCAGATCCTGTATCTTGGTGTAAAGTCCTCCAATAGCTCCCCCATTTCAAGAGCAAAAGACAAAAGTCATTCCAAGGACGTACAGCAGCGATTCTGAGTGTTCCCAGGGTAGCATCATCAGTATTGCCTGGGATCTTGACAGAAATCTGCATTTTTAATAAGCTCCCAGGGGATTCTGATGTATGCTGGGGCTTGAGAACCACCTCTGTCTATGAGGATCTATGGGAAGTGGCCCCTTGCTGTCTCTCAGATTTCACCTTCACTCCAGCCCCACGGGCCCCAGGGTCTTGCACTAGCTATTTCCTGTGGCCTGAAAAATCTCTCTCCCAGTATTATCTGCATGGCTGTCACTGTCACCTTGTTCAGGTCTCAACTGGACCCTGTCATTTCCACCTCCCCTGACCAACCTCTTTAAAATTATCACCCAGCAGAGACATGGTGATTCATGCCTGTAATCCCAGCACTTTGGGAGGCTGAGGCAGGAAGATCACTTGAGCCCAGGAGCTCCAGACCATCCCAGGCAACATAGCAAGACATCATCATTCCAAATTTAATTAGCCAAAGATGGTGGCACGCTACCTGTAGTGCCAGCTACTCGGGAGGCGGAGGCAGGAGATCGCTTGAGCCCAGGAGTTCGAGGCTGCAGTGAGCTCTGATCATGCCACTGCACTCCAGCCTGGGTGACAAAGTGAGACCCTATCTCCAAAAAAATAAGACAATAGAACTGTCACCTCTTTCTCTTCTCCTTCTCTGTTTCCTCCATGGCAGGGATCACCAACTGATATACTAAGATAGTAAGATATTTTATCGATTATGTTTATTGTCTGTCTTCCCAGACTCCACCTCAATATAAGCAACCCAAGGACAGGTGGTTTGCACCTTAAGTAAACGTCCATTGAACGTCTTGCACCAGCTTCTCCTGGCCTCCAGGCTCTCCCTCTGGTCCATCCTCCACACGACCCCAGAGGGTTCTTTCTACACTCAGAGCTGCCCCAACTTCACTGCTCACACTCCTCCCATGGCTCCCCAGCGCCCTGAGGGCAGAGAGTCAAACTCTCTGACTTTTCTGCTAAACTCTGCACCTGGGTATCTAGCTGCCTCCTAAATGTCCCTGGGACCTTTCAAAGTCACTACACTCTAACTCAGCTCATAATCTGCCCCAGCTCTTTCTCTCAGGCTCCTTATTTCAGTGATGACGCATGGCCCAACAGCCATGGAGCAGGACCTGTCTCGGACACTGTCCCTATGCCTCCCCAAACAGCCTGGCAGACCTCATTCTCTGGCCCTGGCCCCTCTTCTCCACCTTCAGAGCCCCAGCCCCAATTCGGGCCTCTGCTCTGGCCTGGACCCTCACCCAGCCTCTTCTCTCTCCCCTCCAAGTGTGTCCACAGTCGGCCCCACAGAAGGCTTCCACTCCCAGATCCGGAGTTCCCAATCTTTTCAAAAGCTTTGTGACGGGACAGCCCACGTGGGGGAGGAGGGGCATTTCCTGGGATCCTGAACCACCCATCCATGGAGAGCTTTAGGGCCTCAGCTCTCCCTTTGGGGAGGTGGTCGGGGGGAGCCACAGCTGAAGCCTTCTCCAGGCTGGCCCTGGATGCCCCTGGTGGATGGGATCTCCCTTTTGGGGATCTTTGTCAAAATGCTTGGTGGGCAAAGCAGGAAGCAAAGGGAGTGACTGTGGGTGTGGGAATAAGCCCTGAGCTCCTGTACCTAAGAGGAAGCCAGTTTATCACACAGCATAGGGCTCTGTGGCCTCTCTCCTGCAACTCTGAGCCTCCACAGTTCCAGGCTCTGGCACGTCATGGGGATTGTGGCTGTGGTGACCTGGCATGATTACTGCCAATGCTGCCCATTGGCCGGGCATGGCCCCCGGCCCTGAAGTCGCTTCGCACGGCCACACACCTCAAGGCTGTCACGTGTGCCTGTCTAGCCAGGGCGGTCACACCCCATCTCTCTTCACTACTGTCACTTGAGCGATCTACTCTGCTGTTCCTGTTTTCCTGCCCCCTAATCGCCTCACACCTCAAAAATGTGGGGAATCACTCTATAAGAAATCTGTGTGTGTGTCTGAGTGTGTGAAAGTGTGTATGTTTGCATGAGTGAGGTGTGTGAATGTGTGCGTGTGCATGTGTGTATGAGTGCTGTGTGTGAGTGAATGTGTGTGTGTGAGTGCTGTGTGTGTGTGTGAGTGTGAAAATGTGTGTGAGTTCTGTCCTGAGAGGAAGAAGCCTTCCCTGAGGTCAGCCTCATAAGGCAGCCCCAAACCCCACAATTAGCTCTGTGGCCATCCTAGGAGGCAAGGAGATTGTCCCACTTTACAGATGGGTAAGTTGAGGACAGGAGAGGGGCAGTGACCCACCAGAACTTCATCACCAGTAGGAGTGTTTGCCATGCAGCCATGTCAGAACCTACCCGACCCATCTGGACTTCTCTAGGCAATTTCTGTAGCGTCCTTTCCCCACTCGCCAGCATCAGCCTCTGGCTCTTAGAGCTGCCTTCAGCCTTCACTTGGTCGAGTAGCTGAGCTCATGGCTTCCGAGCTTTCCTCGTCCCAGATGACTGCCCAACTCTGGGGCCTCCTTCCTCTGCCCGGGCCCTCCCACATACCCGTCTCTTGGGGGCTGCAAGTCCACATGTCCCATCTCCCCATCCCCACACGCTCACCCTGGGCAGCAGCCAGCTCCTGCAGGCCATGGGTCATCTGGGTGAAGGCGTAATGCAGGTGGCTTCTCTCATCATAGTCTGGCGGTGAAGGAGGGGGCAGGGGCTGGGGGAGGCAGCTCCCCGCAAACACCATGTCCCTAATGGGAACATTCTGTCTCTGAGTCTCTGCCCTCCCCAAGTCCGTGCCCTCCCCTTGCTGACTCTGTGCCCTACAGTCTCTATGCTTCCTGAGTCCCTCCCAGGCTCTATCCTCACCTCTCTGTGAGTCTCCATCTTCCCTGAGTCTCTCCCCCAACAGCAGTCTCTATCCTCTTCCCCTAGTCTCTGCCCTGTCTCTATCCTCCCCTCTCTAAGTCTCCATCCTCCTTCTCTGAGTCTTTGTCACCCAGTCTCCAACCTCCCCCTCTGAGTCTCCATCCTCCCCTGTCTGACTGTCCATCCTCCCTCTCTAACTGTCCATCCTCCCCTGTCTGAGTCTCCATCCTCCCCTCTCTGGGTCTCCATCCTCCCTCTCTGAGTCTCCATCCTCCTGTCTGACTGTCCATCCTCCCCTCTCTGAGTCTCCATCTTCCCTCTCTGTGACTCTCCATTTTCCTGAGTCTCCATCCTCCTCTCTCTTACTCTCCATCCTCCTGAGTGTCCATCCTCCCCTGTCTGACTCTCCATCCTCCCCTCTCTGACTGTCTATCCTCCCTTCTCTCTGAGTCTCCATCCTCCCCTGTCTGAGTCTAAGTCTTCCCCTCTCTGACTCTCCGTGCTCTGGAGTCTCCATCCTTCCCTGTCTCTGAGTCTCCATACTCCCCTCTCTGTCTATCCTCCCATCTGAGTCTCCCTCCCCTCTCTAACTGTCCATCCTCCCCTGTCTGAGTCTCCATCCTGCCCTGTCTGTGAGTTTCCATCCTCCCTGTCTGAGTCTCCATCCTCCCCAGTCTGAGTCTCCATCTTCCCCTCTCTGACTGTCCATCCTCCCGTCTCTGAGTCTCCATCCTCCCGTCTGAGTCTCCATCCTCCCCTCTCTAACTGTCCATCCTCCCCTGAGTCTCCATCCTGCCCTGTCTCTGAGTTTCCATCCTCCCTGTCTGAGTCTCCATCCTCCCCTGAGTCTCCATCTCTCCATCTTCCCCTCTCTGACTGTCCATCCTCCCCTGTCTCCGAGTCTCCATCCTCCCTGTCTGAGTCTCTGCCCTGCTGTCCTCCCTTGTCTGTGTTTCTCTGTCCCTAGCCTGTTGTTCTCATGGTCTTTGAGGCTTTCTCCTGTGACTATTTCTCTGTGCCTGTCCCTCAGCCTGACCCTCTGGACCTCTCCTGCCCTCGCTCTGCACCCTCCCCAGGACACTGAAGGTAGTGGATGGTCTCCTCACTGATTTCGGTGTCAAGAGGCCCCCGAAGGCGGCCGTGAAGGCCTCCTCACACTCCCTGAGCCTGGGGCTCTGCATCCCCACAAACATGTGGCAGATGCGGAAGCGCTGAGAGTAGGTCGTGAAGCAGAGGAGACAGGCCCAGGTGGGCACCCTGAAGACAGCCAGGGCTAGCAGGGCAAGCGGACCGCAGCGGCCAGGGCCAGCAGGGCCATCCTGTGGGTCTCAAAGCCAGGGGAGAGGCTAGTAACCTTTATGAGGTCGCCACAGGGCGGGGGAAGGGCCAGTGGTCTGGGGTCAGAGGTCAGGTTTGAGTTGGTGGCCAAATGTCATGCTCCCGGGTCAGACCGGCAATTCCCAGGTGTGTGGTTGGGCTAGACGCAGGCTCCCAAGAACCTCACCTGTGACCCTGGATGTCCTCACAGGTTAAAGGGTCTCAGGGACCCAGAGGCTGGCAACATGGTATGTGGTGGCCCCACAGGCCCTGGGGTGGGGGGTAGAGAGATGGGAGATGGGCACAGAGACATTCTGAGAGCCAGAAGACAGAAAGACCAAAAAGGACAGAAACAGACACAGAAAGATGTCGGGGAGGGGCAGAGACCTGAGAAAGCCGGAATGAGAGAGAGGCAGAGAACCCACAGAAGCCACAGAGACAGCAGAGATAGACAGACAGAAGTGAAACAAGAGTTCAGGGCAGGGAGGGGATGGAGAGGGACAGAAAGACAGCCCGGCTCCTCCTCCCAGGGTCCCTGGGGCAGCCCAGTGGGGCTAGGGTCCCCGAGTGGGGCTGGGGGTGCCCCGCCGGGCCCCGTCCCGTGCAGGGCGCAGCCTGGGGGAAGGCTAGGAGGCCGTATAGTGATCTCCTTGGGTGTCCTCCTCAGCTCCTACAACCTCCTACCTCAGCCCGGGGGGGCGCGGGCAGGTGGACAGACCCGACAGATAGACAGACAGGGACCAGGAGGAGTGGGGGAGTGGGCGGGGGGGGGGCCGGGGAGGCCCAGCCGCGATGGTGAGCCCCCCGACACGGACCACAGACACGAGCTTGTGTGCGGCGAAGGCCCCGCAAGGTCGGTTCTACGGGTGGGTGCCAGGACCCAGGAGTCCGGGCCCCGGCCCCTCCTCCCCAAGGAACCCAGGAGTCCAGGCCCTCAACCCCTTCTTCATCAGGGACCCTGGAGTCAAGGCCCTCATCCCCCTCCTCCCTAAAGAACCCAGAAGTCCAGGTCCCCAGCCCCTTCCTCACCAGAGACCCAGGAGTCTGGGCCCCTGGCCCTTTTCTCCCCAAGTGTTCCTGGAATCCAAGCCCTCAGCCCCTTCCTCCCTCAGACTCGAGTCCAGATCCACAGCCCCCCTTCTCCCCAGAGACACAGGAGTCCCAGCCCCCTGATCCTCGTCCTCCGGCCCGCAGGCCTCCTGGGGAAGGCATGGCCTGACGGAACACCTGGCTTCCTGGCTGCTGGCTCAGAGGGAACCTCAGCTGTCTTGGAATTTGGCCCTTTGGGCATACCTGCCCTACCTGCCCTCCGGTGAGTCTGCAGACTCCATGCCCAGCGGGTAGCAAACATCCAAGCCTCCCCTGGGTACTTGCTTCCTCTCTCCTCCCTTCTTTGGGTGAGTTTTAAGGATGACAGCCACAATCCCCCCAGCGCTGACACCATACCAGGCCCAGAGCACCAGTCTTCTGTCTGACACCTCCCAGTCCAAGAGATCGAGGTGCCCTCAGCATCCCCGTTTGGCAGCTGAGGGCAGGGGGAGGGCACTGAGCCTAAGAGAGGGGGCGAGAACTCCAAAGTCAGCCTCCGAGCGGCAGCGGGCAGTGGACTTCAGCACCCACCCTCCCCACCCCTGGGCTCAGAGCCCCTCCAGCTGGGGTCTCTCCCTGCCCAGCCCCTCCTCCTGGACCCTCTGGTTCTCGCTGCCCCTGCTCCTTTCTCACAGTCCCTGTCTCTCTGGTCCTACCTTTCTCTCTCTCCCTCTTTCTTTCCACCTTCCTTGGTTCCCAGCCTCCTCCTCCTGCATCAGGCATCCCTCCCTGGCTCTGCGCTCCTCTCTCTCTCTCTCTCTCTCTCTCTCTCCATCGCCTCTCCTCTCCCTCTCCTGTCTTCTTCCCTCTCCCCCTCTTTCTCCTTCTTTTCCTCTACCTCCTGTCTTTCATCATCCCCTTCTCCCCTTCCCCCTCTTGTCTCTCTCGTTCTCTCCAGGCCGGGTCTCAGTCTCTGTCTCCCTCTCCTCTCTTTCTCACCCCTCTCCACCCCCCTTTTTCGGATGTCTTTCCTCACTTCCTCTCCCCCCTTCCCTCTCTCCATCTCCCACCTAGGTCTCCGGCTCTCCCTGGGTCTCTGTCTCTCTCCCTTTCTCTCCTTCTCCCTCTCCTTTCCTCCCCTCCCCTTCTCCCTTTGGGTCTCCCTCCCTTCTCTCTCTTTCTCCTTCCCTCTCTCCCTCCCCCTCGCGGCTCGAGGCCAGGTCTGGAGCTGGGGGGTGGGGTGGGGGTGGTTTGAGAGGGGCCCCGGGGCTGGGTAGCGACCTGCTGAGGAGGGGGGAGAAGAGGCGGGGGAAAGGGGCAGGAGAGGGAAAGGGGGAGGCGGGGGCCGGAGACGGGTCTAGGGTCCCAGCTCTCTACCCCCTTCCCTCCTTCCAGACCCTCAGGCGGGGGCGAGAGTCAGGCCAAGGTGGGGGAGGAAGGGGAAGGGGGGGAGGCTGCCCCCCCCCAACCAACCTGGCCCAGAGCCCAGGCCCGGGTTCCCAGCATGCCCCGGGGCTGCCTGGGGCCTGAGGAGGGGGGTGAGGGGAGAAGGGGAAGCCAAGAATCTCAAAGATTCCCCAGGGACCTAAGCATCTCCCACCCGCCAACCAGTGTCTCCTTGGGGAAACTGAGGCCAGACAGAGAGGGGGTCAGGACTTGTTCAAGGTCACTGGACAAGGCGTTGGTGGAAACGCCAACTCCCTGGGCCCATAGGCCGGCTTTGGGGAAGGGGTAGGCTCTGGACTTCCCCCAGGCCTAGGTCCCCCTCCCCCTCTCTGCGGACCCTGGGGGAGCCCCCAAGGGTCAGAGAGCAGACCCAAACAGTCTGGCACCATGGTAACCAGCTGGCCCCGCCCCCTCAACCCCTGGAGGGCTGGACTCCAGCTGGGGCTAAAGGGGAGGTGGGGACTCCTGGGTTCCGGGGAGGAGGGGCCTGGAGGACCCAGAACTGCAGGCTTCAAAGGGGAGAGATGCCGGAACCTGGACCCTTGGGCTCCAGAGGAGCAGAGGGTTGGGGGCCGCGCTCCTTGGGAGCAGGCGCTGAGGTTCTCAATTAGGGTTTTGAAGGGGTTAGGGGCTGGAGTGTGGATTCCCTGGTCTGAGAGAACAGACTGGGGGCTCAGACTCCTGGATCCTAGAAGAGGGGCTGGGGGCTCGGATTTGGGAATGGGTGGGGGAATGGGTGGAGGAATGGGTGGGGGGGCTGGGTGGTGAACTCCCAGGTCTGAGGGAGGAGGGCTCTGGGACCTGGAATCCCGGGTCCCAGAGGGAGCATGGATGCTGGGCCTCTCCTCCTCCAGACATCCCCTGCCCCCGCCGCTGACCCTGGCCTGTCTGGCAGCCCAGACAACCTCCCCCCTCCTCCTCGGCCCCCTCCCATTGGCACGGCTCACCCTTGACCCCTCAAAGCCCCGCAGCCCCATCCCTGCCCCTCCCCCCTCCCCTCCAGCCAGACGTTAACCCCTCCGTTGCCGCAGGCACTCCAAAGCCAGACAAATCTTCCTCCACCTCCCCCGAGGGCTCGGGCATCGCGCCCCTAGTCTCCTCCAGCCACGATCCTACCCGCCCCAGCCCCCCATCTCGGTCCTTCCTCCTGAATCCAGGAGGTGTCCCCAGCCTTCTCCAGCTTGTGGACCCCGGAATCCAGGTCCCAGCCCCCTCCTTCATGGATTCAGGAGTCTGGGCGCCCAGCCACCTCCCCACCCCCAACTCCTCCTCCAGAGCCCAGAAGTCCAGGCCCCTGGGTGTTCCTCCCTCAGGGGAGCCAGGAGTCCAGGCCCAGCCCGCCACCTCCCTTTCCGCAGACTCACGGCTCCCGCGGCTCCCGCGTCGCAGGAAAGGGGTCTCCTCCGCCGCCCCGGCCGCAGGCCGGGCCCCACCGCCGCCGAGCGCTCTCCATCCTCTCCCCGCCTCCGCCGCCCGGCGGCCTCTCCCCTTCCTCCCGCCGTCCCCGCCATCCCCCTTCCCTTCTCCCCGACTCCCTCTGGCCGGCGACTCCTCCCCGGCTCTGAGCTCTGAGCTCCAGGGGCTACCCCTGCCCTGGACCCCGCAGCGGCGCGGCCGTCGGACCAGCCCCCTCCCCAGGGGGCCCCCGCCGGCCCCTCCCCACCGCCCTGCCCAGTCCGGCCTGGCTTCCCACCCGCCCTGCCCCGGAGCTGGCTCCGGTCCAGGGGGAAAAAATTCCATCCAGCCCCGGGGAGGAGGAGCGGGGCGGAGGAGGGAGCGGGAGGGGGAGGCCGGGCCAGGGGGAGCCTGACGCAGAGGAGGGAAGGGACAAAAGAGGCCGGGAGGCGGCGGCCGGCGCTCCCGCCTCGCCCGCCCTCCTCCCTCGGCCGGTCTCGCTCCTCCCCGGCTTTCCCTAGGTCCCCTCCGCCTCTCCGCCCTGTCCTGTCCCTCGCTGGCCTCCCTCCCTCTTCTCTCATGCGCCTCCTCCTCCACGCTCCGTGCGTGCTCTCGCTCCCTCTCTCCCTCCCTCTCCTCTCTCTCTCCATTTCTCTCTCTCTCTCCCTCCTTCCCTCCTCCTCTCTGCTCCTGTCATTCTTGGTTGCTTTTGCTGCCTCTCTCTGTCTCTTTCCATCTGTCCTCCCTTCTGTCTCTGCACGTCGGTCCTTCCTTTCGCCCTCTCCATCCTGTTCCTCTGCCTGTGGTGCTTCTGTGTCTCCCATTTAGTCTTCCCTTTTCTCTTTCTGTTTCTCTCCCTCCCTCCCTGTCTCTCCGTCTCTGTCCTTCCTCTCTCTGGCTTTCTCCTCCCCCTCTCTCCCCAACCAGTCAGGGTCTGCCCTTCTCTTTCTCCCTCTTCCTGTTCTCCCAGCACCCCCCCCCCCCCCAACAAGCTTTGGTCTCCCCCACCCCCCACCCCACCCACTGGGGGACTCAAAGGTGAATCAGACCCGAATCTGCCCTTGCAGATGGAGCTCACAGTCTGATGGAAGACACAGCCAGCCGCAGACAGTCCCAATCCAGGGTGATCAGGGTATGCAGAGAGAGAGGCCAGAGACTGTGAAAGCCCAGGGCGGGAGGAATCCTGGCAGCAGCAGCCGGCAGAGAGGACCTCCAGAGAAGGCGTGGTTGTGGCATGACCTCCGCTGAAGGCCTTCCAGGCAGAGGGTACAGCTGAAGCGAAGGCCCGAAGGCAGGAAACCAAGGAGGTGCTGGGAGGACAACAAAGCCCCTTAAGTCTGCCTAGAGCCTCCGAGGCCAGGAGCCAAGGAGCACAGGAGATGAGGCTGGGGCCAGCGGGCGGGGTCAGGTTCTCAGGGAGTTGCAGGCCACGCTGGGAACTTAGCGTCCTGAGGGTGACACGGAGCCCTGGAAGGTTGTGATCAAGGGGTGGGGACAGGGTCAAATCTGAAAGTCAGACCTCCCGTGGCATGTGTGTGGACTGCAAGGGGAGAGACTGGTGGAGGTTGGGGGAGGAGGCTCCCCTCCCTGCAGTTTGGGGGCTAGGACCTCGGAGAGGAAGGGGTGGGGCAAGAATGTGAGGAGCTGGGGATGGCTGAAGACTGCCGGGCAGTGGCGGGGGAGGCAAACAGGTAGGAAAGTTGCAACTCCCTGAGTCTGGCCCAGGAACGGAAGGGGCGGGAGCTGTTTCCAATGGGGGAACCAGGAGGAAGAAGAGGGTAGAGGAGAGAGATGCTGTGGGCATCTGAGAACTCAGTGGACATGAGGAGCCAGGGACACTTAGGGCAAACATTCAGGGTGCATGGTTTCAACAGTGCGTCTCCCTCCTGCCCTATCCTCCAGACACCCAGTTCTCCTCTCTGGGGACAGCGTATACTCACTAATTTCTTACGTATCTTTCCAGAGGAATTTTGTACATCTATGCACATATATACCGTCCTCCTCTTATCTGTCCCCAGATGGGATCACAGTATTCTGCACCTTGCTTTTTTTTTTTTAACACGATACTCAAAGATCTTCCCATATCTAGGGTTATAGAGCCTCCTCATTCATTTTAATAGCTATATAATATTCCATCGTATTCAGCTATTTATTCCTAATGTATTAATTGAGAGGTTGGGAGGTTTTTTTATGTCAAGAAACTAATGCTTATGCATATTCAAATTTGCTGATTTTTATTATTTTTATTTATTTATTTTTGAGACAGAGTCTCACTCTGTTGCCCAGGCTGGAGTGCAGTGGAGTGATCTCGGCTCACTGTAACCTCTGCCTCCCGAGTTCAAGCCGTTCTTCCACCTCAGCCTTCCAGGTAGCTGGGACTACAGGCGTGCACCACCAGGCTTGGCTACTTTTTGTATATTTTGTAGAGATGGGGTTTCACCATGTTGGCCAGACCGGTCTCGAACTTCTGACCTCAACTGATCCTCCCGCCTTGGCTGAGCCACCATGCCTGGTACAAATTTGCTGATTTTTAAAGTGATTTTGCCCATTGCTTTTAAGTCTGTAAACCCACATGTTAGATAAATGCTTACTTCTAGATCCTTTCAAATTTGTTGACAATTACTAACAATTGGATCATAATAATGACAACAGAGACCCTTTATTTATTTTATTTTGAGACGGAGTCTTGCTCCAGGCTGGAGTGCAGTGGCGAGATCTCGGCTCACTGCAACCTCCAACTCCTGGGTTCAATCAGTTCTTCTGCCTCAGCCTCCAGAGTAGCTGGGACTACAGGCATGTGCCACCATGCCCGGCTATTTTTGGTATTTTTAGTAGCAATGGAGTTTCACCATGTTGGCCAGGATGGTCTCGATCTCTTGACCTCCTGATCCGCCCACCTCGGTCTTCCAAAGTGCTGGGATTAGAGGTGTGAGCCACTGCGCCTGGCCCAGATACCCCTTACTGAATGACTACTTGGAGCCAGTTCCTGGACTGAGTATTTGTTATACATTCTATGACTGATTACACAGGAACTTTATTATTAGAAACTATTATTATCCCAGTTGTAAGGATGGAATACTGAATAGGATGTGGTTCTGAATAGGAAGTTGCCCAGGCTCACAGGGTATGTGACAGAGCCAGAGACTCAAACCCAGGCCTCTCTGGCTCCTTCCTTGGGGTAGGCTGGCTCTGGGAAAATATGCTATTCCTTTTTTTTTTTTTTTTTTTTTTTTTTTTTTTTTGAGATGAAGTCTTGCTCTTGTCCCCCCGGGCTGGAGTGCAGTGGCACAATCTCGGCTCACTGCAACCTCCACCTCCTGGGTTCAAGTGATTCTCCTGCCTCAGCCTCCTGAGTAGCCGGGATTACAGGTGCCTGCCACCACGCCCGGTTAATTTTTGTTTTTTTAGTAGAGACGCGATTTCATCACGTTGGCCAGGCTGGTCTTGAACTCCTGACCAAAGGTGATCCACCTGTCTCGGCCTCCCAAACTGCTGGGATTACAGGCATGAGCCATGGTACCCGGCTAAAATATGCTATTTCTAAGGATTGACATTCGGTACATTTAAACTTGTCATGCACACAAATTCATGTATGACTAAGAAGAAACCTTTGTCAGACCCCTCACTTTCACTTGGGATCTGGAGTTACTATCCACTCTAAGTTCACCTTGGATGCCCTGTAGACAGATCAGGACAGTAACAGCATCACAGTCCTTGTCCTGGCCCTGATCCTGTTGTGTTGTGATTTGCTGTGTCTTTGGGAATTTACTGAGGGCATGCTCTAGGTCTGAGTCATCTCTGTGTCCTCAATATCACTCCACCCAGGCATGGCTCAGAGCAGGGGCTCAGGAAAATGTTTGCTCACTGAATGAATGAAGGGATGAGTGAATAATAAGTGGCTTGTGGATTAGGCTGGGACTTGCTTAAGCCCCCAGGAAGAGCGACCATAATTCTCACTACTTCCTAAGGTCTCTTTTCCGTTTTTATCAGTTAGCAAGTCACAGAGACCACTGATACCTTCATTCTCTGAAATGCAGGGCTCCAAATCTCTCAGCACATAAGACTCAGCTATTGCAATTTCCGCAAATATCCAGGACTCAGGATCCATCGTTCCCTTCACTCCCTGAGACAGGGGGCCACCATTCCCATCAGACGTTGGCACACAAGTACAGGTTGAGCATCCCTAATCCAAAAATCTCCAATCCGAAATGCCAGTCTGAATCTCCAAAATCAAAAACTTTTTGACCACCAACATGATGCCAAAAGTGAAAAATTTCAGTCCATCACTTGATCTCATGTGATGGATTGCAGTCAAAACTTTGTTTCATGGGGCTGGGAACAATGGCTCATACCTGTAATCCAGCCTTTTGGGAGGCTGAGGCAGGAGGATCACTTGAGCCCAGAATTTGAGACCAGCCTGGGGAACATAGTGGGGTCCCACGTCTACAATAAAAAGTTCTAAACTTAGCCAGGCACGGTGGTGCATGCCTGTTGTCCCAGCTTCTAGGGAGACTGAGGTGGCAGGATTGCTTGAGCCCAGGCGGTCGAGGCTGCAGTGAGCCGTGACGGTGCCACTGCACTCCAGCCTGGTTGATAGAGTGAGATCCTGTCTTAAAACAAACAAACAAACAAAAAATATTGTTTCATGCACAAAAATATATTATATAAAACTATCTTCAGGCTATATACAGAAGGCACATATAAATGAAGTGAAAACAATGAATTTTGTGTTTGGACTTGGGTCTCATCCCCAAAATATATGATTTTATATGTATGAAAATATTCCAAAATACAAAAAAGAAATCAAACCTGAAACTCTTTCTGTCTCAAGTATTTTGGATAAGGGATGCTCAGCCTGTACCACCATCCTTGTCAGTCTCTGCTCCCCGATATTGTAATTCTCATACTTCTTAGACACAGGGCCACTGTTCTCATCAACTGCTGAAACTCAAGTTGCACTGTTATTACCTCTTGGACCAGCATTCCAGAGGAAAAGAGAAACTTCCTGCCCTTCACAAGGTCATCCCAAGTTCCTGAAACAGGAACTGCTAGACAGGAAGACACCTTTACCTACCTTGAACTAGGTCTGAGTCAAGGACTCACACGTTAATACCATACAACAGGCAGCACCAGGTCATGAGGAACATCAGAGTAGCAGAGAATCCTTCCATGTGAGGGATCAATCCTAAAACCAAGGTAATCCCATAGCACCACCAGAGAATCCTTCCATGTTGGGGGGATCAACCCCAAACCCAACATAATCCTAGAGCACCACATAATCCCTGCAGGTGGGATAATCCCCCACACTGGCAGAGCCTAAAATCACGAGATGATCTAAATCAAGCTTGTCCAACCCACAGCCCATGGGCCTCATGTGGCCCAGGGTGGCTTTGAATGTGGCCCAACACACGTTTGTAAACTTCCTTAAAAGATTATGAGGGTTTTTTTGCAATGGTTTTTTTTTTTTTCTTTTTAGCTCATCAGCTATCATTAGTGTTAACGTATTTTTGTGCAGCCCAGGACAATTCTTCTTCCAGTGTGGCCCAGGGAAGACAAAAGCCTGGACACCCCCTGAATTAAATGCAACAGATTCCCCCATTACACCATTAAATAACCCCAAATGGTAACTTGTCCCTGGTGGACTTGTAGGAAGTGGAGACAGGGTCCCCATTTTTGGTGGTTTTTGGGGGAGAAGTGGGGAGACAACAGATCTCATTCCCACAATTCATTATTTTCTGAACAAAGAGCATGGGAAAAAGGGTGTGATGTTTTTGGGAGGGTTTCCCTACAGTGTTTCTGTTTGCCTTGGGCCATACCTTCTCTTTGATGAGTGAAAGACCTTCAGCTGCTCTGCTGTTTACATCTAAGCAAAAGGTAGGTAAGGTTACACTGAGGTTCAAGGAGACGGGAATAGTTAGAGTTTTTGAAAGTCCATCCGCTGCCATCTCCTTCTCCTACCTCTGGTAAAAGATCCTCTCTTTCCTTTGAGTAACCAACTCCGTGTGACTCTGACAAGAATGTCCATGCACTAATGCCCCTCCCACTCCCCCAAAAAACAGTCTGGGGCATCTGGGTATATGACACAATATAGGCCAACCAGAATATCTGCCATTCATTCATCTGTGAGCACAGACAGAGCTGATTGGAATCCAAGATTTTATTTTTGATCTTGATACTTTAATTTTATGTCTTCTAAAATATAAATGCATATATTTGTAGTACAGATGGGATCTCACCATGTTGACTAGGACAAAGAGATGTTTGAAGATGCAGAGAAGATACCTGGGGAAGAAGACCGTGTGATGATGGAGGCAGAGATGCAAGCAATGCATCTACAAGCCAGAAAACACCCCGGGGTGGCTGGCAAGCACCAGAAACTAGAACAAGCAAGGGACCTACAGAGGAGGCGTGGTCCTGCTGATACCTTGATTTCCAACTTCTAGCTTCCACATCTGTGAGTGAATACATTTCTGTTTTTGTTTGTTTGTTTGTTTTGAGATGGAGTCTCCCTCTGTCACTCAGGCTGGAGTGCAGTGACATGATCTTGGCTCACTGAAGTCTCCATCCCCCCCCAGGGCTCAAGCGATTCTCTTGTCTCAGCCTCCTAGGTAGCTGGGACTACAGGCATCTGCCACCACGCCCAGCTAATTTTTATATTTATAGTAGAGACGGGATCTCACCGTGTTGGCTAGGCTGGTCTGGAACGCCTGTCCTCAAGTGATCTGCCCGCCGTCAGTCTCCCAAAGTGCTGGGATTACAGGCATGAGACACCACACCCAGACAATTTCTGTCATTTTAAGCTGCTCAGTTTATAATACTTTGTTATGACAGCTCTAGATAAGCCAGGATGCATGTTTATCTGCGTATCTTGCCATTCTTTACTTCATGCTTAAGTAAACATACATACACACACACAAATATACACATACTTGGGTTGCATTAAAATTCAGCTTCAGCCTCAATATTTGTTTCAATTTTTCGATTTGACTTTGATCTCACCCCGGTCTTTTGGAGTTTGAACCATTGAATGCCAATTCGAAGGTCATTTCTGGCATCTCTGAACTTGCGTGGTCACCATAAATACATGATAGATTGGGTTACCACCATCTCTAACTAGTGCAATGACATTAGAAATATGAACAGATCATGTTCCTATCTAATGTTTAAATCTTAATAGTCACTTTCAAATTTAAGCATTCTAATGGCCAGGCGTGGTAGCTCACGCCTGTAATCCCAGCACTTTGGGAGGCCGAGGTGGGCGGATCACCAGGCCAGGAGTTCGAGATCATCCTGACCAAAATGGTGAAACCCTGTCTCTACTAAAAATACAGAAATTAGCCAAGTGTGTTGGTGTGTGCCTGTAATCACAGCTACCTGGGAGGCTGAGGAGGAGAATTACTTGAACCCGGGAAGCAGAAGTTGCAGTGAGCCAAGATCACGCCACTGCACTCCAGCCTGGGCAACAGAGCAAGAATCTGTTTCAATAAAAAAAAAAAAAAGAACTGAATTTTTAATTTTACCTAATTGTAATTAAATTTAAATAACTACATGTGGCAAAACAAAAAAAGGCAGAACACAAAAAGGCACAAAAGCAGTAGATTCAAAACTAAATTTATTAGTAATTGCATTAAATGTAATGTAAGGCTTCAGTTAAAATCAGTTTGCTAAACTGAGTAAAAAAGATATCCAACTTTTTGCTATTTACAAGCACATCTAAAACATAATGATACAAGAATGTTAGAGAAAAAAAGATGAAAATGGATATATGATGCAGCAAATGGTAACCAAAAAGAAACCTGGGTAGACGTATTAACATCAGCTAAAATAGACTTTATCCAGGTAAAGTGTTTAGGCAAAATCCTTACCAGTAAGGAAGATCATATCACAATAATAACGGTCTCATCAGAATATTTTAAAAACCTAATTAATATACACTAAATAATGCAACCTCAAAATATATAAATCCGAAGTTGTCAGAACTACAGAAAAAATACAAATTCATAATGATAGTGGGAGATTTTTAACATATCTCTTTCATTAACGAGTAAATTAAACAGACGAAAAACGGGAGGATATAGGAAATCTACACAATATCATTAAGTTGACTTAAGAAAAAGACAAAACACTACACTCACAACAGCAACAATGCATTCATTATTAAAACACACACAGAATGTTTATAAAACTTGATCAGAGACTGAGCCGTGAAGAAAATCTCAACACAGCTTAAGAGATTCATCTCATAAAAGCGTATTTTCTAATCACTTTGCTGTCAAGATGGAGATCTGAACCAAAAATATTATCGCACTCTTGAAAGCTTGAAAATTCAGAAGTCACTTCTAAGTAGTCCGTGGGTCAGCAGTCACACTGAAAATTAGAAAATATTTACAGAGCTCTTTGGATATTTGACCCCTCCAAATCTTTAGTTAAAATTTTATCCCCAGTGTAGGAGAGGGAACCTAATGACGACGTTCGGGTTGTGGGAGTGGGTCCCTCATGAACGGCTTGGTGCGGTCGTCATGGTGATGAGTGAGTTCTTGCTCGACGAGTTCTTACAAGAGCTGTTGTTAAAAAAAGAACCTGGCACCTCCACTGTCTCTATCTCTCGCTTCCTCTCTGCTCATGTAATCTCTGCACGTGGTGGCTCCCCCTTTACCTCCTTCCATGAGTAGAAGCTGCCTGAGGCCTCACCGGAAACAGACACCGGTTTACTGTGAGCCAAATACACGTCTTTTCTGTATAAATTATCCAGCATCAGGTATTGCTTTTTTAGCAAGACTAAATGGACCGTGATAGATATGAATAGCTTAAAATCGTATTACTGGAATTGAAAGAAGATAAACTGGATTCAGTCTTTCTTCTCAAGAGATTAACAAAATCAGGAAAGTAGACATAAGAAAACAGTAAAATGAGTAGAAAATAATACATGTTTTAAAACGTATACAGTAGAATCAACAAAGCCCTGACTTGTTCAGTGAAAAAGTAATAAAATTGATAAACCTCCGGGGAGTGTAACAACAGTGAAAACAGAGAAGGCACACGTAACTAATGTCAGAAATAAAATAAAGGACGTAACCACTGACGTTGCAGGCATTGAGAAAATAAGATAATGTTTTGAACAATTTCACATACTTTGACGTTTAGATTAAATGGATAAATGAATAAAAATATTTAATTTAGTATAATAGCTTCAGAAAGAAGTGAGAAAACCTGAATAGCTCTAAAACTATTCAGAAGGCTGAGTAGTAAAAATCATCCCACAAAGCCAACTTTAGATCAAGATGGCTAAACTTTAGGTCTACCAGCAAACTGTACCAAAACTTAAGGAAGAAAGGATTCTATTCCTATTCAAACTGTTGCTTATTTACTGTGGCTAATTATAAAATTCATACTCAAACTCAACAATATGAAAAAATGAAAGTATGGGCAAATCTGAATTAGGCATATAGTGGCACAAATATTTAGCCAAACTTGCAAATTAAATAGAACTAGATATAAAAATGATAATGCGTCATAGCCGATGTGTGTTTATGTCAGGAATGCAAGGGCGGTTCAACATTAGAAACTCATTAAGTGTATTTATCTCAAGCACAAATACAAGAAAAAACGTAATATGACTATCCCAGCAAAGGGAGAAATGAGTCTGATGAAATTCTATCTTTATCCAAAACGATTCTCATCAACTGAGGAATATACAAATCCAATTAGAAAAAAAAAATCAGGCAATTCAATGGCAAAATTGACCAAGGACTTCAAAAGTGATTTTACAAGAAGAAAATCCAATGAACTCCAGTTGTATAAGAAAAGCTCCTTGACCTCTTTAGAGGTAGAACAAATCAATATCATAGTGGATACCACTACGGATTCATCCGATTGTTAAAAATGGAAAGTACTAAGGGTTGGCAAGGATGTGGGGTAATAGTAACTCTCATATTGTACGCTTTTGGGAGTGTAAGTTCATGCAGTTATTCTGGAAAATTATTTAGCTTTATCTACTGAAGTAGGACATATATACACTCACAGACCATCCCTGACTCTGATGGTTCAACTTAGAATGTTTCATCTTTTTGATAGTGCAAAAGCCACACACACTTAGTACTCAGTACACTGAGTACACGCTCAGTGTAATCCAATCATAAATGGAAAATATTGTTAAGTAAAAAATTACTTTTGACTTACGATATTTTCAATTTATGGCAGATTTATCTGGATGAAACTCCACCATAAGTTAAGGGGCATCTGTACACAGACACACACACACACATACAGAAATTCCACTGAGATGTGTACTCTAAAGACGAGGTTCTAGGAGATCCCACGATTCTTTCAGCATCTTCAAGGTCAGAACTATTTGAGTAATAATACACAGATGTTATTTGCTTTTTTCACTGTGTCGACATTACGTTGCTGCTGCAAAAGCAGTGGTACATAAAAAGCAGTGGTACATAAAAAGCAGTGGTACATAAAAAGCAGTGGTACATAAAAAGCAGTGGTACATAAAAAGCAGTGGTACATAAAAAGCAGTGGTACATAAAAAGAGTGGTACATAAAAAGCAGTGGTACATAAAAAGCAGTGGTACATAAAAAGGCTGTAGCCTCAGCAGAAAGCAAGGTAATAGCATTAAATTGTGTAGAAGTTGTATTCTTTATCACTTCACACTCACAGTTAAGAAAAATTCCAGCTTATTTAAGATCGCACTTCATGAAACAGTAAAAGCTATTAATTGTGTTAAATCTCAAACCACTGAATATACTTTTAAAAAACTTTCATTTTAAGTTTGTGGTACAGGTGCAGGTTTGTTGTATAGGTAAGCTTGTGTCCTGGGGGGTTCGTTGTGCAGGTGACTTCATCACCTAGGTATTAAGCCTAGCATTCATTAGTTATTTTTCCTGATGCTCTCCCTCCTCCCACCCTCCACCCTCCAGTAGGCCCCAGTGTGTGTTGTTCTCCTCTATGTGTTCTCATCATTTAGCTCCCACTTATAAGGCAAGTGGATCAATATTCACATAATGGAATACTACTCAGCAATGAAAAAGATGAAAATGAAATACAGCTGCATGAGTACATGGAATACTCTCATCGATGTGACATCATAAAAATTTGCAAAATCAAATGAACACATAGAATCTTGTTCCATACATGTGAATATATAATCTTAAAAATAGATAAAGTAAAACTATATAACTAGTAGCAATAAATAGAAAAGTGAGGGCAAAATTTTAAAAAAGTTAGAACGCTGCTGGCTTTGGAGGGAGGCATGGATTGTTATTGGGGAAGCCACGTGCAGGGGATTCTGAAATATTGTGTATGTTTCATTTTTTGACCTATATGACTACTTTAAGATGAATCTTAACATCTACTTCTGAAACTATTCAGAAACCTGCTTTTTTTTTTTCTGTTCAGATGAGTAATGTTCCCATGTTGTAACAAGGAATGAGGGAGGCACATCTTCTACGTGAGCCTGAAAACCCAATCCTCACACTTACGAACTACAAAAGGATCTAGAAGGTAGCTTTTCAAGCAGTAAACAAATATTCAGTTTGTGGTATTGTTTTAATTAAATTGCATCATCAGCTTTGACGAAATCTTCTCAAAGAGGAAGTAATCCTTTCCTTGTGTTAGTTTCTATTAGTGAGGAAGGAAGCTTAATAACTTGGCAATATCACTAACACAGGACCTTTTGCTGGCAAAGTGAGCATCTATTTAGTACCAGAACTGTGCAGTAAGGTGAACAGAGAAAAAAGTAACAGCTAAAAGTACCGAGGATCATTGTTCCCATACTCTAATGTAAAATGTTAAAATTTGGACTCCTCCACATTTTTAACTGTTTATGCTGAGCTAATTTTAGTGTTTTGAAAAGTTGTGAAAACGGTGCAGAGAATTCCTGCAAATCCTTCACTGAAGCCTCCTAATGTTATTCTCTTATATAACCACAGCATAATGTTCAAAGCCAGGAAATTAATCTTGGTACAATACTGCTAATTTCACCATATATTTTAAAAATAATAATTTATTCAGAATTCTTTTATATAATCCATGGTCATTTGGATTTCGTTTTGTGAAGTTTACTGCTGTGAATGTGTGTGTCTCTCTATACTCATAGGTTGACATTGAATCACCAATGCGACGATATTCTGAGATGAGGCCTTTGGGAGGTGATGAGGTAATGAGTGTAAAGCCCTCATGAATGGGATTGGTGCCCTTATGAAAAAGGCCCCCGAGTTCCCCTTCGGTGTGTGAGGACACAGCCAAAAGTCCTCATTTCTGCACAGCAGGAAGTGGGCCCTACCAGACACCTAATCTGCCAGTGCCTTGATCGTGGACTTCCCACCCTCCAGAATTGTGAGAAATGAATGTCTCAAAGTGATATTTTGTTTATTTGTGCTACTTTCTTACAGCAGCCTGAATTGACTGAGACATCAACTCAGATCATTAGCGAATTTTTCTATTGAGTTGTCTAATTTTTTTCTAATTACATTTATAGTTCCCTTATAGTCTTTATTCAATAGAGAATTATTTTCAAAATATTTATTTTAAATAACAGTGATAAACCCATATATATATATATTTTGAGACAGAGTCTCACCCTGTCGCAAATAACAATGATAAACCCATATATGTATTTTTTGAGACAGAGTCTCACCCTGTCGCCTAGGCTGGAGTACAGTGGCGAGATCTTGGCTCATTGCAAGCCCCACCTCCCGGGCTCAAGTGATTTTCCTACCTCAGCCTCCCTAGTAGCTGGGACATCAGGTGTGTGCCATCACACCTGGCTCGGAGATGGGGTTTCACCATGTTACCCAGGCCAGTCTTCAACTCCTGAGCTCAAGCAATCTGCCCACCTCAGTCTCCCAAAGTGCTGGAATGACAGGCATGAACCACCACACCTGGCCCCATGCATGTTATATGTTAATTGTTAACACAATTAATGTGTTTCATGAAAAAAATACCTACATTTTCAAAAACAAAAATCGATGTAAAGACTGACATTGTTTTACATTTTTTGCGAATCCCTTTCATGTCTGGCTTAAGGGAAACTGATTTTGCCTAGCTGCTGCTTTGTTCAGTTTGTGTGATTTTTAAACCTTTGTCCTGTGCTCAGTGGTATTGGCAAACCAAAGTTACTCAGCCATTATCAGATTGATGGGCATTAACTTTACTTCCAGTTTTGCCACCATGAAGAATGTAACAATTAATCTCCTTGTATATTGACCTTCTGTACTTCTGCTTTTGTTTCAGTGGGGGATTCTCAGGAGGGGGATTTTGAGGGTAAAGTGAATGTGTTCGAGTACTGCTAATGGATGACGCCAGCTTGCTTCTACATGTAAGGGTACCCCTTTCCTCACACTCATGCCAGCTTAAAGGTGGTCACACTTCCTCACATCCATGCCAGCTTAAAGGTGTTACAGTTTTTCCAGTTCATAGGTGTAGGTGACATTTTGTTTTGATTCAGATAAGAACTTTTCAAACTGCTGGTTAATTTGAGCAGTGGTTTCATGTTTAGCCTTTTGGATTTGCTTTTCTGTGAATTCTCTAATCACATTCTTTGCTCATTTTCTATTGGAATGTTTACCTTTTAAAAAAATTCAAATTTGTAAGACTTCTTGCTGGAATATAGATCTTGACTTTATCTGCCACACGTATTAAAAAATCTACCCTCCCTGACCCGTGGTGCACTGATTTGTTTTTGGTATATTTTACCATACAGAAGTTTTTTACGTCCACATAGTCATTTATGACCAATGTTTTTCTCCACAGCTTTTGGGTTTCTTGTCTTGGCTGAGAAAGTTACCATCACAGCCACATTGTCTGTTTTCCTTTTTCTCTCTCTCTCTCTCTGTCTTTCCTTCCTTCCTTCTTTCTTTCTTTATTTGTTCCCTCTCTCTCCCCGCTCCCTTCCTCCCTCCCTCCCTCTTTCTTTCTAACTCCTCTCCTTCCCCTCCCTCCCTCCCTCCCTCCCTCCCTCCTCCTTCCTCCTTCCTTCCTTCCCCTCCCTCCCTCCCTTCCTTCCTCCCTCCTTCCTTCCTTCCCTCCCTCCCTCCCTCCCTCCCTTCCTTCCTTCCATCCTTCCTTCCTTCCCCTCCCTCCCTCCCTCCTCCATCCTCCTTCCTCCCTCCCTCCTTCCCTTCCTTCCTTCCCTCTCCTTCCTTCCCCTCCCTCCCTCCCTCCCTTCCTTCCTTCCATCCTTCCTTCCCCTCCCTCCCTCCCTTCCTCTCCCTCCTCCTTCCTTCCCCTCCCTCCTCCCTTCCTTCCTCCCTCCTCCTCCTCCCTCCCCTCCCTCCCTCCCTCCCCTCCCTTCCTTCCTTCCTCCTTCCTTCCTCCCTCCCTCCCTCCCTCCTCCCTCCTTCCTTCCTTCCCCTCCCTCTCCCTCCCTTCCTTCCCTCCCTCCCTCCCTTCCCTCCTTCCATCCTTCCTTCCTTCCCCTCCCTCCCTCCCTCCCTCCCTTCCTTCCTTCCATCCTTCCTTCCTTCCCCTCCCTCCCTCCCTTCCTTCCTTTCTTGCCTCTAATGCTTTTCCCAGTTAATTTTGAATTTCCCAGATATATAATTATGCTAATGGCAGATAATTAAGATATATCCTTTCCAGTGTTAATACAGTTTTTGTGGTTCTTTTTTGTAATTGCATTTGGCTAGCACTCTCGGGGCAGTGTTTGCAGTGCGCAACTGAATTACATTTCTCTATTAGGGGGTTCCATCACTGTGTGAGTCATGATAGGAGGTTCTCCTTCCCACCACCAAGGACCTAAAAGCTAGGTACATGCTTTCCTGGAAACTTAGTGGCTAGCATGCAGGTATCTGACTGAACTTACACTGAGACTTTATAAAGACATAAAGAAGGGTTCAGTGCTCATTTTGATGCCGCTGACCTGGGCTGTCCCTAGGGAGACTTGGAGATGGTTCTTCTTTCATTGATTCCTTGGGTTCTGACCCACTTTCTAAACTTGGTATTTTAGCCTTTTCATCCAATCTGTCAGCTGTCCAAGGTCCTATGAATGAATCCCTTTTCATTGCTTAAGTTAACCCAAATTGGTTTCCTTTGCAACCAAGAACCCCACTGTTAGAATGTTAAATGATCATTGTGCTCGTTGGGTGCCATTGTCTTGATCCTGACTTTGTTGGAAGTGGTCTCTCATTTGCATTCATGTGTTAGTTCACTCATGAAACATTGAAATCCATGAATTCACTCCACCTCCAGTTGCAATCCAGTACTATGTGGATCATTGCAGTTTTCTGCCTTCCCATATGTGTAAATCCCTTCTCTGATGGGAAACACCCCATTTCCCATTAATCATAACATATTTACTCGTTTGTGCAATCAATCCCCTGAGTGTAACAAGTCCCTCATCTCAGCCATGCTCCTCTCCAGCGTCACTGGTTCCTCATCCTGCTTGGTCCTGCTTCCCACTACTGGGATGCCCTCTGGCAAAGAGCTCCACTCACCCTGTTCAAGCTCTTACACCTATGAGGGCCCATCCCTGTGTGCAAAGTGTCCTTCTTCAGGTTCTGACGCTCCCCTCTGACATCCCTGGGTAGACAACCTCCTCACTCTGCTTGGAGCTCCCCATTCCACATCACCTCTGCACAGCTCTCCGTCTTCTCTGCCATACCTGTTGGCTTCAGGGCTCTATTGATCAGAAAAGGAAAAGAAGCAGTGAGGAAGGAAAAGAAAGGAAGAGGAGGGGAAAGAAGAAAAGGAGGAGGATGAATTGCAGAAGGAGGAGAAGGAGAAGGAGGACAAGAAGAAGAAAGGAGGAGAGTGGAGGAGGAGGAGAAGAAAAGAAGAATGTGGTTGGGCGCGGTGGCTCACGCCTGCAATCCCAGCACTTTGGGAGGTTAAGGTGGGTGGATCATGAGGTCAGGAGTTCAAGACTAGCCTGGCCAACACAGTGAAACCCTGTCTCTACTAAAAATACAAAATTAGCTGGGCGTGGTGATGGATGCCTGTAATCCCAGCTACTCAGGAGGCTGAGGCAGGAGAATTGCTTGAACCCAGGAGGCGGAGGTTGCAGTGAGCCGAGATCGTGCCACTGCACTCCAGCCTGGGCAACAGAACAAGACTCCATTTCAAAAAAACAAAAAAAGAAAGAAACAAAAAAGGGAAAAGAAAAGAAGAATGAGGAGGCAGAAGAGGAGAAGAGGAAGAAGAACGAGGAGGAGGAAAAGAAGTAGTTTTGAATATATATATATTTGGATTATATATATAAACATACATGTGTGTGTATATATATATATATTTTTTTTTTTTTGAGATGGAGTCTCACCATGTTGTTTAGGCTGGTCTTGAACTTTTGGCCTCAAGTGATCCACCTACTTTGGCTTCTCAAAATGCTGGTATTACAGGTATAAGCCACTGTGCCCAGACTCTGGATATATTTTGAATGTAGAACTGAGAGGATTTCTGACTGGATGTGGGGTGTAAGAGAAGGAAGGGTGGTAAGGAAGACTCCAAGATCCTTGGCCTGAGCAGCTAGAAAATGGAGTTAACATTTACCAAGATGAGGAAGAATGTGGGAAGAGCAGGCTTGGAGTGGGCCTCCGGAGTAAGGTTTGGACAGGATAAATTCAAGACACAGATGACATATCCAAACAGGCAATTAAATGTATGAATCTGGAGCTCCAAACTGAAGACTGGCGTGAACATGTATATTTGGTACTTACCAGTATCTGATAGTGTTTAAAGCCTTTGGACTGGATGAGATTGCTTTGGGAATGAGTGAAGATGGCAAAGAGAAGTGATCCTAAGACTATGTCCTTGGGTGGAGGAAATGTAATGTTTTACATAGAGGCATTTAACTTGCTTTTGGCTTTATTGATTAGGTAGTCAGGTAGGTAAATACAATCCTAGATTAGGCAAATAATCCTATATAAGGGAATTTTTTGGGAAAAGGTATTTATATTTTACGAGATGCCCTTTCAGCATCTGACAAAAGGATATCATAGTCTCTTTTAATCTATATACCATTTATTTTAATAGATTTTCTAGTATGTAATCATATCATTATTCATAGAAAGTATCCATTTGAACATAGCTTATTTGTTTCTTTATTTATTTTTAAAGAAATATGGGGTGTGTGTGTGTGTGTGTGTGTTTCAGCCTCCAAGACCTCAGAAGGACATGTGGTCTTGCTGTGTCACCCAGGCTGGAGTGCAGTGGCCCCAGCATAGCTCACTACAACCTAGACCTGCTGGGCTCAAGCGATCCTCTCACCTTCGCCTCCTGAATAGGTGGACCTATAGGTTGTGCCCTCACACTCGGTTTCTACCTTTAAATTCCAAATATTTGGAATTTTCCTGTCAATATTCATAGAGAGACTTGTCTATATACTTTTCCTTCTCTGTATTACCTTGCTAGGTTTTTATGTTATGCAACGCTGACTGTGTACAAATAATTGTGAAGCTCTTTATTTTTCTCTTTCGTTTACATTGCATCAGAATTGTCTGTTGATAGTCCGAAATAATTTAATATGATTCTGTCTGCATATATCAAAGTTGCCAACCGATTTAGTATGTCTCTCCTTGAGAATATTTTTGTAATTTACATGTTCCTGAAAAGTCATCCATTTATCCCAAGTGTCCAGGTTATTAGAAGGAAGTTAAATGAAGAAGTCTCCTGATACTCTGCCTCCTTCGGAGAACTTTCCTCTTCGTTACTTCATTCTTTGGTCCTTTCCCCTTCATCCTGTGTGATTTTCCTGAACCTGGACCCTGAACCACTGACTTTTGTTTTCTGTGTGCCAAGTATTATATTTCACGCCTCTAAGTCAATTTTATTTTTTCATTCTCATCATTTTCTCCTAAATTATTTCTGCTAGATTTTTCTGGCTTTGTTTTTATTCTGTCCTCTTAGCATTGCTTATAATTTTATCAGAAAGTTTAATTTTCTTATAAGTGGGGAGCTGCTAATCTAACATCTTTATTGTTTCACACAATTAAAATACTTTTGTCAATTATTTTTATGCCATGTGTTTTTCTACTTTATTACTTGTGAAAAAACTGTGTTGGCAGGGGGAGCTGGAGCGTCTAATCTCTCCACGAGTTACCGCCGAACAAGCGAACCTTGTCCAGCAGGGGGCACCATTGGACAACAATTGGCTCCCGGACTCCGCTGGAGCGGGATCCGCCGTGAGAAATGAAGAGGAAACGCGTGGTTAGAGTTTTTTTTTTTCTTGAGACAGGGGGTCTCACTATATTGCCAAGGCTGGTCTTGAATTCCTAGGCTCAAACGATCCTGCTGCCTCAGCCTCCCAAAGTGCTGGGATTACAAGCTTGAGCCACAGCACCCAGTCTGGCTAGAGGAATATATATATATATATATATATATCTTTTTTTTTTGAGACACGGTCTTACTCTGTGGCCCAGGCTGGAGTGTAGTGGCACGATCTCGGCTCACTGCAACCTCTGCCTCCCAGGTTCAAGCGATTTCAGCTAGAGGAATTTTTATTTGACGGCTCAGTGCATCTATTTTCCCAGGAGTTACACAATCAAGTCTCTACAAGGGAAGGGCAGTTACGGTAAACGACTAGGCCTGGGGTAAACAATGGGGGTGGGTTTACCCTGTAATGATATGGTGGCTCACACCTGTAATCCTGTAACGGATTACAGGATTGATTAATCCTGGCTCACCCTGTAATGGTTATGGTGGCTCACACCTGTAATCCCAGGGCTTTAAGAAGCTGAGGAGCCCAGGAGTTTCAGATCCACCTGGGCAATAAGAGTGAGACCTCCACTTCTACAAAAAATTTTAAAAAAATTAGCTGGGCATGGTGGTACATACCAGTGGTCCTCACTACTCAAGAGGCTGAGGAGGGAGGATGGCTTGAACCCAGGAGTGGGGAGGCTACAGTGAGCTGTGATCGTGCCATCGCATTCCAGCCTCGGGGGACAGAGCAAGACCTCGTCTCAAATGACAACAAGAAGATAAACAACGGGGTAAGATGTTGACAAAGCTTTGTCAGTATACTTGTTTGGCCTCAGCGCTGGGGAGACCATCGCACTTGGTGGGGAATGCAGCATAGTTCAGAGGGGCAGCTCCTGCCTCCTCGGGCTGATTGCTGTCACGTGGGCATGCAAGATAGTTATGTCAAGAGAAGTCAGGCATTCAGATTACTGGGAGAGAGCTCCAAATTTTAAACTGTGATCCATGAATTAAAAATAGTTTTTAAATGGCTGGGCGCCGTGGTGGCTCACACCTGTAATTCCAGCACTTTGGGAAGCTCAGGCAGGAGGATCGCTTGAGTTCAGGCTGCAGTGAGCTGTGACTGTGCCACTGCACTACAGCCTGGGCAACAGAGCGAGACTGTTTCTTAAAAAAAAAAAAAAAAAAAAAATTTAAACACTGCCTATACATTGAATACAACTATGAACTAGAGTTTTATTGGTAAACGGCACTGGAGTTGCTGTATTTATGTTGCATGGACTTCCAGTTATGCTGAATAGTGAAAATTAAACACTTTTTCCCTAAGGTCAACAAAAACAAGGATGTCTGTTATTACCACTCTCATGCAACATTGTGATAAAACTACTAGATGGTGCAATGAAGCAGGAAGAATCAGAGGCACAGTGATTGGGAAGGAAGAAATAAAACATCATGGTTTTCAATGACAAGGTAGCATACCTCGAAAATCCAAACTGTCCTCTCATTTGATATTACTATGAGAATTTAGCAGAGCAGCTGCATCCAAAGTCAGCACACAGAAATCATTTCTATATGTCTGGTAGCAACTATCAGAAAATTAAATTTAAGATACAGTATCTTTAATGGTTCCAAGACCTCTACACTGAAAGCTAGAGAATGTTGTTGAGAGGAATTAAAGTCCCGAATAATGGTGAGCTATACCATCCTGATGAATTAGGGCATTTGATAATCTTTTTAAATTTTTATTTTATTTTTTGAAATGGAGCCTCACTCTGTCGCCTGGCTGAGTGCAGTGGCATGATCTCAGCTGACTGCAATCTGCACCTCCCAGGTTCAAGTGATCCTCCTGCCTCAGCCTCCAGGTGTAGCCACCACACCTAGCTAATTTTTGTATTTTTAGCAGAGACAGGGTTTCACCATGTTGGTCAGGCTGGTCTCAAACTCCTGACCGCAAGTGATCCACCCGCCTCGTCCTCCAAAGTGCTGGAATTGCAGGCGTGAGCCACTGCGCCTGGCCAGAACATTTGATAATTTAAAGAAATCAATTCTTCCCCAAATCAGAAGCCCGGGTGCAGAGGCCTGGGAGTGCTCAGGGCTTTTCCTTCCTAGGCCCATCTTGTTATTGGGGGTCCTGGTTACCCTAGAAAGGGGGCTGTCTCCTGTTCCAAGTCATGAAGCCAGCGTGTGAAACTAACAGTGAGTATGAAGCAGTGCAGTCTTCCTTCAGCCGTTACAGGATTGGGGGAAATGGGAGCTGGGCTTACAAACCAACTTCTCGGTTGCTGAGAACTGGAAAGTTACAAATATAGGGTATCTTGGATGAAGGGGCTGGACGTTAAGAGCAAGGGGAGGAATATTCGTGTTTTGTCTTGGGAAGGGATGAAGATTTTCTTGGAATGAAGGAGCCACCTCTTTTTGGTCTCTTGAGGTCATTGTCATGGTGACGGTCAACTGTCATGGCACCAGTGGGCGTGCCATGTAGCATAAAACTGGAACATAATGAGGCTAGAGTTTCTTCAGAGATCTAGTAATTTGCTTAAAAAGGAACCTCAGACCACAGACATCCTGTTTCCTAAAGATAAGCAGAGTTAAAGCTGAGTGAAGATTTGGCTATGGGCAACGCACGGTGGCTCATACCTAAAATCCCAGCATTTTGGGAGGCCGAGGTGGGAGGATTGCTTGAGGCCAGGAGTTTTGAGCAGCCTGGGCAACATGGCAAGACCCCATCTCTACAAAAAATTTAAATAAATTAGCCGAGTGTGGTGGCATGCACCTGTGGTCCTAGCTGCTTGTTAGGCCGAGGTGGAAGAATCACTTGGGCCCAGGAGGTCGAGGCTATAGTGAGCTGTGTTTGCACCGTTGCACTCCAGCCTAGGCAAGAGAGTGAGACCCTGTCTCAAAACAAAAACAACAAAATAAAATGAAATTTAGCTGTGTCACATAGGCATTGCCTTGGGCAACAAAAGCCAGATGGGGGTTCAGCTAAGTCACACAGGCACTGCGATGGTAACAATCTTGTTACGGCAGGGTATGAGGAGCAGTCTGCTGTCAGCCACATAGACCAGACGTTCTTCATTTCTGTTAGTGTCTTTGATTTCTAGCACTTCCTTTTTTTTTTTTTTTTTTTTGAGTCAGGGTCTTGCTCTGTCTCCGAGGCTGGAGTGCATTAGCTTGATCTTCGCTCACTGCAGCCTCCACCTCCTGGATTCAAGTGATTGTCCTGCCTCAGCGTCCTGAGTAGCTGGCATTACAGGTGCCTGCCACCACGCTCAGCTGATTTTTATATTTTACATAGAGATGGGGTTTCACCGTGTTGGCCCAGCTAGTCTCGAATTTGTGAGCTCAAGCAATCTTCCCACCTTTGCCTCCCAAGGTGCTGGGATTAAGTGAGCCACCGCTTCTGGTTGCCTTGCAATTATTTTATTGAACTCCAGATGTGATGCATGGAGGAAAAGGAGAGGGGGAACAGGCCTTTCGTGTAAGGTTTTATGTTAATCTGGTGAGGAGTTGGACTTTTTATTATTTTCTGGGGCTGTAGGCGCCTGGCTTCAGATTCCTCCAGCGTCTTTGTTTTTGTTTCCTCTGCTGACTTTGGACGTCCCTAAGAATTATTCCTCAGATAAAATCTGCGTCATGTATCCCTTTCCATCTGTAATCCACCGTTATTTTATTAGAACCTTGCTGGCGTGGGCAAGGAAAGAATTCTGTAATCTTATGTATTTGTTTCCTATGGCATCAATAAGGTACTACATAGTTAGTGGCTTCAAACCACACAAATGTGGCCAGGCGTGGTGGCTCATGCCTGTAATTAAACAACACAAATGTGGCCGGGCGTGGTGGCTCACTGAGAGGTCGAGAGCGAATCATTTGAGGTCAGGAGTTCGAGACCGGCCTGACCAACATGGTGAAACCGCACTTCTACTAAAAATACAAAAATTAGCCAGGCGTGGTGGCATGCACCTGTAGTCCCAGTTACTTGAGAGACTGAGGCAAGAGAATCACTTGAACCTGGGAGGCGGAGGTTGCAGTGAGCCGAGATCGCACCACTGCACTCCAGCCTGGGCAACGGAGCGAGACTCCGTCTCAAGAAAAACAACCAACCAAGCAAACAAAAACCCCACAGATGTATTTCATTCTGGAGGTCAAAAGTGCCAAATCAGTTTTGCTGGGCTAATACTGAGGGGTCAGCCCGGCTGCTTCCTTCTGGAGCCTTTAGGAGAGACTCATTTTTCTTGCCCTTTTCAGATTCTACAGGTCTCGTGTACTCCTTGGCTCCGGCCCCTTCCTCCATCACTCTATTTAGTCTTCTCCTCTTTTGTATCAAATCTCCCTCTGCCTGTCTTTTAGGGACCCCTGCAGTTACATTTAAGTTCCACTTAGGTAATTCAAATGGATCTCCGTATCTTGAGATCCTTAATTATACCATCAAAGTCTCTTTTGCCTCGGAAGGTCACGTTCACAGGTTCTAGGAATTAGGGTCTGTAGAGCTTTGCAATTCATTACTAAACAGGCTGTGATTAACTACAGTCTTTTAGGGAACCTGTGTCTCTGGGTGATAGCCTTCACAAGTGATTCTCAGCTTCTCTCCATTCACTTCAGGTGAGACAGGAAGTCTAGAATGTGCTGTGCTGGATCCAGGCGAAAATGCCTTTTTTTGTTTTTTTTGAGAATGAGGTGATTCCAGGGCAGAGTCTTAGGCAGGGTCTCCTCCAGCCTAGAGATGCTCTGGCCTCTCCGCCATTGACTGGGGCAGCAGCCGGAGGGTGGGAGGGAGAGTGGGGCTGGCCGCACTTGAGTTTCATTCCCCTGGACAGAGCCTGGGGTGTGTGCAGAAAGAGAGAGTGACCATGAACCCTGTACCTTCCCCTCCACCTGATGCATAGTCTGACTCTGATCCTCAGGTCTAGGAAACCTCAAATTCAAGTTCCCCACATTGAAAATTCCTGACGGGCATGTGCGACTTTGGTGCTCTGGTTCCCTCTCTTGGATCCTGCCATCTCTTACAGTTTTCACTGAAAATTCCTCTGTCTCATCAGTACTTCCATGATTTTAAGAAGATTTGCATTAATTATCTTCCCTGTATTTTTATTATTTTCAGTGGGAAACTGAGTCTGATATCCAGATCATAGAAGCCCTGGAGATGGTCTCTGTCCCTTTTTCATTTAAACTCATGCCCTGGCCAGGCATGGTGGCTCACACCCACAATCCCAGCACTTTGGGAGGCTGAGGCAGGAGGATCACTGCAGCCTAGGAGTTCGAGACTAGCCTGGGTCACATAGTGGAACCTTCAACTTTACTTAAAAAAATTAGCCAGGCATGGTGGTGTGCACCTGTAGTCCCAGCTACTCAAGTGGCTGAGGTGAGTCTCACTTGAGCCTGGGAAGTTGAGGCTGCAGTGAGCTATGACTGCACCATGCACTCCAGCCTGGGTGACAGCTAGACCCTGTCTTAAATACATGCGTGTGTACATGCATACATACATACTCTCATACCCTTTGTGATGTCACTCAGGCTCACAGCTACAGACACTCTTTGAACATGAATGACTCCACTTTCTCTCCAGCCAGAACTTTTTCCCGAATTCCAGACCCACAGATCTAACCCTTTCCTTTTCCCTCCGCTTGAATGTCTAATAAGCTCATCTAACCCAACACGCCCAAGCCGAGCTCCTGATTCTTCTCTTCAAGCCTTTTCCTCTTCTGGCAATGGCAGCTTCAAGCCTGCAACTGCTCAGGTCGAAAACACTGGCATTATCTGTGGCCCTTTCCCTCTCTTCCCATGTGTGTCTGATCTGTTGACAAATACTGTTAATTCCCTCTCTTCTCACCACCTCCACTGTGTCCTTGCAGACCTGAGCACCCTCCTTTCACATCCCAAGCATTGTAACAGTTCAGCAGAGTCTAGTCTCAGGAAAGCAAGCAGAGTGATCAGGGTAAAAACAAACAAAATCCTGCCCCTTCTCTGTTCAACCCCTGTCATGACAGTTTGCTCAGTGTGATGGTTAATTTTAAGTCTCGGCCGGGCGTGGTGGCTCACGCCTGTAATCCCAGCACTTTGGGAGGCCGAGGCAGGCGGATCATGAGGTCAAGAGATCGAGACCATCCTGGCCATCGTGAAACCCCGTCTCTACTAAAAATACAAAAAAAATAGCCGGGCGTGGTGGCATGCGCCTGTGGTCCCAGCTACTCGGGAGGTTGAGGCGGAAGAATTGCTTGAAACCCAGGAGGCGGAGGTTGCAGTGAGCCGAGATTGCGCCACTGCACTCCAGCCTGGCAACAGAGCAAAACTCCGTCTCAAAAAAAAAAAAAAAAAAAAAAATTAAGTCTCCACTTGACAGGGCCATAGAGTGCCCTGGCATTTGCTCAAATACTATTCTGAGTGTTCCTGTGAGGGTGTTTTGGGATGAGATTAACATTTAAATCAGTAGACTTGGCTAGGTGTGGTGGCTTACACCTGTAATGCACTTTGGGAGGCTGAGGCGGGCGGACCACGAGGTCAGGAGATCGAGACCATCCTGGCTAACACTGTGAAATCTCATCTCTACCAAAAATACAAAACATTAGCTGGGCATGGTGACATGCGCCTGTAGTCCCAGCTATCGGGAGGTTGAGGCAGGAGAATCGCTTGAACCCGGGAGGCAGAAGTTGTGGTGAGCCGAGATCGCACCATTGCACTCCAGCCTGGGCAACAAGAGCGAAATGCCGTCTCAAAAAAAAAATTTTTTTTTAATTAACAAATCAGTAGACTTTGAGTAAAGCAGATTGTCCTCCTCAGCATGGGTGAGCCTTGACCAATCAGTTGAAGGCCTGGCTACAGCAAAGAGGCTGGCCCTCTTATGAGGAAGGGGAACTCCTTTTGCCTGACTACCTGCAAGCCTGGACCTGAGTTTCCTCCTGCCTTTGGAGTTGAGCTGCAACGTTGGCTCTTCCTGGATCTCCAGCCTGGAAGCTTGTGGACTGGAGCTATGCTTTCAGCTCTCCCAGGTCTCCAGCTTGCTGACTGAGGATCTTGGGACTTGTCTGCTCCCATAATTGTGTGAGCCAATTTCTTATAATAAATACGCCCACACCCATACCCACTCATCCCCCCACAACAGCACACATACACCCCACTGGTTCTGTTTCTCTGGAGAACCCTGGCGGATACACTCAGCAAAAGTCAAGTTTTTGTTTTCAGATTAAAAGCAGGTACTGTTTATTAACTGACCGGATTAGAAAAATAATCGTGGTAGACACCTTAGTTTATTCTTCTAAGAACCTGTTGATCAGGTCCTCCCTGTTGCCAGCATCTCCACCTTCTACAAAATGGGTTGTCTCTTTCCTCATTCTTCCTTGTGGAGAGGATAATTTGAAGGGCCACAGGAAGTTATCTGCTTCTTCAAAGCATTTTCCAGCAGTACAGATCTCATGAATCAGACCCTCCATGCGGATGATGCTATATTTGCATATTTATCAAACATTCAAAGCCTTATCTGTCAAAGCAGTTTGCTTCTTACTGATTTTGTCATAACCACACTTGTAGATTAGCTCATGTACTGACTTCAGGTTTGGGTGCCTCCATGCGTTACGTGGTTCTGCACTCTTCAGAGCATGTTAATTGATCCTTCCTTGAGCTTCACAGAGGTTCTATTGGAGATTTGACGAAGGAGAAAAGCTGCAAGACGGACCTTTGGGCTCACACCATCGACACCTCTGATCCTGATGACAAAGGCCAATTTGGGTTCTGCAGGTGCATAGAAGCTGCCAGCTTTTCTTGCCATCCTCGCATTGAAATTTCAGTTCTGTGCGTCTGCCTATATTCCCTGTGGTAGCGCTTTGCTTTTTCCGAGATAAGCTTCTTCCTTGTCTTTCGAAGCCTCTTTTGGGCAAACTTCCTTCTCAGGTGCACGATCTTCAGCTCTGTGAAATTCCTTAACTTTCTCTTAAGGATTTCTGGCCTAGCAGGAACCTTCTTCTTCTTCTTCTTCTTCCTTTCTTTGACACCCTCCTGGGTCTAGCTGGACAAGAGAAAAGTGAAGTTCTTTTGACAGCTCCCCAAATCTCTTCATGACTAGACCCAAGACACCTCCCAGACCTTCCCTCCTCCCACGTTCCCCACTGGTCGCTCCTCCATGCTGCCATATGGCTATTTTCCAAGCACACCATGTGTGTTTCTACCTTGGGACTTTTAAACGTACCGTTCCCTTGGAATGGACTCGCTTTGCCCAGACACCAGTGGACCCATCCCCCACACGCCCTTCCAATCTTTACTCAAATGTCATCTCTTCCAAGTGCCCCCCCCAAGCCCTGTTGTAAAAAATTTTATCAGGCCCAATGATTCCTCTTCTGTGTTCCTGTTTTTATTTTTTTCTTAGAATAGATGATTCTTCAGCAGACTGTGTATTTTAATTTCATATTAAATGTCTATCTTCCCACTAGGATTTTTATTCTTTTTTTTTTTTACTGCTCTTCGAGGAGCAGGAGTACCCTGGGCAGCGTGCCCAGAGGAGTCTCCACTAGGATTTTTGACTTACCTTCTCAATTGAAGAGTTTATCCTTTGCTGTATCTCCAGCTCCTAAAACAGGGGGCCTGGTGCACCACAGGGGCCCATGGAGCATCCGTTGAATGGGTGAATTCTCAGGGCCAGGCACGGTCCTAAGCACTTTACACAGAAGACTTCACTGAATCCCCACACAGCAATTCTAATATGGTCTGTATGTTTCAGCTGGGCAAACTGAGGCACAGAGAGGGTAGGTAACTTTTATAAAGTCCAACAGCTGGTAGGTGAGGGGTCTGGGTTCACACTTGGTATTCCATGTCCTCAACTTCTAAATTTCAAATGCCTGGCTCACATGCCTCACCTGGCTGCCAGCACCAGGGCTGGAGTCTGACGCTGCCTGGGACAAGGGAACCAAATCCAAGGGGTGGTGGGAACCACATCTCTCTTGACTGCTAAGGACCCGGTCATGTCCACCTGATGTGTTTGTCCCTGAGAACTTGGCTTCCCTCTGGAAAGAGGAAAGTGTTCCCCACCTGAAACCCCCATCCTGTGCTTCCCTTACCACAGCACCTACCATGTCATAAAGAATTTATTCTCCCATCTCTCTGAGGGTCCAGAGGCCCTGACTCCCATGGAGCTGGCCAGGTGGTGTTCTCCTTCCTGTGTAGACAGTGGTGCACAAGGAAAGGGCTCCAGCTATGGGACCTGGGGACCTCAGGCATCTAGACTTACAAGTCTGGACAAGCCCCTCTGGGGACCTCAATATCGTCACCTGCAGTGTCCAGTGGGGGTGGGAGGAGGATGATTTCCAAGCCTCCGCCACACCCGACAGCACGTGGTGCTCAAGTTCCCCTTCTGGGAATGGCCACAGCTTTCACTCACCCACCGGCTTCCTGTTGGGTCTTTCTCAGCCCCACCCCACATTTGGACATTTGGGGCGTTTCCTTCCCTGACAGAGGGGCCTGGGACCCAGCTGGGGCCCTGGCGGAGGCAGACATGCTGCCCCTGCTGCTGCTGCCCCTGCTGTGGGAGGGTGAGTGAGCTGAGGGAGGAGGAACAGGCACGGGGGTGGGGAAGGGGGCTGGAGCTGAAGCTGAGCCTCTGTGTCCCCCCAGGGTCCCTGCAGGAGAACGCAGGGTATGAGCTGCGAGTGCGGGAGTCGGTGACGGTGCAGGAGGGCCTGTGCGTCCTCGTGCCCTGCTCCTTCTCTTACGTGTGGGACTCCTGGTCTTACAATGCTCAACTCTACGTCTACTGGTTCCGGGTGGGGCAGAACGTATACCGTGGTGCTCCTGTGGCCACAAACCACCCATACAGAACCGTGAAGCAGGAGACCCAGGGCCGATTCCGCCTCCCTGGGGGACGTCCAGAAGAATGACTGCTCCCTGAGCATAGAAGATGCCAGAATGGGGGACACGGGAAGCTATTTCTTCCGCATGGAGAGAGGATCTGTAAAATATAACTACGAAGAGAATAAGCTGAACTTGGAGGTGACAGGTATGGAGGGGCCCTAGGAGAGGACCCTGAGACGTGGAGACCCCGAATGAGAACAGGGATGGGACTTGGGCAGGGGTGGTTGGAAGAGGTGCAGGACTTGGGGCAGCTCGGGGCCTGAGGCCTGGCCACTGTCAGGGTCACACTGCGCGTCCCCACCCCTTGGGGCCCAGGCATCTCCCTGTCTCCTCCTCAGCCCTGACACAGAAACCCGACATCCACTTTCTGGAGCCTCTGGAGTCCGGCCGCCCCACAAGGCTGAGCTGCAGCCTTCCAGGATCCTGTGAAGCGGGACGACCTCTCACATTCTCCTGGACGGGTGATGCCCTCAGTCCCCTGCACCCCGAGACCACCCACTCCTCAGTGCTCACCTTCACTCCAAAGCCTGAGGACCATGGCACCAACCTCACCTGTCAGGTGAAACTCCAAGGAGCTGAGGTGACCACGGAGAGAACTGTCCAGCTCAATGTCTCCTGTGAGTGGTGGTGTGGGGGACACAGCTGGGTCCCCAAGGGCAGTGGCAGTAAGGGGTATGTGTGTGTGTGCATGTGTGTGTGCAGAAGAGAGAGAGAGAGAAAGAGAAGGATAACCTGGGAAAACTCGTGTGTGGGCAGGAAAGACAGCCGTCCCCACCTGGTGGGTTTCTGTGGCCCCTCCTTGGGTACCTCCTGGGCCCACGCCCATCCCACTCGTCACTTCTGAAGCTGGGGCTGTATCTTTCCACCCAGATGCTCCACAGAACCTCGCCATCCGCATTTTTTTCAGAAATGGCACAGGCACAGGTAGGAAAGACCCTCTTCCCTCTGGGGCTGTGATCGGAGTATTCTGTAAGCTCAGGGTTCAGCACTGGGAGAGGAGACCCTCCCTCACCCCTCTGCCCCAAGGCCCCCAATCCCAGTCACCAACATCTTGCATGAACAGACCTAGTATTGTTTTGGCTTCTCCCTTTTCTCCGCTCTCCTTTGCAAATATATTTTTTTCATTGTGATAAAATACACGTAGCACAGAATTTGTCATCTTAGCCATTTAAAAAAGTACAGTTCAGCAGTGTTAAGTCTGTTCACCTTGTTGCAAACCAAAGTGCAGAGCTCCCTTTATCTTGCAAAACTGAAACTCTGTACCCATCAAACAGCAGCTTTCCACTTCCCTCTCCCTCCACCAGGCACTCACCATTCTACTTTCTGTCTCTATGAGTTCAAGTACTGAGGACACACTGTTCCCTTTTCTTGAATTACTGCCTGCCCGCAAGTCCTCTGATGCACGCCCTGCTTCATGTCTATCTGATGATTCTTTGTGCGAGTCTTCAACGTTCTCACCTCCCAAAGCTCTGCCCCAGAGCCCTGTTCTCCCTCCACATTCCTGCGTGATCCAATCTCTCCTCGACCCTGTCCTGATGCCTCCCGCGACTTTACCTCCAGCTCTTTCTCTGAGGCACAGATCTGCACATTTAGCCGCCTCCCACGGATGGCTCTCAGCTACTCCTTCCCTCTAGATCCCTGGGCTGTTCTGGGCATTGCTCTAGACAGCGCCCTTTCTCACCAGCTGCTCAGTGAGTCGGTAAGTCTAGAGACCCTTTGTCCACCAATCATCACTTCCCTCCTCTTCCCCTTGGTTCCAGGCCCAGCTCGAGTGTCGTGCTCAACCTGGCCCATTGCCCCAGCCTCCTCCCAGCCTCCCTGCCTCCCATCCCACTTCCCTCCAGTCGGGGACCGACTTGGCTCCAGCAGGACTTTTCTAGACCCAGCGCTCACTCTGTTTCCCCTACTCACAGCCCCCTACTGCTTTCCAGGATAAAGCCCGAGGCCCTCAACCTGGCACCCAAGGCTCCAAAACATCTGAGCCTGCTTCCTCCACCACCACTATCGTGTCTTGGGAGCTCCGGGTCCTCCCTGCCAGGTTGCAGAGAGAGGAGCCTCTTCCTTGTCTGCCAGGCTGTCTCAGTTCTCAGCACATCTGCACCTGAGCTGCCCATCCACTTCTCCTTAACGTGAGAACTCCTCATCTCTCTTTTCTCCATTCAGCCCCCTTCTTTCTGATAGCCTGACCTGATCACCAAGTCCTCACCCCTTCGCCGATGACTAGTCCATTCACAGCACTCACCACATGGTCTTGCCTTTTTTCTTTTTTAAACGGAGTTTCGCTCTTGTTGCCCAGGCTGGAGTGCAATGGCGCGATCTTGGCTCATTGCAGCCTCCGCCTCCCGGGTTCAAGTGATTGTCCTGCCTCAGCCTCCTGAACAGCTGGGATTACAGGCATGCACCAGCACGCCCAGCTAATTTTGTATTTTTAGTAGAGACTGGGTTTCTCCATGTTGGTCAGGCTGGTCTCGAACTCCCGATCTCAGGTGATCTGCCCGCCTCGGCCTCCCAAAGTGCTGGGATTACAGGCGTGAGCCATTATGCCCGGCCGGTCTTGCCTTTCTTCTTGCAGCTCAGTGGGAGGAGTGAGGGAGAATTGGGCCTCTCAGCTCCACTGAGCGGGCTGTGCCTCTTTTCCCAGCCCTGCAGATCCTGAGCACTGGCATGTCACTGCCCATCCTGGAAGGCCACTCCCTGTTCCTTGTCTGCACAGTTGACAGCAACCCCCGTGCCTCGCTGAGCTGGTTCCGGGAGGGAAAAGCCCTGAATCCCTCCCAGACCTCAGTGTCTGGGACCCTGGAGCTACCTGACATAGGGGTTGGAGATGGAGGGAAATTCACCTGTCGGGCTCAGCACCCGCTGGGCTCCCAGCACCTGTCCTTCATCCTTTCCGTGCAGAGTAAGTTGCAGGGCAGGTGCTGAGGGTGGAGAGCCTGGTCAGTATTAAGGTCGGTGGGAGGGACTGAGGCCTGGGAACAGCACCTTACCGTCTTCTCCTTTCTTCCAGGAAGCCCCTCTTCCTGCATGTGTGTAACTGAGAAGCAGGACGGCTCCTGGCCCCTCGTCCTCACCCTGATCCGGGGGGGCTCTCATGGGGGCTGGCTTCCTCCTCACCTACGGCCTCACCTGGATCTACTACACCAGGTAAGCAGGCCCGCTTCTCTCCGGAAGCTCCTGAGTGCCGGGTGTGGCTGAGCTGTCCTGCCCCACCCAGAATCAGAACTGGAGTGGCTGGCGCTGATCTGAGACCTGTGTTGGCTCTGCAGGTGTGGAAGCCCCCAGGAGAGCAGGGCGGAGAGGCCTGACTGAGCCCCTCCTGCTCAAGACAGAAGCGAGATGGGAACACCCAGCCCTGCAGGACAGACGCAGGACATCACTGTCAGCTTCTTTCTGGAAGCTTGCCTCCCACTATCCCTGTTTTCCCGCCTGCCCCATACCCCATCTACTTATTGCCCTCTGCCTGTGAGTCCTGCCCCACCACACCTGCATCCTCACCTGTAACCCATCCCCTCCCCACCCATCCTTCTCTTCCCTCTCCATCCCCAGTTCTGTGAAGGGAACGAACTTTCAGTCTTATACCCCTGTTACCCAAAAGTTACCTGTTTTTTTTTTTTTTTTTTTTTTTTTTTTTTGAGACAGACTGTGTTGCTCCATTGCCCAGGCTGGAGTGCAGTGGTGCAATCTCCATTCACTGCAACCTCCACCTCCTGGGTTCAAGCATTCTCCTGCCTCAGCCTCCCTAGTAGCTGGAATTACAGGTGCCCACCACCACATCTGGCTAATTTTTTTTTTTATATTTTAGTAGAGATGAAGTTTCACCATGTTGGCCAGGCTGGTCTTGAACTCCTGACCTCAAGCAATCCACCGCCTTGGCCTCCCAAAGTGCTGGGATTACAGGCATGAGCCACGGTGCCCAACCACCAAAAGTTACCTTCTTAACACTTGAGTTTCTGATCTCCTCCTCTTCCCTATCCATGTAGGCACGGACACACAGCCTTTGGTTTCCACTTGAAACCCTACCTCGTTGTGATTGTCATATAATACAATTATTATAAGATAAGTAAAACTTTTATGAAACAATACAACATAATTGATTTTACTCTTTAATGCCTCTGCTTGTAGAGAAAAAATGTCTTAATCTATTCTTGTTTGTCAGATGTGCTCATCAAAGGCTGTCGTGTTTATTCATTTTTTGAGGATGCGTAATTTAAATAGAAGAAAACATGCAAATCTAAACAGTACAACTAGGCCAGGCGTGGTAGCCCACACTGGTAATTCCAGCTACTTGGGAGGCCGAGGGGGGGAGGATCACTTGATCCCAGGAGGTCGAGGCTGCAGTGAGCTACGGTGGCGCCACTGCACTCCAGCCTGGGCAACAGAGCGAGACCCTCTCTCTTAAAATACATAAGCCAATAAAGAGTGCAGCTAGATTGACTTTTACATATGTACACCCTCTTGCTTCCACGACCCAGCCTCAGCGTGAAGAGTCTTCCCAGCCTCCCCACAAATGGGTCTCTGTGCCCTTTCCAGTACAAACCCTCCATCGTGGGTGCCATCATTCTCTCTTCTGTCTGTATAGATGTGTATTGTCAGGTTCTGTACGTCGTATAACTGGAATCAAACATTATGTATGCTTTAGGGTCTGGTTTCATTTCCTCAGTATGGTTTTCCTGGTTTATCCATGCTGTTACCTGCATCAGTAGCTCATTTTTAGTTTTGGCGTTGTTTTTGCTTTTAATATTGTCCAGTCAGCTTTCTCTATCCTCCGGTTCTGCATCTACAGTTTCAACCAACTACAGACGGAAAATACACTGTTTTTGGGATATGCAGGATCTGTAACTGCAGAGGATCCGTTTTTTGTATCTGCAGTTTCTGCAAGGCCAGCGTCAAGACCTGAGCATCCTCACTTGAGGTCAGGAGTTCAAGACCAGCCTGGCCAACATGGTGAAACCCTGTCTCTACTAAAAATGAGTGAACAAAAAATAGCAGGGTGTGGTGGCGCAGGCCTGTAATCCCAGCTACCTGGGGGGCTGAGGCAGGAGAATCAGTTGAACCCAGGAGGTGGAGGTTGCAGTGAGGTGAGATCGCACCACTGCCCTCCAGCCTGGGAAACAAAGCAGGACTCCATCTCAGAAAACAACAACAACAGCAACAAACAAATAAATCAGACCTGAATATCCAATTTCCCTCGGATACCAAGGAATGACTGAATTCTATGTGTGAATATATCCCCGTTGCTTTTTCAATTTTAATTATTGCAATCTGTTTGAGGTGATATCTTACTATATTTTTGTATTTTAATTTGCATTTCCCTAATAAGTAATGATGTCGAGCACCTTTTCCTATGTTCACTGGCAATTTGAATATATTTTGTGAAATGCTTGTTCCGATCCCTTGCTCATTTAAAAAAACTGGTCTTTTTCTTAATATTAATTTTTTTTGGTTCCTTGTTCTGGATAGTTGGTGCTTCTTTTCCTACTTGTCACTGTTTTTTTTTTGTTTTTTTTTTTGATAAGCAAGAGTATTTAATTTTTAGGAAATCCCATTTGTCCATCTTTTCATGGATATGTAGTGCTTTCGCTGTCCCAATTATGAAACCTTTGCATGTACCAATATCTTAAAGATCTAATCAAATATTTTTCCCATTTAATTTTAAAATTATATTGTAAAATGTATTTTTTTATACATTCCAATGAAATTTAACGGATACGTGGATTTGTTTAACCACCATCACCCTCACACCAATCAAAATACAAAATGGGCCAAGTGTGACAGCTTACACCTGTACTCCCAGCACTTTGGGAGGCCGAGGCAGGCAGATCACTTGTCAGGAGTTTGAGACCAGCCTGGCCAACATGGTGAAATCCCATCTCTACTAAAAATCCAAAAAGTAGCCAGCCATGGTGGCAGGCACCTGTAACCCCAGCTAGTCAGGAGGCTGAGGCAGGAGAATTGCTTGAACCTGGGAGGCGGAGGTTGCAGTGAGCTGAGGTCGCGCCACTGCACTCCAGCCTGGGCAATGGAGTAAAACTTCATCTCAAAAAAAAAAAAAGAGAGAAAAACAAAATGACTTCATCATCCCCAATATTTCCTTGTGCTATTCATTGATAGTCACACCGTCCAGCCAGTCTTCACTTCTGGCAACTACCGATCTGTCCTGCATACCTATAATTTTGTCTTTCTGAGAATAGAGTCATAGAGTGAAACCTTTTGAGACTCGCTTATTTGCACTCAGCATAATGCTTTTGAGAGTGATTATAATCCATTCCTTTTTACTGCTGAATAGTATTTTATTTATATACAAGTTCTCTATTTATCCATCCAGCCACTGAAAGACATTTGGGATGCTTCCAGCTTTTGGTGATTATGAATAATACTGCCATAAACATTCATGTGCCAGTTTTGACATGAACATATGTTTTCATTTCTCTTGCATAGATTCCTAAAAGGAGGATTGCCAGGCCATAGGGTAAGTTTACATTTAATTTCATAGGGAGCTCTCAAACTGTTTTTCAAAGAGGCCATACTGTTTTGCCTCACCACCAACAATGTATGAGAGTTCCAGTGGCTCTGTGGCATCACGTACACTTGATATTGTCACTATTTCAGCCATACTAATAAGCGTGTCATGTTATCCCCTTGTGGTTTTAATTCACATTTTCGTAACAGTGGTCAGCATCTTGCTTTTGAGATGGTGTCTCATTCTGTCACCACACTGGAGTGCAATGGTGGGAACTTGGCTCACTGCAACCTCTGCATCTCGGGTTCAAGCAATCCCCCTGCCTCAGCCTCCCAAGTGGCTGGGACTACAGGTGTGCTCCACCACGCCCGGCGAGTTTTTTGTATGTTAGCAGTTTCACTATGAAACCAACGGGGTTTCATCATGGTGGCCAGGGTGGTCTCGATCTCTTGACCTTGTGATCCGCCCACCTCAGCCTCCCAAAGTGCTGGGATTACGGGTGTAAGCCACCACGCCTGGCCCATCAGCATTCTTCTGTGCGCCACTCTGTCATCCATATATTCTCTTTGGTTAAGTGTCTATTCAAATCTTTTGCTCATTTTTTTTCCCTCAATTTACAAGGAAATTTATTACCTCTGTGGCAGACAATGACTTAACAATTGTAGTTATTCCTAATAACATATACTGAGGCATATCAGAATGATAGGAATCTTGTACAATTTTGTAACATATGCTAACATATTTATATGAATATAAATACCATTTCACATTTGACAGTGTTTTCTGCATGATTTTTAACGCATTAAATAAGCCAAATATGTCTTTTTGGACTTTAGGGGACCTAATATCTAAAACATTAATTAGGTCAGAAAGACATACTTTATAATTTTATTTTGGAAAGTTTGTCAAATATCAAAGGTTTAAAACACTGGATATTACAAAATAGAATCCCAGGTCATCGTAAGTCATTTATTCATCTAGCCAAAATGATAACTCAATTTTAAAAGGATAAAACCTTTACTTTGATAGAGGGGACTTAGTTTTCCAAGCAACAAGACCCAATGAAAAAAGCATGAGGCCAACTGAGTCTGTCTCTCTCTCTCCTCCCCTTCTTTTACCTGCCGTTTACCCAAAGGGACACACGAAAATCTTTCATTATCTTTTAGTATTACATAAAAATCTTTTTCAAAAGAGAAAACCAAATCTCATGTTTGCACTAGGGCATCTTTAATATAAAAGCTAGCTTTTTAAAGTAAAATTTTATAAATCTACTTAATTTTAATTAGTTTGACCATAAGGTAAGGTTTTTATAAACTTTTTAAAAGAATGCTTATTTACAATTTTCCACTAGACAGCAGCTGAATTTTCTAAGAAAATCCTGTTATTTGGACACAGGGGCCCAGATTCTGGTCCTGCATTATTTTGCTCACTTTTTCATTGTTTTTGTTTGTTTTCTAATCATTGTGTTCTGAAAGTGTTTATATGTTCTGGATGCAAGTTCCATATCGATATGATTTACATATATTTTCTCTCAGTCTGTAGCTTGTCTTTTCATTATTTTACAGTGCATTTCGTAGAGGATTTTTAAAATGTTTGTGAAGTCTAATTTGTATTTCTTTTTGTAGATTGTGTTTTTTCTGTTACGTCTAATAACACTTTGGCCAACTCCTGGTCACAAAGATTTTCTTCCACATTTTCTTCTAAAGTTTTACCTTTTTATGTTTTACATTTAGATCTATGATCCATTTTGAGTTAATTTTTATATGATCTCTGAGGTTTAGGTTGAGGTTTATTTAGGCATGGGAATGTCCAATTATTTGAACATCATTTGTTAAAAAGATTATTTTTTTCTGCATTGAATTGCCTTTGCACCTTCATCTAACATCAATTTGCAATATTTATGAAAGTCTATTGCTGAACTCTGTGGTCTGTTCATTGATCTATGTGTCTAGTCCTTTGCAAATACCACACTGTTTTGATTACAGTAGCTTTACAGTAAGCTTAGCATTGGACAGTATGATCCTTCCAACTTTCTTTTTCTTTGCAAAATTGCTTTAACTATTCTAATTCTTTCCCCTGTGTATATAAAATTTAGAATCCACTTGTGTATAGTTACAAAAAGACATGCTGGGATATTGGTTGGAATGACATTAAATCTATGAATCAATTTGGGTAGAAGTGATATCTATAAAATGTTGAGTCTTCCAATACATGAATGTGTCTCTGCATTTAGTCAGGTCTTCTTGATTTCTGTCATCTCTGTTCAGCGTATTTCTTTTAGCGCATAGATTCTCTACGTATTTTGTTTATGGATTCTTAATATTTTGTACTCTGCATACTTTGGTTATCTGTCTATCTGGTTATCCACACAAAGTTGTATATATCTATAATTACGTATAGGTATAATTATCCATTTGTATGTATGCATGCATTTCATTTTATTTTTGATCTACTGTATATATTGTTTTAAAATTTAAATTTTAATCATATTTTGCTAATATATAGAAATGATTGATTGATTTTTTTGTACATTGGTCATGTATCCTCTCACCTTGCTCAACTCAGTTACTAGTTCTAGGAAAATTTCTTACAGTTTTCTGTGTTGTCTATATATAGGGATGGTTTTACTTCTTCTCTAGCAATCTTTATTTTTCTTGCCTTATTGCACTGGTTAGGACATCCAATATGATGTTGAGTAAGAGTAGTGAAAGTAGGCATTCTTGTCTTGTTACAGATCTTTGCAGGGGCTAGGGGAGAAATGAACATTCCCAGCCTTCCACCATTAAATAAGATATTAGCTGTATATTCTCTTTAGCTACCCATCTGCAAACTGAAGAAATTCCCCTCCATTCCTATTTTTTTTTTTTTATTTTTTTTTTTTTATCTGCATTCCTAATCTTATAAGAGTGTTTCCTTTGTCATGAATGGATATGGAATTTTGTCAAATGCTTTTCTATGTGAGTTGATATGATCTTGTAATTTTCTTCTTTCAACTCTTAGTATGGTTAATTACATTAATTGATTTAAATCAGACTTGCAAACCCAGGATAAACCCCAACTTGGTGGCTGTGTATCACTCTATTTAGGTATTGCTGTATTCTATTGATTAATTTTTAGAATATTTTGATATCTGTGTTTATAAGAGAAATTGGTTGGTAGGTGGGATTTTTGGAGTATTTTTGTCTAGTTTTGGCATCAGGATGATGCTGGTTTCATAAAACAAGTTGGAAAGTGTTCCCTCCACTTTGATTTTCCGGAAGAGATTATGTAGAATTGGTGTTATTTCTTCTATAAATGTTTGGTAGTTTTCCTGCGTGAAAGCATCTGGGCATGGAGGTTTGTTTTTCAGAAGGGTTTAAGCTATGAATTCAAATTATTTAATAGCTATAAAACTTGTCATATGATTTATTTCAACTTAAATTTTGGTAGTTCGTGATTTTTTTCTGGAGTCGGTCCATTTTACCTAAGTTGTGTTAAATTTATGTGCATAGAGGCACTTATAGCAGTCCCTTATTATCTTTTCAATACCTGTGGGGTGTGTAGTGATACGATATTGATGATTTGTATCTTTTTACCTTTTTTTAACCTTGTAAATCTTATTATCAACTTCACTGATTTTTTAAAGTACCAATATTTACATTGCATTCATTTATTTTTTAAATTAAATAACAGAAATTTACTTTCTCACTTACAGTTCTTTTTGTTTGTTTTGTTTTTGAGACATAGTCTCACTCTTTGACCCAGACTGGAGTGCAATGTTGCCATCTTGGCTCACTGCAACCTCCAGCTCCCAAGTTCAAGCAATTCTTGAGCCTCACCCTTCCAGAGGGTTGGGATTACAGGCGTGAGCCGCCCCACCAGGGCACACTTTCTCACAGTTCTGAGGCTGAAAGTCCAACAAGACCAAGGTGTTGGCAGGGTTGGTTTCTTCTGAGATCTCTCCTTGGCTTGCAGATAGCTGCTTCCTCCCTGTGTCTTCACATGGTCTTCCCGCTCTTTTCCATTCATTGCTTCAAAAGTGATTTTCTGTTTTTAATTTTATTGATTTCTACTTTAACTTTATTATGTTTTCCTTCTGTTTGCTTCAGGTTTGTTTTGTTTTTCATTTTCGATGATGTAGAATCTTAATTATTGAATTGAGACCTTTCTTTTTCTTATTTCCTGATTTCTAAGCATTGAATGCCACGCACTGAATTACCCTTAACCCAGAACCAGTTCCTTCCTCTCCCACAGACAGCCTATTTGCCAAGGGGATCAGACATCAGGTCTGATGAGCAGCTTGCACATTCCTCATTGTACATGACTATCTTCAGTTTATTAGATGGTGTTGGGAACAATTTGTGTCTTTCAGTGTTACACTCTTTACCAGCACTTGACATCTTCAGCTATCTAAAAGTTTTCCAATTTGGAGAGTGTGTAATAGCATTTGGCTAATGGTTTGAACTTGAGTTTACCCACTTACTAATGAGATTGAGTGCTTCTTCATCCATTTTGTTGGAGCTGGATATTATTTTTATGAGGGATTGCTTTAAATCTTTGGTTCCCTTCATGTCTCTACCAAATTTAGGATGTTTGGGACATTTTATTCAAATATTTTTTGTCTGTTCCATTCTATCTTTCCTTTTTCTTCAGGCCTCCAATTACAAATAGTTAGAATTACTTATATTGTCTCACGGGTCCCTCAGTCTCTGTTCCCTATTATTTTAAATATTTTTCTCTCTGTTTTTTTCAGGTTGAATAATTTTCATTATCTACCTTCACATTCACTGGATCTTTCTTCAGTTATCCATTTCCTGCTATTAAGCTCAACCAGTTAACATCAAAATTTTAGATGCTGTATTGCAGTTTTCAGTTTCAAAATTTTTATTTGCCCTTTTAAAATAAATATGTTCTATATCACGGCTCAGATTTCCTGTATCTTTATTCGTTATGACTATGTTTTCCTTTATCTCCTGAGCATAGTTATAGCAGCTGCTTTAAAGTCCTGTCTGTTGTTTCCATCACCTTGGTCATCTCAGCACTGACCTCTGTGTATCTGCATTTCACTTTTGCCCTTTACTGTGTGTTGTTACCTTCAGGCAGGTCCTATTTTCCTGTGTTTTCATATGCTGAGTAGCTTTAGATTGGATCCTAAATGTTCTTAAGGTTATGTTGTGGAGAGTGCAACAAGTTACATTATTTTAAAGAGTTTTTTTAAGCAGACAAATAATTTGGTTCAAGTAAAATTGCAGACTATTCCTTGCCTGTGATGGATGACGGCTCAAGTCTCAGGGTAACTCTGTCATCTTTACCTGCAACACTTGTGGTATGACCTACACATACATGGTTCTGAGGTCAGTCAGAGACATGGAAAGCATTTCCACTCAGAAGCCAGAGTTCCTTTTCCCTAGCTCTCTCCTTTCCAGAGTTCTCACCTCATGTTCCAGTGTTCCTAGTTGCCCTGAGCTTGTTTCTCAGTCCAGAAAGATGGAAGGAGTTCTGTTAGAATTTTAGTGGCCCATTTCTGCATTGCAGCACTGGCCTACTATTGGAATAAAGCTATTTATTTCTTGTTGGTCCCTTTCCCCAAATTTTGACTCCATCCAAGATCGATTTTCTTTTATCCCATTTCCCAAGTATTTTTTTTTCCCCCCCGATTCAAAGCTTATTACTTGTAAGGATTGTTTTTTGTTTGTTTTCCTTGGTTGTGGGGGGGTTCACTCTGCTAGGAGCTTACTCCTTCATAATAAAAGCACTACTCTTCTTTCATTTTGAAGGATAATTTCCCAACATTTAGAATTCTAGCTTTGCATTTTTTTAAAAAAACCTTTTGGAGATGTCATTCCACTTGGCGGGGGCGATGAGTTTCTCATGAAAATTTGGTCATCACTTTCTTTTTGTGTTTCTACCTAAGGTAATGTCTGTTTATGTCTTGCTGCTTTTATAATTTCTTCATTCATTTTAACGAATTTTACTTTTATATACTTCAGGTATTTTTCTTTTAAGTTCCCTAAGTGCATGTAGCAAAGAGTGTGCTATATTTACTTCTTTTCTGTATGCTTTAACTCTTGATGTACTTTATATAAGCTATAATAGAAATATCTTCCTGAAATTTATATGTTGAAATTTTAAACCTCGAGGTGATGGTATTAAGAGGTGGACCTTTTGGGAAGTGATTAATCCATAATGGTGCCATCCTCATGAATGAGATTAGTGTCCTCATAAAAGAAATAGAAGGAAGTGTGTTTTCCTCTTCTGCCATGTGAGGATACCACAGAAAGATACTATCTGGGAAGGAGAGAATTCTCTCCAGACACTGAATCCACTGGCACCTTGATCTGGGACTTCCCAGCCTTCAGAATTAGGAGAAGTAAGTTTCTGTTGTTTACAAATTTTCCAGTCTAAGATATTTTGTTACAGTGGCCCAGATGGACTAAAACAATTTATCTTTTCCATCCTATGTTTTTCCCCCTCTTTATTGTTTGGGTAATTTTCGTTGGAAGAGATATCTTGGACCACCACAGTACATAATAGAAAATGTGGCAAAGTGAAAGAGGTAGCTCCTGCTCATCCCCAGTTCATCACTGTCATAAGGGGAGCGTTAGATCTTCCAACTTTGAAAGGTAAGTTCAGTACGTTTGTATTATTTTAATACCCCTCAATATCAAAATATTGAAAACTAATTTATAATTCCCAACACATAAATATTTATACAATTTTATACACGGTAATAATTACAGGAATGCAAATCAAAACCATTATGAGATACCACTTCATACACGTTAGAATGACCACTATTAAAAAACAAAACAAAACCAGATAATGACAAATATTGGTGAAGATTTGGAGAAAATGAAACCCTTGTGCATTGTTGGTGGAATGTAAAATGGTGCGATCTCTATGGAAGATGGTATGAAAATTCCTCAAAAAATGAAGCATATAATTACTATATAGTTCAGCAATTCCGCAATTCTACTTCTGAGTAGATACAACAAAGAATTGAAAGCAGGGAGTCTGATATTTATACACCCATGTTCATGCAGTATTATTTACAATAGCCAAAACATGGAAGCAACTTAAATGTTTATTAATGGATAAATGAATAAACAAAATGTAGTATGCATCGAATAAAATCTTATTCAGCTTTAAGAATGAAGTTCTAACAAATGCTTTAACATGGATGACTTTGAAGATATTATGCTAGGTGAAATAAACCAGATAGAAAAGCACAAATGTCATATGAGCATACTTATATGAGATACCCAGAGTAGGCAAATTCATAGATAACACATTGCCCCTGGCAAGCGTCATTCTACTTTCTGTATCTATGAATTTGACTACTCTAGGTATCTCATATAAGTATGCTCATATGACATTTTATGGTATAAACCAGTAGTTCCCAAATATTGCTTCCTGTTCAGATTTTAATATCCCCAGAAAGTATCTGGATCTTCCATGCTTAATAATCACAGAGAACCCAAAGCTGCCAACTTACTACAATATATGGGAGAGTTTTTGAGGGTGATGGGTGATTGACATATGCAAGCTGGTATCCCTTCCCCAAACATGAGAACAAAGACTTCTTTCCTGCTTCCCCAGCACTTTGTACAAGTATTTTTTGGGTAGCACTCTTCATTCAAGGTTTGGGAGCAGCAGAAAGGAATAGCCCTTCAGGATAAGAAGTTGGTTAAATCGGATGCTAGATGTCATGTTGCAAAAATTCACCATTCATCCCCCACCACAGAAACTCTTCCACTGGATTTTCTCTCCTATCACCATGTTGTTGAGTCCAAGAGGTCGTCCCCCAAATCCTCATGTCATTGCCACTCAATCTGTAACTTTTAAAAATGCTTTCCCTATCCTCCACAAGGGGGAGCCTTAATGTTCATATTTCTTTTTTTAATCCAGCATCATTTTAGCTTCCTCTTCACCTTATCCTGCAACACTTGATACATCCAAAATTACCGCTAGTAATTTTATGTTGTTTGAATTTCACCTCAGTAAAAAATGTTATCACTAGTTTGATTCGAAAACAAAGTAGTGATAAAACAAACTATATACACACTCCTCTCTCGAGGCAAACTCTGTAGCCCTTCTTGAATGTGAAAATGGTTGTTTCTTTCCCCAAATTCTTTTTTTTTCTTTCTTCCCCCAATTCTCTATTCTGTGTTACTTTACTTTGATTAGGATGGGCATTGTGTCCCTGAGGTGGCCCAGTCTGGCATCTTCCTTGCCTTTGGGGCCCAGCTTTCCTGCTAGAGGTTGTGGGGAAATTTCCTTTTCTGACCTTCTGTCTATATCTTGTGGCTTCTGTTTGCAATTTCCTCTCCTCTCACCCCATCTGTTTTAGCTTTTAATAGCACAGAGGATGGGGGTTGGGAGAATGAAGCTATCACTGGGCAAGCTCTTGGATCTCCAGCTTGGGAGGTGCCTCTAATGTTGAGTGGGACAAATGCCAGAAAGGACCAGTGGGGGCTTGGGGCGGGCACTACAGGTATCTCTGTCTCTCACCCAAGGAAACAGGTGACCTAATATTCTGTACATTCTGCTCACTTGGGATCCTGGCATGTTAAAACTCACTGTAGCCAGGCACATGGTAGCTGTGCTCTAGTGATCATAAAGGAGAGGGTGAGAGTAAAAAATATAATTCCCAAGATCAATGTCACCTCCTCAGTTGCCCCCAGGACAATAACTCTTCTCTGAGTAGTGGGGGGATTCCAGATGGGAGTCAGTGGGAGGTGTATCTTAAGAGGATGTGGTATAACATATGCCTTTTACCTAAAGAGTCACTGTGAGAGTGATGGGGGTGCAAATTCTCCAAGAGTGAGCAACTTTGGAGACCAGGGTGGGACCACACATGGAGTTTTGATGAAATCCCCCTGTTACTCACTGCTCAGAAGGGAACTTGGAGCCAAATGGAGAGGAACCACCCATTACCATCTCTCAAAAAGGTGCTGCCTTCTCCTCTCAGGGACCTGAGACCCATGACTGCTACGTCACTGTTTGTCTCAGTGGTTACCTTTGCTTCTGGGCTTCACGTGCTCTGCAGGTGCCCTTCAGCTTTCCCCTTTTGAAGCTAGAGAAATATGGAGAGAACCAGCCTCCTTAGCATGGCTTGTGGGAGCTGGGGGTAGGATGTCAAGGTCCTGGGGAGACAAGACATTTGGATGTGCAGGTCCTCTGGAGGCAAGACCTTTGAGAGGTAGAGCTCAGGTTCTGGACCAGGGGCTGTTTTCAATCTTTCTCTTTATAAATAGTGTTATTTATGTTTTGCTCAGAAATCCCTTCCTACCTCAAGTTCATGGTGGTTTCCTGCTATATTACCTTCTAACAGCTCTATTGTTTTCTCTGTCATATTTAGGTCTTCAAGCTACCTGTACTTGGTTTTGATGCATGAGCTGGGGGTGAAATTTCATTGCAAACTTATAGCAAACTTGATTGCGTTAAGTTTTTCCATACATATTTTTGAAAAGTTGGCCAGATGCAGTGGCTCACACCTGTAATCCCAGCATTTTGGGGAGGCTGAGGTGAGAGGATTGCTTGAGCCCAGGGGTTTGAGACCAGCCTGGGCAACATAGTGAGACCCTGTCCCTACAAAAAATTTAAAAATTAGCCAAGCATGATGGTGCATCCCTGTAGTCTCAGCTACTCGAGAGGCTGAGATGGGAGGATCACCTGAGCCCAGAGAAATAGAGGCTGTGGTGAGCCCTGATCACACCATTGTACTCCATCCAGGGTGACAGAGACACTGTACCAAAAAAAATTTAAATAAATAAAAACCAAAAATAAATAAAAAGAAAAATTTATCATTTGCCGTTTGCTCTATTACACATGATGTTTCCTGCAGTTGAGGTGTATTTCTAGGTACTAGTAATAGGTCATCTCAGGATGACGGAGACAGGTATCAAGACTAGTGCAGGCCAGGCACAGTGGCTCACACCTGTAATCCCAGCACTTTGGGAGGCAAGACAGGCAGATCACCCGAGGTCAGGAGTTCGAGACCAGCCTCGCCAACATGGTGAAACCCCCGACTCTAGTAAAAACACAAAACTAAGCCGGGCATGGTGGCATGCGCCTGTAGTCCCAGCTACTTGGGAGGCTGAGACAGAAGAATCGCTTGTTGGGAAGGGAAGCTTGCAGTGAGTCAAAGTCACGCCACTGCACTCCAGCCTAGGCAACAGAGTGAGACCCTGTCTCAAAAAAAAAAAAAAAAAAAAAAAAAGAATTTTGTTTTTATTTATTTATTTTTTTGAGACAGAGTTTTGCTCTTGTTGCCCAGGCTGGAGTCCAATGGCGCGATCTTGGCTCACCTCAACCTCTGTCTCCTGGGTTCAAGCAATTTTCCTGCCTCAGCCTCCGAGTAGCTGGGATTATAGGCATGCACCACCAAGCCCAACTAATTTTTTTTGTGTAGTTTTAATAGAGGCGGGGTTTCTCCATGTGATCAGGCTCGTCTCAAACTCCTGACCTCAGGTGATCCACCCGCTTCGGCCTCCCAAAGTGCTGAGATTACAGGTGTGAGCCACTGTGCCCTGCCCTAGAAATCAATTTAAAAAAAAGGCTAGTGCAATAGTGGAGAGAGATCAGGTTCAACTCGGAATACAGCAAAGACAAGGGGGGTTTATAGCCAAGAAGCATGGTGCAGCAGGTGAGGGAGGCTGGGTGTGCATGTCAGTGGATGGAAAACTAAGAGGAGACACCCAAGATACTGGGCTTCTTTCTAACTGACTTAGCAGGATTCTTGCTGAAAGCAGGCACGCATGATCAGATATCAAGGGTGAGGGCTAGGGAATTTGATTAGATATTGAAGATGATCAGATAGCACGAATCTTTCAAAACCGACTTAGCAGAATTCTTGCTGCAACTGGACGAGGCAGCCCTAAGGACAAAGTCTAGTTGAAAAAAGGGCTCAGAGGAGCTTTCATAAGTTTGGTTAAGAGGAGAGTCCTTGTGACTCTTTAGGAAAAAAATACAAAATTTGGCACACATAGGATGATTTTTGGACTGAGAAACACATTAAATCACAAAATCTAAAGTGCCAAAATATGACACAATTCAGAAAAATGGCAAACTATTTTTACTAATAGCATAGCCCACCTGTCTGGTACACTTGCGTGCTTTTTCCCTGTATTTTTGACTGATATTCTTTGATTGCCTTCATAATGGAGATAATTTTTTTTTTTTTGAGACAGACTCTTGCTCGGTTGCTCCAGCTGGAGTGCAGTGCCGTGATCTCAGCTCACTGCAACCTCCTCCTCCTGGGTTCAAGTGATTCTCCTGCCTCAGCCTCTGGAGTAGCTGGGACTACAGGTGCCCACCACCATGCCTGGCTAATTTTTGTACTTTTAGTAGAGATGGGGTTTTCACCATGTTGGCCAGGCTGGTCTCGAATTCCTGATCTCAGGTAATCCCCCACCTCAGCCTCCCAAAGTGCTTGGGATTACAGATGTGAGCCACTGCACCCGGCCAATATTGGAGAATAATTTTATGATATAATTTTTATAGATAGACTAGAAAGAGAAGTCGGTATTTCTTCTAGCTTGATTGGATGACATTTGTTTTGGTCATTGATAGTTTAAGAAACTGTCTTTACTCTCTCAACACATTGTTGGAAACAGATGTTCAGTGCTGTAAAGAAGAATTAGCACTGAGACAAAGGATCTTTCAGCAACGCAATTTTTACTTCCTGGACTGCAGGAAGGGGACTCTCTCTCACTAGCCATCTTGCTACGAGAGTACAATCAACAAAGGAAAAGCAGACAAATTTATCCCTTATGCATTTGGGGTTGTGCTTACCGCTGTGTCTGATCTCCATTGGTTGGAGCCAGACTTTACAATCTAAACTAAAACCCAATTGGCTAATAACTTAAAACTTTTCTAAACAGGTAAAAGCAACGGAGAGCTGGGACATGGCTGTGAGCACGTCCAGCACAGATATCTTGGTTAAAGTACAAGGACACAGAATGTACTATGTGCCTGTAACCATGGCATGTCTGACAACTACATAGGATAGGGCTTAACAAAGAATTATTAGCACACGTGATTTATTCTTTAACAAGAAAGGAAGCTTAAAAGAGGAACTTTTTTACTTCCCACACACATTAATCAGAATGTCTAACATTTTTTAAGATCATTGTTCATTTTTGGGAACAATTATGACATTTCTTTTATAAAAGAGCAGTAACAATGAAGGTTATTTCCACACATGCTTGGGCCCCTCCTGGGGATCTGAAAAGTGGACCCTGCAAGGGAGGGCACTGAAGACTGAGCTTCGTCAGCCTCGTGGTGGCAAATTTGCTTCTGGAGCTCCTTAATAGGGCAAAGCTTTAGAAAAGGTTTGTGTTTCACTGCCGTCCTACAAGACCCTAAGGTCCATCAAGACCCAAACTGGACTGTGCCATGTCCCAAAAATCTGCTTAACATAAGAGTGCTTCAGCTCTCTCATGTTCTGACTCCCCACTAAATTTGGGTCCAAAAAAATTTGTTTTTCCAGCACTTTGAACTTTATTTTTTAAAGACAGGGTTTCACTCTGTTGCCCAGACTGGAATGATCATGGCTCACAGCAACCTCAAACTCCTGGGCTCAGGGAATCTTCCTATTTCAGTGCCCTGAGGAGCCGAGACTATAGGTGTGCCATCACACTGGCTAATAGCTTTTATTTTTTGTAGTCATGGGGTCTTGCTATGTTGCCCAGGCTGGTCTCAGACTCCTGGGCTCAAACAATCCTCCCACCTCAGCCTCCCAAAGTGCTGGGATTACAGGCATGAGCTACCATGCCTGGTCACTTTGAAAATAATTAAAGCAAAGTAAAACTATATATTTCCAGAATGTTTCATGGTTTTCAGCTGGAGGGTGGTTCTGACATCTCACCTCATCTCCAGGACAAGCCCTCGTCTCTCTTTTCTTTCTGCATTCACTCCCCTGGGGATCTCACTCTTGACTGAAACATCATTTGAGAGGTGATCACCTCCAGATCCCCACCTGGACAAGCCTTGCATCGCCTGGGGACCTCAGTATCTCCACCTGCAGTGTCCAGTGGGGGTGGGAGCAGGTTGGCTTCCCAGCCCCCACATCACCCTAACAGCACCCCAAGTTCCCCTTCTGGGCACGGCCACAGCTCTCACCCACTGGCTTCCTGTCTGGGCTTCCTCAGCCCCATGCCACAATTGGGGCATTTCCTTCCCTGACAGAGGGGCCTGGGACCCAGCTGGGGCCCTGGCGGAGGCAGACATGCTGCCCCTGCTGCTGCTGCCCCTGCTGTGGGGGGGGTGAGTGAGCTGAGGGAGGAGGAACAGGCACGGGGGTGGGAAGGGGGCTGGAGCCGAAGCTGAGCCTCTGTGTCCCCCCAGGGTCCCTGCAGGAGAACGCAGGGTATGAGCTGCGAGTGCGGGAGTCGGTGACGGTGCAGGAGGGCCTGTGCGTCCTCGTGCCCTGCTCCTTCTCTTACGTGTGGGACTCCTGGTCTTACAATGCTCAACTCTACGTCTACTGGTTCCGGGTGGGGCAGAACATATACCGTGGTGCTCCTGTGGCCACAAACCACCCATACAGAACCGTGAAGCAGGAGACCCAGGGCCGATTCCGCCTCCCTGGGGACGTCCAGAAGAATGACTGCTCCCTGAGCATAGAAGATGCCAGAATGGGGGACACGGGAAGCTATTTCTTCCGCATGGAGAGAGGATCTGTAAAATATAACTACGAAGAGAATAAGCTGAACTTGGAGGTGACAGGTATGGAGGGGCCCTAGGAGAGGACCCTGAGACGTGGAGACCCCGAATGAGAACAGGGATGGGACTTGGGCAGGGGTGGTTGGAAGAGGTGCAGGACTTGGGGCAGCTCGGGGCCTGAGGCCTGGCCACTGTCAGGGTCACACTGCGCGTCCCCCACCCCCTGGGGCCCAGGCATCTCCCTGTCTCCTCCTCAGCCCTGACACAGAAACCCGACATCCACTTTCTGGAGCCTCTGGAGTCCGGCCGCCCCACAAGGCTGAGCTGCAGCCTTCCAGGATCCTGTGAAGCGGGACGACCTCTCACATTCTCCTGGACGGGTGATGCCCTCAGTCCCCTGCACCCCGAGACCACCCGCTCCTCGGTGCTCACCTTCACACCGAGGCCCCAGGACCATGGCACCAACCTCACCTGTCAGGTGAAACTCCAAGGAGCTGAGGTGACCACGGAGAGAACTATCCAGCTCAATGTCTCCTGTGAGTGGTGGTGGGGACACAGCTGGGTCCCCAAGGGCAGTGGGAGTGAGGTGTGTGTGTGGTGTGTGGTGTGTGTGTGTGTGTGTGTGTAAGGAAGAGAGAGAGACACAAAACAATAACTTGAGAAACCTTGTGTGTGGACCTGAGACTTGGGATCTGGGGGCGGGCAGGGAGTGAGCCAGGACAGCCTTCCCCCACTTGCTGGGTTTCTGTGGCCCCTCTTTGGGTGCCTCTGGGGCCCATGCCCATCTCACTCCTCAACGCTGAAGCCAAGCTTATATCTTTTTATCCCAGATGCTCCACAGAACATCATCATCTTCAGGAACGGCATAGGTAGGAAAGACCTTCTCCTCTCTGAAGCTGGGACCTGCCTCTGGGTCCGTCTCTGAGCAGAGGCAGAGAATCAGAGCTTGAATGGAATCAGATTTGGGAAGAGCAAGAATGAGAATTACCACCCTCTGGCTTCCAACTTCTGTGAGCCCCATGTGCAGGCACACACGCACACATGCACATACACCACACACACACACACACACACACACACGCTCATACACCACACACATGCACATACACCAAACACATGCACACACACCACGCACACACATACACATGCACATACACCACATACACACACACATACACCACACACAAGCACATACACCACACACACGCACATATACCACACACATGCACATACACCACACACATGCACATACACCACACACGCACATATGCTCATACACACACACACACACACACACACACACACACATGCACACACACCACACACATGCACATACACCACACACGCACATATGCTCATACACCACACACACACACACATACACACCACACACATGCACATACACCACACAAGCACATATGCTCATACACCACACACACACACCTACACCACACATGCACACATACACTGCACACACACATGCACACACACATGCACATACACACGTGCACGCACACAGGTGCACACTCATGCACTCTGCTCAAAGCGGTGAACAGACTTTAGACCCCTCCCATCTCCCATCCCTCCTGTGGTCTGGTTCTTCCCACAGTCACCAAGGATCAATCTATGCCCCTCTCATCCCACTCAGCCCAGCTCTGTGGTTCTTTTCGTCTCACCCTTCAGGAAACTCCAGCATCCTTAGTCTTAATTCCTGCTACATTAGCAGAATATATTTCCCAACACCATGGCGGGGTCTGTCCTTTCTCCACCTCAGTCCAGGCATGTACCAGTGAGATGTTGAGCTTCCTCTGGAGACATGAGACTCAGACACTTTTGATCAGTTTCCTGAGTGTGCAAAGGCCCAGCCTTTGAATCAGGATGGAACCAGCATGGGCCAGGGGAGGAGAGGGAAGTCCTGGATCCTGGGAAGGAGGGAAGGATAGGGACTGTTGGCCTCCCTGGCCCCATCTCTCTTCTCCCTCTCTCTCTCCCCAAAGCCCTAGAGATCCTGCAAAACACCTCGTTCCTTACGGTCTTGGAGGGTCAGGCTCTGCGGCTGGTCTGTGATGCTCACAGCAACCCCTCTGCACACCTGAGCTGGTTCCAGGGCTCCCCCTGCCCCGAACGCCACCCCCATCTCCAATACCGGGATCTTGGAGCTTCCTCGAGTAGGGTCTGCAGAGGAAGGAGGCTTCACCTGCCGCGCTCAGCACCTGCTGGGCTCCTTGCAAATTTTTCTGAATCTCTCAGTTTGCTGTGAGTGTGGGGGCAGCTGGAGCAGGAACTGCATGGTGTTAGAGAAGTAAGCGGCTCCCTGCTGAGTCCTGTCCTCCTCCCCCACAGATTCCCCACAGCTGCTGGGCCCCTCCTGCTCCTGGGAGGCTGAGGGTCTACACTGCAGCTGCTCCTTCCGAGCCCAGCCGGCCCCTTCCGTGCACTGGTGGCTCGGGGAGGAGCTGCTGGAGGGGAACAGCAGCCAGGGCTCCTTCAAGGTCAACTCCAGCTCGGCCAGGCCCTGGGCCAACAGCTCCCTGATCCTCCACGGGGGTTCGACTCCAGCCTCAAAGTCAGCTGCAAGGCCTGGAACATCTATGGGTCCCAGAGCGGCTTTGTCCTGCTGCTGCCAGGTCAGCGGGTGTATTGCAGAGGGCAGGGGCCTAGGGGAGGGGCATGGGTCCCAGAGTGATGGAAGTGGGAGAGAGAGGCTAGACTGGTGCTGGGGGGGACAGGGTTCTTCATCTCCTGGCTGAGTAGGGGCCTGGAGCAAGTTGCCCAGAAGGTGGGAGGACAAGAGTCTGAGTCCTAGGAGCGAGTTATCGCCTGACCCTGTTTTCTGCAGGGAGATCGAACCTCGGGGCACAGGTGGTGCCTGCAGCCTTTGGAGGTGCTGGTGTGATGGCCCTGCTCTCACTCTGTCTGTGCCTCCTCTTCTTTTTAATGTAAGTCTGGATCCCAGGTAAGGTACAGGGTGGTGTTGGTAGGGAGTAGGAGAGACTGAATCTCAGAAATACAGAGCTGAGGCCATAGGTGGTGATGTGTGCTTGTAGTCCCAGGTGCTCTGGAGGCTGAGGCAGGAGGATCGCTTGATCCTAGAGGTTGAGGCTGCAGTGAGCTGGAATTGTGCCGCTGCACTCCAGCCTGGGCCACAGAGCAAGAGACCCTGTCTTAAAAGAAAAACAAAGCAAAACAGAAAGCAGAACTAAGTAGATCCAGAGAGGCCGGCCTTCCTTCCTTCCTTCCTTCCTTCCTTCCTTCCTTCGTTTCTTTCTTCTTTCCTTTTTTTCCCAGTAGCTTTATTGAGATACACATTTTGTACAATTCATACACTTAGTGTACGAGTCAATGGCTTTAAGTGTATTGACAGAGTTGCACATCTGTCACCAAAATCAATTTTAGAACTTTTTCGTTAGCCTAAAGTGAAGCACAAAGATATAAAGAAACCTTGCACCCCTTAGCTGTCGTTCCCCCAGCCCTAACCTATTCTTGGTCTCTGTGGATTTGTCTGTCCTGAAGTTGCAGTTGTATTTCGTGTGAATGGAATCATACGATATGGGGTCCTTTGTGGCTGGCTTCTTTCACTCAGCGTAGTGTTTTCAAGGTTCACCCATGTTGTAGCATGTATTGCTACTTTATTCCTTTTTGTTTCCAAATAATATTCCATTGTGTAAATGGAATGCATTTGATTTGTCCATTCAGCCATTGATGGGCATTTGGCTTGCCTTTCTTCTTGGCTACAATGAATAACACTGCTATGATCATTCCTGTGTATGTTTTTGTGTGTAAGGGGGGTAATTATGATGGAAATTCAAGCCATAGCCACCCTGACCAAATCCCTGGTCATCTAGGAGGATGGAGCCCTCACTCCCATGTGAGGAACGTCTCCGAGTTCAGTTCCGGGGACTGGATGCCGCTGTTGTCATTTTCTTTCTTTTTTTTCTTTTCTTTTTTTTTTTTTATTATACTTTAAGTTCTGGGGTACATGTGCAGGTCGTGCAGGATCGTTACATAGGTATACACATGCCATGGTGGTTTGCTGCCTCCATAGCCCCATCATCTACATTAGGTATTTCTCCTAATGTTATAAATGGGATCTAATTAAGCTTAAGAGCTTCTGCACAGCAAAAGAAACTATCATTAGAGTGAACCGGCAACCAATGGAATGGGGAAAGAGTTTTACGATCTACCCATCCGACCAAGGGCTAATATCCAGAATCTACAAAGAACTTAAACAAATTTACAAGAAAAAAACAAACTACTCCATCAAAAAGTGGGAAACAATATGAACAGATACTTTTCCAGTGTCGTTTTCACCATCTTAACAGGGGATGGGGCAGCCTGCTAACCTGTGCCTCAGTGGTCCCAGCTGCACTGTGTTGGTTTCTTTCCTTAGAGTGAAAGCCTGCAGGAAGCAAGCAGCTGGGAGATCAGAGAGAATAAGTGACGAAGACCCCGTTATGGGTACCGTCGCCTGGGTGAGTGGTTTGGGGATAGTCTCATTTTCACGTCCACTCAGAAAGTCCGGGCTGAGCTCCTCAGCATCCCACCAAACCCACTCCTCCCTCATCACCTGGGAGTTCTCTTCTCTCTTGTTCTCCCCTTTCATATCCTGGGGCCAGGAAATCATTATGTCCCATCCAACCTTCTTTCATTTTTTTCGAGATGGAGTTTCACTCTTGTTACCCAGGCTGGAGTACAATGGTGTGATCTTGGCTCACTACAACCTCCACCTCCCAGGTTCAAAAGATTCTCCTGCCTTAGCCTCCCAAGTAGCTGGAATTACAGGTGTGCACCACCACGCCTGACTAATTTTGTATTTTTAGTAGAGATGGGGTTTCGCCACGTTGACCAGGTTGCTCTCAAACTCCTGACCTCAAAGGATCCACCTGCCTTGTCCTCCTAAAGTGCTGGGATTACATGCGTGACCACTTGTAATATTTTATTTGATGATTGTATCCATCACCCAAGCACGTACTGATGATGCACATTTGAGTTGTTTCCATTTGAGCCGTTCTGAACATTCTTATTCCTGTCTCATTGTATCAACACGCAAGAGCTTTTCTTTAGCATTACCTAAAGCTTGAGTTGCCGAGTCACTGGGCATGTGAATGGGCATCTTTACAAGGTCGTAAAAAATGACTTTCCAAAGCCATTGTATCCATTTATTTATATTCTCATCTATGCCTAGGAGATCTTGTTGATCTGCAGTCTCTCCAGCACTTGCTCTCCTGTTTTCTCAATTTTGGGGGTTATTTAACTATCTCCCTATGGTATTGATTTGCATTTCCTTGGTTAGCAGTGAAGATGAAATATCTCTCTCTGTTTTCATTGGCATAAGCGCACATCCTCTGTCAAATGCATGGTCACATCTGGGTTCCATTTTCCTATTGGGTGTTTGACTTTTTTTTATTGAATTTGTTGGAGGGCTTTATACATTTTTACACTATTTTTCTCATTATATGTGTTATAAATATCTTCTCCCAATGTGGAGCTTGTCTTCACTTCTTCTTTTTTTTTTTTTTTTTTAGACAAAGTCTCACTCTGTCACCCAGGCTGGAGTGCAGTGGGGTGATGATCTCAGTTCACTGCAACCTCTGCCTCCCAGGTTCAAGTGATTCTCCTGCCTTAGTCTCCCAAGTTGCTGGGATTACAGGCACCCACCACCACGCCCGGCTAATTTTTGTATTTTTAGTAGAGATGGGGTTTCACCATATTTGCCAGGCTGGCCTCAAACTCCTGATCTCAGGTGATCCTCCTACCTCGGCCTCCCAAAGTTCTGACATAGGTGTGAGCGACCATGCCCGGCCTTGTCTTCACTTCTTGTTTTTCTTTTCTTTTCTTTTCTTTTTTTTTTTTTTTTTTGAGACAGAGTCTTGCTCTGTTGCCAGGCGCTAGGCTGGAGTGCAGTGGCACGATCTCAGCTCACTGCAACCTCCGCCTCTGGATTCAAGCAATTCTCCTGCCTCAGCCTCGTGAGTAGCTGGGACCACAGGTGCGCACCACCACGCTCAGCTAATTTTTGTATTTTTTAGTAAAGATGGGGTTTCACCATGTTCTTGATCTCTTGACCTCGTGATCTGCCCGCCTCGGCCTCCCAAAGTGCTGGGATCACAGGCGTGAGCCACCGTGCCCAGCCTGTCTTCACTTCTTAAAGTGATTTTCAATGAACACAAGTTCTTAGTTGTAATATAATCATATTCACAATTCCTTTCTTTTCTATTGAGTACCTTTTGGGCCTCATTTTTAAAAAAAAATTCTCCCATTCTAAGATTAGAAAGATATTCAAATATAGTTTCTACTAAAAGTTTTATGCTTTTCTTTTTAATTTTTTTTTATTTTTAATGTTGTGAGTATATATTAGGTGTATATATTTACGGGGTACATGAGCTGTCTTAATACAGGTATGCAGCGTGAAATAAACACATGATGAAGAATGGGGTACCCATCCCCTCAAGCGTTGATCCGTTGGGTTGCAAACAATCCAGAAGCAACCTAAGTGTCCATCAATAGATGGATGGATAAAGAGAATGTGGTGTCTATACACCGTGGAGTACTATTCAGCCATAAAAAGGAATGAGATCCAGTCATTTGCAACCACATGGGTAGAACTGGAGATCATTATGTTAAGTGAAATAAGCCAGGCATAGAAAGAAAAAAACTGCATGTTTTCACACATTTGTGGGATCTGAAAGTTAAAAAAAAATTGAACTGACGGACAGAGAGAGTGTGCTTTTCTTCTGACGTTTAAGTACTCAGTCTACCTAGGGTTGATTTTTGTGTGTGGTGTGTAGTGTTGATCCATATATGTTTCTCCTTCATTTCTGAACAGTCCTTCTCCCTTCTCCATTGATTCCATGCCAATTCTGCCATGTATTAAAATTCTATACATATTTGTGGGTCTCTTTCTGTGGCCTCTATTCTGTTCCAATAGTCAATTTTACTGTCTCTGAGTCATCACTGTCTATAAATTCAAAAATAAGTTCTGATATTGAGTACAGCAAAACCCCTTCCTTAATCTCCTTCAATAGAATCTTGACTATTCTTGGCCCTTTTTGTTTTCACTTAAATGTTAGAATCAGGTTGTCAAATTCCAAAAAACACATTGACTCTATAGCTCAATCTGGAAAGAATTTGCTTGTTTACAAATTCATGCCTTCTTATCCACGACAGTAACAGTAGGTCTCTCCCTTTAAATCTTTTTAAGTGTTTTTTTTTTTTTTTTTTTTTTTAAATTTGAGACGAAGTCTCGCTCTGTCACCAGGCTGGAGTGCAGTGGTGCCATCTTGGCTCACTGCAACCTCCGCCTCCCAGATTCATGCAATTCTCCTGCCTCAGCCTCCTGAGTATCTAGGATTACAGGTGCATACCACCACGCCCTGCTAATTTTTGTATCTTTAGTAGAGACTGGGTTTCGCCATGTTGGCCAGGCTGGTTTCCAACTCCTGACCTCAGATGATCTGCACACCTCAGTCTCCCACAGTGCTGAGATTACAGGCATGAGCCACCACACCTGGTCCTTTAAGAGATATGTAGAGCTTCTTCACACAGGTCTTACACATCTTTTGTTATTTTTCTTCCTAAATACCAGTTTTTGTGGCTATTGTAAATGCTATCTTTTTAAAAGTGCATTTTCTGGTTCCCTATCAGAATGCACTTCATTTAAAAATAGATGGGGTTGATTTTTTTGTAATTAAAAAAAAACACAAGTTGGTTTTGCATGTGTCCTTTAGAATCTTCTTGCTTTGGTAGCTGGAGAATTCTTAGATTTTATTTATAAGCCTGCTGATCTCTTCTTTTTCAGAAATATAGATACCATCTGAAAAATTAGTGATATTCATATTTTTAACTGTCATGGCTTTTGCTGAATCAAAGCAGCTGGATTTGATGCAAGTGTAATGCTATTTTCTTCAAGAATCAACTCACCCTTTTGGGCTTCAGGTACTGAGCAAGAAATACCTGTCATCCTATATACTCTGCAGATGTATTTTTCTTCTAAGAGATTTCAGATTTCAACAAACAACCCACTGTCCTGAATAATCACTTTCATGAGGAAGTGAGGACATGCAAACCTAACCTCATCTGGTAACGGAAGTCCATGTAACACCTCAGGCTTGGGGCAGTCTACAGAGGGTTTGAATAATAACCAGTTACTTTTCATTTCCCGACCATTAGGCAACACAAGACTTCTCCTTTTCCTTTCCTACATTGATGGGGTTGAATTTATCGGCTGGGTTCCTCTAGGGGCTTCACTCTTCACTATAACTGCGCATCTCTTCATAGTGACACCCACTCTCTGGGGTATCAGCTGTCCGGATTAGAGAATTGTCTTAATTCTCTTGGCAAATGCAGCAAGTGAAGCTCAATTACATTTTTAATTGATTTCATATCCTTGCAACTTGCTAAGCTCTCTTATTAGTTCAAATAACTCAAATAACTTGTATATTAAAAAAGAGACCATAATTAATATCTTGAAGATATTTCAACTGTTTTTAAAAAAAAAAAAAAAGATATTGAAGTATTTTAAATAAATTTCTTTTTCAATTAAAAAAAATCACAAATTAGGCCAGGTTTGGTGGCACATGCCCATAATCCCAGAACTTTGGGAGGCTGAGGCAGGAGGATCTCTTGAGGCCAGAAGTTCGAGGCCAGGGGGTAACATCGTGAGACCCCACCCCCATCTCTACAAAAAGAAAAAAAAAATCACACATTGGTCTTGGGTATTATTTAGAATCTTTTGGGATTTCAAATTAGATAATTGTACCATCTGCAAAATAATAACAGCCTATTTCTTCCCTTTGTCCCTAAGCACTTCCTTCCTTTTTCTTGTTTCAATATGCTGGGTGAGATTATAGTCAAAGTTGAATAGATATGGTGACCCTGGGCATCTTTTGCTACTGCTGATTTTGAAGGAAATGCACCCAATATCCTGCCACTTAACTTGGTTTTTGTTAACTTTCATCTGGTTAAAGAAGTTCCTTTCTATCACTAAATAAGTTTTTATCATAAATTTCTATTGTATTTTTTGAATGCATCTACTTATAGGATTTTTTTCTCCTTAATCTGTAACCATGGGGAATGACAATTAAAGACTTTCTAATATGAAACTACTCTTGCATTCCTGGGAGAAACCCATATTGTTCAAGGCATGTTTTTTCTAATACCCCAATAGGTTCAGTTTGATGATCTTTTGCTTAGCACTTTTGCATCTATATGCATGGGTCAATATACCTGCCATTTTCCTTTTTCCTCCTGTTTCTTTTGTTTGGGCATCAAGATAATATCGAGAAATTGGGGATTAGTCTCTTTTCTATTATCTGGAAGAGTAGCATAAAATTGAAATGACTTGTTTCCTGAATGATTGATAGATGTCACTTATCAAACTACCTGGGCGTGGTGGTGTTGCTATGTGCAAGTTTCCTAATTTAATCATTTTACGTATTCTTCAGCGAGCTTTATTCTAGAGACGTGTTCATTTCACCTAAGTTTTATATATTTTTTTGACAAAAGGATATGGGTGGCATTCCCTTGTCTTTATATTATTTGTTTTTGTCAAGATTACTTGCCATTTTAAAAATATTCCTGACATCAGTTATTTGTGACTTCTTTCTTTTTTTCTAGCTGAATCTTGTTAATTGCTTTCCCTATTTTATTATCAGTTTCAAGGAACCAACTTTTGGGATTGTAGAATTTTCTCACTGTATCTTTGTTTTCTATTTTATTGATTTTTACTCTCATTTTTTTCAGCACTTTCCTTCTACTTGTTTTGGTTTATTCTGAGGATTTTGATAAATATTTCAGCTGGATACTTAGTTTGTTACTGTATATCTTTTCATTCTCTATAAAAAGTAGTTAGGGATAAATTTCTTCAAGAATGTAATTTTCATTCCATTCCGCAAATTTTGACATTTATTATTTAAATAGCATTCAGTTATGGATATTGTTAAAAACAACATTGTGATTTCTTCTTTGAATCTTAAATTATTTGAAATTAAAAATTCCACAGGTATGAAGATTTTAAACATCCTTCATAATTAAATTCTAAGTAGATGCTTTCTGGTCAGAATACCTGGTTTTATGATATCTATTTTTAAAATTTGTTGAGACTTGATCTGTGGCCTGTACATAATGAATTTTCTTAAAAAAAATACACACCTACACATTTTGCTGAGGTATTTTGACACCTTTCTATCCCACACTTATCACAGATTTCCTGTTTTTCTTTCTCTTTCTCTCTTTTTATTTGAATTCTTCCTGCCAGTGGGTTTTCAATTTGGGTTCCTCAAGGCTTCTGAAGATTTAAATCCCTGAAAATAAATTTTATGCCTTTACATTTGAATTTTATTTGGCAGGATATAAATTCTAGAATTAAAGTGATTTTTCTTTGTTGCTTTAAACTCCACCCCGCTGTTTCTTGCTTTTAGTATTGCTGTTAAGACATCTTATGTCATTCTTAATCTCACATATTTGTAGGTAATCCACTCGTTTTCCCTGGAAACTTTTGTAATTTTCTCTTTGGTTGTGATATTCTTAACATTCACTATCTGACCGGGTGTGGTGGCTCACGCCTGTAATCCAAGCACCTCGGAGGCCAAGGCGGGTGGATCACCTGAGGTCGGGAGTTCAAGACCAGCCTGACCAATATGGTGAAACCCCGTCTTAAAAAAAAAAAAAAAAAAAAAAAAGATTCACTATCCTGTATCTAGGCATGGGACTCCCTGCATCTTTTTTCTTGAACTTGTAGAGCCCCTTTAGCTGAGGTGTTTCATCTTTCTTTAACTCTGGAAACTGTGTTTCCACTATTTTTTCAAATATTTATTTTCTATCTTACTTGAAAATTATCTAAATGTTAAAGTGTTTTTTTTGTTTTGTTTTGTTTTGTTTTTTGGCACAGTCTCACTCTATTGCTTAGGATAGAGTGCGGTAGCACAATCTCAACTCACTGCAACCTCTGCCTCCTGAGTTCCAGTGATTCTCATGCCTCAGCCTCCGGAGTAGCTGGGATTACAGGCACATATCATCACGCCTGGCTAATTTTTGTATTTTTTTTAGAGCCAAGGTTTTGCCACGTTGGCCAGGCTGGTTTCAAACTCCTGACCTCAGGTGATCTGCCCACCTTGGCCTCCCAAAGTGCTGGGATTACAGGTGTGAGCCACCATGCTCAGCCAGAGTTTTCTATTTCTATCTTCCAAAAACAAATAATATAAAGACAAGACCTTGGAGAAGCTAACGAACCTCCTTGGTTTTTTTGTTTTGTTTTGTTTTCTCTTATGGAAATAGGGCTATTAATATGCTAGTATCTGTCTCGGATTGTTACCGGGAGTGTTTAGTAAAGTGAGCAAGCTCACAGGGAGCTCACTTATATTACTTTTCCTTCTGTCTAACAAGGAACTGCATGAAGGGGAGGTATTTGGGAGGTTTCAGTTCACTTTTTGTCCTCATTTACAAGAACAGCATCTAGCCCATAGCAAGCACTCGGCAAAGAGTTACTGAGTGACAGGGTGAACACGCTGCATTATCCTATTTATTCGTCTGAGCTGTGCCTTGTCTTTCAGTTGTCAATGTAACCCTTTTTATTTCAATACCGCAAACCTGTTGATAGACATATGTCTTTATTTCTTCCTTTGGCTGCATGATGCTGGTGTGCATAGCCACTTTTTCATTTTATTTCATCTTTCTTGCACCTAATAGAGGCAGCTCTCTCCAGAAAGTCTATTTTTTCTGACACAATGATGCCATTTCCCCCCTAACTCTGGAGTCTTTTTAAAAAACTTTATGGTTGGGTATGGTGGCTCACGCCTGTAATCCCAGCACATTGGAAGGCCAAGGTGGGCCAATCAGTTAGCCCAGGAGTTTGAGACAAACCTGGGTAACATGTCGAAACCCCGTCTCTACAAAAAAACAAAGCAAAACAAAACAAAAATTAGCTGGGAGTGGTGGTGTGCCTGTGGTCTCAGCTACTCAGGAAGTTGAGGTGAGATGACTGCTTGAACCAGGGACGGGAGGTTGCGGTGAGACAAGATCAAACACTGCACTCCAGCCTGCATGACAGAGTGAGACTCTGTCTCAAAAAGAAAATTTCTGAGTTACCATTTGAAGACTCATATTGCTTTCAAGATGCTTTTCCATAGCATGATGAGCAGGGATGTGAATGAAGGTGGGAGAGCGAAGAAATTACTTACTCATGTCTGGGCACCGTCTTTGTTGGGGGACTTAGGATCTGCTCCATTTTGTTTCTGTTTTGTGGGACCTGGGTCCAGGATCAAATTTCTGTCTCTCTTCTGGTTTGCACGGTAAGATACCTTGTAATACATGCTGATGGTAGACATTTGCTTTGTCTGTAATCCACTCCTCCTAGCAGGCCATAGGCTGCCTAGGTCAGGGTCTATGTCTGATTTCTCACACTGTACGTGCCCAGGACCTGAAACAGGGGAGACAGGGCTGGGTTCAAATCCTGGCCTCACCATGTGGTAGATGAATAACCCTGGGGTAAGCTACTTAACCTCTCTCCACCTCAGTTTGTTTTTGTGTAAGGTGGGGATAATTAGAGTATCTTTCACACTGTTGTGGTTTTTTTGATGGTTCAGTGTGGTTAGTAAGTCCTCAATAAGATCTAATCAATCACAGTTTTACAAAATTTTGAAAGAATGAGTGAATAGTTGAGTTCATAGGAATGCATATGGACAGGTGGGGCCAGGATTTGAATCCAGCCCTGTGTGCCCTGTGCCAGGTCCCGGGCACGTACAGTGTGAGAAATTAGACATAGACCCTGACCTAGGCAGCCCATGGCCTGCTAGGAGGAGTGGATTATAAAAGGATGAATTGATAAATGTCACATCAGCCCAACTTGCCTGTGGGAACCATTTGCTATATTTTCCTCTAATTTGGGGTTGAGGTCTCTCTCTGGGAGTGGTCGTAAACTCTAGCCTTGCCTTGAATAGGAACCCCAGGGGATTTGGCCATGACGTTCACAGTGTGACTTTCACAGAATACTCCTTTATCCTGTCACACAGCCTGCTGTCTAAGTGCCTGGCCTGTGACCAGGTGTCCCTTGCACAGGAATGTTGTTTATCCTGGCACATGCCTGTAGGTAACCCCCCCCATCTGGGCACTGTGGAAGGAGAGCTAAGCAGATCACCAGTTCTCCTTCCTTGGTGCCCAGATGGGGGTTATCCACAGATGCCCTTGCGGCTCTCATATGACCTGTGTCCAGTTTATTCCTACCAAGACAGTTATTCTCTAGGAGAGCCTTGACCAGAAGAGAAGTTAGGTTCAGGTGTGTCAGTCGGGCGGGGACACAGAAGAGACAACACAACAACACACATAAAATAACAGAAGCAGTTTATTACTCACAGGTCCCAGAGAGAAGCTGGCATAGCAAGCCTTGAAGGGCAAATGGAAAGGAGGGAACTGACAAGGACGCAAGTGCTCATCCAGTGGGTAGGGAAGGAGAGAGACAGAGTAGCCAAAGCCTTAGTAGCCAAAGCCTTAATTAGAGTCCAGGGGATTACCCAAGCAGGCTTCCCACAGGGTGTTCTAACTGGGGATTTAGAGCTGGCAGGCAGGAGTTCTGCGGAGCCACACTGTGACTGACAGGTGGTTACCACCAGATATCTGTGCAGCCCATGAGGGACACAGGAGTCAGGACACCGGTGAGTCAGTAGGTTGCATCTGTATGCCCCACAGGGGAGATGGTCATAGGAGGTGGTTGTATAAGGCAGACATCTGGATTAACCACCTTGGGCAACTGGGAGGAGGTAGAGACTGGAAATTGTGTCCATGTGACTAAGCCCTGCTTCTGGCATGAGAAGTCCAACTTATGGTTGAAATAAATCCCAAGGTAACATAAAAATATAAGAACGTATTATACTATGCCTGCCTCTTTATTCCTACGGTCACACTTTTCCTTCCCCTTTACTCAGGGTTCCAGGAAGAAGTCTTGGCCAGATAGCCCCGGAGACCAAGCGTCTCCTGGTGAGGATGCCCCTCCTTTGGGGGAACAACAGGAGCTCCATTATGCCTCCCTCAGCTTTTCCGAGATTACATTGAGGGAGCCAATGGACCAGGAGGCTCCAAGCACGACAGAGTACTCAGAGATCAAGACAAGCAAGTGAGGACTCGCCCAGAGCTCAGTCCTGGCCGGGGGAACCACGGCCTGTCTGGGAGAAAGGACAAGTCAGGGACCACTTGCTGAAGCACCAAGAGCCCTTGTGACAATGCTAACATTAACTGATGTGTACGTGCACCAAGCAGAGCAGAAAGAAGACAGATGATGGAATTAGAGAGGTGGGCTCAAACCTAGGCCCTGGCACTGTCATCAAGCAATTCACTGCATCCCTTTGTGCCTCAGTCTCCCACTCTGTAAATCAGAGATCATGCATCTTACCTCAAAGGTTGCTGTGACCATTAAAGAAATCAACACTGGAAATCAATCAACACAGGTCCTGGCACCGGGCGGGTCCTCAGTGCTTGCTGGTCTCTCTTCCTTAAACAGGAAGTTCTCTCAAGGCTGGGGATGACCAGGCACAGAAAACAGGGCAGCAATATGTTGGTGGCAGTCCCCTTCCCAGAACTCTTCAAAGACTCCTTAGGAAAGGACATACACAGAAAATAAAATATAACATGGGATATTTATGTTAAATATAATCAGATAAATGCTTCAGTTAAAAACAGAGTCCACTTGGATGGATTCCAAGTATATAATCTTTACAATACATACATGTAAAGTACAAGAATAGGGAAGGCCAAAGTGAAAGTATATTATGCCAACATTAATAAAAGGAAAGCTGGTGCAGTCCTATTTGGCCATGCAAAATACACATTACTATATTGTTCCATTTGTACGAATGCTTAAAGCAATTATTCTTGCTTAAGAATACATACACAAGTATTATGCTTATGGGCAAAGGCAGGGAAAAAAAGGTGATCCCAAAGACCAGTAATGTGGTAACTGATAAAGAAGGTCGGGGAGGGTGGGAAATGGAGGGGTTCTAAGGTTCCCGGGGTGCCCGCATGTTCTATTTCTCAGCATAAGAGATGATTACATAATGTGAAAGGTAAGTGTATTTTTGGTAACACAAATATAGAAAAATATTGCCAGCTAGGAAATGGCTGATGTTCTGATAGTCATCTTTTCTTAAAATTTTTGAAGAAAAAATAATTTTCTTTAGAAGATTATGACAAAAAGTTAATAAAATCATCCTTCTTGCCAAAAATCTTGATAGATTTGACAACATCAAAACTGAAACTATCACCAGGCTCAGTGGCTTATGCCTGTAACCCCAACACTTTTGGAAGTGAGGCAGAAGGATCACCTGAGCCCAGGTGTTTGAGACCAGCCTGGCAACATAGTGAGACCCTGTCTCTACAAAAAGAAAAAAAAATGTTAGTGGGCATGGAGGCACATGCATGTGGTCCTAGCTGCTTGGAAGGCTGAGGTGGGAGGATCACTTGAGCCCAGGAGTTAAGAACAGCCTGGGCAACACAGTAAGATCCCATCTCTACAAAAAATAAACAAAAATTAGTTGGGCATGGTGGCAGGTGCCTGTGGTCCCAGTTCTCGGGAGATGGGAGGATCCCTTGTGCCCTGGAGGTTGAGACTGCAGTGAGTGAGTTCACAACACTGCAGTGCAGCATGGGCGACAGAGTGAGACTTTCTCTCTATCTCTATCTATATCTATATCTATATGTATGTATGCATGTATATATATGTATATGTATATGCATTAATAATGTGAGACTCCGTGAAGTCAATTACACATCCAGTCTCTGTTTTCACCTCTGTCAAATGAGAATTATTAACCAAACCTCTCTTATGTTGGTTATGAAGATTAAATGAGGCATATATAGAAAAGCACAGCCCTGAGTCTGGAACTCGGGGGAGCTTCAGTGAATGTCCATCTTTTTCCTAAACCTTATCCGAGAGGAGATCCAGGCACGGACTTGCTATTTAAAGCGTGGTCCAAGAACCAGCAACATCAGCATAATCTGGAACCTCAGAAAAATATCCTGTTCTTCTTTGTCCCTTAGCCAGGCCAGCACCATGATTCAAAGGAATGATTCTTAGGTCAACAAGCGGAGTGAGAGGAAAAGCACAGCAGTAAGTCCTTTCCCTGACCTCTTTTTCCCAAAAGGGACCCAGCCTTTTCGAAGCCTCTCAGACTTAGGTGCCCCGCTGGCCTACAGCTCAGAACCTTGTGCCTGTGAATTTGTGTCCACGGCAGAGTTGGGAGTTTCCTGAACTCAGAGCACAGTTATGCTGCAGAACCATGGACAGAGCCAACCCGGGGCTAGCTGTTCCCCAAATCGGCCATGGTGGGTGGAGCGCCCCCTGGGGGTAGAACGCTGGCCTGTCTCAAACGCAGAGGTAAGAAGGTTGGAGAGTAGGGTTGGTGACATTCTGTTCTGCAAGACAGAGGTGCTGGTCAGAGGGCATCCAAGCTCCTCTTCAGTCTTCCTATGAAGGCCACCTCATTTTAGGGAAGAGAAGACTTATCTTTAGAGAGAAAGTGCATTTCTCACAGGCCACTGGGATCCTTGCCTCTCTGGGCTGACTCTGCCCTCACTCCTTCCAGGAAACCTTCTCTGTGGCAGGCTCCAACTCGTCCTCCCTTCCTTTTCCAGTGGGTTGAATCCCTTATTTGTCCTGTCATGGTATTCTGAACAAAAGAACATGATATGTGATCCTTTTCCATACCTGACTCTGTGCAAATCCTGAATCAGAAGGCTGGTTGTGAAGTTATATTTGGAGCTGAGGAGTCACAGAAACAAATTCTAAGTTTTCCTTCATTCTACATGAATGGTAAGTATTTATACTGGGAAAAGGATCCTGAGGCCTCAGTGGACCACAGGATGGAGAAAGTTGTCATGAAGGGCAGAACAGGCAAAGCAATGTCGGAGTTAAATGGATGTGTGTTAAGAAGGAAGAGATCTGATAAATACTGTGAAGATGGGAGGCCTATGGGGCTGAAGGAACTGTTGAGAAGTCAAAACTCACTCTGAAGGTGTGAGTTAAGGGCTTACCAGAAACCTGAGAATAAGCGGGGGAGAGAGACAAAAATTCAGTGACTTTCTAAACTCAAATTGACACCAGAAAAACCATAGACATCACATCCAGGTCTGAAGCTGGAGCCAGGGCCTCAGTTCTGAGTCAATCTCTGACCTTGCAGGTGAGTTTCAGTTCAGGCATCCCTTCTTGTGACTTCTTGTGTGATCAGGACTTGGGGGGCGGAGGGGCAGAAGAAGATTCTGTTTCAGGGCTCCTGGACTCTTCTGCTCTGCGAGAGGTCTCCAAGAGTTCTAAGTGAACAGAGAAGAGTAGGGGCATGTCCCATTCATTTTCTGAGGAGGGGTAGGAATGGACGCCTTGAGGAAGCAACATCTGAGTGAGGAATGAGATGGCAGGGTCCACTGAACAGGTTATCAGTAGGCCTGGGGTGAAAGGAGGTGAGCCCTCACTCCCTGGTAGTTGTTTGAGAGGACTCCTAATAGAGGGGAGGAACTTGGAGCAACTCAATCCAGGAAAAGTCTCTAGAAAAGTCTCTAGCTGTCCTCTTTCTGTAGCTGCCTTGATCTCCAGATAGAACAGACTTATTAGGTGCTGTCAGGAGTCGTCCCAGACTCACCCACCTCCAATCCCAAGATGCTGCTGTTACTCCTGCTGTGCACGTGCAGGGGTAAGAGGACTGCAGGAAATTTGACTTCACAGAAGGTCTTTGGTCTTCATTTTGGGATACAGCTTGGAGAAATATGCAGGATAGAATCTGCGGGTGAGATCTGAAGATGTGATACAGGACAAAGTACCTCTGTATCCTCATGCTTTGACTTTCATCTTGAAATTTTTGTGCTTACTCTAGAATAGCCTGTCTTTGGTTTGTGGAAGGGGTCAACATTTCCATGATCCTCCTGTTTCCACAAACAGACCAGGTTAAAAGCTGCAGAAGAGGTGTCAAGAACTATAGGCTGATTCCTCCTCCTTGGGGACCTCCAGACCAGCTCTTCACTGAGCAACGGAGATGCCAAGAAGGAGGGGGAGCAAGACATTTTTCCCTCATGAGGAGAAGACTTCTTGTGAGATAATGTCACAAATAGAAAACATAACCTCTGAATGTGAATGGTAGAGTAGGACCCTCATCCAAAGGGTTGGGTTGGGGGAAGGCATAAAGGACCCTAAGCTGAGAGCAGAGAAGCCAGCTCAGGGGCTGATGCAGTGGCCACTGCTGGTACCATACCCTCCTCTGTGCTCCAGGTCCTCCCTCTCCCTCCACCCAGTGCTGACCCAGATACCTGACATTCACATCCTAGGCATCCTGGAGTCTGGGTGCAAGGAGGATCTGACTTCCCCATGCCAGAGACTGCTGAGGATATGGGACACCCAACAACTGTTACTGGCAATGGGTCACCCTGAGACACACCTCCCACCACCCACCCACCCACACTTATTGTGGTTGTGATGATCAGAAGAGCTTGCACCTTGCACCTTCCTCACTCCAGGATCCCCAGATAGACTCAGATTCAGTTCATGGCTGTTGGTTCTGGAAAGGGGCCATCCTCACCTGGATGCTCCAGTACCAAACATAACAGAGTCTAAATTTTAAAGAAGAAGGCAATGGCAAATCTACCTTCTCCGAGACCTCCAAACTCACAACTGGTCCCCAAGCATGAGAGGTGCCCAGAGGTGGGACACAGGAATACCTAAGCTCTCTCTAAGTACAACAGGTTTGGAGCTGGCTCTAGAAAAGGATATGGTGGATGGTGTTTGTGGGGCCCAGAATAACAAGGGCATGGGGACTCCTGACTCACCTGTTGGGTAATATTCCCAGTGTTGCCGAGAACACAGAGAAAGCAATCCTGGGGTGTATCTCATGAGTTGGGGGCAGTTTTGCTAATCCAAGAAAATAAGGCCCATGGGGGGAGCTCCTCAGTGGATGTCATCCTAGAACTGTAGAGGCAGTGGCACTAGAGGAAGAAGGCTCGGCAAATTCTCAGGTGAGATTAGTTTAGGTGACATGATTCTGATGGTGACTGGCCAGCATTTCAAATAAATCTTCCTCATGGAAATTTTTTTTGAAGACCTAAAAAAGTTGATAAAATTTTTCGAAATGTTTTGTGTCAATGGAGAGAAAATAAAAGGTTTGAAAGAAGTACGAAGCCAAGACAGATGAGCCGATTATTTGGTGACACCATTTTTCCTGAAATAGGTTGCTGATTCCAAGCAGACACGGAGAAGCTAAGCAGAACGTTTGAGTCTCACGGGGATAGAATGATAAAAGTTATGGCTGAGGGCTTGCCAAGGAAAATGGGCCCTGGCAAACACTGCAGTGCTGTGGTCAGGACCTTGTAGAGTAAGGAAGAGCTGGAACTAGATGATACCTCATAAGGATTAAAGCCAGACCAAATGTCCTCAACATCCAATCAAACTGAAGTCGTCTGCTTACCACAAGCAAGAGTAAATATACTCTGAAAAAGATAACGTGACTCAGGGTTTAAAATTCTCTCTGTAGGTTTTCACCACTGCAGCAGACAAGAGTGTGGCCAGGGAAACAGCCACCAAGAGTTTTATGAGAATAAGGGGCTCACTAGAGGACCTAGAACTTAACGCAAATGTGGTAGACCTGGAAAGTGACGCTTTGGAGAAGGTGGGATGATCATGAGAGCATCATTAAGCAGTTCAATTGAAAACCAGGTGTGGGTGGGCTTGCAGGGATATATGAAAAGCCAAGCATGTCCACTGTTACCGTGGGACCCCAAAGGGGGATGTCACAGAAAGTTCTATGGAAAACTATTGCCTATGTAGCCACTGCCTCTGTAAGCACACAGCCAAACAGGTGGTGGTAGACTTGAGGCTGGTGTTGGTCATCCCCAGGGCTGGCAATTGGGAAGATGACCTGCATGTGGAGCAAAGCAGGGAAAATTGCCTAATACATTATGCTATTTTATAGTTGTTTACGGGAGGAGGGTAAGTCTGATACTAGTTACTCCATTCTGCCTGGTACTTTATTATTATTCATCACATTCACAGTTTTAATCGTTCTTTTAAAAATGTAATCATCCATTTTCACGCTACTAAGACATACCTGAAAGACAAATTTTCAAAAAAGTAATCAAATACAATGGTGAAATTCTCCATTTTAGCATCTATTTTCATATGACAATTAAAGTTCATACCTAAAATTCATATGTAGAACACCTGCAATCACATCTGTGCTCTTGACACCCAGCCTCTTGGTATTCAATCATTTTGTCATATCTCCTGGCACGCTTGTAAACTTTTTAATTTTTAACTGAATTTCCAGGACTTTGTTTGAAAAACTGTAGAGATTTTCTGGAGCTCTGACTGAAACTTTCTTCCTCTGGATTCTAGTACAGTCTAGAATAGCACTGCACAGCGGAATTTTCTGATGATGGAAACATTCTGCATTGTTCAATGTGGTGGTGTGGAGCACTTGAAGGGTATTTAGAATGACTGAGGATTTAATCCTTAATTTTAATTAATTTAAAGGTAAATTGGCTCACGTGGCTAGGGCTACCCTATTTTTACTTTCTGACAAGTAGAATAGAGACAGATCCCTTAATCCAGCCCCAGACTGAGTGAGTTTGAAGATGGATTTTGCTTTTACTTTTAATTTGTAACCTTTCTTGAGTCCTAACAAAAGGTTTGGGGTGTTTACTGGGCCTCTCCTCATCAGATCCTGAACATCAAATTTGATTTACCCAGTTCCATCAGACTGCGGAGAGAAGAGTCTAAGATCACCTCAATGATTTTCCCTTCCTTCCAGGATTTTGGTCCCTCAAGTCCTGTCTACCTTGGTAGCCCCAGGCTTCATGATCTACTTGTATTTATTTAATTTTATTATGTTTTTAGAGACAGGGTCTCGGTATGTTGCTCAGACTGGCCTCAAACTCCTGGGCTCAAGTGATCCTCCCATGTTGGCCTCCCAAAGCGCTGGGATTATCCTGGCCACCATGACTTCTGTCTCTAGCCCCAGCCGTGACACTGCGAAAGTTCAATTCAGGTTCCCATCGTCCTAGCTGCTGCTTTCTGCTTGCTTCCTTAGCCTTTTGAACCCTCAGGGAGAATGAGCTTCCCTTTTCTCTGGGATCCTGGCCAACTTGGTAGCCCTCCAATGTCATCAGATTGTTTTTGTCTGGGCCGGATCCCCGGGCGTCCCCGGCGTCGCCTGCTCCTCCAGGCCCCGGCGGCCCTTGCCGATGGCCAGGCGGGGCCGGCCGCGGTTCAGGCAGTCCAGGAGCGCGCAGGCCTGGCAGAGCGCGCGGCTGGCCAGAGCCCCGCAGCGGGAGCAGGCGCCGGGGCGCGGGGGCCGAGCGGACGCGGCCAGCGCCAGGCGCTCGGCGGAGTGCACGAGGTCCAGCACCGCCGACGGCCGCGCCGCCTCCAGGCGCTTGAGCAGGTCCCGGGCGTGGCCGCGGAAGGCCTCGGGCGCGTAGACGCACTCCTCGGAGAAGTAGTCCAGGCGGCGGAAGTGCGCGTACAGCACCACCTCCTTCTGCGAGGCGAACTGCAGCGGGCGGCAGCGCGGCAGGGCGCCCCCCTCGCCCGGAGAGCCCAGGCCCCGCCCGGGCCAGCCGCCCCGCGTCGCCCCGCAGGAAGTTCATGAGCACGGTCTCCGCCATGTCGTCTGCGTTGTGACCTGGTGGGGAGAGACGGGAGCGGGTGAGGTGGGACGCGGAGGGCGCTGCTGGTCAAGGAGCCCCCCCGGGGCACCAAGGGTCCACTAGGACCCAGAGGGAGACTGGGAGGGAGACCCATGGAGACCCAGGGCACAGTGGGACTGCCAGGACCCAGAGAGAGACCGGGAGAGGAGCGCGGACCATGGAAACCCAGGGCACAGTGGGGCTCCAGGACCCGAGAGAGAGAGAGGGGCAGGAGGAGGGGGAAGAGGTACCATGTGGGGGAACCCTGCCATGCAGACTCCAGGGCACCATAGAGCAGCCAGATGGAGAGACTGGAGGTGGAAAGGAGACTTGAAGGGAACACAGATAAGCTCCTTGGGCGCCCCCTCATTTGCCCTCCACCTACTGTATACCAGGCCCTTCACTAGCTGTCCTTCCACATAGGGAGCAAAAGTGCTTTCGCTGAAAACACCATTTCAGCCTCAGTTAAAACTGTATTTCAGACTACACAAGAGAAAAAAGGGCCCTTTAATGAGGATTCTCAAGAGAGCTGTTGACACAAGTGCCACTGCGAATACAGATCACCGGATTTAAGAAAGACCAGGAAGAAAGTTAGTGAATACATAGCACACCAGTCGCCATAAAATTTAAATGGAAACTATCCTTATTCTGCATCTTATCTTATACTTGAGTCTGTAATTATGTAATTATAACCTGACAAGTGCTACTAAGGAAAATTACACAGAATGTGTGAATTTCAATCGGGGGTCCTAGTGACGGGGAAAAGGTGGGGATTAAGGCAACCTCTCCTGAGTGAACTGAGACCCAAAGGCTCAGTGAATAACCAGGTGAAGAATGAGTTGGAGTCTGTATTTCAGACTGTCTTGGTCTCTTGTGCATCATAACAGCAACATTTACATAATGTTTACTGTTTTTCAGCCTGTAGTCTAAGTGCTGTATATATAAAACTCATCTAATTCCCAACTTGAGGACCCAGATGTCATTAACATCCCCATTTTACAAAGGATGAAACGGAGCTTAGGTAATTTGCTCTAGGCTACACTGCTTGTATCTGGTAGTCAATGGACGATAATTACTTATTGAAGTAATCACTGGGGAGAAAATAAGAGTTAATCAGAGAGAAAACTATAAAGAGAAGGAGTTACGAGAGACCGTAGCGTTTCAGACTGTATGGCTTATGATGGGAGATGCCTCTTCACATCTCTCTCTTTGTGAAGGGAGATACAAAGAAAGTCATTTCCCTCTACTAAAAATACAAAAATTAGCCGGGCATGGTGGCAGGCACCTGTAATCCCAGCTACTGAGGAGATTGAGGCAGGAGAATCGCTTGAACCTGGGGGACCGAGGTTGCAGTGAGTCGATTGCACCACTGCACTCCAGCCTGGTGCAGCAGAGTGAGACTCCGTCTCAAAATAATAATAATAGCAGAGTACTCCAGCTTTAGTTCCTACAGGGTAGCCCTTCTATTTGCCAATGTGTGTACTAAGATGATGGCAGAGACCCAGAGGCCAAAAGTCTGCCCTGCTCCATCCTAGGGAGGAACACTTACTACCCACAGGAGCCTTCAGTGGGCTCCGGCCCCAAATAGGAGGATGGTCGTTTATTTCTCCAGTTGCTTTCTGGGATCCTTCCGCTAAGCCGCGCCCAGGGCCTCCTCGCCCGCTTCTGGCGCATGCGCCCCAGTCCCCTTTCAGGGCCCAGCCCTCGTCCGCGCATGCTCCCCCACTCCCTCCGCCGCACCTATCTACGGCCGCCCTTGTTCTCACTGGTCGCGATGTTAGTGGCTCCCGCGCGGCGTGCCCGTTATTCCAGCGCCACGCGCCGCAGCTACCCACAGAAGGTGCAGCAGGAGCGGCTGCGGCGGGAGCCTGCTGTGCTGCGGGCCACGGCGTCCATCGTCAGGCCCCTGAAGAGATCTTCGTAGGCCAAGATGGTGAACGGCAGCTCCCAGCGCGCCGCCTGGCGACACACGGCAGCCAGCGCCGCGACGCAGTAGCCGCCGATGCCTTCGTCGACTGCCACGAGCTGCAGTGAGATGCCCAGGCGCAGCACCAGCGCGCGCAGCACGTGCGCCAGCACCGTTGAGTCCTTGCCGCCCGAGGCGCCCACGGCCACCACCGCGCCGGGCGGCAGCAGGCGGCCCGCGAGCACCGTGTGCAGCACCTCGGCCTTGAAGGCGGCGCAGAAGCAGCACCGTACAGCTCTTGGCCCGAGCGCGGACGGCGGAGGGCGGCGCGTGCAGCGTGGCAGGAGGCACACTACGAGGTGGGTATTGCGGGAGGGGTCAGAGGGAGGCGGGTTACATGTGGATTCCCGATTGCAGCGGCACTGCCTTTGAGGAGTTCCCTGGATAGCACCCTTGCGTGGAATAGACTAGGGGCAGCTGTGCACATGCTTCTCCTAGCCCTGGGGACACTGCCTCCAGGAAGGAGTGCACTAGGCCGGTCCAGTTTGCTTCCCGTCTGCGCCTGCGCACGCACCAGGCGTGGCGCGGGAGTTGCCTGTGGTGGTTCGCTGCTCTCAGTGTAAAGATGGGATAGACTTTATTTTTTTCAGATTTTTCTGCTGTTGTGGGAATATTGCAGGAGTTTAAGGGGGCAGAGAAAGGGATTAGGAGTGTGAAAAGGGAAGATCTGCGTTAAGCACATTCCTAGGATTGGGCCGCGTCTCAGGGATGCAGAGTGGGCTTTTGCGCGCACCCTGCAGCCGTGGGAGAAGACGCGTGCCCAGGCCGAGGGTCAAGGCCGTGCGGGGTGGGGTCTCTGCGCATGCACGGGGCTGAAAGGTAGCGGTTTCAGATAAACACGCGTGCCCAATTATCGGGACGTGGACAAGGTGAACAGTTATGCACAATCGTCGGTCTGATACAAACATCCCCCTGCCAGGTGGAGGCCAGGATGGAGGGCAGGTAAGACCCGTGAGGCAAGCTCCCAAAACCAAGGAACGGAGCAGTCTCCCCCACTTGCTCCCCATATCCAAGCCCTCAACCTCCTTCCAACGCCTCCCTTCCCGAAACTGCTCCCTCCTCTGTAGTCTGAAATCTTGTCTCTACTCCTGTGAGTCCCTTGATAAGGAAGATTGAGAGTGAAGGGTGATGGGAGACACGCCTCGGGCGTCTTGTGACCACCTCAAGGGTTGAACTTTGTTAATTGGAACTCACTCATTTGTTAATCCTTTACCTGTGTGCCCAAGCCCTTTGACCGGCTGGCCAGATGTACCTGGACACAGGTGTATCCAGCCTGGTCCAGAGATAAGGTTGATAAATCTCAATGTGAAAGTATCAGATGTTAAGGGCTGCAGGAGCCCAGAGGTTACAAGTACTGCAAGCCGGGACATGCGAAAACAACAGCGATTAAGCCATTAGCTTGTGCCAGACGGTGTGCCGTGCACTTTCCAGCCACCGTCTCAGGTTCTTCGTCTGTAAAATGGAGATAGTAATAGTATGTGCCTCAAAGTTTGAAGATTAGTGGAAAGTGTTGAGAACAGTACTCTACTAAACAATAACCACTTACTATTTTCATCTCATTTAACCCTCATAATCACGGGTGGCTTCCTTTACTGAACCAGGCCTAATTTTCACTTTGAAAGCAAGCAAGGGTAAAAGTTTCAAAACCTCAGACATCCTAAAGATAATGTTAGTCAGTGGTTCTCAGTTGGGGAGGGTAGGAGTGATGTGGTTTCCCAGGGAAGACAAATTACATCTACAAAGATCCTATTGCCGAACATAAGGCCACATTCTAAAGTAGACATGAATTTTGGGGGACAATATTCAACCGAGTACCACTGAGTTTTGGGGTAGGCAGGTCTCTGACCACTCCAGACCTCTTGAAAGCGATCATCCCAGAGAACCTGACAATGGAGAAGGTGGTAGAGAAGAACCCACTGGTGAAGCTGGGAGGCCAATACCAGCCACCTGACTGCTGGGCACAGCACCACACAGCGGTAGTGGTGCCCTACTATGGGCAAGCCCAGCACCTGAAGTACCTGCTCTTCCACTTGCACACCTTCCTGCAGAGCCAGCAACTATACTACACCATCTAAGTGGTGAACCAGGCGAGGCAGGACTGGGAGGGGCAGAGGTAAGAGGACAGAAGGGTCCCAGCATGGCGGGGCTGGCTGAAGTTGGCACTCTTTTTTTTTTTTGAGACAAAGTCTTGCTCAGTCACCCAGGCTGGAGTGCAGTGGCAAGATCTCAGCTCACTGCAACCTCTGCCTCCTGGGTTCAAGCGATTCTTCTGCCTCAGCCTCCCAAGTAGCTGGGGCTACAGGTGCATGCTACCATGCCCAACTAATTTTTGTATTTTTAGCAGAGAGGGGGTTTCACCATATTGGCCAGGCTGGTCTCGAACTCCTGACCTTGTGATCCACCTGCTGTGGCCTCCCAAAGGGCTGGAATTACAGGCGTGAGCCACCGTGCCCGGCCTAAAGTTGGGACTCTCTAAGGTATAGTGGTCTGGGTTAGGTCTGGGGGGCTTAGTTTGTGAGTCAAGAAGAACTTGAATTAGAGGATGTTGGAGCAAAGGGCTGTAGGTTTGTTCTAGACTTGCCAACTCTGAGATTGGCTTAAAAGACTGTCTGAGGCAAAGGCTCAGTCCTGCTGAGTGTGGGGCTCCTTGAGACCAGGGCTGCCCAGATTTTACAGTAAACCTAAGGGGCAAATTAAAGCACTGGATTTGGGGTCACTTACAGGATTGTTTAAATCCTGGCCTTGCCTATTACTAGCTGTGTTGTCTGAGTGTGGAATCATTCATTCAGTCATTCAGCATGCTGTTATTCAGTATAACTGTATGAACTTGGAGAACTTTGTTCTGTGCCACAGTTTTCATTCCCCATAGAGACGATAATAACACCTCCATTGTTACATTATGGGAAGGAGTTATACCAAATGGAATGCCTTATATTAACCAATGTAAGACAGTTAGGCCAATGCATAGCACATAGTAGGTGCTCAGTAAGTGATTGCAATTATGGTGATTATGAATGGTGATGGTGATGATTCTGAGAATGATGGTGGTAGTGCTGCTGCTGATGTGGTGATGATGGTGGTGATGCTGATGGTGATACTCAAGGGGGTAGTGGTGGTGGTGATGTTAGTAATGATACAGTGATGTTAATGAAGGTGGTGATGATTAAAGTAATGGTGACGATGGTGGTAACCATAGTGGAGGTGAGGTGATTATGTTGACAGCGTTGAAGATGATGAAGGCAGTGATGTGATAATGATGGCAATGTTGATTATAATGATAGATAGTGATAATGGTGATGATGATGATGAAAAAAATGATGATGATGGAGGAAGGGGAGGAGGAGATGCAAACCCCATCGGGATTCCTGGGCTTCTGAGCCGGTCTTTATCTAGTAGGAGCAGAAACAGAGACAGAGGTGGTCCCTTATCCTCCCTTACCTCTGCCTCTCTTCGATGGCCCCTCAAAGGTGATGATCCTCAAGAACACTGCAGATGGCCAGAGTAGGGAAGCCGAGATGCTGAAGTTACTGACTTTGACTTGGATGGGGGTGGGAAATACAAGAGAAGTTTCTCAGGGGGAGTAACCTTTGCATTGCATCGTCCTTGACAAGTCTGGGTTTTCCAGCTACACAGTGGGAAAGAGAAGGCATTCAAGGTGGGGGAGTGGCACTTGAGAAGGCGAAGAAGATTGGCTTAGTAGATGGGGGAACACTGCTGCCTGATGGTGAAGACAGCTCTGAGCATCTGTATCCACCCCGGGTAAACAACACTGCCTTCAACCAGGACAGGCTATGCAATGTGGGGTTCTGGGAGGCTATGCAGGAGGAGGACTGGGACTGGGTCTTCTTCCATGATGTAAACCTACTCCCAGGAGAGGACCACAACCTCTACACCTGTGACATCTTCCCTGCCCATGTGTCTGTGGCCATTGACAAGTTCAACTACAAGTAGGTGGAGGGAGGGGACCTCCTGTTGGGGACTGTTGGCCAGGCTTTGCCTTTCCTTGCATCTCACCCTACCTATCTGTGCAGTGAGGTTAAAGTCAAGGATCCACCCCTTGGTCCCTAGGGCTGAGGTAGGAAGGGAGTGGGTGATGGGACATGGAGAAACCCTTATAGATGGTGAAAAAACTTCCTTTGAGACATGGGTGTCAAGTGGGGGATGGGGGTGGTTATTGACAGAAGAGTCAGAAGATGTACTTAATAAAGTGGTGAACTGAGAGGTTGTTGTGGAGTTCAGAGGAGGGGAACATGGGCGAGGTCTGACTGGGGATGAGGAAGGAGCTATTCTAGGGTTCTGGGGAGAAGGGGCCATCAACACAGTCAGAAGATGGCCCTGCCAGATGACTTAGAAGAGGGGATGTCCTAAGAGTCAGGTGAGGGCCATCCCAAGGGTCAATGGAAGGGTTACCCTGGGGTCAGAAAAGGGGACATCCCAGGGTCAAGATGGGACTATCACAGGGGTCAGGGGAAGAGGTCATCACAGGGTAAGTGGAAAAGGGCCATCTAGAAACAGACCTTGTAGAACCTGGCCAGGAAAGGGCCGGGACCCTCCCCTGCAAGGAAAGCTGTGCTTCCGACTTTCTGCCTCTGTAGTCTTCCCCACCCAGGCCACCTTGGAGGGGTGTTTGCCCTGCGCCCCATTCACTACCTGAAGATGAATGGATTTTCCAACAGGTACTGGGGCTGGGATGATGATGATGACAACATTGCTGCTAGGTGGGAGGCCCTGCTCCAAGGAGCCCAGCAGAAGGGGCTGCAGGTCCTGACATGATGAGGCAGGTACGGGCCACCCTGGACTGCAGGGGACACAGGCTACCCTGGACTGGAGGGCTGGCCTGTGGCATGGGGACCCTGTCAGAGACAGATGTTTGGCCTCCATGCCCTCCTGTGTCCCTGGAAGGGTATAACTAAGCAGGATGCTCCTCTCCCAGCCCCACTTTCTCTTCTGACGCTTCCATATGCCAGAGGGGCTCCCAGAATGGGGTCCCCAGGTGATGCTTAGGAATAGGGGAAGCCCAGATCTGAGAAGGGAGGCACCTCCCGAGGAGTCTTTGGAACCTCTAACCAGTGTATCTACACTGTAGGCTCAAGTTTTTACAACACCTGTCCTGGGGCCCTGCCACCTTCCTCCTTGAAACTGAATAGGGTGCCACTCCCAGGACCCAGGTGTACACTATTTCCCCCCACACCAAGTAATACCCCTCACCACCATGGAAAGGCCTCTGAGGCCTTTCCACTCCACATCAGTCATATCTATAGCCGGCCAGCCCTTGTGCCTGGACTCCCCAGGTGAGGCTCTTCTACTTTTCTCAGGAGGTGGGACATGGTGACTGATACTACACCCCTGGACAGGGAGAGGCCAGTTAGACACAGAACAGATTTGCTCTCCAGAGCCCAGCACAGGCTCAGGCCTGTGCCTGTTCCTGACTAGCTGTTCGAGCCCCTGTCAGCCTTGAAGGGATATGGAGACTAAAGCTGTGGGTGCCCATCTCTAACATTCTCCCCCCTTCTGGAAAGGACTTCCAGCTGACTGGAATCTCCCACTGCAGTCCCATGCCCAGTACAAGGGAACCCAGGCAGTCTCAGGGATACAAGATCCCACTAAAATTCATCAGCACCTGGTCTGCCCGTGCAGATCCAAGGGCTTAACACACACCCACTTCTCACATCAAATGCATGGGGGTTGGGTACTGTCATAATCTCCCTTTTGTAGAGGAGAAACCTTTTGTAGATGAGACTAAATAACTGGCTGAGCAGATGCAGAAGGTAGAGAGTGGAGCCAGGAATAAATGCAGAAGCCTGGCTCCTGAGCCTGTACCCTTAAAAGATTATGTTGATCTGCTTCTCAGAAGTATTTGTAACAGTCCCCTCTTCCTTTTTTTTTTTTAGCAAAAAAAAGTATGTGCATGTGGGGGAAATGAGTAATCAAAACTGGGAATGGCTAAATAAATTATGGCAGGTCAACCTCATGGAATATGTGTGTTTGCAATCCACCATAGGTTACAGAATGAAAAAACCATGCACACACATGTGAAAGATCTGAGTTTTTTATAAATCAAGGAAAGAGTGCTTCCACAGGTATATGATTATGAGCATAGTAATATATGTGTATGTGTGTGTGTTTGTATCAAGTGTTGGCAAACATTTTCTGTAAAGAGACAGAGAGTAAATCTTGGGGGTCATCTGATCTCTACCAGAACTACTCAGTTCTGCCAGTGGAGCATGAAAGCAGCCCAGAGAATACATGTCCAAATGAACATGGCTGTATTCCAGTAAAATTTTATTTAAAAAAAAAAAAACAAACAGTTGATAGGCCATATTTGGCTAATGGCCAGTTTGTTGACTCCTGGTGTGTATGTTTAGCGGCCTGTGTAAAATTATGAACCGGACTAACGGCTGGCACCGATTATGCAGAGACTTGAAACAGACTAATGGTTGGCACTGATTATTTATGGAGAGGCTCACTATAGATGATGGAGATGGAAAGGGAGGGCCAAGCTGAGCTAATCCTAAAAGAAGAGAAAAGCTGTAATATAAAGATCAGTAAATATTATAGAATCTCATTTATGCATTTACCAAAAAATGTACTTTCATGTGTATGTATAATAAAGGAGTTAATCATTATTGATACAATCTCATGATATATTCAATAGAGAATAATTTTTTTATAAAAACAATTAGATTCTTTTAAAAAATAACTGTAATCTACCTACACCTGCTATGCAGTGAATTCTGCAGCAAACCCCACTGCACTGAGGGCATACATATATACATACTCATATATACACATATGCTGATCTGACCATATACGTATGTCTGCATATGCATATATACACACACAAATACATAAATACACGTACATACAGGTTGGGTATCCCTAATCTGAAAACCCAAAATCTGAAACTTTTTGAGCTCTCACATGAGGCTCAAAGGAAATGCTAATTGGAGCATTTCATCTTGGATTTTTGGATTAGGGATGCTCAACCAATAAATATAATGCAAATATTCCAAAATCTGTAAGTATCTGAAATCCAAAATGCTTCTGATCCCAGGCATTTTGGAGAAGGGATACTCAACCTGTATATGATATATATGCTTATATACATAAGGCACACACACACATAATATTGTCCTGTTATTACTCTGTTGGCACTTTAGAAATATTGATATCCCACAATAAACAGGGTTATCATTAATATAATTTCCCACAAACTTTACTGTAAGTAATCTGGTAACAACCTGCTTGTACCATTCTTTACAGAAAGGCTTTTCTCAATGCATTAGTCCAGGTTTCTTCTCAGGAGGAAAATTTATAATCCTTAATGAGGCTAGTACTAAGAAGGACATTTCTGCTTATTCTTTTTTCAGAAATTTCTGTCACGTAAAATAAAGTGTGACTTTGTCATGCAGTGCATTCCTAGAGTTTTTCTGAAGCATGAATTCAATAACATACAATTAGACCTGATTCTGAGATTTTCTCTTCTTCAAGAAACTCAGGGAGTATATTTCATTTATGAATATGCTGATGAACTAGGAATTCATTTCTTGGTAAAGACTTTCACAGAATAACTGCATTTGTAAGATTTGTCTTTGGTATGAGTTGTTTGGTGTTTATTGAAATTTGACCTGTTGTTGAAGGCCTTTCCACAGTCAGAACACACGTAAGGTCTTTCTCCCGTGTGAATTCGCTGATGCACCTTGAGTTGTGGTTTCTTACTGAACGATTTCCCACAGTCAAGGCATTCATAAGGTTTCTCTCCAATGTGAGTTCTTTGATGCGTAATCAACTCTGATTTATGGAGAACAGCCTTCCCACATTTGTAGCAGACAAAAGGTCTTTCTCTAGTGTGAGTTATTTGATGTTTATGGAAATTTGACCTGCCACTGAAGGCCTTCTCACATTCAATGCACACATAGGGTTTCTCTCCTGTGTGGATTTGCTGATGCTCTTTGAATTGAGACTTGGAAGTGAAGGCTTTCCCACATTCACTGCATTTGTAAGGCTTCTCGCCGGTGTGAATTCTCTGATGCATGCTGAGTATTGACTTCTGGTTGAAGGCTTTCCCACATTCACCACATACATGGTGTCTTTCTCCAGTATGAATTTTCTGGTGTATATTCAGGTGTGACTTTTGGGTGAAGGTTTTTCCACAGTCACTGCATTCATAAGGTTTCTCCCCTGTATGAATTCGATGATGAATATCAAGCTGTGACTTGGAAATGAAGGATTTCCCACAGTTGTGGCACTGATAAGGTTTTTCTCCTGTGTGGCTTCTTTGATGGACAATCAGGTGTGCCTTCTGGATGAAGGCCTGCCCACATGCAATACACACATAGGACTTCTGCCCTGAGTGGATTCTCTGGTGCAAGCTGAGTGTTGACTTCTGGGTAAAGGCTTTCCCACAGTCACTGCATGCATACTGTCTCTCACCAGTATGAATTTTCTGATGTATAATGAGGGTTGAGTTTTGGGAGAAGCCTTTGCCACATTCACTGCATTCATAGAGTTTTTCTCTACTGTGAGTTCTCTGATGTCTGAAGAGAGATAACATCTGGAAAAAGGCTTTTCCACAGTCATGGCATTTATAAGGCCTCTTTCTAGTGTGAGTTTTCTGGTGCGTAACCAATTCTGATATCTGAATAAAGACCTTCCCACATTCTTTGCATTTATAGGGTATATCACGTGTATGATCTGTCAGATACACACTGAGTTTTACTTGTGGGGTGAAGGCTTTTCCACATTTGCCACATTCATGGAAGTTTCCTACACAATGAATTCTCTGCTGGGCAAAGAGGTGTGACTTCTGGGTGAAGTTCTTCCCACATTCAGAACATCCATCTGGTTTCTTCTGAGTATGAATTTGCTGTTGCGTGAGTGACTGTTTATAGCCACAGACTTTTCTACACTGATTACCTTTGCAAAATGTCTCTCCTGTATTGCAAGCATCGGAAGAGCTGTGGCTGAATAGCTGACCAGATCCAACAACGTCATCAAGCTGTTTTGTGTCATTGCTTTCATTCTGACCATTCACTTCTAGGTTCAGCTTCAAACTTTTTATAAATAAGCAACATTTCTGAGGTTGGTCTTGTGAAGAAACAAGGTGGGGCTTCATGTGAATCATTCTCCCTCGGTCCTTATATTCACAATTGCTTTCTGTGTTTAATGTTTTCTTGTTGAAGAAAGCACTGTGATTCGTGGGTTGAATTTGATTTTGCTCATCTGTCTTTGTATGGTCAGCACCCAGCCTCAGTTCTTCTAAAATGGAACACCATGAACCATTTGTTGTGGACTCACCTACCATATCCTTTTGAAATGATGCTTTCTTAGAAATCTGTTGTGGGATTTCAAGCCCAAACTCCCCTTCTGAAAGGAGAAAGAGAAGATGAAATAGAAACAATGATCAGGAAAGGGGAGACATTGTATAAGCTGATTGACAATGAACACAAGGAAATTGCTGAGTCGTGTAATAATGGTGCTAATGATGTTGACAATGAGCAGAAACAGAGCCCTTACTATATGCTGAGCACTCATCTGCATGGCACTTAGCATGTGCCAGGCAATGGCTGCATGGCATACACATACTCATTTAATCTGCATAATGACCTCAGGAGGTAGCAGTGATGTGTGTTCCTGTTTTACAAAGAAAAGGAAGCACATAATGGTTACATAACTGGCAAAGATCACTTTGCTAATCTGTGGGGATTAGATTTGACAACCTGCGGGCCACTTACGCAAGCAGTCTAGACACCCAGATCTAGTAGAATAAGTAGGGGATAAAGCAGACAAGAATGTTGCAGGGCAACATCTCTGGATAGCCAAGGCTGGAAGTTCGGGGCTCAGTTGTGTAGGTCTTCATTAACTTGCAGAGATAAATCCTCACCAATCTCCCTGCTTTATCTTACTTGTAAGAAACGATGCCAAGCCCATCGGCCCTGTATATCCTCTTGAAAACTATTAAAGCTTCACCTATCTTGACATGGCCAACCAGCGAAAGAATGACTATGCCCCAACTCTCCATGAAGTTGCAGTTTTTTTTTCCTTGAACTTAGGAATACACCCATATCCCCAGAAAGATATTCTGAAAAATTGGACAAGCAAGCTGTTCCTCGGAATTTGTTTCACCCTTCTTCCACAGAAATTAATTGTGCTTTGTTAGAACTTTTGGCTTTATGCCATCAAATATGCCTTTTTTAGTTTTTTTTTCCCCCAAGAATAGGAGTCCCTGATCATCTTGTGCATTTTATTAGTATAGTGCACAAAACACACCAGGTTCTCAATAAAAATAATGGTTACTAAATTTTACTATTACTTTTTCTACCAGATTTTAATACTAAGTATGATATCACATGTTTCTTTTTTCTTTCAGTCACTTAAGCTGTATCCCAGACTCTTATCAGAAAACTCAATCATCTTTCATTCTTTAAAAAAAAAGTCAGGACAATTTTCATCTTTATTGTTAACTTCTTATTGTAACAAAAACTGTGTAACATTAAATGGACCATCTTACCCATTTTGTATTGTACAGTTCAGTAGTGCTACCTATATTCATCCTATTGTGCAACAGATCTCCAAAACTTTTACATCTTGCAAAACTGAAATGTTGTACCCATTAAACAATTTCCCCTTTTGCCCTGTCCCTCATCCTTGGGCAGCCACAGTCTTATTCTCTCTCTATGAATTGACTGCTCAGGTTACCTCATACAAGTAGAAGGATACATTTGGATTTTTTGTGTCTAGCTTATTTCACTTAGCATGATGATAAGATTCATCCAGACTGCAGCATGTTTCATAATTCCCTTCCTTTTTAAGGCTGAGTAATATTTCATTGTATGTATAGACCTTATTTTGTTTACCAGTTCATTGGTCAATTGACAGTTCTACTTTCTGGATATTGGGAATAGTGTTGCTGTGAACAAGAGTGTAAAAACAGCTGTTTGGGTCCTTGCTTTCAATTCTTTTGTGTATCTAACCAGAAGTGGAATTGCTGGATCATATAGTAATTTTATGTTTAATTTCTGAGGAATCACCATACTATTTTCCATAGGATTACACCATTTTACATTCCCACTAGCAATACACAAGGATTCCAGTATCTCTATATCCTTGCCAACACTTGTTATTCTGTTTTTTTAATAGTAGTCATTCTAATGATTGTAAAGGGATATCACACAGTGACTTTGCTTTGCATCTCCCACATAATTAGTGATGTTGAGCCTTTTTTCCTATTATTGGCCACTTGTATATCATCTTTGAAGAAATGTCTATTCACGTCCTTTTCCCACTTATTAAAACAGGTTATTTGTTTTCCATTTCATTTGTCACTCTTAAATAGCAATTTTACCCACATAAGGGTAGTCATTTATTCTGGCAATCTTCTACTGTGTCCCCAAGCAGAGATTTCAAACATTTTTAACTTCTCACTTCATTCAGGTCATAAAAATCTTTCTGAACCTGATAGCACTTAAATTTCTGCCCAAAATGTTCAATGTAAACTATCAGAACTGTACTGAAAAGCTTTTCCATAACTCTTCAACACAGTCTAACAATGCTGATTGCAAAAAAAAAGGTCCAGTTTATTCTCAAATCCAAGCACACTCTCATGTCCTCTATTCCCATGAAGTTTGCTTCATCTGCTTCTTCGTTTCAATTCAAAATGACTTCGTGGATCAGTTATAGGTACTGTGTCCTTAAAATTCCCCATGTCACTCCACCTCTAGGTTGACATCATTTTTTCTGAACTTCACAAGCATTTGCTATCCATGTTTCCCATTTTGATACACTTACTTTTTGAGTAGCCTTCCATGAAATAAACATGATTGATGCACAAAGGCTAATGCTTTTAACATTTAATGCCATTGTCCTCTCCAAATACAAAGATAAGTTCTTTTGAACTTATCTCAGCAGATATTTAAAGCATCCTTTAAAAATAGTGTGAAATATTCTCTTCTGCTTATTTTCAGAAATTCAGTAATTTCTGTATCCTAAATATAAAATATAAATATAAAAATCCTAATGCTCTATCTTAAATGTATAAAATATTTTATAAGATATAAATATAAAAAATCCTAATGCTGTATCTTAAATGTGTCTTAAATCAGATAACAGATATGATGAGAGGCTCCCACCATTTAGTTATTAGAAAAGTAACACTTAAACAATGAAACAGCCCTTTCACCCATCAGTAGGGCTATAAATTCACCAATTTTGTTAATGCCAAGTGTTAGCAAGCAAGATGTACAAATGCAAATCCTTGTGCATAGCACATGGGACTGTAAACTGGTACAGCCCATCAGGAGAGCAATATGGTTGACTTAGTCAAGTATACTTATCTCCATGACCAGGCAATCCCATTCCTGAGTATTCACCTCTGGGAAATTCTAAGGCACCCGCTGTAGGCCATTTATAATTTATAGAACATTTACAGTGTTTGATGTAGAAACTGGGAGTAGGAGGCAACCTATGGGCCACCACTTGTGGAATGGAAAAGTATGGTAGATTGATAATGGTTTCCTGTAAAGATGTCTACATTTGCCTGGGTACAAGTTACTCACCTTGACACATCTGATGTGAGAGTTCAGCCTCTTCCATACAAGGCTCCTTTTCTTTTAGCCTTCGGAAGATGACATCTGGGTTGGGAATCTGATACCCTGTTAATTACAAAGGATACTGGATTTAGGTGTGGCTTCTTCAGTTTTAGAGGCCATTCAATGAAGCTTTACATTGGCTCATTAGAAAAGTCAACATATTCCACGGGGCACAAAATAATACTAAAAGGTGCCCAAAAGAAACAAACAATCCAGGAGAAGCCAAGGAAAAAGTCATGACATACTTTGATATCTCACTGCGTTCTGCAACTAGGAGGAAGGAAATCTCAACAGGATCCAGCCAAGATTCCTAGGTCAGTTGTGCTCACCCACTGAGAAGAGGTGGCTATAGAGCTCCAGCATCACGTCCTGGTACAGGAGTTTCTGGGCAGGGTCCAACTGTTGCCACTCCTCTCTGCTGAAGTCCATGGTCACATCCTCAAATGACACTGATGCCTGTAACAATGTACCCCAGCTCACTGTGAATTAGGTCATCATTGGTGAGTGGGGATGGTACATATAGGAGGAACATGCTTTTAATGATTTTCACCATGATGCATCACAGAGGCTTTCCACCAAACACCTATTTCACATTTTTAGGGATGTAAAAAAATTAGAGAAATATCCTCCATCCACTGTATACCTACATTCATTCATCATATTTTTTTCAAAAATGAGGCCAGAAATAGGTTCTCTCTAAATCCTCTAGCTAATTTAGGAATAACCATCATGATATTGATTAAGCAACTACATGTGAGGCTGTACTTGAGCTGGGTCTTTGAGCTCAGCGTAGAATTACATAAGCTTCTACTCTTGCAGCAACTCAGAGATTTGGAAGACATGTAAATACACAAGCTCAACTATGGGGTTAAAAAGGGAACATGGTAGAAACATATGCAGAGGACACTGCTGGGGAGGGGCAAATTAGGGAAAAGAAATTCTACCTAGGAATAGAAGGTAATGCTACTTAGAGTTGGCGAAGCTTACACTGGAAGTGAGAAGTTTGATGCAGGATGTGTGAAGAAAGAGGTAGGAAAACAGTATGAATTCAGGGAGAAGCAGATAGCTCTGTGTAAGATAAGAGGTAACTATGTCATGTTTGGAAGGTGGTTACCATCCAGACTCCAAGGAAGTAGGCTGATGTCTGAATATATAATGGGTATGGATTATTATTATTATTTTTTGAGATGGAGTCTCACTCTGTCGCCAGGCTGGAGTGCAGTGGCATGATCTCGGTTCACTGTAACCTCTGCTCCCAGGTTCAAGTGGTTCTCCTACCTCAGCCTCCCGAGTAGCTGGTACTACAGGCATGCGCCACCACGCCCAGCTAATTTTTTTATATTTTTAGTAGATACGGGCTTTCACTATGTTGGCCAGGATGGTCTTGATCTTTTGACCTCGTGATCTTCCTGCCTTAGTCTCCCAAAGTGCTGGGATTACAGGCGTGAGCCACCGTGTCCAGGCAGATTATTTATTTTAACAAATGTATTGCCATTTCAGAATTTTAAGTGCAGGGAAAAGATATGACCATATAATATTTCAACAAGATGATCTTTCCTATAAGAACCAATATTAGGTTAATGAAAGGGCTGATGATGGAAAGATCTTCATTACAGAAGTACTGCAGATGATAAAGGCAGCCTGAAGGACAGAACAAAAATATCACTTTTACTGATCACCAATGACTGCTAAAAGCATATGAAAGACTGATGGGGCCTTTATAATGGAGGAGTAGGCTGACAACATCTGAACCCAATAATCAGTTTTTTTATCATAAGGAGAGACATAACCAGATATTAAAGTGCGCCCAATATGATGTAACAGCACATACGCGGTGTGCAAACTATTAAGTATTATTTCCCAAAACAAAACAATCCTAGTGGAGTCTGATCCAGCTTCTAGAGCAGAGCCATCCAACGGAAATAAAGCATGAGCCATGAGTGTGAGTGATGCATATAACTTAAAATTGCCTAGTAGCCATGTTAAAAAGATAGAGATAAAATCAGTTTAATGATATTTTTACTTAATCCATTATATTCAAAACATTATCATTTCTGTATGTAACCAATATTTTAAAAATCATCAAGACGAACTGCTTTACATTGTGTTTTTATACTGTTCTCAGAAGTCAGCATATGTTTTATACTTGAAGCACTTCTCAGTGTGAACCAGCCACATTCAAGGGTTCAATAGCTACATGTGGTGAGTGGCCACCATACTGGACAGCACAGATCTAGATTTAAATACCAGTTCAGAACAGATGTTGGGCATATACCCAGGGGGTGGAATTCTGGGTCATAGCAAAAACATGTTCATCTTTAGTAGAAGATTGGAAATCATTTTCTAAATTGGCTGTACCAATATACATGCTCACCAGCAGCACATGAAATCCTTCTGGTTGCTCTGTATCCTCACCTATAGTTGGTATTATCAGTGTTGGTAACTGTATGCATTTTGGTGGGGGCATGGTAGTTAACTGGCATTTCCCAGATGACTAATGAAGCTGAGCATCTTTCCATGTTTACCAGCCTACTCAAGCAACTCTCTTCTTCACTTTTCTATTGGGTTAAAAAACACTTTCCCTCAAAAAAAATTTTTTTTGAGACAGAATCTCACTCTGTTGCCCAAGCTGGATTGCAGTGGCATGAGCACGGCTCACTGCAACCTCTGCCTCTCAGACTCAAGCAATCCTCCTGCCTCAGCCTCCCAAGGAGTTGGGACCACAGGTGTACGCTACCATATCCAGCTAATTTTTTTTTTTTGAGATGGAGTCTTGCTGTGTCACCCAGGCTAGAATGCAGTGGCACGATCTTGGCTCACTGCAGCCTCTGCCTCCTGGGTTCAAGTCATTCTCCTGCCTTAGCCTCCCCAGTAGCTGGGATTACAGGTGTGCACCACCATGCACATCTGGGGGTGAAAGTATGAGGTAGTGGGTAAAAGCAAACCTTTTAATGACATGTTTCTTAACTAATTAACATGTTAATTAACAATCCAAGAAGGAGCAATATAAGCATGTCACTAAAAGATTAGGAGGTAATTGCCAAAATAATTAGCTAAAAATGTAAAAAGTGAATGCCTGGGAGGAACTGGAACTTGTATAAAAATATAGCAAGTGATGGCTCTTTCAAAAGATGACAGGCTTAACAAAACCACCTGATCCTCTTTCTATTTCAAATAAAACTAAAACCTACTTTCAAAGGAAAAAGTTACGAAAGTATTTATAAACATATGCAACACAGACCTTAGGTTATTACTATATGAGAACTCCTTAAAACTCCAGAGGCTAAGCCAAACCAAAATATAAATCAAAAGAAAAAGTGACTCACTAAAGACAAGTAATTGACCAATAAAATGATGAAAAATCCTGTTTGTTAACAAAGTAATGCAAATTAAAACACTATACTATCTTTTTTCCCATCAAATTAGAAAAGATAAAAATAACAAAAATAGTATTGTCCAGAGCAGCAGGAAATATGCACCACAAAGAGAAGACAATGTGACTGGAACTGGGATAGATTCTGACATGAATTCAGACACTGATGGAAAATCTGAATTAGCGACAGCAGTATTGATTCAAACAACAAACTGGCAGGCCAAGCAGAAAAAAAAATTTTTCATTGTTAAAAGAAGGAAAAAACCTTACACTGAACAACACGTGTCCTAAAACACTAAACTTGATGTTCTCAAAATGCAAGTTGACCAACATCAATGCAAATAAATGCTTGTACATTTGCACTGCTGTCACAAAGACTTACACAATTTCATGTTTTAAACTTGTTTTGTTTTCAGACAGGGTCTCACTCTGTTGCCTAGGCTAGAGTGTAGTGTCACCATCACAGCTCACTGCAGCCTCGACCTCCCCAGCCTCAAGTGATCCTTCCATGTCAGCCTTCTGAGTAGCTGGGACTACAGGTGCATGCCACCACACCTGGCCAGTTTTAGTCTCGCCATGTTGCCCAGGCTGGTCTCAAACTCCTGGGCTCAAGTGATCTGCCTGCCTTGGCCTCCCAAAGTGCTGGGATTACAGGCATGAGCCACTGTACCCTGCCTAAACTTGTATGTTTCAAATTTTCTTTTAAGAATGACTTTTAAATGTTAAATATCTGGGGTAATTACCATTTTAAAAATGATTTATATGTGCAATTTATTTTGTGTTAATGTTCCTTTCTTTTCATACTTTCTACTATCAGATGTTTCTAGCAGGTTGAGATGATTTTAACAGGTTACTGAAATATATCATCTTCTGATTTCTCGTCACCAAATCCTGTCTATTTCTATATGTGGGCAATCTGGAAACACTATTTTCCAGCATTTTTTATTCACCTTTTTAAACAGGAAAAACCACATGGTTCTGAAAAGCCTGTTCTCACTCTGCCTCCCTGTGACTATTTAAACTATAAAGGAAGGAGATTTTTCTGCACCTTATAAGAACAGAGGAGAAACAAGCCAATCCCCATAGACCAAGCAAGGAATCTGGTGGGGACCACTTGAAATTCGTCAAAGACCCAATGGTGGATGAAGGAGCGGAACCAGTGCTTAGCAGGAAAGAGTCAGTTTTTCCGTCTTGTGACTGGAGTTTCTGATGAGACCAGGGATCACAGTTTATTCTTTTTTGACCCAAGGCCAACACTTTACTATCCTCTTTTATCAGCCAGTTCATGGTTTCCTCTAGAGCACAGATAGCCTATGAATGTGGAAACATCAGCCTCTGTGGTCCTTGCTTGGCAGGAGAATCAAGACTGACTCAGGAACAGGGAGCCCAGAGCCTGCTGCATCCTGTGTCTGCCCTCACGTTCTGGAGAACTGTCGCCAGGGCTGCTCCTACTACTTACCTCACAAGATCCATCCTGCTCCTCTGGACCCAAGACCTGAGGCTTCCGGGAAAAATTCACATCAGCAGGCATCTCCACTCTGGGCTTCTACTCTTGGTCTCTCTTGCTGACAGCTTCACTTTTCTAGGAGCCAAAAGCTGGATAGGCGTTGGATTCTCCAACCGGGGACACTCCAGAGAGGTGTGCTGGGCTGTGAAGGGAGATCCTGCATCCTCAATGACGTGGCCTGACCCAGACGTTCTGCAGCCTCGAGGAAGCCTTGGAAAAGCAATGACTACATGGTCACTCATTCAACATTCACTCCACAGATGTTTCCTGAGGGCACTGAGGTGAAGTCACTGTGTCAGACAGTGGAGTAGACAAAGTTCAGAAAAGTCTAACTGCAGTTATTAGGGCTAGAAATGAAGACTGAGTGGACTAAATGATGAATTCGTTGCAGCTTTGCCACCTTTTCACTGTAAGAATATGAAAATATTACTTTAATTTTAGTTTCCAAATGAGAATACAGGTATTTATCACAGGTGTTGGGAAATTTATGTAACATGAAGCTTGTCAGGTTCTCAGTGCCTGCCTGGCAAGTGGTAAATATGAATAAAAATAAGCAAGTTGTCAATTTCATTTCACACAACCCTGTCAGCTAAATATAATGGGCATTATGATATCGATTTTGGGGATGAGGATAATGAGGCTGTGTGCTGTTACCTAATTTGCCTGAAGGGTACTCAGTCTGCAAATGGAAAAAAACAGGGAATCAGCCCTACATCTGCCTTGTTCTAAACTGTACACTGTCCCCCACTATCTCATGTACCCATACGTGGCCAGCTCCCAGAAATACCATTTCCTCCTCCTGTTGCCTTCATAGAGCTCAGGCTGGGAGGTGGCTGTGTCACCTGTACCTATTCTGAGCTTCTGGACTTTTCAGTCCCCATCCATAGCACACCACACAGCCCAGTCTCTTCTGACAAAGCTAAAACGTAAAATCACTGTTAATCCCCACCTTGACCCAGACAATTTGCAGACATGCATCAGGGCCTCCAGTCACCATTTCTTGCCTGTCCACAACGAGTTGCCCCCACCACACCTGAATGCCATCTCTGACAGCACTGACTTTCAGAAATCCCCCAGTGAGTGGACCACAGGACTTCCAGAAAGTTACAAAATGCCTTCCAGTCACTGACATGGCCCAGGCTTCTGAAATCATTATTGCCCTGATAGCCAAGAAATGTTTCCCAGGAAGTACAATTTTCTGGTTTCCACAAAATGACAAATAATCCCAAACACAAGGATCCAAATGAAATGCCCCGATAGGAAACCATCATCCATCTGCTCAACTGTCAATTACTGATCCTTACCATGTCCAAGGGACCTGAGAAGCAGCCAACACTGACCCACCCACCAATCCCTGACCCACTCACCTATCCCTGAAGAACCCCAATACTGCTAGAAAGCAATACAGTCGCCCTCACAAATCCCCATCATTGACCCCCTAGGCCTCCAGTCAACTGGTTGCCATAGGCTACCTCTGGAAACCCCACTCTACTGATTCCTATAGGTCACCCATCACTGGTCCCCTGAGAGTGTTACAGTGTGATCCTCAAAATCCTCCATCCCCTGAAGCTCTTGGCTCCCAGTCTATCACTGACTCCCCTAGTCCCATGGACAGTGAATCCCTTCCCTAACGTCCTCCAGCGCCATCTGCAAAGGGACTCTTAAGACGCACTTCACTGTCCTCAAGTCAGCCAGTTTCGTGGACCAATATAAAATCCGATATTAAAGTACACTTAGAATTTAAGTTACAAAAACACATATACAAGCAGAAAATAAGCAAGAAAAGAGGGATAATTAACAGGCTGATTATCCAAATAAAATTAGCGAACCCTACTTACTCCACCGCATCCAACACCCACCGCAGGAATGTGTCGCTCAGGCAAAACACGCTGTGCTATAGCTGGCCTAGAGTTAGAACCTGAACAACGCCATTTTATAAAGAACAAAGCTATGTTTTAAAATAAGTTGTAATGGCTGCCCCACTCTCCTCACAATAACTGCTGGCCTTTGGCTTCTGTACATAAAACTGCTAGTTTGCTCTGCAAACTCTCTACCTTTCTTATCAGTAACAGCCAGAATTGTCAGCCTTTGTAACTAAAATAGCAGCCCAAGCTAATTCCATCCTGGTCCCTGTGCCCTGTAATAAATAACTAAGATCTGTTATTTACAATACTGCCTAGAAGATGTGCAAACTAACGCTTATCTTAACTTCTGTAAGCCACTTAGGTAACAATCAAGGGGGCAAGATGTCCTCAAGCCCTTGGAATGTCCGGAGCCCCGCTCCCTCCCCTCTGTCCGGGAGATGATTTATGAAAACCCCTAAATGTCTGTGTCCCTTCACCCCCACCCCCGTCTCTCGCCCTGACTCCCAAAGTAATTCTTACGGGTATAAAGGTCTTAACCCCCTCCATTTGGGGCCATGGGTTAGAGAGACGCGACTCCTCCGTGGTCGCCGGCTTAATAAACCCTGCTATTTGGCATACTTTTGTCTTGGTGCTGGTCCCTTAATCTCGATTCAAATATAACACATGCCACTCACCTCACAGCCGTCTTCACCCGAGAAATCCCTTCACCACGCACCCCCCGAACAAACCTCTCATCACTCACCCCAAGCCGGCCTCCCCTTCCTGACCCTACAGAACCCCTACTGCTAATATTCCCAATCACTTCAGCATCCCTTTAGCGACAGAGGTTTAGATCCACTTAAGCGAATTGGCCGCTCTAGGCCACTTCCGGTTTGGGTTGGATTCCCGTGAGGATTAATGTGACCGCTGTTGAACCATACGCATGCCCACTAACACTTTTGAAGCTCCAATAGGCCAACAGTTATCATGACGTATAATAGCGTACTTTTATTCCGTGGTTCATTCTCCTTCAGAAACTTCGTCGGGAGAACGGCATGGCCGCACCCATAGGGATTAGTATATTGGAGGCTGCCATCTTCAAAGGACTTTTATTCCGTACAGCCAAGAAGGGCAAATGGAATGTTACAGATAAAAGTCTTGGGTCCCACAGTGGTAGGGGACCTATTCAATACTTGTGTATATATATTTCTAGAAGAAACTGACATTATGTATTCTGAAAAATACTTTTTCTCTATATTTTTCCCTCTAAAGACTTTTTATTTTCTGAATTACTAAACAACTCACTGTCTTTAATAGCACTTTTGAAAATATTGTCTTCATGAAAAATGTTGTCTTTGTTATCCTTACACGGTTGCTCTCTATACCTGGGTGAACCTATTGATGAAGTTACCTATCAAGAGACCACCTGAAGAGAGAATTTAGGGCTCTTGGGACACTTTATTTAAAGAAAGGAGAATAAAACAATACAATCAAGTTAAAGGAAAAAAACACAATTACTGAGAACAGTGTCAGCCAGCCCAACTGAGCAGAGGTTTATTGTTTATCTGGTTTATTTTCAACTCAACAAAAATGTATTCTAAAAGGTGGGCAATAGTAATCATAAAATTTTTAAAAATTGGCTGATTAGTGGGAAATGGGAGGTGGGGGCTGAGTGAGGATCTGAAGGTGAAGAACCTTCTCTATTTTTTTTGGGAGACGGAGTTTTGCTTTTTGCCCAGGCTGGAGTGCGCAATGGCGGGATCTCGGCTCACTGCAACCTCCGCCTCCCGGGTTCAAGCAATTCTCTTGCCTTAGTCTCCCGAGTAGCTGGGATTACAGGCATGCGCCACCACGCCTGGCTAATTTTGTATTTTCGGTAGGGACGGGTTTTCTCTACTAAACCTATGTTGGTCAGGCTGGTCTGGAACTCTGGACCTAAGATGATCCTTCCACCTCAGTCTCCCAAAGTGCTGGGATTACAGACGTGAGCCACCACGCCTGGCCATTTTTTTTTTTTGAAAAATAATAATTTAAATATATTGCTTTAGGTGTTTGTGTCATTTTGTAGTTACCGATTTTACATTCTGTGTTCCCGATTTTACATTCTGTGTTCCAAGCTACTGCCACCCCATCTCTGCAAGCCATCGTATTACTTTTAATTACTTTATACCTAATTTTCAGTCAACTGAAATCATAAAATAAGACTGTTTAGCCAATGAAGCGTTTTTTTGAACATGGTTCCAGGAATACTTCAGTTTTCACAATTAGTATTTGAACCTAACTTTGTTACATGAAGCATGAAACCTGCTTTCATTTTTAAAAATCACTTATATATTTACTCTAAACAGTGTAAAAGCAGCAAAACACTTCCCTTCACTGTATGAGAAAGTGTAATGTTTTAAGTTACTAAGAAATTCCCTAGATTTAGAACTTTTAAATTTTCTCCCCTTATAAATCAGATACTATTCTTTGCTGTATTACAGGTTTTACCCTAGGGCTTTGGTACATTTTATTTTTAAAAAAGGAAAATGCAGGGAGTGAAAATTGAGATAGAGGTAAAAGACTTTTAAGTACAATAGCTGAGCATGTCTATGTTCAGGCAAGTAAAGAAGTCTCTCCACTGGGACATCTGTATTATGTGTAGGATGAGGGGGTAACTGCCCCCTCATACTGGGACAGGCATACCCTAAGGTGACCTCTATTGAGTCACACCTTGTATAAATCCCTCCCTTTGAGTACAAATGGAACCTAAGATTTGCTTCTAGCCAACAGAATGTAGCAAAAGTTATGGGACTCATCTCTATTATTAGATTATGATATTAAAATCTGTGGGAACTTGAACATCATCTACAAATACTAGAAACATTTCTCAGTTTCTAATTTTTACATTTCTGGCTTATCTTTCTGGTTTGACTTTATTGGCTATAACCTCTCTAATAACGTCAGGTAATAGTGGTGACTGTGCATCCTTGTCTTGTTCCTGATTCAAATGAGGATGCTCCTCCATTTTTCTTATTTAGGATGAGAGTTGGTGAAGGTTTTAATAGGTATCTTTTATCATATGCATGGTAGTTCTAGTTGCTTCACTGCCTGAAAAATACTTAGTATTGTTAGTCTTTTTAATTTCATATGTTTTAGTGAGTATCTCATAGTGATATCTCACAGGAATTTTAATTTGCATTTCCCAGATCAAGCATTTTTTCAAGTGCTGAATGACCACTCATTTATCCTCTTTGCTGAAGTACCTCTTCAAATTTTCCACCCATTTTTCATTGTGTTTTTAAATTATTGTATTGTGAGAATTTTTTATGTATTCTAAAAATAAGTCATTGGGAGATATACATATTACAAACATTTCTTTCCAGTCTGTGGTTACTTTTTTATTTCATCTATTCTCTTCTAATTTTCAGAAGTTTTAAAATTTGATTATGACATCCTAGAAGAGTTTTTTAAGATTGGAGTTGTCTGTTTCTCAGGAAGACAGACAAAACTTTCTGACTCTGAATCCTCATATATCTTGGGTAGATAAAAGTCAAAAAAGAAAAAAGAAAAAAAATTCTGGCTCTTGAAACTTGAATAAAGTGCTTCAAAATTTAAAGTGCTTCAAAAAATAAAGACAAAAAAATCTTATGTAGATGAAAGTCAAAAAAGAAAAAGGAAAACAATTCTGGTTCTTGAAACTTAAAGTGCTTCAAAATTAAACTGCTTCAAAAAACAAAGACAACTGATTGCAGCTTATGAGGACTTCAGCATTTCAAATGCTGCACTTTAAAACCATGCCAACCATGCCAAGAACTCTCATCCTGGCCAACTTCAAACCAGTCTACTGCCTGCATGACTCAATGCCTTGTTAAATAATGATTTCAACAAAATGCCTCCACTGAAAAATCTCTGATATCAATTGTGCCAGTTTTTTTTTTTCCTGGAAATCAAAGAAAGTAAACAACCAACAGCATTAAAAGAAATGTCACCCCAAAAACATAGTATTTAACAGACCATTCTATATTCAGAAATGAAACTGTTTATCACCTTCATTTATAGCTAAGGAATATATGCTTGCCCACTGACTACAGTGAACCTTTTCTTTCATAAGTCTTATTTTAAGCAAACCTATTCTAAGACGTTTGGGAAAAAAGTTTCATCGTTCTGAGATTAAAATTAGAAAACAAAATACAAATGAACACTTGTGATGTGCATCACAAGAAATTGGATGCTAAGGAAATGTATTGAAGTTTTCCCAAAGTTCAATTATTGATCTGTTCAAATGGATCAATATTAAGATTCTAAGAACATCATTCTCATTCCTTTGTATTCTCATATTGCACTTTCCTCAGAAGCAGAGAAGAGGAGCCCTTGGAAACTGCATGTGGCCTGAAGACAAACTTTGACCAAGTCTAAAAAAGTGAGATTCTTAGTCTGCTTAGGGTTTATGTGGGAAAATGGCTGAGGGCTTTGGCTGCAGGAATGGTCACTGACAGGTTTTAATCAGGGCTGTGATCTCCCTTATGCTTATGTCTAAAATGACTTCCAAACTGCCAAATAACAAAACTGGAAAAATTAATAATTCCTGAAGTTAGAGAGGCAATGGTTACTCTCATTCAAGATTGGGGAAATGGACACTGTTTCAGCCATTTTCTCAAACTCCTGGCCTCAAGCAATCCTCCCATCTTGTCCTCCCAAAGTGCTAGGATTACAGGTGTGAGCCACTGTGCATGACCTGTTACAGCCATTTTTGAAAGCAGTTTGTAAATATGCACCATAGTCTTGCAAACATACTACTTTCCCTTGAAAAGGTGATCCAGTTTCTGCTAAAAATATCTTCTAAGGAAATAATCAGAAATTATATTTTTACACAAGTCACATTCGTTACTTGAAGTCAGTCATGGTAGAAGTGTTTGCACTGCAGAAATTGGCAAATACTGTCCATCAAGGCTTGATTTGTCATTGTATTGATTGCCTACACTTGATATAGTGATGGAGAAAATGCTAATAATGCAACATAGAAGATGTTAATATCTGCAGTCATTACATGTAAATAGCACAAAAATTTAGAAAATGTTCTACTAGTTTAGATATGCCAAACCTCTTATCTGATTCAGTAGAGTTTACTCCTGTCACTGACCAAAGAATAAAATCCCACCATACATCTCATTATTTGTTTCATCTTTCTCCTTAATGTAAATTAAAATATCAACATTTATAACTACACAGTATACTGTTCATCAATTGCCATTATTAGTTAGCTAAAGTTGTAAGAGTTCAGAAAAATCAGTGAAAGCATTCTGTGAGAATCACTTGACTGTGAAATTTACAATAAAAAATATAGTACATTTTCTTATTATTGAAAAGTTATGTGCTACACATGCTTTATATCAGTAAAATTTATAATGAATATGTATTTTTGGAAATCCAGTTGCTAAATATTTCTCAGCACACTTCTGCTCCAATTTCATTGTCTCTCTTGAATAAAGAATGGCCTTCGTATGTGGAAGGGGAAGGAGTGGGGGAGGAGAAAGGCTATTCTACTGGGATCTTTCTCACTCACCCCACACTAGGTGTTACCCACCAGCATAGGCTGAGGGGTGCTCTTGGGAACATCAACTCCATGGTACTGCTAGTCTGCCCCTATGCCAGTTGAGTGTGGAATGCCAAGTTGCATATGTTCACAGCAAAGAGTTAATTTGCACATATGGGAATAGTGCATGCCAATTATATTACGAGTGGGTAGTTAATATTCTCTACAGTTTTTTAACATCCTGAGCCCCAGATATCGGAAGTCCCAGTCAGACTCCTCAGGGGTTGAGGGAGGAATTTGCATCTTCACCTATTAGGGCCAGCCCCTTTACTGGATCCTGTCACAGCGGCCGGCAAACCCCTTCGTCTTCTCGTCCTGGAAACCGTAACTACACTGTCACTAGCAGGACTGGTTCTCTGTCATCCCATGTCTTCTTGAATAGGGGGTGTGTTCTTGATGTGGTCATTTTTCTTTACTATTAATGCCATTTCTGGGACAGGTCAAAAGTACTCAATACCTGTTGAATGAATGGGTAGCTGATGTCAGACTCAGGTAGGAGAGGGCAGATGGGGGTGTTAGGTTGAAACTCATTTAGGATCAAGCTAAACACACATTATCTGGCCCAGGAGTATCCTGTGCTCGTAACTGGAAGTGAACTCTGTGGCTTCATGTAATGACAAGCCAGAGAGTTTTCAGGAAGGCAGCCCATAAGCCAGATGTCTATTAGGAGGAGGCAGGATGAGGAAGCGAGATGTGTGATCTTAGTGGATGTGGGGGACAGACGAAAAACTGGGTAAAGCATGAAAGGGGGGTGTCAGGAGCTGCTGCAAGAGCAGCAAGTGGAGAAATTCGAGCCCTCATACACCGCTGCTGGCAGTGTAAACAAATTCTGTAGCTGCAGAAAACCACTTGGCAGTTTCTTGATAAACATTGACTTACCGTATCAACTAGCAATGACATTCCTTGGAATATATCCCGGAAATTTAAAACGAATGTTGAAACAAAAACTTGTGCATACATTTGTGATTTGGACAATGTTCTTGCTTATTTCTGTGTTGAGACATGACTGTGGAGTGTTGTTGTTTGTGTCTTGACCATCATGGTAACAGAGTGTCCTTCTCTGGGGCTGATGTCCTCTGAAACAATAAACAACTGGAGTTACAACAAAGCCTGGCTGTGGGTGCCAGGCCAGCTGTGGCACGTCAGGGCTGTGTTATTCTTTCTAAAAAGGAACACTTGAAAAACACTGGAGTAAGAACAGATGTAAGAACAGCAGGCATCAGATCACTGACAGCCTTGGGGCTTGACAAAAAGAACTGAATGTTTATTTTGGAAAACTAATAATTCACAGAGTGTTCAGTCACACTCACACACCAATGAGTAATTATTATATCTGGTAATAAAGTGCTGCACTTGAAAACTTTTTCCTCACTAAAAACTGGGGTGAATCCAAGTTTCTCCTGTGGTAATATGTAGTCTCCTGCTTGCCTTGTAACGTGCCAATGTTGAGGGTGCCTGGGTGGAAATCATTTGAGAATAATGCTATACTATTGAAGGGCTTTATATTTTGGGGAGAGTGGGTTTGGAGTGAGGAAAGTGGGGTGACCATGGTAACTTCATTTTTGCTTTAATGTGATTCCTCTGGAAGAGATTTGGTTCTATCGAGGTGCAGTTAAAAGTAGCCTTTTGGAGAGTACTGTCTGCAAATGTGTCCAGAGCCTGGGCTTCCCCTGGGCGCTTCTCTTTGCAGCACCAAGGACAGCGCAAACTCCTGTACCTAGGGCTAGGCGGTGGCGCCTGCGCCAGGGGTGGAGCGCTGCCTCGGGGCGGTGTCCTGAACTGTTACACAGCTGGGGTGGGAGGAACCCGGGATCAGGTCTGGAACCCAAAGGACACAATGATGCTGGTCATGGAATATCCAGATCCCCCCTTCTCCCGGCAAAGCCTCCTGGGCTCGCTCGGCGTCTCAGTTGCAGCCACTCCTGGGCTCTCCAGCCTCGCCGGGACCCTGGCCCTCGCCCCCCTCCCTCCTCAGGACGCAGTCCTCAGGGCACACCTGCGCCCCCCGAGGGCGGGATCCTGTCAGGACCCCTGTCAGACCCCCCGCCTCTCCCTCCCGCACCTCCCACCGTCCCCGCCCTCCTCCCAGCACCCACCTGTGCCCTCGTGCAGTTCCGGAATCTGGAGCCTGGGTGGGGCTTCCCAAGCCCCTCCGTGTGGAATTAAGGACAAAGAGCAGGCGCGCACCTTCTGCAGAATAAAGGAGAGGCGGCGACGGGCCTGGGGATCTGGTTTTGGAGGGAAGAGCTCAGGGAAAACCCGAACCTTCTCAGGCGAGAAGACAAGCGTGAGGCTGACCAGAAACGAGTCCCGGGACCCCAGGCGACCTCTCCAGTCCTGCCTGACCGAGGCTGGGAGAGCGGCTGGGGCAGGAAAAGCTGGGAGCTGGTGGAGCGACAGGAGCTCTGGCCTCGCTGCAGAAGGGAACGTGGTGAGGAGACCATAGAAACCACAGGAACTCAGAAAAGTGAAGAAGGGGTGATGAGAGGGAGTAGCGTGGTTTGTAGAATCAGGAAGGCGTTTCTGAGACGGCGTCTGAGCTGAAACAGGGAGACAGGGCTGCCTTGGGGAGAGCATTCCTGCAGGAAGGACTTGGAAGAGCCATGCACCTGGTGAAGGGACAGCATGGGATATCTGAGAAACTTGGGGCGCACCCGCGCAGGGAGTGCAGACCCACAGTGAGGGGTGAGGGGGCTCTGGTGAGGTCAGCGGGGGCTCTGTCCTGTGCAGCCTGGTAGGATGGGGAGTGCTAGGATTTTCTTCCACATAAGATGAGCAGCCATGGAAATGTTTTAGCGAGAGAGGGATTGGTCTGATTCGTATTTTAACAAAGTCCCTGGATGCTGCTTGGGAGGTCACTGTGGTGAGGAGGGGAGGGTCAGCCCGGGCCCTGGCATCCTGTAGACGAGGAAGGACGGTGGTTGGACCTGCATGGGCATTCTCAGTCGGAGACGTGTTTAATTCTCACAGTGGGGAGGGGAGGGAGCTCCTGGCATCTGGTGAGGAGAGACCAGGGAAGATGCTTAACATCTGCAATGCATTCTGTGCACCTGCAGGCTTAACATCACGTAGAAGCTACCAAGTCTTATGGCTTGCACCCTCCGAAGCAACGGCCCAAGCTGTACCTGGGCTTCTTTGAGCCACAGCTGAAACTCCATATTCGTTAAACAGCAACTCCTCCCTTTCCCTCCCATCCTCCTCTCCCTCCTGCAGCCCCAGAAACCACCAATATTACTTTCTTTGCCTATGAATTTGACTACTCTAGATATGTCATATAAGTGAAATCATACAGTATCTCTCATTTTGTGATGAGGTGATTGACAACATATATCCTCAAGGTTCACCCATGTTGTAAGGTATCACAGGATATCCTTCTCTTTAAAGGGTAATTAATACTCCGTTGTGTGTATATTCACCGCATGTTCTTTTTTTTAAAATATATATTTTATTGCACTTTAGGTTCTGGGATACATGTGCAAAACATGCAGGATTGTTGCATAGGTACATACATGACAATGTGGTTTGCTGCCTCCATCCCCCCCGTTACCTATATCTGGCATTTCTCTCCATGTTATCCCTCCCCAACCTCCCTACACCCCCGTTGTCCCTCCCCCTATTCCCCACAACAGACCCCAGTGTGTGATGCTCCCCCTCCTTGTGTTCATGTGTTCTCATTGTTCAACACCCACCTATGAGTGAGAACATGCGGTGTTTGATTTTCTGTTCTTGTGTCCATTTGCTGAGAATGATGGTTTCCAGATTCATCCATGTCCCTACAAAGGACACAGATTCATAGTTTTTTTATGGCTGCATAGTATTCCATGGTGTCTATGTGCCACATTTTCCTTGTCCAGTCTATCATCGATGGGCATTTGGGTTGGTTCCAGGTCTTTGCTATTGTAAACAGTGCCACAGTGAACATACATGTGCATGTGTCTTTATAATAGAATGATTTATAATCCTTTGCATATATACCCAGTAATGGGATTGCTGGGTCAAATGGAATTTCTATGTCTAGGTCCTTGTGGAATCGCCACACTGTCTTCCACAATGGTTGAACCAATTTATACTCCCACTAACAGTGTAAAAGTGTTCCTGTTTCTCCACATCCTCTCCAGCATCTGTTGTCTCCAGATTTTTTAATGATCGCCATTCTAACTGGTGTGAGATGGTATCTCAATGTGGTTTTGATTTGCATTTCTCTAATGACCAGTGATGATGAGCATTTTTTCATATGTTTCTTGGCGTCATAAATGTCTTCTTTTGAAAAGTGTCTGTTCATGTCCTTTGCCCACTTTTGAATGGGTTTGTTTTTTTCTTGTAAATCTGTTTTAGTTCTTTGTAGATTCTGGATATTAGCCCTTTGTCAGATGGGTAGATTGCAAAAATTTTTTTCCATTCTGTTGGTTGCCGGTTCACTCTAATGATTGTTCCTTTTCTGTACAGAAGCTCTGGGGTTTAATTAGATCCCATTTGTCTATTTTGGCTTTTATTGCCAATGCTTTTGATGTTTTAGTCATGAAGTCCTTGCCTATGCCTACGTCCTGAATGGTTTTGCCTAGGTTTTCTTCTAGGGGTTTTATGATGTTAGGCCTTATGTTTAAGTCTTTAATCCATCTGGAGTTAATTTTAGTGTAAGGTGTCAGAAAGGGGTCCAGTTTCTGCTTTCTGCACATGGCTAGCCAGTTTTCCAACACCATTTATTAAACAGGGAATCCTTTCTCCATTGCTTGTTTTTGTCAGGATTGTCAAAGATCAGATGGTTGTAGATGTGTGGCGTTGCCTCTGAGGCCTCTGTTCTGTTCCATTCGTCTATATCTCTGTTTTGGTACCAGTACCATGCTGTTTTGATTACTGTAGCCTTGTAGTATAGTTTGAAGTCAGATAGCGTGATGCCTCCAGCTTTGTCCTTTTTGCTTAGAATTGTCTTGGCTATGTGGGCTCTTTTTTGGTTCCATATTAAGTTTAAAGTAGTTTTTTCCAGTTCTGTGAAGAGGGTCATAGGTAGATTGATGGGGATAGCATTGAATCTATAAATTACTTTGGGCAGTATGGCCATTTTCACAATATTGATTCTCCTAACCATGAGCATGGAAAGTTTTTCCATCTGTTTGTGTCCTTTCTTATTTCCTTGAGCAGTGGTTTGTAGTTCTCCTTGAAGAGGTCCTTTACATCCTTTGTTAGTTGTATTCCTAGATATTTTATTCTCTTTGTAGCAATTGTGAATGGTGGTTTGTTCTTGATTTGGCTCTCTTTAAGTCTGTTATCGGTGTATAGGAATGCTTGTGATTTCTGCACATTGATTTTGTATCCTGAGACTTTGCTGAAGTTGCTTATCGGTGAGCCACTGCACTCCAGCCTGGGTGACAGAGCGAAACTTTCTCAAAAAAAAAAAGAGAGAGATTTGAGGGGAAAAAGGAGAAGTTTAGATAGAATAGGTTGCATTTTATGTGCCTTTGGACAAGAATGTGTGGGTTTGGAGTATACTATTGGATCAAGGACTATAGTCAGGAGAGGGAAGTGGGCTGGGTGTAAATTTGGAAGTCATCAGCCTATTGATGGCCTGAAGTCTACAGAGTGGATGAGGTCATAAAACAAACGTAAAGAAGGAGAGCTCAGGGCTGCTCTGATATTTAGGGTCAGGGAGATGTGGCGCCTCTGGCGAAAGGGCTGCCAAGAAGGTGAATGGACCCAGAAAGCACAACGTCCCGTAGTTGAGTCAGGAAGTGCTTCTGTGTAGGGAGGGTGAGCAGTTAGGTCTTTGCTGCTGCAAAGTCCAGGAAGGAGAAGACTGCAAGGTGGACATCTGGACTCAGCCAAGTGGAGATCGCGGTGACCTTGATAATAGTAGTGCTGAGATGTGGCGTGTGTGTGCGACAGTTCCATGGAGCATCTGCTGTGCAGGGGAGCAGCAGGGAAGGGAAGAGATGAGGGAGGAGCCCCCCAGGCAGCCTCTGTCGCTCTCCGCTGTATGAGTCTATATTAGTTTCCTGTGGCTGCTGTGACAAATGACCACACATTTCCTGGCTTCAAACAACATACATAGATTAACTTAAAGTTTTGACAGTCAGAAGCCCAAAATGGGTGTCACTGGGCTAAATCGAGGCATTGGCCATCAGGGTCAGTTCCTTCTGGAGGATCCAGGGGATGATGCACTTTCTCACCTTTTCCAGCTTCTTGAGGGGCCTGCATTCCTTAGCTCAAGTCCCTCTGTCTATCTGCAAAGCAAGCAGCCTGGCATCTTCCAATCTTTCTATTATACCCTCCTCCTGTCACTTGTAAGGATCCCTGTGATTCCACTGGACTCACCCAAGTAATCCAGGAAAATCTCCCGCATCTCAATATCCTTAACCTAATTCCACCTGTGAAGTCCCTTTAGACATGTCAGGTAACAGATCCAGAGGTTCCAGGTATTGGGGCATGGACATTTTGGAGGGGCCATTATTCTTCCTATGACAGGGATATAATTTCTTTGGCTGACTTACCTTCCCCACACCACCAAACTGAGAGCTTCCCAAGGGCAGGTGCCACATTTGAATCAAGGCCCTTTAGTTCTCTCTCACTTGCCCTCTTTCTGCTCATCTTATCATAATTCACACATAGATATTCATTTGTTTGACAGTCATTTATTGCCACTTCCTTCAATTAAAGAGTGAGCTGCATGAGGCCAGGGCCCACGCTTTCCATGTCCACCACAGTCCATCAAAAACCACTTCAAGGCCTCACACACAGGGGGCCTCAGCAGGAGGCCAGGCTTTGGGGTCAGAAGGAACCGACTGCATTGGGTCCTGGCGTAAGAGGGAATTTGTGCACAGTACTTACGATTTCTACCTCAGTTTTCAAATTTGTAAAATGGAGACAATAATAATATCTTACTATGGGCTGGGCACGGAGGCTCACACCTGTAATCCTAGCACTTTGAGAGGCTGAGGTAGGCGGATCACAAGGTCAGGAGATGGAGACCATCCTAACTAACATGGTGAAACCCAGTCTCTACTAAAAACACAAAAAATTAGCTGGGTATGGTGGCACGTGCCTGTAGTCTCTCCTACTCAGGAGGCTGAGGCAGGAGAATCCCTTGAACCCGGGAGGCGGTGAGCTGAGATGGCGCCACTGCACTCCACCCTGGGCAAGAGAATGAGACTCCATCTCAAAAAAAAAAAAAAAAAAAAAAGAAAAAAATCTTATTATGGAGTTGTTGTCGGAAGTTAATCAGATTAGTAAACACCAAATAAGGTGATAATTGAGTATTAAATATTAGAGGAAGAAGAGATTTCAGCAAACTGCACATGGGTTGAATGGAGGAGGGAACTCCTGGGCCTCCTTCCTGGACTCTCTCTGGTGCCTGCTGGCCCCACTGCTCTGCTCTGACTCCCTTCTCTCTCTCCATTCAGGGACCCCTGATTTTATCCCAGGCAGGTGACAGCTTCCCACAGCAGGCCCCCTCAGCCCTGGCCACCCCCCTCCTCATAGGCAGGAGAGATCCTCTATGCATCCCTCAGCTTCCATAATATGAGGCCCTCAGTACCCACAGAAAAAGGAGGCCACTGGCAATGAGACCGGCAAGTGAGAAACTGCAGAAACTCGGGCCTGTTTGAGGATTCACAACCCCTCCAGCAAAGGAGTCCGGGGCTGATTCCTGTAGAATTAACAGCCCTCCATGCTGTGCGACAGGATATCAGAGCTTCTTCCTCCTGTCTGATTGAAAATGCTTGCCTGATGGCCAACCTCTCCCTTTCTCCATGCAATCAATCTCTCCCCGCCCCCTGCCTCTGGTGCCCACCATTCTCTTCTCTACTTCTCTGAAGTCGACTATTTTAGGTTCCAAATATAGTGAGATCGTGGGGTATTTGTGTATCTGTTCCTGGCTTATTTCACTCAGCATAACAACCTCTAGGTTCATCCGTGTTGTTCCAAATAACAGAATAATGTATTGAATATTTCAAAATAGCTAAAAAGAGGAGTTTAAACGTTGTCACCAAAGAAAAGTGAATATTTGAGCTGAGAGATGTGTTCATCACGCCGACTTAATGGTTCCACGGTGCCTCCAGGTGCAGAAACTTCACTGGGGCTGCGTTCAGGTTACTCAGCTACTCAGGGCAGAGCTGGAATTTAATCCCTGCCTGATTCTGAGGTCTGTTGTCTCACCCGGCACTGAATGAAGCAACCGCTGAGTGGGGGACCCCTTGGCCTTAAGTTTGCAGCATTGCTGTTGATTCCATGGGTGAATATCTGAAAAGCTGGAAGCACAGGAGCTGAGGGAGGAAGTGCTTGGAATTAGAGCCCAGCTTTGCGCATGGCCCGCCCCGGCCTGCACCGCATTGGCCAGCTCTGATTGGCAGATGGAGCGCCCAATGGTCACGCTGCTCGTGACGTCATCCCCCAAGTCCCAGGTGGGGTCTGCAGACCTCCCACCACAGCCTCCATCTCCAGACCTCGGTGTGACTTGGTTGAGTCCCTCTCTTGACAGTCACCTCCAAAGTGACTTTGGGCCCTTTCCAGCCTTGCCGACCCTATGGGGACCCCAGCCCTTCTCCATCACCCTCTCCTCATCTGTTTGCCCGCTGGTCTTGTCCTCGAGTCTGAGGGGGACACTCAAGTGGCCCAATTTGTCCTATGGGGAGAAATCAGGGAAGAAGGCACATCTCAGATCTCTAAGAAACACGGGAGAATCCTGGGTAAGAGAGAGGTGAAGGGGCCCAGCTTCCCACTAAGCCCAAGCCCAATCCCTTCCCACGTGGTACCCTATGGAGGAGATGCTCTGGGGGCCTCACCTCTGCACTGAGAGTTCTCAACATCCCATACTTTTAAAGATTTCCAAGGGCACTGGAGGAAGGTGGCATTGTTTGGGGGAAAAGAGGCCGGGTGAAGCTGAGGAAGGAGATGGCACTGCTGGTCTAATTACCAGGGGGTAACAATGATGATAAGGTAATAATAGTAATTTGTTTCATACTGATTATGTGCCAGGCACTTGTAGCTTATGATAGGGTTACCTTTAGCCCTCCCAACAGCCAAGCAAGACAGATACATTGACCCCATTTGTAGATGAAGACATGAAGGTCCAGAGAGGTAAAGTTACTTGCCCCAGGTCACACAGCCAGGACATAACAGAGGCCAATATTCCCAACCTGGCTTCTCTGACTCCCAGACCCCTGCTCTCATGTCAGATTGGAGATCTCAGACCATAGAGACCATGGCTCCCTTGACAGGAATGGTACAGTGACATGGGGTAGGTTTTTTGGCTGTGAGGAAGTGGTTCTGCCAGGCCAGGGGGATCCTTCCAGGTGGTGAAAGATGAGGTGATTCAGATATACTCTTTGAAACCCTCTTGAACTTTCTTGAGTTTATCACAATCAGTTTGGAATTGCACATTGAATAATATGATGGCATTAATAATAATATCTGAGATTTTATGAAGTGCTTACTGTGTACCAGCCCTTGTTCCAAGGCATTTACCAGTAAGGGCTGACTTTATCCCCATAGGAGATATCCCTGTGAGATTGAAACCAGTAATAATCCCATTGTACACACGGGAAGTAAAGCACACACAGGCTTGAATGCCTGCTATACCACTGTATGGTCAACATTATAGGTTCTTTCGTGAAGGGACTATGTAATAATCATAAATAGCCTCAATATCTAAATACTAAGATAATTTAACATATATCTTCTAAAGTCTTTAGATAACATGTTAGTGAAAACCCATACATGGAGACTGTGTGTCTCCTCAGTTCCGCTTTGCCCCACCATTTATTCTAGGAAATGCCACTTCTGTGTCTTTTGGGTGGTATCCAGATCCAGTCATGGTTAAAATCTGAGTAACTGCAGGGTGATCTTTGGGGGAGGGGAGAAGGGGAGCGGGTGTGACTGCTGAAGGGATCGGGCTAGATTGTGGTAGCTGTAACATTACTGGGAGCAGGGGAGAGCAGGGAGAGCAGCTTGTTCATCTTATGTTCATCAGAGGCCCAAGAATAAAGCCAGGAGCTTGGTGAAATGTGGGACAACCGAGAAACCAAATGAGGAACAAATGAATGAGTCACTGAGGTTGACTTAATGGAGACATCCAAAGTGAAACCTTGGAGGTCTCCATCAATGGCTTTGAACACCAGGATAGAAACTCCTGGAAACTTTTTGTCTGAAGAAATTCAAGTGGAAGTAGGATCATTATGCACGTAGGCACTAAAGCCCACTGTACCTTTAGGACTCACAAAAATGTTTCAATTTCTTCTAAAATCAGAAGAAAAAGCTAAATAAAACTCACCCTGTAATTTATACATGTTTATATCAACAGAGAGGTAAAATATAGTTTTTAATATTTTTATAGGGGAGGGGCCCACAAAAGCAAATGGAGTCCATTTACGGGAACAAGGGGGAGCCTGGAGCCCCGTCTACTTGAGTTCCCTGCCCCACTCCAAACTCTGGCACCTTCCGTAGCCCTTCTGAAGAATGTGGTTCCAGGTCCAGGAGGGATCTGCCCCCAGGGAGGATTTGCTGTAAGGCAGATGCCCACTCCTGCTCAGCTGAATTCTCTGAGACCTTGTGTCTTGAGACCTCCCTTGAAGACTGGCCAACAGCCCTGCATTTCCAAGACCTTTCTGACCTCCCCAGGCTCCTGTTTCTGCCATTGACCTGAACCTCCCCCCAGGTCATGGCCACTCTCTCAGTCTGCTTTTGCAATCCCCTTTTCTCTGCTGTTCCCTGAATATGAGAATTCTGTTTCCGCCTTGAACTCTGTTCTCTTCCCATGCAACGGAGTTCCTGGGGTTGCCTCCCATGTGATCTTTGTAGTGTCTAGAGACATTTTTGGTTTTCTGAACTGGGGTGTTGGTGGTAGTTACTACTACTGTCTAACAGGTAAAGGCCGCGATGCTGCTAAATGTCCTACAAGGCACAGAACAGCCTTACTGCCTCCCCTTCCTCATCAAAGAATGATGGTCCCAATGTTAATGGTGCTGAAGTTGAGAAACTCTGGTCTACCCTATGCTGAGAACACTGCAAGTCCCTTTATCCTCCAAGATGTGTCTCTAACCCCCACATCATACTTCAGGCAGGAGTTGCTCCTTGCATTCTTCAGATGGGCTGAGGGTGAGCTATGAGGAGAAGTGACCTACCCAAGGTAACCTAGCCTACAGGTAGCAAAGCTAGGGCTTGAACCCAGACCCTAACCATCCCACCACCCAATCTCTTCTCCCTGCATAGTCAACTGCTGATACCCATTTCCCCAACTTCACTTTGTAGCAAGGGACAACTATGTCCCAGGAATTGACATGCACACTTCTCATTTTTTTACCTGTTCCTCTAGGTAAACCTTAATATCCATTTGTAAACACAAAGAAACTTCTAAAGAGAAGGGAAGTTGCTGGATGAAACCCCACAGCTATTTAGGAGCATGGCTGGCTCTATACCCTCCCTTGTTCCCATCAGCTTCAGGTCCTGGAAGCTGAGCTATCTGCCCCAGATGATCCCTGACAACCCAGTTCCTGGCTTATCCCTTCCCCTCTGGCTCTGCCTCTCCCTCTGGAGGGAGGGCCGGTCCCTGAGGCCCAGCACCCAACCAACACCCCACCCTTGACCCAGAGCAAGGAGGGCACCTGTTTGAGTAGCGGTTGATCAGAGCATGGATCAGGACTCCACAGAGGTAGACGCCAGCCGCCACTATCCACACAATCAGGAGCACCACCGTGGGTTCCAAGATGGAGAACTCTCTGTGGACAACAGGTAAGATCTCTGGAGGAAGAGGACACTGGGGGTCAGGACCCCACTCACCCATTCATGTGTTCACTCATCTCTTCACTCAACCACGTATCTGTTCAAAGATTTGTCAACATCTGTTACCAGCAAAGCACTCTTCCCAGTACTAGGGATTCAGCAGCCAACAAAAGAAACTCTGTGCACCCATGGGGCTGACATTCGAGCTGGGAAATGGACAGAGGACAATGAAGCAAAGAGATGTCTCAACTGCAGGCAGCCGTAAGTGAAGAGAGAAGAATAAACCCTCGTAAGGAGAGAGACAGTGACTGGAAGGGGGTGACACAGGGTCATTAACTCATTGCACTAATGTTCACTGAGCACCAACTATATGCTAGGCACTGTGCCAAGCACTGAGGACAAATGGCAAACGAAAAGCTCACCCACCTTCTGCCCTCCTGGAGCTTGGAGTCTAGGGGAAGAGAAAAACGTGAAAAAACGACTTGGAGGGCTGCATGCACACATCGTGTCTGGTGCATAGCAGGTGCTTAGGAACTGGTGTGATGTGGCTGAAGTCTGCAGACCACATCCTGTAACGTCTCCTGGACTTTCTTGCACAGTTTTATTTTATTCTCACAGCACCCTTTTCATGCAGGGATTCTTACCCTTTCATTACAATTGAGGAAACTGAGTGTCAGAATAATGGAGCTGCTTGTCCAGGGTTGCTGGAGATGGGCAGCAGCAGAGTGGGGGATCTGGACCCAGAACCTTGTGCTGCAGAGCCTGGCATTCACCCCACTCTCCCTCCCTGAGCACGTCAGTCTCCGTCCCTCATGCAGAGGATTTCTGAGAAGATGCTTTCTCCATTTACAAACTCACTCCCAAGCCAAGTTTCTCACGCCATGGCCATGCCAAATCTCTACTCCCCCTCCACCCATCCCATCCCTGCATCTTTTTAATTCCTCATCTTGGAGCAGCTGAGGGGAGCAGCTGAGGGCACAGGCTGTGGGTTCAACCTGCCTGAACTTGAATGCCACTCTTCTATGGGTTATGGAGCGATGAAGCCTTGAGTAAAACACTCAGACTCCATGGGGCTCAGTTTTCTCCCCCTGTAAAATGGAGGTGATGCTAATCACATGTACTTAGTCCATGGAGAGATGGTGAAGGTCACACAGGTTAGAAAAAGGCAGGCACATAGTAAGTGCTCAGCCAACGTCTGCTACTCTTATCCCCCCTGGGAGCCACCCTGGCTCTGATCTGGGGACTCCAGAGGATTCACAGAGGAGGCAGCTTTGAACCCAGACCTCAGAGGACTGGGAGATTTCACCCAGAAGTTGTGAACATGGCATGGCAGGGTGGAGGTGACACTCCTGAGGGTGGGCACTGCCTAGCAGGGCATGGAGGCAGGGAGATGTGCAGAGCAGGAGCCGGGAGGGGGAGCTGCTGCACTCACGGGGGGCCTGGATCCTGATATCCCTATAGAAGGTCAGCTGTGTCACAGGGTTCTCCACGATGCATCGGTAACTGCCCATCTGCTCCCAGGCCAGACTTGAGAGATTCATCATTGCATCTGAGACGTTCAGGAGGGAGCCATTGTGGATCCAGTGGTACTTGAGAGCCAGCAAAGAATAGGCGACACACTCCATTTCCACCTGGGAGCTGATCTCAGCTTTCACGATGCCGTTGAAAGCATATGGATTGCTCCTCAGCAGCACATAGTAGGCCCATCTGTAGAGACAGGGCAGGAGGCCCAGGGCTGTGGTTCTGACCCTTCGGGGGTCCCGTCTCATGAAGAACTTTCCCAGCCAGGGGGTTCCCCCACAGTGCACCTCAAGCTGACCCCTAGACCCACTCCAGGCAAGGCAGCTGTGTCAACAATAACCAGAAGAGCGTCTTCCATAATGAAGGGACTACTGGGGGGCCACCCCACGGTTCCTTTCACATGGTAAGAAAACTGGTGGAGTAAGGCTGGGCGCGGTGGCTCATGCCTGTAATCCCAGCACTTTGGGAGGCTGAGGCGGGTGGATCACCTGAGGTCAGGAGTTCAAGACCAGCCTGACCAACTTGGAGAAACCCCGTCTCTACTAAAAATGCAAAATTAGCCAGGAGTAGTGGCGCATGCCTGTAATCCCAGCTACTCGGGAGGCTGAGGCAGGAGAATCACTTGAACCCAGGAGGCGGAGGTTGCAGTGAGCCAAGATCACAACATTGCACTCCAGCCTGGGCAACAAGAGTGAAACTGTCTCAAAAAAAAAAAAAAAAAAACAAAAAAAAAAACTGGTGGAGCAAAAGCAATCACATGGGCCTGCTGTGTGCCAGGCACTCTTCTAAGCTCTGTGCCTGTCCCCCACATTTGTTGAATTCCCAGAACAACCCGTGTGACTGGTCCCACTACTGACCCATTTTATTGGTGGGAAACAATGAGGCTCAGAGGAAGAGGCGTAGGACTTTAGGACTCCAACTAACACAGAAAGATCGAGCCAGTCTCAGGGCCCGGGAGCAACCACCCTGAGCAGCTGCAGCCTCTGGATCCTGGGTCTTGGTTCCAAGCCTGACCTGTAAGCAGCTGTGTGGAGGTCAGCAATCATTCACCCCTCAACCCAAGCTTCCACGGGATGGGCGCCATAGCCTGCGCTTTAGGAAATCTGACAGACCACTAGAGGGTTCCACCTGTAAAAGTGATTTTAAATGTTTGATTATGTTTTTCAGTTGAAAGATTAGAAGAGTTTATTAAACTCTGTGGGCAGTCCTGGAACACTGGAAAGAATCTAAGTGTTGATGTATTGATAAGTTCAGTGTATTAGATTTACAAGAGCTGTCTGAGAATTTGTGGGGGTCTTCCTGGGTTGTGAACTTGCCCTGGTAGGCAGCTGAAGGACTATAAAGAAAAAAGAATGTATGGAATACATAATTGAAAAAAATTCTTTTTTCAATTATGGAATGCATAAATTTAAATAAAACTGTTTAAGGAAGCATAGTCTGTTCAATTTCAGTGAAAGAGAGTGACGGTGACTGTGTTAATTTAGGAGAAAAGAAGAAAGAAATTGATGAGCAGAATTTGAAGGCTCGAGGGCTTGAAAACTTAATAAACTGAACATCAATTTTAGAAACAATCATTGTAATAGTCCCCTCTTTACACAAAAGCAGACCTCCACAAAGGCACACTGACCATTTCTAATCTTAGAAGTGGGGATTGGAGTCCCCCATTTCAAACTCGAGTGTACCATGGTACTGAGTAGCAAGGACAGCTCCCAAGTTCACAGGGCTCAAGAGCTCGAGCTGATTCCAACCCAGATCAAGCTGACTGCAGGCTGGCCCAGGATGTCCCCCTCTCTCCAGCTCGATGTGTACTAAGCCATTCCTATCCCCCAGAAGGCCCTGAGCCCACCCCCTGGCTTCAGTCCCAGGAGCCCAGACCACTCACAGGACACAGTCAGAGAGATGACTTCACTCCTCTGGAAGATGTCTGGGAAACTCTCATCGCGCACTGAAGTGTTGTTTCAGAGCGCCTAATCCTGAGGATGATGAGGGTCTTGCCATCTGGGGAAATCGTCATCCAGTCACTGCCAGATATGGATCCATAATTCACATACCACGTGATGTTGGTGGCATTGGTGTGGCAGTTGGCAGCCACGGAATCCATGTTTTCTACCAGGGATGTGGCATTGACTGACAGGCTCGGATTGCTTCCCAGCTCTGGGTGAAGCAGGAAGGAGAAGACAGTTAGAAGTGGGATCTGCTTCCCCAAGCTCTGCTCCTCTCCAGGGGACTTCCGGGCATGATGGAGAGAAGCCAAGAGCTGTAAGATAAGATCTGGCATCCTGGCAAGGGAGCTGAGAAGGGCAGAGAAGTGGGCACAAGGCAATGAGGCCGCCGAGGTGTGGGCCTTTGCCGTGGTGTCTGCTGCCATCATGGTGAGCTCTTGGCATGAACATGTGGACTAATCATTGTTTCTGAACCCCCAAACCAGGACCCTCATCCAGGAGCCATGAGAGGCTCTGAGTGAGAGGTGGCATTTGGCTACAAAATACAGCTCCATTATTGGAGTCCCATTCACTTCAGGAATACTCCCTCCCTCGCTGCAACAGATCACAATGGTAGATTCCTCCCCCACTCTATAGATGAGGAAACTGAGGAACACAGAGGGAACACAAATGAGGTTTGTAATTGCAGCCACTGTCAAATACAGGACTGCTTGTCTTCCAACTCTATCCTCCCCTCCCCTCCCGCTCAGAGCCCCCAGGAGCTGTCCGTGGTACACAGGATTCCAGGGCTGCTCCATGATTTCCACTCCTAGTTTCATGCCCTGTGTCCTCTCCTTCTCTCAAGTGTGAGGGGGACCCAGGAGCTGCTTCTAACCTGTGGAATATGACAAAGGCCAATGAATGTCACTCCCATCATTACCTGATGGCATATAAGCCTCTGTCCTAGCAGATACTTCAGCTGGACTTCAAGACACAAACAGCCGTGGTGTGAAAAGCCAGTGGGCACAGCCACGTGGCAGGGAGTTCAGCAGCCTCTAGGACCCAAGGGTCTCTATCCAATGACCAGTAAACAGCCCGCTGGGCCCTGAGTCCCACAGCCACAAGGAAATAAATTGAGCCAGCATCCTGAGTGAGCCTGGAGGCAGACTTCCCTAGTTAAGCCTCCAGATGCAACCGCAGCCCTGGCCAAAGCCTTGTGAGACTCAGAGCGGAAGCCTCAGCTCAGCTACACCTGGTCTTTTGATTCAGTCATGTACCTGGGCTTTGGGCCCCCTGGAAACGATGCAATAATGAAAAGGTAGTATTTTAAGCTCTTATGTGTGTGGCTGTTTGTTATGGAGCAGTAGAAAGCTGATAAATACACTGACAATCAATTCGAATACTTTGAAGGTAGTGAATGTACCCCGCCTGCCGAGGCTCCTGTTGTCATGCAGAGGTGGGTGAGGAAGGGGGACAGGGTGATCTCTGAGCATTCACACTCCCAGGGCTGCCATGTCTAGCTCTCCTTGGGAGTCAGGAAATGGGGCACCTGCTCACCCATCTAAACCTCCAGCCAGCCAGTTGCTCTGTGGGTCTCATTGCTGGCGACCACCCGAACCGTGTAGTTTCCTGTGTCGTTTAATGCAGTCGGCCTGATCACCAGGTCGCCTTCTCTGTTCACCCTCTCCCTGCCAGTGTACAGGGGCCCAGGCTGCTGGGTACTGGGCAGTTTGTAGCTGATAATCATGTTTCCCGCACTGTCGTTTGCACCCCGGTACCAGCTGTATTCCTGGACATCCTCAGGGACGTTGTCAACGGCAAGGATAGTCGAATATCCCTTTATCCCCCAGTATTTGGGTGATGAAGATTTGGCCAGAGGCCTGGCAGATCCCACAGGCCAGCAGACTGGCTGAGGAAGGCAAGGAAAAAAGACATAGAGAGATCGACACCGTCCAGGGAACGATTCCCAGAAACACTGGTGAACCAGGCAAGAGTTTCTGGTTCCTGGTAGAGTCCCCAGCCTGTCCCCTCCTGTGCCTCCCCCTCAGCCCCTGCCCTAGTCCGCTTATCCTTATTTTCTCCCAAGCCCTCCTCCCTGGCCATGCAGTCTCCAATCCATTCTCATATGAGTTATTTAAATCTTAATGAGCCCAAGTTGTGACTCTGCTCTCTTCTGCTCAAGCACCTTCCATGGCTCCCCAGTGCTCTTAGGATAAAGTCCAAACTCTTAGGCGGGCATATGAGACACTCTCAGCCAGAGTTGGTATTTGTGACTCATCTAGCCTCCTTGTGGAGCTCACCTACCCCATCGTGTTCCGTTATTCACTCATTTATCTGTGTAGTTATGTATCAGAAGATATGACTGCCACGCTGTATGCCCCAGGCCTAAACATAGCTCTCTTGGTGCACCACACCTCCTCCTAACTCCGGGTTTTGCACACGCTATTCTCCATTCCTGGCACACTGACTCCTGCTCCCTCCTCTCCATCTGCATCTCTTGCTGACTCACTTCAAACTCATCACTCAGGTCTCAGCTCGATGTCTCCTCCACCCCAGCCTGGGTCAGGTGTCCCCCTCTGAGCTCCCCCGGCTCCTCCTGGGCTCCCCCCGATCCCGGCCTTGACTTCTGGGGGTCCTCAGAGTCTGGTCACATATCTATATCTTGCCTTGGACTATGGGCTCCAGGAGGGCAGGGCTGCCCTGTCTCAGTCACCACTGAGTCCCCAGCACCCCTAATCACAGACTGGACACGGGGGGAACTCAGTGATGATTGTCTGGGTGAGAAATACTCCCCTGAGATTGTCCACACGTCTTTGACTTTGTATCTAAATTCACTGGAGTGGGTGTGAATGGAGGTGGGAGCCTGTCACCACATATGACACGGGCAGGTGTCCACTGCCCTCTGAACCCCAAGACTGAGCTGTGTGGAGGAGGCAGAGGTGCCTGAGCCTCCGGTTCCAGGCCTCATGTGCGGATACTGGACCTGTTCAAGGACAGTACATGTGGTAAAGCAGGATAGTCATGCTCTTTGGGGGCACAGAGGTTCCTGGGCAAAGGCGAGGGGCTGGGAAGGGATCTGGCGTGAGAGGTGGGGGAAGGGGATGGGGCAGATTGGGCACCCAGTAGGAGGTGAGTGCAGGGAGGTGAGGGTGAAGGTTCCTGGGCATGGATAGAAATGCAGGTGTGTGTGTGTGTGTGTGTGTGTGTGTGTGTGTGTGTGTGTGTGTGTGTAACACCACATCTGTGGGTCTGTACAGGGCTGTGTCTAGGGGCAAGCTGTGCCCAGGTATGTGAGCTCATGAAAGTCCTGCTGAGGCTTCTGCCCCCTCCCCTCTCCCCCCACCCCTGCTCTGGAAGTTTCTGGCTGTGCCCCTGGATGGGAATGGTCCCAGTCCGCTCCTCCCCCACTGTGCTCCTAGCTGCCCTTCCCTCAGTCCCTGGAAGCTCATCCAGCATCCAGCGTCTCTTACCCACGAGGAAGAACTCCCTCCACAGGCTCCGTCTGGGTCTGGAAAGGTCCATGAGTTGCCTGGGGTCCTCCAGGAGGAGGGGTCCCTCCAGAGACGCAGCCGCCTTCTCTGCTCCCTCACAGACCTGTGTCTCCTGGCACAGAGGCTGCCAGTCTCGTCTCCCGGCCCTCGGATCCGCCTTTCCTCCCCAGGGTGGACTCTGACCAGCAGGGGTGGGGCCGGAGGAGGACCTTATCTTTATGGCCTATGGTGCCTTGAGTTCATTATTTGTTTACTTATTTTTATATTTATTTACATTTTTTTCTCTGGCCATGAGAAAAACAAATCAACAGCAACAAAAAACACAGGCTCACTGATGGGAAAACCAGAACATATAGCCTAGCACCTCAAAGACAGGACATCAGACTCCTCATGTACGTCTCATTTCTGTTTGGCTTGGGCCCTGTTTCCTATGCAGGGCCCAGCTTTTAAATTGCCTGGGGCTGTTTTACCACCAGCTGCTTTTCTCCTCAACAGTGGACCACTTATCTGTGTCACTAAATATTCCTCCCATGGCCATCGTCAATGGCTGTGGTGCATGCTCCTCTATATCTGAACCAGTGTGCATATAACCTGGTCCCTTCGTGAAAGTTCTCACAATCCAAAAAAGCCCTGAGATGCAGTGGGGCAGGCTGTGAAGTGAGGGTTCTCTGATAAGAAAAACTTTCACAGAAGACTCTGCAAAACCCATAGCCTTGTACAAAAACCACCGCAACCTTCCACAAAAGAATACTTCTGTGACAAGTGTTTGGACGGCAACCTCCTGTCCAAACTTGGACTGACGTCACCGTTGTTAGGGATCCTTGTAGCCTAGGACAATTATCTCAAAATGTTTGTGGGATCCTCCTCACTTTTCTTTTAAAAAACCTTTGTGTTCTTCAGCTGGGCATGGTGGCTCACGCCTGTCATCCAAGCACTTTGGGAGGCTGAGGAGGACGGATCATGAGGTCAGGAGTTCGAGATCAGCCTGGCCAACCCAGTGAAACCCCATCTCTACTAAAAATACAAAAAAAAAAAAAAAAAAAAAAAAGCCAGGCATGGTGGCGGGCACCTGTAATCCCAGCTACTCGGGGAGGCTGAGGCAGGAGAATCGCTTGAACCTGGGAGGTGGAGGTTGCAGTGAGCCAAGATCGCACCACTGCACTCCAGCCCGGGCGACAGTGTGAGACTTTGTCTCAAAAACAAACAAACAAACAACAACAACAAGAAACCTTTGTGTTCTTTTACCTCCCTGAATCTGCACATCGTTTACCATGGCGCCCAGCTTTTCATTGCAGTGCCGCATTCCAGACTGCATATCATTTTGTTTTAGAGAGCTTCTCTCTGTTTGTTATTTAGGTTGGCACTTTGTTGTTGGAGCTTCAGGCTATTTCTGAAATTCACCATTAGGAAAAATGCTGTGAATTAGGAGCGAAGGGCGTGTGTGTGCTCCTTGTAGACGCAGCTCCAGGACAGGGGAGTTGTGCTGTGCACAGAAGTAATGAGAGGCAGGCGCCTTGAAACCTGAGAGAGAGAGACAGACAGACAGGGTCGTAAAAAAGAAAGATGCAGGCAGCCAGGTGCGGTGGCTCACGCCTGTAATCCCAGCACTTTGGGAGGCGGAGGTGGGTGGATCATGAGGTCAGGAGTTCAAGACTAGCCTCATAAACATGGAGAAACCCTGCCTTTACTAAAAATACAAAATTAGCCAGGTGTGGTGGCACATGCCTATAACCCCAGCTACTTGGGAGGCTGAGGCAGGAGAATCGCTTGAATCCAGGAGGCAGAGGTTGTCGTGAGCTGAGATCACACCATTACACTCCAGCCTGGGCAACAAGAGTGAAACTCCGTCTCCAAAAAAAAAAAAGATGCAGGCACAGCGAGATACAGAGAGAAGACACACACAGAGAGAGAGAACAACTCAGAAATGTCTAATTGACAAGGTCTTTCTAACTGTACTTGGGAATGTGTTTGTCTTTTGTTTTAATAACACACCCTATTTTTTAAATTACAAAAAGTGAATTTGAATTTGTTAGAGAAGTTTTTTATTTACATTATTTACATATTAATTTAATATTATTTAACATTTACACATTTATACATACATTTCATATGTATAACTATATAAGTATGTAAAATAAATATAAAATTATTTATTATAATTTAATGAATACCATTTTTTAAAACCACCCAGAGATACAACCAGATGTTTTCTATGTGTCTTTTCAGTTTGGGTATGTCACAGCTGGCATACGCATGCACATACGAATCTCTTTCATTGTAGCAGAATTATGTCGTTAAATTTTTGTTTTTCTTAGGGCTTTTCAAATGTTAAACCCAAGTTCAGTCAGAGTAAGGTGAATATGCACCTCTGGGTGTCTGCTGGTTTATAAAATATCTCTGAAGTTTTCTTCTGTATCCTGAAAACCCATATGAATATTTGGAGCCTACAGCAAAACATACATGTTAGTTTTAATAGGAAAATAATGCACTCGTTACCACTGATGTTAATTGGCCTGCCTCAGTATTCAAGTGTAAACGGTGCCTCTGAAATACATATAACGTGGGTCTTCTGGCTTTAGCTCCTCTGAAGCATTCCCCACATTCTGCCTCAGGTCCTGGACTCCCGTGGGAGAAGCACAGCTTGGCACCATCACTGTTAATTATTCATGGTTGCCTAATATTCCACTGGATTGGATATGGGTTGAGTCATTCAGCCAGTCCTCTATTTGCAATCATTTATGTTCTTTCAATTTTTTTTGAGACAGAGTCTCACTCTGTCCTCCAGGCTGGAGGGCAGTGGTGTGATCTAGGCTCAGTGTAACCTCTGCCCCCTGAGTTCAAGTGATTTTCATGCCTCAGCCTCCAGAGTAGCAGAGATTACAGGTGTGTGCCACCACATTGGGCTAATTGACAATTATTGGAGGTAGAAATTACTGCATTCAGTCCGCTGTCCTCAGACACAGGAGACAAGCTGAAGTTCACCGAGATTCCGAGCGTGGGCTGGAGATGGAATTGTCTACATCATAGTAAAAAGCACAGAAAATGGGATTCTTTTCTCCTACACAACTGCTCACCGACGGGCCGTGGTGACCCGTTTTGCAAGCACATCTTTTGCAAGTACGGCAGTGGTGAGCACGCTCTGGCTTTGCAGCCAGTGGGCTGGTTCCGGTTCTTGGCTTTGCCTCAAAAAAGAATTTGAGAGGGAGTCCAAAGTAAAAGTAAGCCAGAGAGTTAATTGCAAAGCGCAAGTGCACTCTGACAGCGGATCAGAGCGGCCGCTCAAAGGTGAGCACTGACTGACGGTGGGGAAACCCCCTTTAGGGGGAGTCTTCCATGATTACTCATGCAGGGGTGGGATGGTGGGGCTCTAAGCATGTTCTGGGTGGTCTCCTGGGCCCGCATGCGCAATGGCTGTACGTGCTAGTGCCTACGTCGCATGTCTCATTAGCACCTTTAGTCTCCACCCCGGGGAGACTATTGTACTGACCTATGCTCAGCCCCCTGGGTGGAGACTACTGTAATGAGCATAAGTCAACCCAAGGTCGCTAAGCATGGGTTTCTGCACCTGCGCGAATGTGGGGACTTTCCCTTCTGCCCTTGTACCTCCTCGCTCCAGGATGTTCTGACCACGAGCCCAGGATGCGGTTTCTGCGCTGTCGGGCGGTTTGTTCTCTCCCTCTATTTGGCAAGTTTGTTTCCCTTTAAGGAAGGCGGTGACCCGCCTGTCTAACCTGCTTCCGCTTGGTACAGCAGCACTTGGGGCAGGTGTAGACATTTCCTGGGGCTGCAGCTGCGCACTCTCCGTGTATTCTTTTGTAGCCTTTCCTTTGGGTTCCACCCTGGGGTCTGTGAGCTGGTTCTCAGCTGGGACAACAGGCAAACACCACGAAGAGGTTAAGATGTCCTCATTGACCACAGAGCACCAGAAGTCTTTGGAAGGCAGCAGCATGACAGACGTCACCACAAAGTCTGCATGGAAGACCAGAAGCCACATAATGACAACGCAGATCACCCCACAGCCATCGCAATGACCCAGAACCCATTTGCCACATCAGCCTCAGAGAAGAGGAGAATGACAGAGTCATTATTGTCATTTTCAGTCAGGAGGGGAGGATGCTCAGTGTCCCGGAGCCTGTGTCCTGATGGCCGCACGGCTTCCCTGACGTGCCCTCGGGTGCAGATGGCAGGTGCATCTGCATAAGGGGGGACACCCACAGACACCTGACACTGGCTGTGCAGGAATTCCAGGGAGAGCATATCAGGATCTGATGCACAATGCTTGGGTGTTTTAGCACCAAATGTGTAAGATCTGCTAACAAATGATTTCTAAACATCACTTGAACACTTTGTGCCTTTTCTTCGGGATCTAAGGTGCATGCTGTCGTGTATGATAGGATCTGAGGCCCAGGCAGGGTTGGCCGGCGCTGCAGCTCCTCCCAGCCACACTCATGCCTGAGCCACAGTGGACCCAGAGCTCGTCTCTGTCCCCTCCATGCCACCGGCCAGTCAGAGGGAGGCGGCCGCCAAGCAGACGCTGGAGCCCAGAGCGGCACGGCCCCTGGGAGTCTCACCCAATTTTTAAATTCCTGGTCCTGTTTTACGACCAGCTGGCTGCTTTTACCCTCAACAGGCTACTCTTTCCTTGCACCATTAAAATATTTCTCAGCAAGACCATTTTGAATGGCTGCAGGGCATGCTGGTATAATCCTGAAGCCGAATTTATATGACCAGTGCCCTTGCTGGAGTTCCAGGTTGTCTCTAAATTCACTGTTAGTAGTATGTACAAAAGTTCTCTGAAAAGGACTTTTGGAGGAAAAAGACTTTATTCCAGTGATCAGTTTGCAAACCACAGAGGCTCCGTGTCTGGAGGGCAGTGGCATGATCATGGTTCACTGCAGCCTCAACCCTCGGGGCTCAACCCTCCCACCTCAGCCCCCCAAATAGCTGGAGCCACAAGCGTGCACTACCATGCTTAGCTAATTGTTTTTTTCTGGTAGAGGCAGAGTCTGCCTATGTTACCCAGGCTGATCTCAAACTCATGGACTCAAGCAGTCCTCCCACTTCAGCCTCCCTAAGTGCTGAGGTTATGGGCTTGAGCCTCTGTGCCCAGCCAGTTCTTTCCATTTAAAAAATACATAAGAATTTTTCCCAGAAGCATATTATGGGATAGACATAACTTTCAGAGCAGTCTATGTTCACAGACTGAGCAGAAGGTACAGAGATTCTCTGTATACCAGCTGCCCCCACACATGCATAGCCTCCCCTATTACCAGCATCTCCACCAGAGTGGTACATTTGTCATATTTGATGAACCTACAATACGTTATTAGCACTCCAAGTCCATCGTTTATATCAGGGTTTACTACTTTGTATACACACCAGCATGAACAGCTCTTGCCTAGTCTCATTTGTAGATCTGTAATGAATCCAGCAGTAGACCCGTGTGGGAAAGAAATGAACCTTGCCCAGAGAAAAATCTGGCCTTCTGGAGCACCTCATACAAAACCCCATCTCTTCGGTCAGGAATAGCATCCAAAGCCCCACGGGCAGGAGGCAGCCTGGGGAGCAGACCCAAGGAGCTCACAATCCGTTTCTGGAGCTCAGCTTTGTACCTTATCAAGAGAGCAGAACGTCACAGTCCCTCCCAAAGCAAAGTCCTGCCTGGTGCAGCCAGAGTGGACACTAATGGACAGCCACTCCGCCCCATTTATCAGGCCTGGAGACCACATGAAATGTTAACCTGGAATCTTTGAGGAACTGTACACAAGGTGGAGGTTCTAACAGTGCCCTTACCTGCATGCTGGGGGCCCTGTCCAAGCAAACCCCAGCGCCTCAAACGCATCACGCCACTAGGGGGAGCCATAGAATTGCACAATGCATCAACCCTAATCTTTGTGTACAACCTCCTGGTAGGGGTAAAAAGCGGATAGAGAAGGCGAGAGGCAGGAGGCCTCAGTCAGCTTCCAGAGAAGATGGGAGCGGAATGGGGGAAACAAAATGGCATTAACAATAGCAATAACATTACGAATAACCTCAGATAATAACTACTTCCTGTAATTATCACTCCTGTTTGGTGAGATTGTAAGTCTTTGTTTTGGGTTTTCTTTTTTTTCTTCGAGGGAGTTTAGCCCTTCTTGCCCAGGCTGGAGCACAACGGCGCTGTCTCGGGTCACTGCAACCTCTGACTCCAGAGTTCAAGCGATTCTGTCGCCTCAGCCTCCCAAGTAGCTGAGATTACAGGTGCCCGCCACCATGCTCAGCTAATTTTTGTGTTTTTAGTAGAGGCAGGGGTTTCCCCATGTTGGCCAGGCTGGTCTCGAACTCCTGGTCTCAGGTGATCCAGCCGCCTCAAACTCCCAAAGTGCTGGGATTACAGGCGTAAGCCACCGTGCCTGGCGAGATCGTAAATTTTGACATAGGTTAGTCTCTGAGTGACAGGGTGGGAGTCAGGTGTCAGGAAGCACTTGGAAGTCAAAGAGGATGGAGGAGATTGGTGCAGGGATCCCTGCAACTCTCTGGGTGAGCAGCAGAGGGCGCCCTGACCAGGGCAGGGAATGTTGTTGGATACACGGACATAAGGGGGCGTCATGGTGCCGTGGGAAGTCCACCGACTCTGACTCAGAAGGGAAATTACTTGATCTCTGTGTGCCTCAGTGTCCTCATCTGCAAAGTGGACATCAGCTACTACCTTTATGAGCCTGAGAACAAAGACCAGGCTGAATAAATGAACAACCACGGCGGCAACAACAAACAAGGACAAGAGCCAAAAGCAAACAGAGAGATGAGCCCTATCATCAGACTCCGAAATCCAGCTACAGTTAAAGCCAGGTCTACCCCCTCAGATTTCCCAGACAACAGAAAGCAAAGCTTTTTTTCATTAAAAGCCAAAAAAAAGAAAAAATGCTATAACATTGGATAGAAACAACTGTGATTTTTAATGTGAACATTAATTCTATTCTTGTGGTTCCTGGACATTGCCTGCTGTATGAATTGTGAGAGAGGCAGTGAGAGCTGCTACAAAGCCCTATAGAGATGGAGATCACGCAGCAAATGACCAACGGCTGTGAGCGTTAGAAAACCCGTGCTGGGCCAGGCGCAATGGCTCCCATCTGTATCCCAGCGCTTTGGGAGGTCAAGGCGGGCAGATCATTTGAGCCCAGGAGTTGGAGACCGGCCTGGGCAACATGGCTAAACACCATCTCTAAAAAATAGGAAAAAGAGAAAACCTGTCCTGATAAATAATGATGGCATCTCCACATGCAAATCTGTCTCTGGAGAGGGCACATTCCCCATCCACTCAATGCTGCTCATCCTTCTTAAGGAATTGAATGAAGCTGGGCTTGATGGCTCACACCTGTAATGATTCCAGGTTAACATTTCCTTTGGTCTCCAGGCCTTGAAGGCTCACACTTTGGGAGGCCAGGAGTTCGAGACCAGCCTGGTCAACATAGTGACACCCTATCTCTACCAAAAATTCAAAATAATAGTAGGGCGTGGTGGCACACGACTGCAATTCCAGCTACTTGGGAGGCTGAGGCACAAGAATCTCTTGAACCAAGGAGGTTGAGGCTGCACTGAGTCAAGATCGTGCCGCTGCACTCCTGCCTGGGTGACAGAGATTCTGTCTCGAAAAAAAAGAAAGAAATTGAATGAGCTTTTGCCCAGTGAGGAAAGATATCTTGTATCTAAATTCATGTACTCTTCCTTATTCACCAAAAGTTATTTTTCATGCACTTCACATTCTCATTGACTACAAAGAGAAATTCCTTGTACATATCAAAGCTTGATTAACTCACATGCTATGCTTGAACATTTCTATGTGTCTTACCACGGGGTGGTTCCCTGGCCACCTTACCTTTTGAGCTTAAATCTTCCTTGGAGAAATCAGAATAACCTCAAATGAGATCACAATTTCCCACGAATTCCATGTGCAGCCTCATATGTTTTCTGTTTCAACTTCAAAGTGTTATTTATTTTAGTTCCAAAAGGATACGTTTCTTCATATTTTCATTTAGAAACAAGGAATAGAATCTAATTGTTGGACAAAAGTCAGAGATGGAAACTCTTGGAAAAAATCATACCTTTCTTTGTCAACACACCCAATGCACCCTCAGAATCATTCTTATCATGTATATTAAGTGTGGGAATAGGTCAATGGGGGTTTGAACCTTGAACTTCTGGGGATTTGAACCCAGAAATTCAAATTCCAGTTAACCTATTTGCTCATAAAAAATGGAGGAAAAAGCTGGATGTGGCTCCTTGTGGCTGTCAGGAAGATGCTGTGGGAGCCTACAGGACGGAGGTGCTGCTGCAGGGACGGCATAAGCCATGAGCTGGGAAGACCTCACTTGCGTGAGCATTGCTACCCGGAGAATGAAGATGGCTCAGGCACCTGCAGCTCACCATGCAGAGAGCAAGAAACAGCACCCTCAGGGTCACATTGGACATCAATGACGTGCTGGTCTTGACCTGAGTTAGGGGATGTTCCCAGATTCCCCCACTGCCTGGGCCAAAAATTAAACAAACAACATTTAAAAAAATAAAACCCTTCTTTTCCAGATTAAGCTATTGGTTTTCATTTCCGTTTCTTGCAATTAAAAAAAAAAAATGAGACTATTGAAAGAAGAGCAGAGGCTTTGCTGTAAGAAATTTCTGTATAGACACGTTTTGTTCTGCGGGATTATTTGTTGATCTAAACTCATGGCATTGGAACTCTTGTGCATTGCTGATTCGAAAGTAAAACAGTGAAATTGGTCTAGAGAGTAGTAGCGGGGTTCCTCAAACAAAATTAAAAACAGAATGATCTTATGATCCAGCAATTTCACTTTTGGGTATATCTCCCAAAAGATCAGAAGCAGAAACTCGAGCACATTTTTACACATCTGTGTTCACAGAAGCATATTCACAGTAGCTAAAAGGGAAGAGCAACCCCAGTATTCCTAAAAAGTGAATGCATAAACAATGTGTGTTATATACATACAATCGAATATTACTCAGCCTTAAAATAGAAGAAGCTGGGCCGGGACATGGTGACTCACGCCTGTAATCCCAGCACTTTGGGAGGGCGAGGCAGGCAGATCACTTGAAGTCAGGAGTTCGAGACCAGCCTCGCCAACATGGTGAAACCCCGTCTCTACCAAAAATACAAAAATTAGCCAGGCATGATGAGCTGTGCCTGTAATCCCAGGTACTCGGGAGACTGAGGCAGGAGAATCACTTGGACCTGGGAGGCAGAGGTTGCAGTGAGCCTGGATCATGCCACTGCACTCCAGCCCGGGCAACAGAGCAAGAACCTGTCTCAAAAAAAAAAAAAAAAAAAAAAAAATTAGCCGGATGTGGTGGCAGGTGCCTGTAATCCCAGCTACTCAAGAGGCTGAGGCAGGAGAATCACCTGAACCCAGGAGGCGGAGGTTGCAGTGAGCCAAGATCACGTCATTGTACTCCAGCCTGGGCAACAAGAATGAAACTCTGTCTCAAAAGAAAACAAAACAAGCAAACAAAAAAAAAAAAGAGGAAGGAGAAGCTGGCAGGAGACACTAACTAGCACGTGTTGCCGCGTGAATGAATCTTAAGTATATTGTGCTAAGTCACAGCAGGACAAACGCTGTATGATTCTACGTATAGGAGGTGTATAGAGGAGGCAAATTCACAGACACAGAAAGTAGAACCGTGCTTGCCAGGGGCTGTGATCAGGAAGGAATATGGAGTTTTCACCTAATTGGTGCAGTTTCAGTTTGGGAAGATGAAGAAACTTTTGGAGCTCAGTCGTGGTGATTCATAGCAACGTGAGTGTACTTGGTGCCGCTTCTCTGAACACTGAAAAATAGTTAAAATGGTAATTTTTTTCTTCTGTATATATTGATTATATAAAGGAATAACTCTGTGCCTACATTTCTAATTGTTTTGTAAATTAGTATTTACATGGGAACAGGCTGAGGCTTCAGACCCTCGCCACGGCGCTTGCGGGGTTTCCCCGCTACAAATGGTATGCATTTTTTTATTTGTACGTTAAGGAGCCATTTTATTTATTTTATTCTGTGACCTCCCGTTTATAGTGTCTGCTCAGCTTTCCAGAGTGATTTTGCCTTTTATTATTTATTCTTGGAAGCTCTGTTCAGTTTGAGAAATTACTGAGTATCAGTAATATGCATTCCAAATACATATCCTAATATACCATGTGGCTTTTTTCTTTCTTTCTTTCTTTCCTTTTCTTTTTTTTCTTTTTGGAGAAGGAGTCTGTCGCCCAGGCTGGAGTGCAGTGGCACAATCTAGGCTCACTGCAACCTCCACCTCCCAGGTTCTAGTGATTCTCCTGCCTCAGCCTCTCGAGTAGCTGGGATTATAGGCACGCACCACCACAGATGGTTAATTCTCCTTGGTAATTTTAGTAGAGACAGGGTTTCACCATGTTGCTTGGCCAGGCTGGTCTCGAACTCCTGATCTCAGGTAATCTCCCCGCCTCAGCCTCCCAAAGTGCTGGGATTACAGGCGTGAGCCATCAAGCCCAGCACCATGTCGCTTTTCTTAGCTGTCCATGATTTTTGCAACGTAAAGGGCTCCATTTATTCCTGTAGCCACACTTCCCGATATCTTTTACTGGTGCCAATTACCCCCATGTGGAATTTATTAAAACAAATCTCGAGCGGGTGCAATGGCTCACACCTGTAACCAGAGCAATGTGGGGAGGTCAAGGCAGGTGGATTTTTGAGGTCAGGGGCTCGAGACCAGCCAGACCAATGTGTTGAAACCCCATCTCTACCAAAAATACAAAAATTAGCTCTGTGTGGTGGCGCACGCCTGTAATCCCAGCTACTCAGGAGGCTGAGGCAGGAGAATTGCTTGGACCCAGGAGGTGGAGGTTGCAGTGAGCCAAGATTGTGCCACTGCACCCTAGCCTAGGTGACAAACAAAAAAAACCTCCCTGCTTTTCCTCCCGTGTCTTGTGACTGAATTCCACCTTCCACCCCAGCGTGTACACCCTGTCTCCCTCCAGCCCTGCAGGTCTGTTTGCATTTTCTGCAAGTGCTCAGGCTTTGGTCATCTTTGCGCTTTCTGTTCCTTCCTAATGGAATGTGCTTCCAGCCCTCATTATCTAGCTAACCCTGCTTGTCCTTCATACTCTACTTCATGTGTGAAGTAGGTGTGCCTCCTTCAGGAAGCCTTCCTGGATCACATAATTTACCTGGTCTCATATACATTGACATCCCCAAGGCTACTGGAACCTGAGTCTCCTCCACCACATGTCATGTGGCCTCGTGAGCATCTGTTCCTAAGTCCTGCTACCAGCCAGTCTCTGCGTTTCTGGGAGTGAGCGCCTCTCAGAGGCACAGTGATAAGTTACTAAACCGGTATTAGGGGAGGACCTGGATAAAGAACAAGAAAGTTCAGGGAGAATCTGGAAGCTGAGGTGTCAGCGAGAGCATTGAAGAGGACATGGAATATGGGCCTAAACTGGCATCTTATCTGAGTGCCCTGTAAAGCCCGAGAGCCTCCCTCTGTGATTTCTGGGGCCCAGATCCAGCCAAAAAAGGCCCGTCAGTGCAGGGACGAATCTAAACCATGCTATATAGAGAAATTGGGGCCTGAGCCAGGCTCTGATCCCAGGCTCACCCCTCTTCCTGGATCCGTCTCACAGAGTCTGTTTCTATCAGTCCTTGCTTGTCAGTCTGAATCTGTTCCTCTATTTGGTCTCCGTAGGTGTCCTTCTTCTTTCTCTCAACCTCTTTGTCACTCTGACCCTCTGTCTCTTTTTCTCCAGCCTCCACAACCCTGAGAAATGGGTCATCTCTTCAGGTTCTGGAAGGACAATCCCTGTACCTGGTCTGTGCTGTTGATAGCAATCCTCCCGCCAAACTGAGATGGGTCCAGGAGAACCTGATCCTGAGTCCCTCAAAGCCCAACCCCAGGGTGCTGGAGCTGCCTCGAGTGCACTTCAGGGATGAAGAATTCACCTGTCGAGCTGGAACCCTGTGGGCTCCCAGCAAGTCTCCCTGAGGCTCTTTCTGCAGAGTGAGTGTCAAAGGGCTGCACATCAGACCCCCCTCCCTCCCACCAACCTTTCCTCCCAGGTCTCCGAACAAGGAGTCCACTGGGCTCACCAAGAGAATAGGGCTATGCTCAACTCAGCTTCAGCCTCAGCTGTGAGGCCAGGAATGTCTCTGGGGCCAGAGCCTTCTGTTTACTGCTGGTCAGTCTCGGCAGGGGATGAGGTGAGCCCTGGGCTGCTTTCTGACGTGCAAGGATGTAGGAAGAACTGGTAGAAGCCATGTCCAATTATCAGGAGAGGAACAATAAGGAATTGTGGTTTAGCAAGTGAGTCCACCTCATGCACCTTTATGCAGGGAAATCAGGGCCCATGGCAGAGGTGGTTCTGGTGGCCCTTGGAGAGGCTGCAGTGAAGAGCCTTCCTCTTCTCTTCCTCTGCCTCATCATCCTCAGGTGAGCACTGCCCCAGGTAGCAAAGGGAGGTGGGGGGAAGGCAGAGGACACAAGGCTGAATTTGAGTCCCAGTGCTGGAGGGACCTGAGCCAGTCAAGAGAGCCTGGGCCAGCAGAGCTCAGCTGTGGTGAGAATTTCACACACGACAATGTTTTCCGTACCCAACTTTGCTGCATGTCCAGGGTGAGAGGTTCCTTCCCTCACCGTAGAGGTCTTGGGATGGAACCTGCTCTCTCTGCATCCCCCTCCAGCCCCTTAGCAGGGCACAGGGAAGTGAGTCTGCTGCCCCCTGCACCCTGATTTGGCCACAATCACAGGCCCTTGTCTCTTCACAGAGTGAAGTCCCACAGGAGGAAGGCTGCAAAGATTGTCAAAGGTTAATCTCTCAGGTGAGTGCTGAGGGCATCTCACCCTCCAGCATCCCACTGGACACCTCCCTCTTGATGACCCCCATGATTGCTCTGCTCAGCATGGTCCACCCATCTCCCTCCCCAAACCTTCTTCTTTTCCTGGGATCCCCCATCCCACTGATGACACAGTGGTCCCGCCTCTTGTCACCGGTAAGTGACTATCTGGGGCCAGTGGCACAGGCCGTAAAAGAATTTACCAAGACAGTTATAGGTGTAGAACTGCAGATTTATTAGAGAAAGTATGAAAATACGTTCTAACAGGCAGGCCAGCAAGAGGGAGCTGACTGCAGAGACAAAGGCTTGTCCCAGCAAGCCTTTATAGGATGGTGCTTGTGCTGGAGAGGGACGCATGGAGTACTGATAACGCCAAGGTTGCAGTGAGGTGACTCACACTTTTCTATCAGCTGAGGGTCTGGTGATAGCTGGACACAGAAAAGGTATGAGTTATTTGTGCAGAGGGGCTACCTGTCCTGAATCGTGAAGAAAGGCAGGCTTGTAGCTTATCGGCTTTCTCTCTCTCTTTGCCTGCTTCTAACAGCCTGACTCCTTTTCCTCATTAGGGCTCGACACTTCCTTTTTATTTTTTTTAGAGAGTCTCTCTCTGTCACCAGGCTGGAGTTCAGTGGCGTGATCTCACCTCACTGTAACCTCCACCTCCCAGGTTCAAGTGATTCTCCTGCCTCAGCCTCCAGAGTAGCTGAGACTACAGGAACACACCTCCATGTCCTGCTAATTTTTGTATTTTTAGTAGGGACGGGGTTTCACCATGTTGGCCAGGATGGTCTCGATCTCTTGACCTCATGATCTGGCCCCCTCAGCCTCCCAAAGTGCTGGGATTACAGGCGTGAGCCACCGCGCCCGACCAGGGCTCGACGCTTCTAAAGTCAGAACCAGAGTGTGAGTCTCCCCCTTGATCTCCCTCCTTCCTCCAAGGCCCATAAATCATTAACTCTTGTCCTTGTTTCTCCTAAGCAGGGTTCATCATGGAGCCCTTTTCTCCATCCTGACCCTGACCATGCCTTGGGCCTCACCTCTTCTCTGGTCACTAAAACCCCCTCACCCTTTGCCTCCAACTCTCCCCAGCACAGGCCTCCAGACTCTGCTTCCAGCACCGGGGAGGCAGAGGTTGTGGTGAGCCGAGATTGCGCCATTGCGCTCCAGCCTGGACCACAAGAGTGAAACTCCATCTAAAAAAAAAAACCTTGAACTTGAACCTCATCACATCTGTAAAGCCCCTTTGTATTATTATTATTATTATTATTTTTTTTTTTGCAACTCTTGGCTCTTGGCTGTGCAGAATAAAAGTTCCTTTATTTTGTGCAGCAACATATTCGCAGCTTCCAGGTGATGCAGGATTTTTTGCTCCTGAGCTAAGCTAGGTCCAGGTTTTTGTCTCATGGCCAGGAAAAATTAAGCATGTGGACACGTGAAGAGAGAGTGGAGTAGAATTTATTAAGCTAAAGGAAAGCTCTCAGCAAAGAGAGTGTTCCTGAAAGCAGGTTCCCGGTTTCCCCCTCACAGATGAATAGGTTTTGTTGTTGTTTTGTTTTGTTTTATTTGTTTTTTGGGGGTGGGAGGGAAGGAGTTTCGCTCTTGTTGCCCAGGCTGGAGTGCAGTGACATGATCTCGGCTCACTGCAGCCTCTACCTCCTGGGTTCAAGTGATCCTCCTTTCTCAGCCTCCTGAGTAGCTATGACTACAGGCATGAGCCATCATGCCTGGTTAATTTTGTATTTTTAGTAGAGACAGGGTTTCACCATGTTGGTCAGGCTGGTCTTGAACTCCTGACCTCAGGTGATCTACCCACCTCGGCCTCCCAAAGTACTGGCATTACAGGCATGAGCAACCAGCCACACGGGCTTTTACATAAGCTGATGGGGCTAGGCTCCCTGTTTGTATAAGGTAAAAATTCCTGATGGCTCCACCCCATTCCCCCAGTGCATATGTGGGCCCTTCATCTTCCGTGAGATGTTTAGGCAAGTCTCCTGTGCAAGTTTCCTTATCTGCACAAAACGTCTGGTGTAAGCACCTATGGGATGGGTCTGGGATTCTTTGGGGACCCTTCCCTTACTGTCTGCCTAAAGCAGGCTGGCTAACTCCTTTCACGGGGATTAGCAAGTAGACATCTTTGGGGGCCATTACCCTGTCGACCACTTCATCTAATCAGGTTTGGACATTGTCATAATATGTATGTAAATTGTAAGCAAAGAAGACATAAATGGAGTCCAGGAAATGTGGAATTAATTAATGGAATAGTCAACAGTGATCCTGTTCCCAGGCCCCTCACGCACCTCCTCCCGCCTGATGAGACCCTGCCTTCCCTTTCATCAGGGCTCGCCAGCAGCATCCTGTCCATGAGCAGGTGCGGGGTTGGGGGGGGGGGGGGGGCTCCTGGATGAGGCAGCTGCGTGCGCATCGTCTGGACTCTCAGGGTGACATGGGAAGAGTCCCAGTCACGGGATCTTGTTAGAAACAGGAAGCCGTCCCTCTGTTCCTGGGTCACTGAAGCAGGGTGTGGGCAGCTGTCCCTCTGTTTCTGGGTCACTGCAGCAGCAGCAAGCTGTGGCCCGCTGTCCCTCTGTTCCTGGGTCACTGCAGCAGCAGTGGGCTATGAGCAGCAGGTGCAGGAGGGCACCTCTTGGGTCCATTTATGTGCTCTCTCGCTCAAAGGTGCTCCCTGAACTCCTGCCCAGAGGACTTTCTGCAGCCCCAGGGAGCCCCGTCTGGCCTCCTGGGCTGGCCCCTTTATCTTCCTGGCTGTGCCTCTCCATCCACAGATCATTTCATGGGTTACCCATGTTTTTGGGAGCAAGGGTCCTGTTGTTCCATAAATAACAGTCAAGAAAGTGAAAAGAAAAGTGAACAGACAGAGAAAATATCTGAAATGCACATATCTGACTTAGGTCTTGTATCCAGAAAATATAAAGGACTTTGGCAAGAAAACAATAAGTCAACAAAACCCAGTTGAAATAGAATAAGCTAAAGAATTGATCACATGTTTCACAAAGACAATGTCATTAGACATGAAATCATGCCCAGCATCATTCCTTAATGGGGAACCAAAAATGAAACCAGGAGATGCCCCTCCACCCCAATTACAGTGGCACAAGGATGTCTCTCTCAGCCACTTAATGGTGGCAGCATTGAGGAAGGGACATTCTTTCTGCACTGCCTCCTAAAACAATGTGCTCTTTTGCTTTGCATGAAAACATCCTGCATGACTCTTATTTTGGAGGCGTTCTTGAAATTTCTCATGTCCACATGCTAAATATTAAAAAAAAAAAAAAAAAAAAAAAAAACTTTCTCATTTCTATTTCTGAATACCTAATAGGCTATTTTTTTTTTTTTTTTTTTGAGATGGAGTCTCACTCTGTCACCCAGGCTGGAGTGCAGTGGCACAATCTTGGCTCACTGCAATCTCCACCTCCCAGGTTCAAACCATTCTCCTGCCTCAGCCTCCTGAGTAGTTGGGACTGCAGGTGCTCACCACCATGCCCGGCTAATTTTTTTGTATTTTTAGTAGAGACGGGGTTTTATCATATTGGCCAAGTTGGTCTCGAACTCCTGACCTTGTGATCCGTCTGCCTTGGCCTCCCAACGAATATGCTAGTTTATATTGTGAGCTATGTGCTGGGTTCTAGTGGAGGGGAAGAGTTTCCCTGTGCCCTCAGAGGCTGCAATAATTAAGTTTACAAAACAGACAACAGGCAGATCATCAGGAGAAAAGGGATCAAGGTCCCTGCAGTTTCTGGGGCTGGGGGTTTCTGTTGCTGCCTGCAGAGGGATGAGCTCTAACTGTGTGTGGGTCTGAGGTTCCTCTTCTGTGCAGGGCTGAGGTCTCCAGCTCCTACCCAGCTCCCCATGAATCCCCCAAAGCCCACCTCCCCCACTCCCCTCCCCTTTCTGCTCACACAGTGAGCCCTGGCCTCAGACTTGCTGCAGCGGCTGCGGCTGTCCCTGCAGTGGGCAGGTGAATGGTCCCGAGGGGAGGGGCTGTGGGGTTGGGTGGAGCTGAACCTGTGTCTCCACAGGGGCCCTGGCTCAGAATCCAAGATTCCAGCAGGAAGTGCCCAACTTGGTGACCAGCGCAGGAGGGTCTGAGAGAGTGAGATGGGCACTGTTCCGTCTTCTGCCTGACAAATGGGTGGAACGATTCTACCCCAGTTGTGACTACTAGCTCAGGAGTGGGGCCCCAGGTCTCCAGCCTCTCTCTGCATGACCCTTTCAGAAAACTCATATCCTAGTCCTACCTCTGCCTGGAAGATGCCCATAAATTTCTGTCTGGTTCAGCCTGTTCTGAGCACAAGTCACTCCCCCTTGAGAGGCCCCACCCATGTGAGTCAGCTCAGTCATCGTCCTGGAAAGCTCTTTACACATCTCTGAATTTCACCCAAGTCTTCCCATGAGTCAGGGATTTTGCAAACTTGACTTCCGGGAAATGTCTGAAATATCCGCCTTCCTTCATTCCCATGGCCACAGTCCCACCTCAAGTCTCTAACTTTGCTCACCTGGACCCGGGTGACGCCTGGAGCTGCAGCAGCTTCCCTCCTGGCCTAGCAGTCTCTAGTCTTGCTCCCTCCAGCCAACCACAATTTGGGCCCCCAAGAGGGGTCTCTAACCAGATCTTTCCCTGTCCCTTCCCTACTCAGATCCTCCCCCTGGCTCCTGTGGCCCAGGAGAAAGCCCAAGTATGTCACCTGTCTTGGTTCCTCTAAGTGGCCAGAACCACGAGGGTGAACGCCCTCCACGGTTTTGTACATCAAGGTCAGTCGTCCTGGGACGTTCTCTCCACGTCCTGATACGGCCAAGTCCTCCCCATGTTTCCATGCCCCTGTCCCGGGATCATTAAGGTGTCTCCCCACCCCTGCATGCTGGGGGTCTTCGCCCCTACTTGCTCTTGCTTGCAATCCTTGTCTCAGAGAGGCTGTTTCCACTCCTAAGTCTGGGGGAGGACACGGAGAGAGAGGAGGGCCTCTCAGTCCTGCCCCTCCAGCTCTTTTGGTTTCCGTAGTCCCACAGATTCAGGGCAATGCCCCATCTCTGCAGATGCAGGAGGGCAGTCCCTGCACGTGGTCTGTGATGCTGACAGCAGCCCCTCTGCCAGGCTGAGCTGGTCCCAGGGCAGCCTGACCCTGAGTCCCCCACCCCTTGCATCCCCAGGTCCTGGACCTGCCCCAGTTGGTTTTAGGGAATGGAGAATTCACCCACTGGGCTTAGTCCCTGCTGGGCTCCTGCCACATCTCCCTGAGCCTGGCTGTGCAGGGTGAATGTTAACAGAACACCTGCTTCTGTTGGGGGGTGGGGCAGCTTAGGCAAGGGCTGAGGACAGTCCCACCTCTGTTTTCCTTCCCCTACCCCCCACCCCGTACAGCCTGTTCCTGCTCCCCACATTTTTGGAGAGCAGTGGAGCTCCTGGCTTCTGCCCCTCAACCTGCTCAGGGGAACCATAATGGGGGCAGCTTTCTTCTAACCTATGACGTCACCTGGATCTACTGCACAGTGGAGAGCGCTCAAGTTGTCCTATAACTTGAGCCCTCAAATCCATGGGCGGCTTCACCATCCTCTCCTCCCCAGAGCACACCTTCCACAGCACTGGTCTCTCCTCTCAGAACTGTGTTTCCCACACAGGCTCAGGGGCTTCCAGGGGGGATAGGGCTGCTTGTGGTGACTGAGCTCCCCCCCTCACAGCAGAGCTGAGGTCTGGGTTCCAGGGCCCCAGTGGGGGTGAGGGTCCTTCAGACCATGTGTCCTAAGACTCACCCTGCACATGGCTGGAGCAAGGAGATCCTGGGTGCCTCAGTCCCACCTCCTGTGCAGAACAGGCTCTCTCCATCCCTCACCTTTGCTTTCCATACCTCTTCCCTATGTCTCTATAGGAATAGTTGTGAGGATAGGTGAGGAAATAGATTGCTATGCATTGTCACTAATTCGAGTTATAATCCATGCAGCATCTTGCTCTGCATGCTTACTTTAATCTGGTTTTGAGAGGCCACTAATTCATCCCCATAATATGTTGATATAAACTCCATATTCTTTTTTTTTTCTTTTTTTTTTGAGATGGAGTCTCGCTCTGTCACTGAGGCTGGAGTACAGTGGTGCACCATGAGCTCACCGCAACCTCTGCCTCCCGTGTTCAAGCGATTCTCCTGCCTCAGCCTCCCGAGTAGCTGGAACTGCAGGTGCCCGCTACCACACCCAGCTAATTTTTTTTTGTATTTTTAGTAGAGATGGGGTTTTACCATGTCGGCCAGGCTGGTCTTGAACTCCTGACCTTGGTTGATCTGCCCGACTTGGCCTCCCAAAGTGCTGGGATTACAGGTGTGAGCCACAACGCCTGGCCTGGGTTGACCTTTTTAAGGCTCTTTAACTTTCACCCTCTCCTATGATAGGTCTAGTGTTCTCTTTATTCTAGGGCTGTTTTTATCTTTCTGGCTCTTGTTTTCCATCCACAGTAGAGAATCATTTCATGGATAACTCATGTTTTGGGGAGCTAGCATCCTGCTGTTCTGTAAATAACAGGAGAGTAAAAGAAAAGTTAACAGATGGGGGGAAATATCTGAAATGCACATATGTAGCAGGTGTCAGATCACAGACAGCTTTGGAATTTGACGTAAGGAGTTGAATCTTATTTTGGAAAACTAATATTTCAAGTGAGTGTCATGTCACACTCAGACACAAGCAAGTATTATATGTGATAATAAAGTGCTGCACTTGCAAAATTTTTCCTTCACTAGAAATTAGGGTGCATCTCCCACGTGCAATGGCTCACTCCTGTAATCCCAGCACTTTGAGAGGCCGAGGCAGGCAGATCATCCAAGGTCTGGAGTTCGAGACCAGCCTGGCTGAGATGGTGAAACTCCATCTCTACTAAAAATACAAAAATTAACTGGACGTGGTGGCGTGCACCTGTAATCCCAGCTACTCGGGAGGCTGAGGCAGGAGAATTGCTTGAACTCGGGAGGCAGAGGTTGCAGTGAGCCGAGTTTGCACCACTGCACTCCAGCCTGGGTGACAGAGTGAGACTCCGAAGAAAGAAAGAAAGAAAGAAAGAGGGGGTGGGGGAAGGAAGGAAGGAAGGAAGAGAGAGAAGAAAGAGAGAAAAAGGAAAGAAAAGAGAAATCAGGGTGAATCCAAGTTTCTCCTCTAGTGATATTTCACTCTCCTTCTTGCCCTGCAATGTGCTGTTCTGACTGGAAGGGTAAGGACAGAGACCGGCTAAGAGCCCCTGAAATATACACGACCCCAACCCAGACAAAGCAAAGATGCATGACCTGAAAAACCGTCGGGAGCGCACTTTCTTATGTGGTTATCACATGCTTAATATACCTGGGTGGAAGTCATTTGAGAATAATGCTGTAAAGTGTGTGTGAATGTTTGGAAGGGTTTTATATTTTTGGGAGGGTGGGTTTGGGGTCAGGGAAGTGAGGTGACCATGGTGACTTCGGTTTTGCTTTAATTTGATTCCTCTAGGGGGAGATTTTGTTCTGAGGTGCAGTGAAAAGTAGCCTTTTTGGAGAGTACTCTCTGCAAATGCGTCCCGAGTCTGGGATTTGTTCCCCTGGTAGCCTCCCGCCTGCAGGACCATGGACAGCGCGGGCTCCAGGGTCTGTGGCGCTGTGGCGCCTGCGCTGGGATTGTAGCGCCCCCTGGGGACGGTGTCCTGCACCAGGGGGAGGAAGAACCCGGGACCAGCTCTGGAGCCCAAGGAACGCAAAGACGCAGGTCAGGGAAGGTCCAGGTCCCCCTTCTCCCGGCAAAGCCTCCTGGGCTCCCTCGAGGTCTCAGCTGCAGCCACTCCTGGGCTCTTCAGCCTCGCCGGGACCCTGGCCCTCGCCCCTCCCTCCTCAGGACGCGGTCCTCAGGCCACACCTGCGCCCCCCAGGGTGGGGTCCTGTCAGTCAGACCCCCCGCCTCTCCCTCCCGCACCTCCCACCGTCCCCGCCCTTCCTCCCAGCGCCCACCTGTGCCCTCGTGCAGTTTCGGGGTCTGGAGCCTGGGGTGGGTCTTTCTGAGGCCCTCCGTGTGGCATTAAGGATGAAGAGCAGAAGCACACCCCCCGCTGAATGAAGGAGAGGCGGGGGCGGATGGAGCGCCTGGGGATCTGGTTTTGGAGGGGAAGAAGCTCAGGGAAAACCCAAACCGTCTCAGGCGAGAAGACAAGCATGAGGCTGACCAGAAACGAGTCCCAGGACCCCAGGCAGCCTCTCCAGTCCTGCCTGACAGAGGCTGGGAGCAAGGGGAGGGGGCGGCGGGGGCTCTGGCCTAGCAGGAGAAGGAGACCACAGAAACCACAGGAACTCAGAAAGGCGAAGAGGGGGGGGAATGGGAGGGGCAGCGATGTGGAGAAACCCCGGGGAGAAGGGAGACGGTGCCGCTCTCCTGGCTCCTGTCAGCTGGTCCCATGGGTGTGAAATGCTCAAAGGCAGAGGTGGTACTGGGCCCAGGTTGGGGCCCTAGGGGTCAACTTGTTAGGGACCCCCCCCCCACCAGGACCCAGGCACCCTTCCTCCCCTCACTCCTCCCTGGAAGAGGCCCTTTTCTGAGCACCTGGAGAGGAAGGCGTGATGTGTGCCCAGTACAAGAGCTCCCCCTGGGGAAAGGAGGCTGGTGTCCCCAGAGAAGGCTCAGGTTAGGTCACAGGGAAGCAGGGATCAAAGTGAAGGGCAAGCTGGGCGAGGTGGCTCACACCTGTAATCCCAGCACTTTGGGGGGCTGAGGCAGATGGATCATCTGAGGTCACGAGTTCAAAACCAGCCTGGACAACATGGTGAAACCCCATCTCTACTGAAAATACAAAAATTGGTGTGGCAGGTGTTGGTTTTGAGACAAGGTCTTGCTCTGTTGCCCAGGCTGGAGTGCAGTGGTGCTATCATGGCTCACTGTAGCCTCAATCTTATGGGCTACACCAAATTTCTGTGTTGAAGTCCCAACCTCCAGTACCTAAGTACTTGCAGACAGAGTCTTTAAAGAGATACAGTCGTTCTGCTGTATTTGTGGGGGGATTGGTGGCAGGACCCCTGCCCCTTGGATACCAAATCCATGATGCTCAGCTCCCCTACCCAGTAGTGTTTGCCTAGGACCTCTGCACATCCTCCCATCTCCGGGTTACTTATCATTCCTGACACAGTGTAATGCTGTGTAAGTAGCTGTTACGCTGTATTTTTAAGTCATGCTGTTTTTTGTGGTTGTGTTGGCTTTTGTCAGTTTTGTATTTGAATGCCATGATGGGCAGGTGGTTGAATCCCGGCATGTGGGACCCGTGCATGCTGAGGGCCAACTGAAATGAGGTCACTCCTTTGTACTAGGGTGGGCCTAGTCCAATATGATATGAGTTCTTGTAAGTTCTTATAAGAGCAGGAGCTGAGGAAACAGACACCCAGAGAGGGATGGCCATGTGAGGACACAGGGAGAAGTGGCATCTAGAAGCCAGGCAGAGGCCTTGGGAGGAACCACACCTTGGTTTTGGACATCTAGTCCAGAAGCGTGAGGAAGTCAGTGTTGTTTCAGCCCCTCTGTCTGTGGCATGCTGTTACAGCAGCTCAGGCGACTGATACAGTGAGTGAGGCCATGGTACACTTTGGGAGTAATCCCAGCACTTTGGGAGGCCGAGGCAGGAGGATCACTGGAGCCCAGGAGTTCGAGAACAGCCTGGCCAACATGGTGAAACTCTGTCTCTACAAAAACTACCAAAATTAGCTGGGCATGGTGGTGCATGCCTGTAGTCCCAGCTAGTTGGGCGGACGAGGTGGGAGGATCACTTGAGCCCATAAGATTGAGGCTACAGTGAGCCATGATCGCACCACTGCACTCCAGCCTGGGCAACAGAGCAAGACCTTGTCTCAAAAACAAAAACAAAAATGTCATGGACGAAAGAACCAGGACAGGGCAGGGGCTGGGTTGCCTCCTCCAGGAGGCCTCTCCTGACTTCCCTCCACCAGGAAGAGCTGACCGCTCCATCCCCAGGTCCCATCTTGAATGTCTGTCCAGCATCTGGGTCATTTAAGGGGCCCTTCTATGCTTTCCTGTTTCTAGAAATCTTCATGTACCAACCTGGGGCCCTGGAGGTGACCCACCGTGGAGTATTCACCTCCAAGTTCCTCTGAAGCTCAGCATCTTGTATCCAAGGTGCATGCAGGTTGAAGGAGGAGTTCTGTGTCTCTGTGTGACCCACATGGAGTCATTTCAGGAACAGGTCAGTGAATGGACAACATGTTGTGGAGTTTACTCCACTCATTGCAAAGCCCCGCTTCCCTAGTCTGTTTCCCACACCCCGACCCCCCACTCCCGCCTTTCCTCAAACTCCTCGCATCAGCATTACTTTTGGGCTTATGTGTTCTAATCCCGATGGGTGTCCCAGTTGAACGACAAAGGAAGGGAGACTGGGAAGTGGACCGAGGCCTGGTGGGGGCCGGAGGATGCTTCTGGGGAACAAGGATCGAGAGCTCACCAGGAAGCATGAAGTGTGGGAAGAAAGTTTCCCAGGTGCCAAGGCAAGAGACTGAAGGCACAATCTGTCCCAGTATAATCAATCACTGATTACTTAGTTTTAGCAATGATATCAAATATATTCAGAAACAATCACACAATCAATTATATAATCAATCTTATTAAATCATTATTCTTTATTAATTTTTGCTTTAGTATTATGGCATAGAATCATTTTAGTCTTATAGAAACAACCAGGTAAAATACAATTAGGAACAGAAGGGACATTGTGAGAAGTGATCAGGAGGTGAGAGTGAGAGCCTTGCGGTAGTGCCAGCACCTGGGGAGGCGCCCATTACCTAGCAGGCCATGAAGGGGAGTTTCCCTTTCACTGTGGGAGTTCAGAGAACACTCTGCTCTGCCCGGCTCTCGAGGAAGGCCTGACATTAGCCAGGCCGGCCTGCAGACATCCAGTGGCTTAAATGTCTCTCTGTGGCGCTGTGGTCCAGTAGTCACCGTCCTTGTCCACTTTCATGTTCCGATTTCTCACCTGGAGCTCTTTTTAAGTTCTTAGAAGTTGTGAGAAGAATAGAGGAATCCTAAAAGCCTTTGATCTGACAAGTGCATAGAAAGATGCTGAAGTATGTGCCTCCCCCTCCTTGCAGTGGCTACCTGAAAGGGAGGGGCCTCTGTACTGTAAGCACGTGATCTGCTTGACCCTATCAATCATGTCAGGTGATTCACTCTCTTTACCTTGCCCCCCTGCCCTGTATACAATAAGTATCAGCACGTCCAGGCATTGGGGGCCACAACTGGACTCGGCGCCTTGGTAGCAGTGGTCCCCCCGGGCCCAACTGAGTTCTTCTCTTACCTCTGATTCTTGTGTCTTTCTTTCCTGTGATCTGTTGTCTCCACACACAAAAGAACACCCACTAGACCCTGCAGGCCTGGACCCTGCAATGAAGGGCTGAGGCTGATACCACCCTAGGGTGGCCAGATTTAGAAAAAAAGAAATTCAACATGCTCAGTTAAATTGGAATCTTAGGCCGGGTGCGGTCGCTCACACCTGGAATCCCAGCATTTTGGGAGGCCAAGGCGGGCAGATCACTTGAGATCAGGAGTTCGAAGCCAGCCTGGCCAACATGGTGAAACCCCATCTCTACTAAAAATACAAAAATTAGCTCAGCGTGGTGGCGGGCGCCTGTAATCCCAGGTACTCAAGAGGCTGAGGCAGGAGAATCATTTGAGTCTGGGAGGCAGAGGTTGCAGTGAGCAGAGATCATGCCACTTCTCACACCAGCCTGGGCTACAGAGCGAGACTCTGTTTCAAAAAATAAATTAATTTGAATTTCAGATAAACAAATTTGTTTTGCTTTTTGGTATAAGTATATCCCATGCAGCATTTAGGACATATTTTATACTAAAAAATAAAAAAAAAACAAAAAAACTTAATTTATCTTTTCTGTGAAATTCAGCTTTCACCAGACATCTTGCATTTTATCTGACAAGGCCAGCCCCCTCCAGCAACTGTCCCTTCCCCTGTACCCACCATCTCCACCACCAGTTACCCAGATAAGGGGAGGTCACTGTGGACTTTCACTTCTACTTTTTCAATGACCCAGGGCCCAGAGGGAGAGTCCTCACCCCACTGCCCTACCCACAGCCAGGCCCCCAGGGCAGACACAAGCCTGTCCTCCCCCTCCTGCACTGGGAGCTTTGGAAGGACCAGCTCAACAAGCCCAAGGTCAGGCTGGGCCCCCAGGAGACCCAGAGGACAAGCGGGCAAGGTGGACAGGGGAGTGCCGAGGAAGGGAAAGGAGTCCTGTGACCTCAGGATCTGAAGCTCATTTCACGCATCACGCCCCAGGGCTCACTTCCGCTCTCGGCTTCCCCCTTCTGCCAAGAGCCCTGAGCCATTCACAGCACCACCAGAGAATAGGCCTGTCTCAGGCAGGTCCTGTGCCTCTTATGCCGAGATGCTACTGCCGCTGCTGCTGTCCTCGCTGCTGGGCGGTGAGTGGGCTGGGGGCCAGAAAGGACCTGGGGCGGAGCTAGGACTGGGGTTGCAGGTTGAGCCTCTGTATCCCCACAGGGTCCCAGGCTATGGATAGGAGCTTCTCAATCCAAGTGCAGAGGTCGGTGACAGTGCCAGAGGGCCTGTGTGTCTCTGTGCCTTGTAACCTCTCCTACCCGCAAAGGGACTGGACAGAGTCTACCCCAGCTTATGGCTACTGGTTCCGAGAAAGGGCTGAGACAAGCAAGCATGCTCCAGTGGCAACAAACCACCCAGATCTAGAGGTGGACATGAGCACCAGGGGCCGATTCCAGCTCACTGGGGGATCCCCCGCAAGGGGGAGCTGCTCCCTGGTGATCAGAGATGCGCAGATGCAGGATACGGGAGGGTACTTCTTTCGGGTGGAGAGAGGAAGCTATGTGAGATTCAACTTCTTGAACGGGATCCATCTAAAAGTAACAGGTATGGAATGGGGTGGGAACTCCTGCCTCTCACACTGGGGGAGGGACCCTGGGCATGGGCTGAGCAGAGAGGGCTCTCAGGGACCCCTGCAGCACTAGCACCCCCGACCCTGTCTCTGTCCCAGCCCTGACTCAGAAGCCCGATGTCTATATCCCTGAGACCCTGGAGCCCGGGCAGCCAGTGACGGTCATCTGTGTGTTTAACTGGGCCTTCGAGAACTGTCCACTCCCTTCTTTCTCCTGGACGGGGGCTGCCCTCTCCTCCAGAAGAACCAGACCAAACAGCCCCCACTTCTCAGTGCTCAGCCTCACGCCCAGACCCCAGGACCACGACACCAACCTCACCTGCCATGTGGACTTCTCCAGAACGGGTGTGAGCACACAGAGGACTGTCCGACTCCGCGTGGCCTGTGAGTGTGGCCTGGGACTGTAGGGCCTGCAGACAGACCCAGGGGGTGGGGGAGGTGGAGGAGCCCAGTGGGGCAGTGAGAGGCTCCCAGCTCAGGAGGTTCCAGGGAGAGGAAGCCGTAGGGTCCTGGGAAGCCGGCGCAGTCCTGGGAGGGGATGGAAATGGCGTCTGGTCCTCTGTTCACACGCGTGAGCCCCGGCGCTGGCTGTCACCTGTCTTCTGGGATAGTCTCACTTTATTTTCCCTGGGGGAACTCTTTGGTTGTGGGAACAAACTGTCTCTCCCTGAAGCTGGCTCACAATCTTGTTGCAGACGCCCCCAGAGACGTTGTTATCAGCATTTCCCGTGACAACACGCCAGGTACTGAGGGCCATCGGGCTGGGGTGGGGCCAGTCCTCTTTAGGGGATGAAAAGGCTTCAGGGGATGAGGGGATGTGCTCCTCCCTGTACCCCTTCTCTCTCTCTCTCTCCCTCCCTCTTTTTTTCTCTGTCTCCAGCCCTGGAGCCCCAGCCCCAGGGAAATGTCCCACATCTGGAAGCCCAGAAAGGACAGTTCCTGCAGCTCCTCTGTGCTGCTGACAGCCAGCCCCCTGCCACGCTGAGCTGGGTCCTGCAGGACACAGTCCTCTCCTGGTCCCACCCCTGGGGACCCAGAACCCTGGGGCTGGAGTTGCCCGGGGTGAAGGCGGGGGATTCAGGCCGCTACACCTGCCGAGCGGAGAACAGGCTTGGCTCCCAGCAGCAAGCCCTGGACCTCTCTGTGCAGTGTGAGTGCCCAGCAGGGGCCCAGAGTCCATCTGGGAGTCTGGGAGGGGCAGGACGGGTGGGGACACAGGGGCTGGATCCAAGTGCAGAGGTCAGTGATGGTGCCCGAGGGCCTGTGTGTCTCTGTGTCCTGCTCTTCTCCTGCTCCCAAAAGGACTGGACAGAGTCTACCCCAGCTTATGGCTACTGGTTCAAAGAAAGGACTGAGACAAGCAGAGTCAGGGCTCCAGAGCTGAGGGGGCCTGGAACCCCAGGCCTAGGGGACCGACCTTCTTACCTATGTAGACTCGTGTAGTTTGTGTCTGGGACTCAGTGGGTGATTCTGCTCCGCCCTTCTATCCCCCCGACTTCCCCCACCTCAGTCTCCCAGACAGTTCCCTTTACCCAGAGGGAAGCCCCTGGCCTGTCTAGAGCTGGTCCTGTCTCCATTTCAGATCCTCCAGAGAACATGAGAGTGATGGTTTCCCAAGCAAACAGGACAGGTAGGAAAGGGGACAGAGAGCCAGGGCCTCTCGGTGCTAAACCGAGGGCCCAGGCATCTGGAGGGTCCCCACGCAGGAGGGTCCCTGCACCCCAAGCTGCACATCGATTCTGCCTCTTCCTTCTCTAGTCCTGGAAAACCTTGGGAATGGCACGTCTCTCCCAGTCCTGGAGGGCCAAAGCCTGCGCCTGGCCTGTGTCACCCACAGCAGTCCCCCAGCCAGGCTGAGCTGGACCCGGGGGGGGGACAGACCCTGAGCCCCTCCCCATCCTCAGACCCCGGGGTCCTGGAGCTGCCTCGGGTTCAAATGGAGCACGAAGGAGAGTTCACCTGCCACGCTCAGCACCCGCTGGGCTCCCAGCACATCTCTCTCAGCCTCTCCGTGCACTGTGAGTGGGGAAAGGGGGCACCTGGGTCCCAGGAAGGGGTCCCTGCTGAGTCCTGTCCTCCCTCCCCACAGACCCCCCACAGCTGCTGGGCCCCCTCCTGCTCCTGGGCGGCTGAGGGTCTGCACTGCAGCTGCTCCTCCCAAGCCAGCCCGGCCCCCTCTCTGTGCTGGTGGCTTGGAGAGGAGCTGCTGGAGGGGAACAGCAGCCAGGACTCCTTCGAGGTCACCCCCCAGCTCAGCCAGGCCCTGGGCCAACAGCTCCCTGAGCCTCCGTGGAGGGCTCAGCTCTGGCCTCAGGCTCAGCTGTGAGGCCCGAAATGTCCATGGGGCCCAGAGCGGCTCCATCCTGCAGCTGCCAGGTTAGGGGGCCGCCTGGATGCTGAGATTCTTGGAGAAGCTTAGTGGGGCAGACAGCAAGGTCCTGTGGTTGGAGCAGGAGCTGGGAGGGACACAGGAGAGCCGTGGCATCTGTATGTAGACAGGAAAACACAATGGAAAGTCCTGACGCCCGGGCTGGGTCACTCCAGCCTGGGCAACAGAGTGAGACTCCACCTCAGAGTAAACAGGAGTTGCAGATTCAGTGTCTGCAATGGGAAATGGAAGCCTGAAGGCCGAGTGAGGAGTGGGCTTCGTGAGCCCCACGTGGATGGGGAGATGCCCACCTAACTCTCTCCATGTGCAGATAAGAAGGGACTGGTCTCAAAGGAATTCTTCATCGGAGTGGTTCTGGGAATCATGATCATGGCTCTTCTTTTCCTCTGCCTCTCCCAGATCATGTAGGTTAAAAGGAATGGCGGGGTCTGGGGTCTGGACCCAGGAAGAGGAGAGGCGTAGCAGTGCACAAACAGGTGGCTTTGTTTCCTCAGCATGAAGATTCTACTGAAGAAACAAACTCAGGCAGAGACCCCGAGGCCCAGGTTCTCCCGGTACAGCACCATCCTGGATTACATCAACGTGGTCCCGAAGTCCAGCCCCCTGGTGAGTGTCTGCGCCGTGGTGCCTCTCCTCTTCTCTAAAGCTCACATCTGCTTTGTGAGTTTCGTACCCTTTGTCTTAGGGACATCAAGGTGGGAAAAGCACCAGCGATAGCACCGAATTCATATCCTGGCTGGCGCTAGCTATGAGACCTCAGCCATGTCCCTCACCCGCTCTGAGCCTTCATTTCTTCCTGTCTCCTTTGAGAGTTGGATTGAGGATTAAGCTGGGCGCGGTGGCTCACACCTGCAATCCCAGCACTTTGGGAGGCTGAGGTGGGCAGATCACAAGGTCAGGAGTTTGAGACCAGCCTGGCCCATATGGTGAAACCCCATCTTTACTAAAAATACAGAAGTTAGCTGGTCGTGGTGGCAGGCGCCTGTAGTCCCAGCTACTCGGGAGGCTGGGGCAGGAAAATTGCTTGAACCCAGTGGGCAGAGGTTACAATGAGCCGAGATCACGCCCCTGCACTCCAGCCTGGGCAACAGAGCAAGACTCCATCTCGAATAAAAAAAAAAAAAAAAGAGTTGGTTTGAGGATTAGAACACATGCACTTTCTCAATATGTAGCCATTATTCCATTATTACCATCACCAATTACTAATTACACTTAACTGCTTAACAATTATTCGTATCATCGGGAGGCTGTACAGCCTAGGGACTCAGCAGAGGGCATTCAAATCCTGCTCCCACCACTGTGTGATGAAGCAAGTATCTCAACTTCTCTGTGCCTCAATTTCTTTAGCTGTAACATGGGGATAATACTAATGGCCACCTCCCAGGATGATGCTCGATGTTAAATATATTATACTTGTATAATCAAATATTCAGATTATCACCAGGCCCCTGGGTAATACTCTGTAAATGCTGGAAATTATTAGGAGATAACATCTTATGCTGATGACTCCAAAATTGTATCTCCTGGCTCCTTCCCTGAACTGCAGACTGTCTATGCAGCATCCCCATGTGGGTGTCTAATCAGCATTTCTTTTCTTTTCTTTCTTTCTTTCTTTTTTTTTTTTTTTGAGATGGAGTCTCACTCTGTTGCCCAGGCTGGAGTGCAGTGACACAATCTCAGCTCACTATAACCTCCACCTCTCAGGTTCCAGCGATTCTCCTGCCTTGGCCTCCTGAGTATCTGGGACTACAGGCATGTATCACTATGCCTGGCTAATTTTTGTAGTTTTGATAGAGATGGGGTTTCGCTATGTTGGCCGGGCTGGTCTCGAACTTCCCTGGATACCCTATTAAACAGTCATCCCACCCTCCCTTTCGCTGACTTCTGACTGCTCAAATTTCTTGATGGCGTTTGTCACTTACCAGTTACGGTACTTTTGCTAAGTATTGTCTGTTCCTGCTTCCAAGATGGAATGCAAGCTCAGCAAAGCAAAGGCAGGGACTTTGTTTCACTCTGTGCTGTAAATCAGTGCCCAAATGGCTGGGCACAGTGGCTCACGCCTGTAATCCCAGCACTTTGGGAGGCCAAGGCGGGGGGATCACGAGGTCAGGAGATTGAGACCATCCTGGCTAACATCATGAAACCCCATTTCTACTAAAAATACAAAAAATTAGCCAAGTGTGGTGGCACATGCCTGAAGTCCCAGCTGCTCAGGAGGCTGAGGCAGAATCGCTTGAACCTGGAAGGCAGAGGTTGCAGTGAGCCGAGATCATGCCACTGTACTCCAGCCTGGGCAACAGAGTGAGACCCTGTCTCAAAAAAATAAATAAATAAATGAAATCAGTGCCCAACATGTGGTAAGTGCTCAAATATTTGCTGAATGAATGAATGAAGGATGGTGGTTCGTCCCTCAGGCTCAGAATCGGAAGGAGAAGGCCACATCAAGCAGCCCTTCTCGGACACCTCCTCCACCAGGTGCTCCCTGCCCAGAATCAAAGAAGAACCAGAAAAAGCCATATCAGTTGTTCAGCTGCCCAGAACCCAAATCATCCACTCAAGCACCAGAATCCCAGGAGAGCCAAGAAGAGCTCCATTATGCCACACTCAACTTCCCAGGCCTCAGACCCAGGCCTGAGGCCCGGATGCCCAAGGGCACCCAGGCGGATTATGCAGAAGTCAAGTACCATCGAGGGTCTCTTGGGCTTTAGGACTGGGACCTCGGCTAGGGAAGAACGTAAAGTAATGAAGAAGTTGAAGATAGCAGAGTGCAAAGTCTCCCTCCCTCCTCTCCTCTCTCTCTCTCTCTCTGTTCTCTCTCATGTTAAAAAAAAAAAAAAGCCTCCAAGTGGGCTGGGTGTGGTGACTCATGCCTGTAATCCTAGCACTTTCGGAGGCCAAGGCAGGTGGATTGCTTGAGCCCAGGAGTTCAAGATTAGCCTGGTCAACATGGTGAAACCCTGTCTCTACAAAAAGTATAAAACATAGCTGGGTGTGGTGGTGTGTTCCTGTAGTCCCAGCTGTCAGAGGCATCTGAACCAGAGAAACTCCATCTGGAATAGGAGCTGCGTAAAATGAGGCTGAGACTTACAGGGCTGCATTCTCAGACAGTGAAGGCATTCTAAGTCACAGGAGGAGACAGGAGGTCAGCACAAGATACAGGTCATAAAGACCTTGCTGATAAAACAGGCTGCAGTAAAGAAGCCGGCCAAATCCCACCAAAGCCAAGGTGGTGACAAGAGTGACCTCTGGTCGTCCTCACTGCTACTCCCCCCAGCACCATGACAGGTTACAGACGCCATGGCAACGTCAGGAAGTTACCCTATGTGGACTAAAAAGGGGAGGAATGAACAATCCACCCCTTGTTTAGCATGTCATCCAGAAATAATCAGAAAAGTGGGCAACCAGCAGCCCTCGGGGCTGCTCTTTCTATGGAGTAGCCATTCTTTTGTTCCTTTACTTTCTTAATAAACTTTCACTTTATGGCCTCGCCCTGAATTCTTTCTTGTGTGAGATCCAAGAACCTTCTCTTGGGGTCTGGATTAGGACCCCTTTCCTGTAACACAGCTACTCCGGAGGCTGAAGTAGGAGGGTCACTTGAGCCCAGGAGGCACGAGCCCATACCACTGCACTCCAGTTTGAGCAACAGAGTGAGACCCTGTCTCAAAAAAAAAAAAAAAAACAAAAATCCTCCACAGATAGGGCATCCCATCCCAGACCTGGGCATTTGAAACAGCCTGACGAATCTGTCCTGAGTGGCCTTCTCTGAATGGTGTTCTGAGAAGATAGGCAAAGATTTGCCTCTGACACACCCCAACTCCAGCCCAGAGGATTACTAGATGACTAGACATAGCTGGGCGCGGTGGCTCACACCTGTAATCCCAGCACTTTGGGAGGCCAAGGCGGATGGATCGCTTGAGGCCAGGATTTTGAGACCAGCCTGGCCAACTTGGTAAAACCCCATCTCTACTAAAAATGCAAAAATTAGCCGGGCGTCGTGGTGCACACCTGTAGCCCCAGCTACTCAGGAGGCTGAGGCAGGAGACTTGCTTGAACCTGGGAGGCAGAGGTTGCAATGAGCTGAGATTGTGCCACTGCACTCCAGCCTTGGCAATAGAGGGAGATTGTTAAAAAAAAAAAAAAAAAAAGGACTAGACAGGAGTCTGCCAACAAGCCTCCTAAGTCACCTCTGGCCTGCTGCCTACTCTCATACCACCTGCAAGCTAGGAATGTTTTTACATTTTAAATGACTGGGGGAAAAGCTCAAAGAAGACGACTGTTTCGTGGACCCTGGGAAGGAGATGAAATTCAAATTTAAGCACGGCACCAAGTCACGTTCATTCCTTTATACATTGCGGTTATTTTCATGCAGAGTTCAGTCCCTAGCCTGCAAAACCTAAAATATTTACCAGCTGATCCTCTACAGATGTCTGCTAGATCTTAATCTGCATAAACTCATTTGTTTTCACAGAAGAGGAAGCAGGTGCAGAGGTCAATAAATAGTTCAAGAGTAGCCATGGCAAAAATGACTAGATCTGTGACTAGAAGAAGGTTTTCAGGGTGAGGACTGGAAAAGCAGGAGACTGCGTGTGGGTGGGGTGCCAGTGCGGTCTCAGATGCACAAATCTAAAGAAGTGCAAGCACATGCTGGGATGGAGGAGGCGGGAATGTTTTGGAAAGGGAAGGAAGAACAACAAACTTACAACATGCTAAGCATTCTGCATGGCTCACGCCAGTAATTCCAGCACTTTGGGAGGCCGAGGTGGGCGGATCACCTGAGGTGAGGCATTTGAGACCAGCCTGGCCAACATGGTGAAACCCTCGTCTCAACTAAAAAAATACAAAACTGAGCCGGGTGTGGTGGCACACGTCTGTAATCCCAGCTCCTTGGGAGGCTGAGGCAGGATAACTGCTTGAACCTGGTAGGTGGAGGTTGCAGTAGTAGACTGCACCATTGCACTCCAGCCTGGGTGACAGACCAAGACTCTGTCTCAAAAAAAAAAAAAAAAAGAAAGAAAAGGAGGCCAGCACGGGTGTTTGGATCACGCCTGGGAATAGCCACTGCACTCCAGCCTGGGCAGCATAGCGAGACCCCGTCTCTAAAAAAAAAAAAGAAAGAAAAGGAGTCCAGGCGCGGTGGCTAATGCCTGTAATCCCAGCACTTTGGGAGGCCAACGTGGGCAGATCATCTGAGGTCAGGAGTTTGAGACCAGCCTGACCAACATGGAGAAGCCCTGTCTCTACTAAAAATACAAAAATTTAGGTGTGGTGGCACATGTCTGTAATCCCAGCTACTCAGGAGGCTGAGGCAGGAGAATCACTTGAACCGGGGAGGTGGAGGTTGCAGTGAGCTGAGATTGTGCCATGGCACTCTAGCCTGGGCAACAAGAGCAAAATTCCATCTCAAAAAAAAAAAAAAAAAAAAACCCAACAGAAAAATTCTTATTCATGGCGGGGCACAGTGTGTTTATGCCTGTAATCCTAGGACTTTGGGAGGCAAGGAGGCAGATCACTTCAGGGGCTCCAGACCAGCCTGGCTAACATGGCAAAACCCTGTCTCTACTAAAAATGCAAAAATTAGCCGGGTGTGGTGGTGGGCACCTGTAATCCCAGCTACTTGGGAGGCTGAGGCAGAGGAATCGCTTGAACCCGAGAGCTAGGTGTTGGAGTGAGCCAAGATCGAACCACTGCACTCCAGCCTGGGTGACAGAGTGAGACTCCATCTCAAACAAACAAAAAAGCAAACGAAAAACAGAAAATGTCCTATTCAGCATCTGCTAGGTATCATCTATACAGAAAAGGTCATCTTTATTAAATAAGTCATACCCCCACCCAAAAGCTGCAGCAGCAAAATGGCTCTGCAAAGAGTTTCTGCCATGGTTTGAATGTTTATGTCCTCCGAAATTCATGTTGAAATTTAATCCCCAATGCAAATAGTATGAAGAGACAGGGCCTTTAGGACGTGATTAGGTCTTGAGGGCTCCTCCCTCATGCATGGGATTAAAGACTATAAAACAGGCTTCACACAGTGTTGGCCCTTTTTTGCCCTTTCACCTTCCATATAAGAGAGACACATCTTGGAAGCAGAGATGAGTCTGCTGGTGCCTTGATCTTGGACTATGCAGCCTCCGGAACTATGAGAAATAATTTTTTTTATTATTTAATTTTTATTTTATTTAATTAATTTATTTATTTTGAGACGGAGTTTTGCTCTTGTTGCCCAGGTTGGAGTGCAATGGCGTGATCTCTGCTCACCGCAACCTCCGCCTCCCTGGTTCAAGTGATTCTCCTGCCTCAGCCTCCCAAGTAGCTGGTATTATAGGCATGTGCCACCACGCCTGGCTAATTTTGTATTTTTAGTAGAGACGGGGTTTCTCCATGTTGGTCAGGCTGGTCTCGAACTCTCAACCTCAGGTGATCCATCTACCTCGGCCTCCCAAAGTTCTGGGATTAAAGGTGTGAGCCACCGCACCCGGCCAATTTTTTTATTAGATATTATCCAGTTTGTGGTATTCTGTTATAGCAATATAAATAGACTAAGACAGCCTAACATGAAGATGGCACCATTCCTGCCCCAATCTCCTGAGAGCTAAAGAAAGCACTGGCAATGCTCACAATGGATTTTGGAACAGGCAGAGATGAACTCTCCCAAGTGGTAATTCCCACACCTACATCAATAGCCTCCAGCTCCAGAAAAGCACCACGTTAATTTCTTCTTAATTTTTTTTTTTTTTTTTTGAAATAGAGTCCTGCTCTGTCGCCCAGGCTAGAGTGCAGTGGCACAGTCTTGGCTCACTGAAACCTCTGCCTCCGGGATTCAAGAGATTCTCCTGCCTCAGCCTCCCGAGCAGCTGGGATTACAGGTACGTGCAACCACATCTGACTAATTTTTGTATTTTTTTAGCAGAGATGGGGTCTCACCATGTTGGCCAGGCTGGTCTTGAACTCCTGACCTCGTGATCCACCCACCTCCGCCTCCCAAAGTGCCAGGATTACAGGCATGAGCAACCACACCTCCCCTTAAATTTTTTGTAGAAATGTGGTCTTACATTGTTGCCCATGCTGATCTCAAATTCCTGGCCTCAAGCAGTTCTCCTGACTCAGCTACCCAGAAGACCAGGATGACAGGCGTGAGCCACCACACCCAGCCCACATGTATTCCTTGTTTCCCAGACCTTTCTGTGTGGATACCCTATAAGCACCTTAACATGTCCAAAACACATGCACTATCCTCCCATGCTCTCCTAAATGCTCCCAGCCTGAAAGCACTTCTTGCCCTTATATCCTTGATCTTAGCTTACCATGCCACCATTGCCCAAACTCGAAATCTTAGGGACAACTTTGACTTGTCCCTCATCCCACATGTTGGCAACTCCCAGCCATTCTTCACCTAAATATCAGGTGGTGCTGCCTCCTCCACCCTCCCAGCTCCTGCTGATCCTGATGTTCTATCACTTGGACTGTGTACACATATGTATGTTAAAAGCAGAGATGTCCACGTGCCATGGGGCTTAATGAGAACAAGCTCCATGCTGAGCACTTTATATACACGACCATGTTCGAATGTCATAGCAACTCTGAGAGGAGTGTTATCAGCCAGCCCCGAGTGAAACTGAAGCTCAGGAGAGGCTAAGCAAATTACCCAAGGTGACTCAGCTTTCAGGGGCAGAGTCAGTATGTGACATCACTGAAGCATGTCAGTTGGACTCCTCGCCCATGATCTGTACTTTCTTGTACTTCCTCTCTTTATGACAATGAAGAACGAAGGCTTAGGCCGGGCGCGGTTGCTCACGCCTGCAATCCCAGCACTTTAGGAGGCCCAGGTGGGTGGATCACTTGAGTTCAGGAGTTCAAGACCAGCCTGGCCAACATGGTGAAACCCCATCACTACTAAAAATACAAAAATTAGCCAGTCCTGGCGGCGGGCGCCTGTAATCCCAGCTAGTCGGGAGACTGAGGCAGGAGAATCACTTGAACCCAAGAGGCGGAGATTGCAGTAAGCTGAGATTGCACCATTGCACTCCAGCCTGGGCGAAGAACGAGAGTCAGTCTCCTCAAAAACAAACAAACAAAGGTGACCCTCAAACCTTGATGCCTCGACGGGGCTGAGAGGGGGAGCAGCTCGGTGAGGGCCTCTAAATGTCGGGAGATTTTAGGGAAGGGAGCAAAGATGACCTCGTAGACCTAAAAGAGGAGAGGTCATGAGGTTAGGGGAGGCAGTGGGGAGGCGCCCACCTTGCCCTTGGAAGGGTCCCCCAAGTGTAAGGGGTTGAATGAATGGGAAAGAGCAGGAACCCCAGGATCTCCAAGGAAGAGGGGGGACGGGGGAGGAGGGGGGAGTTAAGGAAATCTGTGAGCCCCTGCATAAGGTCGAATCTTAGAACTTTGAGGGTCTAAAAATCAGTACGGATGGGGGGAGTGAAAGGAAAGCGCTGGTTCTAAGCGGTGCCTGGGTCAATGGAGCTCCCCAATGGGCCAAAGAGATGGCGAGAGGGATTCTCCCCTCAATAACACAGTGTCCTCTGTCCATCCAAGCTCCGCTCCGCATTTCCAGGCCTGGGCCAGGTCTCCCGGACTCTGCCGTGACCACCTGGAACAAGCGCAGACAAAAGCCTCAACAGAAACGCCTGAAGAAGGCGCGGAAAGGCGCTTGCCCACCAGAGGGAGAGCGAGGCTAGCGGAGTCCGCAGGGTGGGGATTCAAAAGCGACGCGAGCTCTCTGGCCAATCAGAGCCGAGGATAGTGGCTCGCGTCGCGGAACAAGTGGGCAGGACTCTGACCAATCGCCGCCGAGTTCCCTACAAATCGGAAGTCTCGCGCCCACCACCTTACGCAGAAGTTGATTGGTCGGTTTTCAGAATTCACCTGTCAATTTTGGAAGCTGAGTAAAGGGCATTTCCTTAGCGACATAAGGTCCCGCCTCCTTTCTTCTAGCGCAGTGCGGACACCGGGGCCAGGGCCGCGGCAGAAAAGCCTTAAAGGGCGAAGTACGTGGTAAGCAAAGAGGTCAGACCCTTGGTTTCCAAGTGGAGTCAGACCCTGATCTCAGTAATAGGAGACCCAAGAAAAGAACAAGCTAGAACAATCCCATGACGCTGGACTTGAGCAGTGAGCGCCATCTGCCTCTTTGGGATCTAAAGTAACCGGATGGATAGACCCAGACTTGAAATCTGGAAATCAGGGTTCTCATCCGTCTCCAAGAAAGAAGAGTAAGCCAGCTCTCTTGGCAAAAATCCTATTCCAGCCAGTCGGTGCCAGCAACATCGTCCAGCAAAGGGCAGTCCTGGTGCTAGGGATTTCTCCTTCTCAAAATGCAATGTTGTGGGCCAGGCACGGTGGCCCACCCCTGTAATCCCAGCACTCAAGGCGGCAGGATCACTTGAGGCCAGGAATTCGAGACCAGCCTGGCCAACATGGGGAAACCCCATCTCTACTAAAAATACAAAAATTAGCTGGACCTGGTGGCGCATGCCTGTAATCCCAGCTACTCGGGAGGCTGAGGCAGGAGAATCGCTTAAGCCAGGGAGGCGGAGGTTGCAGTGAACTGAAATTGTGCTACTGCACTCCAGCCTTGGCAACAGAAGGAGACTGTCTCTAAATAAATAAATAAAAATTTAAAAATAGCCTGTAATCCTAGCACTTTGGAAGGCCGAGGTGGGAAGATGGCTTGAGGTCAGGAGTTGTAGAACAACCTGGTCAACACTGACAGACCTCTATTAAAATAAATAAATAATTCTTTTAAATGCGGGTTAAATGAGTTCAGATTATTCATTAAAATAGACCTCCAGTCTGGTCAACATGGTGAAAGCTCATCTTTACCCAAAATACAAAAATTTGCTGGACGTGGTTGGGGCTTCTGCAATCCCAGCTACTAAGGGGCTGAGGCAGAATCACTTGAACCGGGGAGGTGGAGGTTGCAGTGAGCTAGCTGAGATAGTGCCACTGCACTCTAGCCTAGGTGACAGAGGGAGACCCTGTCTCAAAAAAATAAAATAAAACCCCCTCATTTTACAAAATAACTTACACTCGCCAACACTCAAGATTGTGAAAAGCAAGGAAAGACTAAGAGAGGGCTGCAGATGAGAGGAGTCTAAGGAGAGAGGATGACTACATCCAGTGTGGTAGTCCAGACTGGATCCAGGACCAGCAACAAAGGACATTAGTGTAAAAACTGGTAAAATCCAAATAAAGCCTGCAGTTTGCCTAATAGTCCCGTCAGCTGCTTAGTTGTAATGTACCACGACAAGGTAAGATGGCAACATTAGGGGAAGCTGAGTCAGGAGTAGATGGGAACTCTCTGTATTATCTTTGTAACTTTTCTGTAAATATAAAAGGATTCCAGGCCAAGCACCGTGGCTTATGCCTATAATCCCTTGGCACTTTGGGAGGCCAAAGCAGGAGGATGTTTTGATCCCAGGAGTTTGAGACCAGCCTAATAAGGCACCCCATGTGGTGGTGTGCGCCTGTGGTCCCAGCTACTTGGGAGGCTGAGGCAGGAGGATGGTTTGGGCCTGGGAGGTTGAGGCTGCAGTGAACCATGATCACGCCACTGTACTCCAATCTGCCTGGGTGACAGAGGGAGACCCTGTCTCAAAAAAATACACAAAAGAAGTACTGCAAAATAAAGCATTTATTTAAAAATATAAAGACCTACTCCTCTCCACTTAGCTGATTTTTTTCCAGTCCCTGAATCACTATGCTTGTTTTATTTTCAGAAGCTGTTCCCTCCCCAGGAATATTCAACTTCCAGTCTTCCCATAACAGCCTTTCCTAACCACCTTATCTACTTTTTTTTTTGAGACAAAGACTTGCTTTGTAGCCCAGGCTAGAGTGCAATGGTGCGATCTCAGCTCACTGCAACCTCTGCTTCCCAGGCTCAAGTGATTCTCCTGCCTCAGTCGCCTAAGTAGCTGGGACTACAGGCACTCACCACCATGCCTGGCTAATTTTTGTATTTTTATTTATTTTATTATTGTTTTTTAGATGGGGTACCACTCTCTTGCCCAGGCTGGAGTGCAGTGGTGCAATCTCAGCTCACTGCAACCTCCACCTCCTAGGTTCAAGTGATTCTCCTGCCTCAATGTCCAGAGTAGCTGGGATTACAGGCATGTGCCACCACACCCAGCTAAGTTTTGTATTTTTAGTACAGATGGGATTTCACCATGTTGGCCAGGCTGGTCTCAAACTCCTGACCTCGAGTGATCCACCCACCTTGGCCTCCCAGAATGCTGGGATTACAGGTGTGAGCCATTGGGTCCCGCCCCTAACCACCGTATCTACTGTATCTCCCTGCCTTGGTGCCTCTATACCCCCTTGCCCTAATTTGACATCTTCAGGTACTTATTCTTACAGAATATATGCTACAGATGTCTTGTCTGTCTCCCTTACAAGCATGCAAGTTTCCTGAGGGTAGGGACCATATCTATTCTGTCCCCCAGTAGGCAGCCTGGAGCCCTGAGCATAGCAGGCATTGAATAACTATTTCTTAAATGAATGCATGTAAGAATTATAGCTTCTCAGCAAAATACTGTCACAACTACCAGCAGTAACAATGTCTCATTTGTTCAGACTAATTGTCCGATTCTGTGTTTACTAATTCACACATAATATCACAATAACCTGGACGGTAATATTAGCCCCATTTCTCAGATGGAGAAACTGAGGCATAGTGACTAGAAGGACCTAGAGTTACAAAGCAAGTTAGAGACATGGCACCTCGAATGGCTAGACTCCCAGACCATCTACTATGCCCTCTGCCCTGGGGAATGTCCACATGTCCAGATTTCCCTACCTAAAATGTCCCTTGAGTCCTAAAGAATGTGTCTTGAGGATATGGCAGGATAAAGAGAGAGAGAGAGAGGAGAGAGGAGAGAGAGAGAGGAGGTGACAGGGGTCTCAGGACTACTGGATCTCAGAGAGGAAGGGGGACTGGGGACCCAGAATCCAGGGTCTGAAGGAAGAGGTGCTGGAGGAGCCTGGGCTCCCGGGTCTGAGGGAGGAGGAGCTGGGGATCTGGACTCTGGGGTCTGATGGGGGAGGAGCTGGGATCTGGACTGCTGGGTCTGAGGGAGGAGGGGCTGAGGAGGGCCTGGAGGCCTGAGTAGCGGTCTTGAGGAACTAGATCCAGTTCCAGGTTCGGCCTGCGCTCTTTCTTCGGGGATCCACAGCACTCCGCGAACCACGCCCCGTTTCGGACCGGGCCAAGCCCCGCCTCTCTCGGCCTGGGCCCCTCCCCAACTTTCCCGGCCCCGGAAGGATCTCGGAGGCGAAGTTGCTAGAAGAGACTTCAGAGGACCCCACTGGAGATGGAACAGCCAAAGGACGGGGCTGGGCCCGAAGGGTGAGACAAACGAAGACCTCCTGAGACTGGGACAGAGACCCAGAGAGAGGAGGAGACAGAGAAAACCCGAGACAAATGGCGCGCTGAGCAGACTTGCGTAGAGAATCGGAAAAACAAAAAAGGGTCACGTACCATCTCGTAGAAACAGAATCTTAGAGGATGTTGGTGAAAGAGTTGAGCGAGATATTTAGAAACAGACGGAGAGCTAGAAACGGATACTCATCAAACAGAAAGGTTTTTTTTGTTTATTTTGTTCCCCGCCCCCCCCAAGACGGAGTCTTGCACTGTCTTGCACCCAGGCTGGAGGACAGAGGCCTGATCTTGGCTCACTGCAACCTCCCAGGTTCGAGATTCTCCGCCTCAGTCTGCCGAGTAGCTGGGATTACAGGCATGTGACACCAGGCCCTGCGGATTTTTGTATTTTGAGTAGAGACAGGGTTTCACCATCTTGGCCAGGCTGGTCTCGAACTCCTGACTTCAGGTGATCCGCCCACCTCGGCCTCCCACAGTGCTGGGATTACAGGCGTGAGCCACCACGCCTGGCCCAAACAGGCATTTTAAAGAATAAACCAAGAAATGTGAAGACTCCAGGGGTCACCAGAGGGCTAGAGCAATCGTTAGCTGTCCACTGTTTTAGCACTTACCAGACCCAGCCCTGTCATACGCGCCTCTGATACCACCCAAAGCCATCTGTGGCGATAAACAAGGTTTGGAATAGGAAAACGACTTGTCCAAAGATACACCACCATAAGCGAGGCGACCAGAAATTGGAACTGAGTTGTCTGATGCTGAAGTTAATGGCAGAGCTGTTTGTTTCCCTGTAGAGAGACACGGATTAGAAACAAAAGACAGAAGCGGGTGAGGAAGTCACAGGGGGGACACTGAGGATGGAGAGAGATGGCTACTCTCAGCAGATGTCCAGAGACAGCCCAGCAGCAAGAAGGAAGTAAGGAGATGCTGAGTCCCACTGACATGTCTTTTTGTCGTTCTAGGAACAACCTGTCCCTGCCATCATCTGGGACTGAGCCATGGACCCCTTCGACTCTCCCAGCCCTGCCACCCTGGCTCCTGGGCGTCACAGACCCCACCCACCTGGGGCTCCCGGAGAGCGTGGCCTCTGTCACCGTGCCCATACGCCTGGACACCCTCTCCTGCCTCCTGCACAGTGCCCTGCTTGGGGTCTACACCCTCCAACAGTCCTTGCCCTCTTGCCCCTGCTACCCCCAGGCAGGCCACACCCAGCCAGGCACAGTCAGGAGGCCTCCAAGGGGACGCGGGGGCTGGGAAGTCAGGCACAGGCCAGGCTGGGGTCGGGGCCCGCATCGATGGGGTCCCGGGAGAGCTCAACAGCCAGAGAGGGGCCGGGCGGGGGGCCTTGGGGCTGGCCCCCAGGACCCCGCCAATGACGCTGCCCTCACCACCAACACTACCTGCCCAGGATGGGAAGAAGAAGCTCAGGATCCGGAGCCACCCCCTGGAAACAGCACCGGCTGCTGAGGACTGGGAGACAGAGTACTAGAATCCCAGAGGGCCCAGCACCTGGGACCGCAGTCACCCAGGAGGCTTTTCCTGGGGCCCGAAGTGACCTCAGCTCTGTCAGAAGAAGCCCAAGAAACATCTTGTTCCCATCCTCCCCTGTCCCCCCAAACCAGGGTCCCAGGAGTAGTTCCTGTGAGCCACTTGGTGAACCTGACCTAAGTCACCTAAGAATCCCAAGCCAGAAGAAAACCCTGAACACCATGCCAGGCCTGTCTCCTTGATGGCCTCAACCCCATGCCCAGCGCCATCCCCAACCACAGTCACAATCCTTTCCTGATTCTTGACCCCCAGGGCTCCTCCGACCCCGTCCCCTACCCTCTTCCTAAGCCCAAAGCCACTCCTCTCTGCCTCTGTCTGCCCCACTCTCAACACCCTATTCCCAAGCCCATTCATTCCCATCCCTGCCCCCAATCCCAGCTCCACTTCTGCGCCTCAACCCTAATCCACGCTCGTTACCAACCCCTTTCTCCTCAGCCCATCTTTAACGTCCTCTGAAACTACAGCCCCGAAGAGCCCCATCCTCAACCTCAGCCACAGATGTGTGTCCATCCTCACCTTCCTGTCCCAGCCCCAATTGTGATAGCCCCATGATGCCACCCCACAAAGAAGCCCACTGGTCCAACACATCCAGACACCTGGGACTCCCCCCGACCCCACTGCCTGCTCTTCAGGTTGGAAGCCCTGGTTGAACAATAAACACGTGATTCTCCCTGTGTCTTGTGTGTCTGTGTCTGTGTCTGTGTGTGCATGCGCACTTACACAGCTCGGCCAAAGCCAGGATTGCTGTGAGCAAGGCTGGCGATGATGTAGTGTGTCCAGGGGGAGGGTCACAGAGGTCAGCGAGCAGCGGTTGGGGGCAGGGAACCCCCTGGATGCCTGCTTCAGCAAATTCCATTTGAGGCCTCTGCCACCGCTGCGTTTCTGCCTGCTGGAACCTGCTGGTTCGTGGGACCATTGTGTAGGGAGGCTTAAGGGATTTGGAGAACCTAAGGGGGCCAAGAGGCCAGTGCCCAGGCTCAGCTCAGTCTGCACAGAGGGGCTGTGGCAGAGGAGGGCTCGGCGGGCTCTGCCACTCAGGTAGGCACCAGGCGTGGGACCTGTAGCCCCCTCTTCCCCAAGTCCCAGGAGTCTAGAGTCCCAGCTCCTTCTTCTCCCAGGACCTGATGTCCCACCCGCTACCCCTAGCTCCTTCCTTACCCAGCACCCAGGAATCCAGGCCCCTGGGCCCCTCCTCCCCTAGGACTCAGGAATCTAGGCCTCCAGCCTATTCCTTGCTCAGAACCTGGAAGTCCAGGCCCCCGCCCTCTCTTCCCAGGATGCAAGGCTCCAGGAATCCAGCCCCTCCTCCCTCTCGTCTTTCTGGGATCCCTACCATCCTCCTCCCTCAGACCCAGGAGTCCAGTCCCCCAGTCCCCTCCTCCCCTAGGACCCAGGCGTCCGGGTCTCCATCTCTTTCTCCCAGGCACCCGGCATTCCACTCCCGAGCCCTCTCTTCCCCCGAGTTCCTTCCTCCATCAAGCTCCCAACCCCATCTCTCCCCTTCCCCACAGATCACCATGTACAGCTTCATGGGTGGTGGCCTGTTCTGTGCCTGGGTGGGGACCATCCTCCTGGTGGTGGCCACGGCAACAGACCACTGGATGCAGTACCGGCTGTCAGGTTCCTTCGCCCACCAGGGCCTGTGGCGGTACTGCCTGGGCAGCAAGTGCTACGTGCAGACAGAGAGCATCGGTGAGCCCCCCGGCCAGGGTCCGGGCCGCGCCTGGGGAAGAGCAGGGCGAACCTCGGGGCCCAAGGACACCTGTATTCCAGATGGAGAACTCTGCGGCTCAAAGAGGGAAAGGGAGCAGTCCAAGGTCACTCAGCATGGGAGGGGGGCAGGACTGGGACTTCAGGGTTGCTTTCTAGCTGCTGTTATGGGGTGCTGGTTTAGAGGTTAAGTTGGGAGAGGTGGCATTTTTTGACGCCTCAAAGGTTCATGTACAGCAGTTGGGGTTAGTGTCATAGAACAGCATTTTCTAAATATCTACTATGGACCAAGAACTATGTTAGGTACTGGGGGATACAGAAGAAATATGGGCCCTAAATTTGCTAAATACTGCATAAAGTATTTTTTCCTACTTACAGTGTGCCAGACCATAGAGAGAGATACATAGAGATATATAGTATATTGCATGCTACATAGCATCTATAATATATTAATAAGTGAATATATGCTACATTATGTATAATATATGCAATTTATATTATTACATATAATGTATAATATATGCAATATATTATGTAATAATAATGTAGAGCAAATTATATTGCACACTTATTACATATGTACATTAACAAGTTAATATACAATATCGTGTATTATGCATGCACCTATATTATATAATAAATTACTAATATATTGTATACAATATGCTACATATTATATAATAATGCATATATTGTATATAATATATAATGTAGAATCCATTATATTACACATTCATTAGCTAATAAATAGCATATATTATGCTATGTCCTGTATAATAATGTATATATTATACAATATATTATATAATAAATTAATATATAATGTAGAGCATATTATATTGCACATTTGTTATATGATATGTTAATAAATTTGGCCGGGTGTGGTGGCTCACACCTATAATCCCAGCGCTCTGGGAGGCCAAGGTGGGCAGATCACCTGAGGTCAGGAGTTTGAAATCAGCCTAGCAAAAAAAGGTGAAACCCTGTCTCTACTAAAAACACAAAAATTAGCTGGGCATGGTGGTGCACGCCTGTAATCCCAGGAGAATTACAGGAGGCTGAGGCAGGAGAATCGCTTGAACCTGGGAGTCGGAGGTTGCAGTGGGTTCAGTTGGCATTCAGAGAATTGCTTGAACCTGGCCGAGGCATGAGGGACTTGCTTGAACCTGGGAGGAGAGGTTGCAATGAGCCGAGATCGTGCCACTGCACTCTAACCTGGGCCACAGAGTGAGACTCTAACTCAAAATAAATAAATACATACATACGTACCAGCAACTAATTCAGAAACTTTAAAAACACCAAGCAGACCCAATAAACCCATCTGCACTTGGGTTTGGTCCCTGGGAAGCAAGTTAAGGCTCCTGCTCTAATTTTGGTGAGTGAATTACAGTTGGTGAGCAAATTAAGCCAGCTGTTTTGACAAATACCCAAGAATCCATAGGACCGAGGCATGTTCCTGAAGTTTTCAGTTTTGTGGTTGTGATATTGTCAAACGGAAGGCCTTCATGGTGGCTCACGCCTGTAATCCCAGCACTTTGGGAGGCCAAGGTGGGGGATCACCTGAGTTCAGGAGTTCAAGACCAGCCTGCCCAACATGGTGAAACCCCGTCTCTATTAAAAATACAAAAATTAGCCGGGTGTGGTAGTGGGCGCCTGTAATCCCAGCTACTCGGGAGGCTGAGGCAGGGAGAATTGCTTGAACCCAGAAGGCAGAGGTTGCCGTGAGCCGAGATCGCACCATTGCACTTGCTCTATTGCCTGCACGATAGAGCAAGACTCTGTCGAAAGAAAGAAAAGAAAGAAAACAAAGAAAGGAAGGAAGGAAGGGAAAGAAAGAACGAACAAACAAAAGAAAGAAAAAGAAAGAAAGAGAGAGAAAGAAAGAAAACAAAAAACAGAAGACCTTCACCAAGCCTCCCTGTCTCCTGCATCCTGGGAAGAGATAAGACAGGTGACTCAGGGCTGTCCCTCAGGGAATTCCCATTGTGAGGCAGGCGAAATGTAGAAGTGTCACGGGTGAGACAGCCAGAAATGAGAAGGAAGTGTGGAGTCAGACAGACCGGACTCTGAAGCTTGTGGCCCCAGGCAAGCCTTTCCACTTCTCCCTGCCTCAGTCTACCCCTCCAGGAAACAGGCATCATACTGCCTCTCTCTCAGGGCTTGCTTGCTGAGATGGGTGGGTGAAGCCTCCCGTGCCTGTCACATCCAGCACAGTGGTGCTCAGCTCTTCCCCCTCAACTACTCAAGAGGATGTGTGAGTTTTGAGGTCAAATCTCATGTCTCATTCTTTTTTTTTTTTTGAGACAGAATCTTACTCTGTCACCCAGGCTGGGGTGCAATGGCACAATCTCGGCTCATTGCAACCTCCACCTCCTGGGTTCAAGCAATTCTCCTGCCTCAGCCTCCTGAGTAATTGGGATTACATGTGTGTGTCACTGCGCCTGGCTAATTTTTGTATTTTTAGTAGAGATAGGGTTTCACCATCTTGGCCAGGCTGGTCTTGAACTCCCAACCTCGTGATCCACCTGCCTCGGCCTCCCAAAGTGCTTGGATTGATTATAGGAGTGGGCCACCATGCCTGGACAGTTGCTGGTATTTAAAAATCTGGAGTTTTTAACCTAAAAATCTGGATTTGCAGCTCTTTTCGGAAAAAAAAAAAATCCAACCTTTCATGCCACAAGTCAGCTGGGTATGAGCAGCAGCTATGCCTTTAAATGACCAGTCATGGTTCCCTGAAGAAACAGAAACCACATGACAATGTGAACAGGAAAGGTTTTCTGTGATGATAGACTGACCCGAAATACATTGGCAATCAATATATGGGGCACACGTGGCCAGCTCATCCCACCCTCCACCCCAGCCAGTGTGACCCCCAAGATCCCCTGCCCTGATCGCAACTGAAGCCGGGCCTCAAAGCCGTTTGCATTTTCCACTCTTAGCATAACTACGGGAAACAAATAACTGTAACGTGCCCCATGAGTCCTTCAGACTCTTAAATACCCAGAGATATCTGTATTCAGTATTTCTTTTTTTGTTTGTTTTAATTGAGATGGAGTTTCACTATTGTCACCCAGGCTGGAGTGCAATGGTGTGCTTTTGGCTCACTGCAACCTCTGCCTCCTGGGTTCAAGTGATTTTCCTGCCTCCACCTCCTAAGTAGCTGGGACTACAGGCGTGTGCCACTATGCCCAGCTAATTTTTATATTTTTAGTAGAGATGAGGTTTCACCATGTTGGCCAGGATGGTCTCGATCTCTTTACCTTGTGATCCCCCCACCTTGGCCTCCCAAAGTGCTGGGATTACAGGCATGAGCCACTGTCCCCAGCCTCTTTTTTTTTTAATTGAGATGGAATTTTGCAATTGTCACCCCGGCTGGAGTGCAATGGTGCAATTCTGGCTCACTGCAACCTCCTCTTTCTGGGTTTAAGTGATTCTCCTGCTTCAGCATCCTGAGTAGCTGGGACTACAGACATGCGCCACCCCACCCAGCTAATTTTTGTATTTTTAGTAAAGACAGGGTTTCATCATGTTGGCCAGGCTGGTCTTGAACTGCTGAGCTCAGGTGATCCGCCTGCCTCAGCCTTCCAAAGTGCTGGGATTTCAGGCGTGGGCCACCACACTCAGCCTCATTACTTCATTTGATTTGATTTTTGTAGAGACAGCATCTCGCTGTATTGCCCAATCTTGTTTCAAACTCCTGGCTTCGGATGGACATGGTGGTTCAGCCTGTAATCCCAGCACATCGGGAGGCTGAGGTAGGAGGATCACTTGAGCCCGGGAGTTTGAGACCAGCCTATGCAACATAGCGAGATCCCATCTCAACAAAAAATAAAAAATTAGCTGGGCACGGTGGTGTGCTCCTGTGGCCCCAGCTGCTCAGGAGGCTGAAATGGGAGGATCACTTGAGCCCAAAAGTTGAAGGCTGCAGTGAGCTAAGACGGAGCCACTGCACTCCAGCCTGGGTGACAGAGCAAGACCCTGTCTCAAAACATAATAATAAGATAAAGTAAATACTTTTAAAAACCCTCCTGGCCTCAAGCAATCCTCCTGCCTCGGCCTCCCACAGTGCTGGGATTCCAGGCCTGAGCCACCATGACCAGCTCGAATTAGCGTGCTAGGGCTGCCATGACAAAGCCCCACAGACTGGGTGGCTTGAAGAACAGAAATGTGTTGTCCCACAGTTCTGGATGCCAGAAGTCCCAGATGAAGATGTGGGCAGAATCAGTTCCTTCTGAGGGCTGTGAGGGACAGTCTGTTCCATGTCCCTCCCTCCCTTGCTACTGGTGATTTTCTGGGAATCTCTGGTGTTCCTTGGTTTGGAGATGCACCATCCCGATTCCAACCTTCCTCACACACGGCATTTTTCCTGAGAGCATGTCTGTGTCCAGATTCCCCCTTTTTATAAGGACATAAGTCTTTGTTTTATGTTTTGCTTTGTTTTTGAGACGGAGTCTTTCTCTGTTGCCCAGGCTGGAGTGTAGTGGCACAGTCTTGGCTCACTGCAACCTCCACCTCATGGGTTCAGGTGATTCACCTGCCTCAGCTTCCCTAGTAGCTGGGATTACAGGCGCCTGCCATCATACGTGGCTAATTTTTGTATTTTTAGTAGAGATGAGGTTTCACCATGTTGGCCAGGCTGGTCTTGAACTCCTGACCTCAGGTGAACTGCCTGACCAGTGGTGAAACCCTGTCTCTACTAAAAAGACAAAAAATATCCGGGCATGGTGGCACACACCTATACTCCCAGCTACTCGGGACCTGAGGCAGGAGAATCGCTTGAACTCCGGAGGCGGAGGTTGCAGTGAGCAGAGATTGTGCCACTGCATTTCAGCTTGGGTGACAGAGGGAGACTCAGTCTCTTTTTTATTTTATTTATTTATTTATTTTATTATTATTATTATTTTAAATATGGAACGCTTCATGAATTTGCGTGTCATCCTTGCGCAGGGGCCATGCTAATCTTCTCTGTATCGTTCCAATTTTAGTATATGTGCTGCCGAAGCCAGCACAAGACTCAGTCTCTATAAAAAAAAAAAGGGGGGGGGGGGGGGAGAGAGAGAGAAATGTGAGAGAGAATAGTAATTAGCAGAAAAACATAGGGAATCAGCATTCATTCATTAACAAACATTTCCTGAGGCCAGAATGCTAACCAAATGTGTGGTGGGGTGTTTGTGACACAGAACCAACGCAGTGCCTGTCCTCAAGGAGCAATCAGGCTTGAGGGAGAGACAAACAGAGTCACAACCCTTAGCCATGGGTGAAGATAAAGACTGAGGGGGTGGGGGCAGATCCTTCCTAGAGGAGGGGTCTTGGCAGCTGGGCTTTGGAGTATAAGTAGGAGTTTGCCAGGTGAAGAAGAGGGCATTTGCAAAGAAGGGAAGGACAAGCTGGGTTAGGAATATAGAAAGGGGTAAGGCATTTTCATCTTAGAGGTAGCAGCAGATCTCACTTACAGCAAGGGAGGCATGGGAGTGACCATGGGGTGCCCTCACAGCATACTGGAATGCCACCCGGGCCTTCATGATCCTGTCCGCCGTATGCGCCATGTCTGGCATCATCATAGGCATCATGGCCTTCGCTCAGCAGCCTACCTTCTCCCGAATCTCCCGGCCCTTCTCTGCTGGCATCGTGTTTTTTGCCTCAAGTGAGTAAGCCCACCCTCTCCCTACCCTCTCCTCACTCTCATCTCAAACCCCAACCTGTCCCCACCCCTCAACACTGTTCTCACCCCTTACTCCTCCTCACACTCAGTCCCACGCCACCCTAATCCCAACCCCATACCCAAAACCAACCTCATGACTATTCCTAGTTCCAGTCTATTCCGACACCAGCTGGTGTACTACAGTTCAGTTCTGGCACTATTCACCTAAAATTCGTGTCAGACTCCACAGGTTAGGAGCACAGTCCCTAGCAAGACTGCCCCCCACCTCAGATACAGGCTGCCAGTGGGGTCCCTGGGCCACCCATGTTTTCGATCCATTGGCTACAAACTAGGAAGCTCCCAAGACCCACTCAGATTCAAAAATTTGCTGGAATAACTCATAGAATGCAAGAAAGTGCTATACTTACAACGATAGTTTCATTATAGAGGACACAACTCAGGCCCAGGCAAAGGAAGAGACACAGAGGGCAGAGTCCAGGAAAGCCCCAAATGCAGAGCTTCCAAGCCCTCTTCTTGTGGAACTGGGGGTCACCCTCCCAGCACACAGATGGTTTCACCAATAGGGAGCTCCACTGAGGTTTTTACTGGGATCTTGTTAAACAGGCATGACTGATTGAATCATTAGCCATTGATTGAACTCAGTTTCCAGCTTCCTTTCTTCCCCGATATCAGGTGGTTCAGAGTCCCAACCCTCCAATATCGTGGTTGGCCTGCCTTCCTGCCTCCCTCCCTCCCTCCCTCCCTCCTCCTTCCTTCCTTCCTTCCTTCCTGCCTGTTCCTTTTCCGTTTCCTTTTTTGAGATGGGGTCTCACTCTGTCACCCAGGCTGGAGTGCAGTGCCATGATCTCAGCTCACTGCAACCTCCACCTCCCAGGTTCAAGTGATTCTCCTGTCTCAGCCTCCTGAGTAGCTGGGATTACAGGTGTCCACCACCATACCCAGCTAATTTTTGGGTTTGTTTTTTTTTTTTTTTCTTTTTTTTTTTTTATTACTCACTCAAGTGAGATGTTTTGTTATTTTTGAGACAGATTCTCATTCTGTGGCCCAGGCTGGAGTGCAGTGGCATGATCTGAGCTTACTCCAACCTCCATCTCCCGGGTTCAAGCGATTCTCCTGCCTCGGTCTCCCGAATAGCTGGGACTACAGGCGCCTGCCACCACTCGCAGCGAATTTTTGTATTTTGGTAGAGATGGGGTTTCACCATGTTGGCCAGGCTGGTCTTGAACTCCTGACCTTGGGATCTGCCCGACTCAGCCTCCCAGAGTGCTGGGATTACAGGTATGAGCCACTGTGCCCGGCCTGGTTGGTCTTTCTGAAGACCACACCCAACGCTGAGTCATCTCATTCATTATGTAAATTCAGGTCGGGCCCAAGAGGCTCAAGAATAACAAAGACCCTCCTATTATTCAGGAAGTTCCAAACGGGGATTCTCCCTCCCAGGAACGGGAGACAATGGCCAGTTATAATACAAAGCAGAACCATGTCCAACCCCATCCTAACCCTATGCCCCAATCATCTTTACCCCATCCTCACTCTTATCCCCACCCCCCAACCTACTTTGACCCCTTTCCCCAATCTTACTCCCCACCCCCGTCGTCAGCTCTCTGCCCGTCTCCAAAACCACACCCAGCCTTAGTCCCACCTGTGTCCTACCGCCCTCTCTCCCCAGCCCTTTTTGTCTTGTTGGCCTTGGGCATCTACACCGGAGTCACCGTCAGCTTCCTGGGCCGCCGCTTTGGGGACTGGCGCTTTTCCTGGTCCTACGTCCTGGGCTGGGTGGCAGTGCTCATGACCTTCTTTGCAGGTACTGGGGACAAGGGTCAGGAAGGTCAGTGTCCGGGGCAGGGTGGGCAGCAGATCCAGTAGCAAGATGATAGGGTGTCTCACATGGGTCCCACAGCACTGGGTCAGGAGGGAGACTCCAGGCCTCTGGAGTCTGGGGGCTATGGATACCCAAGGAGAAAGGGAGTAGAGTGTTGGGCTCTCTAGGGGTGGAAATGGGGCTGCGAGGAGTTTTGGGGGTCAACTGTAACTTCTTCTCATGCAGGGATTTTCTACATGTGCGCCTACCGGATGCATGAATGTCGGCGCCTGTCCACACCCCACTAAGCCCAAATGTGTCCCCCCAACTTCATATGGAAGTTAAAGTGAGGCCACTGAAGAGGAGGAGGAGGGTCTAGAGGCCTGAAATCCTGGTTCCTAGGGGAATGAGGGGGTCAGTTCTGGACTCTGGGTTGGGTGGGAGGCTGACTCCTGGTTCTAAGCTAGAAGGAGGAAGAAATGGGCCTGTGGGAGGGAGCTCAGAAGACTCAAGTCCCCAGCTGCCTGGCAGGTTGTTAGAAAAATGGAATATCCGTTAGAGCAACTTTCTGGGGTCTAATAAAACTGATGTGAAACTACTAACGTGCTCATCCTTGAGGGACTGGGATGGGGAGGAACAGCTGTGAGTGGTGGGTGTGGGCAGGGGTGCTGTTTTTTTGTGTGTTGCTGTTGTCGTCATTGTTTTGAGACGGAGTTTCGCTCTTGTTGCCCAGGCTGGAGTGCAGATCTCTGAAAAAAACTCCCTGCCCACCCACCTCCAGCCAGCTCTCCCCAGCCTCCCCTCTCCTCCCCGCATGGGCCCCTCCAAAGGAAACACCAGAACCCTGAGCCTTCACCGCCTGCACCTGCTCGTCACACACTCTTCCTTACTGTGATCTTCTCTTCATTCACTCGTTAGTGGTTCATTCTATTGATTGATGCTGGCTGGGTTCGGTTTCTCACACCTGTAATCCCAGCACTTTGGAAAACCAAGGCAGATGGATTAATCAAGCCCAGGAGTTCCCCAGGCAACATGACAAAACCCCATCTCTATGAAAAAAAAAAAAAATTAGCTGGGCATGTTGGTGTGTGCCTGTCCCAGCTACTCAGGAAGCTGAGGTGGGCAGGTCGCTTGAGCAGAGGAGGTTGAGGTTGCAGTGAGCTGTGATTGTAACACTGCACTCCAGCCTGAGTGAGAGCAAAACTGTCTCAAAATAAAAAAAATTAAAATAAAAAGCAAAGTAAAATACATGGCTGCCAACTGCCATGAGATTTACTGATGTCTATCACAAAGTAAGACTGTTTCACAAGGCTGATTCTAATAATAAGACTATTTACTACAGCTATGCTAATAAATGTTATGTTTTAGAAGCTTATTCCCTAAAATAATATTTACTGGGGCATCCTCAAATAAAAATATTACTGTATTCATAGAGGCTTTCTCTAATAACAATGGCCATTGAAGCTTTCTCTAATAATGTAGTGAGGCCTATTTAAATAGAAATATTTACTGAGCCTTATTCTAGTAATCATATTTCTAGGGGCTTACTCTAGCAATAATGATATAACTCCAGACTCATGTTTCCAACTTACCTACTCAACCTACTTACTTACTCAACATTTCCACTTGAAAAGAAGAGGCATTGCAAATCTCACATATCCAAAAATAAGTTCCTGATCTCACACACACCCCACGTGCACCTCCCATGGTGTTCCCCCATCTTAGGAAATGACAACCCATTTTTACCCAGCTGCTCAAGCCAACAGCTTTGGGATTCAATGTCAGCTTTTCTTTTTTTTTTTTTTGAGACAGGTTCTCACTCTCACCCAGGCTACAGCGCAATGGCGTAATCACAGCTCACTGCAGCCTGCACCTCCCAGGCTCAAGTGAGCCTCCCACCTTAGCCTCCTGAGCAGCTGGGATGATAGGCGTGCACCACTATGCCTGGGTAACTTTTTTACTTTTTTGTAGACGGGGTAACCTTACGTTGCCCAGACTGGTCTCAATCTCCTGGTCTCAAGTGATCCTCCCACCTCAGCCTCCCAAAGTGCTGGGATCACAGGCATGAGCCACCCCAGCCAACCTGTGTCTGCATTTGGTTCCCCGTAGATCCTCAAAGACAGCACCTGGCACAGGGGAATCACTCAAAAGGACATTTGTTGAACAATAAATGTTTATTCAGGCCAATTGATAGTGCTGTTTATTGGCTTACATAAAGTATTATTCATTGGGATGTACTCTAGTGATACTGAGATTTAATATCTTTTTATCATTTTATTAATAGCCATTAAATATTATGACTAGCGTGGGCCTCAGTAGAAATGATGATGCCTTCCATAATAACTGCTTACCATCATCATTCATTTCTTTAATAGAATGTAGGTTAATTGAGAATTAGTCTTTTATTTTTTTGAGTTGGAATCTTGCTCTTTCACCCAGGCTGGAATACAGTGGTGCGATCTCGGCTCACTACAACCTCCGCCTCCCGGGTTCAAGCAATTTTCCTGCCACAGCCTCCTGAGTAACTGGGATTATAGGTGCATGCCACCACACCCAGCTGATTTTTTTTTTTGTATTTTTGGTAGAGATAGGGTTTCACCATGTTGGTCAAGCTGGTCTCGAACTCCTGACCTCAAGTGATCCACCCACCTCGACCTCCCAAAGTGGTGGGACTACAGGTGTGAACCACCACACCTGGCTGAGGATGAAAGTCTTACCTGATTTGTGTAATGCTCTATGCTCAAATTTGGGGGGGGGACCCAAATTAATCAGATCTTGTTTCTGCCTTAAAGTTCTCAAGGTCAGAAAGAGCACAAGGGAAGTGGTAGAAGGAGAGAAAGTTTGGATCAGGCCAAGAAATAATCATTGGGGTACAGGTGTGGACAGAGGGTCAAAGACTGGTGTGGAGTCCTGGGACTGCAGGGTGAAGATGGCAACACTGAAGACAGAACCAGCAGCAACAGAATACAGACCTGCTCTCTGGGTGTTCAGGGTGGGCCTCAGGGCCTGGCAGATCCTCGGAAGCAGCAGAGACCCCTGGAGTGACCCCCACAGGGGTCTTCCGTGGCTGACGGGGACTACTGAGGAGCTTTCATGCCCAGGAGAGGTTGGAAGGGACTGGAGAAAGTTGAAAGAGACCTAGGGTGATTCAAAAAAACTGACGGTGCTTAGATAAGACTGATAGAGACCTAAGAAAACCAACATTTTGAACTGTGTGGCTAAGCAGGTAACATGAGCTGTGAACCCCAAAAATCTGCGACAGGTCTCAATTAATTAGAAAGTTTAGGCTGGATGGGGTGGCTCACATCTGTAATCCCAATCCTTTGGGAAGGTGAGGCTGGCGGATCACGAGGTCAAGTGATCAAGACCATCCTGGCCAACATGGTGAAACCTGTCTCTACTATAAATACAAAAATTAGCTGGGCGTGGCGGCATGTGCCTGTAATCCCAGCTACTCAGGAGGCTGAGGCAGGAGAATTGCTTGAACCCGGGAGGCGGAGGTTGCAGTGGGCTGAGATCGAGCCACCTCACTCCAGCCTGGCAACAGAGTGAGACTCCGTGTAAAAAAAGAAAAGAAAGTTTATTTTGCCAAGGTTGAAGACGTGCGTCCATGACACAGCCTCAGGAGTTCCTTGATGACATGTGCCCAACGTGGTCGGGGAACAGCTTGGTTTTATACATTTTAGGGAGACATGAGACATCAATCAATATACGTAAGAAGTACATTGGTTCGTCCAAAAAGGCAAGGACAACTCAAAGCAGGGAGGGGCTTCCAGGTCACAGGTAGGTGAGAGACAAATACTTGCATTCTTTTGAGTTTTTCTTTCTTTTTTTTTAGATGGAGTCTAACTCTGTTGCCCAGGCTGGAGTGCAGTGGTGCGATCTCAGCTCACTGCAACTGCCACCTCCTGGGTTCAAGTGATTCTCCTGCCTCAGCCTCCTGAGTAGCTGGGATTATAGGCATGTGCCGCCAGGCCCAGCTAATTTTTGTATTTTTAGTAGAGAGAGGATTTCACTATGTTGACCAGGCTGGTCTTGAACTCACGACCTCAGGAGATCCACCTGCCTAGGCCTCCCAAAGTGTTGAATTTGGAGTAGGGGCTGGGGTTAGTAATGGAGAGGGGTTGGGTTTGGAGATGGGGTGGAGTTTGAGAATGAGAATGGAGTTAGATTTGAGGGTGGGAAGGGGTGAAGGGTTGGAGCTGGGATTAAGGATGGTGTTGAGTTTTGGAATTAGAATGGCATTAGGTTTGGGAATGGGGTCAAATTGGGGGATGGGGTTGAGTGTGTAGTTGGGACTGAGAATGAAATTCTATTTGAAGATGGGGGATGGGCTTAAAATAGGGGTTAAAGCTGGGGCGGAGATTACAAATAGGGATGGGATTGGATTTGGAGTTGTGTTTGGGAATGGGAATAGGGTTAACTTTGGGGATAGGCATGGTTTGAATTTGTGGTTGGAACTGGGCTTGAGACTGAGTTTGGGGGATGGAGTTGGGTTTGGGGTTAAAGCTGGGGTTAAGGATGGCTTTGGGTTTGGGAGGGGGTCAGGGTCACAGATGAGCTGGGTGCTCTGACCCACTACTCACTGTACACCATGAAAGATTTCTGGAAGCCTTTCTGGAGACCTGGCCTGCTCATGGCCTCTGGCACCTCTGGGAGTTTGTGCTCATTAATGTGTTCTCAGAGTGGTGCCGATCTGAGTGAGGGATAGGGACTGCCAATTGGAGTCTCTCTAATAGAGGAGAGGACTCGGCCTCCCGGGTCATTTCCCATTCTCCGCATTTGCCGGCTGTCCTGGGACTGCTGGCCCAGTTCATCTTCACCACAGAGGTCTTCTTCCAGGCTACTCCCTTTATTAGTCCATTCTCACACTGATATCAAGAACTGCCTGGCTGGGTGTGGTGGCTCACGCCTATAATCCCAGCACTTTGGGAGGCCGAGGCGGGCAGATCACGAGGTCAGGAGTTCAAGACCAGACTAGCCAACAGGGTGAAACCCTGTCTCTACTAAAAAATACAAAAATTAGCTGGGCATGGTGGCTTGTGCCTGTAATCCCAGCTACTTGGGAGGCTGAGGTAGGAGAATTGCTTGAACCAGGACCCAGAAGGCAGAGGTTGCAGTGAGCCAAGATCGTGCCACTGCACTCCAGCCTGGGCTGCAGAGCGAGACTCCATCTCAAAAAAAAAAAACAAAAAGAACTGCCAACATGGAGAAACCCCGTCTCTATTAAGAATACAAAATTAGCTGGGCATGGTGGCGCAAAAAAAAAAAAAAAAACAACTGCCTGAGACTGGACAATTTGTAAAGGAAAGAGGTTTAATTGAGTCACAGTTCTGCATGGCTGGGGAGGCCTCAAGAAACTTACAGTCATGGTGGGGAGGCGAAGGGGAAGCAAGGCACCTTCTTCACAGGGTGGCAGGAAGACGTGCCAAGCGAAGGCAGGAGGAGCCCCTTATGAAACTGTCGTATCCTGTGAGAGCTCCCTCACTAGCGTGAGAAAAGCATGGGAGAAGCCGTCCCCATGATTCAATTACCTCCACATGGTCTCCACCTAGACACGCATGAATTATGGGAATACAATTCAAGATGAGATTTGGGTAGGGACACAAAACCTAACCATATCACCCTGTTTCACAGAGGTCAGGTTTCCCTGGGCCTTCTTCCTGGACTGTGGCACGTTCACCTTATACCTGCTCACAGGTGAAGTGTTGCCAGGACCTGATGTTGGTATGGATGGAAGAAGCTAGTGTTTGGAGGGCTGGAGAACCCTGGACTGAAGTTCTTATGTTCCCCAATGCCCCCTAAGCCCCCAGTCCTGGTGATGAAGGCCACCAGGCTGGAGCCCCAACCCAAGCAGAGATGCCACTGAATTCATTAATCAGATGAGGATGTGGGCATGTCTGCATCTCTGCAAACCTTTCAGAATTGTGATTCTCTGCTGTTTACCTGCCCTTAGCATATGCTCCAAACTGGGGCCCAGGATTCTGAGCTTCTGCCCGTCCCTTCCTTCCTCGGGACCTGGAGTTCAGGCCCCCAGTTCCTCCTTAAGCCCCAGGAGTTCTCTAACTCCCAAGCCCCCTCCTTTAGCAGAGACCCTAGACTTGGGGCCTTCCTCTCCCAGAATGGAAGACTGCAGAACCCACAGGAAAGCATGACACATCCCCAACTGTCCCCTCTGGCCACATCTCCCCACCCACTTAACGCACACCCTAGCCTGGCTGGCTTCCTCCCACCTCAGGGCCCCCAAGCCTCTCTCTCTCTCACCTCTTCCTGGAAGCCCCCACTTGGTGTTGAGGGCTTCACGGGTGGGAGCCATAGAACCTGTGACAGAGGCAAATTCTAAACCACCACCCAAACCACTGACGATCTGACACCCTCCGTGTCCTCCCCCACCACACATGAAGGAGGGAACCGGACCCCGGGGAGGGGAGGGAGGACGTTGCCTGTGCAATCCAGGAAGGGAGGGTATGTGAAAGAGTCAGCTACCGGGAACTGTGTGAAACCAAACCAGCCTCATTTGACAAAGCACAGGACCCCTCGCTGCCCAAAGACTGCTTCCTGGTCTCTCTTTCTTGAGCTCAGAGGACCCAGGAGTCCAGGTGCACAGCCTCCTCCTCTCTGAGATTCAAGAGTCTGATCAGCAGCCTCTTCCTCCCCCAGGACCCAGAAGCCCTGAGTTTACCCCCATGGAGCCCTTCCGGTCCCTGGCCCTGCTTACGGTCTCCCTGGGCCTGATGTTCTGCCTGATTGCTTTGAGCACCGATTTCTGGTTTGTGGCTGAGGGTCCCATCTTCTCAGCTCACTCGGGCCTCTGGCCAAATGAGCATGGGGGACCCCGTAGCAGGTAAGGGGAGTGGGTGTCCTGGGGAGGGGGAGGGTTGCCAGAGGAGCTGGGTGCTCAATGGTCTCCCCCCGATCAGGCTACATCCACGTGACGCAGAGCTTCAGCATCCTGGCTGCCCTGTGGGCCCTGGTGTCCATGAGCTTCCTGGTTCTGTCCTGCATCCCCCTCATTGTCTGCTCCTGGCCGAGGACCCCTTATTTCAACCATCACAGCCTTTGCTGCAGGTAAGGACTCTGAAGTGCACTGGGGCATCGGGAGCCAGCGAATTCCTGCCGAGGGACTGAGCCATCTTGCTTGTCCTTGTCTCCAGCCCTCTCCATGGTGGTGGCCATGGCGGTGTATACCAGTGAGCGGTGGGATCAGCCTCGAGACCCCCAGATCCAGACCTTCTTCTCCTGGTCCTTCTACCTGGGCTGGGTCTCAACTATCTTCTTGCTCTGCGCAGGTGACTATCCTGCCCACTGCCCTGGGGGGGGCTTGGGAGGGCCCAGTTGGGGGCGCTGAGGACGGAGGGCACGGGCAAGTACTTAAACTCTTTCTGACCACCCAGGTTCCCTGAGTCTAAGTGCTCACTGTGGCGGCCCCAGGCCTGGCTATGAAACCTTGTGAGAGGAAGGCAAGAACGGCAAGATGAGTTTTGAGCGCTGTATTCCAAAGGCCTCACCTGGAGCCTCAGGAAAGTCTGGTCCCACATCTGTCCCACCCTTCCCCCAGCCATTCCTCCTGTTTCTTCATTCATTCAACAAAATTTGGCTGGAATCTGGTTATTCTGAGATTAATTCTGCCCAGACGTAAGCCAACCGTCTGCCAGCTCCATGGTGGGTGATGCCAGGCACCCAGGGAAGGTGAGGGCCCACCAGGCCGACCACCTGCAGGGCGCTCCTGCATAGCAAGAGGGCGGGGCCTGTGTGGACACAGGCTCTGACCTGTGTCTGTCTCTCCCCTTCTCCAGCGCTCTTCTTTCTCCTGGTGTCTTTCTCCCTTTAGCTGGGCAGGGGAGCGACAGTGTCAGCTCTGGGTGCCAGAAAGATCCCCCCTGTAGACATGGAGGGGGAGGCCAGAAGGTCAGGGAGGAACCTGGCAATGTAGCAGGTGAGACAGGTCAAGGCCTAACCTGGGACCAGGAAAGGAGGGAATGAGCCAGACAGATTCAAGGGCAGGAGGAGCAGGACTTGGGGGACCCAAGGGTTTTCGGGGTGAGAGGCAAAAGAGAGCAAGGACAGTGCCCAAGAGTCTGGCTCGATGAACTGGATGCGACGGCAGGGCCACCCCCTCATATGGTGGAAGTCACTAAGCTCAGTTGGGATATGGTTGACTATTAAGGCCCCGAGGGGCAGCCTGGAGCGGAACTTGAGTCTGGGGCTCAGAGGAGAGACCTTGGGATGGAGATGGAGTTTGGGAGGCTGTGAGAGCATTAAGCGGCACTGAAGCTTTGGCGGTGAGGAGGCTTTCCTGGCAAGGGAGTGCAGGCTGGAGCTTCAAGGGATACCCACATTTACAAGTGAAGGGGAGAAGGCAGAGGAACAGAAGTCTGCAGTAAGACAGCTGGGGACCTGGAGAGCTTCTGGGGTGCCTGGAATGTCAAGGAAAGAGAAGTTTCTTTTTTGTTGTTGTTGTTATTGGAGTGCAATGGTGTGATCTCAGCTCACTGAAACCTCCGTCTCCTGGGTTCAAGCAATTCTCGTGCCTCAGCCTGCCGAGCAGCTGAGATTACAGGCATGTGCCACCATGCCTGGCTAATTTTGTTTTGTTCTGGTATTTTTGAGATGGAGTCTTGCTCTGTCACCCAGGCTGGAATGCAATGGCACAATTTCGGCTTATTGCAACCTCCACCTCCTGGGTTCAAGTGATTCTTCTGCCTCAGCTTCCCAAGTAGCTGGGATTACAGGCACCCACTGTCATGCCCAGCTAACCTGACTAATTTTTGTATTTTTTTTTTCGTTTTTTTGAGACAGAGTTTCGCTCTTGTTGCCCAGGCTGGAGTGCAATGGCATGATCTTGGCTCACCGCAACCTCTGCCTCCCAGGTTCAAGCAGTTCTCCTGCCTCAGCCTCCCAATTAGCTGGGATTGTAGGCATATATCACCACACCTGGCTAATTTTGTAATTTTAGTAGAGACAGGGTTTCACCATGTTGGTCAGGCTGGTCTTGAACTCCAGACCTCAGGTGATCCGCCTGCCTTGTCCTCCCAAAGTGCTGGGATTACAGGCGTGAGCCACCGTCCCTGGCTAATTTTTGTATTTTTAGTAGAGATGGGATTTTGCCATGTTGGTCAGGCTTGTCTCAAACTCCTGACCTCAGGTGATTCGCCTGCCTCAGCCTCCCAAAGTGCTAGGATTATAGGCATGAGCCACAGTGTGCCTGACCAAGGGAAGATAAATTTCTAAGAAAGGGCTGGGAGTGGTAGCTTAAACCCATAATGTCAGCATTTTGGGAGGCTGAGGTAGGAGGTTTGCTTGAGCCCAGGAGTTTGAGACCAGCTTGGGCAACATAGCAAGACCCCATCTCAACAAAAAATCTTAAGAAAATCAGCCAGGCTTGGTGGCACATGCTTGTAGTCCCAGCTACTCATGAGGCAGAGGCAGGAGGATTCCTTGAGCCCAGGAGTTCAAGGCTGCAGTGAGCCGTAATGGTGCCACTGCACTCCAGCCTGGGAGAGAGAGACACTCTCTCTAAAAAAATAATAAGGACTCGGCCGACCATGTAAGGGCCCTCAAGCTGCCCCCAGAGCTGCTATCTGATTCTGAGCTGTCACTCAGTTGAGAGTTGCTGGGGTGTATGTGTACTGATGGTGTGGTTGTGATTATCCCTTTAAACAATCACTGGGGGAGGGGGTTCTGGAACCCCCTGCCTCACAGAGACCCAGCCACCCTCCCCCCATCTCTCTGGGCTCTGTTTGCCTAAGGAGCCCTGGGGCCCTGGGTGTGAGTCACTTAGGTGGGTGTATGTGGAGGGGTGTCGGGGGAGGGTACTGAACAGGCTGAAGGGTCATTCTGCTGTGTGGGAGGGTCTCTGGGAAGACAGGTTGCTCACAGCACAGCCTGTGGTGAAGGTCTCAGAGGCCTCTCAGGGGAAGTCTCAGGGTCCCCAGTAAGGAGAACAAGGGAGGAGGTTGTGGGTCCCCAGGCAGGGTTGTTGAGGGAGGGGCCTGGGGCACCCGTGGAACTGAAGGAGGGGGTCTTCAGGTCCCCAGAAGCAGGGGCCTCAGGCAGGAGTGCTAGGGGAGAAGTGTGGAGAAGGTGGGCTCCCAAGCTGCGGGCCTGGGGTGGGAAGGGCCTCGGCCCATCCTGCCTTTGTGGCCCCCGGCTGCAGCCTCAGTGGCATGGGGGTGAAGCGGAGCCTCCAGAGCGGGGGCATTCTGCTCAGCCTCCTGGCCAACGTCCTCATGGTGCTCTCCACGGCCACCAACTACTGGACTCGCCAACACGAGGGCCACAGTGGCCTGTGGCAGGAATGCAACCACGGCATTTGCTCCAACATCCCCTGCCAGAGTGAGAAGGCTCAGCCTGCCCTGATGTCAGACGGCACTTCAGACCCCCAGGGCTCGGGACACACAGCTGGGCCCACAGCAAGGCGCCCGCCCCTTCCACCTCATGCTCAGATGCAGCTGTCCCTCCTCGACCGAGGCAGCCACGAACCCCGCCCCCAGGCTTGTGGGCTTATCCCCGACCCCCTTCCCGTCCCGGTAGCGGCAGTAACCGCAGGTCCTGATGTGACCTCCAAGGTCCCGTCTAAACGCCTGACTCCAGGTCGGGGAAGCCGGACTCCTGGCCAGGTACCGGGTGGCGGGAGGAGCCGAGAGAGCTTCCGGTTGCGGCCGAAGCCGTCGCGGCTGGGGGCGGTACTTGCGGGGGCTGAGGCGCCCGCTCCCCTCAGCCACGTTGGCCGTGACAGCGGCGTGCATGGTGCTGGCGGCGGGCTTCGGCGTGGTGGGCCTGGTGTTGGGACTGCGGATTCGGTGCCACGAGGGCGAGTCGCGGCGGGGCCAGACCACGAGCGCCTTCCTCTTCCTCGGCGGTGAGACGGCAGCCCGCCCTAGGCCCACAGGCAGGGGTGGGCCCGGGGTGATGGAGGGGCCTGGGTACCAGGGGCGGGGCTTGAGGAATGCGGCCGGGATTCAAGGGGCGGGGCTGGAAGAAGCCCAGAGATGGGGGCGGGGCTCGAGATAGAGTTCAGAGCGGGAGGCGCCCGAAGGGGCCAGGGCCAGAGGCGGGGCTGAGAGGGAATGGGCGTGGCCTGACAGAAGGGGGCGGGTCTGAATGGGCATGGCCTGGGTACAGTCCCCCTTGGCCCAGCTCACACGGCGGCTGGGCGGGGCCCAGGACTGCTGCTGCTGACAGCCTTGATAGGCTACACGGTGAAGAACGCGTGGAAGAACAACGTCTTCTTCTCCTGGTCCTATTTTTCTGGGTGGCTGGCCTTACCCTTCTCAATTCTCTCGGGTAACCTGGACAGCGGGAAGAGGGTGGAGGAGACTACCCAGAAGGCTCCCCCAGCTGCCCTTCCAGGAAACCCCGGGGACCTCTCAGGGACTCCCCAACACACCCCCGACTCCCGCAGACCCGGCAGAGACCCCCTTGGAGCCCCAAAACCCCAGTCCCCGGGGCCCGCCTGGCCATCCGCCCCAGGGCCCACCTTCCTCTCCCCGCCCCGCGCTCCGGTCCCCCCCAGGCTTCTGCTTTCTACTGGCAGACATGATCATGCAGAGCACCGACGCCATCAGTGGATTCCCCCGTGTGTCTGTGACCGCAGCCTGCCTGAGGCAGAATAAAGGAACAGCTTTTTTTGTTTTTTAGCGCCACGATTCCGCGTGCTTTTCTGGGGGTCGTGGGGACGCAGGCACGGGGTTGCATAGAGGCTCAGGGAGGACTCAAGGACATAAACCTATAGGGAACGTGGTGACACGAGTGACATGGATTGGGATGTGAACAGGGACATCGGGGAGGGGAGGTGCCAGGAGGGGACATGGGCTTTTGGAGAGGATGTGGAGAGGCTGTGGAGACCACTTGGAGATGAAGTGGAGACACGAACAGGGGAGGATACGGATATGGAAGGGACAGGGAACACGGGGATGGAGAGTGGAGAGATCGACAGGAGAGGACTCAGAGGCGTGGGAACACGAGCACCGTGACTTGGAGAGGTCGGGAAGAAGTGGGGAATCTGGAGGGAGAGAGTAGATCCGGGGACACTGGGAAACGTTTATAGGACCAGGAGGATCCCCCACTCCGGGCGCGCTTCCCTCCAGTGCACGACCTTTCCCCTAGTTCCCTGCCCCGCCCCCTCCGCCAGTCCTTTTCCTCCCGCTCCGGGTCCTGCGGGCTCCCGGAGATCCGTTTCCCATTGGTTTGCGTTGCTTGCCACACCGCCCTTCCTTCCGGTCTCTCGATTGGTCCTCTATCGGGGGGCGGGCTCTGCAGCGGTTGACTGGCTCACCGTGCTGCGCGCAGGCGCAGAGAGGGGCAGGAGGGCGGGGCGTCTGGACGGAGCGACGGAGGGTGCGGGCTGACCCTGTAGGTGGCTGTGGCTGGAAGATGGCGGAGCTGCGCGCGCTTGTAGCTGTCAAGAGGGTCATCGACTACGCTGTGAAGGTGACCGGGCCCCCCTCTCCCACATCCCTGAGTCCCGCAGCCGTGTGCTTCCGGGGCCACGAGCGCACACTGGGTGGGGGTCTTCTCGTAACCCCCGACCTCTGCCGCTCTAACCACCAAACGTCAAAGTCACACCTAGGGGCAAAGATCAAAGACTGAAGTTCTGACATCCGATCCCTCCGGCGTCACGGCCCTGTTCTCTTTTCCCTCGTTCTGGACTCACTTTCTTGATAACTGTTCAGAGCGAGTTGCTTTCTCTGTTTCTTACCCACTGGAAGAAGTCATGGTCCCTGTTTAACGCACGGAGAAACTGAGGCACAGAGAGGTCACCCAGCTAAAGAAGGGCAGAGCCGAGAGTTCTCTCCGGGTTCCTCAGACTGCTTTCATCCACTGGGCTGCATTGCCTACCATTGGGCTATTACCCGAAATATTCTATAGTGGGGAGTCAGACAGGGCACTGTGGGGTGGGGCCCCAGAAGCTGCCTTCCACCCTCCATACCCACAGGGTGAGCCAGGAGACTCTAGCTAGGGAGAGAGAAGTGTATTTGCTAGAGATGAAAGTTCAAAGAGCCAACCTGACTGAGCTGAGGGAGCAGCTCACATTCTCCATGAAAGAGGTGGGGAAGGGCACCTTCTGAGCGCCTGGCTTGTCCACAGAGGGAAGCTGGTGTGGGCAGAGGTGAATCAGACACAGTCTCTCAGGCCCGTTTCTCTCAATGCTTGGCCTGAACTGGACTGAAGATGATGACCATCCGTCCATGTCTGTCCTTCCCATAATCCTAGGAACTTACCTCCATGTTCCCAGAATTGCCTAGTACGGGCCTGGCACCCTGGAGGACTCAGGGTGGGTGAAACCAGGGTCACAAAGTTGACACTGATGCTACCTCTGCCTGTCTGGGGAGTGGGCTGGGGAAGAGGGTACAGGAGCCCGACTTGGACATGAAAGCATCAGTGATCATAGCAGATAGCATTTAGTGGGTACTTATGTGCCAGGTCCTTTGCAGAGATTAACTCATTCAGTCCTTTCAGTACCCTTTGCGTTATTAATCCCATTGAATAGATGAGGAAACTGAGCCCTGTGAAAGTTGTTAGTTGCCAGATCTCCCAGACAGTAAGTTGCAGAGTTAGGATCAAAACCTGGGTAAGTCTGGCTCTAGACTGCTCTCCCATCTCCACTCAATGCCCCCTGTCCTAATGCACCTCTGGCAGGCAGCACATGACAGGGATGTCGCCTTCAGCCGTTTTGAGACACATTCCTCTGGGGTTCCTCGGACCTGACACTTGGTTTCCTCCCCCCTGTGACTGTTCATTACTGTCACATCTTTGGACTCCCACAGCTCCCTGGGCCTCCTCTCTCTATCCCAGCCCTGGCCTTCCCCACCTGGCATGTTTGGGATTGGATCTGTCTCCCCTGCCATGTGGGCCCACGTTTGACTCAGCTCTGGTCCCAGCGTCACTCAGCACAGAGCCTGGCACATGGCTGTCTCTGGTGTACTCAGGGAAGCGTGAAGACAGCGCTGAATCAGCTCCTGTCCTTTCCAGAGTGGGGTGCTGCCTTCCCCCTCTCGCAGTGCCCCAGGGCTCCGTGACTCACTGGATGTGTCTGTTGATGTCCTTTTCAGAACAAATAAATGATTCAGACCCTGCCAGCTTCCTAAACACCAGATTTGAACTGGGCACTGTCCCATCTCCTTTCCCTTCTCCTCCCAAAGCTGTCAGTTCTCCACCCCACACCATTCCAGCCCTAAAGGCTCTTGGTCTCATTGTCTTGCCGGTTCTCCCTGGCTCCCAGTCTCTCCCTCTCAGCCCACCTCTACCCAGCCTTAGGGGTCTTTCTGCACCTAGAGCTGACCTTGCCCTCCCCTGATCCCAGCTTGCCTGTGGCTCCCCAGCACCCTCAGGACAGAGCCTCAGCCCATCTGCCTGGCATTTGGGACCTTTTGTGGTTCGGCCTCCTCTTCATAGCCATCCACGTCCCTCCTTGGACCCTCCCTTACCCCTTGTGTTTCCGCCACTGCGACATGCTCCTCCTGTCTTGACAGAGGAGGCTGTGGCTCACCCATTCCATGCCTTATTCCAGCACCACCCTCCTATCTCTGCTGCCTGTCCTTGGTCCTGCCCAACTCCAACTCATGGATTATATCAAAATCTAGTGATTCTCGGCTGGGCACGGTGGCTCATACCTGTAATCCCTGCACTTTGGCAGGCCGAGATGAGTGGATCAGTTGAGGTCAGGAGTTCAAGACCAGCCTGGACAACATGGTGAAACCCTCTCTCTACTAAAAATGAAAAAAGTAGCCAGGCATGGTGGTGTACCTGTGATCCCAGCTACTCGGGAGTCTGAGGCAGGAGAATCGCTTGAACCTGCCCTTATACTGCAGTGGCATTTGTGAACAGGTCAAGGTCACTGGTCATGTTGTTTAAGGTGTTATCCGAGCTCGTTGTTTCACAACCAAGAGAATTAAGGAGCATGAGCCACCCAAAGCGTGAGTTTGGAGCGAAAGTTTAATAAGCAAAAGAAGAAAGGAGGGTAGCCCAAGCAGGTTGCTGTTTTTTGCAGTAGATTCCAAAAGCTTTTATAAGAAACTCCTCTCATCTCTGCAGCTGTTTGAGTATCTTATCTGTAAAGCTATCTGTATAACTCTCCCTTATCTATGTAGTTGTGGGTATCTCTAAGCAAGCCCAAGGGTTTGTTTTAGGTAAGCCCTGCCCCATCCCTTTGCAAGTTCCCACGGAGCCCAGTATATGCCTGAAAAGGGGAGGGAACTTTTCCTGGGAGCCAATTAATCACACAAAGAACAAAAGCAGGGTCTGTGCTGGATCCTGCCTGCTTATCTGTGCAGCTGCAGCCTGAGTTTTCTCCAGGCTGCTCTACTGTTGCCTGTAGCTATGATTTTTCAGGCAGGCTGCTTCTCTGAGTACCAGCCTTAACTGCCTACCTAACTGGTTTTTCCTTTTCTTCTTCTCATTTGTATTTATGTATCAGTGTGTTATGTCTTTATATACACTTGGGGATATGGTAAAATACACCTCTCACTGTGGGTTACCGTAAATACTGTAAATTTGAGAACCACTGTTTCAGGCCTGATAAGGAGCAGTGACAGAGTAGGGATGATCATGTCAGATGTCCCTGGTACCCAGGAATGGCTGGATGAGAGAAGGAGAAAGGGTGGCCTGCCCCTGCCTACAAGCTCTAACCCAACTTGTCCCTGAAGCTCTGTGACCCTGGACAAGGCCCTGCCCCTTTCCAGGCTGTTGTCCCCCTCCAGCCTGGGAGAGGGTTGGCACTGAGGCCCCCACCTTCTTGCCTGTTTCCTCCTGACCCCACCTTCTCCCCTCCTGCTGAGCAGATACGAGTGAAGCCCGACAGGACAGGTGTGGTCACGGATGGTGTGAAGCACTCCATGAACCCCTTCTGCGAGATCGCAGTGGAGGAGGCTGTGCGTCTCAAGGAGAAGAAGCTGTTGAAGGAGGTCATCGCCGTGAGCTGTGGGCCTGCACAGTGCCAGGTGCTCAGGGTCTCGGGGAGGGTGCTGGTCTCCTGGGTCTGAGGGAGGAGGGCCTGGGGGCCTGGACTCCTGGGTCTGAGGGAGGAGGGGATGGGGTCCAGATTCCTGGGTCCCCCTGGGGATAGTAACCAAGTCAGGCTCCTCTGTCCTTGGCAGGAGACCATTCGTACCGCCCTGGCCATGGGTGCAGACCGAGGTATCCATGTGGAGGTGCCCCCGGCAGAAGCAGAATGCTTGGGTCCCCTGCAGGTGGCTCGGGTCCTGGCCAAGCTGGCAGAGAAGGAGAAGGTGGACCTGGTGCTGTTGGGCAAGCAGGTAGCTGTGGTCAGCCCCTCCCTGCTCCCCTGCTCATCCCTGCTCAGGAGGAGGGTGGCGGGGGGATGTGGGATGGGACAGCAGGTGGCCAGTCCCAGGACATTCAGCCACTCCAGGCTGAGCAGTTTGGGACTTTGCTGTCCCTCCTGACAGAGAGTTTGAGCAGGGAGGACAGAGTCCCTCTAGGTGTTAGATCCTCTTGGGCCAGGCACGATGGCTCATGCCTGTAATTCCAGCACTTTGGGTGGCCGAGGTGGGCAGATCACTTGAGGTCAGGAGTTTGAAATCAGCGTGGCCAACATGGCGAAACCCTGTCTCTTCTAAAAATAGAAAAATTATCCAGGCGTGGTGGCAGGCGCCTATAATCCCAGGTACTTGGGAGGCTGAGGTGTGAGAATCACTTGAACCAGGCAGCCAGAGGTTGCAATGACACAAGATCACCTGGGGGCAGAGTGAGACTCTGTCTCAAAAAGAAAAAAAAGAAAGAAAGATCCTCTTGGGTGAGTTTAGAGGCTGGGAGACTGAGGTGATGGTCACTTGGGGAGAATGAGGCCTGGACCAAAGCTGATGGGACAGAGCAGAGACATGATGTGGCAGGAGAGACTGGGCTTAGCCATGGGGAGGGAGGGCAGGGAGGAGGCAATAGGTAGGAAACCCGGGAAGAACAGGACGTTATAGGCAGATCCTACATGGGGCGTGTGAAGAGGCCAGGAGACATCGATACAGGTTCAGGAGACAGGCCTGGGCTTGAAACAGAGACTTGAGAATTTTGGAGGGCACTGGGGAGCTATGGGAGGTCTATGAGCAGAAGAGGGATGGGATCAGCACTAGATGCAGAAAGAGCTCTCTTGGGCTTCGAGAATGGACTGGAAGGAGAGATTGGAGGCAAGGAGTTAGGGAAGAAGGCCAGGGCTGGGTGAGGACCCAACCAGAAACTCCTCTGCCACATTGGTGCTCTCCACTGGGGCAGAGGTACATGGGGCTCATCTGTCTCCCCCCGGAGACCCTGGGACACCACCCCTCCTCAGGGGTAGCTCATCTTACTTGAGGACAAACCTCATGGCCTCAACCAGGGGGAGGGGCAGAAGAGGGACATTGGAAGAGCCACAGGCAGACGGGAGTGAGAAGAGGCAGGGAATTAGGGATGGAGGCTGAGAAGGAAGGCCAAAGACTGCAAGGTATGTCAAGCAGAGCACGGAGACAGCAGGGCACAGCAGGCTTAGGTAGAGCGGGGGTTCCCGGGGAGAGATGGGGATCCCAGGGCCAGGTCAGTTCTGGGACGAAGAGGAGGCTGATGGGTCCAGGTAGGTCATTGGGTATCCTGCCCAGCCCTGAGAAAGTCAGAAGAAAACAGATTACCACAGCAGCGGAATCAGAGTACAGATCAGTCAACTGTGGCAAAGGGCCTACCCAGAGAACGGGCCAAAAGGCAGGGCCTGGGTGGGGCTGCAGGGCCCAGGTGTTGGCAACATGGCCTTTGCAGCCCCCTGCATTTCCTGTGGGTCTCCTGTCCCACTTTGTCCTACCTGTCCTGGGCCAGGGACAGTTCCTGGGGCCAGGGCTTCCAGCTAGGGAAATGCCAAATGAACTGGTCAGGATGCTGTTTGTTCTAGGAAGCAGATTGAAAACTCAAACTGGCTTAAGCCAGAAAGCGAATTTATTATCTCATGTAAATCAGGTGCTTCAGGCACAGCTTGATCCAGGGTCCCACATGAGCTCTAGGCTCCCGTCTACCTTGGCTTCAATGTCTGCATCTCCTGGCTCAGATCCCACCAGCCCAGTGACCCCGGCAGAAAGAAAGGAGCCTCTTTGCCAAGGGCTCCTGCAAAGCTCCCAGGGTTAACTCTTCTTTGGTACAGCTTGAGTAATGTGCCGCTCCCTGAATCAATCACTAGGATTGGGGCTAGGATGTCCTCGCTGGCCCAGATCTGTTCATCCAGCTGCCCAGGGGCCACATAGGGCAGGACTCCTGAGAGGCTTCATACAGAGGGCAGAGATTTGGTGACAGGGATGCCAGGTGGCCCCACATCCCCCCTGGACAAGTGGCTGCTTATCTCTGGGCCCAAGTGAGGGGATTGTTCTAGACATAAGTCAGTGAACTATGGCCCACAGCTACCACTGATTTGTAAATAAAGCTTTATTGGAACATTACCACATACGTTCATTTACATATTATTTATGGCTGCCTGTGTGCCACAGCAGCAGAGCTGAGTCATTGTGACAGACTGTATGACCTGCAAAGCCTAAAATACTTACTACATCTGTTCCACTATAGAAGAAGTCTGCCAGCCCGCTGGGTGTGGTGGCTCATGCCGGTAATCCCAGCACTTTGGGACGCCAAGTGGTATAGATCATCCGAGGTCAGGAGTTTGAGAGCAGCCTGGCCAACATGGTAAAACCATGTCTCTACTGAAAATACAAAAATTAGCTGGGCATGGTGGTGCATGCCTGTAATCCCAGCTATTCAGGTAGCTGAGGCAGGAGAATTGCTTGAACCTGGAGGCAGAGGTTGAAGTAAGCTGAGATTGCACCACTGCACTCCAGACTGGATGACAGAACAAGACTCAAAAAGAAAAAAAAAGAAAGAAAAACTAGACAAAGACTCGAATGGTCCATGAGCTCCATCGATCGTCATACAGTCTTCTGTCTCTCCCCATTCAGGCCATCGATGACGACTGTAACCAGACAGGGCAGATGACAGCTGGATTTCTTGACTGGCCACAGGTGAGGCTGGAGTGGGGAGAACTTGCTGAGTGCTCCCTCATCCCTCATCCGTCCAACTTCATTTCTGCCTCAGGCCCTTTGCATTTGCTGTTCTTTCCTCCTGGAACACTGTTCCCTCAGATTGCCTTGTGGCTTTCTTGTTGCTCTCCTTGAGGTCTCTGCTGAGGTATCACTTCTTCAAAGGGGCCTTTCTTGCCACCCTACATGAAATACTCATGCCCACCCCCCTCAACTCCAGGTTCCCCAATCCCCAGCTATGCCAGTCCAATAGAAATGCAGGCTAGAGCCAGGCACCATGACTCAGCCCGTAATCACTGCACTTTGGGAGGCCGAGGCCCGCAGCTCACTTGAGGCCAGGAGATCAAGACTGCAGTGAGTCACGATCATGCCAGTGGACTCCATCCTGGGTGAAACAGGGAAACTGTCTCAAAAAAAAAAAAAAAAACATGCAAGACATATAGACAAATTTAAAAATTTTCACAGCCACATAAAAAAGTAAAACAGACAAAATTACTTTTAATAATATTTTATTTCACCCTACTATGTCTAAAATATTATCATTTTAACATGTAATCAACGTAAAAAATATTAAGATCCCTGTGCTCCACCAGCAATGGGGTTATGTCCTGACAAACCCATCATAAATTGAAAGTATTGTAACTCAAAGAATGCATTTCATATACTTAATCTCCCAAACGTCATAGCTGAGCCTAGTCTACCTTAAACATGTCACAACACTTACGTTAGCCTACAGTGGGGTAAAATAATCCAGCATAAAGCCTACTTTATAATAAAGTGCTAAATATCCCATGTAATTTATCAAATACTGTACTGGAACTAAAAAATGGAATGGTTATGTGGGTACTGGAAGTATGGTTTCTACTGAATGTTTACCATTGCCATGCCATTTGAAAACTGAAAAGTCTTAATTCACACCATCGTAAGTCAGGGACCACCCGTATTTTACGTATTTTGGATTTTCTTTGTATTAAGTCTTCAAAATTCAGCATATATTTTATATTTACAGCAAATCTCAATTCGTGTGCTAAATTTCTTTTCTTTTTTTTTTTTTTGAGACAGAGTCTTGCTCTGTCTCCCAGGCTGGAGTGTAGTGGCACGATCTTGGCTCACCATAACCTCTGCCTCCCAGGTTCAAGCGATTCTCCTGCCTCAGCCTCCTGAGTAGCTGGGATTACAGGTGTGTGCCACCATGCCCAGCTAATTTTTGTATTTTTAGTAGAGATGGGGTTTCACCGTGTTGGTCAGGCTGGTCTCGAACTCCTGACCTCGTCATCCACCTGCCTCAGCCTCCCAAAGTGCAGGGATTGTAATCCCATGAGCCACTGAGCCTGGCCAGGTGCTAAATTTGTATGAGAAAACGCGTTCCTAAAGATGACAGTTGAAATAGATTCACACACCCAAATTGTTCAAAACAAACTTAAAAGTTTTCCAGTAACTGCATTGGGTATCAGTTTTTTTTTTTTTTGAACAGCTTTATTGAGTTATCATTGACCTATAATAAACTGCACATATCTATGTTCCACAATTTGTTAAGTTTGCTTTTCTTAAAAACATTTATTTAGAGATGGGGTCTATTATGTTTCTCAGGCTGGTTTTGATTCTCTGGGCTCAAGCAATCTACTCATCTCAGCCCTCCAAAATCTGATACGTTTTATATGTGTTACATCCATAAAACCATCACCACAGTCATGATCATATATCTTGAATTATCAGTATGCATTTATTTATTTATTTATTTTTATTTTTTTGAGATGAAGTCTTATTCTGTCCCCAGGCTAGAGTGCAGTGGCATGATCTTGGCTCACTGCAACCACCACCTCCCAGGATCAAGCAATTCTCCTGCCTCAGCCTCCCAAGTGGCTGGGATTACAGGTGCTCACCACCACGCCCAGCTAATGTTTTTTGTATTTTTAGTAGAGACGAGGTTTCACTGTGTTGGACAGGTTGGTGTTGAACTCCTGACCTCGTGATCTGCCCTCCTCGGCCTCCCAAAGTGCTGGGATTACAAAAGTGAGCTACTGCGCCCAGCCAATTTTTGTATTTTTAGTAGAGACAGGGTTCGCCATGTTGGCCAGGCTGGTCTCGAACTCCTGACCTCAAGTGATCTGCCTGCCTCGGCCTCTCAAAGTGCTGGGATTACAGGCATGAGCCACTGCACCTGGCCTAATTATCAGTATTTAAATGTAAATAAAATTGAAAAATCCGTTCCTCAGCTGCACTGGCCCCATTTCAAGTGCTGGGCAGCCACATGTGGCCAGTGGCTACTGGAAGGGACAGCACATTCGAGACCATTATCCTGTTTTATCTTCAAAGCATTTATCACTGTTGGACCAGCCTCTCCAAAGTTGCCCCCCTGCTTGCTCTCATGTGTGTTATTTTTTCTTCTTCCTTCTGATCTGAACTGATCTCATTTGTGTGTATGTATTTACCTGGTGACTGGTTGTCTTCCTTGGCAGAATATGAGCCTGCCCAAGCTGGTGCTTCACTGGTCATGTTCATAGTTTGTCTCCAGGGGCAGGCTCATAAGGGCACTAGGAGGAGGCTCTGAATGAAGAAATGTGATGTTCACCCTAAGACCTTAAAGATGTGTCCAGTTAATAAGTGGACGGGGAGAACAGGTTGTTAGACAAAGAGGAGTGTAGCTGGTGTCAGTTACCAGGGGGAGGAAATGTTGATTCAGGACTGAGAGGCAAAGGGGCTTGGCAGAGGATGGGGTCCCAGAAGGTGGTTTAAGGATCGATGTGGGCACACACAGTTGTGTTGTTCGGCCCAGTGGGAGGGGCCTCACGGGGCGCTCTTGGGAGCCAGATTGTCAACTTTTGGATTTACCAGCTGTGGGTGGCAGTGGGTACGTAACTCAGCATCTCCGCTGCCTCAGTTTTCTTCATCTGTAAAGTGGGGCATAATAACATGTACCTCATAGAGTTCCTATGAGGATTTGATGATTTGACAGGTCAGTTGCTTAGCATAGGCCCTGGAACTCAGAACATGTCCACTGTTAGGAAGGCTGGGGGCCTCACTGGCACATCAGGACATAGGACATCAGGATGTACATTGTGGGTCCCAGGGGAAAGGAAAGACACCCCCAGGTGCTCGAGATCGATTCTGAATCTCGTGGGACCCTGCATTCGCTCCCTCATTCATTCACTTGTCCGTTCATGTATTCAGTAATGGCATAAGCGAACTGCTCGGGCCAAACCTGAATTAGCCTCACCCACTCTCCTCCTACACTGTCCCTCCCCCAGGGCACATTCGCCTCCCAGGTGACGCTGGGAGGGGGACAAGTTGAAAGTGGAGCGGGGAGATCGACGGGGGCCTGGAGACCCTGCGCCTGAAGCTGCCGGCCGTGGTGACGGCCGACCTGAGGCTCAACGAGCCCCGCTATGCCACGCTGCCCAACATCATGGTGAGCCCCTGGCTGGTGGGCACTGAGGGCCTGGGGGGTGGCAAGCACATTGCAAGTTCAGTGCCCCCTGGTGGTTGGATTCAATGAGGGAAGGATCCATGGGAGGTCTTGTGTAAAGGAGGCTGTCACCTGGTCATTTGGCTGATTGAGAGGCTTTGTTGGGTCATCTCTGCCAATACTGGGAGTTCATGGGTGCTGCTTTGGCTAGCAGGGAGGGCTTGCTGGTATCTAGGCCAGTAGAAAGGCTTCACTGGACAGCAAAAAGCGTTCCCTTTGTCATTCCCGCCAGTGGAACAAGTTCATTGGGTCATCTTGGCAAATAAAGAGGATTCACTGGGTCATCTTGGTTCATTAGGGAGGGACCCCTTGGTAATCTTTGCCAATGTGAAGTTATCATCTTGGCTAACTAGGAAGGATGCATGGGGTCTCTTGGCTAACAAGGAGAGATCACTAATCATCATGGCCAGTAGGCTGGGTTCACCGGATATCTTGACTAATATTAAGAGTTTAGTGGGTCATCTCAGTCAATAGAGAGCATTCAGTGGGTCATCTCAGCCAACAGGGAGGGTTCCTTGGATCATCTCAGCCAATGGGGAGGGTGCAATGTCATTTCAGCCATTACAGTGTCCACTACATCATCTCAGCCTACAGGGAGGGTTCACTGTATCCTCTAGCCTACAGGGAGGGTTCACTGTATCATCTCAGCCTACAGGGAGGGTTCACTGCATCATCTCAGCCTACAGGGAGGGTTCACTGCATCATCTCAGCCTACAGGGAGGGTTCACTGCATCATCTCAGCCTACAGGGAGGGTTCACTGCATCATCTCAGCCTACAGGGAGGGTTCACTGCATCATCTCAGCCTACAGGGAGGGTTCACTGCATCATCCAGCCTACAGGGAGGGTTCACTGCATCATCTCAGCCTACAGGGAGGGTTCACTGCATCATCTCAGCCTACAGGGAGGGTTCACTGCATCATCTCAGCCTACAGGGAGGGTTCACTGCATCATCTCAGCCTACAGGGAGGGTTCACTGCATCATCTCAGCCTACAGGGAGGGTTCACTGCATCATCTCAGCCTACAGGGAGGGTTCACTGCATCATCTCAGCCTACAGGGAGGGTTCACTGCATCATCTCAGCCTACAGGGAGGGTTCACTGCATCATCTCAGCCTACAGGGAGGGTTCACTGCATCATCTCAGCCTACAGGGAGGGTTCACTGCATCATCAGCCTACAGGGAGGGTTCACTGCATCATCTAGCCTACAGGGAGGGTTCACTGCATCATCTCAGCCTACAGGGAGGGTTCACTGCATCATCAGCCTACAGGGAGGGGTTCACTGCATCATCAGTCTACAGGGAGGGTTCACTGCATCATAGCCTACAGGGAGGGTTCACTGCATCATCTCAGCCTACAGGGAGGGTTCACTGCATCATCTCAGCCTATAGGGAGGGTTCACTGCATCATCTCAGCCTACAGGGAGGGTTCACTGCATCATCTAGCCTACAGGGAGGGTTGACTGCATCATCTCAGCCTACAGGGAGGGTTCACTGCATCATAGTCTACAGGGAGGGTTCACTGCATCATCTCAGCCTACAGGGAGGGTTAACTGCATCATCAGTCTACAGGGAGGGTTCACTGCATCATCTCAGCCTACAGGGAGGGTTCAGTGCATCATCTCAGCCTACAGGGAGGGTTCACTGCATCATCTCAGCCTACAGGGAGGGTTCACTGCATCATCTCAGCCTACAGGGAGGGTTCACTGCATCATCTCAGCCTACAGGGAGGGTTCACTGCATCATCAGTCTACAGGGAGGGTTCACTGCATCATCTCAGCCTACAGGGAGCCTTCAGCATGTCATTTGAACCAAAAGTCCACTGAGTCATTACTACCAAAAGGATGGGTTTGCCAGTCTGCTACAGCCAGGGAAGTGCTTCCTGAGTTAGTTACCTAAAGGAAGACTGCTACAGTAGTTGGGCCTCCCAGCCAGCATGAGTTGTCCACACCAGGTGTGGCCCTGTGAGAAGTTTCATGTGTCCTGGCCAGTGGGTGGGTCCAGAGGGTTCAGCCCATGGGACTGGTCTGCAGGCATGGCACCCATGGTAAGGAGGTGGCAGGAGGGTGGCAGGGCTTCTGCATCCCTGTGAACAGTGGCTTCCCATGTGCAGAAAGCCAAGAAGAAGAAGATCGAGGTGATCAAGCCTGGGGACCTGGGCGTGGACCTGACCTCCAAGCTCTCTGTGATAAGCGTGGAGGACCCGCCGCAGCGCATGGCTGGCATCAAGGTGGAGACCACTGAGGACCTGGTGGCCAAGCTGAGGGAGATTGGGCGGATTTGAGCCCCTGCCAGAGATGGCAATAAAAGTGACTCTCCACATCTGTCTCTGTTTACTCATTTCCCAGAGACGCATTATTTGGTTCATTCAACATTTACTTGAGTCTTTTGTGTGCCAGGCCCTGTGGATCCAGTCCCTGCCGATGAGGAGTTGATGTGGGGGACAATGAAGACAAAGGCAGCTGTAATTCAGGGTGAAGTATGCTAGGCGTGGAGGCACACTGGGCCCTTGGGAACCCAGCTGGGGGATCTGACCTGGCTTGTGGGGGCAGAGATTTCCCAGGGAGATGACATCCAAGTTGAGTGTTGGAACACAGATATCTGAGGTGAGTGAGAAGAAGGGCTTTTATTCACAGTGTTTGCAGGACATTCATTCTCTTGTATCCTCAGTCTCAACAGGGACACAAGAGACAATGAGGCCAGAAGCTTTGGTTCTGGTCTGAGACACAGACAAGCCACAATCAAAACCTAGTGTGGCAATGAACAGCCTGGGTCTAGAGCCAGATTAATTTTTTTTTTTTCCAAGATGGGGTTTCACCATATTGGTCAGGCTGGTCTCAAACTCCTAACCTCAGGTGATCCACCCACCTCAGCCTCTCAAAGTGGTGGGATTACAGGCGTGAGCCACTACGCCCAGCCAGATTAATTAAAAAAAATTTTTTTTTTGAGACAGAGTCTTGCTGTGTTGCCAACGTGCACACCACTGTACCTGGCTAATTTTTGTATTTTTAGTAGAGATGGGGTTTCACTGTGTTGCCCAGGCTTGCCTTGAACTCCTGACCCTAAGTGATCCACCCACCTCAGCCTCCCAAAGTACTGGGATTACAGGCGTGAGCCACAGCACCTGGCCTAATTTTTTATTTTAAAAATCATGTTCCATTCCTCTGGCCTTCTGATGAGTTGATAGAGTCAGATATATTGATTTCATTCATATCCTCACTCTCAGCTTTGCCAGCTAGGTCTTGGGTGATTCCTTCCTGTCTTCAAGCTCCCGTTGCCTCATCTGCAGATCAAAATAGTAACGGCATCATGTAGGGGTTAAGGGCATGGGTTCTGGGTCCCAGGGCCCTGGATCAATCCCACTCGACTCATTCCCGGCTCTAGGAGGATCTTAGGCATGCAACTACTCCCTGAGCCTCAGTTTCTTCCTCTATCAGATGGAATTAGTGATACCTACATTCTGGTTGTCTGTTCTGGCGTAACCACCCCAAAACTTGGTGGCTTAAAATAACACTTGTTTATTGTGCTTTTAAGTCTGGAATCTGGGCAGGGCTCAGGAGGGACAGCTTGTCTCTCCTCCATGCAGTATCAGTTCAGGTGGCTCAAATGGGGTCAGGGGATTGACTTCAAGAGGGCTCACCCACATGGCCAGCAAGCTGGCTGGGGCTGCCGACAAGGGGCCATGATTCCCCCTCCACGGCGCTGCTTGAGTTTCCTCACAGTGTGGCCACTGGGTTCCATGAGGGAATGTCCTGTGATACAAAAAGTGGCATGTGCTGGCCTAGATGCAGATCTTGGCACAGGGTCCCTTCCACGCTAGACTCTTGGTCTAGCAGTCACAGAGCCTACTCAGATCCAAGGAGTGGGGACATAGACCCCACATCTTAATGGGAGGAGGCTCAAATTTGCAGCCCTCTTTAAGCTACATTACTCCATGGAGTTTTGAAAGGTTAATTTATGTAGCACCCCCAGAACCACACCTGCTATCCTAAAAATGATAAATATATATTATTACCAGTATTCGGTCTGGCATGGTGGCTCATACCTGTAATTCCAGCACTTTGGGAGGCTTAGGGGAGCAGATCACCTAAGGTCAGGAATTTAAGATCAGCCTGGCCAACATGGTGAAACCCTATCTCTACTAAAAATACAAAAATTAGCCGGGTGTGTTGGTGCACGCCTGTTATCGCAGCTGTTCCAGAGACTGAGGCAGGAGAATCACTTGAACCCAGGAGATAAAGGCTGCAGTGAGCTGAAATTGTGCCACTGCACTCCAGCCTGGGCGACAGAGTGAGACTCCATCTCAAGAAATAGATATGTTATTGCCGGTATTATTACCCCAGCATGGTGAGAACTGTGCCAGGGTAAGCTCAGAGGACTGGGAGCTGAGCAGAGACCCTAAGCTCAGCATGGGATGGTGGGAAAAGCTATCAGGAGTCAATGGTCTGACCATCCTTGTCCCAAGTCCAGCTTCTCCCTCTGGCTGTGAAACCTCCTGCAGGTCCCTTGACGTCTCTTAGCCTAAGTCACTTGGGCTGTGAAGTGAGGATAATGACACTCAGCTCATAGGGTATTTAGAAGGGTTGAGCCCGATGATGCATACGAAACATTTAGCGTAGTTCCTGGCTTAAACTAAGTGGTAATTATCATGGTTCTTAATAAGCTGAGACCTGAAGGACAAGTTGTGGTTTAGCCAGGTTGGAGGGGAGGTGAGAGTGGGAGAGAGCATTCCAGGTAAAGGACTGGGAGGTGAGATGGGAGGCAGGATAAGAACGTGAGGATGTTTAAGTGCTGGGGTGGGTGAGTGGGTGGGTTTGCTTCGGAGCTTGGATGTCTCCAGAGGGCGCTGAGGAGCCAGGGTAAGGCCGTGAGCAGGGGAGGGGCAGGTTCAGCTCCGGGTGAAGGACCCTGGCAGGGACTGGAAGAGACTGGGCAGAGGAGGGCAATGGGGCAGGGAGAGAGGACAGGGCCTGGGCAGTGAGAACTAAGAGGCGGAGAAAGGACAGAGAGGTACAGGAGGTATGAGGGGTGGGACTCAGATTGACAGTGGTGAGTGGGAGGGAGATGGGAATGTTTCCCAGCATTTTCAAAGACGGTGAAGCCATCCTGGAGGTGGGAGGAGAGTATGGGTTAGAGGAAATATTCTGAGTTTAGCAGGACACAGGCCATGTGAGGGCCCTGGGATGCAGAAATGCAGCTCTGCTCTCAGGATAGAGGCCCTGGCAGGAGATAGCACCTGGAGACTTGGTTCTGAGGGCAACAGAGAGCCATGTGAGGGTTTGGAGCAGAGGAGGAGCAGGATTAGATGTGGGGTATCTGAGGCTGCAGGCAAGACTGAGTGGAAGGGGCCAGGAGGCTGGGACGAGGAAGCCTGCTCTGAGGCTGTGGCCCTCACAGGTGGGGCTCTGAGAAAGGTCACCTCACCCTCCAGGAAGTCTTCCTGGCTTTGTCCCACAAATTTGCTGCCACATTTTTAGCTGGGAATTTTTACTTCATTTTCCACCTGGGGGGTGGGGAGTGCAGGGATCAGGCTGAGCCTCCCTGCAGGTGGGACCAGCTAATGAAGAGAGTGAGGTGGGGTGGGCAGCTCAGCCACCACATCGGGGTTGGGGATCCTGGCACCTCCCTCTGGGTCTGGCTCCCTTCCCCCTCCCCAGGAAGCTAAGCTACCAGTCCTGTTGGACTCGTCTCACCCGGCAGGGAGAGGTGCAGTCCTGGGTCTCGCTCCAGTGTCCTTTCAGTAAGGCCAGCACCATGGACACCCCACAGACTCTGCCACTCTTCCTTCTCCTGGGTAAGTTTCCTGCTCAGTCCCCCTCCTAGCCAGTCTCCCTGAGCAGCCTCCCTCAATGCCTTCCCCTCTTCTCTGCAGCCTCCTTGGTAGGGGTCCTCACCTTCAGATCCTCTTCTGGACTTCAGCAAACCAACTTCTCTTCTTCCTTCTCTTCGGACTCAAAGAGCTCTTCTCAGGGGCTGGGTGCAGAAGTTCCCTCCATCAAACCTCCCAGCTGGAAATTTCCAGATCAGTCCCTGGATTCAAAAGGCTCTGTTGGAATCTCTGATTCCAGCTGGTTTCCTGAGGCCTTGAGTTCCAACAACCTGTCTGGATCCTTCTGGTCAAATGTTTCTGCTGACGGCCAAGATTTGAGCCTGGATTCCCACTTCTCTGAAACCCCTGATTCTGAAGTATTTCCTGATATTTCAGATCCTCAAGTTCCTGCCAAAGACCCCAAGCCTCCCTTCTCTGTTAAGACCCCACCTTCAAACATTTCTATTCAAGTCCCCAATACCAAAGTGTCTGTTGAGGCCCCAGATTCAAAATTCTCCCCTGTTGACATGGATCTTAAACTCTCTACCCAGAGCCCTGAATCCAGTTTTTCTGCAGAGACCCACTCAGCTGCAAGCGTCCCCCCAGCAGGTGGGGGGGTCCACTCGCTGTGCTGGTGGGGACCACCATCCGGCTTCCCCTAGTCCCAGTCCCCAGCCCTGGGCCCCCTGTTCCTCTGGTGGTATGGCGCTGGGGCTCTAAAGTGCTGGCAGCTGGTGGCCTGGGGCCAGGGGCACCTCTGATCAGCCTGGATCCTGCTCACCGAGACCGCCTCGATTTGACCAGGCCCGGGGGGTTCTGGAGCTCTCCTCTGCCCAGCTGGATGATGCAGGGATCTACACAGCTGAGGTCATCCGGGCAGGGGTCTCCCGGCAGACTCAGGAGTTCACGGTGGGTGTGTATGGTAAGTGGGCCCTGGGGTCCAGAGTGCAGGTGGCAGGGGCTGCTCTGCTCTGCTAGGCCTTGGGCAAGTCACGGTGCTGTTCTGAGGACGTTTCCTTCCTGGAGAAAGGGGTCCCCGGATGGGAGAAGAGGACTCCTGGCTTGAGGAAGCGAGGAAAAGAGCTAGGGGTCAAGGCAGGGGTGTTTGTGCAAAGTTGGACCTGGGATCAAGACTCCTGGGGGCATGGACTCTTGGGTCTGAGGGAGGAGGAGGAGGCTGGGGGCCTCCTTTGGCAAACTCCTGGGTCCTGGAGAGGGCTGGGGGCTCAGACTCATGGGTTTGTGAGAGGAGAGGGATGGGGCTCAGAACTCCAGGCGCTTAGAGGGAGCAGCTGCTGGGGCTGGAAGTCTTAGGTGTAAGAGAGGAGGGGGACCAAAGGGGCTCCCGGACAGGGTCCTGAGCCCGTTCTCCCTCTCCCAGAGCCCCTACCCCAGCTGTCGGTTCAGCCCAAGGCCCCAGAAACAGAAGAAGGGGCGGCCGAGCTCCGGCTGCGCTGCCTGGGGTGGGGGCCGGGTCGTGGGGGAGCTGAGCTGGAGCCAGGACGGACGAGCCCTTGAGGCGAGGGGCCCCAAGGGAGCCGAGCCGCCCCGGATCCGCTCAGAGGGAGACCAGCTGGTCATCACGCGCCCTGTGCGCAGCGACCACGCCCGGTACACTTGCCGCGTCCGCAGCCCCTTCGGCCACCGGGAGGCTGCCGCCGACGTCAGCGTCTTCTGTAAGTGGGGGGTGCCTCGGGTCGGGACGGGGGGTCCTGGGGGCCGAGTCTCCCGGAGTCCTAGCGGAGTCCCAGGTGACCCCGATCCTCGCGGTCCCGACCCCTCCTCCCTCCAGACGGCCCGGACCCGCCGATCATCACGGTCTCCTCCGACCGCGACGCCGCACCTGCCCTCTTTGTCACTGTGGGCAGCAACGTGACCTTGCGCTGCGCCGCCGCCTCGCGGCCGCCCGCCGACATAACGTGGAGCCTGGCGGACCCGGCCGAGGCCGCGGTGCCCGCTGGGCCTCGCCTCCTGCTGCCCGCGGTCGGGCCGGGTCACGCAGGTACCTACGCCTGCCTGGCTGCGAACCCGCGCACCAGCCGCCGCCGCCGCTCGCTGCTCAACCTCACCGTGGCAGGTGGGAGCCAGGGGCGGAGAGGCGGGGGATGCCTGGTAGGGGGGATGGGGCCGGAACGGGGGCGGGGCTAAACGAAAGAGGCGGGGCCAGCGAGGGGCAGGATACCGGTGGGTGGGGCAAGGCCAGCGTGGGGGCGGGGTCACCAAGAAGGAGGGATAATTGTGGTGGGCGGGGCCAGCGGGAAGGAGCGGAGATACCTAGTATAAGGGGCGGGGCCAGAAAGAGAACAAGGGGAGGAACCAAATGGAGTGGCAGGTATGACCAGGACAGAGGGGCCGGCCCAGCACCGAGAGGGCGGACATTCCTAGGCAAGGAGCACTCTCAACAAAGTCGACAGCGGAGTTAAATGGCAAAGAGAGGGAGTTAGAAAGGGAAAGAACTAAGTTGCTTGGGCCGGTAAGCGGGATCAGCAAAGGGAGGAGGCACCTGGGAAGAGGGGCGGAGTCACAAGGGAAAGGGGCGAGGTCATTTGGAAAGCGGGCAGAATTATCTTAGAAAGGGGACGGAGTCCACAAGGAAGGGCGAGATATCTAGGTAAAGGGGGAGGCTTCTCGGAGAGCAATCCAGGAGGCGGCGAAGAAACCTGGCAGAAGGAGTGGAGCTGGAAAGGAAAAGGCTGAGTTACGTTTAGGAAGAAAAAAATCATTGTATGAAGATGCAGTTTTCTTAAGAAAGTTGAGCAGTCAGCGGGGCTGCGGGCTACCCACTTAGCGAAGAAGTTAACGCGGAAAGGGAACGGGATCGCAGGTGGGAGGTGTGAGCACCTATGGGGCGAGGCCAGTGAAGAAGGGTGGGGTCACCGTGCGGAGAGGCGGGGCTGGAGAAGAGACGGGAGAGGGACTCCATCTTCGTTCTCTCCCTTCACTCCGCAGGCCTGCCCCCCCGGGGCCCCACAGTGCTCCGTCGAAGGGGGTCCCGGGGACCGCAGTCTCCGCTTCCACTGCTCGTGGCCCGGCGGGGTCCCTGCCGCCTCTTTGCATTTCCAGGGTCTTCCTGAAGGCATCCGCGCCGGGCCGGTGTCCTCCGTGCTGCTGGCGGTCGTCCCCGCCCACCCCCGGCTCAACGGCGTCCCCGTCACCTGCCTTGCTCGCCACCTGGTGGCCACGCGTACCTGCACAGTCATCCCGGGTGAGAGGGCGAGGGGCTTTTTTGCTGTTTGTTTTTCGAGGAGGAGAGAGACTTTTTCTTTGGTCCTTTGGAAATTCTGAAGGGATGTGGGGTACCTCCTTAGTCCAAGAAAGAGACAGGACTTCACTTTCTTCAAACTAGAAAAGGGACAAAGTTTTTCCTATACCTCATGGTTGGGGGGGGGGGGGGTGCAGGGACGGGTGTAGAAGGCCATCACTTTCCCACGTGTTCAGAGAGAAAGCAGTGATGGTTTTGTTTTTTATTTTGTTTGTTTGTTTTGATTTGTTTTGAGAGGGAGTCTTGCTCTGATGCCCAGGCTGGAGTGTAGTCGCGCGATCTCGGCTCACTGCAACCTCCACCTCCCAGGTTCAAGTGATTCTCCTGCTTCAGTCCTCCTGGTAGCTGGGATTACAGGCAGATGCCAAGACGCCCAGCTAAGCTTTTTTGTATTTTTAGTAGAGACGGGGTTTCACCATGTTGGTCAAGGCTGGTTTCAAACTCCTGACCTCAGGTGATCCGCCCGCCTTGGCCACCCAAAGTGCTGGGATTACAGGAGTGAGGGCCCAGCCAAAGCAGTGATGTTTTAGAGAGTAACGACGCCGGGGGCGATAATCGAAGCACTTTGGTAGTCAGGGGCGGGAGGATTGCTTGAGCCTCGGATTTCAAGACCAGCCTGGGCAGTGTGGCAAGACCCAGTCTTGTAATTATTATTACTATAAAAATAATAATAAAGAAGAATGAATGGCTGAGAAGAATATTAGTTTCCCAGTACAGGGCCTGCCCCTATGGTATGTGTTCAATCAGTGTTTGATGAGGAAATTAGATAATGAATAAATGAGCTAATGAGTGAGTGAATTGGCAGTTCTTTCTCAGGTGGCCAAAGCACCAGGGCTTACCACCATCTGATTTAAAAAGGGCGAGGACCTGTTCTTTGAATCCAAGGTAAAGTCTTGACTTTCTTGACTGGGCTTCTCCCACCTGCAGAGGCCCCCCCGAGAGGTGCTGCTGCATCTGCTGGTGGCAGAGACACGGTCAGGGGAGGCAGAGGTGGCACTGGAGGCCTCTGGTTGTCCCCCACCCTCACGGGCATCCTGGGCCCGGGAAGGGCGGCCCCTGGCTCCAGGAGGCGGGAGTCGCCTGCGGCTCAGTCAAGATGGGCGGAAGCTCCTCATCGGCAACTTCAGCCTGGATTGGGACCTGGGAAATTACTCCGTGCTGTGCAGTGGGGCGCTGGGTGCTGGCGGTGACCAAATCACCCTCATTGGTGAGCCAGGTTATTTCCAAGACCCCAGAAGTCCAGGCCCCTCTAGCTCTCAGACCCAGAAGTTCAGGCCCCAGATCTTTTCCTCCCTCAGACCTCGGCTCCAGGCCCTCAGTCCCTCCTCCCTCAGACCTTGGAGTCCAGGCCCCAGCCTCTTCTCCCTCAGGCTAAGGGGTCCAGGCCCCCAGCACCTCCTCCCTCAGACCCAGGAGTCCAGGCCCCCAGCCCCTCCTCCCTCAGACCCAGGAGTCCAGGCCCCCAGCCCCTCCTCCTTCAGACCCAGGACCACAGCTCCCTTCTCCCTCTCCCCTTTGGGACCCACAAATGTAGCCTCCCCCACATCTCTCTAGGACCCTCCATATCCTCGTGGAGGCTTCAGAGAGCCCGAGATGCAGCCGTGCTGACTTGGGATGTGGAGCGTGGGGCCCTGATCAGCAGTTTTGAGATCCAGGCATGGCCAGATGGGCCTGATCTGGGCAGGACTTCCACCTACAAGGACTGGGTCTCCCTGCTCATCCTGGGGCCTCAGGAGCGGTGAGCCGTGGTGCCCCTTCCGTCTCGGAACACAGGGACCTGGACTTTTCGGATCCTGCCCATGCTGGGGGACCAGCCAGGGACTCCATCGCAAAGCCGGGTCTACCGGGCCGGTGAGTGAGTTGGGACTGTCAGCACTTCCTCCCGGGCTTCCTGGTAGTCCAATTAGCCATTCTCAGTCTGTTGTGCCAGATCCTCCCTCTCCCTGTTTTAGTGTCCTGGGGCCTGCCCTAACAAAGTACCATGAACTGCATGGCTTGAGGCAACAGGAATCTCTTCTCTCCCAGGTCTGGAGGTCAGAAGTCTAAACTCAAGGTGTTGACAGGGTCCTGCTCCCTCTGAGACCCTGTGTGGAATCCTCCTTTGTCTGTTTTTAGCTCCCGGCGGCAGCCGTTCGTCCTTGACATTCCTTGACTTACAGCTGCATCACTCCAACCTCTGCCTCCAGGTTCCCACAGCTTTCTTTTCCCTGTGTGTCTCTGTCCTCTTTTTTTTTCTTTTTGAGATGGAGTTTCACTCTTGTTGCCCGGGCTGGAGTACAATGGCACGATCTCAGCTCACTGCAGCCTCCGCCTCCTGAGTTCAAGCGATTCTCTTGCCTCAGCCTCCCTAGAAGCTGGAATTACAGACATGTGCTACCACACCCAGCTAATTTTTGCATTATTAGTAGAGACAAGGTTTCACCATATTGGCCAGGCTGGTCTCAAACTCCTGACCTCAGGTGACCCACCCATCTCAGCCTCCCAAAGTGTTGGGATTACAGGCGTGGGCCACCGAGCCCAGCCTCTGTCCTCTCCTCTTCTTCTGAAGACACCAGTTATATTGGATTAGGGTCCACCCTCATGACTTCAAATGGACTTGGTTACGTCTTCAGAGACCTTATTCCAAAATAAAGTCACATTCACAGGAACAGGGGTTAAGACTTCAACATATGTTTTTCTTTTGGGGTGGGCACAATTCATTGATAACACTCCGCCATTGGAGTATCTCAGGATTTAGCCCTCACCCGGCAAAGTGATTGTGCTTACTCTCATGGCCTTCAATACTCTGATGACTCCCAAACGTCTTATCCTCAGCCCTGACTTCTCTCTTCAAAAGGATGCTCCCTACCTAAGATCTTCACAGTTTTTTGTTTGTTTGTTTTCTTTCTGGTCTCACTTTATGGCCCAGGCTGGAGTACAATGGCATGATCTGGGCTCACTGCAGCCTCGACCTCCCCAAACTCAGGTGATCCTCTTACCTCAGTCTCCTGAGTAGCTAGGGCTACAGGCCCGGCCACCTCACCTGACTAATTTTTCTATTTTTGCAGAGGTGGGGTCTCGCTATGTTGCCCAGGCTGGTCTCCAACTCCTGGGCTCACGTGATCCGCCCGCCTTGACCTCCCAAAGTGTTGGGAATCACAGGTTTGAGCCACCACGCCCGACCCCCATTATCTCTATCACATCACTTTTTCTTCTTGGCACAATCTGTGATTATGTTATGTGTTACTCATTTATTTCTGACTTCTCCTAGAATTAAGCCCACAAAAGTAGGTATCTTTCCCCTTTGGCCCACTAATGAATCCTCATTACCTGGCTGCGAGCCAGGCACACCATAGTCACTCAGTAACTGTTAAATGAGAGTGCCGGGGTCCCACATTCCTGGGTTCTGGGAGGGGAGGGGCGGGGGGCTGGGCTCCTGGGTCCCCACACAAAGTTAGGGGGCTTAGGAAACTTGGGTCCAACCTTGGTTCCTGTTCCCCTTCTCTCCCTTCTCTTTGTCTCTTCCAGGCCCCACGTTGAGCCACGGGGCCATCGCTGGCATCGTTCTGGGCTCCCTACTAGGCCTGGTGCTGTTGGCCATACTCCTCGTCCTTTGCATCTGCTGCCTGTGCCGCTTTCGGGGTGAGCTAGGGGACTGGGGAAGGGGCAATCACAGCCAACCGGGAGGGACCCTAGAAAGAGGCCCATAGAAGACCTGGCTGAGCCAATCAGCACCGTCATAGGTCATCCATCCTGCCTTCCTACCCCCAAATCAGCCAACTAGCATAAGGCTCCGCCTCTCAGATCAGCTTCCCTTGCTATTGGCTGGGTTGGCATGTTGGGGCAGCCAATCACGTGTTCCTGCTTTTCCTACTCCTCTCAATCAGGAAAGACTCCTGAGAAAAAAGAAGCATCTCTCTACCTTGGTCCCTGTGGTCACCCCCTCAGAAAAGAAGACGCACAGTGTGACCCCAGTGGAGATTTCATGGCCTCTGGACTTCAAAGTCCCACTGGAGGACCACAGCCCAATTAGGGCCCACCAAGTGAGTGTGGGTGCTCCCATTTCCTTCTGGAATCAGGGCGGAACTTTGTGTATTATAATCAGGGAGATGAGAGGGTCTCAATTATCTAACTCCAGTTTTACTTGTTAGTTTACAGTCTGTATAACTTTATCCTTTTTAAAATGCATCAAAGTTGGACAGAGCTTCCTGCCCGACTTTGATGTATGTTAAAATAACTGAATTCCAGTTTCTTTTCCAAAGGAGGCTGAGGTAGGATATCCTTTTTTTTTTTTTTTTTGAGATGGAATCTTGCTCTGTCACCCAGACTGGAGTACAATGGCACGATCTCGGCTCACTGCAACCTCTGCCTACCGGGTTCAAGTGATTCTCCTGCCTCAGCCTCACGAGTAGCTGGGATTACAGGCACGTATCACCATGCCCAGCTCATTTTTTTGTACTTTTTGGTAGAGATGGGGTTTCACCATGTTGGCCAGGGATGGTCTTGATCTCCTGACCTTGTGATCTGCTGGCCTTGGCCTCCCAAAGTGCTGGGATTACAGGCGTGAGCCACTGCGCCTAGCGTTTTTTTTTTCTTTTTTTGTATTTTTTTTTTTTGTGACAGAGTCAGGCTCTGTTGCCCAGGCTGGAGTACAGTGGTGCCATCTTGACTCACTGCAGCCCCCGTCTCCCGGGTTCAAGCAATTTTCCTGCCTCAGCCACCTGAATAGTTGGGATTACAGGCATGTACCACCACACACGACTAATTTTTATACTTTTAGTAGACATGGGGTTTCACCATGGTAGGTAGCCTGGTCCCAAACTCTTGACCTCAAGTGATCTGCCCACCTCGGCCTCCCAAAGTGCTGGGGTTACAGGCCTGAGCCAGTATTCCTGGCCCCTCCTCTTTCTTTTCCATAAAAATTGGGCAAGGCCACTTTTTCTGTATGAAGTGGGGTGGAGTTTCTTGTTTCCCCATAAAAGTGGGGTTGTGACTGGGTGTGGAACTCATTCATGCCTGTAATCCCAGCACTTCAGGAGGTTGAGGTGGGAGAATCGCTTGAGCCTAGGAGTTCGAGACCAGCCTGGGCAACATAGGGAGACCCCATCTCTATGAAAAATTTTAAAAATAGTCAGGCATGGTGGCACCTGCCTGTAGTCCCAGCTATTAGGGAGACTGATGTGGGAGGATTGCTTGGGCTTGGGAGGTCAAGGCTGCAGTGAGTTATAACGGTACCACTGCACTCCAGCCTGGATGACAGAGTGAGACCCTGTCTCAAAAAAAAAAAAAAGAAAAGAAAAAGAAAAAAAGCTGAGTTGTTGCCTGGCTTAGCTCCACCAAAGATAGCCAAATATTTTTTTTTCCTTCTGCAAATGGAGGGTGCTCAGATAATTTCTAAAAAGTTCAAGTAAGAGCTGGAAAAAGTTAGGAGGGTAAATCATGTCACATCCAGGGCACCTACTGAGTTACCCCCCACCCCACCTCTCTCTTCCAGGCCATAGACCCCAGTCCAGTTGTCTCTGTAGGTGGAGGCCAAAAGACTGTTCGGGCAGCCACGCAGGTGTGATCAGGGCATTTTGGGCCAGAACTTCCTATTTGACTCCAGCTGCCGGCAGGGCCTGCTATGACTGACGGCTGGACCCTGAAAGTGGGGCTTTCTGTTTCCCTCTCATGCTGCAGAAGAGGAGTCTTCTTGTATTTGTGCAAGTAAGGAGATGTGACTGCTTGGCTGGGAAAGTCCTGCTGATCTAACAGTGTGGTTTGCACAGCCTCCAAGGCTCTGCAGCAGACAGGCAGGGCTTGCTGTGTTGTGTGAACTAGAGAGGGAGCTTGGCCTTGTTCTCTGAAAAGATCCCCCTACATTCACTTTGCCACCTGTAGGCCATACCCCATCCAGCTCCCAGCATCTTCATCTTAAAAACAGATCAGATCATGTCCCCTCTTCTCTTTAAACGCTTCTGTGGCCTGTGCATTTCCCTTCAGATACTACCCAAAGTCCTCGTCGTGACCTTCAAAGCCTTGTGGTCTGGCCTTTGTCGGCCTCCCTGACCTCCCCTCCCAACATGTGCTCTGCCCCGACTCCAGTATCACAGGCTGTCTCTCAGCCGCAGTTGACCTTGCCCCTAGAATTTGCTCTGCTTAGAACACTTCTCTTTCCCGTATATTATTCATTACTCAAGTCTAAGGTAACAATTGCCATCTCAGACGACGATTCCCTTACCCCTCCCTTAGTCTTGGATTAAGTCCCAGAATCCTTGAATTTGCCGTTCCTGATACATAAATATGTAATTACTTGTGTGGCCTCAGACTCTCTCTCTAAACTAAGGGCTTCACGAAAGCAGAGACCACATCATTATCTCAGCACTTAACCCAGAGCCTGGCACATAGCAGGCAATCAATAAATATTTGTTGACTGATCAAATGTTTTGATGCCAGTGAAGAGTTGGGCTTGCTACTGCTGTCTTCAGCATAAGTCATGCTTTTTCAGCTGAGTTTCTAATTGAGAATTTAGAGAGTGCATTGGTGAGGATTCTTTTGACTGCAAGGAACAAAATAAAAGGCTGGCAAGGAATATGGAGGTGGGTGGTTTCAGGCTGGCTCAGCAACTCAGTGATGCCTTTAAAGACATGAGCCCTTTGCATCCATCTGCTCTGCCACCCTCAGTGGGTTGGCACATTGTCTCCAAGCATGTTGCCTCATGTAGCAAGATGGTTGCTGCAGCTCCAGTCATCACATCTACATACAACTGTATCCAAAGATAAACGAAAGGAGGCAGAACTTCCTTCCTATATATCTTCCCCACCCCCCTACCTCCCCTTATCACTGCCTTCTTCCCTCTCATGGGGTGGGAGGAGGGCTTTCCTGGAAACCTACAAGCAAACTTCCCTTTATGTCTCTTAGACCCATGTTGACCACATAGCTGCAAAGGAGGCTGGGAAACCAAATATCTAGCCTGTATCATAACGGGTGGATCTGCCAGCAAAGAAAAAGGAACCAAACAACTCAAACGTGGGCACCCAGCATCTGTCTCAGGGAAGGAAAGGATGTGAGAGAACTTCTGTTCAATGATTGGGGGTAGAAAAGGCCGTTGGGAAATAGAACCCCTGGGTCCTTTTGGAAAGGTGAGGGCTGGAGTTCTGGGCCCTCTACATCTCTTCTGTATCTATTTTGTTTTCATTTTCTTTTTTATTACTAGAGATAGAAAACCCAATGCAAATTGGTTTAAATATACAGGGGACGTTATTGCTTATATAAGTGAAGATATGAGCATCAGTTAAGTTTTGATCCAGCTGTTCAAAGGATACCATCATGGACTCAGTTTCTCTAAGGTTTCCACTCTGCACTTCATAGTGTTCCTATTATTCTCAGGCTCCATATGCTGCCTTCTCTGCCACTGCTATCCCCACAGACCCAAGATGTCTCCATGTGATGGAGAAAAGCAGCCCTGTAGATATAGACCTCACATCACAGAGCCACAGTGTCCAGCAGAAAAGCATCTCTTCTCAGGAATGCGTTTACTTTCTCATCAGCCTTACTGGGTCATGTGCCCACCTCTGAGCCAATCATGGTGGGAAATGGGCTATGCTGAGTGGCTTAGGTCAATCACAGGGCATCTCTGTAATGAGTCAATTCCAAGCCTACCGATGAGAAAGGTGGTGGTAGGAAGGATGCTGGAGAGGCACCAGTTGACTGCTACCCTTTGTCCTTCATTAACTCACATCCTTAATGACATTGACGCCTGCAGGCAGACTTTGGAAAGAGGCGTTTATTGGTGTGGTGGTCTCAACACTCCCCATGAATTGGAACACATGGCCCCCAGGGCCCCCCACCCCCTCCCTGGCATCCCTCCCCCAGTCCCACCCCATCCCCCTGGACCCTGGGAATGGAAGACAATGTGGGATGGGGCCCGTGCCCCTGTCTGAGGTACAGTCACTGCGCCTTGCCCTCTCTTCTCCACCAGACTCTGGGTGGTGTGGTTTGGGGTGGGTGTTTATATAGAGGGTCTCCTGGGAGTCGGAGCTGTTGACATGGCATCTGTGTCTGGGCTCAGGATGTCTGTGTGATGCGTCTCTGTCCCCCCACTTGGTGTGGTGTGGTGTACCAGGGTGGAGTATTCCTACAATCAGAGCTGGGGCTGCAGCCTCTCAGTGTCGCTTCCTGACAGCAGATGCCTACCCAGGGGGAACTATAGCTAGTCACCAGCTACAGGACAGCTGGAGCCAGGGAGCTATTGCTGGTCACAGTCGCTGTTGTGTGTGTGTGTGTGTGTGTGTGTGTGTGTGTGTGTGTGTGTGTGGTCAGGTAGCCTTTGGGAGGTACAGTTGGTGGAGAGGCCAGGGAGTGACAGATCAGCAAGCCCACACTTGTGGGCCAGCTGCAAAGGCCCCAAGGGCAGCTAGCTGGCACCGCAGGTGGGGAAGTCAAGGCCAAGGGGAGTGGTGGTGGGGGTAGGGCAAAGCACTGAAACAGACAGGCAACTCCTGCCACCAGTCTGACAGTTGGATGGAAGCACCGATTGGCCCAGGAGGGGGCCAGAAAATCCAGGGTGGGGGAGGCACAGGGAAAGTGGGAAGGTCTCAGGCTACTGAGCCAGCAATGGGGCCTCTGGCTACAGGAAGCTGGTGGTTGACAGCAGGGAAGCCCAGAGCCCAGATGGAGGCCCCCACTTACTCACAAAGGCTGAATGACAGCTTGACAGGTGAATGCAACACCTCTCCCCCACTCCCAACCTGCCAGGAGATGCCCTTTCAACAGGGGGGAGGGTCAGTGTGCGTGCATATATCGGGGAAGCAGGGAGCCTGGTAAGCCTCTCTTCACAGCTTCCACTGCAGAGCCCACACCTACCTCCAGCCAGAGGGGAGAGGCAGCAGGGTTGGGGACAGTGGACATGGGGGTGTCGGGGGTGGGAGGACGGCTGAGTCCCCTCCCCCAGCTCACCCACCCCACACACACACAGACATAGACACCTACACACGCATGCAGGTTCACACTCACACACTCACACGAGCCAGTTGACAGCCTGAGCTAAGAGAGAGGGGTATGGGGTGGCGGGAGTGGGTCACAATTGGAAACGTGAACGGGTGGCGAGAATGGCTGTAGAAAGATGCATAATTTTGCGTTATCCCTCACAGTGATGGGTTCTCTAAAGATCTTCCTTCCTCTGCCTCCTCCTCTTCCTCCTCTCCTCTTTCTTCCTCGGTGGCCGAGAGCTCTTGCTCCCCACGAGACCCATGGCTCCTGCTTCCCCTTTCTCTCACTCTTGGCCTGAGGCCCCCTGCAGGGAGAGGCGAGCTCCACTGGGTTGCACCTACATTCTCCACCACAGCCAGCCCAGGGCGGAGAGGAGGGCCAGGGGCCCTGGGGGCCTCGGGGCTGAGTTCTCCAGGGATCCTGGGCCTGTGGGAAGAGAGGGGGTCATGGAGGGAGGCCTGAGAGTGGGGGACTCCGTTTCTCCAGGAGGCCTGTCTCTTCTGAACCCACCTCTTTAGGGGCCTTTCTGGATCTCTCACTGGGTGTGCCTGCTTCTCTGACTCTTTATTTTATTTTTAAATTTTATTTATTTTATTTTATTATTTTTTGAGATGGAGTCTTGCTCTGTTGCCAGGTTGGAGTGCAGTGGAGTGCGATCTTGGCTCACTACAAGCTCCGCCTCCCCGTTTCAAGCAATTTCCCTGCCTCGGCCTAAGTAGCTGGAATTACAGGTGCACGCCACCACACCTGGCTAAGGTTTTGTATTTCAGTAGAGACGTGGTTTCACCACATAAGCCAGCATGGTCTCGATCTCCTAACCTCGTCATCCGCCTGCCTCAGCCTCCCAAAGTGCTGGGATTACAGGTGTGAGGCACGGAGCCTGGCTTTTATTATTATTATTATTTTTTGAGACAGTCTCGCTCTGTCACCTAGGCTGGAGTGCTATGGCGCAATCTCGGCTCACTGTAACCTCTGCTTTCTGGGTTCAAGCAATCCTTCTGCCTCAGCACCCTGAATAGCTAGGACTACAGGTGCCCACTACCACGCCTGACTAATTTTTGTGTTTTTTTTTAATAAAGACGGAGTTTCACCATATTGGCGAGGCTGATCTCAAACTCCCAACCTCAAGTGATCAGCCTGCCTTGGCCTCCCAAAGTGCTGGGATTACAGGTGTGAGCCACTGCGCCCAGAATGTTTCCAGAAGATCCTCTCCGATCTTCACTTCTTTTTCACTGTCTTAGCCTGGGACTCTCAGTGTCTGCCTTTCTATCTTGTAGAGTCTGTCTATCTGGCATTTATTTCTGCCAGTCATCTTATACTCAGCATGCCCCAAACTGCTGCCTCCTACACTTTCCTCCCCCACACACTGGCTTCCAGCCTCCCTCCTAATCACTTCTCTGTAACAATACTTCAGTGTACAGCCCCATCCACCCAGCTCCTCAAGCCAAAACCTCAGAACCACCTTTGACTTGACTTTCCTCTTCCATCAGCCCTCCACATCAAGTCCAATGACTGGTCCTGGGAGCACCACCTCCAAAAGTCTCTCAATACAGAGACTTGGTGCCACTCACTGCCATCCCTTACCTGATAACTGCAGCAGCCTCCTCCCTCGTCTCCCTGTCTGTATCTTGCCACCACCCCATTCCTCTATTTTATTGAGACAAGGTCTTGCTCTGTCCCCCAGGCTAGAGTGCAGTGGTGCAGTCATAATACCTCACTGCAGCCTGGACCTCCCAGGCTCAAGCAATCCTCCCACCTCAGCCTCCTGAGGAGCTGGGACTATAGGCGTGCAACACCTAGTTAGGTTGATTTTTATTTTTTTTGTAAAGATGGGGTCTCGCTGTGTTGCCAAGGCAGGTTTCAAACTCCTGGGCTCAAGTGATCCTCCCTTCTTGGCCTCCCAAAGTGCTAGGATTACAGGCATGAGCCACCGCGCCCGGCCTCCAAAACTATTTTTTGTTTATATATGTGTTTGCTTATTTATCTACGTGTCCACTTGTTTGTTTATTGCTTTTCTACTCCTACTAACCATAAGCTCTGCGAATGCACAAACCTTGTTTCTTTTGTGCACAGCTGTGTCCCCCATGCCCAGCCCTTAGCTGGCACTCAAGGAATACTGATGGCGTGGATCGGTTTCTTACTGGCAGTGCTTTTCAGTCTCGGCGTCGGTCTCCTAAGTTCAGGGTCCGCCTGAGGGGGCGGTCCCGGCGTCTCCCCCTGCCTAGCCCCGCCCCGTCCCGCCCACCTGCCCCTCCCTGCCCCGCCCGCAAACTCACGCAACAGCCGCATGGAGGCGCTGGACGCTCCCAGCCGGTTGGCCGCGCGACACGTGTAGTTGCCGTAATGCCGGGCGCTCACGTTGGCGAAAGAAGCATCGAGCGGGTGCGCTCCGTCTGCACCTTCAGGCCCTCGGCCGTGCCGCTGCTCAGCCTGTCAGGGATCCGGGTCAGGGGCCGGGCTGCAGCGCCCAGCCAGGCCCGCCCCCTGACTCTCAGGTCCCTCGGTTTCCCAGAGACCCAGCATTCTGCCCCCTACCCCAGTGACCTCTCGCCTCGGGTTCTAGCGCCTCATGGACCCCGGGTCACTCCCACCGCTGCCCCTCTCCAGGCATCCTGGCCTCTCAGGGACCCTGGACTCTCCCAGGGTGTACCCCCAGCCGCTAGGGGCTCCCGAAGTCTGCTGCTCCCCCTAAACCTTGCCCGACAGATCCTCAGCATTGACCCCCAACCCCTGACCAGCTCCCTGAAAAATCCGGTGAGATGGGGCTCCAGCATTCATCACCGTGGGACCCAAGCTTGTCTCCCTGGGGCTGTACAGATCCCATCACCTAGAAGCTGGTTGCACCAATTCCCGGAACCCAGAGCTCTGCTGCCTTCCCCCGCCCCCCTCTATCCCCCTGCCCCACAACCCAAGGGACTAAGGACCTCCCCCTGCCTCTCCCACGGCCCCCCTCAGTGCCGTCCTCACAGTCTGTCGTCCTTGTACCACTGGAAATCCGCGGGGGGCACCGCCATGGCTTCGCAGCGCAGGAGGGCGGCCCGGCCCAGAGCTGTGCGGGCGCTAGTCACGTCCGTGATGGTCGGAGGATCTGGCGAGGGGCGACGGTCAGCGAATTCTCTTAGCCGCGTGGGGACAGAAGGACTCCGCCCCCAGCCCCCGCCTCCCTCAGGCCAGGAAGTCTTGCCCCGGGCTTCCTCCTCCCTTAGACCCCTCCTCCCCAGGAACTCGGGGTTCCGCCACCCTTTAGTGCCCAGTGCCCGGGCGGGGGGAGGGGGGCTCACAGTTGACTGTGACCAGCACGCGGCGGCTGTCGGGCGCCGAGTTAACCCCGTTGTGAGTCATACACTCATACTCCCCAGCCTGGCCCCGCTGAATGTCAGAGATCTCCAGGATCTCTCCCTCCGAGGTGAAGCCGTCTGTGGGGGGAGGAGGAGGAGGGGGCAGGGCCGGACACAAACACTTAACACGGGACAACACGGGCACAACACGGACACACATCAGCGGGGCGGGCACGGCAAGGCCTGGAGTGCCCGGGTCAATGGGGGTGGGGTGGGAGAGGGGCTGCCGGGCCGGGGGTCCGGGATCTTTCCAGGTCGGGGTAGGGGAAGGAATGAGGGTCTGGGATTCAGTATCTGGAACCCAGTGGGGTGGGTCAGAGAATCTGAGGGTTCAGGAGATCCCTCCAGGAATCTGACTCAGATCATGGGTCTCCACGGGGAGGACCCCAATGGGGAGGGGGATCCCCAGGGTCTTAGGTCTCAGAAGGATCTAGTAAATACAGATCCAGTGGAGCAGGGTCCTCATTCTGGGATCCGGTTCATGGGGTCCAGGGACTCAGGATCTGGTGACTGGGATCAGCAATCCAAATATAACAGAGCAGCAGCCTCAGAAGACCCTCTGGGACTTAGGGCACCCAGAGATCCCAGATCTCAAGACCAGGATCATGGGACTCAGATGACCCAGGGGGGCAGAATCCAGGGATTCAGGGAATGGAATCTAGTGATCGGCACCATGGGTCTTCGAAGACCCCGAGAATGAGGATCGAGGGGTCTGGGATCTGCTGGTGGAGATCCACATAAAAGGGCTGGTGGGTGATGTCTAGGACCTGGACCGTCATGTACGGGCACCCTGGTGCTGTCTGTGGGTAGCCTTGAGCACTGGTTCTTGGGGCTTGTTGAGGGGGAGGGAGCTTTGGATTCAGCAGGTCTTGGTTGGAGCCTGGGAAAGTGCATTCCTGGCAAGTTCCCAAGGGATGCTGATGCTTCAGATCTGGGGTCCATACCATGAGGCCTGCTGGGCTGGAGTATCCAGCAGAAGAGAGGCGGAGATGTATGCAGGACTGCTAGCGCAGCCTGGCTTAGGGCATCTAGGGGCAGGGGACCTTAGCCCAGGAGTGGGGGAGACATGGGGGACACTGGGTTTGGGGAAGTGGAGCAGGCTGGGGTTTGGTAAGTGATGCAGCAGTGGCCCAGGCCTGGGATGGCAGGTGGCAGGCCGTGGTGAAGCCTCTTAGGTCTGGGGTCTGTGGATGAGATAACTGGAAGCAGGGTGGGAGGGGGAAGGCAGGGGGCCTGGCTTGGGAAACTAGCTAGGGATATAGGGAATGGAGGGGCCCAGACTGCGCAGTGGGGGACGGGGCTTTCGGTCTGGGATGGGGTCCTCACCTCGGAGCTGTCTCCAGGTGACCGTGGGCTCCGGCCGCCCCACAGCCAGGCAAAGCAGGTTCACATTGCCCCCCCTCACTTCACCGTCACAGGTGACGAGATGTTCACAATGCGGGCAGGGACTGTGGGCAGGGGGAGAGGCTGAACATGGACGCCCAGGATTCCATGCCCCCAGCCTTTCTCCTTCAGCCCCAGGAGTCCAGGCCCCCAGCCTTTATCCTTCAGCCCCAGTAGTCCAGGTCCCCAGCCCCTTCTCCCTCAGACCCAGGAGTCCAGGACCCCAGCCCCTCCTCCCTCAGACCCAGGAGTCCAGGCCCCTAGCCCCTCCCCACTCAGACCCAGGAGTTCAAGACCTCAGTCCCTCTTCCCTGAGGCCCAGGAGTCCAGACTCAGAGCTCCTTCTCCCTCAGACCCAGGAGTCCAGACCCCCAGTCTCTCCTCCCTCAGATCCAAGAGTGCAGGCCCCCAGCCCCTCCTCCCTCAGACCCAGGAGTCTCTGCTATTTTCTCTGAAACCTCTGGGGCTGGCTTCTTCTTGTCTAATTGCTGGTCTTGTCTCTATTCCCTCTCCACCTTCATCCTAACTTGGTTTCTCTGTCTCGGGGTCTGAATTTCTTTCTCTGTCTCTATTTGTATTTATTATTATTTTAAATTAATTTATTTAACAAATACCCACATGGAACTTTCTGTGTGACAGATTCTATTCTAAGTGCTTTGCCAAAATCCACTGATTGGACGCTCACTACCGGCCTCTGGGGTGGATGTTACTGTATTCCATCAATTCTAAGACATGTCTGTGCTCCCCCCACCCCCCATTTGAACATTTCTCCAAGCAGGATGGCCCTTCGAGATAAGATGCCAGGGTATCATTAGTAGGGCTTTCTTTTCTTTCTACCAGGGCATAGAATAAAAATGGCTCTTCTAATTGACGATGTCTGGGATTTGACATATGACAGCACCATCCCCCATTTTGCAAAGGAGGAGTCCAGGGCTTCTCCTCCTGCTCAGGGTCCCCGGGCTGGTGGACAGTGTGCTGAGGTGGGGAACCCAGGCAGTCTGGCTCCAGAGTTGGAGCTTGCCGGGGGTCCCCCTGGGTTCTCCCTGTCTCCAGGTCCTGTCTCTCCAGGTGCTCCCTGTCCTCCACCATTTCAGATGCCTCAGGAGCCGGGTCCTGATCGCTCTCTGCACGTCTCCCTCTGCCTCTTGCCTTGCTGTGGAACTTTCCGGCCCCATCTCTCCTGCTCTGGCACTTTCAGCCTCGTGGGACTTCCCTTCACACCCTTGGCTGATTTTCTCACCTGGCCCCTGCATGCACTGTTGCTTTTCTGGTCTTAGCGCTGTGCCCAGCCAAAGGCATCAGCTCAGACATCACATCTGGGAAGCCCCACCCCCCCACACCAGCCTCTCCTTGGAAAATCAGCTCCCAAGGCGCAGGGACAGGCTGCCTTGCTCTGCAGCCCCGGTGCCTAGGTCAATGCTTGCACAGAGTAGGCACTCCAGGAATGGGGCTGAACTAATGAACATGTTTTTCCCCCAAGCACCCCTCATCCCTGTAGCTTTCCTGCCCTAGAAGCGCTCAAGCAGACGTGTTACTGTCTGTGTGACCAGCCTCCTTCTGCTGTGCTGAAATCCCCCAAGGGCAAGGCTGCATCTGTCTTCGTCGCCATGTACCCCCGGGGTTGGAGAACACTTGGTGAGTATCTGTCATCATGCCTTGTCTCCCCCCACGCTCTCCACCCCCTCCACCCAGCTGAGCCCCTGCTGAGGGCTCACCGTGGACGATGAGGTAGACCTGAGTGGTGTACGGCTGGTGGCGGGTCTGGAAGGAGCAGGTGTAGAGGCCCTCGTCGCCAAGTCCCACCTCGGTAATGAGGATGGAGACTCCTCGGGGGTGTTGATGAGCAGCCGCACCCGGGGGTCGCTGGTCCAGCGGTCGTTGCCGGCATACAGGATGTTGGAGCGGTTCAGCCAGGCCACACGGGTCACATGCTCATCGATGAAGCAGCTGTGGGGGAGCATGAGCGTGGGAAGGTTCTTCTCCACCCACCCAGCCTGAGCCTTCACCAGCCAAGGGTGGGGAAGGGAGAAGGAGGCCACCACATCTCCAGGTCCCACCACAGCCCTGTGGGATGGATGCAGCTGTGCCCACCACACAGCCGGGGTAAGCTGAGCCTCAGGGAGGAAACTGTGAGCCCAAGTGCAGAATGGAAGGATAGCTCATGGTTATTGAATGATCGTGTGTGTCAGAGACACAGAAAGGGGAGAACAGACCATTTGGGAGAGAGGAATAGAGAGGCAGAAGGAAGGAGTCAGAGACCCAGAGAGAGGGACAGAGACCCAGAGAGAGAGGGGGACAGAGACCCGAGAGAGAGGGGGACAGAGACCCAGAGAAAGGGACAGAGACTCAGAAAGAGAGGGAGACAGAGACCCAGAGACAGAGAGGGATAGAACCCCAGAGAGGAGAAAGAGGGACAGAGACCCAGAGAGAGAGGGACAGAGACCCAGAGAACAAAGGGGGGATGGAGACCCAGAGGAGAGAGAGAGAGAGAGAGACCCAGAGAGAAAGCTACAGAGACTCAGAGAGGGGGAACAGAGGCCCACAGAGAGAGGGACAGAGACACAGAGAGGGACAGAGACCCAGAGAGATGGTGGGGACACAGACCCAGAGACAGAGGGGGACAGAGACCCAGAGAGAGAGGAGGACAGAAACACACAGAGAGAGGGGGACAGAGACCCAGAGAGAGAGGGGGCCAGAAACCCAGAGAGAGGGCAGAAACACACACACACACACACACACACACACACACACACACACACACAGACTGAGACCCAGAGAGAGAGACAGAGACTCAGAGACAAAGGGGGGTGGAGACCCAGAGAGAGAGAGAGACAGAGACGCAGAGAGGGGGGAGCAGGAGCAGGGTGAGGAGAGGTGGAGACCTGGGAAGCAGTGCCCCGGCTGTCATGTTTGAAGAGTCGTCCTGCTCTCTAAGCGTGGTGTGTGGGTAAATTCTTGAATCCTCATAATAACCCAGTGCTAGTTAACATCTCTCTGTCCCTTTGACAGATGGGGACACTGAAGCCGAGGGGGGAGCCAGCTCACAGTGTGTCGCTTCTCAGGGGAATGTGGAGCCCAAGTCTTCCCATCCCAGGTTGTCCCTGTAACCAGGATCCCCCACCCAGGAACGTGAAGCTTTGAAGGTAAAGGGGCAGGACCATGTGCCTCCAGGAGATCTGATTCCCCACCCACCGAGGGAGGTACCTGAGGGTGGCGTTGTCACCTTCACACACCGTGTAGTTGTCGGCAGGAGAGTTGAACTCCAGGCTCTGGGAGAGCAGCCCTGTGGAAGGTGGGGGTGGCTCAGCTGTGGCAGCTCAGGCAGAGCCCGGGCATGGTGGCACCTGCACACATGCACACGCACATCCTTGCAGGCACAGACGCCGCCTGCACCCACTGCCACACACATGCCCTGATGTTCCAGAGATACACACGAAGGAGACACAGTCAGAGCAGACACACGCAAAGAGAGAGACAGAGACCCAGAGAGAGCGACAGAGACCCAGAGACAGAGGGGGACACAGACTCAGAGAGAGAGGGGGGCAGAGACCCAGAGAAAGGGGGGAGAGACCCAGAGAGAGGGGACAGACACACACACAAAGAGAGAGACAGAGATCTGGAGAGAAAGAGACAGAGACCCTGAGAGAGGGGGACAGAGACCCAGAGAGAGTATCTTCCCATGAGCCCACACGACTCAGATGGATAGGCTCCCATGGACACACAAACCTACACACCTCCAGAGATGCAGAGACAATCACAGCACACACAGATGCATGTGTACACAGACACATATATACAGAGACACATATACAAACGTATACATGCAGACACGTGTACACAGACACATGTACACATAAGACATACACACAGACACATATACACAGACACACAGATACCTCTGTACACAGAACACATAAATTCACAGATATAAAGTAAAGCGACACACATACCAATATGAGCAGATTAAGAATCACATAGATACGGCCGGGCGTGGTGGCTCACACCTGTAATCCTGGCACTTTGGGAGGCCAAGGCGGGTGGATCACCTGAGATCAGGAGTTCGAGACCAGCCTGGCCAACATGGTGAAACCCTGTCTCTACTAAAAATATAAAAAATTAGCCAGGCTTGGTGGTGGGTGCCTGTAATCCCAGCTACTCAGGAGGCTGAGGTAGGAGAATCACTCCAACCAGGGAGGTGGAGGTTGCAGTGAGCCAAGACCATGCCATGGCACTCCAGCCTGGGCAAGAGAGCGAAACTCATCTCAAAAAAACCCAATTACACAGATACATATACATATGCAGAGATATGCACACATGGTCCACATGCACAGACACATGTACACAGGTAAATCAACACACAGATACTTGCGTACACAAAATACATATGCACAGATACATGTATACACACATACACACAAATACATGTACATGGGCACACAGATATGCACACGTGTACATGCTCAGACACACATCCATCATGGATGCACAAATACACCCTTACACAGAGACACACACAAACCTTTGCAGACACACACATCTACGCAGGCACACTGCCCAAGCTCGCCAGGGCACGCTTGCAGGTGTACGCCCACGCCCGCTCGCACACTTCAGCAGGCAGGCAGGCCCCATCACCCCCACGCAGTCATCTCTCTGTAGACCGTGGCCAGCAGGCTGGACCAGGGCCAGGGAGTCGGGGGTGGGCATGCGGAGGCGGTGGATCCGGCACCAGACGGGAGAGGGAGGAAGGCTGGCTGGATGACCTTGGACTCCTGGAGCAGGAGGGGCCTATGTGGGGCTGCCCTGCCCCCAGCCCGGGCAAGAGGCTAATTAATCTAATGAATTAATGGCCCGTGCTGCCCCAATGACTCCCGGGGGCCCTCTCCATCAGCAGCCCCACAGGAAGGGGCCAGGACAGAGCCAGGTGCAGTGGGTTGGCCAGGTTCTGGGGCTTGGTGCTGGGCCCTGCAGCCCCTCACCCTGGGCTCCCTCATACCAGAGTCACTGCTGGGATTTGAAGAGGATGGAGGGAGGGGGCTCACCCTCCCCAGGATAAACACAGTGGGCACTGTTACATACAGCCCTGGGAATAACAGAAGACAGCTCGGGGGTGGATGATGGATGCACACACACAGACACACATACACACACACCCACACACACACACACACACACACACACACAGGCTTGGACAAGGCAGTGACCTCTCCAGGCCTAGAAACAGTCTGCACACTTGCTATGCCCTTACCCAGACAGAGAGGTACACACACAGTCATACAGACACAAACAGCTCCAGCTACACCCATACACACACAAACACACACAGTCACATACATACAAACACAGGAGACAGTCCCACCCTCTCAGTCACACGCATGGCTATGGCCCCGCTCAGAGGGGCAGGTGCGAACACATAGTGATGCTGACACGCCCAGCTCCGCGTAGACACCCAGCAGCAGCTGGAAAGGAGGCTCTGCCCCAGGAGCGCTCATATTGTCACATTCAGCCCAGTGTCACATTCAGACAGACAAAAGGGTCGGTCCCAGGCCAAGCAACTGCTGCACCCCGAGTCACCCCACCATATACAATAGTTCCCACATGGCTCTACCGACATCAGCAGCCCCACGCATGGCTGCAAAGTCCACACACAATTACATTCCTATACCACACACAAATACACACACACACACACACACACACACACACAAGCTTACTAACGTAACTGCTTACAGAGACACCACTGGCCCGGGCATCACAAGTTCCCCAACTTTCCATCTTGCAAGGCTCTGGGTCAGACGCACGCAAAGCTACAACCCGTGTAACAAGACAGCGACACTGTCACATCCCCCTCACGCACAAAGGGGCCACGCTGGGCCGAGAATCAGGTCACGCTGTCACCTGTGATCAGATCACACACGGCTGGACGCACACACACACATGCAGATGCAGGGAATTGGAAAGTCACCAACAAAAACCTGGACTGAAAGGCAGTCACGGGTAGTGCTGCCAAAGAGTCACACGTACGCACCAAGATCCCTTCCCAGGCTGGTAAAGACAGACACACACATAACCTGCCCCTATCCCCCAGACACACACAGGATTTGCCATGCTCCTGCCGAGACACCACCTGGGCCAGGGTTCCTAAACCTCAGTGCTGCTGACGTTTGGGGCCAGACTGTCCTGTGCAACCTAGAATGTCGACAGCGTCTCATCTCTGGTCTGGATCCAGTTGATGCCAATTTCTCCCCCTACCCCACCAAAAATCCCTCCAGATGTTGCCAGATGCCCAGTAGGGGGCAAGATCACACCCCACTTTCGGTCCTACAGGAACCAAGAAAGGGAAAGAGGGAGCTGTCCAAGGTGCCTCCCCCTAAGGTTCTGGGGCTCCAGGACTCCTGAACTCAGGCGCTGATTGAAGCAGGCACTGCCCCCATGAATTGAGCCTACGTACCATTCCAGGCTTCTGGGGCTTTATTTTTTTATTTGTATTTTTATTTTGAGGCAGAGTCTTGCTCTGTTGCCCGGGCTGGCATGCACTGGCATGATCATGGCTCACTGCAGCCTCAATCTTCCGGGCACAAGCAATCCTCCCACCTCAGCCTCCCCAGTAGCTGGGACTACAGGCACACACCACCACACCTGGCTATTTGTTTTTAAGAGATGAGGTCTTGCTAGGTTGCCCAGGCTGGTCTAGAACTCCTGGGCTCAAGCCATTCTTCCACCTCAGCCTCCCAAAATGTTGGGATTACAGGCGTGAGTCACAGTGCATGGCCAGGGCTTTATTATCTGGTCACTTGGGTGGCGAGTGAACCCTGCAGGGAAGGCAGGACTCCGGGCGCCTCAGAACTTTACTATCTGGTCTCTGGGGATTGTCCATTGCACTCTGGTGACTGTGTGTGTCTGGCTTCCCTATCAGACTGGAAGTTTCTTGGGGGTAAAACCTGGTTCTAACTCAAGTATGTGTCCCCAGCATCTCCCAGCACAGGCCCTGGCCCATCAGAGGCCTTGGGAAATATTTGTTGAATAAATGATTAGAAATGGATGCCTGCAACACTCTTCAACTCTTGAACTCCTACTCATTCTTCAAGACCCCAGTGCAAATGTCCCTTGCCCCAGGAGGACCTTTCTGACTGTTCAAGGCAGAGTCCCCACTCCTTCTTCTGGGCACTGTTTGACTTAGTTGAGACAGTGATGAGGAGTTTTGTAAGGGCTTGAATCTTAGCTGTGTCCCCCACAGGGTCGGGCCAACCTCAGAACTGGGAAGTGTTTATGGAAACGGCATGGATGGTCCCCACAGACCAGATAATAAATCCCTGAGGAGCTTGGGCTGGAAGATCAAATGTCTATCCCACCACTTCCTAGGTGAATGACCCCCACTCCTGGCCAGTGTGAGCTTCAGTTTCTCCACTGTACAAGGTGAAAAATAGGAGTTCTTTCCTGCAAGCGTTTTTGTGAGGGATTCCGTGAAAATATGCAAGGCAAGTGTTTAGCTCAGCTGTTGGCATGCGGAAAGAACCCAATAAATGCTAGCGGTTCCTAACAGCACCTTCTTTTTTTAGGAACCATCTATTGCTATCCCTGCCTTGGCTTAGGTCTCCCTAAATGCTCCGCTCAGGGGAGCTGGTGGGGAGGGGGGAGGGCAGGGCTCTGTCTGGGCTGTCAATTGCTCTGAGTCAGTGACTCCCAGACACCCTGGTAAGCATCTACTGATTAAACCAACCCTGCATAACCATGGGGCCCAGGGGATGCAGTGTGGCAGCCAGTCAGCTGGGTTCGAGTCCCAGCTCTGCCGCTGAGCACACAACTTACTTCGCCTCTCTGGGACTCAGTTTCCCCACCTGTAACGGAAATGATAATCGCACCTTCCTCATCGGCTTGTGGGGAGGATTACAAGACGTAATCCAAGTAAGGGTTGTAGCACAGTGCCTGACAGTTAAGTGCTGCAGACAGCCATCTGTGAGTTGGCTGTTGGGATGATTATGTGGCAGGTACCAGCCTGTGGCAAGGGAGGTGTCTGGAGATGATCAGAGGGCTCCCTTGGTCCCTGCCCTCGTGGGATTTACAGTCCAGACTCACAGGCCTCATACCTGTTTGATAAACCTTGGAGTGAAGGTGGTAGGCAGGTGACTTTTCCTAAAGAGAAAGAGATCCCTAACAAGTTGAGTGACTTTAGGTTGGGGGGTAAGAATCTCCTGCTGCCCTGCCAAGGAACTTAGGCAAAGCTGGGACCCTGCAATGGCTGGCAGGGGTTAGGAGGGTGACACTCAGATTCCAAAGTCCCAGAAGACACAGGTGGGAAACCTGGGATGCAGGGAGTGGAGGGAGGGGTGGGTGCATGAGACTGGGGCAGGGAGGAGGGGGTGCGGCTCTGGCTGGGAAAGGCTGTGAGAAGGGGCTGGACCTGGCATGTCTGGCGCCCCAGGAGCCCCCAGGAAGCTCCTCCCTCCTTTGCTGATCTCAAAAGTCTGAGGGCATTGGCGCCAGTGACACCAGGGGAGTCCAGACCCTGCGCCAAGAATCCTGGACCTAGATATACTTTTTCCTTTTTTTTTTTTTTTTTTTGAGATGAGGTACCACTCTGCCACCCAGGCTGGAGTGCAGTGGCACCATCTCTGCTCACTGCAGCTTCCACCTCCCAGACTCAAGCGATTCTCCTGCCTCAGCCTCCTGAGTAGCTGGGACTACAGGCGCGTGCCACCACACCGGACTAATTTTTGTATTTTTTCTTTTTTTTGTAGAGATGAGTTTCCGCATGTTGCCCAGGCTAGTCTTGAACCCCTGAGCTCAAGTCATTCACCCTCCTCAGCCTCCTGAAGTGCTGGAGTTACAGGTGTGAGCCACCATGCCCAGCCTGGACCCTCCTTTCTACTGGTCCCACCTCAAGGTATTTGCCTCTGCTGTCGACTTCGAAAGGTTGGCTTCCCCCTCTTCCCTCAGGTCTTAACTCCATTCTCCTCTGTGCAGAGACGGTTTCCTCAACCACCTGAGCTCAAAAGCCAAGTCACTTCCATCTTCTTGACATTACTCTTCACTCTCTGAAATTACCTTTTATTTGTTTGTTTTTGGGTTTTGGTTTTGGTCTTTGATTTCTCTCCGTCCCGCTATGATCTAAGCTCTGTGAGGGCAGTGACTTTGCCTGGTTCTCTAGCTGCCATGTGTACATATCCAGTGCCTAGCATAGTGACCCTGGTCCCCATGAGCATTTGCTGTATGAACCAACCAAGCACAGCCCACAAGTCAGATGAACCCAGAGTTCAGAGGTCCTGGGGGAAAGCTAGCTGGTCAGGGGTAGTCCTGGGACTCAAATCAGGGGGCTCCTGCCCCCTCCTGGCCACCATCATCACTCTGCCAGCTGCGCCAGAGGCAAAGGAACTACTCACCTCATTTGCTGCTGCTGCTTGATTTTGTTGAATTGTTTTAAAATACCACAGTGTAGCTATTTTTGTAAAAAAAATGCGTAGGTGTGAGGGGGATGCGTGTGTGTTGGCATAAAAGATTTAGAAAAAAATTAAAGATAGGTGAATATTTATGGATGCAAGGGAGATATGGTTAAGTGGGAAAAGGCCGATTGCAGAGAAACAGGCTTATTTTGCTTCTATTTTGAGAAAGAAATCAACAAACCAACCAGTCCATCGTTTATGTTGACCTTTGTGTGTTTTGTCTGAGTCTGCAGAAGTGAGAGAAAGCTATGGAAGGATGCACTCCAGCCACAGACCAGGTCTCTCAAGAGAGTGGTTGTGAGAGAGAGAGTGGAGCACAGTGGGGTTCGCCCTTATCAGAGGTGGACTCTTTGCAATGCATTCCTCTTGCAACTTGGACAAGATCATGAATAAAAGAAGAGAGGAGATGCTAGTTTCTTCTCTTAGATCTTGCCATGAGCTTTTTCTCCCAGACAGCTCAAACTGTCCTTGGGTGGGTGGGGGTATCTTTCTGGCATCTCATTCTGTCTCAACTCAACCCCACCCGATCCCCTCTCACCCCCAGTTCTCAAATGGGGAACCTAAGACCAGAGGTGGGGAAAGACTTGACCAAGGTCACAGGCCACCTCCTGGCTCTGCCACAGCTTCCTGCCCCAGTCTAGCCCCATAATGATTTGTGGTGACTTTAAGAGTGAATGTGGGGAACGGGTGCGGTGGCGCCTGCCTGTAATCCCAGCACTTTGGGAGGCCGAAGTGGGCAGATCACCTGAGGTCAGGAGTTTGAGACCAGCCTGGCCAACATGGTGAAACCCTCTAACTACTAAAAATACAAAAATTTGCCCAGCGTGGTGGCAGGCACCTGTAGTCCCAGCTACTGGAGAGGCTGAGGCAGGAGAACCACTTGAACTCAGGAGGTGGAGGTTGCAGTGAGCCAAGATTATGCCACTATACTCCAGCCTGGGCAACAAGAGTGAAACTCCATCTAAAAAAAAAAAGTGAATGTGGTGAATATGAAAAGTGGGAAGTTAAAAGGAGAGAGAGAAGGGGGAGGGAGACAGAGAAGAAACAGGAAAGTGGGGGGAAAGTCCACAAAGGGTACAAGGAGTGGGGGAAAGAAAAGGAGGAGGAGGAAGAAGGCAAGAGACAAGGACAAGGAGAGAAAGGAAGGAGAGGTGGCTGGTGCAGTGGCTCGTGCCTGTAATCCCAGCACTTTCGGAGGCCCAGGTGGGAGGATCGCTTGAAGCCAGGAGTTTGAGACTAGTCTGGGCAATATAAGTTGCCCAGACTAGTTGCATCTCTATAAAAAAATTTTTTTTAAATTAGCCAGGTGTGGTGGCATGCACCTGTGGTCCCAGCTACTCCGGAGGCTGACGTGGCAGGATCCCTTGAGGTCAGGAAGTTGAGGCTGCAGTGAGCTGTGTGTATGATTACACCACTACACTCCAGCCTAGGTGAGAAAGTGAGATCCTGTCTCAAAAAGAAAGGAAGAAAGAAAGACAGAAAGAGAGAGAGGGAGGCAGGGAGAGAAAGAGAAAGAAAGAAAGAAAGAGAGATAAAGAGACAGAAAAAAAGGAAGAAAGAAAGGAAGGAAGGAGAACAGGAGGAAATAAATGAGAAGGAAATGAAATGAGAGAAGTGAATGAGGATTAAGGAACAAGTGAGGGAACAAGCAAGACTCAAGCGGGGTGCCAGTGGGCAACAGTCTGAAAAGCAGAGAGAGAGACAGATGTGGAACTGTGCTGTCAGCAGGAGGGATGGAGGGACAGTAACACAGAGACAGAGGCAGGTGGAAAGTTCCCAGTGGATAACAGATGTGAAGGGATGGGTGCTTCCGGAAATGGCAGAGACACAGAGACCTAAAGAAACGCATGACAGAGACAGAGACAGAGACAGGTGGTCAGAAAGTCAGAAGGCGATTCAGACTGGTCAGGTAGGGGGAGGACCAGCGAGGGACTGAGGCTCTGGCCCACCGGGTCCCTGCGTCCTGCGTGGACGGGGCTGTGTTGTGTTTGCGTCACTGGTGTCTGCAGGTGCTGCTTTGGGTGGGGACGCTGTGACGGGGTTTCTGTGCGAGAGACTCTAGTCTGTGTGGGCGGCGTCCCTGAGACTCTTGTCGGGGCTCTTGGTTTGTCCCCCAGGACTCTGTTCAAGGGAGGGCCTGGGGGAATCCTCCAGAAAGTCTGAATTAACCCAGCTCCCTGCCCACTGAGCACCCACCCTCCGGCCTCCTGCCTCCTTGCACTCTCCTCCCTTTTCTTAGTGGGGGAATCTAGACTTCTCCTTGACCACCCCCTGCCTGCCAGGCCCTACTGTGGAGACTCAAGGTCCAGCTACCTAACCTCAGTGCAGAAACCTGCCCCAGGCCCTCTCCCCCAACTGAGAGGACCAGGGTTAACCCTCTGACCCTGGATTAACCCTTCCCTTCCCTCTCCCCTCGTCCGCCCATGCCCATCGCTCTTGCTCTGTCCAGCCCCAGGAACCCAGACATTCAATCAGAGCTTCGGAATCCAAGACCCCACCCCAGCACCCCAACTTCCTGTATCTCCAGCTCCCTTCTCCCCCCACATAACTGCAGCCCCCCCCCCAAGTATCAACACTTTCTCTCAACCTAGATGACCCTGCTGGGGGATTTTCTGCCCCGTCCCCTGTTTTTTCTGACCCTGAGACGTAGGTCTGTGAACACTCTTGTACCCTCCTCTTATTGACCCTGGGGAAGACATCCATGCCCCGACCTCTGTCCCGAGATGTCTACCCCAGCCCCCGGTAAGGACCTCTTCAGGGACCCTCTGCACGTACAGATGAAGAGCCCTGACAGGGCATCATCCCCTGCTCCCCCACCCCAACTCAGTTTAGCGATCCGGCCCGGGGACCCCGACTCCAGTGTCTGCCCCCTCCTTATCAGGAGCCGCAGACTCCCGCCCCGAGGTCGGGCTAGGTGTCTGCGACCCTCTTGCCCGCCCGGGGAAGCAGACCTCGGCCCCTGGGCCCGGCTTCGGCCCCGGGACGCCGACCCCTGCCCCAGGGCGCGGACCCCCACGTCCGAGGTCCCCCCTGCCCAGCCAGGGGATGCAGACCCCGCCCCCCGGCCCAGACCTCGGTGTCCCGGGGCCTCCCCCTCCCCCGGCCCAGGGATGCAGCCCTCGACCCCCAACCCTGATCCTCCGATCCCCTGCCCAAGACCCTGGCGTCCCAGTCGAGCCCCCCGCCCCCGGCGCTGCGGTACCTCGGCTGATGACGGCCAAGCCGGCCAGGGCGGCGGCGGCGAGAAGCCGGAGCCGGGCCCCGGGCGCAGGGGGGGGCATCGCGGCAGAGGCGGCGTGGAGGGGGAGGGGAAAGGGGGGGCCGGTCCGGGGCGCGCGAGGCCTGGGGGGAGAGGGGGGAGGGGGGAGGGGGACCCCGCCTGCGGCTGCACCGGCCCGGGGGCGGCGGGGGCGGGGGGAGGGGGCTGGGGGGGGCGCGACGAGGCGGCCGGAGCTGCTGCAGACCCGGGGAGGGGGGCGGCGCTGACGGGCAGGGAGACCGGCCAATCAGGAGAGGCGGGGGGCCGGGGAGGCGGGGTCGAGGGGGGGGGGTTGCTTGTTGGAGGGGAGAGGCCTTTGTTACTGCGGCCCGGCCCCTACCCCCCTCCCTGCCCCAGGCGTCCCCCACGTCTTTCCACCCCGTCCGCAGAACCCGGAGTCTGAGATACTTCCTAAAACCCAGCTCCCTCCTCCAGGTCCCAATCCTCCCTCAGACCTAGGAGACTAGTCCCATCCCCTCCACCCTCAGACCCAGGAGTCCAGGTCCCAGCCCCTCCTCCCTCAGACCCAGGAGTCCAGGTCCCAGCCCCTCCTCTCTCAGACCCTGGAGTCCAGGTCCCCAGCCCCCTCCACCCTCAGACCCTGGAGTCCAGGCCCCCGGCCCCCCTCCTCCCTCAGACCCAGGAGTCCAGGCCCCCAGCCTCCTCCTCCCTCAGACCCGGGAGTCCAGGCCCCCAGCCCCCTCCACCCTCAGACCCAGGAGTCCAGGCCCCCGGCCCCCTCCTCCTTCAGACCCAGGAGTCCGGGACCCCAGCCCCTCCTCCCTCTGACCCAGGAGTCCAGGCCGCCAGGCCCCTCTTCTTGTGGGACACAGTTCAGCTCTTCCATCTATTTTCATAGATAACGAACACTGATTTTTGGAGTGAAATTTGCTTTTTGTCTCCACCCCAGTCCTCATCCCCAGTATAACAGGGCAATGAGAAAAGACTGGGGGACTTATCCTGGGGGGAGCAGGTGGGGGAGGAAACTATAATCCAGGGTTTAGGTGCAAAACATCCTGGCTCCCTGTCCTCACTGACTTGGCTGTATGACCTTGGACAAGCCACTTCTCTTCCCAGAACCTCAGCATCTTCCCCTGCAAGATGGAAAAATCCTTATTGCCCAAGGTTATTGAGAAGAATGAGAGATCCTGGAGCAGCTCCTGGCTCCACCCAGCACCTCAACCACCTGTAGTCAGTTTCTTCCTCCCCTTTCCACTTTGCACCTCTTTATTAGCTGTATTCCACCCTTCTGGTCCTGTCCCCTTGGCATAGGCAGGAGCAAGATTATCTCTGAGCCTATGTTATTTCTGTAGCAGTTCAAGGCAGGAGCTTTTGAAGTTACCCAGTAGGGGCTGTTCTGCCTCAAAAACATATCCGTCTTCAATTCCTTCCCCTTCCCCTCACATCCAATCTGTCTGCAAGAGCCTCCGGCTCTGCCTCCAAAACAAATCTCTGCTTTGTCCTTTTTTTTCTTTGACAGACTTTTGCTCTTGTTCCCCAGGCTGGAGTGCAATGGCACGGTCTCGGCTCACCGCAGTCTCCACCTCTTGGGTTCAAGTGATTCTCCTGCCTCAGCCTCCCGAGTAGCTGGGATTACAGGCATGTGCCACCACGCCTGGCTAATTTTGTATTTTTAGTTGAGATGGGGTTTCTCCACGTTGGTCAGGCTGGTCTTGAACTCCGGACCTCAGGTGATCCGCCCACCTCAGCCTCTCAAAGTGCTGGGATTACAGGCGTGAGCCACCATGCCCGGCTGCTTTGTCCTTTTCTTCTTCTCCCATCCTGGTCTGAACTTTCCCCATCTCTCCCTGCAGGGCTCTGGCTGTAGCAGCCTGTGCTCTGTTCTCTTGGCCTCTGTCTTTCCCTCCACCTTCAGAACAACAACCGCTAAACACCTGGACCAGCTGGGGCCACTCCCTGCCTCAATCACTCAGCCCATTGTGGCCTTCTTTCCGTCCCTTACACAAACCAAACAATTCCAGCCCCAGGGTTCTTTGCACTTGTTGTTCTTTATGCTGGAATGCTCTTCCCATCACATTGGCACATGGCTCTTTCTTAAGTCTCATCTTCTCCCCTTTAAGAAGCCTTCATTAGGCTGGGCACAGTGGCTCATGCCTGTAATCCCAGCACTTTGGGAGGCTGAGGTGGGTGGATCAGTTGAGGTCAGGAGTTCAAGACTTGCCTGGCCAACATGGTGAAACCCTGTCTCTACTGAAAATACAAAACACTAGCCAGGCGTGGTGGCAGGCACCTGTAATCCCAAGCTACTTGGGGGGCTGAGGCAGGAGAATTGCTTGAACCTAGGAGGCAGAGGTTACAATGAGCCAAGATTGTGCCATTGCACTCCAGCCTGGGTGACAGAGTGAGACACCGTCTCAAAAAACACAAACAAACAAACAAAAAAACTGAAGGCTTTACTGCTCATATTATCCAAAGTAGCTCCTATTCCCAACACAATAACTCTGTGTCACACCTCTTCATAACATTAACGATTTTCTTCTTTCACTGTTATTTTTAGTTGCTCTCCCCTTACTTCCACTTCCAGTACGTAAGCTTCATGGGGGTTTTGTTTTTGTTTTGGTCTGCTTTTGTTCAAGGCTGCATTTCCAGAGCCCAGCTCAACCTAGTGACTGACATTGTAGTAGGTACTCAAATAAATATGTACTGCGTGAATGAGTTGAATGGCTTAACTCCATTTGGAGAGATGGAGGGAGGTAAAATACAGAGGGGAAGAAGAGACCCTCCCGTGTTCACAAAACTGGATGATGCAAAAGTTGATGGTGTTCTGGAGATGGCTTGCATTGGCTCAAAAGAGCAGATTATTAAATTTTCAGAAATTGTGCAAGCCAGATGTTAAACCATTGTTAGCTTGAAATTGGCCGTGTTGGGAGGATTTACACCATAGCAATGGTGAACACTACAAATCAGGACTTTCTGTTTTTTGGAGAACCAGCTTACCAGCCCACCACTCTACAAAATCCACTGTGGTCCTGGTGAAAGGCCATTTATTGATCCTCTTTGAATTCTGGGCCGTTCAGACTTAGGAAGAGAACAGGAGCTCCCTCTTCCTGAAATGGCCCATCCCATGCCTGATAACAATATGAGTGCCCACTCGTGTAGGCATCTTTCTAAGCACTTTGTACATATTATCTCCTTGAAGCATGATGACATCCTTCTGAAGCAGAATTTCTCTCTATCCCTATTTCACAGGTTAGGAAAAAGAGACATGGAGAATTTTTTAAATGCCAAGAGCTATAAATGTGTGATATTGTGAAAGATATATTTGGTCTTCATAACACCCTTCACCTCCACTGGCAGGCCCCAGGTCACTTCAGTATAGGAGCTGAAAGTTAAGTGGACCACCAGTGGCTACAGTTAGGAAAGTGAGGGTTGGTGGAATTAAGATAAACCTTTATAGGAGAGTTGGTACATTTGAACACATTTTCTCTGAAGTGATTTTACCTGATTGTATTAGGGGGTTGGACATTGTATCTGACTGGAAATGTTTCCCATACCTAGCATTATAAAACAAAAGCCATGTAAATCTGCCTTTAAACAATATTAACTGGACATGCTAAATAGGAACCAGTCAGATCTCTGGAGCCCACACAGTGTAGAATAGAAGATGGACTGATGCTATGGACAAATTCTCTGGGACAGAGCCCTGTATGGAACCTAGACTGGGGCCCATGCGAAAAGCTTATAAGAACCTTCCAGTGACAACTACTGGGACTCTGGACTAGAGAATTTCAATTTGAAGAGCATAATACTACTTTCTTTCTTTCTTTTTTGAGACAGAGTGTTGTTCTTGTCACCCAGGCTAGAGTGCAGTGGCACAATCTCGGCTCACTGCAACCTCCGCCTCCTGGTTCCAGTGATTTTCCTGCCTCAGCCTCTGGAATAGGTGGTTGCCACCACGCCCGGCTAAGTTTTGTATTTTTGGTAGAGACGGGTTTTCACCGTGTTAGCCAGGATGGTCTCGATCTCCTGACCTTGTGATCCACCTGCCTCGGCCTCCCAAAGTGTTAGGATTACAGGCATGAGCCACCTTGCCTGGCCCATAATACTACTTTCTATGGGATATTAATTCAAGCTACCCCTCTGACTGAGGACATAAAATGATCTTGAAACCTGAAATACCAATAATATCTTGAATTATATTTAAAAACACTCTAATGGAGATGAAAATGCCCAGAAGAGTCCCCTAATAGATTAGAAATGAGGCTGGGCATGGTGGCTCACGCCTGTAATCCCAGCACTTTCCGAGGTGGGTGGATCATGACGTCAGGAGATCGAGACCATCCTGGTCAACATGGTGAGACCCCATCTCTTAGAAAAACATTGTTTATACAGGATCCTGCTACCTGGGGAATGCAAGGAGATACTAATGAGAAGGAAGCCTCTTCCTCACTCAGACTACTCTGGAACCGTATGGGGAGTAGCTGGAATCTATTGCCACTTGGACAGTGCCCTATAAACAGCTCTCAACTAACCAACAAAGAACTGCTTGGTATGCAGATGACAGTTCCAAGATGAAAAGACCACGTCCTATTTAGAAGAATGCCATTCTGATCAAAGAAGATAAAAACAAATCCATTCAGCGAGCTGAACTGCATGCTGAAGAACTGAACACTGGTAAATGCCCCTCTGTTTGAGTTTTTACTGGCTCACAGGCAGTGGCCAATGGCTTGGCCATACAGTCAAGCAGGTGGGTAATGGAAACCTAGCCTATTAAAGGATTGCCCATATGGGACACACACAGCCCTTTGGAAATTTGAGGGGTCCCTAAAGTAGAACATGTCAATGCCCATCAGAAGAACTCCTTTCCAGGTTTGGAAGGTGGTTAAAATCGACAAGCAGATATCCCTGTATGCTCAGGGATATGTAAGGTGATTGAAATTGACAAGCAGATATCCTGTATGCTCAGGGATATGTAAGAACTCCCTTCCAGGTTTGGAAGGTGGTTAAAATCGACAAGCAGATATCCCTGTATGCTCAGGGATACGTAAGGTGGCTACCTGGGTCCATGAAATGAGAGGATATGAGGGCACTGCAGCAGTGCAGAGATGGGCTGAAACTAAACACGTTCCTCTTGCACCCTCTGAGGCACATAATGCCAACAAGAACTGTTCTGTCTGCCAGCAAGAGAGACAGAAACTGCAGATGGCTAAGGGGCAGATTCCCTGGTGGAAGGTCCCCAGCATAGCTGGCAAATGAGGCTGATGCTGATAGCCCTGGAGGGGCTACAAATGGGTCTTGACAGGAATAGACGCTAACTCTGGACTGGCCTTTGCTTACCCGGCAGAAGATGTAAATGCTCAGAGTGCTGTAAAAGAATCAGAACAGAATATATTACACAGATTTGTACAGGCTTGCCATCATGTCTTCTGACCAAGGAACACACTGTACAGCCCATAATGTCCAGCAACGGGCAGAGGGATGTCCTCCTTTGAGTAATAGTTTGATCAAGAGGTGGAATGAGCCATTAAAACATTGGTTGTCTAAAACAGGGGGAGATAAAATCATGAAGGATGTACCCATAAATTTTTTTAAATGTACCCATAAAAATTAAAAAAGGCAGGAAGATCTGGCTTACATGCCTTCTTGAGTGTGTGCTCACACTTAACCTGGTGAGAGACTAGAGGAGTGCCACCACTAGACTTTCCTGTTTTCTGGTTGACCTGGGAAAGTGGGGATGGGGAAGATGCTGGTGTGGCTATGTAATTCTTGGCAATGTTGCTATAATGACTACAACTTTTTTTCTTTCTTCCCCATGTAACCTCATTTTTTTTTCCTACCTGATGCAGTGGTCCCAGTGAAACCAACCCAATTGTCCCACAGAAGTGGTATTTACTGGCCAGCCATGGTGGTCATGCCTGTAATCCCAGCACTTTGGGGGGGCCGAGGTGGGTGGATCATGACGTCAGGAAATCAAGACCATCCTGGCTAACATAGTGAAATCCTGTCTCTACTAAAAATACAAAAGTTAGCTGGGCGTGATGGCACATTCCTGTAATCCCAGCTACTCGGGAGGCTGAGGCAGGAGAATCGCTTGAACCTGTGAGGTGGAGGTTGCAGTGAGCCGAGATTGTGCCACTGCACTCCAGCCTGGCAACACAGCTAGACTCCGTCTCAAAAAAAAAAAAAAAAAAAAAAGAAGAAGTGGTATTTACTGTTTTGTTTTTTTGAGACAGGGTCTGGCTCTGTCACCCAGGCTGGAGTGCAGTGATGCAAACCTGGCTCATATCAGCCTCCATCTCCTGGGCTCAAGTGATCCTCCTACTTTAGCTTCCCAAGTATCCTACAGGTGTGTGCCACCATGCCTGGCAAGTTTTAAACTTTTTTTGTAGAGACAGGATCTCGCCATGTTGGCCAGGCTGATCTCAAACTCCCGGCCTCAAGCAATCCTCCTGTCTCAGCTTCCTGAAGTGCTGGGATTACAGGTGTGAGTGAGCCACCTCACCCACCGAGTTTTTGAATAAACCTAGAAAACTGACCCTTTTGGCCTTAAAACTTGAAATTCACATTTGTCTCACGTGAGTTCTTTCCTTAGGAAACTGGCCTTCAGACAAGGGACTGAAACTCACCAGATTATGCCACCCAGACAATGAGAGGCCAAATCCCTCATTTCTCCTGATTGCTTCCTTACTCCTCCCTAATTCCTGTTTTACATTCCTTCCCCCACTATTTAAACCCCCCAATTTTAGTCAGTCAGTGGTGGATTTGAGACTGATTTCCCATTCTCCGTGGCGTCAGCACCCGATTAACATCTTCCTCCCCAGCAACCCTTATTGTCTTAGTGGTTGGTTTTCTGTGCGTCTAGCAATGGGACCTAGAATGAACCCCTGGCATCTTGGTAACACTAGGATAAGAACCAGGTCTTGAAACTACAAGTGCTGGAAGCAGGGATGATTCCTAAGCCAAAAACTGCAGCTATGTTCTTTTGCTTATTATTTGTTTTACTTGACATATAATAATTGTATATATTGACAGGATACATGGTGATGTTTCGATACACACAATATATAGTGATCAAATCAGGGTAATTCGCATATCCATCATCTCAAACATGTTTCATTTCTTTGTGTTGGAAGCATTCACTATCCCCCTTCCAGCGATTTGAAGCTATGTATTATTGTTAACTGGAGTCATCCTACAATGCTATAGAACACTAGAACTCATTCCTCCTATCTAGCTGTAATTTTGGATCCTTTAACAAATCTCTCCATATCCCTTTTTTGTCAGAATTCCCTAAAGGCCTGATAGAGGCAGATTGTACCTCCATCCTATCTGGCAAAACTGGGCTAATAGTGGATGCAGCTATATTGTCTGCCAGTAAAACTAGCCCACTAGTTCTGCACCTATGTAACCTTACCTTGTCTGAATGGGAGTGGATTGGGAGGGGGCAGGTACTTGCTAGACTAGTACTGCTGCCTGCAGTCTAGACAAGCACAGTGTTCCTTGCAAAGGTGGAAAAGTTTGGATATAAATGAAGAGAAGGAAGAATGGTAGCTGAAAGTAAAGGAATGAATAGACGGGTTATGCAATGAAGGAAGTCTAATAATACGTTAACACCTTGAAAGATGCTCAGAACGTGGGATGACATTGTTTCTTAGCTCAATTATACCAGATGCCTGAGAGGGTGAAACTTGTATGCTTGCAGAGACTACTCCTGCTTTTAGAACCCGACAAGATAGAATGGAAGCCTGCAAACCTGAGTGGCCTCACCCTGGGAGACATTCATACAGTACGATGGACTGACCTAATTAGTAATGATTGAATGGGAGTCTAATAATGTGGCAGTATCTTTTGAGTTGTATATCCTTTGGTGTAAGGGAACCATGTTCAAAGACCAGGGGTGAATGGTGTGATAATGTGAAATACATATTTGGTCTTCATCTCTCCAGTCCCTTTCCTGGCATACAACTCCTAAATGCTTGGAACCTCCAAGGTGATGTCTTTTGTAAGCTAATGAGTTGACTAATGGGTGGTCGCTTCAGGATAGGGGTCTGGTCACAAGAAAGATCAAGGCAGGCTTACAGGGTAGGGATCAGCCCACCTCCCAATTTCTCGGAAGGAGGGAGGGGCTGAAGGTTAAGTTCATCACCGGTGGCCAGTGGTTTGATTAGCCATGCCTCTGTATTGAAGTCTCCTTAAAAACTCAAAAGGACTGGGTTCAGAGAGCTTCTGGAGAGCTGAACACATGGAGGTTCCTGGAGGGTGGTGCACCTGCTGAGGGCATGGCAACTCTACCCAGCAGTTCGGGAGGCCAAGGTGGGCTGATCAGTTGAGGCCAGGAGTCCGAGACCAGCCTGGTCAACATGGTGAAATTCATCTCTATTAAAGATACAAAAACGAGCCAGGTGTGGTGGCACACGTCTGTAATCCCAGCCACTCTGGAGGCTAAGGTGGGAGAATCGTTTGAACCCAGGAGGCAGAGGTTGCAGTGACCAGAGATCACATCATTGTGCTCTAGCCTGGATAACAGAGGGAAACCCTGTCTTCAAACCAAACCAACCAAACAAAATCCAGTTATCGTAAGTATGTGTTTCCCTGAATTCTGTAAGCTGCTCTAGCAAATTTAACTGAACCCAAAGAGAAGGTCATGGGATTTATAGCCAGTGGGTCAGAAACAATCCTAGGTAAAACAAACTGGGGCCTGCAATTGGCATGACAAGTGGGGGGGCAGCCTTGTGGCACTGAGGCCTCAGTCTGTGGGATCTGATACTATCTCCAGGTTGATAGTGTCAGAATTCGATTGAATTAGAGGACACATAACTGGTGTTGGCTGCAAAACTGATTGATTGGTTGCTGATGGAGATAAATCCCCACACGCTTCTTGGTGACAAGAGGTCACAGAAGTCTTCCGTATTGATTGTGGAGTAAGAGCATCAAAAAAACAGTTTGGTTTTCTTCCTGTATCCTCAGAATATGGCAGAAGGTATGTGTCATATGTGTACCTGATGACAAACTTGTATCCAGAATATATAAAGACTTCTCACAAATCAACAAAAAGGAGACATCTCAATTTTTAAAACAGGTAAAACACATGGACAAGCACTTAACCAAAAAAGGATATTTAGGCCATGCGCAGTGGCTCACACCTATTATCCCAGCACTTTGGGAAGCCGAGGGGATGGATCATCTGAAGTCAGGAGTTTGAGACCAGCCTGGCCAACATGGTGAAACCCTGTCATTACTAAAAATACAAAAATTAGACAGGTGTAGTGGCATGTGCCTGTAGTTCCAGCAACTCGGGAGGCTGAGGGAGGAGAATCACTTGAACCCGGGAGGCAGAGGCTGCAGGGAGCTGAGATCATGCCATCGCATTACAATCTGGGTGACAGAGCAAGATTCTGGCTCAAAAATTGATAGTAATAATAATCACCTGAAAAAGAACTCAGCATCAGTTATCAGGGAAGTCAAATCAAAACTATAAGGTGATATTCTGCTGCCAGAATGACTAAAATGAAAAGGATTGACAATAGCAAGTGTTAGTGAGGATGTGGAGCACCTGGAACTCTCTCGTACCCTTGGTGGGAGTGTAAATTGTTTTGGGGAATGTTTTGTCAGTGTCTACTAAAGCTGAGTATTTTTATGATCCAGCAGTTTCACCCCAGCTATTTATCCATGAGAAATGAAAACTTCATGTCCACAAAGACTGGCAAATGGATGTTCACTGCAGCTTCATTTATGGAAGTCTCAAACTGAAGATTGCTAAATATCCAGCAACAGGTGAGTGAGTAAATTAGTATATACTCATACCATGGAATACAATTCGTCAATAAAATGGAATGAATTCATTGTATGTGCTAAAACATGGTGGGAACTCACAGGCATAATATAGAGTGAAAAATGCCAGATACAAAGAGAGTACATACTTGCTGGAAACAGATGCTCAGTGCTGCCAAGAAAAATCAGTACTGAGACAAAGGATCTCTTAGCAAGGCAATTTTACTTTCTGCAGAAAGGGTGCTGTTCATCAGCAATCTTGCCATGAAAGCACACTGAACAAAGGAAAGGCAGGCATATTTATTCCTCATGCATTGGGTTTTACTGCTGTCTGATCTCTGTTGGTTGGAGCTGGACCTTGCAATCTAAACTAAACCTGATTGGCTAACAACTTAAAACTTTTCTAAATAGGTAAAGGCAATGGAGAACAAAGGAAAAGAGGAAGTTGCTTGCAAAAGGACTTAGAAAAGTAATAACATTTCTAAATAAGGAAGGGGCATAGGCTGTGAGCTGAGACATGCCTGTGAGCATGTCCAACACAAATATCTTAAAGTACAAGGACGTGGAAGGTACTTATTCATTTATATCTAGCAATACTGTATGATTCAATTTACATGAAGCCTAATACCTGGCAAAAAGGATCCTTGGCAATAGATGTGAGAATTGTAATTACTCTGGCTGGGGAGAGTCCAGGAGGAAACATGTATGTAGTGGCGATACAGCGGATGTGTGGCAGGGAGGCTTCTGCAGTGGGCACGTTCGACTTCTTGGTCTGGATGGTAGTTGAATGGACAGAGATGTAATCTATCTGCATTATTCCCAGATTCTGTGTTTACAGATTCGCTTATTCCCTAACATTTCTTTCTAAGCCTAAAATCAATACTCTCAGGGCTTTCAGGACTATTCACAGTCATGCACAGAGGGGCTAAAATTTCAAGTTGCTGCACACAGGTTCCTAGAAGAAGTACAGACAGGCAGTGCTCTGCTTCTTGTACAGATATGTGGAGAGGATGGGGATCGCAGGGGGTGGTTCAGTGTAAGAAGCTGTAGCTCTGGGGCCAGTTGGAAAGGTCTGACTCCTAACCCTGGCAACTGTTTTCAGGGGGAGACTCAGACAAGCTACTTAATTAACACTTCTGGGGACCTTGTTTGTAAAATAAAGAAAATGGGGCTGCCCAAAGTGGCTCACACCTGTCATCCCAACAATTTGGGAGGCCAAGGCAAGAGGATCACTAGAGGCCAGGATTTTGAGATCAGCCTGGGCAACATATCAAGACACTGTCTCTACAAATAATAATTTAAAAAAAATAGTGGCTGGGCGCGGTGGCTCATACCTGTAATCCCAGCACTTTGCGAGGCCGAGGCGGGCCAATCACTTGAGATCAGGAGTTTGAGACCAGCCTGGCCAACATGGCACAACCCCATCTCTACTAAAAATACAAAAATTAGCCGGGGGAGGGATGGTGGTGGCACGTGTCTGTAGTTCACTTACTCAGGAGGCTGAGGCCTAACAATCACTTGAACCCAGGAGGCAGAGGTTGCAGTGAGCCAAGATTGCACGACGGCACTCCAGCCTGGGTGATGGAGTGAGATCTTGTCTTAAAAACAAAATTAACATGGCAGGCTGGATGCAGGGGCTCATGCCTGTAATCTCAGCAATTTGGGAGGCCGAGGTGGAAGGGTGCCTTGAGCCCAGGAGGTAGTCACCACCCTGGACAAGATAGTGAGACCCCATGTGTAAAAAAAAAATTTTAAAAAAATTGGCATGGCAAAACCCCATCTCTGCAAAAAATACAAAAATTAGCCAGGCATGGTGATGTGCACTTGTAATCCCTACTACCCTGGAGTCTGAGATGGGAGGGTCGCCTAGCCTGGAAGGTTGAGGCAGCAGTGAACCATCATCATGCCACTGCACTCCAGTATGGGCTATGGGAACAAGACCTCATCTCAAAAAAATAAAAATAAAATAAAATAAAATCTACCAGGAAGGGTCAGTTTTAGGATTTAAGATTATAATCGGCTGGGCTCAGTGGTTCACGCCTGTAATCCCAGCACTTTGGGAGGCTGAGGCAGGCAGATCACATGAGGCTGGGAGTTCGAGACCAGCTTGACCATGGACAAACCCCACGACTACTAAAAATACAAAATTAGCTGGGCATGGTGGTGCATGCCTGTAATCCCAGGTCCTCGGGAGGCTGAGGCAGGAAAATCATTTGAATCTGGGAGGTGGAGGTTGCAGTGAGCCAAGATCATGCCATTGCACTCCAGCCTGGGCAATGAGAGTGAAATTCCATCTCAAAAAAAAAAAAAAAAGATTATAATCTATGTGAGATATTTATCTATATGTACATATTACCTCTCAGAGCAATGGTTTAGATTTTACTAATTCAGTGTTTGTGCAATGCTACAGAACAGATAACCACTATTTGTAGTAGCTGTAGTCTGAGTATATGTTCCATACATATTTACACACATATATGTTCTATATGTGTTCTCTATAGATACTTGTATAAATGCTGTATATAATGTATATGTGTATGTATATATGTTTTTGTTTGAACTTATATATATATATCCTTCAAGCTATAACACTTAACCTATGTGACCATTACCAAGTATATTTTAAATTTATCTTTCTTCTTTCTTTCTTTAAAAAATTGATTCTCGCTATGTTGCCCAGGCTGGTCTTGAACTCCTGGGCTCAAGCGATCCTCCCACCTTGGCCTCTTAAAGTGCTGGGATGACAGGTGTGAGCCACTGCGCCCAGCCACCATGTGTATTTTAAACACCAGTACAAAGGAAGTAGGTAAGTTGTCCGAGCTGGCCACCTCCCATTTAAAGGACCCTTCCCTTCTCGAGTCCTGTGCAGCTGCCTCTCAGGATTTGTTGCTGTCCCTTGTTGAGCGTAAACTATGTTCTAAGCCATTTACCTGTATTAATAACTTACTGAGTTCTCATATGACCCACACGAAGAATCCTGAGCCCTGGGATGGGAGGAGGCTGGTGGCCTGGATCCTGAGCTCTAAAATGAGAAACATTATTCTCTTCATTCTCCAGGTTAGGAGACAGGCACAGAGTGGCCACAGTCGCAAGCCAGGCAGCAGCTGATCTGACCCTCCACGCCCCGGCTGCGTGGCTCCTCGCCCTCTGATTTGTCCTTCACAGTCTGTGGCCAAATCACTCCATTCTCTGCCTTTGTCTTCACGTGGCCTTTCCCTCTTCTATCTGTGGTCAAATCTCTTTCTGACTCCCACCAACCCCCCACCCCGGCCTTTTTTTTTTTTTTTTTAAACAAGGTCTCGCTTTGTCACCCAGGCTGGAGTGCAGTGGCATGATCATAGCTCACTGCCGCCTTGACCTTTCAGGCTCACACAATCCTCCTGCCTCTGCCACCCAAAGTGCTGAGATTACAGGCATGAGCCACCGCGCCCGGCCTGACTCCCTCTTACAAGGATACCTGTGTGCCAGGCTATGTGGCTCACACCTGTAATCCCAACACTTTAGGAGGCCAAAGTGGGAGGATAGCTTGAGCCCAGGAGTTTGAGACCAGCCTGGCCAACATGGTGAAACCCCATCTCTACAAAAAATACAAATATTAGCTGGGTGTTGGTGCTTAGGCCTGCAGTCCCAGCTAAACAGGAGGCTGAGGCTGGAGAATCACTTGAAACCCAGGAAGCAGAGGTTGCAGTGCAGTGAGCTGAGATCGTGGCACTGCACTCCAGCCTGGGTGACAGAGTGAAACCCTGTTTCAAAGAAAAAAAAAAAAAAAGGGCCGGGCACAGTGGCTCATGCCTGTAATCCCAGCACTTTGGGAGGCCAAGGCAGGCGGATCACCTGAGGTCGGGAGTTTGAGACCAGCCTGACCAACATGGAGAAACCCCGTTTCTACTAAAAATACAAAATTAGCGGGGCGAGGTGGCTCATGCCTGTAATCCCAGCTATTCACGAGGCTGAGGCAGGAGAATCACTTGAACCTGGGAGGCAGAGGTTGCGGTGAGCCAAGATTGTGCCATTGCACTGCAGCCTGGGCAACAAGAGCAAAACTCCGTCTCAAAAAAAGGAAGGAAGGAAGGGAGGGAGGAGCACTTGTGATTGCATTTAAGGACCAGCTGGATAAACCAGAGTAATCTCATCTCAACAGCCTTAACTTCATCACATCTGCCATGTTTTCCTTATCAGGTAACACGCACAGGTTCCAGGCACTAAGACTGACGTCTCTGAGGGCCATTACTCAGTCCATCCACCACACCATCCCTCCTCCATCCCCTGTGCCTATGAGGCTGACCTCTACTGACTCCATCAGCAAGCTCCCTTGCCCCTGGGAGGCATAGGCAGAACACTAGAGGGGGCTGGAGGATCCTCTCCTCCCTGCCTGCTGCCCACCTTGGGAGCCTCAACGCCATGAGCAGCTCCTCTTCCATGATCCCAGTTCTCGATAAGGCCTGAGTCACACCATTCCTCCCCTTGTTCCTCCAGGACTCAGCAGAATCTGGCATGAACGCTTTCCTCCTGTTGGTGGCACCTGAGATCCTTACCGTCCCACATGCCTAACCCTGCTCGCACCTCTGCAAATGGTACCTTTGTTAAGAGAGTCTCAGAAATCCCACTGGAGAGAGACTGGCTGTCTCTTTCAGGCCAGGACCTCGCTGAACTGGTACCATCATTGGCTTTTATCTTTATTCATTGTGAGTGTTCCATTCTGCTAGCGGGCTTTGCAGGGCATGAGTCAAGGCCTGAAACCCACTGAACACAGTGCTTAGAAAGCTCAGGGGGTGTACAAAGATTCATACCTTATTCATGCAAAGCCTCCCCAAAATAATTCATTCTTGTTTTAAATTTTGAAAACTTTTTTTTTTTTCTGAGACAGAGTTTCACTCTTGTTACCCAGGCTGGAGTACAATGGTGCAATTTTAGCTCACTGCAACCTCTGCCTCCCAGGTTCAAACAATTCTCCTGCCTCAGCTTCCTGAGTAACTGGGGCTTACAGGCACCCACCACCACGCTGGGCTAATTTTTGTATTTTTAGCAGAGGTGGGGTTTTGCCATATTGGCCAGGCCGGTCTCGAATTCATGACCTCAGGTAATCCACCTGTCTCGGACTCCCAAAATGTTGCTGGGATTACAGGCATGAGCCATTGCACCTGGCTGCATGCTAATTTTAAAAACTTTTATAGAGGTGGGGGGGTCTCACTATGTTGCCCAGGCTGGTTTCAAACTCCTGGGCTCAAGTGATCGTCCTGCCTCAGCTTCCCAAAGTGCTGGGATCACAGGTGTGCGTCACTGTGCTTGGCCTCAAGCTATCATCTTGTCTCAGCCTCCAAAGTAGCTGGGACTACAGGTGTACACCACCATGCCCAGCTATTATTTTTATTTTTTGTAGAGATGGGGTCTTGCTATGTTGTCCAGGTTGGTCTCAAATTCCTGGCCTCAAATGATCCTCCCACCTTGGCCTCCTGAGTAGCTGGGGCTACAGGCACATACCATCGCACCCAGCCTCAGTATATACTTAGATGGAGTCTCGCTCTCTCGCCCAGGCTGGAGAGCAGCGGCGTGATCTCGGCTCAGCTGCAACCTCCGCCTCCCAGGTTCAATCAATTCTCCTGCCTCAGCCTCTAGGGTAGCCGGGATTACAGGTGCATGCCTCCACACCCAGCTAACTTTTTGTATTTTTAGTAGAGACAGGGTTTCACCATGTTGACCTCACGTGATCCACCCACCTCGGCCTCCCATAGTGCTGGGATTAGAGGCATGAGCCACCACACCCAGCCCTCAGTATATTTTTGAAAGAATAAATTAGTTCCTATCCTTTTCATTGACTGAACTCTCCTCAGCTTCAAAGACTTCCCTCCCGACTCTCTGTTTCCTAGGACAAGGTCAGGTATGGTTATCCACTTTGAGATGTACTTTCCTTTTTTGTGCCATGTCCCTGGAGCCCTGTTAGGTGCTAATAATAGCAGCGGAAGACACTCCCTGAGCAAGGTTGGAGGGGACGTGGTGGGGGTGGTGAGGAAGGGGCGGTCCGAGCCCTGGCTCAGGTGTCTCTGCCGTTCCTTCAGTCAGGCAGGCTGCTTACCCTCCACGAGGCTCCTCATCTTTTCTATAGGCTGGGGTCAATCTCAGAACCCACCTCACAGAGCCGTGGTGGGGACCCAGTGGTGTGAGGATTTGTTTATGTGCCAACCTGGCTGAGGCACAGCCCCCAGCTGCTCAACCAAACACCGAGACGTGTCGCCGTGGAAGGATTTTGTAGCTGTGACCGACGTCTCTAATCATTCGACTTTGCTGTATGTATTTAAGGTACGAAACGTGATGTTTTGATATATATATATTCAGAGCGAGATGATTACTACTGTCAAGCAAATTAACATATCTGACACGTCTCATAGTTACGTTGTTGTTGTTGTTCTAATCAGTTGACTTTAAGTGAAGGAGATTATCCTCAATAACGTAGGTGGGTCTGATTCAATCAGTTGAAAGGCAGAATGGAGGCTTCCCAGGAGAATAAATAATTCCGCTTCAGCTGCTGCTGCAGTTTGCAGCCTGCCCCTCCTGCCTGCCTGCCCTACAGACTTCAGACCTGCTGTCTTACTCGATGTGTACTGCCAGAACAAAATGCCATAGACTGGGCGGCTTATAAATACAAGAAATTCATTTCTCACGGTTGGGGGAGCTGGGAAGTCCAAGGTCAAGGCACCAGCAGATTCAGTGTCTGGTGAGGGCCGGCATCCTGCTTCAATGTCCTCACATGGCAGAAGAGGAAACATCTTTTTTTTTTTTTTTGAGGCAGGGATTGGGTCTGTCTCCCAGATTGGAGTGCAGTGGCACAACCTCCACCTCCCAGGCTCAAGTAATCTTCCCGCTTCAACCTCTGAGTAGCTGGGACTATAGGTGTGTGCCACCATGTCTGGCTAATTTTTGTATTTTTAGTAGAGACCGGGTTTCACCATGTTGCCCACATTGGTCTCAAACTCCTGAGCTTAAGTGATCCTCCTGCCTCAGCCTCCCAAAGTGCTAGGATTACAAGTGTGAGCCACTGCCCCTGGCCAGAGTCTCACTCTGTCACCCAGGCTGGAGTGTAAGGTTCAAGTGATTCTCCTGCCTCAGCCTCCTGCGTAGCTGGGCTCACAGGCGCATGCCACCACATCTGGCTAATTTTTGAATTTTTAGTAGAAACGGCATTTCATGTTGGCCAGGCTGGTCTCAAACTCCTGACCTCATGATCCACCCACCTCAGCCTCCCAAAGTGCTGAGATTACAGGCATGAGCCACCACGCCCAGCCATCTTAGGCCTCTTATAAGGGTATGAATCCCATTTATGAAGGTTCCACCCACATAACCGAATCATATCCCAAAAGCCCCACCTCCAGATCCCATCATAGTTGGGGCTAAGTTTCAACGTAAAAATTTTGGCAAGACACAGACATTCAGTCCGTAGCACCTGCCTAGCCAGCTCTCAGAATCACATAAGCCACTTCCTTGCAATAAGCCTTCGTATACTCATTCTGTTTCCCTGGTGGAACCCTGACGGATACAAACAAGAGGACCCATGTAACGTGCTTAGAACATGGCCTGGCATGGACACAGTGTGCAACAGACACAGGCTGCCATCACCGTGCCCTTGATCCTGAGCTGGTTACTGAATAAACATTAACTCATCTGCACCTCACAGTGATACACAGTCTGTTATGCCCCCCCCCATTTTGCTGATGAAAGCTGGGGTTAGGGAACACGGGAGTGGTCCACACTCAGGGCCAGAGCTGGGATCTAAACACAGGTGGCTGAGCTCCATTGTCCAAGTGGTCAGCATAGACGTTCATGATCCCATGGCCCCCACCCTCTGCAATGTCCCTCGCCACCTGGGAGAGAAAGGGATGGTGGCAGCCCTATCCACGGCCATTTTCCAAACATAGCAGGGTACAGGGCACACAGACGGTTAACCATCGGTGCATGGAACTGAGAGGGAGGGAGAGAGAGAAACAGAGACACAGAGACTAGACTTCGAGGTGAATGAAAGGGAGAGTCTACACCTGCTCCTTGAGCCAGCAAAGCCTGAAGTGGCTGCATGGCCCTAGACAGTCTGCACTGTAGAATGGGGAGAAGTGATCCTGATGATGTGATCCTTTCTCCCAGGAGCAGGCAAGAGCGGGCAGGGGCACCTCAGATCTGGCTTTGTCCCCAGGCTGTGAGATTCTGGAAGGACCCTCCCCCTTTCTGAACCTCAACTTCCTTGTGGGTAAGGGCACGGGGATAGCATCTGTCTCAGAAGGTAGGAATGTAACCCTAGGGAGGCTTCTCAGCTTCTCTAGGCCTCAGTTTCCTCCTCTGTAAAATGGGCATGGTAATGGGACTGATTCCACAGGGTCTCTGGCTTAAGTGAATGAAGGCCTGTGAGGGCTTGGAACACACTCAGTCCTGGCCAGGACCATCATCACGGTTGCTTCCATCATCTCCTGAGGGAACAGAGGTTTATACAGAGCCGCCTGCCATGGTCTCCTCCTTGGAACCTCTCCTTGTAGATGTATAAGTGCACACAACTGACCACTGACTGAGGAGCAGTTTGCTCTAGGGACTTAGCCCGCTCTGGTCCCTACGGGGAATCTCGAGCGGCCAGCAGTGACCTCAACCTAGACGGGGACACACAACCTGGTATTAGGGCCCATCTGTCTGTCTGACCTGGAGTGCCTTCTTCTATCTTTCCCGACTCTGGGGAAGAGTTCAGCCCAATATCCACTTCCTAGGAGATGATTCCACTTTCCAATCTCATCTTTATTTTTGGAGCTGTTGCTGGTTCCCTGCTACGTTCACCCCCTCAGCCCACCCGTAGGGGATGCCACAATTTTCCTGACGTCAGCCTCCTAGTCCCCAACTGGTGCGGCATCAGGACTGAAGTCAAACTCAGGGACACTGTCACCATTGTGCCTGTCCTGCAGAGAGGAGGGGAAGCTGACCACCACCAGGCATCTGGTCCTTCCCTCATTTCTCCTGAGGGTGAGCTGGGTGACAGTTGAGGTCTGTTTGCAGGGGAGCTTTACCCAGGTCCAGCCTGTGGCCCCTTGCCTGGCTGAGTTATCACTGTCATCCACCTCCTGCCCTAGAAATGCTGCTTGCTGTGCCCTAGCTGGAGTGCTCTTGCCCCCGATGCCCCCTCCTACCCCCAAGCCTCCTGCCTTCAATCTTGCAGCTTCCTGTGCCTGGTGGTGCCACCACCTCTGCCAGCTGGGCTTAGGTAGCAACACTTAGCTCCCACGTGGGGTCAAGCCCTCCCTCCCTCAATGCCAGCTCCTCCTCCCCCACCCCCTCTCCCCCCTGCTTCTTGGGTCACAGCCCTGACCATGCTCACAGGACTGTAACAACCTGGAGGTCTGTATGGGCAGGACCTGGGTCTGACTTCTCCTGGTCTCCAGCCCAGGGCCTGGCACATGGGAGGCCTCTGGGCTTTGTGGCCACATGAGTGAACACCTGGAATGTTTTTCTCTACTAGAAACCCCTCCTTACCCTTCCAGACCCAAGCTTCCTCCCAGAACCTGGGGATTCTGGCTCCCCTTGACAAAGTGTCTGCGTTCTGAAAAACCCCACCCTGGTTTGGGCTCTTTAGACAGCGGGAGTCCCCTCCACATCTATGCCTCTGATTGGAGTTTGCAAATGAGAGGGCCCCTTTGGGGGCTTCTCTTGACCCACACGGTGCTGCCTTTTAAAAACACGTTCTCAATTACTACCGTGCTGGACTGAAGACATTTCACACCGAAATCGAGATCTCTGGATTCTTCTCAAAAAAACAGCAAAAAAATGTGAAGAGCTAGCAGTAGTCATCCGGCGTTCCTGACCTGTGCGGGGAGCGGGTGGGGAGGAGGTGGAGGGAGTTCTCCGCCACTGTGTACCGCTGCCTTCAGGAAGGGCAGCTACTCTCAACACAGACGAGGCCCCCATTAGGCCAGCTGTGCCCATCTTGTTCCCTGCCAGGAGGCTGTGAGCATTTGAGTTTGCAGCCTCTGCACCAGAGTCTCATAAAGTCAGGGGAAAATGTCCAGGGACAGTGTCAGCTGCTGCAGGGGACAAGGGACTGGGATTCAGGAGTCCTGAGCAACCCACAGCCTTGCAGTGTGGCTGGAGGGACGGTGAGCCTCAGTTTCCCTGTTTGCAATGCAGAGGTGCAGAGGCTGGGCCTCATGCTCCCCAATGTCCCCGTGGATGTGCTCTTGGGGCTTCTTCAGTGTTTCCGCCACTTCCCATCATGCTGAGCATGTTTCAGTTTCTCTGAAGAAGGCTGAGGCTGGGTTGGATCCACGCTGGGCTCACAGCAGCCCCTGTGACAGCGGCAGCCTGTTTCCTGGTGCCGCCTGCCTGGCGTGTCCTTGTGCATTTTGTTTCTGCTCCTGGCAGCCCGCCTGCTGGGGTGGCATGTCCCTCAGGCAGCTGTCAGGTGTGAGGCGTGTTCCCTGCATTGGGTAACATGAGGGCTGGTGCAGGGGGAGGCCTCTGGGGATGTTCCCTGAGGAAATGGGTGAGAGCCAGGCCAAGGCCTCCGGGTCTGGAGTCTGAGATACAGTTGCCGCTGGTGTCTGCAGGTCTGCGCAGCTCTGCCTGGGCCAGGTTTCCACGTCCTGGGCCACGAAGAGTCTACGCTCTTCTTTCTCTCCAGAGCCCTAGACTGTGGGAGAACCAGACTATTGCTCCGCTGTCTCGGGCGAGCCCCTGTCCCTCTAAGTACCCAACACAGAGGGATCCTTAAAGCAGCCTCTTTAAGCCTCTGTTATGGGTGGAAGTGTGACTCCTCCCCACCCCCGCCCACATGTTAACTCCCAGTGACTCAGAATGTGACTGTATATGGAGCCAGGCCCTTTACATGGATGATTAAGGTTAAATGACGTCCCAAGGTGGGCCTGAATTCAATGACTAGTGTTCTTTTTTTTTTTTTTTTTTGTAATTTTAGTAGAGACGGGGTTTCACCATGTCGGCCAGGGTGGTCTCGATCTCTTGACCTCGTGATCCACCCACCTCTGCCTCCCAAAATGCTGTGATTACAGGCATGAGCCACCGCGCCCGGGCTTGGTGTTCTCACAAGGAAAGGACATTAGGACCCAGGTTCAGGCAGAGGGACAACTGTGTGAAGACACAGGGAGAAGATGGCATCTACAGGCCAAGGAGAGAGGCCTCAGAAAGAAGCCCTACTGCCAGCACCTTGACCTGCAACTTCCAGCCTCTAGAGGGTGAGAAAATCAGTATCAGCTGTTCAAGCCACCCAGTCTGTGGGACTGGCTTTTGGCAAACATAGCATCTGGTGTGTGGGGGCGAGGGGGCCAGGGACTCTGTCCTGAAGGAGTGCTTCCTGGTGGTTCTGCCAGGTGATGGGGTGGGAGCCCTGGCCTGTGGCCCTGTTACTTGATGGCCTGCTTGTGACTGGCCCAGGGACTTACATCCAGCCCGGTCTGGTGGGGTGTTAGCTTCACACATTTTGGGTATTTCTGGTTCCTCCAGCAGCTCTGGCTTCTTAAGGGTCAGGCCTTCTTTGGTCTTGGGAATCTGATGCTCCTCCCACCAGGTAAGCATCTTCATTCTAAGGCGGGAAGCCCTGTGAATGCTGTGCTCAGTCCCTGTCCCCGTCCAGTTCCCAGAAAGAACTCTGGGCTGCGCCCAGAACACCAGCTTCCTCCGATTGCTGGTTCTGTGACCAGCACAGTCCCACCCCACCCCGTCAAATGGGGATAAGAGCCTCTATTCTCTTGGCATGGACCCTCTCCCAAGCCTCTTTCTGGGCCTCCTGGAATTCACTGTCCCCCAGAGCTGCCCAGCTCCTCTCCTGCTCACAGCCCCTCCATGGCTCCCCAGTTCACCCAGGACACAGCCCAGCTCTTCAGCCTGGAGGCCCTTCATGTCTAGTCCATTCCTGTGCTTCTCTTGCTGTCCTGTGATGTCTCAATATATACTTTTTAGTTTTGGACAGGTCTTTTTTTTTTTTTTTTACGACTTTCTTCCTCCTCCTAATATTTCTGGCTCATGCCTGCATGTCCAAGTCCGGGACACTGCCTTGGTCTTTCAACAGCTGTGTTGTTCTGTGGTGTAGACATCCCATGGATTATATAACTGGTCCCCTTCCTTTCTTGCTCTAGCAGCTGCAAGGACCACCCGCTGGTCCCCGGCTGGCTGCTCTGTCCTTCTGCTCCGTGTCCCTGCAGAGCAGCCTGAGTGAGCTTTAAAGACCCGACCTGTTCCTCCCCCAGATGGAGAGCCTTCCGTTGTTTCTTTCTGCATTCAGACAATAAGATTCAAACATCCATTTCTTGTCTGAAAACCCTCGCTCTACAAAAATGTCTGAAAATACTGATGGGGCTGAGGTCGTAAGGACGTGGGGGGACTGAAGATCAGAGGCCACGCATCAATTGAGGCTGGCTGCACATTGCTGGGCTGCAGGGCAGGGAGGGTCTGTTGTGATGATAACCCAGGGACTTGATTTAATTGGTCCAGTGACAGCAGGCAACAGGGCCTCAGGTCCACACTAGGTAGGGACCTGGATCTGACACCCCTACATCAAGAGGGGCGCTAAGAAAAAGAATCTAGTAATTGGTCAAGGGAATGACAAGGAAGCATGTCTATTTCAGCCTGGGTTTTAGGTTGCAAAAAAAAAATTTTTTTTTTCTCTTAGAAACGGACGCCTCCATTTGCAGAGATTTGCATCAGAGAGCGGCAAGGTGAGCAATGAACACATAGTCCCGGGTTTGTTACGCTGTGGGGCAACTCACACAAAACTCATTTTGGAGAAACTCACCCACCACATTGTCCACATACGATTCTCACGGATAAAGTCCCCACTGAAGAGCAGCTCACCTTCCAGAATGACCAAGCATGGGAGGAAATAGCCCTCCACAGGGAAGATGAAACCCAAACTTCTCACCAGAGCCCTTGAGGCTCTGCCCACAGGTTGGCCTCTCCCAAGCTCTCCCTAAGCTCTGAGCTCATCCGGCCCTGCTGGGCTCTTGGACTTGATAAACCTCTGCAGTCTCAGAACCTGGAACTGTGGCTCCCTCGGTCTGGGCAGCTCCCCCCTACTCCTTCAGGTCTCAGATCAAGTACCTAAAGGCTTCTCCCCACCCGCTCCCCTTGCTACACTCTCTCCCAGCTCCCTGTTTTCCTCCAGGCACTTCCCAACATTTATCCCTACACATCTGCATATGCCTTCCTTAGGGTCCACGTCCCTGAGCCTGGTTTGCTCTACGATAATGTCAGAGGTATTTGAACCACAGCAACTCCATCTTGAATAGGAGCTGGGTAAAATAAGGCTGAGACCTACTGGACTACATTCCCAGATGGTTAAGGCATTCTAAGTCACAGGATAAGATAGGAGGTCAGCAAAAAATACATGTCATAAAGACCTTGCTGATAAAACAGGTTGCAATAAAGAAGCTGGCCAAACTCCACGAAAACCAAAAGGGTCACGATAGTGACCACTAGTCGTCCTCACTGCTACGCTCCCACCAGCACCATGCTGGTTTACGGCTGCCATAGCAACATCAGGAAGTTACCCTATATGGTCTAAAAAGGGGAGGCGTAAAATAATCCACCCCTTGTTTAGCATGTCATCAAGAAATAACCATAAAAATGGGCAACTAGCAGCCCTCGGGGCTGCTCTGTCTATGGAGTAGCCATGCTTTTATTCCTTTACTTTCTCAATAAACTTACTTTCACTTTACGGACTCACCCCGAATTCCTTCTTGTGCGAGATCCAAGAACCCTCTCTTGGGTCTGGATCCGGTCCCCTTTCCTGTAACAGTATGACCTGGCATGTAGAATTTGCTCAATACATTTCTGTGAATTAACTTACGGAGACAGGCTTTGCATCACACATCTTTGCTGAATCAGTGCGCAGCATGTACGCTGTTTTAAAGGTCATTTGCATGCTTTGCACACTCTAAAAAAATTATCAATGAGGTCAAAGCATAGAAATCCAGACATGCAGGAAAATGGCAAAATATTGGCAAATTATTGTTTTCTTTTCTTTTTTTGAGAGACAGGGTCTCACTCTGTCGTCCAGGCTGAAGTGCAGTAGTGTGATCACAAGTCACTGCAGCCTCTACCTCCTGGGCTCAAGCCATCCTCCTACCTCAGCCTCCTGAACAGCTGGGACTACATGTGCCACCATGCTCAGCTAATTTTTATATTTCTTGTAGAGATGGGGTCTCACTATGTTGCCCAGGCTGGTCTCAAACTCCTAGGCTCAAGTGATTCTCCTGCTTTGGCCCCCCCAAAGTGCTAGGAATACAAGCATGAGTCAACGCACTTAACCCCATTTTGTTTCATGGTAGGTTTTCTTCCCCATTCACAACCCACTCCCATGCTTGTACTGGATTTGCTTGGACACACCAATATAGAATTGGCATTTCATTGATAATAAAATGTCACTAATAGTAAGATGCATAATTTATGTATCACTGAGGGGAAAAAATTTTTGCCAATTATACTCTTAAGAGCTAATATAGTCCTGAACAGCACATGAATCATCCCGTCATGTTAATTTAAATTTTAAAAATCTCTTCTAAAGGATTAAGCAATTTCTTCTGATTTCATTTCCACTGGCAGTTTATGAGATAAATTACCCTTTTGCTTTTTATCTTATAAGAAAAAGTAACATGGCTTTATCCACATGTGGCTATCTCTCTTTTCTAGGTTCTATAAAGCACCAGATTGTTGCTTTACAAAAAAATATGGAATTCTGGTCCTTCCTCAAACAAATGTTACAGTTGTCACAAAAATGAAAGGTACACTTACTCTTTTACTTCTGTGTCCTTCTGGATACACAATAACTTTGTTTCAGTACCAGCTAATAATGTAATACTTTTGCAAATGTTTGAAAAGGCAGTAAATTACACGTGTATCAATGACCAAATAATTCAATTAAAGTGATAATAGGAACAGCAATGACGGAGTTCATGCGCCTGCAGGCGGCGACAACTTTATCAGGACTGCCACCTGGGACCAGCAGCGACTGTAAATCATCATCAATCGTTAAGACATATCTCTATTTTCAGAGATGTTCGAATGTGAAATAACATGTATATTGGAATTGATAAAATGCCACAAAGCATGTTCTAAAAATAGCATGTAAGTTGTGAGGAGAAAAAATAGAGTTAAACTGTTCTAAGGTCTTTACATTATCTGGAGGAGGGTAAAGGTTTTATACTTTGAAATTATCAAATATATACTTTGATAACCAAAGTATAGATGTTGTGATTTTTGGGTAACCAGTGAAAGAATATTTAAAAAATGTATAATCGCATACTTTTCAACTAGTAGAAAGAAAATAATGGATTGGTAAAAATACCCAGCCAATCCAAAAGAAGACAAGTAAAGGGAATAAAGAAACATAAGAAACAAACTAGGATAGTATATTGAAATACCATCAGTATTTAAACGCACCAGTAGTTATATCAAGCAAATTAATTTAAATCCGATTTAAAAATTACAAGACTAAAAAAAATCAAAATCATATGCTGATTATGAAACACATATCTAAACCTTAAGATCACAGATTGAGAGTAGATGTAAAAAAAAAAAAGCTGGTGGAGTGCTGCTAATATCTGACAGAATAGACTTTAATACGAAGGTGAAGAAAAAAAAATGGTGTCTGGTATAAGGAAGATATTTGTATGCACTTTCTTTTTTCTTTTCTTTTCTTTCTTTCTTTCTTTTTTTTTTTTTTTGAGACAGAGTTTCTCACTCTGTTACCCAGCAGGACTGAAGCAGCACGATCTCGGCTCACTGCAGCCTCCACTTCCTGGGTTCAAGCTATTCTCCTGCCTCAATCTCCTGAGTCGTTGGGATTACAGGCACGCGCCACCATGCTTGGATAATTTTTTATTTTTAGTATAGACGGGGTTTCACCATGTTGGCCAGGCTGGTCTCAAACTCCTGATCTCAAGTGATCCACCTGCCATGGCCTCCCAAAGTGCTGGGATTACAGGCATGAGCCACCACGCCTGGTCTTGTATGCACATTTTAAAATAGACTTGAAGCTGATGACATGACCTCAAGATTTATAAAACAAAAACTGACAGAGTTTCAAGAAGAAACAAACAAATCCACAATCATTGTGGGAGACTTAAAAATACTTACTCTTATCATTAGAGCAGGCAGGCAATTAAGTCAGTACAAATAAGAAGATTTAAACAACACGATTAACGAATCTGATTTAAAGGGTATATATGTCTGTGTATGTGTCTGTGTGTGTCTGTGTGTACACACACAGACACATACACAGACATATATACTGCATTCAACAGGCATAGAATATACATTCTTTTCAAGTTCACATGGAATATTTATAAAAATTAAACAAAAAAATGTCACAAAGAAAATAAGGAATTGAAATGATGCATAACGTATTTTCTGACTTTATTGGATTTAAGCTACAAATATAAAAAGACAGTAATATGCCTAAGAAACTCATGGGTCAAAAAATCATAATGGAAATTAGAAATATTTTAACCAAATGATAATGAAATATTCATATTAAAATTTGTGAGATGCAGCTAAAGTCACGCTTAGAGGGAAACTGATAGCCCTAAATACAAATATTGAAAAAGAAGAAAAGCTGAAAGTTAACAATCTAAGAATCCATTTTTAAAAGGTAGACAAGGCTGGTGGCAGTGGGCTATGCCTGTAATCCCAACAGCACTTTGGGAGGCCGAGGTGGGTCAATTACTTGAGCTCAGGAGTTCAAGACCTGCCTGGACAACATGGTGAAATCCCATTTCTACAAAAAATACAAAAATTAGCCAGGTGTGGTGGCACACACCTGTAGTCCCCGCTACTGAGGAGGCTGAGGTGGGAGGAACATGTAAGCCCAGGGAGGTCGAGGCTGCAGTGAACTGTGAGAGACTGAGACCCTATCTCAAAAATAAAAAAATAAAATAAAAACGGCAAAGCAAAATAAACTGGAAGAAAGTATGAGGAAGGAAATGGAGACCATAAATAAAGGTAGTAGGCTTTGGGAAAGGCTGCTGATGAATTTAAACTTTGATACTCACGACAAGAGGACAAGGCAGAAGAAGAGCAGGGCGAATGCAATGGCTCCATACACAATACCCTGGATTAATCCTTTCATGAACACACTGGAAACTGATTTCTTATCTGGAATCGGAGGAGAGTGAGATTGACTTTCTCCAAAGGCCTTAAAGTCTGAGCTAAAACTCTCTACCCATTCCTCTGGCCCTGTGCCCATCTGCATCTGGCTCTTAGTGTTCTTTCCAGCTCAGTCACTAGGCTCCTGGATACTCACCTGGAATCAGGAAGATGCTGGAAGTGTGAATTCTATATTGGTTCTTCCCCCTCACAGCGAAGTCTCATGACTATTTCTGGCTCCCCGATGAGGTGGATGGTGCTGTTGGCCCAGGGGACATGTGTGGAGAAGTCACCCGGAGGATGTTATCCATGCTGTTCACATCCACAGGGACACCTCCCATCCACCACTGCACAGAGGGTGTGGGGACCCCGTGGAAGGAACAGCTGCACTGAACTGTCTTCTCCAAGGAACAAGAGGAATTGAACAGCCTGGCAGGTGCTGTGCGGAGGAAGAATCAGGAATCAAGATGTCCTGACTTTGCTTCTCTACTTCCCCTAAGACCCAGTCTTCTCTTTACTCGCTATTCACAGGGAGCTTCAGAAAGACTTTCTGGCAACCCAGAGTGGAGCTGGGACTCAAAGCAGTTGCCTATCATCCTCTCTCCACATCTGCCTCAGACTCAGGCTCAGCTCCTCCCTCTGGCCTTTCAGCCCCAAAGGTCAGGGGGAAGATGTGACAGCTCCCAAGACTTCTTTCCCTCTGGGGCTCAGGTCTTTCCTTAAGCCCACTAATTCTCGGGATCTGCCTGTGCCCACCAGCACTCACAGATCACGTGGAGCTTGACCAAGCTACTTCTGGTCATGTTGGCTAGGGAGAAGTTCAAGTGACATCCAAGGGTGGTGCCATGGTCCTCAGGCTTCAGGGTAAAGTGCAGCACCGAGGAGGAGTTGCTGGAGATGGCTGGGTTCTTCCAGGAGCGGAAGAGGGCTTTGGTTTCTTTGCAGGTGCCTTTCAGGGTACAGTTCAAGGTCACAGCCTTCCCAGCCAAAAGAATGTCTGGGATGTGGAGCTCTGGCTTTTGAGTTAGGTCTGGAGAGAAGAGAAGTAGACTCAAACCTTGGGGAAAAGGGACCCTCATGGACACTTGACTGATGCAGTGTTTCCAGGTTACAGAGGGCTCCCCACCCATGAGCTCATCTGCAACCCCCTCACCTCTCCAACAGCCTAGTGAAACCTAGAATTGTTGTGGTTGAATGGTTTTTTCACAAATACATTTCCTTTCTCTGTGTCGAAGGGAACGCTCCAGTGTCCAGGTGATCAAACAGAACAGAATTACTCAACATGGTAGAGCTCGAATCTGAACTCTGGTCTTCAAAGACTGAGGGTGAGTAGTTTTCTGAGGATCTACATTGTAGAATGAGGATTCTACATTCTGATCCCTTACATGAGTCGCAGACTAGATGTGCTAGTGGTAGCTCCTACTCTGCCTCCCTTCCTCCGGCCCAATTCTCCTCCTAGACTCTGCCCCTTCCCAGCCCAATCTGTGATCATTTCCTTTCTATTTTGTATTGGTTGAATGATACAGGGCCAGTTGCTTCTCTCTTTGCTATTTCTATTTGGAAAAGTAAAGTTACCTGTTACACTGATCTCATTGCATTATTGTAAAAATCAAATACCTAAGGTTTTTGTAAAGCTCAGTGCCCATCAAGTAAAAACCACGTATTTGCCAGGACCACTTTTGGATTTCCTTCTTTCCAAACCATTTATTGCCTGAGATTGAACTTCACCTGACACAAAGAGTTTGATGTTCTCCCCACAGGAAAGCAGTTTTTTGTTCTAGATCTGCATGGGAGAAATATGTCATGCTGTTCCCTCTGAGCATCTCGTGGATGAGTAGGGTACAGTCTTGTTCATCAAGATTCCCAGTCATGTAAAATCTGTCCTTGGTGTTATCACCAATGGTAGCATTGGGTTTATTTGTAGCTGCAAGGGAGCTGATATTTTTGTTGAGCCCATAACCCATGATCAGGGAATTGCCTGGGAGTTCTTTGAGAAATTGAAATGCACAACACAGCCCCTCTTCCACTGGTATCTTCTTGACTTCCATCAAAACATGAGAAAGTAACCCTGTAAGAAGAGATCCAAGTTGAAAAACAAACCCACCTAGCATTCTCCTGTATTACATCTGTGCATTAAAAGAGTCACCTGGCCGGGCACGGTGGCTCACGCCTGTAATCCCAGCACTTGGGGAGGCTGAGGTGGGCGGATCACGAGGTCAAGAGATCAAGACCATCCTGGCCAATGTGGTGAAACCCGGTCTCTACTAAAAATACAAAAATTAGCTGGGCGTGGTGGCACAGGCCTGTAGTCCCAGCTACTTGGGAGGCTGAGGCAGGAAAATCACTTGAACCCGGGAGGTGGAGGTTGCAGTGAGCCGAGATTGCACCACTGCACTACAGCCTGGTGACAGAGCGAGAACTCAGTCTCACAAAAAAAAAAGAATAAGAAAGGCTTGACACTTGTCCAGCTCCTATGAGGTGATCTCTAAACCCTTGGAATATCCTGACTGATAAGAGTGTCTTTGTTTACCTGGGGCCTTGGACTATATCAGTCAGTGCTAACACTGTGATTTATGGTGAGGGCTCTGGGTCCTGGGGCATCAGCTTGACCTCCGGAGGGGGCTGAAGACTAAGATAAGTCAGTGACGAGACCCACAATAAAAACCTTGGACACCAAGGCTTGGGTGCAATGGTGCAAACTCAGCTCACTGCAACCTCCGCCTCCAAGGTTCAAGCAATTCTCCTGCCTCAGCTTCCCGAGTAGCTGTGACTACAGTTGCGTGCCACCACACTTGGCCAATTTTTTTTTTTCCGTATGTTTAGTAGAGATGGTGTTTCACCATGTTAGCCAGGATATCTCGATCTGCTGATCTCGTGATCTGCCCACCTCAGCCTCCCAACATGTTAGGATTACAGGCGTGAGCCACTATGCCCAGCCTGGATTTTTATTGCTCTTCTTGTTGGTATTAATTGCATCTTGTGGTTCTGGCCACATTGCATTGTTTCTGAATCTGTTTCTCAATCAGAAAAATGGATACAATAATACCAATGCTACAATACTGTGAGAATTAAGGACAATAACTACAGAGGCACATGGCACTCTGTAATGATAACTACAGGTTGTCACTTAAGTCACATTACATGACAGGGGACCACGTAAGAGTGAACAGTTAGTGAATAATTGTGCTCCCTACCCATTAGCTGATTTGGAACCCTCTCCCCTCCCCAACAGCCTTGTGGAAACCTGGGATTGTTGTGGTTGAATGGTTTCCACAAATAAATTTCCTTTTGCTGTGTAGGAGAATACCCCATTGTCCAGGTGAGAAAACTGAAGAGAATTACTCAAGGTGATAGAGCTTGAACCTGAACTCTGGTCTTCAAAGACTGAGGGTAAGTTCTTTGAGGATCTACATTGTAGAATGAGGATTCTACATTTTCTTTTCTTTTCTTTCTTTTTTTTTTTTTAGACAGAGTCTTGCTGTCACCCAGGCTGGAGTGCAGTGGCATGATCTCGGCTCACTGAAACACCCCCTCCCAGGTTCGAGCGATTCTCCCAACTCAGCCTCCCCAGTAGCTGGGATTACAGGTGTCCACCACCACAGCTGGCAAATTTTCCTATTTTTAGCAGAGACAGGGTTTCACCATGTTGGCCAGGCTGGTCTCCAACTCTGGACCTTAGGTGATCTGTCTATCCTGGCCTCCCAAAGTGCTGGGATAACAGGTGTGAGCCACTGTGCTCAGTCAAGTACCTAATTTTTTAATGTCTTCACCTCTTCATCTTACCTCAGCCCTGTCCACCTTCCACCCCCACCCACCCTCACCTCCCCCAGACACCCCCACACTGCCTCTCCTTCCACTTACCCAACCATAGCAGTGGCAGTGCCATCAGCCCCAGCGAGATCTCAGGGGCAAGAAAGGACCAGGATGTATCCTGCTGCTAACTTTGACCTCAGGTCGGTCTGTCCTGGAGGGTAGGATTTGGAATGGATGAGGAGAGGGGCAGCAGTAAGAGGCATGGGGTGAGGCTGGAAAGAAGTCCACTGCTTGCTAGGGGCTCTTGTCTCTTCAGTCCACCCTTAAAGTCTATTAATTTTGTGAATTAGGGGCCCGATGGGACCAGATGCTGAGAAGCTTCAAGAACAGAGGTTGGGCTGGGCACAGTTGCTCATGCCTGCAATCCCAGCACTTTGAGAGGCTGAGGTGGGAGGACTGCTTGAGCCCAGGAGTTTGAGACCAGCCTGGGCAATGTAGGGAAACCCTCTCCCTACAAAAAAAATAAAAATAAAAATAAAAAATTAGCTGGGTATAATGGTACATGACTGTAGTTCAAACTACTCAGGAAACTGAGGTGGGAGGATCTCTTGTGCCTGGGAGGTAGAGGCTGTAGTGAGCTCTGGTCACACCACTGTACTCCAGCCTGGGCAAAGAGTGAGACCCTGCCTCAAAAACAAAAAAAACAGGGATTGTCCCCACACTCTTTGTGAAGCTTCAACACCATGTCTGCATTCCTCTCTGTAGTCTCCATTCCTGCTCCATTTCCTTTTCAAAGAGCCTCAAATGCCAGGCTGAGGAGCTTGGACTCCCTCCCACGTCAATGAGGAAGTCATGGAAATTATGGAACAGTTGTGAACCATGGAAGAATGGGCTTGGGTGTTCTAAGGGTCTCTTTGGGTCTGCACTGAGGAGGAAGCAACAGTCTAGGAGAAAGATGATGAAGTGTGAGCTGGAGCAGTAGCTATGGAGGACAAGAGAAGGTGACATATTTAAGAGAGATATTTGAGAAATAAACAGCATTTCAGTGGCTGACAGGATACACTCCAAACCCCCTTGCCTTGCATTCGAGTTCTCCCTGATTTTGCCCTGTATTTCCCTTCCCTCTGTAGCCCCCATCCCTGCACCCTGTCATTCTTTACATACCAAAAACAAACAAACAAACAAAAAACAGATATCTTTTTTTTTCTTTTGAAACAGAGTCTTGCTCTGTTGCCCAGGCTGGAGTGCAATGGCACGACCTCGGCTCACTGCAACCTCTGCATCCTGGGTTGAAGCGATTCTCCCACCTCAGCCTCTCAAGTAGCTGGGACTTTTAGTAGAGATGAGGTTGCACCATGGTGGCCAGGCTGGTCTCAAACTCCTGACCTCAGGTGATCTGTCCACCTTGGCCTCCCTAAGCTCTGGGATTACAGGTGGGAGCCACCACGCCGCCTGGCAGAAATGGGTATCCTTTCTACAGATGCTCTGCATGTCCTTCCTCCACCTGTTTGCTCAGGCCACCCACCTTGTCGCGGCATCCTTCTGGAATTCTGTCCTCTGCCCACATTCAAACCCTCCCTCTCTCTCCAAGTCAAGGTCAAATGTAACCTCCTCCTGGAAGTTCTCTCCTGGATCTCATAACCAGAAAGAACCCTCTTGTCTCAGACTCTCTTCAGCAGCCCTAGCTATCCATCTCCTCTAGGGCAACGTCTCAGGTAGACCCCGAGAGTTGCCTACCTGATATCCAACCTCTGTTTCCTCCTTATTATTTCAAATTTGTTCAGGTGATCAAGTCACCAATTTGAAAAATAGTATCTCTGTTTTTCTGCCTCCTTTTCATCTGGGGTGGCCATACGGCAGAGTTCTGGCCAGTGAGCCAAGGAGAAGAAAAATGTTATCAAATTATTGTCAGTGAATAAATGCCTACTCAGCATTTCTCCTTTAATTTTTTTTTTTGCCATCCCAACTGAGCTCCAAAGGCCTTTTTCTTTCTTTCTTTCTTTTTTTCTTTTCTTTTGTTTTGCATGTAATAGCTAATAAAATTCTAGAGCTTGGTTTTAAAAACATAGTTTTCCTAATAAAGTACATGACTCTCAGAAAGAGTTGAAGGACATGTTCTCTTCCCCTGCAGCAATAAATCAAAAGATATTGTTCCGTGTTATAAAATGGTTCAAGGAATTTGATTTGATGCTGTGCAAAACTGAGACTGTTTATAAGAATATCATTTATGTTTTCCTCTGCAATATACAGTTTCGTATGAATATTCATGACTATTGCTGACTTCGTTCTAGTCTTTGTTAATACGAATCTGCCCCTGGAAGAACAATTTAAACAAAATAGTCTTATGAGACTCCAAAGATGTTAGAAATGATTCCATGTCTTATGAAATGATCCCCAAACAAAATGGAATTCTGATGGGTTGTCTTACTTGATGATTTCTTGCTCTGGTAATAACATTGTAATTGACATCTCTGTTTTCCTAAACTGTATACCAATCTGTAGGACTGTACTCTTCTCCCTCATGAACAAGGCAAAAAAATTAAAACCTGGCCGGGTGTGGTGGCTCGTGCCTATAATCCCAGCACTTTGGGAGGCTGAGGTGGGTGGATTGCCTGAGGTCAGGAGTTTGAGAGCAGCCTGGCCAACATGGTGAAACCCCATGTCTACTAAAAATACACACACACAAAAAAATTAGCTGGGCATGGTCGTGGGTGCCTGTAATCCCAGCTACTTGGGGGGGCTGAGACAGGAGAATCACTTGAACCCTGAAGGCGGAGGTTACAGTGAACCGAGATTGCGCCATTTGCACTCCAGCCTAAACAACAAGAGTGAAACTCCATCTCAAAATAAATAAATAAACACATAAAATAAAAACCTTTAACTGCTGGATTTATTACTGAGTACACATTTTGAGAGACTTGTCTACTTAAAATACCAAACTTAAGAGGCTATCTGCTGGAGGGTTTTGAGAGTTCTGCTTTTCTGACACTGGCGCCATCATTTCTTCTTCCTCACCTTCCTCTTCTTCTTTCCAGGACGATGAATGTGGTGCTGGAGATGGTGCTCTGTTCCCCAGGCTGGAGTGCATTGGCATGATCTGAGCTCACTGCAACCTCTGCCTCCCAGGTTCAAGTGATCTCCTGCCTCAGCCTTTGGAGTATCTGGGATTACAGGCATGTGCCACCATGTCCAGCTAATTTTTCTATTTTTAGTAGAGATGGGGTTTCGCCATGTTTGCCAGGCTGGTCTTGAACTCCTGACCTCAAGTAATCCAACCTCCTCGGCCTCCCAAAATGCTGGGATTACAGGCACAAGCCACCATGCCCGGCCCTATATCAGTTCTCTATTGTTGCATAACAAATACCACAATGTTAATGACTTGAAATAACATGCATTCATTCTCTTGAAGTTTCTGTGGGTCAGCAATCTGGGCATGGCCTACTGTTATGTTTCTGGGCCTCTGACAAGGCTGCAATCAAGGTGTTAGCCAGAGTTAAGGTCTCATCTGAAGGCACAACTAGGTAAGGGTCTGCTTCCAAGCTCACTTACATGGTTGTTGACATAATTGTTCCTTAAGGGCTGTTGGATCTGAGTTCCTCACTGGCTATTGGTGGAAGCCGCTCTCAGTTTCCTGCTATGTGAGCCTCCCTAATATGGCAGCTTGCTTCATCGAAGCCAATAAGGCAGAGTCAGCTAGCACAATGGAAGAGACAATCTTATGTAGCCTAATCACAGAAGTAACATCTCATCATCTTTGTCATAGTCTGTTTGTTAGAAATGAGTTACTGGGCCAGCCTGCATTCAAGAGGAAGGCATTACAAAAGTGTGTGAATATCAAGAAGGAGTCATTGGGGGCCATTTTAGTCTTTCTGCCATGAAGCATAAGCAACTTTGTTATGAGATTCTTTTTTTTTTTTGAGACAAAGTTTCGCTCTGTTGCCCAGGCTGGCGTGCAGTGGCATGATCTTAGCTCACTGCAACCTCTGCCTCCCAGGTTCAACCAATTCTCCTGCCCAAACTCGCGAATAGCTTGGATTACAGGCATGTGCCACCAAGCCCAGCTACTTTTTTTTTTTTAATTTTTAGTAGAGACAGGTTTTCACAATGTTGGTCAGGCTGGTCTCGAACTCCTGACCTCAAATGATCCACCCGCCTTGGCCTCCCAAAGTGCTGGGATTATAGGCATGAGCCACTGTGCCCAGCCCGTTATAAGATTCTTCTAACAGAATATAACACAAAGAGAAAGGTGCCTTTCATCCTCAATGGGCAAGAATTCTGCAAAGCTTTAGGACTCGGTGGATGTATCCTACAAAGCAAAGAAGCAGAAGTGGTACCAGGTGTTCCTTCTGTGCCCTCTGGGAGGTCTAAGAGAGACTAGTATACACCTAGAAGGGGCAGAGGAAGAGAGCTACACCCTTTAATAGGGCCTGGTGTACCCACAGAACAACAGGAGTGCTAGCCTGACCTGTAGAAAGGCCAGAGGTTCACAGCATGAAGCTTCCATGCTTGCAGGCACCAGATCAAGGGGGCCTGTTTGTGAAGACATAGGAGACTCCTTGGGGGACAGCTAGAAAACTTTTAGAGGAACTGATGAGGAAACCATGCAGGGGGCTCTGCAGCTGAGGAAGGACAGTGGAATTTCCATTACTCCATTGCTCCAGTGATAATTCCACCATTGCCCTTCACATTTCCATATCCACATGGCATCCTTTTAAATTATAAATCAATCATGTCAGTCCTTGCTCATTACCATCTGTTGCCTTCACTTTACTGTCAAAATAAACTCCAAAATTTGACAGGTTATTAGCAGACTGCTAGAAATACTACCTAACCCTACTTCCCCTGTTTCTCTTTCTCTCCTTGGTTAGCTTTTGCCACTTCACAGTATGCAGGAAAGTAACTCTGTATTTATTCTGACCGGAATGTGAGTTCCTTGAGAAATTTAGTCATGTCCAAATATCATTTGTGTGTCATGTTGCAATCGCCTTTGTGTACCACTCCTGGGTGGCCTTTGTGTGACACAATGGAGTCACCTTTCAAAGTCAAACCTGAGTCACTTTTGTGTCTCTAGCACCCAGCACACAAACTGGAACACAACTGGTGCATAATAAAGCTTTGTCAAATGAAAAAGATTTGGAACCAAGAAATTTGGGATTTTGGCTAGGTGCGGTGGCTCACACCTGTAATCCCAGCACTTTGGGAGGTCAAGGCGGGCAGATCACTTAAGGCCAGGAGTTTGAGACCAGCTTAGCCAACATGGCAAAACCTTCTCTACTTAAAATGCAAAAACTAGCAAGGTGTGGTGGCATGCACCTGTAATTCCAACTACTTGGGAGGCTAAGATACGAGAATCACTTGAACCCAGGAGGCAGAAGCTGCAGTAAGCAGAGATCGTGCCACTGCACTCCAGCCTGGGTGATAGTGAGACTCTGTCTCCAAAAACAAACAAACAAAACCCGCAAAATTTGGGTTCTAGCAGTGGCTCTGCACATATCTTAAAAAGAAAAAATACTGAACAATAATGGTGGCCCATGTGCTGTGCATTGGAGAGTCACATACTTTATCATTCTCAAATCTCACAACACTGTGATGTAGTTATCAATGCATCACTTCACAGATAAGGAAACTGAGGCCCAGAACAGGGCAGAAACTGGTCAGGTTCACAGGGCCAAGAAATTGACATACTGAAGTCATAACATAAGTCCCTGGATCCCGAACCCAGCATCGTTTCCGGTATACTAGGCTGCCTTAAGAACTGCTGTGTCAGCTGGGCATGGTGGCTCATGCCTGTAATCCCAGCACTTTGGGAGGCCGAGGCGGGTATATCACCTGAGGTCTGGAGTTTGAGACCAGCCTGGCCAACATGGCAAAACCCCGTCTGTACTAAAAATACAAAAATTAGCCGGGTGTGGCGGCATGTGCTTGTAATCCCAGCTACTAGGGAGGCTGAGGCAGGAGAATCGCTTGAACCTGGGAGGCAGAGGCTGCAGTGATCCGAGATTGTGCCACTGTACTCCAGCCTGGACGACAGAGCAAGACTGTCTCCAAAAAATTTTTTAAAAACTCCTGTGTCATCATGGTTCAAGTGTCTTCTCCTCACTGAGTCCTATGCTTCATGTATAAAACATGGGAATAAATCAACCTGTCCTGTCCACCTCACAGGGTTCGAGAGAGACAGTGGGAAAAGCATACAGTTATGCACAATGTGAGTTACAAATGTCTTCCCTCTGACTTGTGTGGTAGGCACAATTCTAAAGATGTCCCCCATTCCAAGATTCCAGTGCCCTTGTTATTCAATTAAACATTAATCTAAGTGCTTCAGTGAAGGGACTTTGCTGTTAAGAGTGAAAGTGGCTAATCAGCTGATCTTAAATTGAGGAGATCATCCTGGACTATCTGAGTGAATGTAATGTAGTCACATGAATCTTTCAAAGCAGAAAAGTCAGAGAGATTCAGGAGAAAGAAAGGGAACAGTTGAGCCAGAAGCAGAGGTCAGAGAGATGTGAAGCATAAGAAGCATATGACTCAACATTGTTTGCTTTGAAGATGAAGGAAGGAAGCCATGAGCCCATGAGGGCAGTTCCTAGAAGCTGACAATGACCCCAGCAGACAAGCTAGCAAGGGAAAGCATGGAACTGATTCTGAATGTGATTGGAAATGGGTTCATCCAAAGAGACTGGAGAAAGCAGTATACTCTTGACTCATCTCTCTTCTCAGTGATGGTTTAATTCAAGAACCAGCCCTCTGCTTTTCCATTCTGATTTCTGCCTCTCTTAAAAAACCACTCCTCCTCACATCAAGATGCTACTCAGGCTTCCAGATAACAAATCCTATCTCTCCATCATAACCCACTTTTGCTTTTTTTTTTTAAATTGTCAAAATCTCTCCTCCTCCTTTAATTTACAAACTCAAAGGTTGGAAAGAGCTCTGGGCTGGTTCCAGCTGGGGCTTTGTCGGTAACTCGCTGGATAGCTCTGGGCAAGTTCTGTCCCCTTTCTGCTTCCCCCTCCTTTCCTCCTCGGTAAAATGGGGAGAGTTATTGCAGAATATGTAAGGGTCCTTCAGACTCAGAAACTCTTATTTCTCACATATGTAATCCCAGCACTTTGGGAGGCTGAGGTGGGAGGACCGTTTTGAGCCCAGAAGTTTGAGACCAGTCTGGGCAACATAACGACAAACTGTCTCTATAAAACAATTTAAAAAATTAGCCTGGCATTGTGGGTGCAACTACTCTGGAGGCTGAGGTGGGAGGATCTCTTGAGCCTGGGAGGTCGAGGCTGCAGTGAGCTGAGATTGTGCCACTGCACTCCAGCCTGGGTGACAGAGCAAGACACTGTCTCAAAATAAATAGATGAATAAAATAATAAAAATAAAATTCTGATCTCTTCCCAGTCTCATTTACTTCTGGCCCTGGTGTGTGCATGAGTTGTCTTCACAGGCGATCTCTTTTCCCTCCCCCTAAATTATCATTTCTTTTTCCATATTTACCTCCTAGTCTCAGTTTCCAAAGAGCTCCAGCCTGGTCCTTCCTCAGCACTGTTCCCTTGAAAACCGAATGTCCTGAATTTTTGCATCAAGCGAGTTTGGTTGACTTCCTATTACTGCTTTCAGTGACTCCAGATGCTCCTGACAGTGTACACAAACACAAGGAAATGACTAAGGTAGAGTAAGGCTGACCGATTCGCTGACCTGGGTGTCCTCCGAGGCCTCGCCAACCTCCTTGCACGGGGATACCCACCGTGAAGCCCCGCCCCCCGAGCACACGCGAGTCTGTCCAGAGCCAATCAGGGCCTGACCCTTCCCGCGGGCGCTGCTGGGATGCGCACCCTCATAGGAGAGCGCGCGGGTCTCCAGAGCCAGAGCTCGTCAGGAGCAACCGTCGCTACCGGGTCCCCCAGCCATTGGGGGGAATCGTTTTCTTGGGCATGCGGTTCCAGACCCCCACCAGTCCTCTAGACACCTGGCCAATGAGTTGCTAAGGGACATTCCTCTCTCAACCTGGTACGTGCCGGAAGTCAAGCCATGGACAGGATGCCCAGTGCTGGACCCCCAGGGCTGGTAAGAAGGCACCCTGTGTGCTCCTTGTTTCCTGTCCTGCACCCCGAAGCCCCTGTCACTGGGAAAACAAGACACACGATGAAGCCCAGGCTCACCATTCCCATTCCCAAACCCACCCTCTGACCTATCCCCATCCCGGTCCCGTTCTCTCTCCCGTTCCTCTTCTAGATTTCATTCTTTTTTTCCTAACACTGGCACTCTCCCTCTCCCCAGCCTTGTCTGCCTCTCCCTCCCAAATAGAGGATGTATCTTTGGTAGAAGCAAACGCCAAACCTGTTATATAGAGGCTTCTGTCTCTGCTGCACAGAGGTTTTGAGTTGAGGGTAGAAGCCTCTAGGTAACAGGTTTGGCGTTTGCTTCTCATACAGCTGCATTGAATGTGATTCTCATACAAGCTGCACTTTCCAGAATTACAAAGCATAGAAATAACCCTTCACAAGTGAGGACAAAACCTAAACTTCTCACTAGAGCCCCTGAGGGCCTGCAAGTTCTGGCCCTTCAGGAGCTCACGCCTCAGTCAGCTCCAGTCACAGCAGCCTGCTCTGGGTTCCTGAACTCACCAAACCTCTCTCATGTCAGGGCCGTGGATCTGCTGCTCCCTCTGTCTAGCCAGCTCCTACAAATCCGGCAGGTCTCAAGGAAGTGTCACTTTTTCTGAGAGGCCTTCTCTGACTCTGTAATCCAAGATAGGTTCCTCTCCTGTACTTTCTCATAGTATTCTATCCTTTTTTCTTGCTAGCACTTATCAACATTTTAAACTATAAATTTGTCTGCATTTCTTCTTTATCTATCTATGTAGATCATGACTCCAAGGAGGCAGGGCCAGTGTCTTCCTTCTTTCCCTCATCATCTGGCACATCTGATATTTCTGTGAAATGTGAACTGCCTATAAGATGTGCTTATGCATGTGGGGACTAACATAAATGAGTATAAGATGACCGTCTAGCTGGTGCTAAGGATCACTGTATTTACTCACAATACTGCCCCAGGGGAGAGATGACCCTCTTTCCACCTGCTGAAAACTACTAGCATCTGGCTGAGAAGGGAGGTCGTCATCCATTCTGAGAGGAACAATACACAGCTGTGGTCTATTCTAGTGCCAGAGTCCCTTTCCCACTCCTTGCGTGCTGGCCTTTCAATCTGGCCAAGAAATATTGCAATAACCTCCTATCATCTTTACCTCCAGCCTTACCCCTTTTAAATATATCATATATGGGGTCAGGGTAGGAGAATGATGTTTCTGTATATATCTGGTCACTCCACTTGCTTGTTTCAAACCTTATAATAGCTTATAATTAATTAAATCATTTGACAAACATTCTTAAGATCTTATTGTATTTTAGGTGTCATTCTAGGTGCTGCTGATAAAAGTAGAAAGCAAGGCAGACAAAGTCCCTGTTCTCTTGGAACTTACATTCTAACGGAGTTAGGATAAGGTCCTACAAGATAAAGCCCCAAAGCTCCCATGAATCTCGGCATTCAGGGCCCATTGTCATGTTTTTTCTCACCTGCATCTCTGAACAGTATTTTTCACCCCACTCTCCACCCAGATATGGGTCATGTGACGTTCAAGGGTGGGGGAATGAAAGATCTTGTCCAAAGATATATAGCCACCAAGCACTGAAGTTGGGATCTATCCAGATATGGTGGCTTCAAAGCCTGGTCTTTTTGTAGTTGTATCTCAGGTACTGGGCACACAGTAGGGGCTCAAAGGCAACTTGCTGATGGACTTGATTCATACTGCCACATATATTTTTCCTTCTTTTGACACCTTCCCAGGGTAGAGCAGATTTCTTCTGGTTTAGCCAAACAACAAATTATAAAGTTTGCCTTCGGAGGTTCTAAGACTAGGTCTAAGAGTAACCCCCCTATTCAATGGAGAATGAGTGTGAGGGATATGTGGGAACCGAGAGGGCTTTGTGAGCTGAGGAGAGTCCAGGGGCCTCCAGGTTTATTCTAGCCTCCATGGTTTCTGTGGGCTCTATACATTTTGCAGGCTTTTGTAATTCCAGGGATAATGGTGACTCCAGGTCTGATGCACGTTCCACAGGCTTAGCTGGCTCGTTTATCTTGCTTTTCCTGAAAGCGAGGTGCAAAATAGGACAAAGAAAGAAGAATGTGGGAACAAGTCTAGAGGGGGAGGTATCCAAATCTTTAAAAGACACCCCTTGTGCACAGAATTAAGGCAACAGGGAGTGAGCACTGGCTTAGCCCTTCTTCGCACCCCGATGGTTGGAGCCTGCAACGTGGTCTTCTCCTTCTGGTCCCTCTTGGCGTATCCTCAGTACCAATAACACTGACTGTTCCTCAGACTCCTCAGGGAATCCCGCTGACTTCCTCATGCAGGTTTGGTCCCTCCCTCTTCTGCACCACGGTAACTCCCTGGCTCAGCATTCCCTACTGTGAAGGTGCCTTCTCCACCAGTCTGGTTGCTCTCTGAGGACAAGGCCTAGGTTTGACCCATTTCTGAGACCCCAGCACAAAGATTAGGAGATATCGCAGGAAATATTGGTGAAATTTAACAGGTGGTTTACTGACAGAAGGACATTAACTGTTCATGCACGGTGTTAGGAGGGCAGCAGGGCAATTCTGATTCTGGAGAATCCTAAATGGTAAATGACAGTGAGGCCTAGCAACCTTGGGCACTGTATCTTCCAAGCACTGCTGAGGATGTGGGGTACAGGGTGAATGAAGGGATAACCTGGGCTTGGCCTGATCTCTAACCACTTCAGGCTGACTTGGGCCCGTGGCATCTACACCAAGCTGACTGCGGCTGGCCATACACTCAGAGACCAAATCCTTTGGTTTCCATTCTGATGCTACAACTGCTCTTAGGATTTTCCCCAATTGCTTTTTCAGTGGGGATTCAATGTATTGGTATCTGTGTGTGTGTGTGTGTGTGTGTGTGTGTGTGTGTGTGTGTGTAAATTGATATTAATTGCTCTTTAAATTGTTTCTCTTAACTTTCATCCTTCTCCTCTCTGGGCCTTAGCTTCCTATTTATAAAATGATCTGAAGGCACACTCTGGCATTAGGTGTCCTGCAAGACTGAGGATGATAACACCTTCAAAACACTGCTCCTTTCCCTGTGGATCTTATTATCAGTATTCCAATAGACTAGATACCAGACACAATGGATACACACCAATATCTGGCTCTCAGAAAATGTGGCAGCTATGGGTTTTCCTGGTTCCTCAGGCTTCAGAGACGTCTTGAGTTCTTGGCTTGCTCTGACTTTAGAGCTCGTTTTTGCTTTGATTGCTGCAGTCTTCTTCGCGTGCTTCTTTCTGATATGTTTCACTCTAAGAAAATAAGCTTTGGATTGGTTCTGGCTCTCTATCTCCCTGAATCCCCAAATGGGCTCTATCTTGACCAGAACTTCTGATTTAGCGCCTCAACAACAGTGCCAGCTTGCTGTATGACCCAGGGCAAGCCACACATCCTCTCTGGAAATTAGTTTCACACCTTGAATAATGGGGATACCCTGGTTATTAGGCTGTGGGGCTCAGATGAGGTCAGCTATGAAAGGGCCTTGCAACTGGTGGAGAGATTGTTACTGGTCTTTAAGTCCAGTTGATTATACTTTGAAAATAACTCCTCAGTTTGCCCTGCCACCTCACTCTTCATCTTTCTCTCCCCAAAGCTGGCCATTCCCAAGTCCCACCTCTCTGGCTGCCCCTCATCACTTGCCCCAGATCAGGCCTACTATTTCCTGCTTAGTCCCCTGCACCAGCTTCCTGCCTGACCTCTGACCTTCTGGCTCTCACTCTGTATGTCCCACCCCAAGCTCAAGCTTTCCTCCACAGTTTAACACTCTTTCATGGCTCCCAACTGAGGATTCAGTCCAAGCTGTCCGAACAGGCGCCCCTGCGCGACTCTCTGGCCTGACTTCCTACAACTCAGCCCTTCTCACTCTAGGCTTCTAGCTAATAAATGCAGCTAAGTTTTAATACTCTGTGAACCAACACCAAGGATGTCTTTCTACCTCATTTTTAGTCATTACCTGGCACTCTCAGTGCACCTGACATTACACAAAGACACTGGAAATGCCTCAAATATGCCCCTGGGCTTCTGCATACAAAGGGTGGGTATCCCTTATCTGAAATGCTTAGGACCAGAAGTGTTTTCGATTTCTATTTTTTTTTTTTTTTTAGATTTTGGAATATTTGTTTATACATAATGATATATCTTGGGTATATCATAAATGGTAAATAACAAAAGTATAAATAAGTATAAAACAAAAAAAACGAAAATTCATTTATGTTTCATATATACCTTATATACATGGCCTAAAAGTAATTTTATCCAATATTTAAGATTATTTTGTGCATGAAATAAAGTTTGTGTACATTGAACTATCACATGAGGTCACTTGTGGCATTATGTCGGTGCCTCAAAACCTTTCACATTTTGGAGCATTTTGGATTTTGGATTTTTGGATTAGAGATACTCAACCTGTATTTTATATATATACACACACACACACACACACACACACACACGCACACACGCACACATATACACACATACATATACACATATACACAATTTTACTATACTTTAAGTTCTGGGGTGCATGTGCAGAATGTGTAGGTTTGTTACATAGTTATACATATGCCATGGTAATTTGCTGCATCCATCAACCCATCATCTACGTTAGGTATATCTCCTAATGCTATCCCTCCCCTAAATCCCCACCCCGCAACAGGCCCCAGTGTGTGATGTTCCCCTTCCTGTGTCCATGTGTTTTCACTGTTTAACTCCTACTTATAAGAACATGCAGTGTTTGGTTTTCTCTTCTTGTGTTAGTTTGCTGAGAATGATGGTTTCTAGCTTCAACCATGTCCCTGCAAAGGACATGGAGGCATCCTTTTTATGGCTACATAGTATTCCATGGTGTATATGTGCCGCATTTTCTTATCCAGTCTAGTGATGGGCATTTGGGTTGGTTCCAAGTCTTTGCTATTGTGAACAGTGCCTCAATAAACATACGTGTGCATGTGTCTTTATAATAGAATGATTTATAATCCCTTGGGTATATACCCAGAAATGATTAACCTATACTATTAATACTTTCCACCAAGCTAATGAGTACTTAGCCCTGCAGGCCCACCACAGACAGCACCCCGGGGACTTGCTGCTGCCTTCTCCAGGGCTGCCAAGCCCCTCCTTGGCTTTCTCCTTTATAAAATGTGCTGGAAGTGTCTGTTTTATGATGCAGTTTTATGGCTCTGTCCATACAGAGCCATCGTCCTGATGGCCCTGGATTGTGGTGACTGTGTTTGGTGCCTCTTTCCTTCTTTAGACTCTAAGCTCCTTGAGGGGGAAGGGTCCTGTCTTTGCTCTCTCTGAGCCAGGGCTGCAGCCAGGGCCTGCTGGGTAGTAGGCTCAAGTGAATTTTAACCCTAGTACTCACATGAGAGGGAGGAGGCAGAGGAAGAGCAGCGCAATTACAATTCCTGCATAGATAGCACCCTGGATCAGCCCTTTCAGGAAGGCCTCGGAAGTCGAAGAACTCTTTCCTGGAAGCAGAGAGCTCATGAGAAGTTTGGCATCAGAGCCAAAACTCTGCTCCATTCTCTAGCCCCAGTGCCTGTCCCCAGCCCCCTTATTACCCTCACCCAGCACTGAGCCCCCTTCGCCCTCACTTGACATCAGAAGGATGCTCAAAGCGTGAGTTCGTTTTGGTTCTTCCCCCTCACAGAGAAGTCTCATGCCCATTTCCGGCTCTTTAGTTAGGCTGATGGTGCTGTTAGCCCAGGGGCCAAGCATGGTGGAAGCCACTTGGAGGCTGTCATCCATGCCATCCAAACCCACGGGGACTCCTCCCATCCACCACTGCACAGAGGGTGTGGGGATCCCATGGAAGGAACAGCTGCAGTGCAGTGTCTTCTCCAAGGAGCAAGAGGAGTTGAGCAGCCTAGTAGGTACTGTGGGGGAGGAAGAGTCAGGAGTCAGCAAGGCTTCTGGGCTTCCCTCCGCCAGTTTCTCCAGGATGCCGCCTTCTCTTTATTTGCTATTCACAAGGAGCTTCAGAAGGATTTTCTGGAAGCCCACAGGATTCAGGCCTCACAAACAACTTCCCCTCTATCCTCTCTCCTCATTTGGCCTGAACCTGATCGCTAGACCTTCTTGAGGGGTGGCAAGTAAATTTTCTGAGGATCTACCTTGTCTGTGATCCCTCACCTACCCAGCAAGGCTAGATGTCCAAGCCAGAGCTCCTGCTCTGCTTCTCTTCTTCCCACCCCCAACTTTCCCCTTAGGCTCTGTAATCAATTTCTCCATCCATCACTTACAGTCTGGATGCTGCTGGGCAAGTCACTTCCTTTATCATTGCTGTTTCCTAGCCTGGAAAATCAGGATGTTTGCTGAACCTCTCATATTATCTTTGCTATAGGAATGAATGCCCTAAGATTTGTAGTGCACTCAGCTCAGTGCTTAGTGAAGTATTAGCCATTCAGTAAACAGAACACCTTTCTCAATTTCCTTCTTCCCAGTCCCAAGTGGCCTTTGATGGAAGATTCAATGGAAGCCAAGAGTACTATGGCATCTTCTCATAAGAATGTTGGAAACGGCCTTGCTCTACACAGAATAGATAGGACATGTTGGCCACTTGATGAACATCAAGGATTAGGAAGGACATTCATCATTGTCTCCAATAATGAGGAATCCGTCTTCAGGTTTACATGTACTTTTTCACTGAGGTTGTTTGAGGTTACTGGAAGAAAGGGGTAATTTCCCCCCTAACCAGTAGCTCTTGATCTTGGTCTCTTCACCCGAGTCACTTGAGGGTGCTGTTGAGGAATGTGCGGGGACCCTGATGCACAGCCCCCTCTACGGCTATCCTCTGAACCTGTCTTTTCCATCTGGCAAAGTGTGCCCATGGAAACGCTGAGAGACTTAACTTCAGGGCTTCCAGTAATGTCTGAAACAGCTATTAGTGCTGTCATGCCTTCATAGCACGTGCTCTCTCAATCACTCTCCCTTGCCCAATTTGCTATTTGCTTCAGACACCCCAGCCCTGTCAAAATCTGGCACACAGAAGATGTCTAATTCACGTTGGTTATTTGGTAGTTATGCCTGAATGTCCTCTTTCTCCATGCCTCCATAGCCCATCCTCTGCCCCATCAACACCCAGGCCCTGGAGTCTTGGCTTCCGAACACACCTCCAGTGCTGCTTCCTACCTTACTTACCCAGCTGAAGCAGTGGAAGCATCATTTGCAGCAGCAGCAGTTATCAGGAACAGCAGAAGCTCTTTACTGTGCTGGCTTTGACATCAGAACCGTATTGTTCAGAAGGAGCGAGGTGATGAGTAACTGAAAGAGGATGTGGGGGAGAGGGAGAGCAGAAAGTATTCTTAGCCAAGACAGGGGCTTCTGTCTCTGGTCATCGTGAAGACCTGTTCACCTGGAGAAGCAGGAATTATATGGGATGAGATGCTCATGAGCATGGAGGGACAGGGAGGCAACTAAGATTTTCTGTGAAGCCCCAGTGTCATGTCTCCCTTAGTCTTTGTTTTCTTCTTACTCTGTTGCCCAGGCTAGAGTGCAGTGGCTTGATCTTGGCTCACTGCAACCTCCATCTCCCAGGGTCAAGCGACTCTTCTGTCTTAGCCTCCTGAGTAGCTGGAATTACAGGTATGCACCATCATGGCCAACTAATTTTTCTATTTTTAGTAGAGATGGAGTTTCACCATGTTGGCCAGGCTGGTCTCAAACACCTGACCCACCTTGGCCTCCTAAAGTGCTGAGATTACAGGCATGAGCCACCACACCCAGTTTGTTTTCGTTTTTGAGACAGGGTCTTTTCTCTCTCTCTTTCTCTCTCTGTCACCCAGTCTGGAGTGCAGTGGTGTGATCACTTAAGATAGAAAAGTGTTGACATGCTCTCAGGAAAAGTATGATAATGTTTAGTTTGGTGAGAAGTACAAAACAACATCTCCCCCCCCCCAAGTATAATTGTTTTGCCATAAAATTTGAAATGAATGCTGAAAGTAATATTACATAGCATGGCACAATGTTCCCTTTTATATTCCATGCAGATATTTATTTAATAAATTTGTTCTCAGTAAACTGCTATTAAAAAAGAGATAGTGTCAGATCCTGTCTCAAAAAAATGGCCAATTCCAATTCCTACTGGATATTGTGACTTAAAAATCCATAATAATTCCAGTCTGGGTAACATGAATACAGAAATTATCTGGGTGTGGTGGTATGCACCTGTAGTCCCAGCTACTTGAAAGACTAAGGTGGGAGGATCACCTGAGGTGGGGGAGGTTGAGGCTGCAGTGAGCCGTGATCATGCCACTGCACTGTAGCTTGGGCAGCAGAGTAAGACTCTATCTCAAAATAATTAAGTAAATAAATAAAATACATACATACATACATAGTAATTCAGAGAGTATGGTATTGACACAAGGATAAATAAAAATATCAATGAGACAGGCTATCTGGTTGAGAAAAATACCTATACAGACATGGTCACTTGATTTAGGATAAATATGGCACTGCATAGGAGTTGTGAAAGGACTGTCTTTTGAATAAGTTGTGTCAGAATAACTGGTTAGCCATACAGCAAAAAGAACTAAGACTCCTACCTCATGCCATACATAAAAATAACTTCTAGGGACAAGGAGAAAGTCTTTAAACTTTTTTCTAGAACAGTGCTGTGTGAAGAAATATAATGTGAGCTATAAATGTGGACTACATGTATAATTTCAAATTTTCTAGTAGCCACATTAAAAAAGAAGACATGGTTAAAATTAAGTTTAATATTTCATTTAACCTAGTAAAAGAAACCTAGGTTATTAACTAGGTTATTTATATTGAACCTAATCCAATATATCAACATGCAATCCACACAAAATTAGTAAGATTTGTACATTCTTTACAAAGTCTTCAAAATCTTACATATATTTTACACTTACAGCACATTTCAATTCAGACTAGCCACAATATAAGGGCTTAATAGCCATATGTAGTTAGTAGCAACCAGATTGGTGAGCGAAATTCTTGAATACAACATGGGAGACTATCTTGGTAAGTTTTACGTAGGCAAAGATTTCTTTAAAAGGACCAAAAAGCACTGGCTATGAGGACATATGGCTAAATGGACTGCATTAGAATTAATTTCTGCATCAAAAGATACCATTAAGAGAGGATAAATGCAAGCTACAGGTCTGGAGAAGATGCTTGCAACACATACAACATGCTTGCCTCCAGAACAACAACAAAAAAATGATCTTACAAGTCAACAAAAAGGCAGACAAATAGTAGACCTGAATAAGAAGGTCTGGAGCAGGGACATCACAAAAGATTATGGCCAATAAACAATTTGAATGATGGTCAAACTTGTTAGTCATCAGAGGAAGCAAATTAGAACCATAATGAGATACCACTACACACTCATAGTCACTAGATAGAAAGATTTATAATGCCACGTGTGTAGAGGAAATGAAATTACAGGAACTCAAGCTACTAATGGGAATGAAGGTTGGCATAATGATTTTTGAAAAACTGACATTTTCTACTTAATTTGAACATGTGAACCCTATGCTCTGGCAATTTTACTCTCAGGTATATGCCCAACAGAAATTTATGAATTATGTACAAGAATATTATTCATATTAACACTATTTATAGACGTCTCAACACTCAAAACAATGAAGAGCAGTGAAATGGTTAAATAATTATCATATATTCATAAATGGAACTATATAACAAACAAAATGAATGAATTATTAGCAACCACATGAATGAATCCCATATTGAATGCAAGAAGGCAGACACAAAATACTATGTTATAATTTCATTTGGAAATACTTCATAGGTCAAGATGAGGAAAAGTAATAAATGGTGTTAGAAATCAGAGTAGTGGTTGTCCTTAGCAAGGATAAAGAGGGTAATGAATGGTGTAGTACATGAGTGACGTGTTTGGGTGTTGTTAATGTTCTATTTCTTGACCTCAATGGTGGTTACACTGGTCTGCTCCCTTTGTGATAATTTGAGTTGTATACTTATGATCTGTATTAATATTTCTCTGTATAAAATTGTACTTTGATTTCAAAGCTTGTTTGAAAATAAAGACAGAAGAACAAACAGAAAGGATACCAAAGGGAATATAGAATAGTTGAGACAAATAGAAATCATGTACCTAGATGTTAGATTTAAACTCCAATACATCAGTGATTTCACTAAACATAAATGGCTTAAATTATCCAGTTATGGATCTAAGATCATCATATTGGAAAAAAGAAGCAAAGCCAAACTCTATGCTGTTTACAGAAGACACAAGCAAAGCATAAGTGTAAAGGACAATTAAACCAAGGAATGAAAACTATATACCAAGCAAATACCAACCAGAGAACAAGTAGGCATACCTACGTTAACATCCCATAAAGTAGACTTTAAGCAAAAGGTACTACCAAAGATAGAATGGCATATCTGCTAATGATAAGATGACATTAACAGGAATAAGGTATGTATTTAAAATTTGTGTTTGCCTACTAACATAGTCCAAAAATATATAAACCAAAAATCAAAAAAAATAAATAAATAAAAAGAGAAACAGACATCCACAATAGTAGTGTGACATTTTAATCACTGTTCTCTCAGAAACTGATCGGACAAACTATTGGGATATATAAAGATTTCAACAACTTGATCAGCAAATTTGACCAAAAATCTATAGAGAATCCTGCAGTCAATAACTGCAGAATATAATTTCTTTATAAGGACATAGAAAACATTTACAGAAATTGGACATAGCTGGATCATAAGACATTTAAATCTTAACAAAATTTCCATGAAAATATTTAAAATATCATTAATAACCAGGGAAATGCCTGTTAAAACCATGGGATACCAGTACATATCCAGCTGAATATTTTAAAAGACTGACAGTGTATCAAGTCTTGGTGAGAATGTGGTACTCAACTTTCACACACTATTGGTGGAAATATAAATCAGGGCAACAAAAGTTATTTATCAAAGTAGAAGATACGGGTACTCTATGACCCTCAATTCCACTCCCAGATACATACGTTATTGAAATGTTTGTGCATATGTACACCAAAAAGCAAAGCAAAAATGTTTACAGTAGTATTATTTTAAAATGGCTAAAGTTAAACAATCCAAATGCCAGTAAACGTAGAATTTTAAAAAATGAGATACTACACAGCAACCAAAACCTATGAGCTAATGCTAGATGCGACAACATGGACCATTCTCTCTCTTTTTCTTTTTTTTTTTTTTTTAAATAAAGACGGGGTTTCACCATGTTGGTTAGGCTGGTCTTGAACTCCCGACCTCAGGTGATTCGCCCGCCTTGGCCTCCAAAGTGCTTGGATTACAGGCGTGAGCCACCATGCCCGGCCGGACCATTCTTTAAAATATTGAATGAACAAAGCCAGACACAAATGAGTAATAATGTATTGTTGCATTTATTTAAAATATGAAAAAAACTGGGCAAAATCAAGTGTTTATGAATACATGCACAAGTAGTAAAATCCATTAAAAGTTGCCAAGAAATTTCTAGCATAAAAGTTAGGATATTTATTGCCTTTGTGGGGGAGGAAGGAGGTCTGCTTCTCTTCTTATTATATTATTTATAGGGGTATGAACAACTCCTTTGAGATACTGGCTATAGTGAATTCCATAAGGCTGTACCCTATATAGGCATCCTTTTAATAGTATAGTTTTCCATTGCCCATCTGCCTGCCTATATGGCCAGGCCATTGGCCACTGCCCATGAATTGGTAAAACCCAAACATAGAGGCAAGTCAGCTGACTGAAGCGACTTCTTGTTACCGTCTTCAAACTGAGTGTCAGTCTTCCAAACAGGATGTTGTTAATTCACTTTGGAATTGCCATCCATCAATCAAACAGCTCTTAGTTGGTCAGTCAAGAGCTATTAATAGATATCATCATCCAAGTAATAATAGGACCTAGCAGCTCTTCAGTAGGGAAAAGAGGCCACCTGTTCATAAATATAATGAGTACTTCCTTGCATTTCCTTGGTAGCATGTTCCTGTAAAAACAATTTCCATTTTATTACGAGACTCTTTTGGGCATGGCCTTCCTTATTACAGTGTTTTCCCAACATTGCAAACACATTATGAGTATTTCAGGTGTCAGGATTATTACGTCCTTCAATGATGGGACAGACTTAAAGCCCGATTGGCAGCTAGTTGTCTCTCAAATGGAAATTCTCTCACAAAAAATCCCAGCATTCACCACTGGGTGGTGCTCACTGGCCTTAGCTCCAGTCTGCCTAAATAAACCAAACATTAAGCTTCTAACACGTTTTGTCCACCAGATATCCTGTACTGTTTCATATTAACAATTAATGTGGGCTTAGGCAATCTTATTGGTTCCTATCTAGCATATTCAATCGATATTGGTTGAAGGGAAGATTTACATGCCTTCTGTTTTATAATAGTAGATAGAGGAGTTCTTCCCTAGTCGGACATAGTATCCTTCCTCATAATACATTTAGGTAAATACATACACATAATACATTTACACAACATCTGTCCAAACAGTCCAGTTTTCATCCGAAGTTTCACCTGAATCTCATCAACTTTGGCACTCCTATGTCTTTACAATCTAACTATAGATGCTATTAGAATTTTACCAACCTTTTTGGAATCACAGTGTTCAGGGCTCCCACGTGAGTCCCAGAAATATCTCTTAACCATCCCCTATTTTACCACTAATGTGCATATGACTTTGGGTCCTCAGTTGGCGGTCAGGCCAAACAACACAGGCCCTTTTGTCATTTATCTTGATTAGATCACATGTTCGTCCACTCAGGAGATACGAAGTCAGATTTCTCATTGTCATGTTTGCCTTCTGGCTTTTAAAATTCCTCCAAACTAGGGCAAATATAGCAGACTTGACTGGGGCCCTTCAACACTGGGGGACCAGTCTGGGCTCCCACTAGTCCACCTAATTTCTAACAGGGCTCCATTGGGACCTTTGTTTTGACTTCCTCAGTGTCCGCTTAACTCATCTCATTTCTTAATAACTGTTCAAAGATTTCCACCCTCTTGGAAATGTTCATCTTTTCTCACTCTCTGGTGAATCACTCTAATTTTCTTTACCATCTGTCATTTCAGCCTAACTTTTCCCTTTAGCAGCAGCCCTGAGGCTAGCAGCTGTAGCTCAGGCTGGCCAGAGCCCAAGATTGGCCCAGCATCAGGATCTGCCTCAGTCACTTTCATTTTAGCGATTACAGATAAAAATAGCGAAAGGATTGTCTATTTAGTTTGTTTCCTTATGTGTCCAGTGGGTCAACTCCTTGGGGGTTGGATCCATTGTATTGTAAAAGCAATGGTAACTTTTGCCTCTGATAACTGTTTGCAGAACAGCTGCATTTCTGTACCCATGGGTGACCTCAGGACAATCCAGGAATCAAAGGCTCATCATCTTGATTTCACATCCGTCTCTTTCCTCTTCTCAAACCATATGTTTCAGTGAGTCACGGTGGTTTTAATGAATCCCATTTCTGATAGAACCGAAAAGTTAGGGAATAGTCCACAAGATGCCCTCATTTCTGACGCCAACTGAAGATTTCAAGGATCCCTGATTATCCTTATTTCTCAAATCATTTGTAGGTTTTGAACCCCAAGACTACCCTTAGGTTTGGTAATTCACTAGAAGTACTCACAGAATTCACTGAAAGCTGTTATACTCTTGATTACTGTTAACTACAACTAAAGGATAGAAATTAAAATCGGCCAAGGGGGAGACACACAGGGCAGAGTCCAGTTCCACACACAAAGCTTCCAGTTATCCTCTCCCTATGGAGTCATGGACAGCATAAGTTAACTTTCTTAGTAATAATGTGTGACAATATGCATAGTACTGTCAACTGCAGAAGCTCACCCAACCCTTGCGTCCAGTGTTTTTATTGGGCCTCCATTATGTAACATGGTTTACTTCCCTCAAGGTGGATCTTAGTATCCAGCTCCTCCTGAAGTTGAGTTGATACCACCTGATTCAAAGCCCCTATTCTAAATCACGTTGTTACACTATCTGGTATGGTCTACTTCCACTCTAAATCACATTGTTAACATCATCTGGTGTGGCCAGCCATCACCCCGAAGTCACACTTTTCGAATATTCAGTGTGGTGCAAGGTCCCTGAGCAAACAAAGACACCCCTATCATGTATGACATTCTAAGAGCTAGAAAGTGTCTTCCAGAAGCCAGGGGCAAAGGCCAGACCTCTCTTCAGGCAAGGTTAAATTCCTTACTACACAGAATGAAATGTCAAATTCAGAATGGCAGTTATCTCTATGTTTGAGAGTGGGAGATGTTTTTGGAAAAGGAAGTATACCAGAAGTAGTGGTTGATTTTTTGTTTTTCTTTCTCCCTCCCTCCTCTTCCTTCCTTCCTTCCTGTCCTTGTCTGTCTTTGACAGGGTCTTACTCTGTCACCCAGGCTGGATGGAGTGCAACAGAGCATTCACAGTTCACTGCATGCTCAACCTCCCAGGATCAAGCAATCTTCCTGCTTCAGCCTCCCAAGTAGCTGGGACTACAGGCATGCGCCTCCATGCCTGACTAATTTTTTAATTTATGTAGAGATAGGATCTTGCTATGTTGCCCAGGCTGGTCTTAAACTCCTAGTCTTAAGCAATCCTGCCACCTATGGTTCACAAAATGCTGGGATTACAGGTATGAGCTACTGTGCCCAGCCAGTGTTTTCAATATTATGCTGGTGGTGGGTATGTGCTCATTATATCATGTTTATAACTTTCTATATGTCTGAAATATTTCAAAATATTTAAATGAAAACTGCATCATTTGTCATTTATGTAAAAGCCTTATATATATGTATTTTATGTAAATATATACCTATATATTAATATATAATATACTCATAACTAGACATACATGAATGAGTAAAAGATCTAGAATGATGTCTAAGTTGATACCAGTGCTTACCTATGGTTAGACCAGTGATCAGAGATGAGAGAAATAGAATTTTCAGTTTTTTTAATTCCAGCTTTATTGAAGGTATAACCGACAAATAAAAATTGTATATACTTAAGGTGTACAACATGATGTTTTGATGTATGTACTCACTGTGAAATGATTACCACAATCCAGTGAATTAACATAACCATCACTTCACAGTTACCATTTTTCTTGTGGTGAGAACACTTAATATCTACTGTCATAAAATGTCAAGTATATAATACATTATTATTTGCTATAGTTACCATGGTATGCATTAAACCTCCAGAACCTACTCATCCTGCCTAACTGAAACTTTGTATCCCTTGACCAATGTCTCATTTCCCTTAACCCTCAGCCCTGGCAACCACCACTCTACACTTTGCTTTCATGCATTTGACTTTTTTAGATTCTACATATAAGTGAGATCATGCAATATTTGTCTTTCTGTGTCTGACTTGTTTTACATAGCAAGCATAATGTCTTTCAGGTTTATTTACATTGTTGCAAATGGCAAGATGTCCTTTTTAAAGGCTGAATAACTTCCACTGTGTGTGTGTGCACAATAAATCCTCACTTAACATCATCATTAGGTTCTTGGAAACTGCTACTTTAAGTGAAATGATGTATAATGAAACCAATTTTACCATATATGAGAACATGTGAATTCTACACAGATAGTGGTCCTGGCTAGGAAATTATTTTTTTCTCTTATAATTAGATAATGTTGAACAAAATGACAATATTTGAATGGTGTGTGTGTGTATGTGTATACATATATAATATTTTCTTTACTCATCTATTAATGGACACTTAGTTGATTCCACATCTTGGCTATAGTGAATAATGCTGCAATGAACATAGGAGTGCAGACATCTCTTCAAAACACTGAGTTCATTTCTGTCGGATATATACTTAGAAGTAGGATTGCTGAATCATATGGTAGTTCTATTTTTAATTTTAAAGGATACTCCATACTATTTTCCATAATGATTATAGCAATTTACATTTCCACCAGCAGTGTACGAGGTTTACTTTCCCCACGTCCTCACCAACACTTACCTTTTGCCTTACTGATAACAGCCATCTAACAGGTTTAAGGTGACATCTGTGGTTTTAATTTGCATTTATCTGATGATTAGTGATGTCAGGCATTTTTTCATACACCTGTTGGCCATTTTGGTATGTCTTCTTTTATAAAATGCCTAATCAGGTCCTTGCCCATTTTTTAATTGGGTTATTTGATTTTTTTTTTGCTATTGAGTTGTTTGAGTTCCTTATAGATTTTGGATATTAGCCCCTTGTTAGAGGGATGCTTTGCAAATATTTTCTCCCATTCTGTAGGTTGTCTCTTCACTTTGTTGATTGTTTCCTTTGCCGTGCACAAACTTTAGTTTGGTGCAATCTCATATGTCAATTTTCACCTTAGTTGCCTGTGTTTTTGCAGTCATATCCAAAAAATTATTTCACAAACCAATAATTTTTGTTGTGTATTATATCAGAATATACAGAAGTTTTCCCCCTTATTTTCTTTTAGTAGTTTTACAATCTAAGGTCTTATAATTAAGTCTTTTTTTTTTTCTTGAGACAGAGTCCCACTCTGTTGCCCAGGCTGGAGTGCAGTGGCACGATCTCAGCTCACTGCAACCTCCACCTCCCAGGTTCAAGAGATTCTCATGCATCAGCCTCCCAAGTAGCTGGGATTACAGGCACCCACCACCATGCCTGGCTAATTTTTGTATTTCTAGTAGAAACGGGGTTTCACCATATTGGCCAGGCTGGTCTCGAACTCCTGACCTCAAGTGATCCCCCAGCCTCGGCCTAAAAGTGCTGGGATTACAGGCGTGAGCCACCGCACCCGGCCTATTTTCTCTGACCATCACGTCTCTCAATTTTCCTTCTGTCTCTTGTTCCAAATGGCTCCAGCATATTCTCTGTCCTCAGCACACTTCCATCTTTGTATTTCCTTAGCAGGGTATGTAGGTTGCAAAGGTGTTGAGCTTTCTTTTTTTTTTTTTCTTTCATGCTTACCTACAGAAAAAAGGTGTTGAGCTTTCTAAGGGAAGGGCTGACTTAGGAATGACTGACCTATTTATGCTAAGGAAAAAATTGCTTTTCTAGGGAAAGCCAGGATGACTAACAATGAAACAGATTGACACATGGGATAACTGTGTGATCACTGACTGAGTGCTTTGCAGGGGTTGTTAACTTACCAAGAGACCGACTTAGCGGGAGCCTAATTAACCAATATGAACAGGGCAGGCTACGAAGGGAGTGGATTCTCTGATGAACTGATTTCCAAGGGGGACTCACCGTGGACTCCTAAGGGCACTGACCTGATCGTGAACTGACGAGCCACTTGCTTACCTTATTGGTAGACAGATGATGCCCCGGCTGCCCTCGGGCTGACCAGGTGACTGACGTGATGGAGGCTGAGGAACCCGGCCACGGGCTCCTGGCAAACTCCCAAGACTATGCTTACTCTCACCGTCTGACGGATCCAGATTTGGTCTCTGTCCGACCAAAGGACTTGCAGGGGTGTCCCTGACCCGGAGAGCCGCCCTGGTGGCCTGACTGACCTGTGGCTGCCCCACGGCCCAAGGATCTGCTGACTGACTCTAACTGGAAGCCAAGTTAGTGCAGTTTCAGTGAAGGAACCCAACAACCGCCAACAACTGCCAGGGACCCAACAACCGCCAACAAACCGCCAGGGACCCAACAACCGCCAACAACCGCTAGAATCCAACAACTGCCAGGGACACCAACAGGCAAGGCACGGGTCTTGTGAGGATAGGTCTGCACAGGGAAATGGGCGTGAGGGGGCGTGACAGCCGCCACAGAACCTGCTAGCTCGAATCGTCAGGTGAGTGCGTCTACCCCACAGCCAATGAACAGCTGCATGGGCTTATTTTACAGCCAATCAGAGGCTGCATGGGCTTATTTTAAAGCCAATCAGAGGCTGCATGGGCTTATTTTACAGCCAATGAACAAGGCAGAAGGAGCATTGTGGCCATAAGCACGTGCCCCTGTAGTGCCAGGGTAGTTTGGAGGGCAATTTTCTTAGCAAGGCCTCTCTGGCTCATGCTGATGAAACCATGCTCCTCTCCAACCCTGGGGACTCCGTTCCTCTTGTTTAACCCTGTTTATTTTTTCTCACACTTTATCCATTACACACTTTCTTACTTATTACACTTTCAAAATGTCAGAGGCATTTTAGCCAGAGCAACTCCATCTGGAATAGGAGCTGGATAAAATGAGGCTGAGACCTACTGGGCTGCATTCCCAGAGGGTTAAGGCATTCTAAGTTACAGGATGAGAAAGGCGGTGGGCACAAGATATAGGTCATAAAGGTCTTGCTGATAAAACAGATTGCAGTAAAGAAGCCAGCCAAGGCTGGGCGTGTTCTAATCCCAGCACTTTGGAGGCCGAGGCCGGCGAATCACCTGAGTTCAGGAGTTCGAGACCAGCTTGGCCAACATGGTGAAACCTGGTCTCTACTAAAAATACAGAACTTTGCTGGGCGTGGTGGCGGGCGACTGTAATCCCTGCTACTTGGGAGGTTGAGGCAGGGGAATCTCTTGAACACAGGAGGTGGAGGTTGCAGTGCGCCGAGATTGTGCCACTGTACTCCAGCCTGGGTGACAGAGCAAGACTCCGTCTCAAAAGAAAAAATAAATAAATAAATAAGCCAGCCAAACCCCACCAAAACCAAGATGACAACGAGAGTGACCTCTGGTGGTCTTCACTGCTGCATTCCCACCAGCACCATGACAGTTTACAAATGTCATGGCAACATCAATAAGTTATCTATACGGTCTAAAAAGGGGAGGCATGCATAATCCACCCTTTGTTTAGCATGTCACCAAGAAATAACAGTAAAAATGGGCAACCAGCAGGCCTCAGGGCTGCTCTGTCTATGGAGTAGTCATTCTTTTATTCTTTCCTTCTTGATAAACTTGCTTTCAGTTTATGGAATCGCCCTGAATTCTTTCTTGCATGAGAACCAAGAACCCTCCCTTGGCGTCTGATCGAACCCCTTTCCTGTAACAAAAACACTCTTTGCTAAATATCATTTGCTAATGATATTTTTATTTATGGTTTGACTGTTCCACTAGAATAGAAGTTCACTTTTTAAATTTTGTTTTATGGCACATAGGAGGCCTCCACTCCCTATTACAACAGTCTTCACCTCCCTGTTGCAGTAGTTTCTTCCTTTGCAGTAGAAGAACTACTGCAAAGGTTCTTCTCCCTTTATTGCAATAATTGTATTGGATAAAATCTTGACTTATTTAAGTTCAGATTTGTTTTTTTATGTGACAGATTGAAGGATGATGCTCACCTTCCAGGGCCTTACTGCATGGCCCTTGCAGACCAGGCCCCAGACAGACTTCCCAAGAGGAGACCTGACTTTGCTCCCTTTACCCCAGCTGTGGCAGACTGACTGCTGTCACTCAAACATCTGCCAGGCCCTCTTCTACCTCCTTGCTTTGTAATTGATATTACCAGCACTTACACTGCTTTCCTCTCTTCTCTGCTTGGCTGTCTCTGGCTTTCCCTTCAAGGTGCAGTTAGAAAGGAGCTTCCTCTGAGCAGCCTTTTCTAACTTCTTTCCCATCCCTGAAAGCTCTTGCCCTTGGGTCCCCAGACCCTAGACTAAAATTAGCCTCATAATTCATATCCTTTGCCATCCTTATAGGAACCTTATCATACTGTGTTTTAATAAGTTACCTATTTCTGTCCCTTTCCCAAACTCTACCCCATGAACTTGAGCTCTCCCAATTGCTAAAATAACTAATTGGGAAGTCATTAGGCTGAGATTGCTCCAGACCCTTTGTTTCCAAGTAAGCAAATTGAAACCCAACTCAGAGTGAATGGTCATATCCTAGAAAAATGAAACTTAGGTTTTAACCAATCAGAAACAGCCTACTAACCTCTAAGTAGAGACTTTACCAATCAGAAACCACCAGTTGACCTCTAATTAAAAACTTTAAGTAAGGCTACTGTTCCCCTTTAACCAAATCAAACTACTTTCTTTGTTTTGATTTCAGGGACATCTTTCTTACAAAAGTTTTCCTTGTGTGACCACTGGATGGTCTGGCACATCCAGATTCTAGATTCATGAATGTCAGCTCAGATAAACTCTTTAAAATTTTAATGTGCCTGAGTTTATCTTTTCCAGGCACTGTATCTTCTTCCTCTTGATGTTCCTGGGGGTGTTGAAGCGGCTAGGTTGCCTGGGGTATAAACCTGGGGTTCCATTGGCACATGCTAGGAAAATTTAGGACACAGAAGCACACAAGGAGTTTAGGAAGGGAGATATAGCAGGAAGAAGAGAAGAGAAAGATAAACTGCTTCCTCTATAGAGGAAGGGGTCTTGGAATGGAAAAAAAGACCACCTGGTGGTGAATTTGCAAATGTTATAGTCCGTTTGAGGAGGTGGTGTCTGATTGACATGGAGCTCAGATTGGTTCCATCAAGTATGACTTTTTTGGTTTTTTTTGAGATGGAGTCTCGCTCTGTCTCCGAGACTGGAGTGCAGTGGTGCGATCTCAGCTTACTGCAGCCTCCGCCTCCTGAGCTCAAGCGATTCTCCTGCCTCAGCCTCCTAAGTAGCTGGGATACAGGTGCCCACCACTACGCCCGGCTAATTTTTGTGTTTTTAGTAGAGACAGGGTTTCACTATGTTGGGCAGGCTGGTTTTGAATCCTTGCCTCAAATGATCCTCTTACCTCGGCCTCCCAAAGTACTGGCATTACAGGCATGAGCCACTGCCCCCAGCCTCGATCAGATGTGACATTTACATAGCGCACAAGGAAGGCTGGTCATCCCACCCTAATCTTCTTATGCAAATAGGCTTTCCAGTTGATTTTGCAATCTTGTCTGCTCCTTACAGCACGCGTGGCTGGCAGAGAAGGGAAGATGGAGCTGCCATCTTGAAAATGTCTAGTCCTTAGTTCCTGCCGGCATTCGCCCATGCAATCTCCCAGCTTGCAGGCTGCTGTTTGTTAGAAAATGATTTGGGGCTGCTTTTCATTAAAAAAGAAAAGCCTTACCAAGGACTCCCATATCCTTGTTCTGGGCCTAAGTAATTTCTTCTTATTTCCCTGTATCAATGTGGCATATAGTAGGCATGCAGGAAAAGTTTGGAAAACAAAGAAATTAGAAAGAACGTAGGGATTTCTCAAGACCTGCTTCATACATATGATAAAAAGACACTGAAATGCACTAAATTATTTGAAATTGGGCAGGATAGTGGTTTTTGTGGTTGATCTTGAAAAGAAGAAAGAGAGAAAGTTCATTTTGTTCAAGTATCTATGTGAACACAGAGGAGGAAGGCTCTAATTCAGTGTTTCTCAATTGGGTGCTTTTTTGCACCCTGATAGACATCTGGCAATGTCTGGAGTCCTTCTTGGTTGTCGAAACTGGGCTAGGGGAGCTACTGACATCTTGTGTGTACAATCTAGAGTAGCCGCTCAAGACCTCACAATGTACCCTTGTTCCTGGACCAAACCAATGATCAGGCTACTTACTCTCTTGGCCCAATAACGAGATGCAGGTGAACTGGGAGAGAAGGGAGTTTATTTCTGTAACCAGTACAGGGAGAAGGCTTGGAAAATATTGCAAGACCAACTCAAAATTACAAAGTTTCCTAGAGCTTATGTATCTTCTAAGCTATTTGTCTACATGTAAGTGCGCATTCATCTAAAGACGTAATCGATTAACTTCTTCCAATCTACAACTGACAGTACTGAAGACCTTCCTCTGGAGCCTCAGTAAATTTACTTAATCCAAATGGGTCGAGGTGCTGGGGTGATTACCCTTATCTTGTCTCTTGTTAAATCATGGAGGTTTGGGGAGTTTCTTCAGACCCTCAATAAAACTTGTTTAATCCTAAACAGGTCCTGTTAAGAATTCCTTCGTTATTTTGTCATGCTCAAGACCCAGGAAAGGCCTGGGCAGAACTCCTGGTGGGCTTTTGTTACATTCCAGCCTTTGTATGAGGGCACTGGCTCTGTCAGCTTTTAATATTTAATTTAATCACTCAGTGCTGAGACAGTTGTTATGGAGGCCTGCCTGTGCAGCCGTTAGGGTGACCTGGCCTGCCACACCCTCCCCAACTACCACCACCAAAGAATTATCCAGCCCAAATGCCAGCATATGAATAGCGTTGAGGTTGTGAGGCAGGATAAGTAAGGTTAGGAGGCCATACTGACTTGTCTCGCTGTGCGAAGCCCCATGGATCCCTTTCAAAGCAGGCTACTCTGGCTTGCACTCCCCTGTGAGTCAGCACCTAACTTTTGCAAGATAGACAGTCTGACAGTATACCAGCAGAACACCAGATGGTTGCAAGTTCCTGTTTCTCAATATGGTCAGGGAAAGAGAACAAAAGCCACTTATTAATGATGTAGCTTCCCCAATCTCCAACCAATCAACACCAAAACCCAAGAAGCTGTGAAACTACAAATTTCTGCCTTGAGGGAGCTGGGAACCTCTCCAGTGTCCTACATGTGCAGGTCGGCTCAAGGTTCAGATTATAGTGACCGTTTCCTCATTTTAACAGTAGAAATCACACCCCTAGGTGGAGATTTTATATGCTAATGATACATACAATGGGTGTTAGAGCATGCAGATGCTGCGTGCATACTTTTCATGCTTGACCTCACCAGTATCTTATGAATATGTATGTACGGCTCTCATAAAAGGAATTCCCTTGAGATGCTAGGGGCTGTCTCTCCCTCCCTCTGCCTCTCAGGGTATACTTTCACTTTGCAGTAAACTTCTTCACCTACTCTTACTTTGAACTCACTCTCGAATTCTTTTGTGCTGCAAAGTCAAGAACCTGAACCAGCCCACCAACGAGAGTTGATAAACTCTGCTCTAATCCAAGCTGTGGGAAAGTACAGGGGCTGGGGAGAGGGAGAAGATAGGGAATGCAGCTTGTCTGAGGAGGTGATGTTTGAGCCAGCTCTCAAAGAATGAGTACGCGCTGCAAAGAAGGAGGGCAGGGGACAATATTGCAATGAGATAGAACCACATGAATGAAGCATGGAGAGGCACAGAGGGACTTGTGATCTCTAGGATGTGGCTGAGGTGTGTGAGGGGTGGTGGCTGAGGGTGAGATTGTAGCAAGTTTTTCTTTTTTAAGACGAGGTCTCACTCTGTCGCCCAGGCTGGAGTGCAGAGGCGGGATCTAGCTCACTATAACCATGAACCCCTGGGATCAGGGGATCCTCCCACCTCAGCCTCCCAAGTAGCTGGGGATAGTAGCTTCCCATCTATGGGGCGCTGCCTGGGGGTCTGAGCTGGGCGAGGCGGAGCCTGGAGGGGCACCCACCATGGGCAGGGGAGACAGAGGCAGGCACAGCCTGGCAGGGAGGACGGGGCTGTGGGAACCCAGCAGAGGGGGTGAGGATCCGCGGGCAGATGGGACAGCTGAGCCGGGAGGTGCGAGATGGGCAGGGCTGCCTGAAAGGCAAGTTCATCCCAGAGGAGCGAGGAGGGCGCAGCTGAAGGCCGTGGAGGAAACAGCGGTGAGAAAAAACAGGCAAAACTGCCTGCAGTGAGGCTGTATCCTAGTGTGACGGTCACAAAAATATTTTGAATAGCAAAAAGTGTTTCGAAAGTGTGCAGTGGGTAAAGTGAGAAAATAAAGCAGATTTCATCAAGACGAACAGAGTCCTCGGGGCTGGAGAAGAGCTTGGTTTTATGAACTTGCTCAGGAAAGGCCTCGCTGAGAAGAAAATTGGCGCCTAAACCTACCTAGCACCGCCCTCGGCTGCTGATTGGCTCAAGCCCTTACGATTCCTCGGACCGGAAGTGGGAGGAGGGACTTGCACCTTCAGCTTCTGGTTGGCTCTGATGGCTGTGCGTCAGCTCCCAGAGGAACGTGCCCATAGGGGAAAGCTCTATCTGTCTCACTGATTGGCTGCAGAGAAAGTTTCAAACTACTGATTGGTGGCCAGCCATGAGGCAAGTGGGCTGAACCCAGGGCAACAGTGAAGCCTTCACCCTGCCTTCCCAGCTCGTAACAGAGTAGGCCTGGCGTCCCCGCCGTGCCTGGCCTGTGGGCGTCCCCGGGCAGTCCTCCATACGAGACCTGTATTGAGACTTTGCAAAGTGGGCTTCCGGGAAAGCAGAGCTCCCCTGTCAGTAGATCCTTGGGCCGCCCTCAGGCCTGCGAGGCCCTCGAGTCCCTTGCGGGGTCCAAGGCCAATTCTGGATCAGTCCTAAGGCGAGACCGCGGACCTTCAGAGTCACCAGGAGCCCGCGGCGCATTCCTCAGCCTCCACCGCGCCGGGTCACCTGCTCAGCCTGAGGGCAGCCGGTGGTCATCGCCCCAGTGAGGCGGCCCTTGAGGAGCTGAGGCTGTGACCAGCGCAGCGCCCGGCGAGTCAGCGTCAGTCCCGCGCCAGCCAGTTCCTCAGAGAATCAGGTAACGCGCCCCCATGGCCTGCCCCGGCCAGCAGTTAGCTAGGCTCGTGCCAGTCAGCCTCTTAGGGGGTCTCCTGTAAGGCACCCAGTCGTTAGTCGCATGGTTACCGCCTGTCTAGACCAGCTAATCGGGTTCACGCTGTGAGCCACTGGGTTCCCTGGAAACCCAGCCTTTATGTCAGTCATCCATTACCCAATCACGGATTGGCCGCAGCCCACACACACCCCTCGTCCCCTTTGGCCTCAGACATGTTGTTCTTCATTTTTTCTGCTCCAGGGTCGAAGGAAATCCAAGTTTGAACCTCTTCCCTGTGTCTCTTGCTCCTCTCTCTCTCTTCTTCGTCCCCCTCTTCCTCCTTCCCTTTTGGGAAGGGGGTGGTGTCTGAGTCACCAGATGGCTCTACAGCCAACAGAACTCTTTGATGTCCATGCAAGGGACTCTTGTACCCTCCTGCCAGTTCCCCCTCATCAGCATACAAGTCCCCAGGAAGACCCCCACCCCCCACCCCCGCCCCCGGTAGCTTCCTCAAGCAGCCCGGATTCTGGGCAGGAGGAGCTGGAAGATGCAAAGCGATGTTTCATGGGAGCTGAGACAGGGGCAGGAAAGGAATTTCCAGACACTCCCAAGGGGCTCCCAGTATTTCCTGTGAGTCCACTCACATCTCCATGGGATTCTCAGAGCAGGATCAAGGGAAGGAACTTTAGGGACAGAAGCTACTTAGGGGTGCACGTGGACCTCCTATGCTATCCTGTAACCTCAAAGTCTACTTGTCTTTTTCCCCTACTTCTGTACTACCTCATCCTCTCAGGTGAGTTCACTTCCCTTTTCACCTGATTTGGTTTCATGTCTGTCTTTCCTGAGACCCAGAGATGTTCCCACCTTCCCAAGAAAGCTCAAAGCTTTTGTCCATTCTCAGTAGTCTGTATGAGTGTGGATGCAACTGCTGCTCCAGGCATGGGCCATCACCCAGGCTCATGAGGCCAGGGACTTCTGCTGGACCTTGGACAGTAGGGACAAGTGGATGGTGACATCAGTGGGCAGGGGAGCTGGGTATCGAGAAATAAAAGATCACTCAAATGGCAGAAAGTGGTTGCCAAGTGTCATGAGCATTCCTGTTCTTTCTCTCTTGCTGGGACATTGGATGTTGTCCTGAGAACCACAGCTCCAGTCTTCCCAAGGCCAAAGACCCATGGGAGGAACCATTCCAGGACCCTGGATGGCTGATGTCCCATTTTGTGTGTCTGTAGTGTGAATACATGAGTGTCCTTAGTATCTGTGGTGTATGTGTGTCTGTGTATTTTTGTGTGTTTTTGTCTGTGTGTGTGTCTGTAGTGTGAATACATGAGTGTCCTTAGTATCTGTGGTGTATGTGTGTCTGTGTATTTGTGTGTGGTTTTGTCTGTGTGTGTGCCTGCAGCCTATATGTGTGTTAGAAGTGTGTGTACATCTGAGTTGTGTGTGTATTTAAATTTGTATGTGTCTGTATCTATATGTCTGTATCTATATGTGTGTATTTATATGTGTGTTAGTGTTCTTTGGGTGCATATCTGAGTTGTGTATGCGTGTCTGTGTATGTTTGTGTCTGGTTGTGGTCTGTATTTATGTATAAGGTATATGTTTCTCTATCTGGTGTGTGTGTGTGTGTACATATCTATATGAGGTGTCAGTGTATGTGTCTGTGGTCTCTGTGTGAGCTTGTGTGTATTTGTGTATCTCTCTGTGTGGTCTCTGTGTGTGCATGTCTGAGTTGTGTATGTGTGTCTGTGTAACTTTAGGGGCAATCTATGGTGTGCGTGTATATGTGTGCATAGTCAAATGCAACTTTCTCAGGGATAACGTTCATAGACAACACATTGAAGAGTATAATTGTCCCATATTCTCTATGTATCTTTCCTGTGGGTTAGGAGGGAAGAGTGGGAATCAGCGACCATAGTGTTCCCATGTTTGGCTCTTGCCTTCAGGCTCCCATGTCCATGATCATCTTTGTCCTGAGGGAGAAAGGAACCCATCCCTCCTTCTCTAGTGGCCTCTAACCTTACTAGTAAGACCAGTAGTGATGTCAGAGGCCTGAAAAGGCTGGCCCTGGGGATGACCAGCTAGTGAGCTGCATTCTGGGGTTTGGGGAATTCAGATAAGGAGTTATTATGGGGAGGGGCCTGATCTGGTGCAATAGATCGTGAGAGGCCATAGGTGAGGAGAGAGCCAGCTCCAACGTAGGCACCCCTGAGCAGAGTGGGGACCAGAAAACAAGGCACATAGGTATCTTAGAAGGGCATGAAGTTCCTGTATATACGTCTCAGAGCTCCACCAGCAGGGCCCAAACTTCCTGCCTCTTCATGACTCTGGGGCTCAGGGTAGCCTGGGCAAGAAAGAAACTGTAGGAAAAGGAAAATACTGTCCCAGACAGAAAAAGTGAAAATCAACCCAGTTGGATAAAGAAAAATAGCAGCCAGGAAGCTACTGAGGCCGAGTGGGAGGACATCTACAATATTAAAAAGGAATCTTATTTCTCTCAAGGTCTTGTAATAGCTATAAAATGCCATGAGGATTTTCTGTGAATGATTAATACTTTCTCACCAAAGATGCCCTGAAACTAGCTTTGTTATTCCCATTTAATTACTGGGAATACCCATGTATCCCATCCTAGTCCCAGAGTTGTACCAATCTCTAGTTAATGCCCATATGGAGTGAGAAGCCCAAGTCTGAGAATGAAAGCACACCCTAGAAGGTCTCAAACACCCCCTGACTAGCTACATCAACCTAGGATGTCACCAGACCCTTCCCTGGGCTCCTGCTACCTCTGCACTGGAGTCTGATCAAGGTTCTGCCCCACACCTCCCAGGGATGATGCTCCACCCACCAGAAGACACTCTGGCCCCTAGAAGACCCAGGCAGGAGAGCTGTCACTATCTGTGACAATTTGAACTCAGATACTTCCCAACTCTGCAGAAGGGCTTGACCCCAGAGGCTAGGGTCTTAGTCCTAGCCCAGGAAAGCAAAGGGGTGGGAAGCATCCAGACCTGCCTTAGAGGGATGGATGGAGTCAGGGGTGGGGCAGACAATCAGGAGTGGATGGTGCTGGGCTCACCTGTCTGGCTTCTTTTCTTACTCCTCCTCTTTCCTGACAATGTCCCTCCTGAGAACGACGTCTGTCTGTCTACCTCTCCTGGCTTAGCCACAGGGAAGGAGGATGTGCTTGCTAAGACCCTCTGTTTATGATCTCTGCACTGTTTCTTTAAATATCTTGCTTCATACCGAACACACACACACACACACACACACACACACACACACACACACAACAGCTCTGGAAGTGAAGGGGTAGACTTCACATTTGATAAAGGAGAAAATTAGACTTTCTGACTAGATCATTTTCTCTAGTTCTGCCCACCAGTCCCAGTGTCACTGAGCAGAAGAGGAGCGTCTCAGGCCTAATGGGGGAAGGATAGTGCTTCATGGCCACTTATTTCTGGCTCAAATGGATCCCCTTTTCTGGTGATGTGGAACGCGCCTGATATTGAGGGACTCCCCCTTTCACCCAGGAGAGGATGAACCTAAGGAGCTCACCTAGCTGCCTTCTGCTGCTGGATTAGGAGCTGGGAAATGGTGGGTCAGGGTATCCTTTCTCAGATGAGGGGATATGCAAGATACCTGGCCTCTGTGTTGTTCCTCCAGTCCTGCGGTCCTAAAGTAGTCACCTTCTTCTTACCCCCTGATCAGAGTTCTCCTTTGGTGTCTCTTGGACAATTTACAGGATTTATAGTTGTGCTTAGAGGGGAGGAGCAGGGACAAAATGAGTCGACGTTATCTTGTCTGGTCCAGAAGTCTGTCAGCTTTTCATGGTGTAACAGATAGGTTGATTGGTATCACCAGCCTGTCATGACCATAGAAAGACATGTGACTCAGCTGTTCCTTCTGGGATAAGGGAGCGGGGTTTAGACATCAGACTTTTTTTTTTTTTTTGAGAGAGATGCTCTGTCCCCCAGGCTGGAGTGTAGTGGTGAGATCTTGGCTCACTGCAACCTTGCCTCTCAGGTTCAAGTGATTCTCACGCCTCAGCCTCCTGAGCAGCTGGGATTACAGGCATGTGCCACCACGCCCAGCTACATTTTGTATTGTTAGTAGAGACAAAGTTTCACTATGTTGGCCAGGCTGGTCTCAAACTCCTGGCCTCAAGTGATCCGCCTGCCTTGGCCTCCTAAAGTGTTGGCATTACAGGTATGAGCCACTGTGCCAGGCCCACACATTGTTTTAAGCAACACCAGAATCTTCCATTTGTTTATCTAAGGGTCATTATGAGCTTATGGCATAATGCTTTCACCCCTGTCATGGTTTGGGTGCTGCTGATGAATTTGGGGCTGGTTTTCTCAAACTGATTTTTATCTTTTTAATTAGACTTTTTAGGAGGATGACTGTGAGCTTCTCTGCCATCTCAATTTGCACGTCTACCTTTGAGGTCATCTGGAAGGATAAGAAGATGTTAGCCCAATAATGACATGGTGACAGCCTTTCCTGGAGGAGGGATGTGGATGCAAACAGGTAGGGAGGAATGCATCAGAATGGGGTCTGTAGAGTGTGGGATGTGGCAATGGAAGAGTAGACTGGGTGAGATTCAGAGCAACACAGAATAGAGGTCAGCACACTACAGCATGTGGACCGCCTGTTTTTATAAATAACATTTTGTTGTAACACAGCCAGATAATTCATTTGCAGATGTCTGTGGCTGCTTTGGTGCTACAGTGGCAGAGTTTAGTAGTTGTAACAGAGAGGATTTTGCTTGCAAAACTGAACATGTTTACTATCTGGCCCTTTGCTAATATTGGTTGACCATCTCTGACTTAGAATGTCACATTGAGAAGCTTCAAATCATTCTTGTGGGCTGGGGATCTAGGGAAGTATTTTGACTATGGTCAGCTCTGAGTTTTAGAAAATTCCCCAAATGCTAATACATGATTTTCCTTGTAGCAGGACATAAAGGAAGCAGAAATCCGAGTAGGAGACAGGTGGGATAGAAAGGGAAGATTCAGGAGTGGAGAGAGATGATGTTGGAGGGCAAGTCAGGGAAGATATATATGGTGGTGTTTTGACCAGCAAGTGCAATGGACATGTTGCTGATATAATTTCAGGGATCAAAGGTCACTAATGCCTTCTGTTCAAGGGGGAACAAAACTCTCACTGCACCAGGACTGGCATTTTTCATATGTACTTTTATTTAATGCTCACAGGATCCCTATGAGATAGGACCTCTTGCACCTATTTCACAGAGAAGGAAATGGAGACATGGAAGGTTAAGGAGCTTGTGTGATATCATACACTTAGTAAATGAAGGAGTACCGATTTGATTCCAGCATTCTCTAGTGACAAAGTCTAAGATGATGACACTATAGCAGGAAACTCACATAATGTCTATAAACCCATTGCCTGTAGGGTGTTAAATCTCCAAGAATTAGCCTTTGGTCCCCGACCCATAGAGGATGTGGATCTTCTAGCTGAGCCTGATGCTCTTGTGGGTTCCTCAGTGGGTTCTGACCTCTGAGTATTCAGTGAAGGTGTCCTTGGAAGGATTCATCCCATGAAAGCTGAGGGAAGCATAATGCAGCTCCTCGTCCATCCCCACAGTAGTGGCAGCACCTGAACAGCTTGAGGTTTCAGTGGGGCCATGTAACTTGGACTTCCTCTCGTGTTCCTTATGGAGAGAAAAGAAGGGGGTTAGAGCAGGGCAGTGATGAGGGGGGACCAGGAGAAGGTAGAGAGGGTCAATGAAGTAAACTTGACTCTGACAGAATATTTATTCACTCTTTTATTCTTTCATCAAATGTTTATTAATTAAGGCTCCACTTATTCATTATCTAACACTTGTAGCATGTATTGATTGATTCCCGATTCTCTTGAATACACACACAAACCAATATGGAAAAATTCTGGGCAGCTACATTGACATCATCTTTAGCATCTATAATCTTATCCATTTCACAAACCAGGAAACTAGGTCTCAGATAGTTTAGGTAATTCCCAAGGTCACACATCTGTTGACCCTGAACTCAGTCCCAGATCTCTGGGACCTCCAATGCGCTGGGCACTGGATCCTCAGAAGGGAGCAAAGCAGAGCAGGGGCCCTGTGATTTCCACTACTGCAAGGGATGAAGACAGAAACAGACTGGTAATTGCAAATTGTGACAGTGTGTAGCTGAACAGGAGACAGTAGAATGGTGGAGGCCTAATAAAACTCAGCCTTGTCCTGTGGAGCTCACAGTGTGGTAGGGGAAGCCATGGGAAGGCAGTTAGCTCAAGGGGTACAAAGTCCTACACAAACGGGGGACATTGTATCATGGGAGACACAGGAGCAGATGCTGGAGAAATGGCAAGTCCACAGGGTACGACCGTTTTCTGCTGCAGGCCCATTTCTTGGTTGTAGATTTGGTGCAGTGTTTCTCAAAAGAGTCCTGCAACTCACAGTTTCTGCTTCCTTTCCTCCCGTTGTCTTCTGAACTCTCTCTAGTCAAGAGGTCTTCCTCCAGCAGAAAATCAGATCTGCTTTGCTGTCGTACTACTTAGCTACATTCAAATAGTCATTTCTCAGACTCTATCTTACCAGACTTACCAGCACTTGAAACAAATGACCAATCTCTCGTCCATGAAGCTCCATCTCCCCTTGGCCACCAACACTAGAGCCTGCACTTTCTTGGTCATTGGCTCCTACTCAGTTGCCACTCATTCTCAGCTTTCTCACCATTTACACCTCAACTCCCTAACATTAAATGCTGAAGAGTTCCAGGGGTGTGGTCCCCTTCTCTTCTTTGTGGATGTATCCACTATTGGATGTTGCTATGGAAGCCCCCAACCTCTGTGTCGCCCATAGGGACCCCTCTTCTGAGCTCCAGACACTTGCCTGCTACTTGTCATCTCCCCTTGGATGTCTCAGAGGCACCTGAAACTTACAGTAACCAAAATAATGTTTGCTATACACTTGAAAATACACTTCTCCTTCAGGGTTGGCAATTTTAATCATTGGCAATTTGATTTGTTAAGTTTGAATTCTGAGTAAATCACATGAACATCATATTTGGCATCTATAGACATCTGTGACATCTGTGGAGTCTTCTTGGGCATCCATGACTTCTGTGGTATCTGTGGACCCACCTGTGACATCTGAGCCATCTATCAAGCAGAGGCCGTGAGCTATCTTTGCTCATGCCTCACATGCACTCCATCACTCCATTTACAAATATTGTTGACTCCACCTTTAAGGTGTATCTGGAACCCAATTTCTCTACATCAGATTCATCATTCTTACTTGGAACTAAGTCTGAGTCATTCATCTCTTGGCTTAATTTTCTGTATAGCCTCTATTCTGGTATCTTCTCTTCTGTGCTATGTACTAGAATTTCTCACGGAGCAGCCAGAGTGACTCCCACTAAAATGAGTGTCAGTTCATATCACTCTTCTGCTCTAAATGCATAAATAACTATGATGAACTTAGGACCCTGCAATATTTGCAGCTTCTATGTCTCTTCAACTTCATTTCCACACCCAATATGTAACTCAGTCCACACCCAACACCCAATATGTAACTCTGCCTTATTCACACTGTCTTGACTATTGTTTCTCTAAAACATTAGCTGTGCTCCAGCCTCAGAGCCTTGCTGCTCCCTTGATGATTCTCTAGTGCTCACACTATACTCCTTTTTTTCCTGGAGGTGTTTGCTCAAAGGCTACTCTTTGGCCTTTAGGACTGTCCAATCCATTCTCCCATTTCATTTCTTTCCATAGCACTTATTTCATGTATATTTGCACTACTTATTTGTTCATTATTTTCATATCTTTCACCAATTGATGTAAGCCCCTGATAGGAGGAATATTTTATATTTGTAAAATAGTGTTTCTGAAACTGGCACAAGGACCTGGAACAATTGGCAAATAGGATTATATAGATATTTGCAGAATGAATGGTTGCTTATTGACCCTGTGTTCAAAAACTTTACTGTGGTGTTCACTTTAGTCAAGAGTTAAATAAATTTAAAAAAAAATCAGAGCTTGAAGGATGCACTAGAGCTGGGCAGGTAGCTATTAGGAATATGAGGAGGAGGGGGACAGCTCAACAATGATTCTGAGATGAAAAACCTTGCTCTGCTTGAGGTGATTGAGTGACTAATGTTGGGGGAGCATAGTGCTGATGGTGATTCTGGTTTTCCTGCCCTAAATGCCAGACCAAGTTGTTGGAATGCCGGTCTTTCAGCAGTGTGGAGAAGCAGTGCATTTCAAACTTGGGAATGATGAGACAATGACCTTTTAGGGAGCTAATGCTAATGTTCTGGAGAGGAGAAATGGGAGATAAGGCTATAACAGAATAAGGAGTGGGAGGGTATCTTGGCTCAGAAGGAGTGGTTGTGTTAAGCTGTGTTCAGAGGAAGCTCAGACATGCATTGTAGCATACTGGCACAGGAAGAAGAGATGGAGAACTGGGGCAGGAGAGGGCCAGGTCTGTGGCTGGGTAATGGGGACAAGAGTGCCATCAGTGAGATGGAGAACCTATCAAGAGAAATATGTTTCGGGGAGTGTCAACCAAGTGTTTCTGATGTTTTGACATCTGGGGCATTGCTGACTCTTGAGAGGCTGCCTCTCCCAGGGACAGTAGATTTCTAGAGATGATAAAGGACTTGCCTGCAAGTGTACCTTTCATGTGCAAACCAGTCAATCTAAAGCCCACACTACCAACTGGATCTTTTATTGAGTCTTACACTCCAGGCCACAATCCTCCTGCCCTAATCAACCCAGGGCCACATATGAGACAACTATAGACAATCCCTATACTCCAGAGTCTGCTGAAATTGTTCAAGGTAGCCAATCGTAAACCTGCCTAGCTTGCTTATCCTATCTTGCCCATTCTTTTCCATGAAAGCCACAATAAAAGCTCCTGTCCCATTTTCCCTTTGCCCCCTCTGCTTCCTGACTGACCCTGGTGCTTCTCTACATGGCTTTGCATGGTATGGTGTTCCCTCTCCTCTTGGGAATGGTGAATAAGAAACTACCTTTCCAGTGGCCTTCGTCTCCTGATCTGTTGGCCTCAACATACCTGAATAAAATTAAAACCAACACTGTTAAACAGGAGGAAAGACAATGAGCTCAGTTCTGGAAATGCTGAATGGGGCATTACTGTGAGCCATCTTGGGAGGAGGTGTCTGCAGCGCAGACTGGATGTCAGGATACCCCATCACTCACCAGGGAGGCTGGCCCTCTGGCAGGGTAGGTGTCATTCCTGCCCAATGCTGTCCTGGCTGCTTTCCTCCTGTGCATCTTCACTCTGATGGGAGACACCAGGGTCTTTAAGCCTGGTTTTCTCAGGCTGTAGGGCCATTGTTATGGGTCTGGAACAAGGGACTTTGGCAGGTAAGGGGTGGGATTAATCCATGAGCCTTCAAACAAGACTTAGTAACAAGGTCTCCTTCTACCTCCCACTTCTTGGACATCTGAGACCAGGGGCCTAGAATAGACCCATGCCTAGTCCAGTGGCTACAGGCTGGATTCTGTACACCACCACACTCCCTGCCCTTTCTCCAGCCCTCACAGCCCCTCCAGGACCCTTCTACACCAGGTCCATCCTCTTCACCTCTGGCCCACACCTGACCCAGAGAAAATGCTCACATGAAGAAGATGAGGCGGAGACAAAGAATGAACAGGGCTGTGACAGCAGCTCCCCCGATGGCCCCCTCAACCACTCCTGCTCTGGTCTCTTGTTTCCCTGCAGACAAAAAAGAGAGCAAACTCTAATCTTGATAAATAGGTGTGTGTCTCCTCCTCTCCAGCATGTAGAGAGGGTGTCTTCACCTCCAAAATGGGATTCAGCTCCTAGATCTTCCCACTTATCATGGGACATCAATATTGGCCGCGACCGTGAGATGAAGCACACAGTGCACATAACACCTCTTGTTCAACCCTCTCTCTCCTGTGCACAAAACACCATCTCTTCTAGCACCCAGGTTCCTCTCCATCCTTGGTTTCTCTGAAATGGACCTCAGCAATAGCCACTGAAGTACTGTGAAGCTCTGAGCCTCTTTGGGGTGGGGCGCGGGCGGGGGAGAGAGAGAGAGAGAGAGAGAGAGAGAGAGAGATTGAGAGCACAAGCACTGGAATGCTGATAGGCCTTGTCTCTTCTTTCTTCCCACTGACCCCATCACTCAGGGTCAAAGGTGGTCCTTTTGGCCTTCAAAAGAGCCTGGAAGCAGGGTGGGGCAGGGAGGTGATTCTCAGACCTTCGGGTCAGACCCTTGGGTCAGACCCAGGCAGTTCTCCTGGACCTGCCTGTCTGTGCCTTAAAGATCCCAACACTCAGAGTCAGAGGCATGTCTCTGAGCATCATCTGTCAACAGTTTGATGACCACTTCTGAGGGAACTATTCCTGCCCTCACTGAGCTTACTGTCCAGTGAGGGACCAGATGCCATTATTAATTGGAATAGGGCAGTGGAGAGACCACTGGTCTTTGGACAGAGGTCATGGCTAAGGGTTGAGTTATGGACAGTAGAAAAAAAAATGCCCCAAAGAGATTTTTAGGGAAGTGTGATTATTCTATATGATACTTCTATGATGGATTCATGTCATTATACATTTTTTAAAGACCTGTAAAATGTACAACACCAGGAGTGAACCCTAATGTAAACTATGGGCTTCAGTTGACAATGATATGTCAGTGTAGGTTTATTGATTGTAACAAATGTATCACTCTGATGGGGGGTGCTGATGGCGGGGGAGACTATGTGTGGTGGTAGAGGGTATATGGGAAGTCTTTGTACCTTCTGCTCAATTTCTTCTGTGAACTTTACACATGAAAAATAAAGTTCATTTAAAAATGCTCCCAAGATGTTCAGTGACTAGAAGATTCCACTCAATTTTGCTCTGAAACTAACACTACTCTGAAAAATAAAACCTATTAAAAATGCCCCCACTGGAGCAAAATGGCTGACCAGAGGTACCTGGAGCTCATCCTCCCCTGTGGCCCTCGGACAGGAAAGGACCAAGGCAATGAATAAACAGCAAAGATTTGAGTGGCATGTCAAAGGGAGAGTACTGTAGTACAGCAGGGCAATGGAGAGTTACCTGTGGTAATTGGAAGCCCAAGAGCCCAGCCTTTGTAGCTCCGCCTCCCCAGCCCAGATTGGTTTGTCCCAGAGACAAGAGGATTTCCCCTTATAGGGAAATAATAAAGAGAAGAATTCAACCAATCCCCAGTGCCACTGCACATCCCTACATTCCCTACTACAGGTGAATCCTACAGTCCTCACAAGCTCTGAGCACAGTTGGAAGAGCTGCCAGGAATTCATGCAGCTGCATGGTTCTGGATTAGGAGCACATGGTGTGCACTCCCAACTCCCTAACCAACCCCTGTGGACAAGCTGCTAGAACATAGCACTACCTTGAGACCACAGACATCTCTGGAGTATACCTCCTCTGGGGGCCAGTGGTCATGCACCTCTTCATCATTATAACTCCATTCCCCTAAGCCTGCACTAGTGGCTGAATACCACAATTAGATCTGCATGGAGCCTAAGCCCAGGATTGGCTGTGACTCTGGTCCTGAACAGCAGGGGAAACCAACCCCTGTTACCTGTACTTCCAGCTGGAGGAACAGTCTTATAGTCCCACTCAAGGTGAACACATAATTGAGTTGGCCAAGCTACTGTACACACTCCCCTGAATGGGAGAGGCCCCTGAGCTAACAAAGGACCGATACATCCCCGGGCTGGGGGAGAGGTTATATGCCCATACACAGGCCCAGAGAAACACGCCTCTGGCCTGCCCAAAGACCACTCTCCCACAATTAAGGCCTGAGAAATAGCCTTGTGGGCCAACCCTTTAGACATGACCCCAGGCAGATTGAGCAGCTGTGTGCTTGCCTTTTAGTCCTGAGAAACAGCCCCATGGTCTACCACTGGCTGGTCACACCTTCTAGGCCAGCCGAGCAGTCTTACATCCACATCCCAAACCCTAGATAAAGCTCTGAGTGCTGCTCCTAGCAAAAACACACCTAGGCCAGCCAAGAAGTCATTCAACTTCATCCGAGCCCTGCAAAACAGCCATGTTGGCACCTCCAGCAGATGTGCCCCAGGTCAGCCAAGTAGTGGGACACCTGTGTCCCATTGTTTTAATTCATGACTTGAAAGAGAAATTTAAAAGAAAGATAGATATCATATCCAAGCAGAAATCCTTAGCTGAGAGCTCAATAAATGAAATAAAAAACCACAATTGAGAGCTTCAACAACAGACTAGGCCAAGCAGAAAAAATAATTTCTGAACTTGAAGACAGATCTTCTGAAATAACACAGGCAGGTAAAAACAAGATAATCAAATAGAATGAAGAAACCCTACAGGATTCATGGGATACAATCAAGCAAGTATTCACATTATGGGATTTCCAGATGGAGAAGAGAATGGAAAAGGTGTAGAAAACATATTCTACATCAGATAACAGGTGAAAACTTCCCAAGCCTTGGGAACTAGAAGGACATTGGGGTCTAGGAAGCTCAAAGTACCCTCAAAATATTCAACCCAAACAAGTCCTCTCCAATGCTTATTATGCCAAATTGTCCAAAGTCAAGTAAAGAATTATAAAAACAGCAAGGTGAAAGTGTCTAGTAACATATAGGATTATTCTTATTAGACTAACAGTGAGTTTCTCAGCAGTAACATTATAGGCCAGGAGAGAATGGGATGACATACTCAAAGTACTGAAAGAAAAAAAACTTAGCAGTCAAAAATACTATACTAATGAAATAAAAAGTTGGCTTTTTGAAAAATTAAATAAAATTGATAATCATTAGCTAGACTAAGAGACAGAAGACATAAATGAATAAAATCACAAGTGAAAAAGGAGATGTCACAATGGTTACCACAGAAATACACAAGATCATTAGACACTACTATGAACAATATGCCAATAAATTTGAAAGTCTAGAAGAAATGGTAAGTTTCTGAACACATACAATCTACCAAGATTGAAACAAGAAGAAATAGAAAACCTCAACAGATGAATAACAAGTAATGAGATTGAATGAATAATAAAAGTTCTCCCAACAAAGAAAATTCCAGGGCTGGATGGTTTCAGTGCTGAACTTTACTGAACCTTTAAAGAAAAAAATAATACCAACTTTTCTTAAATGACACCAAAACCAGAAAGGAGACAATTAAAAAAAAGAAAACTACAGGCCAATATCCTGATGAACATAGATGCAAAAATATTTAACAAAATACTAGCAAATTGAATCCAACAATACATCAAAAAGATAATACAGCACGATAAAGTGGGATTAATCCCAAAAAGGCAAGAATGATTCAACATATGCAAATCAATAAATGTGATATATTATGTCAACGGAATGAAGGACATAAGCCATATGATCACCTAAATAGTTGCAGAAAAAAAGCATGTGATATAATTCAATATTGCTTCATGATAGAAACTCTCAATAAATTAGGTACAGAAGGAAAGTACCTCAAAACAAAAAAGGCCACATATGACAAACCCATGGCTAACATCACACTGAATGGAGAAAAGCTGAAAGCTTTTCCTCTAGGAACTGGATGTCCACTTTTACCACTCTTATTCTACATAGTACTGAAAGTCCTACCAGAGCAATTAGGCAAGAGAAAGGAATAAAAACCAACCAAATTGGAAAGGAGGAAGTTAAATTGTCTCTGCAAATGACATACAAAAACCTAAAGACTTGCCCAGGTGCAGTGGCTCATGCCTGTAATCCCAGAACTTTGGGAGGCCAAGGTGGGCAGATTGCTTGAGGCCAGGAGTTCAAGACCAGTCTGGTCAACATGATAAAATTCCATCTCTAAAAGCAAAATAAACAAACAAAAAAAACCACCAAAAAACCCTAAAGACTCTAGCAAATAAAACTTCCTAGAACTGACAAATGAATTTAGTAAATTTGCAGGATACAAAATCAGTGTACAAATATCAGTACCATTTCTATACACAGACAATGAACTAGCTGAAAATAAATCAAGAAGGCAATCACATTTACAATAGCTGTAAGAGAATGAAGTATACCTAGGAATAAATTTAACCAAGGAGGTGACAGACCTCAACAAGAAAAACTACAAAACACTAAGGAAATAAATTGAAGAGGATACAAACAACTGGAAAGACATTCCATACTCATGGATCAGATGAATTAATATTGCTAAAATGACTATACTACCTAAATAAACCTACAGATTCAAACCAGGCTCTATCAAAATACCAATGTCATTCTTCACAGAATTAGAAAAAAAAATCTTAAAATTCACATGGAACCAAAAATAGCCTGAATAGTCAAAGCAATCCTAAGCAAAAAGAACAAAGCTGGAGGCATCACACTACCAGATTTCAAAGTATACTACAAAGCTGCAGTAACCAAAACAGCATGATATTGGCAAAAAGCAGATACATAGTCCAATGATACAGAATAGAGAAGACAGAAATTAACCCACTATCTACAGCCAACTGAATTTTGACGAAGGCATGAAGAACACTCATTGAGGAAAGAGCAGTCTCTTCAATAAATGATGCTGGGAAAACTGGTGCCATATGCAGAATAATGACACTAGACTCACACCTCTCATCCTGTACAAAAATCAATTCAAAATGAATCAAAGACCTGAATATAAGACACAAAAATATAAAAGTACTAGAAGAAAACAGGGGAAATTCTTTAGGACATTGGTGTGGAAAAAATATTTTATGAATAAGACCTCAATAGCACAAGTAACAAAAGCAAAAGTAAATAAATGAGATGATATCAAGCTAAAAAGCTTGTATGCAATAAAGGAAACAATCAACAGAGTGAAAAGGCAACCTACAGAATAGGAGAAACTATTTGCCAGCTATTCATCTGACAGGTGATTCATATCCAGAATATACGAGGAACTCATACATCTTGATGGCACAAAAAACCCCAATCTGATTTAAAAATGGGTAAATTATCTGAGCAGACATTTTTCAAGAGATGATGTACAGATGGCTAACAAGTATATTAAAAATGCTTAACATCACCAGTCAACAGGGAAATGCAAATAAAAACCGCAATGAGGTAACATCACCCCAGTTGGGAGGACTGTGATAAAAAGATGAAAATTAACAAATGCCGTTGAGGATGTAGAAAAGGGGGAACTCTTATATACTTTTGGCCAAAATGTAAACTAATATAACGAATATGGAGAAGAGTATGGAAGTTTCTCAAAAAACTACAAATGGAGGTACCATATGATCCAGCAATTCTACTACTGGGCATTTATAGAAAGAAAAGGAAATCAGTATATTGAAGAAATGTCTGTACCTCCATGTTTATTGCAGCACTATCCACAATAGGAAGATATGAAAGCAACCTAGGTGTCCAACAATAGATGAATGAATAAAGAACATGTGGCATATATACATAGTGGATTATCATTCAGCCATAAAAAATAAAGAAATCTTGTTATTCACTATAACACGGTTTGAGTTAGAGGACATTTTGTTAAATGAAATAAGCCAGGAACAGAAAGTTAAATACTACATGTTCTCACTCATGAGTGGAAGAGAAAGAAGTTGATTTCATAGAAGTAAAAAGTAGAACAGAGAATAATAAGGACTGGGAAGGTTAGGGTAACAATGATAGGAAGAGAGATTTGTTAAAAGATACAAAATTACATTTGGAAAGGAAGAATAAGTTCTGGTGTTCTATACCACTGTAGGATGACTATGGTTAACAATAATACATAGTTTCAAATAGCTAGAAAGAGGAAATTGAATGTTCCCAATACAATGAAATGATAAATGTTCAAGATGAGGGATATGCCATTACCGTGATCTGATTACTATACTTTATTGAAACATCATTATGCAATCCATAAATACGTACTATTATTATATATATCAACTAAAAATAAAATACCCCAAGACATTCAGTGACAGGAGAGAGAGAAAGAGCATTATTTGAACGGGGAAGGAAGAAGTTGCTAGTCATTTCCAAATATCTTTATCCAAGGTGCCTGGTGCCTACCTGTGTCTAACTACAGGCCTTGCCTCTGAACATTTGACTCAGAAAGTCCAGATCTGACCAAACCTGACACAGACTCAATGCCAGTAACAGCCCCAGGCAGGGAGGCTCCTTCCTACCTGGGCCATCTCCTAGAAAGATACCAGTGGTTGGGTTCTGTGGAGCATCTAGGAGACAAAGAGAAGATTTCCTTCATTTGGGGGTAGGGGATGAAATAAGGGTAGACATTTCCCCTTACTCCTACCAGAAGCCACAGAAATGCAGAAGGGACAGGGCTTATGTCCTTCTAGCTCCCGAACTTGGCCAGGCTTCCAGGACACTGAATGTCCCCAGCACCAGTCCATCCTGTCTCCCCTGCACCCTCAGACCCCAGCATCCTGGCCCAGCACTTACAGGTGACATTGAACTGGATGGTTCTCTCTGTGGTCACAGCAGCTCCAGGGAACTTCACCTGACAGGTGAGCTTGGTGCCATGGTCCTGGGGCCGTGGGGTGATGATGAGCACCGAGGAGAGGGTAGTCCTGGGGCCCAAGGAGGTGGGGGCAGCTGACATCCAGGAGAAGATGGGGGGTGTTCCCTGCTCACAGGCCCAGGGCACAGAGCAAGTCAGGTTTTTGGAGTGGCCAGGGTCTAGGGCTCCAGGGATGAGGATATTGGGCCTGTGGGCCAAGTCTGGTGAGGAGAAAGCAGGGGATGCAGGATCAGGAGGGAGGGTCCAGGTGAGGCCCTGAGAGAAGATCAAGCTCTGGTCAAGTTCCCCCTGTAAGCAGGACAGGCTTTACTCCTAAACCCCTCCCAGTACCAGGGTTCCATCCCAGCCTGCCCTGCAGTACCCTTCAACTCCCCTTGTGGCCACTTCTGGAGCCCGTGCCTCACCTGTCACGTGCACAGACAGCCAGGTGGATATGTAACTGTATTTGGTACTTCCTGTCTCTATCCGAAAGAAGTATGAACCATTGTCCCTCCTCCTGGCATCTATGATGCTCAGGGAGCAGTTGTTCTTCCTGGGATCCCCAAGAAGGCGGAATCGGCCCTGGGTCTCCTCTTGTACTTCTCGATCTGGGTTGTTTGTGGCCACTGGAGAGTCCAGGGATACAATGGCTCCTTTCCAGAACCAGTAACCATGAACTGGGTCATTCCTGTGGTACGAGGGTGGGAGGGAGAAAGTGCAGGGCACGAGGACGCACAAACCCTCCTGCACTGTCACTGAATCCTGCACTTTCAGCCAGAATCTTGAATCCTTAGCCAGGGCCCCTGTGGGGAAATAAGGGTCAGCTTGGCCCAACCCCACAACCCCTTTCCCCCACAGCCACTCACCTGCCCGCAGCAGGGGCAGCAGCAGCAGCAGTGACATCTTTGAGGCAGAGACCTCCTGGGCTCCCTGTGTGAGCAGAGAAGAGGAAGGAAGTGGAGGAGAAGGGCTGCAGGGCTTAAAGGGAAGCTGAGGAGGAGTAGGAGACCTCAACCCTGCACAGAAGAGGAACCTCAGACCCACACATGCTCAGAGCTCATTTCCTCCACACAGATTGGACAGATCCGTCATGGGCCAGAGATGCCAGAGACCGGCCCAGAGAGGGGAGGAAATGAAGCAGAACCTGAATCTTGCCTCCTAGGAGCACCAGAGCCTGGACCAATACCTCTGGTGACATCTGAGGCATGGGACACCCATGTCTAAAGTTCTTCCACTCTGGGGTGCTTTTCTGTGCACAGTTGTTTACACGAGGGAGCTGGTCACTCCTGGCCTGGCCCAAATCTCAGCCTCTTTTTGACCTGTAGGGTAGTCCGTCCTGCAGGATATAGGTTTCTGTAGGGTTCATGTAAGTGTCTGGGGCAGAAGAAATAAAGAAGGGTCCTAGGTGCAGTAAAGGTGGCAGCCATCCATTCATACATTCATTTATTCACCAAAGCTATACCGAGCATTTATGTATCAATGGAGCTGGAGGCAAGAAGAGATGCTACTCACCTGGTCCCTACCCCTTAGATACTCCCCATCCATAGCCTCCCTTTCACCACACACATATCCTGTCTGGCTTTACAACTGTGGATGCTGGCGACTTTGTCATATGTCGTGGTAGCATATTAGGTATTTTAAGGAAACACGACTATAGATTTTCTTCTTCTGACAGTTAGGACACTGATTTGCAGTGTTTCAGAGACATCTCCAAAATAAGAAATATGCAGTACTTTCATGTAAAACAAAAGCTTCTAAGAACAAATGCAGAAGAAATTTCTTTTCCATTAGTGTTGCCATTTCCTGCAGTGGGGACAGTAGCAATTTTTTTATGGGGCTCACTATAGAGATTAGTTTTCTTGTGAAAATATGCTTCTCATAGTTAAATGTGGCCCAAAGAGATAATATTTCCAGAGAACATCAGTGGAATGTACAGACAAAATTAAAATTTAGCTTCAGCGTATATGGTTTTTCATTTTACTCTGTGTAGTATGCATCTGGCAGATCCTCAATGCCTAAGACATAATAGTATTTGCAACCATATACAGGTAAAATCTCTATACACAGTAGTATCTGGAAAAATGTTCATTCATCCTATCTACCATAGAGAGCTATTTTCATCCTCTTATATGTAAGGAATTGAGTCCCCACTAAATAATATCTTGCTGTATATTATTTTAAATTATAGTATATGCACATAATAGACTATCCAGTATATTTACTTTTAACAGTAAAAAAATTATACCATGTTCATGGACTAGAGAGTTACGTAGGACTATGTGAGTCTTATTGTGTTTGTTTAATGAACTTAACTAGATGTAATTTACTTGAAATAATGTGCACCTGCTTGAAGTGTTTGTTTCCATGAGTTTTGACATGTGTATACAGCCCTAATGTGACTGCCACAATCAATATACACAACATTTCTACTGCACCAAGGTCTTTACCTAACCTTTTTGTAGTTCATCATTCCCACTTCTTGTGCCAGGCAACCACCGATATGCTGTCTCTCATGGTGTGTCACTTTTGCCTATTTCAAAATTTCCTAGGAAGGAATGTATTCATCTGTGTCTGTATTTCTGACACTCAGCATATTTTTTGAAACTGAACTAAGTTGTACATACCTATATTTCACAGTGTGATATTGGTAAATAGTATCCCATTATATGGATATACTATAGTCTTGTATTTATTCACTTATTGATAGACATTTGAGACTTCCCCATTTTTTCACTAATGATACTCACACGTAAGTCTTTTTATAGACATATTTTTATCCTCATTAGTATACATAAGAAGAGGAAATATAAGACCAAACGCTACTTGTATGTTTAATTTTGGTAGAAATTGCCAAATTTGTCTAAAAATAATTTGACTTTTACCACTTTTTCCAGTCATGTGGCAGAATACCAGTAGTTCCATACCCTTGTAAATACTTGGTATTTTCACTCTTTATATTTTGATACTTCTAGTAAGAATTTAATAGTATCTCATGTTTTTCAGTTTATTTTATTATTATTTTTTTGAGACAGAGTCTTGCTCTGTTGCCCAGGCTGTAGTGCAGTGGCATGATCTTGGCTCACTGCAACCTCCGCCTCCCGGGTTCAAGCGATTCTCCTGCCTCAGCCTCCTGAGTAGCTGGTATTACAGGCACGTGCCACCACGCCCAGCTGATTTTTGTATTTTTAGTAGAGATGGGGTTTCACCATGTTGGTCAGGCTGATCTCGAACTCCTGACCTCGTGATCTGCCTACCTTGGCCTCCCAAAGTGCTGGGATTACAGGCATGAGCCACGACACCCAGCCCAATTTTTTATTTTATTTAAATCTGGATAAAGTTGAATTCAGTCTTTATCATGTACATTTCTATGTGGCCGACTGATATAGATAGCTATGTAGCCAAAACTACTATCAAGACTCAGCAGATTGTCATTATCTATAATACTTCCTCCTGCTGTCCACTGGTAGTCAACCCTCTCTTCACCCTTAACTCCGAAAAGGACATTGATCTCTTCTTCATCCATATTGATACACCTTTTATAGAATGCCATATACATGGAATCATACAAAATGTTGCCTTTAAAGCCTGGTTTCATTTGCTTGGCATAATGCATTTCTGGCTCAGCCCTGTGATAGGGTGAATACATCAATAATTGTTCTCTTTAATTGCTGACTGGTACTCCAAGGTTTTGGTGGATCCTTAGACATTTACCAGTTAAAGAAGATTCAGATTGTTTCCAGGTTTTTGTGACTGCGAAATAAAGCTGCTGTAAATATTGATGTGGGCCGGGTGCAGTGGTGCACGCCTGTAATCCCAGCGATTTGGGAGGCTGAGGCAAAAGGATAGCTTGTGCTCAGGAGATTGAGACCAGCCTAGGCAACATGGCAAAGCCCTATCTCTACCAAAAATACAAAAAATTAGCTGGGTGTGGTGGCGTGCACCTTCGTTCCAGCTGCTCGGGAGGCTGGGGTGGGAGGATTGCTTGAGCCTGGGAGGTGGAAGTTGTGGTGAGCAGAGATTGCACCACTGCGCTCCAACCTGGGTGACAGAGTGAGACCCCATCTCAAAAACAAACAAACACACATTGACATTCAGGTTTCTGTATGTGGACATAAGTTTTATTTCTGTTGGATAAATACCTAGGAGCCAGGTGCTTGGTTATATGGTGTGAGTTTAAATTGATATGAAATTGCCAAATTGTTCTCCAAAGTGAATGTACCACTTTGTAGTCCCACCAGCAGTAGATATGAGTCTGGGCACTTCACATCCTTGTTAGCACTTGATATTATCAGAATTTAAAAAAAAATTTTTAGTATTGTTTTGTTTTTTTGGTCATTCTATTAAACATGTAATACTACCTCATTCTGGTTCTAATCCATAATTACCTAATGGCAAATGATATGGAGCATATTTTCATGGGCTTGTTTGCCATTCATTTTTCTGTTTTAGTGATGTGCCTGATCAAATCTTCAACTGATTTTTAAAAATCATGGTAAAATATGCAGCAGAACAAAAAATTATTATTTGAACCTTTTTTTCAGCATACAGATAAGTGGCATTAAGTTATAGTCACGTTGTAAATCATCACATGGATATGGTTTAGATATTTGTCCCTCCACATCTCATGTTGAAATGTAATCGCCTATGTTGGAGGTAGGGCCTGGTGGGGAGGTATTTGGGTCACTGGGGTGGATTCTTCATGGCTTGGTGCTATCCTCGAGATAGTGAATTCTCACAAGATCTGGCTGTTTGAAAGTGTGTGGCACCTTCCGCACACTTCTCTCTTGTTCCCACTCTCTTACCGCATGAGACGCCTGTTCCTCCTCTACCTTTGCCGTGATTGTAATTTTCCTGAGGCCTTACCACAAGCTGAGCAGATGCTAGCACCATGCTTTCTGTACAGCCTGCAGAACTATGAGCCTGTTAAACCTCTTTTATTTATAAATTATCCAGACTCAGGAATTCCTTTATAGCAGTGCAAGAACAGCCTAACACAACCATTAATCTCCTGAAATGTCTTCCTCTTCCCAAACTTGAAACCTTGTATTAGCATCTTGAAAATAGCTATCTGATGAATGACTTCTAGCTGTTGTTGGTGGGCGAGTTCGGTTCTAATAATTTCTCTTCTTGTATCAATTAGGTGATAACTCATATCCCCTGGCAAGCATGGTTCTACTTTCTGTGTCTGTGAATTTGCCTAGTCTACACACCTCATATAAATGAAATCACAGAGTATTTGTCCTGTTGTGACTGACTTAATGTAATATATTTAAGGCTCATCCATGTTGCAAAATGTGTCAGCTATTTTAATTTAAAATAGTATTGCATTTTAAGGCTAAATGAGATCCCATTTTATGTATATAACACATTTTGTTTATGCATTTGCCTGTTAAGCACTTGGGTTGCTTTTACCTTTTAGCTGTTGTGAATATGCTGCTGTGAACATAGCTGCGTAAAAATCTGCTCAAATTTCTGCTTTCAGTCCTTTTGGGTGTATACCCAGAAGTGTAACTGCCGCATCATGTGATCGTTCTATTTTTATTTTACTTTTTTGAAACTTTTTGAACCTCCTACTGCTTTCTATAGCAGCTTCCCTATTTTATTTTCTCACTAGAAATACACAAGAGTTCCAATTTCTCCACATTCTTGCAGCACTTGTCATTGCCCATGTTTTAAAATAACAACTGTCATGACTGGTATTGTTTTAAACCGTGGTTGTTTTTGTTGTTGCTGTTTATTAAATGTATCTGTTGAAAGTGTACAACATGATGTCTTGATATTACGGTTTTGATTTGCTTTCCCTAGTGACTAGTGTTGACTGTTTCTGGGCTTATTGGCCATTTGTATTCTTTTTCGTGTGATTCACACTCATCATCCATTTTTAACAATGTCATTTGGTTTTTGTTGTTGAGTAGCTGCTTTTAAAAATTAAAACTGGGTTTGGGCCTGGTGGTTCACACCTGTAATTCTAGCACTGTGGGAGGCTAAGGTGGGCAGACCGCTTCAACCCAGGAGTTTGAGACCAGCCTGGGCAACATGGTGAAACCCTGTCTTTACAAAGAATACAAAAATTAGCCAGGTGTGATCGCCATGCCTGTGGTCCCAGCTACTCAGGAGGCTGAGGCGGAGGATCACCTAAGCCCAGGAGGTCAAGGTTGCAGTGAGCCAAGGTCGCACCACTGCACTCCAGCCTGGGTGACAGAGTAAGAGACTCTATCTCAAAAAAATAAAATAAATGAATAAAAATAAAAACAAAAAGCCCCAAACTGGACTTTTGTTGTTGTTGTTGTTTTGAGACAAAGTCTTGCTTGCTCTGTCACTAGGCTGGAGTGCAGTGTCTCAATCTCGGCTCATTTCAACCTCCGCCTCCTGGATTCAAGCAATTCCTCTGCCTCAGTCTCCCAAGTAGCTGAGATTACAGGTGCATGCCACCACATCTGGCTAATTTTTTGTATTTTAGTGGAGTCAGGGTTTAACCATGTTGGCTGGGATGGTCTTGATCTCCTGACCTTATGATCTGACCGCCTCAGTTTTTTTTTTTTTTTTTTTTGATGCCACGTCTCACTCTGTCGCCCAGGCCGGAGTGCCATGGCACGATCTTGGCTCACTGCAGCCTCTACCTCCCAGATTCAAGCAATTCTCCTGTCTCAGCCTGCCTAGTAGCTGGGATTACAGGCGTGTGCTACCAGGCCTGGCTAAATTTTTGTATTTTTAGTAGAGATGGGGTTTCGCCATGTTGGGCAGGCTGGTCTCAAACACCTAACCTCAAGTGATTCACCCACCTTGGCCTCCCAAAGTGCTGGGATTACAGACATGAGCCACCGTGACCATCCAGTTCTTGATATATTTTGGATATGAGGCAGGATAAAAGTAGGGTTCAGAGGCCATACTGACATGTTCCTTTGTGTGAAGCCACACAGGCCCCTTTCACAGCGGGCTCCTTGCACTTGCACTCTTGTGCATCAGCATTTAACTCTTTTGCAAGGTAAGCAATCCTACAGGACTGGCCCACCACCAGATGGTTACAAGTTCCTGTACCCAATGTGGCCTGGGAATGAGAACAAAAGCCACTTCTTCATGATGTAGCTTCCCCAGTCTCCAGCCAATCAGTACCGAAAGCCCCAGAAGCTATTAACTACAAATTCCTGCCTTGGGTGAGGGGGGTTAGGAACTTCTTCAGGGTCTTCCATGTGCAGCTGGGTTCAACATTTAGCTTATAGTGACCTTTTCCTCATTTTAATAGTAAAAAACACACTCCGAGGTAGAGATTTCATATGATAATGATACATGCAATGTGTGTTAGAGCATGTAGATGCTGAGTGCATGCACCAACCACATGTCCACCTTTGCATAATTGACCTCACAGGTACTTTGTGAATATGCATGTACAACTCCCATAAAAGGATTTATTTTAAGGCACTAGGTGATGTCTCTAGCTTTGAACAGCCTGCTCTGCCTCTTAGAGTGCACTTTCACTTTGCAATAAACTTCTTTGCCTGCTCTTACTTTGGACTCACAATCAAATCTTTTGTGCAGCAAAGTGAAGAACCTGAACCGGCCTACTAACAACAAATAGAAGTCATTCATCAGATCCCTATTTTCAGATATTTTCTCCCAGTCTGTAACTTTTTGTTTGGCTGTCTTAACAATTTATTATTATTGTTATTATTATTATTATTTTAAACAGAACCACAGGTTCTTATTTCCCTGAGTATACATCATATAGGGGGTGACCCACTAGTGTGTTAGGATATGGAGGAACAGAGCAAAGACGATAAAAAGTCAAGGTCTGGAGGTCAGATGGGGGCATCCTAGCGGGGGAAGAAGGTCACATGGGCAGCTCAGTAAGCTGAATAATGCCCTCTGCCCCAAGAAATGTAGATATTAGTTCCTTGAACCTATAAATATTACCTTATGAGTAAAGTGTCTATAGATTTAATTATCTTAAGGATCTTGACTGGTGGCGATCCTCCTGGCTTATGTAGTTGACTCCCAAAGCTAATCACAAGCATCCTGATAAGAGAGAGGCAGTTGGAGATGTGACACACACAAAAGGGCATGAGGCTACGTGATCCCAGAGACAGAGATAGGAGTGGTCCGGCCAGAAGCTGAGGGATGACACCAGCTGCAATAATCTGGAAGAAATAAGGAATGGATTCTTTTGAATCTTGGAGGGTTTCTGCCTAGCCTTAGTAATTTCAAATGTCTAGCTTCCAGAACTGTGAGAGAACAATATCTTATTATTATTATTATTTGACAGAGTTTTTCTCTTGTTGCCCAGGCTGGAGTGCAGTGGCACTATCTCAGCTCACTGCAACCTCTGCATTCCAGGTTGAAGGGATTCTCCCACCTCAGCCTCCCACGTAGCTGGGATTACAGGCATGCGCCACTGTGCCCAACTAATTTTGTATTTTTAGTAGAGATGAGGTTTCATCATGTTGGTCAGGCTGGTCTCAAACTCCTGACCTTAGGTGATCTGCTCGCTTCAGCCTCCCAAAGTGCTGGGATTACAGGTGTGAGCCCCTGCCCCTGGCCAATATCTTCATTTTTAAGATGTCAAGTTTGTGGTAAATTGCCATGGAGGCCATAGGAGACTAAAACCGGGTTGAATTCATTGAGCACCTCTCGGAGATCGCAGAGAAGGAACTGACAAAAGCCCTCCTTCTCCACATCCATTTCTCCGATTCTCTTTGCAGCAAAACTCCTCAAAGGGCTATTTGTACTCACTCCTCCCACCACCCTTCCTTTGATTGTTTTTCTGAACTTTCTCCAATTAAGTCTTCAAACCCTCTTCCACCACTCCATTAAAACTGCTGTTGTAAGCTGTACATGGTGGCTTATGCCAGTAATCCAGGCACTGAGAGGGTGAAGCAGGAGAGTCAGCTTCTGCTTGAGCCAGGAGTCCGAAACCAGCTTGGGCAACATAGTGAGACTGAGACCTGCATCTCTACAAATAATAATAAAAAATTAGACATGGTGGCACATGCCTTTGGTCCCAGCTACTCAACAGGCTGAGGCAGGGGGTTCATCTGAGCCCATGGGGTTGAGACTGCAGTGGGCCATGATTGTGCCACCACCTCCAGCCCGGCGTGACAGAGTGACACCTGTCTCAATTGAAAAAAAAAAAAAAAACTACTGTTGTCAGTATCTCACACCATATAGAAAATCAATTCAAAATAGATGAAAGACTTAAATACAAGACCTGAAACTGTAAAACTTCTAGAGGAAAACATCAGGGAAAAGCTCCATGACAGTGACCTGGGAAATTATTTTTTGGATATGATCCCAAAAGCACAGGCAATAAAAGCTGAAATAGACAAATGACATTGCATCAAAATAAAAAACTTCTGCATAGGAGTCAATCAACAGGTTGAATAGCTAACCTATAAAATTGGTTTTAAAAAAACTTGCAAACCATACATCAGATAAGAGGCGATTATCTGCTGTGGGTTTGGAAATTTGACCCCTCCATATCTCATGTTGAAATTTTATCCCCAGTGGTGGAGGTGGGGTCCAATGGGATGTTTGGGTCATGGTGTCATCCTCATGGTAATGAGTGAGTTCTTGCTCTATTAGTTCCCACTAATAGAGAGCTGGTTGTTTTTTGTAAATTTATTTTCTCTTTTTATTTATAGTTTAAGTTCTGGGGTGCATGTGCAGAATGTGCAGGTTTGTTACGTAGGTGTACACGTGCCATGGTGGTTTGCTGCACCCATCAACCCATCATCTTCATTAGATATTTCTCCTAATGCTATCCCTCCCCAAGCCCCCACTCACCAACAGGCCCCTGTGTCCACGTGTTCTCATTGTTCACCTCCACTTATGAGTGAGAACGTGCAGTGTGCGGTTTTTGTGTTCTTGCGTTGGTTTGCTGAGAATGAAGGCTTCCAGCTTCATCCATGTTCCTGCAAAAGACATGAACCTGTTTTTAGGGCTGCATAGAAGAGCCTGGCACCTCCCTCTTGTCTCCTTCTCTCTCTCTCTTACTCACCATGTGATCTCTGCACACCCTGGCTCCCTTTGCCTTCTGGCATGAATGGAAGCAGCCTGAGGCCCTCATCAGAAGCCGATGCTGCTGTATGTTTCTCATACAGCCTGTAGAACCATGAGCCAAATAAACATCTTTATAAATTATGCAGCCTCAGGTATTCCAATATAGAAAAACAAATGGACTAAGACAATATCCAAGACATAAAAGAAACTAAAAACAACTCAATAGCAAGAAAACAAATAACTCTATTAAAAAGAGGGCTAAGAACCCAAACATATTTCTCGAAAGAAGATAGACAAGTGGCCATCTCAAGTGACTCTCTCAAGGCCAGTGCTTACCTAGCTGCTAGAGAAAAAGGGAAACCTTGCAGAAGCTAGAACATAGTTTATTCTTTAAGTGTAAGGGTGCCTGATTTAACCTTGCCCGGCATGGCCTTAGGTCTTGTCTGTAATTCCGTATCTCTTTGCCACAAAGAGTCTGTCCTGTCAGTCTTATGATCTCTGTTTTAATATTAATGCTGGCTGTTGTTGTGTCTAAACCACAAAAGGTAGGGTATAATAAAGCGTGTCTGACCTCCTGTCCCATCATGGCTGGGAAATCTGTTTTTAATATTTCTCTGGGGTCCCTTTGGCCAAGAGGTCCATTCAGTCAGTGGGGGACACTTAGGATTTTATTTTTAGTTTACAAAAGCAATCTCAGATGACTACAGGGTGTTAGTTCAAAGTGCAGTGGTGTTCATAAATGTGTGAGATGATGTATCTGTTATTTAGCTAGACTTGCCCTTCCACCATCTAAACACAGAGTATTTCTTTATATATATATATATATATATATATATATATATATATATATATTTTTTTTTTTTATTGCATTTTAGGTTTGGGGGTACATGTGAAGAACATGCAAGATTGTTGCATAGGTACACACGTGGCAGTGTGATTTGCTGCCTTCCTCCCCATCACCTATATCTGGCGTTTCTCCCCATGCTATCCCTCCCCCAATTCCCCAACACAGAGTATTTCAAGACATGATGTTGTATACCATTAATACATATAATTTTTGTCTGTAGGGCTAAGGGCCCTACAGGGTCGTGGGGGTGTCCCTTATGCTGTGCTGAGGTGCAGGATCCGAGAAATAAAGAGAGGACACAGAAGTATAAGGGAAATGCAGCTGGGCTAAGTGGGGGCACGCCACCTATAAGCAGAGACAGGTGAGGCCCCGAATGTCCAGAAGTGTCTGTATTTATTGGGTATAGGTTAGGGGACAGGGTAATGAGTGAAGTCATCTTTAAGGATAGTGATAGGGTTGTGAGCAATAAAACAAGGGGTACCCCTCTAGGTCACCTAGGCTAGGAGGTGTACAATGCAAGCAAGGGGTCCACCCCCATTAGGTCATTGAGGCAAGGAGGTGGGCCGTGTGCAGTAAGGGGTCCACCCCCATTAGGCCACCGAGGGATGGAGGTGGGCTGTGCGCAGTGAAGAGGGTGCAGTGTTGCAATATCTCTATCTATGGGCATGCTACTCCTAAGAAGATCTATAGGAGGATGCTTAAGTCACACAGCAGTGGCAGAGCTGTCAGGGTCTACCGCCACCTGCTGGCAGCTTCCAGTGAGTTCTATAGGAGGATGCTTTTTGAGCCAGCACAGTAACAAGAGCTGATAAAGTTCACAGTCACCAAGGTGCGATTATCCGGAGGAGTTTTGAGCCCTCGGATGCTCGAGGGATTGCTGGTCTGAGGGCAGCCTTTCACAAGAACTGGTGCAAGGTCCTACAACTCCTTTATCAGGAGGAATGGCTCTTGCCCCAAGCCTGCCATATAGCGGATATCTTTTCAATACTGAACGCTGCCACCTGGGCCATGGGTTCTTGTCCTGGTGTAACTGTTTTTCCCTTAAATCATGCTGTGAACTGTGTCTGCTCCATACATTCCTCTGACTATAAGCTGCTTATTCCTTAATTCATGCTCTATGCCATGTCTACTCTAGGCATTCCTCCGATTGTGAACTAAGATATAGTTATATATATATAGGGAAATAACTGAGTGGTAAGATATTCTTTAGGCACTCATTCTATGAACTAACATATGATTATATAGAGAGGATTATATAAAGGGAAATAACTGAGTAGTAACACTTTAAACTGAGATACTCTTCAGGAGCTAATTGTGCCAGGATTCTGCTTAGCTCTCCTTCCTCGGTACCTATATGGGGGTTACCAACATTGTCTGTCAAGTAAATGATAATAAAGTGCAGAGGTTAGTGTTCACAAAAATCATGTACATTGTAAATATATACAATTTTTACTTGTCAATTATATCTCAATACAGCACAAAACACGGTTTTATAAACTCCAAGGGAATCTACATAAATTGTAAACAAGAAACAAAGCCTTGCTGTTGTCAGCATCACCAATGACAAATGTGTCCTCTATTCTGTCTGTCATCACCCCTTTCTCTCCTCGTCTGTGGTCATCACTTTACTCCAGCTGTTCATTGAAACATCTCCAGCCTGGACCGCTCTCCTTAGCCCCAGACATTTGCATCCAGCTGTCTCCCTCCAATTCTCATTCGGATGTCAGGGGGATTCTAGAATTATCAACCCCCCCTGAAAACCTCCCCTCTGCAGTCCTCCATGGACACAGCTCCTTCCTTCCAGGTGCCCAGGGGGAACATTCTAGCCCCATCCTTTCCTTTCCCTTCCCCTCTCTGACCACATCCATTAGAAAACTGTGTGAGCTTGACTGTGTCCTGAGGAGGGGAAGGTCGAGGGCCAGGGTCCCGGCGAGGATGGAGACCCCAGTAGTGGCTTCAGCTGAGACCTCGAGGGAACCGAGGAGAATTTGTTGGAAGAAGGGGGATCTAAACCTTCCCTGACCAGAGTCTTTGGGTCCTTTGAGCTCAGGACCTGGTTCAGGGTTCCTCCCACCCCGGGCTGTCCTGAAGTTCTGAACATCGCCCCCAGAGGGCGCTCCAACTCCCCCAGCAGGCGCCACCGCGGAGCCCCAGGCCTGCGCTGTCCATGGTACTGAAGACGGGAGGCTCTCAGGGGAACGAATCCCAGGCTCTGGACACATTTGCAAATATTGCTCTTCTAAACGACAGCATTCATTTTCATTGCGCCTGCAAATTTTGATTGTGCTTTCTTGATGGCACTTCGAAAGATCCAACTTTCCGGCGGGGAGCATATTTACGCACAAAGTCACCATGACTACCCCACTTCCCTCACCCTCCCTAAATTTAAAATGCTTCCGTATCTTCCTCCTTGCTACAGCGTCATTCTCAAATGACTTCCAACCAAGAACATTTAATGCGCTCCTGAGGGCTTTTCAGGCCACATGTCTTTGCTTTGTCTGGGTTGGGGTCGTGTATATTGCAGGAGCTCTTAGCTGGGCCTCCGTCCTTTCCCCTTCAAGTCAGAATAGCACATTGCAGGGCAAGAAGGAGAGTGAAATATCACTAGAGGAGAAACTTGTATTCACCCTAATTTTTTTCTTTCTTTCTTTTTTTTCTCTTTTTTTTTTTTGAGATGGAGTCTCACTCTGTTGCCCAGGTTGGAGTGCAGTGGCATGATCTCAGCTCACTGCAACCTTCACCTCCCGTCAACCTAATTTCTAGTGAAGAAAACATTTTGCAAGTACAAAAAGACATCCTCATGTCTTCTTACCGAATTACATTTTAAAGTTTTCCTTTACAAAATAGTGGGGCAGCCCTTAATGTGCAGAACCTGGCCTGGCACTCATAGCTGGGTCTTGGTGTAACTCTTATTGTCAGTCACTGCACAGGACATCAACACCAGACAAGGACATTCTTTGAGCATAATGGATCAAGACAAGAATAAGAGCACAGCATAGTCATGTCTCAGCATAGACACAAGCAAGACCACTGTGCAAATTGGAAAATGGCCAAATATCTCCCATCTAGGGTAACAGGGAAGACTGATGATTATTTACCAATTACAACCATAGCCTTTCCTATAGACAGAATGTTGGTGTCACCCTAAAATTCATATATTAATGTCCCAATTTTTTTTTTTGAGACAGAGTCTCTCTCTGTCACTCAGGCTGGAGTGCAGTAGTACAATCTCGGCTCACTGTAACCTCCACCTGCCGAGTTCAAGCAATTCTTCTGCCTCAGCCTCCCAAGTAGCTGGGACTACAGGCATGCACCACCATGCCTGGATAATTTTTTTGTATTTTTAGTAGAGACGGGGTTTCACCATACTGGCCAGGCTTGTCTCGAACTCCTGACCTTGTGATCTGCCCGATTTGGCCTCCCAAAGTGCTGGGATTACAGGCATGAGCCACCACGCCTGGCCAATGGACTGATGTCCTAATTTTTAATGTGATGATATTTGGAGATGAGACCTTTGGGAGGAAATGGGATTTAGGTGAGCTCATGGAAGTGGAACACCCATGCTGAGATTATGGCACTTATAGGAATGAGGAAGGGACCGGAGCTCTCTCTCCCCCATGTGAGGATATAGTGAGAAGGCAGTCATCTGTGAACCAGGAGGAAGGAACCTCACTATGAAGCTAATTATACTGACATTCATATTTTGGTCTTCCAGCCTCCAGAACTATGAGAAATAGATGTTTGTTTTTTAAGCTACCTAGTCTGTGATCTTTCTTTCTTTCTTTCTTTCTTTTCTTTCTTTCTTTCTGAGACGGAGTCTTGCTGTGTTGCCCAGGCTGGAATGCAGTGGCATGATCTCAGCTCACTGCAACCTCCACCTCCCGGGTTCAAACAGTTCTCCTGTCTCAGACTCCTGAGTAGCTAGGATTACAGGCACCCACCACCACCCACGGCTAACTTTTTTTTTTTTTTTTTTTTTTTTTTTTTTTTTTGTAGTTTTAGTAGAGATGGGTTTTTACCATGTAGGCCAGGCTGGTCTCAAACTCCTGACCTCAAGTGATCTGCCCACCTCAGCCTCCCAAAGTGCAGTCTGTGATAGTTCTTATTCTAGCCCAAACTGACTAAGGTAACTTTGGTCTAGGTTTTTCTCCTTCTTGATTAGATGTATTAAGATCCAGTGTTAGAATTATCCTGACTTCCTGACATCCAGAGAAACAAACACTGCTTTTTAAAAAGTTTCTCTAAATCACCTAACACAAGCCCAAATCCTACAATAAGCCAGTTCTAATACCCTCTTACTGATACACTTCATGGTGTTCATGGTTCCTCACTGCAATGATTAATAACCCAACTACACATCTACTCCTGGTACCTGGTGATCTTTGGCCAGGGACACTGACATGTTTATTGACTTGGTCAATGTTGACATTTGTTTCCTCAGAGCTGTTCCAGGATTTGGATTTTATTAATAGCTTTTTGTTCGTTGATGGCAGTTAGGGTTAGTGATATGAGGTTGGCTTGCATGCCCTGCTCACTGCTGACCGGGGGACTCTGTCCCACCGTGTTTGGAAAGCATCAGCCCTGCAGTGTTTCCTTACTGTCTGCCAGTCCAGCCAGAGGAACATAGGCTGGGCACAATGGCTCACGCCTGTAATCCCAGCACTTTGGGAGGCTGAGGTGGGCAGATCACCTGAGGTCAGGAGTTCAAAACCAGCTTGGTCAACATGATGAAACCTCATCTCTGCCAAAAGTACAAAAATTAGCCGGACATGGTGACACGTGCCTGTAATCCCAGCTACTCAGGAGGCTGAGGCAGGAGGATCGCTTGAACCTGGGAGGTGGAGGTTGCAGTGAGCCGAGATCGTTCCACTGCACTCCAGCCTGGATGACAGAGTGAGACTCTGTCTCAAAAAAATAAAAATAAAAAAACAATAAATGGTGGAGGCTATTTCCCTACCTTCTTTCTAATTCACACTGCTAAGCTGCTCCCGAGGGGGCGTCCCTCGTCCGTCTTTTTCTTACATACTTCCGCTTCCTGCAGCAACCCCTGCCGAGGCTCCTGCGTGTGTCTGCTTCTCTCACTTTGCAGGAGCTCTGAGCAGCCTGTACGTGTGCATCCGTGCTGCCTGATACCAGGCAGAGTTACAGTCTGTTCTCTTCTGGAGATGGAAGAGGAATGTGTGTTTGATTTGAATGCAGGAAATACGTTTGTCCCCATGTGCTGAAAGGTTTTGTTGTAAAACTTCCCCGTAGTGTAGTGCCAATGGAAGCCTTCTTCTTTCTCTGCAGCAGTTCGTGGGATGATGCTTTTTTACCAACCTTCCATCCAATACTGGGCAAGCCAAGGGAGAACCTCCTGTGATCCTCAACACAGGAGAAGGGAATGAGCTAGTATGTCCACTGCCGGGACCAACTTCTATGGGGATTTGCAGAGGCTGTAATTCATAATGTGGCCACAAGAGGGAGTCATAACCCTTCACTTTCCAGTCCTTTCAAACCAAAGATCAAGTCAAACCTCGTGTGAGACTTGTGCAAATAGCTGGAAATAGTTTCAGTTAATTGGAGAATGCTGTTAGTGAGCGTTTAGTATTAATTAATTATTGTTCTGAGTGCTTTACCCACAACAGATCTTTTGAACCTTATGAGAATGTAAGAGACCAAAAATACATCACCCCAAAATACAGCTGTAGGAGACCAAAATACGCCACCCCAAAATGTGCCATTTTGGCATAAAGATTATTTTCAGAGCCTGCAGACACAGGAGACACTCTGAGAATCAAGGAAGAAGTTACCCTTTTTAAAGGGAAAATCACGTCTACAAAGGAATCTCCAATGGTAAGGAGGTCTCCCTCTGTACCAGGAAGAGAAGGCGACTCACTCACCAGACTCTCATCAAGGGAGGAGGCACCCACGTGACCTGCAAAACAAGCCTCGCTCCTGTTTCCCAGTGTGTTTCCCGATCTCACTTTCCAATAACTGGCCTGCCCACACCCTTATTTCTTTGTTTCCGCGGAAGATGCTATTTAAGCCTGAATTTGAAGCCACCTCTTTGAAATCTACTCTTTTCCCCTGGCTATCTCTCATGTACACATGAGGTATACAGGTTGTTAACCTCTGCTTTTGTTTTATTAAACGTTTGTTACTTGAGTTCTTCCCAATGAAGGACTTGAAGTCGTGTCATTCACAGTTTCCAAAAAATTTTCTTCTTATTTTAAGGGAAAGTTAAACAAACTCCCCCACTGTCCTTAAAAAGAATAATAAGAAGAAGTATATCAGAAGAGATGAGAATCGCTTGAACCGGGAGGCAGAGGTTGCGGTGAGCTGAGATCACACCACTCTGCATTCCAGCCTGGGCAACAGAGTGAGACTCCATCTCAAAAACAAAAAACAAACAAACAAAAAACCTCTATACAGTCTTGTGCAAATATGTTCACAGCAGCTATATTCATAATCACCAAAACCAAAACAGACTAAATATCCATGAACAGAAAAAAATGGGTAAACAAACTGTGATGTGCTCATGCAATGGCGTCCTACTCAGCAGTAAAGAGGAACGGATGCTGGCACACACAGTGTGGACCAATCTCAAAACACACAACACTGAGTGAAAAATGAAAGACACAAGAGTGCATACTGGGCGATGCCAATTATGTGAAGTTCAAGGACACGGAAAGTCACTTCTGGTGACAGGAACCAGAAAGTGGTGGCTCTCGAGGCTGAGGATTGACTGGTAGGGGCACCAGGGTCTTTCTGGAGTGATGAGAAATTTCTCTATCTTTGGGGAGCTGGTGATACAGGGCTGCCTATTTGGCAGAGCTCATGGAACCGCACAGGTGAGATCTGCCTGTTTCGTGGTAGGTGAATTTGCCTCAACTGAAAAGCTAATGCTATTTTTAAATTTCAAGAAAAAACAATGAAGTAACCTACAATTTAAAAAAATTAAAATTTTTTTGGGAAAACAAATAAAGACATGATATCCATTTGAGGCAGGGGTCCCTGGCCTTCACCCCGTCAATGCACCTGTCACATCCAGGAGACTCTGGGCTACTGCTGCACCCTCTTCAGGAAAAAACAAATCCCCTGAGCAATATTGTTTCCTGCAAACTTATTCCAAGAGGTGCCCACCCTGCTGGTTGCTTAACTCAGTGCTGGATGAGAGAAGAGACCTCAGAATTGGGCGGGCTTTAAATTCCGTCCCTGCCCTGAGTAGCCAAGTAGCCTTGAGACGGCATCAGTGAGGTTTCCACACCCGGATGCACTGTGGAGCGATCAAGTCAGCATGATTAGCACACCCAACTGTGCAAATATCCATCTTTTGTGTGAAAACATTTAAAATCCTTTCTTAGCTCTTTGAAAATATTCAGTGCATGATTCTGTCATTTGAGACAACACGAACTAACCTAGGGGACGTTATGTTGTATGAAATGAGCCAGGCTCAGAGAGGCCAGCGTTGCATGACCTCACCTATATGTGGAATCTCAAATAGTCAACCTCAGAGACATAGAGAGGAGAATGGTGGGCAGCAGAAGCTGGGCGCAGGGACGGGCCAAGGTGGCCTGGGAAAGGGGAGACGTTGGTCCTAGTTTCAGTTCAACAGGAGGAGGGAGCCCTGGTGACCTTCTGCACAGCGGTGGGGCTCTAGAGGGCTGTTAATTTGATAAGAATCATCTTCTGACTTATCCTTTGCCTGGAGGGACCGTGACCACCCCCCGCAACCAGGGCCGAGTCTCTGCAGTTTCTCACTTGCAGATCTTGATCTCTGAGTATTCATTGTCAGTGGCCTCCTGTCCCTGTGGGTTCTGAGGTCTGACCTTATGGAAGCTGAGGGATGCATACTGGAGCGCTTCTTCCTCCCCGGAGGAGGGGGTGGCTACGGCTGGGGGAGGCTGCTTTGGGGAGCGTCCACCTGTCCAGGTTTCAGTCAGGAGTCCCTGAACAGAGAGAGAGAGAGAGAGAGAAGGGAGTCAAAGCAGAGGAGAGGGGCCAGGATGGGGTCAGGGAGAGTCCAGGAAGGAGGCAGGGGATCCGTCCTCCGTTCATTGCACTTGCATTTTTGCTGAAGTATCTTTCATGCTTTCCTCCAAAATTTAATACTGAGCACCTCATTTGGTGTTTACTAATCTTATTAACTTTCCAAAACAATATCACAAGGAAGATGTTATTATTATCTCCACTGTATACATTAAAAAACAGGTAGAAGTGCCTGCAATCCCAGCTACTCGGGAGGCTGAAGTAAGAGAATCACTTGAACCAGGGATTCGGAGGTTGTAGTGAGCCAAGATCGCACCAGTGCTCTCCAGCCTGGTGACAGAGCGAAACTCTGTGTCAAAAAGAAAACAAAAAACAAAACAAAACAAAAACCAGGTAGAAACAGTAAGCACTGCAGCCCAACTTTCTGTTACACTAGGACCCAGTCCAGTCTGTTCCTTCTGACTCCAAATCCTGGAGTCCTGCTGAGGTCCCCTGTGTGTGAGTCCCTGAGCAGGTGCTGGATGGACCATGGTGGACATAGTAGGCGTGGGTCCTGTCCTCCTGCAGTTCACTCTTTAATTGAGGGAGGTGACAATAAATGACTGTCAAGCAAATGAATATCTATGTGTGAACTATGTTAAGATGAGCAGGAAGAGGGCAACTGAGAAAGAATTACAGGACTTTGATCTGGATTTGTCACCTGCCCTTGGGAAGCGCTCAGTTTGGTGATGTGGGGAGGACAAGTCAGTCAAGGAAATGATATCTGTCTCACAGGGAGAATAACGAACCCTCCAAAATGTCCATGCCCCACTCTCCTGACACCTGTGGATCTGTTACCTTACATGGCAAAAGCAACTTTACAGATGGAATCGGGTTACGGATATTGAAATGGGGAGGTTATCCTGGATTATTTGGTTGTGCCCAATGGAGTCACAGGGGTTCTTGAAAGTGACTGGAGGAGGGTATAGAGAGAATGGAAGATACTAGGCTGCTTGCCTTGCAGACTGAGGGAGGGACCTGAGACAAGGAATACAGGCACCTCTAGAAGCCAGAAAGAGTGCTAGAGGCACTTAAAAAATTATAGCACTTGAAAAATTACTGTGTTCGGATGGCCTCAAGGATTTTCTTTTTCTCTATCAGCTCAACAAACACTGGCCTCAAAATAAACAATATTAAAAAAATTTGCTGCTCATTCACTGCCAGATGCTAACTGACCCCCTCGTTCTACCAGCCATAACCACAGCTTTAATTAAGCAAAAGACTAATTTCACTTACTTTCTCCTAAGAAAACAACCATAGGCGAATTCTGCCAGTTTACAGAGACTACTCACTTAAATACCTCTGTGTCCCCTGCTTCACCTCTTGACATAGATGGCTTAATTATAACGTGATAACCTAACTTGTGCTAGCCTAACTGACTCCATCTTAGCTGTAAGCTGCGGCTCAGCTTCTCCGTCCCTGCCACAGCCCCCACAGGTGCATTACTGAGTCACACTGTACTCAAAGCCTTGAACCGTTGACGTTTGTGTCACGCTGTGCTCAGTACCTGTAACCCTCGTAACTACATCCTGCTTGGCAAGCACACCTGCTACTGTGAATACCCCTTTTGGTAACTGATTGTATGGAAAGTCCCCCCCCCTGCTACCCGCCTTGGTGATTGTATGGAAATACTCTTAGTAACCAGCAACTATGGGAACCTCCTGCCTCCTGGTTACCAGCCTCCTCGTACCAATTTGCTTGTTCTGCTTCTGTAAAATTCTGCTTCAGCTAGGCCCCCCGTCCCCTATCCTAACCAAGGTATAAAGGAAATGAAGCCCCTTCTTCAGGGCCGAGAGGTTTTGAGCGAGAGCTGACTCTCGGTTGCTGGCAAATAAAGGATTCATAATTTGAACTCAGAGTGCAGCATTTCTTCTGTGACTCACTCGGTTACAACAATAATACATTTAAATATTAAGTCTCCCTCCCAAAATAAACATGAGTTGCATATAACTTAGGTATTTATCCATCACACATACGCATAACTCCCTTTCATAAATACTTATAACTCTGCCTATAAATGTGTTAAATATGTATGTTTAGCCAACCCATCCAACATAAAACTCCTGCTCCAACCCCTCCTCCCTCAAAACACCTGATTTTCAACTTTTACCAGAGGTTACACTTCCCAGCTTGCCCAGATGGCCAGTTATAGACTATAGCCCTTTTATTTTTATTTTTTTGAGATAGAATCTTGCTCTGTTATCCAGGCTGGATAGCAGTGGCACCATCTCCGCTCACTGCAAGTCCCCCTCCCGGGTCCAAGTGATTCTTGTGCCTCAGCCACTTGAGCAGCTGGGGTTACAGGCATGTGCCACCATGCCAGGCTAATTGTATATATTTAGTAGAGATGGGGTTTTGCCATGTTGACCAGGCTGGTCTCCAGTGAAATGATCTGCCCACTTCAGCCTCCCAAAGTGCTGGGATTACAGTTGTGAGCCACTGCACTCAGCCTCATGTAATATTTTAAAATCAATATTAGTGCCAAAAAACTCCATGGAGAACAAAAATTTAAAGAAACTCAGGATTTTGAATGTGCTTTGCTAAGCCAATTGGAGCCTGAGGCACAAGAAAAATGTCTGTCTCTCTTTTTATGGTTTCATGTATGTTTAATGGTCAGTTTTATCCAGAACATTAAATAATGGAACTACTACTGACAAATTAAAAATGGTGTATAATAAAACATCATCATTTTAAGTTCAAAGATTTTACATGTACCTAAAGCAGAATTTATTATAATCTGCTTTCCTGGCTCTACTGGAAGCAAGGCAGAAATAATATTTTCAAATTCGACTTTGATTCTCTCATTTTCAACTGAGAATGCTGCCCTGCTTGACAATTTATCTTGACTAAGTGATGATCTTAAATAATTTTTAACTCACTTCAGTTTATTGATCCTGTCATTATTTAAAATTTTGATATTGGCTTATCATTCGTTCTTTAAAATTAATTTTGATGTTTTAAAAAACAACGCATGAAACTTTGTTTTTCTCAATTATTGAGATTTTTGGCACCCCCTTAAATGTTGCATTCAAAGCAAGTACCTCATTCTTTTCGCCATAACTCTGGCCCTTCTGGAGAGGTGGGTGCCTAAGAGGCCAGAACATTCAGGGCTGCAGGCTGAGGAGTTTGGGCTTTATCAGGAGTTAGCAAACTAGAGCGCTTGGATTCAATCCGGCCCACTGTTTGTTTTTGTCAATAAAGTTTTATTGGAACACAGTGTGACTCACTGTTAGCACGTGGTCTATGGCTGATTTCATTCTACAGCAGCAGAGTTGAGTAGCTGGAACAGCAACTGTATAGTCCACAAAGCCAAAATACTTATCAACTGGCCTTTCAGAAAATGTTTGCCAGTCTCTGATCTAGACAATGGGGATGGAGAACAGCTGTGCAAATGCAGAAGAACTGGGCAGTGATGGCTTCCAGATGATCCCTCCAGATAGGGAAGGGGAGGTGAGAGGCAGGGAGATGACAAGGTCCAAGGAAAAGATCCTGAGGCCTCAGCAATGAGAGGGTCAGGATGGACGGAGGCAATGCTAGCTGTTCTTTGTGGGGCAAATTGACAAGATATGGTGAATTTTCAGCTGTTGGGGAAGATAGGAAGGACAGAGAGGAGGTAACCCTCCTCCATGCCTGGTCAGGGAGGAAGGGCTGCCATGCTGTCAGCAAGATGGGAAATCCTGCAGGAGAAGTCAGCTTGTAGGTAGGAGGAGGAGGGGAGGAGATAACTTTGGCCATGACTAGCTGAACAATCCTGGGGGCCATCCTGTGGGAGGTGTCTAGGCTGGATGCTGGGTGTGGAGACACCTATGTCGCTCACCTGACAGGCTGAGCCCCTGATGGTGTACGCATCCTTTATGCCTGTATCCCCCGATGCCCACTGCTGGCCTTGCTGATTTCTTCCTGCAGGACCTGACTCTGAGTGAAGAGACCAGAGTCTTTCAGTCTGTACAGATCAAGGTGTAGCGGGTGGACCGACCCTCCTCCCTCCCACCCACTGCCATGTTTCCTATTAAAGAGGTGAAGGGGTGACTGAGGTGAGAGAGGAGTGAACCAGTCCCAGGGACCCCAATGTGGAGAACACAGGCTCCAGCTTTCTGGCTGTTGGGGCCCGAGGTTTGTCATAGACTTGGAGCCCCATGAACAAGGGTGCTTGTGAGAATCTCACCGTGCACCCATGACCTCCTTCTTGCCCTTGCTTCTGACCATGCAGGTCTCTCCAGCTCTGGCTTTAGGGATTCTGTTCCTGGCCCGACCTCCCCCAGGGCTCTCCCTCCCTCCCCAGGGTCAATGCTTACATGATGAAGATGACGCAGAAGGACAGGAATGCCTGGGCTGTGGCTCCAGCTCCCCCCGATTGCCCCCAGTGTCACTCCTGATACAGGCCACACAGTGCCTGCAGATGGATTGGAGTTATCTCTGGGATTTGCCTTCAGTAACTGGGTCTTTTCACCTCCTGCTGCCTGTAAGGCCCTAGACTACAATTCTCCTCCCAGCTTTCCCAGACACAAAGAGCAGGGATGGGAAGGAAGAGGATTGCGGACTTCTAGTGAGGCCAGTGAGGCATGTGAGTGCTGGGTGTGGTTTTTTTAAATTTAAAATTTTTATATTTGTTCACCATGGAATTATTTTGCATTATTTTTTACTTTTTAAAAAAGATGATTGTGTCACAATATTATTTCTCTTGCTTGCTGAGTTGTTTTATTTTTGGTTCTTACAGTTGCTGCCAAGACAAGTGTGTCATGTGTCTTATCCTAGTCTAAGTGCTGCAAAGCAAAGCACTTGTCTCCCCAGACACACCTGTCCAGGCCCCAGCTCCTCCCCCTCCAAGATCCACTCCACCCTTCTCCCCACCCCATACCCCTTTCCTAGCAGGAAGAGGACAGTGATGCTCTGGGTCGGAGGGAAGTTCCAGGCCTCACACCTGAGCACAGACCAGAGCTGAGCTTCCCCTTGAAGCCCAGGGGCCATGGGTGGACATCAGGGTGAGGCAGGTGGGTCCCCCCTCCAGCTACTCCCTTACCCACCTGTGTCCTTATTCTGCAGGGAGAGGCTCAGGGAGATGTGCTGGGAGCTCTGAGGGTTCTGAGCTCGGCAGGTGAATTCCCCTTCATCCCTCACGTGCACTCGAGGCAGCTTCAGCAGTCCAGGGTTCGAGGGCTGTGAGGGGTTCAGGGTCAGGCTTCCCCAGGTCCAGCTCCACCTGGCAGGGGGATTGCTGTCAACAGCACAGACCAGGTGCAGAGACTGGCCCTCCAGGACTGAAAGAGATGAGCCACTCCTCAGGGCTGTGGATGCTGTAGAGAAAGAGGTGTGTTCAGGAGGTGGATGATCAGGACCCTCGAGGCTGGTCCTGCTGTCTCTGCCTCACCCTTGCCTCTGGGCAACATTTTCTGCAAGGTGAAACTGGGGCCTATCTGGCCAGTCCCCTGAGTCTTCTCTGTGGCTGTCACTGTTTGTGGAGGTCAGACCTGCCAAAGGTGGGACTCGGGGCCATGAGAGACAGGACTGCAGGTGGGGTGAGCTATCAGACTCTCCTCCCTCCCTCAGCAGCCACAAGGTGGGCAACCCCTTTCTGCACAATGAGGTCAACATAGCAGAGCTGGACACAGTCCCCAAGGAGTCACTGTGCAGAGGGGGAGACACGGAGACTCCTGACATCTGAGCTCCCCATGTCAGGAGCTTCAGTGGGGGGTCACAGACAGGGTGGGGTCGCTCTCCCCTAGGTTAAGTGTTCAGTTTCAGGAGGATTGAGCAGTGGGACACGGGGCTGTGGAGGTGAGGATTCCTCATGTTGATACACACCAAAGACATGGAGCAGAGCCTGGCTCCAGCGCCTGGGAAACTGAGGCTGTGACTGTTGTACAGTGAGGCTTGAAAAGGAGGAGAGTCAGAAGAGAAGGGGTCAGTTTGACAAGGGCAGGCACTAATCCCTTCATTGTGGTTATCTGGTCATCAGGACGGGGTTTCTTCACCACTGATATCTCAGTCAACCACACTACCCCTGGTGACTCCACAGCAGGAGGGGCCTGCCAGCCCCGGGGCTTTGCTCCTGCAAGCTCTACTCCCAGGGGTCCAGGTGAACAGGAGCCATGGAGCCAGGACACCAGACCTGGGGTGTCCACACTCAGTGCTGGGCAGGATTGTTTTGGAGAAGAAATGTGAACCTGAATGAAACAGAAGATTATATTTAACTGTGTGGCTGTGGGCTGGGAGGAAGTGGTGGGGGACTCTGGGAGGTGGAGCCTCCTTAGACCCATGTCAGTTTTCTTGAAACATTTCTTTTGGGGAAAATAGAAGACATAGCTAAAACTGACCCCAAGAGAACATCTCAGGCAAGGCGCAGTGCTCACACCTGTAACCCCAGCACTTTGGGAGGCTGAGATGGGTGGATCACCTGAGGTCAGGAGTTTGAGACCAGCCTGGCCAACATAATGAAACCCCATCTCTACAAAAAATGCAAAAATTAGCCGGGTGTGGTGGATGCCTGTAATCCCAGCTACTCAGGAGGCTGAGACAGGAGAATCACTTGAACCTGGGAGGCAGAGGTTGCAGTGAGCCGAGATTGCGCCACTGCATTCCAGCCTAGGTGACAGAGAGACTCCATCTTAAAAAAAAAAAAAGGACAGGACATGTCAGTGAATAAACATATGAACACCCTTAGAGAAATAGAACATTAATAGCACCCCAGGACTGCCCATGTGTTCCCCCTTCCTATCAGTCACGCCCCACTCCCCTCCTGAAGGTGTCCCTAGTCTCACTTGAATGCTGATTTTCTCCTTGCTTTGCTACATAGTTTTATCATCTGCATGCGCTGCCTTGTATACTATAGTGTCACATAGGTTTTTCTGAAGACGTTGTACATAAACAATTACAGTCTGTTTCTTCCACGTAACTTCATGCATCTGTGCATTCCATGTTGTCCCCCAATTGCCCATGACCTGGAGTAGATCAGCTGTGACAATTGAGAAGGGAAAGTGCAGGGTTTGGGTGCGCATAGTTGACTCACACCCCTATCACCAATACTTGTATTTGCAGCTGATATCTGCTGCCACCTCCCCATCCTGTGCCACCTATCCTTGCCCAATCACTCTCTCCTAGTAGAGGCAGCTACAGCATCTCTGTGGTCAGCAAGGCTGAGCCATGGCCCATGTGTTTCCCATGGTCCCCCAATTTACAAAGAAAAGCAGAAAAACGGCTGGGTGCGGTGGCTCAGGCCTGTAATCCCAGCACTTTGAGAGGCTGAGGCGGGTTGATCACAAGGTCAAGAGATCAAGACCATCCTGGTCAACATGGTGAAACCTCATCTCTACTAAAAATACAAAAATTAGCTGGGCATGGTGGTGGGTGCCTATAGTCCCAGCTGCCCGAGAGGCTGAGGCAGGATAATCACTCAAACTCGGGAGGCGGAGGTTGCAGTGAGCCGAGATCACACCATTGCACTCCAGCCTGGGCAACAAGAGTGAAACTACATCTCAGAAAAAGAAAAAGAAAGAAAGAAAAGCAGAAAAATGGAAAGTAGAAAAAGGAGAAAGTTGCAGAGACTCTAAGGATAAAACAGGTACTAATAACCAACTTATGACTCAGAAGACCCCGGGAGGCCCTGTATGTAGCCCCACTTCTTCATTTTGTAGAAGACACCAGGGTTCAGTGTCAAGTGCCATGACCTAAATGTTTGTGTCCTTTTCCAATTAAATCCTCACCTTTAAGGTGATGGTATTCAAAGATGGTGGAGTTCTCGTAAATGGGATCAGTGCACTTGTAAAAGAGACCCCAAGGAGCTTGCGTGGCCTTCCACCACGCGAGGACACAGTGAGAAGGCATCATCTATGAAAAAGCAGGACCTCACCAGGCACCGATCTCCTGGCAATTTGATCTTGGAATTCCCAGCTTATGCACTGTGAGAAATAAATTTGTGTTGCTTATAAGCCAGCCAGTTTATGGTATTTCGTCATAGAAGCCTGAATGGGCTGAGAGAACAAGCGTATTGTCCAAATCACACAGGTGCCCTGTCTCCTGCCCCAGTGTCTGATCAGGAGCCACTTCATCAATCTTGTCCGCCCAGGACAGACTAGGCAGGGACAGGGAAAGCTGATGTTAATTTGAGAGGGAAGAACTGTCAAGTCTCTCATGTGAGATGAGGAAAGAAATTTCATTCATGCGTTCATTCATTCATTCATTCTGCATTTAGGTTAAGAGCACTGTGCTGTGCCTTGAGATATCCAGCAAAGGGTGAACAGGACAGGACCAGTCCCTGCCTTTGAGGAGAGAAACACTGGGTTGGGAGACAACAAGTCACCTGATTTTTCTGATGCCAGAGAGGAGGTGGCTGTGAAGCGGGAAGCAGACCTGGGAATGTTGGGAGGATCTTGTTCTTTGGAGGTGGAGGTGAATTCTCGGGAAGGAATGGGCAGCGTGGACATGGTCGGAATTTTCAGGCAGCCATGGGAATGTGAATTCCCTCGAGCTCTGGAATCCCTGGACTCTCAGGTACTGTGTGTCCATTCCTTTAGCCCTTCGCCTATACTGGAGAGCATCCGCCAGCCAGCTACAGAGTTCTGACTTCTGCGTGTGACCAACCCCAGCAGGAGACAGGGCACTGCCCATAGGGGGCGTTCCCTCTTCCCAGGACGGGCTCTGGCTCCTGGTGTTGCCCAGGCAACGACGGTGGTACTGCCCGTGGTGCTGATGCAGAGCAGAGCCCTGACTTTGGAGATGTCTGCAACCCTGTGGAGGGGCCTGACCACACGGAACAGGGACCTAGGTGAGAGTCAGATACTCAAGACGTCAGGTGTCTTGGGGAGAGCCTGGGTCCACTTTGGAGGAGGCACTCTGAGGAGGGACAGACCTTTGTTTCTTGTCCTTCTGTCCTCCTTCAGGAATGGCCTATGGACAAGGCCAGGCTGTGACTCCTGGTCAGACATTGGAGCAGAAGACAGGGCACCTGTGTGCTTTTGGCAATTCCCTTGCTCTCTTAGTCCATTCAGGTTTCTATAACAAGATACCTTCACTGCTCCAAGGGTAGAGAAGGTGAAGGCTCTGAGCCGCCCCTCTATGTACAGGTTTCCATCTCATCCTCCAACACCCCTGAGTATCAGATGCCCTTTTTATCCCTAAAGAGGTCTGTACCTGCGTTTCCTCTCTGTGCATCTCTGACATCAGAATCAGGTTCTGGCTTAGGGTCTGAAGCAGGTGGAATCGGCCCTGGGTCTCCTCCTGCTCTTTTCCATCTAGATTGCTTCTGGCCACTTGAGGATCCTGATGGAAATCATCCCCTTTCTGGGACAGTAGCCATGGACAGGGCTAGAGTCATACAGGGACCTATGGGGGTGGAAGATGGAGCAGTGCACAGTCACAGAGACCCTCCTGCACCGTCATTGACCCTGGCACTTCCAGCCGGAATCTCATATCCTGAGCCAGGGTCCCTGTGGGGAAACAAGGGTCAGCCCAGCCTAGCCCCACGGCCCCTCTCCCCCGAGCCCCACTCTCCCACCTACAGCAGAGGCAGCAGCAGCTGCAGTGTGAGCTTCTTTATGGTGAGAGTCACAGAGCCTTGGTGTCACAGGGCCCTAGAGGAGGTCCCAAAGGAAGCCTAGGGGTAAGATCAGGAAAATAACTGACCACAAAAGAGGACCTTTGCCCCACGCTGCCAGAGCCATCAGGGCTCTTGAGGAGTGGCCAATTCTACTTTCCAGACGGGGTCTTCAGTGGGGTCTGCACGCAGCAAGGAGGCCCCAACCCACAGCTGCAGGCTCTCTGCCCACAGCCTTTCCCCTCCCACACCACTGTTCACACCCAGGGAAGCAGGCACTGCCTGGCCATTACAGCTTCTAGGTTCCTGGGAGGGTTGGTCCCTCCCAGGGAAGGACAGGCAGAGGCACCAAGAGGCATGAGAGATGGGGAGGGGTTCCCTGAGGTGGGGGAGGTGATGTTTAGTGAATGAGCACAACAACCACACCAGGAGTATCTCCTCCTTTCGGTGGGTAGACAAAAGGGAGAGTGTGACAGACTCTGTCTCCTTCCTTGGGATGGTCCCTAATGAACGATGGGGCAGAGGAGCCCTGGGCCACGCAAGCTCCTATTAGTAAGGGGCCTGGTGCTGGAAACACAGGCAGGGCTTGTGGAGCCAAGGGCCCTGTGCAGCTAGAAGGTTTGGTCTCAGGTATACAGGGGCAGAGTGGAGGGGACCAGGACTCTGAGGGGCCATGAGCATGTGATCCCACAGGTGGTCCTGGGCCTTCCTAACCTACTTAGTGCCCCCTGAGCCAGCATTCCTGGAGGTGACTGTACAGCCCAGGCTCTGAGAGCCCAGCATGGGGAAAAAGACTGAGCCCAAGATGCTGGGGGAGGCCCTAGCTCTGGAGTGTGAGGGTCCTGGCCCCTCTCCCTCCAAGTCTCAGTCTCCTCATCTATCCCATGGAGGGATCTCAGCACCCTCCCCTCAGCCTAAGGGAGAACCCAGCATGAGGAAGCGATGTTCTCTGCAGACTCAGGTGTGGCCAACATGCTCTGTGTTCCTGGGCAGGCCCTGAGCATCTGCGTGTCCAGCCCTAACCATCCTCAAGGGTCACTCGGAGTCCTGCCCTCGGTAAGGAGCTCCTGGTGGTCCCCCACTGCCCTGGGGGGTTCCTCATCTGAGTCCTCACAGAGAGAGGTCAGGGGCATAGGCTCAGTAGCCGGTTGGCTGCTGGCTTGAGCTGGGTTCTGTAAAACCTATGGTGCTGTCTTGGGAAGGGGCTTAACCGCTCTGTGCATTGTTGGATGTCCACACTTATGGGTGTCCACACTTATGATGAACTGTGTCCCCTACAAATTCCTGTGCTGATGTCCTAACCCCTAGCACCTCGGAATGCGACCATATTTAGAGACGGGGACTTATAAAAAGGTGACTAAGTTAAAATGAAGTGGTTAGGGTGGGCTGTCATTCTACATGAGTTGTGTCTTTATTAGAAGGGATGATAAGGGGTAGAGTATGATAGCTTAGGCCTGTAATCGCAGCACTTCGGGAGGCCTAGGCGGGCAGATGACTTGAGGTCAGGAGTTGAAGACCAGCCTGGCCAACATGGTGAAACCCTGTCTCTACTAAAAATACAAAAATTAGCCAGACGTGGTGGTGCATGCCTGTTGTCCCAGCTACTTGGGAGGCTGAGACAGGAGAATCACTTGAACCTGGGAGACGGAGGCTGGATTGAGCCGAGATCTCACCACTTCACTCCAGTCTGGGCGACAGAGCAAGGTTCTGTCTCAAAATAAAGAAAGAAAGAAGGGGTGATTAGGACAGAGACATGTTCAGGAGAAAGAGCACGTGGGACACAGGGAGAAGGTGCCACCCGCAAGCCACCCACACGGAGAGGCCTCAGAAGGAAGCAACGCTGACCACAGCTTGGTCTCAGACTTCCAGTCTCCAGAAGGGTGGGAAAACAAATGCGTTGTTGAAGCCACTCTGTCTGTGTTCCTTTTCTCAAGGCAGCCCTGGCAAGGGAGTACGTGGAGTGGTCGAGAGGATTCCATGTGTTCCTGTGAGCACAGCCTGGTGTGGCCCGCAGTGGACGCAGAGTCACACAGGGGTCTGGCCCAGTCTGTAACATGGGGCCGCTCAGAGGATGGAAGGAGAAAAAGGAAGGGAAGGTTTCCTCACAGCGGGCACCTGTGCTGCTCCTGCCCCGCCTCTGACATCTGCAGGGCTGTCCCCCTCCCCCCGCACACTCACACTCCCTTCCCAGGACGGGGCAGGTCCCTCAGCCGGGCGCGCCTTCCACTGCCCCTGCACCCTGGACAGTTGCCTCCCATCTGTGGGGCAGAGCCGCCTGAGGGTCTGGGCTGGGCGAGGTGGACCTGGGAGGGGCACCCAGCATGGGCAGGGGAGACAGAGGCAGGCACAGCCTGGCGGGGTCCAGGCTGAGCCAGCGGGGAGGATGGGGCTGTGGGTGCCGAGCAGAGGGGGTGAGGATCCGCGGGCAGGTGGGGACAGCTGAGCCGGGAGGTGCGAGATGGGCAGGGCTGCGCGAAAGGCAAGTTCATCCCAGAGCAGCGAGCAGGGCGCAGCCAAGGGCATGGGGGGAACAGCGGTGAGAAAAACAAAAACACAGCAAAAACTCTATCTGCAGTGAGCCTGTATCCTAGTGATGCTACCACAAAAATACTGAGCAGCAAAAAGTGTTTCGAAAGTGTGCAGCGAGTAAAGTGTGAGAAATAAAGCAGATTTCATCAAGAGGAACGGAGTCCTCGGGGCTGGAGAGGAGCGTGGTTTCATGAACGTGGTGAGGAAAGGCCTTGGGGAGGAGAAAATTGGCGCCCCAAACAGCCCTGGCACCGCCCGCTGCTGCTGATTGGCTCAAGCCCTTAAGCTGCCTCTGGGCCTGACGTGGGGGGGGAGGGGGCTTGCACCGTCTGCTCCTGATTGGCTCTGGCGGCTGTGCGTCAGCTCCCAGAGGCACGTGTTCGTGGGGGAAAGCTCCGTCTGCCTCGCTGATGGGCTGCATAGCAGGCACCTGAAGCTGCTGATTGGCTAGTAAAAAGGCCTGTAGAGCCACTGATTGGCTGTGGGGTAGACGCACAACGTGCGAGGCCCGTGGGCTGGGCCCAGGGCGACAGTGGAGCCCTAACACCGCCATCTCCACGCGCTGACAGAGGATGCCTGGCCTCACAGCAGTGCCTGGCCTCACAGCAGTACCTGGCCTGTGGGCATCCCCGGTAGTCCTCTACTGCAGGGACCTGTATTGGGACTGCACAAAGTGGGCTTCCAGGAGAGCGGGGCTGCTCTGTCGAGTCGGGCGTCCCTCAGATACTTAGAGCATGGGGCAGCCCAGGCAGGTGAGGCCGCCAGGGTCACTCTCAGGCCCGCGAGCCCCCCCCGAGCCCCTTGCGGGATCCAAGGCCAATTCTGGATGAGTCACCAGGTGAAAGCACAGCGCATTCCTCAGCCTCCACCACGCCAGTCACCGGCTCAGCCCGAGGGCAGCCGGCGGTCATCGCCCCAGTGAGGCGGCCCGTGAGGAGCTGAGGCTGTGACCAGAGCAGCGTCCGGTGAGTCAGTGTAAGTCCCTGCGCCAGCCAGTTCCTCTGACAAGCAGGTAACGCGCCCCCATGGCCTGCCCTGGCCGGCAGTTAGCTAAACTCCTCCCAGTCAGCCTCTTAGGAGGTCGGGTCCCCTGTAAGGCACCCAGTTGTTAGTCGCATGGTTACCGCCTGTCTAGACCAGCTAATCGGATTCACGCTGTGAATCGGTGGGTTCCCTGAAAACCCAGTCTTTATGTCAGTCATCCATAACCCAATCACGGATTGGCTGTAGCCCCCACCCACCCCTTGGCCCCTTTGGCCTCAGACATGGTTCTTCATCCTCTCTGCTCCGGGGTCTAAGGAAATCCGGGGTCTAAGGAAAACCTTTTCACTAAATCATCTCCCCCCTCTCCCTGCCCTCCCCTTGCCCTCCTCTTTGCATGAGCTCTGCATCTAACATTCTAGGTGCTCATTACATACTCATACTTACTTTAAGAAATGTATGGAAATTTAGAATAAGGAAAACAAGATTCCTGGTGTCTCCAATACAAAATTTTGTAATTTCTGGAGAATACCCTTCTGTGGTTATCTGAACCTAGCATTTTTAAAAATTTTATTTTATATTTAGGGGGTACATGTGCAGGGTTGTTACAAGGGTGTGTCGTGTGATACTGAGGTTTGGGCTTCTATTGATCTTGTCACCCAAATAGTGAGCATAGTAACCAACAGGAATTTTTTCAACACTTGCTTTCCCCTTTTGGAGTCCCCAGTGTCTATTTTTCCCATCTTTATGTCTGTGTATATCCAATGTTGAGCTCTCACTTGTAAATGAGAACATGCAATATTTGGTTTTCTATTTGCGTTAATTTGCTTAGGATAATGGCCTCTAGCTACATCTGTGTCGCTGGGGGAAATGATTTTATTCTTTTCTGTGGCTGCATAGTATTCCATGATGTGTACATGCCATATTTTCTTTATCGACGTTACCTACCATAACGTGGATGGGCACCTGGGTTGATTCCATGTCTTTGCTATTATGAATAGTATGATTAATATATGAGTGCAGGCATCTTTTTGGTAGAATTATTTACTTTCCTTTGGGTATACACTAAGTAAAGGGATTGCTGGGTTAAATGGTAGTTCTATTTTTAGTCCTTTGAGAAATCTCCAAACTGCTTTTCACAGGGGCTGAAATAATTTATATTCCTACTTACAGCATATAAGCATTCCCTTCTCTCCACTACCTTGCCAATATCTGTTGTTTCTTGACTTTTTGATATAGCCATTCTGACTGGTGTGAGACTGTATCTCATTGTGTTTTTAATTTGCATTTCTCTGATGATAAGTTATGTTGCACTTTTTTTTATATTTAGCCACTCGTATGTCTTCTGAGAAGTGTCTATTCATGTCTTTTAACGACTTTTTAAAGGGATTATTTGATTTTTTTCTTGTCAATTTGTTGAAGTTACTTATAATGTATCTAGCATTTTACTGTCTATGAACTATTTGCACTGCTATAATCTGCAGATAACTAATAACTATGTTGTCTGCTGGAGGTTCATGTGAGTCCCCTGCAGCAAGCCGGTTTTATATGCATCCACAATCTATTTCCACATTCCTTCACTTCATAGAAATTGGTGCTTCCTTGAACTCTTCCCTGGTTTCCGCATTAATAATGAGTTAAATAAAGATCTTTAACGTGTCAATTTTATATCTGTATGAAAGTCATGATTTTACCCCTTTTTTGAAAACTATCCTTTGATAGGGTTTGTGTCTGTGCATGCATTTACTTTTTGGTTTGTGGTCTGTTCTAGACGGTAGAAACAGGCTCCTTACCTGGGTTAAATAAGAAAGCCCATGTAACACCTTGGACTCATCTTAAGGTATTCCTGCCGTTCCCATTTGGGTGACTGGGAGCCACTGAAGGGAGCGGAAAAGTGGATTTTAGAATTCACTCTGTCTTCCCTGTGGAGAATAGATTGGAGGTGGGCAGGGAGCAGGTGAGAGGATAAGTTTCCTCCCAGTGCACTGAAGTCGCACTATGGAAAGTGAGTCCCTGAAGGCAAAGATGTTTAATTCTCACAAATACCATGGACTTGCTTTGTACACAGTAGGTGATAAATATGTATTGATTGGCAGCCTTACCAAATCTACAGAAAGGTAAACACACAAGTAGCAGAATCTTGCATAAAGTAATTCTTTAATTTTGGTAACTAAAGCATTATAAAATACATGTATATATATGTGTATCTTCCTTCTCCCTGCTTTGCTTACTCACAACTATAGGGAATAGTTTTGGAAGCCAGGTATGAGAGTAAACAGAAGTTCTTTGGTTTTTCTGTGTATGGCAGGGCCAAATCAGCAAAGAGTTTCTCTGATGTGCAGAGGTGGGTTAGGAGAGAAGGGAGAGGTATAGGAGATAATGATCATGGAGTCTCCATGTCTGGACCTTCCCTTCATGCTCCCATGTCCAGGATCTTCCTCTGTCCTGAGGGAGAAAGGAACTCAAATTTTTCTCACTTTCCTTCTCTAGCAGTCTCCAGCCCTATCAGTAAAAAAAATAGTAGTGATGTCAGATGCCTCAAAAGGCTGGCTCTGGGTCGCACATGGTGGTTCATGCCTGTAATCCCAGCACTTTGGAAGGCCAAGGTGGGTGGATCATGAGGTCAACAGATCAAGACCAGCCTGGCCAACATTGTGAAACCTCATCTCTACCAAAAATACGAAAATTAGCTGGGCGTGGTGGTGCGTGCCTGTAGTCCCAGCTACTCAGGAGGCTGAGGCAGGAGAATCACTTAAACCCAAGAGGCAGAGGTTGCAATGACAGCCTGGTGACAGCAAGACTCTGTCTCAAAAAAAAAAAAAAAAAAAATGCTGGTTCTTGGGGGGACCAGCTGGTGAGACCTGTTGTGGGATTTGAGGAACTCAGATAAGGGATTACTTTGGGGAGGGTGTGATCACTTGGTGTAGTAGATCCTGGAAAGGACACAGGTGAAGAGGAAGCCAGACCCCCACATGGGCACCTCCTGAGCCCTCAAACAGAGGCAGACATAGGGGAATGTTAGAAGGGCATGAATTTCCTCTCTCTAAGTCTCAGGGCCCTATCAACAGGGCCCACACTTCCTGCCACTTCATGACTCTGGATCAGGACAGCCTGAGCAAGACAGAAATTGCAGGAAGTGTCTGGGGAGAAATTGGGGGTGAGAGCCTTGGGAGTGGCTGAGATCACGCAGAGAGAGAGAACAGAAGACTTCAGACACAAATGCCAGAAATCACAGAAGAGGAAAATCTTGTCACAGAATGAAAAAGTGAAAATCTGCTCAGATGGAGAAGAGCAGTAGCAGCCTTGTGGTTATTCAGGTCTAGTGGGAAGACAGCTACAACATCACAAGGAAACTTTGTCTCCCAAGGTCTTGTAATAGCTGCAGAATGTCCTAAGAATCTTGAGTGATTAACACTTTCTTACCAGTGATATCCAAGATCAGCTTTATTATTCCCATCTAATTACCAGGGATACCCATGTATCCCACCCCTTTTCCCAGAACTACACCAGTCCCTAGTTAATACCCATAGGGAGTGAGAAGCCCACATCTGAGGATGAAAGCACACCCTGGAGGGTCTCTAGTTACTTCTGACAAGTTTCATTAACCTAGGATGTCACCAGACCCTTCCCCTGGACTCCTGCCACCTCTGCACTGGAGTCTGACCAAGATTCTGCCTCACAGCCCCCAGGGATGATGCTCCACCCACTAGGAGACACCCTGGCCCCTGGGAAGACCCAGGCAGGGGAACTGTCACTGTGACAATTTGAACTCAGATACTTCCCAACTCTGCAGAAGGTCTTGAACCTAGAGGCTAGGATCCTAGTCCTAGCCAAGGAGGGTAGAGGGGTGAGAAGTGCCCAGGCCTGCTTGAGAGGGATGGATGGAGTCAGGGGTGGGGCAGACAATCAGGACCTGGATGGTGCTGGGCTCTTCTCTGGCCCCCTTCCCACTGCTCCAGTTAACTCATAAGCAGTGTCCTTCCTGTGAACAATGTCTGTCTGTCCGTGCCACCTGGCTGAGCCACAGGGAAGGAGGATGTACTTGGTAAGCCCCTCTGTTTACTGATCTCTGTACTGCTCTTTAAATATCTTGCTTTATACCAGCCTCTCTCTCTCTCTTATCTCTCTCTCTCTCTATTTCTCTTTCTCTCTCTCTCTCTCTCTGTCTCTCTCTCTACACACACACAAACACACACACACTTCTGAAAGTGAGAGACTAGACTCTACAATTGATAAAGGAACAAACTGGGGATCAGAAATATTAGACACTATGACTGGATTTCTTTTTCCAGTTCTGCCCACTGGTCCCAGTATCTCTAGGCAGAAAAGAGGGTCTCAGGCCTGATGGAGAATGATAGCACTTCATGACCACCTGTTTCTGGCTCACACTGATCCCCCTTTTCCAGTGATGTGGGTCTCTCTAATATTGTTTGTGGGGGGCTCCCCTCCACCCAGGAAAGGATGAACCTAAGGAGTTCACCTAGCTGCCTTCTGCTACTGGGTCAGGGGCTGTGAAATGGTGGGTTGGGGTATCGTTCCTCAGGTGTGGGGGAGATGCAAGATTCCTGGCCTCTGTGTTGTTCCTCCAGTCCTGGGGTCTTAAAGCAGCTCACCTTCTTATCACTCTTCAGAGTTCTCCTTTGGTGTCTCTCGAACCATCTTCAGGGTTTATGGTTTTGCAAGAGGGTTGCAGCAGGGACAAAATGGGCCGATGTCATCTTGTCTGGACCAGAAGTTAACCATTAACTTTTAATGTTTCAGTGGACAGATTGATCCCTATCACCAGCCAGCCATTATCATAGAAAGACATGTGACTCAAATGTCCCCTTAGGGGATAAGGGGAGTGAGGTTTTGGCGTCATGCCTTTTTAAAGTAACATCAGAATCTTCCATCTGTTTATTTAAGGGTCATCATGAACTTATGGCCTAATGTGTTTATCCTATTATGGTTTGGGTGCTGCTGGTAAAGTTGGGGCTGATTTTCTTAAAATGATCTTTATTATTTCACTTAGGATTTTTAGGAGCATGGTTATGAGCTTCTGCTTCCCTTTGCCATCTTATCTAGACATCCACTTTTGAGTTCATTTTGAAAACTAAGAAGGTGTTAGCCTGATGATGACATGGTGACTGACGGTCCTTCATGGAGGAGGGATGTGGACGCACACAGAGAGAGAACGGGGTCCACAGAGAACGGCTTGAGTGTAGGATGTGCCAGTGGAGAAGGAGATGGGGTGAGATTCAGAGGAACCTAGAGTTGAGGCCAGGCGCACACTACAGCCGGTGGGGGTGCTTGTTCTAGTAAATATCATTTTGCTGGAACACAGCCATACAATTCATTTGCAGATTGTGGCTGCTTTGGTGCTACAATGGCAGGGTTGAATAGTGGCAACGGAGACCTTATGGCTTGCAAAACTGAAAATATTTACTATTTGGCCTTTTACAAATGAGGTTTGCTAATCTCTTACTTAGAATTTCATGTTGAGAAGCTTCAAATTATTCTGTAGGTTGAGGAGCTAGGGAACTACTTTGACCATGTTCAGCCCTGAGTTTTAGAAAATTCCCAAAGTGCTAATATCTGGCTTTGCCTGTAGCAGGACCTAAAAAAGACAGGGGGGTTGGAAAGAAAAGATTCAGGAGTAGAGAGAGATGATGTTGGAGGGCAAGTCAGGAAGACATCTCTGCTGGGGTTTTGAGCACCGAGTGAGACAGACATGTTGCTGATACCGTTTCAGAGATGAGACCACTACAACGCTGGCCCAAATGTTACTAGCGTCTTCTGTTCAAGGGGGAAGGAACCATTATGCACCAAACTGTCACTATGCACCAGGATTGGTGTTTTTCATGTGTAGCTTTATTTAATCCTCACAATATCTCTGTCAGATAGGACGTCTTGTACCCATTCTACAGAGCCCAAAATGGAAACATGGAAGGTTAAGGAGCTTGCATGATATTATACACTTAGCAAATGAAAGAGTACAGTTTTGATTTCAGGACACTCTGCTTGCAAAATGTAAGATGATGTCGATATAGCAGGAAAGTTCCCTAATGTCTATAAATCTATTGCCTGTGGGGTGTTAAATCTCCAATAATCAGCTTTTGTCCCACTGACATTTTTGTGTTGTGGTTTTGAGTTGCATTTCCCTAACAATTAGTGATGTTGATCATCTTTTTATGTGCTTTTCAGCCATTTTTGTATTTTTGTAGAAATGTCATTCACACCCTTTGTTCATTTTTTATTTTTAATTTTTTTTTTAATGAGATAAAGATCAAAGGATCTTTGTTCATTTTTAGTAGCGTGTTTGGTTTTTGTTCTTGAGTGCCAGCTTTTTTTTTTTGTTTATAAAACTGGGCTTTTTTGATTGTTGTTTACTGATATTTTTATTTTGAGAGTCCTTGATATATTCTGGATACAAGTCACTCATCAGATATCTATGTTCAGATATTTTCTCCCTGTCTGTAACTTATCTTTTGGCTGTCCTAACAATGTCTTTTATAGTACAGCAGCTCCCAATTCCCATAAATATTTGTTACATGAGGTGATCCTCTAGTGTGTCACGATGAAGAAGAACAGGGAAAATAATAATAAAGAGAAGACATGGTCTGGAGGGCAGATGGAGGCATTCTAGGGGTGCAGAAGGTCACCTGGCAGCTCGGTTCAGTGAACTGAAAAATGACCCCCCCCCACACAAAGAAACCTAAGTCTTAGTTCCTTGAACCCTCTATATGTTACTGTATAAGTAAAGTGTCTTTTTAGATTTGACTAAGTTAACAGTCTTGACCAGTGGAGACTTATACAGTTGACCCCTAAATCTAATCGCAAGTGTTCTGACAAGAGAGAAGCAGAGGGAGAGTTGATACACACAAAATGGGGTAAGGCCATATGAGCACAGAGGCAGAGGTAGGAGTGGTCTTGCCAGAAGTCCAGAAATGATAAGAGCTGAAATAATCTGGGAAAAGCAAGGAATGGATTCTCTTGAGTCTCTTAGTGTTGCAGTCCAACCAATACCTTGATTTCTCTCCAGCTTTACTGATTTCAAATTTCTGACCTCCCTGTGAGAGAATAATATATTTTGTTTTAAAACATCAAGTTTGTGGTAATTTTCCATGGTGGCTATAGGAGACTATTCTCCAGGGATGAATTCATTGAGCACCTATGGAAGATTGCAGAGAACTGAGAAAAGCCCTCCTTCTCCAGACCTATTTCTCTCTTCTCCTTTGCATCAAAACTCCCTAAAGGGCTGTTTGTACTCACTCTTCTCACCTCCCCCTCCCTCTGATTCTTTTCTGAACTTTCTCCAATTAAATCTTAAGATCCTTTTCACCACTCCAATAAATTGATTCAGTTATCAATTCAGCTTATCACACAATAAACAAAGCCAAGACTTAAATATAAGACCTGAAACTGTAAAACTGCTGGAGGAAAACATCAGGAAAAAGTTCCATGATGTTGATCAAGGTAATCATTTTTTTGGATATGACCCCAAAAACACAGGCAACAAAAGCTAAAATAGACAGATGAGATTACATCAAAATAAAAAACTTTTTGCAAGCAAAGAAACAACAGAATTAAGAGCCAACCTCAAGAATGGGGGAAATGTTTGCAAACCATACATCAGGTAAGAGGTTATTATCTGCTATGGGTTTGGATATTTGACCCTTCAAAATCTCGTATTGAAATTTGATCTGCAGTATAGTAGGTAGTGCCTAATGGAGGTGATTGGGTCATAGGGACAGCTAGTTTCCACTGGAGAGCTGGTTGTTTAAATAGACTGGCACCTCCCACCTCTCTCTTGTTCTCTGTCACCATGACTGATCTCTGAACACACCAGCTCTCTTTAACTTTCCTCCATGAGGGGGAAGCAACCAGAGGCCTTCACCCAAGGCAGATTCTGGTGTGATGCTGACTATACAGCTTGCAGAAGTGTGAACCAGATAAACTCTTTTTGTCTGTAAATCATGCAGCCTCAGGTATTCCTCTATAGCAAACAGACTATAGAAGGAACTGAAAAAAACTCAGTAACAAGAAAACGACCCTTTTAAAAGAGGGTTAAGGAACTGAATAGACATTTCTCAAAAGAAGATATACAAATGACCAACAGGCATGGGAAAAAATGCTCAGCATTACTAATCATTAGGGAAATGCTTATAAAAATGGCAAAGCAACATCGGGAAATGCTTATAAAAATGGCAAAGTAACATCATCCCACTCCTGTTTGGATGGATATTATAAAAAAGACAACAGATAACAAGTATTGGTGAGGATGTGGAGAAGAGAACCCTTGTGCACTATTGGTGAAAATGTAAATTAGAACAGCCATTATGAAAAGCAATATGGAGGTTCCTCAAAAAAATTAAAGATAGAACTACCATTTTTGGTATATATCCAACGGAAAGGAAATCAGTAACCCCATGAGATATCTGCACTTCCATGTTTATTACAGCATTATTCACAATAGCTGAGATGTGGAATCAGCATAAGTATCCACAGAGTAGAATATTATTCAGCCTTAAAAGGAAAGAAATTCTGCCCTTGGCAGAATGGATGAACCTTGGTGACATTTGGCTAAGTGAAATAAGCCAGGCATAAAAAGACAACTACTGTACGATCTCAGTTTTGTGTGGAATCTGAAAAATTCAAAGTCATAAAATGAGGGTAGAACTTTGGTGGCCAGGATCTGGGGTTTGGGACAATGGCCACATGTTGATGAGAGAACAAAGTTCCAGTTACACAGGAGGACTAAGTTCTGGTGATCTCATGTACAGCAGGATGACTATAGTTAAAAACACTATATCAGACGTTTCAAAATGGCTAAGAGAATAAATTTCAAGTGTTCTTATCGCAAGGAAAAATAAAACAAATAAAAAGAAAACAAATATTGCCAAATACAAAGCAATCTTCAGATGACTACAGGGTGTTAGTTTAACTTGCAGAGTTGTTCATGTGTGTTTGAGGTACTGGGTCTCTTATGCAGCTAGACTCGGCCTTCTACCATGTATACATACAGTATTTCAAAATGTGATGTTGTATACTGTGAATACACACAAGTTTTGTCTGTCAATGAAGTGAGAATAATAAAGAAGGGAAGAGGTGAACAGCCATAAATAGCACGTACACTGTAAATATATACAATTTTAATTTGTCAATTACACTTCAATAAAGCAGAAAATATGGTTTTAAAAAATCAAAGAGAATCTAAGTAAATGATTAGAATTAGTAAACAAGAAAACACAAACCTACTGTTGCCAAGGTCATCAATGACAAATGTGTGACCTCTTCTCTGTCTGTAATTGCCCCTTCCTTGCTTTGTTGTCATGGCTTTACTCCAGCTGTGCATTGTAACATCTCCAGCCTGGACCCCTCTCTTGAGCTCCTGACATTTACATCCAGCTGTCTCCCTCTTATTCCCATTCCAATGTCAAGTGGATTCTCAGAATTATCATCCCCTAAGAAAGCCATTCTTTCTGCAGTCCTCTCTGGCCTCATCCTTGGTCTTGCCTTCCCCCTCACTGAACACATCGTTAGCTTGTGAGCTTGTGATACCTGTTAGCTTGACCTTACATGCACATCCAAAAACATGTCCTCAGCCCACCCTACCTCCTGGGCTCAGTCCTCATCCCTCCTCCTGGAGGACCCAACAGTGCCTTCCCAGTCTCCCTGTGGCTGCCATGACCCACTTGAGCCAGCTCTGACCTGGGCAGTCAAGGTCAGAGTGAGAGTCCAGTTGTGTCTCTGCTCTTCCCAAAGGCTCCAGGTTCCTGTATGCACTGCAAGCACCCCACACACAGTCTGCAGCATCCTCCCTGCTGTTCCCCTCCTTAGCCTTCCTCTACTCTCAGACACGGGGCCCTGGTTGTGTCTACAGCACCCAGGCCTGCTGCTACCTCTGAGCAATGCACTTGCTCGTCCCCTTATCCTCTTCCCGGAATGCTTTTCTCTTATTCAGAAACAGAGCCTGCCTCTTAAGCACCTTCATGTCTTTGCCTAAACATCACCTCTTTCCACTGTCGGATATAGAAACTGTTTCCCAGTACATTCTGTGCTTCTTTCCCTGTGTTATTTTTCTCTAAACAAATATCTCCATCCAACATGGAGATATTGTTTTACTGATTTCTTTTTATTTTTATCCTTCTGCTCTTCAGAACAACAGCTTGATGACAGAGATCTTTGAGTCTGTATCTATCGATGAACTTCTTGCACACTCAGAAATGCTAGCACATAGTAGTTCTACATATTGACTATAGTTACTGAACATGTCTATAAATGAATGAATAAATTTCACATCTCTGCTTGATATAATAGAAGAATTACACAAAAATACACATGCACCTGGGTGACATTTAAGACAACCTGAAGGATGATAAAGACCTGGATTGGCAGGAATGGGGAGGAAGGGCATTTCAGGAGAAGGAACTATACATGCAAAGTCTCAGAGTCACAGAGGGCTTGGCCTAATGGGTGTGGTGAGACTTTGGGTGATGCAAGAAAGGGGATCAGGAGCAGAGTCCAGCAGAGGACAGATCATGAAAGGCCTTCAGTCCAGGCAGTGGCATTTCACTTCATTCTCCAGCAATGGAGAGGAAACATGGCCATTCAGACTATGGACAAACTGGATGAGGAGACATCTGGAAGCACAGTCTGGAGGCCTGTGTTGGGGGAGAGATGGAGGCAGGAGGTGAAAAGGGTTCAGTGACCAGGGAAGAGGTGAGCCGCAAGAATGACCAGGATCAAGATGGAGAAAAGGGTACCAAGATGAGCCCTGCTTAGGAGAAAGGGGAGACAAGAGCTAGTGATTTATGGGATCTGGAGAAGTGAAGGGGTCAAGGTGGAGACCCAAACCCTGGTTCTGACTTTAGAGATGAGGCCTCTGTGTCATCTGCAGGATGAAGATCCCAGGAGAAGTGGGTTTGAGGAGGAAGAGAGTTAGCTTAATTTTGGCCATGAGCAGAACAATCCTGGAGGCCATTGTGGAGGAGGTGTCCAGCAGGATGTTGGAGGGTGAGAGGTCCATATCACTCACCTGAGAGATTAATCCATGACAGTGTATACATTCTCCTGGACCTCTACTGCCCTCACCACTGCCTTCTTGTAGAAATTGACACTGAGTGAAGAGACAAGGGCCTCTCAGTGTGGCCACATGGGGGAGCAAAGGGCAGCCAACTCACCTTTCTGTGCCCTGTTAAGAGGCTGGAAGGATCATGAGGGAGGAAGAGCAGGTCTGGACCTCCTCGATGACAAGAGGAAGCTCTGCATCCTGGCATTTGTCCCACAGTTGGGAAAGTTACAAACTGACTACAAATGGCCCATCTGAAATTCTCACCACCAATTCAGCCTCCTGCCTGGCCCCAGGCCCTCTTAAACTGTCTGCATAGCCCCAGGATTGAGATTCTGAGATTCAGCATCATATCCTCTGCCCTCCCCATGCCTGCCCTTGGTCTTCAGGCAGTGCTCACCTGAGGATGATGAGGCAGAGGCAGAGAAGCAGGATCTTCACAGCCACTACTCCCATGGCCAAAACAACCACCTCTGCCATGGTTCCTGATTTCCCTGCAAAAAGGTGGGATGAGGCCCATTCACCTGCTAAACCACAATCCATGTCCTTCCTCTCCCAAGACAACTTGGACATTGGTTCTTCAGATCCTTCCTGCATCCTTGGATGTGGTACCACATCAGCCCAGGGCTCACCCTAAGCTGTGCCCTGACTATCCAGCAGTTGGAGGAAGAAGTGATACATACTTTGGACTTTATCAAAATTAAAAACCATTTTGCATTGAATGGCACTATCAAGAAAGTAAATGGGCAACCCACAGAATGGGAAAATACATTTGTAAAGCACGGATCTGATAAGGGTATAGTATCCAGTGTATATAAAGAGCATGTAATTTACAAACCACTCAAATTACAAGCAACCCAAATTAACCTATTAAAAAGTAGACAAAGAGCTTGAGTGAAAACTTCTCCAGAAAAAGATACAAATACCAATTAGTCCATGAAAATATGTTCAATACCATTCATCAGTATGTCAATGCATATTGTAGCCACAATGAGTTACTACTTTATATGCACTAGAAGGCCATAGTTCTTTTTAAGAAGAAAAATGAGACTGTTCAAAAGAATGTCAGAATTTGCAACTCTATATGTTGCTGGTGCAATGTAAAGTGGTGCTGACACTGGCTAAGAGTCTGGCATTTCCTCAAAAAGTTAAACACAGGATTACAAGATGACCTAAAAATTCCGTTCCTAGGGATATGCTCAAGCGAAATAAAAACATAGGTTCCAACAAAAAGTTATACATGAATGTTCCTGGCATTATTATTAGTAACAGCCAAAAAGTGTTAACAGCTGTAATGTTCATCAACTGAGGAGTAAATGAGTAAAACATGGTCTCTCCATACAATGGGATATTAGATTTAAAAGGAATGAAGAACTCATGCATAGTACAGGGGTGAATCTTGACAGCATTATGTTGTGTGAAAAAAATCAGACACAAGAGGCTACATTTTGTGTGATTCCACTTATATGAAATGTCAGAAACAGGCAAATCTGTAGAGACAGAAGGCAGATTAGTGCTTGCCAGAGGGGGAGGGGATAATGAGAAGTGACTGCTTAATGGGGCGGAGTGGATTTTTGAAGTAAAGAAAATGTTCTTGGATTAGATCATGGTTATGGTTGTACAATATGTAACTAAAAGCCAGTTTACTATACAATTTAAAATGATTAAAATTGTAAATTTAGTGTTATCTCAATTTAATTTTATCTCAATTTTAAAAGTTCATATAAAGAAAAAAAATCATATGGGGATACCAATTTTCATCTAATACTGGGAAAAAGCAAAAGGTTTCATTCCACATTGGGTTGATGAAAACACACTTTCGGCTGGGTATGGTGGCTTATGCCTGTGGTCCAAGCACTTTGGGAGGCCGAGGGAGACAGATTGCCTGAGCTCTGGAGTTGGAGATAACCCTGGGCAACATGGTGAAACCCCATTTCTACTAAAATACAAAAAATTAGCCGGGCATGGTGGCAGGCACCTGTAGTCTACCAGCTACTTGGGAGGCTGAGGCACGAGAATTGCTTGAACCCATGAGGCGGAGGTTGCAGTGAGCCGAGACCATGCTACTGCACTCCAGCCTGGGTGACAGAGTGAGACTCTCAAAAAAAAAAAAAAAAAAAAAGAAAGAAAGAAAGAAAGAAAAGAAAAGACTTTTCACCCCATGCTGTTGGAAATGTAAACTTGTCCACTGTTGATTGAGAACAATTTGGCCATATCTCTCAAAATCAGAAAGAACATAAGACCCAGCTATTTTGCTTTAAAGAACTGATCCCACAGACATAGACATACACTTGTAAAGTAAATAGAAGACTGTTCAATCCATTGTTTCTGTTGGTAGAAACGTGATTTTCCATTTCAAGAAGTTATATACAGAATTAGGATCCAACTCGTCAATGGAACACTACACAGTCCAAGAGGAGAGTGAAGACAGTCTGCACTGCTGATACCGATGACCTCTGAGATCCTTTCAGGGAATACACCAAGGCTCAGCGCAGCCAGGATGGACACTGGTTGGTTCTGGAGACAGGGACAGGCATCTGAGGACATACTCTGCTATGGATTTAGCATTTTTGCCCATGTGATTATATTACCTGTCCAGAAGTACATTGAACTACTGGGAAATATTAAAAGTTGAGGCTGGAGGAGTATTTAGGAGGTGGAGGATAAGGGGCTCAAAGGCTGGTTCTGCTGTGTGAATGTCACTTGGTCCTTATTGTGGGGCCAGGATGTGTGTTTGGAGGAGTCTGTGGGCCTATGCAGACATGTGCTCAGGTGTCCACAGGAGCTGAGGATAGGGAGGGTCCCTGAGTTGGCCAAGAAGGGGTCTCTGGTTACCATGGTGAGTCAGGATGAGGCAGGAGCCTGGCTCTGCCCTGAGCTGAAGGCCCTGCTCTTCAGTGCCGCGGATGGGGGCTCTGTCCTACCTGTGCCATCTTCTAGGGAGGCTTCAATTGCTGGGTTCATTTTAGGATCTAGTACAGCAAGAGAGGATTTGTCATTTAGTTGGGGTGGGAGTGAGATGAAGGTAGGCACTCCTCTAGAAGCCCACAGAAATGTTGAGTGACAGCTTGGGTCCTTTTAGTTCCCCTACTCAGCGAGGCCTCCAAGACACAGCCATCAAGTGGCCCCAGTCCTGGTCCTCCTATCTCCTGGTCCTCCTCTCCCCCATCACACCCTCAGGGACCTGGGCATCCTGGCCCCAGTACTCACAAGAGACATTGAGCTGGATGATTCTCTCTGTGGCCACACCAGCTCCAGGGAATGTCACCTGACAGGCGAGGTTGGTGCCGTGGCCCTGGGGCCGTGGGGTGATCATGAGCACTGAGGAGTGGAGGGTCCTGGGGCCCAGGGAGGTGGGGGCAGCAGACATCCAGGAGAAGATGGGGGGCGTCCTTGCTCACAGGCCCAGGGCACAGAGCAGGTCAGGTTGCTGGGGTGGCCAGACTTCAGGAACTCCGGGATGATGATGTCAGGCATGTGGGTCAGGGCTGGTGAAGACAGAGGTGGGGGATGCAGGGTCAGGAGGGATATCCAAGGTGTGGCCCTGTGGGAAGCTCAGACTCTGGTCCAGCTCCTCTCCTGAGCCTGACATGCTTCATTCCCAAACCCCTTCAAGGATACAAGTCCCATCTGAACCCTTCCCTGTGGCCCCCTTAATATTCCCCTTGTGCCACTCCTGGAGCCCATGCCTTACCTGTCACATGCACAGAGAGCTGGGAATATTTGTAGCTAAATTTTATTCTTCTCTCTCCACCCGAAAGAAGTATGAACCATTGTCCTTCCTCCTGGTGTCTCTGATGCTCAGGGAGCAGTTGTTCCTCCCGGGATCACCGAGGAGGTGGAATCGGCCTTGGGTCTCCTTCTGCACTTTTTGAGTTGAGTTGTTTGTGACCACTGGAGTGTCCTGGTCTACAGTGACCCCTTCCCGGAACCAGTACCCATAAGCAGGAGTAGAATCTTTCCAGCCATACCGTAGGTAGAAGACTGAACAATGCACAAAGACACACAGACCCTCTTGCACCCTCACGGACTCTGGCACCTCCAGCCGGAATCCTGCATCCTCAGTGAGGGCCCCTGTAGAGACATGAGGGTCAGCTGGGCTCATCCCCACAGCCCCTCTCACAGCCCCAGGGACACTCACCTGCCCACAGTAGGGGTAGTGGCAGCAGGAGCGGTGGCAGCAGCATCTCTGAGGCAGAGGCTTCCTGAGCTTCCTGTGTGAGCAGAGAAGAGGACTGTGGGGGATTGAACCAGGTCACTGTGGGGGGGGAAGCACAAGATCTTGGCAGTTCACGGAAGAGGAACCTCAAACCCACAGATGGCCAGAGGTCATCCGCCTCTGCACAGAATGGAGGAAACTCCAAAGCCAAGTGACCTCAGAGACCTGCCCAAAGGGGAAGGAGCAGAGACCACTTTCTGCCTCCCACCTAAGGACTTCCTCCAATGCCAGAGCCTGGACCAGGACCTCTGGGGACATCTGAAGCATGGGACACCCATGTCGCAGACCCTCTCACTCTGAGGTGTTTTTCTGTGCATCACTGTTTACCCCTGGGAACTGGTCACTCCCGGCCCCAGTCACAGCCTCATCTTGAGCCATGAGGTCATTGATCCTGCAGGATATAGGATTCTGTAGGGTCTGTGGGAGTGTCTGGGACTGAAAAAATGAAGAGTGGCCCTAGGTGCAGTGAAGGTGGTAGCCATTCATTCATTTACCAAATATATAGTGAGTATCTATGTGTAGGTGGCAATGGAGAGGAGATAGCACTGACCTGGCCCCTACCCTTGAGATGCTCCCCACCCATCGCCTCACATCCTTAGCACAAACACACTGTCTAGCTTTAGAGCTGTGGACACTGATGATTTTGCCATGTGTCATGGTAGCATATTGGGTATTTTTAAAGATATGTGGCTATAGAATTTTTCCCTGATAAGTAGTATACAGATTTGCAGTTTCAATGACACCTCCAAAATAACCATGCAGCATCCTCACGTAAAGCATAAAGAAGAACGCATGTTCTATGAACCAGTGCAGAAGACACTTCTTTTCGGTTAATGCTGCCACTCAGTGTAGTGTGGACAGAAGCAATTTTTTTAAGGTCCTCATAGAGATTAGCATTTCCTTTAATGAAAAAATATGCTTCTCATAGTTAAATGTGGCCCAAAGACTTATTTTCAGATAATATGAGTGTAATATACAGACACTTTATTTCATGTAAATTTTGCCTGATAAAGTTCACTAAATACATGCAGTGAGATTCGCATCTTCATTTTAAAGGTATATTTAACACTTGACTTTGGAGTTCCCCTCCACTCTGCAGAGGTGAATGACTTCTGACCATGTGTAGGTTTGAGGTTCCCCTTCTAATAAAAGGTCAGGCTTAGTTTTTCATGTTTATGGCTATTTGTATTTTTCTTTCGTGAGTTGCTTGTTTGGGCATTAACATGTGTTTGTAATTGTCTTGTTGGAATTTAGTTTTTCAGAAATTTCCTAACCCTCTTGCTCCCTCTTGTTTGTCAAGAGTTTCAGACAATGTGGCCATGCTGATCTCTTACTTGAGATTTGGAAATCTGCCTTCCTAGATCGTGTGGCACAGATCTGACTGTATCCATTAGGATGACTATTATCAAAAAGATTGAAGATAGCATATGTTGTCACAGAAGCACCAATGACAAATATGTGTCCTCTTCCGCCTGTCATCACCCCTTCCTTACCTCCTATGTGATCATCACTTTACTCCAGCTGTGCATTGAAACATCCCCAGACTGGACCCCCCTCCTGTACTCCAGGCATTTGCATTTAGCTGTCTCTGTCCTATTCCCATTTGGATGTTAGGGGGGATTCTCAGAATTATCATCGCTGCTGAAAGCCTTCCCTCTAAAGTCCTCTATGGATACAGCTCATTCCTTTCAGGTGCTCAGGGGAATATTCTGGCCTCATCCTTGGTCTTGCCTTCCCCTTGCTGACCACATCCATTAGAAAACCCTGTGAGTTCAACCTTCCACACACATCCAAAAGCATATCCTCACCCTACCCCTGCCTCCCTGGTTCAAGCCCCTATCCCTCCTCCTGGAGAACCCAGGAAGCACCTTTCCAGTTTCTCGATGGGTGCCATGACGCACTTGGGTCTGTTGTGTCCAGGAAAGCTGAGGATTCCTGTCAGAGTGAAAGTCCCATTGAGTCTATACTCTCCCTAAAGGCTCCAGGTTCCTGTGTGGCCAGCAGGGCCCCACACAGTTTACACCATCCTCCCCCGATGCTCCCCCTCCTCTGCCCTTCTCTGCTCTCATACTTGGGCCTCTGTTTGTGTCCACAAATAAATGTAATCTAACTTAAATGAAGCCAGACTTTTTATTTCCATCACATATGTATGCCTCTTAAACAATAGGTATTATTTTCGATATTATTCATCACTTATCTTTAATAATGATGTCTAATAATGAAAAAGTGTTCAACATTCTCTTCTGACAATATTTTACATTTGTGACTGAAGTTTTTGCATGCTTTATTTTTGGAACAGCTAGAAGAAAATAAATCATTTCATTTTTAAATTTAATGTTCCAGCATATAGACTCTGCCATATGAATTCTATAGCCATGATTATTGATGCAGGTAAACTGATCAAGTGTCTGCTGAAAGACAAGAGAATTTTTATGCCTAAAAACTTTGGGGATTTTTTGGGGGCTCTAGTGCTATTAGAGTTCTGAAATAGAGTATATTCTGAAATAGATACAGAGTTCTGAAATAGATATGGCCTTTTTTAGAAATTATTGGAAATTTGTGTTTAAAGAAATTTATCCCAGTATTTAAAATGATTTTTAAGATTTTAAGATTTTTTTGAAATGTTTTAGCATAGGAGGAAGGAAAGTTAGTGCCCCATTTTAAAATACAAGTCTTAGCTGCAACTAGCAAAAATACAATTTACGTTTTCAGAGTGTCCAAAATGAATAAACATCCTCTCTTTCAGTGTTACCTATTTGGAGGTTATTCTGATTACTCCAAGGAAGATTTAAGCTCGAAAGGAAAGGTGGGCCCAAAGGGAACCATTGTGAGATGCACAAATATTCAGGTACAGAGTGTGAGTTAATCAAACAAGGAATTTCTCTTAGTAATTATTGAGAATGTGAGGGGCACAGAAAAATAACTTCTGATGAATAAGAAAGAGAACGTGAATGTACATACAAATATCCCTTTCTCACTGGGCAAAAGCCCATTTGAATTGTTCAGGAGGATAAGCAGCACTGAGTGGATGGGAATGTGTCTTCTCTGGAGACAGGTTTGCATGTGGAGATGTCGTCATCACTTACCAGGACAGATTTTCGAAGACTCACAGCCCTTGACCATTTGCTGGCTTCATGATCTCCCTCTCCAAAGGGCTTTGTAGCAACTCTCATGGCCTCTCCCACAATGTGTACATTAGGCAACCTCAAGGAACCACATAATGGAATTAACGTTTATGTAAAAATCATAGTTGTTTCCCTCCAGTGTTACAGCATGCTTTTCCCCCTCCCCCCACTTTGAAAGGGGAAAATAATGCATTGGCTTCTATTGTCTGGGAAATCTGAGGGGTAGACCTGGTTTTACATGCGGCTGGATTTCAGGGTCAGGTGATAGACGGGCCCATCTCTCTACTTGGTTTGGCTCTTGTTCTTGTTTGCTGTTGCTGCCGTGGTTTTTCATTTATTCTGCCTGGTTTTCGTTCTCAGGCTCATAAAGATAGAAGCTCTGATGTCCACTTGCAGATAAGGACACTGAGGCACACAGAAATCAAGTAATTTTCCTTCTGAGACAAAGTCTGTGACTTCCCACTGCCCCATGACACCCGTTTATGTCTGTGCATCCAACTCAACATTCCCTGCCCTAGTCATGGCGCCCCCTGCTGCTCACCCAGAGTTGCAGGGATCCCTGCATCAATCTTCTCCATCCTCTTTGACCTCCAAGTGCTTCCTGACACCTGAATCCCACCCATTCAGACTAACGTATGTCAAGATTTACAATCTCACCAAACAGGAATGAAAACTACAGGAAGTAGTTATTATTTAACGTTATTAGTAATGTTATTGCTATTGTTAATGTCATTATTATTATTTCTTCATTTCACTTCCATCTTCTCTAGAAGCTGATTCGGGGCTCCTGCCTCTCACCTTCTCTGTCTACTTCTTATCCCTATCCCCAGGTGGTTGTAGACAGATTAGTGCTGATGCATCATGCAACTCCATGGCTCCCCCTGGTGGTGTGAAGCATTTGGGGTGATGGGGTTTGCTTAGACAGCCCCACAAGGACGCAGGTAGGGACCTGTCAGAAATCTACCTTGTGTACAGCTCCTCAAAGATCCCAGGTTAACATTCTTTGTGGTCTCCCAGCCCAATAGACAGGGAGGAGTCACTATTAATTAGCGTGCTCTCTGGCTGCACCAAGCAAAACTTTGCCCTGGGAGAGACTGTGACGTTCTGCTCTCTTGATAGAAGGTACAAAGCTGAGCTCCAGAAAGAGATTAAGGGCTTTTTGGGGCTGCTCCCCAGGCTGCCTCCTGCCTCTAGGTGACTACTGGATGCTGCCACTCCTGACTGGAGAGACAGGGTTTCAGACAAGATGCTCAAAGTCATGGGGGATCCTGGATGAGATAGGCCAGGTATAGTTCTGGGGTTTGCTTGAGAGAATGAGAGTGAGTCCCTGAAAGTCGAGGCACCCTCCAAGCCTATACAATCCCCTCCTGAGAGCAGGGTCCTCATGAGGGTCTCATTGCATCAGAGAGTCAGGGTCATGCCACAGACTCTGAACGAAGCCAGTTCTGCCATCTTCATCCTGACTGTTCAGACCAGGCATCACTGACCATGCACAGTCTAGATGGAGGGCAGGGACGTGTTTCTGCAGGGACTTGGCACAATGCTGTGTCTAAAAGGAATGCTCCATGTTGGTGCAGCCAAATAGAGCTGACCAGGTGGTGTCTGTGGCCATGGTTGCTGGTTTATTTTTAGTATTCATCCCATCTTTTTCCTTAGTCATAAGGACCTCAGACACGAGAGCACAGCTAAGGATTTTACATTCTACATTCTCCACTTCCTTCTGAAGTTAAGCACCACAACAGCCCTATGAAGAGGAAACATTTCATATCCCCATTTTACAGGTATAGAAAGAGGCTTAGGGGAGGGAGATAACTGAGATCATGTGGCAAGTGAGTGGCAATGCTGGGTTCAAACCAGGCGGTGTTGCCAGGAATCCCCTGTATCCTCAAACAGCCTGCACAGCCTTTAATCCAGCATTCCTGAGTGGTTAGGGAGCAGTGCACAAGACCGCCCTCACTTCTGATGCCAGCTGCACATTGCAGGGTCCCCTGACCACCTTCAGTTTTGATAGTTCACTAGTAGGACTTAGAGAACTCACTGAAAGCTGTTATCCTCATACATGTCTCATTACAGCAAAAGGATACAGATTAAAGTCAGCCAAGGGGAGAAGGGCATGGGACAGAGTCCAGGGAATTCCAAATGGGGAGTTTCCAATTGTTTCCTCCTGGTAGAATCATAGACAGCAGTAACTTCTCCTGACATGACATGTGACAACATGCATAGAGCATCGCCAGCCAGGGACACTCACTGGAGCCTTGATGTCCTGGTGTGGCTTTGTCACATAGATGTGGATGATTGTCTACATGGCTGACCTTAGTTTCACCTGCTCCACAGATAGAGCTGATACCAATGACCCAAAGTTCTTATCATTAGTTATATTATTAGACTATTTGGTGAAGTCTAAGCCTTTCAGGTAAACAAAGAGGCTCTAATCAAGCGAGACATTCCACGGGCTTAGAGGTTCCCTCCCAGTAGTTGACATAAAAGGCCAGGCCTCCTTTTGGCAAGGTTCTTTCCTACACAAGTCCACCTCTGGGACTCATCACGGATCTGCAAATGGGACTAGGCCAGAGACATCCTGGCCCTGCCTGCAGCCAGCTTGGTCTGGGTTGGAATCAGCTCAGGCTCTTAAGCTCTGTGGACTTGGGAGTTGCCCTCACTAGTCAGAACTGATGCAGTCAAGTGTGAAATAGGGACCCCGGCTCCACTTCTCACATTAGAAATGGTCAGTGTGCCTTTGTTGAGGTCTGCTTTTGTGTAAATAGGGGACTACTTAAAACCAATTATTTCTTAAATTGATGTTCAATTTATTAAGTGTTTAAACCCCTTGAGCCTTCAAATTCCACTCATTGATGTCTTTTTTTCTTGTAAACTTAGTATAGTCACTGTCATTTTCTTTTACTGAAATTGAACAGACTGTGCTCCCTTAAACAGAGAGTTTGATTTAAAGAGCCATTTATGCATTCCATACATTCTTTATTCTTTATAGCCCTTCAGCTGACTACTCGGGCAAGTTCACAACCCAGCAAGATCCCCACAAGTTATCAGACAGCTCTTGTAAATCTAATACACTGAGCTTATAAATATGTCAACACAGATTCTTTCCAATGTTCCAGGTCTGTTCGCAGAGTTTATCAAACTCTTCCATATCTTCTTCCATATCTTTCACCTGAAAAAAAAATGATCACACATCTAAAATCACCTTTACATCTCCTTCTGGAACCACTCTGGTGGTGACCTTGATAATAGCAGTGCTATTCATTATACTCAATCTATACTGCCATTAAAGGAACACTCACAGACATGAGAAAGAACCAATGCAAGAAACCTGGTAACTCAAATGTCCAGAGTGTCCTATGTCCTCCGTGTGACCACACCCGTTTTCCAGCAAAGGTTCTTCAGCAGGCTGAGCTGGCTGAAATGACAGAAATATAATTCAGAATATGGATGGGAATGAAGATCGTCAAGATTAGGAGAATGGCAAAACCTAATCCAAGGAAAGTAAGAATCACAACAAAAACAATACAGGAACTGAAAGACAAAATAGCTGGTATAAAAAGGAACCTAACTTGTCTGACAGCTGAAAAACACAGTACAATAATTTCACAGTGCAATCACAAGTATTAATAGCAGAATAGACCAAGCTGAGGAAAGAATCTCAAAACTTGAAGACTGGCCCTTACATGTACCCCAGACCCTAAAGTACAATTAAAACAAAAAGAATGAAAAGGAATGAACAAAACCTCCAAGAAATAAGAGATTATGTAAAGAGGCCAAATCTGTAAATCATTGGCCTCCCTGAAGGGGGATGGGGAGAAAGCAAACAACTTGGAAAACCTATTTCAGGGTATCATCCGTGAAACTTACGTCCCACTGGAATCTCAGAGAGAGACCAAGCAACTTGGAAAACATATTTGAGGATATCATCCACAAAAATTTCCCCAGCCTTGCTAGAGAGGTTGACATATAAATTCAGGAAATTCAGAGAACCCCAGCAAGATGCTATACAAGATTACCATCCCCAAGACACATAGTCATTAGATTTTCTAAGGCTCACATGAAAGAAAAAATATTAAATGCAGCTAAAAGGAAGACGCAGGTCATGTATAAAAGGAACCCCATCAGGCTAACAGAAGAGCTTTTAGCAGAAATCATAACAAGCCTAAGAGATTTGGGGCCTATATTCATCATTCTTAAATTCTAGCCAAGAATTTCATATCCTGCCAAACTAAGCTTCGTAAATGAAGGAGAATTAAAATCCCTTTCAGACAAGCAAAAACTAAAAAAATTCATTACCACCATACCTGACTTATAAAAGGTCCTTAAGGGAGTGCCAACATGGAAGTGAAAGAGTGTTACATGCCACCACAGAAAGTGGTGTTAAGTGCTTAAGTATATAGCCCACTGACACTATAAAGCAACTCTACTATGAAATGTATATAACAACCAGCTAACAACATGATGGAGGAATCAGATTCTCACATACCAGTATTGACATACCAATAATACTTTCACTGGCTGCCCCTTTTGCATAGAGCCCAGCATGAGACACAGAGGAGACTGGGATGCTTAATGTAGCCAGAGGGGGCTGATGTAGTTCCCGAGTTAAAAATACATCTTTCTTTGGGACAAAGGAACCACACAATTTACTCTAGTCCAGTTTGGTCCTAGCATCCAGGAAAGCAAAGATGCAACGTACCAGAATCTCAGAGACACAGCTAAAGCAATGTTAAGAGGAAAGTTTATAGTGTTAAATGTCCATATCCAAAAGTTAGAAAAGATCTCAAATTAGCAGCATAACATTACACCTACAGGAATTAGAGAAACAAGAGCAAGCCAACCCCAAAGACAGCAGAAGAAAATAAGTAACCAAAATCAGAGCTGAAATGAATGAAACTGAGATACGAAAATTCACATAAAAGATCAACAAACCCAAAAGTTGATTCTTTGAAAGAACAAATCAGATTGATAGATCACTAGCTAGTTTAATTTAAAAAAAAGAGGGAATCAAAACTTTTCATCACTTAAGTTTTTAATTTCTCTTTCCTGAAAGGTAAATTTACATATAGTGAAATACATAGATTTTATTTGCATAATTCAATGTGTTTTGGTAAATACATAACCATGTATTCTCCATCCCAATTACGATATAGAATATTCCCAGGACCTCAGAAAGTTCCCTGTGTGCCATTCACATTAATCCCCCAAATCCCACTCACAACCTGAGGCAGTCACTGTTACGAATTTCTGTCTTTGTAGATTCGTTGGCCTGTTCTTGAACTTCATATAAGTGGAATTACAGAACATACTTTTGCATCTGGCTTCTTTGACTCAAGATTTTTTCAAAATTCATTCACACTGTTGTGTGTATTATATATTGTTTGTTACTATATATTGATGAGTATTATCCTATTACATGGAAACACCACACTGTAGTTATTTGTTCACCTGTTACGTGTGTTTGAGTTGATACCGCCTTTTGGCTATTATAGGTAATGCTGCTGGAAATGTTCATGTCCAGGTCTTTATGTGGACTTTTGCTCTCACCCTTCTTAAGTGAGTACCTGGCAGTAGAATTGTGGGGCCATAGGGTGGATATAGTGTGTGAAACTGTGTACAAAACTCCCACTTTTTTTTTTCCAAAATGGTTGTACTATTTTATATCTCCACTGGAAATAAATGAGATTTCCAGTTCCTCCACATCCTCTCCAGCATTTGGTGCACTCGAGCTTTGTAATTTTAGCCATTCAAATGCCGATGTGATAGGGCATCTCATGGTGGCTTCAGTTTTTATCTCCTGATGTCAGTGGTGTTCAGCACCTTTTCATGTACTCACTGGCATTTGGACCTTTCCTCTTGTGAAATATATAATCAAGTCTTTTTGCCCATGATTGAGATTGGGGTCCTGACACAGTGGCTCATGCCTCTAATTCCAGCACTTTGGGAAGCCAAGGTGGAAGGATCACTTGAAGCCAGGAGTTCAAGACCAACCTGGGTAACATAATGAGCCCCTGCCTCTACACAACAAAAATTAGTCAGGTGTGCTGCCACATGTCTGCATTCCTAGCTACTGGGCAGACTGAGGCAGAAGGATCCCTCAAGCCTTTTTTAAGGCATATATTATATATTACATGTATAAAATTCTCTCCCAGATGTGGCTAGCCTTTTCATTTTCTTAATCATGTGTTTTGATGAACAGAGATGTTTTCATTTTGGGTGAAGTCCCATTTATATATTTTCTTTCATACTTGATATTTTGAATGTGTTCTAAGCAATTATTGCATACCCATAGATATCATCTAATTTTTCTTCCAGAGCAGCACTGCTCAGGAGAAATACAATGTAAGCCACATATGTCATATTAAATTTTTTAGTAGCCACAACAGAAAGGCAACAAGAAACAGGTGAAATTACTTTCAGTAATATTTCATTTGACCTGATACATCCAAAGTAACATCCTATAAACATGTAACCAAATATTAATTATTAGATTTTTATATTATTTTCTTACTAAATGTAGGACATTTCAAGTGCTCAGTAGCCACATGTGGCTAGTGGTTACCATATGGAACAGCACAGTTTTACAAGCATTCTAGTTTCCACTTTTGCTTTTAGGTTTTTGATTCACTTCAGGCTAATTTTCTGTGTGTGATGTGAAAAAGCGTTCAACACTCATTTTTACCAACCCTAATTTCACTTATTCCACCAACATTTATTTTTTATTTTATTGCATTTTATTTTATTTCGAGATGGAGTCTCACTCTGTCACCCAGGCTGAAGTACAGTGGCGCAATCTTGGCTCACTGCAAACTCTGCCTCCCGGGTTCAAGCAATTCTCCTGCTTCAGCCTCCCAAGTAGCTGGGATTACAGGTGCCTGCCACCACACCTGGCTAATTTTTTTTCTTTTGTATTTTTGGTAGAGACGGTGTGTCACCATGTACTCTCATTAGTACCATGTTGCAGATGAAGAAAGCAAGCCTTAAGACAAGTAACTTGGGCAAGTGGCAGAGCCAGGCCTCGAACCCAGATCATTTGGCTGTTAAACACCAGGCCACTCTGTCTGGAAATCTGTTTCCATGTCAGCGAGGGTGGACAGTTCTGTTTGCCTCGTTCCTTGATGGGTCCCCAGCTCCTAGAACAGCCTGGCGTGAGTGTGCACACAGTGAGTGCTCATGGAATGAGCGGATGGACCCCCACCTCTGTCTTCCCTCAAGTCCTGATGGGCTCTTTGCTGGAAACTTTCCTAACGCCTACTGTGTGGCATGTCTCACTTAATTCTCCCATCAGCTCCATGAGACACGAGGACACCGATTTTACAGGTGGCAAAATGGAGAAGAAATAAGGTCAGTTGTCTAACATGGCATGGAAGGGCTGGGATTTGAACCTCAGCCAGCCTGACTTGATGCCTCCCTGCTTCTGATATCATGTGTGTCGCTGATTATCCAAACTCTCTCCGGGTAACCCTCACAGTCGCCTCCTCAAATGCGCCGGCTCCGATTGAGTTAGCTTGGCAGCAGCTCTCAGACGTCTCTCAGATGTTTCTGAGCCAGCAGTGAAAAGTGCTTTGTGCCAGGCAGCCTCTGTGTGCAAACCTGGGGGCCCCTGACGCTCGGCTGATGGACAGTGAACATCCCTGCCCCCCATCCCACTTCTGTTCCCTCCCATTTATTTCTGTTTAAGCTCCACGGTGTGCCCCAGCCTTCCCCCTTTGTCTCCTCTAAGTTGGCATCCTCTCGTAGCTGCTTGGGTCAAAGCGTCTTTGATTTCTCCCTCGCTCTCACCTCCCATGTTGGCAGCTCCTGTCACTCAGCTCCAAAATACATGATAAAGAATCCACCCACTAGTCCCCTCTCAGTCACCCTCTTCCAGGTCACCCTTATCCCTCATCTGCACAGACGCAGCAGCATCCAAACTGGTCTTACTGCTTCCAGCCTCGACCCCCAACCCCTCCCGCCCTCGCCATGCTAAGTCCATTCTCTACTCTGCAGCCAACGTCTTCTTAAAACAGCATCCTGTTAAAACCTGCTTAAAACCCATCCGTGAGTCCCCCACTGCAATTATAATTAAACCCAAATGCCTCCAAGGCACTCGGTGTCTGGCGTCTGTCCATCCTTCCAACCTCATCACCCCATTGTGTACTGTGCCTCTGCCCCCTTGAACTTCTTCCATTTTCTCGACATGGGTGGTGCCTTCCCACCTTAGAGATTGGCGTTTGCTGTTCTTTCTGCCTGGGACATGCTTCCCACCACTCTGCCTGAGATCTTCCTTCAGATTTCAGCTTAAACGTCATCTCCTGACCGCCTTCTCTAGAGCTGAGGTTCCCTTCCAGTTTCTATCTCAGCTCCTTTGTGGGTTTCCTTCCTACACCTTATTTTAATCTATAATTGCTTTATGTGTTTGTGTCCTTGTTTATTATTACGGCTGGTTTTTCCCTCTCTGTGGTGTTAATCACTGTCGGATGTCTCTCATCTTTTATTTATTTACTTTCTTATTCTTATGTCTAGTCTGTCTCCCACAACTTGAGTGTGAACCCTGACAGTGCAGGGATTTTCACCGGCTTTATCTGCCCCTGTACCCTGGCACACAGGAGGTGCTCAGTAAACCTCTGTGGAAGGAAGAGATGTCTCTCACTAGAACTGAGGCTTCGCGGGGGCAGGGACCTTGTTTATCTTGTTGCTGAATCCCTGGTGCCACGTCTGCTACCTGGCATGCGGCAGGGGCTCTAAGAAACAGGCTGAAGGAGGAAGATTCTCTGAGCCTGCTCAGAATCTCTGCTTTTCTCCAGAATCTCTGCACTCAATGTCTGCACCTCCTCGGACCTGACAGTGCTCTCCAATTACCCAGCCCTGGGAGAGCGCACAGGTGGAAGAGGGGGAAGCCAACCTTTCTGAGACTGGACTCCAAACCCCTGCAGGATGCTTCTGACCCAATGGGATGGGACGCCGGCGTTTCACAGCTCCACTGCCACCCTTAGCTGTGTTTATATAGGGGCTGTGCTTGCTGAGGCTATAGGCCACAGCAAAAGTCCCTTTGTCCGCATGAAGACTAGGGCCTCCTGTTCAGCTAAAGGACCGTCTGTGTTCACCTGGGCCTCTGGCCTCAGCAACTCCCTGCCCCTGGCCTCCGTATTTACTAAGCTCTATTCCTTCAGCAAAAGGATCTCCCAGCTTTACCACGGCCACCTGCATATGTGGCGAACATCTTTATTTTTGTTTTATTTTATTTTTGAGATGGAGTCTTGCTCTGCTGCCCAGGCTGGAGTACAATGGCATGATCTCTGCTCACCACAACCTCCGCCTCCTAGGTTTGAGCGATTCTCCTGCCTCAGCCTCCAGAGTAGCTGGGATTACAGGTGCGCGCCACCACACCTGGCTAATTTTTCGTACTTTTAATAGAGATGGGGTTTCGCCATGTTGGCCAGGCTGGTCTCAAACTCCTGACCTCGTGATCTGCCCGCCTTGGCCTCCCAAAGTGCTGGGATTACAGGCGTGAGCCACTGTGCCGGGCCTCCATCTTTATTTTTGTTCAGTCTGCTTGGGAGAAACTTCCCTTGGATTTACACCGCCTTTGAGTAAATGTAGGGCTCTTCGCTTTTAGGAAACACACCCTCAGCTTTGAGTAGGGTTCCCGGCTCTTGGTGAAAAGTTCTTAGATAGCCCTCACGTCTGTTCTCACCATCCTGACACCCTTGCCATGGCCCCAGTTTTGGCCACCAGATCCATTCCGGGACCTGTGTCCCAGCCTCTCCCTGGGCTCCTGGCTCAGAATCCTCCCTACTCCAGTCTTTCCTGGACACGGCCCCACAGGCATCTTTCTGACACCCAGAGCTGGCCCTGTCGGCTCTAACCCTCCCTAGCACCCCATCACCACCAGAAGAATTCCAGTGCTTTATGGAGGGCTGGCCACCCCTCCACCATCCTGGACAAGGAAGAGTGGCAAAGCTCACAGGGACTCGGGGCTCCCATGCCTGCAGGCCTCTGTGCCTGCCGTTCTCTCTGCCTTGCGCATCTGTCCCCATCTCACCCTTTCCTGTGCTCATTCTTACTCATCTCCAGCTCCCGGTTTAAACATTACCTCCTTCAGGAAGCATTCCATGACACAGCGTGCTGACTTAGAAGCCCCACCTCGGGCCTCCCCTGTGTCCCTCCTAAGCCCCACGGTGGCACGTATCCCTCCGAGTCTTGACTTGCCAGTGTCCCTGCCTGCCTCTGCCATCAGACAGGGAGCCCATTGAGGGCAGGGACCGGGGCTGACTCAGCTGCATTGCGCCACCACCCTGTGCAGGGCCCGCCAGCTCCAAGGAGGCGTCAGGAAATGTTTGCTGCATGAATAAAGGGGTGATCGGCATCCTTCCTTTGCTCAAATATCCTCCATGGCTTCTGCAGTGCTCAGAACCAAAGACAAGTCAAAGTCGCCTCTCCCTCTCACCTCTCCTCCACTTGCCCCCTCTGCTTTCTCCCTCAGTCTCAGAGTTTGCACTGCTGTTTCCTGCCAGGAGCACTTTCCCCCTGTTTCCCACCTCCCCCCTCCCAACCCACCCTGTGCTCTCTGCCTCACCCACCCTGTGCTCTCTGCTCTCTGAGATGTGCAGAGAGCCCCAGGATGTGGAGGTCTATGGTGGTTGATGATGTGAGAGGAACCCCATGCACCTTCTAGCCCATTTCTTTCCCCATAACAGGAAACCATGATGCCTTCCTTTCAGATGGTACAGCCACCCTCCCTTGTTTACCGTTTATCTATGGCTGCTTTCAACATACAACAGCACAGTTGCCATAGAGACCCTATGGCCCACAAAGCCAAAAATATTTGCTCTCTGGCCCTTTACAGGAAAAGTTTACAACCCCTGCCATAGAGTCAGGCAGTCCAGGGAAGTGACATCACTGAGCCTTAAGATCTTCATCTAAGTAGAATTACAAGGCCAGGCACCGTGGCTGGTGCTGTAATCCCAGCACTTTGGGATCACTTGAGGTCAGGAGTTCGAGACCAGCCTGGCCAATATGATGAAACACCATCTCTACTAAAAATACAAAAATTAGCCAGGTATGGTGGCGCATGCCTGTAATCCCAGCTACCTAGCGAGGTGAGGCAGGAGAATCACTTGAACCCAGGAGGTGGAGGTTACAGTGATCTTGGTTACAGTGAACCAAGATCATGCCGCTGCACTCCAGCCTGGGTGACAGAGTGAGACTCCATCTCAAAAAAAAGAATTTCACTAGTACCCAACTCATATATAACATATATCTCGTCTTTTACACTAGTATTATGAGAGTTGAGATGAGAATAATAACCATTTGTTGAGCACATACTATATACCAGAAGCTGTTCTAAATTCTTTGGGGGTGGTGTTAATTCAATTTGACTTCACATAAATCCTATGAGGCAGGCATTGCTGTTATTGCCCTCATTTTATAGATGAACAAACTGAGATGATGCATGGCACATAGCAGCCCCTGTTGATTTTTTTTTCCTGACACCCTGGCTGGCAGTGATTGACATTGAGCTTTCAAGGCTCTTAACATTTTCAGGTGACCTCTGTGAGGTCACTGTTAAGCCTCATCGTGGGCCACTTCTGTTCATCTGTGTGTGTTGGTTCATTTGTTAAATTTATTTCCTGAGGTTTCCTTGTGCCAGGTTAGCCCTGGACTAGGTTCAGGTAACACAAATGAATCAGACTTGCTTACTGTCCTCTGAGCATATCCCACCCCCACCCCTGTCCTGCTGGTGGGGGAGATAGGGACTTAGTACAGGACGATAAAGCTTGACATGGAAGTGTTAAGGGACTTGAAAGCCTGAGCCAGAGGACACAGCTAACCTCACCCAGATTCCTAGCCCACTGAAACTGAGGGAAAAAAAAAGTTTATTGTTTATTAAGCTGCTAAACTTGGGGCGAGCTTTTACCCAACAATAGGTAACGAATACAAGGATATTGCTTATTACTCAAAATCACTATATAAAGCCCCTTAAAAATTGAAAGCTGGAACTAGGGAAACACTGAGAGTCTCCAAGATCACTGTGTTTCTTCTTAGAGACAGTGAGGTAAGCACATACATGTTTCTTCCTTTTAGTTTTGGCCACCAGGAAGCTCAGAGCCAAATTTATGACCCAGTTTTAATAATTGCGAAGGCCCTATAACCTGCTTATCTGTGTTCTTATTCCTGGCCTTTCATTTTATTCTGACTTTTTTCTCTCTCTTTGTTTTTTTGAAACAAGACAGAGTTCCCTCTTGTTGCCCAGGCTGGAGTGCAGTGGCTCACCGCAAACTCCACCTGCCAGGTTCAAGGGATTCTCCTGCCTCAGGCTCTGGAGGAGCAGCTGGGATCACAGTCACGTGCCACCACACCTGACTAATTTTGTATTTTTAGTAGAGACAGGGTTTCTGCATGTTGGTCAGACTGGTCTTGAACTCCCGACCTCAGGTGATCCACCTGCCTCTGCCTCCCAAAGTGCTGGGATTACAGGCGTGAGCCACTGCTCCTGGGCCTGACTTTTCCTTTTCTTGGTACTGATTTTATTAGCTCATCTGTATTTTTCTATATGATATGAATTATGGTAAGCTATGGGGATCGCCACAGAGTCAAGGCCCTCTGACTGTGCCTCCGCCATAATGTGAGCTTGAGCCCAGACATATTTCCCCCTCCTGGAGGCAGTCGAGCTAAGGGAAAGCAGGAACTAAAAGATGGCTGATTTTGTAGAAGTTATCTCAGACTCCCTGACATTGACACAATGGCTCCGTGATGGCTGTGTGGTTTTACTAAGACATTGTGTTTTATCTTGGTACCTGTTTTGGGCTAGTCTTATGACTCTATTTACTCTAGTTTCATGACTCTGTTTACTAAACATTATCTAAGCCCTGTAACTACTCACATGTCTCTTGGAGATTGTTACATTTAAGATCTATGAGTTTTGCCTGACCTTAAAGAATGTTACCTTCTCAAATGTAAATCCCTACACAATAGGTAAAGAAAAGTCTCCACCCTCGTGCTTACTTTTATGGCCCCTAGTTATGTACTTCCCTTTTTATTGGTATTTTATCTTCTCCTCCAGACTTGCGGTATTGTAACTTTTGTTCCTCTTTATTGTATAGAATTAACAATGTGGGTTGACGTCAGCTACTGAAAACTAACAGTATATATTGGGACCCTTTGCACAAATAAAATTGCTGTTTAGACATTGCTGTATGGGCACTGTGTATTCAGACCTCCAGACCCTACTTTCTGTCTCCTATTTTTCCGGCGCACCCTCTCTTCCAGGTATTGGGACCCTCTTGCTGGCCGAGAGCTCCCCCGGCAGACATGCCGTTCCCGACAGTAAGCCACCTCAAATTCAACTTACAGAGAAGCCAGGCATTCATAAATTTTTGTTTTTTTGAGACTTTCACTCTGTGGCCCTGGATGGAGTGCAGTGGCATGATCTCGGCTCACTGCAACCTCCTCCCCCAGGTTCAAGTGATTCTCATGCCTCAGCCTCCGAGGTAGCTGGGATTACAGGCATGCACCACCATGCCTGGCTAATTTTTTATTTTTATGTTTATTTTTAGTAGAGACAGGGGTTTCACCATGTAGGCCAGGCTAGGTCTCAAACTCCTGACCTCAAGTGATCCACCTGCCTTGGCCTCCCAAAGTGTTGGGATTGCAGGCGTGAGCCACCGCACCCAGCCCATAAATCATTTTTTAAAAATAGTTTTTACATTTAAAACATAGTTTTGCACATTAAAAAAAAAAGTTTTGCACAGGTTGAACACAAAGGTCCCGGAGGTGGTGGTGGGAGGATCAGGTCATAGGAGGGTTGCTCAGGAGCCGCAAGCATTGGCTAGGGGCGATTTGGATTGGGTAAGAAATGTCAAGTGATAATGATGAAAAAGGGAAAAAGGATGGGAACAGATTGCCATCCCCCAGAGGGACGGGCCGGCCGAGGGCTCACCCAGTCACCCACAGTGGGGATCCTTGCAACGTGATCCTGGCAACGGCTCCCCTAAGTCCCTCCCGCCCGGTCCCGCCCCTTCACGGGCCCCGCCCTTCACTCGCGCCGCGACGCGCAGCCTCGGTCTCAGTCCGCAGGCCGCTTAGGCGGTTGCGTGTTGGCGTCTTCCTTTCGCGCCCGCAAACGCGTTCTCCGCTCCTCCCGCCTCACTCCTTTCGGGGCGGTTGGGCCACGCGCCTGTCGGGGCTGGGCCAGGAGCCAGCCACCGAGCCTATGGGACGCGGCAGCGGCGGCGTCAGTGGCGGCTGGGTCGGGCCCCCGACAGGCGGCAGCGGCTGAGGTGGAGGCGGAAGGAGGCGGTGGCAGCAGAGGAGGGAAGATGGCGGCGCCCGTCCTGCTGAGAGTGTCCGCGCCGGAGTGGGGAGCGGGTGGCCTGGTATGCCGTGTGCAGATCGTGCTCTCCGTCTACACCGACCACGTGGAGCGGGAGAAGGAGCGGGACCTCGAGCACCCGGCCCTCTGCAACCTGGAGCCGTAGGTGAAGTGCTCCGCCGCCCTTGCCTCCAGGTAGCCAGCGTTGGGGAGTGGGCCGGGAGCGGCCGCGCGGGGCGAGGGCGGAGGCTGGGGGCGGGGAGCGCGAGGCTGGAGCTCGGGCCTTGGGAGCGGCGGAGGCTGGGGGCGGGGAGCGCGAGGCTGGAGCTCGGGCCTTGGGAGCGGCGGGGAGCCGGGCCCGGGGGAACGGACGGGTCCGGGTCGGGCGGGGGACGGCGGCTGAGCGCTCCTGCCCCAGGGGCGGCCCGAGCCCAGGCCGCGCTGCGAAGGTCGCGGGGCCTGGAGGCCGTCAGGGAGGGATAAGGTGACAGAGTACCTCCCGGGGTGCGGTGGGCGGGCGGGGCCGTGCCGGGCTGGAGCAGGAGGGTCTGAGGAGGGTGGGTGCCGGCTGGCCTGACAGGTTTTCTGGTTCTAGGAGGCGGGCAGGGTGTGTGGGACCCTGTCCGCCGCACCCGCGAGGCCAGCGGCCACCTCTTGTCCCCCCATCGCTGCAGTCGAGGCTTTGGGGCCGGCGCGGACTCGGGGGCTTGCGTTTCCCCATCTCTTCCTGGTGCTAGGACAGGTGTTTCCATGGTCAGGCGTCTGTACTCCACCGCTAGTGAGAATTTGCAGACTTACTGGGACGGTGACATTTGCGGGCAAACATGAATTTGACCCTACTCTGAAAGAAGATACTGGCACTTAACATATCCGATTTCTTGGGTTTCCCCCTCGTATATTTCAGTGTGCCGGGAGGGGGGAAATGGTCTGAGTTTAAGCTTCGTTGGAGTAAAAGACAAGTATGTTATGTGTATAGTGGTGTTTTAGGCATTGGGATGACTTTTAAACGTTGTTGCTTAATATAATAGGATAGCCACAACAGACTAAAAGCACACGCTTTGCTAAACTTGAGGGATTGGTTTGTGTTACTGATCATTTTAGTTTTTTTTTAATGTCGTAATTGGTTTAAGTTTTATTTTAACGCATTAAATTTTCCTAGACAAGTTACTTTGAAAAAGGGAGGAATTTACATTTTAAAGGTGGCTGCTGTTTGTTTTTGCGGAGGCGGATTAAAAACATAAGTCGAAGGAATGATTTCAGAATTGATAGGTTACGATTTTAATAGAGACTGTGTCTAATATTTAGATGTTTGTTAACAGTAGTCACATTTGAGCAATTTCTTCCCCCTCCTGTTGATTGGTAAATTGGTATGTAGACAGAAACATATAGCTCACTAGTTTATTGTTGATTACATGAACAAGGGAGCACTGGAGTTGGACTTGTTACTGGTTACAAACTTCAGGGTGCAGATCTTTCCGCTTAGCCTTACCAGATACTCTTATCTCATTTGCTCCCAAATCAAAATCCTGTAGCTTTTTACAGGGGGAAATAATTATCACATGGCCAAAGGAAACATTCTGAAAATTCAACTAAAATGTAGGTATTAGTTTACAGGGGGAAATACATAGATGTGACAAAAAGCTCACATTTGTTGTTGGTGGTTATTCTGAACCAAGTTAATAGGCTGATTAGACTCAGATACCCTTTGAGAAACACTGAGTGTCTTTTATGCAAAATTTTTGTTATTTCCACTTTGGGAAAGGACTTTTAAACTCCTAAGTGCCTTCCACCTGAAGTTAGTTGAATGAATAAATATAAGGAAAACATTATGCAGCTGCGCATTTCAAGTATTTAAGAAACAAGAAGAACTAAAAATAACTTTTGGTCCTAGGTTAGTATGGAATTTAAATGGAATTATGATCAATTTTAGAGTTTTTTTTTTGAAACAAGTAGTCTAAAATAAATGGATCTTTTAACACTGGGTCATGGGAGGAGTACTTTACTGTTTTCTTAAGTTCTTAAAATTGACTTTCTTTTAAGAAGAGAGTTTTGAACCGTTTAATACGCGTACACTCTAAATATTCTCATAGTTATATATCCTGCAAAAGCTGCGTGTTTGTGCATCATAAAACACTAAGAAGTATATTAAAAGTATGTATAAGTACATGTACGACTAAGGTAACTGGATCTCTTTATAGTTTTAAATGTGAATTTAATATGTTGTGACTGAAAGTGCTGTTTCAGTGTGTAGCTGTGGACATAATTAACAGTTTAACTTAGATGCTTGTTAAAGGATAGGTAAAAATAAGATATGCTAATAAGAAGAGTAAATAACTTACTTGCTATCTGTACAGTGAAATTATTTTAAGAAATTTGTTCAGTTCGATCAGCCTATTTATAAACTACTTGCAAAAATCAAGTAGTTTATAAACTACTTATTTAATAAATGAATTTACAGGTCAACTTATTTTGGAAATAGTTTATAAACAGGCTGATCAAAATCACATATGTATATATACATATATAATCACCTAAATATACATATATAGACTAATTTTCTTTTGGAAATAGGTAAACAAAACATTGAAAGTTCTTATTTTGTCAAGCTGAAAGAGACTTTAAATGAAAGCTGATTATTGGACACCTCAAGTTAGTTTCTTCTGAGTAGTGATTACCGTGTAGCAGTACTACTCAAAGATGTGACTCTTAGGAAGAAAAAGTTTGAGACCAGGCCGGGCACGGTGGTTCATGCCTGTAATACCAGCACTTTGGGAGGCTGAGGCAGGTGGATCACCTGAGGTCAGGAGTTCAAAACCAGCCTGACCAACATGGAGAAACCCAGTCTCTACTAAAAATACAAACTTAGGTGGGTGGGCATGGTGGTGCATGCCTATAATCCCAGCTACTCGGGAGGCTGAGGCAGGAGAATTGCTTGAACCCGAGAGTTGGAGGTTGCGTTGAGCCAAGATCACGCCGTTGCACTCCAGTCTGGACAACAAGAGCAAAATTCTGTCTCAAATAACTAAGAAAGTTTGAAGCCACCTGGCTCACACCTGTGATCCCAGCACTTTGGGAGGCTGAGGCAGGTGGATCATCTGAGGTCAGGAGTTTGAGACCAGCCTGACCAACATGGAGAAACCCCATCTGTACTAAAAATACAAAATTAGCTGTGTGTGGTAGCGCATACCTGTAATCTCAGCTACTCGGGAAGCTGAGGCAGGAGAACCACTTGAACCTGGGAGGCAGAGGTTGCGGTGAGCCAAGATCGCACCACTGCTCTCCAGCCTGGTCAACAAGAGTGAAATTTTGTCTTAAAAAAAAAAAAAAAAACAGATGAAAAAGATTCTGAAGAAAGTCCTCATTCCAAGGATCCAGCGTCAGCACATGGTTTTGGATGTTTATACTCAACTTTATTCTTATTTCACAACCCCCAAATGTCCTAATCCAAACAGAATAAGATAGAGGTTAAAGACAGAATTTTGAGGGCATGTGTTCTCTTTGTGTAAAGACCCCTATTATTTTGGGGCCATAATGATGTAAAGGGCCAGACTTTTAGATTTCTAAAGAAATATGTTCCCAAAATTAGGAGGCTACAATAGGAATGCTTTTTTTTCTTTTTTCTGATGGAGTCTGGCTCTGTCACCAGGCTGGAGTGCAGTGGCATGATCTTAGCCCACTGCAGGCTCTGCCTCCTGGGTTCAAGTGATTTTCCTGTGTCAGCTTCCTGAGTAATTGGGATTACAGGTATGTGCCACCATGCCCAGCTAATTTTTGTATTTTTAGTAGAGACAGGGTTTCACCATGGACGGTCTCGATCTCTTCAACTCGTGAGCCACTGTGCCTGGCCTGATTTTTAATTTCTACCAGGTACAGCCAATAAAAACTACTATCACACGACTGTCTCCTTTCACCATCATTTCATTTAACAAAAGGATATTTTTACTCAAACAATGGGAAAGAACAGAATCTCTCACAATAAATTTATTTTTTTGAGACAGAGTCTTGCTCTGTCACCAGGTTGGAGTGCGGTGGGACGATCGATCTTGCCCTGGCTGACTGCTGATCTGGCCTTGGACACCTGCCCTGGCCTCTCTGCCCAAGCAGTAGGTTTGGCCCTGGCTATCCCTGACAGTGGTGGTACTGGAGGGAGTGACAACCTTCTCAACCACTTCAGTCACATAGAAGAAGGAGAAAAGTGAGCTTGCATCTGTGTGCTGACCTTTTAACAGTGATGCTGCCCGGTGACACACAGACCCAATCAGTGTTCTCACATCTGCTTTCTTCCTTCAGAGAAAGAAGAGCTCAGGCTTGATTTCTCACCTCAAAAGACAGCACATAAAAACTTGCAGCCATTCTCAGAAGCATTGGTTTTCTGTTGGGTTGTTGCCTGTGTCAAATTAGCCAGAAAGAGGTGGAGTAACAACTGACTTGCTAGAATTACACACAATCCATGTTGTGTCCCCCCCCCCCCCTCCCCCCCCCCCCAGCTACACCTCAACCTGCAGAGAGTGACTTCTTACTCTTGAGATGGTCTTTCCTGTTGCTTAATGGTTCATGACATGTTCTTCATTTTCCTCCTACCACTCTCTTTTTTTCTTTTTTTTTTGCTGACTTATTCTCTTGTATTTGGCCATTAAATGATATTCTACCAGTCAGCCCTAGGCCCTTCTGTCATTCTTCTTTCCCTAAGCAGTCACAGCCATGTCCATGGCCTCACTCATGGGTAAATCCAACATTTTCATCTCTACCCCAACTTCTGCTGTTGAGAACTCGATCTGCTAATACCTCATTGCCTACTGGATATCTCTACTTCGATGTCTAAAAGTATTCTAAATTCGGCATGTCCAACATTTATTTCATGTTGTTCCTCTGAAAATGCTGTTTACTATCTTAACGAAAGGCATCACCGGCTGGGCACAGTGGCCACGCCTGTAATCCCAGCACTTTGGGAGGCCGAGGCGGGTGGGTTGCCTGGGGTAAGGAGTTCTAGACTAGCCTGGCCAACGTGGTGAAACTGTCTCTACTTAAAAAGCACAAAAAATCACCTGGGTGTCGTGGCGGGTGCCTATAATCCCAGCTACTTGGGAGGCTGAGGCAGGAGAAGCACTTGAATCCAGGAAGCAGAGGTTACAGTGAACTGAGATGGTGCCACTGCACTCCAACCTGGGTGACATAGTGAGACTCCGTCTCAAGAAAAACACCTGCTACACACAGAAAAGTCATTGAGCGGTGCATCTTTTGTTGTTGTAATCAGCAAAGCTACCTCTCTCCTGACTTTCATGAGAATCATTTTCTTACTTTTCTAAGATCGCACCCAAACTTGGTAGTTTAGTTTTCCCTGCTCTTTGAACTTTATATAAATGGAACCATTTAGTTTGTTTTCTTTACTTGGCTGCTTTCACTCAGCGTCATTTTGTGAGATTCACCTGTGTTTTATGGAGCTGTAGTTTGTTCATTAGTCACTGCTGAATAATACTCTATTAGGAATCTAACACAATTGATATTATTCACTCTCTCTTTTTTTTTTTTTTTTTTTTTTTTTTTTTGGAGACTTGAGTTTCACTCTTTTCACCCAGGCTGGAGTGCAGTGGTGCGATCTTGGCTCACTGCAACCTCCGCCTCCTGGGTTCAGGCGATTCTCCTGCCTGAGCCTCCCGAGTAGCTGGAACTACAGGTACGTACTACCGAACCCTGCTAATTATTGTATTTTTAATAGAGACAGGGTTTTACCATGTTGGCCAGGCTGATCTCAAACTCCTGACCTCAGGTGATCCACCTGCCTTGCCCTTCCAAAGTGCAGGGATTACAGACGTGAGCCACCATGCCCAGCCTTCCACTCTCTTTCTGATGGGTATTTGTCTCCAGTTTACAGCAGTTACGAATACTGCTGCTATAAACATTTTTGTGTATCTTCAGTTTTACTTGGTAATGCCAGACTATTTTCCAAAGTGGTTGCACTAGTTTAGATTCCTACCAACAATGTGTGAGAATTCTTGCTTATCCACCTCTTTGCCAAGGCTTAGAATTGTCAATCTGTTAAATTTTATTAACCATTCTGGTAGGTACATAATGAGTTTTTGTATGTAACTGAGGTATATGTCATACATAATAAAATACGAAAATGTACAGCCTGAAAGAATATTTTACATATCCATGTATCTATGTAACCACTACCCAGATATAGAATATTTCCATCACCCCAGAAAGTTCATGTTAGAAATATTCCAATTCTAGTCTATTATTATTTTGAAATATAAAATTACTGTTAACTATGTTGCCCTATTGTGCTACTGAACACTACACTTATTCGTTCTTTTTAACTGTATTTTTGTACCCATTCAGCCATCCCTCCTTATTTCCCACTTCCCTTCCTGTCCTCTACTCTGTCTACATGGGTTCAGTTTTTTTCTTTAGCTCCCACATATGGGTGAGAAAATGCAATGTTCATCTTTCTGTGCCTGGCTTATTTCACTTACCATAATGTCCTCCAGTTTTATCCATGTTGTTGCAAATGGCAGGATTGCATTCATTTTGATGGCTGAATAGTACTGCATTGTGTATAAGTACCACATTTTCTTTATCCATTCATCTATTGATGGACACTTAGGTTAATTCCATATTTTGGCTATTGTGAATAGTGCTGCAGTCAGCATGGGAGTACAGGAATCTCTTCATTGTACTCATTTCCTGTCTTTTGGGTGTATACCCAGCAGTGGGATTGCTGGATCACACAGTAGTTCTATTTTTAGTTTTTCTGTTATTGTTTGCCTTTCATATTTAAATCAACAATCTCTGGAATTTGTGTGTGTGTGGTGTGAGATGGGGTCAGTTTGTGTCCCTAGATGACACATGATGATGATGATGTGATTGTTTAGTTCCATTTATTGAAAAGACCATCCTCTCCCATCTGTAAAGCTTCCTTGGACAAATCAGGTGATTGTGTATACAAAAGGATTTGCCTGCCTCTTCTCTTCCTGGTTTCCTGAGACCCTTTTAGAGCAGGGTGTTGGCCAGGTCAAAACTATTTTCATAGTAACACTTGGTGATTTTTTGCCTCAGACTCATTCTCTCACAAGTGTACAATAGGGTTTTCCAGAGGCCACATGAAATGCAGTGTTGTAACAGATTGAATGCAGAAGCAGATAAGAGAACCAAGCTGTCTCCCAAACGAAGGAGATGTCCAAAAATGTCAAAGAGTACCACTCTTCTCATTCTTTAAATCTGTTTTGGAAAAAGTTATTTTTTATTAAAGTGTTACTTATGTTAGCATTTAATAGATTTCTTATTTTTAAATAAATGAATTGATATTTAAAACTTTCCTGTTTTGGCCGGGCATGGTGGCTCATGCCTGTAAGTCCCAGCACTTTGGGAGGTTGAGGCGGGCAGACACCTAGGCAGGAGTTTGAGACCAGCCTGGGCAACGTGGTGAAACCCTGTCTCCACTAAAAATACAAAATTAGTGGGATGTGGTGGCACATGCTTGTAATCCCAGCTACTCAGGAGGCTGAGGCAGGAGAATTGCTTGAACCTGGGAAGCAGAGGTTGCAGTGAGGTTGAATTGCCACTGCTCTTCAGCCTGGGTGAGAGGGAGACTCCATCTCAATAAATAATTAATTTCTTGTTTTAATTTCTAATGTGATAAATAAAATAGCTATAACCCATGTTAACTAAAGCATTTTAGAATCTCAATAGTTTGCAGGAATGTCAAATCAAAAAGTTGAGAATCATTCGTCTAGTTTTATGTCTTGATATTCAGTGGATAATCAATCTTGGTTATGTGTGGCCCTGGGCCCTGTGCATTTCCACATACATTTTAGAATTGGCTGTGATGTTCTACAAGAATACCTGTTAGGATTTTGATTGGAATTGTGTTGAATCAGTTTGGAATAATTGAAATTTTTTTTGTTTTTAGTTATACCTGCTATAATGGGAATTTGAAATCTTTGTACCATGGAATCTTCTGATTCATAAACATTTTTTTTCTCCATGTGTTTTGCTCTTTAATTTTTTTTCTCAATATTGTTAATATAATTTTCTGTATGAAGGTTTTGCACATTTTCCAAACAAAATTTTTGAAGGACAAAAATTCTACTTAGAAATAAACTGGCCAGGCACAGTGGCTCATGCCTGTAATCCCAGCACTTTGGGAGGGAGGCCAAGGCAGGAGGATCACTTGAGCCCAGGAGTTTGAGACCAGTTTGGGCAACACAGTGAGACCCCATCTCTGCAAAGAAAAAAGATAAACTTTAATAATTAACAAGAATTAAGAAAATGAAAGATACTTCTGAAAAATACAAAACTTTACTGATGCTCATAAAAGAATTGAGTAAGTGCTAAAACATATTTTGTTCTTGAATAGGATAGCTCTCACATTGATGTCAGTATCCCCCTCTAAGTTGCCATATTTTATATTGTTAGACACTTTTTTTTTTTAACCTTTTATGATTTCTAAAGTGAAGATATGCCTTAAAACTGATGGCATCTTCCAGGTACTTCTGGCCATGTGGTAATTATGAAGTTAGGTTAGGAGCATCTTAACCAATTTATTTTACGTAACTTCCCTTGCATTATAAGTACAAGTCAGATGTGATATGAAAACAGAAGCGTTTAAGTCTAAAGAAGCTCTTTGAAGTGGCATAAAATAACTGTGCATCTTATATTGAAAATGTCTTAAATTTAGTGAAATAGGCCAGGCATAGTGGCTCACGCCTATAACCCAGCACTTTGGGAGGCTGAGGTGGGAGGATTACTTGAGGCCAGGAGTTGGAGACCAGCCTGGGCAATATAGTGAGATGCCATCTCTGGGGGGAAAAATACATACACACACACACACACAAAATTTGTGTATTTAAAGTAATCCCAATTAATATCTCAATAGGCTTTTCAAAACTTGATTCTACAGTTTATATGAGACAAAAAATTTTCACAAAAATTATGAAACTCTGTTCATGAAGGGGGTATTAGTGCTGTTAAATACTAAAGTGTATGTTGAAGCCACGCCAATTTGAGCATCAGATCACTGGCACAGAGTTGAGAGCACTGAAGTAGCCTCATTTGTAGGAATGTTTTGTGTGGTCAACAGCAGTATATGTGATGAAAACAGTGAATTCTTTAGTAAACAGTATTGGATGAACCGAGTAGCCATTTGGGAAAAAGAGAACTAGCTTGCTGTGTCACTATAGAGTACAGGCTAGAGTATAGTGGTGTGATCTCAGCTCACTGCAACCTCCACCTCCTGGGTTCAAGCGATTCTCCTGCCTCAGCCTCCTGAGTAGCTGGGATTACAGGCACCTGCACCACACCTGGCTAATTTTTTTTTTTTTTTTTTTTAAGTAGAGACTGGGGTTTCACCATGTCAGCCAGTCTGGTTTTGAACTGGCTGATCCAAGTGATCCACTCACCTTGGCCTCCCAAAGTGCTAGGATTATAGGCATGAGCCACCAAGATCCCACCACTGCACTGCACTCCAGCCTGGGCGACAGAACGAGACAAACCAAAAAACCCAAAAAACAGGCAACCTAGACATGACAAAAACCTAGTATAAACAAAATTGGGACTCCAGTGATAAGCTGGGAAAAAGCAGTTGCCATGCAGTATGTTCAAAGGGCTAATTTCCTTTACAAAGCAGGATCGCTTGCTGGTAGGAAAGGCCATGTGGGCACATTCAGAGACAGTCCAAAGGAAAGACACGTGACTTTCATACATAAATGTATGAAATGTTCCTCAGTTTCAGTCATTCTAAGAGGAAAGCAAATTGAAACTATACTGAAAGCATTTTAAAAATATCCGATTAGCCAAGATTAAGAAGTTTGATTAGCTGTTGGCTAAGGTGTAGGAAAATAGCTGCTTCCATATATTAATGGTAAGAATCTAAACTCTATGGAGAGCAATTGAATAACATTTATTAAAATTTAAGAATGCACATACCTTGTGTAGTATAGATAAGTTATGATGTATTTACATAATGGGATGTTATAGAGCAATAAGAATGAATTACAATTCATACAACATGAATGACTCAAAAACATAATGTTAGGTGAAAAAGCCAAACACAAAAATACACGTACAAAAACAGACAAAACTGTGGTGTTAGAAGTCAGGGTAGTATTAGTCTTGGGAGCTTACTGGATGGAGACATGAGGGGCTTTTAGAGGCTTACAATCTTTTTTTTTTTTTAATCTCTGTGTTAGGTGGGATTATACTGGAAAAATTGATCAAGCTATGAACTTAAGAATTACGTACTATTCTGAATGTATGCTATACTTCAATGCACATTTTTATGTAAATAAAAATGTGCATACATGCAGTCACACATTAAGAATGCACATAACTTTTGTTTTAGCAGTTTTATCTTAGGCATATAACATATATTTACACACACTCTTGCATAATGTGGGGGTTAAAAATAGCACGAAGGTATTCATCGCTGTGTTTGTAAGCACAAAGTTCTTATAAAACCTAATTACTGATAAGTAGGGAACTGGTAAAAATAATTGATATAGTCTTACAGTGAATTAGTAGCAGCTCTTAAAAGGAGTAAGGCAGTTCTATATGAAGTAATTTAGTAAAGTCTCTAAGGTATAGTAAATGTAAAGACCAAACTACATGAACAGTACGTGTAGTATGCTGCTATTTGTGTATGGGTGTGTTGTATCTCAAAAGGCATATATTTTCAAGCATGTATAGATAGCATGTATGTGGAAAGATGAGACTCTGTCCTGACACTGGCTGTCTCTGAGGAGTGGAAGTGAGTGGCCAAAAGGCACAATTGGGTGATACTTTCTAATTTGTGACTTAATTTTTTTTTTAATTTTTAATTGTGATAAAATGCATATACCAGAACTTACTACCTTAAACATTTTTAAGGGTACAGTTCAGCAGTGCTAAGTATATTCATATTGTATAACCAGTTTCCAAAACTTTTTCATAGACATTAAACAAGTACTTAATACTTCCTCTTGCCCTCGGCAGTCACCATTCTACTTTCTGAGTCTATCAATTGGACTACTCTAGACCACTCATGCAAGAGGAATCATATAGTATTTGTCTTTTTGTAACTGGTTTGTTTCACTTAGCACAATGTTGTCAAGGTCCATACTATTTTGTGACTTTTGAATTCTGTACATTGCTCATTTATTACCCATTTTCAAAAGAGCATTAAAGTAAAAAAGACATGACATTATTCAGAGCTGGTTAATTACATGGTAAAAAGTTGATGGCTGGTATGTCTTTTTCATTTCAACCAATATTAAATGCCAGTTTGGGCAGCAAAATAATTTTATGCCAAAGCGCCATTTGAAGCTGGGTTTATGACGTGTTTCTCCTTTTGTCATCTATGGGTACCCCCAAAATGCAGGCTCAAGTCCCCAGCCTCTTGACTCTGCTCAGCAGTTTCCCCCCCTTGGCTTACTGTCCAACTGTGGCCTGCTCTTCCAAATCTACCTCTTTCCCCCAGGAACAAGCTGCTTCTATGCCAAGGGCATGGCTTCCTCCTTGCAGATTTTCCTCACATCTCTGACCTGGATAAAGGGGGTTTTTCGTTCTGCTAGCTTTTTAGTGCCGCTTTGAGATCATTATTCCGGAGCCCTCTGCAATAATCTTGTTTCTCATGGATTGAAATTCATTGTTTCCAACAAGTTGAAATGACTCTGAAGCTTATGGGAGGACTGGGTATCATTAACTGGCACAGAGGGAGACAGGCTCTAGGTGGAAGATATGTGACTTGCTTTTGAAAATAGTGGTGTGAGATTCTGGCCTGCAAAAACAGCTGGAGTTATGAGCCTAGAAATGGGGATGTAAAAGGTGTACGTGTGTGCACACACATGTGTGTATTGAAAATACAGAAAAACAAGATAATGTTACCCGTAAAACAGATCATCATTCTTAACACTTTAAGTGAATTAACTTTTGTTTTTTCCTCTGGTTGTGTGTGTATAAAAGTATTTTTATAGCCAGTGTAGTGGCTCATGCCTATAATCCCAGCACTTCTGGAGGCTGAGGCCGGCAGATCACTTAAGGCCATCTCTACTAAAAATACAAAAATTAGAGCTGGGCATGGTAGCATGTGCCTGTAGTCCCAGCTACTTGGGAGGCTGAAGAACAAGAATTGCTTGAACCCTGGAGGCAGAAGTTGCAGTGAGCCAAGATTGTGCCACTGAACTGCCTGGGTGACAGAGCAAGATCTGCTCAAAAACACACATAGACACACACACACACACGCATGCACACTTTAAAATGTAGAAATTATATTTTGCATTCACCTTTTTTCCCCTTCTGTGAATGAAGAAGTCCAAGGCCAGTCACATAGTTACTTCTGTTAAGAGCCCCAAAGAGGTCGTGAATGAATTTGTGGGACTTGTTGCAATTTCACAGGGTGAAGTCCTACACAGATGTAGAAGAAAGTGTGGCAAGAATAGGATTTTGGAAACTTGCCTAAACTTTCCTAAAACTTTCAGGATTCAAGAATCAGAAATCATAATCAAAGAGATAGGAGAATTAAGAGTTCAGTGTCAAACTATGAAGAGCAGAGCAAATTCCAAGAAAAAAGGAAGAAAAATATTGTTTGGTGTTTTAAAGAGGTAGAGCTCGATGAAGACTAAGCCTTGATACTAAATTGAGGGCGTCATGGCACGCACATCCTTGTAATCCCAGCGCTTTGGGAGGCCTAGGTGGGAGGATGCCTGGAGCCCGGGAGTTTGAGGCTGCAGTGAGTTATGAGCCACTCTTGCTTGGGCAAGAGTGAGACCTTGTCTCAAAACAGCAACAATAAGATACGAAATTGAGAAACTTACTTGAATATATATTCTGTCCAGCAGTGATGGAATAACAAGGAATGGGTTTAGCTTGCTATTTTAAGCAACTAGAAAACTAGACAATATATTAAATAGCAATCTGTAGGCACTGGGTAAAGGCAACACAAGACTGTGGTCACTGAAAGGTGGGAAACAAACCTGCTGAGCTATATCGTTGCCTCGATTTATTATCTGGAGGTAGTTTTCAGGGTGCAGAGCAGGGATGCGGAACCTAAATTAAAGCCTGGTGTCTTAACTGAATTGAGAGGACAAGATGGGGATTGGCGGAGGGAAGATTGTCATAATTTGTGGGGCCGAGTACCAGAGATGTGGGAGTTGTACACAGAACTCCAGAGGCAGGTGGAGGAGTCTCCCGGAGTCAGGTTGAGTCCTGATCTACACACGCATGAGAAGAGAGCACCTGAGGCCAGAGAAAGAACCCCACTGGAAAGGAGCAGGCCAAATGATTCCTGGAACTCAGAGCTGGGAATAGTCTGTGTTGCCATTAGCCAGAGTATATACAAGGGCATCAAAAGGGCATGGCCTTTGGTAATGAGGCTAAATTAGCCCTAAGTTAAAGGGTACTCTGGACCTACTCTAACTTACCTATGTGTGAGAACAAAGTCCAGTGCTATTTAAAGAAATACACAAAATCTAAAACACAAAACTCACAATGTTAGGCATTCAGTAAAATGACCAGGCATGCAAAAAACCAGGAAAATATGACACAATCAGGAGAAAAATCAACTAGATCCAGAAATGACAGAGATGATGGAATTAACAAAGACGTGAAAACAGCAATTACAAATATGTTCTTGGTTCAGAAAAGTAGAGGAAGTGGTTAACATAATGGGAAGAGAACTAGAAGGTATATTTTTAAAAGACCCGAGCAGAACATCTAGAGTTGGAAATAAATTTTAAAGTACAATGATGGCATTAACAGTAGTTGAGGCACTGCACATCAGTGAACTTCAAGACAGCAATAGAAACTGTCCAAAATGAGAACAGAAAGACATTTTTGACTTCCTGGCCTATTTTGTAAGATCCCCTAAAGGTGGAAAACTGGATCAGGAAAACAAGCAGAGCTTGAATACACTGCCATTTTTGAGAGGACCACGAATTCAGAACTTGAAAGAATTGGAGTTATTTCTTTCCTTACTTACTCTTTGGAGTTTTGCCCTCAGGACCAAGAAATGAATGTGAGTTCTCTTCCCTAGGAGTCCAGTCTAATGCTAAACATATATGGTAATAAGCACAGTCAGTGTGACAGAAATCGGTGGTGTGAAGGGTAAAATGAAGAGACCCATAATTCATGGTTAATGTTTTCCACTGAGGGGCCGGCATGGGTTTTATGCAGAATGGAGGACATTTGAGATTTCATTTTGGAGTAATAGGAGACTGTAACCTGGGATGGGTTAAAAAAAATTACAAAGCAATGCTTAACACTCAGGTTGGAAACCTTGAATTTGTACTGGTGCTAATTATGGGTTTTTTCCTAGTAGTAGTTACTGCCCCTATGGGGTAGAAAATGAAACTAGTGTATTTACTCAGAATAGGTGATTTGAAGGAAAATGGGACTGAGCAAAGTAGTGCTTTTATAATCAGCCCCAGTTTTTGGGATAAGACTGCTAGAGACTCATTACTTTTCACATTATAATGTGAAATTAATCATTAAAACCTTCAGTAAAAATGGAGGTTTTTGGCTAGGTGCGGTGGCTCGTTTCTGTAATCCAAGCACTTTGGGAGGCTGAGGTGGGTGGATCACTTGAGGTCAGGAGTTCAAGACCAGCCTGGTTACCAACAGGGTGAAACCCCGACTCTACTAAGAATACAAAAATTAGCCTAGTGTCATGGCTCACGCTTGTACTCCCAGCTATTTGGGACGCCGAGGCAGGAGGATCACTTGAACCCAGGAGACGGAGGTTGCAGTGAGCCAAGATCACGCCACTGCACTCCAGCCTGGGAGACAGAGCAAGGCTTGGTCTCAAAAAAACAAACCAAACATACATGGTATGTTTCAGCTCATTGCACTTACTCTCCTTGTCAGAGCTCAAATTGTCCCTTTTTTAGCCTGCGGTGCCACTTCTGCTTGGCTCTTAGGCCTTCTAACAATCCTGTTTATGCTTAGTTTCCTTGTTGTCCAGTGTGACAAGATGTTCTTGGCTTATCTTGCATATTTCCTGCCCAGCCACTTTTCCAAGAATAATGTGGACGTTTAAAACAAAAAGTTTCAGTGCCCTAGTTGCACCCCAGACCAGCTTAACCAGAATCCCTGGTGGGGACAGGACCCAGATACAGACAGGGTCTCCAGGCTGGAATGCAGTGGTGGGATCTCAGCTCACTGCAACCTCTGCCTCCTGGGTTCAAGTGATTCTCCTGCCTCAGCCTCCTGAGTAGCTGGGGCTACAGTCGTGAACCACAACTCTCAGCTAATTTTTGTATTTTTAGTAGAAATGGGGTTTTGCCATGTTGGCCAGGGTAGTCTCCAACTCCTTACCTCAAGTGATCCACCCACCTTAGCCTCCCAGAGTGCTGGGATTACAGGTGTGAACCACCACACCCTTCCAGGATACAGTATTTTTTTTAAAAAGCACACCTAGCCTTGGATGGAAAACCACTTGAGGAGAGTATGCGGAGTACCTTATTGGGCTCTGTAAATGCCTTATCTCTGCACAAGGCTGGAACTTTGAGTGGAGTCCTTGGCTGAAGCTCTCATTGCTACAGTAGGTGATCTTTCTTCACTCTCCTGCTTAAAGCTTGTGTTTCCAAATTTTGACCTGAATGCATCTGTGTTGAAACCCCAGGCTTGGTCTGTCATCCTAGGACTCTTTTTGTCCCTTTCCTTGCCTGTAGGTTGAGTTGGGGCTCATCTTTGTGCCTCTGGGAAGTAAGTTCTTTGATAGCTTGCTTAGAGTCTCTCAGTACTTTCCCTTGCCCTTAGAATGAATTCCAAAATATGTGGCCTGCAGTGTAGACTGTGCACAGCCTTCAGTGTAGACTGCTCAGGCTCCCTCTTGGTTCCTGGAGTCTGCCATGCTTACTTTTACCACCAGGCTTTTGCACACGCTGTTGTCTGCTGGGAATGTCTTGCCTTTCCTCGTTACTTAGTTCTCCTCTAATCATCTTCCAGGCACCAGCTGGACTCTTCCTCGGGGGAGCCTTCTCTGACCTTGGTACGCCAGATCAGCCCCCATGTGCTGACTTTGTCTCATTGGTAATATTTCTCTACCTTTAGGACACATATCAAGGCCCAGAAGTTGCAGTTTTGCATTTGTTCGTGTGATCATTTGATGCATGTCTCTCTCTGGAGCCTCTTTGGGGCTCACTTTTAGCTGTGGGACCTTGAACAAATCATTGCATCTTTGGTCCCCAGTTTAACTGCAGAACAGGGATGATATAATACTTTAACCTACCTTGTGAGGTGGTGATGAATATTAAATAGGGTAATTTGTGTAAAGCACTTAAAACAGAGCTAGCTCTTAATAGTAGAGCATCTTGGCAGGTATTACTGATGATTACTGCAGTGGACCACAAGCTCCATACAGGCAGGGGCCATTTCTGTTTGTTTAGATTTGTATGCAGGGTGCTTGGTACATGGATGGTGCTCAGGAAATATTTGTTGGATGAATGAATGAAATAGGGATAACAGTAATACCATGTTTATAGAATTCAATGAGGATATAAAATAATGCAAGGATATAAGTTCTTGGTAGCATGTCTAGCTCATAGTAGGTGGTCAATAGATACTCAATGCCTGAGTGAGGAAAATGGGGACAATGGTAATACCAGCTTACGAGGTTGTTGTGGGCATCTAAGGTAACCCTGTAGTACCTTGTTGAGTGCCTAGCACATAGTAGGTGCTCAGAAAGTATTTGTTGAATGAATGAGTGGAGTGGGGATGATGTTAACACCAGCTCCTAGAGTTGCTGTGGGGACAGAAGATAAGGCAGGTCGATAGCTTGTTGTATTGTGGTTGTGTCTGGTAGACAGTCTGTTGAGTGAAACGAGAGGAGCTGCTATGAGTTTCTTGCTCCTGGGGCTTAGGAGAGAATCCTTTTGGGGTGCAGAATGGTATGAAGCGGCCACTGGTCCTCTTGAAGGAAGAATGGGCAGCTGACTACTCCTTGCCAAGCTCTGGCCTGGATGAAAAGTTTAATCATTCCTTTCCCTCTTCCTCCCTAACCTGTTCTTTCTTTCCACTAGAATCCTTGCCCAGAGTCCAGCGCCTCTTTCCTGTCCAGGATCACCTTCTGGTAGATCACAGGGTAAGGCTGGGCCCCCCGAGACCTCAGGGAGGTGGTGGGGGAAATGAATGAATGAACATGCCGAGCTCCCCGCTTGACTTCTCTCTCCTTCACTCTTCTGCAGAGTTGTCTTGAATCTGCCTGTGCTGGCCATGTGGTCACAGAGACACCAACTCTGTCCCCCAAGTCTATCACCTTGAATGTGATACACACATGAGCAGCTTAAAGATCTGCAGAAGGCTTGGCCTGGGACAGCCATACACTGATACACTGGACTGCTCTTGCTTTAGCTTCAGATTTGAGTTTTTATTTTATATTTCTTGCCTAGACATGTTCAATCTGACAGGTTTGGGTTTATTTTTTTAAATATTACAGTTATTATTGACATCGTTCCCCTCCTGTCCCCCACTCCTTAGAAAAATAATACTGTCTCACCATAGGAAACGTGGGTTAAAAAAACGTGTGCAGATTAGTAGTAAGGAAACACCCAGAGGCAACCACTGTCACCATTTTAGTATGCCTCCTTCTGGTCTTTTCTTTTTGAGGTGGAGTCTCACTCTGTCTCCCAGGCTGGAGTGTAGTGGCGCGATCTCAGCTTACTACAACCTCTGCCTCCTGGGTTCAAGCAATTCTCCTGCTTCAGTCTTCCAGGTAGCTAGGATTACAGGCGTGTGCCATCATGCCTGGCTAATTTTTGTATTTTTAGTAGAGACAGGGTTTTGCCATGTTGGCCAGGTGAACTCCTGACCTCAGGTGATCCACCCAATTGGCCTCCCAAAGTGCTGGGATTACAGGTTTGAGCCACCTTGTGGTTTTCTTTTTGTACATCTTTTTCTGCCCATTGTCATCATCTTATTGGGGATTATTTGAAGAATCTTTCTTTCACCCTAATATGCATCATCTTTTTGTTTTTTTGGAGACAGGCTTTCGCTCTGTCCAATGGAATAGAAGAGAGGCCTCAGAAGTAATGCCACACATCTACAACCATCTGATCTTTGACAAACCTGACAAAAGCAATGGGAAAGGATTCTCTTATTTAATAAATGGTGTTGGGAAAACTGGCTAGCCATCTGCAGAAAGCTGAAACTGCATCCCTTCCTTATACCTTATACCCAAATTAACTCCAGGTGGATTAAAGATTTAAACACAAGACCAAACACCATAAAAACCCTAGAAGAAAACCTAGGCTATACCATTCAGGACGTAGACATAGGCAAGAACTTCTTCATGACTAAAACACCAAAATGGCAACAAAAGCCAAAATAGACAAGTGGGATGTAATTAAACTTAAGAGCTTCTGCACAGCAAAAGACAATCATTAGAGTGAAGTGGCAACCAACAGAATGGGAAAAAAATTTTGCAAGCTACCCGTCTGACAAAGTGCTAATAACCAGAATCTAGGAAGAAATTAAACAAATTTACCAGAAAAAAACAACCCCATCAAAAAGTGGGCAAAGGATATGAACAGACGCTTCTCAAAAGAAGACATTTACGCAGCCAACAAACATGAAAAAAAGCTCATCACTGGTCATGCAAATCAAAATCACATTGAGATACCATCTCATGCCAGTTAGAATGACGATCACTAAAAAATCAGGAGACAACAGATGTGTTCCACAAACAGGAACACATTTACACTGTTGGCAGGAGTGTAAGTCCAGCCACTGTGGAAAACAGTGTGGCAGTTCCTCAAGGATACAGACCTAGAAATACCATTTGACCCAGCTATCCCATTACTGGGTGTATACCCAAAGGATTATAAGTCATTCTGTTATAAAGACACATGCACACATATGTTCAGTGAAGCCCTGTTTACAATAACAAAGACTTGGAACCAATGCAAATGCCCATCAATTATAGACTGGATAAAGAAAATGTGGCACATACACACCATGGAATACTATGCAGCCATAAAAAAGATAAGTTCATTTCTTTGCAGGGACATGGATGAAACTAGAAACCATCATTCTCAGAAAACTGATACAAGAACAGAAAACCAAATACTACCTGTTTTCACTAATAAGTAGGTGTTGAACAATAACACAGGGAGGGGGACATCATACACTGGGGCCTGTCGGGAGTTGGGGGGGAGGGAGGGATAGCAGGGGGTTGAGGGATTGCGGAGGGTAACAGCAGAAACACCTAATGTAGATGACAGGGGGATGGATGCAGCAAACCACCATAGAACATGTATACCTACGTAACAAAACTGCACGTTCTGCATATGTACCCCAGAACTTAGTATAATTTTTAAAAATAAATAAGATGCAGTCTTGTTATGTTGCCCAGGTGGTTCTCAAACTCCTGGGCTCAAGCAACCTCAAACTCCCAAGTAGGTGGGACTATAGGTGTGTATCACCACACCCAGCTATATTTTCTACAATTTTTAATATTTTAGTCTCACTACAGAACCAGTAATATAAGTAGAGGAACAATCTCTCCTACCAAGTATATAATACCCAAGTAATAACCAAGAAAAACAGCTATATTTGTTGTACAGTTTTTCAACTAAAAGGTGCCAGGGAGATTCCATGATTACCACAAGTAATTTGTTCCACTGAAGATTTATACTGGCAAAAATATAGATGTCACACTAGTATAACTTAAAAGTCAAAGTATTAATATTTATCTAATTAAACCTTAACCAAATTTCATGTTTTCTCTATTGGAGAAAGCATTTCCTAATGTGATTTTTCTGTTGTTATGTATTTTCCAGTTCTTTTTGTTCAGCCCCGACCCTGTCAACGGTACTTGCCAATCTTTTGTTAGTTACCAATGTTAAATAAAATTTTTTAATCAACTAGCCAGATGTCTGTGGTCTCTGACCAACTTTCCATAACCGTCATAAAACAATAAGTAAACCATTGCTAAATTTTAAAAGTAAATACTATGCAAAAGTTGAGAGAAAACATTACAAGAGACCACTTTACCTTGGTAGTAACAGTCAAGTCTTCATCGTCTGGTTTAGGGCATGAATCCACAAACAGTTCGTGGAAAATGCTGTAGAGCAAAAATATACAATAAAAATGAGCAAGTTGATTTTTTTTGTACAAATTTTTTAACTGCTAGTTCATATTCAGCTTCCCCCCTCCAAGAAACAAAAACACAGTCTGGGAAAGGTCAGCCATCTGTATATTAAATAACATTTCTTGATACAATTAAAATATGGCCTCTGTTCCAAAAATAGATTTTGGTTACCTATTTCTGCCTCCAGCTGTCTAAATCTATAAAATATTCAATGAAAACTGACCTTGAGCTCCCTAACAAAAAGTGACAGCCAATATATTGGCAGAGCTGGACAGTAATTTACCCTCACACATTATCTGTCCTGAAGCAGGACATGAAATTCAATTAGTGGATGACATAACTTTTGTCACCTAAACTGGAAGGAACTTTATGACCTAAAACAAGGTAGAAAGATCCACTGTCTCTTGTCCATTATATGTCTCTGGTTAAAAGATTAATCTGTGTCACTTCAAAATGGCAGCCTTGATTCCTCAGCATGAAAACCACTTAATAAGTTCCCAATGCTTTCCTTTGTCCTAAAAGAGTACAGAAATCCCCTGCTATATTTGTACTCTCAACTACTTGGGAGACTGAGGCAGGAGGATCACTTGAGAAACCCAGAAGTTTGAGACCAGTTTGGAAAACATAACAAGACTCTACCTTCATTAAAAAAATTATGCACACTTGGGTGCATGCTTTAGACCATTTTTCTTTATAGGACTGATGCTTTGTTACAAAGCATCCCTTTGGGAACATACCTGAGACCTTATTAGAATTAATATAAATTATACCTACTGGTTTGTGATTAGTGCAGTAAGAACTCTTACTTCCCTTACTTTGTATTTATTAAATGCAAAGAATAAATTTATCAAAATCTGATATCTACAAGTGAACTGTAGTATACAAGTCATCTTAGACAAACCATATGAGATTGACTAAAAATGGTATCGTTACCAAAACAGGTGTGATGAGTGCCCAGTGTCAAAGAGCAGGATTTCGGAACTAAAATATGAAGGGCAGTTAAAAGAACATACAGTAGTTCCCCTTATCCACGACATGTGGAAAAGACACACCTGCCACGTTTTCCTCTGCTCTCATACCACAGAAACAATCATCAACAAAGAAGGCTTCCGTGGTCAAACGTGGGGAGGGTTTTTCCCCACCAACCAGCAAGCAAGCATTTCTGCAGATGACACAAGCTGGGTGTCCTCTAAATCAGTTCTCAGACTCCATCTGCAGATAGCATCAGATTCCACAGGTAAAGGGCTCAGTCCCATGAAACTCCCTCCCTACATCAGTCCTAAGTCTGAAACTCAAGAACTTCTGACCAACTGGCTTCAATTTGGGGTTCAATTGAGGTTCCCAGGACTTCCTCTTTGGGTTAAATTGAATTGCTGGAATGGCTGAAGGTACTCAGGGGAACACATTGGCCAGTTTACTATGAATAACATTACAAAAGGTACAGATGAAGAGATGCACAGTGCAAAGTGTGAGGGAAGTGGGACGAAGGTTCCATGCCCTCCCAGGATACAACATCCTCCAGGAGCCTCCATGTATTCAGCGAACTGGCAGCTCTCTAAGCCCAGTCCCTTTGGGTCTTTATGAAAGCTTTATTACATATGCACCACTGATTAAGTAAATCACTAGCCGTTGGTGACTGAAAACCTTCAGGCTTTCTCTTCACCCCAGAGTCTGCAGAGTGAGACAGGAGATCTCAACGGTCTAATCAATGTCTTCACAATAATGATCAGTTGCCATCCTGAATCTACCTAGGGGCTTCCGGCCATCAATCATTAGCGTACAAAAAGACATCCGTTTGGAATTTCTAATGATTTTAGAATGTAACCAAGAATATACTCAACAGATTTTTACATTCACAGTTTTTATTTCTGTGGTTGCAGCTAATAGTCAACTGTATTCCAAAAATATCACATGGAAAACTTCAGAAATAAACGTCATAAGTTTTAGTGTGCCATTCTGAGAAGTGTAATGAAACCTTGTGCCCCTCCATCCAGACCAGGATGTGAATTATCCCTTTGTTCTGTACATCCACACTGCATATGCTGTTCACCCATCAGTCATCAACATGGTCTCCTCCTGTTGCCGGCCATCAACATCATTAAGGCCTGAAGATCCACGGTCACTCACAGCTCATGATCTTTTTTTCTGACTTAGATTCAGGGGGTGCACAGAACTTAGATTCAACGCTGCATTACAATGCCTGCCTCATTCACCTCACTTCATCTCATTACACAGGCATTGTATCACTTCACATCATCACAAGAAAAAGGGTGAGAACAATAATATATTTTGAGTTATTAATTTCTTACTGTGCCTAATTTATATATTAAATGCTATCAAAGATATATGTGTGTAGAAAAAAATGGTATGTGATTCAGTACTGTTTGTGGTTTTAGGCATTTACTGGGAGTCTTGAACTGTATCTCCTACATTTAAGGACAAACTACTGCACTTATTTTGTTGAACACAACACAGCCTCCCTAGCTTTGCAGTTAAAACTGTTGAGGTTAGGATAAAACAACTTATCATCAGAAGCCAGCAAGACATAGGAATCAGACCAGAAACAAGGATCCTTGCAAAAACTTTCCAGCCGCCAGCGGAGAAGAGCTCAAGAGAGATCAATGTGTTACTCTGGCTAATACTCTTATGGGGAAGGTGCTGGGTGGTTTACTTAGTTGTAACTATATGCTCAGCTCTATGTATAACAAGGCCCAAATTCACCTGCCATTTCCCCTCTGACAGAGAACCACTGGAAAGATCACTCCTTTAAGAGCTTATCCACTCCGAATCACACCTCACAGAGAGACGCTTAAGAAAACTGGTAGGTGTGGCAGGCTGCCAGGCAGTACTATCTGATGTGAAAAATATGTCAAAAGAAAACTGTCGAGAAAAAAAAAAAAAGTCACAGGAGAGGATCCAAGATGGCCGATTAGGAGCAGCTCAGGACTGCAGCTCCCAGTGAAAAGCGCGGAGGGTGAGTGGACGCCGCATTCCCAGACGGATTTTTATTGCCCACAGACCAGGAGATTCCCAGGCGGAGGAGCCCCACGGGTCGCCGGGGCAGCTGTTTTTGGCGGTGCCGCTGTTTTGCCCAGTGCCCTGGCACGGCGGTTCCCCATACAAAGTACGTGGGTCCGGGTGCCGTTTTAGCTGGCAATTGGAGCTCCAAGAAGGCGGAGTCGCCCATTCATCTGATTAAAAAGGGGACTGAAACAGGCAGCCAGGCCAGGAGATTTCCCGGGCAAAAAAAAAAAGCGCCACGAATCTCAGCGCCCGCGGTTCCAGCCGGCGCAGCGGGTCGCCACACAGGAAATCACACAGATCCCGGCACCTTTTCAACAGGTGACTGGAACACCTGGGGAGACAGTCGACCATTCAACTAAAAAAAAAAAAGGCTCTGAGGCAGGGAGCCAGGTGATCAGGCTCGGCTAGTCCCACCTCCACAAAAAAACAGCAATCGGAAACGCTCTGGATCGAGAGTTTCACAGCAAGCACATGAACCCGGGATGGTCCAGCTCTGTGGGGGGAGGGGCGTCCGCCATTACTGAGGCAGTCTGCCACTACGGAGGTAGTTTGCCATTGCAGAGGCAGCCCGCCATTGCTGAGGCAGTTCTAACTACACCGGTATAAACAGGACTGCAGGGAAGTTCACACCACAGCTGGGCGGAGCCCACAGCAGCTCAGCAAAGCCTCTGTGGCAGACAGTGACTAGGCTGCCTCCTCACTGGGCAAGGCAGCCCTGAGAAAAAGGCAGCAGCACAAGGGAAACTCATAAATAAAGCCCTAACTCCCCCGGGACAGAGCACCTGGGGAAAAAAAGGGGGTTTATGAGTTCTGCTGCAGCAGACTTAAACATACCTGCCCAGCAACTCTGAATGAACAACGGAGCTCACAGCTCAGCACTTGAGCTCCTATAAAGGACAGACTGTCTCCTCAAGCAGCTCCCTGACCCCCGTATATCCAACGAGTCACCTAATAAAGGAGAGCTCAGACTGACATCTGGTGAGGTATCCTTCTGGGGCAAAGATAGCAGAAGAAGAAACTGGCAGCAACCCTTACTGTTCTGCAGCCGCTGCAGGTGATCCCCAGGCAAGCAGGGCTGGGAGTGGACCTCAGCAGTCCTACAGCAGAGGGGTCAGACTGTTAGAAGGAAAACTAAGAAACAGAAAGAAATAACTTCATCATCAACAAACTGGACGTCCACTCAGAGACCCCATCTGAAAATCACCAACCACAAAGACCACACATAGATAAATCCACAAAGATGGGAAGAAACCAGCACAAAAAGGAGGAAAACACCCAAAACCAGAACGCCTCTCCTCCTACAAGGGATCACAACTCCTCACCAGCAAGGAAACAAGGCTGGATGGACAATGAGTGTGATTAAATGACAGAATCAGGCTTCAGAAGGTGGGTAATAAGAAAACTTCTGTGAGCTAAAAGAACATGTTCTAACCCAATGTAAAGGAGCTAAGAACCTTGAAAAAAGATTTGACGAAATGCTAACGAGAATAACCAACTTAGAGAGGAATATAAGTGAATTGATGGAGCTGAAAAACACAACACAAGAACTTCATGAAGCATACACAAGTTTCAACAGCCGAATCGACCAAGCAGAAGAAAGGATATCAGAGGTCAAAGATCAACTCAATGAAATAAAACGAGAAGGCAAGAGTAGAGAAAAAGGGTAAAAAGGAATGAAAAAAGTCTCCAAGAAATATGGGACTATGTGAAAAGACCTAATCTGCATTTGATAGGTGTACCTGAATGTGATGGAGAGAATGAATCCAAGCTAGAAAATACTCTTCAGGATATTATCCAGGAGAACTTCCCCCAACCTAGCAAGGCAGGCCAATATTCAAGTCCAGGAAATACAGAGAACACCACAAAGATATTCCTCAAGAAGAGCAACCCCAAGGCACATAATCGTCAGATTCACCAGGGTTGAAATGAAGGAGAAAATGCTAAGGGCAGCCAGAGAGAAAGGTCAGGTTACCCACAAAGGGAAGCCCATCAGACTCGCAGCGGATCTCTCAGCGGAAACCCTACAAGCCAGAAGAGAGTGGGGGCCAATATTCAACATCCTTAAAGAAAATAACTTTCAACCCAGAATTTCATATCCAGCCAAACTCAGCTTCATAAGTGAAGGAAAAATAAAATCCTTTGCGAACAAGCAAGTACTCAGAGATTTCATCACCACCAGGCCTGCTTTACAAGAGCTCCTGAAAGAGGCACTAAACATAGAAAGGAACAACCAGTACCAGCCACTCCAAAAACATACCAAATGGCAAAGAGCAGCAACACAATGAAGAAACTGCATCAACTAACCGGCAAAACAGCCAGCTAGCATCAAAATGGCAGGATCAAATTCACACATAACAATATTAACCCTAAATGTAAATGGGCTAAATGCCCCAATCAAAAGAGATAGAGCTGGCAAACTGGATAAAAAGCCAAAAACTGTCGGTGTGCTGTATCCAGGAAACACATCTCACATGCAAAGATACACAAAGGCTCAAAATAAAGGGAGGGAGGAAGATTTACCAAGCAAATGGAGAGCAAAAAAAGCAGGAGTTGCAATTCTCATCTCTGATAAAATAGACTTTAAACCAACAAAGATCAGAAGAGACAAAGAAGGACATTATATAATGGTAAAAGGATCAATGCAACAAGAAGAGCTAAAGATCCTAAATATATACGCACCCAATACAGGAGCACCCAGATACATAAGGCAAGTTCTTAATGACTTATAAAGAGACTTAGACTCCCACACAATAATAGTGGGAGACTTGAACACCCCTTGTCAATATTAGACAGATCAACGAGACAGAAAATTAACAAGGATATCCAGGACTTGAACTCAGACCTGGACCAAGCAAACCTAACAGACATTTATAGAACTCTCCACCCCAAATCCACAGAATATACATTCTTCTCAGCACCACATCACACCTACTCTAAAATTGACCACATAATTGGAAGTAAATCACTCCTCAGCAAATGCAAAAGAACGGAAATCATAACAAACAGTCTCTCAGACCACAGTGCAAACAAGTTAGAACTCAGAATTCAGAAACTAACTCAGAACCGCACAGCTTCATGGAAACTCAACAACTGGCTCCTGAATGTTGACTGGATAAACAATGAAATGAAGGCAGAAATAAAGATGTTCTTTGAAACCAACGAGAACGAAGACACAACATACCAGAATCTCTGGGACACATTTAAAGCAGTCTCTAGAGGAAAATATATAGCAATAAATGCCCACATGAGAAGCAAGGAGAGATCTAAAATTGACAACCTATCGTCAAAATTGAAAGAGCTAGAGGAGCAAGATCAAAAAAACTCAAAACCTAGCAGAAGACAAGAAATAACTAAGATCAGAGCAGAACTGAAGGAGATAGAGACACAAAAAACCCTTCAAAAAAATCAATAAATCCAGGAGCTGGTTTTTCGAAAAGGTCAACAAAAGAAAGACCACTAGCCAGATTAATAAAAAAGAAAAGAAAATAATAAAATAGATGTAATAAAAAATGATAAAGGGGATATCACCACAGATTCCACAGAAATTCAAACCATCATCAGAGATTATTACAAAAAACGCTATGCACATAAACTAGTAAACCTGGAAGAATTGGATAAATTCCTGGACACTTGCATCCTCCCAAGCCTAAACCAGGAAGAAGTCGAAACCCTGAAGAGACCAATAACAAGGTCTGAAGTTGAGGCAGCAATTAAGAGCCTACCACCCAAAAAAAGCCCAGGTCCAGATGGGTTCACAGCCGAATTCTACCAGACATACAAAGAGGAGCTGGTACTATTACTTCTGAAACTATTCCAAACAATCCAAAAGAGGGGAATCCTTCCCAAATCATTTTATGAGACCAACATCATCCTGATACCAAAACCCGGCAGAGACTCAGCAAGAAAAGAAAATTTCAGACCAATATCCATGATGAACATAGATGCAAAAATCTTCAATAAAATACTGGCAAACAGATTGCAACAGCACATCAAAAAGCTTATCCACCATGACCAAGTAGGATTCATCCCGGGGATGCAAGGCTGGTTCAACATACGCAAATCTATAAACATAATTCACCACATAAACAGAACCAAAGACAAAAACCACATGATTATCTCAATTGATGCAGAGAAGGCCTTTGACAAAATTCAGCAGCCCTTTATGCTAAAAACCCTCAATAAACTAGGTATTGACAGAACGTATCTCAAAACAATAAAAGCTATTTACGACAAACCAACAGCCAATATCATACTGAATGGGCAAAAACTAGAAGCATTCCCTTTGAAATCTGGCACTAGACAAGGATGTCCTCTCTCACCACTCCTATTCAATATAGTACTGGAAGTTCTAGCCAGAGCAATCAGGCAAGAAAAAGAAATAAAGGGTATTCAAATAGGAAAAGAGGAAGTCAAATTGTCTCTATTTGCAGACGACATGATTGTATATCTAGAAGACCCCATCGTCTCAGCCCAAAATCTCCTGAAACTGATAAGCAACTTCAGCAAAGTCTCAGGATACAAATCAATGTGCAAAAAATCACAAGCATTCCTATACACCAATAACAGACTTAAAGACAGCCAAATCAAGAACCAACTGCCATTCACAATTGCTACAAAGAGAATAAAATACCTAGGAATACAACTAACAAGGAACGTAAAGGACCTCTTCAAGGAGAACTACAAACCACTGCCCAACGAAATAAGAGAGGACACAGACAGATGGAGAAACATTCCATGTTCATGGCTAGGAAGAATCAGTATCATGAAAATGGCCATACTGCCCAAAGTAATTTACAGATTCAACGCTATCCCTATCAAGCTACCGACGACCTTCTTCGCAGAACTGGACAAAACCACCTTAAACTGCATATGGAACCAAAAGAGAGCCCGCATAGCCAAGTCAATTCTAAGCAAAAAGAACAAAGCTGGAGGCATCACACTACCGGACTTCAAACTATACTACAAAGCTACAGTAATCAAAACAGCATGGTACTGGTACCAAAACAGAGATATAGACCAATGGAACAGAAGAGAGGCCTCCGAGGCAACACAACACATTTACAACTGTCCGATCTTTGACAAAGCTGACAAAAACAAGCAATGTGGAAATGAGTCCTTGTTTAATAAATGGTGTTGGGAAAACTGGCTAGCCATGTGCAGAAAGCAGAAACTGGACCCTTTCCTGACAACTTACACTAAAATTAACTCCTGATGGATTAAAGACTTAAACATAAGACCTAACACCATAAAACCTTAGAAGAAAATCTAGGCAAAACCATTCAAGACACAGGCGTAGGCAAGGACTTCATGACCAAAACACCAAAAGCATTGGCAACAAAAGCCAAAATAGACAAATGGGACCTAATCAAACTCCACAGCTTCTGCACAGCAAAAGAAACAGTCATTAGAGTGAATTGGCAACCAACAGAATGGGAAAAAAATTTTGCAGTCTACCCATCTGACAAAGGACTGATATCCAGAATCTACAAAGAACTAAAACAGATTTACAAGAAAAAAAAAAAAGCCCATTCAAAAGTGTGCGAAGGATATGAACAGACACTTTACAAAAGAAGACATACATGAAGCCAACAAACATGAAAAAATGCTCATCATCACTGGTCATTACAGAAATGCAAATCAATACTACATTGAGATACCATCTCACGCCAGTTAGAATGGCGATCATTAAAAAATCTGGAGGCAACAGATGCTGGAGAGGATGTGGAGAAATAGGAGCACTTTTACACTGTTGGTGGGAGTGTAAATTAGTTCAACCATTGTGGAAGACAGTGTGGCAATTCCTCAAGGACCTAGAAATAGAAATTCCATTTGATCCAGCAATCCCATTACTGGGTATATATCCAAAGGATTATAAATCGTTCTACTATAAGGACACATGCACACGAATGTTCATTGCAGCACAGTTTACAATAGCAAAGACCTGGAACTAACCCAAATGCCCATCGATGATAGACTGGACAGGGAAAATGTGGCACAGATACACCATGGAATATTATGCAGCCATCAAAAATGATGAGTTCGTGTCCTTTGTAGGAACATGGATGAACCTGGAAACCATCATTCTCAGCAAACTGACACAAGAACAGAAAATCAAACACCGCATGTTCTCACTCATAGGCGGGTGTTGAACAATTAGAACACATGGACACAGGGAGGGAAGCATCACACACTGGGGTCTGTCGGCGGGGGAAAAAGGGAGGGACAGCGGGGGTTGGGGAGTTGGGGAGAGATAGCATGGGGAGAAATGCCAGATATAGGTGATGGGGGAGGAAGGCAGCAAATCACACTGCCATGTGTGTACCTATGCAACAATCTTGCATGTTCTTCACATGTACCCCAAAACCTAAAATGCAATAAAAAAAAATATATATATATATATATATATATAAAGAAAACTGTCAATGCCCACTTGCTACCAGAATGTGCCAATGCTTTCCCCTCTCCCAAGTAGGAGAAAAAAATCTTTTTTAACCTCATATAAAGCAAAATTATGTGATTTCCTTGCCATCCCCCTCATGACAGAGAATCTAGTCATAGGTGAGTCATGTCATCATAATACAGACTGTTTTCAAACTCATCCCTCAAAGGAAGAGGATCAGTGAGGAGCATGGATATTTACCTATAGCATTCACTGCCTGGTCTTATTTCCGACTGAAAGTACGTATGAAGACTTTGTGATTCCAGTTTTATAAAGTACCACCTCTTGAATTTGTTCCCTTCCAAAGAACAGAGAATCTATCTGAACCCATCCCATAAACCAAGATGCTCCAATACTCCGTGGTAATGCATGGTGTCATTTTCCTCAACCCTTTCCATTATGTAGCAAATATCTACATAAATCATGTTTTCTAAATATGTAAAGCACATGTCATCAGATCTTATGATTAAAAAAAAGAAAAATAAAAAGACAAGTATATCTTAAATGCCTACATTCAATTACCATAGAACTTTAATTTTTTAACTAGTCAAAAATATATCCACTGTATTATTTCAACTATATGACTCTTCTGAAAAAAGTAAAACTATGAAGATAGAAAAGATCAGTGGTTGGAGTTGCTAGGAAGAAAGGGGGAGATGAACAGGCATATTATTGAGAATTTTTAGGGCAGTGAAACTGTTCTGTCTATAATATTAAAATAATAGATATATGTCATTATGTTTGTCCAAATTTACAGAATGTACAGTATTAAGAATGAAGCCTGATGTCAACTATGAACTTGTGATTATAATGTGTCAATGTAGGTTCATCAGTTGTAACAAATGTACCACTTTGGTGGAAAGTACTAATAATGGGAAATGCCACGCATGTGTGGGAGGCATGGAAAATAATGAGAAATCTCTGTACCTTCCTCTCAATTTTGCTGTGAACCTAAAACTGCTCTAAGAAATAAAGTTATTGATCTAAAAAAAGATACTCATTGTCTATGCATCCCAGGAATTCCAGAACAAAAACTAAAATGAAAAATAAAAGATATTCACTGAACCTGTTATTATGATATACTGAAGCAAGACATGGTGACCCCCAAACAGGAGATCATTAACGTAATAGCATGTAGGCATTATTTCTCAAATTGAAGGATATAAAAGATGTAAAACAAATAAATTTAATTGCATGCTCAGGCAAGAAAATACTGATAAAATGATTGAATATTTTATTTCACAATTCTAAATAGGGGGTAAAATGAAACTAGATTATTCATGTAATGAAAATAAAAGACAATTTTTATTCTATTTAAACTTAGAAATTATTAGGCTTATTTAACAATTTTACTGAAAGTCTAATGAGATAAGGAGGACAGATTGTAATTACCTAATACTGCTATGATAACTTACAAAGAAACACCTGTTAGTCACCAAAACTCAAAAAAGTAATCAGCATCGCAACTAAGGATGGATCACACAACAGAAACTAGTACCAAGTTACCTCATCTTAGATTATTTGCTGTTAAGATGAAATTTTAAAACACCACCAAAAATTAACTTGGGGCTAAAACTTTTGTGCAGAAAAGATTTCATATAGCAGGCAAAAGACTGACATCCTTAGAAAGGCCCACATGCAAGGCTGGCCCCTTGGCGGGTGCTTAGGAAATTGAAATTGAGAGGGTTCCCACCATGCCCTGAGAAGAATGGCTCACTGTGTGTGTCTACAGTGTTTATAGAAACAATGTGGTTACTCTGAACAGATGCTTTCCTTCTGGGAGTCTGGAATTTGGGTACGTGTGAGGGAGAGTAACCTCCATTTAAAAAACTTGGGAACTGAGTCTCTAATGAGATGCTGGTACTGGTAGACATCACTGCACATGTGTTGCCAAAATGTGAGGCTGGGAGAATTAAGCAGATCCTGGCAACTCCACAGGAGAGAACTCTGGAAACTTGCATGGTTTCCTCCAGACTTGACCAAATGCACCTTTTCCCTCTAATTTTGCCTGTACCCTTTCATTGTAATAAATTAAAGATCTGAGTATGACTATTTTCTGAGTCCTGTGAGACCTTCTAGTGACTCACCAAACCTGGGGGTGGTCTTGGAAACCCTTGACACAAATGCGTCATATAAGATTTTTATTAAGTTGATATATGTGACTGTCATCAGATGGTTATTTCACAGAATAATTTTCCCTAATCTGTTTTTTTATTTTTTCTCCTTGATATTTGATTGGAGATTCTTGTATTTCTGTATCTAATTGAATAAAGCCATAAAAGGAATAAATAAAACAAATATTTCAGAAAATAATGTGAAATAAGCAGCAATCCTAGTTTAACCAGAATAAAAAATAGAGAATCTTGATGATTGACAGTATGTTCTACAATATGAATGTTCCTAAAAAAAAAAAAAAAAAAGAGAGAGTCAAACTTCTGTAACTCAATTGGGGCTTCATTTCTTTAATAACAATTGTGCAGGCCAGGTGCAGTAGCTCATCTGTAAAATCCTAGCATTTTTGGGAGGCTGATGCAGAAGGATTACCTGAGCTCAGAAGTTCCAGATCAGCCTGGACAATATAGTGAGGCCTCATCTAAAAAATACATACATACATACATACATACATACCCTAAAAGAAAAATAGCTAAGCATGGTGGTGTATGCCTGTAGTCCCAGCTACTTGGGAGGCTGAGGAAAGGATCGTTTAAGGCCAGGAAGCAGAAGTTGCAGGGAGCCAAGATTGCGCCACTGCACTCAAGTACTGGCAACAGAGAGAGACATTGTCTCAAAAATAAACAGATAAATCAATCAATAAATAATTGTGTATCCAGCTAGATGTAACCACACATGACTATGGTCCCAGTTACTCAGGAGGATGAGGTAGGAGCATTGATTAAGCCCAGAAGTTCAAGGCTACAGTGAGCTGTAATTGTACCACTGAATAGACACTGTATTCTAGCCTAGGCAACATAGAGAGACCCCATTTCTTGTAATAATAATAATTAATTATTTAAGTAACCTGCATACCTGGAGAAAAACATGTGACCACTGAGTAAAGTACAAGAGTCTACTACTGATCATAGAGTTCCTTTTACTTGCTTCTAATCTTTTTATTTCTTATAAAACTAGAAACATGGTTCACCTATTAAAGGCAGTTCATCACAGAACAAGTCAGAAAGTCAAAAGAACTGCATCCAAAGTGTAGGATGTGTTATCCGCTCTCCCTGCAAATAGTGGATTTGGTCATAAAGAATCAGCAGGACTTTTAACTTATCAGTGTGTACATATGCACGTGCACAACACATGTGTGAGTATATGTGCATATGTATGTATATGTGCATGTGTGTATATGTGCATGTGTATGTGTGTGTATATGTGCATGTGTATGTATATGTGCAAGTGTATGTGTGTATATGTGCATGTGTATGTGTGCATGTGTATGTGTGATGTGTATATGTGCATGTGTATATGTGCATGTGTATGTGTATATGTGCGTATATGCGCATGTGCATGTGTACATTATGTGTATATGTGCATGTGTGTATATGTGCGTGTGTGTGCATATGTGCATGTGTATGTGTGTATGTGCGCATGTGTATGTATATGTGCATGCGTATGTGTGTGTATATGTGCGTGTGTGTGTGTAAACTATGACAGATAAAACCATTTTGCTTATGTAAGAATATGTAACATAACTTGTACTTCTCAAAAAGGAATTGTTTTTCTGTCTTCTGCACTCAGTAGGTATCTCCAAAACATCTCCAATTTGTATGGGTGCATGTTGGTTCAATTTTACAGTTCTTACTGCCATTTACTTATGGTACGAGAAAGGGATTGTCGAGTTCCTAGTTCTAAAGATAGTTACTTTCTTAGTGACACATATCAGTACATAATACAGTTCACCCTTGAACAGCAAGGGTTTGAACTGCAGGGGATTTACTTATTTGCAGATTTTCTTCTGCCTCTGAAAGCCATAGACAAGCAAGATCCACCTCTCCTCTTCCTCCTCAGCCTAATCAACTGAAGATAATGAAGATGAAGACCTTTGTGAGGATCCACTTATGTTTTATGAAAAGTCAGTATGTTTTCTCTGATGATTTGCTTTCTAACAGCTTCACTGCTCTAGCTTACTTTGTGGTAAGAGCACAGTATATAATAATGCAGCACAAATAAAATTGGTTTTAATGGACTGTTTATGTTATCAGGAAGGCTTCCAGTCAATGGTGGGTTATTAGTAGCTAAGATGGGGAAACTGAAAGTTATACTCAGAGTTTCAACTGCACAGGGATTAGAGTCCCTAACCCCCACATTATTCATGGGTCAACTGTATTTATTTACTAAATGCAAACAATTTATTATAAAAATGAAATAGAAGATCCATATGTATAACAAGTTCAATTTGTTATAATGTGACTATAGAGAAAACATACAACATACTAACAACAATCTTTTTTCTTATTTATGCAAAAAATGTTATATAGAATTTTAGGAATTGTAATTAAGTAAATGATTTTTTTTAAGACAATACTGTTTCAGGTTATAAATTAGATACAACTACCTTCTTAACTCTGAATTCCAAACTAAAGAAGTTAAATTTTGAAAATTAATTTACTATATATATATATATATATATATGCTTGCAATTTACACAATTTTAAACCGGTATTTTTCCATTAAAACCACCTTAATCTTACATCTTTCTTTTTTTTTTATCAAGAGTACGACCAATAAGATAAATGAGAAATTTACTATCAGGAGTCTTACTTGCATTGAAGTATCTCCTTTTTATGTTTCAAAATTTGGTGTCAAATTCTATGTATAAAAAAGTAATAAATAAAATTGCTATTTTAATACTAAAATAAAAAATATTTACCCAACATATTAAATTCTTAAACCATTTCAGGCAGTATCAGCGCTAACACCAGAACTTTAATTTCTGTCCCATACACTTCAAAATTTTAAACTTTACAAGTTTATTAACCTTTTAATTAAAGAAAAAAAAGTGAAGTACTCATAAATGGAGGGAGCACAGCTCAATAAATTAACTATAGTTATCTGGACATCGTGCAAAGTGTCCTGCACTCAGAACAAGTCCTTGCTCTGTAACCAACAGGTATTTGTGTTCAGACAAGTTGCTTCTCTTAGGTTCCATGGTTTCTTCTAAAAAAATAAGGATTTTGCTGCCTTACTTCACTGGGTTGTTAGGAAGATGTAATGAGATTACATGCTTAAATGTTCAGAGAAATAGTAAAGCAATGGAATAATTTATTCTTGAACTTTATTGCTGAAACTATTTTGGAGTCCCAAATAAAGCTTGATGTGTGTTTTTCCATAGGTTCTAATATTCAAATACTGCAGTTTTCATAAAATGTTATTAAGTGCTGGACCAAGCGGACCTAATAGACATATACAGAACGCTCCACCCCAAATCCACAGAATATACATTTTTCTCAGCACCACATTGCACTTACTCTAAAATTGACCACATCATTGATAGCAAATCACTCCTCAGCAAATGCAAAAGAACGGAGATCATAACAAACAATCTATCAGACCACAGCACAATCAGACTAGAACTCAGGATCAAGAAACACACTCAAACTCACACAACCACTTGGAAACTGAACAACTTGCTTCTGAATGTTGACTGGATAAACAATGAACTGAAGGTAGAAATAAAGATGTTCTTTGAAACCAAAGAGAATGAAGACACAACTTACCAGAATCTCTGGGACACCTTTAAAGCAGTATCAAGAGGGAAATTTATAGCAATAAATGCCCACCAGAGAAGAGAGGAAAGATCTAAAATTGACACCCTATCATCAAAATTGAAAGAACTAGAGGAGCAAGATCAAAAAAACTCAAAAGCTAGCAGAAGACAAGAGATAACTAAGATCAGAGCAGAACTGAAGGAGATAAAGACACAAAAAGCCCTTCGAAAGAATCAATAAATCCAGGAGCTGGTTTTTTAAAAGATGAACAAAATAGACAGACCGCTAGCCAGATTAATAAAAAAGAAAAGGGAGAAGAATCAAATAGATGCAATAAAAAACGATAAAGGGGATATTACCACTGATCCCACAGAAATACAAACTACCATCAGAGATTACTACAAACAGCTCTACTCACATAAACCAGTAAACCAGGAAGAAATGGATAAATTCCTAGACACTTGTACTCTACCAAAACTAAACCAGGAGGAAGCTGAAACCCTGAATAGACCAATAACAAGGGCTAAAGTAGAGGCAGCAATCAATAGCCTACCAGACAAAAAAAACTCCAACTCCAGACGGGTTCACAGCTGAATTCTACCAGACGTACAAAGAGGAGCTGGTTCCATTCCTTCCGAAACTGTATCAAACACTACAAAAGGAGGGAAATCCTCCCTAACTCATTTTATGAGACCAACATCATCCTGATACCAAAACCAGGCAGAGACTCAACTAAAAAAGAAAACTTCAGGCCAATATTCATGATGAACATTGACGCAAAAATCTTCAATAAAATACTGGCAAACAGATTGCAACAGCACATCAAGAAGCTTATCCATCATGACCAAGTAGGCTTCATCCCAGGGACGCAAGGCTGGTTCAACATACACAAATCCATAAATGTAATCCATCACATAAACTGAACCAAAGACAAAAACCACATGATTATCTCAATAGATGCAGAGAAGGCCTTCGATAAAATTCAACAGCGCTTCATGCTAAAAACTCTCAATAAAATAGGTATTGATGGAACGTATCATAAAATGATAAAAGCTATATATGACAAACCTACAGGCAATATCATATTGAACAGGCAAAAAGCTGGAAGAATTCCCTTTGAAATCAGGCACCAGACAAGGATGCCCTCTCTCACCACTCCTATTCAACATAGTATTGGAAGTTCTAGCCAGAGCAATCAGGCAAGAAAAAGAAATAAAGAGTATTCAATTAGGAAAGGAGGAAGTCAAACTATCTCTATTTACGGATGACATGATTGTATATCTAGAAGACCCCATCTCTCAGCCCAAAATCTTCTCAAACTGATAAGCAACTTCAGCAAAGTCTCAGGATACAAAATCAATATGCAGAAATCACAAGCATTCCTATATACCAATAACAGACAGAGAGCCAAATCAAGAGCAAACTCCCATTCACAATTGCTACAAAGAGAATAAAATACCTAGGAATACAACTAACAAAGGATGTAAACGACGTCTTCAAGGGGAACTACAAACCACTGCTCAACAAAATAAGAGAGGACACAAAGAGATGGAGAAACATTCCATGCTCATGGTTAGGAAGAATCAATATCGTGAAAATGGCCATACTGCCCAAAGTAATCTATAGATTCAATACTATCCCCCATCAAGCTACCAATGACCTTCTTCACAGAACTGGAAAAAACCACTTTAAACTTCATATGGAATCACCAGAGACCCCGCATAGCCAAGACAATCCTAAGCAAAAAGAACAAAGCCAGAGGCATCATACTGCCAGACTTCAAACTATACTACAAGGCTACAGTAATGAAAACAGCATGGTACTGGTACCAAAACAGAGACACAGACCAATGGAACAGAACAGAGACTCCAAAAGAAACACCACACATCTACAACCATCTGATCTTTGACAAACCCAGCAAAAACAAGCAATGGGGGAAAGGACTCCATGTTTAATAAACAGTGTTGGGAAAACTGGCTAGCCATGTGCAGAAAGCAGAAACTGGACGCCTACCTGTCACCTTACACTAAAATTAACTCCAGATGGATCAAAGATTTAAACATAAAACCTAACACCATAAAAATACTAGAAGAAAATGTAGGCAAAACCATCCAGGACATAGGCATAGGCAAGGACTTCATGACTAAAGCACCAAAAGCAATGGCAATAAAAGCCAAAATAGACAAATGGGATCTAATTATTAACTCCAGAGCTTCTGTACAGCAAAAGAAACCATTGTTAGAGTGAATCAGCAACCAACAGAATGGGAAAAAATTTTTGCAATCTACCCATCTGACAAAGGGCTAATATCCAGAATCTACAAAGAACTATAACAGATACACAAGAAAAAAACAAACAACCCCATTCAAAAGTGGGCGAAGGACATGAACAGACACTTTTCAAAAGAGGATATACATGAGGCCAACAAACATATGAAAAAATGCTCATCATCACTGGTCATTAGAGAAATGCAAATCAAAAGCACACTGAGATGTCATTTCACGCCAGTTAGAATGGCGAACATTAAAAAATCAGGAGACAACAGATGCTGGAGAGAATGTGGACAAATAGGAACACTTTTACACAGTTGGTGGGAGTGTAAATTAGTTCAACCATTGTGGAAGACAGTGTGGCAATTTCTCAAGGATCTAGAAATAGAAATTCCATTTGACCCAGCAATCCCACTATTGGGTATATATCCAAAGAACTATAAATCATTCTACTATAAAGACACATGCACACGTATGTTCACTGCAGCCCTGTGTACAACAGCAAAGACCTGGAACCAACCCAAATGCCCATCAATGATAGACTGGACAAAGAAAATATGGCACATATACACCATGGAATACTACGCAGCCATAAAAAACAATGAGTTCGTGTCCTTTGTAGGGACTTGGATGAATCTAGAAACCATCATTCTCAGCAAACTGACCCAAGAACAGAAAGCCAAGCACCGTATATTCTCACTCATAGGTGGGTGTTGAACGAGAACATGTGGACTCAGGGAGAGAAGCATCACACACAGGGCACAGTTGGGGGGGTGTGTAGGGGAGAGACAATAGGGGGTGGGGAAGGAGGGGAGGGTGGAAGGGATAACATGGGGGGAGAAATGCCAGATATAGTATGCACCAAAAGTAAAATAAATTTTAAAAAAAGTTATTAAGTGCTAATTTTGTTTATTAGTTGTATTTATTGTGACTTGTGATTCAGGGCACTGTAGCTAATTTATAACTTATAACCAAATTTATATATAAATGTATTATTATCTCATTAAAATAGATAACATAATTGTCCCCTATTACTGAGCTCATCAATCACACCAAGAGCAGGAAATTAACAAATGTCAAAACCTGGCTTGGACAACCACCACTCCTTCTCTACCTCCTCAAACTCTGAGCCAGCACGTCTGTGCTAGGATGCTGGATCTCCACACTCCTCTCCAACTAACAGACAAGAAAAAAACCCTGCTTTTATTGTTTCTCAGGTTTATGGAGGAAATGCAAATTGACATTTCCCCCATTTCCAAGACATGTACTAACGACATCTTTGCATGTAACACCCCATGTTACCCAGCTCTGTTCTCCTTTCATACATCACCATAAATCAATAGTTTTATAGTGGTAATCACAATTGTAATATCGGGTATCTCCTGTTCTGGTTTGACTCACACTGCTTCCTTGGAGCTGGTCAACAAATAGTCAAACGACCTTCCAGAAGCAATGCAAAATATGGAATGCTTTATGAATTTGTGTGCCATCCTTAGGCAGCAGCCATGTTTATGCTTATCCGCTACTGACCCAATTTTAAAGTATATGCTGCTAAAGCAAGTGCAAAGCGCTGTTTATACACGGATACTCAGGAGTCATAGACGAAGCTTAGCTCTGTTAAATCCAACTCACCTACTTGAGATTCAGAGAATTTTATTGAATGGCTTCCTGTGAGGTGGAACTTTAAAATATATTTAAAACTTGAGGTAGATATGCAAGTAGCCTGGGAGATTTTTATTATTGTAGAAATAGATTACTTGAGAGGCCAGCTGCAAGTTGGTTCCCACTGCTCTGTGGACGGGTAACATGGAACCTTCTGCTATCTAACCAAAGCTGCTGCACAGGATATAAAAAAGCCTCAAGATTCAAATCTGATAGAAAAAGGGAAAGGGAACTCTAATCTCTTCCTGCAGCATTATTTGAACATCTCTGACTGGTGGGAACAATCTCAACTAATATTTGTTAGAGAAAAGACCAACAGGGGTCTCAAAGGATAACTTACCATGAAGGCCTAGGCTAAGTCTAGCTAAGATGTGGGTTCCAAATCATGTTTTTAGTGTAGGGGAAGCATGAATTTGCTGACTATTTGTGTGGGTAAAGCTAGGAGGCCTGGCTCCCAGAGCAGGGTGCTGGGAACAATGGCTGAGCATAAGTACATAAACTAATCAACACCATAGCTTTGAACTCTATGTATGAATCACCATGAAAACTGAGGGTCTGAATCAGCGAATGCATCCTGGTGGCAAAGGTCAATCATTATCAGATTGCAGGACCAGTTACAATGGCAGCAACACAGTAAGTGAATCCATGGAAACAAGAGACTAATTAGAATGGCCTTTTTCCCCCTTCTGACTTGTAAAGAAAGATTGCCGTCCTTGGACTTAGAAAACACCTTAGCTTCTTAGAAAATCCAAAGAAGGAAGATACAGAAGATAGCCCCAGGGAACAATACAAGATTTTCTGCTAAATTGAACTTTTCAAGACCCAGTAACTCATTCAAAAAGTCAGGCCAGGCATGGCGGCTAGCACTTTGACAGGCAGAGGCAGGAGGATTACTTACGCTCAGGAGCTGAAGACCGGCCTAGGCAACATAGCGAGACCTTGCCTCTACAAAAAAAAAAATTTTTTTAAAGAAAAAGAAATGAAGAAAAAAGAAGTTAAAGATATGGCTCTAGTTTTATCTGATGCATGGGGATTATACTTAGAATAACATGAACCACACTGAGATCCCTAGGGATAAAAGTCTTGAAAGTCCTGAAAGAATCTTGCATTCTACTTCTAACTAATCTAGCCTTTTGCTTGATTTCTAGCTAAAAAGTGGACTAACTCTTGCGATTTCAAACGACCTGAACCAAACTGTGAACTCTCACCTAATGTATAAGATTCAATGGTTGCAATTATTGTAAACATCAAGTTAGTATTAACTGGCCTTTTAATGCAAACACCTTGTCAAACCACGATAAATAGCACGATCTTCTGCATCTCATACACGTATCTTGAGTAAAGACATTAATATCTTGCTGAAGAAAAATACTGACAATACCTGAGGAGCCATAATGTACAGGAAGCATGAGGGCTATTCTAAAATAACAAACAACTCCATTCAAGAACTTTAATAAAGTCATTACTAAGCAGCTAGTTTGATACACTTTATCAATTTAATATGCTGCCTGTCAACGTAGACATAATAACCATTTACATGTACTAGCTTGTGTCTATAAGCATCTTGGGGTGCTCAAGTGTTCATCTTTATAAATTAACAACAAGGAAGCCTCTTGTCCCACTGGGTATGACATAATACAAGTTGCTAACTTACAGTCCCCTGATGGCCAAGAAACTATGCTGAGGTCATTTATCTAAAGTAGGCAAAGATTTAAATGAAGATTTCCCCCATTGCTTTCCTAGTCTGATATACTATAATTCATATCAGCTAGGGGTCAGATAAGAGCTATCTACAGCCTGAAAACAATAAATAATAATAATAATAACAATGGCGATACTAGTAGTCATAAACTAAAAGTCCACACTTCAAAAATTAATAAAACAAATACAAAAACCTTTAGCTAATGTAAGATTGCAAGACCAAAAACATCAGATTACAAAAAACAAACACGCTACATTAGAAAAGGAATCCTACTGTTCTTTATGTTGCTTAATCCAAATATTTGCTTTTCTACCTGATTATTTGTGTTGATGTTTTTCACTATATGCCAATAATTATGTTAGTCTTATTAATATTTCTGACTTGAATGACTCCACTCTAGAATACTCAGGTTTTTGTTTTAAACAAGAACTACTGTACTCTCTCAGCCTATCAACAGCACGTACATTTGGTTTTTCACTAAAAATTCCACCAATTGCTGTCTCTTGCAAATTATAGCAAATAAAAGTGGTGTGTTCCACCCTATAAAACAGCAAAAAAAAAAAATTTTTCACAAAATTATAAATTTCTCAAATGAACTAAAAATCTTCTCTAAGATGTTTGAACTTTAACATACAATATAGAAGATAAGTAATGAAAAGCAGTCCCTTCCTTCTCCCTCCTCTGTGCTTTCAGATGTGCCGCTCTCTGCCTTGCGAACAGCCCTCCTCTGCCTCCTCATGTTCACTGTGGTCATCGCCAGAACTCCCTTCAGACGCACCAGTCCCAAGAATCCTTGCTTCGATCACAGCACTCAGCATGGTATATTGCAATCACTTCCTTTTTTTCCCACTGAAACCAAGAGCTTCTTGAGGGTAAGGCCTGTATCTTTTATCTCTATAGCCTCCAAAACCTAAAACATAGTAGCAAATACTTTAAGTTTTTTCCATAAATTAATGATCTAAATTATTATCTCTAGAGCAGTGTTTCTTAAACTACATTCCAAAGAGTATTTGCTTATTGTACCCCAAGGGAAAGACTCCATGACAATCTGCATCTGAGAACTATTACCAAATTGTGTTTTATAACCAATAATCAAGAAATCTCCTGAACTTTACCTAACACCCATCTGACAATGCTTTTTGTGGCACATATGAACATTTAAGGAATTAAGAGTTTCAGAGATACAGTTCCCAGAGCTTCCCGATACAGGTGGAGGTTTCCTCTGGGTGGTACAAACTTGCCTGATTCACTTCTATCACTGATGCTAGGGTCCCAGACGCCAGTGTCAGGCACTCCTGCTCCAAATGGGTCACTAAGGAAAATGAGCTCTGAATTAAGAGTGATTGGCTTCCAATGTACATATTTTCCATATTATTAAATAGTCCATGGGTTTCTTTTAATACAAGAGAACAGATTTTTATCTTAACTGTTATAAAGCTCAGTATGTTCTGTGTAAGAGAGAGAGGTTTAAAAACTTAAAACTAAATATTAAAAAAAGCTCAGGAAGAAATTCTATTCTCAATTGTAATGGTAATGATGGGACCCTAATGCAACTCTACTTTTTAAATCCATTTTTATTGGTTTCCATTTAAATGGCTATTTAAAATTATTTTTTATTTTAGGCTAAATATAAAGCAAGTACAAATATAATGGCTTACCAATGAAAGTTTTCATACTGATCCATATGGGTTATTTCTAGCATAATGAAAGTCAGTAAGTCACTTGCATTTCTAAGGAAGATTGCTGAGAAAGATACAATGTCTGCAATATTCAGAAACTATCCAACTACAACCAGGAATGACCTAAAAAAAAGCTTCTAGGCATTTGGATGGGAAGATGATTATTTGTGGTATAAAGAGTTTTAAACTAAATTCTAAAATTCAACCCCATAACTGAGGGATTTATATAATCTATAGACTATATATTATAAACAAATACACATTGACTTAAAAGCCTTGAAATCTTTACCAAAATATACTACATCATGAGAGTTGTAAACTCAAATACAAGGACAAAGGAAGGTGATCTGTGTAAGGAAAGTACTGATGCGGGCACAGTGGCAAACTGGAGAATATATGCCTTTTATAAAGGCGCAACCTCTGCACAGCAGGCCAGCAGTGATAGAAACTCAGGGGACACCAGATTTGACTTTTTAGGACAAGTCTGAAGTCCAGATTTCTGCATAAGTCTCCTAAATTTTACATGTTGACTCAATTTATGGAGGCAAACAAATCTGTGCACATTTCGAATATAGCCCTTTTGTTTTCATATTTGCTATGAATGCGTAACTAAGTGGTTGTGTATAATCCAAGTATTTGCATGTAAAATATTTTCTTTCTCTAGTATATGTTTTACCAAAAAATCAGGCCCTCATGTATAATAAAAATTGCTATTAAGACTCATAGTACCCACTTGAAGCATTTTTCCAACATGTATTCATTTACAATCTATTTGTATATAATTTTCTGAGATTGTTAGACAAATAGTTTATATTACTGCCAAAACTCAATTATTAAAATAATTTCTATGGGAATTCTTTCAATCAAAAGAATTTTTCTTTATATCAAATTTATAAATGAATTCCCTGTAAAATGAAAACACACTTCTCATCTAAATATATATATAATATAGTAAATACTTTTGAGGTATGTTTTCTTTAATTTCTCATTTTTTTCTGATACACAGGCAGTTTTAATTTTTAGTTTGCTAAATCAACCTTCAGAATGCCTGCCTCTGAAGTTATTTTTAGGAAGGCTTTGTCAACATAAAATGTACCTGTAAAAGAAGCATTTGTGTTTCCTTCTGATACTTTTCTCACTTGCATATGTAAAAGTTTCAGTCTGTGTTCCATCAGGCACTCATGTTTGTGATATAAAATGTCATTAGGAGAGAGATCCAAGATGGCCGATTAACAGCAGCTCAGGATTGTAGCTCCCACTGAAAGCGCAGAGAGCAAGTAGATGCCACATTTTCAGATGAATTTTTATTGCCCATGGACCAAGAGATTCTTGGAAGAGGAGCCCCACGGGTTGCCAGCGCAACTCTTTTGGCGGGCACAGCCGTTTTGCAGGCACCCCGGCGCGGCGGTTCTCAGTCCAGAGTATACGGGCTGAGTGCCCTTTTGGTTGGCGTTGGAGCTCCGGGAAGGCAGAGTCTCCCATTCAGCTGATTGAAAAGCGGACTGAAGCAGGGAACCAGACCGGGAGATTCCCGGGCAAAAAAGCACCACGAATCTTAACGCCGCTGTTTCAGCCGGCGTAGTGGGTCGCTGAAGGGGAAGGCTGGTCCCCCCACCACAAAAAAAAACAAAACAAAACAGCAATTGGAACTGCTGAGGATTGAGAGTTTCACAGCAAGTACAGCTGAACCCGGGAAGGTCCAGCTCTGTGGGGGAGGGGCGTCCGCCAAAGGAAAACTAAGAAACAGAAAAACTTTACCACCAACAAGCTGGACGTCCACTCAGAGACCTAATCTGAAAGTCAGCAATTACACAGACGACAGGTGGATAAATCCACAAAGATGGGAAGAAACCAGCGCAAAAAAGCTGAAAACACCTGAAATCAGAATGCCTCTCCTCCTACAGAGGATTGCAGTTCCTCATCACCAAGGGAACAAGGCCTGATGGAGAATGAATGTGAGGAATTGATAGAATCAGGCTTCAGAAGGTGGGTAATAAGAAACTTCTGCGACCTAAAAGAACATGTTCTAACCCAATGCAAAGAAACTAAGAACCTTGAAAAAAGGTTTGACGAAATGCTAACGAGAATAGACAATTTAAAGAGGAATATAAGTGAACTAATGGAGCTGAAAAACACAATACGAGAACTTCGCAAAGTATGCACAAGTTTTAACAGTCGAATTGATCAAGCAGAAGAAAGGATTTCAGAGGTTGAAGACCAACTTAATGAAATAAAACGAGAAGACAAGATTACAGAAAAAAGGGTAAAAAGGAATGAGCAAAGTCTCCAAGAAATATGGGACTATGTGAAAAGACCTAATCTACGTTTGATAGGTGTACCTGAATGTGACAAATAGAATGAATCCAAGCTGGAAAATATTCTTCAGGATATTATCCAGGAAAACTTTCCCAACCTAGCAAGGCAGGACAATACTCAGCTCGAGGTAATACAGAGAACACCACAAAGATATTCCTCAAAAAGAGCAATCCCAAGGCACATAATCATTAGATTCACCAGGGTTGAAATGAAGGAGAACATACTAAGGGCAGCCAGAGAGAAAGGTCAGGTTACCCACAAGGGGAAGCCTATCAGACTCACAGCAGATCTCTCAGCAGAAACCCTACAAGCCAGAGAGAGTGGGGGCCAATATTCAACATTCTTAAAGAAAAGAACTTTCAACCCAGAATTTCATATCCAGCCAAGCTAAGTTTCATAAGTGAAGGAAAAATAAAATTTTTTACAAACAAGCAAGTACTCAGAGATTTCATTACTACCAGGCCTGCTTTACAAGAGCAAAAAAGAAAAAAAGAAAAAAAAAAGAAAATGTCATTAGTTTTCTTCAAAGAGCGGGCATTTTTTCATTAATAATCCATCCCTTCCTATTCGTATCTGTTAACATTGTGAATCCTTACATATATCATTTCAGTGTTTCTGGATTTCCTAGTCTGTTCCATGCATTCATCTGTATTTTCAGCTGTTAGTAAACAATTATAGAAATAGCACATTTTAATATCTAGAGAAGCTACTATTTTTCAATCCATTATAAAATTATTTAAAATGTCATCACAATAGTAAAAGACAGCAGGTGTTGTGCAAAAATGTTAAAACCTTGATATTTTCATTCGGTTTATGTAAAATTGACACACACAGAGCTCACATTTTGAGAAAAATGTGTCTTCTCATTCAAGAACACAAAACCCACCTCCCACTTCCAAGTTTCCCTCTAAGACCCTTCAGTAAATAACCAATCTATGTAAAACGGGCAGTTTTATCTGAGAAATTTTCGCCTACTGAAAATGACTCCTGGTATTTTTGATAGGGAAATGAGTTTTCTCAGTAGGGACCTCCTGTAATGTATAAAACACCATGTTTTAACGTTAAAATAACAACACTGTATATGCCTAACTTTGAGTTAACTCACACATTCTCCACCAAGAGCTCCAGCCGGGGAAGCAGGAGGGATAAAGCAGCTGAGACGCATTTGGCTCCGCCGCTCCGAGGGTGCCCCGCGCCCTCCAAGGCCCCGACCCAGGGGGGAAGCCCGGCCTAGGGAACCCCTCCCACCCCGGGCTGAGCCCCGCTACCTGTGCGGCTTGTCCGGGGCATCCAGGTCTCCGCTCCTGCGCGCCAGGCTGCTCCACCTCCCCGGCGTCGCCCCTGACAGCCGCCCTGTGGATCTTCCGCGGTTCCGAGACCCGGATTCGGTGCCCCGAAGCGGTGTAGACGGGGTCTATGGAGCCCAGGACCTGAGGTTCTGCTGTGCCTTGGCTCCTGGCTGCGGAAACGCCGAGGAACTTCTCAAGGTGGTGACTTCTCAGAGCTCCAACAACCAGCTTCTGAGCCGCGGCTCCTCCCACCCCCCACCTGGCGCCAATCCCCAATCTGCAACCCAAATCTGCTTTCTAGCCCAGAATCCGCGATCCAGCTGGGTCGACCACAGCCTTCAGCAGCAGCACTGGCAGCCTCTGACCTCTCAGATCAAGCGACCCCCGCACAGCCGTTAAGCACGCGCCTGCGCCTGCGCCTGCGCCTGCGCAGCGATGGCCGCTCGGCTCCCGGAAGCCGCTCCCACGTGCGCGCAGGCAGGTGGGGCTGCAGCTCGGGGCAGACATCCCTGGGCTCCGGATTCTCCCGGGCTCGCCCAGGCTGCCAGAGGACCACAGGCACAGGATCGCAGGCGCGCATTTTATATCACAAACATGAGATTCTGACGGAACATTATCTTCTCTGGGTTTTTTCCTTTTTTTCTTATCTTTGGAACATTATCAATCCTTACATATATCTCATGTAATGGAGGAGGAGGCGGTCTGTCTGACCCTGCGGCTGCCTCACTCATTCTCAAAGGGAGATCGGGTCTGGCATGGGCACTCCGCGGCACTGGAGCAGCTTCACGGATGGCCTGCTTTCAGCGCTGAGACTCTGGCCCCGGGGTCTGCCTGACAGGTGTCAGGGAGCAGGAGATACATGGAAAGTCAGGGGTTGCTCCTTCCCCACCAGCCCCCACTGCTGCCCATGCTGGATGGGCAGTTTGCAGGTGAAGCTCTGGTACTGGCGCAGGATGGCGGAGCTTCCCTTGGGTGGCGTCAGGATAGCCAAGTGCACAGCCCATCTGGCCTGGGGGATCCGCTCCTCTTGGACACCTCTCCAGATCCTGGGCCCCTGTGCTGCACACTCTGCATCCACACTGATGAGACTGAGCAGTTGCTGGCGGGGCTGACTGCTTGAGTTTGCCACCTGGGTGCCCAGCCTCAGGATTCCTGCTGCTGGGGGCGTGGGACTGGTGTGGGGTGTCTAGCCACTTGCTGCTCCCATGCCACGTCTAGGCTGCCAGGGTGACTCGGGCGCTGGCGGTGGATGGGGGGCTGGGTACCTGGTGTCCTTAGGGTCAAGTGCATCGCCCGCCCACCTGAGGGTCTGCTCTGCCTTGGCCTCCTCCAGCAGTGCAGGGGCCACCAGGCGGCAATTTAGGAATGCTTAAATATTGAAGGAAATATTCTTTCTCTCTCTTTGAGAAATAAGTGGTGATTTTGTTTTGTTTTGTTTTTGATACTCAGCTACAGCATAAAACAAAGGTGATGCAGAGGTGACGGTCCACAGCCAGTTCCTCTACTGATTACCTCCAGACATAAATGTTCAACTTAACTGCTTTGGTTGTCACTTTCACCTCAACACTTACATATGCCTACACATCTGTTCAATCACAACTGTTGGATTTAGAATTATTTAATACACAATTATTTCATAATTTAATACCCAAACTATTTTTAATAGTTTACCATCTCTGCAATCCTGATTCATTTTTTTTGTTTATAAAACCATTGCTATAGTAAGATCAAAATCACAAAACTCACATTTCATTGGGTTACAAAGCCCAAAATAAAATTCCCTGCACAGGACTCTTGGGCTGTTTTCCTGCACGATCAGCCTGCTCCTCCCTTGGGGGTCTACCTATTTTTTCTACAAAAAGCTCTTTACACTGTATTTTCAATGAAGTTATCTGCCATCTTTGTACTGCATCGTGATGAAAATATTTCTTCCAAGTTAGACAAGAACTGGGACATCAGCTCTTTCCAGTAATAGCCCCGTTTCAGTTCGAACTTCCAGAACTGTGGGTGCTGAAAAACTGGCAGTCTGACTTTAAGTGGTGCAGAAGGAGGCCAGTAGGGGGCGCCAGCCATCACACTGGGAAGAAGAGGGCCCTGCAGTGTTCCAGCTGCCAGCAGGGGGCGTGCTGCCAATACACTGTGAGCAACAGGACCTTACAGTGCCCCAGCAGCCAGCAGGGGAGCATGCCACCACTACACTGTGAGCAAGAGGGCCCTAACAGTGTCCCAGCAGCCAACAGGGGCGTGCCGCCACTACACTGTGAGCCAGAGGGCCCTACAGTGTCCCAGCTGCCAGCATGGGGTGTGCCACCACTACACTGAGAGCCAGAGGGTCCTACAGTGCCCCACGCAGCCAGCAGGGGGCACACAGGCACCATACCATGAGCAAGAGGACCCTGCAGTGCTCTGGTTGCCAGTATGTGGGTGCTGCCATGATACTATGAGCAAGAGGATCTTGCAGTGCCCCCAGGGGCCAGCGGGGGGCGTACACCGCGAGTAAGAGGGCCCAGCAGCACAGGCACCACACCGAGAGCAAGAGGACACTGCACTGCCCTGGTTGCCAGCAGGGGCGTGTTGCCACTACATTGTGAGCACGAGGGCCCTGCAGTGTCCCGGCCGCCAGCAGGGGGCGTCCGAGCCTGCCTTCAGATTCCTGAGGCTCCCCCCGCTGCCGTGCATCGCGTCACAGCGGTCTGCAGAGTTGCAGTACAGACCTGGGGGGGCACTGCGAAGGTGGAGCTGCGTCCTCAGCACAGACCCTGGAGTGGGGGTCTTACCGTAAGAGGGCCTTGCAGTGACCCTAGCTGCTAGCAGGGGACACGGACACAGCACTGTGTGCATGAGGGTCCTGCCCTGCTCGGCTGCCAGCAGGGGGCGCCCTAGCCCGTCTTTTTAGATGGCAGACACATGGTGCTGTTATGCACGTGAGCAACACACGCACGCGCCATGACGCATGGGACGCAACGCACACACGCGCCGTGACACACGCCATGCACACCAGTGCCATGACGCCACCTGAAAAGGAGGGCTCGGGTGCCCCTTGCTGGTGGCCAGGGCACTGCAGGGCCCTCTTGCTCACAGGGTAGTGGCAACATGCCCCCTGCCAGCAACCAGGGCCATGCAGCGTCCTTTTGCTCTGGGTGTGGTGCCTGTGCTGCAGGGCCCTTTTATTCGCGGTGTATGCCCCTCGCTGGCCGCTGGGGGCACTGCAAGACCCTCTTGCTCATAGTGTCGTGGCAGCACCCACATACTGGCAACCAGAGCACTGCAAGGTCCTCTTGCTCATGGTATGGTGCCCGTGTGCCCCCTGCTGGCTGCATGGGGCACTGTAGTGCCCTCTGGCTCTCAGTGTAGTGGTGGCACACCCCATGCTGGCAGCTGGGACACTGCAGGGCCACCTTGCTCATAGTGTAGTGGCAGTACCCCCCCCCACTGGCTGCTGGGGCACTGTAGGGTCCTGTTGCTCACAGTGTATTGGCAGCACGCCCCCTGCTGGCAGCTGGGACACTGCAGACCCCTCTTCTTCCCAGTGTGATGGCTGGCGCCCCCTACTGGCCTCCTTCTGCACCACTTAAAGTCAGAGTACCAGTTATTCAGCACCCACAGTTCTGGAAGTGCGAACTGAAACGGGGCTATTACTGGAAAGAGCTGATGTCCCAGTTCTTGTCTAACTTGGAAGAAATATTTTCATCACGATGCAGTACAAAGATGGCAGATAACTTCACTGAAAATAAATACAGTGTAAAGAGCTTATTGTAGAAAAAATAGGTAGGCCCCAAGGGAGGAGCAGGCTGATCGTGCAGGAAAACAGCCCAAGAGTCCTGTGCAGGGAATTTTATTTTGGACTTCTTCACATTCCTGCTTCTGTCTTGAGTCTCCACCTGTTTTCTTTGTCTGGTTTTTCTGCTCCCGCCTTAGGTCCCCAACTTGCCCCTCTTAGGCTTGTGGGACCTCCTCACTGTTGGTTAAGGCACATGTGTGGTGATCAGTCCAAATCCAATATTGGATCTGGCTCCTTCCCGCCTCCCAGGAAGGCCCTACAGTGGTCACATCTGTACCTCCTGTGCCTATCTCTTTTGAATGTCCTTCTCTACCCTAATCTGTACTTATGGTGCCAGGCTTCTCTTAAGAATGTCCCCTTTGTCCTTCTTATTAGCATGTAGCTAGCAATTTTCTGACATCTTAACTGTAGAGTGAATGATGATTGGGGCATCCTAAGAGGAGTTCTAGGCTGTTTCTTTTTGCCTAGGTACCTCTTCTTCCTCCTGCCCACAACTGACAAGTGCCCATCAACTCCAGCATTAGAGATGCTACTAATATATAAATCTTTTATGGATCCTCCCAGATGAGCCTTCCCACCATGTTCACGTCTAGCTATCTACCTACTCTAACAGAACCCACTATCCTGTGTCTTTCCCAAAAGTAGGGAAGGAACGATTCATTGGAAACCATAGGGAATGAAATGAATGTAGATGAAAACTTTACAACTTACACAAATAATCACTCCAAATCATCCTTACGCTAAAAATGCAAAACTGTGTAATTCTAGAAGAAAACATAGAATAAAAACTATATGCCCTTGGGTTCGGTAAGGAATTTTAACAAACAACACAAAGTGTCAATACACACAGAACAAAGAATTAAGCAGATTTTTAAAATATTAAAAGTGTATACTCTGGAAAAGACCTTGTTAAGAGAATAAAAAGACAAGCCACATATTGAAAGAAAATATTTGCAAAATACAGATTTGAGAAAGAATTTGTATTCAATATACAAAAAATCTTAAAACTAAGTAAAACAGCCCAATTAAAGATGCACACAAATCTGAACAGACACCTCACCAAAGGATTTAAGAGAAACCAGCCCTTTCAAAAGACTCCACCACTGATATCAACCAACTGCCTCAAGCTGCCCTATCTTTCTTGCCTGATAAGAGACCATCCACGACAGAGAGGTTCTGGCCAGTATACAGAGGATGCACAGAGCAAGTTTTCATGTCCTCTGCTTCACCTTTTAATGTCAGAGGGCTGAAAACTTCACCCTGGGATCATGCTAACACTGCCATTTTTTTAACATGGGACCCATGAAGGAGTAAGGAACTCAACTGTGATGGCACGCATTTCTCCTTTCATAAATATTCATGACTCCTCCTAGAGCTCATGAAATATGTGTATTCGGTCATGCCACTCAGCATAAATTACTCTTTCCTTTACCTCCCCTTGAAGTGTCTGCTTCTGGCTTCTGGCTGGAGTCTATGCTTCCCAGCCTGCTAGAAGGACTACCCTGTAGGCTGCAACCCTTTATAGGAAATAAATCTCTCACTGGGTGCAGTGGCTCATGCCTGTAATCCCAGCAATTTGGGAAGCCAAGGTGGGTGGGTCACGTGGGTTCAGGAGTTTGAGACCAGCCTGGCCAACATGGTGAAACCCTGTCTCTACTAAAAATACAAAAAATTAGCCAGGCATGGTGGTGGACATCTGTAATCCCAGCTAATTGGGAGGCTGAGACAGGAGAATTGCTTGAACCCGGGAGGTGGAGGTTGCCGTGAACCAAGATCACACCATTGTACTCCAGCCTGGGCAACAAGAGTGAAACACCGTCTCAAAAAAAAAATTAAATAAAAATAAAGAAATCTCTCATTTCCAAATTTATGAACCTCATCATTCTTCAGTCGACAGTGTTACAAAGTTCAAACGACCTTCCATACTCTCCCACAGAAGTCCTAGAAATTGTCATTTTGTTAATTATTTTAGATGCCTGAGAACTTGTAATCAAATGAGTAGAAATGTCGAAATTGTGCTTTACCAGCTATGTATCTCTAGATCCAATCAAGCAGATGTCTAAAATTAACCATGAGAATATGTATGCCTGATTCATGGCTAAAATTTTAGGATGAAAGCTATGAGATCTCTATTTGTGTTTTAGGCCTATTAATGTATGTTACGTATATGTGATATTTTCTTAACTCCAGACAGCAATGCAAAATTCATTTATAAAATCCTCTAAAAGTGCTCTATTCTAATGTAGCTTGGGGGAAAAAAAATAAGCAATTATACATAAATATTCCCCAAACTCCTAGAAATGTAGGAACTGATACAAATGTTTTTCAAGTTAACACAATTTACATGAAACATAGTTAAAAAAGATCAATTTAATATTTTTGGTGTAATAAAACAACTATGTCCTCAGAGCTATCTCTGTTGAATATAAAACAAACATAAATTTTTATTCTGCTTGAGTTCTAGTCAAATAAGCTAATATTATACTTACTAGATACTTATAATCTTAAAGCTTATAGATTTGATTCTAATTGTTATTCTTACAAAAAAAATTAATTCAATAATAATTTTTAACAGTAAATCTGCCTAATAATAGTTTCCAAAATACTTTTGGTAATTTTTAACCTTAAGGTTAAGCTAACTAAAAGATTTGCATTAAATATCTAGATCATTTATAAATAAGATATAATACTAAAACATTAATTACTGAACATAACTAATTCGACTTTATATACTTTTGGCCCCTATTTTTACGAGGAGACTGAAGATATTTTGGCCTGTTAACAAACATTTTTTTTGTCTACCACACTGAGAAGTTGTACTATGAAGAAACACATCCCTCTAGATGTTGGGAGATCGTATACTCATACATTTTCTAATCTACTATAGAATGTTAATATATGACAATTTAAAATTGTCTACTTCCTAGTTTACTCTGGAAAATAAAGATTACTAAGTATTAAAAATATCTATATATAAATAAAATTACCAGAAATAATAGAATAACTAGAAACTATGCAAAGTATGCAAGAAAAGTAGGACAAGTTTTGCAAGTAAAGTAGGTTGTATTTTTTATAAGAAAAACTATACAAAATATACAAATAAAAAGAGATACCTAACCTTGCCTGGGTTATATTTATATGGGTAAAATGTTATGAAGTTTATATTTATATGGGTAAAATGTTACATTTTCAGAAATTATATAAAATTCCTGGAAATTTGTCAATGTCCTCCTTATCCATGCTCTGTGCCAGTATGGTGTTATGAGTCATAATTTCAATTATTATTTTAAATGTTGTATGCCACAGACAAAACTGAATGTCCTTGTCCATGTGGTATAATGAACTCTCATCAGATCTTTCATCACAGCCATTTCATGCTCTTTGTCATTTAGATATTATTTAGCCCTGATGCTTTCCTGAAAGCTCCTGCAATCAGCTACAGGTCAGAACGTTTGTCTCCAACACAGGACTCCCTCTGAGACTCACAGGAAACACTATGACAGGTACTCTGGTTATAGACTTCTGATGATATTGCTTAAATAACTTTAAGACCATACACTTGACTCAGTGAAGTTCTCCAGAAGTCTAGTTGAGAAACTGATGGGTTCATGAAACTGCTAACCCAAGATTCAGCAAGACTGGAATTGATTACATGGTACTGAATGAACTGATGAAAATTGATTATAATTTTATAGCTTTTTTTGAGCATTGCTGGTTCTTTAATGTTATAGTTTCTGGATTTAAGAAATCTCTTTCTCTTAAGCTAACTATAACTCACAACAATTTAGTAGATTACACTTTTGTAAATAAAAATGAAGCATTTATCTTTTTTTCCCCCAACTGATTTCTCCAGAAATTTGGAATTCTTACTGAATACTCTTATTATCATGACAATAGAGTTGTCAGCAGAAGTCCAGTAAGAATCTGTACACCTTAGAACAGGACATAATAGGAAACTTTGGTTATATTATCAAGGCTTTTACTGGAATATCATATTTAGGAACAGTGTGCCTAAGATCAGTTATGACCACCAATTTTAAGGAACTAAGGTTGACTTTTATGGAGCCCATCCTTACAAAGCACTCTGAGAAAAGCCAGCCTGATACCTAGATTACAGGGTTTACAGCCTTACAGGTTAGTAAGGAAGGTGATTTCCTTGTAGGCCCAGGAATTTGGGGATAGTTTGGGGGCCTCAAGAAGAGAGGAATTCACCCAAAGCTATAAGGACTGCAGCTGAAATTTGATAGTATGTTCTGGGCTTGGCTTTTAGCCTCAATAAGTCCTTTAAAAGTCCAATCTGAGATTCTGTATGAAAACTTCCAGCAAAGAAGCTTGAAAGCACCTATGTGGTCAGCTCTTGTTCTTGCTGCACTTACATAATCAGGCAAAAATTTAACAAAACTAGACTTATTTTTAAAACAAGAGTAATCTGACTTTGATTATGATCAAAAGTGATGGTTACTACAGAGAGAAATTTTATGTTTCAATGGAAAACTATAACTCAGCCGGGCGTGGTGGCACATGTCTATAATTCCAGCACTTTGGAAGGCCAGGAGTTCAAGACCAGTCTGGGCAACATGGCGAAACCTGATCTGTACTAAAAATACAAAAATTAGCTGGGCATGATGGTATGTGCCTGTAGTCCCAGCTAATCAGGAGGCTGAGGAGGGAGGCTTGCTTGTACCCAGGAGACAGAGCGTGAAGTGAGCTGAGCTGAGGAGGGAGGCTTGCTTGTACCCAGGAGACAGAGCGTGAAGTGAGCTGAGCTGAGGAGGGAGGCTTGCTTGTACCCAGGAGACAGAGCGTGAAGTGAGCTGAGCTTGCACCACTGCACTCCAGCCTCAGCGACAGAGCCAGATCCTGTCTCAAAAAATTTTTTTAAATAAGAAAACTATAGCCCTTGAGGGTTATCAGATTCTAGTCTTGTTTCTTGTCTTTGGGCTATTTTTACCTCTTTGTAAAATGGATCCTGCCATCTGATGAATTTTGTCCCACGATGATACTGTGGAACAAGAAGCCAAGTATTGTCTCCCCTACTAATATATCTATTGTCACTTACTTTGAAGGCCTCCAACCCTGGAACAAAGTTAGAAGAGGAAGGTTTTGCTCCCCAGAATGCATAACCAAGTTGTCATACATTCATGCAATGGAATACTATTTAGCCATAGAAAGGAACAAGCTATCAACTCACACGAAGACATGAGTGAATCCTTCAGGCACATTGCTAAGTGGAAGAAGATGGTCTCAGGAGAATCCACACAGTGTGACCTCATTTAACGAGATTCTGGAGAAGGGAAACTATACAGATGGGAAGCCTCTGGCTGCCGGGGGTGGGGGTTTGAAGCATTCCATATGATACTTTAATAGTGGATACCTGCCACTATGCATTTGTCAAAACACGCAGAATTTTACAGCTAAATGGGTAAATCAAACTCTAAGTAAATAATATTATTCAGGATGTGGAGTATCCCAGCACAGAATACACAGTGTGAAAAATAATTTAACTATGCTACAAATTACAAGGGTTTGGATGTGGTTTGTCCCTGCAAAAACTCATATTGAAATTTGACCCCCAATGTGGCAGTGTGGGGGAGGTGGGGCCTAGTGGAAGGTGTCGGGGTTATGGAGATCGATCCCTCATGAATACATTAATGTGGGTTCTGTCTGCTCTCACAGGAATGGATTAATTCCTGCAGGAGTAGATAGTTAAAAAGAGTCTGGCTTCCTTGGCTTCCCTCTTACTTTCCCTCTTGCTGTGATCTCTGGTGCACTCCTTGCTCCCCTTCCACTTTCCACCATGAGGTGAAAAAGACTGAGGCCCCACCAGATGCAACTGCCCAATCTCGGACATTCCAGCCACCGTACTGTGAGCCAAATGAACCTTTTTTTACCTACAAATTACCCTGCCTCAGGTATCGTGTTACAGAAGCACAAAGTGGACTAAGACGCAAATGTGGGAAAAACTCACTGACGGTGTAGGGAAAATGGTGCTGACCTAAGTCTCTTTGAAAACGAATAGAATCTGTAGGCTGAAGGCAAATGAACTGTACTTCATCATTGGATTCCATTTTATAAAGTTCTTTCCAACAAGGGTAATTGTGAACAACTGTAAAACCACAGTATCTGTAGCTGGAATAAAACAATGAGTTACATAAGTCACAGATGGTAGGAACCAGGTCTCTCACTGTTGAAGTGGGAGGTTCCAAATTAGCAAGGGGAGAAGGGCAGAAAGATTCATGTGATAGTAGATCAGAGGTGAAGACATCAACGTAAACTTATGTTTAGTTTAATACAGACACATACAGTTCCACATCGAAACCTTTGTAATTGGGTGTGTATAGGTAGGTGACATACAAACATATACTTCCTAGCATTGCTAATGAGGGACGAGACACAGTGTGTTCATATCAGCAGCCAGACATAAGTTTTCCTGCCATTCTGAAAGGAATCAGGCTCTTTGAAGAAATGTCTGATACTAGAACTGGGACAGTAAATATATGAGCCAGGATAATCTTGAAGTATCAGAAAGTAAGTAAGTACTAAAAAAAAAAAAATTGAAATATGTCAAAGAAAAATTGGAGCCAATAAAAGGAGCTACCAATGGCCAACACAGGAATGAACTGTGCAACACAGTGCTGTAGTGTTTCACACTAACTAAAGCTTCAAGTAATTACCCAGGTGTCTGTATTTGTATGTGTAGGTGAATAAGCAAATGGAGTTGAACAGAAGTCTCCTTTGCAGAAGAATTTCAAATAATCGATGTAGACACTCAGCCATGAAGAAGGTGGAGCTAACTCCTCACTCCGTGAGTATGGGCTTTACATATGTGTAAACTTATTTATCATATTTTTTTCTTGTGCTGTGGTTGTATCCTGGGTTCATTCTCTAAAATGCTGTTCACCTTAGACCAGGAAAAAAAAATAACCTATCAGACTCTGTTTCAATTCATGGCTAAATATTTTAAAAAGAGTGACTTTGTAAAAATATGTTCCAATGGCAAATTGATTCGTTGAGACTGGATCACTTATTCCAAATACCTGTCGTCTTTATTTTGTTCCAGGGCCCACCTCTTAGCCATAATACACCAGAATCAAATATTGGCCACTGGGAAAAAATATTCAAAGAAAGCAAGAATGTGAACCGAACTTGCGACCATGATGATTCGACGTTTCACCACAATGCTTTCTAAAACAGAAGAGTTTAAAAGGATATTCAAAGTCAATTTCCTCAATGAGGCTTTGCAAAAAACGAGGAAACCAGAGAAACAAAAATGGCAGGACATTCTATGGGAGATTTTAGATGTTTCTATGTTTTATGGGGATAAAACACTTTGCCTTTTAAAGAATCACAAAGAATTATTGGAAACCCAAACTCTGGAATGTTTCCAAATCTAGTTGAACTTCTATGCAATTATGTCTATATAGCTAACCATGAGGTTGATGATTTTTTTAAAATCTCTGCCTTATTTGTGTAATAAAATACACAATGAATAATTAACACTCATAGGAAAACATGTTAGACCTTGTGAAAGGAAAATAAATCTTGGGGACCCAAAATCACTAAGCTAAAGGGAAAAGTCAAGCTGGGAACTGCTTAGGGCAAACCTGCCTCCCATTCTATCCAGTCACCCGTCTGCTCACCAAGATAAATGCATATCTGATTGCCTCATTTGGAAAGGGTAATCGGCAACTCAAAAGAATGAAACCATTCATCTTTATCTACCTATGATCTGGAAGCCCCCTGTCTGGCCTTCTCTTCAAGTTGTCTCACCTTTCAGGACTGAACCAATGTACATCTTATACATTGAGGATTGATGTCGCATGTGTCCCTGAGATGTACAAAACCAAGCTGTGCTCCTACCACCTGGGGCACATGTTGTCGGGACCTCATGAGGATGCATCACGGGTGCGGGCATCCTCAAACTCGGCAAAATAAACTCCCTAAAAAATCTGAGACCTGTCTCAGATTTTCAGGGTTCATACATGTAATGTAGGATGTTAGTGTTTGTAAAACAGACATTATTCTATCTGCTATTACAACTATACTGCCCATTAACCTTAGACTTTCTCAACAAAACAAAAAATCTTGATGAGGTACAAATAATATATTTAAACTTAAATAATGTTGCAAGTTTTAATATGCCTACTTTTCATTTTTTAATACTGTTTTGACTACTTTAACGCTGTAAGAAAAATGAGTAATTAAAACATGAATAAAAGTGTTTACGGGAGTGGACATCTTTCCTCAGGCTTGGGGTGACTTGAAAGACACCTGCCCATCCCCAGCTTTCATCCCAGCTGCCCTGATGGTGGCTCTAAGCATTTCTCCTTTCTCTATATGAGTATCAAACTGCAGAAACAAGCCCAAATCTTACAGTATGTTATGACACGCTATGACAATGAGCAGCGGAACCCTCAAGCAGGGGGAGGCTTCTGAAAAACAAGACTTGCAGAATAGAATGTGGGAAAGTCAACCAGTGTCGGAGCTCCCTCCTCTGCACACGGGAGCAGACAGGAAGCTTTGGCCTCACCTTCCTCACATGGCCTGCAGCCATGTCCCCCCCAGGTCAGACTTGAGGAGAATGAAACTTTGGTCTTCACTGTGGTCTTCACACGCTACCAGGTGCTCCAAAGCCATGGCCTCTCCTCGGGTGGGTCCTGAGAACAAAGCTCTGGTTCTAACCCTAACCCTGTCCCTAGGCTTTGACTCTGACCCTAAACCCTGATCCATACCCTGGTCCCTAACTCTGACCCTGACTTTGACCCTGACTTTTGTCTTGACCCTGACCATGACCCCACCTCTAACCGTACTTCCGGACCTGACCCTGACCCAGACCCTAATTGTAACCCTAACTCTATTATTATCTTTACAATCTATCTCTAAACTTACCCTCTAGTGCTAAATAGCTGTACCCAAAAGCACTTTTGGATTATTTAACTTATTTTGCTTGAATTCTCTAAGGACATCCTAAAGGAGATGTTATTATGAATTCTGCAGTCCCTCTGAGTGGTATGGCTTCATTTAAGAAGCTCTAATACTTTACAAGACATAAGAAGTTTGGAGGGTAACAGCACTGGGTTGTCAGGAATGCATGCTGGCATTCACGATAGTCACTGGTGCTGTTCTCTAAATATTTTCAGTTCGTTTTTTATGAATGCAATCTGACTGTACCATCCCACCTACTTAAATTTTTGCAAGGCCACATGACTTTTTTTTTCTTGCCATTGGAGGCAAGAAGAAATAACATGTGACTTTTTCAGGAGAAATCTCTGAACAGAGTTCTATCCAGCATGCTTTTTGTCTTTTCTACAGCAATAGGGATCTTATTGATGGTACCTCCTTCAGCCTGGATTCCTGCGTTAGGATGACACAGCACAGAACTCCCTCTCACCTGACCAGTGATGAGATGCAAATAAATGAGGAAGAAGATTTTTGAGCCACTGAAATTTGGAGGTTGTTTTAGCCACTGAAATTTGGAGGTGTTAAACCAGCACCATGGTTTAACCCAGCCCTCACTGACTGATGCAGGGCTCAAGAATGAGTCAGAACTGGATCTGGACATGTGAAGTGCACTCCTCCAGGCTAAGTAAAATTCAAGTCTTGTTGCAAAGATAACAGTGAGCACGATGTGTTATTAGGGTGAGTGTGGGATAAATAAGGTGTATCAAGTGAGAATAACGAGAAACTCAACTTTAAAAGACAGTGCTAATTTGGACTGCGGAGAGATTCAAATGCCCGACTTAGCACTTGAGATTGTGATGGCTGAACAAACTCATTAAGAACCTTAAATGAAGGCTCGGGATAAAAATCTGAGGGCGTCTAATATCCCAATGTTTCATCCTAGAATGGACAGAGTCCTTAACCCCATTCTAGGGAGACTTCCAAAAGACAAAAGACCTGCATTTTTCCGGCAACCCACACGGAGAGACTTTCCTGCACTTCTGACCTGTGGCTAACACTCCTCACCTTTCATTCTGTCCTCAAGTGTTTTGGGGAAACACCTTTAACTCTCTATGACTTACAGGTTATTAAGTGGCCCTTAAAATTCCCTCCAGAGATAGAAAAGACTAATGATGAAGGAGCCTGAGCTCACAGCAGCAAGTGGGCATATGTGCTCAGCAGCCACGTGGCTCATCTGCTAGGAGATTACTACATACAATGTTCTGCAACATTGCTTAACACAAGGGGACATTCTCCTGACTCAGAGGGTTTAATTGCTTGTCTTTTTATAGTTGAAAGTTGGGGGTGAAAGTGATTTTCCACACAGCCAGCAGCTAAAATATTCCAAATGTGGTTTTCACTGTGTGTTGGGATTTACTCGGGGTGTCTGGCAAAATATGAGGGAAATATCAGGGAGAGTTAGAAGATTATAGTCTCTAACCCAAAAATATATAAAATTAGCCCTATAAATTTGAAAAAGTCCAGTTTCTTTGTGAGATAACAGTATAAAACATGTTATTTTTCATCAAAATTTGAAATAAGTTGGGAACCTGTGCAGCTCAGCCACTGGCTGATGCACCGTCACAAAGCTGCACTCCAACCTTCTCACTTCTGTGTCCTAATTTCTTCCCAGGTACTCCTGCTGAGTTTGAGCCTCAACAAGGAACTCAAGGAAGTGCCAATTAAAACACTGAAGTATCTTTGCCTGCCTGATTTGCAAGATTAAAAGGACTGATAAAGTTTACTGTTGGTGAAAGCTACAGGCACTCTCTTGCTAACCCTAAACCCTGACTGATCCTGACCTCATGCTACTCTTCCCCACAATCCCTCAGGTATGTCCCATTTCTGCTAAACCCCTTTTTTTTGTTTTTTTTTTTTTTTTTTTTTTTTTTTTATCCTCCAAACTTCTAACCTTAATACTCTAAATGCAAAACCAACCTATAGGCAATCCCATCCCCAATTTAATACTAAATTACACTAGGAAATGAAATCACAAGAACAGAAAGGCATAGATCAATGTCTAGCATAATTATACAATTAATAATGCTCAACAAAATCATCATCATTTGATACTAAGACATATTTGAAGGATTAAAGACCATGATCACTACATCCTTTTCTCAGAAAATCTAGCTGGTTTTGCATACTAAAGCCATCCCTGCAAAAAAACATCAAATAAGCAGAGTGAAGGAGCTGTTCTAAATTCTTTGGGGTGTTGTTAATTCAATCTGACTTCACATAAATCCTATGAGGCAGGCATTGCTGTTATTGCCCTCATTTTACAGATGAACAAACTGAGATGATGCATGGCACATAGCAGCCCCTGTTGAATTTTTTTTTCCTGACACCCTGGCTGGCAGTGATTGAAATTGAGCTTTTAAGGCTCTTGACACTCTCAAGGCCCTTAACACTTCCATGTCAAGCTTTATCGCCCGGTACTAAGTCCCTATCTCCTCTACCAAGAGGACAGGGGTTTAGGGGTGGGAGACGCTCAGAGGAAAGTAAGCAAGTCTGATTTATTTGTGTTACCTGAGCATAGTCCAAGGCCAACCTGGCACAAGGAGACCTCAGGAAATAAATTCAACAAATGAACCAACACACACAGATGAACAGAAGAGGCCCACAATGAGGCTTAACAGTGACCTCATCATCTAATCTGAAAGGAAGGCATCATGGTTTCCTGTTATGGGGAAAGAATTGGGCTACAGGGTGCATGGGGTTCCTCTCACATCATCACCCACCATAGACCTCCACATCCTGGGGCTCTCTGTACATCTCAGTCTTTCTGAGGCTCTGGTCCCTTCATCTAAAGGAATTTTTTTTTTTTTTTTTTTTTTTTTTTTTGAGGTGGAGTCTCACTCTGTTGCCAGGTTGTAGTGCACTGGTGCAATCTTGACTCACTGCAACCTCTGCCTCCCAGGTTCAAGGGATTCTCCTGTCTCAGCCTCCCAAGTAGCTGGGACTACAGGCACATGCCACCACGTCCAGCTAATTTTTATATTTTTAGTAGAGATAGGGTTTCACCATGTTGGCCAGGATGGTCTTGATCTCTTGACCTTGTGATCTGCCTGCCTCAGCCTCCCAAAGTGCTGGGATTACAGGCATGAGCCACCATGCCATCTAGAGGAATTTTGAGCCTTGGTTTTTTGAAGACCCAGGTTAGGGGACCTGGGTCTCAAGGGTCTCAGGTATCTGAGTCCTTAGACTCCTTGTGCCCCCATATTTGAGTCTCTGGGGTCTCCAAGGCCCTTGGGCTTTGTCGGCAGGGTGGAGACCTCCAGATCCCTGTGTTTCAAGGGTACAGATGTCTCCAAGTCTGCTGGTTCTCTCAGCTTCTCTGGTGCCAGGAGTCTGCGTTTTTAACCCCCTTCATCTCAAGGGCCTCAGTCTCTGAGCCTCTGGGCTCCTGGGTTAGGTGAGAAGGGTCTTTGGATCCTTCTCTTTAGAGAGTCTGGGGTCTCCATGGCCCTGGGTCCAGGGACTACTGGATCAGAAGCCTGAACCTTTGGATCCCTCAGTCTTAAAACTCGGCCTCTAGGGTGCCCAGGGTCTCCAGATCCGTTCAGAAACACTCTAACCTGTTCTCTGTCCTCGAGTTCCACCCCCCGCTCCACATGAAAGTAGTGGGTGGGTGTCCATTTCACTGCTTGGCGTCTGCATTACCTTTCATCACTTTCTCTCGTCATTGCCCCAGTCCTCACTCCAATCAGTGTTACACAAGTCCTATGGGAACCACTTTCAAAATAGACCGGAAATTTATTTTCTTCAGTCGCACCCACTATCCAGAGCCAACAGCACGTGCAGACACCACACCCCCAGTCGCTGACATCTTACGCACGGCGGAGTCCCTCAGCCCGCACCGACTCCCTCTCCCAATTCGACCTGCGCACGCGCATCACACTGCCACGCGTGCGCGCAGAATGCCACGTCAATCCTCGGAGTCTGTTCTGCGCATGCGCTGTCTGCGCCTTTTACACTTGCGACCAACCCCAGCAACCCCCACCTTCAATTCTCACCCGCAAACCCACCTCAAATGGCAGAAATCATATGCCTTATAATCCCCTTAAAATCCTGTAATAATCCCACAAGCCAGTTAATCAGAATACAACTACTTCGCCTATCCAGCAACCTGAACCTACCGGTGACAGCGCGCCGCCATGGCAACAGTAGTACACACAGCCTGCGCCCGTGCGCAGGCGCAGAAAATAAACGGGGCAGTGCATTTTGGGAGCAGCAGGAAGAGCAAAGGAAAGTGTTTCTGGGAGTTGTAGGCCAAGCGGGACCCCAGAGCCACGGGCTCAAAAGGCAAAGGGGGCAGTACATTTTGCGGGCAGCGGAAAGAACAATGCAAGTGCTTCTCGGAGTTGTAAGCTAAGCGGAAACCCGGAGCCACTGGCGCATCCAGCGGTGCTGCCGCATGGGATTCTGGGAGCTGTAGGCAAGGAAGTCCCAAGACCTTTGTGGGAGTGTAGTCTCGGAGTAGTCACTTCCGTGCCAGGCTTCCGCGTGGCGGGCAGTGTGGACGGCCCAGCACTGCGTTCTGCCCGGGTGAGTATTTATTCCTGCGGTGGGTTGGCATGTGGACCCCGGCTCTTTGTTGCGGTGCCGTGGGAGGGTTGAAGGTCTCTCCGAGCGTGAGACGCTTCTGTGATTTCCCAGCGCGCGTGTCCCTGAGGCCTTGTAGCCAGGATTCCCACTTTGGACGCTGCGGTCTGGCCTGTCTCTTACCGGGCCACCCCCTTCCCCCAAGACAGGATAAAACCATCTCCCTGTCCCTGCCCCCATGCCACACACTCAGTCCTTTTGACAAGGCTGCAATCCAGAGGCATCCCTGGGGTCCGCGGCCTCTCTTCTGGGAGCATTTATTACTCCGTCATCCTACAGATATTTACTGAGCACCGACTCTGCGCAAGGTGGCGGGGTGACGGGGTGGGGGGGCAGCAGACCAACCCTGTCCTGCCTTGAAGAAGCAGAGAGACCGACCTGTCACCAGTGACAGCGAGTCAGGATCAGGGCCGGTATGGAGGCACATATGCAGCTCTGGGGGCCCTGGTGGAGGCACCCGACTCAGTGACTGGGGTCCGTAAAGTCTTTGAGGGAAGACGTTTAACATGCATGTCAAACGTAGCATGTCCAAATGGAATTCCTGGTCTTATCCCCTGAAAAAATGGCCCCACCATCCCCCCAGTGCTCAGACCAGAACCTCAGCGTTACCCTTCATCACTTTCTCTCGTCATTGCCCCAGTCAGTCTGCCCGGCTTGACCCTGGGAGGCAGAGGTTGCAGTGAGCCAAAATTGTGCCACTGCACTGAGAGTGAGACTCCATCTCAAAAAATTTAAAACTTAAAATTTTTTTTAAAGAACGGAAAGAGATGGATGCTAGGCAGGACCTGAAAACATGAAAAGGCCTCCCTAGAAGAGAACTGAGCAGAAAATCCAGGAGCACAGAAGGAGGAGTGAGTCAAAAGCTGGGGGAGGAAAAATTCCAAGGGGTGCTGCAGCCATCTGGGAGAGAGACAGACCTGACTAGGGTGCTGTCATGGAGATGGTCAGAAGGGTCTGGCTGTTTTGAAACCATATTCAAACAGGATTTGCTATTTCATTTAGGTACCTGGAGTTTGAAAAGTTCTGGAGTTGGCATTGCAGTTTGGTGCCACTCACTGGGAGCATGACAAGTGTAATGAGAGAAAGAGCAGTCCAGTTTCCTGAACCCCAAAGCTTCTGGCCTGAGCAGCTGGATGGATGGAGCTGCCTTGTGCTCTAGGAGAAGCCCATTGGGTTAGAAGAATCAGGAATTTGGGTTTGGAGATGCCTATCAGACATCTGAGTGGCACTGGCCTCTGCCCTCAGAGGAGTTATAGACAGTAAACATAGTCACATAAAATAATTCCACACATTGTGGTAAGTCCTAGAAGCAATGTGACCTGCTCTGAATGGCAAGGAGACAACGGCAGTAGTCCAGGCTGGAGGTGATGGTGGCTTGGGGGAGGGGAACTGAGCCTGCGAAGTTTTTGTGGGTTCACCAGGCAGGCAGGACCAAGATTTGACTGGATGTTTGGAGTCTTGGCTGGGTGGAGAAGGATGAGGTAGGAAAGAAAATGGATGGAGGTCAAAGATGGGCTGATGTGGGTCTTGTTGACGCCACAGAAACCTGTGGGGGATTCTGATACCAGAGCAGGGTTGAGTTCAGTCTTGGAGGCCCACACATTCTTTCATCCCCAAAACAGGTGTAACCCCAGGTGGTCTCCCGAGAGGTGTGATCCACGTTGCCTGTGTGTTCCCTGGAGAAGGTGATCACCCTGCCTTTCACAGGATGCAATCAGAACCCATTCCTGGAGAGCCTATCCCAACCTACAGAGTGAAATCAATTGCCCCTTCCTGTTTTCCACCTTCCTCTGAACACAGCTTCAATCCTCTGGCCTCCCTCTGCCCTGAGAGTCATAAATCCCTCACCTCTCAAGCTCTCTTAACAGCCCTGGTGCCCCAGGCCAATGATAGGTACCTTGTCCTTCTGATCTGGGCTGTAACAAGGGTGGCCTCCCTGGAGATTGTGACAAATGGTCCTTAATATACACCCCATCCCTCTGGACAAGGCACAACCTAATCTTGGGTATAACCTGCTTGTCCTCCCTCTCTTTAGCCCTGAAGTCAGCTTCTTAAGCTACTTCTCTTCTTGGTGCAGAATGAATGGTGCAATCCAAGAAGCCTTCCCTAAGGCAGTGGCTTCCTTACACCAGGAACCACTTATAACCTCCTGTCCCCAGTGCTAGAAGAAGCTACTCCACTCGCGCACAAGTCTCCCTGGTCTATTCTGGCCGGAGGTGCAATCCTGACAATCTCCCTGAAGGCAATAACCCTGCAATCCGGAATCCACATGTAACCCACCTCCTCTCTCTCCCTGTCTAGGAGAAGCCGACGCCTCCCGCAATGCCCGCCCCACCGTGTACCTCCTGCCACGCGGCACGCGCTGCCCTCCGCCGTCCGCGCTCAGGCCAAGCGCTGTGCGGTGCCTGCTTCTGTACCGCCTTTGAGGCTGAAGTGCTGCACACGGTGCTCGGCAGGCCGCCTGCTGCCGCGTGGTGCAGTGGTGGCTGTGGGCGCCTCGGGGGGCAAGGACTCCACGGTGCTGGCGCATGTGCTGCGCGAGCTGGCGCCGCGCCTGGGCATCTCACTGCAGCTCGTGGCCGTCGACGAGGGCATCGGCGGCTACCGCGACGCGGCGCTGGCGGCCGTGCGGCGCCAGGCAGCGAGCTGGGAGCTGCCGCTCACCGTCGTGGCCTACGAAGACCTCTTCGGGGGCTGGACAATGGATGCGGTGGCCCGCAGCACAGCTGGCTCCAGCCGCAGCCGCTCCTGCTGCACCTTCTGCGGGGTACTGCGTCGCCGGGCGCTGGAGGAAGGGGCACGCTGCGTGGGGAGCCACGCACATCGTGACGGGTGAGCGCAGGCACAGCGGCGGAGCTGCATGCTCAGAAGCAGTTGGGCGCATGCACGGGCCAGGGGGCGGGGCCTGAAGGGGCCTCGTGCGCATGCTCCAGAAGCAGGGGGGAGGAGACCTTGGGCGTGGCCTAACGGGAGGATCCCGTGAGGAGATGCGGAAGTACGCATGCTCCAGTTTGGGGCTGGGGCCCTCTGAAGGTTCTAGACGCTGGGGGAGACCGAGGGGGCCAGGCAGGGATCATGAAGGTTTTTGGGTCTTGGCCACAGTCTTGGTCTGCAGAGATTGCCAAACGGGTGGGGAGGTGAAAGTCTCTGGAGATTAGATCTCTGATGCTTCGCTTATTTTTAAGTGTTTCTAACATGCTCGATCTCTTATGGTCCACCTTTCAGAATCCAGCTCTGTCTCTAAAAAGTATCTCTGTCTCTTAATTCCTTTTCTTTGCTGCCCGCTCCTCTAAGTTTTTTATTCTCTCTCTTTCATCCATTCCTTCAACAAACAGATGCTGAGTTTCTGCTATATGCCGGATCCCATGTGGCCAAAATTCTTAACTACTCTGTACTTCTATTTCTCCCCATCCCTAAAACAGGAATATGAATGGTACCCAAGCTCATAAACTTGTTATTACAATTAGATGAGTCTATTTAGTAGAAGTGTATCTATTTTATAGTTATGTTACATAACCTGTATAATACAGATTACACATTTTATACGTGCTATATTATCATCGTTGTCAGGCTAGGACTGAGAATACAGTTATACACAAGTTCCTACCTTTGCATGGTTGTCAGATACAAAATTATAAGCACTATACATGTTACTGACCATGTATGGACATGTTCTGGACTATGTGTACGCACAGAGAACCCTATGATGTGGAAGGAGTGGGGTCGGGGGAACTATTTTGAAATCTGAAGGCTCACGGTGAAGAGGTTAAGGGGGTAGAACTGGGGAGACGTTGGCCTGTACAAAAGCCAATTTGGGCTGCCCCAAGAAGTCCAGTGTGGCTGGATCCCAGAAAGCAAGGGCAGGGGAGGCTGGAGAGGTGGGAAGAGATCAGGCCTTACCCTGTAGGCTGTGGTGGAACCAGTAAAAGTGATAAAAAGGGAGTTTCACTTTGAAAAGCTCGCCCAGGCCATGGTGAGGAACCTGGTTTGGAGGGGCAGGGATAAAGCCAAGGAAACCAGTCAGTGGGGGAGCCAACTGCAGTCATGGAGGTGAGAGTGGTGGTTGGAGAGAATCAGCACATTCGAAGGGTATGAAGGCAAAAGTCGTTCTGAGTCTGTCATCTGCCACCGTGCTAGGGAAAGGCTTACTGAGCTTCATTCACTGGTGTGGCCCTTTCCTTACTGAATAACTTTGCAGAAATCCCTAGATCTCTGTGATTGAAAATGGGAACAATAATCCTTTCCATACAAGAGCAGTGTATGGAAAGAATGAGAGCCTTGGGTCGGGCACGGTGGCTCACGCCTGTAATCCCAGCACTTTGGGAGGCCGAGGCGGGTGGATCACGAGGTCAAGAGTTCGAGACCAGCATGGCCAACATGGTGAAACCCCCGTCTCTACTAAGAATACAAAAATTATCCAAGCATGGTGGCAGGCCCCTGTAATCCCAGCTACTTGGGAGGCTGAGGCAGGAGGACTGCTTGAACCCAGGAGGCGGAGGTTTCAGTGAGCCAAGATCACACCACTGCAACTCCAGCCTGGGCTATAGAGCAAGACTCCATCTCAGAGAAAAAAAAAAAAAAAAAAGAATGAGAGGCTGCCTCAGGTTTTAAAGTTAATTTGATAGAATCACTTATTAATTGTACTTCTAAAGTAATGAAGGCTTCCAGAAAAATCCCTAATGTGGAAGGTGATTTTTCCCCTTTGTTTACACACTCTATTTTCAAAGGCATAGTATAATGATTGTTGTAATAATTATTACAAAATTGGGAGCTCTTAAGTGGGTTTGTAATGACAAGGTGTGGAGCAAATCCAGTCTCTCCTAATGGATGTGGTTTACAACTTTAAGTCAACAGTAAACGTTTAACCAGATGTCATTTCCAGTAGCAAACATGCTAATCTCAAGGTCACAGGGCTTGGCAGTTCTTTGGAAGGTAACCATTACTACAAACACAATTAGAGCCAAGTTCTTGGAGGATTTTCACCATATAGACCAGGGTCTCTCAGCTTCGGCCCTATTGACATTTGGGGCCAGACAGTTTGTTGTTAGGGAGCTGTCCTCTGCGTTACAGGATTTTAGCAGCATCCCTGGCCTCTACCCATTAGATGCTATTTAATAGTAGCACCACATCCCCAGCCTGACAACCAGAAATGTCTCCAGCCATTGCCAAATGTCTCTGGGGGGGGAGGGAAGGAGGGCAGAGTCATCCCAGATTGAGAAGCACTGATACAGACTCAAGTATAACTTGACAAGACACAGAACAAGTATAGCTTCAATTTCATGGTAACCAGTGTGTAAATATTTCTCACTGTTATTTCTTAACAAAGATAACAAAAACACTGCAGTGATTACAGGTGTGGTGGTTCATGGCAATCCCAGCCACTCTGGGAGGTGGAGGCAGATAGATCATTTGAGCTCAGGAGTTCAAGAGCAGCCTGGCCAACACGGAGAAACTCTGTACAGAAATGCAAAAATTAGCTGGGCATGGTGGCGTGCACCTGTGGTCCCAGCTACTCGAGGCTGAGGCAGGGCAGGGGGTGGGGGATCACTTAAGCCTGGGAGATGGAGGTTGCAGTGAGCCAAGATCGAGCCACTGTACTCCACCCTGGGCACTAAAGCGAGAAGACACACACACACAAAAATGAAATAAACATAAACTACAGTCTGTGTTGTCAGAGGCCCTGTGTCAAAAACTATTTGTTTTCTCTGGCTGCTATAACAAATTACTTAAAATTTCACAGCTTTAAACAACACAGATTTATTACCTTGCATTTCTGGAGATTAGAAGTCTGGCAAGTCTCACCGGGCTAAAATCGAAGTGTCAACAGTGCTGCGTTTCTCCTGGAAGCTCTTGAGCCAGGGGGTCCATTTCCTTGCCTTTTCCAGCTTCCGGAGGCTGCCCACATTCCTGGCTCATGCTGGCTCTTGGCCTCTTCCTCCATTTTCTTGTCTTTTTTTTTTTACTTTTGAAAGAGAGTCTTGCTTTGCTACCCAGGCTGGAATGCAGTGGCGCAATCTTGGCTCACTGCAACCTCTGCCTCCTGGGTTCAAGAGAGTCTCATGCCTCAACCTCCCGAGTAGCTGGGGTCGCAAGTGCCCGCCACCACGCCCTGCTAATTTTTTGTATTTTTAGTAGAGATGGGGTTTCACCATGTTGGCCAGGCTAGTCTCAAACTCCTGGCCTCAGGCGATCCTCCCGCTTCGGCCTCCCAAACTGCTGGGATTACAAGCGTGAGCCACTGTGCCCAGCTCTTCCTCCATTTTCAAAGCTAAGGATGGCAGTTTGAGTCCTGCTGTTTGCGTCACTCTAACCTTGCCTCTGCCCTCACAACCCCCACATGCAGTAGGCGGGTGGCAAATGAGGTACCCCCAAGTTCCCCAGGGAGCTTGTGTGTGTTACCCTCTTGATTCCTGCTGTGTCCACCTCCAGCCTCCACCTGGCTGTCCCACAGTGCCCAGGGGGCTCCATGGCCCTGTCTCCCTCTCCTGGACTCCGGGTCCTTGTGCCCTGTGGTGCCCAGGGGGAGCTCCATGGCTCAGGCTCCCCCTTCCCATCTCTCTCTGGGTCCTGGCTGCCCACAAAGGTCTCCATGGTCCTATCTCTCCCTCTTCTGCCTCCCTCCTCCACTCTGAGGGTCTTTGTGATTACATGGAGCGCACCTGGATAATTGGCCACACTCTCCCTATTGTAAAGTCAGTTGATTAGCAGCCCCAGCTCAACTTGCAACCTTAATTCCCCTTTGCCCTGCAGCCAAACATGTCCTTAGGTTCCCAAAATTAGGCCAGGGACACCCTAGGAGGTGGGGGAGAGGGCAGCCTGCCTACCCCACCAGCTCTCTTGAGAATCTCTGTTAAATGCCTTAAACACCATTCTGATTTCTGTGTACAGTTTGCATTACAGTTTTAACTGAGGATGATAAGGTTATTAGCAGCATAATGCCCTTTTACTCCCTATAGAAAAGGGCAACTAGCATAAGGTCCGCTCTGCAGAAGGTGGGTGGTCCATGAGGCCCCCCGCCCAAGTTGCGCCAAAAAACCTTATGTTTCTCTTTTTTGTTGTGTCCACCTCCGGCCTGTATCTGGCTGCCTCACGGTTCCCCCAGGGGTCTCCATGGCTCTCTCTCCCCTCCCTGTCTCTGGATCCTGGCTGTCGCACGTTTTTCAGGGGTCTCTATGGCTCACTCTCCCCCCTGCCATCTCTTCTGGGTCCTGGCGGTCCCACTGTGCCCTGGGTCTCCATGGTCCGCGCTCCTCTCCCGGTCTCTCTCTGGGTCCTGGCAGTCCCACTGTGCCCTGGGTCTCCATGGGTCTCCCTCCCAGTCTCCCTCTGGGTCCTGGTGGACCCTTGGTGCCCCGGGGGGCTCCTTGACCAGCAGCGCCCTCCGCGCCCCAGCTCACCCGCTCCCGTCTCTCCCCACCAGGTCACAACGCAGACGACATGGCGGAGACCGTGCTCATGAACTTCCTGCGGGGCGACGCGGGGCGGCTGGCCCGGGGCGGGGGCCTGGGCTCTCCGGGCGAGGGGGGCGCCCTGCCGCGCTGCCGCCCGCTGCAGTTCGCCTCGCAGAAGGAGGTGGTGCTGTACGCGCACTTCCGCCGCCTGGACTACTTCTCCGAGGAGTGCGTCTACGCGCCCGAGGCCTTCCGCGGCCACGCCCGGGACCTGCTCAAGCGCCTGGAGGCGGCGCGGCCGTCGGCGGTGCTGGACCTCGTGCACTCCGCCGAGCGCCTGGCCCTGGCCGCGTCCGCTCGGCCCCCGCGCCCCGGCGCCTGCTCCCGCTGCGGGGCTCTGGCCAGCCGCGCGCTCTGCCAGGCCTGCGCGCTCCTGGACGGCCTGAACCGCGGCCGGCCCCGCCTGGCCATCGGCAAGGGCCGCCGGGGCCTGGAGGAGCAGGCGACGCCGGGGACGCCCGGGGATCCGGCCCAGACCCCCACCCCCAAGGCCGTCCCCACCTTCTAGCGACTCCGGGCTTCCCGCCGGGATCTGACGCCCCGGGGTGGGGACTGCCTGTAAATGACACTGTGAATAAACCCCCCCCCCCCCCGTTACCTTGCCCGGCCTTCCATGTGAGGTTGGGAGGGGAACAGGGGCCCTGGTGACCTGAAATCCTGAGAAACTGAGACCCCAGACATCGGGGTCTCAGGGAGGAAGGGTCTCATGGTGGGTTTCTGGCTCGGAGGGTGGAGGGGGGCTGGGGGCTCATCCTGGGTCTGAGAGAGGGGGGCTAGGCCTAGAGGAAGTGGGCTGGGGTCCCCAGGCATCTGCACCTGAGGAAGGAGGGCCTGGGGTCGTGGACTCCTGGGTCTCATGGTGGAGGGGGCTGAACATCTTACGATTCCTGAGCAAGTGGGGTAGGTCGGGGGACCACCTGCCTCGTGCCTCTGCTGGTTCTAGGCGTGATCAGCATGATCCTGACCCTCCTTGAGCACCAGATTCCTGATGTTTCCTGTTTGCCCACAGTGGAGTAAGCAGAGTGACATGAATTGATGGACACACGCCATTCACAGCCTCCGTCACGCTGCCTCCCTTCCAGCGCTTCGTGTGCAGCACGCACTGCACTCTCATTTGGTCTCCACGATGGCCTCACTGGCTTTAGCCTGAGGCGGTAAATGGCCCTAAAACACCCAGCCGGAAGGGGTCAAATCGAGGGCCCCCTCCAGAGCTCTTAAAAGTTGAAGGTCGTGGAATGGGCCCTCCCCCACCCATCCCCTCCGGAATCTCTCCTGATGTCTGTCATGGGTGAGGAGGGGCTGGGGTGGGCTCCCAAACCTTGGACTCGAGGCAGGGTTGTGTGAGCCTATGTCAGTGGCTTAGCCTCTGATCTTCCATTTCTCTGAAAATGGAGTGAGTCCCCTCCGCCGCCCCAATTAAGGCACCACTGGGAGGAAATGGAAGATCAGAGAAGTTGAGGTGCTGAATAAATGGTGAGCACTTAGACCTGGCTGTTCATGTTACTGTCTGGCTACACCAGGGGGCGCTGGGTTTCAGGGTTGCTGCCCTGTAGGTACGAGGAAGTTGTGAGGGTCTCACGCTCCCTGGGGAGATGGTGCTCTCAGTCCCACCTCCAGGATTTGCTGGGCTGGCTTCTTGTCAGAAATGCCCCTTCTTCCCATCGCCCTGCTCAGATCCTCCAGGGTCCTCCTAGAAGGCTTCTCAATTCTGTCCTCCCACCACTCAACCCAGGGCTTCGTATACTCCCAAACCCCTGCTTCTCAGTCCTGTCCTCACCCTGTGGCCACCCAAACTTGGGCTGGAGGGCAAGGACCGGATTATTCACTGAAAACGTGTATGAGCACCTCCTTTGCATCAGGCATTCCTCTGGGTTCTAGGAACATGGCGGCGAACAGGAGACAAGGCTCCTGCCCTCATGAAGTTCAGTCTGGGAGAAATGGACAGTAAGCACATCAATATATAATGTCAGGTAGTGATGAAGGCTACACATCAAAGATGATGACAGAAAGAAACAAGAAGAGCTCATTTCCATAGGGGTCAGGGAAGGAAGGGCCTTGGAGGAAGTGACGTTATGCGCAGACCCGCAGAGGCAAAAACAAATCATGGGGCCATTTAGGGGAAGAGCTTTCCTGGTAGAGGGAACTGCCAGTGCAAAAGCCCGGAGGTAGGAATAAGCTTGCAAGTGCAGGGGAACAGCAAGTACAGCGTGGCGGGAACAGAGGGGGGTGAGGAAGAGACGAAATGAGCCGGTAAGCAGAGGTGGGTCATGCATGGCCTTGTGCTGGTGAGAAAGACTTGTATTGTAAAAGTGATAATAGGTCTTTGGAGGGCTTGGGACCCAGCAGTGGGTCCAATTTCCATTTTCTAAAAGTGACTGGCTGCTGTGAGGAGAATGAACTGTAGGGGGGTGCAAGATGATCAGGATCAATTGTGTAGGATGATGCTTGTGTGCCTGTCCTGGTGCCAGGCGTGCCTGCCTCATTAGCTCATGACACGAGGAATGGGTTTTCAGCACCGATTTTTAAAAATTGGTACATAGAAGGATCTAAAAGTTTATTTTTTGTATTATTTTATTTTTCCCCTAATTGGGGTACAGGTGGTATTTGATTACATAAGTTCTTTTTTTTTTTTTTTTTTTGAGATGGAGTTTCTCTTTGTTACCCAGGCTGGAGTGCAGTGGCGCGATCTCGGCTCACCGCAACCTCTGCCTCCTGGGTTCAAGCAATTCTCCTGCCTCAGCCTCCCGAGTAACCGGGACTACAGGCGTGCGCCACCATGCCCAGCTAATTTTTTGTATTTTTGGTAGAGACAGGGTTTTTCACCATGTTGACCAGGATGGTCTCAGTCTCTTGACCTTGTGATCCACCCGCCTCAGCCTCCCAAAGTGCTGGGATTATAGGCGTGAGCCACCGCGCCTGGCCACACGAGTAAGTTCTTTAGTGATTTGTGAGATTTTGGTGCACCCATCACCTGAGCATATACACTACAGCATATTTGTTGTCTTTTATCCCCCACTCCCCTCTCACTCCTTCTTACAAGTCCCCAGAGTCCACTGTATCATTCTTATAAGCCTTTGCATCCTCATAGCTTAGCTCCCACATATCAATGAGAACATATGATGCTTGGTTTTCATTCCTGAGTTACTTCACTTAGAATAATAGTCTCCAATCTCATCCAGGTCATTGCAAATGCTGTTAACTCATTCCTTTTTATGGCTGAGTAGTGTTCCACTATATATATATATATATATATATATATATATATATATATATATATATCATAGTTTATATATATATAAATATCATAGTTTATTCATGTGTTGATCAATGGGCGTTTGGTCAACTATATATATATACACACTATATATATATATATATATATATCATAGTTTATATATATCATAGTTTCTTTATTCACGTGTTGAGCAATGAGCATTTGGGTTGGTTCCTTCAGCACCAATTTTATGAAGGATAAACTTGCAGCCCAGAGAGGTAAAGTAAGTTTCCAGGGCCACACTGCAGCAAATCAGGAAAGGAGCTGGGGCTCTTGACCCTTTTGCTGCACTGCCTGTTGGAAGCCAGAGGACCTAGGTTCCTATTGCTGATGTGCCGGTGATTTACCATGTGGCTTTGGGCAAGGGACCTTTCCCCTTCTGTTTATTGGAGTTTCTCCCTCTGCGTGGGGGAGTGGCCAGTCGTTGGATTTCTTTTGTGGTTTAAGGCACTCTCCAACAGAAAATGCAAACTGTACGTATAATTTAACATTTTCTTCTAGAGAAGGGACACAAGTGACATTTTAATAAATGGATTTGACCCACTTACACAAAATATTAATATGTAATAGTATGTTAAAACTTAAGCCAGATATTTTGTACATGTTTTTTTTTTTCTCATAAAGTTTTCAAATTTCAATGTGTATGTGATACTTCCAGCCCATCTCAATCCAGACTCCCCACACTTCAGCCACCACATGGGACTCGCGGGTATTCCACTGGACCACGCAGATTTGCAAATGTGCTTCCTAGACCCAGACTGCCTGAGGGGTGGAACCAAGCTCTGCTCAGCGAACTGTGTGACCTTGAGCAGGCTCCTCGGCTGTACAGTGTGGGCAGGAATGGGACTTCCACCCAGTGATTATTGTTAATAAATACGTATCAGTGCTTAGAAGAGCATCTGGCATTGAAGGAGTGCTTGCCTCTTAGCCTGGGCTTGCAGCCTTCCTCATGGGGGCCTCTGAAGAGCTGGGGGTGCCAGGCGCAGTGGCTCACGCCTGAAATCCCAGCACTTTGGGAGGCCGAGGCAGGCAGATCACTTGAGGTCAGGAGTTCGAAATGGAACCCTGTCTCTACTAAAAATACAAAAATTAGCCAGGCAGGGTGGCAGGTGCCTGTAATCCCAGCTACCCAGGAGGCTGAGAATTGAACCCAGGAAGCGGAGGTTGCAGTGAGCCGAGATCTCGAGATCTTGGCCACTGCACTCAGGCCTGGGCGACAGAGCCAGGCTCCATCTCAACAAAACAAAACAAAAACCCTGGGGGAAGGTGCTCTTTTCAGCTCTGGACACAAGTGGTCGCTGTGACCTCACCTGTGCATCAGGTTGTCATTGACAGCAAAACCAGGTCTCCCATTCCCCCGCCCAGACCCCGAGCTCAGCTCTCTCCGCCCACCTATCCGCTGGTCTCTGAGCCATTCCTCAAGGGTGAGAGACACAGGTCGGCAGAGATCTTAAGTCCCTGTATAAACACTGGACACTCCTTGACCTCTAGGCCCCTGTGTTCATTCAGCTACTCAACAAATACTTTTGAGCACATGATTGGTGACAGCGGTGCACGGAACAAAACCTTGCCCTCGAGAGAGACAGCAAACAAAACAAAAACCAAGAAAAATAAGTGAAATATATAGTATGTCAGATGCTGCTAATTGCATATATGTAGGTAGGAGAGACAGGGAAGCCTTCAAGGAGGAGATACTCAGGGAAAGGTGCAGGGTGAGGCAGAGAGCACAGGGTGGGTTGGGAGCAGGGAGGTTGGAAACAGGGGAAAGTGCTCCTGGCAGGAAACAGCAGTGCAAACTCTGAGACTGAGGGGGAAAGCAGAGGCAGCAAGTGGAGGAGAGGTGAGAGGGAGAGGGCGACTTTGGCTTGTCTTTGGTTCTGAGCACTGCAGAAGCCATGGAGGATATTTGAGCAAAGGAAGGATGCCGATCACCCCTTTATTCATGCAGCAAACATTTCCTGACGCCTCCTTGGAGCTGGCGGGCCCTGCACAGGGTGGTGGGGCAATGCAGCTGAGTCAGCCCCGGTCCCTGCCCTCAATGGGCTCCCTGTCTGATGGCAGAGGCAGGCAGGGACACTGGCAAGTCAAGACTCGGAGGGGATACGTGCCACCGTGGGGCTTAGGAGGGACACAGGGGAGGCCCGAGGTGGGGCTTCTAAGTCAGCACGCTGTGTCATGGAATGCTTCCTGAAGGAGGTAATGTTTAAACCGGGAGCTGGAGATGAGTAAGAATGAGCACAGGAAAGGGTGAGATGGGGACAGATGCGCAAGGCAGAGAGACGGCAGGCACAGAGGCCTGCAGGTACGGGGAGCCCTGAGTCCCTGTGAGCTTTGCCACTCTTCCTTGTCCAGGATGGTGGAGGGGTGGCCAGCCCTCCATAAAGCACTGGAATTCTTCTGGTGGTGATGGGGTGCTAGGGAGGGTTAGAGCCGACAGGGCCAGCTCTGGGTGTCAGAAAGATGCCTGTGGGGCCGTGTCCAGGAAAGACTGGAGTAGGGAGGATTCTGAGCCAGGAGCCCAGGGAGAGGCTGGGACACAGGTCCCGGAATGGATCTGGTAGCCAAAACTGGGGGCCATGGCAAGGGTGTCAGGATGGTGAGAACAGACGTGAGGGCTATTTAAGAACTTTTCACCAAGAGCCGGGAACCCTACTCAAAGCTGAGGGTGTGTTTCCTAAAAGCGAAGAGCCCTACATTTACTCAAAGGCGGTGTAAATCCAAGGGAAGTTTCTCCCAAGCAGACTGAACAAAAATAAAGATGGAGGCCCGGCACAGTGGCTCACGCCTGTAATCCCAGCACTTTGGGAGGCCAAGGTGGGCAGATCACGAGGTCAGGAGTTTGAGACCAGCCTGGCCAACATGGCGAAACCCCATCTCTATTAAAAGTACGAAAAATTAGCCAGACGTGGTGGCACGCACCTGTAATCCCAGCTACTCTGGGAGGCTGAGGCAGGAGAATCGCTCAAACCTAGGAGGCGGAGGTGGTGGTGAGCAGAGATCATGCCATTGTACTCCAGCCTGGGCAGCAGAGCAAGACTCCGTCTCAAAAATAAAATAAAACAAAAATAAAGATGTTCGCCACATATGCAGGTGGCCGTGGTAAAGCTGGGAGATCCTTTTGCTGAAGGAATAGAGCTTAGTAAATACGGAGGCCAGGGGCAGGGAGTTGCTGAGGCCAGAGGCCCAGGTGAACACAGACGGTCCTTTAGCTGAACAGGAGGCCCTAGTCTCCATGGGGACAAAGGGACTTTTGCTGTGGCCTATAGCCTCAGCAAGCACAGCCCCTACATAAACACAGCTAAGGGTGGCAGTGGAGCTGTGAAACGCCGGCGTCCCCATCCCATCGGGTCAGAAGCATCCTGCAGGGGTTTGGAGTCCAGTCTCAGAAAGGCTGGCTTCCCCCTCTTCTACCTGTGCGCTCTCCCAGGGCTGGGTAATTGGAGAGCGCTGTCAGGTCTGAGGAGGTGCAGACATTGAGTGCAGAGATTCTGGAGAAAAGCAGAGATTCTGAGCAGGCTCAGAGAATCTTCCTCCTTCAGCCTGTTTTCTTAGAGCCCCTGCCGCATGCCAGGTAGCAGACGTGGCACCAGGGATTCAGCAACAAGATAAACAAGGTCCCTGCCCCCCGCGAAGCCTCAGTTCTAGTGAGAGACATCTCTTCCTTCCACAGAGGTTTACTGAGCACCTCATGTGTGCCAGGGCACAGGGGGCAGATAAAGCCGGTGAAAATCCCTGCACTGTCAGGGTTCACACTCAAGTTGTGGGAGACAGACGAGACGTAGGAGTAAGAAAGTAAATAAATAAAAGATGAGAGACATCCGACAGTGATTAACACCACAGAGAGGGAAAAACCAGCCGTAATGATAAACAAGGACTCAAACACATAAAGCAATTATAGATTAAAATAAGGTGTAGGAAGGAAACCCACAAAGGAGCTGAGATAGAAACTGGAAGGGAACATCAGCTCTAGAGAAGGTGGTCAGGAGATGACGTTTAAGCTGAAATCTGAAGGAAGATCTCAGGCAGAGTGGTGGGGAAGCGTGTCCCAGGCAGAAAGAACAGCAAACGCCAATCTCTAAGGTGGGAAGGCACCGCCCATGTCGAAAAAATGGAAGAAGTTCAAGGGGGCAGAGGCACAGTACACAATGGGGTGATGAGGTTGGAAGGATGGACAGACGCCAGACACTGAGTGCCTTGGAGGCATTTGGGTTTAATTATAATTGCAGTGGGGACTCACGGATGGGTTTTAAGCAGGTTTTTAACAGGATGCTGTTTTAAGAAGACGTTGGCTGCAGAGTAGAGAATGGACTTAGCATGGCGAGGGTGGGAGGGGTTGGGGGTCGAGGCTGGACGCAGTAAGACCAGTTTGGATGCTGCTGCATCTGTGCAGATGAGGGATAAGGGTGACCTGGAAGAGGGTGACTGAGAGGGGGACTAGTGGGTGGATTCTTTATCGTGTATTTTGGAGCTGAGTGACAGGAGCTGCCAACATGAGAGGTGAGAGCGAGGGAGAAATCAAAGACGCTTTGACCCCAAGCAGCTACGAGAGGATGCCAACTTAGAGGAGACAAAGGGGGAAGGCTGGGGCACACCGTGGAGCTTAAACAGAAATAAATGGGAGGGAACAGAAGTGGGATGGGGGCAGGGATGTTCACTGTCCATCAGCCGAGCGTCAGGGGCCCCCAGGTTTGCACACAGAGGCTGCCTGGCACAAAGCACTTTTCACTGCTGGCTCAGAAACATCTGAGAGACGTCTGAGAGCTGCTGCCAAGCTAACTCAATCGGAGCCGGCGCATTTGAGGAGGCGACTGTGAGGGTTACCCGGAGAGAGTTTGGATAATCAGCGACACACATGATATCAGAAGCAGGGAGGCATCAAGTCAGGCTGGCTGAGGTTCAAATCCCAGCCCTTCCATGCCATGTTAGACAACTGACCTTATTTCTCTCCATTTTGCCACCTATAAAATCGGTGTCCTCGTGTCTCATGGGGCTGATGGGAGAATTAAGTGAGACATGCCACACAGTAGGCGTTAGGAAAGTTTCCAGCAAAGAGCCCATCAGGACTTGAGGGAAGACCGAGGTGGGGGTCCATCCGCTCATTCCATGAGCACTCACTGTGTGCACACTCACGCCAGGCTGTTCTAGGAGCTGGGGACCCATCAAGGAACGAGGCAAACAGAACTGTCCACCCTCGCTGACATGGAAACAGATTTCCAGACAGAGTGGCCTGGTGTTTAACAGCCAAATGATCTGGGATCGAGGCCTGGCTCTGCCACTTGCCCAAGTTACTTGTCTTAAGGCTTGCTTTCTTCATCTGTAACATGGTACTAATGAGAGTCCCTCGCCCCATAAGGCTTTCATGAGGATTCAATGTGAGGATGTATGTGACGCCCTTGGTGACCTGCCCGATTGCTGTTATAAGTGCACACAGAGACAGGCGTCGGCTCGACACAGGGAGTGGGGGAGCTTCTCGAGGAGGAGCCCCAGTTTCCGAATCTTGCTACCTCCACGTGGCCAGAGACCACCTCCCCCCGCCATCCGTTCCCACGGTCACACCCAGCCTCCATCTCCATCCAGAAGGGCTCCACCTCTGAAACCACAAAATCCCACGTCCCACTCCCTGACCACAGCCTCCCGTGCCTCGGCGCCACGGCTGTCTGTGTCATACCTGTTCTTCCACCTCAAAGACACCTGACCCTCCTCAGGCAGCCTCCCACCAAGAAGCCCCCTTGTCTCCATGCACTGAGGACATTAGGTTGAGTGAAATAAGCCAGTCACAAGAGTACAAAAATAACATGATGCCTTTTGGCCAGGCGCAGTGGCTCACACCTGCAATCCCAGCACTTCGAGAGGTCGAGGAGGCAGGAGGATCACCTGAGCCCAGGAGTTCAAGACTAGCCCAGAGTCCCCTCTGCCCTGGCGACCCTCCGCTCCCCAGTCCCGGCATTCTTCCCGCCGTCCCCTGTCCTGCAGGTGCCTTCTCTTTGTTTACATCTAGAAAGTTAGAGGAAAAAAAAATCCACCACCCGCTGAGAGGGTGCCCCTTGAAACGCACGATCCTCAATGTCACCTGGGCCCCTTGCCACCACCCTCAGCCTTCCCAACCCCATCTGCCAAGGCCCCTTGAGATTTCTTCCTGTTCCCTGGAAGAAACAGAAACCACAGGGCCGACCAGCCTCGACTTCCTGCCATCGGACCCACACCCTCCCTGCACCTGACCTGCCCTTTCCTTCTTCCTTCCTGAAACAATGGAAGAGGCATCTTCCCCATGTCTGGGGCTGATCCCACCACGCTGCTGGTTGCACCATCCACTCCTTTGTTCTTGACTATCTCATGAGGCAGTTAAGAGCTCTCCACCTGGGCTCAAATCATGGCATCCCCATTCAGCGTTGTGTAACCTTGGTGAGTGGCTGAGTATCTCTGTCCTGGCTTCCTCCATTTGTACAATCAGCAGTGTTAACAATACTGGAGGTACTCACGCGCTCTCCCACGGCCAGGGGAAGGTGTCAGCGAGTTCATTCTCATGAAATGTGTTCAAATCATGTTGGACACACACATCAGTGTGCAAACGAACTTGACAGTGGCCTTGGGAGACAACAGAAGGAAGAGTTAAGGGCGTGGAGCGCAGGTTCCGACAGTCCTGGAGTCTCTCTGCTGCCTCCTGCACCTACCAGCTGTGAGACCTTGGACAAGCCACCTCCTCTCTTGGCCTCAGTTTCCCTGTCTGTAAAATGGGAACAAGATTCTGCCTCTCTCGAGAAGGCCAGACTTTCTACGACCTCAGCGCCCTCACTGTCTATTCTCTCCTTGCCCACTCAACCCCTCACTGGCCCTCTTGCAGTTCCCAGACCTACAGACCCCCTTCCATTCAGGGAGGCCCTTGCTGCGACCTTTTCATAGACCCTCATAACTCGTAATGTCATATATGGTATTTATTTACTTTCTTTTTCCTCCAGAATATAAACGTCAGTAGGGCAGGGATTTTTTTTAGAAGGGGTATCTATTGTGTTCATGGCTGTAGACCCTAGAACTATGAGGGTGTACATAATAGGTGCTCGATAAATATTTGCTTAAAAGGGAGCGGGGGGAGAGAAAAGGAAGGCAGGTGAGAGAAGATGGAGGGGTGAAGGGAAGAGGGAGGAAAAGAAAGAGGGAAGCCGCTACCACAGATAAAGAACTTGGCTGGTTAAACAGAATGCGGTCTATACACACAATGGAATAGCATTCAGCCTTAAGAAAGGAAAGAAATTCTGGCACATGCTACAATGTGGATGAATGCTGAGAACACTGGGTTAAGTGAAATGCGCCAGTCATAAGAGGACAAATATATGTATGATTCCTTTTCGCCAGGTGCAGTGGCTCGCACCTGTAATCCCAACACTTTGAGGAGGCAGAGGCGGGAGGATCACTTGAGCCCAGGAGTTCAAGACCAGCCTGGGCAGCATAGTGAGACCCCATCTCTATAAAAAAAAATTTTTAATTATCTGGGCATGGTGGTGCACACCTGTAGTCCCAACTACTCAGGAGTCTGAAGGGGGAGGATCGCTTGAGCCCAGGAGGTTGTGGCTGAGTGAGCTGTGACTGCACCACTGCACTCCAGCCTGGGTGACTAAGACCTATCTCTTGAAAAAAAAAAAAAAGCTGATTCCTATTATGCAAGGTACCTAGAATAGTCAAATTAGTAGAGACAGAAAGTAGAATTGTTGCCAGGGGCTGGGGGAGGGAGAAGCAGGGAGTTATCATTTAGTGGATTAGAATTGGGGGATGAAAACATCTGGGGGAGTTAGAGAGGAGTGATGGCTCACAACACTGTGGAGCTTAATCCCCCTGAACTGCACCTAAAAGTGGTTCCAGTGGTAGATTCTATGCTACGTTTATTTTACAACAATAAAAAATTTAAGTTTCCCTAAAGTTTAAACATTTAAAAAAGGGGGCTCATCTGCTCATCTGCCAGGCGTGGTGGCCCATGCCTGGATCTCCCAGCACTTTGGGAGGCCGAGGCGGGTGTGGATCACCTGAGGTCAGGAGTTGGAGACCAGCCTGGCCAACATGGTGAAACCCCGTCTCTACTAAAAACACAAAAATTAGCTGGGCGTGGTGACCCGTGCCTGTAATCCCAGCTACTCGGGAGGCTGAGGCAGGAGAATCACTTGAACCCGGGGGGCGGAGGTGACAGTGAGCCAAGATCACGCCACTGCACTCTAGCCTGGGTGACAGAGTGAGATTCCACCTAAAAAAGAGAAGGAAAAAGAAAGGTTTCATCACAGTACCTGGCTGTGCTGAGCACGAAATACATGTCAGTGATTGCCTTTGTTCCGAGTGTCATCCGGGCTTTTCCTTCTCATCAACAGCCATGTCAAGCACCCTCCCTCCTCTCACAGCTAAGAGCTGTCTGCACCTGCGGCCTGCTCTGCTCCGCCCAGCTTCCACCCCTACCACACCACCAAGAACCTTCTCTCCAAAATCACCCATCACCTGTCTTCCTTCCAGAGGCATCTGACCCACCCCTCACCACTCCCTCATTTAAAAAATGCTCTCTGTCTGGGCACAGTGGCTCAAGCCTATAATCCCAGCACATGGGGAGGCCAAGGCAGGCAAATCTCTTGAGCCCTGGGGTTGGAGACCCCGTCTCTACAAAAAAATACAAAAATTAACTGGCTGTGTTAGCAGGCACCTGTAGTCCCAGCTACTCAGGAGGCTGAGGTGGGAGGATTGCTTGAGCCGAGGAGTTCAAGGCTTCAGTGAGCTGTGATTGCACCACTGCACTCCAGCCTGGGCAACAGAGCGAGACTCTATTAAAAAAGAGAAAGAAAAAAAAAACCCGGCCAGGCTGGTCTTGAACTCCTGACCTCAGATGATCCACCTGCCTCAACCTCCCAAAGTGCTAGGATTACAGGCGGTAAAGAATCCTCTTGGAACCCCAGGGTGGGGTGGCATGAAGGAGCCACTCCTGGGCTCCTGTGGGTTCACCAAGGCCTTCTGCTTAAGCAGAGTGGTCTTTTAAGGAAGAGGGACACCTTGTGTTTACTAGGAAATTCTGTTTATTTTTAACTTTTTCCTTGAGATAATTATAGACTCCCTGGAGATTAGACACACAGTGCAGGGGGGGGCATCTCCCTCACCTGCCCTCCCGCCGTGGCGACACCTTATGTAACTTAGTCCAGAATGGAAACCAGGAAATCCACACAGGAACCAACCTACTAATGAGACTACAGCCACGCTGCGCGCTCACTTTTCACACGCATTTCTTTGCACGTGTGTGTATGCGCGTGGGCTGGTGTGTGTCTTTAGCTCATGTGTAGATTCGTGTAATCACCACCACATCCAGCACAGAGCTGATTCGTCACCACAGAGTGGCTCCCTCCTGCCACCTCATCCCTGGGTCCCAAGAGAATCCTTTCTTAAAAGAGGGGGGCTCTTGCCCGGCACAGTGGCTCACGCCTGTAATCCTTTCACTTTGGGAGGCCAAGGCGGGTGCATGATTTGACGTGGGGCGTTGAGACCAGCCTGACCAACATGGTAAAACCCCGTCTCTACTAAAAATACAAAAAATTGGTTGGGCATGGTGGCGGGTGCCTGTAGTCCCAGCTACTCAGGAGGCTGAGGCAGGAGAATCGCTTGAACTTGGGAGGCGGAGGCTGCAGTGAGCCGAGATCACGCTGCTTCACTCCAGCCTGGGCTAAAGAGTGAGACTTTGTCTCAAAAAAAAAAACAAACAAAAACAAAACATAAAAATAAAATTTAAAAAAAGTGGGGCTTCTTGTGTGGATGCAGAGCCTGAACCATGGCAGAGGAGGCCGGGAAGGCTCCCCCAAGGCCTTCAGCTCAAAGCAGGGAGGCCCGCAGTTAAACAGGAACAGTTCAGGAAACAGAAGAACGGCACCTGGGGGAGAGACGGTGTGTAGATTCAGAGGCAGGTGCACAGACAGGGCGTCCCCAGGTGCAGAGACAGACCCGGCCCAAGCAGCAGCCCAAAGAGCCAGCCGAGGCGGGTGCCCAGGCGGGAGGAGAGGCTGAGGTCGCGGGAACAGGCACAGGCAGCCTCCTGAGTCACCACGTGGTCCAGGCGTGGGGCTGCCCAGGCCCAGAGACAGACACAAGTGTTAGGGAATTTAAGGGGCTGGGGGAGGGGCTGAGGAGGGTAGGCCCTTCCAGAAATGAGGATGGAACCCCCGCCAGCTCCAGAACTCCTCTGCAGACTGGCCAGAATCCTTCCCCCTCTCACTCGCCTCTCCTGTTCTCTGCCCTCTCCCATTTTGAATCTCTGGCGCTCTCTTAGACTCTGTCCTTCTGTCTCTGAGTCTCTGTCCTCTCCATCTGGTCTTTGTCCCCTTCTCTCTCTGGGTCTCTGTCCCTCTCTCTCTGGGTCTCTGTCCTCCTCTCTCTCTGGGTCTCTGTCCCCTCTCTCTCTGGGTCTCTGTCCCCTCTCTCTCTGGGTCTCTGTCCCCTCTCTCTCTGGGTCTCTGTCCCCCTCTCTCTGGGTCTCTGTCCCTCTCTCTAAGTCTAAGCCTCTGTCTCCCTCTCTCTCTGGGTCTCTGTCCCCCTCTCTAAGTCTCTGTCCCCTCTCTCTCTGGGTCTCTGTCCCCCTCTCTCTGGGTCTCTGTCCCCCTCCCTCTCTGGGTCTGTGTCCCCCTCTCTAAGTCTCTGTCTCCCTCTCTCTCTGGGTCTCTGTCCCCCTCTCTCTGGGTCTGTGTCCCCCTCTCTCTCTGGGTCTCTGTCCCCCTCTCTCTCTGGGTCTCTGTCCCCCTCTCTCTGGGTCTCTGTCCCCCTCTCTCTCTGGGGTCTCTGTCCCTCTCTCTCTCTCTCTGGGTCTCTGTCCCCCTCTCTCTCTGGGTCTCTGTCCCCCTCTCTCTCTGGGTCTCTGTCCCCCTCTCTCTCTGGGTCTCTATCCTCCTCTCTCTCTGGGTCTCTGTCCCTCTCTCTGCATCTCCAGCTCTCACTTCATCTCTGTATCTAGCTCTTCCCCCACCCCTCTACAGATCCCAAGTTAGGGAATGCCAGTTCTGTCACCAACCTTCCTGCTCCCTGCTGGGGCCTCTGCTCCCTCATCTCTCAGGGGCCAAAAGTGAGAAAGCAAGATGGGCAGCCCTGCTCCAGGTCCAGGTACCTCCCGCCTGCCTCCTGCCCATCCTCCATCCCACCCCCGCCTCTCCATCTCTCCCTGGCACTGCCATCTCTCATCTCCGCCTCTGTCTTCTGTCATTGTCCCCATCCCTTATAGGTGCCCTCCTTCCCATCTCCCCTCTGCCATCTGCCTGCCTGTCCCGTCCTCCTCTTTCTCCCACCGTGTCCCGCTCCCTTCCACACCTCCCATGTGCACTGCCGTCATCATCATCGCTGTTGCTCTGTGTTTGTGGTGGTGCAGCACGGGGGGGGCACATCTCAGCCTCTCCTCTCTCTGCTTTCTCTTTCCGTGTGTTTCCATATGTCCTAACTTTCTTCCCTCTGTCGTTTGCTTTTCTCCCTCTGCTTCTCCACACTCCTCTCTCCCAGCATGTTTGTCTCCCTCCTCCTCTGTCTGGTTTTTTCCCAGCATCTGCCTCTCCTGTTCCCTGTCACATCCAGCTTCCATGTCTTCCCCACCTGTCTCCTCAGTTCCTTCTCCTGTGAGCACATGTCCCTCTGTGCTCATATTGCTGGACACTCTGTCTCTCCACTGTCATATCTTCCCATTCATTTTCCCGCTGTCTCTCTGTGTCTCCCTTTGTCTCTCTCTGTCTCTCTCTGTTTCCCCCTCTGTCTCTCTTTGTCTCTGTCTCTCTGTATGTCTCTCTCTGTCTCCATCTCTCTGACTCTTTCAGTCTGTCTCTCTGTCTCTCTCTGTCTCTGTCTGTCTCTGTCTCCTCCCATGAGTCCCTCTCTCAGTGCCTCTCTTCCTCCCTCTCTCAGCCCCTTGGTGCCTTTTCCTTGGCTCCCCACCCTTGTGTCCTGACTCCACCACCAGATCCACCACCTCCAGCAACTGGGAGCCCTCCCCCTGCCCACCCTGCCCTGGGGTCCCCTCCCAGGATTCCTTCTGGATTATAGCATCTTCCCCCGGGCGGGTTCTCATGAACAATTGTGGCTGCTTTTTTGGCCAGAGAGAGGAGGGAGGGGATGGGATCAGGGAGTCCTGGAATGGGAACTAGGCAATAAAAATTAAAAAAAAAAAATGTCAGAAGCAGGGCGGCGGGAGTGAGTGGGGGCAGGGCCAGCTGTCCCGACCAGGGATAAAAGGCTTTGCCAGCGTGACTGGGAAGAGAGACACCTCCCCTCCTTCCTTCACCAAGGCATCAAGGAGGGACCTGCCCCGCTCCGCATCCTCCAGCCTGCAGGCCCCGCCCTCCCGGTCTCTGGCCTCCACCTCTCCACTCTGTCTTCATGTCTCTGAGGGTCTTGGGCTCCAGGTAAGTGGCCCTCGCTGTCTCTCCCCTCTCAGCCCCGGATTTTGTTGAAGGTTCCTCTCTCTCTCACTCTCTCGCTCTGTATTTAACAGTACCTGGCCCTCAGCCCCTAAAATGTTCCTCCTGCTCGCAACACTTCAAGTCCTGGCTGTAGGTAAGAGAACAGTTGGTGTGAGACAAGGGCATCCCCTGGAGACTCTGGGAAGAGATGGGGAAGGGTCCTTGGGGCCCCCGGATGCTCATGGTGACCTGATAAGAAAGAGCAGGGAGTAGTTTAGGGATCACGGCGGGGGAGCGTGCCGGAGGCCTTCCCAGTGGTGGAGGCACTAGGAAATTGTGGGGGCTGGGGGAGAGAAGTGTTTACAGGATCTGGTGCCAAATAAATAAGGAATCGTAGAGAACTGTTAGGTCCCGAGTGGGTCATAACAGAAAGCTGTTATGGTTTTCGCTTCCAAGCTCTTCTCTGGACCTCGACCAGGCACCCGCCGCTACAGTGGGTCCCAGCTCTCCACTGAGGTGGGGCTCTCCTTCACCTTGGGAAAGAATTAACGTGGGAAAGATGTTTGGACGTCAGAGGGACAAGAAGGATGATGGGGCGGTGGGATGTGGTGTGGGGTGTGGTGTGGTGGATGGGGCGAGTGTGGGCAAGACAGGGTGGATCCTTGGGTCCCCGCTGAGTGGGGAATGCTGGGAAAGATACAGGAAGGTCCTTGAATGTGCTGGGGAAGGGCTCACTGGGGGAAACGTGGCATATTGGGAGAAGTAATCACAGGCATTATGGGAGCATAGAGCTGAGGGTCGAGGACGTAGGGAGGCCCCAGACAAGGTGGCCATAGAGCAAAATAAGAGACGCTACGCAGGTGACTTGGGAGGTGAGTCAGAAAACTTTCTGTGTCGGGACAGTAACGGGGTCAATACTGGACATGTCTCACCCTGGGTGGGACAGATAGAGGGGGGAGGCTTAGGGGTTAGGCCAGAAGGAAGGGGATTTGTCAGTTCTGGAATCCGACAAACGTGGGGGAGTGGAGAGTGTTTGCTCACCTACTTTCCCCACCCAATGCTGTCCACTCCTAGCCATGACACAGAGCCAGGAGGATGAGAACAAGATAATTGGCGGCTACACGTGTGCCCGGAGCTCCCAGCCGTGGCAGGCGGCCCTGCTGGCGGGTCCCGGGCGCCGCTTCCTCTGCGGAGGCGCCCTGCTTTCAGACCAGTGGGTCATCACCGCCGCTCACTGCGGCCGCCCGTAAGTGACCCCCTCCCCCGTCCCTGTGCCCAGTGAATTCCGGAGTCTAAAGCCCTAGAACTCAGCTGAGAACCTGGATCTCAATGTAGATCTAGAAGCCAAAGTAGCGGCTAGCTCCTGGTTTGAGGTCTAGAGAAGAGCCTGGAGCGAAAACACAGCTTGGGATGTGGACGCCTCCGTAAGTCCCCAGCCCCGTTTAGATTCTGAAACCAGATGGGCCTGCTGAGAACCTAACATCTAACCCAGAGATTCGTCCAGAGGCCAAGCTTTACATCAAGACTAAGCTTAGCCCATTCCAGATTGGTCACTGAATTCAAGACCCGGTCTACATTTAGAATCCCAGGACACTACGTGGCAGTCAGAGCCCAGCTCTGGACCATAAATCCAGAACTAAATCCTGCTTACAGCTGGAACATACAACATAAGAACAGAGACAAAACCTGGAGCCTGTTTCACATCCAAGGTTTAGGTCAGAGTCTAGTCTATAGCTTTGCAACGAGCAGCCTAGATCACAGACTTCAACCCAGTGTTTAAATCCCAGCGTGTGCTGGGCGCGGTGGCTCACGCCTGTAATCCCAGCACTTCGGGAGGCTGAGGTGGGCGGATCACCTGAGGTCGGGAGTTCGAGACCAGCCTGACCAATACGGAGAAATCCTCTCTCTACTAAAAATATGAAATTAGCCGGGCATGGTGGCGCATGCCTGTAATCCCAGCCACTCAGGAGGCTGAGACACAATAGCTTGAACCTGACAGGCGGAGGTTGCAGTGAGCCAAGATTGTGCCATTGCACTCCAGCCTGGGCAACAGAGTGAGACTCCGTCTCAAAAATTAAATAAATAAATAAAATCCCGGAATGCAGATCCTGATCGGAAGTCCCATATTAAACCTAGACTCCTCCTAAATTCTAGATCTGAATTTACAACCCAGACACCAGCCAAGAAGTCAAAATGCCTGTAAGCCATATCTATGCCATAAATGGAAGGTCAGTCTAGCAACTTGAGATCAAAGCTCAGTCCAGAGTCTAGACTATAAAGGCCAGAATGCAAAGCAGACTGTAGAACCTTGGATCCAGGCCATAACCTAGAGCTTCATGTAGAACCCAGAGCCCAAGCTGAGGTCAGGGGCTCAGACCAGAGTCTAGAACGAAGAGCCCTGTAATCCAATACGAAACAGACCTGTGGAATCAAGAGCTTAGACCAATGTAGAGGACCCTGACCCCAACTGGAGCACAGAGCTCAAACTCTTGTCTGCAAATGGCTCATAAACCAGAGTTTAATGAAGAACCCAGAGCAACACCCAGAAACTGGAGCTCCTATCAATGTGTCCATAACCCTAGCCCAAAAGCAAAACCCTCAGCCTACCCTAAAACAGAAAGCTCACATCAGAATCCAGGAATTAAGTCATAGCCAGGCAAGGTGGCTCACGCTTATGACCCCGTTACTTTGGGAGGCCGAGGGGGGCAGATCACTTGAGGTAAGGAGTTCGAAACCAGCCTGGCCAATATGGTGAAACCCCATCTCTACTACTATAGCCGGGTGTGGTGGCGGGCACCTGTAGTCCCAGCTACTTGGGAGGCCGAGATGGGAGAATCACTTGAACCGGGAGGTGGAGGTCGCAGTGAGCTGAGATTGTGCCACTGCACTCCAGCCTGGGTGACAGAGTGAGACTCCATTAAAAAAAAAAAAAAAAAAAAAAGAATCAAGTCATAATCCAGGCTCGATCTAGAATCCCGACCTTAGCATAGAGTCAAGTTTAAGACATCTGGAACTCAGAGTCCAGGCTAGAAACAGAACGGAGCCTACTCCAGAATGACAGTTCTGACTTAGAGCCTGGAGTCATTACCCAGAGTTTCACTTAGAACTGAAAGCACAGAGCCCAGCACAGACCCTGGAACGGAGCCAAGCTCTCCCAGTCAACACCTTCTTCCCAGGCCAGGAGCTGGAGCTCAGCCCAAGAGCGGAAGGAACGGCAGCTGGGGCTGGGCCGAGAGAATGCCCTGGCCATGGGGAAGGGCGCAGGACGCCAAGAACGCTTGGCCTGCAGTTAGTAAGAAGCAGGCTCGACCTTGGGGGAGACTCATTACTCGGCCAGGGGGCCAGGGAACGGGGCTGGATGGTGGGGAGGGGTCTCCTGCTCAGATCCTGAGCTGCGCTCCTCTTGGGGGTCCTGGCCAGGATTCTTCGGGTCGCCCTGGGCAAGCACAACCTGAAGAGGTGGGAGGCCACCCAGCAGGTGCTGCGCGTGGTTCGCCAGGTGACGCACCCAAATTACAATTCCCGGACCCACCACAACGACCTTGTGCTGCTGCAGCTTCAGCAGCCTGCGCGGATCGGGAGGGCAATCAGGCCCATTGAAGTCGCCCAGGCCTGCGCCAGCCCCGGGACCTCCTGCCGAGTGTCAGGCTGGGGGAACTACATCCAGCCCCGTCGGTGAGGACTCCTGCATCTCGGAAAGCTGGGGGCGGGGCCTGGGCTCCTGGGTCTAAGGGAGGAGGGACGGGGCCTGGACTCCTGGGTCTGAGGGAGCACGGCCTGGGGGGGGAAAGCTGGGGGCGGGGCCTGGGCTCCTGGGTCTAAGGGAGGAGGGACGGGGCCTGGACTCCTGGGTCTGAGGGAGCACGGCCTGGGGGCCTGGACACTTGGGTCATATGGGAGGGTAGACGCAGTCATAATCCTGCAGTGCCCCCCCCAGCCAGGTACCCTACTTCTCTGCAATGCGTGAACATCAACATTTCCCCGGATGAGGTGTGCAGGAAGGCCTATCCTGGAGCCATCAAGCCTGGCATGGTCTGTGCAGGAGTTCCCCAGGGTGGGAAGGACTCTTGTCAGGTAAGGCCCAGGGTGGGAGCTGGGGGAGGGATTATTTTGGGACTGGGATTTAGGCCCCAAATGATGTCAGGAGCATGGAAGTCTGCAGAGGTCTTGAGAAGAGAGGGAACTGCAGGGACAGAGAGATTCCCATAGCCAGTCCGCCCTGCTTCCTAGTCCTGTGCCACCTGGGTAATGGACTCAAAGCGTTCATGCCTCAGTTTCCCCCATCTGTCAGGTGGGGATAACCCTCTCAGGGTAGTTGGTGGAATGGGATGAGACAGGCTGGGGAAAGATTGTAGAGTGGCCTCTGCACATATGGGTCTGGGAAAGACTGGGCTGAGGCTTCTAGAAATTGGAATGCATCCTTGAGAGTGGCAGAGACAGGGACACAGAAAGAGACACACAAGTGTTCCAGAGATGGAGCAAACAGAGAGGGGCCCGGTGAGACTCAAGGGACAGGCAGGTGCAGACGCAGACGCAGAGACAGAGCCAGACCCAGCGGAGAGGGAAGGAAGTGCCCCCACCTGCGGGGCTGAGACCTCAGAGCTGGGGCAGGACAACGTCCTTACCTGTCTCCCCGGCGTCTCTGCCTGTCTTCTGTGACTATCTCTGCTTCCTGGGTTCTCGGTGCCGTGGCTCTGGCCACCTGTACCATCTCTGTTCCTCCTCCTCAGGGTGACTCTGGGGGACCCCTGGTGTGCAAAGGAAAGCTCCAGGGCCTCGTGTCTTGGGGAATGGAGGCGCTGTGCCCTGCCTGGCTACCCCGGTGTCTACACCAACCTGTGCAAGTACCGAAGCTGGATTGAGGAAACGATGCGGGGCAAATGATGGCCGTCATGAAGGGACAGACCTCCTCAGCTACCCAGGCCCTCCTCTCTCTACTCAGGACCCCAGCCCCTCCTCCCTCAGACCCAGGATTCCTGGCTGTAGCCCCTCCTCCCTCAGACCCAGGAGTCCAGGCCCCAGCCCCTCCTTCCTCACACCCAGGAACCCCAGCCCTTCCTCCCTCAGACCCAGGAGTCCAGGCCCCAGTCCCTCCTCCCTCAGACCCAGGAGTCCAGGCCCCAGCCCCTCCTTCCTCACACCCAGGAGCCCCAACCCCTCCTCCCTCAGACCCAGGATTCCTGGCTGTAGCTCCTCCTCCCTAGACCCAGGAGTCCAGGCCCCAGCCCCTCCTTCCTCACACCCAGGAACCCCAGCCCTTCCTCCCTCAGACCCAGGAGTCCAGGCCCCAGTCCCTCCTCCCTCAGACCCAGGAGTCCAGGCCCCAGCCCCTCCTTCCTCACACCCAGGAGCCCCAACCCCTCCTCCCTCAGACCCAGGATTCCTGGCTGTAGCTCCTCCTCCCTCAGACCCAGGAGTCCAGACCCCCAGCCCCTCCTCCCTCAGACCCGGGGAGTCCAGGCCCCAGCCCCTCCTCCCTCAGACACAGGATTCCTGGCTGTAGCTCCTCCTCCCTCAGACCCAGGAGTCCAGGCCCCAGCCCCTCCTCCCTCAGACCCAGGAGTCCAGTCCCCAGCCCCTCCTCCCTCACACCCAGGAGCCCCAGTCCCCAGCCCCTCCTCCCTCACACCCAGGAGCCCCAGTCCCCAGCCCCTCCTCCCTCACACCCAGGAGCCCCAGTCCCCAGCCCCTCCTCCCTCACACCCAGGAGCCCCAGTCCCAGCCCCTCCTCCCTCACACCCAGGAGCCCCAGTCCCCAGCCCCTCCTCCCTCACACCCAGCAGCCCCAGTCCCCAGCATCCTGATCTTTGCTCCCTTTCCCCGAGCAGTTGCTTCAGATGCTTTCTCCCCACCATGCCCGCGACTCTTGCTGTGTCACTGTCACTACCGAAGACCAAAGGCACAGAGAGCAGGACCTCAGACACCTTAAACTGGCATTGTATTCCAGAGAAGACAAATTTTAACACGCTTAGTGTCTCTAAAAACCAAATAAATCATGACGATGAAAATGGAATCATCGTAAATTGTATTCATTCATCCATTTATTTATTTTTTAGTATTATTTTCTTTTTCGAGATGGAGTTTCGCGCTGGTCACCCAGGCTGGAGTGCAATGGCGCGATCTCAGCTCACTGCAACCTCTGCCTCCTGGGTTCAAGCGATTCTGTTGCTTCAGCCTCCCGAGTAGCTGGGATTAGAGGCGCCCGCCACCACAACTGGCTAATTTTTGTATTTTTAGTAGAGATGGGGTTTAGCCATGTTGGCCGGGCTGGTCTCGAACTCCTGAACTCAGGTGATCCGCCTGCTTCAGCCTCCCAAAATGCTGGGATTACAGGTGTGACCCACCCTCGCCCAGCCTATTTTTCATTTTTTGAGACAAGGTCTTGCTCAGTCTCCCCAGCTGGAGTGCAGTGATGCAATCATGGCTCGCTGCAGCCTGGACCTCCTGGAATCCAGCGATTCTCTTAGCTCAGCCTCCGGGGTACCTGGGACCACAGGTGCACGCCACCATGCCCCAATACTTCTTAAATTTGTTGTAAAGCTGGGGCCGGTGGGGGTCTCCCTCTGTTGCTCAGGCTGGTCTCAAACACCTGGCCTCAAGCAAGCTGCCTCCCTTGTTTTCCCGAAGTGCCGGGATTGCAGGTGTGAGCTGCCGCACCCAGCCTCATCCATTCATTTACTTCAAGAAACCTGTACGCAGTGGCCGCACCATGCCCAGCCGGGAGCTGCGTGCTGACAAGAGGCTGCCTCCCTCTTTGCATGTTTTTCCCTGGGCGTCCCCCATCCACCCCACTGTATCAGGTTTCTAGACAGAAACACCTCGTCCCCACAGAGTGACCTTGAGCACGACTGCCTTCTCCCGGACTCCTCCCCTGCAGCCCCTGTGGTCCGGGGCAGGGGACTAACTGCCTTGTTTCCTGGAAAATTCTGCGCAAATGAAGATGTCCTCTTTTTCCTAATCAGATCTCAGGTGAAGAGAGTTGAGTTAATCACAGGCTTCGGTTCCTGTCCAGGCAAAGCCCTTCTCTCATTTTATTAATTTATTTCCACTCTTCATCTCTGGCTCTGCTCCCCTCCCTCCTCACAGGCACCGAGACAGATAGCTTGGAATATTCTGTATCCTGGAATACAAGACAGTGTCTCGGTGTGTCATTTCTAATTCACATGAAACCGTTGTGTTAGGAATCTCATTCTCTTTCTTACTTTCACTCATCCACAGCTATTGAGCACCTACTACGTGCCAGGCATTGGTCTATTTATGGGGCACCTGCTATGCACCAGGCATTGTTGTGGGTGCTGGAGTATGTGCTGTGAGCAAGCCAGTCAGAATCCCTGCCCTTACAGAGCTTATATTCTAGCAGGAGATGACAGACAAGAAGCCATAAACATAATTTTAAAATAAAGCAGAGTCCCTATGAGTAACGAGGTCAATAAACTTGGGCTGGGTGGCAGGTCCAACGTGTGCCAGGGCTAGCTCAGACATGCTCGCAAGAGTCTACCGGCAAATTTTCAGGAATTTCGAGAGCCAGTTGCTAAATACGGCCATTATTAAAAATTAAATTACATAAACTTACAATTACGTAACTGATTTAAACATTGTCAGTAAATACTCAAAACTCAGCTGTTGCTAATTATTTCAACGAATACCTATGTTTGGAGTGGGACATGTCTCCTGTGCTACAACTGTAACATCTCTTTGCAACTCCCCAACTCCGTATGCACTGTTAGCTTGACAACAGCCAAAGCAGAATTGTTTACTGCACCAAAATTGAAAAACACTCTAGATAGAGCTTTGTAGGACAGTCATGGCTAAACTTTAACCAGGCATCCTTGGACGGGCCCGCCTGGGAATGACCTGATGATCTTAGTGTCTGTCTTCTCAAGGGTCTGTGCTTGGATACTACAGAGTACAAATAAAATAGAATGTTGTACTCAACTTATGTTCTACAGGGACAGCACAATATTGGGGAGCCCTTTGGTGGCAGGTCTGGGACATGCAGGAAGATTGCTGGGAAGTAGAGCCTGCATCTTTTTCCCTCATCCTCCCACCGCATCCTCTAGCTTGTGGTAACCACCGTTCTACTGTTTCTAACAGTTTGAGTTTTTTAGATTTTACATATAGGTGAGATCATGCAGTATTTGTCTTTCTGTGTCTGACCTATTTCACTTAACATAATGTCCCCCCTCGTCCATCCACGTTGTCGCAAATGACAGCATTTCTTTCTTTTATAAGGCAGAATATTATTAAATTATACTTATGTTAATATATTACATTTCCTTTATCTATTCATCCATCAACAGACACTTAGGTTGTTTCCACATCCTGACCAATATGAATAATGTCGCCAGGAACGTGGGGTGTGCAGATGTCACTTTGAGATGCCAATTTCATTTCCTTGTGCTGACTTACGTTCCCACCAACAGTGTGCAAGGATTCACTTTTTACTCCCACATCCTTGCCAGCATTTGTTATTGCTTGCCTTTTCTATACTAGTCATTCCAAAAGGTGTGAGGTGGTGTCTCACTGTGATTTTAATTTGTATTTCCCTGATGATTAGTGATACTGAGCACCTTTTCATATCCTTGTCGGTCATTTGTATGTCTTCTTTGAAGAAATGTCTATTTAGGTCCTTTGCCCTTTTTTTTTCTTTTTTTTTTGAGACAGAGTCTCTCCCTGTCGCCCAGGCTGGAGTGCAGTGACGCAAGCTCGGCTCACTGCAACCTCCACCTCTTGGGTTCAAGCGATTCTCCTGCCTCAGCCCCTGAAGCAGCTGGGATTACAGGTGCTCGCCACCACGCTAATTTTTGTATTTTTAGGAGAGATGGGGTTTCACTATGTTGGTCAGGCTGGTCTCGAACTTCTGTCCTCAGGTGATCAACCCGCCTCAGCATCCCAAAGTCTTAGGATTACAGGTTTGAGCCACTGGCTAGACCCTTTGCCCATTTTTATTGGTTTGTTTTCTTGGTGTTCAGTTTTTGCATTCCTTATATATCTTGGATATTGACGCTTTATCAGATACATCATCTGCAAATATTTTCTCCCATTCAGTAGGCTGTCTTTTCACTCTGTTGGTTGTTTCCTTTGGTGCACAGAAGCTTTTCAATTTGATAAAATCTCATTTGTTCTTTTTTGCTTTTGTTTTCTATGCTTTGGAGATCATATCTAAAATATCATTGCCCAGACAAATGTCAAGAAGCTTTTTCCCCATGTCTTCTTCTGGTCATTCTACAGTTTTAGGTTTTACGTCTAAATCTTTAACCCATTTTGAGTTCACTTTTGTACATGGCATGAAATAGGAGTCCAATTTTATTCTTCTCTTTGTGGGTATCCAGTTTTTCCAACAGCTTTTGTTAAAGAGATTATCCTTTTCCTTTGGGTTAAAGATCAGTTGGCAGTAAATGTGTGGATTTGTTTCTGAGCTCTCTATTCTGGCCGATTGGTTATATACCTTTTTTGGGCCAGTACCATGCTGTTTTGGTTACTATAGCTTTGTAGTATGTTTTGAAATCAGACAGTATGATGCCTCCAGCTTTGTTCTTCTTGCTCAAGATTGCAGAGTCTTTCATGGTTCCATATGGATTTTAGGATTACTTTTTCTATTTCTGAGAAAAAAAATGCCATTGGAATTGATAGGGATTGCAATGGAAATGTAGATAGCTTTGGTTAGTACTGACATTTTAACAGTATCATTTCTTTCAATTCACGAATATGGGATATCTTTCCATTTCTTTACATTGTGTTGAATTCTTTTCATCAACTTTTTATAATTTTTTTGTGTACAGATTATTTACTTCCTTGGTTTATTTTTAAGTATTTTATTGTTTCTGATGCTATTGTAAATTGAATTGTTTTCTCAATTTCTTTTCTGATAATTCATTGTTCGTAGACACACAACCAAATTTTGTATCTTGCAACTTTACTGCATTCACTTATTACTTCTGATAGTTTTTTGGTGGACTCTTCATGGTTTCCTACATATAAGATTACATCATCTGCAAACAGAGAAAATTTTTCTTCTTTCTTTCTGATCTGAATTTCTTTTATTCTTTTTCGTGCCCAGTTGCTATGGCTAGGACTTCTAGTGCTAATGTTGAATAGAAATGGCTAGAGTGGGCATCCTTGTCTTGTTCCTGACCTTAGAGGAAAAGCTTTCAAGTTTTCACCATTGAGTATGATGTTAGCTGTGGGCTTGTCATATATGGCCTTTATTGTGTGAGGTCGTTCTCTCTATACCTAATTTGTTGACTGTCTTTATCATGAAAGGATGTTGTATTTTGCCAAATGATTTTTTTGTACTTATTAAGATGATCATATAATTTTTTTCCTTCATTCTGTTGAGGTGTATCATGCTTAGTGATTTGTGCATGTTGAAACATCTTTACATCCCAGGGATAAATCTCACTTGATCATGGTGTATGGTGTTTTTAATATGTTACTGAATTTAGTTTGCTAGTGTTTTCTTGAGCATTTTTGCATATATATTCATCAGAGATATTGGCTTATAATTTTCTTTTTTCATAGTGTCCTTGTCTGAGTTTGTGGAGGTTGCACCTTCTGTGTCAAGGTGATAAACACATACTGTAGATTTAACATGTAGCAGCCATACACATCCTATAGGAAAAGGAGACCAAAGAAGCTGTGTACTAGGGTAGATTTGGGCCCCCAGAGAGATGATATAGCTCATGCTATCATTCTCATCCCGCATCCTTCTATAAAGCCAAGTAAAAATAGTTTGAAGATTACTTTAATCTTTTTTGCAACTCAAAGTTCCAGCTGTGGCACTTGAGCATGATATTTTATTGATTTAAAGACACATTCTTTTCACATTTTTTTAACATCTCTGTAATTAGGAGGCATCTTACATCTTGATTCAGCATGATGTCTTAGCATCGTGTCATAACTTAATTGAAAACTTCTTTTTCTTTCTGAGTGGTCTACAAAATAACAGTGCAAATGTAATCAACAGTATTTTACATTCCATTAAACAGTGTGTGAAGGAAGGCAAGTGTAGATGAGGAGTCAGGTTGTAGTATTAAATAGGTGGTGTGATTTCATCAAATAATCTTTTAACAATCTATCTGCATCATTGTTTGCTCATCTAGTTCATTGCTTCTAACTGTCCCAGAGTCTTCTAGACATATGTTGTCCAATATGGCAGCCATTAGCCACAAGTGGTGTGGCCATTTAATTTTTGATTAAAATTAATTAAAATCAGATGCACATTAAAATTCCATTCCTTAGTTATACACACAACATTTCAGTAACCATATGTGGCTAGTGGCTGCCATATTGGACAACACAGATATATTATAGATACAATTATTTCCATCATCACTGAAAGTCTCATTGAATAGCACTACTCTAGTCTTTACCCTTGCTACACATATCGTGAGCCAGAAAATAGCAGCTTCTGAATCACCTGGAGCTTGTTGAGAACTGGAGTGTTAGATTTCACCACAGACCAATTGAATCGGAATCTGCATTATAGACAACAAAACTGCCAGGGCACTCAACGTATGCTAGGATTTTGAGAAGTGCCACTGCATAGTACACATCCACCATGTATAGTAACTTACGTAACTACAGAAGACTCCTCTCAACCATTCACGCAGGAGTGGAACCAACGGACCAAAAGGCCTATTCTTAATCAATTTCACTGAATACTGGCAAGTTTTTTTAAAAAAGAAAGGTTCTTCCCTATCCACACCTTCAACAAATGTCCATATTTATTCATTAAGTAAATATTTAATGCCTATAGTTCATTTATTTATTCAGCAAATGTTCATTATATCTGACTGTGTACCAAGTATTGTTCTAGGAGCAAAACATTTAAACATTTCTTCCCTCAGGAAGTTCACATTCTAGAGGAGAGGCAGACAGAAACAAACGAGAAAGTGAAACAGAAAGTCTGACAGATGGGAGTAGACGCCATAGAGAAAAACAAAGCAGAGTTAACAGGACAGAGAATGTCAGAGGAGAGTGGTTTTATGCCACATATGGTTATTGTTTAGCCGCATATCGTTATTGAAATGTCGTGACTATGACTAAGGAATGGAATTTTACGTTGGGTGGTTGTGCAACCCAGCAGACTTGGACTGTCCAAACCCTGCACTCTACAAAGGAACTTCCGGCCCTTGCCTGGCTTCTGGGAGATAACCTCTACACTCTTGGAATATCCTGCCGAATCACAGTGTCTTTGTCTGTCTGGGTACTGAGCCGTGCCAGATAATCTATGATAACTATGTGATTTACGGTAGGGACTTAGGGACATGTGTCAATTTGACCTCTAGAGGATCTGGAGCTAAGGTCAGCCACACAAGTGGGCAGTTGTGTCGATATGACTCACCCCCAGTATAAACCCTGGACGCCAAGGTTTGGGTGAGCTTTTCTGGCTGACGATGCTCCAGCATGTTGTCGTACATTATTTCTGGGGGAATTATGCACTGTCCACAAACTCCCCTGGGAGAAGACAGGTGGAGGTTCACACCTGGTCTCTCCTGGACTCTGCCCTATGCACCTTTTTTCTTTGCTCATTTTAATCTGTATCCTTTCACTATAAGAAACCAAAAGTATAACAGCTTTTCTGAGTTTTATGAGTCCTTCTAGTGAATCATTGAACCTGTCCTGGAGACTCCTAAGTACAGTGGTCAAGAAGGTCTTTGTGAAGAAGATGACAAGAATACAGGGAACCATGCAGACATTTGGGAGAAGAGGGTTCCAGGTACAAAAGCCCTGAGATGGAAACATGCCTGGCATGAGCGGGACAAGAGAAGAGAAGATGGTAGAAGATGACATCAGAGGAGGTTGAAAGGCCAGTTGGTCTTGGGCCTTACATACCAACCATAAGGAAGTGCCCCTTTCACTTGGAGTGCAGTGGAAACTACTGCAGGGTTTTGAGAAAAGTGACCTGCTCCGACTTACATTCTAAAAGGTCACTCTGGTAGCTGCATTAAAATTAGAGTGTAGGAGGACAGGGACAGAAGCAAAGAGAACAGACAGAGGAAACTTGCAGTAATCCAGGTAAGAGATGATGCGGGCTGGGAGTGACCAGGGTAGCAAGGATGGAAAGTGGTAAGAAACAGTCAGATTCTGGATCTACTCTGAAGGTAGAACTGATGGAATTTGGTAACAAAATGTATATATGGTGTGAGAAAAGGGATTCAAGGGCCAGACTGAAGTAATGAAAAGGATGGTGTGAACATCCACTGAGAAGCCTCAGACCACAAGAGGAGCATGTTTGGAACATGGGAGGGGCAGAGAACAACAGCTGGTTTTGAACATGGAGATGTTGAGTAGGCAGCTGGGTGTTAAGTGGAGAGTTTGAGAGCCAGACCTGGCTGGAGACATAAATCTGGGAGTCGTCAGCATGTAGATGGTATTTAAAGCCACGAGGCCAGATGAGATCACCGAGGGAGTGAATACAGACAGAGGAGAGAAGAAGGCCAAGGACCGAAGCCTGGGGTGCTCCATCATGTAGAGACTGCGGAGACAAGAAGAAACAACCTCCAGACATGGATGAGGATCGACCAGTGAGTGATGAGGAAAACCAGGAGAGCATAGTGTCCCAGAAGGCGAGGAAAGACACAGGGAGTAGTTCACTTGTTAAACGCTGCTGATAACTCAAGTAAGATGAACCCTGAAGAGATGGCCCTTGGATTCAGCACCATGGAGGTCACTGGTGCCCTTAACAGGGGCATGGTTGGTGGAGCAGTGGGAGAGAAAGCCTTCATAATGTGGGCTCCAGGGAGGACGGGAGGACAGGAATTGCAGGCAGTGAGCTTAGCCAACATTTTAGGGAAGAACTGCAGTCGTAGGGAGCAGAAAACAGGCCAGGAGCTGGAGGAGAACATGAGAGCAGGGAGAAAGTTTTTGTTGGTTGGTTTTCTTTCTTTCTTTTTTTTTTAAGACGGGGTTTCACCATGTTGGTCAGGCTGGTCTTGAACTCCCGACCTCAGGTGATCCGCCCGCCTTGGCCTCCAAAGTGCTTGGATTACAGGCGTGAGCCACCATGCCCGGCCTGTTGGTTGGTTTTCAAATTTTAACAAGAGATGGGAACAACTGTAGTATATTTGCATGCTAACGGGGCTGCTCTTTGGAGAAAAGAAAAACAGATGTTGCGGAAAAGAGAACAGAGAACTGCTGACCGGGGCAGTGCCCTCCAGAAGGCAAGAGGGGACGGGATACCAGCAGCAGTGGAGGCATCTACCTTAGTTACAGGTGCAGACTGTTCACCTAGAGAAATAGGAGAGGAGACAGAGGATGTGGGGCACGCAGGTAGGTGGCAAGACTGACCTTTCTAACTTTTGCTATTCTGATGGATGAAAGCCATACGTCGTTGCTGCATGGGGCATGTGATGATTGGAGCCACATCCTCAATAACACGGATCCAGCTCTAAAGAAGAACCCGTGTTTCTCAGCTCTCTGTGCCTCTTTCTCGCCAAGAGTCTGTTTCTCTTGGGCATGTCTCTTCTACCTCTGTGTCTCTGCCCGTCTCTGCATTTTCCCTCTGTCCTCTCCCCCATGGCCCCATCTTTCTGTCTCTGTGTATTTAGCCCTTTGTGTCTTCCCCCGGTCTTCCCCTCCCTTCATGTTTGCATTGGGGCCCCTCCTCTGGGCCTGGGTGTGGGGCCTACTTCTCCTCCCAGCCAGCACTTCCAACCAGAACTTCTAGTTTCTGCTTGACAAAGAATCCCATTTTGAAGCCAAGCTAGGGAGGAGCCTCCCGGAACCTTCAATGCCTCCATCTTAACCTTTACTTATTTAACAAGCGCATTGTGGCCCTTGGTCCATGCCACAGTCTCTTCAAAGCATTTTCAGGTACTCATCCGTTTAACCCTTCTCCATAAGGCAGGTGCTATTGATTGTGACATTCTACAAGTGGGGACCCCGAGGCACAGAGCAGTCACATCACCTGAACTCATGCAGTCTAGCTCTAGGGTCTGAGGTCAGAACCACTAGGAACACCGTCTCTTTTTCCAGTCCTTTCTTCTTCTTTCTCCAGTCTGGCTCTCTGTGGTGGAGGAAAGACCTGCACCTGGATTTGGTCCAGTTTGTGTGTGACTTTCAGCCATGGGCTTGTGCATCAAGTGAGGGGGGTGGAAGGTGCCCAGCCCTCGGTGGGTCCGTGACCTCACTTCAGCCAGAGCCAACGCGTGTGCGGCCAGTCATAACCCCGAACATCAATTTGACCTGGGACTCACACCTCAGCAAATGACAAGGCCAACCACCCTCACTCCAGCCTCCAGATCTTCCCAAGTCACAAAGGCTCCTCGGGAAGCATGGACTCGGGTCACAAGAGGGCACTGGTACCCCGACTTCCCACACAAGCCGGTTGCCTCACTTAACCTGGCATCTGCCCTCCAGCCACACCACCTGAACACAACTCCATTCAAAAAGTGAACTCAGGCCCTGCCCTGGGAGGTGGGGGAAGTTCAGGGTGGGGAGAAGACTGTGACCTTTCTCTCACTTTGAGAGGTGGGGTATGACCCAGCTCAGCCCCCACCAAAACCTACTACATCATAGACTTTCGACCTCACGGCTAGTCCTCATCACCAATGTCAACCCACGACCACATCTCAACATTTCCCCATCCAAACCTCAATCTTGGTTCCATCTTCAGCTCCAACCCAACAGTACCCCATCACCGACTTATCCAGAGACACTTCCCATCTTACCATCCAATCCTGTCCCCAAACCTACTCAACTACCACATCCAACTCTATACCCAAGCTCATCCGATTTTCATTCTCCTCCCCAAACCCATTGCATTCCCAATGCTATCATCAGGCCCATCCGTAACCTAACCACAAACTCTCCTCATTTCCTATATTAAGCCACATTTTTCTTCTTAGCAAAAGACTTTGGAAAGGACCCAACATTGGCCATTGAGGTGTCCTCAGTGCAAAGTTAGATGGGTTATCTGATTTTATGGTGTCTCTGCACCCTTCACGGTCTTTATCTTCATGACTCTAAACTGCAGATATCTGAGAGCAATGCAAATAATTCTTGTCCATAACTGTTTAAATGAATCTTGCCAGGTGGAAGTACGATGCATTTCCCCTCCTCCTCCCAGTGTGGAATAGCCAGTTCTGCATCTATTTGTAAATTCATGTCAGCATTCCTTGTTGTCTAGGTGCATACGGCTCTTTGTAACATCTTACTGGCCCTGCCATTTATTAATGAGTCAAGATAAAAATCTTTGACACATGTTCATTTCATACATGTCAGTCATGGCTAGACCACGTTTGAAAAGTTACCTTTTGACACTAGATTTGATCTCCACATCCAAACCTGAACTCCATCAGTGAGGACGTATGCGTTTCCATGTGAGCCCTCACCCATCCATCTCTGCTGCTTATCCTCATTGTGACACCTCCATTCTCTCAGGCTTTCCAAACTTCATCTGGTCCACATCTCTGGCTTTCTTCCAAATTCTGACCCCACCTCTGTCCTTCTTAATCCCTAATCCTATCCCCTCCACCCCATAGGATTAATTCAGGGCTCCACCCAGTCATAGTTCCTGGAGACACCTACTCATTCCCAAAACACCACCCCTTCCTCCTTCCTCTCCCCCACCCCCAATCCACGTCTTCAAAGTTTTCTGACTCCTGCTTTTTCCTCTCCACCTACGTCCAGGAGACTCCCTCACCCATTCTGGCCTTGCTCCTAAAAGGCCATTTCTAGAAAATATTGCTTTCTCAGGTCGCATCTCTGCCCCATCCAAGTCTAAGAGCAATTGATTTTCTATCCACCCAGCTGATGATTTCCTTCTTGTCATCTGGTGGTTGCCACGACCAGGGAGGCAGGATAATGGATTGTGGGGTGTCCTTGTGTCTCTCAAAAGAAAAAGGGGCTGATATAAGACTGGGCATTGGAACCTGGATGGGACTGGGGTTGAGGAACAGGCTGGCGTACTGGGTATGGTTAGGGGACAGATAGGGAGGTGGGGAATGCGTAGAACGTGGCCATCTGGGGGCTGACTGCGTGATAAGAATTAGGCCTGGGGTTGGAGTAGAGGGTAGAAAACTGGGGTGCAGAATGGGTTGAAGTTAGGGATGGGCATGGAATTCGTCGAGGCTGGGGGAAGGGAATGGGCTTTCCCTTTACCCTTTGCTGGATCCTGCTGCCTGAAAGTTCACAGTGGGTTCAACTCAGGTTTGGGCGGGGTCCGATCTGGGTCCCAACACGTCCTGGAAGCTCCGCCCCAAGCAGAGGGCCAAGCCCAGGCTGGGGGCTGCCTGGAGACAGCCCGCTGAGCCACAGGGGGTGGAGAGGGGGAGGCCAGAGACCAGGAAATGCTGAGTGAGCTGGGGGAGGGAGTTCAGGGGTTAAAAGCCATGGGTCGGGGCTGAAGTTCCAGGCAGCTGGCGGCCGACGCTCCTCGAGGGTCCCTCACTCAGGTAGGGTCTGCCTGGGACGGGGGCGGGGAGCGGAGGAGGGCAGGAGGGGGGAGAGAGGAGGGGATAGGAGGGATGGGGAAAGCAGAAGGGCAGCTGAGTCAGGGAGAGGGAGAGTGAAGCTAGAGTCTCAGATCTAGAGAGAAACGTGCAGAGACGGAGAGAGGCGAAGAGCGCAGACTGATAAGAACTGGGGTTGATACCCAACGTGGGAACAGACCCAGAGTGGGGGAGACTGGAAGGCAGGCTCTGGAGGGGAAGGGGCGAGAGTGCACCGACCACCCCAGCTCGCCAGAGGGCAGGGAAGGAGGGACGGCTTTCCGGGGTGAGGGGCTGCACACTGCCCCTCCCACCTCTCTACTGCACCCCCACCAAGGATAGAATTGGGGGTGGGGGGCAGATTCCAGGGTCAGGGCTGTTAAGAGTGAATGAGAGGACCAGAGATTCAGGAGCAGAGAGGTTTCAGACGCGCAGGTTCCGGGCACGCCCTCAACACCCCCTTCACCTTCTCCTCAGGCCCCGCCCGCCCTGCCCCGCGCTCGATCCCGGAGCCATGTGGCCCCTGGCCCTAGTAATCGCCTCCCTGACCGTGGCCTTGTCAGGAGGTAAGAATGCGCGGGGGTGGAGGCGCGGTGGCCACTCGGGACAATGGTGGGAGGGGTCAGGCCGGGGGGAGGGGACGTGGGAGCCACGAGCTCCGCCCCCCGCCCACTCGGGGCCGGGTCCTGTGGGGACAGCCCCGAGCGCTTCCTGCCTGTCCCTGGGTGACCTGATTTCCCGGCTGAAGTCGGCCCTCTGACCCCAGATCCCTCACCTTCGAAAATACCCTTGCAGCAGCCCCTCCCCCGTTCAAGGCTTCCTGTCCTCTGTGGGAAGCTGAAGGACACGGGTTCACGTCCTGACGCTGCCGCTTTGAGCCAGTAGCCTAGCAACTGCGTTGGGCCTAAATTGTTTTCATCTGGAAAATGGGTTCAATCTATAAGTGCTTACCACAGAAGGCCACTGTGAATATTGAAACACGGTAATGCATCAGCCTTCAATATGTGGCAGATAGAAGGGACTTGTAAGTCAGCGACTTAGCCATTATTACTTATTAGTAGTATTTGCTCTCTCTCTCTCTCTCTCTCTCTCTTTTTTGAGACAGAGCCTCACTCTGTCACCTGGGCTGGAGTGCGGTGGTGCGATCTCGGCTCACTGCAACCTCCGCTTCCCGGGTTCAAGCGATTCTCCTGCCTTGGCCTCCTGGTAGCTGGGATTACAGGCGCCTGCCACCATGCCCAGTTAATTTTTGTATTTTCACCAGAGACTGGGTTTCGCCAGGTTAGTTAGGTTGGTCTCGAACTTCTGACCTCAGGTGGCCTGCGTCGGCCTCCCAAAGTGCCGGGATTACAGGCGTGAGCCACCTTGCCCGGCCTCTAGTATTCTCTCTTCATACGCAGTCCCTTCCAGAACCTTCTAGATTGTTCTTTTAATCTTTGGGTTGACCCCAAACCTATGTGACCTCACCCCAAATTGGTAGTCCTTAAGATTCCTATGGATCTTTCCTATCTTTCCCTGCCTTTGTAGGCAGGTTCTCTGGAACTCCATTCATGAATCATTTAGTCATTCAACAAACAGCTATCAAACACCGCCCACTGTGCTGGGTGATGTACAAGCGGAGACACAGTCCCTGCTCTCAGCACCTGGAGTCTAGCGGGGACAGACACAGATGTTATTCAAACAATTATCCAAATAATTAGTTAATAATTAGCTTGACATGAGGTGAAGACTTCAAGGAGCAAAGCCAGGAGCCTAGAGAGGTAATGGCGGCTCCCAGACCAGAGGCCTTCCCAAAGGGCCTGACCATTGAGCCAAGACCTGAAAAAGGAGGGGTCTGTGGGTGCCTGGCACCAGGCACCATCCTTGGCCTGAAGGTGGGGTGGTTTTCCCCTTTGGCGACACTCCCTGGACTCATGCCCGTGCCTCTCCTGAGTGCCACACCCTAAGCTAGGAGAGCCACATGTTATGCCTTGTGGAGTCCTCAACAACCTGGCGAGGTAGGTGCACTGTAACTAGTCCAACTTCACAGCAGAGAAACCTAGGACTCAAGCACAGAAGGTTCCTGCCCCAGACACCAGCAATGCCTAAGAACCCTAATCAAGGTTGCTGTCCTATCCTCCATATCCTGGACTTGAGGCCCTAAAACCCAGTTTTATAACTTTTGACCTAATCGTTTTCTTAAAGTTGGCTCTTTTTTTTTTTTTACTCAAATAAAAGCATGTTCAAGTTTATATTACCGTCCTGAATGGAGAACAGAATCCTTTGCCATAAATAAAAGGTAAGGAAGGAAATAAATCCTACACAAGGAAAAGAAAACAATATGTTTATTGGGTTGGACCACCTGAAATTGCTGATACTTGACCCTTTTTGACCTTCCTAAAACAGCTTTTGCAGATGGTTCAACATAATAAATGTTAGGTGGCCTGCTGGGACTTCTGTGTCCTCCTGGCTTTAAAAAGTGAGCTCAGTGAGGATTAGGGAGGTGTGAAAAGCATATTAGCACCATCCCGAGACTTTATCCTTGACAAAATCAGGTTTAAAAAGGAACTGGATGCTGACTCAGCGTCTGAGTGTGCGATTTAATGTTACTCATATCTCATCTCTCGACCACCTAAAATGATCCTGTGCCCGCCAATAACTCCTGTCCGTAACTGAAAACCACTGGGCTGATCCCTCCGCTTGCCCTCTGGTTGAGGAAGCTAGCCAGGGAGGAGGCATTTCCTGTTGTAGCTAATGAATGATAATAACATTGCCCACTGGCTGGATGTGCCACCTTCTGTGCTGTATGGTTTGAAATGCAGGATCATCTTGAATTCTTCAACTGCGCAATGAGAGATGAACTGTTACTTTTTCTACTTGACAGCTGGGGAAACTGAGGCTGGTAATTTGCGTAAGGTCACACCGTCACAAAATGGTCTTCCTGTTCAGGATTGGATTCTCCCTGTCCCACGGACCCCAGCTGTGCTTCCAATGCCAGGCACAGTGCCTGGCACACACGGCATTTATTTACTGAGCCCCCACGATGTGTGTGCCAGGCATTGTGTTAGGTCCTGGGAATTTGGTTCTGAATAAAGCAGTTAAGGTGCCTGTCAATGGGGCTTGCAGCCAGAATGGAGAGATTTTAAAAAACGAATGTATACAAATGTGAAGAGAAATGAATAGCAATCATTGTTCTGATGAAAATCCACTGGAAGAATGTAATGGGGAATGAGTGGGAACAGGAGAGTCAACATTAGACCAGGTGGTCAGGGAAGGCTTCTATGAAGAGGAGACATTTGAGCTGAGCTCTCAGAATTAAGGACCCAGACATACAACCTCTAGATTCTGAGGGTCATCCAGTAGGATATTCCATATATATATGTGTATAAATAAATATATATATATATACACACACACACACACACGAAATATCCTATATTTGTGCTGTCCAGTTAACCACTGGCCACTCTGGGCTATTGAACATTTGAAATGTGGCTGGTGTGACTTAAGAACTGAATTTTAAATTTATTTTTACTTCATTTTAATTAGTTTAAATTTAAATAGCCACATGTAGCTAGTAGCTACCGTGTTGAACAATGCAGGTCTGGAGAAAGCATCGTCCCAGAGAGAGGAAATAGCAAATATAAAATGTCTAGTGTGGGATTATCCAAGATGATTTAAATTATTTTTTTCTTTAAATGTCTGGTGTGTTTGAAGAACAGGTCCATGAGGCTGTACCAGAGGAAGTCAGAAGAGAGAGACTGGAGATGGGGGGTCAAAGAGGTTGGCAAGGGCCAGGTGGCACAGAGTCCTGCACACCTTGGGAAGGCTTTTTAAATTTTATTTTAAAAGAAGTCAAGCCTGGGAACAATGTCATCTGACTTTCTTTGAAGAGCCAGCCTGCTTTGAGAAGACTGGATTAGAGGGATGTAAAAGTGGAAAGATTTAGGTTAATGTTGTAGTCATTTGGGCTAGAGAAGATGGTGCTTGTACCAACATGGTGGTGGAAGAGTGGAGATAACAGGATATTTGGGAGATAAAACCAACAGGAATTGGTTGTGAGTGATGAAGGAAAGAGGAGAGCAAAGATGACTCCCAGGTTTGGGGCTGAGCACTGACTGGAGTGGGAAAGACTGGAGGGAACAGTTTTGATTGAGAAGGATCAAGCTGGGAATACAAAGCTTAAGATGGCTGTTTAAGGCATTCAAATCAACAGTGTTTGAGATTTGAGCTTAAAGGAAGAGTTCAGGGCTGGAGATGGTTAGCCTATAGATGATATTTAAAGCCACTGAGGCAACCAGTATGTGTGCAGTGAAAGGATAGAGAGATGGGTGGAAAGATGGTTGGATGGATGCATGGGTGGATAAATGAATGGATGGATGGATGGATGCATGGATGGATGCATGGATGGACAGATGGATGGATGAGTGGATGGCTGGATAAATAATTGGATGAGTGGGCGGATGGATGGATAAATGGATAAGTGGGTGGATGGATGCATGGATGGATGAATAAATGGATGAGTGGATGCATGGAGGGATGCATGGATGGATGGATGGATGGATTGATGAGTGGGTGGACAGATAGATGGAAGAGTGGATGGATGGATGAGTGGTTGGATAGATGGGTGGATGAACTGATGGATAAATGGATGAGTGGATGGATGGTTGCTTGATTAGATGACTACCTAAATGGATGAATGGACAGATGAGTGAGTAGATAGAGGGACAAATCAATAGGATGAATGGGGGGATGGATGATTGGATAGATTAATGGACAGATACTGCCCAGGTGGATGTGTAGGCCAGTCTCACATCTACCTCCTGAAATCCATGTTCTGGGAGAATGATGTTGAAAATGCATATGGAGAGAAAGTCAGGCCCCTGCTTACCTATCAGTAACATCCTCATTTTGTGGACTCTTCTCTTAAACCCCAATGAAGGATTTGGCACTTCTTTGGAAAAGAATGTCATCTCCTTGCCCTGACTCATCTCCACTTGGTCAAGAATAGCTACTGCCAGAGGTTGACAAATTCAGCTTCAGTTCCCGGTCACCCAGGGCAATAGTCTGATCCTTTCCCCAAGCCCAGGATCCACAACTCCAGGGCTCCCCTGCACCCTGGATCCCAGTTTTCTAACAATCTCTCTTCTTTACCAGGCATCTCCCAGGAATCTTCCAAGATTCTCAACAACAATGGGACCAGTGGGTTTCTCCCAGGTGGCTACACCTGCTTCCCCCACTCTCAGCCCTGGCAGGCAGCTCTACTAGTGCAAGGGCGGCTACTCTGTGGGGGAGTCCTGGTCCACCCCAAATGGGTCCTCACCGCCGCACACTGTCTGAAGGAGTATGTGGGGGCCAGGGGAGCATGGGGTAGGGATGAGAATGGGACTGGGATTGTGGGTGGGTAAAGTTGAATTTGAGGATGGAGTTGGAGTTAGGGTTGGGGATGGACATGGGGGTGAGAATGAGGTTTGGGGTTGAGATATGGGGATTGGGCATGGGAATAGAATCAAAGTAGGTGATTTGGATGGGGTTGCAGTTGAGGATGGGGGATATGTGTTTGGAGATGAGGAGGGTAGGATGGAGAAGAGGTTAGGCTGAGGATGGGAAGAGGTTGGGACTCGGGATTGGGATGGAGGTGGGCTCATCTTCATTCCTAACCACCCTCTTCCTGCACCCACAGGGGGCTCAAAGTTTACCTGGGCAAGCATGCCCTAGGGCGTGTGGAGGCTGGTGAGCAGGTGAGGGAGGTTGTCCGCTCTGTTCCCCACCCCGAATACCGGAGCAGCCCCACCCACCTGAACCACGACCACGACATCATGCTTCTGGAGCTGCAGTCCCCAGTCCAGCTCACAGGCTACATCCAAACCCTGCCCCTTTCCCACAACAACTGCATAACCCCCGGCACCACCTGTCGGGTGTCTGGCTGGGGCACCACCACCAGCCCCCAGGGTATGCACCCACATGGGTGGCCTAAGGTCCCATAGGAATGGCTGAGGAAACGGGCAGAGGTGGGAGGGAAGGTCTGAGGTTGGCACCGTTATATATAAAAATATAAATAAGTAAATAAATATATATATATAAAGTTAGCTGTATCCTTTATATAAATGTATATAAATTTGTGAATATATAAGAACATAAATAGATCAAATATACATGAATATACTATATGATGTATGTTATGTATTCTATAGTAATATATTTATATATTAACAAAAATTATATAAATTAAATGTATTTTATAAACTATAAAATTTATCAATTATGTATTTTAAATATGTATCTCAATAATATAGATATCATAAATATATAATCTATAATATATAAATTATACATTTATATATTTATATGCTAAATGAATTTTATCATTTATAATATATAAATCATACATATAAAATTTTTATATTTCTATAATTTATAAGATGTTTAATATATTAAATATGCTTTATTAATGAAATTTCTAATAGTTAAATTTAATAATTTAATTATATATCATTACTTATTAAGTATAATAAATTATATATATGAATATAAAGTTGATGTATACACCAACAAGAGCCCTTTGCATCTCCGTAGCAATCCCTGACTCTCTCCCAGCCTCACGTTTGTATCTTTCTCCCCAACATGTCCCATCTCCCTTCCTACCATTCTATCCATCTCTCCCATAACTCTTCCCATCCCTGTTCCTGCTTTTCCCATCTTTAATTCTCTATCTCTGACCAATCTCCCTGTTCCAACTCCCTCTCTCCAACTTTCTTTCCCCATCACTGGCTCCACCATTTTCCTCATCAACCTCCCATTCTCTTGTCCCTTCTGTCCCTGTCCTTCCCTCTACTTTTCTCCTTAACTCTCCCTTGGCCTCTCTCCATGTCCCTCCATTTTTCTGTCACTTCCATTGCTTTAACCAGATATGTGCTCATCGCTTCTCCCATCCTTCTCTTCCCATCTCAATTTTCTACCAACTCTTTACCCATTCAACTCGCCTATTTAACTTTCATCCCATATCCTATCCAGGTCAGATACCTTAGACCTTCTCTCTCTTCTCCCCAGTGAGTTACCCCAAAACTCTACAATGTGCCAACATCCAACTTCGCTCAGATGAGGAGTGTCATCAAGTCTACCCAGGAAAGATCACTGCCAACATGTTGTGTGCCGGCACAAAGAGGGTGGCAAGGACTCCTGTGAGGTGAGACCAGGAGGCTGTGGGTGCCTTGAACAGGACAGAAAGCCAGAATGGAAGTGGGAACAGATGCTGGGGGAAAAGGCTTTGTTTCCAGCTTTAGGGGAACCAATCTTTATAAGGTGCAATGTCCCCTCACATAGGAGGTCAAAACAAAAAGGGGTACCCAGGGATGGCAAGAATAATTCACCATAAGCCCTAGCTTTAACTGAGTGGCTGCCAAGATCCCTGTGTTGAGAGGCATAAAGGTTACTATTCTTTCACTTGTGAGTGACAGAAACCCAACTCAGACTGGCTTAAGCAAAATGCTGGCTTTTGTAACTGAAAATCCAGGGTGTCTGGCTTTAGGCACAGATGGATCCAGGTATGCAAATTGTGTGTTTGGAATTCTGTCTTTCTTTCAATTCTCAGCTCTTCTTTATTCTGTTTTGGCTTCATTCTCAGTTAGGCTCTTCCCAAGACAAGACGGCCCCAGCAGCCTTGAGCTTACATCCTACCCTCTAGGCAACGCTATTAGAAAGAGAACCTCTCTTTTCCAATAGTTCACACAAAAGTCTTGAGCATGATCCTCACTAGACGAGGCTGACCTAAGTCATGTGTCCTGAGCCATCAGTCCGTCAGAACTGTGGGGTTCTCTGATGGGCCAAGCCTGAGTCACATGGTTAACTGTGGGGGCTGGAGAGGGGCAGTTCCCCAAATGAAAAACTCAGGAGAAGCCATTACCAAAATAAGGAGAAATAACCAGGTACAGTAGTTCGTGCCTGTAATCCCAGCACTTTGGGAGGCTGAGGCGGGAGGATTACTTGAGCCCAGGAGTTTGAGACCAGCCTGGGCAACATAGTGAGACTCTATCTCTACAAAAAAAAAAGTTTTTGAATTAGCCAGGTGTGATGGTGCACACCTGTAGTCCTAGCTACTTGGGAGGCTGAGGCAGAAGGAGTACCTGAGCCCAGGAGTTCAAGGCTGCAGTGAGGTATGATAATGCGTCACTGCACTCCAGCCTGGGTGATAGAGCAAGCCCCTATCTCAAAAACAAAAAGAAATAAATAGAGCAAGACACTGTCTCTAAAAAAATAAATAAAAATTTAAAAATAAATGTTTAATTTTTTTTTAAAATTAACATTTGGATACTACATGAGCAAAAAACAAACTGCATCCAATAAAGAAGTTGAGATTTGATTCAGTGAGAAGGAGGATGATACCACATTAATGATACGTGCCTTGATCGATTAGTGATGTCTGCCTGGGGCCCAGGAAGAGAAACAGATGGACACGTGTATTGCACACCCTGCCCAGGTGTGGATGAGTTCACTCAACAGTGAGAGGCACAGAGGAACCTTAAAGTAAAAGCAGGGTCAGCTGGTGTGGGGCAGGGGTGCAAGGTGGGGATTCAGCACCAGGGAAACAAAAATGGGTATGAGGTAAGTTGTTACCATTTTAATGAAACTCAGGAACAGAGAAAGACACAGAAATTTCTCTCTCTGTGTCTCTTTCACTGGGCCCATCTCTGTCTTTCTGTCCCTCTTTCTGTCTCTTGCCTGCGTTTGTCTTCTTATCTGTTTCTGTCTCCATTGCTTTCCCTCACACTGTGTGTGTCTGACTCTGCCTCTCTGAGTTTCCTTCTCTGTGTGGGTCTCTCTCCATCTTTCACTCTCTCCCCACATCTCCCTGTCCCCGCCTCGTTTAGCCCCAGTGAGGACCCACCTTTCTCTCTCTCTTTCTTCTCCCAACTCAGGGTGACTCTGGGGGCCCCCTGGTCTGTAACAGAACACTGCATGGCATCATCTCCTGGGGGAGACTTTCCATGTGGGCAGCCTGACCGGCCTGGTGTCTACACCCGTGTCTCAAGATACATCCTGTGGATCCGTGAAACAATTCGAAAATATGAAACCCAGCAGCAAAAATGGACGAAGGGCCCAAAATAAAAGTTGGGAAACTTACCTGCTTCCATCCTCTCACCATGACTTCCTCACATTGCCTGCATAGCCCTTCTCTGCTCCTTATTCCCAGTGTTCCATTTGAACCAGTGATCCATGTCCTCAAACATGCTCAAGCCCAGCTGACATTCCATGTTTCAGAAGCATTCAGGCACTGCCAGGCCTGCACTCTCCCAGATGTTGCATCCCTGAAACATATCAACAACATGAATGTCCCAACCCAGACAACGGCCCAGGTCTCTCAACTGCATCCATGGCTTCTATGAGCCCAGATCACCACTTGAATGTTCTGCCTATGGACCATTTTTAAATACTTCCATCAGCCCATCTCAACAATGTACGTCCTGTAAATGGACCATCCTTAACATCCTCTAATTCTTCAAGTATTTATTCAACGCCATTATCCTAGACCTTTCTACCTTTTGCATTCAAGAAGGCTCTCGACGCTCATGATAGTTCATCCTAAAATATTCTCTTATGCCCACAGTCTTCTGCCCTGACAACATTCTATGTACCTCCGTGACTCACCACAGCTAACACTGGCTCCTCAGAATGGTTCATTCTTACACTGTTATGGGCGTCTCAGATGTTCCAACCCAACCTACATCCCGCATTCTTGCAACACCCCACCTCTGCCAACATGCCTCTCTCTGAATCAATAGCACCCCAGTCTCTAGAGTTACGGGGTTCAGTATACCAAAGCGTCTCTTTGCCTGAACTATATCGTCTTATCAAATATTCTGTCCTGTATCCCCTCCATGAACATCCTTCTTCAGTGTCCCTTGCTGTTATATCTTTGTTCGTGACCGTAAAATGTAGTGATTTAGTGTTCAGTCACTAAATCCTTGCTTTGGCCGAGTTATAAAACTCAGTCTCTGTGCTTTCTCATCTGTAAAATGGGTTCATAATTTTTTATCATACCGTTATTACAAGGATAATGTCAAGCACTGATCACTATTATTATCTGCATGGTTCCCATAAAATATTAGCTTAGAATGTGAATAACCATTGCAGAGTGTCCCAAAAAAGTGTTGCATTCATTTATTTTCCTCAGGAGATGTTTGTTCAGTGTTGACCACGTGCAAGCACTCTCCTGGGTGTTGGTAAATATAGTTTATTTATTCAACAAATATTTCTACCTGTCATGACCCAGGCACTATTGCAGACGCAAGTGATAAACAATGAATTAAACAGATAAAAACTACTGCCCTTATAGAACTTAGATTCCTTTCAGGAAGTCTCCAAAGATGAATGAAGAAATAGGCTGTCAGGTGGTGCTACAAGCCATGCAGGAAATGAAACAAGGGCCAGGTGTGGTGGCTCCTGCCTGTAATCCCAACACTGGGAGGCCAAGGTGGGAGGGTTGTTTGATACCAGGAGTTCAAGACCAGCCTGGACAACACAGCAAGACCCTATCTCTACGAAACAGTTTTAAAAATTAGCTGGACGTGATGGCACAAACCTGTAGTCCCAGCTACTCAGGAGGCTGAGGTGGGAGGATTGTGTGAGCCCAGGAGTTTGAGGCTCCAGTGAGCCGTGATTGTGCCGCTACATTCAAGCCTAGGTGATAGAGCAAGACCCTGTTTCCAAAAAAAAAAAAAAAAAAAAAAAAGCAGCAGCAGCAGCAAGGATTGAGAATAGGGAATGCTGCATTGTATATGTGGAAGGGGTAGCACTGCAATTTAAAACAGCATGGTCAGGGAAGAGGACCTAACTGAAACGGTAACATTTAAAGAAAGACCGCAAGGGTGAAGGGAGGGAGCAAAGTGAGTATGGAGCAGCGGGTACAGCTAGTCCAAAGGCCCTGAGGCACAGCCTTTTTGGTGTGTCTGAAGCTCAGTGAAGAGGTTGGTGTGGCTGGAGCTGAGTGAGTGAGTAGGAGAGGGTGGGGAGGTGAGGGCCGAGAATGAATGGAGCCGACTGTACTGGGTCCTGTGGGGCATGATGAGGACTTTATTTTACTCTGAGGGAGCCAGGAGCTATGAGAGGACTCTGAGCAGAGGAGGGACTTGAACTGATTTGAATGTGCACAGGATTCCTCTATCTACTCCAAGGGGAACAGATTCAGGGAGGCCAGAGAGGAAGGGACTGCAATATCCCAGGCAAAAGATGACAGTTCCTGGACCAAGGTGACGGCCTTGGAGGCCATGTTTTTGTCACCTGATCAATATATAACCTCGTTTTAGGTGTGTTTCTCTTTAAAGACACCTTAGTTAATATATAAACATTGAACTCACATTGAACTCACAGCTGATGGCGATGTAACTCATTCCTGAATGAAGCTTCTCTAACGTGTATTTTCTCTTTTAATTTTTCAATATTTATTTTATTCATTTTATTTTTTTGAGACAGGATCTCACTCTGATACCCAGGCTGGAGTACAGTGGTGCAATCATAGCTCACTGCAGCCTTGAACTCCCAGGCTCAAGTGATCCTCCCACTTCAGCCTCCTGAGTTGCTGGGGGCTCTACAGGCATGCATCACCGTGCCCAGCTAATTTTCTTTTAATTTATTTTTGTAGAGATGGAGTCTCCCTCTCTTGCCCAGACTGGTCTCAAACTCCTGGACTCAAGTGATCCTCCCACCTTGGCCTCCCAGTGTATTGGGATTACAGGCATGAACGACTGCACCCAGCCTTGTGTATTTTCCCATAAGGCACATCACAGCCTTCTAGCACTTAGGACATTAGATGGCACTTTAGCACTGTGCTGAGGGGACATTTTAAACCGAGAAGTCAACGAAAATGTGCAAAACGTGGCACTAACTAGACCACAGAAAGGATGCTTGTTTACAGAATGAGAGCTGAAATAAGGGAAAGAGAGCATCACCTCAACCTCACCCGGGAGCGCACACACCTCAGGCAACTCAAATTGTTCACCACTCTGTGTGTATTTGCAAACAGCCGCAAAAGTCCCAAGAGTATTGGTTTGGGGGCGACCCACAGATTTTATCAAGCAGGTAAATTTGAAAACACAAATTCCATGAATAATGAGGATCAGCTGTGTCTGTGGGGGTCAGGGTGAATGTTGAGGATGATTCCGGCATGATTCCTGGAATCAGTGTTCAAAAGCACAAAGGGTGGAGTCTGAAAGATCTGGTTTTGCCACTTTATCTTTTGGGAGCCTCGGTTCCTTAATCTGGTAATAACAGGCCCTACTGCCCAGGGCTGTTGGGAGGACAGAGGGAAAGATTGGCATTTAAAGCCTCTGCACACAGCAACTTCTGAATCACAGATCCTCGTCAATGGAGAAGCCTCATGACATAGTCGCTACGGAACACAGCTTCGGAGGCTGGGCTGCCTGGGTTTGAATGCTAGCTCTGTCACTTGTTGAACTGTGTAGCCTTCCAGTGACTCACCTTGTTTATGTCTCACTTTTCCCATTACTCAGGTAGGTGTCTATAACAATGGCGCTTAACATCAAATAACTTTAAGACCTAAAAGTAAAAGGTCAAACTACAAGCTAATAGAAGATAATGGCAGAGGATGGACTTTTTCTCTTCCTCTTCTTTTTTTTTTTTTTGAGACAAGGTCTCACTTTGTCACCCAGGTTAGAGTATAGTGATGTAATCACAGCTCACTACAACCTCAGCTTCCTAGGCTCAAGCAATCCTCCCATCTCTCAGCCTGCCAAGTAGCTGGGACTACAGGTGCACGCCACCACGCCCACTTAATTTTTGTATTTTTTGTAGAGACAGAGTTTTGCCATGTTGCCCAGTCTGGTTTCGAACTCCTGGGCTCAAGTGATCTGCCCGCCTCAGTCTCCCAAAGTGCTTGAATTGCAGGCATGAGCCACTGTGCCTGGCCTGAGGAAGGACTTTTTAAAACTTCAGAAAGACAAATCTAAAGGCAAAATAATGTTTAATTTCATTGCGTCAAAGTTAAAGACTTCTGTTCCACAAAAGACACAATGGATAAGGTAACTCAACATGTAACAGCTTGAGAGGTGACATTTGCAATCTGTACTATTGACTTGAGGTTGACATATTGACTCAAATATGCAAGGAAGTCCTGCGAAAATATCAGAATAATGAGCAAAGGATATGAACAGATTTATAGAGAAGGAAACCCAAAAAACGAATACAAAATATGCTGAGACTCATCAGGTATCCAGGAAATGCAGATGCAAATGACAAATCGCTTTATATTTGTTAGATGGATTTAGTAAAATGTCAAAGTTAAGTAACCCCAAGTGTTAGCAGAGATGTGGAAACACAGGAACTCTTGTGCACAGCTGGCGTGAATGTACATTGGTGTGAACGTACATTGGTGTGGTTATTTGAAATTAAGTTGGCATTGCTTGGTTGAATGAAGTATATGTACATACTAGGACCCAGTAGTTCCACTTCTGGGTGTCTACACGAAGGTAATAATTATGCACGTCACAAAGGGGCAGGTATAAGCTGTCTGTCACAGAGTTTTTTTTGCTGTGGTGGGAATTAGAAGAAACCTGGTTACCCATTAATCAGAGAGTGGATGACAGAATGTGGTGGCTCCCCCAATGGAGGACTTTGCTGCACTTAAAAGCAACAAACTAGAGACAGCAATAGGAATCAACTCGCAAAGGTACAGTGTTACCAACTCCAATGGTGGAAATTTAGCAGACTGACGATACTAAGTGTTGGCAGGGATATGGGGCAACTCGAACTGGAACTGCACTGCTGGGGCAATGCAAAATGATACAACCGCTTTAGAAAACATTCAACAATTTCTTTTTGTTGCTGTTGCTGCTTGTGTGTTTTTGAGACAGGGTCTCACTCCATCACCCAGGCTAGAGCGCAGTGGCAAAATTATAACTCACTGTAGTCTCAACTTCTCAGACTCATGCCATCCTCCCACCTCAGCCTCCCGAGCAGTTAGGACTACAAGCATACACTACCATGCCTGGCTAATTTTTCAAATGGTTTGTAGTGATGGGGGTCTCACTATGTTGGCCAGGCTGGTCTCAAACTCCTGGGCTCAACCAATCCTTCCGCTTTGGCTTCCTAAAGTGCTGGGATAACAGGCATGAGCACTGTGCCAGGCCAGCAACTTTTTCTTTTTTTCTTTTGAGACAGAGTCTCACTCTGTCACCCAGGCCAGAGTGCAGTGGTGTTATTTCAGCTCACTGGTCCACCTCCCAGGTTCAAGCTATTCTCCCACCTCAGCCTCCCGAGTAGCTGGGACTACAGGCGTCCGCCACCACACCCGGCTAACTTTTATATTTTTAGTGGAGACAGGGTTTCACCATGTTGGCCAGGCTGGTCTAGAACTCCTGACGTCAAGTGATTCACCCTCCTCAGCTTCCCAAAGTGCTGGGATTACAGGCGTGAGCCACCCATGCACGGTTGCAAATTCTTATAAAGTTAAGCTTATGCTTATCATACAATCCAGCAATCCTCACTCTGAGGTGTCTTCCCAAGAGAAATGAAAATGTATGTCCACACAATGGTTTATACATAAATGTTTGTAGCAGCCTTATTTGTATAATAATAGACAGAAACTGGAAGCAACCCAAATATACAATGACCTGTGAATGGTTTCACAAGTTGTGGTATACCCATACTATGGAATACTAGTAGCTCAGCAATAGAAAGGAATGAACTGTATTGATAGATACGCATGTGGTTAAAAGACTAAATTACAAAGCATTTAGTTTCAAGATCTAATTGGCTTTGAGTTGCAATTCTAGAAATGGGCCACATCTCATTCTGTAAAACAGAACAGTGTTCCCATGAGCTGAGCAGAGTTTGGCTTTATAGGCAGAAAAGGGATGAAGGCAAAAGAAACAGGGAGTAATACGTGGATTGGTCTTTCCAATGCTATGTTTCTTATAGGGTTAAAACAGAGGGAACTCTCTTAGCCTGCCAGCTCAGGTCAACTGGGCCCGTTCCGATTCCTTACTGTAAATCTCCTGTTTGTTTGCTTGTTTTCAAAAACAGTTTCATTACATGGCAATTAGCACAAGAAACTCCATTCTGGGGTCTGCTAGGGCCTAATGCAGGAGGTTAGTCTGAAACAATGTTCTTCCCATGAGTGTATTTATCAGTGCAAAAACATGGATGAATCTGAAATGCATTATGCTAGTAAAAGGAGTCAAACATGTACACAACATTCTAAAAAGGGGCAGAATTATAGAGGCACAGTGCCCGTCAGTGTCATCTGGGGGGGAGCTTTTGCTAAAGGGCACAAGGCAGGCAGCTTAAGGATGAGGGCAGTGAGGGAGGGGAGACAGGGAGGGGGCTGCTTTATGTTTGGATTATGGAGGTGGTTGCATGATTCCATACAATTTCCAAAATTCATCACACTGAACACTTAAAGTGGATGAATTTTATTTTACGTAAATAATATCTTATTAAAAAATAAAAAAGCATAATTCTTTTCTTTTTTTTTTTTTGAGACAGAGTCTCGCTCTGTGGCCCAGGCTGGAGTGCAGTGGTGTGATCTTGGCTCACTGCAACCTTCACCTCCAAGGTACAATTAATTCTCCTGCCTCAGCCTCCCAAGTAGCTGAGACTACAGGGCACCACCACGTCTCGCTAATTTATATATATATATATATTTTAAGTAGAGATAGGGTTTTGCCATATTGGCCAGGCTGGTCTTGAACTCCTGACCTCAAGCAAGCTGCCCACCTCAGCCTCTTAAAGTGCTGGGATTATAGGCGTGAGCCCGCAGTGCCCAGCCAGAGTTAGTAGGGGGCAGGGGGGAGAAAAAGAAAGAAAAGAATAAGCTACATACCACAATACCATTGAAATAACTTTAAAATGCACACAAAAACAACACACAATTTGTAAGGACATATAGTAATAAAAAGATCTACAACACTGAATCTAAACCATCCACTTTAAATGGCTAATCTTATGATGTGTGAATTTTAACCTAATAAAAGGCTACGTACTAATAAATACAACAGCAAAAGATACACAATAATAAAGATAGCAGCAAAGGAGGCAAGATAACAAAGACAATTGCAAAGGATACACAATAATAAAAACAATGGCAAAGGATACACGTTAGCAAAGATAATGGCCAAAGTTAGGCAATGACAAAGACAACAGGAAGGGAAGGGAAATAAAAGGGAATGAAACAGATACAAACAAGAGGGATCCTCTCCAAATCATCAATGAAAATGCTCCACCAACTAGTTTAACTCTTTCCAGCAGAAGATTAGGGTCTACCCAAATATATTCATAACCTGTTTAAAATTAAAAAAAAATAGCACTGACGTTAGAGTGCTTTTGGGAGGATTAATCGAGCTCCGTGGAAAGCTCAGAAGAACGCCCTGCAGAGTGAACTCAGGAAGTGGTAGCTGTCATTATTTTCATGATTGTTGTTGCTCTTATGATGAGTGGTAATTTACGAAGCAGCCTCCAAGTTCCCAGTGCCAGAGTGAGCTGCCTTGAGTGACAGCTGTGGATTTGAGTAGGAGGCAGCCACCCAAATCCTTCCTATGGAACAGAAAATAATGACATAGCTGGGCAGGAGATTCTGACTATCACAACACCTTGACTCAGGAAGGCCGGCCAGGTGGTGAGCTACTCAGCGCTCCCTCCCTCCTCCCCCTTCTGGGATTTCTCAGCCACCTGCCCTCCTCTTCCTGTTTTTGCCCAGGGGAATTTTAATAACAATGGAAGCCTGCACTGGAAAGAATTTGGAGAGAAATGGTAGAAACAAGAGATGGAGAAGACTTGAAAAAGGAGGAGAAAAGCAAGATGGGGAATCAAGGGGGATTTAGTCAAAAGACTAACCAGGACTGACTGTCCAGGTTGGCACAGCATTGGAAGCCCTTTTATTCCACTCTCCCAAGGCCTCAGCGGGTAGAATGTCATCCTCTCCATCTCACAGAAGAATGGACCTACACTAAGGAAAATTACTGGTGATTTAACCCTATCCTGGTTAATGACACCACATCTTCAATGGTCCCAGGGACTGCACCTGGTTAGCCTGGAGTCTCCCGCCATGCTCAGCCACTGCCCCAGGTTGAGGCTTTGTAGACAGGTCTCAGTGGAACTTTCCAGGCTATTGAGGGCAGTGGGGAATATAAGCCTGTGATAAAAGAAAAATTTCTAGCTGGGTGAAGTGGCTCACGCCTGTAATCCCAGCACTTTGGGAGGCCAAGGTGGGTGGATCACAAGGTCAGGAGTTCAAGACTAGCCTGGCCAACATGGTGAAACCTCATCTCTACTAAAAATACAAAAATTAGCTCTGCGTGGTGGCAGGCACCTGTAGTCCCAGCTACTTGGGAGGCTGAGGCAGGAGAATCGCTTGAACCTGGGAGGCAGAGGTTGCAGTGAGCCGAGATCGCGCCACTGCACTCCAGCCTGGGCAACAAGAGTGAAACTCCAGCTCAAAAACAACAACAAAAATTCCTTTCTGCTGACTCTAAATTTTTAGACACAGCTCGACTCCCTTAACCAATTGCAAATTAAAGAACGTCTGAACCCACGTATAACCTGTAAGCCCATGCCTCAAGCTCTCTCACTTGTGGGGCCAAGCCAATGTATGCCTTCCATGTACTGATGGATGACTTTGCCAATAACTTCTGCCTCCCTAAAACGCATGAAACCAAACTGCAATCGCAGTGTGCACTTTCTCAGGACCTCTTGAGACTGTGTTCCTCAGGCTGTGGTCACTTCTATTGGCTCAGAATAAATCTCTTTATAATATTTTACAGTCTGGCTTTTCCATTAGCAGGCCCACGTTTTCATTCTAAGAGGTTAAGTGATAAAAAGGGAGAAGCAGACAGGTGGCAGGAAAAATGAGGAGGTAAGAAACCCAGGTCAGGCTTCCTGAAGGAGGGGACTTTTGAGTTGGACCTTGAAGGTGATGCTGTGGCCATCTGCAAAAATGGGATGGATCTTCCCATCTGAAATTTGGTTCGGATGTCAAGACCGATGATGCCACACGCTCACCGAAGGGTCCTGTTCTGCCTCTGTGGGGTGACTGCAGAGGGAGTGCCATGAGCAGGGGTCTAGCTGACGACCGGCACCAGCTCCACCACCAGGATGTTTCTCCTCTTGCCTTGCTGCTCACTGCCCTGCTGCCGGCTGGGGGGCACGCTCCTTGAGCTGGAGGCTGCATTTGCTGAGACCTCCTGAACCCTCTGTTAGAGATTTAACCAGCCTAAGTCAGAAGCTTCAAGAGCTGGTGTTTAGGAACTGGAGTAAGAAGCTGCAGCCCCGTTTCCAGTGGCCCTGGTTCGCGCCTCTGCGCCCAGACCTCTCCGTGTTTCTCACGCACCCTCATGCCACCATCTGCTCTCACGGGAAGGATCTCACTCTGTGACTACTGCTTGGTCTCAAACAGGCATTAGCTCCCCTGTTCCAGGGAGCACTCAGGCACCAGCAGGGGTTTTTTTGTTTTGTTTTGGGGGAGTGTTTCGATACAGAGTCTCCCTCTGTTGCCCAAGCTGGAGTAAAGTGGCTCAATCACGTCTAGCTGCAGCCTAAATCTCCTGGGCTCAAGTGATCCTCCCACCTCAGCCTCCTGAGTACCTTGGGCTACAGGTGAATGCCACCATGACTGACTTATTTTCAAATTGTTTTTTTTAGAGATGAGGGTCTCACTATGTTGCCCAGAGTGGTCTCCAACTCCTGGGCTCAAGCGATCCTCCCACCTTGGCCTCCTAAAATGCTGGGATTATAGGTGTGAGCCACTGCACCAGGCCAGTAACTTCTTTTAAAGTTAAACGTATGCTTATCATACAATTCAGCAATCCCACTTCAAGATGTCTTCCCAAGAGAAAGAAAACACGTCCACATGGTAACTTGTACATGAATGTTCGTAGCAGCCTTATTTGCAATTGCCAGAGACTGCAACCCACCCAAATACATGACAACTGGTGAATGGATAAACAAGTTGTGGTATTCTGTACTATGCTGAAATTTAAAAAAATTTTTTTTATGCTTGCTGGATATATTTGGGAGTGGGGGTGGGTCCTTTCTACCCTATTTATATTTATACTCTATTTTTTTTCCTCCAGAGAGCCTCAAATCAATATTATCAACTTCTTATAAAGTTAGATGTATACTTATCATATAATCTAGCAATCCCACTTCAAGGTGTCTTCCCAAGAGAAAGGAAAACATATGTCCACATGATGATTTGTACATCAATGTTCATAGCAGCCTTATTTATAATTGCCAGAAACTGGAAGCAACCCAAATATACAATAGCCAGTGAATGGATAAACAAGTTGTGGTATACCCATACTATGTTGAAATTTTATTTTATTTTTTTAATGCTTACTGGATATATTTTGGAGCAGGAGTGGGTCCTCTCTATCCTATTTATACTTATAGTCAATTTTTTTTTTCCTCCAGAGAGCCTCAAATCAGTATTTTCATGATCAGGGGCCTTCTCCATGGCAATAGTGGCTTCATTGGGTTTAAGGACCCCAGGCATTAAATCAGGTTTTGATGAACTCCTTGGCAGCCTGGACAATATCATGAGACCCCCATCTCTACAAAAAGTTTAAGTTCATTCCTTTCTATTGCTGAGCAGTATTCCATAGTATGGAACACTACAACTTGTTTATCCATTCACTAGTTGTATATTTGGGTGGTTTCCAGTTACCAGCAATTACAAATAAGGCTGCTATGAATATTCATGTACAAATCATCATGTGGACATATGCTTTCCTTTCTCTTGGGAAGACACCTTGAAGTGGAACTGCTGGATTGTATGTTAAGCATACTGTTAACTTTTTTTGTTTTTCTTTGAGATGGAGTTTTGCTGTTGTTGCCCAGGCTGGACAAAATGATCTTGGCTCACTGCAACCTCTGCCTCCCAGGTTCAAGCAATTCTCCTGCCTCAGACTCCTGAGTAGCCGGGATTACAGGCACACACCACCATGCCCAGCTAATTTTTTGTATTTTTAGTAGAGACCGGGTTTCACCATGTTGGTCAGGCTGGTCTTGAACTCCTGACCTGAGGTGATCCATCCGCCTCAGCCTCCCAAAGTGCTTGGATTACAGGCGTGAGCCACCACACCTGGCCAGCATACATTTAACTTTATAAGAAGTTGCTGGCCAGGCACAGTGGCTCACACCTATAATTCCAGCACTTCAGGAGGCCAAGGTGGGAGAATCGATTAAGCCCAGGAATTTGAGTCGAGTCTGGGCAACATAGTGAGACTCTCATCTCCACAAAAAATTTGAAAAATTAGCCGGGCATGGTGGCGTGTACCTGTAGTGCAGGAGGAATAAGTTTAAGAGATGTATGGTATTAGCACAACATGGTAACTCCAGTTAATAACACTGTATCATAGACAGCAGTCCCTCCTTATTTGAGGTTTCCTTTCCACAGTGCAGGTACCTGTGGTCAACCGCAGTCCCACAATAGGTGGGTACAATACAGCACAATAAGATATTTTGAGAGAGGGAGACCACATACACATAATTTTATTACAGTGCATTGTTATAATTGTTTTATTGTATTATGATTCGTTATTGTGGTTAATCTCTTATTATGCCTAATTTATAAATTAAATTTTATGATAGGTACTCTCCATGATCTCGGAACATATTTTCCCTGGATAAGCAGAGACTATGGGACTCAAAAATTGCTAAGAGAGCAGATTTTAAGTGTTCTTACCACATGCACCCAAAATAAGGACGTGAGGGACGCCTATGTTAATTAGCTCAATGTAGTCATTCCACAGTGTATATGTATTCCAGCCTGGGCAAGAAGAGCCAAACTCCATCTCAGAAATAAAAAAAATTAAAAAAGAGAATAGCTTTTAGAATCATACAGTCTGTATTGCTGAGTGCAATGGTGTGATCTCAGCTCACCGCAACCTCCGCTTCCTGGGTTCAAGTGATTCTCCTGCCTCAGCCCTCGGAGTAGCTGGGATTACAGGCATGGGCCACCACACTCAGCTAATTTTGTATTTTTGGTAGAAACAGGGTTTCTCCATGTTGGTCAGGCTGGTCTCAAACTCCCGACCTCTGGTGATCCGCCCGCCTCAGCCTCCCAAAGTGCTGGGATTACAGGCATGAGCCACCGCACCTGGCTAGCTATTCTCTTTCTTTTAAACCTGTAGAAACATTGATCCAATGAGACAATACATGTATGAATTAACTTGATTTAGCCATTCCATAATGTTACATATTTCAAACTTGTGTGTTGTGTATCCTAAATATATACAATTTTAATGTGTTAACTTAAAAATAAATATTTAAAAATATATGATTCATCTACTCGTGTCTGTACTTACTAATTCAGTTAGTCATTTATTTGTTCATTCATTTATTAGATAATGATAAAGAATACAGGCTCTAAAGTGGTTCACCTTCCAGTTCTGCCACTTCGGGTGACTGACTTCATCTTTTGAGACCCAATGAACCTGAAGGGTGAAATTTTTCAAATAAAAATTACATATTTATTTTTAAATCAACACTAAAATTGTATATATTTGCACAACACAAAAAATTGAAATATATAACATTATGGAATGGTTAAATAGAGCTAATTCATAGATGCATTGTCTCATATAGTTACATTTAATCTTTTTTTTTTTTTTTTTTGAGACAGGGTCACACTCTGTTACCCAGGCTGGAGTGCAGTGGTGCAATCATAGCTCACTGCAGCCTCAAACTCCTGGGCTCAAGTGATCCTCCCACCTCAGTCTCCCACATAGCCAGGACTCCAGGCATGTGTCACCATGCCTGGCTAATTTTTTTTATTTTTTGTTGTAGAAACGGAGTCTCAGTATGTTACCCAGGCTGGCCTCTACCTCCTGGCCTCAATCCATCCTCCCACATCAGCCTCCCCAAGTGCTAGGATTATAGGCATGAGTCACCATACCCAGCCCATACCTATATTTACTTGTAGTGAGAACACCTGAACCCTACTGTGTCAGTAATTTTCAAGTACACAATACATTGTTACTAATTATGCATGGTAATATTTAATTTGTATGAATGCTCCTTAAAATCAGGGACCCTGCCTCATTTTTTGCATTCAATTTTACTGGATATAAATCCCACCTCAGTAAACCTGATTCCCTAAAAATTCACACCAAAAAAAAAAGAGAGAGAGAGATTGAGTTAGGTAGTGTTTGGGTTTTTTGTTTTTGTTTTTGTTTTTTGCTTATTCATTTGAGGTTTATTGTAAAACTTGATACCAGAAAAACAAGAAGTGCCGTTTTTGTGCTGTGATTGTGTGAAGTGTGTCCTTCCCAGAGAAAGGACAGTCATGGTGCTTTTTTCTCTCTGCCCAAGGAAGGAAAATGCTAACAGCCAGCAGGAGGCTTTGTGGGGGACCGGGGGTTATCAACACCCATCACGGCTGACCAGTGATGTTTTAAACCAGTTAGGTAGTTTCTAAGAGCAAATCAACAGCTAAGGTTCTGTGATTCTGAAAATAAGACACGGACAGAGACTGGAGACACAGACAGAAAGTGAAGTCACAGAGTGGGGTTTCCTCTCCTCTGTTTTGTTCTGGGCTTTTTTAAGTTTTGCTCTGTCTTTCTGCTTTTCTCTTGGTTTGTTTCTCAATCTACCTTCCTGTGGTTTGATTTCCTTTTTGTTCTCATTTTCGCTCTCTGTCCCCCTCTCCCTCCTTCTTTCTCTCCTTCCTTTATTCTTAAATGAAGCAAAAATTCCAAGAAACCAGCACAGGGGCCAGGCACAGTGGCTCACACCTGTAATCCCAACACTTTGGGAGGCCAGGAGTTTCACCATGGCCAACATGGTGAAACCCCATCTCTACTAAAAATACAAAAATTAGCCGGCCATGGTGGCACGTGCCTGTAATCCCAGCTACTTGGGAGGCTGAGGCACGAGAACAGCTTGAACCCAGGAGGCGGAGGCTGCAGCCTGGGCAACAGAACAAGATTCTATCTCCAAGCAAAACAAAGGTCCCTTGTCCTATGATTCATTCTCTCTCTTTCATTTTTTTTCTCTCTCTCTTTCGGCCATTTCTCCTTCCCTGTGTGTTTTTTCTCTGTGGGTTTTATTTAAGCAATAGAAGTTCTTATGCAAAGAAAAACTTCATGGAATTAGATTGATCTACTTCATATATATATATAACACTGTGGAACTTGGTTCAGAAACTCTTCTGCCTCTGCCTGATCACCTATTTGGAAGTCTGTTCCTTTATCTCTTCTCTTTCTGGGACTCTCTCCAGCTCAGCCTTCCTGCCCCTCCCATCCACTCTCCTGCTTTCGCAGAGTCTCCTTCCCCCTGCCGCTCCTCTGCACTGCATGGGGACAGGTCCCAGGTGGCCAAGGTCTCCCCCACCCTCCTTTGTCACTGGAGTCGGGATTAGAACCCAGCTCCCCAGTCACCTTGAGTCATCAGTCCTGGGGCTGCTGGCTGGCTTGCCTAGGAGAGAGGGAGCGGGGCTGGGTCTTCCCATCCTGGGTCCTTTCCTTCCTCTCCACTCCATTTAGCTGTAAAGCTCAATTAAGTGTGATTAGCTAAGAAGAGTTTCTGCCGAATTACAGGACACCCCACCCCTGTCTTCCTGGTCCCCTTCCCCTCAACCCGGAAATTGGATGCGCCCGGACAAAGAGAGTTAAGAGCTTCTTTGTCAGTGGTCTGTCTGCAGCAACAGACAGGAGGAAGGGGACAGGTTGAGCAACATGACAGGTGGCTGAGGAGCCAGGTGCAGAGTGGGAGAGTTGGCTGGCGGAGCGGCTGGCAGATGAGAGGACAGGCAGGTAGGTGGACAGAGGGATAGCAGCGACTCAGACGGGCCGAACTGTGACAGCCACGACAGCCACGTCGAGGATCCGGCAGACAAAGAGACCAGGTGAGAAGGAGGTAGGTGACTGCCAATGAGGCAGTGACATGCAGGGGAGCAGGCAGAGAGAGGACAAGAAGGTCGTCCCCTTGGTGACCTTCAAAGAGAAGCAGAGAGGGCAGAGGTGGGGGACATGGGGGAAAAGGGTGACCTCTGATATTCCCCTTTCCCCCCAGACTTCAGAGGTGACCTACCATGAGGGCCAGCATCTTTTTGCTCCTGTGTGTTCTTGGTGAGTGCTCCTGGAGCAGGGGAGAGGGCAGGACTGGGGCTGGGTCCCTCCATCCTCCAAGAGGAGGCCCCTTCTCCCCATCTCAGCTCTGGCCCCAGCCTGGTGGTGGGGAGGGGGAGGGGCTTTCTCTGTGCCTCCATTTACCTGCAGCTCTCACTGCACTGCTCACCTCGGCCTCCCCCTATCTTTCGATACCTCTTCCCTTCCATCCCTCTCTGAATCTCTGTCTCGCCATTTCCCTCCAAAGTGTAAGCATCTTTCTCCCTGTTCTCTTTGGTGTTTCATGGTTTTTTCTATAGGGATTTCAATGGGATCACAGGCACCCGCCACCATGTCTGGGTCTCTCTCTCCTGCCTGTTTCTCTGTGTGTGTGTGTCTCCATCACACTATCTTCTCTTCCTCTTCTGACCCGTGCCCCTGTCTGTCCCCAGGGCTCAGCCAGGCAACCACGTTGAAGATTTACAATGGCACCGAGTGTGGGCCTAACTCACAGCCGTGGCAGGTGGGGCTGTTTCAGGGCACCAGGCTGCACTGCGGGGGGTGTCCTTATCGACCGCAGGTGGGTCCTCACAGCGGCTCACTGCAATGGCAGGTAAGCCCCAGGCTGAGCCCCTTCCTGGAGCGGGCAAAGGGAGGACTATGGGAAGGCAAGTGCTGGGGGTAGGATCACAAGGAAAGGCAGTGCCCATGAGGAAGAAGCTGGTCCTGCAACAAGAGAGTCTGAGGTTAGACCAGGAGTGGAACTTCCTTAGCAGAGGGATTGGGGTGGTGTTGGGTGGAGTGAGGTGTGGGGGGCGGAAGGCCAGGGAGGATCCTGGAAACTGCCCACCTGCCCCTCCTGTTACTGCATATACCCCCTTCTTTCCTGTATGACGACTGCCACTTCCCCAGCCATCCTGTGACCCAGTCTGGGCCCTGGGCCCATGTCTGACCTAAACTCTTTTTTTGTTTTTTTTTCTTTTGGAGACAGCCCAGGCTGGAGTGCAATGGTGCTATCACAGCTCACTGCAGCCTCTGCCTCCTGGGTTCAAGTGATTCTCCTGCCTCAGCCTCCCAAGTAGCTGGGATTACAGGCACCTGCCACCACGTCCAGCTAATTTTTGTATTTTTTGTAGAGATGGGTTTTGCCATGTTGGCCGGGCTGGTCTCGAACTCCTGGCCTCAAAAGACCCGCCCGCCTTGGTCTCCCAAAGTGTTGGGATTACAGGCGTGAGCCACTGTGCCTGGCCAACATGACCCAAACTCTTTGTGCAACCTCAGAGATTATGCCTGGTGCCTATCTGGGCCTCAGTGGACTAATACTCTGCAATTTTTTTTCTTTTCTTTTCTTTTTTCTTTTTTTTTTGGAGACAGTCTTGCTCTGTCTGTCACCCAGGCTGCAGTGCAGTGATGTTATCTTGGCTCACTGAAGTCTCAACGTCCTGGGCCCAAGTGATCCTCACACCTCAGCCTCCTGACGAGCTGAGACTACAACCCCGTGCCACCACACCCGGCTAATTTTTAATTTTTTTGTAGAGACAGGGTTTCACTATGTTGCCCAGGCTGGTCTCAAACTCCTCAGCCTAAGCGTTCTCCTGCCTTGATCTCCCAAAGTGTTGGGATTACAGGCATGAGCCACCGTGCCTGGCCTGGAACTTTTTTGTGAAAGGGGAGATTAGATGCAAAGAAACAAAGAGACTCAGGGACAGAGAGGGCCGGCAGCAGGATGGAGAGAGGCCATTCCTCTCCCACTCATTCATTCAGTCAGCAGCGTGGATAGCACATGCCCCATGCCAGGTGGTGGGAAGAAGGCAGTGAACAAGGCCCACTGATGTCCCTGCCTTTGTGAGCTTCACCAGCCAAGAGAATCAGAAATCGAGGCCAGGCACAGTGGCTCAGGTCTGTGATCCCAGCACTTCGGGAGGCCTAGGTAGGCAGATGACTCGAGGTCAGGAGTTCGAGACCAGCCTGACCCACATGGTCAAACCTCATCTCTATTAAAAATACAAAAAGTAGTCGGGTGTGGTGGCAGGTGCCTGTAATCCCCGTTACTCGGGAGGCTGAGGCAGGGGAATTGCTTGAACCCGGGAGGTGGAGGCTGCAGTGAGCCAAGATGATGCAGAGACACAGATGCAGGGCATGGGACTCCCAAGGTGTAAAGAGGGTGACAGAGGTCAGGGATGAGAGCCTGCAAGGGAGACTTGGAGAATGAGAGGCACGGGTGAGAGGACAGACAGTGAGAGGCAGAGCAGCGAGGAGCGGCAGGAGGACCTGGGCGTGTCCGTGGGAGGGGGTGCAAGGTGGGGGCTGCCCACTTGCCACCCGCTGAGCCACCGCCACCCACAGCAGGTACTGGGTGCGCCTAGGGGAGCACAGCCTCAGCAAGCTCGACTGGACCGAGCAGATCCGGCGCAGCGGCTTCTCCGTGACCCACCCCGGCTACCAGGGAGCCTCGAGGAACCACGAGCACGACCTCCGGCTTCTGCGGCTGGGCCTGCCCGCCCGCATAACCAGCAGTGTTCAACCTCTGCCCCTGCCCAGTGACTGTGCAACCACCGGCACCAAGTGCCACGTCTCAGGATGGGGCATCACCAACCACCCGTGGAGTAAGGGGCCTGGGGTCGGGGGTCAGGGGTCAGGGTAGGTACAAGTCTGGGATGCAGGGTGAGAGGTGGAATCATGACACCTCAGAGGAAGGGTGGGTGAAGGGTCCGGGTGCGGGATGGACATCAGGGTCATACGGCTCCAGATCAGAGACTGTGGTGGGTTGGGGTCTTGGCAGTCAAAGGAGTTAAGGGACGGGATATGAAGTCAGGGATCAGACGTCACAGATATGGTCAGAGGTCAGAGTGTGTAGGGGTCCTCATACGGGAGCAAAAGGTATATTTATATAGAAATAAGATCTGAGCATTGTGGGTCATGGTCTCTGGGGTCAGAGGTCACTGTAGAATTAAGGTCATGGGATCCAGAGGTTGTACAATCTGGTCAGAATCTGAGGATGGAAATTGGGATCTATCAAAAATCAGGTATCTGAGATTGGAGGTCATAGCATCTGGGGTGTGGGGCCTGAGGTTTGGGGTTATGGAACCTGGGGTTGAATAAACTGGGATCAGAGGACACTTTGGAGTTGGAAGCAGTGAGGTGTGGAAGATGCAGAGCTGAGGCTGGAGGTTAAGGTGAACACAGGGACGTGGGGTCAGGACACGGAAGATATGAGATCAGGCTGGGATCATAAGGTAATAAGACAGAAGGTCAAAGGTCACAGTATCTGTCATTGAAGAGGGTCAGGTCGGGATTCGTTGTCTCTGAGGCTGGAGAGACAAGGAGGGTCTTGAGTTATGCCACTCAAAGTCAAACGTCAGAGGTCAAAGAGACTGTCAATCATCTGGGGTCATGAGTCATATGAAATTAAGACATAAATATGTAACTTGGGGGTTTCAGGATTGTAGTACAGGTTGGCGGGGGGCAGTGGTATTGACTTGGATGGGCCACATCCAGCGGGGGAGGGACATGGCCTCCAAGTGGGGGAGCTGTAGAGAACCCTGCAGCACGATGTTCCCTTTCCAGACCCATTCCCGGATCTGCTCCAGTGCCTCAACCTCTCCATCATCTCCCATGCCACCTGCAGTAACGTGTACCCCGGGGAGAATCACGAGCAACATGGTGTGTGCAGGCGGTGTGAAGGGGCAGGACGCCTGCCAGGTGAGCCAGTGCAGGCAGCGTGTGTGGTCACCAGGACAGGAAGGGAAGGGGGAGAGGCTGGAAGCAGGAGGGGAACTGACGGAGGATGAATCAGGGAAAGGGGATGCTGGAGAGAGATGGGGTCAAAAAGGAGGAGAGATGCCAGGCGTGGTGGCTCATGCCTGTAATCCCAGCACTTTGCAAGGCTGAGGCGGGCGGATCACTTGAGGTCAGGAATTCAAGGACAGCCTGGCCAACATGGTGAAACCCTGAATCTACTAAAAATACCAAAATTAGCCAGGCATGGTGGTGCATGCCTGTGGTCTCAGCTACTTGGGATGCTGAGGCAGGAGAATCGCTTGAACCTGGCAGGCGGAGGCTGCAATAAGCAGAGATCGCCTCTGCACTCCAGCCTGACAACAGAGTCTGTCTCAAAAAAAAAAAAAAAAAAAAAAGTGGAGAGGAGGCCCAGGATAAGGGAGGGAGAGACTGAATAGGAGGGAAGACCAGGGAATGGAAGAGGGGGAGGGTCAAGGAGAGAAGAGGGAGGAAGGGAATAGAGAAGGAAAGAAGGGGCAGAAGGCACAGAGAGAGGCAGCCAAAGAGACAGAGAGGACTGGGGGCCCAGACAGGGAACCAGCTGTTTCTGGGGCTCTAAGTCTTTCCCATACCATCCTCTGGTTGTGCTGTCCCAGACTGACAGAGACTCAAAAATGGTGCTCTCTGTCCTCATTGGCCAGGGCCCCAGCCACTGTCCTTGAGAGAACTCTATGCTCTTTGTGGAGTCCTGTCCACCTTCCCTGGGATTGGTCACTGATGAATGTGCTCTCTCTCATTGGTCAGGGCCCCAGTCATTGTCCATGAGACAACCTCTATTCTTTATGGAGTCCCACTCTCCTCCCCTGAGATTGGTCACTGGTGATTGTCCTCTCTCTCCTCATTGGTCAGGGTCCCAGCCATTGTCCTTGAGAAAATGCTCTACTCTTCATGGAGTCCTGACATCCTCCCCTGGGACTGGTCATTGATGACTGTGCTCTCTCTCCTCATTGGTCAGGGCCCCAGTCATTGTCCTTGGGAGAACCTCTGTTCTTTATGGAGTTCCATCCTTGTTCCCTGGGATTGACCCCTGGAGACAGTGGCTCTTCTCTATTGGTTGGCCATTGCCATTGTCCTCTGGGAAAGTGATTGTACTCTTTTGTCTGATGACCAGGCTTGGAGCCCTCCCCCAAGGCCCAGGACTGGGTTGGAGGGTTGGGGGAGGAAAACAGGAATAAGATGTCTCCCTTGTTCAGACAGTACTTCTCTTCCCCTTCCAGGGGGACTCTGGGGGCCCCCTGGTGTGTGGTGGAGTCCTTCAAGGTCTGGTGTCCTGGGGGTCTGTGGGGCCTTGTGGACAAGATGGCATCCCCTGGAGTCTACACCTATGTGTGCAAGTATGTGGACTGGATCCGGATGATCATGAGGAATAGCTGAGCTGTATCCTCCACCTCCACCCCTTAGCTTGGGTGCCACTTGGACCCTCAGAGCACCGATACCTCCTCCATCACTTCCCCCAGCTCCACTCTTGTTGGCCTGGGGAACTTCTTGGAACTTTAACTCCTACCAGCCCTTCTAAGACCCATGAGTGGGGTGAGAGAAGTGTGCAACGGTCTGGAATAAATATAAATGAAGGAGAGGCCATGTCTGTCCATTTGATGTCCCATGCTAGCTGAGACTGGAAGAAGGACTCAATGGTTCCTTATCTCATAGGCATAGAAACAGAGCTCAAAGAAGGCCAGGTGCAGTGGCTCACGCCTGTAATCCCAACACTTTGGGAGACCAAGGCAGGTGGATCACTTGAGGTCAGGAGTTCGAGACTAGCCTGGCCAACATGGTGAAACCCCATCTCTACAAAAATATAAAAATAGAAATAAAAATAAAAAATTAGCCGGGCATGGTGGCACACGCCTTTAATCCCAGCACTTTGGGAGGCCAAGGTGGGTGGAGCACTGGAGACCAGGAGTTTGAGATCAGCCTGGCCAACATGGTGAAACCCCATCTCTACTAAAAATACAAAAATTAGCCAGGCATGGTGGCGCATTCCTGTAATCCCAACTACTCAGGAGGCTGAGACAGGAGAATCGCTTGAACCAGGGAGGCAGACACTGCAGTGCGCCGAGATCGCACCATCATTCTCCAGCCTGGGTGACAGAGTGAGACTTCATCTCAAAAAAAAAGAAAAGAAAGGAAAAAAAAAGAGCTCAAATAGGATGAGGATCTTCCCTGAGTTGTCACTTAGAAATGGAGTAGAAAAAGTTACTTAAAATAATATAGGCCGGGTGCAGTGGCTCACGCCTGTAAGCCCAGCTCTTTGGGAGGCCAAGGGGCTGAGGTGGGAGGATTACTTGAGCTCAGGAGTTCAAGATCAGCCTGGGCAACATGGTGAAACCTGTCACTATAAAAATACAAAAAATTAGCTGGGTGTGGTAGCATGTGCCTGTAGTCCCTACTTGAGAGGCTGAGATGGGAAGATCACCCAAGCCAGGGAGGTAGAGGCTGCAATAAGCCGAGATCAGCCCACTGCACTCCAGCTTGGGCAATAAAGTGAAACCCTATCTCAAAACAAAAACCCAATAATAAGAGCCACGTTTTTTCATCGAGCATGACAGAAACAGTGCTCAGAGCTTACCAGTTTTTCAGTGGTCCACAAACAACCCAAGAAAAAGAAAAAAGAAAGTCGTTAGCTCCAAAATACCAGATGAGAGCTGCCAATCAACATTCGTGACCATTTAATTCAATGTCCATAAAATGTAATGTTCTTTCCACTAGCCAAAGGCAGTTTCCTTTCTTGTAATCAAGGATACGCTGTATCTTTAATGTGGGATGTGGCTTTGTTCTAATATATATGCGATGATGAAGGGTGGGGTACAGCCTTGGAAAGCAAGAGCACTCAGCCTACATCTTAAAATTCTCCTGCCCAACCCTTGGATTCTGTCTCCACTGGGACTCGGGAAGTGAGGAGAGAACATCTCCCCAAATGCACTGAAGGGAACCTGGAGGAGGGAGGGAGGGTCGATCCTAACAGCAGAGGTGCGTTTGCTGAGCCCCCCTGCAGTCTGCTCTTTCCAAATGGACCCTCCTGGAGGCCTGATCCCAACCTCCCCTGCAATCTTGCACAGGTCTGTCACCCCCATCTCTCAGATGAAGAAACTGAGCCTCGCAGGGGTGGAGTCCCTTGTCCCCACGTCATAAGGGTAGTCATAGTGGTAGGAAGCGGAAGCATCTAGGTTTGAGGCCAGGGCTGGCTGCCGTCAGAATCTAGGCCCTCCCCTGCCTTGCTCCACATCTGGTTAGGGGAGAGAGGGGAGGAAAGCCAAGGGAAGGGACCTGGGTGAAAACAGACGAGCTGGGAGAAGCAGGAGTCCGCGCTCGGGTTCTGCAGATGCAGAGGTTGAGGTGCCTGCAGGACGGGAAGTCAGCAGGCAGAGGTCTCGCAGCAGCCAGTAAGTGAACAGCGAGACTCGGGCTGCCTGGGAGGCAGGGAGAAGGGGGGTAGGGGGAAGGATCGGCCAGAAGTGAGGCCCCAGAGGAGCCCTGGGGTGGGGTGCAGCCCAGGACTCGGTTCCCTTTCCTGAACTCGGCTTCCACAGGCCCTGACCTGCCTCCCCCACCCTCCTCGGTCCTGCCCCTGTGCCTGGCAGCAGCCCCACCTCTGTGACACCCCAGCACCCCCCCCTTGCAAAGGAGAAGGGAGCGGCCTAGGGGAGGCCAGGGGCCCACCTGGGCTAGGGCTGTGGAGAGGGAGTGGCTGGGACAGAAGGAAAGACAGAGACGGAGCTTAGATGGAAGGAGAGAGATTTCGAGACATTGCAAGACAGAGATGCAGACAGAGAGACTGACTGAGAGACATAGAGATAGAAGGAATTAGAGAAAGGGCCACCCAGAGCCAGACGGAGAGAGAAGTGTGGAGGTGAAGACAGGGACAAGGACAGAGAAAGGCAGACAGACACGTAGAGACAGGAAGAGAAAAATCACACACGCACATGAAGTCAGAACTACCAAACGACAGGGAATGACCCATGGGGCGAGACGCAGATTCAGAGGCTCAGGGCAGGGAAAGGAAGGCTGCAGACAGACAGACAGACAGAGGGACGCCGAGACGCAGGGAGAAGAGGGGCTGGAGAGGTGGCACAGGCAGGCAGGCAGTGCCTCGGAGGCCTTCGGGGAGGGCCCCCACACACACCCCGCCCCGGGGCATTAAGGCAGGGCTTGGAGGCCAGTCATCCTGGGCCCGCCCGGGGCCACCCCCCGCCTGCCCGCCTGCCTGGTGCCTGGCACCTGGCACTCCAACCCAACCTACCTGCTGTAGCCGCCGGCCACCGCCACCGGGCCCCCAGAGCCCCAGCCCCAGATCCCGTGAGTCCAGGAGGAAGGGAAGCCCCTCACTCCAGGTGTCAGCCCTCCCCAAGGACACCTGTCCCCGTCGGGCACCCATTTCTCCCCTCTGCTCTGTCCTTCTCTGCTTGGGTGGGGGTTCCTAGCCTCTCTCTGCGCCTCTCACCTTCAACGGCTGGCCCTAGCCTCGGTTACCTCTGATCTCCATGGCTTCAGCTGCTGAGCCGGCCCTCTGCTCCCACCCCCGCTGGACAGGGCAGCTGAGGGCACTGGCCCTGCCCTCGACCAGCCCCGCCCAGCTCTGCCTGGCTGTCCTTCAAAGGGGCAGGGGTTCAGCAAGTCGGGTGATGGGAGACCCAGACATTGTCTGGGGCTGCGCCCCCTACCCCCGGCCCCCCCACCACCAGCAGCCCTCAAAGGCCATATCACCCTGTCGTGAAGACAATGAAAGGGGTGGCTATGGAACGGGGCCTGGTTCCCCTTGTCCTTCCACCCCAAGCTGCTGGGGCCTGGCCAGCTCTCAAGGCAAGAAGGGAAACATCCTCTGAAAATGCGCCAAGGAGGTCCCATGGCCGTCTTGAATGGGGCCAGCCCATGGCTAGCCGGGTCAAAGCCCTCCCAACAACCTCCACGTGGTCCTTGGTATCCCGGCAGCTTCTAGCTGTGACCAGGCCCCCTCCACGTCCACCCTCGACACCTGAGATATATTTTAAGTGTATGGATGTCTCAGTGCTGTGAGAAACAGGGAGTTTCCCCAACCTTGTTTCTCCCAAGTGGGGGCGCAGGAGCAGGTGTGGGGAGAAAGGAGCGGGCAGGAGCCAGCCCCTGACTTCCCCATCAGGTGATGCGGCCATGTTCCTCCTTGTTCCCAGAGGAACCTGGGGCCCGCCCCTCCCCACTCCAGGCCATGAGGATTCTGCAGTTAATCATGCTTGCTCTGGTGACAGGTACGGCAGGGAATGGGGCAGGGCAGGAGCCTCCCTCTCGAATCTCTGGGGTCCCCTAACCCTCTGTGTCTGGACCGTGACAGGCCGATTCCAAGTCACAGAACAAGCCACACGGCCTCTGAACTGGGAGCAGCTGCCATGAGGTCCTGCACGCCCTTTCAGACAATCCCTTTAGATGCCAAAAGAGGAGAGGCCAAGGGGGTCCTAGGGGGTCCCAGGGGAGGTCCGGGGGAAGCTGGAGTCGGAGGGAGTGTCACTCAAATCGAACAGGATAGGGACTACTGACCTACCAGTATGGAAGTTTGTTTTTGTTTTTGCTTTCCAGAGATAAGGTCTCACTCTGTTGTCCAGGCTGGAGTGCCATGGTGCTATCATGGGCTTAAGAAATCCTTAAGCCATTTCAGCCTCCCTGGTAGCTGGGACCACAGGCGCCCGCCACCAAGCTAGGCTAATTGTTTAATTTTTTGTAGAGATGGCGATCTCACTAGTTTGCCCAGGTTGGTCTTAAACTCCTGGGCTCAGGCAATCCTCCCACCTTAGCCTCCCAAAGTGCTGGGTTTACCGGCGTGAGCCACTGCGCCCGACCCTATGGAAGTATTTTCATCCTTTACCACCCCACCCCAGCATCCAGCGTGCAAACCAGAGGGACACCAGGCGAGGGCCCAGACCACCCCCCCGTCCTTTTCTCCTCCCCACCCCCATTTCTGGGACCTCCTGGTCTATCACCTCTCCTTCCTGAGCGCCTCCTTTTGCTCTCACCCCCTCCAGGGCTCGTGAGGGAGAGACCAGGATCATCAAGGGGTTTGAGTGCAAGCCTCACTCCCAGCCCTGGCAGGCAGCCCTGTTCGAGAAGACGCGGCTGCTCTGTGGGGCGACCCTCATCGCCCCCAGATGGCTCCTGACAGCAGCCCACTGCCGCAAGCCGTGGGTGCGGGGGGCTGGGGCGGGGCCGGGAGGGGGCTGGGAATGCAGAGATGGATGGAGAGGAGCTGGGGGAGAGGGGTGCAGGAAAGGGATCAGAGACCGGAGGGGGCACTGTCAGTAAAGTTGATGGGCTGGAGCTGGGATTGGAGGTGGGGGGGGGATGAATGGGGTTGGGATGGAGCTATGGCTGGGGCACACGGAAGAGGCTGGAAGTAGAGGGATGTTTCTTCACCCTCAAAGGTGTCACTTACCTCTCCTGCCCATGTCTCCCCCCACCTCGTGTCTTTTCCCACCTTCCTCCTCCAACCATGGTCTCTCCCACCTCAGCCGCTACATAGTTCACCTGGGGGAGCACAACCTCCAGCAGCGGGACGGCTGTGAGCAGACCCGGACAGCCACCGAGTCCTCCCCCCACCCCCGGCTTCAACAACAGCCTCCCCAACAAAGACCACCGCAATGACATCATGCTGGTGAAGATGGCATCGCCAGCCTTCATCACCTGGGCTGTGCGACCCCTCACCTTCTCCTCGAGCTGTGTCACCGCTGGTACCAGCTGCCTCATTTCCGGCTGGGGCAGCATATCCAGCCCCCAGTGTAGGAGCTCCAGAGGGGGAGCCCGGCCCGGGGTGGTGGGGAAGGGGTGGTCTTGATTGTGGAAGGGGTTGGGGACCAGAGATGTGGTTCAAAGTGGTGATGGTGGGATAAGTTGAGGGGATGCGTGGAAAACATCAGGACGGGGGAGGGTGGAGACAAAAGTTGGGGCCTTGGAGTCAGACGGACGGGATGTGCAGTCATACACCCACAACCTCCCGGTTGTAGGAGCTTAGGCAAGCAACTTCGCCTCTCTGAATCTTGATTTTCTCCTCTATAAAATGAGAATAATTATACCCACCTGCCAGGATTCAATTAGAGATAATGTATATCAAGCAGCTGGCATAAATAATGTATTGGATAGCAGGCCGGGCTCAGTGGCTCATGCCTGTAATCTCAGCACTTTGGGACGCTGAGGGGGGGTGGATCCCCTGAGGTCGGCAGTTTGAGTCCAGCCTGCCCAACAGGGGGAAACTCCGTCTCTACTAAAAAATGCAAAAATTAGCCGGACATGGTGGTGTGCACCTGTAATCCCAGCTACTCAGGAGGCTGAGGCAGGAGAATTGCTTAAACCTGGCAGGCGGAGGTTAGTGAGTGGAGGTCATGTCACTGCACTCCAGCCTGGGCGACAGAGAGAGGCTCTGTCTGGATAGCATTGCTGTTGCTATTGTTACAAGCAGAGAGGTGAGCTGGCTGCGTCTAAGGACAGGGACTCTCCCAGGGTCCCTGCATTAGCTGAGGTGGCAGGGGTCCTCACACCGTCATCCCGCAGCCCCTCACGCTGTTTCCACAGTGCGCCTGCCTCGCAGCTTGCGATGTGCCAACGTCACCATCATTGAGCACCACGAGTGTGAGCGTGCCTACCCCAACAACATCACAGACACCATGGTGTGTGCCAGCGTCCAGGAAGGGGGCAAGGACTCCTGCCAGGTCAGAGGGCAGGGCCTGGGTCTCCAACCACGTCCCCACCCCCATCCCCAACTTCAATTACATCTTCACCAACAACCACAATCTCGTCCCCGACCTCAACCCACCTCCCCCTGCAACTCCCAATCCATCTCTCCCTGTTCCCATTTCTGACCCAGCACAAACTTCAGCTCCATCCCTGTTTCCATCCCATTTCCAGCTCCAACCATCCCCAAATTCGTTTTGAGCCTAACCCCAAGGTTTATCCCACCCATAATCCCAGCCTTATCCCTCAACCTATCACCAGTCCCAGGTCTCCCCCATCCTCAGGCTCAACCCCACTCCCAGCACCATCCCCACCTCCTCCCTGGCTAACACCACGCCCAGCGCTTTCTCTGACTGAGGTTCTCTCTCCCCACGTGCAGGGTGACTCCGGGGGCCCTCTGGTCTGTAACCACTCCCTTCAAGGCATTATCTCCTGGGGCCAGGATCCGTGTGCGATCACTCGAAAGCCTGGTGTCTACACCAAAGTCTGCAAATATGTGGACTGGATCCAGGAGACAATGAACAACAATTAGACTGGACCGACACGCCACGGCCCAGCATCCTCCGTTTCTACTTGGTGATTGGTTCCTGTTCACTCTGTTAATAAGAAACCCTAAGCCAAGACCCTCCGTGAACACTCTCTGGGCCTTCTGTACTGCAGGAGATGCTGTCACTTAATAATCAGCCTGGGGTTTGAAATCAGTGAGACCTGGATTCAGATTCTGCTGTGAACTATTGTGACTCTGGGAATGATAACAGCTGGTTTGTTCTCTGTTGTGTCCCCAGTCCCAAAGACAGCTCCTGGCATAAATTGAGGTTTCAATAAACATTCCTAAAAGAGTGATTCTACTGAGTGCTTACTATGTACTGAGACGCCAATCCAAGGGCTTTTATGTTAGATAGTCTTGCCCTGTCGCCCAGGCTGGAGTGCAGTGGCACCATCTCACTTCAGCCTCCGCCTCCTGGGTTCAAGTGATCTCCTGCCTCAGCCTCCTGAGTAGCTGGGGATTACAGTTGCCTGCCACCACACCTGGCTAATTTTTGTATTTTTAGTAGAGACGGGGCTTCATCATGTTGGCCGGGCTGGTCTCAAACTCCTGACCTCAGGTGATCTGCCCACCTCGGCCTCCCAAAGTGCTGGGATTACAGGTGTGAGCCACTGTGCCTGACTGGCTTTTCTTTATTAATTTAATTAAATTAATTAAGCTATTTATGAGACACTCTTGCTCCGTTGCCCAGGCTGGAGTGCAGTAACACAATCATAGCTGACGGCAACCTCAATTTCTGGGGCTCAAGTGATCGTTTTGCTTCAGACTAGTGGGGGACTACAGGCACATGCCACAAAGCCCAGTTAAGTTTTGCATTTTTTGTCAAGATAGAGTCTCATTATGTTACCCAGGCTAGTCTCAAACTCCTGGGCTCAAGCAATCTGTCCTCAGCCTCCAAAAGTGCTGAATTACAGGCATGAGCCACTGTGCCTGGCCTCCAAACGCTTTTAAATGTATCAACTAATGTAATCCTCATAAAACCCTATGAGGTCGGCACTGTTATCCTACCTATTTTATAGATGAAGAAACTGAGACATAGAAAAACGAAGTCAGTTACTCACAGTCACGTGGCGAGGAGAGCAAGGATCTGAAGCAAGGTGGTCTCTTAACTACCAAGTGAGATGCCTCGAGGAAGGCTGTTTGTCTCCTTATCTTAAAACTGCGTATGCAGAAGTATGACAGCACAGTAAGTAAAGAAGTCAGTCAGCCTGGGCATTCTGAGACCTAGCAAAAGGAGCGCATCATTGTTTTTTTCCAACTTCCTTGATAGATAATTAGGTGGTGGAGACCTCTGCTGGCCAATATGGTAGATCGCCACTAACCACACGTGGCTCTTAAAATTAAAATTACATAAGAGCCAGCCAGGTGTGGCGGCTCACGCCTGTAATTCCAGCAATTAGGGAGGCTGAGACGTGCGGATCACGAGGTCAGGAGTTTGAGACCAGCTTTGCCAACATACTGATACCCCCCTCTCTACTAAAAATACAAAAAATTAGCTGGATGTGGTGGTGGGCACCTGTAATCCCAGCTACTTGGGAGGTTGAGGCAGGAGACTCACTTGAACCTGGGAGGTGGAGGTTGCAGTGAGCCAAGATCATGCCACTGCACTCCAGCCTGGGCAACAGGGCGGGACTCCCATCAAAAAAACCAAAAAATACGTAAAGCCAGAAATGTAATTGCTCCGTCTTACTTGTGACATTTCTAAGACTGGATAGTCACGTGTGACTGGCGGTGGCAGGATCAGCTAGCCCATATAAAACACCTCAGCAAGTTCAGATGGCCAGCACTGAGTCACATGACCTATGAAGAGGATGTCCAACAGAGAATCCAGATCTCAGGGTCTTCTCTTTTTTCTGAGATGGAGTCTCGGTCTTTCACTGAGGCTGGAGTGCCGTGGTGCGATCTTGGCTCACTGCAACTTCTGCCTCCCAGGTTCAAGCGATTTTTCTGCCTCAGCCTCCCTAGTAGCTGCAATTATAGGCCTGCGCCACCATGCCTGACTAAATTGTTGTATTTTTAGTAGAGACAGGGTTTCACTATGTTGGCCAGGCTGGTCTCGAACTCCTGACCTCATACCTCCCAAAGTGCTGGGATTACAGGCATGAGCCACGGCACCCAGCCAATTCAGGATCTTTTGGCACGGTCTCTCATCTCGAAGGAGAGGGGCTGGCATGAGGAACAGGAGCCCAGAGTGGAACCAGGGCCTTCTGGTTGTTAAGTGGACTTGCTGTGTGACCTCCTGTGACTCACTGCCCTCTCTGAACCTCCCATTCCTCACCTGAGATGAGGGAGTTGGCCCAGGTGATGCTGATGCCCCTCACAGCTTTGACCTCCTGTGATTCAGGGCCCTGTGTGTCACCTGGTGGCATGCAGATGGCAGGGAGGGTGTCAGGTGGCCACACATGGGCACGAGGCAGAGCCACAGCCCTAACATGGACACGGGCTAGTTACTGGGACACACAGAGCTCTCCTACTCCATCTGCTTTATCTCTGGGCCTCCCTCCTTCCTGTTCTGCAGTCTGACTTCTGACTTTGTCACCCTAGGTATGCACTTCCCGTTGGTTTCCTCTTTCTCAGTCGCCTCTCATCCCGCCACCCCCAGCCTCCCTGGGGACATGGAACCCTCTCCCCGCACCCGGGAAGCCTTCTTGGAAAGGGGACTTGGGGGAATCCCCACGGAAGCCAGCTCCAAAAGGGATGAAAGGGGGTGTTTGGGCACTGGGAGAAGCCTGTATTCCAGGGCGCCTCCCAGAGCAGGAATCTGGGACCCAGGAGTGCCAACCTCACCCACCGTATAATTAGACAGAGAGAAAGGGAGGGAGGGAGCCTCGGGGAAGGGTGGGGGAGGGGTGGAGAAGCTTCCGGACTCCTCGCGGTTAAAGGGAAGGTCCGGCCAGGGGTCCCTGGACAGAGGATACCAGCGGCGGACCACAGGCAGGGCTGAGGCACTTCTGGGTTCCCTCCCTCCTATCGGCTACTCCCAGGTGAAGCGGGCTGCACCCCACCCGGGTGGGGGTGGATTGCGAGAGGATGGGTGGGGACCCCCCGGGCCACGGGCAGGAGCCCGCTTGGAGCCCCGGTTTCTCTATCTGCGGGACGCGGAAGTCCCCCCCCGCTGTGAGGTTGAGGAAGAGCCTCCCGCTGGCTCCGAGCCTCGGATCCCCACCCCGCGCGTGAAGGAGGAGGAAATTCCGGGCGCGGCGTGGCTGCAGCCGGGGTAGTCGGGGCGCAGACAGCGCTCCCCCTCCGGCACAGGGAGGACGGGGAAGGTGCAGCGAGGGGCATCATTAGGGTAATTGCGCTCATTACGACCGTTCCAGTCCGAGAATCTCCCGTCTGCCCGCCCCTGCAGGTCAAAAGGGTGCTCGCGAGCTGGGGTGGCTCAGGCTGGGCGCATGGGCACAGTGATGTGGGGGGGGGTCTTTAACGGAGTATCTTGTTTTAACCTAAACCCCAACACACACACTCCAGCAGATCTTGGCCATGAGACCCCCGCACCACCACCTCTCCGCCGCCTTTGGCGCCCGGGCGCTGGCGAAACTGCTGCCGCTGCTGATGACGCAATTCTGGGGTGAGGCAGGGGCCAGGGGGGCGGCGAAGAGGCGCCGGCGGGAGGAGAGTGTGCTCCGTCACCAAGCCCCGCGCCCCTCTCCTGCCCCGGGACCGCAGAACCCACTCAGCGCTCCGGGGCAGGGCCTGCCCCCAAGTCAGCTGGGCCCTTCTTCTGGCTCGGCCCCTGGGTGTCCTGCCCCACTCAGGCCCCGATTTCTGCCACCCGGATGCTCGCTTTTTCCGTGGACTCCTCGCCGCGTTCTTTCTCCTCCTCCTCCGCCGCCCCATCCCGGCCCCGCCCTTTTACACCACCCTATTTTATCCTAAGTCTTGCCTTACCGCTTTTTGCTTTCTTTCTTCTTTCCTTCCTTCCTTTTCTTCTTCCTTTCTTTCCTTCTTCCCTTCTTTTTCTATTTTTCTTTTCTTTTTTTCTTTCCTTTTTTTTCCTTTTTTTTGAGAGAGGGTCCTGCTCTGTCGCCAAAGCTGGAGTAGAGTGGCCCAATCAGAGCTCACTGCAGCCCCGACCTCCTGGGCTCCGGAGTAGCTGGCATGCACCACCACATCCGGCTTTTTTTTTTTTTTTGAGACAGGGTCTCACTGTGTTGCCCAGGCTGGAGTGCAGTGGCCTAATCTCAGCTCACTGCAACTTCCACCTCCTGGGCTCAAGCGATCCTCCCACAGCCTATCAGGTAGCTGTGACTATAGGCGCACGCCTTCGCGTCGGGCCAGCAGAGAGAGGGGGAGAGAGTGAGTGAGAGGTGTGTGTGTGTGTGTGTGTGTGTTATGTGTGTGTTTGTAGACACTGGTTTGCTATGTTTCCCAGGCTGGTCTTGAACTCCCAGGGCTAAAGCAGTCCAACGGCCGCGGCTTCCCAAAGTACTGGGATTACAGGTGTAAAGCACTGCGCCCCACCCTTATCCCGATGTTCAGTCCCGTTTTGTTATTCCCACCCCTTCTCCTCCCCGCACCCCGAGTTCTATCCCCGCTCCCTTACCTCCCCTCCGCGTTCCATCCCCGCCCCTCTACGGACCGGCGGCGTTCTAACCACCTCTCCTGGCGCGCTGCGTTCAGCTCCTGCCCTCCAGACCCACCCTATTCTGTCTCATTACTCCACGCCACCCTTTCCCAGCTTCCTTCCACTTTCACACGCTTCTTCTCCTCCCGTTCCCGTCGGTGCACGCGAAACCCCCAACTGTTCCCTACCACCCTCCCGTTCTGGCTGCGCGCCTCGTCCGGAACACAGTCCAGTCCCATAGCCCAGCTCCGACCCCAGCTCCAGCCCCCTGCCCTCCATGCTCTGATCTCATCTTCTTTTTCCAGCCGCGGAGGCGGTGCTGCTGCCCCAAAACGACACGCGCTTGGACCCCGAAGCCTACGGCGCCCCGTGCGCTCGCGGCTCGCAGCCCTGGCAGGTCTCACTCTTCAACGGCCTCTCGTTCCACTGCGCGGGCGTCCTGGTGGACCAGAGTTGGGGTGCTTACGGCCGCGCACTGCGGGAACAAGTAGGAGGAGATCCCTGAGGACGCCACGGGGGGCTGTGGAGGCGGCCTCCGGGGAGGAGCGGGCAGGGCCGGGGCGCTCGGAACTCCCCACGGCTGGAGGCGCGGTCCCTCGTGTCCTTCCCGCAGAAGGGGACGCGGGGGTTGCGCTGTGGCCGCCAGGGGGCGGTGTGGTCCTCGGCATTTCTGGGCCGGTCACTCCTGTCCCGCTGATCCTCCTTGAACTCTAGGAGTAGGTGGTGGCATCCAACAGATAGAAGTCAGGGTCTGATGTGGTCAGGAATTTAGAACTAAAGAAAAAGGTTCACTTCGTGAGTCCCCATTGAAGGAGGAAGTTGGGTATTATCGTAGAGAAAATGTGAAGGGCCGGGCTCAGTGGCTCACTCCTGTAATCCCAGCACTTTGTGAGGCCGAGGCAGGTGGATCCCCTCAGGTCAGGAGTTCAAGACCAGCCTGGCCAACAAGGCAAAACCCCGTCTCAACTGAAAATACAAAAAAACTTAGCTGGGCATGGTGGTGGGCGCCTGGAATCCCAGCTACTTCTAGAGGCTGAGGCAGGAGAACCGCTTGAACCAGGGAGGCAGAGGTCGCAGTGAGCCGAGATTGCGTCATTGCACTTCAGCCTGTGTGACGAGTGAAACTCTGTCTGAAAAAGAAAAAGGAAAGGAAAGGTAAAGGAAAGGAAAAATGTGGAGTAGGCTTACCTAGGAGTCCAGGCCCCCAACCCTTCTCAAAATCCTGCAGATCCTCAGAGCTCAAACACGTGATTCCTCCTGCCCATGTCCAGGAGCCCAAGTCTGAAGTCCCCTTCTCCGCCAAGCCCCTCTTCCCTCATACCCCTCCTATCTCTGGGTCCTACCCCAACCCTCACCCCACTGCCCATGCCCGCTTTCCCAGTCCCTATGAAGCGTTTGCCTTCACCTGGCTCTTCCTTCCCCCAGGCCGCTGTGGGCTCGAGTCGGGGATGACCACCTGCTGCTTCTGCAGGGCGAGCAGCTCCGCCGGACCACTCGCTCCGTCGTCCATCCCAAGTACCGCCAGGACTCAAGCCCCATCCTGCCAAGGCGATCGGATGAGCACGACCTCATGTTGCTGAAGCTGGCCAGGCCCGTAGTACCAGGACCCCGAGTCCGGGCCCTGCAGCTTCCCTACCGCTGTGCCCAACCCGGAGACCAGTGCCAGGTCGCTGGCTGGGCCACCACGGGCCGCCCGGAGAGGCAAGAGCTGGGGCCCTGAGGCCGGAATCTCAGGAGGAGGGGACTGGGGGCCTGAACTCCTGGGTATGAGGAAGGACGGGGTGGGGCCTGGACTCCTGGGTCTCATGGAGAAGGGGCTGACGGCCTGGATGCCTGGGTCTGTGAGTCTGAGGGAGGAGGGGCTGGGGGCTGGGATAGAAACAGTCTTGTATCTGGACTCTGGCTCCCCAGGGATTGGGGGCTGGACCCAGGGATGACTGGTGTAGTCTCCCTTTAGTGAAGTACAACAAGGGCTTGAGCTGCTCCAGAGTCACTGTCCTGAGCCCTAGAGAGTGTGAGGTCTTCTACCCTGGTGTGGTCACCAACAACATGATATGTGCAGGACTGGACCAGGGCCAGGACCCTTGCCAGGTAGGGTCTGAACAGGGAGCCACTCTAACTCCTGGGAGGGACGACGGGGAGGTTATGGGGAAAAGAGCAGTCCCTGTCCCCGCTCCCCAACTCCGTTCCCACATCCATCCTTGGCCCCAACTCTTCTCCAGTCCTAACCCCCTCCTCATCCCGATCTTTAATCCCATTTCCATCCTCTAGCCGTTCCTAACCCCGCCCATTCCCATTTCCAAGCCCATCTCCATCTCCTCACCCTCCGTGAGCTACAATCCCAACCACAGTGTCACCGCGTCTCCATTCCCACCCCCAGCCCAGCCTCCATAACCCGAAGTCCCCCTCCGTTCCTCCCACCAGCCTCATACATACCTAATTCCAACCCCACTCAACCTCAACCTTATCCCAACCAGCCCCTTCCTTCCCCACCACTGCCCCAGATCCCAAAGTGGCAGCTCTCACGGTGGCGTATTTCTTTGATCTCTCCTTTCTGCCACCCCCAGAGTGACTCGGGAGGCCCCCTGGTCTGTGACGAGACCCTCCAAGGCATCCTCTCCTGGGGTGTTTACCCCTGCGGCTCTGCCCAGCATCCAGCTGTCTACACCCAGATCTGCAAATACATGCCTTGGATCAATAAAGTCATACGCTCCAACTGATCCAGATGCCCAGACTCCATCGTCCATCCTCTTCCTCCCCAGTCGGCTGAACTCTCCCCCTGCCTGCACTGCTCAAACCTCCGCCGCCGTCCACACCTCTTAACATCTCTCCTCTCGCTTCATTCCCCCCCGCCCACCCCCGTTCTGTGTCTTCACTGAAGCTGAAGTGCAGAAAAAGGTGGCAAAGGTTTATTCCAGAGGAGCGAGGAAGCTGGTCACGGCCCAGTCTCCGAGAGCAGTTATTGGAGTCGCCCAACCTGGCTTCCTCTGCCTCTCCCTGCTGTGTGACCTTGGGCAAGCCAAGTGCCCTCTCTGAGCCTCGGTTTCCTCATCTGCAAAATGGGAACAATGATGTGCCTACCTCTTAGACATGTTGCGAGGAGACTATGATATAACGTGTATGTAAATCTTCACAGTGATTATCATGTGAGGCTTAACATGGTGGGTGGTGAGCTCTGACTAAAGGTTACCTGTTGTGAGAGCGTGTGTGACTCTCTGTCCAGGGGATACATGTACAGGGGTAGCCCCCCAATCCCAACCCTCCATCCCCATCCTTTAGGGCTGATGGAAGAATAATTTTCCCACCCTGGTCCCAAGTCCCAGGAACCACCTTTTTAACCACTTCCTTCTCATCTCCCACTGTTTCCCACTTCTGGTTCCACTCAACTCCAGTTCCTCCTGTCTTGGCAGGAGCTAGGCTGGCTCTGAGTCATGCAGTACCTTCTCTGCCTTCGTTGGGCCGCTGGAACACAAGGGACCTCACCTTGCTTCCATCTCAGCCTCTAAGACCAGAGGGCCGAGGGGCTGGTGACAACTGGGGAACTCTTGCCACCTCAATTGCTTAGTTTGTGCCAAGAAACCTCCCTCTGACATTTAGGGGGAAACCTTTGGTTTGTCTGTTAACTGGCTGTGAGACTTTTGTCCTGAACACTTGGGGGGCAGGACAGGGAGGGGGAGTTTATTCACAGAATCCAGGTAAAGCTAATGGAAGTTTGAGTGTCGGCCAGGCGCAGTGCTCATGCCTGTAATCCTAGCACTCTGGGAGGCCGAGGCAGGCAGATTACCTGAGATCAGGAGTTCGAGACCAGCCTGGCCAAAAGAGCAAAACTCTGTCTCTACTAAAAACACAAAAATTAGCTGGGCATGCTGGTGGTCGCTTATAATCCCAGCTACTTGGGAGGCTGAGGCAGGAGAATCACTTGAACCCAGGGGGCAGAGGTTGCAGTGACCCGAGATCATGCCACCGCACTCTAGCCTGAACGAAAGAGCAAAACTCCGTCTCAAAAAAAAAAAAAAAAAAAAAGAAGTGTGAGTGTCTTAGCTTCTCCTGAACTTTGAAGCGGTAACATAAGCTGGCTGAATATAGGCACAATACACATTTCCCACTAAGCACTGTTTTTTTTGGTTTGTCCTTTCAGTCATCAATTGATGCAGCATCTATTACGGGCCAGGTCCGGCGCTGGGTGCTGGGGACATATGCAGGGGTGATCACAAGGTCCCTGCCCCTGCAAAGCTTACAGGAGGTTGGTGTACCAGGTTGGTGTACACCGCTCCCTTCTGTGGCCTCTTTCCCCTTCTGCCCCCATTAGCACACCCAGGAAATGTCAGTCAGGCATATCAGCTGGGTTTGTCACCCAAGGATCAGAAGTGAGGTCAGTGGAGACTTGAAAACTCAATTCATTTTTAAAGGCAACTCATCCATCCTTTTAGTCACTCTACAATGTTTATCCAACCACGTCTTATGCCAAGCCTCAAAGATGAATCAGACCAGGCACTACCCTCAAGGAGCTGCTAGTTAGGTTGGGGAGACAGGCCAGCCTTACCTTCCTGTCATTCAGGTCTCCATTCAAAAGTCACCTCCTCCAGGAAGCCTTCCTGAATTGCCCAGGCTAAAGGGGTCCACTTTTGGTCACCCAGTCCCAATGCTCTGTTTACACCTGTATTAGCGTCTGGCACACAGAAGCCACTCCTGTTGCTGCACGAACACATAACACAAATAGATCAGTGCTGTAACAGAAGAAGGTATGGGGTGCACCATGCCAGGCCCACAGGCTCTTCCTGAAGGAGTCAGGGGAAGCTTCTCACATGAGGGGACATTTGTGCAGGGCTTTAAAGGATAAGTAGGAGTTCACCAGGTAGAGAAGGAAATGCTTTTCAATCACTTTGCTGTATGATTTTGAACAGATTACTTGAATGCTCTCTCCTCCCCAGTTTTCACTCTGTGAAATGGAGACACCTGCTTGATTAGACTCCTGTGAAAGTTAAATGAGATAGGCCAAGTGCAGCGGCTCACACCTGTAATCCCAGCACTTTGGGGGGGGAGAGGCAGGTGGATTGCTTCAACTCAAGACTTTAAGATCAGCCTGTGGGCAACATACTGAGACCCGGTCTCTACTAAAAAAAAAAAATTACCCCAGCATGGTGGTACACACCTTGTATTCCCAGGTACTCAGGAGGCTGAGGCAGGAGGATCACTTGAGTCCAGGAGGTTGAGGCTGCAGTGAGCTATGATCATGCCACTGCACTCCAGCCTTGGCAGCAGAAACCCTGTGTCCAAAAACCAAAAAAAAAAAAAAAAAAAGATACTTAAATGAGATAATATACATGCAAAGTTTACCTAACACCAGGCACTGAGAACACAGTCGATAAAGGTAGTTATTAAAATGTTCCTTTTTTTTTTTTTTTTTGAGATGGTCTCACTCTAGGCTAGGCTGGAGTACAGTGGCACGATCTAGGCTCACCGCAACCTCTGCCTTGTGGGTTTAAGCAATTTTCCTGCCTCAGCCTCCGGAGCAGCTTGGATTATAGGTGCCTGCCATCACACCCGGCTAATTTTTTATATTTTTAATAGAGACAGGGTTTCACCATGTTGGCCAGGCTGGTCTTGAACTCCTGACCTCAAGTGATCTACCCACCTTGGCCCCCCAGAGTGCTGGTGTTACAGGCATGAGCCACCACACCTGGCCTAAAATACTTTTAAAGGCAGTTAGTGTGGCACTTAGCACATAGTGGATACCCAGACCCCGGTCTCAGAGGCTTCCCTGTCTGGAGAGGGAGTGAGACAATTGCAGGCAGGGTGATATTCGTGATGATAAAGGCCCCGCAGGTTTCTGCAGGTGGTGGGTAGACATTGAATGCTTACCATGTGCCAGACACTGTTGTGCTTCCTGTGTGTAAATTTGCATAATTCCCCCACAACCCTGATTATTATTGCTACTTAACAGATGGAACAGGTCTGGCATGGTGGCTCACGCCTGTAACCCAGCACTTTGGGAGGCTGAGGAGGGCTGATATCCTGAGGTCAGGAGTTCAAGACCAGCCTGGCTAACATGGTGAAACCCCATCTCTACTAAAAATACAGAAATTAGCTGGGCATGGTGGTGCATGCCTGTAATCACAGCTACTTGGGAGGCTGAGGCAGGAGAACTGCTTGAACCCAGGAAGCAGAGGTTGCAGTGAGCTGAGATTGCACCACTGCACTCCAGCCTGGGCGACAGAGCAAGATTCCATCTTGGGGGAAAAAAAAAAGATGGAGCAACTGAGAGAGGTCTGGTGAGTTGCCCAAAGTCACACACCTCATTGCTAATCACACCTAATCATTGAAATTTGCACACAGATGGTTCAGTTCCAGAGTCCATGCTCCAAACCATGGCACCATAGTGAAAGAACATTCAAGGGGAGCCCAGACCCAGCCTCATAACCAGGCCTGTGGGCAGGAGAAAGTAGAAGAAAGGTTTATGCATGCCCAGTGGAGGCAAAGATGGACTCTGCCTGAAGATATTGGAGATTTCCTGGAGGAGGGAGCATTGAGGTTGGGTGTTGAGGGATGAGTAGGAGTTCACCAGGAAAAGAAGGATATGGAGAAAGACATTCACTCATTCAATGAATATCTCCTGAGGACTTCTGCAAGCCCAGTTCTGCCTGTAATTGGGTGATGCTGGGACAGAGATGAGTCAGACCTGGGCCCAGCCCTCCAGAGGCTGTTCACCTGCTGAGAGGGAATGATGAGGAGAGAGGGGCAGGGAGGATGGGGTGATGGAAAGGACAATGGGTGTGGGGACAAGGAGATGGATGAAAAAAATATATAGCAAACGTTCTCTGGATTTGGCAAAGATCAGCGTGTGTTAAGAGCGAGCATAGGGCGCTTGCTTTCTGGCAGGTTGGGCACTTGGGTCCTTGGGTGGTGGAGCTGTGGGGAAGGGGGCAGGTTATGACAAGAGTGGGTTAATCCAGATGGAACCAGATTCCTCAACATTCTAGGAGAGGGCCTTGTCCTTGTGGGAAGAGGCCCAAATCCCCAGGGCAGGGAAGGTTCTGTGAGGTGTGTAGACCTATGCAGCTGCCTGCAATCTCTGCCTCTCTCCACCTGGGCTTCCCTCAGTCTTTCTCTTGTTCTCTCCCTCTCTCCTCCTCTTACCTGGGGTCCTTCTGTGTCTCTACCTCTCCGTGTATCTTTCGCTCTTGTGCCTGAGTCCTGATTCTGTCTCCCACTCCTAGCCTGCTTTCTGGGCGGTCCCGCCGCACATCCCTCCAGCCTGCCCTGGGAGGTTGGTCTCTGCACACCACACCACTGCTTTACCCAAAATCAACTTGCTCCACCCCAGGACCTTAGGCCTCAAGGATCTTCCCTGTTTTCCAGGATACAAATGATTCTGTATCTTGTAGCCCACGGTGATGAGGAATGGTGATTCCCACTCTGAAGACCCCAGAGGAAGTGTCCACAACCTCTCCACATACCCAGCCCTCCTCCTCCATTCAGTCAAGCTCTGGCCTAGCAAGCCGCCAGCTCCTCCCAAAGGGGGGGTCCCCCTGCACTTAGCTCCTCTCCCAAGGTCCCTGTCACAGCCCCAGGGTTTTCCCCCTCCCCCCAGGGACATTTCTCAACCCCGATTAATCACAGGGGCCGCCCATGGAGGAGGAAGGAGATGTCATGGCTTACCATAAAGCAGCACTGGGTGCCAGGTGCACGCTCCAGGATCCAGGTGCCCAGGGGTCATGAAGCTGGGATTCCTCTGTGCTCTGCTCTCCCTGCTGGCAGGTGAGGCTCCCCGGGCTGGCTTCCTCTCCATGGCTGTACTACGGTCATCTTCTCTTCCCCTCCCGCCCAGGCTTCTGCCTCCTGCCGTCTAGGCTTCTCAGCATCCTCTCCCTGCTCTCCCAGCCTGCTCTTCACTGACCCCTTTGTCCTTCGTCCCCACCCCCAGAGCATGGCTGGGCAGACACCCGGGCCATCGGGGCTGAGGAATGTCGTCCCAACTCCCAGCCTTGGCAGGCCGGTCTCTTCCACCTCACCCGGCTCTTCTGTGGGGCGACCCTCATCAGTGACCGCTGGCTGCTCACAGCTGCCCACTGCCGCAAGCGGTGAGTGACCTGGGCTGGCCATGCTGGGGAGGGGCGGGGGCTAGGGGCCAGGGAAGGGTGAGGGGTGCTGTAGGCAGCAAGTGTGGAGCCTCCATGTCTGATACCAAAAGTTCAACTCTTAGAATTACGAAGGGTCGCCTCTCAAATCCTAAAATTCTAGAGTCTGACAATATCTTGTTTGAGGAGTCTAAGATTCTAAACTTAGGTTCTTCAAATCCTAGACTGACCCAGAGAAATCCAGAATCATAGAATCCTAAAATCTTGAATTTATGAAATTCTAGTCTTTCTGTCCCAGAATATTAAAATTCTAGGTTCAAGCCTTAGATTTAATTCAGATAACGTTAAAGTCCTGGAGTTTTTTGATCCAGGGGAATGTGGAATGTTAGAATCTTGGATTCATAAACACTCCAAAACTTGAACCTCTGGATTCTACAATCATGGATAATAGAGTGTCAGAATCTGAGAATTCTAGAATCTTAGATTCTGGGCACTCTAATAGTATTCTGGAATCTACCTGATGCAGGAATCCTCTCTCCATTGCCTCTGAAAGGTGATCATCCATACTGTTCCAATTTTCTTTCCTCCAGGAATAAAGCACTGATGCTGGTAAGAGATGTCATGTGGGAATTTCCCACCATGCATTGCTTCATGATGGTACCTCTTTTAACTTAGGCCTGTACATCAGGCTGGGAGAACAATGTTTAGATTTTAGCTGCAAGTCAAGCAGGAGAAATGCAGAGATATGAAGGTGGAAAAGAGTCAAAGGAGGGGAAGGGTAGGGGATGAGGGGATGTGGGCGTGAGGACTACCCAGATCCAGAGCCAAGACAGCAAGAATAACAGAGAGAGACAGAGACAGATGTCTCTGGTTCCCCAACGCCAAATTCGCAGTCATTAGCCTGCTGCCTAATGTCAGAGGTCAGAGGCTGGGAATGAACTTTTGTTGACCCCGAAAGGATCCCAGCTGTCTAGGGCATGGACCAGAAGTGGAATAAGTGGGTAAACTGTGGTGAGGGCTTAAGGTTAGACATCAGAAAGACATGCATTGAAGGGTGAAGGATATGACGGGAAAAGCTGAGGCCATAGATGACCCCCAATTTGGGGATTTTCCATATCCCATCCCTTTTCATACCCATGCACACATACACACACACACGACTCAGACATACAGAGCCACTCCCACAGAAGCCACCAGACCTGTGGGGGCAGGGGTGGGGCTGCTGTTGTGTGGTAGGTGGGGTTCCCCCCAGTGCCTACACCGTTCCTGGGGACCCAAGTCACCACCAAGGCTCCAGGTGAGTAGGGAGGAAGGTGGCTCACTCAGCCTGGAACTAGGAGGGGGTGCTTTGTGGGGGAGAGCTACAAAGATGGAGGCACACAAAACATCAGAGTGGGGAGCAGGGACCCAGAGGTGTGTGCCTTGCTTCAAATCACAGCACCCTCGGCCAGACATAGATGATGGGGGCCCAGAGAGGGTGTGTAGTTTGCAAAGGGTCACACAACACCCTGATGGACAGGAAAGAGGGCTGGGGCTGAAAGGACCCTTCCCTTCCCCTGGCTTGACCTCTGAGGCCTGTCCAGCAGGTATCTGTGGGTCCGCCTTGGAGAGCACCACCTCTGGAAATGGGAGGGTCCGGAGCAGCTGTTCCGCGTCACGGACTTCTTCCCCCACCCTGGCTTCAACAAGGACCTCAGCGCCAATGACCACAATGATGACATCATGCTGATCCGTCTGCCCAGGCAGGCACGTCTCAGTCCTGCTGTGCAGCCCCTCAACATCAGCCAGACCTGTGTCTCCCCAGGCATGCAGTGTCTCATCTCAGGCTGGGGGGCCGTGACCAGCCCCAAGGGTATGACCTGGCCCAGAACTCTCTCTGAAACCTCATGCTGGCATCTGGCTCCCTCACCCCTCTGTCTCTGCCTTTTCGTCTCTATCTTCTGTCTTTCTCTCTCCTCTCTCTCTATCTATCTGCCAATTGATATATTTCATCAAATCGAAGATGCTAGAATTTTAAAGATGCACTATTATTTTATGAACTGCTAATAATAAGAAGAAAGATCTCACTGATGATGTAACACCATTTTTTCTGGAAGATACATTCTAATTTCAGAGTTTTTGTTTGTTTGTTTGTTTCCGAGACAGGGTCTTGCTTTGTTGCCCAGGCTGAAATGCAACAGTGTGATCATGGCTCACTGCAGCTTTAAACTCCTGGGCTCGAGCCATCCTCTCACCTCAACCTCCCAAGTAGCTGACACTACAGGCATGTGCCACCACACCCAACACCGGCTAATTTTTTTTAATTTTTAGCAGAGACGAGGTCTTGCTATGTTGTTCAGGCTGTTCTTGAACTCCTGGCCTCCCAAGTGCTGGAACTACAGGTGCGATCCACTGTGCCTGGCCCAGAGATGTTTAAATGTGAAAATACGTTCATCTTAGAATGGAAATAAGGCCATGCCTCTCAGAGTCATGGATCACTGACCCATTGGGTCAGTGGACTGAAAAAGCAGTCTGAATATGTTGCTGCCAATATCTAAAACCTGGAAGGTTTTATACAAAAGCCAGGTTTCTGGATTCACCTGAAAAAGTTTGAAGAACTTACATTCCCAAAATAGCAAGCACTGGGATAAGTCAATGAAAGCTTCCCCTTCAGCCAAGAAGTTCTCTGGTCCACTCCAATGGACCCAATGGCTCCTGTCTCCCTGCACGGCCCCGTCCCCAATTTCTGTTTTATCAGTTCTGTTTATCATGGCCCTTGATACATCTGAGTCTGCATCCATGTCTTATATAGTGGCACATATGTATTATAGATCCATCTCCACATCTACACTGACACATCTACCATACATGCTGTATCTGGCATCTCTGTCTCTGTCTCCATCAGTGGTCACTTCCTGTAAATCTCTTCCCCCTTTATCTCACTGCCTTCCCTCCACCCCTTGAGATCTCTGGGTCTGTCTCTCTCTATTTCTTTATTGCCTCTTCTGCGAAGCTCTTTCCCCTTTAGAGGTCTCCATCTCCCTTAATGGCCTCTATTTCTCTTATTTCTCTGTGTGAATTATAGATGCATCTCCTCTTGTCTCTTGGATCTCTGCATGCATCTTTCTGTTTCTCTTTGCTGGGAACAAATGCTCGGTGCCACAGAGAAGAATCAGCACTGAGACAAAGGATCTCTCAGCAAGGCAAATTTACTTTCTGCAGAAAGGGTGCTGCTCGCAATGGAGCAATGGCGAGAGCACACTGGACAAAAAGAGTTTTTATTTCTAATGCAGCTCGTCCCTGCTACTGTGTCCTATCTCCATTGGCTGGAGTTGGACCACACAATCCAAGCTGAACCCGGCTGGCTAACTTGAAAAGTGCAGGAATGTGGTTATACCTGTGGAAAGTGCAGTTTTGGGGGGAAGGAGCCGTTGTGACAGGAGGGGTGATCTATAGAGTGGGTAGCAGATGTGAAATGTGGTCTCTATAGATAGGACTGGTGGGGAGTTTGTTTTCCAGGGCAGGGAATACAGAGAGTAAGGAAGTCTGGCCTTGAAAGCAGGGAACCAAGAGCAAGGATGCTGAGCAAGTTAACCCTCTGATGAGGAACTCTTTTTATATCTAACACTCTTCCTCTCTTCTTATTTTATTATTATTATTATTACTATTAGTTTTTGAGATGGAGTCTCCCTCTGTCCCCCAGGCTGGAGTACAGTGATGCAGTCTCAGCTCACTGCAACCTCCGCCTCCCAGGTTCAGGCAATTCTTGTGCCTCAGCCTCCCGAGTAGCTGGGATTACAGGCTTCTGCCATCATGCCCGGCTAATTTTTGTATTTTCCCTAAAGATGGGGTTTCACTGTGTTGGCTGGGCTGGTCTTGGACTCCTGACCTCAAGTGATCTGCCAGCCTCAGCCTCCCAAAGTGCTGGGATTACAGGCGTGAGCCACCACATCCAGCCAGCCTCTCTCTTTCCTTGTCTCTCTTCCTTCCTCCTTGTCTTCATTTGTCTCTCCTGCATGCTATGACTATCTGTCACTCTCTCTTGTCTCTATCTTTGAGGGTCTTAAATGTGGCTCCATGGGTCCTTTGGAAAAGCTGCAGGGAGGACTCAGGGCGGTGGGGTGCTGAAAGATAGTTTCAGATCCTTGACAGTCTCCTTCCCGACAGTGCTGTTTCCAGTCACGCTGCAGTGTGCCAACATCAGCATCCTGGAGAACAAACTCTGTCGCTGGGCATACCCCGGCCACATCTCGGACAGCATGCTCTGTGCGGGCCTGTGGGAGGGGGGCAGAGGTTCCTGCCAGGTGAGACCTTACTCTGGGGAAAAGCAGTCTGTCCTGCCAAGTTTCCTAGGTCTTAGGGGAGGAGAGGGGTGGGCCCCCAGCCTTCCTGGGTCAAAATGAGGAGCCTGGGACACCTGGTTCCTGGGAGAAGACAGGAGCAGGGCCTGGACTCCTGAGTGTAAAAGAGAAGAGGTCTGGAGGTCCAGACTTCTGGATCTACAGGAGGATGGGCTGGATATCCGGAGTCCGAGACCTCGGGGGAGGGAGGAGGTTATGTCCTGTGGGGGAGATGGGGGCTCTGAGCTTTTACTCCTGGGTCTGAGGGGGAGAGAGGCTGGAGATGGTGGGCTCTCGGGTGTTGGAGGAGGAAGGGGCTGGGGCCTTTTTGGAAAGGAGAAAGTGGCCCGTGTAATTGTGATGAACAGAGAGGCCTAACAGTTCCTCTGCCCTCCTTTCGCATACAGGGTGACTCTGGGGGCCCCCTGGTTTGCAATGGGACCTTGGCAGGTGTGGTGTCCGGGGGTGGTGAGCCCTGCTCCAGACCCCGGCGCCCCGCAGTCTACACCAGCATATGCCACTACTTTGACTGGATCCAAGAAACCATGGAGAACTGACCCCTCGCGCCTCGGGGGCACCTTGGAAAAACAAGAGAGGCCGAAGGGCACAGGGTAGGGGGTTCCCGAAGGGTTCCAGCCTCAATGGTGCCCGCCCTTGACCTCCAGCTGCCCGCCCTTGACCTCCAGCTGCCCGCCCTTGACCTCCAGCTGCCCTGAGACTCCCCTCTGGACACTGAGACCCCGCCCCTGAGGCTCCGCTTCCTCACAAGGTCAACCAAGACACAGTCGCGCCCCCCTCAGAAAGGAGCAGGGACACGCCCTTCAGAGCCCACTTCTACCACCGACAACTGTCACTTCTCTCTGGGAACAGCACAGCCTGTGGCTCCGCCCCAAGGAACCACTTACACAAAATAGCTCCGCCCCTCGGAACTTTGCCCAATGGGACTTCCTCTCGGGACTCCGCCCCTTGTGGCTCCGCCTCCTTCACCAGCGATCCCGCCCCGCCCCGTGATGTCAGGGGCGCGGTACCTGCGCCCACGTGGAGCTCGGGCTCCGCCCCTCGTGGCCCGGCTGCGCGTGTCCTGGGTTTGAATCCTGGCGGGGACCTGAGGGGAAATTGAAGGAAGGTCTCGATACCTTTAGAGCCAATGGATGATTTTACAGTAAACGTGAAACCTCACCTTCTTTCTGCCCGAGTGAGTTGAGTGGAGGGCAACGGGTGGGCAGTAAAGGGCAGATGAGGGAACCGCTACCGCGTTGCAACTCCTCCTGCCCCCTAGTAAGTCCTGCCTAAAGTCTCTCTCCATCAGCCCTATTGCAGCAAGCCTCCTGGGCTCTGCTAGGGTTGGTCCTGCCGCCTCCAGGCGAAGGGGAAACCAGGTCACGGTGCCTCCCAAACCTGCCCTCCCAGATCCCGGACCTCTCAGGGGGCAGCGGGCGGGGCCCGATCCACCCTCTGGTGTCTGACCCAAGAAGACCTACCTTTCTTCCGTTCCGGGTTACTGGCAGCAGCCCCCTCCTCCCACAAAAGATCAGGCTCCAAGCCTCTCCTTTTACATGTACTTAGAATTTAGCCCCCGCCCCCTCCTCTTTCACACCCACACCTGGGCCCTCAGCCCCTCCTCCCTCAGACCTAAAAGCCCAAGTCCCAGCTCCTCCTCCCTTAGATTTAGGAGTCCAGGCCCCAGCCTCTCCTCCCTCAGATCCAGAAATCCACGCCCCCGGCCTCTTCCCCTCTCAGAACTAAAGTCTTGGCCCCCAGCCCTTTACGTTTCAGATCTTAGACTCTTAGCACCGACTCCCTCCTCTCCCTAGCCTCTGGAGTCTGAAATTCCAGCCCTTCCTCCCTAAGATTTCACGTTCAGCCCCCTCCGCCCCTTCTCACTCACACCCAGTGTTCCAGTTCCCAGAAGCTCCCTAGGCTCCAGTGCAGGAGGAGGAGGAGCTGGAGGCGGAGCGTCCCAGTTAAAAGGCTCCAGACTTCAGTACCAGGCAGAGAACTGAAGTACTGGGGCCTCTTCCACTGGGTCCGAATCAGTAGGTGACCCCGCCCCCTGGATTCTGGAAGGTGAGGTGCAGAGGTACTCAAAGACATCAGGCCCGGACCCTCCTTCTCCAGGTTCCAGGACCCCAGACTCAGATGCCCTTCTCTCTCGAGACCCAGCAGTCTGGACCCCAGCTTCCTCCTCTCCCAAATGTAGGAGTCCCAGCTCCCTGTCCCCTCAGACACGACATCCAGGACCCGAACTCCCTCCTCCCTTGGAAAGTAGGAATCCAACCCCCAGCCTCCCGTTCCTCCAGAGAAATCCGAAACAGTCCCGATGCGCTCAGCTTCCTCTCCAGTCCCAAAATCCAGAGCTGGGCTTTCAGGCTCCTCCTTCCTGTCTCCCGGCCCCGCCCTCTCCATTTCCCAGACCTCACCATGGGACGCCCCCCCACCTCGTGCAGCCCTGACGTGGATGTTCCTGCTCTTGCTGGGGAAAAGCTGGGCAGGTGAGGGAGGGTTGCGTAGGCCTCCGGAGGGGGAGGGATCTGAAGGCAGCTGTGGCGCCGGGGAGTCTGTGGGACTGCGCGGGGGTTATGTGGGTGCGTGTGCACGGATGTGAAGCGTGTGATATGATGCAGAAGCCTCTGTGGGCTTTCCTCAGGGGGCATGGAGGCAAGAAACAGGTGGCAGCGGGTAGGAGTAGGTTCAGTTATGCTGCAAATTGTCTGAATACCCACAGCCGGTGGGGGGCTGCTTGCTTGGGGGCATAGATTCATGTGGGAGTATACAGGGCATGTAGACTCATGTGGGGGGCATGCTCGGGTGTGTGCCTCTTGTATGATACACATGGACTGAAATGAGTGTACCTGCGTGGCAGCGTGTGGACACCCGGGCTCCCCTCACTAAGTTGTATGCAGAGAACTTGCCCGTGTGTCCATTTGACCCCACAGTGGCCTTCCCAGCCCTGGCACTGCCCCAGAGGGTGGCGATCCAACCCTCTCCCTCCTGCTGCAGGACACTCCAGGGCACAGGAGAACAAGGTGCTGGGGGGGTCAGGAGTGCCAACCCCATTCGCAGCCTTGGCAGGCGGCCTTGTTCCAGGGCGAGCGACTGCTCTGTGGCGGTGTCCTTATAGGTGGCAACTGGGTCCTCACGGCTGCCCACTGTAAAAAAACGTGAGTGGATGACGGGGACAGAGGTCGGCTGGGGAAAGAGGGAAAGAGGGGGCTGGGGTTTCCACTCAAGAAGGAGAGAGCTGAGGTCTATGGGAGGAGGGGGCTGAGGGGCAATACCTCTTCCTGAGTCCCAAACTGTCCCCGCCATTACAGGAAATACACAGTACGCCTGGGAGACCATAGCCTACAGAAAAAGGATGGGCCGGAGCAAGAAATAGCTGTGGCTCAGTCCATCCCACACCCCTGCTACAACCTCAGCGATGTGGACAACCACAACCATGATCTGATGCTGCTTCAACTGCGTGACCAGGCATCCCTGGGCTCCAAAGTGAAGCCCATCAGCCTGGCAGACCACTGCATCCAACCTGGCCAGAAGTGCACCATCTCAGGCTGGGGCACTACCTCCAGTCCCCAAGGTAGTGGGCTTGGCCACTAATGGGAGGGAGAGGAAGAGCTGGTTGGCCCAGTGGACCCCAAGCTATTGGCAAAGCTTGGTCCCCCCTAGAAGGAGACAAAGAAGGGAAAGTGATCGTGATGTTGAGATTCACAAGCGGGAGTCATATTAGAAACCTTGAAGACCAGACTACTAACAGGAGTGGTGAGAGAAAGAGAACCAATTAGCAGATTGTTAAGCAGGGCGAGAAAAGCCCCTCCTTTATGGCGGAGAGCACTATCCTATGAGACCTTTTGTTGTATAGGATTTTATGTAATCTTAACACACTCGGGATATTTGGACTTCTCAGAGGTCCAGGAAAACAGGCTCCTAAGCACCTTCTCCCCCACCTCCCTCCTTTTTTTTTTTTTTTTTGGTGGGGGACACAGTTTCACTCAGTTGCCCAGGCTGGAGTGCAGTGGCGCAATCTCAGCTCATGGCAACCTCCGCCTCCCAGGTTCAAATGATCCTCGTGCCTCAGACTCCCGAGTAGCTGGCATTACAGGCACCCGCCACCACGCCCAGCTAATTTTTGTACTTTTTGCAGAGAGAGGGTTTCACTATGTTGGCCAGGCTGGTCTCGAACTCCTGACCTCAAGTGATCTGCCCGCCTCGGCCTCCCAAAGTCCTGGGATTACAAGCGTCAGCACCACGCCTGGCCTTTTTCTCCCTCTTGAACCCAGGAAACCTGGGCCCTGGTCCCCTCTTCCCTCAGACCCAGGAGTCAAGGCACTTCTCCCAGGACCCAGCAATCCTAGCTCCCTCGACTCTGGACCCCAAAGTCTGGACCTCCAATGAAGCTAGGTACCTTTGGGACTCCAGAATCCAGGCAGCTCCTCATCTTCCATCACAGTGAAAAAATTGGGACTCAGCTCAGAGAGTCAATGGGCTTCTCCAGGAAGTGGCAAAGTCCAGCATTCAGGTCCCTGTCTGTCTCACTCCTGCTCTGAATGCCTTGGATGAGATGGTGGGCTGCCGCAGAAACACACCTGCTTGCAAATCAAGGAGATCAGTTCAAACTATGGCTCCGCCCCTTCGCCCTGGGCAAATTCCTTTTCATCTCTGAGCCTCACTTTCCTCATCTGCAAAATGGGAATCGTCATCTAATAGAGTTTTTAGCTCCATGAGCGTTCAGGTTACATCAGTTTTCTTCCTCGTGTGCTCCTAGTGCTCAGGATGGTGCGTGGTACACAGTAGGTGCTCAATAAATATTTGTTGGATGAATGAATAATGAAATGAATGAATGCATCCCTCCTTCAAAGCGCTGTTGAGAGGATTAAATGAGACTGAGTGTATAGCTTTTGGCATGTAGAGGTGCCAGATGGAAGTTTCTTCCCCTCAAAGAGGCTTTGAAGAAGTCTATTCCTCAAAAGAGGTTAATAAAAAAGATCAATTCCACCTTCAATCATTAATTCAAGTCTTGTTTATTGAGCACCTAGTATGCCCCAGGTGCTGTGGCAGGCACTGGATATACAGTCATGAGCAAACTATACAAAGTCCTTGTCCTTATGGAGTTGTAAGCTAGATGGGGCCAACAGACAGTAAACAAATACATATAAAATAAAATAATAGGTAGAGTTAAGTGCCATAAGGAAATATTGTGGAGGGTAAAAGGATAGGGAGTAATGGAGTGATGCTATTTTTAAATTAGAGCGGTCAGGGAAGGCTTCCAGGAGGAGGTGACAATTGGAAGGAGCAGGATTTAGCACAGATTGAGGACCTGGTTATCTGAGGGCAGGAAGACTGGAAAGAGAGGGTTGGAGGTATCATAATGGGGCACCTCTAAGTAGTCCCCAGCCCCTTGACTTGAAAATGGCTCAGTGCAAGAAAAATATGTGAGATCCGAGGAGCCCTTTCTACATGGAGAAAGCCCAATAGCAGAGGGCACAGCTTCGTTTAATGTGGTGAGAAGTGCTGTGCCCTGTGCAAAGTGTCAGAAAACTCGCCCATGCAGCTGGAAAACTCCCCCGTTACATCCTGGAAAGAAAGGGGGTTAGATCTAGACAGGGATGGAGGCAAAGGGCTGCTCTCTCAGGGAACCTTACAACCTCTTCCCCCCTCAGAGAATTTTCCCGACACTCTCAACTGTGCAGAAGTAAAAATCTTTCCCCAGAAGAAGTGTGAGGATGCCTACCCAGAGCAGATCACAGATGCCATGATCTGTGCCGGCAACAACAATGGGGCTGACACGTGCCAGGTGAGTGACTTCTGAAATTCTCCTCCACGCATCCCTCGCGGCCCTCTAGAGGCTCAAGGCTTGGATGGGGGAGGTGGTAAGGGGAGTAGTCCCAAAGACAGTTCCTGGAGCGGTTGCCCCGATCCCTATGGAGTGGGAACCAGGTTCAGAGAAGGCCAAACTCTCTCTGAAAGTCACACGGCATAGGAGTTAGGAACATTAAATTGTTGCTGCCGTTTTCTTTTGAACCCTTACCTACAGGATGGGATGCAGAGCTGGGGGCTATAGAGGGTGGAGTAGATGTCCAGGAAGGAGAGAGTCTGAGGCTAGAGGTGAGGCGAGTTCCCTGCTCTCGCTCCCAGCATGACATCGTGGAATTTGGAACTTTACCACTGGCCAGGTGGTCAGCCGCTTTTCTTTGAGACTGGCTAGAATCCCAAGGCTGGTTTCCTTCTCCTATGATCGGTTCCTTGGGAGACAATGCTATCTTCCCAGTCGGCAGTGGGAAATGGTGCCGCTGACTTGAGTGCCTCCTCAATGAGCTCCCATCCCTTTCTCTTGGGATCTGTCCTAGATATAACCCTCTCTTCCAACTGCATCTTCGTTGTTCCCAGCGCTCCCCCAGCTTTGTCCCCTATCTGGAAGCCCCACCGCCTTCACTAGCGATTAGTCCCTAAAGATAAGGCTTTCTTCCCCCACTGGCCAAGAATGGAGTCATTTCCATCAGCGATACTGCCCTGAAAGCCAGAAAGCCAGTCTCTCCGGATTGTTCCATAGAGACAGTAGTCTCTTCCACAAAGAGTTCAGCCACTGTCCCCTTGGGGATATGGGGGTGTGTGTGTGTGTGTGTGTGTGTGTGTGTGTGTGTTTGGTGTGTGTCCCTTGGGGGAGGTGTGTGTGTGTGTCCCTTGGGGGATATGGGGTGTGTGTGTGTGTGTGTGTGTGTGTGTTTGGTGTGTGTCCCCTGGGGGAGATGTGTCTGTGTGTGTGTGTTTGGTGTGTGTCCCTTGGGGGAGATGTGTCTGTGTGTGTGTCCCTTGGGGATATGGTGTGTGTGTGTGTGTGTTTGCTGTGTGTCCCTTGGGGAGGGGTGTGTGTGTGTGTGTGTGTCCCTTGGGGATATGGGGGGGGGGTGTGTGTGTGTGTGTGTGTGTGTGTTGTGTGTCCCTTGGGGAGATGTGTGTGTGTGTGTGTTTGGTGTGTGTCCCTTGGGGGAGATGTGTGTGTGTGTCCCTTGGGGGATATGGTGTGTGTGTGTGTGCGTGTGTGTGTGTGTTTGGTGTGTGTCCCTTGGGGAGGTGTGTGTGTGTGTGTCCCTTGGGCATATAGGGGTGTGTGTGTGTGTGTTTGGTGTGTGTCCCTTGGGGGAGATATGTGTGTGTGTGTGTGTGTCCCTTGGGGATATGGTGTGTGTGTGTCCACAAGAACCTTGATCCTTTCTCCTGGTGTTTGGTAACTGCAATCAATGATGCCTTCACTACCGGCAGAAATGGAGGAAACTTCAGCTCAGTCCTCTCCATGTAATCCCTACTGTCTTCCTCCTGGATTGGACCCTTGAGAACTCTTTTTTTTTTTTTTTTTTAGACACGGTCTCGCTCTGTTACCTCGGCTGGAGTGCAGTGGCACAATCTCAGCTCACTGTAGCCTCTGCCTCCCAGGTTCAAGCAATTCTCCCACCTCAGCCTCACGAGTAGCTGGGATTGTAGGCACCCGCCACCACACCCAGCTAATTTTTGTATTTTTAGTAGATGGGTTTTCACCATGTTGGCCAGGCTGGTCTTGAACTACTGACTTCAAGTGATCCACTGCCTTGGCCTCCCAAAGTGCTGGGATTCCAGGTGTGAGCCACTGTGCCTGGCCGAGATTTCATTCTTTCCCCTCTTTTGCCAGTGTTTTGACCATTACCCTTAGACACCATGTCTGTCTGTACATGGAAGCCCCAAGCCCTGTCCTGACTGGTCTCAGGGGACCAATCGTGCTAAAGAACTGGAAAAACGGCTCAGTGTGGTGGCTCACACCTGTAACCCCAGCACTTTGGGAGGCTGAGGTGGGCGGATCATCTGAGGTCGGGAGTTCGAGACCAGCCTGACCAACATGGTGAAACCCCACCTCTACTAAAAACACAAAATTAGCCAGGCGTGGTGGTGCACACCTGTAATCCCAGCTACTCGGGAGGCTGAGGCAGGAGAATCACTTGAACCCGGGAGGCAGAGGTTGCAGTGAGCTGAGATCATGCCATTGCACTCCAGCCTGGGCAACAAGAGCATTACTCCATCTCAAAAGAGAGAGAGAAAAAAAAAGAACTGGTAAAACGCTGGGACAGCAGGAAAAGGGACTTTGTGGACATGTCAGGTGCAACCCTGTTCTCATTCTCCCCATCTAGGGTGATTCTGGGGGCCCCCTGGTGTGTGACGGTGCACTCCAGGGCATCACCTCCTGGGGCTCAGACCCCTGTGGGAAGCCCAACAAACCTGGGGTCTATACCAACATCTGCCGCTACCTGGACTGGATCAAGAAGATCATAGGCGGCAAGGGCTGATTCTAGGAGAAGCACAGGAACTCCCTTAATAAACTCACAGCTATAGATGGCTCCTTGCCTGTGTGTGTTTTGGTCCCGCGGGGAGGGCTGGAGGGGGAGCAAGCTGCATAATATCTTCCATTTTTGTCTCCTGGTCCACATAGGCTAAAAGTATTTACTATCTAGCCCTTTATTTTTAAAATGTGCCAAACGCTGTTCCAAAAGAGACTCGTTTTAAACATAACCAATTACATTATCACGCCTTACACAGTTGATGAGAATTTCAGTATCATCCAATGCCCAGGAGATTGTTTTTTGAGACAGGGTCTTACTCTGTCGCCCAGGCTAGAGCACAATGAGCATTGCACAATGTTTACGGCAGTTTCTACCTCCTGGGTTCCAGCCATGCTCCCACCTCAGCTTCCCGAGTAGCTGGGACCACAGGCATGCGCCACCACACCCAGCTTTTTTTGTTGTTGTTGTTAGAGATAGGACTCTACTATGTTGCCCAGGCTGGTCCAGGAGATATTTTAATGTCCCCAACGGAATATAAGCCTGAGAAGACTTGATGATTGATGTATTCAATCTTAGGTACTAAGGCGGGGCATAGAGGGAACATAGCTACTAACAGAAACAAAAATCTCCTTTCTCTTGGCATCTTGATATTAATCACAGGGAGGAACTCTAATTGGTCCAGTTTGAACTGGGCCCACCCCTTTAATCTATCATTGTTGCCAGAGAGAAAACACTGATCTTGTTGGCTTGCCTGGGTCATTTCCCCCACCTCAGTGGGTGGGTGGAGTTGGAAAACTATGATTGACAGTTTCACCGGAACTATATGAAGTAAGGCAGCATCTCCCCTATAAGAAATGGAGTTCCGCCGGGAGGCGGAGGTTGCATGCAGTGAGCCGATATCGCTCCACTGCACTCTGGCCTGAGCGACAGAGGGAGACTCCGACTCAAAAAAAAAAAAAAAAGAAACGGGGTTCTGTTCTTGAAGTAAGGAGGAAGAGAATCCAGGAAGTCTGAAACAATGGGTCATCAGAACCCATGGGCTGAGTCAGGAGGTACGAGGGTCACAGTGCTCAGAATCCCTCAGGGAAGGACACAGCTGGCAAGATTGTCAGATGCCAGTTCTCAGGCGTAATCACGAGCTGGAAGATGAGTCATTTAACAAAGGTACAGGACACAGGTCTGACGGCGAGAGAGGTATGGGGCTGGGTGTCCGGGTGGGACTTAGCAACAGGTGGTAGGACTAAACGCAAAGGTCCCGTGGGCCCGGATTTGGGCCTCTGACACAGGGGTACACATCATTAATAGGCCACGGGGGATCCAACTCTGTTTTGAACCAAATGAGACTCAGAGGGTATGTGTGGATGTAACAAGGAAATTTCCTTCTCAGAGTATGGATTTGTGCAGTGGTGATACCACAGGCCTTTGATTCCCAACATGCAAATTCTGATACTTTTTTTTTTTTTTTTTTGAGGCAGAGTCTGGCCCTGTCACCCTGGCTGGAGTGCAGTGCTGTGATCTCAGCTCGCAGCAACCTCTGTGTCCTGGGCTCAAGCAATTCTCCTGCCTCTGCCTCCCTGGTTCAAGTGATTCTCCTACCTCAGCCTCCTCAGTAGCTGGGAGTATAGGCGCGTGCCACCACATCTGGCTAATTTTTTGTATTTTTAGTAGAGATGAGGTTTCACCATGTTGACCAGGCTGGTCTTGAACTCCTGACCTCAAGTGATCTGCCCACCTCAGTCTCCCAAAGTGTTGGGATTACAGGCTTGAGCCACCATGCCCGGCTGAATTCTGACACTTCTGACTCCTTAGCTCTGTGGCTTCGCTCAAGGGATCTAGCCTTTTTTAAACCTCCACTTTTTCATCTATAAAATGGCGATGATGAGGCAGTGGGCAAAAAATAAAAATAAAATGGGGATGACAATCTTCACCTGGACCGATGTGAGGAACACAGACAAGGTCTGTGAAGCACCTGCCACACCACACTAAATGCAGGAAAAAAAATGGGAGCCGTTCTTTATTCCCTGGGTGATGGGCTCAGGGAACCAACGTTAATTCAGTGCCTGTTATGTGCCCGTCAATTTTCCATTGATACATTTATTTAATCCTCCCATTTGCCTTGATAAATAGGTTTTGCTCTCTTCCACTTTGGAGAGGGGCAAAGTCAGACTCAGAAAAATGAAGTCACTTACCCGAAGTCACAGGGTGGACAACCAGGATTCAAATCTGGGTTGGGCTGACTCATGAAGCCAAGTTCTTTCTAGTTCTTTCCATCATACCTCACGGTGGAACAGCTCAGAGATTAAGCCAGGACTGAATCTGTGGATGCCAGAGGTTTGCAGACTGGTATTTATTTATTTAAGTACCTCCTATGTTCTCCGGTCTGGGCAGGGTGCTGAAAAAAAAAAAGGACCCCAGATACACTTCCTCTGCTTGTGATCATCAGTGTCTGGCAACAGAATCAGGTTAAACAATTAAGAATACAATTTACAGAATGATAGATGATAGATGAGGAAAAGCAGAGGAGAGACGTCTTGGTGACTTAGGAGTGAATGACAGGGCTAACGGGGCTGTGGAGTAGCAGGGCTCCTTCCTCTTTCTAACATGCTGAGGAGGCAGAGGACTGAGGGAGGAGAGAATCGAAGGGTGAACATGCAAGCAGGAGATAATAAACTGGAAGTCTTGCTACCATTTCTCTCTTTGAGAAGCCAGGAAGGAAAGCTACAGATTGCTGAGTCATGGAGCTGTGAAGTCAAATGGGCTGGAGTCTGCTTCTCCTGGATTTGGGAACTCAGGTCAGGAATGCTGACACCCTTCATGACCAGAGTCCTCCTGTGGAATGGGCAGGGCTAGATGTCCAAGTTCTGGGATCTGATTTTGGATTTGATGAGAGTAAATGTCTCAGAAGGTGTTGGGACTTGGCTTGAGTTCAGTTAGCATAACATCAATGTTAGCAAGTTATTAGTTGGCAGACTTTAGAGTTTTTGTAAAACGAAGGGTTGAAGTTGTGTGGGGAGTTGTAGAAATAAACATGGAGTTGGGAAAAGAGTTTGGGATGGAAATGAGGATGGGATTTAGGTAGCAGTTGGGTTGAGGATGAGCATGGGGCGGGACTGGGGTCAGAATGTTGAGAACTGGTGTGGGATGTGAGGGGATAGGTTCATGGGGAGGATATGAATGTGGGATCCCCGGAATATGATGGGAATGGAGTCTGATGTCTGAATTATCCTGGGGTAGGTTTGATACCCAGGCCATGGTGACATTCATTGCTCAGGTCAAGGTTGAGTTTGGCTTACAGCTAGAGGTTCAGCATCAGGTCGAGGGTCAGACAGGTTAAGGTTGGTTGAGGTCTGAGTCCTAGCCTGAGTCAAGAACTCAATCAAGGTTTAGGTTATCGGTTGAGATACAAACTGGGGTTGATCAGGATAAAGCAGAATTTGAGGCTCGGGACTGGGTATAGATTAAGGTTTGGGGTTAAGACTGGGGCTTACTAAAAAGTCAAAAAACAATAAATGTTGGCTTGGATGTGATGAAAAGGGAACACTTACACACGGCTGGTGAGAACGTAAATTAGTATGACCTCTATGGAAAGCAGTATGGCGACTTCTCAAAGAACTACAAGTAGATCTACAATGCGATCCAGCAATCCCATTACTGGGTATCTCCCCAGAGGAAAAGAAGTCATCGTATCAAAAAGACATATGTTTATCGCAGCACAGTTCACAACTGCAAAGTTATGGGACCAAACTATGTCCTTATCAGCTGATGAGTGGATAAAGCGTGATGCGTATGCACCACGGAATGTTATTCAGCCCTAAAAATAATCAAATGATGTCTTTTGAAGCAACTTGGATGGGGCGGGAGGCCATTATTCTAAGTGAAATAACTCAGGAATGGAAAATCAAATGCCATATGTCCTCATGTTAAGCGAGAGCTAAGCAGTGGGTACAGAAAGGCATACTAAGTGGTATAGTGGACATTGGAGAGACTCAGAAGGGGGAAGTCGGGAAGGGGGTAAGGAATAAGAAACTATAAGTATTGGGTACAAAGTACACTACTTGGGTCATGAGTGCACTAAAATCTCAGACTTCACTGCTCTATGATACATCCATGTAACCAAAAGCCACTCGTACCCCAAAAGCTATTGAAACAAACAAAAAGACTGGGGCTTATGTCAAAATAAATGTTGTGAGTTGTGTCAAAGTAAGGATTGGATTAGGGTTCTGCTTGAAGTCAGGGTCTGAGCTCTTTCTCACTGTATCAGAACCATTTGACCGTATCTACCGTGTCTTCTCAATGAATGGTGTCACCGTCCATCCAGCAAGAGACTCTGAAGTCTTAACATCCCTCACTACTCGACATGACCTTCGTTCAGTCCACCACCAAGGCCTGTGGATTCTGTCTCCTAAGTGCGTTGTGAATCCATGTACTCTAGCATCGTCCTCACCTGTCAGCCACCGGTACCCAAGTCACCGTCTTGCCTCACCGAGACAACAGCAGTAACTTCCCCCACGGCCGCCCGCTATCTTCACACCCCACCCACATCCATCCTCACACAGCAGCCGGGTTGCTGTTCTGAAAATACAAATCTCGTTATGTTATTTCCCTGACTGAGGTTCGAATGGTTTTTCATTATCTACAGCATAAAGCAAGACTCACAATGACAGACAGAGCTCGTCATTACCTTGTCTCAGTTAACCTCTGGATTCCGAACTCCAGCCATAATGCTTTCTTTTCTATCTGAAAACAGCCTTTGCACGTGCTGTTTTCTCTACGCCATGCACTCCCCATTCTCCTCCCATTTTCTTCTAGTCTACTGTTTCTAGTTACTAGAAAATTTCCTCCAGTCTACTTCTAGCAACTAGAAAATGTCTTCAGTTTACTGTTCTTTCAGATCACAGCTCATTGTCAATCCCTGGTTCCAAACCCTCTGGAAGTGCTTTCTTCACAATACTCCGGACTTTTCTTTCAGAGCGTGCCTTGCTTATGAGTTATTTGACTGTTTTTCTTTTATATGAGACTGTCAGCTCCTTAAGGGAAGAGACTCTACCTCGGTTTGTGCACTGCTGCATTCTCATTGGTAGGCAGCCAGTATCCAAAACATGTCTGTTAAGTACATAAAGGATTGGTGTCAAAATATTGCATAATCAACAACTTTTCATTAAAAAACAAGAAATGCACAGTACAGAAGACAAACTAAGAAAGTAATTAAATTTAGATGAGAGGTAGTCAGCAATAGTATCCAAATTACTAAGTTTTTTTTTTAATGACTATTAATTTAAAAATTAAACTGGCTATCTTCACATTAACAGTGGCTGAAATGGGATATGGGATGAGGGCTGGGAAGAGAACTAAGACTGGAGGCATGGTTGAGTTTGTTGATGTGGCTTCAAGATATGGAATCAAGTTAGAATTGGATTTGGATTTATGGCTTGGGATCAGATTGGGGATCTGAGTCAAGATTCTTATTTTTTCCTTTTTTTTTTTTTTTTTTTTGAGATAGAGTCTCGCTGTGTCGCCCAGGCTGGAGTGCATAGGTGTGATCTCGGCTCACTGCAACCTCCACCTCCCGGATTCAAGCGAGTCTCCTGCTTCAGCCTCCCGAGGAGCTGGGACTACAGGCACCTGCCACCATGCCCGGCTAATATTTGTATTTTTAGTAGAGACGGAGTTTCACCATGTTGGCCAGGCTGGTCTCAAACTCCTGGCCTCAGGTGATTCGTCCGCCTTGGCCTCCCAAAGGGCTGGGATTACAGGGGTGAGCCACCGCGCCCGGCCTGAGTCAAGATTCTGATTCAGCATTGAGGTCTTAGTGAAGATGACTTTGGCTACAAGGATCAAGCAACTCTAACCCAGAAAGGGAATCTGAAAAAGTCATGACATGAAGAGGCTCCATTGTTGGAGAATTCAGCAGCTCAGTGACCTCATCGAAGACCCAGCTGTCCCTCATCTCTCTGCTGGGCTACCTGCAGTGTTTCGGCTTTGGCTTCGTCCCCTGGTCACTTCTCTCTATGGACCCTGGAGTGCTGCCAGAGTTCCAGAATTTGTCTCCAGATTAGACACCATCTAGCAGAAGAAAAAAGGCCTCTTTCAGTGCCTCTTTTTGAAAATAAGAAAGTCTTTCCTAGAAGTGCCTCCGTGGTCTTCCCCCTCCTCCTCACTGGCCACACAGCATCACATGTCCATTTCCAAACTAAGCAAGCAAATGGAATATGGCGTCGGTGCTTGGTTCATTTAAGTTTATAGTCAATGATGAGGATGAAATATTATCCAAACAAAATGGAGCCTCTGATAGAAAGGCAAAAGGAGTTCCAGGAGCGGTGACTCACACCTGTAATCCCAGCACTTTGGGAGAGTGAGGCGGGCAGATCACGAGGTCAGCAGATTGAGACCATCCTGGCCAACATGGTGAAAACCCATCTCTACTAAAAATACAAAATTAGCCGGGCATGGTGGCGGATGCCTGTAGTCCCAGCTTCTCGGGAGGCTGAGGCAGGAGAATCACTTGAACATGGGAGGCGGAGGTTGCAGTGAGCCAAGATTGTGCCAATGCACTCCTGCCTGGGCGACAGAGGGAGACTCCATTGAAAGAGAGAGAGAGAGAGAGGGAGGGAGGGAGGGAGGGAGGGAGGAGGGGAAGGAGGGAGGGAGGGAGGGAGGTGGGAAGGTGGGAAGGTGGGAAGCAGGGAAGGAGGGAAGGAAGAAAGGGAGGGAGGAAAGGAGGGTGAATGCTTGGGTATACAACACTAATGTCTATTATTATGGGTGAAATGTAGAATTAATTGAGTTAGGGGTCAGGACTGAGATAAGGTTTAGGTCCAGGGTGGAGAAATAAATTTCATTTTGAGGATCTAATTTAGAGGTTGAGGTGAGTTCCAACTTTAGGAACGCGTCCCACAATGATTCCTGTCTTACTCAAAATAAAAGGCAATGACCTTTAAGACCCCTGTCGTCAGCATCCTGCTCTATTTCTGGCCTCAGCACCTTCCCCCGTCTCCTTTGGTCACTGTTCTGGTCGCAGAGGTTTTTCTGCTGTGGCACTTCAGACATGCTCCTTGACTAACACAGCTGCCCGCTCACTTTGCCTGGAACTCACTACCTTCAAGCAGCCACCTGGATCCCTCCACCCTCTCCTTCAAGATTCTGCTCAAATGTCACCTTCAACGTGGGGTCTTTGCAGCCGACCTTCCTAATATTATAACCTCAGGGATCCTACAGGATAGAGGGAATCAGCAACTCCCCAACCCTCTTCCTTGCTTGGATTTTCCCTCCTAGCACTTACAACCACCTAACAAACTCTACATTTTATATGCTGATTTTTGTACTGACAGTACAAAACAAGAGCATCTATGAAGACAGGATTTTTCTGTTTTATTACTGCTCTGTCTCCAAGAGCCGGAAGAGTTTCTGGCACACAGTGAATGTTCAGTGGATGCTGGTTGAACGAATGCAGTGAACAAAGACGGATGTGCAAAGAAGTTCACCTCAGCATTATTATTAAAACTATCCAGGTGAGTATGGAATATTACACAACCATTGTAAAGGAAGGAGAAGTGATGTAAATGCACTAAGAGGGAAAAGTTTTCCCCTTTTTAAAACAATAAATGGATTGTGCCACTGCACTCCAGCCTGGCAACAGAGCAAGACTCCGTCTCAAAAAAAAAAAATGTTATTGTATATATTGAAAGTGTACAATATGATGGTATGCAATGTATATACATAGTAAAATAATTACTATAGCTGAACAAGTTAACATATTCATCATCTCACATAGTTACCCATTTTCCTCCCCTGTGGCAAGAGCAGCTATAATCTACTCATTTAGCAAAAATCCTTGGCCAGGCACGGTGAGTCACACCTGTATTCCCAACACTTTGGGAGGCCAAGGTGAGCAGATCACAAGTTCAGGAGTTCAAGACCAGCCTCAACATGGTGAAACCCCATCTGTACTAAAAATAAAAAATTAGCCGAGCATAGCGGCCTACGCCTGTAATCCCAGCTACTCAGGAGGCTGAGGCAGCGGAATTGCTTGAACCTGGGGGTGGAGGTTGCAGTGAGCCAAGATCGCACCACTGCACTCCAGCCTGGGCAACAAATCGAGACTCTATCTCAGGGGAAAAAAAAATCCTGAATACTACACACTATCAGTTAGTATAGCTTTTCCTGTTGTCCATTAGATATTCCAACTTGTTCATTTTACATTTTTGCTACTTTGTATTCCTTGACCTACCTCTCCCATTTTGGGGTGGAGGGGGATATTTTTTTAGGATACTTCATAGAGTAAAAAAGAGGCTGGGCGCAGTAGCTCAAACCTGTAATCCCAGCACTTTGGGATGCCAAGGCTGGTGGATCACCTGAGGTCAGGAGTTCGACACCAGCCTGACCAACACGGTGAAACCTCATCTCTACTAAAAATACAAAAATTAGTTGGGCATGGTGGCAGGTGCCTGTAATCCAGCTACTGAGGAGGCTGAGGCAGGAGAATCACTTGAATCCAGGAGGTGGAGGTTGCAGAGAGCCTAGATCCTGCCACCGCACTTCAGCCTGGGCAACAGAGCAAGACTCTATCTAAGAAGAAGGAGAGGAGAGCAGAGGAGAGGGGAGGGGGGAGGGCAGGGGAGGGGGGAGGGGGAGAGAGGAGGGGAGGGGAGAGGGGAGGGGAGGGGAGAGGGGAGGGGAGAGGGGAGGGGAGAGGGGAGGGGAGAGGGGGAGGGGAGAGGGGGAGGGGAGAGGGGAGAGGAGAGGGGGAGAGGAGAGGGGAGAGGGGAGGGGAGGGGGGAGGGCAGGGGAGAGGGGGAGGGGAGGGGAGAGGGGGAGAGGAGAGGGGGAGAGGAGAGGGGGAGGGGAGGGGAGAGGGGGAGGGGAGAGGGGAGGGGGTGAGAGGAGGGGAGAGCCCAGGGAGCTTCTGGAGGGGGAGAGGGGAGGGGAGAGGGGGAGGGGAGAGGAGAGGGGAGAGGGGGAGGGGAGAGGAGAGGGGAGAGGGGGAGAGGGGAGGGGAGAGGGGAGGGGGAGAGAGGGAGAGGGAGAGGAGAGGAGAGAGGAGAAAGGGAAGGAGAAAGGGAAGGAGAAAGGGGAAGGAAAGAGGGAAGCAAAGAGGGGAAGGAAAGAGGGAAGAGAGGGAAGGAAAGGGAAGGAAAAGGGAGGAAAAGGAAAGGAAAAAGGTTCTTCTCTATGTGTCCATGTATTCTCTTCATTTAGCTGCTCCCACTTGTAAGTGGGAACATGCCATATTTGGTTTTCTGTTCCTGTGTTAGTTTGCTGAGAATAGTGGCCTGCAGCTCCATCCATGTCCCTGCAAAGGACGTGATCTTGTACTTTTTTATGGCTACATAGTATTCCATGGTATACATGTAGCACCTTTTCTCTTTTTTTGCTTTTTTTGAGACGAAGTCTCGCTCTGTCACCCAGGCTGCTGTGCAACGGCACGATCTTGGCTCACTGCAACCTCCACCTCCCGGGTTCAAGTGATTCTCCTGTCTCAATCTCCCTAGCAGCTGGGATTACAGGCGTGTGCCACCACACCGGCTAGCATGTTTTCTTAATCCAGTCTATCACTGATGGGCATCTAAGCTGATTCCATGTCTCTGCTATTCTGAATAGTCCTACAATGAACATACATGTCTTTAAATAGAACGATTTATATTCCTTTGTGTACACACACTGAGGCCTATGAGAGGGTGGAGGGTGGGACGAGGGAGAGGATCAGAATAAATAACTAATGGGTACTAGGCTCAATACCTGGGTGATTAAATAATCTGTGTAACAAACCCCCATGACACACGTGGACCTGTCCAACAAACCTGCATCTCCTGCACATGTACCCCTGAACTTAAAAGTTAGAAAAGGAAAAATAAATAAATGTTTGCTCAATAAATTAACAAAGCCTTAAAAAAGGGTTCTATTAGATAACGTCTAGTACAGACATTTCTGTTATAAAAACATAATATGCAAAGAAATCTATGTATAACATGATTAAAATGACCATGAGAACATATATCCTAAATATGGCAAATATCAGTGGGGTGGAGTTAGAGAAAGCATTGTTTTTACGTCTCTGTTAGGGTTGGGAATGGTTCAGGCTTACAGGCATGACTGGGATCAGGTTGGACAAGTCCCCACAGGCAGGTCAGAATTAGGATGCAGGGTCTAGGCCACCCCTGAGAGGGGTTGAGGGCAAGGAAACGGTCCCAGAGGAGGACCCGGGCCACAGCCTACTTCCAGAGCTCAGCCCACCCCCTCAGAGCCAGCGCACCTGGTCCCTCCCCCAGAGTTGCCAGGAGAGACTGTAGGGCGGGAACGTGCAGGCTTGGGCACAGGAGCTGGGCACCGCCCGACCTTCGGAGGGAGGGTGGTGAGCGAGTACAGGGGTGCCAATTGCTCCACCTGCGTCAGGGGTTACAGATAACGAGAACCGAAAACGCAGGGTGGGGGGTGTCCCAGAGCCGGCTCCGCCTGCACCCCAGGGCACTGGGGGCGGGCGTGGGGCCCGGGTGGTATAAGAGCACCGCCCAGCAGAGGGCCCGAGACGCTTGGAGCTCAACCGTGTGCCAGCCTAGGTCCGAACTTGGATCACATCAGACCCTCTCGAGGTGAGAAGAGGCTGCATCTGGGGTGCGCCTGTAGTTGGGGGGTTATGTGGGCTCCAAGGCCGACTCTGCTCCCGAGAGGCGGGAGCTGCAGCCTGAACTCGCGGGCCAAGAACTGAGAGCCTGGAAGTCTGCAATTTGGGGTCTTTAGGGAAAAAGGAACTAGCGATTCAGAAGTCTGGGTTCCATGGGAAGGAGCAAAATGTGACCCTAGATTCCCAGGTCTCTAGGGGTCTGAGAAACTGGACTTTTGGGTCTGAGGGAAGAGGGGGCTCAGGGCCTGGACTCCTGGGTCTGAGAGCTCCTGAGTCTGAGGGAGGAGCAGCTGGGGGCCTGGATCCCTGGGTCCGAGGGAGGAGTAGCTGGGGGCCTGGATCCCTGGGTCCGAGGGAGGAGGGGCTGGGAGCCTGGATCCCTGGGTCCAAGGGAGGAGGGGCTGGGAGCCTGGATCCCTGGGTCTGACGGAGGAAGGGCTGTGGCCTGGACTCCTGGGTCCAACGGGGGAGGGGCTGGAATTCTGGATCCCTGGGTCCAAGGGAGGAGGACTGGGCCTGAATACTTTATCCTTCTCAGCTCCAGCAGAAGAGGCCCTTCCAGGCCTGGCAGCCCCTGAGCGGCTAAGCAGGGCACCATGGCAGGACCCCTTCTCCTGACCCTGCAGATCCTACTGCTGTCCTTAGCCCAGGGAGCTTCTGGACAAGGTGAACGCTAGACTGGGAAGCCTGACCTCACCTGGGGCCCCCACTGACCCTCTCCAAGGAGTCTCTGAGTCAGAAGCCCTCTCTCCTCAAACAGCGCCCTTCCTGGGAGGACCAGACTGTCAGCCGCAGCCCCCACTCTTCCTGCTTCTGCTGACTCACGGGTCTCTGTCCCCTCCAGGCCCTGCCTCCTGCGCTCACCGTCTCCCTTGGTTCCCCCGAGGAGGTGCGCCTCCTGGCTTTCTGAGTGGGCTCCCTCTGTCTCTCTATCCCTATCTCTTGCTTTCTCTGTTTCTCCACGGGTTTCTTTCTCCATCTCTGACTCTGGGAATTCCTGGGGTGCAGCCTCCGCCTTTCCCTGATGCTGGCTACCCACATGCTCCTCCATGTCTCCATCCAGGTGACAGTGACAAGATTATTGATGGCGTCCAATGTACACGAGGCTCCCACCCATGGCAGGTGGCCCTGCTCAACGGCAACCAGCTCCACTGCGGGGGCGTCCTGGTCGGGGAGCTCTGGGTGCTCACTGCTGCCCACTGCAAGATGAAGTAGGTGCCAGCCAAAGCTTGCTGGAGCTGTGCCAGCGTCTCCAACTTGCAACAGAGGCTGTCTTTCCATGCCTACGGCTCTGTCCCCCCTCTCTGGGTCTCTGTCTCCCATCCTCTCTCTGGGTTTCTGTCCCCATCTCTGGGTCTCTGCACACCCTCCCTCTGGGTATTGTCCCCTCTCTGGGTCTCTGTCCCCCCTCTCTCTGGGTCTCTGTCCCCCTCTCTGTCACAGTGTCTCTCTGAATTTCTGAATGTCGCTCCCTTCTCCCAGTCAGTACACCGTGCACCTGGGCAGTGATAAGCTGAGAGACAGGAGAGCTCAGAGGATCAAGGCCTCGAAGTCGTTCCGCCACCCCGACTACAACACGCAGACTCACGTGAACGACCTCATGCTCGTGAAGCTAAGCAGGCCGGCCAGGCTGTCATCCGCGGTCAAGAAGTCCAGCTGCCCTCCCGCTGTGACCCCCCAGGAACCACATGTACTGTCTCTGGCTGGGGCACTACTACAAGCCCAGATGGTAGGTGGCCTCAGTGACCCAGGAGTCCAGGCCCCAGCCCTCCTCCTCAGACTCAGGAGTTCAGGCCCCAGCCCTCCTCCTCAGACTCAGGAGTCCAGGCCCCAGCCCCTCCACCCTCAGACCCAGATGTCCAGACCCCCAGCTCCCTCTTCCCTCAGACCCAGCAGTCCAGGCCCCCAGCCCTCCACCCTCAGACCCAGATGTCCAGACCCCCAGCTCCCTCTTCCCTCAGACCCAGCAGTCCAGGCCCCCAGCCCTCCACCCTCAGACCCAGATGTCCAGACCCCCAGCTCCCTCTTCCCTCAGACCCAGCAGTCCAGGCCCCCAGCCCTCCACCCTCAGACCCAGATGTCCAGACCCCTAGCTCCCCTCTTCCCTCAGACCCAGCAGTCCAGGTCCCCAGCCCTCCTCCCTCAGACCGGGGAGTCAGGCCCCCAGCCCTCCACCCTCAGACCCAGGAGTCCAGACCCCCAGCTCCCTCTTCCCTCAGACCCAGCAGTCCAGGTCCCCAGCCCTCCTCCCTCAGACCAGGAGTCAGGCCCCCAGCCCTCCACCCTCAGACCCAGGAGTCCAGACCCCCAGCTCCCTCTTCCCTCAGACCCAGCAGTCCAGGTCCCCAGCCCTCCCTCCCTCAGACCAGGAGTCAGGTCCCCAGCCCTCCACCCTCAGACCCAGGAGTCCAGACCCCCAGCTCCCTCTTCCCTCAGACCCAGCAGTCCAGGTCCCCAGCCCCTCCTCCCTCAGACCCAGGAGTTCAAGCCTCAGCCCCTCCTCCCTCAGACCCAGGAGCCTGGACCTACAGCCCCTCTGGTCCTCAGAGCCCATCCTCTCTGACTGACAGCTCTCCCTGCTCCTCCCTGCAGTGACCTTTCCCTCTGACCTCATGTGCGTGGATGTCAAGCTCATCTCCAACCAGGAATGCTCAAAGGTTTACAAGGACTTGCTGGGCAGTTCCATGCTGTGCGCTGGCATCCCTGACTCCAAGAAAACGCCTGCAATGTGAGACACCCCCCCCATTCCTCCCCAGTCCTGGGTGCCCTGCCTGCATGCCCCAGGCACAGAGCTTGACCGAGTGACTGGGTACCGAGCCCCGCCTTGCCCCTCCCGCCAGGCCTGGCCTCCTCAGCTTTCTTCATCTCATTCTCTGCCTACCTAGGTCATGTGTGGGAGCTGACTTAGGGGCCGATGTGGCCCTGGGATGGGACAGAGAATTTAATGGGGGTGAGAAAGCAGGAGTGGGGCCAGGGGAAGGAGAGTGAGGTGCTGGCCCCAGGCCCAAAGCTTAAGGGGGCACTGAAAACCTCAGTAATTGAAATATATCATAATGCAAGATTTAAAAAGAAAAATTCACAGCCGGGCGTGGTGGCTCACACCTGTGATCCCAGCACTTTGGGAGGCCGAGGAGGGCGGATCACCTGAGGTCGGGAGTTGGAGACCAGTCTGACCAACATGGAGAAACCCCGTCTCTACTAAAAATACAAAATTAGCCGGGCATGGTGGTGCAAGCCTGCAATCCCAGCTACGTGGGAGGCTGAGGCAGGAGAATCGCTTGAACCCGGGAGGTGGAGGTTGCAGTGAGCTGAGGTCACACCATTGCACTCCAGCCTGGGTGACAAGAGTGAAACTGCGCCAAAAAAAAAAAAAAAAAAAAAATTCATGCAGAAGTCCGAGATGGACAAAATGTCACCATTTTCAATAAAGAGCAGGTGGATGTGACCGAATTTTCCCTTGCCGTAGGCGCCAGCGTGGCTCAGCACAGCACTGTGCTGGTGCTGTCTTCATTTAAACCGTGGATACTGTGTCCACGATGCAGTTTTATGTATCACATTTGATTTTGTTGAGGACTGCATTGAGGTATTGTGTATTGCAGTTACTGAGGTTTTGTGCCTGGAGCGAATGACTCACTCACCTGACTCTGGCCCTGGTCCTGGGCAACCACTCTCCCTCCGCCTCCTGTTCCCTCTTCCTGGTCTTCCTTCCTCCCTGCTGTTACTGAACAGCCTCCCCACATCTCTCAGTGATGAAACTGCTTCAGTCTTTTCCTCTTTGTTCTTTCTCTGTGTTGAGCTAGCTTGTTCTCTCTCCCCTGCTCTCTCTCTGCCCCCTCCTCTCTGCTCTCTGTCTCTCCCTCTTTCTCTGTCTCTCTCCTCTCCCTGCCGCCCTCCTCTCTCCTTTTTCCTCTCTCTGTCTCCTCCCTGGCCCTCCCCTCTCCCCTCTCTCTATTTCCCTCTTCTCTCTCTTCATCTCTCTCCCTCTTCTCTCCCCTGCCTCCCTCCTTTCTACTCTGTCTCTTTCTTTTTCTTTCTCTCTTCCCTCCCCACCTGCTCCCCCCATCTCTATAAGTCTTTCTCTCTTTATTCTCCTTCTCTCTTCAAGTCTCTCTCTGTTCTCCCCACCCCATCTCTCTCCCCCACACCCTCCCTCTCTCTCATCTCTTTGTCTCTCTCTCTCCTCCCTTTCTTCTCCACCACCATCTCTCTCTCTCCCTCCCCCATACCCTTTCCGTCCTCCCCATCTCTGTCTGTCTCTCTTTTCCCTCTCTTCTGCACCCCCCATCTCTCTCTGTCTCTCCACACCCATCCTCCTTGCTCACATATGCACCTTCAGCTCTCAGGGGAGGTGGGATGGTGAGTGTTAGGGATAGAGGTGATGGGAGAGAGATGACTGTCCTAGAGAACAGGGTGCTTCTCCCCTGGTGAGGGCCAGCTTCATGAATGTGCAAGCTCTGCAGTGACAGAGCCCCACACTCAGGAGGGTCTCAAACTTGGTCTAACGCATTCCTGTTGTTGTCTTGAAATTCTTAATAATCTTTGAACAAAGAGCCCTGCATTTTCGCTTTGCACCAAGCCCTGTAAATTATGTAATTGGTCTTGACCCTGGTCTCCGAGACCATCGTGTCCCCCTTTCCTGTGCCAGAAAGCATGCATCCACCCCTTGGAGGTGATGTTCCTTCTCCCACTAGCTTGGAGCAGGGTTTTTTTGTTTGTTTGTTTTGTTTTTTGCGACGGAGTCTGTGTCGCCCAGGCTAGAGTGCACTGGCGCAATCTTGACTCACTGCAACCTCCTCCTCTCGGGTTCAAGTAATTCTCCTGCCTCAGCCTCCTGAGTAGCTGGGATTACAGGCACTCGCCACCATGCCCAGCTAATATTTTGTATTTTTAGTAGAGACAGGGTTCCGCCGTGTCAGCCAGGACAGTCTCTATCTTCTGACCTCATGATCTGCCCGCCTCGGCCTCCCAAAGTGCTGCCACGTCGCCAGGCCAGAAGCAGGGTTCTTAACCTTGGAAAATGAATAGTGCTCCGATCCTGGAAGCCCCACCCCTTCTCTGCCATTGGTCTAAATGGCCAAGGCTCAAACCAATGTCTTCAAAGAACCTAGTGAGGCCCTAGCACTAGCTCTCTCATTGGTCCCCAGAGACAATGAGTCTCTTCTCACTGGCTGTGGTGGAAGTCCATAATCTACAAGACAAAGACTCAGAACTGAAGAATGCATGAGACTGAGTTGGGCTTTGCTCTGAAGCCAAAGTTAATCTCCTGCCCTATTCCCTCCAGGGTGACTCAGGGGGACCGTTGGTGTGCAGAGGTACCCTGCAAGGTCTGGTGTCCTGGGGGAACTTTCCCTTGCGGCCAACCCAATGACCCAGGAGTCTACACTCAAGTCTGCAAGTTCACCAAGTGGATAACTGACACCATGAGAAAGAATCGCTAACCATCCCACCAAGAGTTAAATAACTGTGTGCTTCCAACAGAAAATGCACAGGAACAAGGACGCCGATCACCTATGACTTGACCTTTCCTCAAAGATATATTAAAACGTCATGACCTGTTTGTCAAACTGACAGTCAAATTGGCAAAGACCTAAAACCAAAACAAATAAAGAAACACAAAACCCTCAGTGCTGGAGAAGAGTCAGTGAGACCAGCACTCTCAAACACTGGAACTAGGAGTTCGTACGATATTTATGGAAGACACTTTGTCAACGTACACTGAGACCCTTATTCACTGCCTTTGGTGCAGTATCTCTAGTCTTAGGAAGATACTATCAAAAAAAAAAAAATCCAAAATGTAGAACATGACTTAAATTCATCAGAATATTATTTATCACAGAAAAAGTAGAAACATCAAAAATGTTCCAAAAGTACTAAATGGCTTAAATAACAGTCTGGTTGGGCACAATGATTTTTTTTCTTTGAGGCAGAATCTCACTCGGTTGCCCAGGCTGCAGTGCAGTGGTGCAGTTTTGGCTTACTGCAACCTCTGCCTACTGGGTTCAAGTGATTCCCATGCCTCAGCCTCCCAAGTATCTGGGACTACAGTTGCACACTGCTACGCCTCAGCCTCCTGAGTAGCTGGGACTACAGGTGTGCACCACCACACCAGGCTAATTTGTGTGTGTGTGTGTGTGTGTGTGTGTGTGTGTGTGTGTATTTTTGGTAGAGACGGGGTTTCACCATGTTGACCAGTGTGGTCTCGAACTCCTGACCTCAGATAAACCACCTGCCTCAGCCTCCCAAAATGCTGGCATCACAGGCGTGAGCCACTGCACCCAGCCTGCAATGATACTATAAATCTATGATAAATGATACTTAGACAGAATTGTTACTGTTATGCAAGAATGTTTAGGCTATATGATGTTAAATGACAAAAGGAAGAGACAAAAATACACAGATGTGTGATCCTAGCCACGAAAAACGAAATATTCATAGACTCAACTCTGCAAACACATGTCCCAGACCGCATACTGGGGTCGTCATGAGCTGTCTCCTTCCTTCTGTGTACTTTTCTGTGAATGTGCACTTTTATAACCTGAAAAATAAAGGCGGGAAAAAAGTCTGATGATCTAAGGTTGGAGAGAGCAGACATTTCTGGAAAGGAGATTAGAAAGAAAAATGTGCCTGGTTTTGAGCCCTGGTCCTGCCCTCCCTGTTCCATGGTATATTTCCATTTCCTAGATCTGTTTTTCCTGCCTGTAAAATGGGAGAGAGAAGAAAGGATAGAGAGAAGAAGAAGGAGGGGGAGGAGAGAAGAAGAAGGAGGGGGAGGAGAGAACATGTCGATTTCATCAGTGTTGGAAGGGGTGTGAAAGTGTTTTTTATTTTATTATTTTTTTTTGAGACAGAGTTTTGCTCTTCTTGCCCAAGCTGGAGTGCAATGGTGCGATCTCGGCTCACTACAACCTCTGCCTCCCGGGTTCAAGCGATTGTCCTGCCTCAGCCTCCTGCATAGCTGGGATTACAGGCGCCCGCCACCATGCCTGGCTAATTTTGTATCTTTAGTAGAGATGGGGTGTCTCTATGTTGGTCAGGCTGGCCTCAAACTCCCAACCTCAGGTGATCCTCCCACCTCAGCCTCCCAAAATGCTGGGACTACAGGCATGAGCCACCGTGCCCGGCCTGGTTTTTACCCTTGCTGATGGGCCTGGCTGGCACTGCCATCATTCATGAACTCACCCCAAGGACCACGAACACAACTGCTGTCACAACCAAGCACGCACGCAGTTCTGCAAGTTCTGCAGACAGGCACGCATTGCCTCTGCAGGAGCAGCTAACAGTGCAGCCCTGTCCCCAGGTACACACGCTCCGGGGCAGCCTTGCAGGATCGCACACCTCATCCACAGTGTCTCAGTGCCACACACAGATGCCGTGTGTGCTCAGATGTTCAGACTGTCACGTACTCTTCTGCACACAGGCATATTGACATGGTGACAAAATTATCTCCCTCAGACCCAGGAGTTCAGGAGCCTGGCATGGCACAGTGCAAGTCAGTCACCTAGCACCCATCTCCCAGAGAGAGCCACCCCTGCATCCTCTATCCCTCCAGGCAGGGGACAGAAACTCCAGACACACAGCTGCTCCATCACACACACAGTAGCTCAAGCCATCTCCCACCCCGGCCTCCCAAAGTGCTGGGATTACAGGCGTTGAGCCACCGCGCCAGGCAATACTGAAAGCGTTTCTGAACATCTCACAAGTGACAAGTGAGGAGGGGGAGGCAGGAGGTTTACGGAGGGGGACTTGGATGGCAGCACCGGGCATCCCCACAGGGTCTCTAGAAGTGAGCAACCAGTGCGAGGGGCAAATGGTGGTTCCTGCTCCCTAAGAACCTTGGGAAGGGGGTAGGATGACGGAGGAGTCCTCCGTGACTCAGCCTGGCCACACTCCCAGCCACCTAACATCAAAGATCCTCTGTGTGGTCGGATGCTGCTGACCCTGACCGAGGAGCCACTCCAGCCCAGGACGTGCCCCTCCTACCTGTTCTTCCTGTTTCTCTCCCAGAATTCCCTCCCCACCAACATCCTCCAGATCCTTCCTCTCCTTATCTCACCTCCCTCTGAGTCTCTCCCAACCCAGCCACCCAGCCCTGTCGTATTGCAGAAATTCTCCAGCCACTAATTCTGATTCTCCGAATATAGGAAGTTAACAAAAAAAACAGAGGAGTCCAGACCCTCAGCCCCTCCTCCTTCAGACCCAGGAGTCCAGCCCCTCAGTTCCTCCTCCCTCAGACCCAAGAGTCCAGACCCCCAGCCCCTCCTCCCTCAGACTCAGGAGTCCTGACCCCTCAGTCCTTCCTCCCTCAGACCCAGGAGTCCAGACCACCCCCCAGCCCCTCCTCCTTCAGACCCAGGTGTCCAGACCACTCCCAGCCACTCAGACCCAGGAGTCCTGACCCCCAGGTCCTCCTCCCTCAGACCCAGAAGTCCAGACTCCCCCCCAGCCCCTCCTCCCTCAGACCCAGGAGTCCAGACCACCCCAGCCCTTCCTCCCTCAGACCCAGGAGTCCAGATGCCCCCAGCCCCTCCTCCCTCAGAAGTCCAGGTCCCCCGTCCCTTCTCCCTTAGACCCAGGAGTCCAGGTCCCTGGTCCCTCCTCCCTTAGACCCAGTAGTCCAGGTGCCCAGCCCCTTCTATTTCTGGGCCTGTCAAATTTAAAGAATGTCAAAAATTTTTGACCACCCATCCCCCTGAAGTTTAATCAACATTCCCTTTCTCTTCTGCCAGCCACTCCAATACTCAATCTAGAATTTTAAAAGTAACAGAACATTGCATTTGCACTAGGTCAGCCTGGAGATCCCTGGCCCTGGCCCTCCGCTCTCCTATATCCAAGGTGCAGGTAGATTGGTTTGCAGTGACTGAGGTGGTACTAATGTTGAATTTTTTTTTTAAGTAATTCACTTTACTTTGGGTAGGCAGGATAGTGTGGTAGTCAAGGGACTAGCTCTGGATCCTGGCTTCTTGGGTTCAAATCCCAGTTCTAGCCCCTACCAGCTATTTGCCTTGAAGCTGAATCTTTCCCCATCCCTGTTCCTTCATCCTTGAAATGGGAGGAAGAGCACCTACTTTCTAGGGTTATTACAGAGATTCAATAAGTTAATACACAGAAAGTGCTCAAACATATATTATATAAGGATTATATATGTATAATTTATATATATATATAATGTATAAGGAATATATAATAATAAGTAAATTATTTATAAGGAATATATGATATTCCTTATATATATATATGCTTCCACTGTGTGTGTGTGTTATATATATATATGTATTATATATCTGTCTCCTTATATCCTTATATTGTATGATTTATATCCTTATAAATCATATAATATAATATATATATATATATGGCCTGGCTCTGTCGCCCAGGCTGGAGAGCAGTGGCGTGATCATAGCTCACCGCAGCCTCAATCTCCTGGGCTCAAGCAATCCTCTTATCTCAGCCTTTCGAGTAGCTGGGACTACGCCTGGTTGATTTTTTTTTTACTTTTATTTTTAGTAGAGACAGGGTCTCTCTCTGTTGTCCAGGCTGGTCTCTAACTCCCAAGCCTTCCAAATAATCCTCCCACGTCAGCCTTCCAAAGTGCTGGGATCACAGGTGTGAGCCACTGCACCCAGACAAAAGGATTTATTTATTGAAGATTTTTGCAGAGCAGGTCAGTCTGGAGCAAAATATCCGGTAAATGGGCATTCAAAGAATGCGGAGACGGCAAACCACAAAGGTCACCAGAGAAGGGGTAGAGTTAGGAATTTCTTTCTCTTCAAAGTCCTCCACTCCCCCACAGCCTAACACCTCCCTTCTTTCCCCACCCAGCTCTCAACAATTCCTCTCAAGTTCACTCACCTCGTATTGTCATAAGACAGACCCAGTGAGGTCAGCAAGGGATGGGCCACATCCGCCGCCATGTTGGAAGTTGAGCTCCCATTCAGGCTCCATCATTTCCTGGGTGTTCGATGTTGAGCAACGAACTTCCATTCTGAGCCTCGGTTTTCTATCTGTAAAATGGGAGTGGGTGTGAGGAAGTCACTTAGTCATCTGGTCGTGTTTCCTAAGGCTTCTTCCCGGCCAGGTCCTATGTGGGTGCTTGGGACACAGTAATGAATCAACCCTGTAACTGCCCTCAAGGAGCTCACGGTCCAGGGGAAGAGACAACGAACGTCAATCCAGGTGGCCCCAGTCCAGGGCAGATTGACGGAGACACCAGCTGTGGGGACTTAGTGAGAGAATGAGTAATCCAACTGCAGCAGGTGGAGGCTGGGTGGTGTTCAGGGACGGTTTCCTAAGGAGGTGATGTCCAGGCAAAGACTTGAAGGACAGGTTATTGACAGGAAAAGGTGGGGAAAACGTGCTAAAGAGAGAACAGGCCGGGTGCGGTGGCTCACCTGTAATCCCAACACTTCGGGAGGCTGAGGCGGGCGGATCACCTGAGGTCAGCAGTTCAAGATCAGCCTGGCCAACATGGTGAAAACCCATCTCTACTAAAAATACAAAAATTAGCCGGGCCATGGTGGCACGCGCCTTAATTCTAGCTACTCAGGAGGCTGAGGCAGGAGACTTGCTTGAACCCAGGAGGCGGAGGTTGCAGGGAGTGGAGATGGTGCCACTGCACTCCAGCCTGGGTGACAGGGAGAGACTCCATCTCAAAAAAAGGGAGAACAGCACTGAGTGAAAGGCCAGAGGCCAGAGGGCATGGCATGGGTCAGGGGAAGCTTGATGTGACCTAGAAAGCGGTAGCCACATGGAGAAGTAGATGCAGCTGTGCCATGCAGTGTGGGAGCCACTCACCACTCAGGCCTCTAAAAAGATTTTACAGGGTCTGGTTCTGTCACACTAGAGTGCAGTGGCGTGATTATGGCTTTCTGCAGCCTGAGTCTCCAGCCTCAAGCAACTCTCCCACCTCAGCTTCCTGCATAGCTGGGACCACAGATGTGTGCCATCACATTTAGGTAATGTTTTTTTTTTTTAGAGATAGGGTCTCACTATATTGCCTAGGCTGGTCTTGAACTCCTGGGCTCAAGAGATCTTTCTGCCTCTGCCTCCCGAAATGCTTGGATTACAGGCATGAGCCACCTTGTCCAGCCATGTCCCAGGGCTCTTGATGGCTTAAAATGAGCTCCAACCGAGACATCCGTAAATATATATGACACAGCAGATTCCAAACACTCAGGGTGTGACAAAGGAAGAAGGCAAACAATCCCTTTACTAATTTTCTTATTTTTATTTCATATGATATTTTGAATATATTGAATTCAATGAACTATTAGAATTCGGTGCTCCTGTTTCTTTTTAATTTTTTCTTTCTTTTGAATGTATTTATGATTATTATTGAGTCAGGGGTCTTGCTTCGTTGCCCAGGCTGGGGTGCAGTGGCACAATCACAGCTTACTGCAGCCACGACCTCCGAGGCAATTCTCCCACCTCAGCCTCCTGAGTAGCTGGGACTACAGGTGTGCGTCACCACGTCAGCTAATGTTTCTTTGTGCAGAGATGGGCTCTCATTATGCTGCCCAGCCTGGCTGTGAACTCCTGGACTCAAGCAATCTACCCACCTCGGCCTCCCAAAGGGCTAAGATGACAGACATGAGCCACCACGCCTGACCTTAAGTTTATTTTTTAATTGACAAGTAAAAATTGTATCTATTTCTGGTGTATAACATCATGTTTGATACGTGTATGTATACATTGTGGAATGGGTAAATCAAGATATGTAACATACGCATGACTTCACACCCGTATTTTCTGTGGTAAGGACACTTAAATCTTTTTTACTTAAAAAAAAAAAATGTGTGGTGACCGGAAACGTCAATGCGCGCGCGCGCTTGGCATCATTTCATTCACCAGTGCTTCTCTGGGTGCTGAAGGTTCTCAAACACCAGGCTGGGGGGCTGGGACTTGGTCCCTAGGGAGATGGGGGACAAGGCTGTGAGAGAAAGGGGCAGGTCTCTCTGGGGTCAGGCAAGGGATACAGAGGAGGGCCCCTCAGACCCAGGAGTCTAGGTCCTTAGCCCCTCCTCCCTTAGACCCAGGAGTCCAGGCCCCCAGCCCCTCCTCCCTCAGACCCAGGAGTTCAGGCCCTCATTGCACTCAGGGACCAGTGCTCCCCTCCATGGAGGCCTGGTCCAGGTGGAGAGGCGTAGCTCTGAGCTGGGGCCAGGGTTGTGGGGGACAGAGAGGAAGGGACACCCCAGAGAAAGGAGGCAGAGGGATAGGGCCTGGTCACTGGGCTGTGCAACGTCAGACTTGGTGTCTGTGAGGATGGCAGGTCCTGAGAAGAAGATGCTGAGGTCAGTGTGGACCAAGTGTGAAGGGAGCACCCAGAGAGGATACTGAATACCAAAGTAGTCTTCATCCCTGCAGTGATGGGGGCTGGGCAATGTAAGGTGACAATTAGATTTAATGCAAGAGAAAGAAAAGGGTTGGCCAGGGGCAGTGGCTCATGTCTGTAGTCCCAGCTTCTGGGGGAGACTGAGGTGGGAGGGTGGCTTGAGCCTAGGAGGGTTGAGGCTGCCATGGGCAGTGATGGTGCCACTGCACTCCAGCCTGGGCAACAGGAAAAGACCTAGTCTCAAAAGAAAGAATAATGGTCTGTAAGTAACCTGCAGTGCCAGGCCAAGCAGGTGCTGAGCCAAACCTCATTCCTGTCATCGCCCTGATTACCCAGCGACTTCCCCTCCTCATCTCCCTCCACTCCACCACACACACATCCCCGCCCTCCAGCCCGTACCAACCACCCAACCACTGCCTGCCATTTCCCACAGGCACACAGGCCAGGCACGTTCACAGCCTCTCCGCCTGACTACGCCTGGCTCAGCTTTCTAGGCCCAAGTTCAAAGGCACCTCCCGAGTCTTCCCAGATCCCTCAGCCGCACCACCATCTCATCACAGCCCCGCATCACTCTCAAAAGTGCCCTCCGATTCCCACTTAACCCCATACCTCTTGCTGTGTGCGCGCATCTCATCAATAAGGCCTCAAGTCCTCCTGCATCCTGCTGTCTTCCCCATCGCTGGGGGAATCATCCCCGAGAGCTCCTGGGGGAACCCGACTCCCTTCTGGGTACACACCACGCTTTCCCCCCGGGGAAGTCTTTGAAGAGACGCTGGAAAAGACCAGCGCAGAGAGTCAGAGAATCATGGGGAAAGAAAGGAGAGAGAGGCCGGGCACAGCGGCTCAGGCCTATAATCCAGTACTTTGGGAGGCTGAGGGGGTGGGGGTGGATCACCTGATGTCATGAGTTCGAGACCAGCCTGGCCAACATGGTGAAACTCTGTCTCTACTAAAAACACAAAAATTAGCTGGGCGTGGTGATGGGCGCCTGTGATCCCAGCTACTCAGGAGGCTGAGGCAGGAGAATCACTTGAACCCAGAAGGCAGAGGTTGCAGTAAACTGAGATTGCACTACTGTACACAGCCTGGGTGAAAGAGTGAGAATCCATTGAAGAAAGAAAGAGAGAGAAGGAGAGACAGAGAGAGGAAGGAAGGAAGGAAGGGAGGGAGGGAAGGAGGGGGAGAGAGAGAAACGAGAGAGAAAGACAGGACAAACAAAGTGGAGAAAAAGGTAGAGAGACACAAATACACAGAGTGAGATGGCGGGGAGAGAGAGAGAAGCCCCCTCCCCTCTGTGGCCCAGGAGACAGATGGAGCAAGAGGCCTCAGAGGCAGGCAGACTTGGAAAAGAAGGACCAGAAGGATGAGGAGTGCGGAAATCTCCAGTCGGGACCAGGTGGGCAGTCAGAGGCTGCAGAGGAGGACTGTCAGACAGGGACAATGGGAAGCCATTGATGTAGCCACCCACCCGCCGGAAGAAAGGTTGAGGCACGGAGCTGCTGGGAGCATGGCACTGGGGTGCTGGGGGTGGACAAAGCCCGATTGTTCCTGGGCCCTTCCCCACAGCGCCTGGGCCTGCTCCCCAGCCCAGGGCAGGGGCGGGGGCAGTGTGGTGTCACATGCTGTCTCCCTGGCTGGCTGGCTCGCTCTCTCCTGGGGACACGGAGGTCAGCAGGCAGCACACAGAGGGACGTACGGGGAGGTGTGTGAGTCACCCCAACCCTACTGAACCCGGGCAGGCTGGTTCCCAGTACCCAAGGGCTCTGGAGCCTGGAGTGAGGACCTGCAGGTCCCTTGGTGGCACAGAGAGTGCCGGGGGTGCAGGAGAGGCCTGGGGCACCATCTGCTTGCCCCAGAGGCTGGAATTCAGTCTTCAGATGCTTTCATTCTCCGAAACCTGGAGGTCTAAGGACTGAGCAGACTAGAACTGCCTCTGCCTCAGATTCAGGGCCCAGCACCTCCTCCCTCAGACCCAGGAGTTAAGGTCCCAGCCCCTCCTCCCTCAGACCCAGGAGTTAAGGCCCTCAGTCCCTCCTCCCTCAGACCCAGGAGTCCAGGCCCCCAGCCCCTCCTCCTTCAGACCCAGGAGTCCAAGCCTCAGCCCCTCAGACCCAGGAGTTCAGGCCCCAATCCCTCCCCACTCAGACGCAGGAGTCCAGGCCTCAGCCCCACAGCCCCTTCTCCCTCAGATCAGGAGTCCAGGCCCTCATTGCACTCAGGGACCAGAGCTCCCCTCCCTGGAGGCCTGGTCAGGGGTCAGCAGGAGCACAGCGTGGGGGGCAGGAGGAATGTGTGTGGGGAGGCCTGGGTAAGGAGGAAAAGGGTGGAACCAGTCTCCTGGCTCAGGGACCTGGGGGAGATGGGGGGTGGTTAAAAAGGAAGTCCCAGAGCATCTGGGGACAGGAGCAGCCTCCTTCAAGGAAGCCCGAGAGCTGGGGGTGTGAGTCTGGCAGTCCCTGCAGCCCCTGCGTCCTCTGCTTGGCTCTGTCACTGCCTCCGAGTGTCTTCTCTCCCCACGGCTCCCCGCATTTCTGACTCTTCCTGCCTCCTTGTCTCAAAGCTGCCCCTTCCCCAGCTCAAGAACCCCCGGAGGCCCAGAGGCCCAGTGGCCTGCAGCAGGTAAGATCACGGGCATCGCAGAACCTGCAGGGGGTGGGCAGAGCACAGAGCCAGGTGCAGAGGAAAGCTCCCAAAGAGCGGAAGACGCTAGGGCCCCCAGGGTAACCCTCTCCTTTCCACAGGAAGGCAAATGAGAGCCCAAGAAAGTAGAAAGATTTAATCAGAATCTCACCGTGAGTCACTGGACCCACAGACATAGTTTCGGCTTCTCTTGGCACTGTTAGTGTGGGTCCCTCTGGTGAAAGATGTGGGTTGGGAAAGAAGAAATCAGGACGCTAGACGGGAAAGACAGAGGTCAAGGCTGGAGAGGGTAGCAGGCCTGGCAGGAAGGAGAGGATGGGGAGGGGGCAGGCAGAGGGACGTGGGGCAGGGTTGAGGCCGTGACTAATGGAGCGTGTGGCTTCCCCTCTCAGGAGCGGCCATGAAGAAGCTGCTGGTGGTGCTGAGTCTGATGACTACAGGTGGGGGAAAGGACACTGGAACGGGGGGAGGCTTGCAGATGGGATTGGGCTTAGGGTTAGGGTGGGGTCTGAATGAGAAAGAATGTTGAGGATTAGGCTAAGGGTGGGAAATACAGATGGGGAAGGTGGTGGGGGGGAGTTGAAGATACGAGGGTTCAGGGGTGGGTTGGCTTTAGGGATGGGGCTCTAGACGGAGAAGAGGTAGGAGGTAGGTTGAAAAGTCAGAGCCTGGGTTTGTGATGGGAATGGGAAGTTTGGGGGTGGGAATATAGAGAAGCTTTTTTTTTTTTTTTTTTGGGACAGGGTGTCCCTCTGTCTCCCAGGCTGGAGTGCAGTGGCGTGACCCATAGTTCACTGCAGACTCGAAGTCTGGGTCTCAAGGGATCCTCCTACCTCAGCCTCCCAAGTAGCTGGGACTACAGGCGTATGCCACCATACCCGGCCACTTCTTTTGATTTTTAGTGGAGATGAGGTCTCACTGTGTTACCCAGGCTGGTCTCAAACTCCTGGGCTCAAGCAATCCCTCCTGCCTCAGCTGGGCGACAGGCATAAGCCACTCCACCTGAGCAATCTTGATGGGCATTCGCCTGGATGGTGGTCCACTGGGTTTCTCCCGACCTTCTCTCTGACTCAGAGCCTCTCTCCCTCAGCCTGGGCAGAGGAGCAGAATAAGTTGGTGCATGGCGGACCCTGCGAAAGACGCCGTCACCCCTACCAAGCTCCCCTCTACACCTCGGGCCACTTGCTCTGTGGTGGCGTCCTTATCCATCCACTGTGGGTCCTCACGGCGGCCCACTGCAAAAAACCGTGAGTCTACACCGTGAATGAACAGCAGATGTAACCAGACCCCGAGGGTGTCTTGTAGATGTCAGGCAGGAGGTGACATAGGCATCCCCCCCCCCCACCGTCCCAGGTGCGGCCATCCAATCGCCAGGTGCATTTGGCCAGTGTTTAATTGAGCACTTCATGTGTGCCAGGCCCTGGGGGTACAGCCATTGGTGGGGAAAAAAAACAAGCAAAATTGCTGTTTCCATGAACTTACCTTCTAACGGAGGAATTGCATCATTCGGGCACCTGCAGGGCGTGATGGGCATTTGGATTTAATCCTGAGCACAGTAGGAAGCCACTGGGCAGTTTTGTTGTCGTTTGTTGAGAGGGAGTGTCGTTCTGTCGCCCAGGCTGGAGTGCAGTGGCACGATCTCGGCTCACTGCAACCTCCGCCTCCTGGGTTCGTGATTCTCCTGCCTCAGCACCCCAAGTAGCTGGGATTACAGGTGTGCACCACCATGCCCGGCTAATGTTTTCATTTTTAGTAGTGACGGGAGTTTCACCATGTTGGCCAGGCTGATCTCAAACTCCTGACCTCACGTGATCCACCTGCCTCAGACTCCCGAAGTGCTGGGATAACAGGCAAGAGCCACCGTGCCTGGCCTGACTTACATTTTTACAAGCACCATGGCTACTCTGTGGAAAGTGGCCTGGGCAAGAGGAGAGGGATGGAGACCCATGTGGGGGCTGCTACTTTTGTCTGACCACGTAAGAGGGTGGCTTGAACCCAGGCAGTGGCAGTGGGGGATGGAGGGGAAGTTGAATACCTTGAGATGTTGGTTTCTGAGACTGAGGCAGAAGAATTTGGCAACGAGGAACAGGAGGGGAGAGAGAGGAGGCAGGACTTCTGGGTATTTGTCCTGAACAGCTGGGTGTTTTGCCACGTCTTTCTCAGTTGGGGGGAGAAGGAAAGAGAAACAGGCTGGGTGTGGGGGAGGGGAGCATCTGACATTTTGCTGTAACCACAGTGAGTTTTAGATTCCTGGGAGATGTTCCAGCAAGGAGGCTGGGGAGGCCTCTGGAGCTCAGAGAGGAGACGTCAGGGCTAGAGGTAAAAATGAAGGCATCGTTAGCAAACAGGTAGTATTTAAAGCCATGGGATTAGATGAGATCATCCGAAAAGCAGGCACAGATGGAGGAGCTGGAGGGCCCGGGACGAAAACCTCGGGCACTGATCCTCACTAGTTAGATTCACAACAGCTGCCATTGTGTTGCAGGCTAACTACCGATCAGGTGTTGAGTGAAACCATTTATACACCTTTCCCAGAATCCCCACAACAGGGGACTCTTGGCACCATTTTGCAAATGAAACTGAGGTGCAGAGAAATAGCAAGTGATCATTCCCTGGGGTGGTCTCCCCTGAGCCCAAGGAGACTCGAGATGCCCCCCCACCATCATTCATTCTTTTGATGCACACTGACTCAGAGCACCTGCTAAGTACCAGATTCCAGCTGGGCAGTGGAGATTCAGCAATGGATGAGACCCACACATCACCGCTGCCCTCAGGAGCACAAGGACAGAAAGGTGCAGATGGGCAGTTCTTTAAGAAGCAAAGTGGGGGCTGGGCATGGTGGCTCACACCTGTAATCCCAGCACTTTGGGAGGCCGAGGTGGGAGGCTCACTTGAAGTCAGGAGTTTGAGACCAGCCTGGCTAACATGGCGAAACCCCATCTCTACTAAAAATACAAAAAATTAGCCGGTCGAGGTGGCACGTGCCTGTAGTCCCAGCCACTTGGGAGACTAAGGCAGGAGAATCGCTTGAACCTGGGAGGCAGAGGTTGCAGCCAAGATCACACCACTGCACTCCAGCCCAAGCGACAGAGTGAGACTCTGCCTCAAAAAAAAAAAAAAAAAAAAAAAAAAAAGCAGCAGCAAATTGGGCTGGGCACAGTGGCTCACACCTGTAATCCCAGCACTTTGGGAGGCCGAGGCAGGTGGATCACCTGAGGCCAGGAGTTCTAAGCTGCAGTGAGCAGTGACCTGCAGAGCACTGCTGCAGGTCCAGCCTGGACAACAGAGCAAGACTGTGTCTCAAATCAAATCAAATAAAAAGCAAACCCTTCAAAACTCCATAGAATTACAAATTATGAAGGAAAAGAATAGGGGTATCTACTTTAGATGGAAGAGGGTCAGGAAGGACTTTCTGATGAGATAAAATCCAAGCGGAGGCATGAAGATGGGGAAAAAGTGTTCAGGGCAGAGGAAAGGCAGGAATAGCACCCCTGAGGTGAGACCCATCTTGAGTATTCTCAGAAAAGAGTTCCCCGGTTCACTGGAGGCCAGAAGGTGCTGGGATATAAGGTTGCAAAGTGACTACACACAGGGACTCCAGTGCCAAGCGAGGAGCCTAGGAGCCTAGGCTTTATTCTTAGGACAATGGGGAGCCATGGGAGATGTCTGACTGTTTCAGGAATATGTATCAAATGCCTATCATGTGCCAGGTGCTGGTCAAGGAACTGAAGATACTATATCTGAATAGAACAAAAATCCCCATCTTGACATCCTAGAGCTCACTGTCTGATAAGGTAGCCATCAGCCACATATAGCAAATTATCTTGAAATTAATAAAATGAAAACTCCACAAGCCACATTTCAAGTACTCAGCAGCCACCTGCAGCTTGTGGCTCCCCCAGACACGTCTGGACAGTGCAGATAGAGATTATGCCATTGTAACATTTAGTGGACAGCCTTGCTATGCAAAAACGAGAAACAATACAATGAGTAAATATTTAACAACAAATATATAGCATGTCAGATGTTGTGATAGGTTCTCTGGTGGAACAGAAACAGGGAAGGGAGATAGGTATTACCTACTGGAATAGGTACTTGTATTTTAATTGGGCAACTAAGGAAGGCTTCCCTGAGAGGTGACATTTAAAGGAAGTGAGGAAGTGAGCTATGCAGATACTTGGAAGACAGACTTGCTGGCAGAGGGGAACAGCAGTGCAAAGGCCCTGGAGTGGGAAGACCACTTTTGTGTTCAAAGAAAGACAGGGAAGCCAGTGTTTGGCTGGAGCAGAGGGAGAGAAGGGGGAGATGGGGGAGGAGAAGTCTAAGAGATGATGGGACAGTGGCTTTGGCTTTGATTCTGAGTGAGATGGGAGTCATAGGGAGAGGCTGAGCAAAGGAGGCACAGGACCAACTCAAGCTGTTAAGATACCTCCTTTGTGGAGGATGGACGTGGGGGGCGGGGCTCGAGACAGAGCAGGGAGCCCAGTGAGTAGGCCACTGCTCTAATCCAGGTAAGAAGAGAAAAGGTCGCTCAAACCAAGATGGCAGCCGTGGAAATGGTGAGATGTGGTCAGATTCTGGATACGTTTCAGAGAGGGAAAAGGATTTCTGGACACCTTGGATATAGGGCATGAAATAAAGAGAGTGAAGAATAGCCCCCAAGATTATTCTGAAAAGATGGAATTGCCATTTACTCAGAAGGGGAAGACTGTGGGAGGAGCAGGCCAGCTCATTCATGACTTCCCAGCCCTTTCTGAAGCCTCAGCTGCAGTCCAGGGGCTTCAGGTGAGACCCAGCCCTCTTCCTTCCTAGGAATCTTCAGGTCTTCCTGGGGAAGCATAACCTTCGGCAAAGGGAGAGTTCCCAGGAGCAGAGCTCTGTGGTCCAGGCTGTGATCCACCCTGGCTACGATGCCTCCACCCATGACCAGGACATCATGCTGCTGCGCCTGGCACACCCAGCCAAGCTCTCTGAACTCATCCAGCCCCTTCCCCTGGAGAGGGACTGCTCAGCCAACGACACCAGCTGCCACATCCTGGGCTGGGGCAAGACAGCAGATGGTCAGTAGTGGGAGGCTTGTGGGGGAACAGGCTACTGCCTACTGGGGAAGGTGGGCCAAAGGATGAAGGGTGGGACAATTGGTGAGGGGCCAGGGGAAGATGGCTAATGGTGAAGACCAATGGGACAGGGTTTCCATGGGAGAAAGGTCAAGGGGGAGGGAGGGTGAATTTGGGGAGCTGGGCCAATGAGTGAACAGCCAATGGAAAATGTAGACCAATGGGTGAATAGCATGGGACAGATTTCAATGAAGAGGGAAGGTCAGTGGGGAGACTCTCATCAGGAAGGTCAACAGTCAAAGGAGACTGATCAGGATGTGCTGAAGAGCAGGAAGGAATAATGGAGAAGGAACCGATGGAAGAGAGAACCCAATAAAGCGTGAGAGCCAACTGAAGGATGTGAATGAAGACAGTGAATGCATGTAGAGTTGATGGAAGAGGGACTAAGGGGAAAGGGTGAATGGTCCAGAGGAGTCACTAGAGAAAAAAACAGGTCCAATAGATGAGCAGGAACCATGAAAGGTAGGCCTGTGGGTGAACGGCCAATAAGAAAAGGTGAACCATTGGAATGAAGGGCCAATGGAAAGGGAGAACCAATGGGGGAGAGATGGGGCAAGTTGGAAAAGGACCAATGAGGGAGGTGGACCATTGGATGAAGGTCTAATAGGAAGGGAGAGCCAATGGGGGATGGTGAGGCCAGTTAGAAAAGGACCAAAGAGGGAGGCAGACCAATAGGAAGAGAGAGCCAATGAGGAAGGGCAGGGCCAGTTAGGAAAAGGACCAATGAGGAAGGCAGACCATTGGATGAAGGGCCAATAAGAAAGGGAAAACCCATGAGGGAGGGCGGGACAGTCAGAAAAGGACCAATGATGGAGGTAAACCATTGGATGAAGAACCAATAGAAAGGAAGAACCAATGGGAGAGGGCTAGTTAGGAAAAGATCAATGATCATAGAGTGACCAGTCAAGAGGAATGAATGGGCAAGAAGTGTCTAATGAAGAATGGACTAATGAGGAGGAGGGGGTCCAGTAGAGGAGGGACTAATAGAAGAAGAGAACTCCAGGTCAAAACTGAAATGACTGAAGAAGGTGGGGACCGGTGGAAGAGAGAAAAGTGGAGGAAGGACCTAAGAGAAAAGGAAAACCAATAGGAAATGAGGACTCCGGGAGAAGAGACTATTAATGAGGAAGACAGCCAATGAGAAGGAAGAATGATAGAAAGAGGGACCAATTAGGAGGCAGGGACGATGGAAATGGGTTGTAAGAATGAAAGACAAACAGGAAGAGGGGGAACCAACAGAAAAGAGGGATGAATAGGGACGGAGGACTTATAGGGGAGGGGGGATGGCTGGAGAGGACGTGGGGGAGTGCAGGGCCTGGGCTGAGCCTGGCTCATCTCTGTCCTAACAGGTGATTTCCCTGACACCATCCAGTGTGGATACATTCACCTGGTGTCCCATGAGGAGTGTGAGCATGCCTACCCCGGCCAGATCACCCAGAACATGTTGTGTGCTGGGGATGAGAAGTACGGGAAGGATCCTGCCAGGTGAGGTGACCAGGACCTGCCAGTTACACAGCCAGAGACAGGACAAAGGCACAAAAAACACGACCGAGACAGGAAGAGAGAAACACAGGCCACAAGAGAGCTTTACAGGGACAGATAGAGACAGGCTGAGGGAGAAGCCAAGCCCTGAAAAGAAAGAGAGACTTAGTTCAACACAGAGAGACACACTCAGAGACACACAGAGATATAAAGCCACAGCCAGCAGAGACAAGGATGGAGGCAGCAGGATCAAGAACCAGAGAGGCCGAGCGCGGTGGCTCATGCCTGTCACATCATCACTTTGGGAGGCCAAGTTGGGAGGATCACCTGGGGTCAGGAATTCAAGACTCATCTGGCCAACATGGCGAAACCCTGTCTCTACTAAAGATACAAAAATTAGCCACGCATGGTGGTACGCGCCTGTAGTCCCAGGCACTCAGAAGGCTGAGGCAGGAGAATTGTTGAACCCGGGAGGCGGAGGCTGCAGGGAACTAAGATCGTGCCACTCCAGTCCAGCCTGGGACAGAGCCAGACTCTGTCTAAAAAAAAAAAAAAAGAATCAGAGAGAGGTAGTAAGGAGGCAGATGGTGTGAGGGGACTGTCCTTCAAACAGAGCCCCAAGACTCCAGCTCAGAAACAACCAGGCTCTGGAGGAGGGAGACACTAGCTGGGGGAAAGTGACTCCCTCCCGAATACTTTAACTTGGCTTTTCTCCATTGTCATCCATCCAGTCTCTCCTCTTTATGCCAGAATGATTAATGCATTGAGGGACGTGCAGACACCAACCAAGAGGGAGACAGAGGCAGAAACAGACAGAGACAGGGAAAGTGAAATATAACAAGTTGGATGCAAAGAAAGGGCAGGCAGGCAAGACTGTCCTCAGCACACGAGGTGGAGAGGTGTCCCTGGACAGAACAGTGCAAGGCACATCCCTCCCTGGGCCTGCCCTAGCTCTCTCCCTCTGGGTCTTTTTTTTTTTTTTCTCTTTCTGAGATGGAGTCTCACTCTGTTGCCCAGACTAGAGTGCAGTGGCGGATCTCAGCTCACTGCAACCTCTGCCTCCCAGGTTCAATCGATTTCCTGCCTCAGCCTCCAGAGTAGCTGGGACTACAGGCATACGCCACCACGCCAGGCTAATTTTGTGGTTTTTTAGTAGAGACGGGGTTTCACCATGTTGGGCAGGCTGGTCTCAAACTCCTGAGCTCAGGTGATCCACCCACCTCAGCCTCCCAAAGTGCTGTGATTACAGGTGTGAGCCACTGCGCCCAGCTTCCCCTGGGTTTTATTATTTCCTCCCCCCTCCTCTCTCTGCCTCCTCCTCTGCCTCCTCCTTCTTCCTCTCCCCTCTCCCTCTTCTCCTCCTCCTCCTCGTCCTTCTTCCTCTCCCCCTCTCCCCCCACACCCCTCCTCCCCTCTCCTTCCTTTCTCCTCCTCCCTCTCCTTCATCTCTTTCTCCTCCTCCTCCTCCTCCTCCTTCTTAGTCGTCCTCGTCTTTTCTCCCTCTCTCTATCTGCCTCTGTACCTCTGGCTCCATTCTTAAATTTATTCTCTTCTTCTTCTCTCTTGGCATCTTGGTATTTCTTCTCTGTGTCCATGTTTGAGTCTCCTTTAGTCTCTCTCTACCTTTCTCTGTGCATGTGTGTGTCTTTCTCTCCATCTTTGACTGTCTCTTTCTACATGTCTCTGTCTCTCTCACTCCCGCAGTCTCTGGGTTTCTCTCTGTATCTTGACTTCTCCCTCTTCCCACAGGGTGACTCTGGGGGTCCGCTGGTATGTGGAGACCGCCTCCGAGGCCTTGTGTCATGGGGTAATGTCCCCTGTGGATCAAAGGAGAAGCCAGGAGTCTACACCAACGTCTGCAGATACACCAATTGGATTCGAAAAACCATTCAGGCCAAGTGACCCTGGCATGTGACGTCCAACTCCTGACCTACCTACCACCCCACTGGCTGGTTCCAGAACGTCTCTCACCAAGACCTTGCCTCCCCCTCTCCTTCTGCCCAGCTCTGACCCTGACACTTAATATAGACAGCGACACAAGAGCCCTGATTCTCCCTGGTTTAACCCCAGCTCCATCCTTGTGTCACTGGGGAGGACCTGATGAGTGAGGACTTGGGCTGAGGTCTTACCCCCACCACTAAGAGGACACAGGAAAATCCCTTCTAAGCATCTCCCCCTCCCCTGATTATTCCACACGTTTGGTTTCTTCCTGCAGAGGCCCCACCATGTATCTGGAATCCCAGCTATGCCTCTTAGTATCTGTGTCTCCTTGGGATATACCTTCCTTTACTGTAGATTTCTCACCTGTAAAATGAAGATAAGGTTGATATAGTCCCCATAAGGCAGTGGCTGCTGGGAAGATTTAAGGTTTCACACCCACGACATGCACAGAACAGCGCCTGGCCCACCATGCACTCAATAAAGAGTACATTTTATTATGAGTGGGGCTTTTTGCTTTGATTTTACTTCTACCTTTCTGAAATCTAGATACTTCTGGAGTTCTCCTTTACAGCCCAATTTGATTTTTCCTCCCCCTCCAGGAAGGCACCCTTGACGCCTCCATCTTGCTACACCTGAAGGATGGCTCTTGCCCCTAAATTTTTTGTTTTCACCGGGACGGCGTCTAACTCTGTCGCCCAGGCTGGAGTGTAGTGGCGTGATCTTGGCTCGCTGCAACCTCCGCCTCCCGGGCTGAAGTGATTCTCCTGCCTCAGCCTCCTGAGTAGCTGGGATTACAGGTGCACACCACCACGCCCAGCTAATTTTTGTATATTTAGTAGAGGCAGGGTTTCACCATGTTGGCCAGGCTGGTCTTGAACTCCTGACCTTGTGATCCACCCGCCTTGGCCTACCAAAGTGCTGGGATTACAGGCGTGAGCCACCGTACCTGGCCTAAACCTCTTTGTCACAGCAAAAGCAGGGAGGTTGGAGGGTAGGAATACCACCATGCGTAGGTAAGGGTGATGGGAGATGAGGGCAGGGGTCAGATCCCCAAGGACCTCAGATGCCAGTGTGAGAGGCTGGGACCTTCTCCTGAAGGCAATGGGGAGCCGTGGAAGGTCTGTGAGCCAGGGCAGCCCTGGGGCCATGTACAGGATGAACCAGAGGGGAGGCACTGGAGGCTGGGGCTAGGGAGGAGGTTGGGTGATGGTGCAGGGAGGAAAGATGAGGGTTGAGGTGGGGCTGAGCCTGGGGAGGGCTGGAAAGCAAGGCTGGGATATGAGTTCACCCTATGGAGAAGTTCTGGAGGATGGCATTCTTGCAGAAAACACAACATGTAGAAAAGCCTGGGGGTGTGAGGACACCTGTGAACCATCCCGGATGGCGGAGGCTGGGGTTTGAGGTGGGAGAAATGAATGACGTGGCTGGAAATGTAGGTCAGCGGAAGATGATGCCACTGAGTGCCAGGCAGAAGAACTCGGACCTCATCCTGAGGGCCTGGAGAAGGAATGACGCGTCAGACCTGGGCTTCGTCTTAAGAATCAAAGAAACGCAACATTTTATCATGGAGACATGATGGAAGGAAGTGGATGACTTTGTTTGTTTTTTGAGATGGGGTTTTGCTCTTGTCACCCAGGCTGGAGTGCAATGGTGTGATCTCAGCTCACGGCAACCTCCGCCTCCCGGGTTCAAGCGATTCTCCTGCCTCAGCCTCTGGAGTGGCTGGGATTACAGGCGCCAGCCACCACGTCTGGCTAATTTTTGTATTTTTAGTAGAGACAGGGGTTTCACCATGTTGGTCAGGCTGGTCTCGAACTCCTGATCTCAGGTGATCCGCCCGCCTTGATCTCCCAAAGTGCTGGGATTACAGGCTCGAGCCACCACGCCTGACCTTGGTTTTCTCACTTTAATGAATGAAATATTAATCACCATAATCAAAACAAACCTCAGAATAGGTTTTTGTTATTTCGGTTTTTGTTTTTGTTTTTTCCTGTGCACTAAAACCAGTCTTAAGTGCTCTAAAATCTCTTACTTGACACAGCTCGGCTGGTTTTTCACTCTCAAGGAATGAGGACCCAAAGAGGGCAGCACCTTCAGGCATCTTTGTCATTTTGTTCACGGGCACCTCAGTCTGGCACATCACAGGTGAATGTTTAATTAGCTGTTGCTTCCTAGTGAGGACAGAGGCAGGGAAACATGGAGACAGATGCAAAGAGCTGGAGGCAGACAGAAAAACCGGCCAGCGTGGAGAGGAGGGTCAGGCGGCTCGGGTGGCTCAGGAGTGGGGACGGAGAAGCCACCTTTCGGGTTCCCTGCCCAGTGCCCATTTCCCAAGCCTTCTGCTCCTTTCCTGGCCTCTTGACCTATTTTCCCATCAACAGGTAGCCCTGCCCAACTGTCTCACCCATGCCTGGCCACAGCAGCTGGGCCCTGGCACCTGCAGGTTCCCAGACTGGGTCCCTGCCTCTTTCTGCTCCATGTCCTGGGCCCAGAGTGAAGTCAGGAGAAGGAGCTGAGGGCTCCCTCTGCAAAGTGGCCAGAGTCTCCCTGCTCAAAATGCAGGGAGAGGGAGGCAGAAAGATAGGGAGAGAGGAAGAAAGGGAAAGAGAGGGAGAGAGAGACAGAGAGACAGACAGGGAGAGAGAGACACACAGAGAGAGGGGGAGAGAGAGACAGAGATTGTGGGGACAGAGAGGGAGAGGGAAGAGAGAGAGGAAGGGAAAGACAGGGAAGAAGAGAGGGAAAGAGAGAGAGGGAGGGAGAGGGAGGGAGAGGGAGGGAGAGGGAGGGAGAGGAAAAGGAGGGGGGGAGAAAGAGAGGGAGGGAGAGGGGAGGGAGAGAAAGGGAGGGGGGGGGAGAGGGAGGAGAGAAAGAGGGAGGGAGAGGGGGAGAGGGGAGGGAGAGGGAAGGAGAGAAAGGAGGGGAGGGAGAAGGGAGAGGGGAGGGAGAAGGGAGAGGGGAGGGAGAAGGGAGAGGGGAGGGAGAGGGGAGAGGGAGGGAGGGGGAGAGGGAGGGAGGGGGGAGAGGGAGGGAGAGAGAGAGGGAGGGAGAGGAAGGGACAGAATGATACAAATACAGAAACACACAGAGAACACACAGAGAGCCTGGGGAAGAATCAGAGTCAGAGAGAAAGAGAAGACAGAGAAAGACACAAGGGAGACAGAGGTGTAAAGAAAGAGATTAACAGAGGATCTCAGACACACGCAAAGGGGCAGGAGCACAGTTTTCAGGGTGGTGACTATGACCATCCTCCCGATCACGGTGACCGTGTGACAGGTACCCAAGGCCATCAAATTGTGCCCTTTTAAATATGCAGTCTGGGCCAGGCGCCGTGGCTCACGCCTGTAATCCCAGCACTTTGGGAGGCAGACGTGGGCGAATCGCTTGAGGCCAGGAGTTTGAGACGAGCCTGGCCAACATGGTGAAACCCCGTCTCTACTTTAAAAAAAAATACAAAAATCAGCCGGGCGACGTGGCGCGCACCTGTAATCGCAGCTACTCCGGAGGCACAAGAACCGCTCGAGGAGGTTGCAGAGAGCCAAGATCACGCCACTGCCCTCCAGCCTGGGCGACGGAGCAAGACTCGGTCTCAAATAAATAAATAAATAAACAAGCAAGCAGTTTGTTGTACCTCAATTATACCTAAAAAAAAAATGCTGTGAGCAAATAGAGCAGATGTGAAATAAAAAAAAATAAATGGGCTGAGAACTCTAAGGTATATCTGACAAATCATTCAGAACCTTTAAAAAGAATCACAGAGGCACAGAAAGACAGAGGAACGGGGAGGTGGCCACACGTGAGGCCCGAAGAGAGAGGAACAAGGCTGGAGAGGGAGGGGGAGAGAGGGAGAGAGAGAGAGACAGAGAGACAGAGACAGAAAGAGACAGAGACAGAGAGACAGAGGAGACAGAGAGACAGAGACAGAAAGAGACAGACAGAGAGACAGAGAGAGAGACAGACAAGGAGACAGAGAGACAGAGAGAGACAAGAAGACAGAGAGACAGAGAGAGAGAGGCGAGGAAGGAGAGAAAGAGAGGGAGGCTGGGAGAGAGAACCACAGAGAGATGGAAGAAGATCCTGGAAAGACAGAGATGAAGACGGAAGAAGGAGTAACAGGGGATAGAGTGGTGGAATGAGAAAATCGCGGAGCAGAAAGAAATCGATTCAGTCGCCAAGAACAGTGACCCAGAGTTGGGGGAGAAGCCAGATTCCCAAGGCCGGGGGGAGGCACGGAGGGGGCTGGCCTGGCTTCCGGAGACCCCTTCCCATCTTCTGGGCAAGGCAGGCAGGGAGTGGCATTCAGGACTGGGTGGGGGTGCTCTGGGGTGGAGATGGGGGAGCAGGAGGAGCGATTGCTGAGGCCGATAGGCGTCTCACTGCCTGGGAATGCGCCCCAGGGAGCAGTGCGTGGTTATAACTTAGGCCCGAGTCCAACACCCAGGAGGAGGCAGCGGCCGGGGAAGGCGCAGGCCTGAGAAGTCCTCAGCCGAGCCGGGAGCAAATCCCCCACCCCCTACCTGGGGGGACAGGGCAGGTGAGGCCTGGGGGAGGGTGGCTCAGCAGGCAGGGAAGGAGAGGTGTCCACACGCCCTGCACCCACATCTTTCTCTGTCCTCCCCCTCCTCGCCCCCTCTGGAGGCTGCTAGACTCCCAGTCTTCTGAATTCCATAGTGCCTGGGTCTCAGTGGGGCAGTGTCCTAGCTCCTCTCTACCCGGGGAAAATAAGGTAGGGGAGGGAGGGGAAGTGGGTTAAGGGCTCCCCGGATCTCCTGAGCTTCCCAACCCTCTGACACCCCCCATCCAGGTGCAGGGGCCATGGCTACAGTAGGACCCCCCTGGATGTGGGTGCTCCGTGCTCTGATCACAGCCTTGCTTCTGGCAGTCACAGGTAACCAGAACTCCGGGACGTGGAGGGGGTGTGGGGCGGGGCATGGGATTAGGGGGACTGTCCCTGCGGCACTAGAGCGCCTCTCCCCCTGGGGAACTATGTGAGTCTGGGGCACGACTCCAGGACTGGGTGACTGTGAGCCTCTGTCTGTATTTGTGGTTGTGTGATTGTATGTGGCCTTGTGACAGCCATGGTGTGTGAGGGAGAGGAGGACACCTTTTCCCTTATCAGGTGACTGTGCGGCAGGTGGCGCTGACCCTTTGAGACTGTATGTTGGTTTTGATTGTGTGTAGCTCCACAATTCTGTGGGTGAATGCGTGTGGCACTGGGGGTGTTTACTGCGCATTTGGCTGTGTGGCGACTTGGCTTTGTATATGACTGCCGGTATCTGCAGTTCCTGTCCCCTGAGGTCCTGGCATTGTGTCCAACAAAAGTGGTCGTTACCACAGAAATGTGTGACTGTGTGCCTGCAGGCGATTACGTGATTGTGGCTGAGTGTGACATTAAGGGTGTCTACATTTGTGACCTTGTGACTGCCTGAAGCTCTATGTACCAGTGACTGTATGTGACGTGTGTGTGTGTGTGTGTGTGTGTGAGGCTGTGTAAATGCTACTGTGTGTGTGATGGTGCCTGGAGTGTGTCTGGAGTTTCTGTCCCTGACTGGAGGGATAGAGGGTGCAGGGGTGGCTGTCTCCGGGAGATGGGTGCTAGGTCACTGGCTTGCACTGTGCCATGCTGGGCACCGGCGCGCAAGTGTCCAGTAAGCATAATTTTGTCACCATGTCAACATGCCTGTGTGCAGAAGAGTACCTGGCAGTCCGAACATCTAAGCACACATGGCATCTGTGCGTGGCACTGAGACACTATGGATGAGGCGTGCAATCCTGCAAGGCTGCCCAGGAGGGTGTGTACCTGGGGGAGCGTGTGTACCTGGGGAGCGTGTGTTCCTGGACACAGAGCTGCACCGTTAGCTGTATCTGTGGAAGCAATGCGTGCCTGTCTGCAGAACTGCGTGTGTGCTTGGCTGTGACTGCGGTTGTGTGCCTGGTTCTTGGGGTGACTTGGTGAATGATGGCGGTGGCAGGGTCATCAGCAAGGGTAGAACCACGCCAGGCGCGGTGGCTCACGCCTGTAATCCCAGCACTTTGGGAGGCAGAGGCGGGTAGATCACCTGAGGTCAGGAGTTTGAGACCAGTCTGACCAACATGGTGAAACCTCGCCTCTACTAAAAATACAAAATTAGCCGTGCGTGGTGGTGCACACCTGTAATCCCCGCTACTCGGGAGGCTGAAGCAGGAGAATCGATTGAACCTGGGAGGCGGAGGTTGTGGTGAGCCGAGATCACGCCACTGCGCTCCAGCCTGGGCAACAAGAGGGAAACTCCGTCTCAAAACAAAAACAAAAACAAAACAAAGTGTAAGAACCAGTGAATGGGCACGGGAGGACTGAGGATGGAGTGGGGCATAGTGTGTAGTCTGTAGGTCTGTGTCTGAGAGAAGGGGATTGACAGGATTGAGGAGGCATGTTTTCGTCTGAGAATTCAGAAACCTAGCCCTGCTCTTCCCCTCCATGTGGCCCCCTAAGGTGAGCCCTTCTTTGCAGGTCCTGCTTTGGAACCCTAGCTCCGCCCAAGAGTTCTGTCCCCAGCCCCTTTCCTTAGCCACGCCCCTAGGCCCGACTGTAGTCGAACCCCGCCTCAGGCCACACCACTTTGGACCAGGCTCCACCCCCTATGCTGCGGGCACCTTCTAGAGATCCCCTCCAAAGTCAGAGGTTTTTTTTTTTTTTTGTGAGACAGAGTCTCACTTTCTCCCAGGGTGGAGTACAGTGGTGTGATCTCCGCTCACTGCAACCTCTGCCTCCCGGGTTCTAGTGATTCTCGTGCCTCCACCTTCCAAATAGCTGGGATTACAGGCACCCACCACCACACCCAGCTACTTTTTATGTTTTTAGTAGAGATGGGGTTTCACCATGTTGGCCAGGCTGTTCTCGAACTCCCGATCTCAGGTGATCTGCCCGCCTCGGTCTCCCAGAGTGCTGGGGTTTCAGGCGTGAGCCACCATGCCCCGCCCAAATTCAGAGCTCTTTATAGAAGATTCCAACATGTAACCCTGGCCTTGACCCTAATCAAGTTGACTCCAAACCCCTCCCTGCCTCCAGCCCTGACCCAATTTACTGAGGCCTGGCCCCAATTCTTGAGACCAGTTCCATCCCTAAAGCTCTGGTCTCCCTCCTATCCCGAGGCTCCAGCCCCCACAGCCTTCCCTGAGCTTGTCCAGGAATCCTGTACCCAATTTTACACTCCTCTGGTCCCGCCCATTTAGTTGTAGCCAATTCCAGGAATCCGTGAGGTCCACTTACAAGCCCAGTAACCCTACCTGAGCCTAGGCTCTGTCCTTGGGCATAAGCCTGGTCTTCAGTGGTGCCACTCTTATTCTCCAGGCCCCGCCCCTAAGCCCGGGCCCCGCCCCCTCAGCAGGTCAGACACCCACCCTCTAGCTGGTCCACCCTCTAGCTGGAACGCCCTCTGGAGTCTGAGACCCACCCCGAGCCGAAGCCCCGCCTCTGAGCCCCGCCCAACCCATTTTCCATCCCAGAGCGTGTTCTGGCAAACGACGATGTTTCCTGTGGCAACCCCCTCTAACACCGGGCCCGCTGGGAGCAACCGGGACCTTGGAGCTGGGGCCGGGGAATACGCCCGGTCCGACGACAGCAGCAGCCGCATCATCAATGGGTCCGACTGCGAGAAGCACAGCCAGCAGTGGCAGGCCGCGCTGTTGCTAGGGCCCAACCAGCTCTACTGCGGGGCGGTGTTGGTGCACCCACAGTGGCTGCTCACGGCCGCCCACTGCAGGAAGAAGTGAGTGGGAGTTCCTAGAGGAGGGCTGGTGGGGGATGGGAAAGTGGGGTCGGGGGCCTGGAGGTGAGGGCTGGTGGGGGACGGGGAAAGTGGGGTCGGGGGCCTGGAGGTGAGGGCTGGTGGGGGATGGGAAAGTGGGCTCGGGGGCCTGGAGGTGAGGGCTGGTGGGGATGGGAAAGTGGGCTCGGGGGCCTGGAGGTGAGGGCTGGTGGGGATGGGAAAGTGGGGTCGGGGCTTGGAGGTGAGGGCTGGTGGGGATGGGAAAGTGGGGTCGGGGGCTTGGAGGTGAGGGCTGGTGGGGGATGGGAAAGTGGGGTCGGGGGCTTGGAGGTGAGGGCTGGTGGGGATGGGAAAGTGGGGTCGGGGGCTTGGAGGTGAGGGCTGGTGGGGGGATGGGAAAGTGGGGTCGGGGGCTTGGAGGTGAGGGCTGGTGGGGGATGGGAAAGTGGGATCGGGGGCTTGGAGGTGAGGGCTGGTGGGGGATGGGAAAGTGGGGTCGGGGGCTTGGAGGTGAGGGCTGGCGGGGATGGGGAAAGTGGGGGTGTGGGGATGGGAAAGTGGGGTCGGGGGCTTGGAGGTGAGGGCTGGTGGGGATGGGAAAGTGGGGTCGGGGGCTTGGAGGTGAGGGCTGGTGGGGGACGGGTTGGGGACATGAGAGCAGGAGCAGGAGCAGGTCGAGTTTCGGATAAGACTAAGGATGGAGCTTTGTGGAGAGTGGGGTGGGAGGATGAGGTTAGATGGGGGACAGTGCTGTGTAGGGAATGGGAGGAGCTAAGGATGGGCTGAATTTGGGGTTAGGAACGTTTATCTGTTGAATGGTTTGGGATGGAGGTAGAATTAGCATTGGCTTTAGAATTGGGAGTGGGTGAAAATCAGGCTGGGGTGTAAATGAAGATGGAGTGGAGACAGGGTTGGGATTGGGGAAGAGATATAGAATTAAGGACAGGGATTGGAGTTTTGGGTGGGGTTGGGGATGCCTGGATTTGGGCTGAGAATGCATATGGTGATGGCCTCTGGGTAGGGAAAGGATTAGGGTTGGGAACAGGATGGGTTTGGAATTGGGATTGGGAAGGGGACAGGCATGGGACTGGAGACCAAGATGGAGTTGAGGATGGTTTGGGACTGGGGATGAGGGTGTGGGTGGGGGTGGGGGTGAGGCTGGGGCTGGGTGTGGGGTTTGATTGGCGTTGGACATGGAGATGGGGCTCAGGGTTGGTGGTGACCTGCCCCCTCTTCCTCAGAGTTTTCAGAGTCCGTCTCGGCCACCAATCCCTGTCACCAGTCTATGAATCCGGGCAGCAGATGTTCCAGGGGATCAGATCCATCCCCCACCCTGGCTATGCCCACCCTCGCCACTCCAACGACCTCATGCTCATCAAACTGAACAGAAGAATTCGCTTCACTAAAGATGTCAAGCCCATCAACGTCTCCTCCCATTGTCCATCTGCTGGGACAAAGTGTTTGGTATCTGGCTGGGGGACAACCAAGAGCCCCCAAGGTGAGTGTCCAGGTTTCTTCTTTTTTTTTTTTAGATGGAGTCTTGCTCTCTCACCCAGGCTGCAGTCAGTGGCTCACTGCAACCTCCACCTCCCAGGTTCAAGCATTTCTCCTGCCTCAGCCTCCGGAGTAGCTGGGATTATAGGCTCCTGCCATCGTGCCCGGCTAATTTTTGTATTTTTAGTAGAGACGGGGTTTCACTATCTTGGTCAGGCTGGTCTCGAACTCCTGACCTCGTGATCCCCTCACCTCAACGTCCCAAAGTGCTGGGATTACAGGTGTGAGCCCCCATGCCCGGCCCCAGGTTTCTTCTTGATATCTACCGGTCTCTGCCGCTGTCCATCTTTCTCCCCCTCTCATTGTGTTCCTGTTTGACAGTGCACTTCCCCAAGACCCTCCAGTGCCTGAATATCACGGTGCTAAATCGGAAAAGGTGCGAGGATGCCTACCCGGGACAGATAGATGACACCATGTTCTGTGCCGGTGACGAGGCAGGTAGAGACTCCTGCCAGGTGAGGACATTTCTCTCCTTATTCAGAAGATACACACTGAGTGCCAACTCGGTAACATGGGACTTTGTCAAGTTCTGGGAATCCAGCAACCACCAAGACAGTTAGGACCCTGTTCTCACAGAGTTCATGCCCTAGGGTAGTGATGTTTAGTAGAAAGAATGCTGAGCTGCTTATGTTATTTCCAATTTTCTAGTAGCTACATTAAAACAAAAAAGGCCAGGCGTGTTGGTTCACGCCTGTAATCCCAGCACTTTGGGAGGCCGAGGTGGGTGGATCACGAGGTCAGGAGTTCAAGGCCAGCCTGGCCAACATGGTAAAACCCTGTCTCTACTAAAAATACAAAAGTTAACTGGGTATGGTGGCAGGCACCTGTAATCCCAGCTATTCGGGAGGCTGAGGCAGGAGAATCACTTGAACCCGGGAGGCGGAGGTTGCAGTGAGCCGAGATTGCACCACTGCACTCCAGCCTGGGTGACAGAGCGAGACTCCATCTCAAAACAAACAAACAACAAAAAAGTAGAGGGAACAATAAGAATTGAAGCTGGAGGGGGTAGGCAGGGGCGAATTTTCTACAAGCATTTCTTGGTCCCTAACACAGAGCTTCCCTTTGTTCTAATGGAAGCTGTATCTGTTGAGGAAGGCAGAATTGAAAATCAAACTGTTAGCTCCTGAAGGATCTAGAGGGGCGTAAGTTGAGCTTGTGTGTTTCAACAGCAGTTAGGAAGCTGGGGGATTCAGGAGTACTCCAGTCTATGGCTGTGAAAAGCTCCCCCACAGGCCAGGTGCGGTGGCTCACGCCTGTAATCCCAGCACTTTGGGAAGCCAAGGAGGGTGGATCACTTGAGGTTTGGAGTTCAAGAGCAGCCTGACCAACATGGAGAAACCCCATCTCTACTAAAAATACAAAAATTGGCCAGGTGTGGTTGTGCATGCCTGTAATCCCAGCTACCTGGGAGGCTGAGGCAGGAGAATAGCTTGAACCTGGGAGGCAGAAGTTGTGGTGAGCCGAGATCGCGCCATTGCACTCCAACCTGGGCAACAAGAGTGAAACTCTGTCTCAAAAAAAAAAAAAAAAAGCAAAGCTCCTCACAAAATTGCACAGACCTGACAATTGCAACAACTTCCCAGGTCTCCCAGTTTCTTCTCTGTGCCCTGGGTGTCGGGGGTGGGTGGAAAGGGGGGACATTTTTAGCAGAAGAAGGCACAGCTCATTCGAATTGTGGCATTTAAAACTAGCCTTTCTGTTGGCAACGTTAGTATCTTGTTTTTCCAGACTTCAAGGTGTTTTGTTTTTTTCATACCGGTGTGTGGTCTGGGTGTGACCACTAAAAGCTACAAGCAGGAAATAATAACTACAACAATACTAATACTAATGGCATAAAAATAATAGCAGCTCGCTAATTGCTGGACGGTTTTAAGTAGTTAGCATGCCTCAGCCCATTCACTCATTCAGCTGTTCTTACTAGTCCTGTTTCAGACAAGGAGTCAAGCTCAGAGCAGTTAGCTAACGGCCTCGCAAACGAAACTCCGCAGAGATATTAAATTAAAAAGTAATGACAGAAATTAAACTGCAAGAAAGTTGAAATTTAGAGGTCCAGGCAGCTAAGCTTGTTTGCCTTGAAACAGTGTCTGCTGCGGGGAAAAAGGTAAATCTTGGCTTTCCTAATAATTGATACCAGGACTCTGTAATTATTCATATTTTTATAAATATACCTAAGAAGTGAGGCCAGGTGCAATGGCACATACCTGTAATCCCAGCACTTTCGGAGACTGAAGTGGGAAGATCATTTGAGCTCAGGAGTTCAAGACCAGCCTGGGCAACTGAAAATACAAAAAATACTAATTGTTTTTATTTTTGTAGATTTTATTCATGCCACTTACATAATTATTGTAGTGTGTACATATTTATCTATCTCTAACAGAGATAGATATTTCTGGTGTTTTTCTTTCTTTGAGACGAAGTCTTGCTCTGTCACCCAGGCTGGAATGCAGTGGCACCATCCCAGCTCACTGCAGCCTGCATCTCCCAGGTTCAAGTGTTTCTCCCGATTCAGCCTCTCAAGTAGCTGGGATAACAGGCACCCACCACCATGCCCAGCTAATTTTTTTTTTCCTTTGGTAGAGACAGGGTTTCACCATGTTGGCCAGGCTGACCTCAAGTGATCTGCCTGCCTCAGCCTTCCAAATTCCTGGGATTACAGGTGTGAGCTACTGTGCCAAGCCAGGAGATAGATATCTCTCTCTACCTCAAACAGAGGTCCACTAGAGCTACTTTTCATTTTCTTCATAAATATTGGCTAAGTGGGTATGTTGCCCCAGGAATAGTTCCAGGTGCTGCGGCTATGGCATCAGGCAAAACAGACCAAATTCCTGCTGCATGGAGCTCACATTCCCGCGAGTGGAAGACAGATAATAAAGAGATAGATAAATATGTACTAAAATTCTCTTAAAAAATTAGCGGGTGTGGTGGCTTGCACCTGTAGTCTCAGCTATTTGGAAGGATCGGGAGGTGGGAGGATCACTTGAGCCCAGGAGTTTGAGGCTGCAGTAAGCCATGACTGCACCACTGCACTCCAGACAGCAGCCTGGGTGACGGAGCAAGACCTTTTTGTCAAAAAGAGAAAGAAAGGAAAGAAGGAAGGAGGTAGGGAAAGAAGGAAAGAGGGAAGGAGGGGGGAGGGTAAGAAGGGGGGGAGGGAGGGAAGAGGAGGAGAGAGGGAGGGGAGGGGGGACAAGGGAGGGATGGGGGAGGAGGGAAAGAAAGGAAAGAGAGAGAAAGAAAAGAAAAGGAAGGAGAGAGGGGAGAGAGGAAGGGGAGAGAGAAAGAAAAGAAAGAAAAGAGAAAAGAAAGGGAGGGAGGGAAAGAGGAAGGAGGGAGGGAGGGAAAAAAGAGAAAGAGAAAGGGAGGGAGGGAAAGAGGAAGGAAGGAAAGAGGGAAAGAGGAAAGAGAGGGAGGGAGGGAAAGAGGAAGGAAGGAAGGAAGGAAGCAAGGAAGGAAGGACAGTTGAAGAGCGGTGAGCATTATTATAGAATGGTAATTACAGGGAGGTATGGGGAATTGAGGACAGGAAATGCAAATCAGTCCAAGCAAATGGATTTTTATCAGGAGTGATTCTGCCCCCTAGGAGACACTGACAATACCAGGAGACATTTTTGTTGTCACAACTTCGTGGAGGGGGCATTACTGGCATCTAGTGGGTAGAGGCCAAGGGCGCTGCTCAACGTGCTGTGATGCACAGGGCAGACCTCACAACAAACCATTATCCAGCTTTAGATGCCCATGGTGCCCATGTTGAGAAGCCCTCATCCAGGGGCTGAGAATGTACTTTTGCAGAAGGGAGGTATAAGGATGGATTGGTGGAGACCAAGGGAGGAAGAAGTGTGTTGAATAAGAGAAATAAGGCATGCACAGGCCGGAGGGGAGAGTGAGAGAGAAAGAGAGAGAGGCCAGGAAATACACGATGAGAGAGACAGACTGGGACCAAAGTAGAGAGAAAGATTCAAGATGTGGAGAGGAAGGGTCACCAACCCCGGAAATGATGTGTGGACAAGAGGAATCTGGAAGAGGAAGACTGAGTGGACAGTGACAAATGGAGTCTAAAGGCTGGACTTGGAGGCCAGGCGCAGTGGCTCACGCCTGTAATCCCAGCACTCTGGGAGGCGGAGGTGGGCAAATCACTTGAGGCCAGGAGTTCAAGACCAGCCTGGCCAACATGATGAAACCCTGTCTCTACTAAAAAATACAAAAAATAAGCTGGGCACAGTGGCTCACACCTGTAATCCCAGCACTTTGGGAGGCCAAGGCGGGCAGATCACCTGAGGTCAGGAGTTGGAGACCAGTCTGGCCAACATGGTGAAACTCTGTCTCTACTAAAAATACAAAAAAAAATTAGCCAAGCGTGGTGGCATGTGCCTGTAATCCCAGCTACTCGGGAGGCTAAGGCAGAGAAGTTGCTTGAACCAGGGAGGTGGGGGTTGCAGTGAGCCAAGATCACACCATTGCACTCCAGCCTGAGCAACAGAGTGAGACTTTCAAATAAATAAATAAATTAGCTGGCGTGGTGGTGGGCACATGTAGCCCCAACTACTCGAGAGGCTGAGGTGGGAGAATTGCTTAAACCCGGGAGGTGGAGGCTGCAATGAGCTGAGATCGGGCCACTGCACTCCAGCCTGGGTAACACAGCGAGACTCCATCTCAAAAAAAAAAAAAAAAAAAAAAAAAAAGTTGGATTTGGGGTGAAATCTTAACAGCACTCTCTCTGTCTCTTTTTGCTGGCCTCTCCGTCTCTGTCTTTTCTGCATCACTTCATCTCTGTACGTCCCACCTATGTGTGTCCGTCTCTGTCTCCGTCTCCATCTGTGTGGGTCTCTGGGTCTCTTGTGTCTCCTTCCACCCACCTTGCCGCATCTCTGCCTCTCTCGTGGCTCCCTTTCCCCTCCCGCAGGGCGATTCTGGGGGGCCTGTGGTGTGCAACGGCTCCCTGCAGGGACTGGTGTCCTGGGGAGATTACCCTTGTGCCCAGCCCAACAGACCCGGCGTCTACACCAATCTCTGCAAGTTCAACAAGTGGATCCAGGAAACCATCCAGGCCAACTCCTGAGTCATTCCAGGACTCAGCACGCTGACATCCCCCACCCGCTGCAGGGACAGCCCCGACACCCCTTTCAGACCCTGGTTCCTTCCCAGCGATGGTGGGAATGTTCCTCTCTCCAGCCCCTGACTCCCTGTCTCCTGGACTCAGGATCCCCTTCCCCCATGATGGGCTGACCCTGTCTCTCTGGGCCCATCCCTTCTCTGCAGCAGTGACCCAAATGTAGTCCCAGAAATAAACTGACTGAGAAGTGGACTCTGCGTGTGTCTCCTCCCTGTGCAGGGTGGCTGTGAGCAAGTCGCATCTCCCGCTCCAGGCTGGTGTGTATCGTCTAGGGATCACTTTTGGGTTGTGAGGAACAGAGGTCCAGTCGAACGACTTCTTACTTTCTTTGTAAATATTGGCCAGGTGGCTATTTTTTTTTTTTTTTTTAAACAGAGTCTCACTTTGTCACCCAGGCTGGAGTGCGGTGGCGCAATCTCAGCTCATTGCAACCTCTGCCTCCCAGGTTCAAGCGATTTTCCTGCCTCAGCCTCTCAGTAGCTGGGATTACACGTGTGCGCCACCACACCCAGCTAGTTTTTGTACTTTTAGTAGAGACTACCCAAGATACTATCCAAGACTGGGTAATTTATAAAGGAAAGAGGCTTAATTGACTCATAGTTCAGCATGACTGGGGAGGCCTCAGGAAACTTACAATCATGGTGGAAGGGGAAGAAAACATGTCCTTCACAGGGCAGCAGAAAGGAGAGGTGCAGAGTGAAGGGGAAAATTGCAGAACCATCAGATGTCAGAACTCACTGCTGTCACGAGAATAACACGGGGGGGAACCACAGCAATGATCTAATCACCTCCCATCAGATCCTGCCCCCAACACGTGGGGGTCACAATTCCGATCAAAATTCAAGATGAGATTTGGGTGGGGACACACAGCCAGACCATATCACTTATCAAAAGGATATCCGTGAATTTAAATTGGAAAATGTCAGGGCAGAAACAGCTGCCTGTGGGATCTCTATCCCTTCTCCCCTAGTTATGTATCTCTCACGGTCTCTTTCTTCTCGTGCCACCTCTGTTTTCTCATCACATTGACTACCTGTTGCCTATCAAAGCATCTCCTGTCACCCCTGTAATTGGCTGCAGTTATTGGGTTTTCTTAGTTCATAGCCCCTAGAGAGAAAAAATCCAGTTGGCTGTCCTAGGGTCAGACGCAGACTGTCTCCAGTCTGAAAGGTGGTCCCACAAAGTGCAACATGGATCCCCCAGCCACCCCTTCATCCATAGCAGTGGGTAGGGCAGGGCCCCTAAGAAGGTTGTGGGCATGGGGGTCACTGAAAAAGACAACACATCAATGGACAGACATTTCAGTCTTCAGCGCTTTCTGAGTGACCTGTGTAAGGATCATTTGTACTTTTTCTGGACCTCAGTTTCTCTATCTGTAAAATGGGAGGATTGAAACATAATGATCTCCACGTGCCAATCCAGCTCTAAGATTCCTCAAGATACTCAGGGGTGCTTATAGAAAGTCACTCCAGAGAATACCTTGAAACTGAACACTCTGGAAAAGAAATAACACTAGAAAATTTTTATCAGTAACAAAATGCCCAACTCAAAGCGGATAAAGCAATAAGGGCGTGTATTATTTCACATAACAAGAAGCCCTGAAAGAGGGCAGTACTGTGGTTTGGTGATTCCTACATTACGTCATTAGGGACACATCTGTCTTCTCTACTGCCCTCTGCACTCATTCATTCATTCATTCATTCATTCAACTAATGAGCACCTATGAGAGTCAGGTAATATTACAGACACTTGGGATAGACTGATTAATAAAACAGACACCAAACCCCTGCCTTCTTTAAGCTTATGTTCTAGCAGGAAGAAGAAAATATGTCAGCTTTCTCCTTTAGGCTTGTAATCTCATGGCTTTAAAATGGCTGCCACAGCTCCAGACATCACATCCTCACATACCATGACAAAAGGCAGGAAGCAGAGACTCTGTTGGCAGAGCTCTTTTCCTGGGAAAGAAAGTCTTTTCCAGAGTCTCCCCCACACCCCCAGATCTGTTCTTGGGTCTCAATGACCACTCGCTGGAGAAGATCCCAGTGCTGACACTCTAGCGTCAACAGAAGCTGGGAAAGTGAGTTTCTGGCATTTCTCTGTCACGGATACAGTCCTTGCTAGCAAGGAAGAAGAGATGAGAAGTGGCTGCCTGATAAACAGTCAACGGCGTGAGAGAAGAAAGCATACATCAAAATGACGCAATAATTATCACTATTCTCTTCCCCTTTGTGCCCAACCATTTACAAGTCCTCACAACTTTTTAGGGGACATTCCAGAAAGGCTGGAGTGCCAGGGTGTGTAACGTGGTGTGAAAATAGGGGCATATAGTACAGTTGTCATTCAATGGTTTGGTTTTGTTTGAGAGAGAGTCTTGCTCTGTCACCCAGGCTGAACTGCAGTGGCACAATCTTGGCTCACTGCAACCTCTGCCTCCCCAATTCAAGCAATTCTCATGCCTCAGCCTCCCGAGTAGCTTGGACTACAGGTGTGCACCACCATGCCTGGCTAATTTATATATTTACATATTTTTGAGACAGAGTCTCGCTTTGTTGCCAGGCTGGAGTGCAGTGTGCAGTGGCACGATCTTGGCTCACTGCAACCTCTGCCTCCCAGGTTCAAGCGATTCTCCTGCCTCAGCCTCCCAAGTAGCTGGAAATACAGGTGCATGCCACCACACCCATCTAATTTTTGTATTTTAGTAGAGACAGGGTTTCACCATGTTGGCCAGGATGGTCTCGATTTCTTGACCTCGTGATCTGCCCGCGTTGGCCTCCCAAAATGCTGGGATTACAGGCATGAGCCACCACACCCGGCTAATTTTTCTGTTTTTAGTAGAGACACGCTTTCACTATGTTGGCCAGGCTGCTCTCAAACTCCTGACCTCAGGTGATCCATCCGCCTCAGCCTCCCAAAGTGCTAAGATTACAGGTGTGAGCCACCGCACCTGGCCTCAAAAAATTTTTTTTAATATTAAAAAAAATCTAGATAGGAGCAGAATCCTAGCTAAGGGGCAGTCTTGAGCACGTTTTCCAAAATGATGTTTCTGGCTAAGCTGCTTTGAGGAACAAGTAAAAGGAGATTCATGCTGTCTTCAATAGTAAATAAAGTTTTAATTTCACATATCAAGAAACCTAGGTAAGGACGGCTCCAGGCACAGGGCGTCAGGGCTCCAGTCTGTTGTTTCTCTCTGCTTCTCTTCTTTCTCCCTAGCGGGGGGTCATCATCCTTAAGATCAACACCTGTAGTGGGTCTGTGTTTGAGAAGGATGATACTTTTCCAGAAACCACCCCAGCAGAATTTTATCTTATTCTTACTGGCCAGAATTGGGTCACGTGTCCTTTCCTAAGCCAGTCACAGACGTGGGGGAGGGGGAGCGGGGGAAGAGATGAACATGGTTGATTTGAACCAAACACGATTATTCTTTTGAGGTGGAGTGGAGGGCTCCCCTAAAGCATGCAGAGCTGCTCCTTGAGTGAAATCAGGATTCTGTCATCAAATTACCTTTTTCTTTTTTTTTTGAGACAGAGTCTCACTCTGTCACTAGGCTGGAGTGCAGTGTGTGATCTGGGCTCACTGCAACCTCAGTCTCCTGGCTTCAAGCGATTCTCCTGCCTCAGCTTCCTGAGTAGCTGGGATTACAGGTTCATGCCACCACGCCTGGCTAAGTTTTGTATTTGTAGTAGAGACCAGGTTTCACCGTATTGGTCAGGCTGGTCTTGAACTCCTGACCTCGTGATCTGCCCACCTCAACCTCCCAAAGTGATGGGATTACAGGCGTGAGCCACCCCACCTGGCTAAATTAACTTTTATTTAAGGATAATGAGCATAAAGAAACATGCACAGAAGTATCATAAATGCTAGTGGATTTTCACAAAACAGAACACATCCTTGTAACCACCATCCAGATTGAGCCACAGAACATAAGGAGCTCCCCAGAAAAACCAGTGGAGTCCCCTTGCAGTCACTACCTCCCCCGCCCAGTGTAGCCACTTCCACCACTACCTAACTCCCTCACTGCAAAGGTAGCGACGTTTTTTTTTTTTTTTTCTTAAATGGAGTCTTGCTCTGTTACCCAGGCTGGAGTGCAACGGCGCGATCTCGGCTCACTGCAATCTCTGCCTCTTGGATTCAAGTGTTCTCCTGCCTCAGCCTCCCTAGTAGCTCGAATTAGAGGCGCACGCCACCGAGCCCAGCTAATTTTTGTATTTTTAGTAGAGACGGGGTTTTACCATGTTGGCGAGGCTGATCTCGAAATCCTGACCTCATGATCTACCTGCCTTGGCCTCCCAAAGTGCTGGGATTACAGGCATGAGCCACCGCACCTGTCCAAGGGTAGCGACTTTCATGACTTCTCCCTAAGTGTAGGGACTTTCGTGACGTCTATCACTATTTAATTTTGCCCATTGATGAACAACGTATAAATATAAAATTTATTTACCTAGATAGATATATAGAAGTATTGTAAGTTTATATAAATAAAAACTCATTAGTGTACTATATTATTTTGTGTTGGGCTTTTTTCTTTTTTTTGAGTCAGAGTCTCACTCTTGTTGCTCAGGCTGGAGTGCAGTGGCACAGTCTTGGCTCACTGCAACCTCTGTCTCCTGGGTTCAAGGCTGGGACTACATACATACGCCACCACGCCCGGCTAATTTTTGTGTTTTTAGTAAAGACAGGGTTTCACCACGTTGGCCAGGATGGTCTCGATCTCTTGACCTCATGATCTGCCTGCCTTGGCCTCTCAAAGTGCTGGGATTACAGGAGTGAGCCACCGCACCCAGCCTTTTTTTTTTGGGGGGGGGGGGGGCGGGCTCAATATTAATATTAAAAAAAAATATTGTATGGTTCATCCAGGTTTTTGTTTATGGTTGTCAATGTTTCATTCTCATCACTGCACAGTACACCATTGTGTAAATGTATTCTGATATATTGATCCATTTTTTTACTATGAGGAGACATCTGGGTAGTTTCTAGTTTCTTCAACAGTTGTAAAGGTAGTATGTTGGTGGAACAATTGCTAAAACCGTGATGAAAAGAAGAGAGGCTGAGCGTGGTGGCTCACACCTATAATCCAACTACTTCAGAGGCTGAGGCAGGAGGATTGCTTGAGCCCAGGAGTTCAAGACCACCCTGGGCAACATAGCCAGACCCTGTCTCAAAAAAAATAAAAAAGAGTTTAGGAGAAGCAGTGTGCTTGGTTCTCTCTCCACCAAAGACGCAAGTACTATCCCCATGCTGATTCTTGGTAATGGCTGAGCCTGGATGAATTTCCCCCATCAGGTTCAGGCTCAAGGGGCAAACGGGCAAACAGAGGGGGAGATGCGTGTGGACTAAGAGGCAGAGGTTGGTGTTTTGTGACTTGTCTGACTTGGCACAGGGCAAGCTGGGTGCAACTGAGATGTACTTATCATTCTTCCCACTGCATTACCTGCCAGCCCAAGTATTGCTTAGATTGGCACATGACCTGGATACATCCGGGTGGCCATGGGATCCAGTTCTAAGCAATAAAACAAAGCTGGAGTTTCTGGGAAAGTTTTTGTTTGGCTGATAAAAGAGAGGGAGTAGGTGGGCTCAGTGGCTCATGCCTGTAATCCCAACACTTTGGGAGGCCAAGGTGGGTGGATCAGGAGGTCAGGAGTTCAAGATCAGCCTGGCCAAGATGGTGAAACCCCGTCTCTACTAAAAATACAAAAATTAGGTGGGCACCTGTAATCCCAGCTACTCGGGAGGCTGAGGCAGGAGAATCACTTGAACCCAGGAGGCAGAGGTTGCAGTGAGCTGAGATCACACCACTGCACTTCAGCCTGGGCGACAGAGCAAGACTCCATCTCAAAAAAAAAAAAAAAAAAAAAGAAAAGAAAGAAAAGAAAAAAGCCTTCCGCCTCTTCTCACCTGGAATATGGATGCCTGGAGGTGGACCAGCCACCTTGCATGATGAAAATAAAAGCTGAAGGATAAAGATGAGATTACAGGCCGGGCGCAGTGGCTCATGCCTGTAATCCCAGCACTTTAGGAGGCCGAGGCGGACGGATCACGAGGTAAGGAGTCCAAGATCAGCCTGACCAATATGGCGAAACCCCATCTCTACTAAAAATACAAAAAATTAGCTGGCTGTGGTGGTGTGCACCTGTAGCCCCAGCTACACAGGAGGCTGAGGCAGGAGAATTTCTTGAACCCGAGAGGCCGAGGCTACAGTAAGCTGAGGTCACATCACTGCACCCTAGCCTGGGTGACAGAGTGAGACTCCATCTCAAAAAAAAAAAAAAAAAAAAAGATGGGATTACAAAAAGCAGCTCACATTTCTGATGATTTCCTTAAGAGCTCCATGCATGGACTTCCTACATCTGGGCTTGGAACGGGCAGAATACAATATTGGGTGTCTGGGCTACTGTAGTTGGTTTTCTATATGCTGATATAGACAGGAGGGTATGGGAAATGAAGTTTCTAGAAACTGAGAGCTGAGCTAAGACATTGGGCATTTTCCTGGGCAGCCTCGACTTTCTTTTCCAGATGAGGATATGTCCTTTTTAACATGGAGGCTGGATCCAAAACCAGGAGGGGACAGGTGTCTGTATATCATTCCCATTAAGGGTGGAGGAGATCAGTGTACTTCCTGCATGGTGATGTAAGCGGTGAGAAAAATAGGGCCATGGTGGTGCAAGAACTAAGCTCCTTGCCCTACTAGATACGAAGACATGCCACAAAACACAACCGATGTTTTTAAAAAAAGGGTGGGATCAGTGCAAGAACAGACAAGTAGATCAGAGAGGCCGGAGAGAGATCCCAGAAAGGGAACCATAGGAAATGGATGTATCATCATATAATATATTAGGGAGTTCATGTAAGATAAAATAGCAACACAAATTAGTGGGAGAATGATGGTATATTTAGTAAGTGGCATTAGAAAAACTGGTCCACTGTGCAGAGAAAAATAAACTTAGATTTATCATACTACACGTGAAGGCGGACTCCAGCTGTATTAAGGACCACTGTGTGAAAGATATTATAAAATTAATAGAAAAAATCATGGTAAGTATATATGCATTTTTTTCACCACGATTTTATATATATATATATATTTGGAGACAGAACCTTACTCTGTCACCCAAGCTGGAGTGCAGTGGCACGATCTCGGCTCACTGTAATCTCTGCCTTCCAGGCTCAAGTGATTCTCGTGCCTCAGCTTCTCAAGTAGCTGAAACTACAGGCGGGTACCACTGCGTCCAGCTACTTTTTGTAGCTTTTGGTAGAGACGGGGGTTTTGCCAAGTTGGCCAAGCTGGTCTCAAACTACTGACCTTAAGTGATCCGCCTATCTTGGCGTCCCAAAGTGCTGGGATTATAGGTGTGAGCCACCGTGCCTATCTGGGAATGACTTCTTAAGACTTAAAAAACACACATCATATGACAAAACATTGATTAGTTCGATTATATAAAAATTAAACATTTTGGTGTAAGGGAAGGTAAGGACCATTAACAGGCATTTATCAGAATGGGAAAAGTTATTTCTAATATCCAAAATGGACAAAGACCTCGAACCTACAATATGCAAGAAGCACCTGTGAATTAATGAGAAAAAAAGATGGATATCCTTATGGTAAATGGCTAAAAGCTAGAAACAGGTGATTTGTAGAAGCAGAACCCCAAAAGCTAACATGCAAATAGAGATGTTCAAGGCCAGGCGCGGGGGCTCACGCCTGTAATCCTGGCACTCTGGGAGGCTAAGGCAGGCAGATCACTTGAGTTCAGGAGTTGGAGACCAGCCTGGGCAACATGGCGAAACATGGCCTCTACAAAAAAATATGAGAAATTAGCCAGGCATGGTGGTGTGGGCCTGTGGTCCCAGCTACTCTTGAGGCTGGGGTGGGAGAATCACTTGAGCCTAGAAGGCTGCTGTTAGCCAGGATCGCACAGTGAGACCCTATCAAGAGAGACAGAGATGGGGGTGGTTCAAACCTGCTAGATACTGAAACAACGAGGTATCACTTTACATCAAGCAGTCTGGGGGAAATGAGAAGGGTGAATAAGGTCAAGGGCTGTCAGGGATGTGAAGACATTAGAATGTTCAAGTGCAACTGGGCTGAGTGTGGTGTCTCCAATTATGAAGATGGAGCTGATGCTATTTCATCAAACAAATATACACACACCCTGTGACTCAGCCATTTCTCTCCTGGCTATACATCCCAAAGAAATTCTTACACACCCACAAGGGGACATGTACAAGCTTGTGCCTTGCCGTGTTCTTTGCAGTGTCCAGAAACTGGAAGCCACTGAGTGCCCATCAGCAGGGAATCGTGTGAATGTGGCACACACCCCACCATGAAGTTTCTATGCAGTGGTCAGATGCAACAAACACAAGTATGAATGCACAGCCGGGTGTGGTGGCTCACACTTGTAATCCCAGCACTTTGGGACGCTGAGGCCGGCGGATCACTTGAGGTCGGGAGTTCGAGACCAGCCTGACCAACATAGACAAACCCCGTCTCTACTAAAAATACAAAAATAGCTGGGAATGGTGGCGCATGCCTATAGTACCTATGGCTACTCGGGAGGCTGAGGCAGGAGAATCGCTTGAACCCGGGAGGTGGCAGTTGTGGTGAGCCAAGATCGTGCCATCGCACTCCAGCCTGGGCAAAGAGAGCGAAACTCTGCTCAAAAAAAAAAAAAAAAAAGAACACACAACAGCATGGGTGGGCCTCAATAACACAGTTGCTATTTTCAAAGTGGCTTAGGATAGAATAAGACTATCATCAGATGCCAGCTGCATAAATTAAAATCACACATGCATAAGAACGACACTGCACATCTGGTAAGACTGAGGGAGAGTGGGAGGGAGAAAAAGAAGGCAGGGAAGGAGAGAGAGAGCATGAAGAACGGATTCTGTGTGAACCAGTCACGATAATAATGCATTTAATACTCAGCCTCTTCACCTAAGCTATAAACGGAGTAAAAAGTAGCTTGTTTGATTGCTAAGCCATAGCTTGCATGGATGTTGACTTGGGGCTGAGCCCCGTGTGTGTGTGTGTGTGTGTCTGTGTGTATGTCTGTGTGTGTCTGTGTGTGTCTCTGTGTCTGTGTGCATGTCTGTATGTGTGTGTGTCTGTGTGTGTGTCTGTATGTCTGTGTGTGTGTCTGTGTGTGTGTCTGTGTGTGTCTGTATGTCTGTGTGTGTCTGTGTGTCTGTGTGTGTGTGTCTCTGTGTCTGTGTGTGTCTGTGTGTGTGTTTCTGTCTGTGTGTGTGTGTGTGTCTGTGTGTTGTGGTTTCTGCTCACTCTGGCTACCTCCTGATGCTGTTTTATACCCCTGCCTTGTTAAACCAGACACTTAATCTAACCCATCGGTGGCTGGTTCCCACCTGAATACACATCCTTCTGAAACCCACAGAATTGCACCTCATGCCTATAATCCCAGCACTTCGGGAAGCCAAGGCAGGAGGATCATTCGAGCCCAGGAGTTCAAGACCAGCCTGGGCAACACAGGAAGACCAGTCTCTAAAATAAAAAAGGAAAGAAATAAATAACTTTTAAAAAAGAAAAACAATGAAATGCACAGAACTGGATGGGGATCTCGGACAGGCTTTGACTGAGGGCAGAAAGTGTCAGCGGGTGTGGCTCAGAAAGCTGGCGCATCCTCCGCCCTGTGTCCTCGCTCTTGGGGTGGTTGATCCTGGTGAGAAACCGAGGTCAGGGAGTGGCCCCAATTTTACTGGTGGGAGGGCCCCTCCCCCTATGCATTCCACACACCAGATAAGCATCTAATTGTTGGCTACAGAGAGGCTGGCTGTGGGTTACCTTTTATTAGTGATGATGATGATGGTGGTGATGACAAGAGCTACCATTCACGGAGTGCCAGACACCTCACTGCATTCATTGCATGCTTATCCCTCCTGGTCGTGCCAGAAACCTAAGGAGGGAGGCCCTCAGCAAGCCAGGAGGCTGAGGAACAGGGAGGTTTGGTGAATTTGGCTCAATTTCTGCAGCTGGTACTTGGCAGAGCCTGAATTTGAGTGGACGTAGGAGTCCTGACCCCCTGCCCGCATCCACAACACTAGGTTGAGCCAGTGAAAACAAATGTAGGTACCTAGGGCCAAAGTCAGAAGGATGTGAGGTGAAGGGGTAGGAAGCAAAGAAGAGGGAGACTCTGAGAACTTTAAACAAAGAAAGAAAGATTCTGCCGGGCACGGTGACTCACCCCTGTAATCCTAGAACTTTGGGAGGCCGAGGTGGGCTGATCACCTGAGGTCAGGAGTTCAAGACCAGCCTGGCCAACATGGTGAAACTCCGTCTCTACTAAAAATACAAAAATTAGCCGGGCATATTGGTGGGTGCCTGTAATCCCAGCTACTCGGGAGGCTGAGGTAGGAGAATCACTTGAACGCAGGAGGCAGAGGTTGAAGTGAGCCAAGATTGTGCCATTGCACTTCAGCCTGGGCCACAGGCTAAAAAAAAATTAAAAAATAAAAAAGGAGACAGACTCAGAGATGTAAAGACAGACTCAGAGAGATAAGATGGAGAGACACAGACAGATTTGGAGGGAAGAGGGAGAGAGGAAGGGAGAAAGAGAGGAAGAGAGAGACATACTGGAATAAATTTAAGGCAGATGTACTCAAAGAGGCTTAAAGTGAGCAACTCAGGACACAGACACAGACTCAGAATTTTTCTTTTGAGACAGAATCTTGCTATGTTGCCCAGGCTCTGTACTCAAACTCCTGGACTCAAGGGATCCTCCTCTCGAGTAGCTGGGACTGTAGGCTCACACCACCTTACCGGCAAGACTCAAATTTAAAGACACTGGGGGCAGGGAGGGTAGAGAAAGAAAGACTCAGAAAGAGAGGAAGAGCTAGCTTTGGAGATGAGAGAGAGAGAGAGACTGAGACACTGACCATAGAGAAGGTGATGGAAGAAGGACATAGGGAGAGCAAGAGGGATTGAGGAAGGAAAGGTGGGAGGGGAGGAGGGGGAGATGAAGAGAAAGACACCCAGAGAGAGACCTAGAAAGAGAAGGGCAAACAGAGAGGGAGAAACAAGGAGAGAGAAAGAGAGAATGATTCCTGCGGTGACGGCTGTAAGGGAGGTAGTGCAGGATCTCGGCTTCCTTTGCAGATCTTTATTTATTTATTTATTTTTGGAGGAGTCTTGCTCTGCTACCCAGGCTAGAGTGCAGTGGCACGATTTCGGCTCACTGCAACCTGCGCCTCCCAGGTTCAAGCAATTCTCCTGCCTCAGCCCCCCAAGTAGCTGGGACTACAGACACGCACCGTCATGCCTGGCTGTTTTGTATTTTTAGTAGAGACGGGGTTTCACCATGTTGGCCAGGCTGGTCTCAAACTCCTGACCTCAAGCAATCTGACCACTTGGACCTCCAAAAGTTCTGGGATTACAAGCCTGAACCACCGCGCCGACCCTGTGGAGATCCTTGATCTCACTCTTCCTCCTAATTCCCACAATCCCGCTGTCTCAGTGGCTTCTCCCACCCCTCGGCCTTGCAGCGAATGCCCCAGAGCCGCGGCCCTCCTCCCTCCTCTCCCCCCCCCCCCCCCCGCCCCATGCCTTGGGCTGAGTCCCCCCAGGATGGCATCTATACTGTAGGAAAAAGGGAAGGGGTGTAACAGACAGACTGGTTCAATTCTACCTGTTTCCTACTCTGTAAAAGGATGCTACTTCGTAAGACTGCCTTGAGTGTTAAAGGAGGGAATGTGCATCAAGGCAGGAACACAGAGGCCAGGACAGAATAAACATGTGACAATGGTTATTTGGAGTTCGCTGCCTGCACAGGTGTGGCCAGGGCTGTTCATCCCCCCCGAATGAAGCTCTTGCTGCTCAAAGCTGAAGCAACAGGCCCTGGGAGCGAGTTAAACACAATCCCACTCCAGATCAGCTGAACCAGAAGCAGCATTTCCACGAGGTCCCCAGGTGTTTCGTGTGCACATTCAAGCGCCCCACCCGGCAAGCAGCCCGGGAAGAAATTGTAACGCCAAGTTAGCGGAAGCCACCATTTGCTCTGTCGCGCCACCTGGAGGCCTTTGAAAGAACTGAGCTGGGACCTGGGAAAGTTGTGGGAGGGGCGTGTGTAATCTGGAGTTCGGGGCCAGGCGGTGGCTTACGGCTGTAATGCCAGCACTTTGGGAGGCCGAGGTGAGTGGATCACTTGAGGTTAGGAGTTCGAGACCACCCTGGCCAACATGGTGAAAGCTCGTCTCTACTAAAAATAGAAAAGTCAGCCGGGCATGGTGGTGGGCGCCTGTAATCCCAGCTACTCGGGAGGCTGAAGCAGGAGACTCGCTTGAACGCAGGAGGTGGAGGTTGCTGTGAACCGGGATGACACCGCTGCACTCCAGGCTGGGTGACAGTGCGAGACTCCATCTCAAAAAAGAAAAAAAAAAAAGAAATTTGGAGTCCTACAATCCTGTGAGCCATTCCCTGCTGTCTAATTTTGGGCAGGTTCCTTGACCTCTCTGAGCCGTGCTGTATAGCTCATACTTTTCACCTGTAACACCAAGATGACAATTGCACCTCATGCATAGTGCCTGCCCCAGAGTTGGGGCAGACCAATCATCTGGTTCCACGTTGTTGTTTTCAGACAGAGTTTCGCTTTTGTCGTCCAGACTAGAGTGCAGTGGCACAACCTCAGCTCACTGGAACCTCCGCCCCCCAGTTCAAGTGATTCTCCTGCCTTAGCCTCCCGAGTAACTGGGATTACAGGCACGCACCACCACGTCTGGCTAATTTTTGTATTTTTAGTAGAGATGGGGTTTTGCCATGTTGGCCAGGCTGGTCTTGAACTCCTGGCCTCAAGTGATCTGCCCACCTCGGCCTCCCAAAGTGCTGGGATGACAGGGGTGAGCCACCGCAGGTGGCCCCATCCTTACTGATCATTCAGATTTCATAGATGATAGTAATAAACGCACGCTCACCAGGGAGCTTCAAACAAACGAACTACCCAGGAATTAGTTTTGTGACAGCAAAACATGAAATATAAATACATCCAGCTTAACCGAGATCTTCATCCCACCTGGCGAAATTGTTTTATTGTTGCTGTGGTTTCTCTTTGGAATTCAGTAACTGGTTTGAATATACTTTTCAACCATCTACCTTATCTTTTCAACAAAGGAGAATGCCCACACCAGAGCTCCATATTCCCAAGGTATTTAATCAACTTTTTCCCTCCTAAACTTCCTCATTATGTCCCATCCTAGCATGTGGCCTGAGGTTTTCTTTCATGGCAACTAAGCCTGGATTAAAGCAGCAGCTGGATCTTATAGTGTTGTCTTTCCTTGGGACCAAAATAAAATACAAAGTTCAGCCCAGGGGTCATCCGGGAACCTCTGGAAATAGTACAGAAGAAAGAGGCAGGTTGATTCTGATCTTGGCCCTGAAAGCCGTAGGTCTTCATGGTGAGTTAGTGTGAACGTGTGTAAGTGGGTGTGAGTGTGAGGTCGTGTCTGAGTGTGCTGTGAGAGTGTAGGTGTGCGCGGTAGGTATGTGTTTAATGTAGATATGTGATTCTGCGTGTGAGCGTGAGACATGCGTGAGTGAGCATGAGAGAGTCTGTGACTGTGTGTTTGTGTGTGCGAGTCTGTGAGATTGTGTTATGGAAGCCCCACCCTACTCACCACCATGGTCAGAGACTGAATTCTAGCCTGGACAGGGGCCTCCTCTTTATGGGGTAGCTAGCCACCCCTACCCCTTCCCTCTACATGTAAAGAATGGATTTAAATTCCATGAAAGCATTTCTGATCATAAAAACCCCGGCCTGCCCATGACAGTGAAAAAAGTGCTGCAGATAAAGGCCAACAAATACCCCTCTCCCCAAGGAAAAAAAAACCAGCCTGGGCTGGGCACAGTGGCTCAGGCCCATAACCCCAGAACTTTGGGAAGTCAAGGCGGGCGGATCACTTCAGGCCAGGAGTTCGAGAGCAGCCTGGCCAACATGGTGGAATCCCGTCTCTACAAAAAATGCAAAAATTAGCTAGGAATGGTGGCAGGAGACTGTAATTCCAGCTACTGGGGAGGCTGAGGAAGGAGAATCGCTTCAACCCCGGAAGTGAAGGTTGCAGTGAGCCGAGATCGCATAACTGCACTCCAGCCTGAGCGACAGAGCAAGACTCTGTCTCAAAAAACAAAAACGAAGAAACACTCATGATCTCACCGACCAGAGGAAACCAATGTTGACACCTGTGTGTGTGTATGTGTGCTGGTCAGAGACAGGACAGCAGAGCAGCTAGGCACACAGCCTTCCAAGCCAAAGTGCAAGAATAACAGTACAACCTCACAGGGTTGTTTCAAGGGTAACGGATCACTCAGCAAAGCTTTAGATTTGGATTTGGGTTTCAAGAAAAACTGTCGAAAAACCACTCTACCAAAACACCCCTGTAAGACAGTAGACTAAGACAAGTGAAATTGTTCATCTTCACAGTTAGGAGTTTGTCCTGAGTTTTTCTAGCTTTTTAAAACAGTGCACCTTAAGAAGTAAGCCAGGGCTGTATCATTTATCTCCACTGCTAACAAGTAAGGGAATCATCACTAGTGCTCACACTTAGTCACTGTAGTATAACTTACACAGCTGACTAAACGATGGTTCACAAAGTCTGTAAACCACGTAAGCCCCAGTCGTTGTTTTTTTCTTTCTTTTGTAGATAAAGTTTTATTGGAACACAGCCATGCTTACGCATTTACATATTGAGTATGATTTGTTCAATGAAGCAGAGTTGATTGGTTATAACAGAAACCATATGGCCCACAGAACTTAAAATATCTTTAAAACTGTTATTTAAAAATATTTTCCCATCTTTTTTTTTTTCAAGACAGGGTCTTGCTGTCACCCAGGCTGGAATGCAGTGGCGCAATCTTGGTTCACTGCAACCTCCGCCTCCCAGGTTTAAGCGATTCTCCTGCCTCAGCCTCTGGAGTAGCTGGGATTACAGGCGTGCACCATGACATGCAGCTAATTTTTGTATTTTTAGTAGAGATGGGGTTTCACGATGGTGGCCAGGCTGGTCTTAAAACACCCGACCTCATAATCTACCCATCCACCCGCTTCGGCCTCCCAAAGTGTTGGGATTACAGGCATGAGCCACCGTGCCTAGCCTTTTTTTTTTCTGATGGAGTCTTGCTCTGTCGCCCAGGCTGGAGAGTGCAGTAGCATGATCTCAGCCTCCCAGGTCCAAGCAATTCTCCTGCCTCAGCCTCCTGAGTAGCTGGGATTACAGGTGCACACCACAACGCCTGGCTAATTTTTGTATTTTTAGTAGAGACCCCGGTTTCTCCATGTGGGCCAGGCTGGTCTCGAACTCCTGACCTCAGGTGATCTGCCCACCTTGGCCTCCCAAAGTGCTGGGATTACAGGCGTGAGCCACCACACCAAGCCTTATTCGTTTTTAAGTGCTTACTTCAGTAGTGTTAAGTGTATTCCCGCTGTTACGCAACTAATCTCCAGGCCTTTTTCATCTTGCAAAACTGAAAATCTACACTCACTCATCAACTCCGCATTTCCTTCTCCCAGCAGCTCCTGGAAACCACCATTCTACCTTCTGTCTCGATGAACTTGATTATTTTAGGCACCTCATAGAATTCTCATGCTTCAGCCTCCCGAGTAGCTGGGACTACAGGCATGCACCACCATACCCAGCTATTTTTGTATTTTTAGTAGAAATGGGATTTCACCATGCTGAGCAGGCTGGTCTCGAACTCCTGACCTCAAATGATCCACCCACCCCAGCCTCCCAAAGTGTTGGGATTACAGGTGTGAGCCATCGCACCCAGGCTGAAAATGTCTTTATGGTGATGAAATAGTTCTGTATCCCAATTGTGGTGATGGCTACCTTTATCTCTAGACATGAGAGAGAGACAGAGACAAACAGAGACAGACAATGGGGATGGGGTAGAGAGAGAGACAGAGAGAGAGATGTAAACAATGATGAAGACCATGTAAGGTCTCTACCTGAGTTAACAGCATAGTGTCAATGTCATTTTCCTAGTTTTCACAGTGTACTATCCTTATAAAAAGTGTTACCATTAGCAGTAATTGCTAATAGCATCTAACTCCTAGTCTATTAAAAAAAAAAAAAAAAAGTGTTACCAGCCGGGCGCGGTGCTCACGCCTGGAATCCCAGCACTCTGGGAGGCCGAGACAGGTGGATCACCAGGTCAGGAGATCAAGACCATCCTGGCCAACATGGTGAAATCCTGTCCCTACTAAATATACGAAAATTCGCGGGTATGATGGCACTTGCCTGTAATCCCAGGTACTGGGGAGGCAGAGGCAGGAGAATCACTTGAACCCAGAAGGTGGAGGTTGCATGAGCCAAGATCATGCCACTGCCCTCCAGCCTGGAGACAGAACAAGACTCCATCTCAAAAAAAAAAAAAAAAAAAAAAAAGTGTTACCATTGAGACAATCTGGATGAAGGGTACATGGGCATTCTCTGCACTGTTTTGCAACTTTTTGTGAGTTTTGAACTATTTCAAAATAAAATGTCATAATAAAAATGTGTCTGGCATATGGGAAGTGCTCAGTAAAAAATGTTATCACCCCCTAGATCTCTCTGGCTGCATTTTCCATTCGATTTTATTTGCTTTATTGTCAGTGTCTATTTTCTGGCCAGCACTAATCATTGCAAAATGAGCAAGAAGATCCCTTCAGGAAAAAAAAAAGTCCCTCCCACTGAGTCCTCCTTGGCTGAAAGATTCTCTAGCAGAAAGCTTGACAGTCTTATGTGTAATTATGAATCACCTGTAATTTTCACACCAGCTATTGTTTTATAACTTGAGTAATTATCCAAACAGTGTTTCGCAAACACTAACCAGGCATTACAGGTCTTCAATGCTCGTAAGAGGAAAGAGAATTCACCAAGTGTTCTAGGCTCTGGGAGACGCCTTTCTTGGTGTGGAGCCTGGCCTGACGGCTAAGACAAGAGGAAAAATATAAAAACACATGTTTGTATGCGTTTGTTCATGTGTCACAAAACCCTGGAAGAAGACCCCAAAAAACATTCTAGTTTTTGTGTTTTGAAGAGGGATGAGGACAAAAAAGGGGGGGGAACAAAGTTAGAATGGAGGCTGATCACTCTGTGTTTTTTATAAACATGTTTTGTTTTTTTACCATGTAAAAATACTGTCTTCTCTTTTTTTTTTTTTGTCTTGAGATGGAGTCTTGTTCTGTCGCCCAGGCTGGAGTGCAATGGCGTGATCCTGGCTCACTGCACCCTCTGCGTCCCGGGTTCAAGCGGGTTCTCCTGCCTCAGCCTCCTGAGTAACTGAGACTACACGTGCCTACCACCTCGCCTGGCTAACTTCTGCATTTTTAGTAGAGGCTTCACCATGTTGGCCACGCTGGTTTTAAACTCCCGGCCTCAAGTGATCCGCCCAGCTCTGCCTCCCAGAGTGCTGGGGTTACAGGTGTGAGTCACTGCACCTGGCCAAAAATATATTTTATTCAGAAAATTAAATAGAAATGATGTTACACACACACGTGCCACAGTCGCTGAGTCCAGACCTGGCTGCTCCTTATGGTGAGTGTAAGGCCGGTTGCCTCGCTGAGAGCTCGGACACGCCCATCCCTCTCCGCGCCTGGAAACTGCGCACCAGGAGCTGCACCAACACTAACCTCTGCACTCGGCACCCGGCTCTGCACTCGGCGCCCGGCTCTGCACTCGGCACCCACCCTCTGCACTCGGCACCCACCCTCTGCACTCGGCACCCACCCTCTGCACTCGGCACCCGCCTCTGCACTCGGCACCCGGCTCTGCACTCGGCGCCCGGCTCTCCACTCGGCGCCCACCCTCTGCACTCGGCGCCCACCCTCTGCACTCGGCGCCCACCCTCTGCACTCGGCGCCCGGCTCTGCACTCGGCGCCCCGGCTCTCCACTCGGCGCCCGGCTCTCCACTCGGCGCCCACCTCTGCACTCGGCGCCCACCCTCTGCACTCGGCACCCACCCTCTGCACTCGGCGCCCGCCTCTGCACTCGGCGCCCGGCTCTCCACTCGGCGCCCACCTCTGCACTCGGCACCCACCCTCTGCACTCGGCACCCACCCTCTGCACTCGGCACCCGCCTCTGCACTCGACACCTGCCTCTGCACTCATCACCTAGCTCTGCCACGTGGCTTCCCCAATGCCCACTTCTGCACTCGACACCCGCCTCTGCACTCGACACCTGCCTCTGCACTCAGCACCTAGCTCTGCACACAGCCCTCGGGACAGCCCCGGCTGATGCAACCCTGGCCGGCTCTTGCACCAGAAAAACCCACCCAATAACCTGCCAACCAATAGCGGACTGCTCTGTCTCCATCCCGCTCCCCCCACAACCAATTAGAACACCCAGCCACTCCTTGCTCTCCCAAAGCTATAAAAACCCCTCGTTCCGGGAAGCCAGCACGACTTCTCTGGCCCTCCTTCCCCGGACCACAGAACCTTGCCTGGGAGCTTAATAAACTGGCATTTAATTTTCCTAGGCTGGTCTCAGTTTCCTCATTTTAAACTCGGCAATAACCCTTACATTTGGTGCAGAAACCTGGGAGCAGTTGTAAGACCCCTGCTGGGGGAAACTGACACCTCCACCGTAAGCAGGACCAGGGAGCTGCTCCGTCACAAGGTAAGGCTTCTGTTGCCCACAGTCCCTCCTGCTGCTTGCCTCGTGGACTCCCTGTTCATAATCGCGGCCACGTCAGGGACTCCTTCTCGTTTCTTGCCATGGGCCCCGCGCCCCGGCCTCATCTCGAGGACCTGAGCGTAGAGGAGACGTCCCTACACTCTTGTCTCCTCCCCATGAGGGGTTTCTCAGGGTCAGGATTCTGAGGAAGACATCCCCACCTTCCTGAACCCTCTCGTATCCTCTGGTGTTTGGTGGCGCAGCCCGGGATGCTGAGCCGCTCTTCAACCATCTCCGCAGCAGTGGCCGAGGTTTGGGTAGTCAGAATCCCTGTTTGCAAACCCGGGCCCTGCCTAACAGCAGGACCAAATCCCTGGCTTACACTACTGAAACGTCTATCTCAAATTAGCCCTTTGGCATATAAGCTCCCATTAATTAAGTAACTGTACTTTCAGTTTCTCTTCCTACCCCTGGCACGAGTGAGTGAGTTTATGTGTAGTTCCACGCCCTAACGGCTACGGGGCTTGTGTGGGCCTCCACCCACGGTTCCACAGGGACGTCATAAGGCACAACGGTGATTCACCTCAGGACTGACTGAAAGTTCTGAGGTGACCAGGCCCGGGGGTTATATGGGTACACCTTAGCCAAAATGCCCTGAAACATCCCTTCGGGGACGTGGCTGGAAAGGCATCAGACTGGTCTCCCATCTGGGGGGCACCCATCCTTTGTCCGTCAATCCTATATGTGGTTCTGTCTTTATTGTAGATTCGCCAGTTTTGTTAGACTCCTGTTAGCCAATGTACAGTAGTCTAGGCCTGCTTCCCTTGAAGTAGCAGATATCCTACAGTGGGTAACGGACCACTGGCTGCAGGGAACCTTTAGTGAATTCATGCCCCTAGAAATAACTCTGTTCTCCTTTTTCCTCCTACTCTTCTACCACTAAAACCTCACTTCCCAGCTCTGTCTCTTTTTCACTTCCACTAATTCTTCCATGTGGCAAATAGCTCTAGCCCTGTCTCTTTTTATTTTTTTTTCTCATTATAATCATTGTAGCCTGTAGGTTCTCTCAGCCACCCCCTCTGGGAAAAGAGTTCTTCTGCCTGTGTTGGTATAATACAAAACAAACAAACAAACAAACAAACAGAAATATGGATAATCAGAAATCTCACCCAGACCCCAAGTCGCCACTAGGATGCCTGGCCAAAAATCTACCCAAACTGGGTCTCTCTATAAAAGAAAAGGCTACTCCTCCTCTCCACCGTTGCCTGGCCACACTATCCTTTAGACAACCAGTCCAAGTGGCCTCCAGAGGGCACACTCAACTTTAATAACCTAACAGACTTAGACAACTTTTGCCAAAGGAACAGCAAGTGGGCGGAGGTTCCCTACATTCAGGCTTTCTGGCATCTCCGCTCCCACCCCCGACCTCTGCTCCTCCTGCAGTACTGCCCAGGTACTCCTAGCAAAAAACTCCCCCCACACTCCCTTCGGCCCCTTCGCCAACCCCCTCCTCCTTCTCTGACCCCAATCTGGCTGAAGAGCTCTCCCTACCCCCCGCCCGACCCACTAATCCCCTGCCTTATGCGGGCCCCCAACCCCCTCCTGCTCCTCCTCTTCTGGGTTCCAACCTGACCTCTCCTGTTAGTGCTCACACTCGCTTGCACTGCGCTCCCAATGACGAAACCTCTCTCCTTTTGTCCTCTCCTCAAGGTGGCTGGAGCAGAGGGCATTGTCCGAGTGCACGCTCCCTTCTCCTTCTCTGATCTTTCAGCCATTGAAAGACACCTAGGGTCATTCTCCACCAATCCTACTGCTTACACCAAAGACTTCGTTACCTCACCCAGGCATACGACCTTACCTGTCATGACACCTATGTAATCCTGTCCTCCACCCTTACTCCAGATGAGCATGACCACATTCTCACAGAGGCCCAAACACATGCTGATCAGGTACATCTCATAAACAATCAAATGCCGGTAGGCGTGGCAGTGGTCTCCGAGGCCTACCCAAATTAGGACTATCAAGCTGGTCAAGATGGCCACCGCCGCCGAGACCAGATGCTACAGTGCCTCCTAGCAGGCATGCAGAGCGCAGCTCAAAAGGTGGTTAATTATGACAAGTTAAGGGAAATAACTCAGGGTCCTGATGAAAACCCAGCCACCTTCCTTGATCAATTAACTAATGCTATGATCCTCCATACCCAGCTGGATCTGGCCTCCGTAGCGGGGGCTACAGTCCTAGCCACCCACTTCATCTCCCAGTCAGCGGCTCATATAAGGAGGAAACTTAAAAAAGCTGAAGAAGGCCCCCAAACTCCCATACGGGACCTGGTAAACATGGCATTTAAAGTTTTTAATGGCCGAGAGGAAAAGGCTGAGGCCACCCGCCAGGCCCGTTTACAGCAAAAGGTAAGCCTCCAAACCCAAGCTCTTGTAGCAGCCCTGAGGCCGGCAGTCCACCGAGCATCCGGTGGAGGGGGTCCATCGTCCAGTGGAGGGGGGCCCTTCAAAAACCCCCCCCCAAAATTCTTCAAAAGCCCTGCCCGGGCCCGTTTCAAATGTGGCCAAGAGGGACACTGGGCGCGGCAGTGCCCCGTCCTTGCCCACCTCCTGGACCCTGCCCGAGCTGCAAGTAGACTGGACACTGGAAGGTTGACTGCCCGTACCGGACTACAGCCTCACCCCCCCACACCTCTATGTGAGGGGCAAGCTGGTCCACAGGAAGCAGTCCCTTCGCTTAAACTCCTCAGCCTTCTGGACGACTGACGCAGCCCAGACTCGAGGACCCCCATCACCCTTGCCGAGCCCACGGTAATGCTACAGGTAGCGGGTAAGTCCATTTCCTTCTTAGTGGATATAGGGGCTACCTACTCTGTATTGCCTTCCTACTCAGGACCTAGCATACCTTCCCAGGTTTCAGTAATGGGAATTGATGGAAAGCCTTCCTGTCCTAATCAAACTCATCCTTTGGCCTGTGTCCTCGAAGGACACCTTTTTCCCACTCCTTTTTAATCATGCCCTCATGCCCAGTCCCCCTTTTAGGACGAGATATTCTCCAAACTGTGGGGGGCCACTCTCCAACTCACTGGCCCCCCACACTCAAGCCCATCACCAGCCCACCTCCTCTTACCACTCTTAACCGACACCACGCCCTGTCTTAACTCTTCGCCTGAACCCCCTATTCCCCCCTGAGGTAGTTAATCCCTTGGTATGGGACACCTCCAAGCCTGTAGTGGCCAGACATCACACGCCAGTTAAGATACTTCTAAAAATCCTACCCACTTTCCCTCACGTCCCCAGTTTCCTATCTCAAAAACCCACCGCCAGGGCCTAAAGCCTATCATTACCCGACTCCTAGCCCAGGGACTCCTTATCCCCCACCAGTTCCCCTTGTAACACTCCTATCTTGCCGGTCCAGAAGTCATACGGGGACTACCGCCTAGTTCAGGACCTATGCCTTATCAACGAGGCAGTGGTACCCCTCCACCCTGTAGTCCCAACCCATACACCCTATTATCCAACATTCTCTCCACTACCTCCCATTTTACAGTTCTTGACCTCAAGGATGCCTTCTTTACCATTCCCCTACACCCTGAGTCTTACTTTCTCTTTGCCTTCACCTGGACTGATCCAGACACCAACCTGTCACAACAGCTCACCTGGACAGTCCTGCCCCAGGGATTCAGAGACAGCCCCCATATTTTCGGACAAGCCTTAGCAGCTGACCTTAGCTCCTGCCCCCTTCAACCCAGTCTCCTTCTTCAGTATGTGGATGACCTGTTACTTTGTAGCCCCTCCCTCTCTCTGTCTCAACAGCATACCGCCACTCTCCTTAACTTTCTGGGATCTCAAAGGTACCAGGGTATCTCCCTCCAAGGCGCAGTTGTCAGTCACCTCGGTAGTCTACTTAGGCATTTGCCTCACCTCTACAACTAAAAGCCTAACAACAAATCGCCAAAAGGCACTCCTTTCGCTGCAGCCTCCAGAGACAGCTGACCAAATTCTCTCCTTTTTGGGGTTTGTAGGGTTCTTCTGCCACTGGATACCTAACTTTGCTTCTCTAGCTAAACCTCTGTATACAGCTGCTACAGACACACCCATGGGACCCCCTCTCCCATCCTGGGGTAGTGAAGCAGGCTTTTAAAACCCTACAAACTGCCTTGTCCACAGCCCCCCCCGCTCCAACTACCGGATCTCAACCGCCCCTTCCACTTGTTCACTGACAAAAACAGGGGATTGTGGTTGGGGTCTTAACCCAACCCCTGGGCCCCGTATATCATCCGGTAGCCTACTTATCAAAACAGCTCGACCCCACGGTCAGGGGGTGGCAGCCTTGCCTGCGGGCCCTGGGAGCGGCAACAGAACTCACCAAGGAATCCCTAAAACTTACCTTGGGCCAGCCCATCTCAGTGTTCTCCCCCCATCAACTAACCGACCTTCTCTCTCACAAATCTCTTGCTCACCTAGGACCCTCTTGCCTACAGGAGTTTCATCTACTCTTTATTGAAAATCCTTCAGTCAGCCTTCATCCCACTTCTCCACTCAACCCGGCTACTTTGCTTCCCCTTCCATCCCATTCCCCCTCCCCAGCCCATTCCTGTCCTGAACTAATAGAGGCACTTGCTAAACCTCGGGAGGGCCTGTCTGACCTTCCCCTGTCCAACCCAGACCTTACCTTTTATGTAGATGGAAGTTCGATAGTGACAGCCGAGGGGCGGCGAAAAGCAGCCTATGCAGTAGTTACAGATTCAGCCACCCTCGAGGTACGCCGCCTCCCCGATGGAACCACATCACAAAAGGCAGAGCTCATTGCCTTAACCCAAGCTCTCACGCTAGCACAGGGAAAGCGAGCAAACATCTATACTGACTCAAAGTATGCTTTTCTTATCACCCACTGCCACTCCGCCCTCTGGAGAGAGTGGGGATTCTTTACTACAAAAGGGTCCCCCATAATCAATGCTACCCAAATCTCTAATCTCCTGCAAGCTCTGTCACTGCCCAAAGAGGTTGCTGCCATCCACTGCCGAGGGCACCAGGCCCAGCAGGATGCCATTTCCCGGGGCAATGCAAGGGCAGACACGGCAGCAAATTCCTTAACCAGTACCAGGCCAGCCCCCACTCCGATCCTGTTCCTCACCACGGCCACACCTCCAGTTTACTCGCCATCAGAAAAACAGGCCCTCATACTAAGAGGGGGAACCGAGTCTAATCAGGGCTGGATCTTCTTAGACAACAAAATCGCCCTTCCCGGGGAACAGGCCCCTAAAATTATTGCTGAAATCCACCAATCCTTACATATTGGGCCCAAGGCGTTATATCGCTTTGTGCAGCCCCTCTTTTCTCACCAGGTCTACAACAAACAATTGAGCAGGTACACAAAGCTTGTGTTACTTGCTCTAAGGTCTCGCCTCAGGGAGGCTTAAAGCCACAGTTTCCTACCCACCAAATGCGTGGCAACCTGCCGGCCCAAGACTGGCAGATTGATTTTACTCATATGCCCACTCACAAAAAGCTCCGCTACCTCCTAACCTTTGTAGATACCTTTTCTGGATGGATTGAAGCCTTTCCCACCTCCAGGGAAACCGCGGACACGGTGGCCTCCCTCTTAATTCAGGAAATCATCCCTTGTTTCGGCTTACCTGCAAACATCCAGTCAGACAACGGTCCAGCGTTTACAGCTCAGGTGGTCCATGCTGGTCGCCGAGTCTCTCAACATCTCCTGGAAACTACACATCCCCTACCACCCTCAGTCATTGGGTAAAGTGGAATGGGCTCACGGCATCCTGAAAGACCATTTAGCCAAACTCACCATCGAGGTAAAACTCTCTTGGCCCACACTCCTGCCCCTTGCCCTGGCCCGGGTCCGAGCCACCCCACGGGGGCCAACGGGCCTCAGCCCCTTTGAATTGCTGTACGGACGGCCTTTCCTGGTCTCTCATAATCTCCCCGTACAACCACCTCCTCCAGCCTCCTACCTCCCCCTACCTCTCTCTCCTCCGCCACTTACTTAGGGAACACACGAATCGTACTCTCCCTGTTGTCCCGGGACCAGAGGACCCCCATCCAGCGGCACTCCTCCAGCCAGGCGACAGTTGTTCTCCTCCGGGAGCTCAAACCAGGATCTCTGCAGCCTAGGTGGTCAGGACCCCACGTCATTATACTAACCACCCCTACGGCCACCAAGCTCCTGGGTCCTACCCTGTGGTATCATGTGTCCCGCCTCAAACTGGCCCCCCCCAAAATGATCAATGGAGATCCAAGCCCTTGGGCCCCACTCGCCTCCGTCTCACCCGCGGCCCCTCCCCGTTGACTCCTAACCCTTCAAATTCTCCTCCTAACAATACTTCTAGTGTCCCCCTCTTAAAGCCAACCCCTACTATGTCTGGCGGTTCTACCTTCAGGAATCCTGGACGGAAGGCCCCACCACTAAAACCCAATGCATTGCTCAAGCAGATTGCCAGCCCGCAGGCTGCCAATTAGCCATAAAACTTGAATTCCCAAAATCCAAGGCCAACTACCTTTTTCCTCAGGTTTTTACAGGCCCGCATAAGGGAAATTTCCCAGGGTGGCCGTAAACCAGATGCTGCTTCACCCCTATGTCCGACTCCCCAACTGAGGCACCAGCCAGCTGACCCTTCCCCTCACTCCGCCCCTACTCAGCAGGAAGTAGCCAGAAAGAAGCCGAGTCCTATATCATCAAAAGGGTCGGAATGTAAGGCCGGTTACCTCGCCGGGAGCTCGGACACACCCATCCCTCTCCGCGTCTGGAAACTCCGCACCAGGATCTGCACTCAACACTACCCTCTGCACTCGACACCAACCTCTGCACTCAACACTAACCTCTGCACTCGACACCCACCTCTGCACTCAACACCCACCTCTGCACTCGACACCTGCCTCTGCACTCAGCACCTAGCTCTGCACACAGCCCTCGGGACAGCCCCGGCTGATGCAACCCTGGCCGGTTCTTGCACCAGAAAAACCCGCCAATAACCTGCCAACCAATAGCGGACTGCCCCGTCTCCATCCCGCTCCCCCCACAACCAGTTAGAACACCCGGCCACTCCTTGCTCTCCCAAAGCTATAAAAACCCCTCGTTCTGGGAAGCCAGCATGACTTCTCTGGCCACCCCCTTCCCCGGATCACAAGAATCTCACCCGGGAGTTTAATAAATTGGCATTTAATTTTCCTAGGCTGGTCTCAGTTTCCTCATTTTAAACTCGGCAATAACCCTTACAGTGTGGCCTTGGCAAATGACTTAAAGAAATTTTTTTTAATAGAGAAGGGGGTCTCACTACATTGCCCAGGCTGGCTTCAAACTCCTGGACAAAGCAATCCTCCCTCTTCAGCCTCCCAGGATGCTGGGATTAAAAGGTGTGAGCCATGGCACCTGGGCTTAGAAAATGACTTCAATCTCCCTTTGCCTCAGTTTCCCCCATTTATAGTGGTGACAGAAACAGTAGCAACTTCCTAGGGTGGCTGGGAATATAAACAAGTTAACTGCTGCAAATCCATTAAAACTGTTTTACAGAGCACACACTTAGCATGTGTTAGCAATTAGTGCCACTGTTCTCCCTAAGTGCAGAAGTGAAGAAAGATTTGCTGTCTTCTCACCGTTTCCCAATCTAACAAATCTAGCCAGTCAGAGTTTTACTGAGAAAAGCTGATTTCCTTTCAAATGGGGAAAGAAATCAATTCAGAAATTGATTGTTTGCAGACAACTGAGTGGGCAGGTGAAAGCGCTGGGATCTGTGCTTTTTTTTTTTTTTTTTTTTAAGACAGACTTATGCTTTTATCCTATAAGGTTAAGTACAATAACCCAAAGATTCTGCTGGGTGCGCTGACTCATGCCTATAATCCCAGCACTCTGGGAGGCTGAGGTGGGAGGATTGTTTGAGGCCTGGAGTTCAAGCCCAGCCTGGGAAACACAGTGAGACTCTGTCTCTATTTTTTTTTTAAATGACTATAACCACTCAATATATGAGTAGTTAATTATTATCTCCATGATCATTATTTGAGTATATGGATGCACAGAGGAGTGGGAGATGCCTCCAAAAGACACCCAAGGTCACTATATGACTTCATTATATTCATAGCAATAATTGGAGATACCATTTGCTGGGCTCTTGGGTGTCCACGTGTTGTGTGGACGTCCCCATTGAAACTTCACACAAACCCACACGATGTGGCTATCCTCAGCTGAGGAAGGCCAACCCTCAGGCCAGACACACTCAGCCCTTGCCTGATGGCACGCTTGAGCCCCCTCCTTTTTTTTTTTCTTTTGTTTGTTTGAGACGGAGTCTCGCTCTGTCACCCAGGCTGGAGTGCTGTGACGTGATCTAATCTCACTGCAACCTCCGCCTCCCAGGTTCAAGCGATTCTCCTGCCTCAGCCTCCCGGAGTAGCTGGGACTACAGGCACGTGCCACCACACCTGGCTAATTTTTTTGTATTTTTAGTAGAGGCGGAGTTTCACCGTTTTAGCCAGGTGGTCTCAATCTCCTGACCTCGTAATCCGCCCGCCTCAGCCTCCAAAAGTGCTGGGATTACACCGTGAGCCACGCACTCAGCCAAGCCCCCTCCCTCTACATCTGAGAGACCCAAAGTCTGGACCAGGACTTGGTGTCTCCAGGTGGAAAGCTCTGGTGGCAGCCAGCCCTGCTTCCTGCCACCTCTGCTCCTGTTTCTGAAGCCAGAGCTGGATGCTGCGACTGGCGCAAGAGAGCCCTGGACCTTCAGTCCTTCCCCCGGTATGTCTCTCCAGCTCCACAAGGTGGCAGTATTGCACCGTGGTAGGCGCACCTGCCCCCAGCTTGGGGGAGTGCAGATACCCGGATAAGAACTAGCCCGCTGAGTTTTCTGCAAACAACCGGGAGCTTCTCTGGACTTACTTTTAATCCATAAAGTGGGGGTGATAATGGTTCCTACCTCATAGGTTGCTGAGGAGATTAAATGAGTTCACATTTATAAAGAGCCCAGAATAATGCCTGGCACAAGATAAGAGCACGTTATGAGAGTAGCTACGATGACGATGACGCTGACGGTCAGGATGACGGATGACTCATTTTGTTGTGTTGTTTGTGATTTGTGACTTTCTTTCCCTGTGATCTCTCTATATCCACGTCTCTGTGTGTCCATGCCTCCACTTTTCCTCCGCTGAGGTCACAAACTCAGCCACCTCCTGGGGCCAGGCAGGAAGTATAAAAGGAGGGGGAAGCTGACTGTGTGGGGGCCAAAAGAAAACCGCAGGGTGCCCCCGGGGTGGTCACTCAGCACCTGCTGATGCTGGATTATGGCCGCGTGGGAAATGCAGGCGTGATGTTGACTGATAACTGTGGCCTTTACAAGAGAAACTTGAAATATTCTCTGACCTTTTAATGCTCCTGATCCATTCAACCAAACAAACAAGTCCAGAATCTAAGAGACAGGCCAGATGTGTCTGCAGCCTGCATTTACTCAAGAGCGCCCCTCTATGGGTGGCCCGGGTAGAGATCCTAAGGAATTGCAAAGAATTTCACTCCATAACCAGAGGAGCCAGAAAGCAACATATTCCTTTTATGAAATAGAAATGATAAGCCTCTCTCCTCTCCTTTCAGAAGAAACCACAGCCGGCAGGGCGTGGAGGCTCTCGCCTGTAATCCCAGCACAAGGGCTGAAGGTAATCACAAAGATCACCTGATCACCCATAAGAGGGAGACAGAAGAGTCAGTCAGAGAATGGGGGTGAGTACCTGAAGTAGAGGTCAGGATGATGCGACTGTTGGCTTTGAAGATGGAGGAAGCGGCCACCAGCCAAGGCTTGCAGGTGACATCTTAAAGCTGGAAACGGCGAAGAAACAAGAGCCTCCTCTGAGGCATCCTGAAGGAATCAGCCTTACTGACACTTTGACTTTAGCCCAGTGAGAGTGGCTTTGGACTCATGGCCTGTGGCATTGTAAGAGAATTCGTCTCTTTTGTTTTCAGCCACTAAGTTTGTGGTAATTTACGACAGCAGCAACGGGAAATGAATACAGACTTATATACTTGACAACAAATAAAATCAGGGTAAAGAGGAGGAGCCATTCTAGACAGGGGCTCAGGAGGGAACATTTAAGAAAAACCTGGGCCAGGTGCAGTGCCTCATGCCTATAATCCCAGCACCTTGTGAGGCTGAGGCAGGCAGATCACTTGAGCCCACGAGTTCAAGACCAACATGGGCAACTAGTGGGACCCTGTCTCAAAAAAAAAAAAAAAGGAAAAATAAACGGGTAAAATTAATCTTAGTAACTTACTTGATATATTCAAACTTGTCATTTCCACATGTAACCAATGTAAAAAAATCAATAAGAGAATTTATATTCTTTTTTCTTATATATATATATATATATATATATATTATTTTTTTTTTTTTTTTTTTTTTTAAAGATGGGGTTTCACCATGATGGCCAGGCTGGTCTTGAGCTCCTGACCTAAGGTGATCCACCCACCTCGGCCTCCCAAAGTGCTAGGATTACAGGCGTGAGCCGCCAGCGCCCAAGGCAGAGAATTTATATTCTTTATTCCACACCAGATCTTCGGAAATTCAGTGTATATTTTTTACACTCACAGTACATCTCAATTTGGATGCTATGTTTTTGCAGAAATATTTGATCTGCACTCAGAGCCCAGAAAGCTTAGAGTTCAAAACGATGATTCCACGCACCCAGGTTGTTCTAAACTCACTTAATTAAAACTCTTTTCCACCTACATTCTGATCCAGGGAGCCACAGGGAGACAGACAGAGACAGAGTTGCAAGACTAGACAACAAATAGTGCTGTGGGCGGTGGAGAAATCAGAGACAAGGACACAGAAACAGGGGACAGAGACCAACACAGAGAGAGGAAAACAAAGAGCAGAGAGATGATGAGACAAGAGGAAAGCAGAGACAGAAAAAACGAAGATTTTCCCTTGCTTTAAGGAGTGTCTCTTTTAAGCAATGGCAGCCAAGAAGCCTCTACAGAGACAGACTGAGGATGGAGCCTATGGCAGATTCCAGTCCAAATACTGCACAATGTCACCTCCAAGGGCATCCGACTTGGGGAAGTGCTAAACGGATTACTTGGCCTGAAAGGCCAGCATTCAAGTGACAGAGATGCCTCCCACATCCCGTTCTTGGAACTCTGTTCTGGCCCTCTGTCTGCTGTGGCTAAATTTCTCAATGAGGGCAAAGGCAAGAGAAGTGAGAACCATATTCTTTGAGGTCAGTGAGCAGCCCTCCGGCAGGTGGACAGTGAGCTGTGGTGAGGCTTTTGGCCATGGCTAGGAGGGTGATCATCTTGGTCCTATGAAAGAGGACACTCAGGATAGAGAGATGACTGAAACCCATGTTGGTCCAATGCAGCTCCCTTCTCACGTTGCCCAGGTCTTGACAAATGCTGTCTCTAACCGCCAGGGAAATGACTGACAACCTGCCACGCAACCCAGACAGAGACGCAGGGAGAGGTTCAGCAAAAGAGAGGCCTTCGTGCAAGAAACCACCCTCCAGTGCACAGTGCACATGTGTCCCAACACACACAGGCACACACACAGACGCAGAGAGTGAGAAAGAGAGGGAGTGGGAATGAAGAGAGACAGAAACCAGAGAGAGACATACAGGTGCACACACATAAACAACACCCCTTCCACACACAGAGACACACAGCAGTGGCAGAGTATCACTCACCCCCATTCAGCCCCTGAAGCTGCAGGGTTCTGTTGTCCACCACCGGGACCCTCGGGTGAGAGAGCAGCCCATGGGCACACATACAGAGGTGTCCTGGAGATGACCAGGGCACGATATTTGGGGAGACTCACCTATACACTGTTGGTGCAGGTCTGAGACTGAGATTCCCCCGCTGCTCCCCAGGCACTCCCTCCACCTGAGGTTTACTCCCCCCTGGCCCATCTTCGGTGAATCCTAGCCTCTGGAGACTATCCTGTGGATGTACTCATGAGGATGGGCCAGAGCCCCATTCCTGACAAACTGCCACAGGGGGCTCCTCCTTTGTGATTTCTCAGGAACCTATCACCGGGGCAATGGTGAAAGTCATTTTGACCCATGGAACAACTCGTGCCCTGAATCTCCTCTTCCACAGGGAGCCAAAGGAGAAAACTGCTCGCTCGTGGATGGCCTGAGGACACGAGTCCTATGGGTTTGACCCTGGCTTGGTCTCGCTCTCCCCCCTTTCCCAGGCCTCCCCAAATGCACCTCATTTGAAGCAGCTTTCTCCCCTGCCACCTCCATCCCAGCCATTTCTAAAGAGGACTGTAGCCTGACTTCCCTGAGCCAGACACAAATCAAGTCCGTGTCACTGGTCCACATGCACTAAGCACAAGTCACATTTCAGGTCATAGTGAAGTTCACCATTGCCCTGGTGATGGGTTCCTGAGATGTCACAAGGGAGGGCCCCCTGTGCCAGTGTGTCTGTAGTGGAGCTCAGGCCCCTCCTCGCCAGAACGTCCACAGGACAGTCTCCAGAAGCCATGATTCGCTGAATGTGGGTCAGGGGGAAGAAACCTCAGGTGAAGGGAGCACCGGGAAAGCAGTGTGGAATCCCAGTCTCAGACTTGTGCTGACAGTGTACAGGTGAGTCTCTCCAAATGTGGTGCCCTGGTAATCTCCAGGACACCTCTGCCAGTGTGCCCGGGGGCTGCTCTCTCACGAAAGGGTCCCAGTGGTGGACAACAGAACTCTGCAGCTTCAGGGGCTGCCTGAGGGTGAGTCATACTGTGACACTGTTGTGTGTCTTTATATGTGGAACGGGTGTTGTTTGTGTGTGTGCATCTGTATGTATCTCTCTGGTTTCTCTCTCTTTTCTTTAGTGATATTTCTCTGTCTGACTCGTTGTCTCTTTGTGTGTGTGTGTGTTTGTGTGTGTGTGGGTGTGTATGTCTTTGGACGCATGTTCCCTGTGAGCCAGAGGAGAACCTCTCCCAGCGTCTCTGCCTGGGTTGTGTGGCCAGTCGTCAGTCATTTCCCTGGTGGATTGAGCTGGCGTTTTTGAAAGACTGGGCAGTGTGGGGTGGGAGCTGTATCAGAACTGCATGGGTTTCTGTCACCTCCCTATCCTGAGTGGCCTCCTTCTTAGGACCAAGATGATCACACCCCCCAGCCATGGACAAAAACCTCACCACAGCTCATTGTCCACCTGCAGGAGGGCTGCCCACTATCCTCAGAGAAGATTATTCTCACTTCTATGGCCTTTGCCCTCACTGAGAAATCTAGCCACAGCTTGACACAGGGCCAGAACACTGCACCAAGAACAGGATGTGGTAAGCATCTTTCGCTCCAATGCTAGCTTTTCTGTCCAAGTCAACTGTTTGGCACTCCCCCCAACCCAGATGGTCATGGAGGTGGCATTGTGCTGTATTTGTTCTGGAATCTGCCCTAGTCTCCATCCACCATGTTTCTCTGTAGTGGTTTCTTGGTCTGGGTCAATGTCTTCAAGACAGAACACTCCTCAGTCCAGCAGGGGGGAAACTTCATGGGAAATGTGTTTCACGTCAGCTTCGCCCTCCAAACCTGTTTCTGGATGATTGGGCGGCTGCGATGATCATGGAGCTCTGGGCTTCCATCCCCGTGTGGGACAGGAATGCACTCTCAGTCTCCATGTCCCACTGGATGGCCTCCTGGCTGTCATTTGCCCTCTCCAAATGGCGGTGTTGCAATTCACCTTCCCTTCCTCTCATTCTTGAGGGCCACATGGCTACTTTGCTCCTGGGGAAAGTGCCTTCAACTGAATCTTTCAGTTGCAACGGATACCAGGGAGCAAAACAAAGGGATTGGGTCTTCCTGGGTGCAGGGGTGGTTGCGTCAGGAGCATCTCCCAGGTGGCAGGGTGCCATCCCACTCGTTGGGGCCCATGGGATATTTGTGAGTCCCAGCAAGGCCCTTTCCACCTCACTACATTGTAATCCCATTCCTACTTAATCAGGTGGATCTGAAATGTGATCATATTGGAGTCCGGAGAGACCATGGAGCACCATGAATCTCCTCTTCAGCTGGGAGCCAAAGCAAACCACTCGCTCATGGAGACCCTGAGGACAAGACTCCTATGGGTTTGACCCTGACTTGGTCTCGTGCTCGCCCCTTTCCGAGGCCTCCCCAAACCCGCTGCTTTCAGCAACGCTTTCTCTGCTGCCACCTCCACTGCTGCCATTTCTTAAAGGGGCCACAGTCTGACCTATGGGAGATAGGCCTGGGTCGATTCAGGCAGGCCAGTGTGCAGGTTTGAAGCATGAATCGCTCTTGGGGTCATAGTGACATTCACTGTTTCCCCCCGTAGATAAGTTCCTGAGATGTCACAAAGTAGGAACTCCCTGAGACAATGTGTCAGGAATGGTGCTCAGGCCTCTCCTTTCCAGGACGTCCACAGGATAGTCTCCAGAGGCCAGGATTCACTGAAGGTGGGCCAGGAGGAAGAAATCACAGGCGCAGCAAGCACTGGGTGAGCAGCACCTATTCCCAGTCTCAGATCTTAGCCGACGGTGTACAGGCAATTCTCCCCAATTGTCATGCCCTGGTCATTAAGACATCTCTTCCTGTGTGCCCATGGGCTGTTCAATCACCCAAGGGTCTTAGTGGTGCAAAACAGACCCTGCAGCTTCAGGAGCTGCCGGGGGTGAGTGATACTGTGCCACTGCTGTGTGTCTATGTGTGTGGAAGGGGTGTTATTTGTGTGTGTTGTTTCTGTATTTGCACCTGTATGTCTCTCTCTGGTTTATCTCTCTTCTTTCCCAGTCCCTCTCTTTCTGATTCGCTGTGTGTGTGTGTGTGTGTGTGTGTGTGTGTGTGTGTGAGTGAGTGTGTTGGGATGCATGTGCCCTGGGCACCAGAAGGCAGTTTCTTGAATGACGGAATCTCTGTTGCTGAGCATCTTCCCGCATCTCTGCCTGGGTCGTATGGTCGGTCGTCCGTCATTTCCCTGGCGCTTCCAGCTGGTTTTTGTGTAGGCCTGGGCAACGTAAGGAGAGAGCTGGGTGGGAACAGCGTGGGTTTCAGTCACCTCCCTATCCTTCACGGCCCTTTCCTAGGACCAAGATGATAACATCCCCCAGGCATGGACAAAGGCTTTACAACAGCTTACTGTCCAACTGCAGGAGGGCTGCCCACTGACCTCAAAGAATATGGTTCTCAATTCTCTTGTCTTTGCCTTCATTGAGAAATCTAGCCACAACTCGACACAGGGCTGGAACAGGGTGCCAAGAATGAAATGTGGCAAATATCTCTGTCACTTCAACGCTGCCCTTTCTGGCCAAGTCAACAGTTTGGCACTCCCCCATCCTGATGCCCATGGAGGTGGCATTGTGCAGTATTTGGTCTGGACTCTGGCCTAGGCTCTGCCCTCCCTCTTTTTCTGCCCCGTTTCTGAGAAGCCTAGAGGCTTCTTGTCCTGGCTCAGTGTCCTCAACCAAGAACACTCCCCAGTCCAGCAGGGAGAAACTTGGTGGGGGATGCGTTTCATTTCTGTTTCCCCCTCCAAAACTGTTTTTAGATGACTGGGCAGGTGCAATGATCATGGAACTCTGGGCTTCCATTCCGGTTTGGGACAGGGACACCCTATCGGTCTCCATGTCCCACTCGATGGCTGCCTGGTTGGCCATTGCCCTCGCCACAAGGCAGTGTTGCAACTCACCTGCCCTTTCTCTCTCTCATTCATGAGGGCTATCTGGCTCCTGAGGAAAGTGCCTTCAAGCACTGAACCTTTTGGCTGCTATGGATGCCAGGGAGCGAGCCAAAGGGATTGTGTTTCACTGGGTGCAGGGGGAGGTTGTGTCAGGGGTAGCTGCTGGGTGGTGGGCTAGAGACACCACCCCTTGGGGCCTATGGGACCTTTCAGAGCCCCAGTGAGGTCCTTCCCCGACTCTCTCTCACCATTGTAATCATATTCCCACTTACCCAGGTGGGATAAAAAAATGATATCTGAGGAGGAGTCCAGAGAACCCATCGGGCGCCCTGAATCTCTTCTTCTCCCATGAGCCAAAGCAGAAGACCACTCACTCGTGGAGGCCATGAAGACACAAGACATATTAGTTTGACCCTAGCTTGGTCTTGTGCATGCCCCTTTCCCAGGCTTCCCCAAACTGGAAGATTTCCCACTGCTTTTTCCCTTATGAACTCTGCCACAGCCATTTCTTAAATGGGCTGCAGGCTGACTTTCCAGAGCCAGGCAAGAGTCCAGACTGCCTCGCCAGTGCACATGCGGGAACCATGAGCAGCTCCTCTGGCCATAGTGACGTTCACCATTGTCCCAGTCATGCGTTCCTCAGACGTCAAAAAGGAAAAGACCCCAGTGACAGTGTCAAGAAGGGGGCTCAGGTCCCTCCTCACCAGTACATCCATAGGATGGTCTCCAGAGGCCAGTATTTGCTGAAGGTAGGCCAGGAGGAAGAAAAATCAGGTGGAAGGTGCACCGGTGGAGCCACATGGAATCCCAGTCTCAGGCCTGTTCTGACAGTGTACAGGTGAGTCTCCCCCAAATATGGTGCCCTGGTTATCTCTGGGACACTTCTGCCTGTGCTCCCATGGGCTGTTCTCTCACCTGAGGGTGCTAGTCGTGGAGAACAGAACCCTGCACCTTCAGAGGCTGCCTGGGGGTGACTGACACTCTGCCACTGTTGTGTGTCTGTGTGTGTGGAAGGGGTGTTCTTTGTGTGTGTGTACCTCTGTGTCTCTCTCTGGTTTCTCTCTCTCTTCTTTCCCATTCCCTCTCTTTCTCACTCTGTGCGCATGTGTGCATGTTTATTGGGACGCATGTGCCCTGTGCCCCAGAGGGTGGTTTGTTTCATGAAGGCCTCCCTTTTGCTGAGCCTCTCCCTGCGTTTCTGCTTGGGTTGCATGGCCGGTCGTCAATTCTTCTGCAGTTCAAGCTGGAGTTTTTGAAGGCCTGGACAACCTGGGGAGGGAGCTGTGCCAGAACAGCATGAGTTTCAGTCACCTCTCCATCCTCTGCAGCCTCTTTCTTAGAACCAAGATGATCAAAACTCCCGGTCATGGATAAAAAAATCACCACAGCTCACTGCCCTCAACCCACCAACCTCAAATAAGATGTTCTGCTCGCTGACCTCAGATAAGATGGTTCTCACTTCTCCAGACTCTGCCCTCACTGAGTAATCGAGCCACAGCTCGCCACAGGGCGGGAACAGGGCACAAAGAACGGGATGTGGCAAGCATCTCTGTCATTCCCACACTGGCCTTTCTGGCCAAATCAACCGTTTGACAATCCCCCACCCCAGATGCCCGTAGAGGTGGCATTGTGCTGTATTTGGCCTGGACTCTGGTCTAGGCTCTGTCCTCCCTCTTTCTCTGTAGAGGCTTCTTAGTGTGGGTCAGTGTCTTCAGGAAAGAATACTCCATAGTCCACCAGGGGAAAACTGTGTGGGGATGCGTTTCATGTCCGTTTCCCTCTCCAAACCTGTTTCTGGATGATTGGGCAGGTGCGATGATTATGGAACTATGGCCTTCCCTACCTGTGTAGGACAGAAACACTCTCTCTTGGTCCCAATGTGCCTATGGATGACTGCCTGGCTGGCTTTTGCCCTCTCCACAATGTGGTGTTGCAATTTGCCTTCCCTTCCTCTTGCATTCTTGAGAGCCATCCAGCTCCTTTGCTCCTGGGGAAAGTGCCTTCAAGCAGTGAATCTTTTTGGCTACCACAGATGACAGGGAGCAAGCCAAAAGGAGTGGTTTTTGTTGTGTGCAGGTGAGGTTGTGTCGGGGGCGCCTCCCTTGTGGCGGGGGGGGGAGCGCCTTGCTTGGGGGGTTGAGGGTTTTTTTCGGGCCCAGGTCTCCCCTCCTCCCCCCCCTTTTTATTTTTCCTCTTCCCCCTCCCGGGTTTGGTTTTAGAAGGGGTTAGAAGGGGGTTTGAGGCCGGGCCGGGGGGGCCCCCCTCTTCCCTTTTCAATCGGAGCCCCAGAGAGATTTTTTTTTTTGCCCCGGCCCCGCACGTCTCCTTTGTTTGGGTTTTTGGTTTTGGGCCCCCCCCCCCCCCCCCCCCCCCCCCCCCCCCCCCCCCTCCTCTTCTTCTTCTTCCCCCTCCCCCCCCCTTTTTTTGGGTTGGTTGTGCGAAGATGATTGATTTGGGCGGGGGGGGGGGGCCGGGGGGGGGTTGGGGGGGGCCGGGGGTGGGGGGGGGGGGTGGGGGGGGGGGTGGGGGGGGGTGGGAGAATAGGGGGGGGGCGGGGGCGGGGGGCGGGGGCGGGGGGGGGGGGGTTGGGTGTAGGGGGGGGGGGGGTTGGGCGGGGCGGCTGGGTGCGGGGGCGGTCGCGTGGGGTGGCGGGCGCGGGGCGCGGCGGGCGGCGCGGGGGGGCGGGCGCGGGGGGGGCGGGCTGGGGGGGGGGGGGGGGGGGGGGGGGCTGGGGGCTCGTGGGGGGGGGGGGGGGGTGGGGGTTTTTTTTTTTTTTTTTGTTTTTTCCTCCTCTCTCTCCTCTTTTTGGTGGGGGGGTGTTTGTTTTTTTTTTTTTGTGTTTTTTTTTTTTTTTTTTTTTGTTGGGGGGGGTGGGGCGGGGGGGGCTGGCGGGCGGGGGGGCCGCGGGGCGCCTGCGGGGGGGGGGTGGGGGGGGCGCGGGGGCGGGGGGGGGGGGGGGGGGGGGGGGGGGGGGGTGGTGGGGGTGGGGGGGGGCGGGGGGGCTGGGCCGGCCCCCCCCGGGGGGGGCCGCGGGCGGGGCCGGGGGGGGGCCGCGGCGGGGGCGCCCTGGGCGGGGGCCGGGCGGGGGGCGGGGCGGGGGGGGGGGCGGGGGGGGGCGGGGGGCGGGGGGGGGGCGGGGGGGCGCCGCCCGGGGCGAGGGGGGGGGGGGGGGGGCGTGCCTCTCTTCTCCGCCTGGGGGGAGTAGTCGCGGCGGTGGTGGGGGTTGGGGTGGGGCGGGGGGCTTTTGGTTGTTGGGGTTTTGGGTGTGGGAAATGGGGGGTGGAGACAGGCGGACCGGGGGGTGGGGGGGGCGGCGCGCCGGGGCGGGGGGGGGGGTTACGCTGGCTGGATGGCTATATTTTTTGGTTTTGGGTGTTTTTTTCTTGTGATGTGTTTGTCTTTTTCTTTAGGTGTAGATTTTGGGAGGGGGGGGGGGGGGGGGGGGGGCAAAACATAGGTTCACCTCTCTGAGTTGAACGGACACAAAACAAAGCAGCATAAAATATATCTTTCCACTTAGTTTCAAAGAGAGTCTTTCTGTTTTCTTCCATAGGCCTAGGCTTCATTGGAAATATTTATTAAAAATCTACGTAAAGAGGGTTTCTACCCTGCTGAATACAAACATCAGTTAAACTCTGGAAGGTGAATGCACACATTGCAAAGCAGTTTCACAAATAGCTTACTTTTGGTTTTCATGGTAATTTATTTGTCTTTTCACCATCAGCCTCCATTCAGTCTAAAATGTCCATTTCTAGATTGTACACGAAGTGTGTTTCTAAAATGCTGATTAAAAACATAGGTTCAACTATATCAGATGAATGCGTACACCAAAAGCAATTTCAAAGATATATTTTCACTTGGGATTCAAAGACAGTCATATTGGTTTTTTCCATTGGCCAGAGATTCGTTGGAAATATCTGGTTTTAGATTCTACACAAAGAATGTTTCTAAGCTGCTGAATACAAACATCAGTTAAACTCTGGAAGGTGAATACAAACATTGAAAACAGATTCACAAATAACTTCTGTTTAATTTTTAGTAGGAGATATTTGTCTTTTCACCATAGGACTCCGTTCAGTCTGAAAAGTCCCTTTCTAGATTAAAAGCAGTTGCACAAATACTTCCTTTTAGTTTTTACTGTGAGATATTTGTCTTTTCACCATAGTCCTGCATTCAGTCTGAAAAGTCCCTTTCTAGATTCTACACGAAGTGCGGTTCTAAACTGTTGAATCAAAACATAGGTGAAACTCCCCTGAGTTTAATGGACACACTGCAAAGCAATTTCGAAGATATCTTTCTTCTGGCTTTCAAAGCTAGTCCTACCGGTTTTTCCCATAGGCCAAGGTTTCATTGAAAATATCAGTATTTAGGTTCTATACAAAGAGTGTTTCTAAGCTGCTGAACCCAAACATCAGTTAAACTCTGGATGGTGAAGGCACACATCGAAAAGCAGTTTCACAGACAGCGTGCTTTTAGTTTTTATTGTCAGATATTTATCTTTTCACCACAGGCCTCCATTAAGTCTGAAATATCCCTTTGTAGATTCTACACAAAGTGTGTTTCTAAAAGCTGAATAAAACCATAGATTCACCTCTCTGAGTTGAACGGACACATTACAAAGTAGTTTCAATGATATCTTTCCTCAGGTTTTCAAAGTCAGTGTTTTTAGTTTTTCACACAGGCTGAGATTTCGTTGGAAACATCTGGCTTTAGACTCTTCAAAAAGACTGTTTGTAGCTGCTGAATACAAACATCAGTTAAACTCTGGAAGATGAATGCACACATGGCAAAGTAGTTTCACAAATAGCTTCCTTTTAGTTTTTATTGTGAGATATTTATTTTTTCACCATAGGCCTCCATTAAGTCTGAAATGACCCTTTCTAGATCCTCCACGAAGTGTGTTTGTAAACTGCTGAATCAAAACATACGTTTAACCCCTTGAGTTGAATGGACACACAGCAAAACAGATTCAAATATGTCTTTCCTCTTAGTTACAAAGAGAATCTTCCTGTTTTTTCACACAGGCCTGGGTTTCGTTGGAAATATCTGTTTTTAAAATCTACACAAAGAGTGTTTCTAAGCAGTTGAATACAAACAACAGTTAGGCTCTGGAAGGTGAATGCAAAGATTGCAATGCAGTTTCACAAATAGCTTCCTTTTAGATTTTATTGTGAGATATTTTTCTTTTCACCATAGGCCTCCATTCAGTCTGAAATATCCATTTATAGATTCAACAAAAATTATTTTGCTAAACTGCTGAATCAAAAGATAGGGCCAACTCTCTGAGTTGAATGGAAACACAGAACACAGTTTCAAAGTTGTCTTTCCTCTGGGTTTCAAAGCCAGTCTTTCTGGTTTTTCTGATAGACTGGGGTTTCATTGGAAACATCTGCTTTTAGATTCTACTTAAAAAGTGTTGTTAAGCTGCTGAAATCAAGCATCAGTAAAACTCTGATAGGAGAATGCACACATTGCAAATCAGTTTCACAAAGAGCTTCCATTTAGTATTTATTGTGAGATATTTGAATTTTCACCATAATCCACCATTGAGTCTGAAATATCCCCTTCTAGAGTCTACACAAAGTGTATTTCTAAACTGCTGAATTAAACGTATGTTCAATTCTCTGAGTTGAACAGACACACTGCAAAGAAGTTTCAAAGATATCTTTCCTCTGTGTTTCAAAGCCAGTCTTACTGGTTTTTCCCATAGGCCAGGGTTTCATTGGGAATATCTGTTTTTAGATTGTACATGAAGAGTATTTCTAAGCTGCTGAATACAAACATCAATTAATTTCTGGAAGGCGAATGCACATATTGCAAAGCAGTTTCACAAATAACTTTTTTTGTTGTTGTTGTTGTGTTTTTGTTTTTATTGTGAGATATTTGTCTTTTCACCTCAGGTCTCCATTCAGTCAGAAATGTTCCTTTCTAGATTCTGTACGAAGTGTGTTTCTACACAGCTGAATCAAAACATAGGTAAAACTCTCTGAGTTGAATGGAAACACAACAAGCAGTTTCAAAGGTATCTTTCTTCTCAGTTTCAATGCCAGTCTTTCTGGTTTTTTCCATAGGCCTGGGTTTCATTGGAAATATCAGTTTTTAGATGAGTTAAAAAGGGTGTTTCTAAGCTGCTGAATACAAACATCAGTTAAACTCTGGAAGGTGAATGTACACATTGCAAATCAGTTACAAAAACACATTCCTTGATGTTTTAATTGTGAGATATTTGTGTTTTCACCATAGGCCTCCATTCAGTCTGAAATATCCCTTTCTAGATCCTACACGAAGTGAGTTTCTAAATTGCTGAATCAAAATATAGTTTCAACTATCTGAGTTGAATGGACACACAGTAAACCAGTTTCAAAGATGTCTATACGGTGGGTTTCAAAGACAGTCTTTCTTGATTTTTCTATGGCCATGGTTTCCTGGGAAATATCTCTTTGGAAATTCTACACAAAGAGTTCTTCTAAGATACTGTATACAAATATCAGTTAAACTCTAGAGGTATAATGCACACATTGCAAAGCAGTTTCACAAATGGCTTCCTTTTAGTTTTTATTGTGAGATATTTTTCTTTTCACTATAGGCCTCTATTTAGTGTGCAATTCCCTTTCTAGATTCTATGCGAAATGTGTCTCTGTAGAGCTGAATCAAAACATAAGTGCAACTCTCTGAGTTTTAAGGACACACTTCAAAGCAGTTTCAAAGATATATTTCTTCTGGATTCCAAAGCCAGTCTTACTGGTTTTTCCCATAGGCTGGGGATTCATTTGAAATATCAGTATTTAGGTTCTACACAAAGAGTGTTTCTAAGTTGCTGAAAACTAACATCAGCAAAACTCTGGAATGTAAATGCACACATTGTAAAGAATTTTCACAAATAGTTGCTTTTAATTTTTTATTTTGAGACATTTGACTTTTCACCATAGGCCTTCTTTCAGTCTGTAATATCAATTTCTAGATCCTACGTGAAGTGTGCTTCTAAACTGCTCGATGAAAACCTAGGTTCAACTATCTGAGTTGAACGGACACACAGAAATCAGTTTCAAAGATATCTTTCCTCTCTGTTTCAAAGCCAGTTTTTGTGGTTTTTCCCAAAGGCTGGGGATTCATTGGAAATATCTGTTTTTAGATTCTACACAAAGAGTGTTTCTAAGCTGCTGAATACAAACATAGGTAAAACTCTGGAAGGTGAATGTACACCTAGCAAAGCAGTTGCACAAATACTTCCTTTAATTTTTATTGTGAGATATTAGTCTTTTCACCATAGGCCTCCATTCAGTCTGAAAAGTCCATTTTAGATTCTACACGAAGTGTGTTTCTAAATGGTTGAATCAAAACATTGGTTCAAATATATGAGTGGACCAGACACACAGTACAGCCGTTTCAAAGATGTATTTCCTATGGGTTTCAAAGACAGTCTTTCTGTTTTTTCCGATGGGTCATGATTTCATGGGAAATATCTCTGGAAATTCTACCCAAAGAGTGTTTCTCACCTGCTGTATAAAAACATCAGTTAAGCTCTGGAAGGTGAATGCTCACATTGCAAAGCAGTTGCACAAATAGCTTCCTTTTAGCTTTTATTATGAGATACTTCTCTTTTCACTGTAGGCCTCCATTCAGTCTGAAATGTCCCTTTCTAGATTCTACACAAAATGCATTTCTACACTGCTGAATCAAAACATAGGTTCATCCCTCTGAGGTGAATGGACGCATAGCAAATCAGTTTCAAATATTACTTTTTTTTCTGGGTTTCAAAGCCAGTATTTCTGGTTTTTCCTATTGGCCAGGGATTCGATGGATATATCTCTTTTTAGATTCTACACAAAGAGTGTTTCTAAGCTGCTGAATACAAACATCAGTTAAACTCTGGAAGGTGAATGCACACATTGCAAAGCAGTTTCGCAAATAGCTTGCTTTTAGTTTTTATTGTGAGATATTTGTCCTGTAACCATTGGTCTCCATTCAGTCTAAAATGTCCCTTTCTAGATTCTACATGAAGTCTGTTTCTAAATTGCTGAATCAAAACATATGTTTAACTTTCTGAGTTGAGTGGACACACATTAAAAA